>OY754956.1:2535755-5379814 GCA_963576515.1 Cryptocephalus primarius | reverse complement strand
CCTTGTCCCGCCACTCCCTCACCCTCGGCAGCGACGGCCTGTTCAGCTCGTCGCAGACCGCCCTCAGCGCCGTCACGTTCGCGACGCCCTGCACGGCGACAATCGAGAACCTGTCGACGCGAACGTCACCTCACCGTTACTCTACGGCCTATCTTAGTACTTGCCCGTTCTCGAGGATCGTCCTGCAGACGACCTCCCTCACGCCCGGGTTCGCCGCCTTCTCGTACGAGAACTCGTGCAGGTTCCAGCAGGCGAGCCGAGCGACGCCGGCGGCGGGCCCGGGACGCGCCGCCGGCGGTCTCGGCGAGTACGCCGACAGCAGCTCGAACACGTCCGACTCGGCGGCGCTCGTCAGGCCGTTGCGCAAGGCAGGGTTCCACCTGGGCGGCGGCGCCGTCGCGCCCTCCTGCGATCTACGAAAACGGAAAAAGGATCATCGTCAAGCGTCATTTACGGTAACCTTCAGATAAGGTAATTAGTATAATTGCTTTGACGGTCGTAAAGATTGATGATGAATCGTACTTTGAACTCGGCGTCGTATAACCGTTGGTGAGGATGTTCTGCTTGACGTCGCCGTTGGTCCTGGGGGCGTCCTCGACGCTGTCGACCGTCAGGTACATGGCGATGTTGTGCAGCCTTATTTTGTCGACGCCTTTTACTTTCAGCAGATCGTCCAACTGAAAGCAATTTTCGAATTTAGGGATGAAACGAAACATAACCTCAACCCCCGCAACCCGAAGGACTCGTGACGTCACATGCGCAGAACAACCGAAGCAATAACGGCAGTATTAGTTGAAACTGATGTAATTTTTGAACGGGGCGATATTTCGCAAAAAGGTTTCCTCGGTGTGTCGTCGGATTAGGATTGTTCTCTCATGTGAGACTACGTCGACGGGCGGAGTCCCGTTATACCTGGCGGAAGCGGCCCTTCTTCTCCCGGCGGTACACGATGGCGGCGGCGACCTCCTGCGTGATCCCGTGCACGGCCTGCAGGTCGAAGACGCTCGCCGCGTTCACGTCGACGTGGCCGTTGCACGTCGCCCTCGACTCGACGCTGCCGAGGCTGTCGTAGCTCGCCGAGCGGCTCGAGGCGCGCCTCGTCGACACGCAGATCTCCGGGCGGAGCGCGTGCAGCCGGTCGGCGCCGACGCCGCGGACGGGCGCGAGGTCCTCGACGCGCCTGAAGCGCCCGATGCGCCTGCGGTGCTCGACGACGTTCCTCGCCGTCTCCCTGTCGACGCCCGAGAGCGTCATCAGCTCCTCCTCGGTCGCCGTGTTGACGTTGAGGCGCGGCCCGCCGGCCGCGTCCGGGGCGCCGTCGAGCGCGAACGCGTGGCTGAGGCCCCCGGACGCCTCGCGGCGGCGGCCGCCAGGCGCTGGGCTCGAGTGCTGCGTACCCATGTCGAGGCGCACCATCGGAGACTCCTTAGGCGTCGCCCCCGTTACATCACTTATCAATTAAAATTGTCGAGTAACGATTACGCGACACACACGCACGCACAGCTAACGCACTTCGATTCGAGTGGTACGAGTGACACGGGACAAATGGCGGACGTAACCTGGCACGGAACACCAACTTGCCTTCTCAACGTCACTCGAATCATTAGATTTCTACTGAATCCATAGTAAATTTTCACCCACAAAAACCCGGACGCCGTTATTTCTTATTATAGATGCACTCTAAATCTCCTGATCGACTAAAAACGCACCACTATCGAAAGTGTTGTTCCATGATCACATTAGGCGCGTTCCATTCACCTCACACGTCAACCTATCAATAAATTAAGAACTAAAACGAATATAAAACCTCCTAAAATTATAGGTAATATACATTACGCTTAAGGAACCTATTCCACGTTTTAATTATGTCATTGAGCACCTCGTAATATCTAATCGAAATCGGTGGTACTGTGGGTTGCATAACGATTAGTGTTTATAGCAGTAAGAATACTTTCTGTGGTTGGATGCCATCACGTATTGCTGGTTGCATATAATTCGACGTCGATTTCTCTCCGGGAATTCCTGGATATGCATACAATTCCTGGAACAGGACGAGTGACAAACGGAAATGACATAATCAACTACCTGATCATTGGGAGCTATTGAACAAATGTTAATGAATTGATGCTGAATCGATAGGACAAACTTGGGCTCCTCAGGGGGCCTCTGGATAATCCAGGATTCACAGGAGGGTCATCCCTAATGATCAGTAGAGGAGGTGGTTGGGCTGCATTTCCAAGCAATCGCAGTACCTGTAATTTTCCCTTAAATTCCTAGGCGATCGGGAGTTCCCTATAACGGAATAGCTCCTGGACCTACCGGGGTCATCCAGGAATGGTTCCCATACGGGAAACTTTCTGCGGGAATTCCAGGACGATCTGCGACCAGGAATCTTCACCGGGGCCTCCTCCAGCCTCGAGCGTCGCGATTCCCGGGTCGTCCCGCGGGACTTCCGCGACGCCCCGTCGTGGGGGAAGGTGGGGGGGTGGCCCGGGACGGGTCCCCGCTGTGGGGGAGTGGGGCGGGCGAGTAGCGGGACGAGTATAAGAACGGCCGTCCTCCGTCGGACGGATCCTGTCTGTGATCGTGCTGCGCGTCCGAACGGTTAATCAAAGACATACGTTACACCTCCCCCGAGACACCAGAAGATACACGGACGGACGCTGAGGATGGCGTATCGACGTGCGACGCTGCTGGTGACGTTGCTGGCGCTGATCGCCACCGACGGTAAGTCTTTGATAGATGCTTCTTATCTTTTGTCTAATCGACGTACGGTACGTTCCCTCGGGGAGTCGACTGCGTCTTTTGTATTCGGGGATTCGACCGTATGTCGTCGCTTGATATGCGCACCCTTCGAATCCTCTCGCTCGAACGGACCTGCGCGTAGGTTACTGAGATCTCTCTCTCTCTCTCTTTCTCTCTCGCTCTCACTCTCACTCATTCTGGTAATTTCGAGAAAGTAACGTCCAACCCCGTAACTTTCATTTACTCGTTTTACGTAACGCGAGGCTTACACGGGCCGAGCGAGAAAGAGAGGTAAACGCGTAACCTACCGGATGGTCAAGCGAGGGACGTACGTCGCTGATCGAACGATGCGCGCGCGCAGAGGTATTCGCGAGGTCGGGCGGCAGGTGGCGGTGGTGCCGTTCCTCGCGGACGGTACGAATGGAAAATGCAAGGATTTTTCCGGGGTTACATTAATAAGTTATCTGGACAATCACAGGCTAATTAATTAGTCATTAAGAGACTTAATTGTGTGATATTTCGATAATTAAACAATCCAAGATTACTTCCAGGCCTCGATTTCCGCTCTGGAACGTTTCTCATTGGACGAAATCGGGTGTGGAGATTTCCTGGAACAAACCCGTATTTGTTCCAGAACCCAGCTACCAATCATTTCCGCTTGAAACTCCGTCCAGGACTAATAGAAGGCTCTGATTTCCGTTTTAAACACATTTCAATAGCGAAATCTATCCAGGATCATCCCTGGCACAAACCTGGAACGATACGCCCGCGAAAGGTGCGTTCCATTGACGGTCCGGAATTCCTCGATCGAAATCCTCGTAGATCGATTCCGCGTTAATCACTAATCGTATACAGGGTGTCCGGAAAATCTACGTAACGTTAGTCTCAAGGTGGTCGACTTTCAAGCAGTGCGTCAGGAGTATTATCGACTGATTAATTAATCTCGCTCGGCCTTTAATTATGTCAAGTACGCGCGGCGTATAATGCGAGTACGTGAGCCTTCCGGCATAACAATCTAAATTATTAATTAACGGTATTAAATTATTCATAATCGTCGTTATTGCGAAATGGCCGCCGCGCAACGTGCGCGTACCGCTTGCGCAGTGGGACTAGACGAGATTATTACACGGTTGTTATCAATCGTTAATCACCAATCGATTCCTGTGTAACCCCGTGACACCAATCGCTTCTCGGTTGCCCAACAGAGGTCGCTGGGGTCGCGGCGATATTAATCGAAGAGGGATTTGCGGCTCGTCGTAAAAGTCAAGGTGATCCAAGATGGAAAGTACCTGGTGCTATGCGGTTTGGGTAGTGGGGGGGAGGATGGGTTCGTCGCTTGCGCTACCGTCGAGGTCTCCTCGTGTAATATTAAATTTCTAACGCCCTGTACAATTTTACGAGGACACCTCTCAAAATTTCCTGGGAGGGTTAAAGCTTCCCTTATGGAAGGTATAGAAGCCCCCCTTAAAATGGGGCCCGTAATTTTTTGAATTGCATGAATTTAAGATTAAATTTAAGAATTGCAGATGATTCTACGTCTGCATTTAAATCATTTATACGAAGGATTGACATTTAATCTCCTCATGCGCGCACAAACACATTTAAGTATGCACGGACGTGAAGTTCACGCCTAAAAATTCCTCCGCGCCGTCGAATAAATTAAGCGAGATCCCTCGCGCGTGCGCGCCGTTCCCGCTCTTAAGTTAAGCGCACTTTTACGAAAGCGCCGGGCGTTGCGTCACTTCTGGTCCCGCGGACCGCGCGTGCGCGAGATCGCGCCGAGAGAAAAACAAGAAAGTGATAACCTGAATAACGTGCGCACGTGTTATACAATCGATAGTTTCGAAATGTTAATCGCGAGGATGAAGTTTCCCGTTCTTAATCAAATTTCCGTGCAGTAGAGGAAGTGTTTTGTGGAACACCCTGTATGCTCCACACTGTTAACTTCAGGAAATAAGATTTTTAAAGCCTCTATGACAAGTGAGTGTTATATGAAGTATACATGGTGGTCGGTTAAATTTGTTACAATATGACACCCTGTAACTTTCACACCTTTGAATCTAGTGATGCCAAATTTTTACACGTTGTAGACGGAATTATTGTCTTCCGTAATATACCGAGCGATTCATTAAATTGTTACTACTTCCGATTTTCTGGCACGTCAAACTTGACTCATCGAAACCTCGTCACTATGACACCCTGTAACTTTGACACCGTTGAACCTAGTGACTCAAATTTTATGTACCATGTAGGTGAAACTATGTCTTTCATAATATACCGGGCGAATCATTATATTGTTAAAACCTTCGATTTCATGGCACGTCAAATTTGACTCGTCGAAACCTCGTCAATATGACACCTTGTAGTTTCGACACCGTTGAACCTAGTGACCCAAAATTTTTATAGCTTGTAACAGTAGTCATAATGTGTCATATCGTAGAAGGAAATTCGTCAACTTCCAAAACTTTGAATTTTATGACGTCAAAATTTTTCACTAGGTTCTCGACATTTTGACACCCTGTAACTTTGACACTGTTGAACCTAGTGACTTAAATTTTATGTACCGTGTAGGTGGAACTATTGTCTTTCGTAATATACCGGGCGAATCATTATATTGTTACAACCTTCGATTTCATGACACGTCAAATTTGACTCATCGAAACCTCGTCACTATGACACCTTGTAGTTTCGACACCGTTGAACCTAGTGACCCAAAATTTTTATAGCTTGTAACAGTGGTCATAATGTGTCATATCGTAGAAGGAAATTCGTCAACTTCCAAAACTTTGAATTTTATGACGTCAAAATTTTTCACTAGGTTCTCGACATTTTGACACCCTGTAACTTTGACACTGTTGAACCTAGTGACTTAAATTTTATGTACCGTGTAGGTGAAACTATTGTCTTTCATAATATACCGGGCGAATCATTATATTGTTACAACCTTCGATTTCATGACACGTCAAATTTGACTCATCGAAACCTCGTCACTATGACACCTTGTAGTTTCGACACCGTTGAACCTAGTGACCCAAAATTTTTGTAGCTTGTAACAGTGGTCATAATGTGTCATATCGTAGAAGGAAATTCGTCAACTTCCAAAACTTTGAATTTTATGACGTCAAAATTTTTCACTAGGTTCTCGACATTTTGACACCCTGTAACTTTGACACTGTTGAACCTAGTGACTCAAATTTTATGTGCCATATAGGTGGAACTATTGTCTTTCATAATATACCGGGCGAATCATTATATTGTTACAACCTTCGATTTCATGACACGTCAAATTTAACTCATCGAAACCTCGTCAATATGACACCTTGTAGTTTCGACACCGTTGAACCTAGTGATTCAAATTTTATGTACCATATAGGTGGAACTATTGTCTTTCATAATATACCGGGCGAATCATTCATAATATATTGTTACAACCTTCGATTTTATGACACGTCAAATTTGACTCATCGAAACCTCGCCAATATGACACCCTGTAACTTTGATACCGTTGAACCTAGTGATCCAAATTTTTTACAGCACATAAAAGGAAGTATTGTGTTTCGTTAGATACGGGGTAAATCGTTAAATTCTTAAAAGTTTCGATTTTATGACACGTCAAGCGTGACACGTCACTATGACCCTAGCGATCTAACTGGGGCGTTCACTAACACTTTCGTTTCTTTCTCCCTATTGCAGTTTCCGGTCAGCAGGCCGAGGACGTCGCCCCCAAAAAGGAGGAGAGCTTCGAAGTCGAGCTGTGCAAGGACAAGGACGCAGGCGAGTGGTTCAGGCTCGTCAGCGGCGAGGGCGACAACTGCAGGGACGTCATACAGTGCACGTCGTCGGTAAGTGCCGAACACTCTGTATACCCGTGCGAGGGAAGGGGATATCGGAGGGTGGTCTAAACGGGTCGACGGACGCGTCGCGCCGCCTCGCCGCGCAGCGAGGCGCGCGACGCGTCCCCCGTGGGGTCGCGCGCACCTCTCACGCGCCGTCTTCTCCTTTGCAGGGCCTGCAGGCGATCCGGTGCCCGGCCGGCCTCTACTTCGACATCGAGAAGCAGACGTGCGACTGGAAGGACTCGGTCAAGAACTGCAAGCTGAAGAACAAGGAGCGCAAGGTCAAGCCGATGCTGTTCACCGACAAGCCGGTGTGCTCGGAGGGCGAGCTCGCCTGCGGCGACACGCAGTGCATCGAGCGCGGCCTCTTCTGCAACGGCGAGAAGGACTGCCAGGACGGCTCCGACGAGACGACGTGCGGTAAGCGCCGACCCGGCGAGCCCCAGTACTCGTCGATGCCGCTAAGGAGCGGTTTTTCTACGATAACTTCCTTAATTTTTGAGATATCCGATCGCTGAAACTACGGATTTGTAGGCCACCTCGAGGCCTACAAGTGGTGTGAAGTTCAACACCATTGAAACTTTAGTCTTAAAGTTACTGGCATAATTCCAGAGTCTAACCGCATTTCGTCGAAACAGTCACTAAGCAGTCCAATTTTCATCATAACTCCAACAGTTTTCCTGCCACCCACTTCTGCCATATCTTGTTTTAAAGGCCTTTTCAAGTGCTTTGAAACATCTAATATGAGTTTTCCCCCAAAAACCTATCGTTTGTTCGTTATTTAATGATGAATTCTTCGACTTTAATTTTCGACGACCGACGTGTCATATTCGAGCCATAGCTCAGTTAGTATTGCAACTACACATACGAAAAAAAGGCAATGGGTGTGTTGTTTTGTTAACTTCCTTTTTGGTCATTACAATTTTTTCGATAAAACGTAAGGCTTCCGAGTTATTGGCGAAAAATCGATCCCACCACCGCATTTCTTCGATGACAATCGACAATATTCAATCGCCGATAACTCGAAAAGTATCGACTAATCGAAAAATCTCTATAGAACGTTTTTAGCTTAAAATCGAATTTTACATCTAAAAAGCCCAATAAACCTTTCACCAATTGAAATTTTAAAAATTAAAAGGCTACTAATTAATCGAGAAGCTACTGTACATAATCACCCATTAGGATAGGTTTAGGTCAGGTCGGGTTAGTTCGAGTCACTCATATCGTACCCTTTCAGACATCGACAGCGACCCGAACAGCGCGCCCCCTTGCGACCCCGCCGTATGCAACCTGCCCGACTGCTTCTGCTCCGAGGACGGCACCTCTATACCGGGCGACCTGCCGCCCAAGGACGTGCCGCAGATGGTCACTATCACCTTCGACGACGCCATCAACAACAACAACATCGGCCTCTACAAGGAGATCTTCAACGGCAAGCGCAAGAACCCCAACGGGTGCGACATCAAGGCGACCTTCTTCGTCTCGCACAAGTACACCAATTACTCGGCCGTGCAGGAGATGCACAGGAAGGGCCACGAGATAGCCGTGCACTCGATATCGTGAGTATCCGTTGGGCTCTCGCCCCCTTATCGATCTAGCACCAAGTGCTGTGGGTTTGGGCTCCGAGGTCGCTCCGGAGGAGCATCTACTTGTTCTTCAGAGGAGCCCAAAACCTCCAAGGTTGCAGCGCCCCAAGTGCTTTGGGCTTCATCTGTTTCGCTCCGCAGGCACAACGACGACGAGCGCTTCTGGTCGAACGCGAGCGTCAACGATTGGGTGAAGGAGATGGGCGGCATGCGCATCATCATCGAGAAGTTCGCCAACATCACCGACAACAGCGTCGTCGGCGTGCGCGCGCCGTACCTGCGCGTCGGCGGCAACAACCAGTTCACCATGATGGAGGAGGAGGCGTTCCTCTACGACTCGACGATCACGGCGCCGCTCAACAACCCGCCGCTGTGGCCGTACACGATGTACTTCCGCATGCCGCACCGCTGCCACGGCAACATCCAGAGCTGCCCCACCAGGTCGCACGCCGTGTGGGAGATGGTGCTCAACGAGCTCGACAGGCGCGAGGACCCCGCCAGCGACGAGTACCTGCCCGGCTGCGCGATGGTCGACTCGTGCTCGAACATCCTCACCGGCGACCAGTTCTACAATTTCCTCAACCACAACTTCGACAGGCACTACGAGGAGAACCGAGCGCCGCTCGGGCTCTACTTCCACGCGGCGTGGCTCAAGAACAACCCGGAGTTCCTCGACGCGTTCCTCTATTGGATCGACGAGGTGCTCGCCAACAAGAACGACGTCTACTTCACGACCATGACGCAGGTAAACGAGCGCCCCTTTGCGTGGTAGCGAAACTAGCCGCGTCCTGGCCCGAATCGCTTCGGACGCGGCTAGTCGCGCCACCCGCTAGCTAGAGCGTCCGACGATGGCTCAAACTGAAGGTACCGACCCCACCTTGCCCCATCCCGAAAATCATCCAGATCCCATCACCGATAACCGAGTTATATTAACCTAGCGCGGTAGAGAAACTAGCCGCGTCCTAGCCCAAATCGCTTCGGGCGCGGTTACTCGGGCTAGGCACTAGCTAGAAAGTCCAATGAGGGCTCAAATGAAAGGTGATGACGTCACCTTGCCCTATTCCGAAGATCATCCCGATCCCATCACCAAAACCGAGCTATATTAACCTAGTGCAGTAGCGAATCTAGCCGCGTCCTGGCCCAAATCGCTTCGGGCGCGGTTACTCGGGTTAGGCACTAGCTAGAAAGTCCAACGAGGGCTCAAATGAAAGGTGACGACGCCACCTTGCCCTATCCCGAAGATCATCCCGATCCCGTGACCAATAACCGAGTTATCGGCAAAATATCGAGAAAAAAATCACCGAGGGTGTTCGCCCCTTTTTCCAGGTGATCCAGTGGATCCAGAACCCGAGGACCGTGTCGGAGGCGAAGAACTTCGAGCCGTGGCGCGAGAAGTGCGTCGTCGACGGCGTGCCGAACTGCTGGGTGCCGCACACGTGCAAGCTGACGTCGTCGGAGGTGCCCGGCGAGACGATCAACCTGCAGACGTGCGTCCGATGCCCGAACAACTACCCGTGGCTGAGCGACCCGACCGGCGACGGGATCTACTGAGGCGCGCGCGCGCGTTAGGCGAACTTCGGGGTGTTTTAGGGGCGCGCGTGCGCGGTATCTCGGCGCCATTTCCCCCCTGATACGTTTCTCTCGCTTCTCGACGTGCGGCGCTAGCGCGCTTCACCCCCTACCGCCCCCCCCACCCCGTCACCGCGCACGTGTATATAAATATTATTGTATATTTATGATGACTGTATGTGTGATCTGTACTTTTTGTTGTTTTATATGATATTAGAGACTGTTGGAGGCCTGGCAAGGCCTTCGATGCGGCGCCCCTGGATGGATCCTTTGTGAAATTTTTTATGTTTTTTTTTATTATTGTGTCGCGAGAATAAATTGATTGTAAATTTCTGGAGAGTTTTGGTAAACCCTCACGACCCCCCACACCCCTTTTTTTCCGATCCACGCGACATTGGGCTATACCAAATGGCACCAAGAGGCGTCGGGCACCACCAAGTAGGTCGACCTTACGACAGCCGGAATCTAAAGTCCCTAACATAACCTCAAGTGCAACTTTTATTGGACGAAACGTTATTGGGCTTCACCAAGTGCGTTGGGTGCAAATCGGTACCGAATCAAAGCGGGCACATTTAAATAAGGAAAAATCGGGTAGGTGGAGTTCATTTTGGTATCTGGAACCAAATTGGTTTTGAAGTACACTAGGAAATCGGAATTTTAGTTGAGCCCAAGCGAAATTGGGCTTCACCGGACAGGATGATGGCGGAAACATCGGGCAAAATTTCTTCCTGAACAAAATTGGGCTTGCCCAACTCGTAAGGGTCGAACCAAGCGACACCAAGTGGTCGAGGTTCGTGTAGATTGGGCATAAAATCGTACCAAGTAGATTGGGCTTTACTAAGCCAGCAAATCAGCGGGGAAAAATCGGTTCAATTGCAATAGGAACGAAATTGGTATTAATTAAGTGCGGCGTTGAATTGGGCTTCACCAGATTGAGGATTTTTCATGGGAATTGGTTACGAGAGTTGGGCTTTCGTTAGTAATCGATTCCAATGGGGACCAAACGAGATATGCTCTTAAGAAGAAGAAAAAGAAGCAGAAATTAGGACTTTCAATTGGGCTCTATCAAAGAGAAATTACAGAAAAATTCACAATTTCGCCCGAGCTTAAAGTAAGTATCGTCCTCGAGAGAAACTTTCAAATTTCCATTAAGAGCGAACGAACGGGCCGGCGCCGGCCTAACGACTCTTTAAGTACCCGCGTAATATTTTGGAGACACTCTCGACACTTTCACCGATTCCGCAGGGGAATCGGAGCCGCGAAAGTGCTCGAAAATGCCATTAACGTACTCGAGGAGAAAGAAGAAACGCGTAGCGAAGAAGGCACGCGTATTACGCCGCATCGGCGACCACCCTGTATGACACGTACACGCGTACGTCGTATATAATGGATAGGAAGTGTGTGTGTGTGCAGGCGCGTTTTTCTTTGAAATAAATTTCTTCTTCTTCTTCTTCTTCTTCTTCTCCACGTGAAGCAGGACGCGATTCCTGCGAAGAAAGTGTGCCGGAGTTTCACCCGACGTGCGTTATGTGGCAGTCGCGGGGGTTTTCACTTTTCGAGACGTTAGAAATTTGAAAAATTTGTGATCGCCCCGTATACTCCGACTCGACTCCTTTAGGAGTTACGGGGTGTTAAACGAAGGATTGACGAAACTCACGACGATATCAGAAACGTGGGTGTTCGTCGATCGCTTCAACTCCAGGAGTTGAAATAAATTCTGATCACCCTGTATTACGTGAAACAACGAAGTTAGTTCTATTTAATCACGAAAGGTCGCAACCCCAACTCGACTCCTTTAGAAGTTACAGGGTGTTAAACGAAGCAGTGGCCGAACTCTCGATGACATTAGAAACTTCGATCGTTTCAACTTCAAAAGTCGAAATAAATTTTGATCACCCTGTATTGCGTGAAACAACGAAGTTCGCTCTATTTAATCACGAAAAGTTGTAACCCCAACTCGACTCCTTTAGAAGTTACAGGGTGTTAAACGAAGCAGCGGCCAAACTCTCGATGACACTAGAAACTTCGATCGCTTCAACTTCAAAAGTCGAAATAAATTTTGATCACCCTGTATTACGTGAAACAACGAAGTTCGCTTTATTTAATCACGAAAAGTTGTAACCCCAACTCGACTCCTTTAGAAGTTACAGGGTGTTAAACGAAGCAGTGGCCAAACTCTCGATGACATTAGAAACATCGATCGTTTCAACTTAAAAAGTCGAAATAAATTTTGATCACCCTGTATTACGTGAAACAACGAAGTTCGTTCTATTTAATCACGAAAGGTCGCAACCCCAACTCGACTCCTTTAGAAGTTACAGGGTGTTAAACGAAGCAGTGGCCAAACTCTCGATGACATTAGAAACTTCGATCGTTTCAACTTCAAAAGTCGAAATAAATTTTGATCACCCTGTATTGCGTGAAACAACGAAGTTCGCTCTATTTAATCACGAAAGGTCGCAACCCCAACTCGACTCCTTTAGAAGTTACAGGGTGTTAAACGAAGCAGCGGCCAAACTCTCGATGACACTAGAAACTTCGATCGCTTCAACTTCAAAAGTCGAAATAAATTTTGATCACCCTGTATTACGTGAAACAACGAAGTTCGCTTTATTTAATCACGAAAAGTTGTAACCCCAACTCGACTCCTTTAGAAGTTACAGGGTGTTAAACGAAGCAGTGGCCAAACTCTCGATGACATTAGAAACATCGATCGTTTCAACTTAAAAAGTCGAAATAAATTTTGATCACCCTGTATTACGTGAAACAACGAAGTTCGTTCTATTTAATCACGAAAGGTCGCAACCCCAACTCGACTCCTTTAGAAGTTACAGGGTGTTAAACGAAGCAGTGGCCAAACTCTCGATGACATTAGAAACTTCGATCGTTTCAACTTCAAAAGTCGAAATAAATTTTGATCACCCTGTATTGCGTGAAACAACGAAGTTCGCTCTATTTAATCACGAAAGGTCGCAACCCCAACTCGACTCCTTTAGAAGTTACAGGGTGTTAAACGAAGCAGTGGCCAAACTCTCGATGACATTAGAAACTTCGATCGTTTCGACTTCAAAAGTCGAAATAAAATTTGATCACCCTGTATTACGTGAAACAACGAAGTTAGTTCTATTTAATCACGAAAGGTCGCAACCCCAACTCGACTCCTTTAGAAGTTACAGGGTGTTAAACGAAGCAGTGGCCAAACTCTCGATGACATTAGAAACATCGATCGTTTCAACTTCAAAAGTCGAAATAAATTTTGATCACCCTGTATTACGTGAAACAACGAAGTTCGCTTTATTTAATCACGAAAAGTTGTAACCCCAACTCGACTCCTTTAGAAGTTACAGGGTGTTAAACGAAGCAGTGGCCAAACTCTCGATGACATTAGAAACTTCGATCGTTTCAACTTCAAAAGTCGAAATAAATTTTGATCACCCTGTATTGCGTGAAACAACGAAGTTCGCTCTATTTAATCACGAAAGGTCGCAACCCCAACTCGACTCCTTTAGAAGTTACAGGGTGTTAAACGAAGCAGTGGCCAAACTCTCGATGACATTAGAAACTTCGATCGTTTCGACTTCAAAAGTCGAAATAAAATTTGATCACCCTGTATTACGTGAAACAACGAAGTTAGTTCTATTTAATCACGAAAGGTCGCAACCCCAACTCGACTCCTTTAGAAGTTACAGGGTGTTAAACGAAGCAGTGGCCAAACTCTCGATGACATTAGAAACATCGATCGTTTCAACTTCAAAAGTCGAAATAAATTTTGATCACCCTGTATTACGTGAAACAACGAAGTTCGCTTTATTTAATCACGAAAAGTTGTAACCCCAACTCGACTCCTTTAGAAGTTACAGGGTGTTAAACGAAGCAGTGGCCAAACTCTCGATGACATTAGAAACATCGATCGTTTCAACTTAAAAAGTCGAAATAAATTTTGATCATCACCCTGTATTACATGAAACAACGAAGTTAGTTCTATTTAATCACGAAAGGTCGCAACCCCAACTCGACTCCTTTAGAAGTTACAGGGTGTTAAACGAAGCAGTGGCCAAACTCTCGATGACATTAGAAACATCGATCGTTTCAACTTCAAAAGCCGAAATAAATTTTGATCACCCTGTATTACGTGAAACAACGAAGTTGGTTCTATTTAATCACGAAAGGTCGCAACCCCAACTCGACTCCTTTAGAAGTTACAGGGTGTTAAACGAAGCAGTGGCCAAACTCTCGATGACATTAGAAACATCGATCGTTTCAACTTCAAAAGCCGAAATAAATTTTGATCACCCTGTATTACGTGAAACAACGAAGTTGGTTCTATTTAATCACGAAAAGTTGCAACCCCAACTCGACTCCTTTAGAAGTTACAGGGTGTTAAACGAAGCAGTGGCCAAATTGTCGATGACATTAGAAACTTCGATCTTTCAACTTCAGAAGTCGAACTAAATTCTGATTACCCTGTATTATATGAAACAACGAAGTTCGCTCTAACTAATAACGAATAGTTGTAACCCCAACTCAACTCCTTTAGAAGTTACAGGGTGTATATCAGAAACATGGCTAATCGCCGATCGTTTCAACTTCAAAAGTCGAAATAAATGTTGATCACCCTGTATTACGTGGAACAATGAATTTCGTTCTATTTACTTACGAAAAGTTTCAACCCCAACTCGACTCCTTTAGAAGATACAGGGTGTTAAACGAAGCAGTGCCGAAACTCTCGTCGATATTTTGATCGCCCTGTATTACGTGAAGCAACGAAGTTTGCTCTATTTACCCAGTGAAATGCGCAACTCCAACTCGACTCCTTTAGAAGTTACAGGGTGTTAAGCGAAGTAGTTAGAAATCTCTCGACTATATTAGAAACGAGGCTATTCCTCGAGCGTTTCAGCTTTAGAAATAGAGCTAAATGTTGATCACCCTGTATTACAAGAAACAACAAAGTTCGCTCTATTTAATTACGAAAAGTTGCAACCCCAACTCGACTCCTTTAGGAGTTACAGGGTGTTAAGCGAAGTAGTTAGGAATCTCTCGACTGTATTAGAAACGAGGCTATTCCTCGATCGTTTCAACTTCAGATGTTGAAGTAAATTTTGGTCGCCCTGTATTACGTGGAACAACGAAGTTCGCTCCTCCTCCTCTCCACATTCCAACCTTCTCTTTCGTCCTTCCTCGTTCCTGGTAGCTCGCACACCCTTCGACCAAAAATGGACGGATTCGTCATGCGTCTTTCGCGTTTCCTAATGAAATTTGACGGAATTTTCGATTTTTGACGTCGCTTTTGTTACCTAAGAAAGAGAGAGAGAGAGAGAGAGCGAAAGAAGATGAAACCCGTAAGCGTCCGCAGTCTGTGGCCGAATTAGAAAGTCGTCGAGTACGGCTAACGCGACGAAGAGTGAATATAACATGAAAAATGTCAAGGAAGCGACAAGAATCGAAATTCACGATTATTCACTCTTACTTTTTTTATCGGCGTTAATACCCGACCAGCTCTCGGCCTCAAGGTGAACGAGAAACAAACAGAAAGACACACACACGCGCACGCAGAGCGACGTTGCTTCTTACGTACGCCTTCTGCTAAATCCGAGAGCATTTCCCGCCTCCCTCGATCCCCGAGCACGAAACATTCCTAGTGGTCGCCTCTAAAAGGAGGAACCCACTAGAAGCTTTTCGACTCAAAACATACCATTTTCGCTCAAAATTTCGAGGTCGCATGTACAAAAGAATCGCTCTATGCTATCGATGATATGGGTTCCGCCTTATCGAGACACTTTCCAGTCATGCGCAGAGGGAAAAGAATGCGACTTTCCAAGACGGCCATCTAAGTACATACGTATGTATATACTAGATAGGATGTGCAAACAAATCACCGTCTAAGAGGTAATTACTGGACGACCGATAATTGCAAGTGCCATCAGACGGTATTGCAGTTATTAGAAATCCAATTAGAAAGCTGGCGGATGAGACTACACGCGTTAAATTGAAATCCGCTCAATTAAACCAAGTGAGCTCGCCGTTGGCTCAATTTTGAGCCTGAGTTATCATTATACAGGGCGTTACGAATTATTAGTACGTTGGTGGTAATAAAAGCGCGCGCATGTGGGTTAAGAATGCGATGTAAATTCGAGCGTAGTAGCGGTAATGTTACTCAAGTGCCATCCCACTACTCTCACTTATGCTTAAGTACGTAGCGTACTTAAGTTTTGCCATCTCGGGTATGTCGATTGGAATCTCTCTCGCCTTCTTTTCCTCTCTTGGGATCGTCACGGTGTGGGATAGAAGAGAGAAGAGATAATGGATCCTCTTTTGGGCATTAAGGCCTGTTGAGGAATTTGGGCTGGGATTGGGCTTGGGTGAGATATTGGACGGAGTTTGGAAATTTGGATTTTTTTTGGAAAATGTGAGGAATTTTTTTAAGCTCGTTATGATATTGTCTATCTAATGAAGCTGGTTTGAAGTAGCAATGACCAATAATAAGCGAGATATGGATTTTTAAAATTTTTGGAAAAATAATACTAGTACGAGCGTATCTCGTAAAGTATGAGAAATATCTCAAAAATTCTAAAAAGTGATCGTAGCACATTAAATCCTCTGCAAGTCTCCTACAGCTAAATTTGAAATGACCTGTAATGTACGAGGTACCAATTTTTAAATTTTTGTTTTTAAAAGAACCTTGTTTTCTGGAATATCTCAAAAAGTGAGTTAGATATCTCAAAAATTAAAAATAGTAATTGCAGGTATCTTCATTACCTAAAAAATGTGGTAATTTCAGTGTCCTCCACCTACTATTAGGAGAGATAGACAGTTTTGACATTTTAACATTTGAACTGGGTTTAAATGTCGCTGGTTTTTTTTTGAAAATGTGGAAAATAAGAGAAAATTTTAAATTTTTTGGGGTTTAACGTAAAATTATCTAATTTAAGAAGATGATTTGAACTTGCTACGGTCAATAACAGGCGTGGTACAAATTTTAGAAAATAGTTTGAGGTGTGGTTTCGATTTAGGTCGAATATCTCAAAAAGGGAACAAGTGACGTAAACAATCTAAAAAATTTTTTAAAGTACACCAATTTGACTACACACTTGCCCTTATTTGATGCCAATATCGCTTATAATAAGTGAGATATGGACATTTGAACGTTTAGAAATATCTCATTTCTGGGCTGAGTTAGTATCTCGAATTTTTTTTCAAAAACTATGACCGGGACAAACTTTTTTTCAAAAATCTTGTCATGAAACATGAAATTGTCTATCCAATGAAGCTGGTTTGAAGATGCCACGACCAACGACAAGCGAGATATGACTTTTCGAATTTTCTTTATGGCAGGTTTGGGTATAACTCGCTTCTCTGGCGAATATCTCGAAAAGTGAACAAGTGCCGTGAACGATTCGAAGAGTGTTTTATAAAACACTAAATTGTCTACAAATCTGCACTAATTTAATCCCAAAATCACTTATAGTAAGTGAGATATGGGCATTTAAACGTAGCGAAATATCTTATTTCGGGGTTGAGCAGGAATTTCGAAAAATTTTTGAACAGTATGATCGAAAAAAACTTTTTTTTTAAAAACCTGGATATGAAACACGAAATTGTCTATCTAATGGAGCTAGTTTGAAATTGTTATGACCAACAACAAGTGAGATATGATTTTTTAAACTTTTCTTATGGCAAATTTGGGCGTAACTCACTTCTCTGGTGAATATCTCGAAAACTGAGCAACTGACGTAAACGATTCGAAAAATGCTTCATAAGACACTAAATGGTCTACAAATCTGCACTAATTTAATCCCAAAATCACTTATAGTAAGTGAGATATATGCATTTGAATGTTGCGAAGTATCTCATTTCGAGGCTGAGCTAGTATCTCGAATTTTTATCGAAAAATTTTGACCGGGACAAACTTTTTTAAATGTTTATTATATAGCACAAAATTGCCTATCCGAGGACGCCGGTTTGAAGTCGCTACGACCAAAAACAAGTGAGATATGAATTTTTAAACTTTTAAATAAACAATAGTAGTAGGAGAGTACCTCAGAGAACTTCGATAAATGCCTCAAAAATTCTAAAACCAATAGTAGCACATCGGATCTTCTAGATTTTAGACGGTTTTTTTTTCAGGAAAACAATAGTAGTACGACGGTATCTAGCGAATTACGAAAAAAATCTGAAAAATTCCAATAACCGGCCACCTAATCGTCCCCATCCGATAGATACCGATTTATTAATCGATTGGAAATTAATGGATTTTCGTCGAAACCGAGACGCCTTGAGAGTGTCGCATAAATTATAATGAAACCGACCGAATGTTAATTAGAAAGTCGTCGACGGCGGTACCGCTCGGTGTGCATACACGAGAGGTACCTTCTGCAGGTAGCCAGGCAGGCAGGTAGGCTTACGCATAAGCATACCTGGCGGGACGACGTAGAAAACAACATTATCCAACGTGTAATAGTTTATGGACGACTAGTGACCTTTAGATGAAGAGGATGAGGAGGAGGAGGCGAAGACGCTCATCTTTTCTTTCGCCTCCGCTCACTCGCTAATTTAATCTCTCGCTCGCGCAGGTCACGCTTTGTTGTGTAACTGACGATTCCTCTTATTACTTTATTGTCACTATTATTCCGGCTTAACGTTACACGCCAAATTTCATTTTAATAACGTCTCGACGATGGCCGTCGGTTACCTAAGATTTCCATTTCCCGGAAACCCGGGTGGTCGAGGCGTATCTATCGAACTTCGGAAATAAAAGATGGATCCTGCGTGTCGCTTAAGGAGCTTTAAGCGGAGGAGACTTGTGGGAGATTCGATGTGCTGCTATTGGTTCTAGAATTTTTAAGGCAGATGAGGAAATTTTCTGAGATACCCTCGTACAACTATTGCTTATTTAAAAGTTTAAAAATTCGTATCTCACTTGTTTTTCGTCGTAGCGACTTCAAACTGGCTTCGTTGGATAGGCAATTTTGTGCTTTATAATAAACATTTAAAAACATTTGTCCCGGTCATAATTTTTCAAAAAAAATTCGAGATATTAACTCAGCCTCGAAATAAGATACTTCGCAACGTTCAAATGACCATATCTCAATTAATATAAGCGATTTTGGGATTAAATTAGTGCAGATTTGTAGACCATTTAGTGTCTTATAAAGCATTTTTCGAATCGTTTACGTCAGTTGCTCAGTTTTCGAGATATTCACCAGAGAAGTGAGTTACGCCGAAATTTGCCATAAGAAAAGTTTAAAAAATCATATCTCACTTGTTGTTGGTCATAACAATTTCAAACTAGCTCCATTAGATAGACAATTTCGTGTTTCATATCCAAGTTTTTAAAAAAAGTTTGTTTCGATCATACTGTTCAAAAATTTTTCGAAATTCCAGCTCAGCCCCGAAATAAGATATTTCGCTACGTTTAAATGCCCATATCTCACTTACTATAAGTGATTATGGGATTAAATTAGTGCAGATTTGTGTACAACTTAGTATTCTATAAAACACTCTTCGAAACGTTCACGGCACTTGCTCACTTTTCGAGATATTCGCCAGAGAAGCGAGTTATACCCAAAACTGCCATAAGGAAAATTCGAAAAGTCATATCTCGCTTGTCGTTGGTCGTGCCATCTTCAAACCAGCTTCATTGGATAGAAAATTTCATGATTCATGACAAGACTTTTGAAAAATGTTTGTCCCGGTCATATTTTTTGAAAAAAAATTCGAGATACTAACGCAGCCCAGAAATGAGATATTTCTAAACGTTCAAATGTCCATATCTCACTTATTATAAACGATATTGGCATCAAATAAGGGCAAGTTGGTAGACAATTTAGTGTGCTTTAAAACATTTTTCAAATTGTCCACGTCACTTGTTCCCTTTTTGAGATATTAGACCAGAATCGAAACCACACCTCAAATTATTTTCTAAAATTTGTACCACGCCTATTATTGACCGTAGCAAGTTCAAGTCATCTTCTTAAAATAGATAATTTTACGTTATACCTCAAAAAATTTAAAATTTTCTCTTATTTTCCACATTTTCAAAAAAAAAACGGCGAAATTTGAATCCAGTTGAAATGTTAAAATGTCAAAAATGTCTATCTCTCCTAATAGTAGGTGGAGGACACTGAAATTACCACATTTTTTTAGGTAATGGAGATACCTGCAATTACTACTTTTAATTTTTGAGATATCTAACTTACTTTTTGAGATATTCCAGAAAACACGGTTTTTTTTAAAAACAAAAATTTAAAAATTGGTACCTCGTACATTACAGGTCATTTCAAATTTAGCTGTAGGAAACTTGTAGAGGATTTACTGTGCTACGATCACTTTTTACAATTTTTGAGATATTTCTTACTTTACGAGATACGCCCGTACTAGTATTATTTTTCCAAAAACTTTAAAAATCCATATCTCGCTTATTTCTCGACATCTCTACCGGAACTTCCAACGATTTATCCTTGCATTCGTGATTCGATACAGGGCGTGTCGATACAAAAAAAAAATCGAATTTTTTTCCAATCACTTCACCTCCTCACACAATCATTACCCGTTCAGCATTGAAAACCCGCACGTCCGGTCGACGAGCGCCTCTCATTTCCTCCTTCCGATGAATTATTCATCTCGACGGAATCGCAAACGAGAGGATCAAGCGAACACCCTGTATGGCAACGTTAGAAACGTGGGTAGCGACGTTAGGAGGAGTAGGGGGGGGGGGGGGGTAGTGACGATCCGACCAATAGTATGTGAAACCCAAAATTGGACGTCAGGGGGCGCCACCTGTCGACCGGCCGCCGGTGAAAGTCTCGCGCGCGCGCGAGACAAAGGACCCGCGCACCCGCTGCGCGCGCACCTCGGCCCCTCGCCGGGGAAAAGTCCGAGTCGCATAAGGCGAAACCGTCGACCTGTCGACATTCGCTCGAAGGCGTCCGACCTGCTCGACATGAAGAGAATCGTCTGGTTGTGCGTCTGCTACGTCCTGTTCCTCGCAGCTGGTGAGTACCGAGCCCGAGGACGCCTCGACCTGATCCGGGGGATCAGGTCGGGGGCCTGTCGCGGGCGCGACCCTCGAGGTCCCCCCTTCGAATATCTCAACCTGTACCTCTTTCGAACATATGGTAACGTCGGCGATACTCTAGCGACCGCCACTTCGACCACTAAGTCTACATGGTTGAGATATTCGAGGGTAGCTCAACCTTCCAGGTTTGCCCACCTCAACCGGATGTTTTCTTGTGCTTTCATTCGCGGTGGAAATTTCCAATTTCATCCCTCGAACCCCCGACGCCCCCAAAAGGTTTAAACCTGAACCTGTCTCAATTTAAGGTTGAGATACACCAGTGAACCTCCAAGGTTAAGGTATGAGGTTTCACCTCACTTTCGCCTCCGTCGCGAGGATGTTGCTACGGTTACGGCGACGGTACCACTTCTTCTAACCCGCCTCGATGTATACAGGGTGATTAGGTATGCGTGGGTTCGTTCCGCGCCCGCCGGTGTCACGTTTCGAATAATAATGTGTCGTAATTCCGTTAAATTCCATTGTCAACCGGTACGCCGATTGGTCGTTCTCGTGGTTTTTTTCCCTCTTCGCCGTGGTTTCTCGCTTCACCTTCGCTACGACGTACGTCGATGGAGGTATTCCGTACCACGCCCGACGAGTGGCGGTTTCCGCTCAAGGTCCCGACTTAAGACCGAATTTGCAAGGTTTGGAGGTCGAAAGTTGTTTCTTCTCCTCCCCATGGAGCTCTAATGTTAGTCACTTTAAGTTAGTGTAACTTTTAAGTACGGTTAGTTATCGGGTTGAAACTTTGAGGGGTTCTTTGGGAAGCTTCAGGGAATCGATGGACGGAGTTTCGTTGAAAACGAAGGTTCTGGGATTTTTTTAAGAATCTTTGAAAGTGCGATAGGTGCGTTTCCTGACGTCATCAAGAGAGTTGGTCATATTTTTGAAACTACGCTATGTAGTTAAATCAAACTTTATGAAGTTGTTCACAATATTCTATTGGATATTATCGAGGAGTTTCAAAACAATCCCAACTTCAGTAAATTTTTTGTGATTTTTTTTTTAAATTAATAAGTGAAGTTGTGTCGCATCGTCAGTTAATTGGACATAACTTCTAAACCTCGTCAGCTACAGCGTTGCAACTTTATTGAACTGTTTATAAGGCTTCAGAGTATCGATCTGTGGAGTTTCATTACGAAAGGAGTTTTAGTAATTTTTTTACGAATTTTTAAAGCAGCGTATCACCTTCAATTCGTGGCGTAATTAGGATTACAGGCTTTATCTATTGAAATGCTTCATGAAGCTCAATGAAACTTTTTGAAGTTGTTCCAAATACTCCACTGAATGTAGCTGAGGAGTTTCAAAACAATCCCAACTTCAGTAAATTTTTTATGATTTTTTTTAAAATTAATACGTGAAGTTGTATCGCATCGTCAGTTAATTGGACGTAACTTCCAAACCTCGTCAGCTACAGCGTTGCAACTTTATTGAACTGTTTATAAGGCTTCAGAGTATCGATCTGTGGAGTTTCATTACGAAAGGAGTTTTAGTAATTTTTTTACGAATTTCTAAATCAGCGTATCACCTTCAATTCGTGGCGTCATTAGGATTACAGGCATTATCTATTGAAATGCTTCATGAAGCTCAATGAAACTTTTTGAACTTGTTCCAAATAGTCCACTGAACGTAGCTGAGGAGTTTCAAAACAATCCCAACTTCAGTAAATTTTTTGTGATTTTTTTTTAAATTAATAAGTGAAATTGTGTCGCATCGTCAGTTAATTGGACGTAACTTCCAAACCTCGTCAGCTACAGCGTTGCAACTTTATTGAACTGTTTATAAGGCTTCAGAGTATCAACATGTGGAGTTTCATTACGAAAGGAGTTTTAGTAATTTTTTTACGAATTTTTAAAGCAGCGTATTACCTTCAATTCGTGGCGTCATTAGGATTACAGGTATTATTTATTGAAGTGCTTCATGAAGCTCAATGAAACTTTTTGAAGTTGTTTCAAACACTCCACTGAATGTAGCTGAGGAGTTTCAAAACAATCCCAACTTCAGTAAATTTTTTGTGATTTTTTTTTTAAAATTAATAAGTGAAGTTGTGTCGCATCGTCAGTTAATTGGACGTAACTTCTAAACCTCGTCAGCTACAGCGTTGCAACTTTATTGAACTGTTTGTAAGACTTCATAGTATCGACCTGTGGAGTTTCATTACGAAAGGAGTTTTAGTAATTTTTTTACGAATTTTTAAAGCACCTTCAATTCGTGGCGTCATTAAGATTATAAGCACTATCCATTGAAGTGCTTCATGAAGCTCAATGAAACTTTTTGAAGTTGTTTCAAACACTCCACTGAATGTAGCTGAGGAGTTTCAAAACAATCCCAACTTCAGTAAATTTTTTGTGATTTTTTTTTTAAAATTAATAAGTGAAGTTGTGTCGCATCGTCAGTTAATTGGACGTAACTTCTAAACCTCGTCAGCTACAGCGTTGCAACTTTATTGAACTGTTTGTAAGACTTCATAGTATCGACCTGTGGAGTTTCATTACGAAAGGAGTTTTAGTAATTTTTTTACGAATTTTTAAAGCACCTTCAATTCGTGGCGTCATTAAGATTATAAGCACTATCCATTGAAGTGCTTCATGAAGCTCAATGAAACTTTTTGAAGTTGTTTCAAACACTCCACTGAATGTAGCTGAGGAGTTTCAAAACAATCCCAACTTCAGTAAATTTTTTGTGATTTTTTTTTTTAAAATTAATAAGTGAAGTTGTGTCGCATCGTCAGTTAATTGGACGTAACTTCTAAACCTCGTCAGCTACAGCGTTGCAACTTTATTGAACTGTTTGTAAGACTTCATAGTATCGACCTGTGGAGTTTCATTACGAAAGGAGTTTTAGTAATTTTTTTACGAATTTTTAAAGCACCTTCAATTCGTGGCGTCATTAAGATTATAAGCACTATCCATTGAAGTGCTTCATGAAGCTCAATGAAACTTTTTGAAGTTGTTTCAAACACTCCACTGAATGTAGCTGAGGAGTTTCAAAACAATCCCAACTTCAGTAAATTTTTTGTGATTTTTTTTTTAAAATTAATAAGTGAAGTTGTGTCGCATCGTCAGTTAATTGGACGTAACTTCTAAACCTCGTCAGCTACAGCGTTGCAACTTTATTGAACTGTTTGTAAGACTTCATAGTATCGACCTGTGGAGTTTCATTACGAAAGGAGTTTTAGTAATTTTTTTACGAATTTTTAAAGCACCTTCAATTCGTGGCGTCATTAAGATTATAAGCACTATCCATTGAAGTGCTTCATGAAGCTCAATGAAACTTTTTGAAGTTGTTCCAAATACTCCACTGTATGTAGCTGAGGAGTTTCAAAACAATCCCAACTACAGTAAATTTTTTGTGATTTTTTTTTGAAATTAATAAGTGAAGTTGTGTCGCATCGTCAGTTAATTGGACGTAACTTCCAAACTTCGTCAGCTACAGCGTTGCAATTTTGTTGAACTGTTACTAAGGCTTCATAGTATCGACCTGTGGAGTTTCATTACGAATTGAGTTTTAGTAATTTTTTTACGAATTTTTATAGAACCATATCACCTTCAATTCGTCTTGTTATTATGATTACAAGCATTATCTATTGAAGTGCTTCATGAAACTCATTGAAACTTTTTGAAGTTGTTCCAAATACTCCACTGAATGTAACTGAGGAGTTTCAAAACAATCCCAACTGTAGTAAATTTTTTATGATTTTTTTTAAATTAATACGTGAAGTTGTGTCGCATCGTCAGTTAATTGGACATAACTTCTAAACCTCGTCAGCTACAGCGTTGCAATTTTATTGAACTGTTTGTAAGGCTTCAGATTATCGACCTGTGGAGTTTCATTACGAAAGGGGTTTTAGTAAATTTTTTACGAATTTTTGAAAATTCGCAGATTTTTTTTTGAAACCGTCGGAATTAATGGTTGTAACTTCGAAACCGTATCAGTTAGGATGTTGTAATTTTTTTTAGAAAGCACCATATAACCTTATACAATTTTTCTAAAATTGCAAAATTCCCGCGAACCCCCGAAGGACGAGCGTTTCGCAAGAGTTCAAGCAGAGGGAGCGTCGCCTCATCTTCTCGATTAACATTCCGAAATGTCGCGACCTTTACGCTCCGCGCAGGCGAGGCTCCGACCAATCGATTTCGTTTTCGTTTTATTACGAAAAGAGCGAGAAAAACACGCCCAGAAATCGCGCCAAACCCGTTTACGAATCCACACTTTCGACGACCCAGATTTCTCTCTCTTTCGCTCTCCTATACGCAAAACGCTGTTAAGACCGCTCAAAGTTCACTGAGTGACTCAAGTTAAGCGCTATATGCTCAGTAACTAGACAAGGTGACTCTAAACCACCAATTTACTGAGTCGATAGTCGGCTCGATTTTATCAAATCGGCTCAATGAAGGTTTCCCTTGCAGTTTCTGCGCAGGACGATGAAGGCGACGAAGACGCGAGCACCGACGAGCTGTGCCAGGATAGGCCGGCGGACGAGTACTTCCGACTGTCGACAGAGGGCGACTGCAGGGAGGTAGTCAGGTGAGGCGATCATGCGCACTAGTGCAATTTTGGAAATGTTTCCATGCCGAAATTGTTTTTTACTTATGATAAACCTGGCATGGAAATTATCACCGGGATTATTTTCGATAAGCCGCACGAGTTGCTCTCGATTTCTCTCTCTCTCTCTCTCCGTGGTGAAAATGTGAAAGTACCCATCTGTCGAGCGGAGAGCGCGAGAAGTTGCCTAACTCGTCGATGGCGGCGGTCCGCGGTGGCGCCATCTAGATACCCATAGTGACGTAGTTTTGATTTGTTTTTTCTTTTGTGTGTATTTCTCCCCATCCAGGTGCGATTTCAATTCAGACGCGAACGGCGCGACTAGACTGGCTTCGGTCAAATGCCCGACCGGCCTCGCTTTCGATTTAGATCGCCAGACGTGCGACTGGAAAACTAACGTCAAAAATTGCGATAGGGTAGAAAGTAAGTCGACGCAGGGGGGGAGCTCACCTTGGAAAAACCCCGGGACGTTTCAACCTCCGAAATCGCCTCGCGCGTGCGCGGGCGCCCGACCGCGCCCCGACCTTGGGCGGATTTTTTCTATCTTTAGCTGCGCGTCCGGCGACTCGCGCATATCCCGACCAGGGGCGTCTTAAGCGGAGCTCCCCCCGGCCCCCCGAACAGACCTCTCTAATCTCCACCGTTTTGGCTCGTGTATGCAGGTGTACTAAGTCTGGTCTAAAACAGATCACGTGTCCCAGCGGATTGGCGTTTGACATCGATAAGCAAACGTGTGACTGGAAGGGGAAAGTCACAAATTGCGATAAGACCGAGAGTAAGCAAAATATAAGAACAATTTTTCTCGAAACAAAACAAAAAAGTATAAACAAGCCAATCACAAGCGCACGCGCGCGCACCTCCGTTTCTATAGAGAAACGCTACTTATTTCGATCTAACCGAGCGAACGATCGACGTCTCCAGCGATCCAGAAAATCCCATGGGATTACTCCAGGATTTCCCGACGGTCCAGAAAATCCTGGAGTCCAGAATTTCCAGGTTTATCATTTACCTTAGGAACGTTTCATAGAAAATCCTTGATTGGATCGAGGAAATCCTGGATAAGACAGTTACCATCGTTAGTCAGACTAGAAAATTTCCTGGATCGATCCTGCCTTTGGCACCCTTTTCAAGTGTATTCCAGGAAAAATCCACAACTAGTTTAAAGTTTCATTGGGGAGATCCACTAGTTACAATTGATCCGGGTATCCTGGAAAAGCTCCCCGAAATTACCTAGCTCGAATCAGGCTAGAAGGTTTCCTGGATCGATCCTGCCTTCAGCACCCAGCTCAAGTGTATTCCAGGATAAATCCTCAACCAGTCGTTTGAAATTTCATTAGGAAGATCCACTAGTTACAATTGATCCAGGAATCCAGGAAAAGCTCCCCGAAATTACCTAGCTCGAATCAGGCTAGCAGGTTTCCTGGATCGATCCTGCCTTCAGCACCCAGCTCAAGTGTATTCCAGGAAAAATCCTCAACCAGTCGTTTAAAGTTTCGTTTGGGAGAGCCACTAGTTACAATTGATCCGGGAAATCCTGGAAAAGCTCCCCGAAATTAGCTAGCTCGAATCAAGCTAGCAGATTTTCTGGATCGATTTTGTCCTTAGCACCCTGCTCGAGTGTTGTCCAGGAAAAATCCCCAACTTGTCGTTAAAAAGTTTCACTAGAGGGATCCATTAGTTATTCCGGAAAACCTCCTAAAAATTAGTTAATTCGAATCAGGCTAGAAGATTTCCTGGATCGATCCTGCCTTTAGCACCCTTCTCAAGTGTATTCCAGGAAAAATCTACAGCTAGCCGTTTGAAGTTTCATTAGGGAGATCCACTAGTTATAATTGATCCGGGAAACCTGGAAGAGCTCCCCAAAATTATCTACCTCGAATCAGGCTAGCAGGTTTCCTGGATCGATCCTGCCTTCAGCACCCAGCTCAAGTGTATTCCAGGAAAAATCCACAACCAGTCGTTTGAAATTTCATTAGGAAGATCCACTAGTTATAACTGATCCGGGAAACCTGGAAGAGCTCCTCGAAATAGGCTAGCTCGAATCAGGCGAGCAGGTTTCCTGGATCGACCCTGCCTTCAGCACCCAGCTCAAGTGTATTCCAGGAAAAATCCTCAACCAGTCGTTTAAAGTTTCGTTTGGGAGAGCCACTAGTTACAATTGATCCGGGAAATCCTGGAAAAGCTCCCCGAAATTAGCTAGCTCGAATCAAGCTAGCAGATTTTCTGGATCGATTTTGTCCTTAGCACCCTGCTCGAGTGTTGTCCAGGAAAAATCCCCAACTTGTCGTTAAAAAGTTTCACTAGAGGGATCCATTAGTTATCCCGGAAAACCTCCTAAAAATTAGTTAATTCGAATCAGGCTAGAAGATTTCCTGGATCGATTCTGCCTTCAGCACCCTTCTCAAGTGTATTCCAGGAAAAATCTACAGCTAGTCGTTTGAAGTTTCATTAGGGAGATCCACTAGTTATAATTGATCCGGGAAACCTGGAAGAGCTCCCCAAAATTATCTACCTCGAATCAGGCTAGCAGGTTTCCTGGATCGATCCTGCCTTCAGCACCCAGCTCAAGTGTATTCCAGGAAAAATCCACAACCAGTCGTTTGAAATTTCATTAGGGAGATCCACTAGTTACAATTGATCCAGGAATCCTGGAAAAGCTCCCCGAAATTAGCTAGCTCGAATCAGGCTAGCAGGTTTCCTGGATCGATCCTGCCTTCAGCACTCAGCTCAAGTTTATTCCTGGAAGAATCTTTGACATTTGGAACTTTGCCTTGGAACATTACAGCCACGACGTTTATCCTAGGGGAAACCCTGGATAGAGCGGTGACAGGCGCTTCTCGGACCGTCATTAGCTGGAACCTTTCAGGAACACATTTCTTATGGCGACCTCTCTTAGGTTTGTTCCAGGAGAATTCCGGGAATAGCTAGTCACTGGAGACGTCGATTTTCGGGATTTTTTCAGCGTGCGCGTGCGTGCGTCTTGCAAGATATTTTTTTGGTCATGAACATAAACAATTTTACGCAGATAGAATTTAGAAAGTAGATGCATAACGTAACACTTATACACTTTTCTGCTTCTTATCGGTGTCGGGTTGCGGTCTCGTTACGGTAACGCTTTACTGAGTAACACACTTTGTTTTGTTTTTGTTTTTATTATTATTAACGACCAATGGTGTTGCATATTTTTAGTTATTAACACACTTAAGTACCTCGCATGCATGCCTTACTTCACTTATTACCTACCTCGCCTTACTTCACATACACGTACTTTCGATTGGATTCGTTTTTTTCCATTCTCTAAAAGAACATGGCATGTCGAACTTTAAAAATAATCGAAAAATTCAACTTCATTCAGTTTCCGTCATCCCCTCTCTCTTTCTCTCATCCGTGGTCCCGGGGCACGCTGCTAGGGCTGCGCCGCCGGGGCTCCATGGCACCGTCGAGCATGCGACTCTTTCCTTATGTGACTAAAGCTCTCTCTGTTGTAATCTTAATCTCTCCTCCTTCCGGCGCCCCGCGGGAGCCCCGGGACCCCTCCACCGGGGCCCCCCGGGCGACGGCCGCACTTCTACTTTCTACGCGGGACCGTGTAAACGTTCGAATTTACGCGATCTGAGGGAAACGCCAATCGAAACGAAACCTGTACAGACTTACAACACTGCGAACCCAACCACCTCGACCCGTTTATCCCCCCGTCGCCGCCCTCTCCCGAGGGAGGGCGCTACTAAACCCGTTCTTGCCGTTTCTAGAGCCGAGGAAGACGCTGCCGATCCTCAAGACGGACGAGCCCAGGTGTCCCGAGGGAAAACTCATGTGCGGCAACGAGGAGTGCATCGACAAGGAGCTGTTCTGCAACGGGAAGCCCGACTGTAAGGACGAGTCCGACGAGAACGCGTGCGGTAAGTGGGCTCCGCCTCCCCCTGGGCCCAATCGGGGGGGGTTCCAAGATACTGGCACCGGGATAGACGAGGAGACTTTCCAGGTTCATTTCCAAGTTCACAATACCATCTAGAACCTTCTTAAGTTCTCTTCAAATCCTGGGATTATCGGAACATTTTTTGGGTTTACCCCAACTCCCACTACCAAGACCCAAAAACCCATAATTTTCTGGAAACATTTCCAGGCATAGCCCAACTACAGCTCTCTAGATTGTACGTCCTATCCCGAAATCAAATATCACCAGGAAACCTCCAAGGTTCGTTCCTGATTCAACTCCCAAGATCCTGGAAATTTCCAAGATCCAATATCACCTGGAATTATGGGTTCGAACGTCGGGTTTTCCTTGGGGAACATCCCCGAGGCCGGCCCGTGCGCGAAATTCCCGATTTCGCCGCCCGAATCGCCAAAAGTGGCGCCGGACTCCCGGACGGCTCGGAATCGTAAATCGCCCGCCTTAAGCTTTTTCCCGTTTTCAAACGTGGACAACGTCTGGAACCATTCACAGGGGTATCCCAACTCGTTCTAAAGATCGTTCGTCCTGTCCCGTAATCTGGAAACGTCCTAGGTGCGTCTCGGGTTCAACTCCCAAGATCCTGGAACCATCACCAAACATTCCAGGTTCGTTTTAGCTTCGATTTTCTAGAAGCTGGAGGCCTTCTGGAAGCTTCCCGGGTATCGCTACCCTCTTTCAAAGTCGTACCTTCTTTCTTAGGATCCAGTATCCTTTCGGGAAGCCTCTCCCGAGGTCCGGCCGGCCGTGGACTCCCCCGTTTCGCGGGTCAAACGGGCGAAAACGGCGCCGGACCCCCGGTCGGCTCGGAATCGTAAATCGCCCCCTTAACGCTTCTCTCCCCCCGTTTCCAGACGTGGAGAACGACCCGAACCGCGCCCCCGACTGCGACCCGACGCAGTGCATCCTGCCCGACTGCTTCTGCTCGGCCGACGGCACCCGGATCCCGGGCAGCCTCGAGCCGGCGAACGTGCCCCAGATGATCACGCTGTCGTTCAACGGCGCCGTGAACGTCGACAACATCGACCTCTACGAGGAGGTGTTCTCCGGCACCAGGCTGAACCCGAACGGCTGCCAGATCCGCGGCAGCTTCTTCGTCTCGCACAAGTACACCAACTACTCGGCCGTGCAGGACCTGCACCGCAGGGGCCACGAGATCGCCGTCTTCTCGATCACGCACAAGGAGGACCCGGACTACTGGTCGCACGGCAGCTACGACGACTGGCTCGCCGAGATGGCAGGCGCCCGCCTCATCATCGAGCGCTTCGCCAACATCACCGACGGCTCGATCATCGGCGTGCGCGCGCCGTACCTGCGCGTCGGCGGCAACAAGCAGTTCGAGATGATGGCCGATCAGTTCTTCGTCTACGACTCCTCGATCACCGCCTCGCTCGGCCGCGTGCCGATATGGCCGTACACGCTGTACTTCCGCATGCCGCACAAGTGCAACGGCAACGCTCACAACTGCCCGAGCAGGTCGCACCCCGTATGGGAGATGGTCATGAACGAGCTCGACAGGCGCGACGACCCGACGTTCGACGAGAGCCTGCCCGGCTGCCACATGGTCGACTCGTGCTCGAACATACAGACCGGCGATCAGTTCGCGCGGCTCCTCAGGCACAACTTCAACAGGCACTTCAACAGCAACAGGGCGCCGCTCGGCCTCAACTTCCACGCCTCGTGGCTCAAGAGCAAGAAGGAGTTCAAGGAGGAGCTCATCAAGTTCATCGAGGAGATGCTCGGCAGGAACGACGTCTACTTCGTCACCAATCTACAGGTGAGACTCTCCGACGGCTCGGAATCCCAAAAAAGGATATAGTACCCCTTCTCATCCGCATCTGTTCCTGGGGGTCCAGACTAATCCCTAAAAACCAAAATAACACTATAAAATCCCCCATTATTCCCATATTCAACTACAGACCTTCACAGCACTTAAACTTCCTTCGAGTTTCCATCATTTCCATCTTCTATAAGTCCTCTTAATCTCTCCCCGTTTCCAGGTGATCCAGTGGATGCAGAACCCGACCGAGCTGAACGGCCTGCGGGACTTCCAGGAGTGGAAGGAGAAGTGCGACATCAAGGGCCAGCCGTACTGCTCGCTGCCGAACTCGTGCCCGCTGACGACGAGGGAGCTGCCCGGCGAGACGCTGAGGCTGTTCACGTGCATGGAGTGCCCGAACAACTACCCGTGGCTGTTGGATCCCACAGGCGACGGCTTCTCTGTCAGGAGATAAGTAGGACGGAGGAGAGGTGGAGGTAGTAAAATGAGGAGGAGGACGACGAAGAAGACTTGTATATGTGTATAGAAGTAGGACTTGCCGGAATAGTTTCACGCTCCGTCTTTATTTAAATAATTGTAATGTAATAAAAGCGATGTGACCGACGGGGATGTTTGTTGAATAAAAAAAAGTGAGGTTGACTTAGCGTCGTTTCACTCACCGGCTCACTTCTTGTCGCCGGACCTCGAGTACTTGTACGAGCCGCTGGAGTGCGACGAGTGCCGGTACGACGATTTCGGTGATTTGTTGCTCGACGAGCTCGCCGCAGGCGTCGACAGCTTAATCTTCTTACTCGCCTCCTTGAACAGGTATCAAAGGGAAGTGTCACACGTACCTAGTCCGTTACTAAGCGATACCCACCTTGCAGTTGTGGCACACCCAATTCTCGAACGAATCCTCCTCGGTCACCTCCGGCTTGTGGCACTCCTGGTGGTACAGCGAGTGGCAGCCGGAGCACTCGAGCAGCCGGTTCCTCGCCCCGACGTCCATACCGCTGAAGGACCATACTGTTACCATCCCGAAACGACCTGACGATCCCATCACTTACTTGCATATGACGCACATCAGGTCCTCCTTGAGCAGATCGAGCTCGAGCTCGTCGGAATTCGAGCCGCCCTTCGCGTCCTCGTAGCACAAATAGGACTGCACTATGTCCGTGTAGTCCTTGACGAGGCCGAACTTGCCCTTCAGCGCCTCCTCGAGCAGGTACTGCAGCGGCACCGGGTCGCCCCTGCGGAGCGACGAGGCCGCGTGCAGGTACCCGATGCACTTTACGAGGTTCGGCTCGGTCTCGTTCATCGAAATGCCTAAATCAGCGCTAGCGGGGAAGTGAGGTTATGGTCGCCATCACGGAACACTAAAGCTACGAGGGTTAAGTTTCATTTGCTATTGTACCAATTATACTAGACTCGTTACTTCGTACGTAACGTACATTAAGCTTACTAAGTGCTCCTGTGTTACGAGTGATAGTGTATGTTATTACATCTGGGCGTATTCGATAGTTCTACCTACTGTGTGTTCCGTGATGTGAGATTTTGAGGTTAGGTCGATCCATATTGTAAACATGAAGACGTCAGTGGTTTCGTAGATAGTCAGCGTCCCATTTTTTCGAAATTGTTGTGATTACGTCCGCACATTCCGCTCGCGCTCGCCATGCACGCGTAGTAGACCAGACGCCCGCCCGCGACCATGGAGGAGACTTCGGTGCTGCTCGCGCTCGTCTTCGTGATGCTCGTAGGCTCGTTCATCGCCGGGTCCATCCCGCTGTTCTTCACCTTCTCTGAGGTAAGCGTCCCCCTTTGGCTCCCCATACGGAACTAAGAACGTCGATCTTTCCAGGACAAGCTGAAGAAGATCACGGTGTTCGGCGCCGGGCTGCTCGTCGGCACCGCCCTGACCGTCATCATACCGGAGGGCGTGCGCTCGCTGATACCCGACGAGGACGTCGCCGCTGCGGCCGCGCAGACGAACCGCTCCGAGCCGCCGCACGAGCACAAGGACCCGCTGTCCGTCATCGGGATCAGCCTCGTGCTCGGGTTCATTTTCATGCTCATCGTCGATAAAGTAAGGGGATCTACCGTCGCCCGATAGCATAAGAAACGGACTGTAACCGAACCTCTCGACCCCTTTTCAGTTCTCGCAGAGCAGGAACGAGAACGTCGCGCCGAGCGAGCGGAACATAACGGCGACGGTCGGCCTCGTCGTGCACGCAGCGGCCGACGGCGTCGCGCTCGGCGCCGCGGCGACGACGAGCCACGCCGACGTCGAGATGATCGTCTTCCTGGCGATAATGCTGCACAAGGCGCCCGCCGCCTTCGGCCTCGTCACGTTCCTGATGCACGAGGGCATCGACAGGCAACGCATCAGGAAGCACCTGCTCGTGTTCTCGATGGCGGCGCCGGTGCTGACGTGCCTGACCTACTTCGGCATCGGGCAGAAGGGGAAGGAGACGCTGAGCTCGTTGAACGCGACAGGTAGGCGTCGAGGGACGGCGCCCGGCCGCATCTCATCGATACTACTCTCGTTTTGCAGGCGTCGCGATGCTGTTCTCAGCCGGTACGTTCCTGTACGTGGCGACAGTCCACGTGCTCGTCGACGTGACGCAGCGGGGCGCGCACCACCACCACCACTACTCGAAGCTGCCCCAGACCGGCGTCGAGGCGTCACAGGTGGCGGCGGCGCAGTCGAGCTCGATGAGACCCGTGGAGCTGGCGTTTCTAGTCGTCGGGTGCCTCTTCCCGCTGCTGCTCTCGGCCGGACATCACCACTAGGTACCCCCCGCCCTACTTTTCTTTAAGCGGCCCCTCCCGAACGGCAAGCAGATGTATTCTTAGGTGGAAGTGATACACGGGGTACTAGCAGATGACGGCGCCATCTGAAGGTTTGGTTTTAGAACATTCCGGAGGTGAACGTTGGACGAATATGCAATTTTCATCGTCTACGTACTTTCTTTTTTTGGCTTTATAGAGCGACCTGCATATTTTTAGTACCTACCTGGGGCCGTATAGGAAAGTTGCATATTTACAGAGCGTTCACCTGCGAATCGTGGGGTAGAACGAATCTCCAAAATGGCGGACGTCGTGGTGCTCTGCTAGTGCCCTGCTCGGTGAGTTGCATACGTTTCAGTCCTCCTTTATATCACAAGTTCTGTCGGTACCTACGGGTGGATCAGACCGGGTCGTCTCCTGCCGTTCGGGCGGTCTTTTACATATGATTCCGGGTGATCCTTAGGTATATTTATTCTATATTTTATTTTTACGTGATTTAAAATCCTGACTTAGTCGTTACGGTGGGTCGAATAAACGTGGGAGACTTAGTTTCGATGTTTGAGTAGGGACGTCCCCCCCCAGGCAACCTCGAAAAAGCGTTGAAGCGGTGAACGTCTCCCTGGGGAGCTCTCGTTTAAGGGGCGGGTCGAATGACAGGACCGATCGTTATTCGAAAAATCATTTTATGTACACTGAATCGGTATTTTACAAAACTCTCATTCCTTACTCGATATCCTTAAAAACAAATACGTCCTCGACGGGAAGCGGGACTCCTCCCGTCGCTTCCTTCGCATGTGATGGGGAGGAGGGTTCGCTCCGGACGAACCTCTCGTTGAACTTAAAAAAATATATATGTATATAGTACTTAAAACGTAGGTACCCTTAAATCGAAACAACAAAAAAATAAAAGGAGAGACAGGAGCACACGCGCACTGTCCCGGATCGGGAACGCCACCTTTCTCCCGGATACTTCATTTGTACTCGCGCGTCGTTTACCAAAAACGAACCGGCACTGATCACAGAACGAAGAGGACCCGACCGTCGCGACGGTCTGGTGGTACTCGGGACACGGGGGCTGAACGGAGACGTACGCACAATCTCTGACTAGATTACGTCGATCGAATCGGCGGCCGCGTCGCACGTTCCGGGGCCGTTTTTGGTAAATCGGGTCTCGTCTCCCGTCGTTGAAATATCAGGAACAGCACGTGTATACGTAAAGTAATATCTATTCCGCTCGCTCTGGCACTGGACGACTCTCTCTCTCTCTCTTCCTCTTAGCGTTCCCTATGTTAGCGATAGTGACTATGTACAGGAGGTCTCGAATAGCCCGCGCCTCAGTCCGTGTACACGATGTAATCGGGGTCGGCCACCTCGACCTGCACGAACGGCTGCTGGATCATCTGTATGCTGTTCGTCGTGCGCTGCATGTTGTTCCTCGATCTGGAAACGATTTCGATGTTAGAAAGTGTAACGTACTCGAACCGTATCGAACACAGAGGCACTATAAGGCCCGTCGTTTTTGAGGTTGGGTGCTATGGTACAGTCGAAGTTACTCAAAGTACTAAAGTACCATTAAGGACGCTTTAATGCACGGTGCTGAGTAGCACGTGTGACTCTTTTTATGGTTAAGTCGAGTGTACTCACTTAGCTTTGGCATGTGTCAGGATGTGGCTCTTGAGGTTCGTCGACTGCGCGAACTTCTTGTTGCACCCGTCGAACGGGCACACGTACGGCCTGTCGCCCGTATGGATACGGACGTGGGTCCTGCAAATACGCCGGAGAATAAATCGATATGTGACGCGCGTCGAGACGGCGATCGTTACCTGAGGTTGAAGTCGAGGCTGAACCTCTTACCGCACCCCTCGAACGTGCACTGGAACGGCTTCTCGCCGGTGTGGACGAGCTGGTGCCGCTTGAGCTTGCTCGACTCGACGAACGCCTTGCCGCACTCGGCGCACACGTGCACCCTCGGGCCGTGCGTGTGCAGGTGCTTCCGCATCGCCGAGTTGTCCCGGAACATCTTGTTGCAACCTTTATGGGGACAGGCTACAAATCAAAAATTCTCTCGTTACCGCACTTCGGACACCTCCGATTACGATCGATACGCCGCGAGGGTAATGGGTTCCACACGCCCTCATAAAGGGGGTCGTACAACCGATTACCCTTCTACGGTACTCATAACGGTCACGTTACTATTAAATAATTCTACTTCCGTGCATTCTCGTTACGGGTCTACTGACCTATCGTCCTGTCGGCGCTGTCCTGGTTCGGCCTCCGCACCCTCGGGCTCTTGAGGCCCGGCCTGGCGAACTCGGCGAGCTGCTTGGGGTCCGACAGGTCCAGCCCCGGGATGCTGTCCGACGGCATCTTCTTGCCGGACATGTACTCCGTGTAGTCCGGGTCCGGCTCCGGGTTCGAACCCTCATCTGAGGAGAGAGAGAGAGAGGGAAAAGCGTGAGATTCGGTAGATATTTTAGGACTACAGTCTGAGGGCTGTAGCTGTAGATTGTTGAAATCAATGATGGACCAAGTGTAGTTCAAATTAGTGTTGATATTTTTGAATTTCGCGCGTGTCGGACACGTGACGCCGTCAGGCGCGTAGGCAACCCACAATGCGCTCGGGATCGGTCGGAGGAGACGCCTACTGCATCGTAGGTCTTCGAAGGAGGATAAGCGGGGGTCGGAGAGGGCACCTTCGTGAAGGGCACGGGCGCTCCGCTAGGGAATCTGGATGGGATTGGGGGGGTCCGTCGGTCGCCATGACGGGGCGTCCTCCATTGGTGCCGACGGGCGGCCATTTAAAGAACATGGCGATCCTCATTAGTAATGGCTGACCAAAACAGAAGAGCGGTACGTCGAAAAGCGCCCACCGTCGTACTCACCGTCGCTCGCGCCCGACGCCCACATCGTCACCGAGAACTCGCCCTCCATCGTCTTGATCTGCACCTGCTTCTGCTCCCACTTGCGCGGCTTCGTCTCGAGCGCGGCGACGTCGCCGAGCAGGATCTCGTTCTCGGTGTTCCTCCTCGCGGCGAGGACGCCTCTCGCGCCGCCCTTGGGGCCCCGCTTGCGCCTCGACGAGGGCCCCGGCGTCGCCTCGACGTACAGCTCGGCGCCCGGGTCCTGCGGCAGCGGCACGTGCTCGTAGAGGCCGAGCGGGTCGTGCGCGGCGACCGACGAGGGGCCCGAGGAGCCGCCGCAGCCGGCGCCCGTGTCGTCGATGATCTCCTCCTGCGCCTCGAGGATGATGTCGCGCCCCTCGAGCGAGTGCATCGCTATCAGCGTCTCGTCGTCGCCGCCGGCGCCCCCGTCCGGCATCTCGACCGGTATCGACTCGATCTCGACGCACTCCTGCACCTCCGGCTGGATCTCGACCTCGCACATTATGCCCTGCTGGTGAGGGTGCACGACGTGGTGGTGCTGCTGGTAGTGGTGGTGGCCGGACATGCTCTACCGCCTCCTCCTCCTCCTCCTCGTCGTCGTCGTGGTCTCGCTACCGCGGCTCCTCTGCTCGTTTTGTTTACTATTTACCTTTCGATATCCGCGCTAAGATGGTCGAACAAATATGGACACCCGACACTGTGATGGCGGCGGACGGACGCGCACCTCGGGACGGGACGCGCGTGCGCCTCCGCCGCCGTCGCAGACCGACGTCCCCTGCGACGCCCGCGCGACCGACAGAGACGGACGATGCGACGCGGGTCGTAGACGGATCGACTCGGCAACAATGGCGGCCGTCGAGATAACCTACCGCGCGCCGCGTCAGTCGATACCCCGTTCGGTGTTCCGTGTCGTCTGTCGATTTTTCACGTTCCGTGGTCGTCGTGGACGTAAGCACTCGTTTATTTGAAAAGGCGATAACGTTTTACTTCGTCATGCACGTTTCGCCCCCTCGATGAGCATGTCGTCGGAGCCGAGACACCTGCCGACGTGCGTCCCGGTGCCGCTCGGCGAGCCCGAGCTCTCCGAGATCGTCGCCAAGGCGAAGGACTGGGCGCTCCTCCACGGCGCCGGCATGAGGCGGAAGGTACGTCACGGGGCCCCCCCCCTAAGAACCCCTCTAGTATCTTGTCCGTTGTTCGAGCGGATGACTATGGCCCCCCGTTTTCCCTTAAGTGTCACTCGAATTCTAACGTTTCGATACTCCGCAGGACGACTTCGATCCGGACTGGATCAGCTTCACGCCGTTCGTCCTGTTACCGTCGCCGTTCCTGCGGGAGGACTTCGAGAGGATCACGAAGCTGCAGCCGTCGCTCAACGAGCTAATGCACAAGGTCGCCGGCGACGCGGCGTTCCTGAGGGAGTGCCTCGGCGCGACCGTCGAGGTCGACGACTTCACGGCCCGGCTGTTCCGGATATTCGAGACGGTCGAGAGGGAGGGCGCGACGCAGGTGAGACGTCATACGTTACTGTGAGCGAGGTCAGGTCGGGCTGGCGGTTCAAATTTCGCGGTCCCCCCCGTAGGCGACGAGCTTAGGCCTGGTGCGCACCGATTGGATGCTGCGCGAGGAGGAGGAGGAGGCGGCGCGGCAGGCGCCGACGTCCTACCCGCCGTGTCGATGGAAGCAAGTCGAGGTGAACACGATCGCCGCCGGGTTCGGCTGGCTCGGCCCGTCCGCCGCCCGGGTCCACAGGTAGGCCGACGGGGGCCGAGGATGGAATAATGAAGGTTCCCGAAGCGGTGCCGCAGATGAGACGAACGAACTCCGTGTTGTACTTTGTTTTGCGGCTCTGTATCGAAAAGTCTCTCTCTCTCCTTCGGTTGTTGTTTTGCAGGCCGTCTCCCTCGGACTCCTCCGGTCGGATTACATGATGCAGTCGCTGTGCAATAACTCGCTCAAGCAGGTGGAGATCAACGCGATCGCGACGAGCCTGGCTGGCGTCTCGCCCGTCATCTCCAGTTACAATAGGTAAAACCCCGGTCGCTTAAGTCGCTCGTATTGTCTCAATGTTGTCGTCTCCATCCAAACTCAATTTAACAGTCCATGTAAGGATTAGACCTCGTATTGAATTTGGATGGGGTGCATGCGCACGCGCTTTTCACTGTAGCGAACCTTCATTATTTCACCTAGACCGTTCATCTCATGCCGTCAAGGTTCTAACGCCGTGCTTGCGTTTTAGGTACGTCCTCGAGGAGCTCGGTTACCACGAGAAGCTCAGAAACGTAAGCATTATCAATCACTTTGATCTTTAAAACCTCGTCGACGGTCGTCCCCCCATACCGTTTCCAGTTGCCGGAGAACCGGGCGCTGTCCGGCCTCTGCGAGGGCATGATCGACGCGTGGAAGATCTACGGCGCCGCCGACGCCGTCGTCCTGTTCCTCGTCGAGGACGTGACGTACAACATATGCGATCAGCGCTTCCACGAGTTCGAGATAAGGGAACGGGACCCGCGCGTCCGCGTGCTGAGGAGGACGCTGACCGACGTCGCCGCCAGGGCGAGGCTGAACCGCGACAAGGAGCTCGTCATCGACGGCCACGTCGTCGCCGTCGTGTATTACAGGACGGCGTACGAGCCGGCGCAGTACGACGGCGAGCCGGAGTGGGACGCGAGGCTGTTGATAGAGAGGTACGGAGGATACTTGAAATACAGGAACCATTTACCTAAGTGAGCTTTACGCATGGCAGGTCGAAGGCGATCAAGTGCCCGACGATCCACTATCAGCTGGCCGGCACGAAGAAGGTCCAGCAGGAGCTCGCCAGGCCGGGCGCCATCGAGCGCTTCATCGACGATCCGGGGACCGTCAAGGCGATAAGGGACTGCTTCGTCGGGTTGTACGGGCTGGACCTCGACGAGTCCGGCGACAGGGCCGTCCGGATGGCGCTCGAGGAGCCCGAGAGGTAAGGAGACCGTCCCATGGATGGAAACGGGTTTAAAACGCAATAGTAGTAGTAGTAGTCGAGTTCATAGCTATTAACAAACCGACCGTCTCGCCGTAGGTTCGTCCTGAAGCCGCAGCGTGAGGGCGGCGGCAACAACATCTACGGCGCGGACGTGCGTGATGCCATCTTGAAAATGAAGGACTCGAAGGAGCGCTCGGGCTGGATCCTGATGGAGCGGATCTTCCCCCCGATAGTCAAGGGTTACATCCTCAGGCCCGGCCAGGGGGCGAAGCCCCCGCCCCTGGCGGAGCTGGTCTCCGAGCTGGGCGTCTATGGCGTCGTCATAGGGTACCATAAGCACGAATAACGTCACCACCGCTCGTTATCGAAATTATTATTTCAGCGACTCGGAGAGGATAATGGTGAACAGGCAGGTCGGGCACATGCTGAGGACGAAGGCCTCCACCGCCGACGAGGGGGGCGTGGCGGCCGGCCTCGGGGCCCTCGACAGCCCCTACCTGATAGATTGATCGACGGGCTTGTTATACGGAAACTATTTTATTACACAACGTTAATACAATACACGACGGTTTATTTTAACAAGAGTCGAACAGGTTCTTCGATCTCATCCTATCGAACTCCTTCTCGGGGTCGTAATTCCTGGAAAAGGGGGCGATGGTGAGTAAGTGAGGTTATGGTGACGGAACGGAAGAGGTATGGCGGTTGACGTAGGTGCTTTAGTGTTCCGTGGTTTGACGTTCTTGGTCTGAAGTTTGTGTTCCGTGCATAATGATTGTTTTAGGGGTGTGATCAAGTGGGTGCTCGTTTATTCGAGGAAAAATCGTCGTAATGGGAAGGAGCCGTTGCCAGGAGGTGTAATTGTAGGCAGTGGTCGTAATATAAGCACAGGTGAGTTCACGTAGTTGTTGAATTGAGTTTGTCGCCTTGAGGTTATGTCGGGAGGAGCGCCGGTACTTACGCGTAGAAATTGCTGTACTTGTTGAGGCGCCTCTTCGTGAAGAAGAAGTACATGAGGAACCCCGCGACCGTCGCCGAGGCGCACGCCGTCAGTATCGACACCTTCGCGCTCTGGTAGAGCACCCCGAACATCTGCGGCTTCTTAATCCTGCCGATGGTGACCTCGCGCTTGGACATGACGCGGATTTGAAGTCTACGCGTTAATAAACAGATTGTTTTTAGTCATGGAAACTAGAGCGAAGCTTTTATTCGTCAAGCGGCTACTAATACAGGGGAGACTAGTCGTCGGCGTCGCAGGAGTCGAAGAGGCCCTTCTTCCTCATCCGCTCGAACTCTTTGTCGCCATCGTAGTTCCTGTGAAATAGACGGTGTTAGTCGGGTCGTCGATTTGAGACGAGAGGAACGTACTTGTAGAAGTCGGCGTACGCCTTCTTCGCGCCGTCGCCCCTCACGAACTTCATGTAGGAGCCGGCGATGACGACCGATATACCGACGAAGATGAGGTTGCGCTTGATCGCCGAGTGGAGAAGGCCGCGCATTTGCGGCCTCGGTATCTTGCCCGTCACCTCTGACATCCTGCAACGGGAGAGTCGGTTAGCTTCGGCGCCCCTCTTACGACGTAACCTCGTACTAGCAGAATTACAATTTAGTGTACTTTTTCAGTGGTAAATGGAGCTGGAGAAGTACCGGCTGGTGGGGCTCGGCCTAGCGGTGCACGCGCTGCTCGCGCTCGCCGTGTTCGACGTGTACTTCTCGAGCCCGCTCGAGGCGGGGCTCGCGCCCGTGTGGACGACGGCGCGGCCGCCCGCTAGGCGCGTCGTGCTGTTCGTCGCCGACGGGCTGCGCGCCGAGGCCGTGTTCGACGAGACGGGCGCGCCGAGGCCGGACCGCGTCCCGTACCTCGCCGGGCTGATCGAGGCCGGGGCCGCCTCGTGGGGCGTGTCGTCGACGCGGGTGCCGACCGAGTCGCGGCCGGGCCATGTCGCGATCCTAGCCGGGATCTACGAGGACCCGAGCGCCATCTTGAAAGGTGAGAGAGCGAACTAAGTGAATTCAGGTGACGGATCGCTTTGCGTTGTAGGGTGGAAGGCGAACGTGGTGGAGTTCGACTCGTTGGTCAAGAGGAGCGCGCGCGCCCTCTGCTGGGGCAGCCCCGACATCGTCGGCCTGTTCGGCAGGCCCGACGACGAGAATCTAATGGCGCACACCTACGACCCGGCCATGGAGGACTTCGCGTCGGGCGACACGACTGAGCTGGACCGATGGGTGTTCGAGCGCGTCGGGGAGTTCCTCGAGAGGGGCGAGCGGTGAGTGTTACTAGGGGTGCCGCGCATGCGCGACCTCACCGAGGTATCATCGAAGCGTTTAGGGGTGTGAAGTGTACGTAGGGGTGCGTTAGGCGGGGGGGAAACGTCGATAGCTCGTGTACGAAGTACCGATGGGTTCTTTTCTTCGACAGGCTGTCTTCACCGTCGGGCGGCGACTTCTTCTTCCTGCACCTGCTCGGCATCGACACGGCCGGCCACGGGTACAAACCGCGCAGCCGCCAGTACGTCGACAACGTGCGGTTCGTCGACGAGCAAGTGCGACGTGCCGTGGAGCTCTTCGGGCGCGCCTTCCCGGACGGCTCGACGGCGTTCGTCTTCACCTCCGATCACGGCATGACCGAGTGGGGCTCGCACGGCGCTGGCACCGCGCACGAGACCGAGACGCCGCTCGTCGCGTGGGGCGCGGGCGTGAGGCGCTCGCGCGGCCCGCAACACGTCGAGCAGATCGACGTCGCGCCGCTCGTCGCGGCGCTGCTCGGGATAGGGATACCGGCGAATTCGCTCGGGGTCGTGCCCATCGGATACATCGACGGCGACGGGGCGCAGCTCGAGGAGATCGGACGGGCGAACGTCGAGCAGTTGAAGGTAAGTGGGTTTTAGGTTAAGTAAGGTTGAGGTGGCTCAGAAGCTGAGGGCGCACGTGAGTGGTACGGTTAACACGTCGTTACGTGAGGCCGTGACCGACGGTACCGGGTCGTGGTTTTTCGTGGTACAGCCTTGTCGACCGCAGTGGTGCCTATGTTTAAGGGTGCAGTTTGTCACAGAACGGTTTTAGTTGTACTACTCACATGAGCCATTACTTAGGGGATGAAACACCCTTACCGACTCTAATAAACGAAAGATAGAAGCGTCGGTTTCCGGTTAGATCCGGCTCGAAGGACCACGGGGTGTGTTCGTAGTACGGTAGAGAGTCATGAGCGGAGTGGTCCTTCGAGCCGGCACGGTTTGTAACGGGGGCGTCGCCCGCAGGCGATCTACGTCGCGAAGAGGAGGAGGATCGAGGAGAGGGCGCCGGTGCACGTGGAGTTCGCGGGCGTCGACGAGTCGGCGCCGCCGCAGGAGGTCGCCCGCGCCCTCGTCGCCGGCATCCGGTACTACCACGACTACTACAGGTACCCGGTGCTGCTGAGCGTCGGCGCAGGCTTCGTGCTGTGGATTGCGCACCTGGTTTCGACGTCGATGGCGCCGTCGAGGGGGCGCCGCGAGCGGTCCCGCTGGTGGTACCTGGCGTTCGCCGCGGTGGGGGCGTCGTGTTACCGCGGCGGGTTCCCGTGGAGGTACTACTTGTACTTTTCGTTCCCGTTCGCGACGTACCGCTACCTCGAGGTGGAGCCGGGGAAGGTCCTGGGGGTCGCCAGGGGGCGCCCGGCGGAGTGCTGCGCGTACCTGCTCTGCGTCGAGCTGATGGTGTACGGGTTTTTCGAGCGACGCGCGTACGGCGCGGTGCTGCTGCCGATCTGCTGGTGGTACGGCCGACGTTTGAACTCCGGCCGCGAGAGGGCGGCGTGGGCTGCGCTGTGCGCGACCCTCGCCGCGTTCACGTGGCTGCCGGCGATGCGCACCGGCTTCGACGCGCCCGCCTACCTCCTCGGGTACGCGGGGTGGGCCGCGGCGTCCTCCGCGCTCGTTTATTACTCCGAGGGCGCGGCGCGCGCGGCGTTCGCCGCGCAAGCGTTCTGCCTGCACTGCGCCTGCGCGTACGCCATGGCGATGGCGTCGGGTTTAATAGGCGCGAGTTGGGTGGCGTACGCGATCGCCGCCGCGCCGCTCGCGTGCGTCGCGCTCACGCCGAGGTTCGTCGCCGGGCGCCTCGGCGGCGCGTTCCTCGGCCTCGCGCCGTTCTACCTGCTCGCCTCGACGGGCCGCGAGGCGGCGTTCTCGGTCGCGTACTGCTGCTTCCTCGGCGCGTGGGTGGTGCTCGAGACGAGGACGGTGCGCGAGCGGCGCAAGCTCGCGACTTACTACGAGTTCGGCGCGCGGCGACGCGCCGGCGCCGCCGCCGGCGAGGCGGCGCGCGCGCTCTCGTTCGTCGCGACCGTGCTGCTCGGCTTCTTCGGCACCGGCAACGTCGCGAGCCTGAACGCGTTCGACCCGATGTGGGCGCGCGCCTTCGTCACGGTGTTCAGCCCGTTCCGCATGGCGGCGCTCGTGCTGCTCAAGCAGCTCGCGCCGCTCGTGTGCGCGTCGTGCGCGCTGCGCGCCGTCGAGTGCGCGTCGGGCGCGGACGCGGCGCGCACGTTCCGCGCGGCGCTCGTCGCCTCCGACGCGATGGTGCTGAACTTCCTGTTCCTCGTGCGCAACGAGGGCTCGTGGCTCGAGATCGGCGCGAGCCTCTCGCACTTCCTCGTGATGGAGGCGTTCGTCGTCGCGCTGCTCGCGCTCGACGCGGCCGCGCGCCTCGTGACGACCGTCGGCCTCGGATCGGGCCGAAGAGACCGATGACGACGGGAGGCCGGGAGGGACGCGCGGTCCGTCGGAATTCGCGTGAGCCTCGGTACCTGCGAGCGTCCGTCGAGAGATGGCGACGGTCGAGCCGTTCGAGGTGTATATATTTGAAGAGGTCCGACATTAAATTTTGTTTTCCGAAAATAGATGTTTTGATTTACACATGTCGAAGTCGAATGTCCGCCATTTTAATTTTTGGCCGGCTATGAGCTAAGACGATTAATTCGGTGTTACCGCTTTTAACAAAATGGCGGAAGAAGTTGATCGATTCACCTTCGATGAAATTAAAGATTCAAATTTGAAGGGTTTTCTTGGATTTAAAACGAAGTTCGAATTTATTTTGGTAAATTTCCGATTCAAAACAAATATTTTTACATTTTCTTAAGGTTTTAAATACAACATGGCGGTGATATTACAGACAAAATGGCGGAAATTTCGGCGCAACACTTAAGGTAACAAGTAGCGTCTCAGCGTTTTTAATACAAAGTCGAAAGTATGGTTAACAACAAAATGGCGGAAAAATGTAAACGGGGAATGGAGCAAACTTTTCAAATTTCCTTTAGAAAAATCCAGTGGCGCTAAGCGTTGCTGAGTGCAAATTGAATGTGGCCAAAATTACCAAAACAATTTTCTGGAATGATTTTCGAATGAATTTTTTGAAATTTCATTTTGTATTTGGAACATTTCCAAATCATTTTCTTTAAAAATTCGATCCAAAATTCTGATTTCCAACTAATCAACCGGTAAGACCGCCATTTAGATTTCTTGTAAAGGTTTTTGGGAATATGCAAACATTAAAATGGCGCCGATATCACCAACAAAATGGCGGAAATATCACCGTAACAGCTAGTGAAGCGAGTAATAGTTCACAGCGACAGGTTTTGATGTGAAGTTATGGTTATTAACAAAATGGCGGAAATGGCGACGTCAAAAAGTTGAATAAAGGGAAGCGGGAAATATCAAATTTCGTTTTGAGTAATAAGAATTCAAGGATGTTGGTGTCGTGTCAAACATTTAAAATGGCGACGATATCACCAACAAAATGGCGGGACCAAACACTAAAAAGGCAAGTAGTTTCTTCACGGTGGCACGTATTGATTGAAAATTATGGTTTTTGATAAAATGGTGTCATTTTTAAAAACAAACGTCAAGTTTCTTTTCAAAATGGCGACGTTCTTACAAGCAAAATGGCGGTATTTTCGCCGAAAAGGTGAAAGGGGGCCCCGAATATTTCGTTTTAAGTTCAAAATAGCTGATAAAGTTGTCACTTGAAAAGGAAAATTATCGAAAAGTCAAAATGTCGGTGATTAACTAAGTCACCAACGGAAAGTTTCCAGAAAATTAAAGCGAAACGTGAGGGATTTGTCGAGAACGTTTTCGGCGATCGGAAAATCAGCACATTAGATGACTCGGGTGATGATTGTATCACCGAGGGGACGCTCACCGATTAGAACGTTAAGTCACCTAATTTGGTGATACAAAGAGGGATTTCGCTCACCTTAAGAAAACCCTGGAAACAACGCCCAGACGTTGTGTCACGTACGCACTTGGGAGGAGACTTTCCGGACTTTTCCAGTTCGTGGAAAACTACTGGAATTGATTGATACTTACGTAACGAATCCAAGGAAATTCGTCGGTGTGCGCGGATGATATTGAAAATGCGTGCACGAAGGGGAAATGGAGAGTAAATAATTCTTATCTCGGTCGATAAAAGGCGCGATAACGCGATAAATAGACCGATATTACCTGATCGTGAGTAAACAAAGGCGAGGCGGAATAGCTTTAAGCGTTTTCCCCACTCTTTTGCGGTGAGTTACTAAAAGCGTCGATGATTAGAATTCGTAATTAAAAGTGCGAAAACGCCTCTAATTTTACTCTTTTTCACACGTTCGGTGTAATTTTATAAACAAACATCCGTTAACGGTCAAAACAGACGAGCGGAGGTGTAGCTACACGCCGGTAGATGGCGGCAAGCACGAATCTGCCTAAAGGGCGGGAGGAATGAGAAGAGTGTTGCTTGCCGCCGATAGGTGACTGTAAGCACGAAAGGGCGGGAGGGGTGGTGCTTGCCGCCGATAGATGGCGGCAAGCAAGGATCTGTCATATGTCGAAGGGGGTTAATGAGACGAGTGATGCGTTTATTAAATTTATATTACTCCATATTATATCCGAGATAAAAAACATCGAAATATCGGAAAACAACAACTCTTACACGGCGTACGTGAAGGAATGAGTTCAGCTAATATGTAATAGAAAAGAGAAATCGAATAGCAAAATGAAACTTACGGTTTTCTGTATGGTTATCCAGGAGTGTAGGATCTAAATGCCTGTCAGGAAAGGGGAAAAGGAATCGTAAAGTAGAGTAGAGGGTGTGATTTTAGAGCTGACCGCAGTCCGCGACGGTGATCTTCTTGGACGTCTTGCCCGACTGCGAGCCGAGCGCCTCGATCTTCTTGACGACGTCCATGCCCTCGACGACGGACCCGAAGACGACGTGCTTGTTGTCGAGCCACGACGTCTTGACGGTCGTGATGAAGAACTGCGAGCCGTTGGTGTCGGCGCCCGCGTTCGCCATCGACATGACGCCGGGGCCCGTGTGCTTCAGCGTGAAGTTCTCGTCGGCGAACTTGCTGCCGTAGATCGACTTGCCGCCGGTGCCGTTGTGGTTCGTGAAGTCGCCGCCCTGGCACATGAAGTTCGGGATCACGCGGTGGAACGTCGAGCCCTTGTAGCCGAAGCCCTTCTCGCCCGTGCACAGCGCGCGGAAGTTCTCGGCCGTCTTCGGCACGACGTCGCTGCGCAGCTGCCAAAAGACGTCACAGGTCAGAAAATCCAAAGTACACGGTACGTTACATTTGATCGAATGGTCAGAATGTGCTTCACTTATGCTCGCCGACTTGTACTAACAAGACACATCCTAAGCTCCCTTTAAATGTGAGTCTTGTAATAAGACACATTCTAAACGTCCATTAAATTTAATCAAACAGCCACGATTTGCTTCAATCACGTTTGTCAGCTTAAAGTGAGGCACATTCTAAGCGTCCGTCGAATGTAACTCAAACATACATCTTCTATACTCTTTTACTTGTAAGGGACACATTGTAAATGACCGTTAAATTTAATCGAATGGTCAGAATGTGCTTCACTTATGCTCACCGACTTGTAACAACAAGTAATATCCTAAGCGCCCGTTAAGTGCAAGTCTTTTAACAAGACACATTCTAAACGTCCGTTAAATTTAATCAAACAGTCACGATTAGTTTCATTCGGGCTTGTCGGCTTCAAATGAGGCACATTCTAAGCGTCCGTCAAACATAACTTGAATGATTCAAACGTGCCTCCATACTCCTCTACTTATAATGGAAAACGTTCCAATTTCCAATTCAATCGAACATGCTTATCGGCTTGACGTGAGACACATTCTAAGCGTCCGTTAAATGCGCTGTTTGCATATCAAATTGTGGTATCCATACCACTCATTGTTAGAATGTGCCTCACCATTTAACCGATTGCGATGTGAAGAGATACATTTGAATCGGTTCGATTAAATCTAACGAATCACCCTTCTAACGGTTCGGTACATCTCAAACAGCCGCACCTCGACTGGTTTCAGGAGTTAGATTTAACGGAGCCGTTACAATATGTCTGGCTTTTTAACCAATTGCCCTGTGGCGGTGTACATCGGAGGCGTCCGATTAAAATGAACAACGGATCTCTCTGTAACGGTCCGGTTAAACCGAAACTCCTTGGCTCCAGATGACCGACTAGTGAGACTTAACCGAACGGTTAGAATGTGCTCACCGTTTAATCAGTCGAGATATGATTGAATAGTTTCGATTAAATTTAAAGATGAATCACCTTCTAACCGGTCAGTTAAATTAAAAATCCCGATAATCTAGTCACGGTGGACCAATGATGGAGCCGGAAGGGGACCCCGTGACCTCCGAGGGGTACCCCTGATTGGTCCCCGACTAATCCAACTGTAAACAATAGGTTGGATACCGAGATAAAGCGGTGGTAATAATAATAATGATTAATGATAATGGCGATGATGACGGTGTGATTTCTAACCCGACCGGTTCCCCTCCCACGTGACCCGCGCGAGGTCAAGACCGGCCGGGGGCGGCGCGCCGCGCCCCAGGGACGCCGGGGCGGAGCGCCCGGGGGCCCCCCGAGGCGACGCGCCCGCCGCCCCTCGCCGGATCGTTACGATCCGACGCGCGTGAGAATATCTGATTCGCTCACCTCGATGACGAGCCTGCCGAGCGGCTGCCCGTCGGCCTGCATGTCGAAGAACACCTTCGGTAGCCCCATTTCGGTCGATAGAGTCCTGGCGAGGATGCGATGCGAGAATGTCACGGTAGCAGAGGACGCGACTGATGACGATCTGCCGACGAGTAGTGTCGATGCCGCGTATGCGCTCCTCAAACCGGCGAAGACGGCCATGTCCGTCGCCGGAAGTCGCACGACGTCGATCGACGCGGCGCACGCCGGTCGGGCCGTTCGCGGCGAAGGGCGCCGCGGATCTCGACCTCCGCCGGCGCGGGGCGTCGGGGGCGCCGGCGACGATTATCCCACCCGGAAAATAGAAGGCTCGCCTTGGGAAACTCGAAAATCGAATCGGGGCGAAGTCGCCGTTTTGACTAGTGTGGTACCGGTCGCACCGCGCCGTCTCGAAACACGGGACGTCGAGTAACCGGACGGCGTCGCCTCGGGACTTTCGCGTCCCGTGCTCCCTATCGGCCCCCTCGGGCTCCGCAACCGCACGCTACGCCTTACATCGTCGCACTACATCGTCGCCCCTCGGACTCCTCGCTCCCGCTCGTCCGCCGTGCCCGTCCCCGTTTCCGTGTCCCGTCGCGAGTTTCTCGTCCCGCGCGCCCGTCCGCCATTACATGTCGGCACAGCTGATCCGCCTGACCGTCCGACAGCCGAGTGAGAAGCCGCAGCGCCGAAGAGCGAAGAGAGGATGCCCCGCCGGTGCGGCCGGGCGGATCGTCGTTTCGTGTACGGAGTCGTCGCCGGCGGCGCCGCCGCCGCCGTCGTCGCGGGCTGAGGCGGGCCCCCCGCTGGAGGTATGGAGCGACGCGAGGCGTTGACGGGGGCCGACGGCGGGGCGGCTGCGGTGGAAGAGGCGCGCCCCGCCGTCAAGCTCGAGCCGGGACAGGAGCAGTGCTGCGCCTCGATCGCCATCAGGTACCCCATATCTCACGGCCGCACTTGTAGAATTCGGTCCGAACTTTGTATGCGGCATTAACGGCTCCCCTTTCTTCCGTAGCGAGCGGGCGAAGCACACCATCGAGCTGATCCTCGAGCAGATCAAGTCGCTGTCCTCCGTCGAGAAGTTCCTCCTGTTCCTCAAGCTGCCGTCGGAGGTGACGAACGCCGTCGACCCGTTCAGGCAGCCGCTGAACCCGCTCGGCAACAGGTCGGAGATCTACAAGACCATCTCGTGGATCAGGACGCACCTCGAGGAGGACCCGGACATCTCGCTGCCCAAGCAAGAGGTCTACAACGACTACTTGTAAGTCGGGGTGAATCAGTACGGCACGTACTGAGGCGGTCTCTCTTCAACTTTTCAGTAACTATTGCGAGAAGAGCCGATTCAAGCCGCTGTCGCAGGCCGACTTCGGGAAGGTGATGAAGCAGGTGTACCCGAAGGTGAGGGCGAGGCGGCTCGGCACGCGCGGCAACTCGAGGTACTGCTACTCGGGCCTCAGGAGGTGCGTCAGGCTGCGGCCGCCCCTGCTGCCCGATCTCACCGACAAGCCCATGGTAAGACCGTATCATACCTTGAAGTACGTAACATAACCTCACTTACCGAGTGAGTAGCGACATAATTTGACCCCACGGTGATTTCGGTGGTGACATAACCTGACTTAAATGAACGTGGCTTGATTCGTTGTTTCGCTTTGCGCGTTTCAGTCGACCGAGGCGCCGTTCACTCAGGCGAGCCTCAACTCCGCCGCCTGGCTGATAGTGAAGGAGTGGTCCGAGCAGCAGCTCGGCAAGCACTTCCAGAACATCCACTCGCTGGCGTATCACCTGATCCTGAACCACTCGATCAGCAAGGGGTCGGAGGCGGCGTCGAAGATCACGTCGGCGGCCGAGTCCTCCTCGAAAGGTAAGCGCGCCTCGGCGAGAATCCTAGGTTATAGCCACGTAGAGTCGTGTTTCTGTGCGTTGATGTGGGCGTCGTTTTCAGATGAGAACAAGGCCGGGAACAAGCACAAGGAGATGCAGATGCAGCTGCAGCGGAAGATCCAGCAGAGGAACGAGGGGAAGGAGAAGAAGAGGAAGTTGCAGGTGAGTCGCCGTGGATACCGCGAAACGACCGTCTCGATGGTTCAATTTTTAGCTGACAAAGTCGGACCAGCGGCCGAGCAACAAGAAGTCGCGGTCGCAGAGCCTGCCGGCCGCCTCGACGAGCACGGCGTCGACCTCGCCGCCGCCGCCGCCGTGCTCGCTCCCGTCGGTCGAGTGCAACAACAACGTCAACGCGACGACGAGCAGCAGCGGCAGCAGCGCCAGCACGAGTCCCACTCAGGGAAGAACTATCTGTGATAAAACGAAAGAATTCACTCAACTACCATCGTTACCTGACTTCAAGAGTTTCCAGAGGCCAACGGCGGCGGCGGTGGACAGCCTCGCCGTCAAGGTACCGTCGCGTCGTAGTGCTAAGCTCGAATTTTACATGAGATCTTTTCCGGTAGGAAACGACTAGCGTCGGGGCGCCGGTCTCGGCCAACAAAGTACCAACGCCGAGGTCGCACCCCCAGCAGCAGCAGCAGCAGCAGATCACCAAGCAGGCAAAGTACAAAACGCTCCAGCAACCGTCGGCCGGATTGTTAAGTCATTGTGATATTGCACCGTACAACCTTCGCGCGCAGGACGCGCCCGAGGGAAATAGATCTCAACAGTTTCATAACGATAGGATTAGGGATAGTAACGACGACGACGGCGGCGCGCCGGACGAGTGCGACGTCGACGCCGTCCTCACCAGGGAGAGGATCAACAGCGTCAGCAACGTCGACAAGGACGCCATGGACGAATATTTAGGCGAGTAGTCAGATCACGCGTAGTCCCACGTTGAAGTCCCTTTTCCAGGCACGAACAACAGCCAGCACGAGGAGGAGCTGTCGAAGTACTTCAGCAACAACAACAACAACATCGGCGAGCTGAGCGACGCTAACGGCGCGCCGAGCGCGCACGTCCAGAAGCTGTCGACGCTGCGCCAGCTGCTCGAGCAGAACGGCATCGTGATGGAGAACAGGCTCGCCGCCTACGACCCGCCGAAGGTCGCCGAGGCGACGTACATCGCGCCGACGGTCGGGCGACGGGTCAGCTTCGACGAGGTCGTGCCGCCGAGCCCGAACACGAGGCGCCGCAACTTCAGCTTCACGCCGATCTCGCCGGGGCCGCACTCGCCCAACGGCGGCGTCCAGTCGAAGTGCTCGAGCACGACCGTCAGCCCGTTCGTCAGCCCGAGGGACACGCCCGTGCCGAAGACGGCGAAGAAGGCGGCGGCGGCGGTCGCGACGAAGGTCAAGAGGGAGATCGACCTGACGATCGACATACCGCAAGAGGGGCAGTTCAACTACCCGATGTCGGCGCCGGCGAGCCCCATGTTGAAGAAGCTGCTCAACTCCGGCAACAAGGTAGTACATGTGGTCCGCTGCGTCGGGCGTAGATCTAGTTCGTGGTTTTGTAGGTGACGTACAATCCGGGGTACGGCGTACAGGCGGTCCCGTCGACGCCGGACGTGTCGCAGGACGTGCAGCAGTTCTTCCCGCAGGACGCGTTCCGGTCGCAGTCCGCGCCGCTGCACCGCATCGGCGGCGAGCCGGTGCCGCTCGACGGCGTGTTCGGCGGCCTGTTCGACAACGCGCAGCCGAGCCTCTTCGGCGGCGGCGGCGCCGTCGACGACATCGGCATGCAGCTGATCGACTCGATGGAGCCGGGCCAGTTCCTGCACGGCTACGGCAGGTGCAACCCGTCGAGGTCGGTGCCGTCGACGCCGGTGCCGTTCGGCGACGTGAAGGCACCGTACAACAGCTCGAGGTGAGAACCCATATCGGCACGTGCGGAGCGCCCGTCTTAACCTCGCCTATCCGTAGGTCGTACCCGTCGACGCCGCTGACGGCGGCCGACGAGCCGTTCCCCTACAACGTCAACAACGGCGACTGCCTGCTGAACGGCCAGCCTATCAGGACGGACGGCGGCGCGTCGGTCGGGGACGAGCTCGGCTTCGACATGGCGGCGGCCGCCCTGCCGGACTTCGACGTCGTCGCCGGCCAGGACTTCGGCATCATCGGCAACGAGGCGGCACTGATGGAGAACTGCGTGCTGATGGGGCAGGACTACGGGAACATCGACTGAGGAGGAGGAGGAGGAGGCGTGAGGTTAGGTTAGGGCCGGTCTGTATCTCTCGCGCCTACGGTATCGGGTAGCTTACAGGGTATCCTTTAGGAGTGATATTAACGTTAAGCGTGGGACGGGCCCCCGTCGGCCGTCGAGCTTGTGGGTCACGGGACACTTCGTGTCGTTTACCGTGGCTCCTTCTAAGGCCTGCGGGCTCGACGGACCGGTCGGGGCCCGTCCGGGTCGGTTCGATCGTAGCATATCCGAACATATCCCGGGTTCGTCGATTAAATTTTAACGTGCCGATTTTGGAAGTTCCCCGCGGGGGAGGCTCTAAATTTTTTTAAACGCGTCTGTGATACGATATTTTCGAAAATTTTGTCGTCTTGTTAATTGTTTGACCGGTGGATTCGATGCGAAAGTGGGAGCGAGGAGGAGAGCGTAGCCCCCTCCCCTTCGGTCGGTCCGTCCGAAGATCGGGGGGGGAGAGGGCGCGGATTCGAGTACCTGCGGGTCGTCTCCTGGCCTCGGCGATACCGGCGTGACGTGGCCCGGGCCTCACTGCCCATGTACCTGAAGACAATTCGGCTTAAGTGCATTTGTTTCGTATTCCTTTTATGTGATCCGAGGACTCGTGCTGCGTGTACACGTTACGTGTCTTTGTGAGAATTAATGTCTTTGTTTCTTATTGTAGATAGGACGCGCCTACGTTGAATACATCGACGGGACACGCATGCGCACACACACACTTGCGTTACGGGGCCTTCGAACGACCCCCCCCCCCCCCCCCGACAACGGTGAGACGGTGGTTCGAACGTCCCGTTGCACACACACACACACACACACACACACACGGGGGCGCGCAGGCCATTCGCCCCCATTCGCCTAATAACCTGTGCCTAGCTTTTTACATACGGTAGCTTTGTAGATTTATGTGACGGCGGGCGAGAGAAGCGCGCGCGCGCGCGCCGTCTGGTGCCGCTCGCCCGGATGTTGGAAGTTCTTCTACCGGGCGCTAGGCGGCGTCTAGGGACTTTCCGTTCGGGATCCGTCGCCACCCGCCGTTCTCTTCTCCGTCCCCCGTCGCGTTCACGCTTCGAGACTCTCTCGGGCCGGATCGGTTCTTCTCTCACGGAAAAAACAAAATGGAATTATGTACATACTGACGATAAGTCTGAGTAAGAGGTAAGAGCTCATTTTATAAGAATTAACGTAAGGAAGAGAGACGAGGTTCGGATGAAATTGTGTATTTTTGCAACGCGTCGTCGAGAGGATAGATTTAAAGAGAAAACGCGAAGAGCTGTTATTTTATGAAGTACAAATTTATTTTCGAGGTGAATTGAATCGTAGATTTTAGATTGGATGTTTGGTGTATACTATTTGTATCTATATTGAAAAATATATATATTCGTATATCTTGTTGACGGGGAGCTTCATTTTCGACCGACGGCTAATGCTCGTTTTCTTGCATTGCGCAGACTCGCCCGTGAACTTCCCCCGGCCGTCGAGACGATGTCAGTTCCGCCATCTCCTGAACGAATCGTTCCGTGCGAGGACATCCCTTGAAACGGTAAGTAAATAGACATAACGAACACTTGTTTCATTAGCACACGGTAGGTGGCAAGCACGGAACAACGCAAACAGTGATGTTCTGATCTCCACGTCCCATGCGCTGTGATGCACAAATTTCATGTCTCTTCTTCAGTATTACTAAATGCCTCCAATGGTGCGTCGCAACACCACTTCCACGATGTATTATTGTATTTTTAAGTGCATAGGCGTAATGAACATTGGTTTTGTCAACGAACGATAGGTGGCGAGCACGGAACCACAAATAAAAGTGTTTCCGTGCGAATTCTATTCTCCACGTTCCATGCGCTGTGATGCATATTTTATGTACTAAATACGTCCACGGCACGTCATAACGTCACTTCAACTATGAGTTATTACGTTTTTATATCGTTTTCTGTCAGTTGAGGTGGACTACCGACGTTCTACCAGTCACACCTCCGTTCCGTGTTCTACGGTTACGTTTCGCTACTACGCGATTGAAGTGTATGTTCCGTGGTCGGCGACCTAACCTCACTTTTTAATCAGCTTCGTAGGTGATACTTATGGTGATTTTCGCCCTAAATACACGGGCTTCGGCGTGAAATCGACCCTTAGGTTCTTAGAGCGGACGACGGAGGGGGCGAAAAGTTGTGGGGCCTTCGGGGGCCAAACGGTGGCGAGGTGAGCACCCGACGCGTACCCCCTTGACGCCATTTAAATTAGTAGGATTTCAGGATTTGTCCCGGCACGTTTCAAGGGTTATTCGACGTACATCGACTAGTAGGGATTCACCGGGACGCTCCGATGGAGATCAAGGAGGAATCGATCGACATCAAGTATCATCCTTTAATCGAGCAGGAGCTTGTGCGTAAGGAAGTACCAGATCCAGTTACGCATGGTCCAGTGGAGTGAAGGGGAATCGCCACAAATGCACCCATTGCGGTAGAACCTACGACTCCTCCTCCCTGAAGTACCGTCCACGTTCCCGCACGAGCCAGAAGCACTTGGCGTGATCGCTTTGGGAGAAACGGTTACGACCTGACGAGGTAAAACGAATTCAGATTTCTGTATTCAGAATGTCGTGAAGGGTTGCCTAGGTTCTGATCCCTTATCTTTCCTTGCGTAGCAAGAAGACGAAGCACACCATCGAACAGATCAAGTCGCTGTCCCCCATCGAGGAGTTCCTCAAGCTGCCCAACGGCGAGTGACCGCTGAACCGATGGCGACACGTCCGAGAACTGCTGGACTACGCACAGGAGGAGACGTCAGGTTAGTTTTAGGATCCGTTATATTGGGTCAGGTCGGAGTCGATCGTGTTATTATCATGGAGGGAACCTGCCGTAGATATATAAATACGCGAAATAAATAGACCTACTCGTTTACTAGCTAAGTAAACACACATTTAACGGTATGAATATTATCTAAGTGCTGCACCGGACGGTACCGTCAGTTTAGAACTTGACTCCTTAGCACTTTGCAGCAGGAACCGCCTTATCATAGGGTAAAGATTAGCACCGTTTAGTTTGTTTATTTAAAGAAAGTTTGAAGTAACAAAAGCACTTAAGTACACATGTAAAGTAATGTATCTTAGCGGATTGTCCGTCGGCCTTTAGGCACATTTGTCGTTATAGATACGCACATGTCTCCTCAGAACACAGGCCGTGGCAAATGTCTTGTTGCAACGCTGGCACAAGTGAAGCTTCTCGTCCGTGTGGATGCGTAGGTGCCTCTTCAGGTCCGAGGGGACGAGGAAGCCCTCATCGCAGCGAGAACATTTGAAAGGTACGTCGCCCGTATGGATCCGCGAATGCTTCTTCAGTTCCTCGGGTCTGAAGAAGCACTTATCGCACTGCGGACACTTGAAGGACCTCTCGCCGCTGTGGAGGCGCATGTGAGCGCTGGCCGATTGAGACGAGGTGAAACACTTCTCGCACTGCGTGCACTTGAAGGGCTTCTCGCCCATATGGGCGCGCTCGTGGGCGCGCAGGCGGGACGATGTAGTGAAACACATATCGCACTGCGAACACTTGAAGGGCTTCTCTCCGACGTGGACGCGGGAGTGACTCTTCAAGTAAGCGTGGGAGATGAAACGTTTGTCGCACTGCGGACACTCGAAGGGCTTCTCGCCCGTATGGACACGCAAATGGACCTTCAGCGAGTGAGAGGAGATGTAACGTTTGTCGCAGTGCGGACACTGCAAATAATCACCCGTGTGAGTGCGCATATGCGCGTTCAGGTCGGCCAAGGCGACGAACCGTTTGTAGCACCGCCTGCACTTGAACGGCTTCACGCCCGTGTGCACGCTGTGGTGCTTCTCCAGCCTCGAGACGTTCGAGAAGCACCTGTTGCACCGCGAGCACTTGAGGCGATCGTCCGAGTGGATGCGCAGGTGCACGTTGAAGAACGCCGGGTTCTTGAATTGCTTCCTGCAATACGGGCACCTGTAGACCCTCTCGTTTCTGTGTCCGCGCAGGTGCTGCTTCAGCTCGGACGGGCAGTCGTAGCGCTTGTCGCATCTCGGGCACTCGAACGAGCGCTCGCCGAGGTGCCGGAACAGGTGCTTGATCCAGCTGTCGCAGGTGGAGAAGGTCTGGCCGCAACACGAACACGTGTAAGGCCTCGCGCGGACGCGCAGGGTTCCCTCCAACGTGGCGGCGTAAGGGACGGTCTCCTTATATACGGGGTAGGCGTGGGGCGCTTCGAAGGGGTACGTTTTGACGTCTCGCCCGGTCGTGTACTCCGGCTCGATCAAGGGTCGATGGTCGACGTCGATGGCGGGCTCGTCTTTGATTCGCCGGGGGGGCCGTAGGTTCTCGATTAGAGTCGCGCGGCCCTTGCACCTCTCGATGTATAAGGAGAATCCCTTGTAGCGCGACTCGCATTTATCGCAGATGTTCCTGTGCGACGTCAAGGTGGGGTCCTGAAGGGAACGACGTGAAAGTGGGGATAAAACGGGAGGGATTGATACCTACCTCCTGGCTAATCGTTTTCCAGAAGCGCCAGAGCTTCTCCCCGATCGTACGCACCGGCGCTTCTCGCAGGCACCAATCGCAAGTAGTCGTTTCCGTGTTACCCATAACGTCTGAGGTGGATTTACCCAAGTTATCAGAGGACTCCCGGGAAGCTTGTAAAAGCACAATCGTGAGGGGTTGGTGAGGTTAAGGCGCGTTCCACAAAATAGGCGTGTTCTACAATTGACTTATCATCACGGAACACAAAAGGTTCGCTAATTGTACATTCTGTGATTCGCAACATAACCTCACTTCTTCTAAAGGGAAACTACTGCTTTCGGGGGTGCTCATCAATTTAGAGGTGTTTAACCGGGGGTTGAAACGTCCCCCTGCGATTGGTGCTACTTGCAGTTACGAAGCGACGGGATTGCCGAAGGAACTCGGGGGAATCGGGAATAAAGTGAGTACCTATCACCTCCGTCTCGATGGCCATTTAAACTAATCACTGTTTCAGGAAGGGACTCTTGCATTTTTGCACAGTAGTGCACGGCGCAACACGGTCTGTCCCACAGGAATCAACCGGGAAGCTTTAGGTCGGGATTGATGAAGAATGGACCGAAGTCGAAGATCACCCTTTTATTATACAAGAGAATACAGATGCGGAAATGCCAGATTCCGATTAGGCATCGTCCAACGGGTTAAACTGAGGTATTATATTACGTAGTAGTGTCGACCTATGATAAGGGTCTGCAACCGGTGAGGCTTTCTCTTCTCTAGGAATTATCGTGGAAATATTAGGGCCTAATCCGTTGGAGACGTGGAATTCGTGGATGATCGGCGCATGGAAGACAAACGGTTGTATCATGCCGCCCCGTATGACGGTGCCCGGAGCGGGCAGTTTCAATTTTGGTGGTAGAGCTGGAAAACTCGCCTCATAAAAAGTTGGGGGAGTAGTTGTAAATGGAGTAAGGAATTCGGACCTGGTGTTACTCCCCATTATACCGCCTTGTTTCCTTTTCTGTCTAGATGGCGCCACGTCCACCTAAGGATAGAGGGATAGTAATCTTAGTGTTGTGCGAAAGGTGGGAACTGCATATTTACCGCTTTGCCCGTGGGATGGTTGTCTATTGCGCTACTAGCGAGGATAAGTAAGACCACTGTGACGGACTGCATAGTAAATATTGAAGAGTGCAGCGCTGGGAATGTCGGTTCTCTCCAAAAGATGTCAAACCGGTATGTTGTTTTGACAAAAATATATTCATTATAACTTATGGCTCAAATGTATTTTCCTAAAGGTCATGGTACTCTTGACATTTCCGCATGTGGGAAAGGTCAGAGGGCACGGGTCATGGTTATATCGTCATACCCTGGACGTTCCCGTCCTCGCCATGGAAACCTTCCGGCCTAACCCATTGAAGACGTGGAATCCATGGAGGCGCATGGAAGACGAACAGTTGTATCACATCGCCTGGAGTCGAAGGGAACGGTTGGAATCCAGGATATGGACCTGAAGGTATTCCATTAGTTAGTTTAGTAGACTTTATTATTTATGGGATGTTAACCTCGGGTTCTGAAGGAAATTATGTCAAAGTAGGGATAAAACAGGAGAAATTAATACATGTCTCCTGCTTCTCGTAGGCACCAATCGCAAGTAGTAGAAAATGGTCTGTCCCAGAGGAATCAACCGGGAAGCTTTAAATAGGGTTTCAGGAAGAATTTACCGACATCAAATGTCACCCTTTTATTATACAAGAGAATACTGATGAGGACGTACCAGGCTCCGATGACACCGTAGTGCTAACCTACGTGGAGGTTTTGTAACCGACGAGGCTTCCGCTTCCCTAAGAATCGTTCTGGTTCCCAAATGGCACTCCAGTCTCCACCGTGGATACTTTAGGGACTAATCCGTTGTAGACGTGGAATTCTTGTATGATCGGTGCATGGAAGACAAATGGTTGTATCACGTCGGATTGTACGACGGTGCCCGGGGTGGACGGTTTCAAACTCGGGGGCCAGGTTGGACGATAAGGAGGCAAATGGGTGATGGTAGGTTTATATGGGGTTTCTGGAGCGTAGGAAGCTTGATACCCCCTTACACCCCCTTGTTTTCTTTTCTGTCTAGATGGCGCCACGTCCACCTGCGGATAGAGGGATGGTAATGCTAATTGTACATAGGGCGGAAACTGCATATTTACTACTTTGCCTGTGGGATGACTGTCTATCCCGTGACTGGCGAGGACGAGTAAGACCACTGCGACGGACCGCATGATGAATATTGAAGAGTGCAGCGCTAGGAGTATCAGTTCTCTCCTGAAGATGTCAAACCGGTATGTTATTATTCAGTGCCAAAAATAATTCGTTGTAACCTATTGCTCCAATGTATTTTTCTAAAGGTCATGGTACTCTTGACATTTCCACGTGCGGGAAAGGTCAAAGTGCCTGAGTCCTGGTTATATTGCCTTGAAGTTCCCATCGTCGCCATGCGAACCTTCCGGCCTATCCCGTTCGGAGATATGGAATCTATGGAAGAAGAACGGGTTGTATCGCCCTGAGTCGATGGGCACGGTTGGAATCCAGGATATGGACCCAAGGTATTTCATTAGTTAGTTTAGTAGGGTTTATTATTTACCTTTAAGCATGGATGAGTTAAATGAGAAATTTCGGATTTTTGCCCAAGTTACATTGATTTAAATTATGCCTCTTTTAATCCCGCCATTGCCCGACAGAGGGCAGATGGAGCGTCAATTTTGTGTCCTGTGATTTCGCGATCAGATATTCGGTTTCAAAAGTTTCGCCACTTGTAGGTCCTGTGGTATGCGACATAACCTCGTTTTATTTTATGTCCATTAGTGTGTTCTTGGTGGTGCTCTTCGCTTTAAAACGTGAGCTCGGGGGTTAAAACGTCCCTTCGCAATTGGTGCTTACAGTTAAGAAACGACAGGGCTACTGAAAGAACTCTGGGCGATTCAGGAGCAACGCGAGTACCTATCGCCTACATCTCAAGGAGCCTGTAGTAGGAAAGATGGTTTATCCCGAAGGAATCAGTCGGGAAGGTTAAGTAGAGATTAAGGAAGAATGGTTGGACATCGAATATCACGCTTTTATTATACAAGAGAATAGTGCCAGATTCCGATTACACTATGATACTGACCTACGTTGAGGTTCTATGACCGGCGGAGCCCCCACTTCTGTAGGTGTCGTACTAGTAAGGCATCGGCGCCGCCGTCTTCACCGTGGAGACTTCAGGGCCTAATCCGTTGGAGACGTGGAATTCGTGGATGATCGGCGCATGGAAGACGAACGGTTGTATCACATCGCCTTGTATGACGGTGTCCGGAGCGGACGGTTGCAATGCCGGAGCCCGAACGGGAGTAGCGCCTCCATAACTAATCGGAGGGATGATGGGAATGTCAGGTGGGGAAAAGCCAGCGCTGTAACTTTGATTCCCCCTTATGCCGCCTTGTCTCCTTTTTTGTCTAGATAGCGCTACGTCCACCTAGGGATAGAGGGATGATAATGTTAATCGAGTGAAAGCTGGAATCGCATATTTACCGCTTTGCCCGTGGGATGGCTGTCTATTCCGCTACCGGCGAGGACGAGTAGGACCACTGCGATGGACCGCATGGTGGATAATGCAGAGTGCGGCGCTGGGAATGCCGGTTCTCCTGTGTCAAACCGGTATGTTGTTATTCAATGACAAAAACATTTTCAGTAAATCTTCTTTATCGGATGGTTCAAATGTATTTTCTTGAAGGTCGTGGTACTCTTGACATTTCCACATGTGGGAAAGGTCAAAGGCATGAATCATGGTTTTATTGCCTTGATGTTCCAGTTCTCGTTGTGGAAACCTGGTCCAACCCGTCGGGAGACGTGGAATCTGTGGAATCGCATGGAGGACGAACGGTTGCATCACATCGCCCGGTGTCGATGGGAATGGTCGGAATCCAAGAATCGGACCAGAAGGTATTCCATTAGTTAGTCTAGTAGAGTTTCTTATTTACCCACGAGCATGGATGAGTCGAATGATAAATTTCTTAGGATTTTTTGCCAAGATTGTATTGATTTAAATTATCCCTCGTCTAATCCCGCCATTACCCAACAGATGGCAGATCGAGCTTCAATTTCGTGTCCTGTGATTTCACGATGAGATATTTAGCGGTCCGTGCTGGTATTTAGGTTATGTTGCTTTTCGAGACGAGCGTAGGAAGTTCTTTCAAGTGAAGTGTTGAATACGTCGCGAAGCACGAGTAGGCCCCCGATGTGACGTGACTTCGGAGCCCCCCGACGATGAACCTACTGCCTAAGAGCAAGGAGGAGTTCGGCCAGAAGGCCTACTGGGACTCCTTCTTCAAGAAGCGCGGCTACGAGACTTTCGAATGGTAAGCGAGCGCAGCCCCCCGAGCGCCCCCTGCCACGAGCTAACCCCTCGTTCCCCCGTAGGTACGGAGAATACCCGGCGCTCTCAGGTTACCTCCACAAGTACGTGAAGACCCGTGACGACGTCCTGATCCCCGGCTGCGGCAACTCGAAGCTCAGCCAGGACCTGTACGACGTCGGCTACGAGTAAGACGGTAACCCCCCGATCGCGAGCACGCCTACCGGCCGGTCTCTCTCTTTCCAGGAGCCTCACGAACATCGACATCTCGCCCGTCGTCGTGCGGCAGATGCGCGCCCAGAACGCCGCGCCGCGCCCCAAGATGGAGTTCCTGCAGATGGACGCGCTCGACATGTCCTTCGAGGACGGGCGCTTCAGCGTCGTGCTCGACAAGGGCACGCTCGACGCGCTCGCGACCGACGACGAGACGGACAGGCCGCGCCGGTACTTCGCCGAGGTGAGCAGGGTGCTGCGCCCGAACGGGCGCTACGTGTGCGTGTCGCTGCTGCAGGAGCACGTGCTGCGCGCGCTGCTCGCGTACTTCCCCTCGAACGGGTTCATGTTCAGGGCCGTGCGGTGCTTCGACGTCGAGCGAGCGGCGACCGAGGCCGAGAGCTCGATGCCAGTGTTCATGGTGGTGTGCACCAAGTCCAAGGCGCTGCCGACGAAGGTGAGTCGACGATCCGTTTGAGTATAGATTACGGTTCGATTTCGAGGTGTTGGAGCTGAACCTCGGCGCGTCGGAGAAGATGCAACGCTACGACAAGGAGGACGACGTGCTGACGCAGGTGCTGAGCGTGCAACGGGCGGCGTTCATCTGTTCCGGCCTGAGGCGGTCGTCGATCGCCAACGAGAACGAGGTCGTGCTCGATCTGTTCCAGGTGGGCAGCGACACGCCGAGGTACACCGTGTACGTCGTAGACGTACCGCCGAACAAGGGCTACGCCGACTATGCCGGATTCATCGTGCCAGAAGGGCGGTGAGTATGTGGTAGATCTAGCGCCGTCGATGATCTAACCGACGTTATTCGTAGGGAGGCCGAGTGGTTGTTCTCGACGGAGGCGGGCAGGAAGAACCTGGTGAACATCACGAAGCACAACAGGCTCGCCGTCATCACGTTGCACCGAGACAACGTGTACGAGTCGTTCGAGGCCGTGCAGAAGGAGCTGTCCGACATGGTACGCAGCCTCGCGCCGTCCTCGCTCAACTCCAAGAAGGTACGTGGATTTCCACCTTAGCGTTCGGCTAAAAACTAATCTGGTACGTTGGTAGATCGCGTTCCTCTCGCTCGGTTCCGACGTCGGCCACCGCACGGTGAAGCACCGAGGCGCCTCCGAACCGTCGGGCGACTTCGTCGTCGAGGACGTCGAGACCGAGAACGGCGACAAGTACCGCCGGCTGTACTTCCTCTCGTCGCAGCTCGTCGTCCAGTCGGAGGCGAGGCTCAGGACGATCAAGAGCAGGTAAGGGAGACGGGCCGACGGTCGTCGCGACACGAGAGTGAGATCGGCTCGATCCGCAGGAGGGGCCCGGCGAGGGAGGCGGTCGACCCGACGTACCTCGGCTGCAGGCACCACGTGTACATGTCGCTGGCGGCGGCGGTCGCGTGCTCGGGCGCGCGCGGGAAGAGGCCGCGCGCGACGGTCGTCGGCCTCGGCGGCGGCGGGCTGTGCTCGTTCCTGCGCAGGCTGCTGCCGAGGGGCGCGTGCGTGCTCGGCGTCGACTTCGACGCGGCGATGCTCGACGTCGCCAGGGAGTGGTTCGACTTCCGCGAGGACGACCGGCTCAGGGCGAGGGTGCAGGACGGCGTCGCCTACCTCGACGAGACGCTCGCCAACGGTAAGACCGCTCGTCACCGACAGACGGTGTTACGGCGCTCGCTGTTTTCCAGGCGAACGAGTCGACGCGTTGCTCTACGACATGGACAACAAGGACCCGTCGGTCGGCCTGAGCTGCCCGCCGCAGGCGTTCCTCGAGCCGGAGAACCTCCGGAAGGCCTCCGAGGTAGTCGACGCGAACGGTATGTACCTCGTTGCTTATCTCGCCCGAGCCTGTACTGCCTCGTTTGTAGGATTATTCGTGGTGAATGTAGTCCTGAGGGAGGCAACGCTTAGGCCGAAGATGGTCGCCGGCTTCAGACGGCGCTTCGGGACCGTGCTGTCGTACAAGCTGCAGGAGGACCTCAACGAGATATTCGTCTGCTCGAACGGGGAGCCGGAGCTGTTCGGACGGCTCGTCGACGGGTGCCAGGAGCTCAACCGGTTTATGGCGAAGCACGGGACAGTCGACGACGGGATCGACGTCGAGAAGTTCAGGGAGAACCTCGTCGCGCACCCGTAAGGTTGACTCCTTTTTTGTACGTATAGGCTAAGTTAGGTCGAATAAATGAGGTTAAGAGTGGCGGAGCCAACTTCACTCCGGTTAAACGGGGGGGGGCATTTGCCAACTTCACTTTGTAGGTTAGAGTTTAGTTAATGTGAGGGTACCGGGGAAATTTGCGAGGACGTCACTTTGGCATTACGGCTTTCGTATTAAAACTCCCTAGATGCGCGAAATGACGCAACGGTCCGCCATTTTGGGGCGAATTTATTCACTAATGGCCGTACTTATAGTCGAATCTCCACTCGATCTCAGACTTAAGCTCGCCTCGAGCACGCACGTGTATTCTATAGTCGACGCTTTGCGACGAAGGCGGGCTTCGCCCGATCTCCGATTTCTCAGGTCGCCCCTAGACCAACCTTGAGCCCGATTTGGGCGTCAAGTCGACGTATGCAGGGCCAGGAAAGTCTTATGAGCAAAATACAACCCTTAGCATATAATTACATCCGCCGATTGTGTAATTCTTTTCATGACTATTAAACGCCTCCAAAGCTTTTGATGTTATTTGATGGTTAACCATATGTGATAGATACTATTTCGCAATAGATGGCGCTTTCATGCCTGTCTTAAAATAGTAAGTAGATAGTTTCAGATGCATGTAATGCAGTCCCGTGCACCCTGGATATTCATGAAATGACCCGTATTATGATGGAGACGTTGGATGGTTGTTTAAAAATATATTAAACCTATTTCTACCTTTAGACAAATAGTATATTAGAACGGCGGCTCTTATTGGTCGGTCTGGATGTCACTTGAAGTTAGCTGAGGCGTGTTCGTTTTTACTAGTTTTCCCTTCCTGTATTGCCGTATCAATGATTATTTTATGTTCTGAGCCAGAGCTGACATATTGTGACTTTGACATCAAGGTTTTATGGTTGTCATGACCTCGGTTCAGTCGTGACTTTGCAATACTGAATGCGAGTGATTTTACCTTAAGTTAGCGTAGGTGTAGTTAGTGTTAAAGTTAAAAGTGTGTGCGGTTCCTCCTGGACCCTCTCAGGTATTTCTATCCCACTCTCTTTATTAGTAGTGTTAAGAATGGGCACATGTCGTGTGAAACCCATCATTGTCTAAATGATCCTTGTAGGTTATTTTACCGTTGTTAGAGTTTCGATAAACCCTTCGATCACGGCTGCGTCAAATCTGTATCTGGAGCTCTGTGTCAAAATCTCACCTTCCAAGAAATGTATTGCGTAATTATACATCCATTTTTTCTATTGTTTACCATTGTTTGATTTTCAAGTCAGCAGTTCTTTTCCCACCATTTTGTATGATGGTTTTTGGATTTTTGGGAGTGACGGTACTTATCTGCCCAATCAGTGAATCCGTTTCGAGTCAGATTTCAAGTTAGTTCGATGCATGAAGTAGCCGATAAATATTTTGAGACATCCATACCTCAGGAAGCGGCCGTCACGAGAAGAATAGTTTTATTTCTTGGCATAAGGAGAGTCGTCTTTCATTTGACATTGGAATTTCGAAAATGAGAAAACGACCTGTTTTGCGTTTGCAATTCAGAAACTTATATTAATTAGGCAACAGTTGACCCTCTAACAATTTTGACAACAGTAGTTATTTTTATTTATTGCTGGTTGTTTTTTAGACGGCGAGACAGGGGGCTCAGACTCGGTTTTGAACGGCCTGGAAGTCGACGACAGGCACTCCCACGAGGTACAGAAACATCACAGACGCAGAGGTGAGCAACAGAAAAGGTCGCAGGAAAGATTTTCAGCAAAAATTACTTCAAATGGGGCCAACTGTCCAGTGCTTTGTCCCCCTTTGGAGTAATGTTGCCCGCAAGTAGGCAACTCTCCGACTTGGTACGAATCGCCAACAGCCATTTAACCAATCACGTTGGACCAATGAGAGGGCAGTCGGCGAGTTGTCTCCGAAATTAAAATGGTCAACTGCGGTTGGCGATTTGTCTTCGGTCGTGAGATTTCTTTATCCATTTGGGACGAATCGTCAACGTTTCGATTTGGAACAATTCGCCAACAGTGACAGTTGGCGAATTGTTTCGAAAAACTAAATTGGCGAAATGTCGCTCTACTTTTTGGAGCCAAAAATGAAATATAAACTATTTTAAATAAGGCTTATTGTTAGAGTTGTTGTTGTCTAGAGGTGGCGTCCCGTTTATGCCGCCGTATTCGAAGACTGCACTGCTGTCCAGAAGGAAGGAGGCCTTGGACTACCTGGAGACGGGATCACCGGAGAGAGGTCGGACCCTCGTGACCCTCAGCTTTGTCAATGCCTGAATTTGGAATCGGTAAGTCTCACATAGTTAATTCATAAGAATTATTTGATAAATCCGGTCGTGCTTCAGTCTTGCAGAGTATATTCCTTAGAAGGTTCTAAGACGTATGGCTTTCATTTCAAGTTGATAGGCCGAACGGTTTTAGAAATATCGCGATTTTTCCGAAAAATTAGAATTCATAAATTAGTTCGAAACTAATTCTAAACGATACTAAATTTCGTTTAGCAATTTTCACAAATCATTTAAAATCTCAAACCTCGGTACCTTTTAGTTCTCTCTCTCCTACAGATTTGTGTACATTTTGTCTCTAAATAAACTTGCCAGAGAATTTTTAAAATTGGTAAAGATGTTTTACGCTATGCATTCAATGTTTTCAAAATTTCTAAGAGCTGTCTTTGCATTTCAATCCACCTCCTCAATTATTTACAAATTTTAAACTGCGGAAAATCATCATAAACGTACATTATTTACTATTGCTTATAAAAGATGATTTGCTTCTTTTTAAAATGTACGATTTTCTTTCTAACAATTTTTCAAAACTAAGTAAAAATATGTTATATACTTTATTGTTTATCTGGAAAACACTTAGCGATCTCAAAACTTAAGAAACTTGCTATAACAGTTGAGTATACTTTTCCTATAGATTTACCAGCACTTTTTGTATTTTTGGATTTTCAAAAAATTCACCATAAATTCTTCAGACGGTCCGGCACTCTTCAATTTTAAATAAAACAAACACATAATATGTAATATAAAAAAAAAAAATAATGCAATGATGGACAAAAGTGGCATATTTTACACATTTGCATTATGATCTTCTCTCTGAAATATTAATAAGCTAGAAACTCGAGCATTAATTTGAAGGTAATAACGTTTAGTAATTTTACTAAAGTTTAGAAAGTTACATCCAGTGAATTGTTATAAATTCGCGATACTTAAATATAAGAGAAAAGCTTCTACTACGTCATTTTAGTTAAAATCTATAAAACCTTTATGGATAGGTATTGCATCTAACTTGTATAAATAACATATATTTAGTTTCACAATGACAATAACTTAAGGTTGCTTAAATATCATTATTCATATAAGTATCTTTTGAAAAATTAATGTTCTTAATTCAAATATAAAATTACCGATTACAAAAGGTAGATTGTAAAACGTTCCTTAAAATAGCTATTTCGTCCTTCTATTGGTTACTTTCATTTTTGGTCTCTAAATTAATTATTATCATAACTATGTTATCACGTGCTAGTAATATTCCTCTTTTAATTAAATACTTAATAATAATAATAATAATAATAATGATAATAATATTGGTTATGGATAATTGTATAATTTCTTTGAATTCCTCTAAATACTTTGAAGATTTTGAATGCTTTTCTGCACACCATCCTTTAGGTTGCAGTGTTATTGTCGATTTGGTGTCAGTGATATTAATATCATATATTGTTGAATGATCTGTTCTCTATAAATGTGTCCACCGAAACCCAATCGAACTTATAAAGTCTACATTAAAACCAATCGTAAAGCCTCGCGCTCACTCTTATTCAAATATAATCGGTGACTCTGGTGATTAGCGGTGAGAAAATACTGAAATGCGTAAGTCATTCAGTCAAGATTTTAAAGGGACTTCTAGAGGCTTCTAAATCATAATTCTAGAATTTGACATTATAAAAAAACGCCTCTAGAACCTGTCTAAGACCGTATGGGAAAACCTGTATTTATTCTGTGGTCATCGAGGATTGGAACGATTTCAGACTTACATAAAGCATGTATGTTCATTTTAAGGCACTTGAGATTATTCAGGATTCTATAGAACTACTTGTTATGATTATTTTGGTTTCTTTTGACGTTCGAAATTGTAATTAAAATGTTTGGAATCCTCGACAGTGTGTGCATATCATTAGAAGTTGGAAATTGGAACGTTCTAAATTTCTATAAACCTTGTAAATTCTGTTTTCAATCTAGTCTAGGCTTTAAAGTTCTAAAGGAACCTCTGCAGTTTTCTACAGCATGATTCAAGTGTGCTACTGTTTTAAATTGTAACCAGAAACCTCTGAGAACGTTTCAAATTAAATATTTTAATATACTTGTTGTTTTACATATTCATAACACTGGTCTTCGGTCTTTTACGAGCACGTAACATAAGTAAAGACTATTATGATATTATTATAATAATGCTTTGACTTCAATTTCACCAATCAAAGGTAGCGAAGCGTGCCAAATCAGGAATTAAACTAATCAAAACTTGTGAGGCTCAAAAATATATTTTCCCGAAAGATGTCAAAACCGCGGGTTTGCCTAATTTAAGGATTAATGGACACTTAATAACGTAACGTAAATATGTATCGTCAAGTGTATATCAATGTGAACTATTAATATTAATGATATTTTCTTAAATTATTAGCATTTCGTGTGTACTTCAAGTGTAAAATTACGATATAAACAATAGTTGTCAGTTATTGTACTTATTGTTCCAAAATGGTGTTATTCAATTTAAAGGAAATCAAGTAATGCAAAATACTTCAAAATAAAATTACTAAGTCTATCGACGTGTCAAATATTTCCATTTTAAACGTCACAAAGAATCTTATATAAACATTTTCGGTTCGTTTAGAACATTCAACTGCCGTATTTTAACATCTCCCCTTTAACGTTAAAGAAGTTTTAAATTTTCTTACTCCGAGGACCAAAGACAGCGTTTATTAAAATTTATTAAATGGTCTCTGCTAGAATCTAGAAACGTTTTCTTTTTAATTTAAAATATTACCAAGTATGAATCGCTCCAAAAAAAAACACTTTAAAGGCTCCTATAGAGTTTTGGAGAAATAGAAAGTCTTCATAATCGAATCTGGACAGTTTACCGAAATTCTAAATCACCTCATTTTAATTAAATACCGATGGCACGGCCAATCCGACAGGCACGTTTTTAAAACAAAACATTTTTAATAAAATTAAGAGAATGTGCTTAAGAATGAAGTGCCCTTTAAGGCATGTTTAGAGAAAAATGTTTCAAGTAACAATTATAAATATTAAACTAGTGAGTGAAACTATGAAGTCTGGAGCATGTCACGAAATGTGTTTTTAAAAAATTTAAGAAAAACTAAAAATTATCGAATGTAACCCCCTTTGGGGTGCGTTTAGAGAAAATTATTTCCCACAAAACTTAGAGCAGATGAATGTAGTACTCTCGACATAAAGTTTAGTAAAAATATATACAATCGTTTAGGGAAACGGTCGAGAGAAACTGAAAATTCACTTGGGTAAAGGGGCCTCCAGAGAAGATCGATCAAAATTACGATTATGTTGGTATGTATGAATTCAACGACAGATTAGGTATATAATATTTGAGATCACAGAAAGATGATAAAACGCCCTTTGCCCTTAACAGTTTTTCGATATGTGGATTCAAGTTTTCAGGGGGAAAAAGCGACCACAAACGCATACAAGGAGATTTTTCCAAAAACATGTTCCCCGGACACGAAGGACCTCAAAGTCCGAACATCACCTCACATGAAAATAATAAATAAAATCATCGTTTCAAAATAATTTAAAAAGTACTTACCATTTTGACGACGACGTAGGGCCCTCGATCCGCGGTCCTCCAGGGTGCACCAGGATGCATCAGCGTCACCACCGTTACCTGAAGGAATAATAAACACATAATTAATACAAAACCTCAGGATAATTCTAGAATTGCTAGTCAAGTATACTTGTAAGAAATCACCTACGTGATGCGTTAATGTCGCTTCCTTTGCAGCCAAAACCACGTATTCAATACAAGACAACCTTCCTTCTTATACGGGAACATTAAAGAGACTGGCCTTAAAATATTAAAACAACGTCGATAATTACACGTGAATCATCTTCGACGCGACAAATAAAATTCCTAATAAGGACATTTCGAGCGGCGATCGTCGCTAAGCTGACGAAATACGACAAAAAATTGTTTGTCACCCGCTTAATTACTAACGGCTGATAACGAGGCGAGAAAATAAGAAATCTGCCACCAGAGGCGCCGGTTAAAATACCAAATGAACTTATATGGAAATAAAATGTATTATTTTCGAGCGCAATAAAATTATTTACCCAATTGTAATTATGAGTAAGTAATTAATCAACGATATAAGAAAATGTAGATTATTACTAGATTTCAGCGAATTAATACCGTCTACGTTATCATGTAGTACACAGGGTGTTACAAAACTAGCGTTACTAACTTTAAAACACTTTAGAAATTGTTAAATAGTCTCAGGTAGATTCTAAAGACGTTTTCGATATAATTTCAAACAACTGAGTTGCAATCATGCTAAAAGAAAATTTTAGAAGTTCATCTAGTATACCGGAAAGCCACAATAGATTTTCAATTGACTCTAAAGTTTTTGTGGAAATTTAAATGGTTATAAGGTGAAGGTTAGGAAATTTCAAGAATTTTAACGAAAATCCCAATAGTTCATCTGGAACTTTCGACTCCTGAAACCGCTTACAATGTTTCACACAAGTCGATTTAGTTTCGGCTTCAGACTTCAGAGCGACTTCTATACACAAAGTACGAGTATTTTCAACTTGGCAAAAGTGACATGAACTTGAGTAACATACCGGTATATGAAAGTTTCAAATGATTTTTCTCTCAAAGACCACAGAAAAAACTTTAGAATTTCCTTATTGTAGTGAAGTAGATTTTCATTTTAATACCATTCAATTGCAGGCTTACACTAGAAAGATACCATAATATCTGTTATAGACGTTTTTCTACAGTTTTAAATTAGCGAAACTACCATAGACTCCAATTGACTCTTCGAGGACCATGGAAAAATAATTATAGATTCCTAAATGGTCTCAAACAGAAGCTACAAAAATTTTCGATATAATTTCAAGCAAGAGGGATTCACTGCCAATCCTGCCAAAGAAAATCTCCAGAAGTTCCTTAAAAATGTCATAAAGCTAACCTGTGGACATTTTGAATGTTTATTCCAGAGGATTTTCAGGAACTTCCAACGTTCTAAAGTGCCCTTAAAATACATTCCTGACGATTATGGAAATTATCATCGATATCCTTTGAGATGGATGGATGGATTCTAGAAGCTTTCTCGTTACAATTTCAAACGGTATAATCGGTATCAGTGTTGAAGAAAAACTTTGGAAGTTCCTTTAGAATTTTGGAAAGCTGGAGCGGATCTAAAATCGTATCCTGAAAGATTATGGAGATTTCAAAACTTTAAATTTCATTTATAAACGTTGGGAAACTTCAGGAATCCAGAAGGAAGATTTCAGAGGAACTTCAGAACTCTTCGACCTCCTCAACTGAGGAGGTTGGGGAGGACTATGGGGAATATGTAGAATTTCCTAAACAGTTTCAAGTGGAATCTAGCAGTATGTTTGTTTCCATGTAAAATAGTAGAATGTGTTAATCGCGCCGAAGAGATATTTGAGAAGTTTCCTTCCACATTCAGTGAAACGTTTTTAAATATATTCTGGAGTATTAAAATTTCTAGAGGTGTCATGGCACGATTATAATATTTAAAATTTTGGCCAAAACACTTATAGGGCGTATTTACGGCCCTTTAGAAAAATATGTACTTTCTACCGTGATCCTCGGTGATTTGAGAGATTTGAAACATGCATAAACCACATATATTCACTTCGAAGCCCTCGATGTAATTCGGAATTTGATAAAATTACATGTAATGCTCAATTTTAGGTGTTTTCGACGTTTAAACTTTCGTTGTGAGTCTTCGTTGCAAAGCGGTGCACAGTATTCTTTCATTTCACCACACTTATCCAAGCATTATTAATGTATTTTATTTTACTTCATTTCAGAAGGAAAGACTCTTACCCTAAAGATCATCACGCGACGAGCCTCCCTCCGTCCGAGAACATGTCCAAACTTCAAAGACCGTTTGTTGCGTACGACGGACCTGGAAGACAGTAGACAAATTAAAATACTTTGTAAGATTTTTGGGTAAACGCTAGTAGAGATTATTGCAATAAATAATGATTTGCGAGTTTCATTTTTTCATTTCCTTCCTCATTTATCCATCCGAGAGACCTACGAAAGGGTAATTCCTTTCAGCAGTGAAGGATTTTCTTTCCTACGACGTCTACTTTCCGAGTTACAGCAGGTGGAATGGAGGGGAAATTCTTTCTTGGAAAAATCGCGATATTTCGAAGCCCGTCCGACCAATCGGCTAGAAATTAACACCATAGGGCTTAGATTGTTCTAACGGACCTACCCTGTAAGTTTCATGTGAAAATTCAAAGGTTCACTTTTTGAGGCCGAAAAATAAGAAGAGAACCCCTTGCGATTTTCTCGAAAAATAATTAGAAAATAGATTTTTTCTATTTTCATTTATGTTTCCAGAAAGTAGAGCGACATTTGGCCAATTTCATTTTTCGAGACAAATCGCCAACTGTCACTGAATCTGCAATACTCCGTTGGTGATTTGTCCCAACTTGATAGAAAAAGCTCGCAACCGAAGACAATTCGCCAACCACAGTTGAACACTTTAATTTCGGAGACAACTCGCCAACTGCCCTCTCATTGGTCCGACGTGATTGGTGAAGTTGCAGTTGGCGATTTGTCCCAAATTGAGAGAGAACTCTCACAACCGAAGACAAATCGCCAACCACAGTTGACCATTTTAATTTCGGAAACAACTCGCCAACTGCCCTCTCATTGGTCCCACGTGATTGGTTAAATGGCAGTTGGCGATTTGTCCCAAATCGGAAAGTTGCCTACTTGACGGCAACATTACTCCAAAGGGGGACAAAGCACCGGACAGTTGGCCCCATTTGAGGTAATTTTTGCTGAAAATCTTTCCTACGACCTCTTCTGTTGCTCACCTCTGCGTCTGTGATGCTTCTGTACCTCATGGGAGTGCCGGTCGTCCACTTCCAGGCCGTTCAAAACCGAGTCTGAGCCCCCTCGCTCGCCGTCTAAAAAACAACCAGAAATAAATAAAAAATAACAACTATTGTCAAAACTGTTCGAGTGACAACTGTTGCCAAATTAATATAAATTTCTGAATTGCAAACGCAAAACAGGTCGTTTCTCATTTTCGAAATGTCAAATGAAAGAAGACACTCCTCATGCCAAGACATAAAACTGTTCTTCTCGTGATGGCCGCTTCTTTAGGTATGGATGTTCGGTTATAGTACGGAGTTCGACTTCTGGAACAATCACGAATTCCAGAAAACTACTTTCAATTTGCTACTTTTTACAGAATCTACCTGAAATCCTTAATAAAAGCAAGCGAACTCACCTTATGAAATAAATGGAAAATAGACCCGATTCTCATCCAATTTTGAAATAGATATAAAAAATGAAATTAGATAGTTTTTAACTTTAACTACCGCTCTAAATTTAAAAAGTTTTTGAATTTAAAAAAGAGAACAATTAAGAAATGCCCACTTCTCCTGAAACTGAGTAGATCTCCAGAAACATCGGTAGTTCAAGCAGTTTATTAGCATGAAGGATTGTCGTATTTCCTGTAGGAACTGCAACACACTTCCGCAGTCAATGTATGATGTCCCCGAACGAATCTAAGCAATAACATCGGTATTATAGCATGAATTATATCGAGTGTTTCAAATGAATCTTTTCCTCCTCTCTCCTTCTTAACCAATAATATGGAAGACTATTGCAAAAATGTCCAAATATTCAAAATAGTGTTTAGTGTTATAAAATAGTGTCTCCTACCTCCTACGCGGTTAAAACATGAAGAATGGATTTGCTGGAGAAGAGCCTTATTCAGCGGATGGAGGATAGATTTTCTTCCTATTATGGTCGCACAATCTTCATTCCACCGATCTTCTTTCACAAGTACCACTTGATCATGGGAACTTCCAGTTGATAATTTCAGCGAACACGACGGTTGCGTAAAGGTAAACTACTCATTACTGATAATGCGACGTGACCTCATCGAACACGCACCCACCACTCACGTGGACCTTCGACTGAATGACGATGGAGATAAACGAAAAAGAACGCCGAACAAGTTTGACAATTGACATTTGATGACTGACGTGTCAGTGTTTCAACTGCAAAACAATTAAATTACTAAACCGAACTCACCTAAGCTGGACATCGCCGAAGTCTCGATCGTAGTACGCATCAAATGACGAGGCCGAAGCTGAACTCGGCCGAGGGGCGCTTAAATCGCCCCCACTTCACTCGTCGACGTCCCACGCGAGTTTCGCGTCCCGTGTAATCCCGAGCGTTCCGTGCGTAGTCGACGCTATCCCCGCTTCGGTCTGATTCGTAGTTCCGTTCGCCCCCAGGAGACTCCTCTGACCCCACCCGAAGAAGGTACGTGTCCCCGTGCGCGCGATCGGAGCGCCCCGGCGACGCCGCCGCTCGAGCGCCATTTTGACGACGACGGCCTCGGCTAGCGGCAGCGCCCCCCCGACTAACCGCCTCTCGTCGTTGCAGGGCCCCCGGTCGAGCGAAGATGGAAGGCTGCTTCTGTCCCCCCGACAGCGTCATCGAGCTGCTCAAGTGCTCGCTGTGCGAGAGCTACCTGTCGGTGGCCCCCGTGGCGCTGATATCGGAAGACGGCAACTCGTACAAGTGCGGCAGGTGCAGCTCGATCAAGACGACGATCAACACGAGGGCGACCATATACGAGCACCTGGCGAAGCTCATGATGTTCCCGTGCATCTATAAGGTACTGACGAAGGCCCCCGTCAGGGGAAGGTTTTATTCCAGACGAGGCCGCAGGAGGGGCGCCGGCGGCGTCGGGAAGGTACCCGGGAGGTAAGTGTCGGTCGCGGTGCGGAGGTCGTTCCTCCCCCCGACTTCGTTTCTAGGTTAGGTCACGATTAAGCAAGGCCCGTGTGGGCCCCCGAAGAAGGCGCCCGGGGACGCCTTCCGCCGGGGCCTCCGCGGTTTGAAGTACGTTGTAATACCCTCTTGCGTTTCGCTTATTAACAGATAGATGGCGACGGTGGAGGATGGGAGGACCCGACGTCTCGACATGGAACGGAATGGTTTGGAGGATGCGTCGATGGTACGGAAGATCGCACGGGAATGGTTCGGTCGCCCGGTCCGGGAAATGGAACGGTCGAGTCGTTTTTGGAATGGAACGACGCGCGCGGCGCCCCCACAGCCTCACGGACCACCCGACGCATCTAACCTCATTTTTCTTATTATTATTGTTATTATTAGCGTACGTTTACTTTTGTATGGGACTAACGGGGCGTGGGCGTTCGCTTGCAGGGCTGCTCGAAGAAGCTGTCGTTCGTCGACGTGAAGGACCACGAGAGGGTGTGCGAGCAGCGGACGGTGACGTGCCCGAAGGCGAACTGCCTCGACCTGTTCAGGGTGCAGAAGCTCGCCGAGCACTTCAAGGAGAAGCACGGCGACGCGCACCACGTCAACACGTTCAACATCAAGAACGTGTACGCCTACTACAACATCGACCTGCTCGAGAAGGGCGGCAAGACGTTCGTGAGGTGAGGGCGGAGAGTGCGTTTCTCGTGTTTGTATGACGACGACGGTGTCGTTGTTGTTGTTGCAGCTTCTTCGACTTCGACGACGTGCACTTCGGGATCACGGTGTGCGCGCTCGACCCGGCCGACACGCACTACCAGTACGAGATCAAGCTGAAGTCGGAGAAGAGCAACTATTGGATAACGATCGGCGGGCAGGCGATCGTGCCGTTCAACGAGCGCGAGCACTGCTTCAAGTGCGCGAGCGGCCACTGCAAGTTCAAGCACCACGTGTACCGCGACAACAGGAAGGAGATCTCCCGCAGGATGACGACCAAGATCAACAGGGACAGCCTGAAGAAGCTGTTCGGCCCGGGGCTGCTCTCGTACACGATCAACGTCGACGAGAGGGACGGTGAGGGCCGACGAGCCGATTCGAAGGTGTCGACGTTGAAACTTTCCGTTTCAGAGAGGGCGAAGAACGTGTCTGCGAGCGACGACGTGAAGGTCGAGGTGAAGGACGCTCTCATCCGCAAGGCGAAGAAGATCTTCCTGCAGCTGCTCGAGTGCCCCTTCTGCAAGGGGTACATGTCGCCGCCGATCTTCCAGTGCGCGACCGGGCACACGGTGTGCCAGGCGTGCCGGGCGCGCTCGCCCAAGTGCGGCTCGTGCGACGAGCCGGTCGGCAAGACGAGGAACTTCACGCTCGAGGAGCTGTCGAAGAAGGTCGAGCTGCCGGCCGTCGGCGCCGTCAAGGCGAACGACGCGCAGGCGCCGGCGGCGGCGAAGCGGTGCGCCGACGAGCCGGACACGACCGAGGGGCCGGGCGCGAAGCTCGCCAAGAAGTGACTTTTTTCCCTATTCCGATCCTTGTGGTATGTACGTTTTTTCCGTTAATGTCGTTTGTTTGTATCGTTTTGTGAAGCCGCACAGATCGTGTGTGGAATAAACCCGTCACCACTTATCGAGCTAAACGTGTCGTTTGAGGCGTTCGGGCGTGAAAGAAAACCCACGGGACTTTTTCGGTGTAATAACCGCTATAATAACCATATGGGACTGTCTCGTCATGATCATCGTAAACGCTACACAAAAACATTGAATATAATTCTCCGTATTTATATAAATTTTTTTCTCCTTTGTAAAAATTAGAATATAACAATTGTAATTTTTCATCTCACGTTCGCTCGCCCTCTAAGTACACGTCGTATATCTATATATATATATTTAAATATAAAAAAAAATCTGGAGAGAGAGTCGGAGTGTCTGGATGAAGGGGAACGAAGGAGGTGGCGGGGGGGGGGAGTATCCAGAGGGAAAAATACTGAGAGTGTACGAATACTGGAAAGTGTTTACACGCCTGGAATGTAACGTAACAGACAAGAGGAACAGATATATATATATGTAACATACGATAACAAAGAACCTTCCAGTCCTGCGCATTTATATATATATATAAATGTAATATGGATGTTAACCCTAATTGATCCTAGAATTGAATTCTCGCTAAATTGGAAACGTTATATGTACAAGATGGACGCCTCCATCGGCAGTGCACATGCGCGTAGCTAACGTCCGGGGGGAGGGGGGGAGGATCACACACGCGCGCGCGCCGTATCGCCTCTACGAACTATGTACAAAAATATAACCCTAGGGGCGCGCGCGCGCGCGCCGACCGGCCTATCAGAAGTCGAGGTTGAAGCCGGCGTCGCTGTCGAACGAGTTGAGCAGCTCCTGGTCGGTGAACGTCGACGAGCCGTCGCCGCCGGTCAGGTTGTCGAGGAACTCGAAGTTGAAGTCCGCCTGCGGGTTGAAGCAGCCCTGCGCCGAGGACTGTTGGCCGTTCGGCTGTTGCTGCGACGGCGAGCCGCCCATCGACATCGACTGCGACTGCTGCATGTGGATCGACGACAGCGACATCTTAAAACGAGGCGGGTTCGAGGTGAGGCTACGGGACGACAACGACGACGTTTCGCTTACGTGTTGCTGCTGCTGCTGCTGCTGCTGCATGAGGCTCTGCTGCTGTTGCATGTGCAACATCGCCGCCTGGTTCATGTGGCTCATCTGTTGCATCTGCGGCTGCTGCTGCTGTTGCACCGGCAGCAGGTTCTGTTGCGCGGCGGCGCGCATCTGCTGGTGCTGCAGCGCCGTCATCTGCTGCTGCATACCGCCCGAAGCCATATTGAAACCTATCGAATTGAGCGTTAATACTCCCCGATCGTATCGTCGGTCGCCTACTGGTTCACCTTGTTGGAACTGTGGCGGCCTCATGCCGCCGAAGCTCGTGTTCTGCTGCTGGCTCATCAGCAGGTGCCGCCACTCGGACGGGTTGTGCTGCTGCTGGTCCAACATGGCCGCCGCCGTCGCCTGGGGCTGTTGCCTGTACAACGTCGGCGGCGCCGCCCTCTGCTGTTGCTGCAAGTGCTGGTGCTGCTGCTGCTGCTGCTGTTGCTGCTGCAACATGTACATGTTCGAACGTATCATCGGACCTGCGGAGAGCGAAATAAATTAGTACCGCCGTCGTGAATCGAGACGTGGCGTCGCGTACCCGAGGGCGGCATCGGCTGGTGCGGCATCCTGCGCGCGCCGCCGGCCGTCGCGTAGCGCGGCTGCATCATGGCGGCCGCCTTGTAGTCGGGAGGGGGAGGGCGCGTCGCCGCCGCCGCCGCGGCGGCGGCGGCCGCCATCTGCTGCTGCTGCTGCTGCTGTTGTTGTTGCATGGCGGCGGCGGCGGCCGCGGCCGCCGCTGCCTGTTGCTGCGCGCGCAGCATGTGCTGCTGGTGCAGCAGCTTCTGCTGCTCGATGCTCTGCGCGTTGAGCAGCCTGCCCGACGGGGCGGACGCGCCGCCCTGCTGCGCCATGCCCGGGCCTATCGTCAAGCCTACCGACAAAACAACCTATTAGAGACGCCTATATTAATAGCGAGGGAACTACACCCTAAACGATTCAGATGGCGATGCCATCTATAGCAATAATCGCCGATACAATTGCGACACATATGATGGTATCGAGCCTCCTCCTCCTCCTCCCCATTGGCTACGATCCCTTCGCCCTTTACCTGGCCCGTTGCCGCTCCTCCGTAGGCTCTGCTGCGTGAAGTTGATCGTCTGCGTCTGCGACATGGAGTAACCGTCGAGCTGCTGCACGCCGGGGTGCTGCTGCTGCTGCTGCCCGCCCCCGGCGCCGCCCATGAGGGCGGTCGGCATCTGCATCGGGCTGCCCATCTGCGCCACTGCGGGAGAACGACCGAGTAAATTTACGCCGTCCGAGGCGAAAGGGGGCGTGGCTAAGCGCGCCCCCTCGATCTGTCGCTCACCTGATTGGTTGCCGCCCATCGGGTTCGGGGAGTTGAGGCCGCCCTGCAGGGGGGAGTTGTGGTGTTGTTGCTGTTGTTGTTGGGGCGCGGGTTGTTGTTGCTGCTGCGGCTGCTGTTGCTGCCCCTGGGCGGCCTGTTGTTGCTGCTGCTGCGCGCCGCCCGCCTGCCCCTGCGTGAAGTGCATCCCCTGCTGGGCGGCGATCGACACGTTGCCGCCCTTCAGGTCGCCGGAGAGGTGCACGTGCTGCCCGGCAGAGACCTGCGAGGTTAGGAAAAAGTTTCAAAATTCCGGATGTTGCGCATCTCATCTCGGCCGAACGTTAATTGCCCGCGTTCCGTCGTTACGTAACCGGCCCGGTTCCCTCGCGACCGTTCCATTGTCGATCTTTCGCGTGGGAAGGGAACGCGTAAATTTCCTCATCGGCGCCGATTCGAAGGGGGGGGGAAAGTAAGAGGACGGCGCGCGGTTACGCAAGCAGAAACGGAGATTTCACGAAGGTGAATAGAATTCGGATTTAAAATCGTGGCCGATTTACCCTTTTCCATGCGTACATTTGCGACACCCTGTATACAAACCCCGTGGACCCAAAACCTGCCAACAAACCTTACGGAATTTCATCGAGCTTCAAAAAATTCACGAATTTCAAAATTTTGAAAAACTTTTCATTTTTGAACCTCCCGCCACAACTCCGAAACTCCGGAGTTTCAATAAACTTTTTGAAATTTTTTTGAAAATGAATTTTTAAACGATTTACCGTTACTTCGAAACTTTTGAAGTTATCACGTTCAAACTTCGTGAGGTTCGTGATGAAACTTCCCTGAAGAAACCTACGGAGTTTCATCAAATTTCAAAGCTTCATGAAAGAGTTTCGAAATTTTGAAAATCGGAGCACAAAAACGTTTCACCTTTAAACATCCCATCACAACTCCGAAACTCCTGGAATTATCAGAATCAAAATTCTTCAATACTACGACAAACTTTCCAATAACGATGCTGTGGAGTTTCATCAAAATCAGAGTTTCAGCAAACTCTTCAGAAACTTGAAAATGACGGTCAACCGATGTCGAAGTTTCAAACGACTTACCGTCACTTAGAAATTTTTGGAATAATCACGTTTAAACTTCGTGAGTTTCGTGATGAAACTTCCTTGAATAAACCTACAGAGTTTCATCAAATATCAAAGCTTCATAGAAAAGTTTCAAAATTTTGAAAATCGAAGTTCGAAAGTGCTTCACCTTCGGACATTCCATCACAACTCCGAAACTCCTAGAATTATTAGAATCAAATTTCTCCGGTATTACGACAAACCTTCCATTAACAATATTCTGGAGTTTCATCAGTCGATAAACTTTTTAGAAATTTTCGAAAATAACCGTTTACTTAAGTCGAAGTTTCAAACGATTTGCTGTCACTTCGAAATTTTTGAAGTTTTCAAGTTCAAATTTCGTGAGTTTCATGATTGAACTTCCATGAGTAAACCGAGTTTCATCTACTTTGGATGTTTCATAAGAGTTTCAAATGGCTGAATATAGGAGTTCCAAAATGCTGTAATTTTGAACATGTCGTCGCAACTCCGAATCTCCTGAAGTTATCAGAATCAAATCTTTTCAGTATTACGAGAAACCTGGAGTTTCGTCATAATCAGAGTTTAGATAGATTTTTTTAGAAATTTTTGAGAATGACCGTCCACGGATGTCGAACTTTCAAACGATTTACCGCCACTTCGAAACTTTTGGACTTTTTTGAGTTTCATGATGAAACTTCCATGACCAAACTCGCGGAGTTTCATCGAATTTCGAAGTTTCATAGTTTCAAAATTTTGAAAATCGGAATCCAAAAACGTTTCACTTTCGAATATCCGAAACTCCTGAAGGTACAGAGTTTCATCAAAATCGGAGTTTCATCGAAAAATAAAAACAACGAAACTACGTGTTTCCGTAAAACTTCCGCATGTACGAGGCGCATCGAAAACTCCGCCTAGCGACTCTCCTCCCATCTTCGACGTCCAAACGTCCTTCGATGATTAATCGCGCCCTGTTTAACCCGAGCGATAACGTTTCCTGTCCGTCGAGGCAAACGCTTCATTTTCTTCTCGTCGAGAGGCTCGACTTCCTGCTCCGTCGACGTGGGACGGTTAAACGACCCCGTATTTTCCGCACGCCCTGTATACGATCGAGACGATTCGCACTTCCGCCGTAATTAGAATTCGAAACGGCCGTTCGCCTGCCCAGCGGCGGAAGATCGACGACCGATCGGGCGCGCCGGAGGCGCGCGCACGATCGATACCGGACGCGATCGATAAGAGGGGTGGGGGAGCGGAGTGGACGAGACGTCCCTCGGGACGCGATCCTACAGGAGAAGAAATCATCGAAATTGCCGTAGAGGTGACGCGGAGTTCGAGGTGCGCAGCCCTAAGACGCATGCGCATACACATAACCTCTCTTAAGCGAGTTTCTGCGCATTAATGTAAACGATCACTGACCTGTATGGTGTGGCCGCCGTGGTTCTGCTGGCTGATGCTCAGCTGCTGCGCCTGGTTGATCTGCACCGAGGCGGTCGCGACGCCCGCTCCGCTTCCTCCTCCTCCTGCGGACGCTCCGCCCCCTCCGCCGGGCCCGCCCTGCGCGCCGCCCCCTCCGGGTCCGGAGGGCGGCCGGGGGGGCGTGCCGCCGCCGAACTGCGCGGCGCCGCCGCCTCCCTGGGCGGACGCGCCGCCCGCCCTGCCTGGCAGGTAGCCGGGGCTGCCGTGGCCGCCCGGGCTGCCGTACGGCGAGTACTGCTGCTTGTACACTAAGAAAAATAAAAATAAAAATCGTGGGCGTTAGCGAGGAAAGTGGGCGGAGCCACGAGAACCCGTAGCTCACCTGACTGCTTGCGCTTCATGTCGAACTCCCCGCCCTGGAAGATCATCTCCTGCTTGATCATGTCGGGCTGGAGGGGGAACGAGGCGGGGGCGTTGCTCTTCTGCTGCGCGGCCGCGTACGCCTGTTGCTGCTGCTGCTGCTGCTGGGCGGCCTGGTAGTCCTGGGCGCCGCCGCCGCCGCCGCCTGCCGCGCCCTGGTACTGCGCGAAGTCCGCGTACGGCGATCGGGTGCGCCCCTGGAACGACGCCAGCCCGGACAGCTGGTTCTTGTGGTGCTGCTCGGCCATCTGCTTGAGCGTCTGCGCGGCAGGGCTGAGCTCGACCTGCGCGCCGGCCGGCGACTGCGCGCCGCCGACGGACGCCGCGTAGTTACTTTGTTGCTGCTGCTGCTGCTGCTGCGCGAGTCTAACGTTGGGCTTCTGCTGCTGTTGGTGGAGGTGGTGCTGCTGCTGCTGCTGCTCCATGCCCGATTGGTAGTGGGAGTTCTGCTGCTGGTGTTGGTGGTGGTGTTGCTGTTGCTGCTGGTGGTGATGGTGGACGATCTGGTGCTGCTGCAGCTTCATCTCCTGGTGGTGGTGGTGGTGCTGGAGCTGCTGGTGCTGTTGGTGCTGCTGCTGCTGCTGCAGCTCCTTCTGGTGCTGCTCGTCCGCCTTGACGTCGTGCTTCTCCTCGAAGTCGAAGTCCTTCATGAGCTCGTAGTCGGGGTAATTGCTGATGTCCGATATGAGATCGTTGAAGGTCGCCGACGAGATGATCTCGTCGTTGGTGTCGTCGCCGATGAGGTCCGAGAAGCCGCCGAAGCAGGCGGCGCCGCCGTTCGCCGCCGCGTCCTTCTCGAGCGCGGCTGCGCACTGGTCGAGGTCGGCGAAGTCGTTGTCGGGCTCCTGCTTGACGCGCTCGACGCCGAGCGTCCCGACGACGTCCAAGCCGATGCCGCCGCCGCCGCCCTTCTCCTTGGGCGTCGGGACGACGTCGCTCTTGACGCTCGCGTTAGCGTGCGTCTTCACCGTCACGTTGGTCGAGATCTGCTGCGGCTGCGAGCTCGCCGCCGACGTCGTGAACTCCAGCTGCTGCACGATCTCGACGGAGAACTTCGTCAGGGCGGCCGACTCGCCGACGTGGCGAGCGTCCTGCGCGCCGCCGCCGCCGCCGGGCTGCGCGGTGCACTGCAGCTTCACGGGCGGCTCGTGCGCGCCGACGCCGCCGCCCGACACGTCCTGCGCGGCCGGCACGCCGCATTCGTGCGGGTCGTCCGACGGCGGCCGTTTCAGGAACTTCTGCTGCTGCGCGACGGGGAGAAAATCACAATTAGTAACGGTGCACAAGTTTACGTTTCCGTTAACGGAAAATGACCTAAAGTACATACAATTTATACGCTACGACGCGATCGATCTGCGCAGACGCACCTCATACCATCTTGAACCGGTAATACTAAATTCCACAGAAACCATGACTACGGCGAAAAAAGCTGCGCATGCGTCATCCATACCTTCCCCTGCACCGGACGATACGGAATTCCAGTAAAAATACAAATCGAAATTGTAAAATCACTTCCAGGTAAATTTCAGAAATACAGAACCTCTTCCACCTAAATATACAGCACAAAGATAACAACTGCGCATGCGCATATCTAGGCGCGCATCTACCTTCCGCCATCTCGTACGTTTCAGAATAGTGGGTCGTTTGTGATGGTTTGAATGTTTCAAAACAAAGGGGCGTGCGCACGCCTTCCCTTTCTCCGCCATGTTGGACACGTGCCATCAATAAATAATGAGAAATGTCACAACGCAAAATAGCTGCACATGCAGGAGAATCTTCCGTCATTTTCAATTTCAAAAGCAAAAACCGACGAACTAAATAATTTCCGACATAGGAGTGCGCGTGCGCAGAACTCGTTGCGCCTCCCGATTATCCGCCATATTGGAAACGTGATACGAGAAACTAAGCGGTACAAAGATAGAAAAAAACGACGACGAAATTGTAAAATAACTGAGCCTGTTGGACAGCCTTCCGCCATATTGGATGCGTCACAGTAAATTCCAGAAAAATAAAACACAAAAAACCAGTCTATTCAAGTGCAAACAACGACGAACTACTACCCGCCATATTGAAAATGTGACATGGAGAACTATCTGTTCCAAAGATAGAAAAGGCGACGATCAAAACTGTAGAATAACTGCGCATATTGAACAGCCGCCATTTTGGAAACGTTACATTAATTTCCAGAGAAAAAAAAAAACAAAAATCTGTCAATTCCAAAAGCAGAAAACGACGAATTAAATAGTTTAAAATGCGCCCAACAAAAGGCGCGTCTCAACCTTCCGCCATATTGGATGCGCAATAGAAAACTATGAGGATATAAAAAAAAAGAAGATGCGCGAACCGGTTTGTAAGAAAATGACGACGATTATAAAGACTGCGCGGATTCCTTCAAACTACCAGCAACTCGACGATAGGTGGCGCCACGAGATCAATGAGAGATTAGCGCAGGCGCGAGTACGTTAATTTCAAAATTAATTTAAAAACGAGCGAATCGCATGACCCGATTTGTTGAACCGGGGGCGAGAATCACACCGACTCCCACGTGTCATACAGGGTGTCCCAAAAAAATGGAGATTATAAATTAAATTCCCTCTTCTACCAAGAAACACGCAAGGATGTTGATAACGTTCGATAATAATCTAATCTAAGGAACCTGTTCGTGTCGATTAACGAGCCGTCAAGGTCGATATACAGGGTGATCGAGAATTAACCAACGTGCGAACGTGAGATGAAATGAAATATCCGCGCCTTCGTACGTAAGCGAGATAATCTACGTATACACAGGGCGATGACGAAAATGGCAAATGGAACGTTACGTCATATACAGGGCGGTCATAGGAAAATCCCACATTTCGCCCTGTAAACCGTAACAAAAGAAAATATTTTTTAAAACGTTCAAGACCGTTTAACAGCACTCTTAGTACCGCAATTGTCTCATTATATATGCCAAGGAGATAAAGAGAGAGCGAGAGAGAAAGATAGAACAATGTAATAGCGTTGATTAAATTTCCTATGAACGATTTCACCTTGACACTCTCTCGATTTCCAACAGGTAATGTAAAGGCGGCGATCTAACGGCACCGTCAGACGCTTTTAACGGACCCGTTAAATCTAATCTAATCAAATTTTCCTATCGGTACCTGTAGCTGCGACGGCTGTAGGAGATCTTATCGAAATCTAAGTAACAGTCGTACAATGTGAACCTATTCAGTCATGAGCATACTGCGATACCTACAGCCATACCCCAATCTACAGACCCGAACGGCTGTAAGGCGCCAGCGACTCCAATCGACTCTCTACATAGGTACTCACGACGTGTACGCTCCCCTGTATCGGGTCCTGCTGCTTCTTGTCCTGCTTGCCCTTGGGCGCCCTCTTGGCCTTCGCGTCGAGGTAGCGCTGCTTCAGCTGCAGCGTGTCCTGCAGGTTCTGCTCGCACAGACCGCTGAACGATTGGTCGAAGCGAGGCATGCAATCGGTCTGCCGCCTACGGTAGTTCTCGATCCTGCGACGTAGCCTGCAGCAAAGAGAGGGCGATATATATATAATATATACATAGAGGGGCGAAAGTGAGGTTAGGGTGGTCTTCGGATGAGCTAGGTGGGTACGTGAAAGGAGAAGACGGGTGAGGTTCCTGCGTGAAGGGTCTCGTAGGGGGTACGTCGGAGCGGCGATTACCTCTCGACCACGGCCTGCTTCGGCGTGACCTCCTGCTGGTGCTGCTGGAGGTGCTGCGGCGGCGGCAGCCCCGGGGGCTGCTGCTGCTGCTGCTGCGGGACGACGACGGCCGGCACTAGCGTCCCCCCGACCCCGCCGCCGCCGCCGCCCCCGTCGAGGCAACCGCCCGGGCCGGAGCCCCCGCGATCCAGCGCTGCTGACCGGTTTCGCTCGGCCTGACGTTACACGACCGCGGGGCCCCTCACGAGCTGCGCATCGCCCGAGGAGTGAAGAGGGAGAGAGGAAGAGTGGCGGGCGCGCGAGGGGTCCGGTCAGGCGGCGTCGCGGCCCTCGGGCATGGTCGTCGCACCTGGCGCTCGTTCACGGGGTCGCCGCCTCGACGACGGGGGCGTCACGTCGTATCCATGTGCATCTTCCCTCAACGTCCATATCTGTCTCTCTCTCTCTCGCTCTCTGTTTCTCTCTCTTACACGCACGCACTGGCCTCGAAGTTCACTGCACTCCCATTAACAGGTTGCCTCCAAAACACCCCCCTCGGCACCAAAACAACGCTCGTCGGGGATCGCGGGGGCGCCGCGCGCCGCTCGGCCGTCCTCGCGGCCGACTCGAAGGCTCGATCTCGCTCCGCGCAACGCACGACGGGCCCTGAACGTTCGCGCTCGTCGATTCACAAGGCGAATGCACCTCTCGCTCCGCAACGACCGGCGGCCATCTTGCGTCGACTACGTCACGGAACGATAAACGCGGCGTTGTCAGAATGGCCACCTGTCGGGACGGAGAAACGACGGCGCTTCGACGGAATGACGATTAATCCGTCGAATTAGTACGGAAATTTCGCCGCGGGCACGTCCGTCGCGTCTCTTTCGAGTCGGATACGTCACGCGAGCACGGAACGCGAAACTCGAGCTTAGGCGCGTTCGATTCGCCACCGCGGGACGAGAAGTTTGACGGCTCGGAGCGTAGGCGTGTTCGTTTCGCCGACGATCAGACTAGACGATACGACTGACGGACTTTTCAACCGAAATACGCAAAAATACACCGACTAGTTTCGAAAGTACGTTCTACTGGGCGTTCTACTAAATGTATTCCGCGATCTTCCCTTTTTAGTGCCTTAACCTTTAACCTCTACTGATTTAGTACTCGGACTGTTCACCAGGTGCTGCCGAATCGCCAAATTCGCCCGATCTATTCCTAAAAGTCGAATATGCTGCGTTCGATCGCCTCGAAACGCCCGATTCTCTCCCCTACCGTCGAATTTTCCGCTCCGCCGGTCGGCGTTTCCTTCCGGTCCTCGCGGCCCGATAGGTTGTCGCCTCCGTAATGACGTTTTCCAGTATGACTAAACCTCGTACGCGTCGACCGACTCCAATTTACTCCGATTAGCGTGGGAGCACGCATGGGACGCTTAAGGAGTGCTACTTAAGTCACTATCGGCGCGGAGATGAAGTCGTTATCGTTGTTCGGCAGTAAGGTGGTGCTGGCGTTGTGCAACTGCTTCTTATTGGTGAGTACTTCTTCTTCTTCTTCTTCGCCGGTACGCGACGCCCTAGTGCTCTCCAGGTATGCGGCTTCCTGCTGTCGATCGGCGGCATGCTGGTGCTGTTCGACACCGAGAAGCTGATGGTGTCGAAGCTGCTGACGGTCGGCGACATGGCGGACATGCCCCACCCGTTCCTCTACTACGTCTCGATCGGCGTCTCGCTGCTCGGCCTCGTGATCGCCGCCGCCGGCATCCTCGGCTGCTGGGCCTCGTGCCTGCACAGCTACTGCCTCCTCGCGTTCGTAAGTAGCGCCCCCTACCGAACCGAAACGGAAATCGCCCTATCGACGTTCTTTCAGTACTTCGCGACGATCCTCCTCCTGCTGATCGGCGAGTGCGCCGTCTACACGGTCGCGTGGGCGTGGCCGACGTGCGTCGGCGTCGGGCTCGACGCGCGCGAGCTCGTCGCGACGCTGCAGCGCAACTACGGCGCCGCCGGGCAGCAGCAGTTCACGGCGTCCGTGGACCTCGTCCAGACGGCGGTAAGCGCGACCGTCGGCGCCTCCTGCGGGAGTACCCTTACCTCTTGTTACAGTTCAAGTGCTGCGGCATCGACTCGGCCAACGAGTACGACACGTCGCTGTGGAGGCTGCAGGCGCAGAGCCCGACGCTCGCGGTGCCGCTGAGCTGCTGCCGCCTCGCGAACGAGCGCCACCCGAAGGCGTACCTGGCGCCCGAGCCGGAGAACCTGCAGCTCTGCCAGGCGCTGGAGAGGCCGAGGCACCTCGGCTTCCGGCACGTCATAGTAAGTACCGACCTGCCTCGAGGAGAAACTCCCTCGGATGGGCGGTAGTACCGGCTCGGGTTCCCGAGGGATTCCTTAGCGACTTACCTATTCCTCTTCCAGGGATGCAGGGACGCGCTCGAGCGCTGGTACCGCCTGCACTACGTCGTCTTCCTCGCCGTCGGCCTCGTCGTCATCCTCGCCGGGTTCGCGGTGCTGCTCGGCACGGTCCTGACCTGCACGAGGGTGTACCACCACGAGCGCGAGGCGGAGCGGCCTCGGGCCGAGGCAGAGGCGCCGAGGCCGGAGGCGACGTTCCGCAGGAGGCGCGAGTCCGCGCTCGCGTACTCGAACGAGACGTACTCGGCGCCGAAGGGGCGCACGGAGGAGCCCGAGAGGGCATGATGGCGGCTGAGGGGCGCGTTCGCCCCGCGGTACGTCTACGACGTCGAGATGATGTGGTGATCGGTCCGGTAGGTGGCGCGGCGCAGTGGTGCGCGCGCATCTCTCTGACGCAGGTCCTTGGAATTTGACTGGTACTATCGCATTTCATTGGTGCAGCGAAGAACTCGCACTTTGCCCCCCCCCCCCGCCGCACCCCACCCTGTACGTATACACTTTTTATATCAATTATTATATCGTAATGACCATGTGACTTGTTTAATTAATCTCCAGGACCCGGCGAACTTTGTCCTCTGTCCTTTGTTAATTGCGCGGAAGAATTACTAATTAAGACCCGTTACGCGCCTAATTAAAATTCCCGGCGAGGCGTCGCCGTTAATTAAGTCCGTTTAATCGGGATTAATCACGGCCCGGAAACCCACATTCGGCGCGATTTTTTTCTTTTTTCGGTGAAATCGCGCAGGATTTCTACTACACATGCCGGATTAATTAATTAAATAATTTATAAGGCTATTTATACCTTCCATATGTTCGAAGCTCTCTCTCTCTCTCTCTCTCTCTCTCTTTATAATTTTATCCGCGAGAGACGAGTGAAAGTAATTACCGTATAAATTACTTATAACGTGTTGCGCGCGCAGCTCAGGTTTACTTTTTTCGCTTAAATCGACAAAAGAAACCGTTCAGTAGTAAAAGTCACTAGAACGGAACCGGTACGTGCACGTGTTAACACGGCTAAAAAAAAAGGTAATAGGAAGTATGCTGAGGACGTTATTTGTCGCGGTATTGTTCTCGACTGCGCAAGGAGGGAACTTAAGTAAGTAACGTTTTTACTTAACGCACATGCCTGACCTAAATAATTAAGTGACTTACAATAATCGATGCGAATGGGCTGGAACGGCGCCATTTTGAAAATCACAACCGACGCCATTTTGAATTTTCACCTCATGTAAACAGAATACTCGTAATGACGATACGGCCATTTTTCTAAAAGACGCCACCTTTCATTCCCACACTTAACAATTCAAAAAATATCTAGCACCTAACGCCTGCGCGTACATCAGACGCCATTTTGAATTCACGCCGTCACTACTAATCTGAACTCCCGTGCAGGCTATATCCCTCACACGTCGCCATTTTGAATTTCACGTCACGTCTAATTAGTTCTTTAGAGATTCATAGCACAAGTGTACGAATCGCCATTTTGAATTTTCGCAATAAACAGTTATGACGTCATATCATTGATCAGTCGATTCAACGTGCCGGATGTGTTATCTCGAGGCCATCTTGAAACTCGATCAGACCTTTTTGGGGACGCCATTTTGAATTTCACCGCTCAACAGTCGATGGGATGTTTACGCCGCCATTTTGAAAGCTTCTGCGGACCCCTGAAACTTCCCTATCTAATCAGGCGTGATGTAATGTGATATTCGCTCGTATAGTCGACGCCATTTTGAATTCCACAATGTCGTGACCAATTAGACGTCTGGTAGTTGATCGTGCAAGTGTAGGGTCTACTTTTAATAAGTCGCCATTTTGGATTTATACGATGAATGGCCGTTAAATGACGTCACTGGTTTGGTCAGTCGACGCCATCTTGGCCTTTACAAATTTTCCACCAATTGGATCGGGTAGTAAAAAAAAATGCAAAATGGCGAAGGTGCCACGTCGCCGCCATTTTGAACCCAATCGCCCGACTCCCGGATCGAAGGTACTGAAACGGCGCGCGCCATTTCGACCGTCTCACCGTCGCCGCCGTTCCTTCCAGCCTCGCTCCAGGAATCGCTCGCGGACCTGCTGCGCGTGCGCGTCCGCTCCCCGATGCCGGAGCCGGCGATGCGGCGCGTCCTGCGGGACCTCGACCCGCTCGCCGACGCGCTGGCCGGCGTCCGGGACGGGCCGCTCCTGTGCCACTCCTGCAGGTTCCTCGTCGCGAACGTCCAGAAGGGGGCGCTGCCGGTATCGTCCGTCGGCAGGGTCCTCTGCCGGATTTACGTCGCGCTGACCACCGGCACCGTCTCGACGTTCTGCGACGACATCATCGACGCGCACATCGTAAGCGCACGCGCCCCTCTCGATTACCCTAGGAACAAGGTGTGATTGGTCGTTTCAGCCGATCTTCGGGTTCATCGTCGAGAACAGCGCGATCCTCGACCCGGAGTACGCGTGCTCGGTACTGCTGCAGAACAAGGGGTGCTACTACGACAAGCCTGCGCTGAAGTGGACGGTGGAGGTACCGTCGGATGCGCAGAAGAAGGTACCGGAGGTAAGAGCAGTTTCTATTCCGGAAAAGTACCAAGAGGGTCCCAGAACCTCCAGAGGTTCCTAAAGGTAACCACGTGGGCACTTTGGGGAATCTTTCTGGTTGGAATCCAAGGGATCATTGGAACCAAAGTCGCTATCAGTTCTTTTAATGGACTAAGGACTATTCTAATCCCTTGGGTCCCTTGGTTCTAATCCCGGATCCTCCAGGGCTCCATTTCACCTACCACTGGTCCAGGAACCTTTCTGGATGGAACCAAGCGGGTCAATTGCACCAAATATAATCCCAGACCAATTTTGCTAAGGAACGTTATAATCCTCCCGGGGTTATCCCGGATCCCGCTTCATCCCAGGTACCCTCTGGTCCAGGAACCTTCCGGGACCGAACCCAGTGGGTCATTTGCACCAAAGTCGATCCCAGGCCCCATGACTAACTCACCAACATCGACTAATCCCTCGGGATTCATCCCGGATTCCAGGTACCTCCCGGCCCGCCGAAGAGACCGCTGAAGATCCTCCACATCACCGACGTCCACCTGCAGCCCGATTACGCCCCAGGCACCCTGTCGGACTGCGGGCTGCCGCTCTGCTGCAGGAAGGACGTCCAGAACGTCCGACCGGGACGCGCCGGGACCTGGGGCGACTACCTGTGCGACGTGCCGATCGCGACGTACCGGGACGCGCTGCGGCGCGCGCGTGACGCGCACGGCGACCTCGACCTGATCTACTTCACCGGCGACATGGTCGATCACACGTCCTGGAGGGAGTCCCGCGGGTTCAACGCCGACGTGCTGACGTACGGCTTCGAGGCGCTCGGCGAGTTCTTCCCCGGGACGCCCGTGCTGCCGGTCGTCGGGAACCACGAGTCGGCGCCGCTCAACGTGTAAGCTGGGGGGTGGGGGGTGAGAGGTGGGCGTGGCTTAAAAAAATTCGGGAATTTTCGCCCGTAGGTTCGCCCCGTCCGATCCGGCGGTGGAGGCGGCCGGGCTCTCTACCGCGTGGCTGTACGAGCTCCTGGCGCGCCTGTGGGGCCGGTGGCTCCCTCGGGAATCCCTCGAGACCGTCAGGAGGCAGGGGTACTACGCCGTAGAGATCGACGCGAGGTTCAAGGTGATCGCGCTCAACAACAACGTCTGCTACAACTTCAACTGGTGAGTTCTCGCCTAGGGCCGCGAAGGGTGCTCGACGGTGCGCTAACACGTCGCCTTTCCCCCGCAGGTGGTTGCTGTACGACACCGCCTTCCTGCGGGAGCAGCTCGAGTTCCTACGGGACGAGCTGGCCGAGTCGGAGTCTCGGGGCCAATTCGTGCACGTCATCGCGCACGTCCCGGTCGGGAACGGGGAGTGCGTCGAGCCGTGGGAGCGCAGCTACGCCGCGTTGATCGAGAGGTGAGCGGAGCGTCGTCCGCGTGCGCCGCGCACGTACTTGACGGCTCGTTTTGCAGGTACTCGCACCTCGTCAAGGGCCAGTTCTTCGGCCACACGCACACCGACGGGCTGAAGGTGTTCCGCTCGGCAGAGGGGGGCGCGCCGCTCGGCGTCGCCTTCAACGGCGCGAGCCTGACGCCCTACCAGGACTACAACCCCGACTACAAGGTGATGCGCGTCGACGGCGGCGCATACGTGAGTACGTCGACGGAGGTCGTAGCTCGTCAGTCTCCCGTTTCTTCCCTCAGGACGTGATCGACGTCGACACGTACGTCTTCAACCTGACGGAGGCGAACGCGGGGAACGGCGCGCCCCGTTGGTACAAGCTGTACTCCATGAGGGAGGCGTACGGCCTGGAGGACCTCGGGGCCGAGTCGATCGACGCACTGGCAGGGAGGTTCCTGGAGGATGATGGGTTATTCGACACGTACTGGAGGTAAGAGGAGGACTTTAGAAATCTCCCACCGATACCATTCGTCTCGCTTGTATTGTTGCTTGCCTATGCAGGTGACAGAAAATTTAGGGAATCGTCCAAACATTATCTGGTCTTTACGACCCGATCTTGGTTCCTTGAGGATTTGACATCTACTGGAGATAAGAGGAGGATTTTAAAAATCTCCCACCGATACCATTCGTCTCGCTTGTATTGTTGGTTGCCTATGCAGGTGACAGGAGATTTAGGAGCTTGTCCAAACATTATTTGGTCTTTACGACCCGATCTGAAGCGTCCTGGTTATTACATTTTCTTTTTTTAGATATTACGTGCGTGAGGGCGACCCGTCGTTGAGGAAGGGTTGCGACGCGAAGTGCCGGAAGAAGATGATCTGTGAGATTTTCACCACGGAATCAATCAAGGCCGATTGTTAATCAACAATCATGTGTAAATTACGATAATTTATTTGCTCAAATTAATTATAATTAATTATTTTTTCAAACGACGCCATTTTGAATTATTACGATAACCGTCATTTGCTAGTTCAGTCGACGCCATTTTGAATCTCGTAACGTCACGACAAATTAGAGCGCGTCGACACGTCGCCATTTTGTCATCTCCATGTTGTCATGCGTTTTCTAGATAATCAGATGGTATCTTTTCCGGTCGCCATTTTGAATCTAGAGCTGTAGGATTATCATCAAAGTTTCTTATGATTTTTCTGTCAACTGAGCAAAAGTACATACGCCATTTTAGAGGTTCCCGACCACGGCTACCAGCGCCATTTTGAATCAACAGTCTTAACGGCGAATCGGGGGAGTGAAGCCGTAGCTTTACATGATCCAGGACGCCATTTTGAAAATTTCCGACGAAACTCGGCGGCCGTTTTGAAATCTCAAAAGCTCATGATCGTCCAACGAAATCCAGGCGCTTCTCTAGTCGCACGCTTGGTTGCCTATACACCACCTCACGCGACGCAACTATGCTTGTATTCCTGGTTGCCTACGTACCAATCGCAATGACACTTTATGACTATACGTGTACGCTTGGTTGCCTATAGGGTGCGATCCTCGATCGATACTTTCGGTGTTTAGTTCAGGATTTACGTACGAGATGGCGACAAGGCGGATGATTAATACGGAATCCATGAACGATCGTTTAAAATTGGGCCACTTTCGCTTGAATTATTAGTAATTAGTCGAAGGGAAGGTGTGATTTGTCCTGATTAGTGTCGGAGTCGCCGTGGTAGTGAATAGTGGAGCGCCTCAGATGTTTTTTGAGGATAGCGAAAGTCATCTACAGGGTGTCTTTAATTAACTTACGTTTCTCGCCCTCGCGGCTTTTCGGTTCTTTTTGTGAAAAAACGCCGTCCTCGAGTAAATTGCTTTTTTCCCCTCGGCCTCCGCAGTCGGCCAGCGCGAAGGGTCGGGCCGTACCCGAAAAAGGTAGCTAAATTACATTTCGGATTTCGGCCGTTGTGTGTGTATTATTTTTTTCGACGTTATATTTCATTCATCATTAATTTCAGGTAGCAGCTAAGGTTCAATTAATCGAGAGCCCCCCGAGGCGATGCCGGCACCTTTCTTCTCTCGGGCCCCCTTTGTGCTCTCTTCTTCCTCACTTTTTGTTCCCTCTTTAAATAACGAGCGAGGCGGGAAAAGGCGCGGGAGGCTTCAATCTCCCGACCTGTCCCGGAAATGTTCCCGGGAAATAAATTTCAACGGGACTCCACTCGGGGAACGGCGCAGGAACGAACGTGCGCCGGCGCGTAATACGCAACGGCGACGTATTAAAATAAGTCACCTTAAACCGATACTCTCGTTTTAGAAAATTCCGGGAACATATTCGAGACTCCAGGAATTATATTCTCCAGAGAAACGAACTAAATGCGCCTTAGGGAAAGGTTTAAAACTGTTTGGACCGTTCAGGATTTCCTCCCAATCCCGGAAGAGTCTAGGCTCCAGAAACAATAATCTCCAGAGAAATAAACAAAATACCCTCTGAGGAACGCGTTAATACTGTCTGGACTATTTAAGATTTCCTCCGAAAATCCTAGAACAAATTTTCTATCCCTGAAAAAATCCTGGAAGAGTCCAGAAGTAATTTAAACGCACCCGCGACGTCTACGGAACGTAAACGATCTCTCGCTTAAATTTGATGGGGGAAACTTTCGGAAAACTCCAGGAATAGCTACAAATTTCCTGTAGGAATATTCCGGGAATATAATCCAAGGCTCCAGAAATAATAATCTCCAGAGAAATGATCAAAATATGCCATAGGAGACAGTTTAGAACTATTTGAACCGTTTAGGATTTGTCTGAATATCCTGGCAGGAGATTTTTATCCCGGAAAACATCCTGGAAGGGTCCACAAGTAATTTAAACCTACACAGGACGTCTATGGAACACAAACGATTTCTCGCTTAAATTTGACTGGCGAAACTTTCGTAAAAGTACGGGAATCCCTACAAAATTCCCGTGGGAATATTCCATCAACATACCTAAGGCTCCAGAAATAAAAATTTTCAGAAAAATGATCAAAGTGCACTATAAGGGGCGGTTTAAAACTGTTGGGACTGTTTAAAATCTCCCCCCGAATATTCTGGAAGACGATTTCTAGCCCAGAAAAAATCCTGGATGAGTCCAAAAGTAATTTAAACGTACTCGGGACGTCTACCGAACAAACAATTTCTCGCTTAAATTTGGTCGAAGAAATTTTCGTAAAACTCCGTGAATCGCTATAAAATTCCTGTAGGAATATTCTAGGAACATGTATAAGGCGCCAGAAATAATATTCTCCAGAGAAATGAACAGATTACGTTAAAGCGAACGGTTTAAAACGGTTCCGATGAGAGAAAATTTTCATCCCGGAAAAAATCCTGGAAGGGTCCAGAAGTAGAATCATCCAGGAAACAGTCCATAAGTAGGAGGAAGTGCATCACACCTACGAGGTTCCCTAGGGAACGTACGCCGAGTCCTCTAAGAACCTGGAGGGTTTCTGGAAACGATTTCTAATATATTTCGAAAATTCCCCAACGCGAGAAAAGTGTATCCAGGAATATAGTTTGAATTCTCCAGAGGGGATAATTCGGGGATACCCAATGCAGCAGTTTGCCTCTATAACGATACCATCGCTCGGTGTGAATTTTAATAGTAGCAGGAGTCATCCAGAAAACGATCTACAAGTAGGAGGAAGAGGACCCTACTTAAGCTGTTCCCTAGGGAACGTATTTCGAGTTCTCTAAGAACCTAGAAAGTTTCTGGAAACGACTTCTAGTACAACTCTAAGATTCTAGAACGCGACCAAAACATATCCAGGAATATCGTTTGAATTCTCTGGAGGATCCCGGGGATAATTCGGGAATACCCAATGCAGCAGTTTGCCTCTATAACGATACCATCGCTCGGTGTGAATTTTAATAGTAGCAGGAGTCATCCAGAAAACGATCTACAAGTAGGAGGAAGAGGACCCTACTTAAGCTGTTCCCTAGGGAACGTATTTCGAGTTCTCTAAGAACTTAGAAAGTTTCTGGAAACGACTTCTAGTACAACTCTAAGATTCTAGAACGCGACCAAAACATATCCAGGAATATCGTTTGAATTCTCTGGAGGATCCCGGGGATAATTCGGGAATACCCAATGCAGCAGTTTGCCTCTATAACGATACCATCGCTCGGTGTGAATTTTAATAGTAGCAGGAGTCATCCAGAAAACGATCTACAAGTAGGAGGAAGAGGACCCTACTTAAGCTGTTCCCTAGGGAACGTATTTCGAGTTCTCTAAGAACTTAGAAAGTTTCTGGAAACGACATCTAGTATAACTCTAAGATTCTAGAACGCCACCAAAACATATCCAGGAATATCGTTTGAATTCTCTGGAGGATCCCGGGGATAATTCGGAAATACCCGATGCAACAGTTTGCCGCTATAACGATACCATCGCTCGTAGCGTTCTTCAAAGGTAGTAGGAGTCATCCAGAAAATAGTTTACAAGTAGGAGGAAGAGTACTCTACTTACGAAGTTCCCTAGGGATCGTACATCGAGTCCCTTAAGAACCTGGGACGTTCTGGAAACGATTTCTAGTATATTTCGAAAAATGTATCCAGGAATACCGTCTGAATTCTCTGGAGGATCCCGGGGATAATTCGGGAATATCCAACGCGGCAGTTTGCCGCTATAACAACGCTAGGTGTGTAATTCGATAGCAGCAGGAGTCGTCCTCGAAACGGTCCGCTAGTAGCAGGGGAAGAGCGTCCCGCCGGAGAGGTTCCCCAGGGAGAAAAACGGGATCCTCGTATGACAGAGAAATATCCTGAAACACGAGTCGGGCCCGGGCGAGGGTTTGCCGCTCTATAGTAACGGCGTCCGCGCCATGATACGGCATCTATTTTAATTCGATAGGTTTTTTTTCCTATACCGCCGCTCCACCCCCCCCCCCTGCCCTGCCGGTAACCAGTAGCACTTTTAAATTGAACCGTAAAGGTATTATTAGCCTTCTTGTATTGTATGTGTGAGAGTGTTTATGTGTGGACGAAACGGCCTTGCCGCCATGTTTGCTTCTCCCTCTCTCTCTCTCTCTCTCTCTCCTCCTCGCCTTTCCTTCGTCTCCTTCTTCATCTACTTTTTCGATTAACGCCGGCCCGATGATTGCGTCTCCAGGGGGGTCGGCGTGACGACACGACTTTTCCCCCGACCGGGGACGCGCCGCTTACCTGTAAAAGCGACGAAAATGACGGCGTAGTTGCCGTCGCGGCCGCCGGCGTCGCCCCGGTCCCATTCATGGCGCGGGCGCGTTCGCCGCTCGCCCGCGACGGTGGCAGGCGCGTTTCAAAAAATAAATTGGATTTTTTTTTTGTCCTGTATAATTCCGCCTCGGACTCCCGATAGTGAGAGAGAGAGAGAGAGAGAGGAGCTAATTTAAAACGAGGGAGAGGGGGAGGGAGGAGGGGAGAGGGGGGGGACGTCCTGACAGGCCGCTCCATTTTTCATTGACGAGGTACCTTTGAAGGTATACAATACGAAAATAGAAGAGCGAGAGAGAGAGAGAGAAAAACACGTTCCTAATCTAAACAGTGAGTAATGGAATATTACCTAACGAGCGGAGTGGTTAATTTCCAAGAAACACCGGGAAATAAAATAATGCCATGCATTACTCACGACTGTTGAACGAAACGACACCAAATTATTGCAGTGGCTAATATTTACTGTAATTTTTGATAGCGACGCGTTGGATATGACGCATTACTCACGACCGTGGAGAGGAGGAAAAAACAGCTTCGTAGCAGTTTTTTTCTCGATCAAACAAAGTGGGAAATGCACCATATTATCCACGACCTTACTATTTACCGCGCTTTTTTATAGCGTGCATTTCAACTCACCAGTGATTAATGTTGTATTACCTCACGAGCATAGCTTCTAGGAGTCACTAGTACAATGGAGTGTATTACGCACGAGTGAAATACGACACATTACTCACGGCACGTAGAATACGAGCCTTCAGGTTTACTTATATCCCTTCGCCTATCTAAACGGCAGTGGGTAATATCACATTATTCAACGATCACACCTTCCACAATCGCAGCGGTGCTTATTAAAGTTAAATGCACCCTATTACCCACGACCTTACTATTTACCGCGCTTTTTTATAGCGTGCATTTCAACTCACCAGTGGGTAATGATGTATTACCTCACTAGCATAGCTTCTAGAAGTCGCTAGTATGTGAAATAATGGAGTGTATTACCCACAAGCGAAATAATACATATTACTCACGGCACGTAGAATACCTGTCTTCTGATTTGCCGATTTCCCTTCACCTGAACTAAACGGCAGTGGGTAATATCACATTATTCAACGATCACACCTTCCACAATCGCAGCGGTGCTCATTAAAGTGAAATGCACCCTATTACCCACGACATTACCATTTACCGCGCTTTTTTATAGCGTTCATTTCAATTCACCAGTGGGTAATGATGTATTACCTCACGAGCATAGCTTCTACGAGTCACTAGTACGTGAAGTAATGAAGTGTATATCGCACGAGTGAACTACGACACATTACTCACGGGACGTACGATACGAGCCTTCAGATTTACTAATTTCCCTTCGCCTTATCTAAACGATAGTGGGTAATATCACATTATTCCACGACAATCACTGCGGTAATCACTCGAGTGAAATACAATACATTACTCACGAGTACTGAACGCAGTTTTCCACAACAATTATTACCTAAGTAAATTACTTAACGGCCATATTTCTACAAATAGTGTCAGATAATATCATATATAATCCACAGGTGAAAAATAATGCATTACTCACGATCATTGGGCGAAATATAGGAAACCTGCCCAATTTTGTTTCAACTAACCAGTGAGTAACGGTGTAATATTGAGGCGAATCGTAAAGGTGTAATAATACCCTATTACGTACGAGCAGTAGATTATCATCATTATCCACCACTATTAATCCATCACGTTGGAAAAAGGGATCGCTTCAAGTGAACAGTGGATAATAGTGGTGAGGGTGTAATAATACCCTATTACACACAATCGAAATAAGTAAAATCGTCAGTGAGTAATAGCTCATTACCTAACGACCAAAGCTTGGACAAAATACCATAACAACAAACCATTACGTAAAACAGTAAGTTATAACATCCACGATTACGTAATAGTAAGCATTAGATAATGGCGTGTTATTCAACAACCACGTACTTTACATTAACCGTCGGAGTGTAATAATCTCCATTACGCAATGATGTAATAAGACGTATTACCCACTATTAAACTGACGAAGTACGCTTAGGTGAACAGATGAAATGAAATGTATTATCCACGAGTTTTAAGGGCGTAAGGGTCTTTTTTTTCAGTCGAGCGATGGGTAATGGTGCATTACTCACGGGTGAGATTTCAATCGAGCAGTTGGTAATGATAGTTTATCTAACGAGTAATGGAACTTAACCCAATTTTAATTTAAGGGTCGCGTTAAGTAAACAAGCAAATCCGAAGGGCCCGGTGTAATTATCGCCATTACCCACTATGCGGGCGTGTCGCCGCCGTCTCCGTCTAATGAGCATTACACGCAGAAATTACGTCCAATTCCGCCGATTTCCACACCATTTGAACTTTTTTCCGTCGTTACTCAGACGAATTTTTTTCTATGATTATCGTTATTAATCCTCCGTTGGGTAATCGGGCCGATTATCAACGCCAATGAGACGGACAATTGAGGAGGAATTATTCGAGGGAGCCGCACGCGCGTGCGCGCGTCGTCCCATCGATCAAACGCGACGGACCCCCGGGGTGAAACGGCGACGCGAGAAACGCCGAAAATTCCACGTCAGGTAATTAAATTTAATCACCTAAATCACCTTTCGTAGTGAAATCAGCACCCCCGCGACCCCAGCACGAATAACCGCCGTTTTTGACCGATTCGACACTTCCGCGCACCACTTCCGCGCATCTCACTACGTCACCCTGTCACTCATTTCGAGTTTCCACCGCCGATCGATAGATGGCGCCCCCTTTGACACGTCATTACTTCCAGGTGACGCAGAATGGAACCGAAAGACGCCTCTGGCGAGGAGATGCTCATCTCCTCCACGGACTTCCTCTCCTCCCTCTCGAGGGAGGAGGAGGAGCGACCCCGTTCCCTCAGGATCCACCGCTACTCGGAGGAGGAGACGACCGGGCACCTGCTGACCAGGTTCGATCACTTCTACGGCGAGATGATGGCGAAGATCAGGACGCTGAGGAGCGTCCCGGTGCTCGAGCGGGAACGGCGCGTCGAGGTTCCCGCGGGAACGAGGCGGGACGAGGGGACGCGCTCGCCGAGGACGCGGGAGCGGTTCGAGGCGATCGACAGGGCCGACGAGGAGATCAGGAGCGTGACGGAGGAGTACAGGACCGCGAGGGAGGAGCGGATCGGCGTCCAGAGGGAGATGTGCGAGGAGGTGTCCAGGAATGGGGACTCCAGGTGAGGAGGGACAAAAGAAATTTGTTAGTTTTGGGGAAGAGCCAAGTATGTGCCAAGCGCCTCCAAAACCCCATGGTTCCCATCGAAACCCATAAGGTTACCCAAAGAACCCATTTGGTCGCTACATAACTATAAGGGGAATCTCCAAACCATCCCAAAATGGATCCTTTTGGTTTTGGTGAAGGTTCCTTGTTGGCGCCTCCAAAACCTCCTTGGAACTATTCTGTTCCTAAGAAGTTCTATCCAAGGCTCCTCCAAGTGCTCCAAGTAACCACCAACCCCTTTGGTCGTTGGGTATACTAGAAACACGTACTGTAATATCCCCCAAAACCTCAATGGTCCTCTATTCCCCAAAATTCATCCAGAAAATCCCTGTTGGACATGGAGAAGATCCAAGGTTAGGCCTATAAAGTTTCTCCAAAGTAACCACCAAAACCTTCACAGGTTGTATCCCTAGATGCTATGGAGAACCTTTAGGTCTTGAGCAGTAGTGAGTTTGGAAACCCTGTGAAGCCCATCCTTCTTGATGTTCCAGGTTGTTCCTGGACCTGTGCCGCTTCGAACTCTCCGCCTCCGGCTCCTCCAAACCCCGGCCGCCATCCCACCTCCAACGTCCCCAAGGACCCTCCCCAAAAACCGGGAGTTTCGTCCGACGTAACATCCAGCTGGCCAAAGAGGGCAGCAAAGCCTCCTACTCCCTCACCGACGAGGAGAAGGTGCGCATAGAGAAACTCCTGGAGGAGGAGGAGGAGGACGAGGAGGAGAAGCACCTCAACCCGTTCCTCCTCTCCGGGCTGGACGAGGCGCGGGTGCGGGAGATCGGCCGGGAGCTCAGCATGGAGGAGCTGCTGGAGGGGATGCGCTCCGACCTGGAGGGCTGGAGGTCGAGGAGCGACAGCTGCGCCAGGACGGCCCTGAGGAGGATCGATGATGAGCTCGAGAGGCTCAGAACGGAGGTCGCCTCCGAGAAGACCGATCTACCGGAAAAGGAGGAGGATCTTACCGAGGGGATCCTGCGGGATCTCGAGGAGACCACGGAGGAGGACCTGGAGGAGGACATGGAGGAGCTCCTAAGGTCGACGGGGGGCGCGGAGGAAACCCAGCAGGAGTTACCCGAGGGGTCGGACCAGGAGGAGCAGGAGGAGGACGAGGAGAAGGAGGAGGAGGAGAAGGAGGAGGGGGAGGAGGAGGAGAAGGATAAGGAGGGGGAGGAGGGAGATTAGGGGACACGAGGATAATGTCAATATTGCGTTAAAATGTCAATAAAGTAGTTAGTTGAAGCGTGAATTATAACAAAAAAAGCAGTTGTGTCATGCGCAGTTGTGAGCGGCGCAATGAAATGTGCAGTTCACTATTATAAACGAAACGTCTAGTATTACTCATAGACTCACGGTTTTCGAGACATTTGGCTCGAAGGAAGGGAAGCGTGCGAGCATGCGCGATACTTTCCGAGCATGCGCAGTGGACGATATGCGTGAATAACGCCACAATAGTTAGATTAACTATCATAATGACACTTTTTTTGATAAAGTGTCGAATGCTGCGCGGCAGGTATGCGCAGTCGCCCGAAACGGGGAAAGCGTAAATTGCGCCCGCTTATGACGGTCCTCGATACGTTTGCGAGAATTTTCCTCGGCTCTCCTCCTTTTCCCGTGAATTTATTAATACGCCCGGCGTAGAGGTGGAAGCGAAAAATAAGTCAGGCCGTCGCGACAGCCGTAACTAAACCCATTAGCTTTTTAATTGGCGTATCTGGAAACCGCCCGTCTCGCTTTCGCATCCTCCCGTCTAATTCGTACTGGAGTCGATTAACACTTCAGCGAGACGATAGGGGGAATTGATCGTTTCCGTTCGTCTTCGGGGCGGGGAAGGCGAGGGTAAATTACCCCGGCGTCGAAGCGATAGTTTTTGACGCGAGCTGCGCCCTGCGGAGGATGCGTTTTCAGGCATGCGCAGACCGTCTGCGCACAATTAGGGTGTGCGCGCGTCGCGGCGAGCGTAAATTCGACTCGATCCGTGACGGGGAAAAAACGCGACGGCGGAATTTGAACGCGGCGATCGTGGGAAACGACGAATTGGAATCGGGAGGCAAAAAATCCGATACAAAAGCGGTCGAAAACGTACACGTTTCTGTGTGTCCTGGCGTACACAAAGAGATCTAATTTTCTCTCTCTCTTTCTAGAGCGACAAAAGGGGAAAAAAAGAGTTTTTCTTCGAAACGAGTGAAAGTGCGGTCACGCTCGGCAGCGCCGCGGATTATCGCGAAATCGCGTCGATTTTTCGTAATATCCGACGGGCGAGAGAGAAAATAAACTAAACGGAGGCGGGGAAAGAGCGAAACCGGGACGTTTCGAAACCGGTGGGGAATTTACGATCGTCCGAAAAACGAAAAAAAATTCCCTCACAGAAAAGTCGTCGACCTTTGGACGTTTGAGGTCGAACGGAGACGCCCTTCACAGAACGCGGCGGAATTTACTCACAGCCGGAAAAAGCGAGGCGCGAATTACAGAGGTGAAGCGCAATTTCATATTCAATATACTAATTATATATGCAACCGGCGAGGAAAATGGAGGGATTTACTGGAAATTGTCCAGGAGAACCCATGGGAGAACCCATTTCGAAATTATAAGAGATTTCCTTCGGCAGAAGTGGGATAAGTCGGTTTCCACGCTTTTTCCCAATTCCGATCGAACGGAATTCCTCGGCGCGAAGACCGTATCGACCGTATTAAAAAGCGTAAATTCCTCCTACCGCTCGCCCGAGGATAATCCGCGGACCGTTCGCGCCTTCCCAAAACCGAATCTCTCACGCCTCTTACGGCTCTCTTTCCCGACTTTTACATTAATCCACGGCGTGGATAATCGGAAAGAAAGCCGTGAGAAAACGGACTTTTTCACTCGCCCGACGGGGGAAAATCGGAGTGTGGGAATACAGAAATCGCCTAGTCCACGTAGAGAATCGGCGATTTCGCGGTCGACGATTTGCGTGCGGAAGCTGCGGTCGATCGAAAGGATTCCTCGATCTCGAATCGTCCCGGGGGGGACTCTTCGGGGCGATTTACGCTCGCCCTCGACGGCAAGACACCCGGCGGCGCCCTCGTAACTCACGGGCCCTCGAAACCGTCGACGGGGTGTGGGTAATGAACGCTTCGCGACGCCCCTGTCGCCCCCGAAAATTAATTTCCCCCCTACCCCCACTCCCCCCCGTTTATTGTCTATACGTACTATTGTTATACGCCGGATGCGCGAAGGGACACGCCCACCTTCTCAGGGAGGCGTCGCGATTGGTCCGCGGCGACGGCGACGCGCACACCACGGCCACGCCCCCAAATTGACACGACCGAACGGGGGGGAGTTGCGTCATTACATCGAAATTAATGAAAAATAATTAATTAACAACGTTATAATACCTAGTGTACTCTTACTACGGTGCTGAAACGTGCCTACTGTTCCTAATTAGGGCAATTAGTTCCACCGCACGCAGGTAATTCCTATTTTTTCTTTTTTTTTTTGGGGAGGAAGCATGACGAATTGACTCCGTCCCGCAAAAAAATCCTTCCCCGCCATGTGCGCTCCCGTTCCCGTTCCGGCCCATCTGGAGCAGCGACACGGCTCCGTGCCAGGATCCTCACTTAATCTCCCGGGCGTCGCTCCCTGTCGATTAGTCATACCGGGAACGACTAATTAGGGACTAATTAGGGCGATTAGGGAGAGGACCCCACGCGCGCCGGAGGAACACCCGCGCGATGCCGCGTTTTAAGGGGATCGCGTCCTTACGGGATCGTTCCCGTGAAATTCCCGTGGGGCAATAAAGTCCTTTTTTCGAAATTTCTGGTGATATACGAGGGGGTGCCCGATGGCAGCAATTCGGGTCGTAAAGTTTTATTAGGCGCGCGCCACCCGTCGGGAGGCGATGATCGCTCCCGGGCTCCTCGGGTACCTACTTTTTCGAGAGGGAGGAATTTACGATCGGCCGATACGAAGAATGTAAATTTCGACCAGTCTTCCCTTATGGGGACAGGGTAAATTGCGCAAACGTCGCCTGGAACGCCTGGAGCTTCCTGGACTCTCCAAACGTCCTGGAACGCTTTTGAAAGTCCCTAAAATATCCCCGAAAAACCTCTGGAATTTCCTTAGGAAGTTTTCCAATATCCCCACGAACCTTTGAACTCGTAATATATAAATACAAATTAATTATTTTAAGAAATTTCTCAAATTACTTAATTCGTGAGTAATGACGGTCATTACAACACACTTCATTAGTAATGAACTCGAAATATTCTTAACGCAATATTACTAGTGAGTAATGGAAAAAGACATTCCAGAATTTTTAACGAATTTCCCAACTCTAGTCACTAGTGAGTAATGATCGTCATTATATTATTAATTATTTTAATGAATTTCTCAAATCACTTAATCCGTGAGTAATGAGGGTCATTATAACACACTTCATTAGTAATGAACTCGAAATATTCTTAACGCAATATTACTAGTGAGTAATGGAAAAAGACATTCCAGAATTTTTAACGAATTTCCCAACTCTAGTCACTAGTGAGTAATGACCGTCATTATATTATTAATTATTTTAATGAATTCCTCAAATTACTTAATCCGTGAGTAATGACGGTCATTACAACACACTTCATTAGTAATGAACCTGAAATATTCTTAACACAATATTACTTGTGAGTGATAGAAAAAGATATTCCAGAATTTTTAACGAATTTCCCAACTTTAGTCACTAATGAGTAATGATCGCCATTACTACACACCAATAATCTAATTAGCAGTAGATCCTTCAATATCTTTAAATTACATTCAACTGGCCAGTAGAAAATAAATGTCCTTGGATTTATAAGCATTTTTCCAAACGTCCTGGTGGGTAATAGCACCCATTACTAAACAGCGACATCTATACTAATGCAACTTTTGAAAATAATTCACAATTATAGCACTAAAAATATCGACTGATCGATGTGTAATGACCATCATTATTTACCATGATTGAAACGTGTAAAACAAAGAACTGTCATAGTGAGTAATGAACCATTTCTACATACCACATAAAATCTCATTTTGAATTAGTAAAATTTAAAATAAAATGCCTCGTGAGTTAAGAAGTGAAACTATAAAGTAATTATTTAACGAATTTTCCAAGATTATTTAATCCGTGAGTAATGACGATGGTTACCACACATATCACTTGCAATTCCCTTGAAATATTCTTAACGTAATATTACTAATGAGTAATGAAAAAGTTCTAGAATTATTAACGAATTTTCCAATTCTAGTCACTAGTGAGTAATGACTGCCATTACTACACACCAATAAACTCATTAGCAGTAGATTCCTCAAAATTTTCAAATGGAATTTAACCAGCCAGTAGGGAATGGAATAATGTAGACGAATTTATAATCATTTTTCCAAGCCACCTGGTGAGCAGTGAGTAATAGCAACCATTACTAAACAGCGGCATCTTTAATAACCCTATAATTCAACAACTACAGCACTTCTGAACTAAAAACATCGACTGATCGGTGTGTAATGAACATCATTATTCACCCAATTAGTATATACATTTTACCACCATCGAAGCACGTGAAACAAATCTTTCATCTCATAGTGAGTAATGAATCATTTCTATACACCCATTTGCAATTGTAAAATTCAAAAGGAAAGTAACTCACGAGTTAAGAAATAAAACTGTAAAGGAATTATTTCAGCGAATTTCCCACAACTATTGAACCCGTGAGTAATGACGGTCATTACAACACACTTCATTAGGTATTAACGAAAAGTTTAGAAGCTAATATATTCTTGGTGAGTAATGAAAAAGGAAACAATCTAGAATTTTTAACGAATTTTTCAAATAGAATCATTAGTGAGTAATGATCGCTATTACTACACGACACCTGTCATTAGACGTAGATTGCATGTACCCTTTGACACGAGACCGTCAAGTTTTAACGACCACCCGTTAACGATACAACTAGAAAATAACGTGACGCGCAGATGCTGCGCAACGTCGCAGATTTGTACTTACGCGCACGAGATATGCGCAGAAGACGTCTTTACCGTCAAAAAGGTTTTTCCTTGAATCGGGCAAGATGGAAAGTTAAGTAATTCCACGGGAACGCAGATAGCGTTTTGCTTATTTTTTTGGTCTATTGCGCAACCACCGCTTAATTAAGTACAAACAATGGACGACAAAAACGAGTACCACGACGTTAATTAAGTGAGCGAGAGAGAGAGAGAGAGAGAGGGAGGGAGGGGTGGGGGAGAGGACGGAAGTGCACGACCGGAAATTGGAAACACGAATGACAGTTGAAGCGAGGCGCGAATCGCGTCTTGTCCCAATTCGGGAACAATTTGATAGAAATAATTTATTATTTCCCACGTCCATAACGATTTTATATTTAAATTCCGTTCGGATTCGACACCGAAACAAATGATGCGTACATTATTGGGCCAGATGACCGTTCGACCAATGAAGGACGCGGATTCGGCGCTTGTGCGTTTACGTAAGTCGCTTTTGTCTCGACGAAATTTCCAATCGCGTAAAAGGGATCGAGCAACGACGTACGTCTAATCAAAAATCTACACCGCATACGCTATCGGCAACGACGATTTCCTCTCTTGACAATCTAGCTACGACCTACGTCTTAGTAGTATTTTATGTAGATTTTAACGCAGCTACGACGTACGTCCTACGTCGGCGACAGTACTATGGAGATGGAAAAAAACCAAAACGAACACAGGGTAGATCGAAATCAGAAAAGTCCAGAGGCTACACGGTTTAGTAATCTAGCTACGACATACGTCTTACGTGTTCACAACGACGGGAAAGTGTATTAGGAACGACACATTTCCAACGAACACACGGTACATACTGGTAGAAATTTTTCCGAAATTGACGGTAAATCGAGCCACGACGTACGTCTTACACGGAGCTGCAGATTAGATCAGCGAGTCACATGGTGGATTCGAAGCTAGACTGTAGGATGCGAGTCAAGCTGCGACCTACGTTTCACATCGACGACGACAGAAATACGTACTAGGTATGTAGTATTTTATGTAGATTTTGACGCAGCTACGACGTACGTCCTACGTCAGCGACAACACCACGAATCTACTATGGAGATGGAAAAAAAAAACGAACACAGGGTAGATCGAAATCAGAAAAGTCCAGAGGCTACACGGTTTAGTGATCTAGCTACGACATACGTCTTACGTGTTCATAACGATAGAAAAGTGTATTAGGGGAGAAGGCTTTAAAGGAACGCACGGTAGATTCAGCTCTGCGTTAGATACACAGTATTTAAACGATATCAGAGTAGATTTAAAAAAAAGACGAACACTGGGTAGATATAAAACAAATATGTCCCAAGGCAACATGGTTTAGTAATCTAGCTACGACATACGTCTTACGTGTTCATAACAATAGGAAAGTGTACTAGGGGCGGAAGCTTTAAACGAAGCATGATAGATTCAGGTCTGCGCTACGGTTACAGTCGACGGTAGTTAAGCTACGACTTACGTCTCACCAGCAGCAGGAAAAGTATTTTTCAGCGATCACACGGTAGATATAAGTATGGATAGTCCTAGTGATTACGTAGGATACACGTCGAGCTGAGACCTACGTCTCATATCGACGACAATAGAAACTTGTACTAGATACGCAGTATTTAAACGACCGCCGGGTAGATTTCAACGCAACTACGACGTACGTCCTACGTCGGCGACAATACCACGAATCTACTTAGGGGACGAACAAAAAAAAATAAGGAACGCAGGGTAGATCAACATTAGGAATGTTCCAAAGTTACACGGCATGAAAATGCAGCTACGACATACGTTCGAAACAATAGGAAAGTGTATTAGGGGCGAAATGTTTAAAGGAACGCACGGTAGATCGAAATTAAAAGCGTCCCGAAGCTACATGATTCAGTAATATAGCTGCGACATACGTCACACGTGTTCGAAACCATAGTATAGTGTATTAGGGGCGGAAGGGTTTAAAGGAACGCACAGTAGATTCAGCTCTGCGTTACGGCTACAGTCGACGGTAATCGAGCTAGGACCTACGTCTCAACCGCTGCTGAAAAAATATTTTTCAGCGATCGCACGGTAGATTTAAGTTTGGATTATCCAGGATATACGTCGAGCTACGACCTACGTCTCACATCGATAATAATAGAAACGTTTACTAAATGCACAGTATTTAAATGATCACGGGGTAAATTTATACGCAGCTACGACGTACGTTATGCCTCAGAGGCAATACTACCAATGTACTACGGAGACGAACAAAGAAAAAAAAACGAATATATGGTAGATCGAAGTCAAAATTGTCTCGAAGCTAATTTAGCTACGACATACGTCTTACGTGTTTACAACAACAGTTAAGTGTATTAGGCGCGGAAGGATTTAAAGAAACGCACGGTACATTCAGATGTGTTACGGTTACGGTCGGCAGCAGTTAAGCTACGACTTACGTCCCATCCGCAGCAGAAATATTTTTTTTCCAGCGATCACACGGTAGATTTAAATTTGGAGCGAAATACCGTAGCTGCGACCTACGTCTCACATCGACGGTAGCTGAAACCCTAATCGCAGTATAGATTTAAAGACAGTTTTAAGGGGGTAAGTGAGGTAATGATCCAGCTACGACGTACGTTGCCGCCAAAAGTGCACCCCTAACGGTCGAAATTTTGAACTTTCCATCCACTTTCCCCGAAAAATGGTAGCCAGTCATCACGTTTTAGAGCCCCTTTCTTTCACTTGTCGCCGGACACAATTTACGATATCATACGGTCGTTTAGGGGTAGTTTTATTAGGGGGTTGGCATTGTCCGCCACGGCCGACGGGGCAGCCGTAAATTTTTCCCCTTAACGCGCACGGGCGTATGTTGCCCATCATCAGCAGTAAAAACATCCCCATGAATGCTACCCCCGGCCGGTAGGGGGTTTATTGCCCGAAAGTCAACGAGCGGAATTACTTTATTACCGTCATCCCCTCGAGGAGGAAAAAATTTACCCATAAGGGACGTCGACGGCGGATAATTTGGAAAAATAATTTTTTCCAAAATCACACATGAACGTAATTTTAATCCCAATTACACACACGCAGATCGAGGGGCGTGGCCGCGCCGGCGCGGCCACGCCCCCGTCGCCTCGCGCCCCACTCCTCCCCCCCACTCTCGCTCATCCACCATCGACGTCCCGACGGGCTTCCCCCTCAGTTCCGCTCCGGACTGCGTCGCGCGAGGTGCTCGGCTCGTCCGGATTTTTTTTTCGATTTTTTTTCTTATTTTTTTTTGGTTCCCTTTTTTAAAAAAAAATTTTATTTTTTTTGAGTGAGTTTCCACGAGAAGACCCGCGGGTTCCCGGAAAGAAATCGAGTGTGTGCGCGTGCGCGATGACAGTTACGGGCGGGAATTTCGGGATTATGCACAGGCCGTGTTTCTCGGGATACCCCTTCCAAGGTGAGCGAACGTTTATTTTTTTGAACACTCGGTATATTAAACTACGATCTAAAGATCCGCACTTTTCTGAGACGTCATTTAATTTTTCTGAGGCGTACTTTTATATTTCTTAGCGCCGTTCACTCAGAAGCTCATCCTTAAGCCGATTTTAATACTTTTCTGAGCAGTTTTTAATCATTTCTGAGGCACTCTTTTATCCTTCTGAGCAATATCTATATTCCATGGTTTTTCTTCCTTATTCTAAGCTAATGATTTCTAAACCTTCTGAGGCATCTCCTTATCGCCTCCTTTCTGCACCTCTTCTGAGCAGATTCCAACACTTTTGAGCTTTTATTGAGCCTTCATGACATTAAACAACCTTTAGAGTATTCTGAGTCCGCTTCACATTATTTCCGAGGCACCTATTTATTAATTAGGATTTTTCTTATATTCTGAGACGACTCCAACAGTTTCTGAGGCGCGCTTTTACCGCTCTGAGCAATCCATCAATCCCGTTGTTCCCCTTCCTTATTCTGAGCCGATGCCGGTATTTTCCGCTGCTATTTTCTATTATTTCGATTCTGTTTTCCGTTCCAACATGATCTCAATAGTTTCTGAGGCGCGCTTTTACCGCTCTGAGCAATCCAACAATCCCGTCGTCCCTCTCTCTTACTCTGAGCCGATGCCGGTAGCTTTTATTGCGTTTTCCTACCATTTCGTTTCTGCTCTCCGTCCTAATACGATCTTAAGAGTCTCTGAGGCGCGCTTTTACCGTTCTGAGCAATCCATCAGTCCCATCGTTCCTCTCTCTCTTACTCTGAGCCGATGCCGATAGCTGTTATTACGCTTTCCTATTATTTCGTTTCTGTTCTCCGCCCTGATACGATCTTAAGAGTTGCTGAGGCGCGCTTTTACCGCTCTGAGCAATCCATCAATCCCATCGTTCCTCTTCCTCATTCTGAGCCGATGCCGGTATTTTCCGCCCCTCTTTTCTATTATGTCGATTCTGTTCTCCGTCCTGATATGATCGAATTAGTTTCTGATGCGCGCTTTTACCCCTCTGAGCAATCGAACAATCCCATTATTGTGAGTATTTTCTGAGGCGGATTTTTGTTATATTGTTTCTGCAATGTACTCTGAGCCGATGTCAATAACTCCTGGGGCACTTTCCTATTATTTTTCTTTAACGGTTTATTCTGAGCGAACCCTTTCTGAGGTTTTACTCTGAGCCGATGTTATGATCTGAGAGCATTTTTATTATCTTGACCTTTTGAGACCTTTTTGAGATTCTGAGTATCATTTTGAGATATCCTTTCGTTTCTACCGCTTTCTGAGCAGATGTCAATTCGTTCTGAGGTGTAAATTTGTTGATTAGTTTCTGTTTTTTGCTTATCCCAGCGTTTTCTGAGACACTCTGTTTTAATTCTGAGAAATTCCCTTACCCTACTGATCATCTTCCTAAGTCAGAGCCGATGCCACGTACTGCATGAGGCGCACTTTTTTCTGAGCTATAGAGCTTCTAGACCAATTTTTTCTGAGCACATCCGACACCTTCTGAGGCTTCTGAGGCTGAGGAGCTCAATTTTTTCCTCTCCCTCATTTTATTTCCCCAATTACCATCAATTAACGAAATCGCTTCGATGTAATTAATCACGATTAATCACTGGAAAAAATCCCGTTACGTCGCCGAAAAACCGCACGTCTCACGTAACGAGTCCATTATTTAAAGGAGAACTCGTTTCGGCTTTTTCCCCCTCAGGTTCCGCTCTCACGCTCAGCTCGGCCATCGCCGTTAAACAACCGACGCCGCATCGGTCCCTTTAAGAACGTCCAAACGCGGACGACGTACGTCTTAGATTAAAAAAAATTTTTTTTCGCTCAGAACGTATCAGAGAGCTCAGAAACTAATTCAACTTTTTTTGATTTATTCCAGGTCAGGGCAGGGTGAACCAGCTCGGGGGCGTCTTCATCAACGGGCGCCCTCTACCGAACCACATAAGACTGAAGATAGTCGAGATGGCCGCCGCCGGGGTGCGCCCCTGCGTCATCTCCAGGCAGCTGCGCGTCTCCCACGGGTGCGTCAGCAAGATACTCAACAGGTACCAGGTGAGAAAATCGTTTTTCCGACCCCCTGTATATTCGAAGATGCGCGAAGGGCTACTGCGCATCTATTGAAGCTTCTTGCGCTTTCACCTCTTTCTGAACCAATACCAACCTCTTCTGAGGCGTTCCTGCCGGTTCCTCCTGAGCCAAGTCCGGGATTAAAATCACAGGAGCGCAGCACCAGAACCTACTTTAGTACCTTTTCTGGAATATCTGAGACGACTTTTCATTACTTGGGTTCCCTTTTCCGTTCTAAGCAAATTTCGATGCCTTCTGAGGCGCGTCAAACCCGGCATTACTATTTTAAAAACCTTCTGAGCCGATGCCAACTTCTTCTGAGGCGTTCCTGCCGGTTCCTCCTGAGCCAAGTCCGGGATGTAAATCCCAGGAGCGCAGCACCAGAACCTGCTTTAGTACCTTTTCTGGAATATCTGAGACGACTTTTCATTATTTGGGTTCCCTTTTCCGTTTTGAGCAAATTTCGATGCCTTCTGAGGCTGCGTTAAACCCGGCATTACTATTTTAAAAATCTTCTGAGCCGATGCCAACTTCTTCTGAGGCGTTCCTGCCGGTTCCTCCTGAGCCAAGTCCGGGATTAAAATCACAGGAGCGCAGCACCAGAACCTACTTTAGTACCTTTTCTGGAATATCTGAGACGACTTTTCATTATATGGGTTCCCTTTTCCGTTCTGAGCAAACTCAAATACCTTCCGAGGGGTAATTTTACTGCTTCGTTCCCGTTCGTCCTTCCCGAGCCGATTCCGGGACTTAGAACCCGCTCGAGGACTTGTCGAAGAGTTCCCGCTTTAATCCAGCCCGTTCCCTCTCTTCCCGCAGGAGACCGGCTCGATAAGGCCCGGCGTGATAGGCGGCTCGAAGCCGCGCGTCGCGACGCCCGAGGTCGAGACGAGGATCGAGCAGTACAAACGGGAGAACCCGTCGATCTTCAGCTGGGAGATCCGGGACAGGCTCGTCAAGGAGGGGATATGCGACAGGAGCACGGCGCCGAGCGTCTCGGCGATATCGAGGCTGCTCAGGGGCAAGGGCGCGGACTGCGACGGCGACGGTCAGTATACACTAGCGATTAGGGTTGTAGTTCGTGCGCAGTCGCGTGCGCAGCCGCGTGCGCAGTTGGCTGCGCGATGATACTTTTTTCGGGCGATAAACGAAGAACGTGGGAAGGCGTCGGATTACAAGCGAGCGGCGAACTCGAAAAGGCGCGTTAATGACCCGAGGAGTTAGTTTTCCTGGGGTCAGTTGAGCGAAGGAGAGTCACACAAAGGGGGACGTACGTCTCGGCTGAATTTCGGTAAATTTTCCGTACGAAGCTAGATCGGCGTGGGACCTCCCACGTCGACACCTGCGCAATTCCCCCCCCCCCTCCTACCGATGGGGGGAAGTATCAATCAACGGCTAATAACAATAGCGGGAAAATAATGATAATAACACCTCGACGTCGCTCTTTCATTCACTTCGTTATTATCATTATATTACCTTTTTGTGTTTTTTTTTCTTTTTTCTTTTTTTTTTTTTTTTTTTCGTAACAAATTCGAATCCTCGACGGAGTGTGACGGTCAACGAAACGTGACGAAGTATCATGGCTGCCGGGCCGGGCTTTTTCCTTGAATTTACACTACGACTATTATTATTATTATTATCGGCATTACTAACGACCGGGCGGGTGGAGGGGGAAAATGGCCGGGAGTCAGTCAAGAATTTCTTATGAAATTCCAAATTTTTTCCATATTTCAACGCGCGAACGTCAAAATCGAATTTAACGTCGATAATTTCGTCGTTACGTTTGTCTTAGCTTCATTCGAAGGGTCAAAAAACTTTCCGGGATTTCCTCTAATTCAAATTTCGGATTTCGAAAGGACGCTTTACTATTTGAAAACGCCTAAAGTGACGTCGTTACGTACGTCTTAGCTTCGTCCGTAGAACCGTCGAAGCGCCTTTTTCAAAACAGAAAGGGAATTGCAAATTCAAATTTTGGGTTTCGAAAAGACGCTTTATTAATGGCTAACACCTAAAGTGACGTCATTACGCAGGTTTTAGCTTCGTCCGTGGAACGAAGGGCGAAGCGCCTTTTTCAAAATCAAAAGAAAAATTATTTTTTCAAAAAATCTTATGGGATTTCCTGAAATTCAAATTTTGGGTGTCCAAAACACACTTTAACAATTGGAAACGCTTAAAGTGACCTTATCACGTACGTCTTAGCTTCGTCCGTAGAACGATCGTCGAAGCGCGTTTTCCAAAACCAAAAGGGAATTTCAAATTCAAATTTTGGGCGTCAAAAAGGCGCTTTAATAATTGAAAACGCCCAAAGTGACGTCATCACGTACGTCTTAGCTTCGTCCGTAGAACCAGCGTCGAAGCGCCATTTCCAAACTCAAAAGCGAAATTATTTTTTCAAAAAACCTTCCGGAATTTCCTGGAATTCAAATTTTGGATGTCAAAAAGACACTTTAATAATTGAAAACACCTAAAATGACATCATTACGTTCGTCTTAGCTTCGTTCGTAGAACGACCGTCAAAGCGCCCTCTCCATAATCAAAAACGAAGTTATTTTTTCAAAAAAACCTTCCAGGATTTCCCCGAATTCAAATTTTGGATGTTAAAAGACGCTTTAATTTTTGAAAACGGCTAAAGTGCCGCCGTTACGTTCGTCTTAGCTTCGTTCGTAGAGCGACCGTCGAAGCGCCCTTTTCAAAATCAAAACCGAAGTTATTTTTTCAAAGAACCATTCAGGATTTCTCGGAATTCAAATTTTGGATGTCAAAAGGACGTTTTAATAACTGAAAACATCTAAAGTGACGTCGTTACGTCTGTCTTAGCTTCGGCCGTAGGACGACCGTCGAAGCGCAATTTCCAAAATCAAAAACGAAATTATTTTTTCAAAAAACGTTCCGGGATTTCCTCGATTTCAAATTTTGGATTTAGAAAAAACACTTTAATAATTGAATACGCCTAAAGTGACGCCATTGCGTTCGTCTTAGCTTTGTCCGTACAACGACCGTTGAAACGCCTCTTCCAAAATCAAAATGAAAATTATTTTTTCAAAAAAACCTTCCGGGATTTCCTCTACTTCAAATTTTAGATTTCGAAAAAACGCTTCAATAATTGGATACGCATAAAATGACGTTATTACCTGAGTTTTTCCAACCTAAAATCTAAAGCGAAATTATTTATTTAAAAAATCTTCCAAGATTTTCTCCGATTCAAATTTTAAGTTCCAAAAAGACGCTTTAATGTTTAAAAACGTCAATACGTACGTCTTAGCCTCGTCCGTGGAACGACCGTCGAAGTGCCTTTTCGAAAATCAAAAGGGAGATTATTTTTTCAAAAAACCTCCCAGGATTTCCTCGAATTCATATTTTAAGTTTCAAAAACACGATTTAATAATTGGAAACGCCCAGCGACGTCATTACGTACGTCTCAGCTTCGTTCTTAGAGCGATTGTCGAAGCGCCTTTTCTAAAATCAAAAGCGAAGTTATTTTTTTTGGATTTCGAAAAGAAGCTTTAATCTTTGGAAACGCTTAAAGTGACGACATTACGTACGTCTTAGCTTCGTCCGTCGAAGCGCCTTTCGCAAAATCAAAAGGGAGATTATTAAACAAAAGGAAACAACAACTTTTTTCCAAAATTACAAAGGCTCGTATCTCCGTAAGTAATGGTCGTATTACGACGAAACAAACTTCGAAATGATCACCGACATACGTACTACCGCTTAAATAAACAATAATTCACCGATTTAAGCGCGCGACGATCGACATTCACGCAATTTAACACCCGAATTCGACCGGGAACGCCTCGGAGGGATGAAAACCCACCCCTTCCGCGTCGCCGAAACGACCCCTCCGCATTGGTCGGAATCCATCCCCCTTTTCCCACCTCCGACGCAATTACCTACCGGAAACGGCGACGTATCGCCGCCGGATTTCTCGGCCACGGTGGATTACGAGGCGCATTATCCACGCGGGGCGGTTATTAATATTAATAAGCAGGGGTGCCGGTGATTAATGGAGTGCGTTTCTCACGACGGAAATGTAATGTAATACGCGTACCCCGCCTAGCGTGTGTGTAATGTCATTAAGAGGGAATTATTGAATCGTAAATAAAATGGTGAAGATACCTATGGACGTAGTAGGTGCTTCTGTCGGATAGATGGCGCTGCGCTACAAGTAATTTCATCAACGGCGTTCTTTCGTAAAATAAACCCTCGCAAAGTTACAACGTAACGCTATTAAAGCGAAGGGCCGTCGTAACGCCTCGACGCCCTTCGAGTTAAAAGGGATTTCCCTACCTTTTACTCCTTCGTCGAGACGCCCGCGGACTCCATCTTGTCTCCGTCCTCTCCCTCAGGCACTTGCACTTCCACACGCGTAATTACGTTACTAATTACGTAACCGACGATTTAATCACACGTTAACTAGTTTACGCGTCTAATTAACTAGCAAATTAAGCACTACGACGGAGAACGAACGACGAGCCGGCCGCCATATTAACCGCGTATGCTCGGATTGGCCGAGGCCAGCGGCCAACTTCACTTCGGTTGGAGCCGAGAAGCGCTCCCATTGGCCGGACGCACGGGTCAATTTCGGTCGATCAAGGGAATTAACGCGGTAAATTAATAAGAGAGTGAAGAGATTACTACGGTTTAACCCTCGTTGAAGTTGCGGCTAACTTCACTACGGACGGAAGGAGATTCCGACGCGATCATTGGTCGGCGTATGCGGCCAACTTCACTGCGGGTAGAAGCGCTACTATTGGTCGCGAATTAAAAGCTTTAAACAGTGTTGCGAGACGCGCGGTTAAAAACCGCCTCAAAATGGCGACCGACTGGAGTTAACGATCGAAATTTCCCCTTCGCAGACAAGTCGAGCGAGAACGAGGGCGGCTCTGACTGCGAGAGCGAGCCCGGCATCCCCCTGAAGAGGAAGCAGAGGAGGTCGAGGACCACCTTCACAGCGCACCAGCTCGACGAGCTCGAGAAGGCCTTCGAGAGGACGCAGTACCCGGACATCTACACGAGGGAGGAGCTCGCGCAGAGGACGAAGCTAACCGAGGCGAGGATACAGGTGGGGGACCGCCCGGGCGGCAGGGGGAGACGTGTTATTATTACAGCGCAATGATTTCAGGTGTGGTTCAGCAACAGGCGCGCCCGCCTGCGCAAGCAGCTCTCCTCCTCGTCGACGTCGTCGTCGTACACGCCCCTCGGAGTGGGCGGGGCCTACCCGCCCTCCTCCCCCTACGCGATCGGCGCGCAGGGCTTGAACGACGCCGCGACGACCGCGGCGCCCCCCTTCGTCGCCAATCAAAGTAAGAACAACCCCCCGCGCACGACCCAGCGATATGCTAACTTATACCCTCGTTCTTTTCAAGTGAGCGACCTGTACCAGCCGCCGTCGCAACCGTCGCCGCCCTCGGAGGTGAAGTGGGAGCACCACGCCCACCACCACCACGCGCTCCACCCCCACAACCCCTACGCGATCTACCCACACCCGCACAGCTTCGCCGCCCCGCCCGCCTCGCCGGCGCTCCTCCCGCAGGCCGAGTACGACGGCAAGGACGGCAACGGGAACGACGTCGTCGCCCCGCCCCCGAGCGCCGGGGCGGAGCCGCCGCAGCAGGCCTACGGGGGCATCGCCATGCTCGGACCCAACAGCGGTGAGTCGAAATGGAAAATTACAGAAATATTCATTAATAAACGGTGGAATGTACAGGCAACAGCGGCAGCAACGAGCCGCCGCCCCTCCACAACCAGCCGCAGTGGTCGAACCACCAGGAGGCGCGCGACCTGAGCCCCCCCAATCAGCTGCAGGGCTTCAACCAGAACGGCATCCAGCACATCGGGTACCACCAGAAGGGCGGCTTCGCCGCCCACCAGCCGCCCTTCTACGGTTGGTACTGACCGCCCCCTCCCCCGTTCACGACGTCACGAAACGAAAGCTGCCCCTACCCAATGACGATATTCTAAATCGGATCAGTGCCTCAGACCAAAGAGCAGCGCCATCTGCGCGGCGCGTATACGGTTAAGCCTAGCCTGTAGGAGATTCTAGTAACTAAAAAGATAAGTTAACTTGTACCAGTGGGTTATGTTAAGATTTGTAATTTTCTAAGTAATAAAACCATGTGATAAGCGATAAGATTTGATGCTATTCGTTCGGTTCGTATCCTGAGGGGACGTGCCTTACGAGAGCGTAGCTGTAATGAGAACGCCCTGTATGCATGTAAGCTGTAACGTAGACTTTGTATGTATATATACCGAACGTTTATTTGTTTACGAAATAAAAACACACAAAACGAGCCATTTGCGACTCTCATTCGACCAGGAGCACATCAATAATTAGAGTATTGTGTGTTGCCTATACGGTTGTAACCCACAACGTATTGACTGTTGCCTATATTAACCTCGACCGACTATCTAAGTAAGAAAAAGCTTAAATCGTACTCGATACCAACCGATGACGACTCCAAAGGTCGTACTTATACCGAGCGTTAAGCCTAAGATTACATAATACACGTCTTACTCGATCCCGTCACTCCATGCCGGGCGGTAGGGGCTCAGACAGCGCAGCGACCACCGGCAGCTCCTCCGGCGCGGCTCGCTAAAACCGACGGTGCTTACGGTAAAAACGAGGGTTCTCCTATACGGGAAGACTCACCGTGACGCCGCCGGCGGCTTTCCTCTCCTCGCTCGGCTTCAGGACGATCTCCTGCACGGCGGACGGTATGTGCGCGCGCTGCGCCTCCGTGAAGTTCATGAGGTGCGCCCTCAGCGCCTCCTCCAGCTCGGGGCACATGCGCAGCGCGTCCGACAGCTGCGCGGGCGGCAGCTGCATCAGCACAGTGAAGCTCTGCGGTCTCGTGCGCTGGCAGCAACGGACGAAACCCTCCCAGACGACCTTGTTGTTCCACACCTGAAACGGCGGGGATCGAGCATGAGAGGGGGTCGTGAGAATGGGGGGGCGGTCGGGTACCTTCTTCAAGATGAGCCGCTGGAGGATGTTCATGACGAACCCGGACAGCCTCGGGTAGCTGCCGAGCGCCTGCATGACGGTCCTCATCAGGAGCGTCGGCAGCGGCGTCTGGTCCATCAGCTGCTGCAGCACCACGGCGAGCACCTCTTGCGTGTAAACCTACGACCACGACGGTTAAACCCAAACCTCAAAAAAGTCCTCTTCCCTACCTGTTTCTCCTGTATACAGAACGTGGTCGCCTTGATGAGCGTCTTCAGGTCCGCCTTCGAAGTGTCGATGAGGTGCAGGGCGACCAACAGTTCCGTCGGGCTGATCGGGCTCTCGCCGTGCAGACCCAGCAGCCTGTTGAACACCTCCCGCGTCACCGCGGGGCTCATCTTGATCAGCTTCGGGAGGGCGCCGATCACCTAAAGACCACAAAAAAGAATGAACCTAACCTCAAAAAAAAACCAACAACAACAAACCACAACCGACTAACTTAGCTAAGATAACCTCTAAAAAACAAGCGGTTAAGAACCGACTAACTTAGCTGACATAACCTAACCTAATCAACCGGTAACTTAACCACACACTAACTTCTATTGACCAGTTAATAACCGACTGACTAACTAAATAACTAGCTGAGTAAAAACTCCTAACTTATATCGACTGGTTAATAGCCGACTGACTAACTAAGTAACTAGCTGAGTAGAAACTCCTAACTTATATCGACTGGTTAATAGCCGACTGACTAACTAAGTAACTAGCTGAGTAGAAACTCCGAACTTATATCGACTGGTTAATATCCGACTGACTAACTAAGTAACTAGCTGAGTAAAAACTCCTAACTTATATCGACTGGTTAATAGCCGACTGACTAACTAACTAACTAGCTGAGTAGAAACTCAGCTTGATTGATCAAAGATTGACTGGTTAATAGCCGACTGACTAACTCAGTAACTAACTGAGTAAAAACTCCTAACTTATATCGACTGATTAATAGCCGACTGACTGACTAAGTAACTAGCTGAGTAAAAACTCCTAACTTATATCGACTGGTTAATAACCGACCGACTAACTAAGTAACTAGTTGAGTAAAAACTCCTGACATATATCGACTGGTTAATAACCGACTGACTAACTAAGTAACTAGCTGAGTAAAAATTCCTAACTTCTACTGACTGGTTAATAATCGCCTGACTGACTACGTAACTAGCTGAGTAAAAACTACTAACTTCTATCGACCGGTTAATAACCGCCTGACTAAGTAACTAACTAGCTGAGCAAAAACTCTGTCGACTTGCCTCTGACTTAGTGAGACCGTTGAGCACGGGTATGAGGAACCTGATGTCGGGCAGCCGGGCGTAGAGGTCCCGGACGCGGTTCACGAGGTCCAGGCTGGGCGGCGATTTGTCCGTCAGCGTGTGCAGCACCTTGGTGACGAGCGTCTCCGAGCCCTTCTCGCACTCCTCGATCAGCTTGAGCAGCGCCTCGGAGCCCATGCCCATCGACTTGATCGGCGCGTCGACGAGCCGCAGCACGATCCGCTTGATGTCCGGGCTCGTCTGGACGTAGACCTGGAAGGAACGCGGTCAGCAGACGTGACGTGGGTCGTTTCGTCGTACGGTACCTTGGCGAGGTCGTGCACGAGGCCCTCGTTGACTGTGAGCAGCGACACGTACGGCACCAGGCACGCCTTGATGAACTCGTCGGTCCACGCCTCGCTCTTCATCCTGCCCTGGTCGAGGCCGCAGAGGCTCTCGGGCGGCTTCGGCAGCTTGAGGAACTCGAGGTTCATCCGGGCGAACTCCTCGATGACGAGCCTCAGGTCGAGGCGCGTCTCGTGCAGCTCGAGCACGTGCTGTATCGCGTTCTCCCTGACGGGCGCCGCCTCGTACGTCGTGTACGAGAGCAGCGCGTTGAGGTAGCGCAGCTGCCTCGGCGGCTTCCTCACGGCGAGGTCCTTGAGGAGGCCGAGCGCCCACGCGGAGCGCCGCTCGTCGCGGCACGCGACGCGGAACTCGTCGAGCGCGTCGTCGGTGACGGTCGGCGACTCGAGCAGCAGCCGGGAGAGGATCAGCGCGTCCGACGAGGAGACGCCGACGAAGCTGCACAGCAGCGAGTTGTAGTGCGCGTCGATCTTGCCGTCCTTCCTGAAGGGCGGCAGCCGCGAGAAGCCCTACGGGAAGACGGGGGTCACCGCTGACATAACCTCAAAAAATTTAAGCTACGCAACCTGCAGTATGCTGTACTCCTCGAATAACCAGGCGAGCGCGACGTCGATGTTCGAGCGAAGATCCTCCAATAAGTAGGCGAGGACGGTGCTGCGCACGTTCGGATTGAAATTCGTGGCCAACGTCGTAATAATCTTCTGATGCAACAACCTTAAACGAAACGACCCACTTAAAACCTTAACGCACTCAACACACCCCCCATTTCCCCCCGCGTCCGTACCTGTTCATCGACTTGTGCGGCCTCAGCACCCTCTTGACGGCCTCGATCAGCAGCCGCTCCTTCACCTCCCTGCCGAGCGGCTTCGTCACCTCGGCGAGCTTCAGCGACTTGATCCGCTGCACCTTCACCTTCTTCGGCTTGGCCTGCGCCTGCGCCGCGGCCGCGGCGACGGCCGCCGCCTCCTCCTGCTCGCGCCGCTTCTCCTGGCGGTCGGCCTTCGCGCCGGGCCCGACGCCCGCCTCGAGGAACTGCCTCGCGAGCACGTTCGCGAGATAGATCTTGCCGATCCTGCCCTGGGTCACGTACTCGGCGTAGTCCCTGGGGAACTCGTCCGGCATGACGTTCGGCAGCTTCGGGATGTGCGTGAAGATCAGGTAGATCGCCTTCTCCAGCGACAGGTTCTCGAGGATGTAGTGCTCGTTGACCTCGAGCGGCGTCAGGTCGCTCGGCTCCTCGTAGTCGTACACCTCGGGCTCGAGGCGGGGCCGTTTCGCCGACTGCTGCACGAGCGACTCGGAGGAGAGCGTGCGCTTGTTGTACCTGCGGCGCTCCTCGGACCTCGGCGCGAGCTTCGCCAGCTCCTGCTGCGTGCAACCTGAAACCGTACGAGAACGTAAAGTCTGAAACCGTCTCTCGTCCGCACTCACCGAGTTCGAGGAGCATCGGGCCGATCCGTTCGAGGTACTCGTGGCCGGCGGGGTGCCTCAGCAGGTTGCTCAGCTCGGTCTTGAGCTTCTTCTTCACCGAGCTTACCTGGGTGGTCGTGAGCGTCGGCGGCAGGTTATTGTGCAGCGACTCGATGGCGGCGACGACCCTGTCCATGAACTCGGCCCTCGTCTTCGCTATGTTCGTCAGCACGCCGAGGCACGTCAGCAGGTTGGCGCTGCTTATGTGCGGCGAGCCGTGGAACTTCAGCAACACCTCGAAAAGATTACTAGAAAAAAGTAGGATCGACTTCTTCGATGTGGGTGCGCTCACCTCGCCTCCTCCTCGAGCTTCCGCCGCCGCGCTATCTTGAGCGTCAACGGCACGTCGTCCAGCGAGAAGTCGTTCTGCCTCCTCGTCTCGACCTCGTCCGGGTAGGTCTGCGCCAGCACGACGCACTCGAGGAACTTGACGGAGCTCGTGCGGACGCCGTCGTTGTCGCTGTCGATCATGTTCGCTATCTCGAGCTTGACGGTGCTCAGCTGCTTCCACGCCTCCTCCATCTCCTCCGTGATGGCCGGCGCCCTGCACAGCCACGCGAGCGTCCTGCGGTAGATCGTGATCGCCGCCTGGATGACGCGCTTCTGCACGGGCACGAACTCGTCGCAGAGCAGCATGTGCAGGTGCAGCGTTACCTTCGGTATCAGGCTCTCGCGCAGCTTACTACGGATCGTACGATATACTCGGACTTAACCTAAAATCGATTCGTGTCTCACCATAGCTCCTCGATGAAGCCGACGAGGGCCTTTTTTACCTCGACGTTCTTATCGGTCGTGAAGTTGAGCACGTTAGGTAGGAACTTCGTGAGCAGATGGGGCGATTTGTGCAACACGATCTCCTTGATCTTGTGGAAGTTGGTGAGTTTTTCTTCGGTCTTGGTGGTCAGGGCGCACTCGTTGAGGTACTCGGCGACCTACGACGAGAATCGGTTAAGGGGAGGTTTCTGGTGAAATCGGCGGTTCGAAACGTGGTTAAAATCAACTCTGAACGATGAGAAAGCGGCGGCGGAGACCCCAGCGACGCGCAAGCGTCGCCCATGGGGGCCCGACGATCGAAACGAAAGAAATAACCCCGAAGGGACTTACGAGCGCCTCGTCGGAACGGTCCATCGCGCGTCTAATGCGGTCGCTAGCGGCGTATCGAAGCCCTACGGACACATTTTACACGCACAGCCACTTTCGTCGCTTATGTGAGAAAAGTGAGGTTATGTCGGCAGCACGGAACCCGTCAGAAGGTGGAACGAAGTGAAGTTGGCGTTCTAACAATCACAAGGGCGACATGTCACGTGATTTTATTAAACTCGGGATATTTTGCTGTTACTACGGCGAAAACACTCGCATCCCGATGGGGGCTTCAACTTACTATAATCACCTGGACCGTAGGTGGTTGCATACCTCGCAGCGACGTAGGCAACCAAGCGTACGCCATAGACAACGAAGGCAACGTGGCCCTATCTCTAACAGGTTTTATTTACTTAACAACTTAACAAGAGAACATGGCGGGAACCCTCCCGTTTACCTCCCCCTCCCCTCCGCGCCCGCTGTCGGGTAGCCCCGAGCGCCTCTACTTCCTCAGGTTGTCCGGCACGTAGTTGTCCTTGCCGGGCACGCCCGAGCCGGTGGCGTCGTCGAGCCACGGGTACTGCCTCGGGCAGTCCGCGCACGTCTCGAGGTAACGCGTGTCGGTCACGTTCAGTTCGGGCCGCTTGAACGAGAGGGCGCACTTGTTGGGCAGCTTGCACGGCGGCGGCGGCAGGCCCTCCCTGCTGCCGCAGCCCCACGGCTCGTAGCTCTTCAGCTGCTTGACGCCCCTCGGGTCGGTGATCCACGTGAGCGCTTGCGTCGTCGTCACGAACCACACGTCCGGCCTGAAAAATGGTATCGCTTAAACTCCGCCCCCCTGGCGACATACCCCGGTAAGCCCCTCCGCCTTATACCACGAACCACGCCCTTTCCCCGGACGGGGCGTGTACTTACAGCGTCACCACCCAATCGAGGAACTTGTGCAGTCCGCCCTCGAGCTCCTTGATCGAGAACCAGTTGGTGTGGAAGGGCATCATGTAGGGCGCCCTGTTCTGGTCGTAGTACCTGAGGAAGTCCTCCTGGAGCCACTCGAAGACGTCCTCGGCGTCGTGGTTGTGCAGCACGCACTGGTCGAGGTACGGGCAGTGGCCGCCCTCGAAGCCCTCGACGTAGTGCGTGTTCAACGGCACCTCCCAGACGCCTGGGGAAGCAACGAGTAGATGAGTGAGGATTTTTTGGAGATCGGGAGACTCGAAAGCCCAATTGGGCTCTTACCTGGGAAGGACTTGGTGGGGCACGTCCCGGATTTACACTCGTGCGGGATCTTGTAGTCCAACGTATAAGGCCAGACGGGTATGGGCAGGGCCGGTACGCCTATGGAGCTATCGTAGATGTACCCGAACTCCTCCAGGACCTTATATTGGGTATTCCTCCCCGGTTTCAGGAAAGGAGCCCTCATACCGACCACCTCGCTCTTGGATATATTCGAGAGATGCTTGAGGATATCCCTCATCCCGACCATCTCGGCCACCCACTCTTCGTACCCTTTGTTCTCCAGACCGCTCTGGAGCCTGTAAGACCGAATCGGGTCGCACCATAAGATGAACCGGACCAAAATCCAACTACTTACGATATGGTCTCCGTCGCCATCTCGTGGCCCTCGCTCGCCAACTCCTGGATCATGTGGTAGTTGCTGTACTCGTGGGATATGAAGAAGGTGCCCCTGATCTCGCAGCCGTTCGGGTTGGTCCTCTTGTGGTTCAGCACCTTCCTGTAGTGATCGTAGTTGTTCAGGTTTATGGCGCCGTCGAAGGTCAGCAGGATCATCTGCGGGGTCTGGAAGAGAAAAGGGGTTTGGGTCTTAGTTCCAGGGGTCGATACCCAAACGGTCTCGTTTGGGGGATCGATCGTCGTCGGGGCTCGAGAAGTTGCTGAGCAACCCACAACACTGCGAAGCTGTTCCTTAAGGTGATGGGACCTTATGGTCTTGCCCCGAGGGATCGCTCGGGCTCTAAAGGCTCCTCGGGATCCTGGACCGACTAGGTTTCTCTAGGATCAAAGCGATTTCGATCCCAGACCTTCCCTCGGGGTCTTCCCGACGATAAACCACGAAAGATACTCACGTCTTCCGGGTCCAGATCCCCGGGGATCTTCGTCCCGTCCTTCGAGCAGAAGCAGTAGGGCAGGGAGCACTGCGCAGGGTCGCACTTGACCGCCAGGTCGGTGGGGGGCTCCGTGATCGGCGCCGGAGCTGAAATAAGGATCAGAGCGTTCGGATTGGTCGCGGAGGGATCGTTCGAGGTTCACTCACTGGACGCCAGGGGGCCGCACCTCGCCTCGTTCTTGAACGTGCAGTACTTGGCGATGTCGTCGAAGTACAGTCCAGAGGGACACCTGTTGACGTACGGGTAACCGTCGACGCACTGCAATCAGCGACAATCATCGATTAGCTGATTAGTTAATTGCTATCTAACTGAAACCTGGTCAGTCGATCAGACTCTAACTCGATTGATTTGGGAAGTATGACTACTTGACCGGACTCTAACTGAAGGGCGAAGAAAGCAGTCAATTAACCGACTGAAAAATCTAGTCAGTTGCCAGAATGTAGTCAGTTAATTCTAGTCAAAATCTAGTCAACGCGACGAACCACTGAAATCTTGTCAGTTGACTTGGTTTTAACTTGATTGATTTGGGAAGTACGATTACCTGATCAGACTCTAACTGAAGGAGCGAAGAAAGCAGTTAATGACGCCTAAATTAACTGATTGAAGAATTAAGTCAGTTGTAAAAGTCTAGTCAGACTCTAGTCAACGCGACGAACTACTGAAACCTAGTCAGTTGACTTGGTTCTAACTTGATTGATCGGGAAGCGTAATTACTTGACTAGACTCTAACTGAAAGGCGAAGAAGGCAGTTAATGACGCCTTAATCAACTGATTGAATATTCTAGTCAGTTGTCAGAATCTAGTCAACGCGAGGAACCACTGAAACCTAGTCAGTTAATCGGGTTCCAAACTTGATTGATTGGGAAGCATACTTGACCAGACTCTAACTGAAGGGCGAAGTAGTCAATTAACTGATCGAATAACCTAGTCAGTAATCAAAGCCTAGTCAGTTAATTCCAGTCAGAATCTAGTCAACGCGAGGAACCATTGAAACCTAGTCAGTTAATTGGGCTTTAACTGATTGATTGGAGTCATCCAGTCACGTGACCACGTTCCAACCAAAGAACGAAATAACCTAGTCACTTGATTGATTGATTGTATTCTTAGCTGGCGTTTCGATTTGGTTCTAACTGATTGATTGGCAGATTGATTGATTGATCGATCGATCTCTCACCTGGTAGAACCGCTTGCACGTCGCCGGATCGGCGTAGTTGCCGTTGCCCGTCGCGTGGGGGCACTCGAACTCTTCTTTGTTATTGTTGCTATTGCCGTTGCTGCCGTTGGGCTTCTTAGCCTCGTTTTGACTCCTGACTAAAACAGAATACGTGAAAGCGAGGTTAATTAAGAAATTACTTTACTCATTTGAGGATTAATGTCGTATTGTTAATTATTACGGTGATGAGGCGGGGTTGCGCAATGCGCGATTGCGCAAGGGGCGGTTGCGCGAGGCGCGATTGCGCAATGCGCGCTATTCGAGGAGAGGAGAGGATCGGCACCGCGAGTACGTAACGTGGACGTTTGGTAATTTTCGTCAATATTTGAACGGGGGAGAGAAACTTTTAAACTCTAATCAAAATTGAGTACATGTTGAAATCCCTAGGGAAACCCTCGGGCAGGCCAGAAGGTTTAAAATCCGGGAAATGTGTCAAAAATTCCCCAAAAAGCTCAAAAATTAACAGGTAAGCCCAAAGAGAAACCCTGGTGATCTTTCGAAATCCCTAGGGATAATCACGTGGGATAGGAAACAAACTAGGGAATCATTTCCTTAAGGACGGCTTTCGAGGTTCATGAATGCACCACCTAGGATCTCCAGAGAACGCTACAAATCCAGAAAAAATCCTAAAAAAATGTCTTCCATTTTTCCAGATCCCAGAAATCCAGGATTTTCCCCGAAATTCATTATTCTGGATGCACTATTGATCAATTCAATGATGCCTAAAAGTGTGAGATAGTTTCCAGAACACTTAATAAAAATCCAGGAAAATTTCCAAAGTCTACTAAGCGCCAGGAATGTCGTCAACAATCCAGAAATAAATTCCACAACGCGAGCTTAATTAAGGGAAGCTTCAGGGAACATCACAAAGGCTTCAGTAATAATTTCGGGATAAATCCAGGAAACATAATAACAGGAAGAAGGAAGGAAGGAAGAACAGAGTGATTTCAATACTTACTTATGGAACGTTACAGGGAATTGCATGGGTCAGTATCGGGAATATAATTTTCTGCGTTCCAGGAATATTACCAGGGATTACGGGATGATTCGAGGATTGAAAAACCTGGACGAACGTTCCATCGGCGCGCGTCGAAGTAACGTAAAGAAGGGGTGACGCCAGGAATCCAGATTTTAGGGAACCTTCTGGATCGACAGGAACCGACGTTTCATCGACGCACAACAGAGTGGAGAAAAATGAAAGTAAATACGGAGTCGATGTGAAATATGAAGGTTATGAAAGTTTCATCGGCGCGCATGGAGTTTAATGAGGAGCGAAACCTGGAGCGTTCTGGATGTAATCCCGGATAGGCGGAAAGGAACCCGGAATTTGCAATACTGACGATGAAAGTGGCTTTTCGGTGAGACGGTTATCCCGGATTTCGGTCAGAGCGCGGGCGCACGCGCCGACCGAAATCCTGGACGCCTCGGGCCTCTCCGCCCGGGAGCGGACCGGGAGGTAGGTACTCACCCGTGCCGGCGCAGATGCACAGGACGACCGCCAGCAGGCGGGCAGCTGTCGCCATCTTGTGCGGGTTCCCGCTCGGGGGCTTCGCGCGCGCTCCTTCCTCTTCCCTCGGGAGCTCGCGGCGCTGGGCGGATTCGCTTCGGGTTCGACGCACGCACCTTCTTCCCTCGACGTCCTGACGGCGATGCCCTCTCGTGATTCCTCTTCTGCGGCGACCCGCCTTCCTTCTTCGTCCGCACTTTCTTCGGCATTGCTCGGCGCAGGGGCGGCGGCGCGAGAAAGCGACGGGGTCGAGACGCGCGCCGCTGGCGGCGCGCGCACCGCCGAGGTGAAACTCCGAGTAAAGCGATTTTACTTGAAGAGCGGATGCGCGAGTCGCCGACGCGTCCGCTCTTAACTTAAGTACGATCTCGAGAATCCTAATCGGAAAATAATCACGGGACGTACCACGAATATAAAACGTATTACTCACTTAATCACCCATTTAGTTGATTAGGGTGATTAACGGCCGATTAGGAATATTACCTTATGATGTAACATTATAACCGTTATTACCGATACATAATTAATTTCGATAATATGAGGAAAAATACGAGGATGAATTACTAACGCTTTTATCTCGAAAATTGTCATCGTTGAAACGTTGAGACTTTGCAGAAATCATAAGTAAACCTTTGCTTAGGGCCAAAAAAAAATTAGCTCAATTGAGGCACTTTTGAAATTTTTGAGATTTTTTTTTAGCAAGTTGTAACAAGTAGATTGAAATTTTTTTATCTATTAAACCGCGGCAGTTGGAAAATTGAAACTTTGCCACCATTTAGGGTATAATCCAGTTAATTGCTTAAAAAATATTCGGCTCATTTGAGGCAATTTTGAGTAAATAACGAATTTTTTAAAGTATAGCAGCGTACATACTTTTCGTCTGGTCGAATTTAGTATTTTTTAACTCGGAAAACTCTTCAGTTAGGAAAATCAAATTTTACCGAATCATCAACCACACAATCGTCAACGCCTCAAAAAAAATTCCAACCGATTGAAGCACTTTTGAATTTTTTGAGAATTTTTTTGAGCAAGTTGTAACAAGTAGATTGAAATTTTTTATCTATTAAACCGCGGCAGTTGGAAAATTGAAACTTTGCCACCATTTAGGGTATAATTCAGTTAATTGCTTAAAAAATATTCGGCTCAATTGAGACGGCTTTGAGTTATTAACGAATTTTTTTAAGTATAGCAGTGTACTTACTTTTCGTCTGGTCGAATTTAGTATTTTTTAACTCGGGAAACCCTTAAGTTAAGAAATTGAAACTTTACCGAATCATCAATCACACATTCGTCAACGCCTCAAAAAAAATTCGAACCGATTGAGGCAATTTTGAATTTTTTGAGAATTTTTTTGAGCAGGTTGCAACGAGTCGATCGAAATTATTTTTTAAATTAACTGAACCAGGGCAGTTGGAAGGTTGAAATGTTGCCACCATTTAGGGTATAGTTCAATAAATTGCTCAATAGATTTTGGGTTTAATTGAGCCAGTTTTGAGTTAATAACGACTTTTTTTAAGTATAGTAACTTACTTACTACGCGATTGGTCGAATTTAGGAATTTTTAACTCGGGAAACTCTTAAGTTAGAAAACTGAAACTGTACTGAGTTATTAATCACACATTCGTCAATGTCACAAAACAATTCGAACCGATTGAGGCACTTTTGAATTTTTTGAGATTTTTTTTGAGCAGGTTGCAACGAGTAGACGGCTCAATTGAGACGATTTTGAATCAATAACGATTTCTATGAATAAGAGAAAATTATTCAGAACCAATCGAACACCACCGAATTTTTTCCAGAAAGCACTCAAAATTTCCAAAACTAAAACATTGAGCCTCTAGTGAGTCAAAAAAAAAATCGCCTCGATGCACATTAAAAAAAAATCGCACCTCTCCCCTCGCCGTTTAGATACCGACCCCTTCGCTCCCCCCACGTCCCCCTCTTCCCGGGGGACGCAGCTCGCCCTCACCCCCTACCTCCCTCCCTCCCCACGGTATCCCGCAGGAGGGAGCCCGTGCAACGTCCTCGAACCTGCCTCTAACCGGGGCATCGCACCCCGTTTGACCCAATTCCCCGTCCGCATTTTCCGTCAATGACGACATTCCCGGCTGACGTCATCCGGGATAGGAGGGACGATTTCATTCTGGAATACATCTCGCGCGCTCCAACGACACACCCCCCCCTCCACCCCCGGCTTCCAGGAACGTCCCGATCGGTCCCCCGATAGATTAATGTACATACGGAGCGACGCGCTCTTAAGAAAATCCAGAAATATCCCGCGGTATCCCCAGGGAACCGACGCGCTCCACTGCCACGTAGTAAAGCCCACGACGGGTATCCCTAGGGAACCCGGAGGTGGGATTTAGGTCAGCAGGGTTCGCACGAATGCATAATCCTGCAGGAAGAAACGAGCGAAACCCGAATTACTCCAGGGTGTTCCACGGGATCCTATCCCAAATTAACCTACAGGACCACACGATTATAAAAATTAATAATCAGGTTGCAGGAACATCCCTAGGGAACATGACGGGAAGTTTATGAAAATATATAAAAATTTATAAAATATATATCCCGATTATGTAAAAATATTCCCTTATCTTCCAGAACTGAAACCTTCCTTAACAGAAATCAATGGGGATTGCTTTGAAACTCTAACTTCCACGATTTCTACCGATTACCCCGAAGGAGTGCTTTAAATGCATCCTTAGGGAATTGTCCCCGAACCCTAAAGATGTTCCCTGGAATTCTTCAACTGAACCTCCAATTGGATTCACACTATTCGACGAACCTGAATCCAGACTCTCCCTCGGGAATCGTCGGGGTTAATTTATGGAATTGTTCCAGGATTTAGCCGACTACCCCGCAGGGGTCTCGCTGAGACGTAGATTAAATGTAAAATGTTCCCTAAACTAGTTTTTGAACCTGGACTGCGTGTTACCCTAGGGAATTCTTCTGAAAAATTTTGTTTTCCCGAGGGAATCATGTAAACTCGAACAGACTTCGAGGAATCGGATTCCAGGACAAGCCAACGTGCTAGAGCAAACGGAAAGTGTATAAAATTCCAGGATTTTCTATATTCAAAATTTCGGGATCGTTTTTCTGGAATGTTCCTTTGAACCTGGATCGAGTCCGGGAACACGTTATACTTTCGTTACGACGTCACAGTGATTGCGGTATTTCATCCCTCGGGATCCTCAACGGAGGTTCCCGCCGGAATTTTTTTAACGATCCCGCAGGAATCGTGCATCGGGACCCCCCCGGGGTGAGGCGGTCGCGACCGCCAAACCCGAAAACCTAAAAATAACCCCTCGCATCCCCATTCAGGCAGGAACAACGGCAAAAGTCGAGCCCCACATTCATGCCAGCTAGCCCCCCCTCCATTCCCCCCTTGTTCCCGGTCATCAACCCCTCGTGACCCATTTTATCCCGTTGCCTTCTCCCCCTCCCCCGTTCCTCCCTCGCTGTGTGACACACTTGCAACAAGTATTGACGTGCTCCCGTTCCCGGTGACGTCATAGGGTGCCGGGAGGGGGTCGTCCCACCTGGCGAGCGGGGGGGGGGGGGGTAAGGGCGAAGACGTTTTAGCTTCGGTCGGGGGGAAAGTATTAGCGGAGGCACATTAAATTTAAAAAAAATTTTTTTCAATAAGTCGAATTTACACGTACCCAAAAAATCCAATTTCGCCCTGAAATGGCCCTAAATTAGGGTCACGGCGATCTGAATGTCGTTTCGAAGAAACAAAAGAGGTTAACTTACCTTTACCCTAAATTAAAAAGTGGAATTTGCCCTTACCCTAAACTGACGAATTGTCCCTGATCCGAAAATTACGACGCAGGCAACTGAACTGAACGGGGAAAACATGGTATTACCCTTTCCACTAGAAACAAATGAGTCGAATTTATCTTTACCCTAAATTAAAACTATGCCCTAAATAGAAATTCTAAATTAAAAGATTCCAATTCTCCTGTACGATGAACTAAAAAATAGACCCTAAACTGAAAAGTCGAATTTACCCTCACCCCAAATTGACTATTTGACCTTCACCAATCCGAAATTTAGGGTCTAGACAAATTAAAGGGGGCATTAAAATTGCCCGAAGAAAAAATGGCGTTGTCTTTTCGACCAAAGAAAAGGGTCGAAATTACCCATACCCTAACCTAAAAAGTTGTATTTGCCTTTACCCTAAATTGACGAATTGACCATCGGCAATATGAAATTTAGGGTCAAAAAAAAACTTTGAAGTGGGAAGTAAAAAGCCACGAGGAAGAAATGGCGCTGTTCTTTCGACTAAAGAAAAGGGCGGAAATTACCTTTACCCTAAATTAGAAAGTTGAATTTGGCATTACCCTAAAATGACGACTTGACCTTCGTAAATTTGAAATTTAGGGTATAAACAAATTGAATTTTTTTCTTTTCGACGAAAGAAAAGGGTCGAAATTACCTTTACCCTAAATTAGAAGCCTTTACCCTATATCGGCGATTGAACTGTCGAAAAGTCGAATTTATCTATACCCTAAAATGAAACTTACCTTTAGGCGCGGCTAGAATCAAATCAGACGTCGAAAATGCCCCGAGACGAATACCCGTTACCCTAAACCGACGAATTGACCCACTCCCGGCCGAAAAATCGGGTCGCAGTAAATCCCCCCGAATTCGTAATTTTTCCCCAAAATCTTCCTAACCTCCCTTCCTCCCGAAAGAAAAAACAACAACAACAACAACAACAACAAAAGAACTCCCGAACGTCCCGCCCTCCCCTTTCCGTGCCCCCTCTCCCGGTTTTCCGCAAGAAGACACGTGCTATTTAACAATCAATCGAATGACGTCAGACCCTCTACACCAATCGCGCGTCGTTTTCATTCACCTCGCGCCCGAAGGAGAGAGAGAGAGAGAGGAACGGGAGTCCTCCTCGGGAGTTGCGGATTCATCCCGCAGAACTCCGGCGGAGTCCGCGCGAGCGACGGCGTCCCGAAGGAAGAGGCGTCCCGCAGGAGCGACGGAGTCGCGTAAGTTTTTGGCATGGGTCGTAACGAACTCGTTTTTTCTCGTAGGAAAAAAGGGAGTTTTTTTCCTTTAGGGAAAAAAAGGAGCTATCGAGAAAAAAAATTTAAGCATGAGTTTTTTTCGGGCGCGAGTCAATTCCCCTCGGTCTCGAAAAGAGAAAAAGAGGGGATTTAAATCGCCCCGTTTAACGCGGAGTGCATGAGTAGGGCATGCGTCGATTCGTCTGGACGAGTTACTTATGATGCTTAGGATTTTAGTCGAATTGGGCACGGGTAAATTCCCCCTATTTTACTGCAACAGTAGTTTTTGGAAGTGTTTCAGTGGGACGAGCGCCAATTCGACTTGTACGACGATGGTTTTGGGGATGCACGTCAATTCGTCTTGTACGAAAATAGTTTTCGGGGCGCACGTAAATTCGACTTTTACAACCGTCTTAGTGTCGGTTTTGGGCGGCGTCGATTGCGGTCGCGCCTAAATCCGGTATCCTTTCGGGCGCGAGTAAATTCCCCCCATGTGTCCCCCCGATCCCCGTCGTGCCTCTTAACACAAAAGAACGTCAATTTTTGTTTTAATCGACCCGTTATTATTTAACGGCCCGGTTAAAAAGTGAGTTTTCCGCGAATGACGTCACCGTAAGCCAACGATTTTCTCGATGACGTCGGGACCTTCACGACCCCCCCCCCTCTCTGCCTCCAGCAAATCGAGAAACCGGGTGGGAAACGAGGAGGTGTAGGGAGGAGGGGGGGGGGGACGTTCCCCCATTCGCCGCGGAGAGGAATCTGGGGCAGGAGTGACGTCATCGAGGGTACGGCGCAGGCACCGCGCCCTCCCCCTCCCGGTGACCCACTTACTAAAAATAGAACGGCCGTGAGTTAATAATAGAACGGCGGAGGGGGTACGTCGCCCCTTCTCCCCTCCGGTTTACGACCGCGCGGTAGTGACGTCCTCGTCGGCTATCGCGGAGTCGACGTCGCTGGTGCGGCCGCCCGACGACAGATGGCGCCGGCGTGCGCGCGCAACGCATCCGGGCCGCCGGGTGGCGGCCCCGCGCGGTCGACCTGTGCAACCTCAATCCAAGGCATAAACTGTGCGCTTCGAGACGAGTTTCTGCCTTAGATGGGTTCGTATTGGTCGACGCATCTCCTCGAGGACGCCGAGGCGCGGCAGGTAAGCGAGAAGGTCGAAGGGACGCACGGAAGCGCGCCCTTGCGGGGCTTCGCTCGCCCGCTAATCCCGTATAGGAAAAGGGGAGGGGGGGGGGGTAGGTAGGGAAAAATAGAAGAGAAGATAAAACCGTAACTTATACGGCCGTACACGCGAGGCTTCGGAAAGGTTTCGCTTGGCGCGGTGGAAGTCGAGACCGACCCACCCCCTTTTACAGCGATGTTAATCCTATCGATCACCCTGTACACATTAATTATCTTCAAAACTCCTCACCTCAAATATTCAACTAATAACTTAACTGACGAGCCACCCTGTACATTAATATTTGCAAACCGGCCTCAAGAGTAATTAACGCAATCTACCGATCGACAACTTCACCCTACTCAAAACTGCGCCACTCACTAATTCTTTAATTATTACTTTAATAACGTACCACCCTGTACAATTCATCCATGACCAATCATCTTCATACTCGATACGTCGAACAACAAACACGCCATCTTTAAAACCTCTCTGCCATTATTTATACAATTAGTACTTTCAATTTGTATCACCCTGTATATTAATAACTGCCAATCGTCTACAAGAGTAATTAAGGCAATCTATCGATCAACAATTTCCCCCTCCTCAAAACTGCGGGACTCAATAATTGCTTCATTATTACTTTAATAACGTGCCACCCTGTACAAATAACTTCACAATTAATTAATTCCTTGTATCAATCAACAAACGGGTCCTCTTCGAAATTTCTCATTTCACTAGTAAATTACACAATTACTACTTTCAATTATTTACCACCCTGTACAAGCAATCAATTATTAATCATTTATAAAGTTAATTAACTCACTAAATGGATAAATAACTTACGACAGTTATTACCTTAGCAGCTAATTACCAAATTATACCTGTTAACTTCGGGCCACCTTGTACAAATAATTAATTCCATTTCAAATTCAGAACTAATTACCTCATTACATCGATCAATGAATGGCCCAGTTTCTAGCTTATCAGTTAATCCCCGAATTAATACTTCTAGGTGCTACCCTGCACAAATAATTAATAACTAATCACCTTCGAAGCTAATTAATACACGTATCGATCAATAAATGCACCTTATTTAAACATTATAGTAGTTCATTAATAGGGCTTATCTTGTGCCACCCTGTAATTTAGATAATTAATAGTCAGCTTCAGAGCTAATTAATTCGTTACATCTATCAACGAATAACCTCATTTTAAAGTTTACTACTTAAGTTAATCATCCAATTAGTACTTTCAGCTGTATGCCACCCTGTACAATTAATTAATTATAAATCACCTTCAAACCTCCCAGAGATAATTAATTAAATCGATCAACAAATGGGCCCTTTCGAAATTAATTGCCTCAGTCAAATTACTTATTTAATAATTCCAACTATATTCCAACCTGTACAGTTAATAATTTCCGTAGTAATTACTTTTCGAAGTGATTAACTCATTAACACATGGTGTAATTAATTAATAATTTATATTCCTTGTGTAATTAATTAGGTTGAGACATCCTGTACAACAAATTAATTACCGATTATCTCCGTTCAATCCAATCATTTGATTGTAACGGTAATTAAGCAACAACTTGGGAGATTGTAATTACAGCTCGACCTATAAATTTAATTGATTAATAATAGCATTAATCCCGAACTAATCAATCAATGGGACTGGTAATTAAGTTACGTAATTAAAATCACCAGGGTCTTGATTTTAGCGCATTTATTAATCAGGGATTAATTACAAATTGCACCTGTCAATTAAGAGGTAATTAAGCAACAAGTTATGAAATATTATTAGAATTGAAGCCCACACTATATTAAATGATTAATAATTGCTCTTTAGAACGAATTAATTGTTCAATTAGACTGTTAATGAAATCTTGTGATAAACGTACAATTAATTGGTCCCTAATTACCCACTAATCAATTTTGCAACACCAATTACGTCCAATTAACTAATTAATTATTTGTACTGCTAATTAGCGCCGAAAGACTTGTAATTTTAATTGCATTTTCCGACCTAATTAATTCATCTGAGCTCTAATTGGTTGTAACGGTTCGAAAAGTGGGAGGGGCGCCGAAGAGGCCCTCTCATTGGTCGAGCAGCCTCGTCTGAAGCTTGCGGCCAATAGCGGACCATCAGACGCTGAGATTTACTCCCGTTGGTGGAAGGAAAGACCCTCTGATTGGTGGAGATTTGAAATCACAGCTTCTCATTGGCAGCGCCGACCGACGAGGGTGAAGGGTAAATGTGGGGTTAAGTCAAGGAATAATTCCCGATATAAATAATAATTAATTATCGATTATCCGATCAATTATCCGCTCATACTTTCCCACAGTTATTAATTATTTATTAATTAATCGATATCCAGATCGAGGGGGTGGGAGCGGGGCAACAGGGGGGGGGGAGTAGGGGATGCAAACTAGATTTATGAACTATTTCACGTAGATCGATAGTAAGACGACACCTGCGTTATTATCGCAAAGGCAAAAAAAATAAAATACAGACCCTCGACGGGTGGTGGGGGGGAACGCGGCGCGGGGGTGGGGGAAGAGGCGACGCTACGCCCCGTATAAAGGGGGCGAAACCTCTCAAGACGCCCCAGTCGGCGTAGACCCGCGGTCGACCACGAGGGGGTAAGTCGCAGATAGGTTCAACTTAGTTTCAGCGGAGGGTTCCTTCGATCGCCCTGTATACACAAAGAAGACGCTGTATGTAAGACTTTTTGAACGCTCTGTATATGTACAAGGTGATCTTAACGGCCTACTTAAGGATCGGTCATAATCTCTTAAACACTTTGTATTACGAAAGCGTTCGGTGTGTACAGGGTGATCGTACCGACTTAATGTAAGCGCCTCTACTCCTCCCTATACGGAATGATGCCGCCGCTGGATAAAACATTGTTCATACTTTTTGTAAACGCCTTGTATACGAAAGTATCGACGTATACAAGGTGGTCACACGATCATATGTACCTAGAAATCCACGTATACGTGGCGTTATACAGGGCGTTCAGGGACCACGTGCGAGGATCTCCCGAGGGAAGCGGCCCACTCCAGAAACCTTCTCACTGCAGTTGCTGGACGCTGCACAAGAGAGATTAGCAATACTCTTGTGCGTGTGACAGCGGCTATCGTGAGGTTTCCGAGCGACGAGCAGCATCGCCCTGTATATAATTATAAGCGAGCTAGACGGCGGCCTTCTGCGCACACTCGTAAACGCGATACGGGGGTGGAAAATCAAAAGGGGGGAGGCGCTGGCGTACGAACTGTATTGAGACTACCTTGCGCGCGCATCTGGACAAGTAAGGTTCTCAGTAGGCGAAGCACATGTCCTTGCTGTGGCCGATCTTCTCGAGGTTCGGCAAGCACGCGTAGTTTATCATCGGCGGGGGGCCGCACATGAGGATCAACGTGTCGTCCGACGGCGGGAACATGTGCTCCCTCAGCATCTGCTCGTCGATGAAGCCGGTGCTGTACTTCCAACCTACGGCCGAAAATCGAGGTTACTTGTGCTCAAATTGAGGTTATATATATGCTTAGATTGAGGTTATGTATGCTTAGCTTGAGGTTATCGGTGCTCAAATTGAGGTTATGTACGCTTAAACTGAGGTTATATATGCTTAGCTTGAGGTTATGTATGCTTAGATTGAGGTTATAAGTGCTTAGCTTGTGGCTGTGTTAAGCGTAGGTGCATGCAATGGTCCTAGCTAAATCTCTCTATCTATACCGAGCGTTTACCTTCGTTGGCACGGTCGAGCGTGTACCACAGGGTGAACCGACCCGGGAACCTCGCGACGACCTCCTCGAGCTCCGCCCGCACCAGGATGTCGTCCTCGCTCTGATTCGCGAACAGTATCGAGCACTCCGTCTCATCGTGCGGGTCCTTCGCGATGTGCCTCAGCAGCTGCAGTATCGGCGTGATGCCGACGCCGCCGGCGATCATCCCGACGCGGCGCGCCTCCACCAGCTGCGGCGGGTCCTTGCGCAGCTTCTTGATCGAGAACCGCCCGGCGCCGAGGTACTGCAGCCTGCCGGACGGGCCTCGAACCTCGATCGTCTCGCCGAGCTTCAGCGAGTCGACGTGCTGCGACATCTTGCCGCCGTCGGGGAACTTCGGGTGCACGCCCCTGAAGTACACCTTGATGACGAGGTCGACGTGGCCGCGGTCGTCGTCAGACGAGACCGGCGTGTACGACCTGATGACGAGCTCGTCGCCGATCTTGGCCGAGAGGTGGATGTGCTGGCCGACGGGCAGACCTACGGGCGAGCGGAAAAAAGTCACCACTACCGTTACCAGGATCTAGGACTCACCCAGGACCATGTCGTCCTCGGGCAGGGCGAAACGGAAGTTCCTCGTGTCGTGGCTGATTATCGTCTTCTCGATCAGCGGCAGGCGGTACTTCGCCTGCGGGTCCTTCAGGAGCACCTTCTTGGCCTTCCCTATAAATACGCTTTATCAACCTAAAGTGTCCTCTTGGCGTGCATACCTAATCACCTTTGCGGGACGAAGAGAAACTCCCGGCCAGGTAAAACTTGTAGACGACGATGGACGTGACGACGACGCCCAGCCCCAACGCTACCGACAGTAACTACAAAACAATGGCGCATAATTAATTTCACCTCTTAAACCCCGGCTAATTGCTAATTAATAATGGATCAAGGGGTCGAATAATTAACATATCATCAGTATACCTCTACTAGGTCGAAGGACATGGTGGGACGCTCGTGATATTCAGACTGAGGCGAGTTAGGTTACGTGGTCAAGGCAAAAGCACGACCTTTAACTTACCCCACTAGATAAATTTGCCATAATCACTTAAGTGCGATAATTGAGATAAGTACAACGTACCAAACGTACAAATGTAGAAGTGAGGTTAAGTCACGTTGCTTTAAGTATTGCTGGTTGCCTGAAACCACTCGAAACGTAATTGAATCCTGCGATTTCAATGGAAAATTGTACGTAAACGTCACTACTACCGCCAATAAGGGCACGTCTCGAATTTCATCCCTCTGTACTTGTGTATTGAAGTTTTGTAATTTCATATTTTGTGTTCTGTCATCAATACATTGCTAATCTGAGTCCTGTGTTTCATTCCTCATACATAAGGACCAGAATACTGTAATCGGTCGCCATTTCGTGGCGAATGACGTACAGATGGCAGCACTCGAAAACGGAAACCTGTTTATAAATCAATACTTATAGGGAAAGTAGGAGTTATTACCACTTATTCAAGTTTCGGACCCAACGAAGAGCGCCATCTACGTAACGGTAGCAACCAATTAGACACTATTGTCTATACGATATAAGTGGAGTATAAGGGGCAGAATAGTGCGATCGGCCGCAATTTTGGGGTGAATTTAGAGTATACTTTACATTTCCAACTGATCATTACGTTAAAACAGCCCCAAAACGGCAACAGATCGCAGCACTTTACATATCTAACCAGAATTTTTACAAACTTAAGGAATAGAGAAGGCATTGCCGTACAGATGGCAGCACTAGAGAGTAGAAAACTGTTCAGAAACCAGCTACGACGTCTCCACGACTTATCCAAGTTTCGAACCCAACGCGAGCGACATCTATGTACGGGTAGAATCTTTAAATTAAGTGCAGTAAATTGGGAAATTCAAGTACATACGAGCGTGAAATACGTTCTTCTCTACATAACCTGGAATATCTCGGCTCAATTACGATCTGTGGCATATTAAACGGCACCAGATGTAGTGTAATATTAAGCCCATAGAAAGTGCAATAAAATGTTCTCTAGTGACGCCACCTTGTGTCCAGTAGAAGAAACACTATTTGGCTGCAGTTTCTAGGTTTGATTCCAAGGAGGAAACGAGATGGTAATTTAGGGTTCGGCGGCTAGGCGAACTAAATCGTGAAACGGTGCAATTCTTAGCGAGCGCCATCTGTTGAGGGGTGGCGTCAGTTCCAGACAGCTTCATCGATTTCACGGTCGTGATTGGTGGAGGGCAGAGAAACGAACGTCGTATAGAATATACCCTTTATTGCGTCGAAGAATAATCGCTACAGCCTAAATCACACTCTCGAGGTCCGCGCCGAGTCACTACAACAGCATATACGTCGGCTCCTCCTCGTGCCTCGGCTCCGCCCCGGGCCCCAAGATCCGCTCGATCACCTCGCAGATCTCCTCCTCCGCCTCCTCGTCGCGCCGCCCGCCGACGACGGCGTCGAGGTCGCGCACCATCTCGAGGAACGCCCCCGGGCCGTCCTCGGCCCCCGTCGGCCGCACCTCGTGCCCGTTCAGCAGCCTCGCGAGGCCCTCGAGGTGCGCGACGGCCGCGAGCGCCACCTCGCGGTCCCCCGACGAGACGGCGTCCGCGAAGGCCGCGAGGCACCCGACGCGCTGCAGCTCGTCGAGCACCTCGGCGAGGATGCGCGCGACGCCGGCCGCGTCGAGCGAGACGATCTTGCGCGACTGCCTCGAGAACGTGACGGCCGGGAAGGCGCCGTCGATCGCGCCGCGCAGCGCGAGCCGCGCGTCGACGACGGCGCGCCAGAAGGCGAGCGCCTCGAGGCGCGGCGCCGCCGCGACGCACTCGAGCGCGCCGCGCGGCAGCCGCAGGGGGTCGCGCGCGTACGCCGCCGTCAGCACGGCGCACGTCGGCGCGGCGAGCTGCGCGCGCTCAGGGCCGCGCGCCGACTCCGCCAGGCGCGCCTGCAAGCGGAAAATGGCCCGACTCGTGAAAATGCACGCACCGTTTCACGGTTTTTCCTCAATAACTCCCCTGTCCTCCGACCGATCACCTTCATTTCTTGCACACGTATAGGCTACTAAATTACCTTTCTTTTGAGGCATCGTGCGCATTCGTAACCACTGAGCTTCTCGAGTAATGAGCGAGACAATAGTAAAGCGTACTCACGTAGACTTCATCGTCGAGCAGACCTGCGCAGAACTCCTCGACCTTCGCGATCTCGGCGAGGCAGCGCAGCGCCGCCGCCCTGACGCCGGTCGAGGCGTCGTCGAGCGCCATCTTGAGGACGGTGCACGGGAAGCCGGCATCTAGAATGACCCGCCTGTACGAGACGAACTCTGGAAATGAGAACGCACGTTAAATGGTCCTCAACTCAACAAACGCACTCACTCTCCCTGGCGAGCGTCGCCGTCGTCTTGACGACGCCGAGCGCCGCGACGCGCACCCCCTCGTCCTCGCTGCGCAGCTTCGCGTACAGCATCGGGCCGAACCGGCCGACGTCCGGGTCGCGCTCGTTGTCGATCAGCAGCGCCATGCCGGGCGACATGTAGTTCGAGACGGCGACGTCGAGAAGCTCGAGGCTCTTCCTCACCACCTGAAAGCGCGCAGAGACGCGTCAACGTGCGTCGCCTCGCCCCGAGGCAGCGCGAGGCGATGGAAGGACCTTACCCGCGGCGACCAGGCGGACACGCCGAGCGCGTCGAAGACGATCCCCGTGACCTTGATGCTCTCGACGTTCTCGCGCCACGTCAGCCCGAACTTGTCGCACATCTCGGCGTTCTTCTCGAGCAGCGCGACGACGTACTCCTCGGGCGGCTCCTCGACGGCGGCGCGCGCGCGCTCGACGCGCGACGTCACCACGTCCTGCAGCATGTAGACGAAGCTGCGCGCGAGGCTGCCGAGGTGCTCGGCGTCGTACAGCTCGCGCGAGACGCGCACGCTGCGTACCGCCGCGATCGCCATGTCGTACGTGACGTGCGCGTCGAGGTAGTTCACCCAGGCGCTCAGGTGCCGGTAGGTGAGCGGGTGCAGGCCCCTCATGAACGTCGTGTAGTAGTCGTTGCGCAGGTCGTCGAGCAGGTCCCAGAAGTCAGGCTTGAAGCCCATCTTATTCGTCTCGACGTAGTACACGTGCATCGTCTGCAGGATCAGGATCTGCGCCTCGAACATGACGCGCACGTTCTCGGGCGACAGCTCGACGGCGTCGAGGTCGCGCACGCGGCTCCAGTACTCGTACGACAGGTTGCATAGCTCGTACATGTGCGCGTAGTCGCCGGCCGTGCCGGTCGCGACGATCGCGCCGAGGATCGTCGTGCCCGGTTGCATAACCTTCGTCTTGTAATCCCCCGCGTGCATCAGCCGGTACAGCCTGAAGAAGGCGAGGAGGAGCCTCGTTTTGTTCACGGCGAACGCGCGGTCCGGGTCCTCGGGGCGCCCGGCGAGCCGCCCGAGCCTCGCCTCCCAATCGTCGAGCTCGTCGTCGATGTAGAACAGCTCATCGGGCGGCACGCGCTTCTGCCAGATCACCTCGAGCGCGCCGTGCAGCACGCGCAGCGCCGCCGCCGACGCGCACGCCGTCTCACCCCCGACCTGCGCGACCAGCGACTTCAACACCCTCGCGCAGAACATCCTATTCACCCCCTTCGTACCCTCGACCAGCTCGGCTACGTACTGGCAACACCTCGAGAACACCTGCAACAACGAACCCTCGTTACACGCGATTCTAATACTGCGCATCCTCTCACCTGCGCGTCCTCGCTCCGCGCAGCTAGCCCGACGACCTCCGACCAGTACTTCGTCGATATCGTCCACTGCAGGCCGGACGTGTGGCCGAGCACGACGGCGAGCGCGGCGACGTAGCTCAGCTTGAGGCGGCGCGAGGCGAGCGGGTCGCGCACGAGGCCCGCACACGCGCAGAGCAGCGCCTCGAACACGGAGTCGAAGCTGAGCGCGGAGAAGGTCTCCTCGTCGGCGCAGACGCGCCCGGCGACGTCCGTCGCGAAGGCGAGCAGGTTCACGGGCAGCCTCGGGGGCGGCGCGCAGCTCCACAGCGAGGCTGCGCGCGCGAGCCAGGCGGCCGCGAATCGTCGCTCCGCCGACAGGAACGAGGCTGGAATTAGGCAGGGATGGAGGGAGGGGTCAGTCGGGCGAGCCCACTAACGGGAGCGGCCCGAATAATCCCCGCCCGCCCGTCGGTTGCAAATGGGAGGAGTCACCACGCCCCCATCGTTCCTCCTACGCGGCCATTATAAGAGGGGACGGATCACCCTTGTGGGCGGAGCTTAAAATCTCGCGTCGCCATTGGCTCTTTCGCCTGGAATTTAAGTGGTAGGAGCCCCTTAATCGGGACGAAATAAAACCAATGACACGCCCTCACGGATTTCCAGTATTGCTATTGGCCAGAGAAAGTAATGGTGGGGAGGTGCTGAAGACAGTAAAAATAGGAGACAAAAAGAAGGCGTGGACATCATTGGTCGTACGACGATAAGTGGGAGGAGCCTCTCCAATCCTCTGGGCGCGTTCTACCCCAGGAGAGGTCCGAACGTACCTGGAGGTTTGGCGCCAATTTCTCGCGCCGCTATTGGCTCGCTCGTGGGCGTGACTTGAGATCAGATCGTCTCATTGGTTCAAAATGAAGACAAAGAAGAAGATTGTGATTGGTCGAGGCACGGAGTGGGAGGGGATGTCTAAAACCCGCGGTCTTCTTATTGGTCGGAGGTGAGGAGGGGGCGTGGCAAAGCGGCGGCCCTTACCTCCGGAGGCGGGGTCGATCCTGCAAAGATGCCGGAGCAGCACGTCCCACGCCCTATCCTCCAAGCTGGGGCTGTCCTCCAGGAGTCGGTCGAGGACGGCGAACAGGACGGCGTTCCTGGCGGCGCTCGGGGCGTCCACTTCCATGATTCTGGATCACTGGAAGGAGGTAGAACGAATTTTGAGGTTAGGCGGACGAAATTCGGGATCGACTGGAATATCCCAGGGTTGCGTTGGTACTTACGATTCTCCCGTGGGTAATGGGCATTTCCCACGTCGAGGAAAAGACGATTTCAACGTGATAATCGAAAACGCGTACGCAGCAAAGCACGAGGACGTGTTGATTGTTTTTAAAACGACGTTTGACCTTCAGCTAGGAGCTCATTATCTACGAGATAAAACATATAATTATTATTTTTTTTATTAATCATCTGCAATTAAACGTACACACGACGGATCCCGCGACGATAGATGGCGCTCGTGCTCGATCGATAGGCGGCGAGCTCAACTGAGCTCACACCAGATGGCGTTTCGAGGGTTCTCGCGCCTAGGCCGCGTCACTTCGGCCTCCGCTCGGTAGATGGCGCGATAGCGGAAATACAAGGGAATCAAACTAGATGGCGCCCAAAACTTTTATTACACACTTTTAAGCTACAAAGTAATTACATATTTAAATCTCCTCATGTACTAATAAATCCCTTAAGGGTATCGACGTCGTTTAGCTGTACAAATGATAAAACCATCACAGCTTAATAGACTATATGTATGGGTATAATGTATACGTGTATACGGATATGAACGGAAACTCCTTGTGCGATCCCCTCTTCGTCTTTCATATCTCAATAATAACAAAAAGGAAAAAATATTTATCATAACAACAAGTGTAACACAATACTGTCTTTTACAAGTTACTTAGGTTAGTACCTGGATCACCCGCCAGGGGCGAAAGCGACGGCTGCGCAGATCGCGAAAGCGCGTCGCCCTCGCGCCCTCGTATTAGTAATAACGATAATAATAAATCTACGTATCATATAATTCGAAACACACCGTAATTTCCTCGTCCCCCCAACCCCACTAGGAAGGGGGGGATCCTTATATATTTTCTTGTCTTTTCTCAGTAAGTTTTAGTCTGTGCGTGACGCCACCTATCGGTCGGCCGCGTAAATAATGTAAAAATGGAAGCGCGGAAGCTCATAGAAATACATGTAAATACTATATTTTCTCTCTCTTAAGCTCATTTTGGATTGTTTTTTTTTTAAAGACGTTTGTCGGGTATTGTTGCGTCATATAAAAGTGTTCCATTTTCAACATGATGATGATGATCGATCAAAGACTTACGTTCTAAAATTACGTGTATATATATATCATATATCCTCTTAATAACATATAATCATGTAAGTACGTGACGTACGTATATAAATAAGTACTTAGGTCCCTATAATTGTCTTCACATCACAAATATATCTAATTCATGAAAATTACGCGAAACGCGTAATTAATTTAATTAGTTTGTAGGAACGGCCTTTAGAAAAATATGTCCGATAATTAATTAACCGTATAATTAATTGCCCGCGCGACGTTTGTGATGACCAAACGAGATAATTAAAATTAAACAACCGCGCGGCGACGTCGCTTGAGTGCGTACCCACCTTTAGACGTAGTGCGCACGCGCCGTAGCTTCCAAAGCTGATCCTTAGACTAGGGACACGCGCAACGTAATAGCAAAGAAAAGGTGGAGAGGTGCGCATGCCCCTTAAGGCGTAGCGAAAAAAATATTTTTTTTAAGATTTAAAGGAGTGACGTACGTAACGTAAACGCAGCGTGAACGTAACGTGCGCGTGCGCCTTAAGCCGACATGAAATGCGCCGTAAGTTAAAGAGAGACTAAAAGCGAGTATGACGCGACGCCATGTGGACGCGCCTTTAGGCGTAACGGATTTGAAGTAAACGTAGCGACGTGCGCACGCGCCTTAAGACGTAAGGTTCCTTAAGGACCCATAGAATTTTTTTTAAAAATGTCTTAAGGGAGTGACGCACGTAGCGTAAACGCAGCGTCAACGTGACGTAACGTGCGCATGCGCTAAAGGCCGGTATGAAAGGCGCCGTAAGCAAAAGAGACGTACGTGAACGTGCCTTTAGGGCGTCATGCAATGCTATGGATTACCGCAGCGTAAATCTTACGAATTCGAAAATATTCGCCCGTCTTAAGGTGGGTACACACGCACCTGCGCGGAGCGTAATCGGTCTGAAGGCGAAGCCACGCGAGCGACGTCACGCGCATGCGCGTTAAGGTGTCCTAAATTTCGGGGTGAGAAACAACAAATCTTAATTTCGAAGGGAGGTTCTGAGGGGGTGGGGGGGCAAATGGGGGAGGAGTCTACCAAAACTACACCTAAAAAAAAGAAAACAATTAAAAATATCACAAATAACACAACGTTTCCGTTTCTCTTTTTAGAAAAAAATTTCTCCTTTGTCTTTATACGTGCATGTCGGAATTAGGGGGGAGCGGGGAAGAGGAAACCGGGGCGTGGGGGGGGGGTAGGAATGGACGAGACGTCTTGTCTTTTTTTCCGCGGTTCGTCCCGAGGGACCCCCCGGGCGGGGAAGTTCCCACGCGTCACGGGTACCGAAAGTGGGGAGAGGGGGTGGGGGCGTCGCTCCGCTGTACCGGAGGCGGTCGCGCCCTGAGCTCCGCCCCCTTAGAAAAATAGATATTAGATACATATAAGATAGACAGTGAGCTGATATGATGCACACGTTCGCAAGGCACGATTTGTATTTCGAGACTCAATGGCACTTTCTGTGTAGGAGGGGGCGGGGAGGGGGGAGGGGCGAACAGAAATCGAACCGTCGAAATTTCCTCTCTCTCTCTGCGTGTGCGTTGGTTGATGGAGGGGGCGGCCGAGGGCGCGCCCCTCGTCGTCCGTCCTCGAACTCGACGACAATAATAATAATAATAACAACGAGGAAGTTCGACTGGGGGCGTGGAAAGACAGGACGAGAGACGCCCCCGGCATTAGGGGAGGAGGGGGCGGGGCCGTCCGGTCGGCGATCACTCGGGCGAGTCCGGCTCCGCCCAGTCGACCCTCGCCCAATCGGGCAGCTCCGTGGTGAACTCCCACTCGGGACCCTGCAAGAGAGAGAGGGGGGGGGGGTCGGTGAGAGGCGGTGAGAGAGGCGGATCCCGAAGCGGCGGGCGGGGCTCACCTGGTACTTCCACGCGTGCAGGTACATGACGAGGTCCTGCGGCTTCGGGTCCCTGTAGCGCACCTTGCACTCGTAGCAGTGGCGGTCGACGGTCATCTTGTCCGGGTTGAAGCTGAGGTCGGGCGCCTCGTGGCCCGTCTGCGTCGCGACGGTCACCTTCGGCTCGGCGCGGCGCCGCTCCCGGCACGGCGACGGCTCCCGCGACGCCGGCTCCGGCTCCTCTGTAAAGGGACAGGAGGTGAGTAGGGAGGCGCGGCTCGGGCGCCGGCCCTCTCACCCTTGGCGACGTCGTCGAGGCGCGGCTTCGCCGAGGCGTCGAACATCGAGAGCTCGGCGTCGCCGTCCATGCCGAGCCAGTTCTCGGCGTTGTGTATGTGGATGAGGTCGCGGACGAGCTCGTCGTCGGTCTTGCCGCCGAGGTCGCCGCCCTTGCCCTTCCTCGGGCCGAACACGTCGTGGTTGTAGAGCGGATCGTTGACGACCGGGTAGCCGAGGTACTGCAGGTGGACGCGGATCTGGTGCATCCTGCCGGTCTTCGGCCTGCAGAGCACGACGCTCGTCGAGCCGTTGAAGCCGAGCTTCTGGAAGTACGTGACGCAGTCCTTGCCCCTCGGCGACACCTTGCACACGCCGATCTTGTAGCTGACGACCTCGATCGGCTCCGTGCACTCGATCGTCTCGCTGCGCGCAGGAAAACACTATATATATATATCCCCACGTAAAACCCTACCGCGCATACTCACTCGGGGAACTCCCCCTCGACCCTGCACACGTACTCCTTGGAGACGAGCCTGTTGCGGATCTGCAGCTCCATCTGGCGCGCCTTCTTCGGCGACCTGCCGAACAGCAACAGGCCGCTCGTCAGCCGGTCGAGCCTGTGGATGGTGCGCAGGTTCTTCAGGTTGTACTCCTTCGCCAGGATGAAGACGACCGTGTTGTGCCGGTACCGGCCGCACGGGTGCACCTGGAAAAAGAAGCCAAGACCGCGAGCGTCACTCGGGGCGCGCGCGCGCGCCTCGAGGGCTCCGGCGGGGAGGGGGGGGGGTGCAGGGCCGCGGCGCGCGCAGCTACTCACCGGTAACGAGCACGGTTTGTCCAAAACTACTAATTCCTCGTCAACATGTAACAACTTGATCGGCCTCGCTAATACAGGTGTCTCATGCCTGTAACGTACACGAGAGGCCGTTATATATCGGAACGAACATCCGTACGTGACGTCACACGTGGGAGTAGGGTGGGGGTGGGGGTGGGTTAAGTACTAGTCGTTGCGCATGCGTTAAGGGACAAACTACGTGCGTGAAACCGGTGATGGCGGTCCCATGGGCCACTTACTGGTATCGAGGCTGGCTTGTTCACGACCACAATGTCCTCGTCCATGTGAACGATGGTGATCGGTTCGCTAGTGACCGGCACCTCGTGTCTGGAACATTCCACAAGAAGAAAACAACGAGCTCAGTACGTCCGAGACGGCGGGAAAATCGAAGCTGCGCAGTAGCATACTGAAGCCGCGCACTCGCATATCGAAGCTGCGCAGTAACACAACGAAGCTGCACACTCGCATATCGAAGCTGCGCAGTAGCACATCTAAGTTGCGCAGTAGCACATGGAAGCTGTGCGGTATCATATCGAGGCTGCGCAGTTGGAGATTCGCGAGTGCGCGCGCAGCAGCTTCGACCTTCCCGGGTTAGAGGTATCACACGTCACCGATTATGGAAAAAATTCCACGCAAACGTCATAAAACGCTACCTGTGCACGACGTTGGCGAGCAGGTCGTTGTGCTTGAGCCTGTAGTCGGTCGCCACCTTCTCGTAGTTGACGGTGAGCGTGCCCGCCTTTATGCAGCGCTCGTACTCCTCGGCCGGATGGGCGCGGAACTCCCTCGCGAACACGTCGAGGATCCGCTCGCCGACCCAACGGCCCTTCGTGAAGGTCGTGAACGTGAAGTAGTACGGGTAGACCTTGCGCAGACCTGCGCGGACGAAACTCTGAATGGTCCTTCGAGCCGCGTCTAACGGTGAACTTACCGTTCTCGATGTAATAGGAGGTCTCGTTGTAACGGTCGTCCGTGAAGCCGGGCCTCTTCGCCTTCAGCGCTTTCGTCTCCAGTTTCGCCTGTGGGATAGAAGAAAAAATAAGGGGAAATTAGGGAAAAGTTCGACGTCCCGGATTTATCCGAGTCCGTATGCGCCTTCTCTTAGCGGAAAACAGTTCCCCCCGGGCCCCATAAATTAACTCCGGGGACTTACCTCCCACCCCACCCCGCGCACGTCCAGGATTACACGGGCCCTACCGCGATTTATTCCCCCCATATTCCCGGTCTTATCCCTTATAACGGTGACACGTGTGGGGAAAGTAAAATATTTTTATTTATCCGAGAGTTTGATCACGTACGTATTTCGTAGCTTTAAAACCGCCCTCCCCCCCACTCTCCCCCACTAAGAGAAGTCGGGGTGGGGGGCGAGAGGGGGTTTCGACGCAAACGGTACATCATAACGAGGTTCTTTATGAATATAGTTACGTCGTCGCGCTTGCGCAGAACACGAAAACGAACCCGCACGCCCCCTATCGGTCCGACCGATAACTAACGGCCGCATCCTCTAAAATTTCCCGAAACAAATTAAGACGAGACTTCCCGTAAGGCAGCCTGGATATTGCCAATTAGTCTGGATGAGTCCTCTCCAGGTTCCAGGCGGATTATAATCGTGAATATTGCAACGTTCCGGATGATGAAGTTCCAGGCGGGGGGTCCTGCAGGACCCCCGACCTTCGTGTAATCGGGAATAAAACGGGAAACGTCCGGGAATTTTCCGCGATGCGGGAGAGACGTTGAAACGTTCTTTTCTCTGGGATAACTGGGAGCATTTCCGGGAACATTAAAAGGGAGGGGGCGAGAGCCATCAGGAAGCCTATGGTGCCACGATCCAGGGAATGTTACAGGAAGCCGGGAAAGATCTAGGAAATGCTTAAAATCTATTAGGACGTACGTCGTTTTATAGAAAACACGTGCACGGGATTTATCCAGAAAACTGGAATGTTCCAGGAAATGCTCAAAAACAAGCAGGATGAACACGTATGGGAGTTTTCCTGGGAAATTGTAAAGGTCCAGAAATATCCCAGTAATAACCAGAATATCCTGTGGTTTCTAAAAACTCCCAAAAATGTGTTTCCGGGATCTCCACAAAAATCAGAAAAATTCCACGAAAATCCAGCAACTATCAGAAAGCCCTGTGGGTGCACAGAACGTAAAATATGATCCAGGGAATTTTCCGGAAACAATAGAAATATCCGCACCAAGAGTTCCAGAGTATCCCGGCTTCTAAGCATATCCAGAAAATTCCAGGAAACCTGGAAACGAAGGAAGCTTTGATTTGTTGTGTTTTGGAGCTCTAACTACGCGTTTTTTGGGTTCCCTAGAAATCCCGATTCCACTTTCTGAGCCGTTCCAGAAAATCTGGATACATCAACGAATCAGTAAAAAAAGGAGCGAACTCGCTTCTGGCGTACACCTCGAGGCGTTCCAGGGAAAAAATCCGGGATTCCCGTCGACCTTCCCGAAAACTTCCAGGAATAACGCGACCTCGGACGGCATCGGTTCCCGCTGGAATAACTCTTCCCGCATTCACCGCATCGTACGTCCGTCCGTCCGGGTTTCCAGATGTCCCGTAACGATAACTCCCCGGGCGGAATAAAATCCGTTCCCGTAGCGAAACGGGAGAGAAAGGGGAGAGCGCCATTGTTCTATCAGAGGGGAAAGTTTGGATACGGCGTGCGGTCCGGATATCCATCCGCCCGGGGCGCTTTTGTTCCAGGATTTCCGCCCCCTACGCTCACCTGACGTTCCTGCGAATGCTATCGGTCTATTCGACTTATTTTCGCTCTTTTCCGGGACCCTCTGGAACCGTTTCGGTTTCCCGATACTCTCCTGGAGTCGATAATCCCGGAAAATGAGATTTCCAATCGAGCGACGAGTTTAATTTCCCGTGAAAAGCGTCGGAGGGGGAATTTCCTCCCGACGTTCCAGACTTTTCGTCCGCATAATCCCGACCCTAAGTCACGAGCTGGTCGTCTTGCGATCTGACCCTAAATCGTAATTTAGGGTCGAGACGGCGCGAAACTCTCCCGGAGGTCCGTCACCCTAAATCATTCTGACCCTAAATTCACCGCAACGTGGCCCTAATGCAAGTTTCAACCGTCGCGCCCCCTTTTTCAAATTTGTCGGACAAAAAAATTGGACTAGTGATGTGATTTAGTTGCGATGTGGCCCTAAATGCCCGAATCCAGAATATCTGACCCTAAATGAGGTTTGTATTACTTCTGGATTGTCGATAATACGACCCCTAATTGACCCTAAATTGCAATTTAGGGCACGATCGAACCCTAAATTATAAATTAGGGTCAATTTAGGGTAATATCTCGAAATTCTCGCCAAAATCGAGGTCGAGCTCGGGCCGACCATAAAACCTAAATTTCGACGTCCCCCGTATACCCGTCAGCTGTCAAAAAAGAGGGCAGCCATGCACGTCAAGTTCGACTCTGTCGTGCACCTGCACAGCCGCGACGAGTGCCTCAAGTTGGCCCTCGAGAAGCGACTCGGCAAAGGTAATTAAGTACCCAATCAATCAATCAATCAAATCAATCAATCAAATCAATCAATCGATCTAAAGCACGATTCATCGATTTAAGCGCCGCCGAGGCGGAACCCGTACACCGATTGGAACGAAGGTGATTATTTTGAGGATTTTTCTCTTCTTTTTTGGGGGCGGTGGGGGTGATTTTTGGAAAATTTCAGGCTTCGGCTTCCTGTGCTCGTTCGTCATGAACCTGGCCGTCGCCGTGCCGAAGATCGTCGTCGGCGTGACGTACATCGACGAGTGCCCGACCAACGGCCACGTGCCGGTGTACCTCGTCGTCGGAGGTGAGCGATTTAGGGTCAGGTTTAGGGTCGAGACGGAACCGAGATTCCTCGCGCGCCATTTTGATCCCTTTCCGATTCGTTCCCCGGTTAGTGCACGGCGATTTATGGTCGAATTCATCGTTTCCGCTTTGATTTAGGGTCAGATTAGGGTCGACGATACCTGACGATCTGGATTTCCATTAGAACTCACCGACTCCAGTCAGAATCGACCATGGGACAGGCTCATTTACGGTCACTTTGTACCATAATTACGATTTAATCTTAAATCACAACTAAAAAAAAAAAAAATCGGATTTAGGGTCAAATTTGACCCTATTTTATGTTACGCTTGAATAAATACCAAGGTTATGTTATGAATCAGTGTTAAAGGTTATATTCGATGTTCTCACGATTTAGGGTTCACGGTGGTCATCAAGCGGATTTAGGGTCAACGTGTAGGGACGGTATTTCAATTTAGGGTCAATATTTAGCATCTAGAGATACCATTGGGTCATGTAGTGTATTGTAGCTAGAGCGAGACGAAACGAATTAGGGTCACGTCCTATTTGATTTACGGTCAGATTTCGCCTAAAGCTGACTCGTTATTTAGGGTCAACCGTCACTTTAGAAAAGTTAGTTTTACTTGCAGAAATGCCTCGATTTAGGGTCAGATTTCTACCAAAGCTGAATCGCGATTTAGGGTCAACTGTCCCTTTAGGAAGTTTACATGGAAGAAAAACCGATTTCCACCGATGCTTTAATTTAGGGTCAATATGTAGCATAGAGAAATAATTTTGGGTTAGGTATTGCACTGTAGCTATAACGAGAAGAAACGAATTAGGGTCACGTTCTATTTGATTTAAGGTCAGATTTCGCCTAAAGCTGACTCGTTATTTAGGGTCAACCGTCACTTTAGGAAAGTTAGTTTTACTTGCAGAAATGCTTCGACTTAGGGTCAGATTTCTACCAAAGCTGAATCGCGATTTAGGGTCAACTGTCCCTTTAGGAAGTTTACATGGAAGAAAAACCGATTTCCGCCGATGCTTTAATTTAGGGTCAATATGTAGCATAGAGAAATAATTTTGGGTTAGGTATTGCACTGTAGCTAGAACGAGAAGAAACGAATTAGGGTCACGTCCTATTTGATTTAGGGTCAGATTTCGCCTAAAGCTGACTCGTTATTTAGGGTCAACCGTCACTTTAGAAAAGTTAGTTTTACTTGCAGAAATGCTTCGATTTAGGGTCAGATTTCTACCAAAGCTGAATCGCGATTTAGGGTCAACTGTCCCTTTAGGAAGTTTACACGGAAGAAAAACCGATTTCCGCCGATGCTTTAATTTAGGGTCAATATGTAGCATAGAGAAATAATTTTGGGTTAGGTATTGCACTGTAGCTAGAACGAGAAGAAACGAATTAGGGTCACGTTCTATTTGATTTAGGGTCAGATTTCGCCTAAAGCTGACTCGTTATTTAGGGTCAACCGTCACTTTAGAAAAGTTAGTTTTACTTGCAGAAATGCTTCGATTTAGGGTCAGATTTCTACCAAAGCTGAATCGCGATTTAGGGTCAACTGTCCCTTTAGGAAGTTTACATGGAAGAAAAACCGATTTCCACCGATGCTTTAATTTAGGGTCAATATGTAGCATAGAGAAATAATTTTGGGTTAGGTATTGCACTGTAGCTAGAACGAGACGAAACGAATTAGGGTCACGTCCTATTTGATTTAGGGTCAGATTTCGCCTAAAGCTGACTCGTTATTTAGGGTCAACCGTCACTTTAGAAAAGTTAGTTTTACTTGCAGAAATGCTTCGATTTAGGGTCAGATTTCTACCAAAGCTGAATCGCGATTTAGGGTCAACTGTCCCTTTAGGAAGTTTACACGGAAGAAAAACCGATTTCCGCCGATGCTTTAATTTAGGGTCAATATGTAGCATAGAGAAATAATTTTGGGATAGGTATTGCACTGTAGCTATAACGAGAAGAAACGAATTAGGGTCACGTCCTATTTGATTTAGGGTCAGATTTCGCCTAAAGCTGACTCGTTATTTAGGGTCAACCGTCACTTTAGAAAAGTTAGTTTTACTTGCAGAAATGCTTCGATTTAGGGTCAGATTTCTACCAAAGCTGAATCGCGATTTAGGGTCAACTGTCCCTTTAGGAAGTTTACACGGAAGAAAAACCGATTTCCGCCGATGCTTTAATTTAGGGTCAATATGTAGCATAGAGAAATAATTTTGGGATAGGTATTGCACTGTAGCTATAACGAGAAGAAACGAATTAGGGTCACGTCCTATTTGATTTAGGGTCAGATTTCGCCTAAAGCTGACTCGTTATTTAGGGTCAACCGTCACTTTAGAAAAGTTAGTTTTACTTGCAGAAATGCTTCGATTTAGGGTCAGATTTCTACCAAAGCTGAATCGCGATTTAGGGTCAACTGTCCCTTTAGGAAGTTTACATGGAAGAAAAACCGATTTCCGCCGATGCTTTAATTTAGGGTCAATATGTAGCATAGAGAAATAATTTTGGGTTAGGTATTGCACTGTAGCTAGAACGAGAAGAAACGAATTAGGGTCACGTCCTATTTGATTTAGGGTCAGATTTCGCCTAAAGCTGACTCGTTATTTAGGGTCAACCGTCACTTTAGAAAAGTTAGTTTTACTTGCAGAAATGCTTCGACTTAGGGTCAGATTTCTACCAAAGCTGAATCGCGATTTAGGGTCAACTGTCCCTTTAGGAAGTTTACACGGAAGAAAAACCGATTTCCGCCGATGCTTTAATTTAGGGTCAATATGTAGAATAGAGAAATAATTTTGGGTTAGGTATTGCACTGTAGCTAGAACGAGAAGAAACGAATTAGGGTCACGTCCTATTTGATTTCGTCGGGTCAGATTTCGCCTAAATCTGACTCGTTATTTAAGGTCAACTGTTACTTTAGCAAAGTTAAGTTCCATCGCAACGACGCTCTGATTTAGGGCCAGATTATAGCCGAATCAAAATTACGATTTAGGGTCGAACGTCAGCATTTTACCGATTTCGATGCGCACGCGCGTTCCAGGCGCGATCCAGCTGCTGCTGTTGCTGACGTTGCACTGCAGGGGCTTCCGCAACAAGTGCTTCCTGATCGTCCTGCTGGTCGTCGGCGCCGTCTGGATGATGATCGGTAAGTGCGCACGCGCGCAGCGTACGAGCGTCTAGGGCGCGTCGGTCCGCAGGTACGGTCGACATACTGCTCGAGCTCGAGCCCGACTACTTCAAGGAGGGCTGGAGGTACTGCAACAAGACGCTGTACTACTTCGCGCTCTTCGGCGCCGCCATGGACTACGTGTTCCTCTTCTCGTTCCTGTATTACGTGTGCAACAAGTACTCGTTCGACGCCTGAATAAAGTCGGATTAAGTTAAGTACGTTGTGCGTGTTTCGTTTTTTTTAAGTAAGCTACAAAAAGGGGATCCAAGTCGTTCAAGAGGGGGATCGCCCACGAGGCGACACCTCCGCGCGACCCGTGACCTCTCGTTAACGGCCTCAATTGGTCGGAATTGGCGAGGAATTCTTCCCCGAAAAAAATAAAAAAATTCAGTCGTAATTCACCTCAGCCGCGATACGCTCCACGGGGTCCCCGAGATGGAAGTGCGCAAGGTCCAGGAGCGGAAGGGCTCGAAGGAGTCCTACAAGGTGTCCGTGGAGAGCTCCAAGCTGGAGACGCTCAAGAGGAACCTCCGCAGGCTCAAAGGTACGTCCCGTGGGAGAATTCGAGTCCGGATTCAAATCCCGTTTCCTTCCCGCAGGAGCCCTCACGGGCACGCTGTGGCTCGCCGCGGCGCTGCACGTCGCCAAGATCGTCGTCGGTTCCGTGTATCTGCGCAGCTGTCCCGCGCAGCCCAAGATCCCGGTGTATCTCATAACAGCAGGTTACTTAGTCGCTTCACTATTCACTTCAATATTTTCCTCGATTCGTTCCCGCAGGAATCGTCGGGCTGGCCTCGAAGCTCCTGGCGCTCCTGAGGGACTACGCGAGGCGGTACGAGAAGCCGCACGTCGTCCTGTGGTTCTACATCGCGTTGGGACTCCTCGGGACGCTCGAGTTCGTCCTGTTCATATGCGGTATATCCCCTGTTTCTTCCCGTCAATCCAGGTTTTAGCGCCCCCTTTTGTCCAGGTTCGATATGGGTGTACGGCGTCTACGAGCCGATCTACGACCCCTACTACCACGGCTACTGCGACAAGACGGTGTACGTGTTCGCCTTCGTGATCATCACGGCGTTCTACGCGGCCATCTTGTTTGTCGTCGCCGTCGGCGGCTGCGCCATCTTGACGTGCTGCGTCGCGATGGCCGTCAAGCTGAGGGACGTCGAGACGGACGAGGCAGAAGAGAAAAAGGACGAGAAAATGTAACGGAAAACCATTTTTCTTAGTGTAACCCGCCATATGTAATATTTTTTTTTTAAATAAAAGCAGCTTATGTAGGGGCACGTGTCGTTTTTTTCCGAAGACCGCCATCTAGGGACGTTACGAGCCGTTCGTTTCCAGTGGCGCCACCTGCGGCGCTCGAGATAAGCGACCTCGTCCTCGTCGACAGCGCTTCAGTCGAGCTGCGCTCTTGGCCGGTAATGTAGGTTCCGTTTTTACCATGGATAACAACGAGGCGATTCTCCCGAGGGAACAACCAGGAGTAGGAGGAGAACAACGGGAGCCGCAGCAGCAGCAGCAGCAGCAACAGCAAAGGACGCTCAAGAGTAAATTAATAAGTGAGTAACGACAACTTATCTCGGCGGTCACCGTTTATATTTAGCATCGGTGTGACGGAGTCGGAGTGGCGCGCGCACCGTGGTTTAAAGCAGAGGCGGCGCGCGAGTTCGATCCGCATCGGCGCAGGGAGTCGAGATTCGGGTCAAACCGTAGGTAATTTTGTGCTCTACGGGGAAGTATTCTTGACGATTTTCGAAATTCCGGACAGTTCTCGAGGTAATGTTGAAAAAGTGACGACGTCGCGAAGTTCAGTTTCAAAAATTTATAAAAAAAAGTACCGAGAGGGAAATGTCGGTGAAACTCATTTTAAACGTCGAGTGAAGTTTGCTTAAGACTTGAGTAAAGTTTGAACGCTCCAAGTTAAGAGGTGTCGAAAATATGGGTCGAAATAGACGCGCATGACGCAATTTCAATACGAACATCGTTATTTCATAAATTTCCAAAAAAAGTACTGAACCTCAAATTTCGTTGAAACTCGCTTTGAACATTGCCTCAAGTTAACTTAAGACTTGAGTAAAGTTTCAACGCTCCAAGTTAAGAGGCGTTGAAAATATAGGTCTAAATAGACGCGCATGATGCAATTTCGATACGAACGTGGTAATTTCAAAAATTTCCAAAAAAAGTATTGAACCTCAAATTTCTTTGAAACTCGCTTTGAACATTGCCTCAAGTTTACTTAAGACTTGAGTAAAGTTTCAACGCTCCAAGTCAAGAGGTAACGAAAATATGGGTCGTAATAGACGCGCATGACGCAATTTCAATACGAACATCGTCACTTTAAAAATTTCCAAAAAAAGTACTGAAGCTCAAATTTGGTTAAAACTCGGTTTGGAGATTGACTTAAGTTTACTTAACGCTTAAGTAAAGTTTGAAAGCTCCAAGTTAAGAGGCGTCGAAAATATGGGTCGAAATAGATGCGCATGACGTAATTTCGTTACCGATTTCGTAATTTCAAAAATTTAAAAAAAAAAAGCATCGAGACTCAAATTTCCTTGGAACTCGCTTTGAATTTCACAAAACTCACACTCTAACACTAATCTTAAAATTTAATTCAAAATCTATTAATGTCGTTTCTGTTCCGCCATCTTAAAATCCGACGCCATTTTGGCCCTTACCGCCATCTTCACGCAATTAACGTGACCATCTCGCAATAGATTCTTACTTCGTATACGGGGTGTTCACATAAATATTTTACTTTTCAGCGAGCGCCAGGCTGGTACTCATCGCCTCATTGGCCCTCCACTTGGCGATGTTCATCGTAGGGATTTTAGGGGTGAAAAAATGTCCTGTAAACGACAACATCCCGCTTTTCCTCATAGCGACAGGTAACAGACAGATCTCATGTAACGTGCGACCAAAAATATTATTACATATAACGTGCGATCAAAGGTTAAAGCTCATTTCCTCCTACAGGCATACTGGGGTTAATGTCTAAATTACTGACGACCACCAGGGAGTACGTCACGACCCGTTCCGAGGTCAGACTGACCCCCCTGGAATCTTCCCTCTACAGCGGCGAGCTCATCTTCCTCATATTAGGTGAGTACCGGTCGCCATTTTGTCTGCGCACCGCCGCCATCTTGTCTGCGCCACTTTCTCTGCGCATCGTCGCCATCTTGCCTGCGCGATTTCCTCTGCGCGAAGCCGTCACTTTGTCTCACTTGCCCGCAGGTGCCTACTGGGTGTTCAAGGTGTACCCGCCGAGCTACGAGCCGACCGAGGCCGGTTACTGCGATAAGTCGACTTATCTGTTCGCCTTCGTCTACCTTTCGCTCGTGGGGGGTCTGCTGCTCGCGGCCGCCGCCGGTTTCCTCTTCTTCCTCGCGTGCCTCTGTTGGTTGTCGAGCCTGAGCGCAGAGGGCGCCGCGGGAGACGTCGAGGCGGGACGTCAGCAGGATTAGTATATACTCGATTTATTACGACACGCTGTATATCGTCAATAAAGTTCGATACAACGAAAAGCTAATTTACTGTCAATAACGTCGATTTATTAGATCACACTGTATATAGAAAGACCGCCCGGCCATTAGCTACAAAATGGCGTGGAAATATCCCAGAATTTTAGAATAAGTTTCTCGCCGGTAGGGGGCGTTTCAGAAACATCCCGCGGATTTAATAGTTTCAGGTAAATTGAGCAGCAGCGCCATCTATCGACCGGTAGAGCAAGTAACGTTTTCAAGTAAGAAAAATTTTGAGAACGAAGGAGCTGCGGGAGGGACTCAGGGAATTTATGGGGGGGAAATGGGAAGGCTTCTGAGACAAGGGGGGAAGAAATGGGAGGATTTTGGAGCTACTCAAGGAACTTGGGGGAAGGTTTGAGACCAAAGGAAAAAGTGGGGAAGTTTCTGAGGCAATAGGGAAGAAATTGAAGCATTTTGGAGCTACTCAAGGAACTTGGGGGAAGGTTTGAGACCAAGGGAACACATGAGAAGGTTTCTAAGATAAGGGGGAGGAAATTGGAGGATTTTGGCGCTACTCAAGGAACTTGGGGGAAGGTTTGAGACCAAGGGAACACATGAGGAGGTTTCTAAGATAAGGGGGAGGAAATTGGAGGATTTTGGCGCTACTCAAGGAACTTGGGGGAAGGTTTGAGGCCAAAGGAACAAGTGGGGAGGTTTCTAAGACAAGGGGGAATAAATGGGAGCATCTTGAATTTACTTAAGGAACTTGGGGGAGCTTCGAGGCCAAAGGAACAAGTGGGGAGGTTTCTAAGATAATCGGGAAGAAATGGGATCATTTTGGAGGTACTCAAGGAACTTGGGGGAAGGTTTGAGGCCAAAGGAGCAAATGGGGAGGTTTCTGAGACAAGGGGGAAGAACCTAATGATCTTAGGGGAAGTTCTGAGACTAAGGAAAATAAGTCTCAGTAATTTCTAGAGAATGGGGGTGAGTGGGAGAAGTGCGAGAACAAAAAAGGAAAATAAGGAGATTTGTGAGAAGAAATGGGGAAAATACAAGGGAAATTGGGGAAAATTTGAGCATATGGGGGAAAGCAGGGCAATGCTGAGACAAATGCAGATCGCATGATGTTACAACTCCGAGGAGATAGGGAGAAGTGGGGAGAATTTCTGGAAAGAGAAGGGGGGAGGGAAATAGTGAAATTAACATAGCCGTAGGGGGAAGCGGGGGAAAAACTTCGAGAGCGCCGGCAGAGGAGAAACGAGACGACCTAGAACCGCGGAGGGGGAGACCGGGGCGATCCCGAGAGCGCGAAGATTAATGGATTCGCGCACGCACACGCTCCGGCCGGGAGGCTAAAAATAGGCTCGCGCCTCCCGCGACGCCTGTCGAAAATAAGCCTCAGTGAACGCGTGCCTCCGCGTCCAATCGGCGATCGCGAGCGCAGCGCGGGACAGCGTCCGATTGGCCAGCAGCTGAGCGATGCCGAAGGGCCAGCCGGCGGCGTCCTCGTCGTCCACGTCGTGCGGCGACGTCGAGAGGCTCGAGAGCGTCGAGCAGGACGACGACGAGCCGCTCGAGAAGGTCAAGGAGAAACCGCCACGTGAGTCCCACCCCTGGTCCCCCCTGAGCCGCGGCTGAGCCCGATTTCCCCCCTTGCAGCCGGCATCAACGCCTCGCTGGTGCTGCTCTACGCGGTGCTCTTCTCGATGATCACCATAGGCCTGGTGAACCTCAACAGCTGCACGGTCAACAGGCTCATCCCGGTCTACCTGATAGTCGCCGGTGAGTCCCGAACACCTTGGAGACGGTCCCCAAAACTTTTCTGATCCCCGCCAGGTTTCGTCGGGGCGCTAGCCAAGTTCCTGAGCAAGATGGACAGCAAGCTGGCCTTCAGGCTCGCCATGGCGTTGCTCGCCTTCGATGTCGCCTGGAACGGACTCGGTAAGCCCAGCGGGGAGCTTCCAAAACTCTTTTATCCTCCCTACTTCTGCCCCCCGCAGGCACCTACATCGTCTACAAGGAGTACCAGCCCAACTACGACCCCTCGTTGGGCAAGTACTGCAACAGGACGACCTATCTGCTCGCCTTCTGGTTGCTGACCTTCCAGTATACGATTTTGGGGCTGTTCGTGCTGTTGTCCGTGTGTTATTTGTTAATGCAGGGGGATTTTAAGAAACGTTAAATTCGCTAAGAAAACCGTCGTTTCCGTCATTTCCCTTGAACCACAATTGCCATGAGGTCAGGCGGCGATTAATTGTTTTAATCGAGACAATTGGCGATTTTAAAATATCAAACGGGCCCCTCCTCCGATCCCCCCTACCGCATTAAAACTAATACAGTAGCTATATTAAAATGGGCGCCAATTTTTTAAAATTTAATACAATAGTATTAACCGTTTCGAAACGATTGCCGACATTTTGTCTGTCGTCGCCATTTTGTCGTTTCGTCGGTTCTGCAAATCAGGCTCACTACGATCGCCATCTTGAAAAATACTGAACCCAAGTTTTTCAGTGAGCGCCATTTCGTCCGGCTGACGCCATTTCGAAAAGACGCCATTTCGAAAAGTCGCCATTTTGACGAGGGGTATTTGCCAAAATAAGGCGATCTGACGCCATATTATTATGGAATTTCAATTTTACAACTGACACCATTTGCCCATGGTCGCCATTTTGGAAACGTGCTTACGTAATCGCCATCTTGAAACTAACTTGACTTCAATTCAGGCAGTTTTTATTAGATTTTACCGCCATCTTGAACTTGACTAATCTTGCCTCCATTTTGCTTATCTGATGCGTTGAAGCAAAAGTTGCAAATTTTAGGAATTGTCGCCATTTTGTCTAATCTCGCCATTTTCTCACCGAAACGCTATTTTAGACACGCCGTTTTGGAGCTGGACGTTACTATGACATGAAAGTATATACGGCGCCATTTTACAAAGCAAGACTTTAATTACCGCCATTTTTGAATTATTGGAAAATGGACGCCGGTATGTCAAGTGGCACCATTTAGAATTTTGGTAACATCCTCTAAAACTAATTCCAACAGGTCGCCACCTTGATAAATGGCGCACTATTGGAGAAATTGGCACCATTTTGGAAATCAGGATCATTACGATCGCCATTTTGAAAGTATTTTCACTCTCGATTGACGTTGTTTTGTTGATGGGCGCCATTTTAGAAGGCAGTCTCAGTATTATGGCGCCATTTTGAAAGACGGGCCATTTTATTTTGTTTGAATTGACGCCATTTTGAAAATGAGCGCCATTTTAAAAATTGTCACTATCGAACCGGTGTCAATTTTAAAAATGGCCTCCCTTTGACAAGGTTTGGAGTTACAAATGGCGCTTTCGCCATAACACAAATGGCGACGCCCCTTCAGCCAATCGCGCCCCTTCGCCAAACTCCTGAAAACACGATTCCGCCAAAATCATCACCCCAAAACCTTCCATTAACCATCAGCACGTGTCCAAAACTCCCCACGCCGATTTCCCTCGAAAACTCCCCTCAACTCCCATTACAACTCCCCCTTAAATTCTTAACGAGCATCTCCCTATTCCAGAAAAAAAGGAGTTTACGTTTCGTTCACGCTCGCACGATACCTCGAGGAGTTGCGGGAGTTTCGGGAATAAAAAATTTATTCGCTTGGCGCATTGGCCGAAACGAATCGATCCCCACAGTTACAATAAACTCCCTACGCCGCTCTCCCCTTCTCTCTCTCTCTCTCTCTCTCTCTCTCTCTCACACACACGGAGTTGACGGGGGGAAAGTGGAAAATCGCGGGGAACTCCTCGAGCTGAGGACTCCAGAAATTCGCCCAGGAGAACTCCCGGAGTCGCGGAAAATAATAACGCCGGGAAAAGGGGGAACTGATCCCGGAGTTATGAGGCGTTATTCCCTATTTCTTCCCTCTCCGGACAATATTGCCACTTTATGATTCCTTCTGGAGGGCGAATTGACCGCAGAAGTGTGCCCGACTCCCCCTCCCCCCCCTTCGTCGCCGATTTATCCCACGGTCGGGGGAATCGGGGTATTAATAAACAAAAATGGCCGAGATGAAGTCGTAAAAGTTGAATGGCCATACTATGAGTTAAAATGGCGGGAATCACTCCACCAACCGCCATATTGGAACTTCAAGTCGGCACCCTTCGCCATCTTGGAAGTTAGCACCATCAGTTAAGATGTTTTCGAGCACACTCGTGCTGTTTTGAACGCTACAACAGAAACAAAATGGCGGGAAGTTGCGTCATACGTCGCCATATTTGCACCTGTCAAAATGGCTCAAAACGAACTACCTCCTCAGATCGCTATTTTGCTGGTAACCATCTATATGGTAACTGCAAATTGTTGAAAACTGTATTTTTTGGCGGGTACTAGAAAACAAAATGGCAGAAATGGACGTTTGTATATCAGTGAACGTCGAAAACAAAACGGCGGGAGCGTCAGAAACAGCGAGAAAGAAGCTACCAAGTTTTTAATACACAAATTGTAGCGATGTAAACGAGAACAAAATGGAGGAAGCGTGAAGTCACAAAAATACAAAATGGCGTGTCGATTTTGACAATAAAATAGTGTAGGTGGATGTTTGAATATCTTATTGCACAGCATGGTCCATGGATAATGGAAACTAAAACGGCGGCAATTAAGTTTAAACTTTCTGAAAAACAAAATGGCGATGCAATTAACGAAACTAGTATTTAATTTCGTGGTAAGATAACGAAAGGAAAATGGAGGCGTGCAGGAATGGCTGAAATGAAAGTTTGCGAAATTGGCGAGCAAAAACAAAATGGCCTAAGCGCCTCGAGACGGCGAAAATGAAAATTTGAAATTCTAAGATACGTTCTTATGTGTCGTGGGTGCTCTTGAATACAAAATGGCGGGAACGAATGTTTGAACTTTCTGAAAAACAAAATGGCGATGCAATCAACGAATCGACTATTTTGTATTTATTTTAAAGTTTAAAGTTTTTAAAGCACAAAATGGCGGGGAAGTAACGACACCGACTCCCGTATACCGTGGCGAGCAAAAACAAAATGGCAGAAGTGTATCAAGATGGCGGGAATGAATGTTTGAACATTCTGAGACACGCCTTAGTATCTCGCGGGCGCTCTCGAAAACAAAATGACGGGATCGGAAGTCTGATTTTCAGCAAAACAAAATGGCGCGAAATGCGATCGAACCAGTCGTCGGGGCGCGAGCGGTCGAAACGGCACTCACGAAAGCGTAGATCCTTTTCGGCGGCGTTTCAAAATGGCGGGCACGTAAGTTCGAAGCGGCCGGAGAAACAAAATGGCGCCGGAAAATCTATTCCGCCTCGAAGGACGCCGGGCGGAATCGTGACCGGCGGCACGGCTTGCGCAACACAAACGGCGCGCATAAATCGCGAAGTGAAATTAGACCGGCCGCCCGCCGCTTATTTATTTAAGAACGTCTTAAAACCTAAAAAACGATTTATATTCCGTAGACAAAACGTAATCACTCCGCCTGTCCCGCTCCACTCCATTCGAAAATAATTAGTTGGCATGCTGCACCTAAATAAGCTCGCTGTAACTATGAGCGCACGGTTTATTATTAAATCCGGACCTCGTGCGCGCCGGACCCGGGCCAGACCGACGCGCGACCCCGCCATCTACCGTCCGATAGAGCGGACGAGACGACTTCGACGCGACCGACTACTGCGCATATGTACGCGCCGTCCGCGCATCGAGGCCGACGCCTGCGGCGCCATCTACATTTCGGTACGTCGTACGAATCACCCGATCACCATTTTTTTTTTAATCGAGGCGGCGTAATGGACCGGTGGGAAGAATCTCTTATCTCTTAATCGAGCGATTAATTTCTGTTAATCCGCCAGGGCGCCGTTGCCGGTTGTACCCCCGCGGGATGGTCGCTTAATAAATCGCCCGAGGGGGAGAGAAAAAAATTAGTAAGGGCGAAATTACGATAAAAAAAAAGGGAAAATCGCCCCGGCCGATCGCAACGTGAGATATGAACTTTATCGGCTGCGATTATCCATCGACTCTCCGAGCCGATAACGGGGGCGAGCGGGGTCACTCCTACCCTTTTTATTAGAGGGCGGCCCTTTCCCCTTTCCGCCTCGTTGGGACGATATCGATAACTGCGAAAAGGGGAAGTGGGGGGAGAATCGAGATCGACAACAAAGCCAGGCACCAACTCCTCTCCAGCCTCCTTTTCCCGTCACCTCCACGGGGTATGCACGGCATCCAGGCCTTCGAAGAGTCTCCAGACTCCTCCCTGGCGTAATGAGGGGGTCTGTGGATTTAAGGGCGATTAATTCCCGCTGAGCCCCTCAGGACATTTCGAAATGTTACCTGCGAACCTACTGTTTGCGCTCACGCTGTGTAAATTTCATTAAAGCGGCGCAAATGGGGGAGATCGGAGTACATGACACTTAGCGAGGGTGTAAATGTGTGTTTGCACGAGATTTCGGTTTCCTCGGATTGATGAGCTCCGCGTAGCGAGATTATCTTCCGGGGAGGGGGCGGGAGACATTCCCCCGCCCCGCGTGGGGGGAAACGGATCGCCATTTTTTTTTTTTTTTCGTTATTAGATCGCTCGGTCGTCCGTAGCTAATGCGAAGCCGACATTGCGCGAATATTCTCGCAATCCCGTCGATCGTCATCGTTCCCCCGATCCCCCCCCCCACCCCCATTCCTCCCGGATAGTACACGACGACATGGGATATCCATCATCGGGAAAAATCGCCGAAAGGACGATCTGCCCCCGTCCCCCCCCCCCTCCCGCGCCTAATCGTGATTCATCGCGCCGACCGAAACAAAATTACGAAATGAAAATAAAATAAAAATTTACCCCGACGGGAGGAAATCCCCGTGACGTATTGATGATCCGCGGGTGGGGGAAAAATGGGGGTGTAAGCGGGAGGTGGAAGGATGACGGTGCTTCAATTTTGACAAAAATCTCGTGAACGTATGATAGAGTTTCACTAGGAATTGAGTAACTAAGGGCGAGTGAGTTGAAAAACCATCAACAGATTCAAAAATTCATAAAAAATTACTGGTACTTCGATTTCTTATGAAACTAATTTTAAAAATAAAGTAGAGTTTCATCAGCAACTGTACATAATTTCGTCAGGTTTCTTAGACAGGTTTTGAAAATATGATCGAAATGCCTAAAGACGCGTCGGAAGTGAAACCAACAACGGACTCAAAAATTCGTAAAAAGAACTGGTGCTTCGAATTTTCATGAAACTCTCTTTAAAGATAAAGTAGAGTTTCATCAGCAACTGTGTGTAATTTCAACAAGTTTCATGGAGGGGTTTCGAAAATATGATAAAAAATGCCTAAATATGAGTCGGAAGTGAAACCTCCAATAGATTCCAAAATTCATAAAAAATAACTGATGGTTCGAATTTTCATGAAACTCTCCTTAAAGATAAAGTAGAGTTTCATCAGCAACTGTACATAATTTCAACAAGCTCCGTGGGAGAGTTTCGAAAATATGATAGAAATACCTAAAGACGAGCCAGAAGTGAAACCATCAACAGATTCAGAAATCCATAAAAAAATTGCTAGTGCTTCAATTTTGATGAAACTCTACATAACGACTGAAACGAGCCTCCATAATTTCAGAGCGAAATTTTAACAACTTTGGCGATGAAACGTGGAAAATACGGCCGGAACACCTAAAAGTAAATTACAAGTGAAATTGTCGAGGGATAAGCGGTAGGAAGATTTTGGAGAAAAAGGGGGGAAGCTCGGGAAAGCTCTCCCTTCCTCTCCCGTTAATTTCGCAACGGGACCACCTCGCGGAAAACACATTTTCCGCTAACGACGCTATCTGTGGGGGGAAGATTGGGGGGGGGGGGGCGAAATGCCGGACGTCACGCGATCCATCATAATGCAGTGCGATTAATACACCACAAGACTTTTCGGCATCGAGACGCACCCACCGCCGACTCCCCCCTTCCCGGGGGGGAAAACCCCCCCGAAAAATCTGAACGAGGATCGATTGAAAAGACTTAACCAGGGATTAATTTCGATTTTCCCCCGGACGCATTATGCATATCAGCCGTAACACACGTCGACGTTGAAAAATAGGGCGGGGGGAGGAGGGCGTTCCCCCGTTTCCCCCCTTTTTCTATGCTAATGATGATAAATAACACTTTTAAAATTGACTGGAAATCGATGGCCCGGAGGGGAAATTCAATCAGATCGTGGGATTAAATTCACATACACACACACTCCTGGAGGAACCGGCTTTAAATCGACAGGAAATAAAGAGGGAAGGAGGTGAAAAATCCCGATAAATAACAAGTCCCGAAGGAGTCTGAAGACCGCCGAACCTCCCTGTTAAACCACGACGACCACAAGCTCGCCTCCTCGCGGAGAAAAAATCAGGGGGAAAAATCGCGGAGTTTCCGTGATTCCCCCATCACGCCCACACCCCCCCCCCCCTCCCCCCAAGGGTTCCGTGACCAATCGTCGCGTGAGCGAAACGCTGCTGCATCGGATCGAAAGGGTTTCGTCTTAGTCATTCATGGTTTGCTGCATTTCCACGAGGTTTGGGGGAAGTGGGGGTGGGGGTGGGGGTTGGGGGGTTTCTCGAAAAATGCAAATCGAGCACTTGGCGAGAGCCCCCGCGTAGAAGGAAGCGAGGCGACCGCGAGGGGCCGCCTCGGGTCGTATCGGATTTAATTCCTCTCCCTCGGGACGTCGCTTTTGTCCCGTTTATATCCTCCTCCTTGACGGCATTGTCTCCTTTAGTTACCTCGGGGATACGCGTACAACCGAGGCCCCTCGCTTGTATTATCGTTCATTTGTCTGTTTACGGCGTTTAAAGGTACTTAATCGTCGTTGGGGGGGATGGGGCAGGATTTCTTGCTGCGGGAAAGGAAGAGTCCCGGGGTTGCCGCAAGGGCGAGTAGAAGTTGCGGTATGGAAGTTTGCCGCGTCGAAAGTTGCGGCTGGTTTGATGGACGAGCGAAGTTTGGGCGATTATTAGGGGAGGAAATGCGGCTGAAAATGCTAGAAATTCCGTAAAAATTATACTGAAACTCTAATTATGTTGAAACTACACTAGAATACTTTCAGAAGTTGCCTTTACAATCTGACACAGTTTCGGTAACTTTGGTAAAGAAAATTCGGAAATACAGCCGAATTCTCTCGAGACGCGTCGGTGTTGGAACTTCTCGTGAATTGAAAATTGCACAAAAATTATATTGAAACTCTAATTATGATGAAACTCATACAGAATTCTTTCTGAAGTTTCCTTTATAATCTGACCCAATTTCGTTAAGTTTGGTAAAGAAAATTCGGAAATACAGCCGAATTCTCTCGAGACGCGTCGGTGTTGGAACTTCTCGTGAATTGAAAATTGCACAAAAATTATATTGAAACTCTAATTATGATGAAACTCATACAGAATACGTTCTGAAGTTTCCTTTATAATCTGACACCGTTTCGATAACTTTTGTAAAGAAAATTTGGAAATACAGCCCAACTATCTCGAGACGCGTCGGTGTTGGAACTTCTCGTGAATTGAAAATTCCACAAAAATTACACTGAAACTCTAATTATGATGAAACTCATACAGAATACTTTCTGAAGTTTCCTTTATAATCTGACCTAATTTCATTAACTTTGGTAAAGAAAATTTGGAAATACAGCCCAACTATCTCGAGATACGTCGGTGTTGGAACTTCTCGCGAGTTGAAAATTCCATAAAAATTATATTGAAACTCTAATTATGCTGAAACTCCACTGGAATGCTTTCTAAAGTTTCCTTTACAATCTGACCTAATTTCATTAACTTTGGTAAAGAAAATTTGGAAATACAGCCCAACTATTTCGAGATACGTCGGTGTTGGAACTTCTCGCCAGTTGAAAATTTCATAAAAATTATAGTTGAAATTGAAACTCTAATTTTGTTGAAACTCAACCAGAATACTCTCTGAAGATTCCTGAATCGTCTGATACAGTTTCAACGGCTTTGAAAATTTGTTTTCGGAAATATGGCGATTAAACTCTATAAGGGTTAAAAATGTAATAAAAAACCTACTGAAACTCCAATTTCGGTGAAACTCCGCCATCCGTACCATCAAAAATTCATACTTTCGATATTAGAATGTTTTACCGAAACGCCGGCGTTGCGCATGTCCGATTTTCCCCCACCACCGCGGTCGCAGCCCCGAGCGCATTTAATCCGTCGCTAAGTTTTAATTAAAATTCCCCCCCGATCCTGGAGGGGAGAGCGGCACCCCCGAAACCCTCCTCCCTTTTTAGATATAATATCCCCCCTCTCGACGATCCTAATTGAGTTGTTTGTAAGTCGAGTTATCTCCTCGTCGAGGACAAAAGCGAAAGGAAAACGGGAGGAGGGGGTGGAGGCAAAAATGCGGGTGCGTTATCGCCGTTGTCTCCCCCCCTCCCCCCCCCCCTCTCGACGACCGACTTACCTTTTTGAGGTCCTTGTTCGGCTCCCCGTCGTCCGCTTTCCTCTTCTCGGTGCCGGGCAATTTGCTTTTGTCCTTCTCGGCGCCTGCGCAGAACGCGCCGCCGCCGCCGCAGCCGCCAGCGCCGCAGACCTGCAACGAAAAAATAATTTCCCTGTGAAAAGGGCGGAATTTCGAGGATAAATAATACAGGGTAAACACTCGTTATGACGGCGCCCGGCGTCCGTCACGTACGTCGATGATTAATTTATTAGCCGCGTCTGCGGTCCCGGAAGGGGGATCGGGAGGAGGAATTTGGGGGAAATTTGGGGGGAAATTCGTCCCGTCGACACATGGAGAAACAAGTGTTTTATATGCAACTGTCCGATCGTACGACTGATCCTCGATTGATACGTTCATTTGGTTACTTTATGAAGTTTTCTTAACAATCTGAAACGTTTCAATTGAGTTTCACAAAGAAACTTCAGAAATATGCCAAAAGTCTTCGAGTCGTGTCAAAAGTTAGCGTGTCGAATGGTTCAAAATTTCATATAAAAATTACTGAAACTCCAATTATGACGAAACTCCATTTGGACACTTTCTGAAGTTTCCTTAACGATCTGATAAGTTTCCATTGAGTTTCATAAAGAAACTTCAGGAATATGCCTAAAAGTCTTCGAGTCTTGTCAAAAGTTAACGTGTCGACCGGTTCAAAATCTCATAAAAAAAATTACTGAAACTCCAATTATGGTGAAACTCCATCTGGACACTTTCTGAAGTTTCCTTAACGATCTGACAAGTTTCCATTGAGTTTCATAAAGAAACTACAGAAATATTCCTAAAAGTCTTCGAATCGTGTCAAAAGTAAGCGTGTCGAACAGTTCAAAATTTCATATAAAAATTACTGAAACTCCAATTATGACGAAACCCCATTTGGACACTTTCTGAAGTTTCCTTAACGATCTGACAAGTTTCCATTGAGTTTCATAAAGAAACTTCAAAAATATGCCTAAAAGTCTTCGAGTCTTGTCAAAAGTTAACGTGTCGACCGGTTCAAAATCTCATAAAAAAATTACTGAAACTCCAATTATGGTGAAACTCCATCTGGACACTTTCTGAAGTTTCCTTAACGATCTGACAAGTTTCCATTGAGTTTCATAAAGAAACTACAGAAATATTCCTAAAAGTCTTCGAATCGTGTCAAAAGTAAGCGTGTCGAACAGTTCAAAATTTCATATAAAAATTACTGAAACTCCAATTATGACGAAACCCCATTTGGACACTTTCTGAAGTTTCCTTAACGATCTGACAAGTTTCCATTGAGTTTCATAAAGAAACTTCAAAAATATGCCTAAAAGTCTTCGAGTCTTGTCAAAAGTTAACGTGTCGACCGGTTCAAAATCTCATAAAAAAAATTACTGAAACTCCAATTATGGTGAAACTCCATCTGGACACTTTCTGAAGTTTCCTTAACGATCTGACAAGTTTCCATTGAGTTTCATAAAGAAACTACAGAAATATTCCTAAAAGTCTTCGAATCGTGTCAAAAGTAAGCGTGTCGAACAGTTCAAAATTTCATATAAAAATTACTGAAACTCCAATTATGACGAAACCCCATTTGGACACTTTCTGAAGTTTCCTTAACGATCTGACAAGTTTCCATTGAGTTTCATAAAGAAACTTCAAAAATATGCCTAAAAGTCTTCGAGTCTTGTCAAAAGTTAACGTGTCGACCGGTTCAAAATCTCATAAAAAAATTACTGAAACTCCAATTATGGTGAAACTCCATCTGGACACTTTCTGAAGTTTCCTTAACGATCTGACAAGTTTCCATTGAGTTTCATAAAGAAACTACAGAAATATTCCTAAAAGTCTTCGAATCGTGTCAAAAGTAAGCGTGTCGAACAGTTCAAAATTTCATATAAAAATTACTGAAACTCCAATTAAGACGAAACCCCATTTGGACACTTTCTGAAGTTTCCTTAACGATCTGACAAGTTTCCATTGAGTTTCATAAAGAAACTTCAAAAATATGCCTAAAAGTCTTCGAGTCTTGTCAAAAGTTAACGTGTCGACCGGTTCAAAATCTCATAAAAAAATTACTGAAACTCCAATTATGGTGAAACTCCATCTGGACACTTTCTGAAGTTTCCTTAACGATCTGACAAGTTTCCATTGAGTTTCATAAAGAAACTACAGAAATATTCCTAAAAGTCTTCGAATCGTGTCAAAAGTAAGCGTGTCGAACAGTTCAAAATTTCATATAAAAATTACTGAAACTCCAATTAAGACGAAACCCCATTTGGACACTTTCTGAAGTTTCCTTAACGATCTGACAAGTTTCCATTGAGTTTCACAAAGAAACTTCGGAAACATGCCCAAAGGTCTTCGAGTCGAGTCAACAGTAAGCGTGTCTACCGGTTCAAAATCTCATAAAAAAATTACTGAAACTCCAATTATGGTGAAACTCCATCTGGACACTTTCTGAAGTTTCCTTAACGATCTGACAAGTTTCCATTGAGTTTCATAAAGAAACTACAGAAATATTCCTAAAAGTCTTCGAATCGTGTCAAAAGTAAGCGTGTCGAACAGTTCAAAATTTCATATAAAAATTACTGAAACTCCAATTAAGACGAAACCCCATTTGGACACTTTCTGAAGTTTCCTTAACGATCTGACAAGTTTCCATTGAGTTTCACAAAGAAACTTCGGAAACATGCCCAAAGGTCTTCGAGTCGAGTCAACAGTAAGCGTGTCTACCGGTTCAAAATCTCATAAAAAAATTACTGAAACTCCAATTATGGTGAAACTCCATCTGGACACTTTCTGAAGTTTCCTTAACGATCTGACAAGTTTCCATTGAGTTTCATAAAGAAACTACAGAAATATTCCTAAAAGGCTTCGAATCGTGTCAAAAGTAAGCGTGTCGAACAGTTCAAAATTTCATATAAAAATTACTGAAACTCCAATTATGACGAAACTCCACTTGAACACTTTCTGAAGTTTCTTTAATGATCTGACATGTTTCCATTGAATTTTATAGAGAAACTTCAAAAATATGCCCAAAAGTCTTCGAGTCGAGTCAAAAGTAAGCGTGTCGAACAGTTCAAAGCTTCATAAAAAAATTACTGAAACTCTAATTATGACGAAACTCCATTTGGTTGCTTTTTGATGTTTTTTTTAAACAATATGACATTTTTATTTGCGTCGAGTCAAAAGTACAAATTTTAATCATGACACGGGCGAAAATACCTCCGACTATGGTAAAATGATTGGATTTTTCTTCAAAGGGAGAGATTTAATTACGCGTCCTCCATTAGGGAGGCTTTTTCATCCCCTGGGATATACAGAGAGGAGTTCCTAAATATCCTTGCGTCAGAAATTATCCTGTATGGACAGCTTTAATATCCCAAAAGCTTTTGCCGCAGTTGTCAAGTCATAAGGGATTTTTCTGGAATACACGCGGAATCCTTAGGGACTCTTTTAAGGCCTAAACATTTTCAAGTCAATAGTAGGAGGTACTACAAAACAACCGAAAAGTTCAAAAGGAGGTTTTTCCTGGAACCATCATCGAATCCCTAGGGATTTTCAGGGGTTTTCCACTGGGAATAAACATAAATCAGTAGATTTCCCGCAGGAATCGCCCCATCAAATCCAAACTTTTTAAACGTCCGGTAAGATTCTTTAGCCGCCGTCGCCCGAAAGCCACGTTCTCCCACGGGGATTTTCCCTAAAAAAAAATGCCGTCTTCCCCGGGAACAAAAAAGTAACACCTGCAGGCGCTCGGCCCGCGAGTAAATTTAAATTTCCCGGGACCCCCTGCGTCCAGAATTAATCCCGGCCTACATCGGGGAGCGAGACAATTAAAGAGGGAAACCGGGGAATACAGGAAGAGCACGTAACAATAGTACGAAAAACACGTGTCGCTCGGGATTATTTATCGGGAGATTTGGCGTGCTGCCATGACGTAAGACAATAACGTACCTATTTTCGCATTTACGACCGCAGCGACCGAAGATCGACGGCGGACCAATCGGGGCGGAGCTACGAGCGCGCAGACGCGCGAGGAGCCGGATCCGACCAATGGCAAACGCGGCAACGACGAACGAAAAATGGCGGACGAATCAGATCGGAGCCGAGAGGCGGAGCCCGCGAACGTGGGCGGAGCCAATACGGGCGGAGCAGAGGGCGCTCTCGTCAACGCCCACGGCCAATAGAAGAGTTCCACTTAAGAGCGAAACCCGTCGAAAGTGAAACGACGAGCCCGGGGCGAGGAGAAGAGGTGCCAATTTACGTGATCTCGTCTCTATTCAAAGCGAAATTACGTCCCCCTTCCAAATCTCCCCCATCGTACGTACACACATGAAGCCCCCAATCCCACTCCCCCCTACCCCGGGCACTTCGCTACGGCGGCATAGGCACGTAGCTTTCATTTAGAGGAAAGCGGAGGGAAGGGGGAGTAGAGAGGACATCAGCTAATCCGGATTATGGAAATCTCATGGTGGGAACGTGGGGGGTTTAAGACGGGAGGGGGGGGGGTAGTGGGCAGGTGCCCGACTGACTGGCGACCTTGGATCGGAAAGTACGTATCCAGAAAGTCGGAGACTCCAGGATTATCCGGATCCCGGATTTAAGGGGTCGGGGAGGAGGAGATTCCCCCCATTCGTCAGGAGGCCTAATTAGGAGTAATCACGGGAATGTTTATTTCTTTAGGAATAATACCCTTAATTGCATCTAATCGGTTTAGTGCACTTTGTCGCCGGCAGCCGGAAAACTCCCCGACCCCTACCGGCCGGGGGCGGAAGTTCCCCCATTTTTCCCCATTCTCCCCCAAATTCGTTCTATTAGAATCTATTACGACTCGTAGCGGAGTCGGTGTTTCACGATTACCGGACCGGTGGCTCCCCCATTTTATGGAGGCTCCCTATCCCCTCCCGGTTCCCCCCCCCCCAAACTTACTTCGAGAATTTACCTCAACAAGACACCTTAAGAAATTCTCCAATTTCTCCCTCTCCAAAAAAAACCGATCTCCCCCCCATTTTCCCCCCACGAAGAAAACCCTTCTCCTCAACTCGTCCACGCCTAATTAGCAGTTCACGTCATAACCCTCTCGTGACTGAAACTAGTTAGAACGTTAGCACATGTGTCCATGTATAAAGCATCAGGTGCGATTTTAATCTCGAATTCCCCCCAAGGATTACAATGAAACGCATACGTGGGGACGAATCGGCGTCCCGGGAATATCCAGTTCGGGGGAGAATCGTAAATGCGATCCCAAACGCCCGGATTCAAATGAAAAATTGAGGAAAACACATTATGGGAGGAATGGGGGGATTGGGGGGAATAATGGAAAGGCGTTATGATTACTGTTGGGGAATATATAAGCGTTGTAGAAGTCTCAACGACTTCTTGGGGAGATTCTGGTGCATTTGGAGGCTTTCTGGTGGCACCAGAAGCATCCCAAGAAGTTGCTCAGAAGCAGTGTTGGTACTACCAGAGGCCTCATGAAGACTATCGAAGATACAACGTTTACTTGGAGCACCAGAAGCCTTCTGGTGTATTGGGAGATTTTCTGATAGCACCAGAAGTACTTCCTAAAATTGCTCAGAAGCAGCTGTTGATACTACCAGAAGCCTAATGGAGATTGAAGAAGACGCTACGTTACTTGGGGGACCAAAAACCTTCTGGTGCACTTGGAGATTTTCTGATGGCACCAGAAGTACCTCCTAAAGTTGCTCAGAAGCAGCTGTTGATACTACCAGAAGCCTAATGGAGATTGAAGAAGATGCTACGTTACTTGGGGGACCAAAAACCTTCTGGTGCACTTGGAGATTTTCTGATGGCACCAGAAGTACCTCCTAAAATTGCTCAGAAGCAGCTGTTGATACTACCAGAAGCCTAATGGAGATTGAAGAAGATGCTACGTTACTTGGGGGACCAAAAACCTTCTGGTGCACTTGGAGATTTTCTGATGGCACCAGAAGTACCTCCTAAAGTTGCTCAGAAGTAGCTGTGGGTACTACCAGAGGCCTCATGTAGACTGTAGAAGATGCTACATTACTTGGAGGACCAAAAACCTTCTGGTGCACTTGGAGATTTTCTGATGGCACCAGAAGTACTCCTAAAGTTGCTCAGAAGTAGCTGTGGGTACTACCAGAGGCCTCATGTAGACTGTAGAAGATGCTACATTACTTGGAGGACCAAAAACCTTCTGGTGCACTTGGAGATTTTCTGATGGCACCAGAAGTACTCCTAAAGTTGCTCAGAAGCAGCTGTGGGTACTACCAGAAGCCTTATGTAGACTGTAGAAGATGCTACATTACTTGGAGTACCAAAAACCTTCTGGTGCACTTGGAGATTTTCTGATGGCACCAGAAGTACTCCTAAAGTTGCTCAGAAGCAGCTGTGGGTACTACCAGAAGCCTTATGTAGACTGTAGAAGATGCTACATTATTTGGAGGACCAAAAACCTTCTGGTGCACTTGGAGATTTTCTCATGGCACCAGAAGTACCTCCTAAAATTGCTTAGATGCAGCTGTGGGTACTACCAGAAGCCTTATGTAGACTGTAGAAGATGCTACATTACTTGGAGGACCAAAAACCTTCTGGTGCACTTGGAGATTTTCTCATGGCACCAGAAGTACCCCCTAAAGTTGCTCAGAAGCACCAGAGGCCTAACGGAGATTGTAGAAGATGTAACGTTACTTGAAGGACCAAAAACTTTCTGGTGTAATTGGACATTTTCTGATGGCACCTCCTAAAGTTTCTCAGAAGCAGCTGTCGGTACTACCAGAGGCCACGTGCAGACTGTAGGTGTTACTACGTTCGCTCAGAAAGCTGGGGAGTTTCTGATCCCTTGGGAGACCTCCTGAGCACCTCGGAAAGGTACTGGAAAGGAGTGGCGGGTACCTTTGAAGGCCCATAACGACCGAAGGAGAAACGAACTCTTGCACCCAATTATGCATTGAAATTAAAATTCCTCTCGCGGACATCCGTCCCGTTGTTTTTCCGGGATCACGGAAACATCCTACCCCATCCCGGCCGACGCAAATATTTGCCTTTGAGCTCCACTCTCCCCCACATCCCCCATTTCCCGCTTCCGCATTCCCCCAGCTTTTGGGGATCAGACGAGAGGTCGCGGCGATTTTTTTCTGCGCACATACGCGAGCTTCCGGAGTTGTGAAACGTTCCCCCCGTTTCCCCCCACGTGGTATTGCGTAATTGCGTAAGGGGGTGGGAAACGGGGGAAGGAGAGTTTGAAACTTTTTTCTCCCCCCTCCCTCCCCCCACACACACACTTGCTCCGATCTTTGAAATCTAAATTCAGATCCCGACCTTCGATTTATTCCCTCCCCCCCCCCAATTTTCCCCCTTCGCGAGCTCCCCTTTGATATCAAACGAACCATTGACGTGCGTACGAACGTGTTTGTGTGTTTATCTCCGTCCGTCTGTCTCTGCGGCGTTCATTACGGTTAACAGAAACCTCCCGGCGCCTCCCCCCCCAATTTCCCCCCCGGATTCCCCCAAGCCTCCCCCGATCGATGATCGCCGCTGCGAAGCACAGGTTAACCCTTAACACGACACACTCACTCGCCTAGGGTAGAGGGAGTGGGGGTATATACAGGGCGTTCTTAAAAAAAAAACGTGGCGATACGCGGGGCGTCCCAGAACCCTTCTAGTATCACTACTTCGTCCGACCCGTCGAGAAACTTCTCTACGGTGCGGAACTTGAATTATCCCCGAGAGTCCCCCCAACTTTCCCCCCTCCTCCTCGTAACCCGATTCACAAGGTTACGATCGGATGAAATCTAATTTACGAAGGGGGAAAGTATGCAAAAGTGTTTCCTAACTTTATTTATTATTTTCTTCCATTCAGATTTCGAACGGGGGGAACCTGGGGGGAGGGGGAGAAAGGAGTGACGAGAGGGCGTTTGAAGCGCAATTTTAACAAATGGAGACAGTTTGGACGGGGCATGGGGCTCCGAGCTCCCCCAAAGAGGGGGGAGGAAAAGTGATTTGGAGATATCTGGAGGAAGATGGAGTGACCGCTCCAAAATTTACTGAGAGGACTCTTGAGAGTTTTATAACGTGAAGTGATTCTCCAAAGGAGAAGAATCTTGGAGATGATCACCTAAATTTGGGAGATTCAGGGGAGAACCCCCCAAAATTGTTGGAGACTATGGGAGACTAAGGAGAAATGAGGGTATTTTTGGGAACTTTACTCTTATTCAAGGATTTTGTATAGTGGAGTGATTCTCCAAAGGGAAAAAATCTTGGAGACGTTCCCCCAAACTTCTTGGGAACCTTGAGGGGATTCAAGGAAGTTTCCCCTAAAATTTTTGGAGACTATGGGATACTAACGAGAAATGGCGGTAGTTTTGGGAACTATATTCCTATTCAAGAGTTATTTCAAAAGTTTTATTTTAAAGTGAAGCTTTTGGAAACTCAAAAGGAACTCGGGGGAATCCTTGCGCTCTTCCAAGTGTCCCAAAGGAGTTATGGGAGAGCCTTGGAGAAAGTACGAAAAATTATTGGAAAATTTGTGAAAATCCCTAAAAAAATTCAGCAGCTTGGAGTGCGCCTCCAAGACCTTGGAGACTCTTGGAGGCAACAAAGTTTGGAAAAAATTATGGAGACCGGGAGTAACTCCTTGAAACTTGTAGACCTTCTCCTTACATTGGGGACGTTTCTCCAAAAATTCCGGTCCGTTCCTCCCCCTCCTCCTTTTCCCCAAAATCCATTACCACGTGACGCAAAGCCCCCAGGCCATTTCCCCCTTTAAATATTTCAGCTCCCGAGCAGATGACGTCAAAGTGGGTTATCCCGCGGGAGAAAAAGGAGATCCGTGCCCCTTACCGAAGGCGGGCGGGGGGAAGTGGCGATAAATCGGAGCAATTAAAAAAATTACACGAAATCCGATAGCGTTAACGCGGCCATCGGCGACAAAAGGGTCCCCCGGTGAGGGGGGGAGAAGGGGGACGATGGGGGGAATCGGGGGGAGCGCGTTAATTGAGATTTCCGGGATCGGGGCGGATCATTTTAATATTCAACGACCTCGATGATACTAGAAACGATGCGGAATACTTAATGGCGGTTTGGAGTTTTATTTAATTATGGAAACCGCCGCCACCGGCGAGCGTAAGTGGAGGGAAGGGGGGGAAGTTAGGGAGGGGGGATACGATCCCCAAGCGAGACGAGAAAGCAACAGCGCCACGTTTCAGTTTAGAGGAACGGAATGGCCCGACGGGGGAATCGGGGGGAGGGGGATACCCCAATTGTTTTAACTTGAAATAGATGGGAACCATCCCCCCCTAAAAACAATTACTGTTGTTGTAATGGGGGATGCCGTCAGGTTATCCCCTTTAATTGCAATTGCAGTAATCTGGATCTCCTTCAAGGATTCTTGGGGACCTCCAAAGGAGTCCTTGGAGACTTGGATGAGATGGGAGATTTTCTTTGGAACATTGATTTACCAGCAAAGAGCAGACGTTTCCCTCCTGGGAAGTCCCTAGGGAGTCCTGGAAAATTTTGGAAATAATACTTGGAGACTCGAGGAATTGCCTCCATTAAGTCTCCAAGACATATTGGACCATTTTGGAAATTTGGGGGCTTCCTGAGAGAATTCCTAAATTACCTCCTAAGAAAGGAACCTTCCGGGATTTTTGGAAAGCTCCAAAGGAATCCTTGGAGACTTCAGAAAAGAATCCAGGAGATGGGAAATTTTCGCTACAACGTTGCATTAGCAGGACACGTTTCCCCCTTGGAAACCCCCTTAGGAAGTGCAGGGAAATTTTCGAAAAATTCTTGGAGACTGGGGCAATTGGCGCTCTGGGAATCTTAGACGATTTCGAGACTCCACAAGGTATCCTTGAGGGACCTCCTTTGGAGATCCCAGGATAGCTCCAAAAAATTGTTCGGAGAAATCCTATGGTGCTAAAATATTGGAGATAACGAACTACCTTTCTTGAGGTATCCCTAGGGAAAATTCAAAAAATATTCCTGGAGAATGGAATCCTCTGGGGCTTCGGCTGGTTGAGGATTTTGGAGCGTTTTTTTAAGGAGGGAGTCCAAGGAAGACGTCGAAATAATTTTGGGGAATTTTTTGGGATCCCAAAGGAATACCCCTTATGCAGTGTGAAGTGCCGCCTACGTTGAACGAGCCTTCATTTTTTCCAGATTTAAACCGCGCGCTTCGCTCCCGGATACGCCGCCGCATCCAGGAAGTCCCCAAAAAATCCCCAAAAAATCTCACCGGTTCCGGATCTGTGTTCTGAGATTTGTCGTGCATCGTACCTGGAACAAAGGGAGAAACGAAATTATTCAAACGGGCTACGAATAGTGGGGCAGCCACCACATTCCCGAGGGACTCCCGTCCCTCCCCACTCCCGAAAAAAACGGCGAGGTGGCCGCCAATTAAATAAAAGCGACGATGGCTAAAAGGGGAGATACTCAGCTTAACGAGTTGATCGTTAAACCGAAAGATTAATACGTCTAAACCGCGGTTAATCCCCACGACGATCAATCTTCCCCCAATTCCCCCAGATTCCCCCCGTCTCCATTTGTCTGGAAAACCATCACATCTCGTAAAGCCACGTCTCGAGGCTAAACGTCAACCGTTGTCATATCACCTTAACCCTCCACCGACTAGTCCCCCCTCCCACTATCCCCCCTTCTTCTCCACCCCACTCCCCCCCTTAGATCAATGGAACAACACAGGGATCGGATTAGACGTTATTGTTTCCGAATTACTAACAGGTCGGATGCGGACGTCCAGGTCGGTTTTCCCCCCAAGGGAGGAGGAGGAGGAGAAGGGGGGAGGAGAGGGTGGGGGGATGATCCCCCCCCGAAAATTCCATCACCGTAGTGTGACCGAGTCTTTTCGCTTCTTGAGGCGAAAAAGTTTTATTTTCTGGCGCCAAAATTGAGTCAAAATTGAGGCTTACAATGAAAATTTCACTAAACTGTACTTCCACGATTTAAGTTTAAGTGTACTTAAGGCATTTTCAATTAAATAACACAAAATTGAGTCAAACTTGAGGACTACAACAATTTCAAGAAATTATGTTTTAACGGTATTAAATTGAGGTAAATAGGAGGATCAAAATCAGGGCTCAATTGAGACAATTTGAGAAATTGTATTGTAATGAACAAAATTGAGCAAAACAGATGGAGTGAGACAAAATTGAGTCAAATTTGAACCCTAAATGAGCAACTCCGTGGTTTTTTATGAAAAAAACAACTCGAATCAAATTTGAGGGCCAAAAGGACAATTAAAATGTTTTTTTACTGCAATGGAACAAAATTGAGGCGAATTGGAAGCTCAAAAGGCACTTTCGATAAAGTAGAACAATTTAATTCGAATTTGAGGCAAAAGAAAAGCACGTTTCAAGAAGTGATTATTTAATGGAATAAAATTGAGCCGAACCCATGGCTCAAAAGGTAATTATAAAGAGGGGGGACAAAATTGATTAAAAAAAATTGGAAATTTCAAGCAATTCTATATTGATGAAACAAAACTGAAGCGAATTGAGAGCTCAAAAGGAAGTTCTAATGAAGTGGGGGGAAAATTGAGTAAAATTTGAGGCACCACGTGATAATTTTCAGCAATTCCGTTTTAATGAACCAAAATTGAGCGGAATTCAAAAGGTAAAGTGCCACAAAAGGCTCTTTTAATGAGGCGATACTATATTGAGTCAAATTTGAGGCCCAAACAACAAGTGCACTCAAAAAATTCCTCTTGAGCTTCCATTTCGACTCAATTTTGATCCAAAAAAATTAATTTTCCCAAGGCCTCAATTTTGCTCACGAAATGGAACGTTCGTCTTCCCCCACTTCGAAGTTTAACTAAATTACCACGACCGGGGAGGGGGGACCATCCCCCTTCACTTAGAGCACTTATTTCATCAAACGTTAAAAAAATAGGGGGGGAAACATCCCCCACTCCACATAAGTTCGCTCTATTTCCACGAGAGCGCGACACCCGGAATTCCCCACCGACGTCGTGGGGGAGACGCCTCGGCCCCCCCCCCCCCGACTCCCACTGCGATTGTTATTATTAGACGATCGAGCCTCAACAGGTGTAAATTCGACTGCGGAGCTGAGGATGGTTATTAAATTTCGCCGAAGTTTCGAAACGTCGGGGGAATAATTACTCCAAAAACGGTGGGGATCATGGGGGAGGGGGGAGGAATGCGCCTCCTCCGGCTCATTAAAACGAGCATCACGATACTTCATCGTTTAATGTTGGTCGCGTCTCGGGATGAGGGAGGGGGGAATGGGGGGGGATCATTCCACCCTTGTTCCTGTAACTGCGCCGCTTAGTTTAATGCGCAAGATAGATGGCGCCACAGGTAATATTAGCGCGTCTCGCTTCTATTCACACTCAAATTCTAATTAAAAAAAAATACAAATCAAAATGGCAACGTTTAACGCCGTAAATTAATTTAAACGGTTCCTTTACTTGCTCGACAAAATGGCGGCACTCGTGATAATCGAATCATAAAGGCCGTTATACTTCAAAAGATTCAAAATGGAGTTTAAAATGGTCGACGGTAACGTTCTAAATAGACACGTTGCAAAATGGCGATGTCGATGTCGAAAAAAATTCAAAATGGCGAATGGTGGTGTATTATTACATGAGAAAATTACGTTACACCCGAAACATCACTTTATACCATAAGAAGCCTTCAAAAACTCCGCCATTTTGATTTCATTCAGAACAGAATGGAAACGTTTTACTGTCGACGCCATTTTGAACGCCGCAGGACACAATTAAAGCGCCGCCATTTTCCGCCACTCGTTAACATCAAAACTCAATAACCATATAATAATATAATATATAATAATATCACGCGTCGTTAATTCTCTCAGATAAATTCAAAATGGCGCCGTTTCAAACGGGCCGCCATTTTGATTCCATCGAAGATATGGTCGGAAACGCGGTCAAATATATCCATCCACTCGTCGGCCATACTGCTGATGACGTTCCACCCCCTACCACCACGGAAAAGTTAAAATGGCCGAAATTACGCCACCACATCGATTCGGCCACCTTGGAACCGTCGCGGACGTCCGTTTTGATTGTCGTGAACATAGCCGTGCGCGTTCGTTCTGCCGTCGGCCATATTGGAGACGCCATTTTGAAACGCCTGAAAAAGATTAAAGTGATCACGCCGCCGTTTTGATAGAGTTGAAACCACAGGGGAGGCTCGCCGTGTTCCCGGTCGCCATCTTGTGATTCTCGCCGCCATTTTGTAACTCTCGCCGCCATCTTGTGACTCTCGTCGCCATTTTGAATATTTCGATTTTCTGGACACGGACGGAACGGACGAGAGGCGTTTAGTAAAATTAATTAAGTCGACGTCGAGACGTCGACCGTCTGTTTACTTTCGCGTGCTATTCTTAGAGAGGGAAAGACCGACGAATTATCGTGTAACACGTGTCCGCCGTGACGTCACCTAATTGCCTAAAAGCAATCTGCGTCGGTCTTAAATTAAATTAAAAAAGAGAGAGAGAGAGAGAGAGAAAAACCAACGAAAATAGGCGTCGATGTGATTAATCTGCGATAATCTGTCGCGTTTCGACGCCTCGTTTATTCGGGCCATTCACTAGAGGCGTCCATTCATGTAAACGACGCCGTTTCAGAGAAATAACCTCAAAATAATAAAAAAAAAAATAGTTGTGTGCACCGGTCGATAGATGGCGCTCTTTTCGAACGTCCCAAACTCGGTCTAGCTGCTCGAGAAAGGAAGATTTGACACTATAATCGGAATTTCACCATTTCAAAATGGCGAATTCAAAATGGCGGCGGCGACACTTACCCGAGCACATCAGCAATATCGATTAAAAAGATGACCTAACGTGACCGAATCGATCTCAGCGACAAAACGTCTCGGATCAGAACGGCGTCTCTTAATACTTTTGGGACAAAATGGCGTCTTAAAAAAATCCATAAAACGGCGTTACAAATTGTAATTAAGAAGTTAACCAATAAGTGTCTCTGAAATGTCTCCACACTTGAAATCAAAATGGCGTCATTTTAATGAATTTGGCATTTCATGAAAGCATTTTTAATCAAAATGGCGACAGGAGTTATCAAAATGTTGCCCTCGAATGTCTATTTTAAAGAAGCATTCGGAATCAAAATTGTGCCTTTTAAATGGCGACGTGAGTTGATCAAAACGTTCCATTGGAATTTCTCTCTCACTGAAGCATTTGAAATCAAAATGGCGTCATTATGATGACGTCGTGGGTTAAGCAAAACGTTTTCTAGAAGTGTCTTTCCAAGTAAAACGTGTATAATCAAAATGGCGCAGTTAAAATGGCGACACGAGTTAACCAAAGTGTTTCTCTCACATTGAGACGTTTGAAATCAAAATGGCGCCATGATTATGACGTTGTGGGTTAAGCAAAACGTTTTCTAGAAATTTCGTTCCAAATAAACCATTTCTAATCTAAATGGCGCCTTTAAATGACGACAGAAGTTAACCAAAGTGTTTCTCCAGGAAGCATTTCGAATCAAAATGGCGCCTTTAAAATGACCAAAGGCATTCCCTTGGAATACAGCATTTAGAATCAAAATTGCGTCCCTAACTGACGCTGTAAGCCAACCGACGCGTTTCATTCTTTCCTACTGAAGCATTTCAAATCAAAATGGCGCCTTAGAAATAGCGACCGTAATTACCGGTACTCACTGTATGGATTGTTTCACTTAGCACAGCGTCTTGAACCGATATGGCAGCACAACTAAATCCCAACACAAAATGGCGTCGACTAAGCCCCGTTCAACAACATGGCGAAATTCCAACGAGGCCGGTACATTCAAAATGGCCGCTAACCGAAAAATCGAGCGTCCGAGTATCATGCCATGTGAATAATAATAATACGGGGGATGATATTGCAATAAGGGACGTGCGTGTGATTTATCGCGGGACACGTCCCTTCCATCTTTTCATTTTATTTTTCCGTCTCAACGGAACCGTGAAATTGAATCCGGGAAGGGTTTTTTCTGCATATACGCCTGTCTAAACTAATTTATCAGGCAACGACGTGGGGTAAAGGCATAACTGACTAATATCTTGTGTTCCGTGGTAAATTTGATGTTCCGTGCTCGACGATTGCCATTCAAATCAAAGAAACTATTGTTCCGTGGTAATTTTAAATCATTTCCTTGAATAGACCGGGTTTACTGCCGCTTCAGAGCAACGCGCTCCCTACAGGAGCGTACGCGAGGCGCTCCTCGAGCGAACCGTACCGGTACCATCCCGGGCGCACCCGTGACAGTCCGAAGAGGAGCCAACGTAACCTCTGATTCGACAACAAAGCTAATCGGTCACAAGTAATACAGGGCGTTACTTACTCTTCGCTCGGAGCCCGGCGACGGCGGCGATCATCTCCCGCGCCGCCCTCGGCCCCACGATGAAACTTTCGAGGTTACGTCCGAGGAGGCGCGTCACTGACATGAGAACCGACTCGATGCGGACGAGACGCGCGCCCGCCCGTCGGCCTCCGCGATGAGCTCGCCGGCGGGGGCGACGCTCCGCGTTCCCGTTTTTCCCGTGGGATCTTCCAGAAGAGCGAAACTCGGACCGCACGCGGTACGTGGCACGGACGAGACTGGGCGGCGCGGCGTTGCCGGCGCCGCGGGAAGTCTCCGGTAGGAGGTGAGTGGTCGCGGTAAAATAGGTGCTGGGTCGATTAATTAGGTTCGAGAGGGTTCAAACTTGACTTTTCTTCAAGGAGATTATCTTAGAAACGATCACCACCGATTTCACGGCGAATTAGTAATTCGTAATTCAAAACGAGGCCTCTCATTGGTCGGAATTTGAAACAGCGCGATAAGTCGATAGATCGACATGTCGATAGTTACTCATGTCAACACTTAATTTAACACACGTTACCGCGACATGGATTGTTTTAACGTACATACTATACCTACTCTACGTTTACATTCACGTGGAATACCTCATATCATCTTCTCTTGAACATTACATCACGCAACATCGATACTCGATACCGAATTTCGATACATGCGCCGCCATGTTTTGTTCTAGAATCCTGTAGAAGCGTTTGTTTAAAAGTTCGTTAAAACTCCTGTTGGATAAAAATGTATAGAAGAGGGATGACTCCGCGTACGTACAAGCAAGTAATAGCAATACTACCCTAATACACCCTTGTAATATTACCTGACGCATCATTACCCTTTCATCCCTTATCATCCCCATGAACCTGTTGCTGGTTGTGAACGTTTCTAATGCCCTTACTTACAAGCTTTAAGTCATAGGGATACACAGTACCATAGTGACATGGGTCTAATAGTGATTGTTGTTTACAGGGAACGGAGCCGTTCGAGGACGGTCATGGAAGAGCCGGAGGGTGCTTACGGTGCTGCAGAATCGGTGCAAGGACGTGTCCACAGCTTTAAGCGGGATGTGGCAGTGGTTTTGAGGTAGTTTACCGAGGGAGGATGAGGCGTGGAAGTACGGGAGACGTTCGATCGGAACCATTGTAAGTTCATTTATGATTATGTGAAAAGTTTCGGAGGGGCATTGAAACTTCGTATGTGGCTTAAGTAAAGCCTGCTTAATGAATATAGAAAGTTTCGTTAGTCTAGTTAAGGTACTTTGGGAAATATGTCAATTCCTCTAGTCGGTAACCCCAGAAATTGACACGTTTCTAATAGAAAATTCACAAGAAATTCCAAACTGCTCCGAATGAGTTGGAATTCAGTTTGTGATTTAAGTACAGTCTGCTTAATGACTATGAGAAGTTTCGTGCGTTTAGCCATTGTACATTTGGAATTAAGTCAATTGCTGTAATCGTTAGCTCCAGAATTTGACATGTCCTGATGTAGAAATTCCTAAAAAATTCCAAATTGCTCCGTTTGAGTTGAAACTTCGTGTGTAACTTAAGTAAAGCCTACTTAACGAGTACAAAAAGTTTCGTTTGTCTAGTGAAGCTACTTTTGGAAATATGTCAATTCCTCTAGTCGGTAACTCCAGAAATTGATACGTTTCTAATGGAAAATTCACAAAAAATTCCAAACTGCTCCGAATGAGTTGAAATTCAGTTTGTGATTTAAGTATAGTCTACTTAATCACTATAAGAAGTTTCGTGTGTTTAGCCCTTATGCTTTTGGAAATAAGTCAATTGCTCTAATCGTTGGCTCCAGAATTTGACATGTCCTGATGTAAAAATTCCTAAAAAATTCCAGATTGCTCCGTTTGAGTTGAAACTTCATATGTAACTTCAGTAAAGCCTACTTAACGAGTACATAAATTTTCGTTTATCTAGATGAGTTACTTTAGGAAATATGTAAATTCTCTTAGTCGGTAACTTCAGAACTGATACGTTTCTAATAGAAAACTCACAAAAAATTCCAGACTGCTCCGAATGAGTTGAAATACAGTTTGTGACTTAAGTATAGTTTACTTAGCGCCTACGACAAGTTTTGTATGTTTAGCTATTGTAGTTTTGGAAATAAGCCAATTGCTCTAATCGTTAGCTCCAGAATTTGACAGGTTCAGATTTGAAAATTGCAAAAAAATTCCAAATTGCTCCGTTTGATTTGAAACTTCGTAGGTAACTTAAGTAAAGTCTGCTTAACGAGTACAAAAGGTTTTGTTCATCTAGTTGATATACTTTTGGAAACGCATCAATTCCTCTAGTCGGTAAATCGAGAGATTGACACGTTTCTAATGGAACCTTTGCAAAAAAATTCCAAACTGTTCCGAATGAGTTGAAATTTAGTATGTGACTTAAATATAGTCTGCTTAACGACTACGATAAGTTTTGTGTATTTAGCTTTTGTATTTTTGGAAATAGATCAATTGCTCTAAACGTTAGCTTCAAAAATTGACAGGTTCCAATTGAAACATTTCTAAAAAATTCCAAATCGCTCCGTTTGAATTGAAACTTCGTATGTAGCTTAAATAAAGTCTACTTAATGAGTACAGAAAGTTTCGTTTGTCTAGATAAGGTACTTTAGGAAATATGTCAATTCCCCTAGTCGGTAACTCCAGAAGTTGACACGTTTCTAATCGAAAATTTACAAAAAAATCCAAACTGCTCCAAATGAGTTGAAATTCAGTTTGTGACTTAAATATAGTCTACTTAACGACTACGAAAAGTTATATGTATTTAGCTTTTGTATTTTTGGAAGTAGGTCAATTGCTCTAATCGTTAGCACTAAAATTTGGCAGGTCCCGATGTAAAAATTACTAAAAAATTCCAACCTATTCCGATCGAAGTGAAACTTCGTATGTAGCTTAAGTAAAGCCTACTCAAGGAGTACAAAAAGTTTTATTCGTCTAGGTGACGTACTTTTAGAGTTAATGCAATTCCTCTATCTCTTAAATAGGCAGGAGAAAAAATTTAGTTGCTACAATAGACTTACAATCACTTTGCTCATCCCTTACAAAGAAACTTCCAGCAATTTCTCCCCAATTTCTCCTCCATCCCCCCCAAGTTTCCCCCATTACCGAAGTCGACACGCGGTCCCGATCCTCCCTTTTTAAGTTTTTCTGTTTGAACAGCGCCGTAATTAATGGACGCGACGGTCGCAAGACAACGATACGTCCCCCCCTTATTTGTACAGTAGTTCCTCCCCCCTTTTCCCCCTTATCCAGTGTTTCCCCAGAAAAATTCTTCCGCAACTTTCCCTCAGCGTTCGGTTTTTCATTTTTAACTAACGAACGAACTCGGGAGTAAAAGTAAATCGGGGGAGTTACGGGAGGGATTCCCCCCATCCTCCCCCCTCCCGGCCTTCCTGTCGCCCGTGTAAACCCGAGGCGAGATAAATGGACGCGTTTATTTCCTGTCTCTTCGATTATCCCCCCCCCACCTCATGACAATACGCGGGGGTGAGGGATTATAAAATCGAGCCTCCCCCTCCAGGTTCCCCCCGTTTATATAAGCAATCATTCGTAGCTTTTGTCCGTTTAATACGTCTATCGAACGGTCAGCAGTTTCCCCCCTTATTGTCCCCTTTGTCCGGGCGAGGTTGACAAACGATCTCTCCTCCAGAAACGGGGGGGGAGAGCCTCTCGAGCGGGAGGGAGAAAAGGGGGAGCGTTGGGGAATAATGAGGAGGGGGGGCAAGGTGATGTTTCCTTTGAGTCGAGGAACAGGGGGAATGTCGTTTGAATTATTTTGGAGGGAAACAATGGGGAGCGCAATTGGTGAAATAGCCCCCCCCCCCAAAAAGTTTGGGAGGCAAGGGAGAAACGTGTAAAAATAAATTTTTTTCTCCTTGGCCGTCAGGAGGGGGTAAGGATTCTACCACATTAGTACTAATGAATATTTAAAAAATATTGTCGGGGGGATAGGAAAGTTTCCAAGGGGAGATAGGGGTTGATTTTTTTGGGGGGAACGAGGGGAACTCGTCCCGGCGCGTTAAACCCCGCACGTCGACGTCCGAGAATCGGAAAACAATTCAATCATCTCCCAATTTACGAACTTCCCCCCATTTCCCCCCATCCTCTCCCCCGAAACTTTCCCCACTCATTGGCGATTAACGTCGTATCGAAATAAAGGCAGAGCGAAAGCGGCGAGAGAAAAATTACCATTAACTCCCCCCTCCCCCTCCCCTCGCGCGCACTTCTCCCGCGGGTTCCCCCTACTTCCCCCACCCCCGGTTTGTTCGCAGTCTGGTTTACACTCCGTGTTTATTCTTTCGTAATTACGGGCACGCACTTTCTCCCTTTTCCCCTTTTATGTGTGTACGGTTAATGTATTCCCTGTAAATCCCGAGGAATTTCGTGCGACGCGCGACTTTATCCCGTGGAGCGGGGAGTTAATTGGAAAAACACGTTTCCCGTCTTTCACGGCGAGGGGAAATTATGGATTTATGCGACCTTTTTATTTTCGGAAACGGGGGGGATTTTAAATCCCGAAGGAGGGAGCCCCCCCCCCCCCCCGAATAGGAGGGAGGCGTTGTGCGCCCATGAGTTTTAGATTCTGTAGGAGGAAAGACGAAGACACTCGATTAGAACGCACTTCGTTTCGTGGTTTTTTCACTCACCTCCCCCCCTTCCCCCAAGATTGGGGGAGCCTCCAAAACACGTCAGTTCATGTCAAGTGCAGTGAAGATTCCTTCCTGACATTTTTCTAACTTCGGTCGAGTACTCCCCCCCCTTCCAAGCTTCCCTCTTTTGTACCTCCACTCTCCCCCAGTACGGACTCTCCTCGCTCGATAACGTTATATTTCGACGTCAACGGTCGAAGCGAAGTTTTATCGCTTTCACCCCCCCCCTCATCCCCCCAATTCTCTCCTTAATAATTCCGAGGAAGCACGGGAGAAAGGAGAAAGAAGAGGATCTTTATAAATAATGACCGCTGTCAATAAAACCGGTGTAGTTTTATAACGCCACGTCTATAAAACGCGAAATGAAAAATGACCCCCCTTTTTGGGAATTTAATGAACTTCTCCCCGCTTTCTCACGTTCCCCCCTTCAATTTGTTTCTTTCGACGTGCGAAGAGGAGGCTCATTAGGCAACCGGTTTTCAATTTCGAGACGGTTTATGGCGCGAGGAGAGAACTTTATTTCTCCCCATCTCGTACCTTCGCGGGGGGGGGGGGGGGGCAGCTTAATTACGTGGAGGAGGGGGACGATCATCCCCCTCCCCCCGATCGAGGGGGAAAACGGTTAACGAACGTTTCGGCGAAAGAACGAAGCGGATCGGTCGAGCGGTAAGGAAGTTACACGCGTTCGAGTCATTTTCCAAGATGGCCGCCGTGACCTTGGGACGGCACGAGACTCGCCGTAATTCCCCCGGTTTTAATCGCAGGAAGTTGAAATCGGTGTCATTTTAAAGAGCTCTACTTACCCCTCGCAGTGATCCCCCCTCCTCAGCCTGGAGGAGAAATCGCGACGAGATTGGGGGGAAATAAACCGGGAGAGAGAGAGCGTGTAATATTAAAATTTATAGCGGGGAGTGAATATACCGACGTCGAGGAGCTAATAACGCGGGCATCCATCATCCCCCCACGGGAGTGGGGGGGAGTTCGTGGGGGAATGGGGGATTCATCTTGTTTCCGTATCAAACTCTCGATTATGACTCGTGTTTGCTCTCTTCCTCTGTCGCGCTCGCCTTCGGTATTAAATTTGCTCGTTTTGGGCGCTTTATTATTTTTTTTTCGCCTCACAAAGGCGGTGTAATTGCATTCCTAAGTTATTGGCCCGCGGGAAAACTTCGTAGTACGACGCCGCCTTAGTAATGAACCAGGCGAATTTACTTGCGCCTTATAGAGGAGAAGTGTAACGGTGGTATGCCGCCCCCCGAACTTTCGGGGGGCACCAAAACTCCTCCAATGGAGTCGGTTAAAAATTAAGGCGTTTTTTTCGATTGGAGCTTCCCCAATATTTGAGGAGAGGGGGGGGAGAAACGCGCTGATCTGCGATGAAACCCCAAGTGTACCACAGCAATCACCAACCGTTAGGATTTCGATTCGCCCTCAAAAATCCCCCCTCCCACGAGTCTTGGGGGTTGGGGGTGGGGGTGAGGTTGATTCGTATACACACTACCAAAGAAACAATATTTCCAGAGTCGTGTTGCGTATGTTGTCGTTTCCCCCCTTTTTGCCTTATCGATTACGAAACTTTGGGGACGTCGGGGGTTCAGCTTTCGGGAGGAGGGGGATGGACGTGTGCGGGATCCGGGATTTTACACGTCGAGGATCGAAATATAAATAAGAGGAATTCGGGGAGGTTTAGGGACACGGATGGAGGTTGTGGGTTTTGTTTAGTGTAACTGCTGGTTTTTTTGGGGACGGGGGGGGGGGGGAAGTCGATGTTTTTATTGTCTTGGATATTTCTGGATTTTCGGGAATATACGTTTCGTAGTATAAATAAATAAACAAGCGTGCGAATGTAAATTAGATTGGAGTTTACGTTTCGTGAGGTTTGCCAGGCGTCTGTTCAATTTCATGTCACTTTTCGCCTACTAAAACAGATTATATACATTTTATTACTCCAAAATGGGGGGATTGGGGGACTTGTCCTATTCAATAAAAACGTTCATGAAATTACGAGATTTGGAAAACGTCATGGTATTTCCTCCCAAAAAAATAGGAGAGTTCCCCACATCCCCCCTCCAAAAGGGGGAGATTGGGGGTACTTGTCGCTTTTAATAAAAAGCGTTCATAATATTATGAGATTTGAGTAACGTAATAACGGTTGTCTCAAAAAAGGGGGAAGTTACCCCCAAGTCGCCCTATAAAACCGGGAGATGGGAGGGATTGCGTTTAAAAATGCGAGTTTCCTCCACATCTCCCATCTTACATTAGAGAAAAGTGGTGGTGAATTACCATTTAACAAAAGCTAATGTTCTAAAAACAGTTTTTTTTATGAAAAGAGGGTTTCTCCCCTCCCTTTTGGGGGATACGTAAAAATGGATGCTTCTTCCCAAAATAGCATAAATTACGTCATGTAAATAATTTAGTGACAGTAAGTGGAGATAGAATTTTTACTTTTTCTCTAAATCCTGCCTCCAAATAGGAGAGGAATGTGGGAGCACTTGCATTTAATGAAGCGCGTTTATTTCAAAATTCCCCTCTCATTTTAGGGAAATATTGGAGGATTTTCCCTGTACCAACATCTAACATTTATAGTGTTTTTTTTTCAAAAGAAGATCTCTCCAATTCCCCATGGGGGAAACGGAGGAAAAAGTTTCTCCTCCAACAGAAAATTCACTTCCATTAGGTGACGTTAATGAGTTATTCACCGTCATTTCCAAAAAAGGAAAACTCCCCAATCTCATTCCTGCAAGGGAAATGGGGGAGATTGCGTCGAGAAAAGTTTCCTCCAAGTCCTCCCTTCCCCTACGAGGGAAACGGAAAAGTGGATGCTTCTTCCCAAATATAGAATCTAGCGTAAATTAGTCACTGTTGTTTCTAAAAAAGGGTGGAATCCTAAATTTTACTGTTTTTTTACTGTAAAGACTGCTTTTTCAATGAAACAACGGTCGGTTGCAAAAATGAGGAGTCGCCCCCGAGATGGGGGGGATGGGGGGTGGATTGCGTTTGAAAATGAGTGCTCCAATTCCCCCTTCCCCTATGGAGGAAATGGGGGAATGGTTTCTTTCTCTCGACAAAAGAAAGCAAACTGAATTATTTAAATTACGCGATGTACATAATTGAATGACAGTTTGTAAAATAGGGGGAGCTTCCCCAAATCCCACTCCCAAAATGGGGGGGTTAAAAAAGTTGGAGTTTTTTTCAAATCCCTTTGCTGTTTTGGAGGAATGGGGGGTAGAGTTTAACGACGTAAACTACAGCAAAGACTGTTTGGTTTTTTTTCAAAATGAGGTTTCTCCTACGTAGGGGAGAACGGAGAAAAAAAATCTTCGAGCGAATAAGTAACGAATTTTTGCGACCGCACCGTCTACAGTTCCTAATTCGGATCGGAATTCCCCGACCGCATCGTCTCTCGACCGTCGTCTCCTCTTTTTTTTCTCTCCGGCCCCCCCTCCCCCCCCACTCCTTTTCGGACGACGGGCCTCGCGCCCAACGACCAAGACAACCTCCAAAACTGAATCTATAATCATAGAGGAATTTTTTTTCGGTCGCCGAAACCTGTCCGGTCCGCATATTAAATCCCCCCGATCCCCCCCAGGCCGAGGGGGGAGGATCGTCGAGTCTTATTTTTCTCGGAAGAGGCGCCGTCGTCGAAATAATTTTTTTACGTACCTGCGTAGGGGGCGATCGTAAATGGGAACTGATGGGGGAGAGCGGCGGCGGGGGGGGGGGGGGGGGAGAAGGGGGAATTTCCCCGTGCCTTGTTTTGATCGGTGACGCCGTCTGTGGGGTTAAAAAATCGGGAGGGTTAAAGCGTGTTGTTTATCAACTCCCCTCAAAGGGGAGTTACGTAAGTAACGTGTGTCTTAAGTAACGTAACTTAATAAGTACGAATCTATTGTTATCACTTAAGTTATGAGAGGCGATAACGTTAAAGTGGCGTCTTGGCTCGCTTTCAAAGCCACGTGGCTTCAAAGCAAACGTTCCGTAATTTTATTATTAATAAATCTGGAGTATGTGCGGTTAATAGGAACGTTCCCGCTTTAAAAAACAAAACGTTACGGGATACTTTACGACTTGTTTATAATAAAACCTCGTTACGATCACAATGGAGTACATTCGTAGTTCATCGGTCCTTAAAATAGTCGCGTGGACGCGCCCCCTCCCTAACTATTTGGGGGAAGGTGGCGCGGGTCCCCCCGATCGCCCCCGCCCCTGAATTTTGCCGTATCGAAGCTCACAAGCGGTTCAAACAGTCGAAACGAAAAAATCCCCTCCTCCCCCCATATAATTGGGGGGGAAGGAAAGTTTGAGGGGTTAAGGTACGAGGAGCTCGGATATTATCCAGTAAAATCCCCCCCCTTCTCCATTCCCCAAACTTTTAATTACCAAACGTATCAAATTACTGCAGTCCTTTTATAGTTACTCCCTCCCTCCCCCCATTGGGGGTCACCCACGGTTGGGTGGGTTCCGGGCGTGAAGCCGAATGCGTTTCCCCCCACTTCCCCCGGTGCATGTCTACCCTCCTTTTACATCGATTCGCCATTAAAGTTCCCGCGGATTTGTAATGCAAAACGTCGTCGTAAAACGGGAGAAGGGGGAGCGGATCCTGGAGGGGTAACATTCGCCGTAAAAAGTTCCCGCCTTAACCCCCCCCCCCCATCTGGGACTAATTGGAGGAATCGGTCCGGGTTAGTGGAGGAGAAAATTTGAGTGAAGGTATGCTTGTTTGGATACGAAAGTTTCCACCTCCCCCATTTCGGGGGGATTTGGGGGAAACTCTGCTGTCGTAAGATTATCGCTTCGTTCGTCTTGGTGTCATTTCTACGTTGCCCGAACTATTTCCTCGCCGATCACGACGCCATCTATTTTATGTGGTGGGGGAGTGGGGGAGCTTTGGGGAGATCCTCCATTTTTGAAAACTTCCGTTTCCAAACTTTTCCCCTTGTTGCACGTATATAAAAGCGACTCATGGCGAAATGGGGGAAGTCTCCCCTTCTGGTTCCTCCAAGATGGGAGGAATTTTCCCCCGTTTCGAAAAACTTCGGGCGCTCCCCCCCTCCCGTCGGACCCCGGAAATTTCCGCACCTGGCGACCCCCTCCCCCTCGTGCACGCCCCGAGTTATTAGTAGGTGCTAATGCCTCGACCGAAGATAATTCTCTTCCCTGGAAGTTTCGGGGGGGATTTAGGGGGGGTTCGATTGGGGGGAAGTAATTTCTACGCGTGGTTGTTCCTACGTGCGCGCGTGATTTATGACCTTACGTATCTTATCAACCGGGCGCGTCCTTCCCCCCCTTCAGGGATCCCAATTTCCTGGAGGCGAGATTCCCTGTTTTAAATTTCCGACTCGAAGTGGGCTCATTTCCCGCGACTTTTCGATCGATCGTTCCTTAGGGGGGATGGGGTCGCCCCCCTCCGACGCCTCCGATCCGAAAACGATTATCACTTGTTGTGTTTTTGGGGGGGAAATGGGGGGCTTCCCCCCATGACAATCCTCGAAGGTTTCGTATCCTTTAGAAAACCCACGGTGTTATATACACGTGTGCCGGGGGATCCGGGGGGATCGCCTCCCTCTCCCCCCCAAAACCTCCTCCATCGCGTGTTTACACTGCGGAATAGATTTGCGTACGCTCCGATCACGATAAACCTCCAACCTTCGATGATAGGAAGTGCCGAAGGTGAGCTTGGAATTTGCATCGAATTATCTATCCGCCCGAGGTTACTCGTATACCGGGCGATCGGAAAATTACCGCAAAACTAAGTCCTCCTCCGGTCGCCCCCGGTTCGCTTAGCTCCTCCCCGTCGCGCAGCCGCGCCCCTATACGTTGCCGAGCCCCTCCCCGTCCCAAAGACCGCCTCCTAACCGACCTGGGCTCCTCCCATTCGCCCGGGCTCTGCGCACCCGATTTTGCTCAGCCCCTCCCCCTCATCCAGGGACCACGCCCCCTTTATCGCCCTAAGCTCCTCCCCTTCGTTCGGTCGCTTCAAATTAGGCTCCGCCCACGGGGGACGTCGCGCCTATTTACGAAGTGCATATACAGGGCGCTCCATAAAATCCCCCACCCTACCAATTAGCGCGATGAATTAATCTCGAGCGATTAGGCGTCGGTGTTCGCTAATTAGGATGACGTGTCATCACGTGTACGCCTCGATGGTGTCCGCCCCTCTCTTTCCTCTCTTTTCTCTCTCTCTCTTACTCGTGGGAGTGCGAGAGAGGATTATAATTAAAAATAGCTCAAAATTATTAAGCCTTGAACTTAAGTGTGTGGATAGTAAAAGTGAGCGACGCTCGTACTTAATGGGAATATTATGTGGATTCCGTAAATAAATAAATAAATAAGTAAATAAATGAGTGTACGATTAAGTAGGTAAGATCGTTGAGAGAGTTCGGTGCTGACTTAAGGCAGGCTTAAGTAGCGTTTTGGTGGAGTGTCATGGGAAATTTTTTTTTTTGTGAATTTTTGTGATCGCGAGGGGTCGTTTTGAAATTTTTTAAAAAGAGTCTCAGTTTGTTCCACAGAAATTGGAAAATCGAATAGAATTTTGAGTAAATTTTTGAGTTGAAGTCGAGTGATTTGGGTCCGTTTCGAAAACGAACATACTTATTTCGGTTGAAACTCTACGGAGTTGTTGAGGATGCTTTACTTAATGATTCGGCGAGGTTTCGACGCAATTAAATTATCGACGATTTTTTGAGAAATTTTTAAGAAGCAGCAAGTTTCAAATTTTGCATGTTTTTAATCAATTTTTGAAAATCTCGGAAATTGCGTTTCCAAAACGGTTGAAACTCTACGAAGATGTCAACACTGTTTTATTCACTATTTATATGTAGTTTCAATAAAATTAAGCGACGTTCTGAATTTTTGGTAATTTTTGAAACAACCAGAATTTGAAATTTGCCATGTTTTTAACTAATTTTAGGAAATATTGAAACCTGCTTTTCCAAAATAGTTGTTTCAATAAAAATAAGTGACGTAGTGATTTTTCAGGAATTTTTAAAACAGCCAAAGTATCAATTTTGAGTTGTCTTTAGTTAATTTGGGCATAATTTCAGAAGTGCGCTATGAAAATGGTTGAAACTCTCCGAAGGTATTAGTGACGGTTTATTCAATGATATTATGTAGTTTCAATGAAATCAAATGACGTTCTGAATTTTTGGGAATTTTTGAAACAACCATTTGGCAAGTTTTTAACTAATTTTGGGAAATCTTGAAAACCGAGTTTCCAAAAGGGTTGAAACTTTACAAGGATGTTAACACTGCTTCATTTATTATTTTAATGTAGTTTCAATAAAATTAAGTGACGTATTGAATTTTCAGGAATTTTTGAAACAGTCAAGGTGTCAATTTTGAGTTGTCTTTAGTTAATTTGGGCATAATTTCAGAAGTGCGCTATGAAAATGGTTGAAACTCTCCGAAGGCATTAGCAACGGTTTATTCAATGATATTATGTAGTTTCAATGAAATCAAATGACGTACTGAATTTTTGGAAAATTTTGAAACAACCATTTGGCAAGTTTTTAACTAATTTTGGGAAATTTCTAAACCTGACGTTCCAAGATGGTTGAAACTTTACAAGGATGTTAACACTGCTTCATTTATTATTTTAATGTAGTTTCAATAAAATTAAGTGACGTATTGAATTTTCAGGAATTTTTGAAACAGCCGAAGTGTCAATTTTGAGTTGTCTTTAGTTAATTTGGGCATAATTTCAGAAGTGCGCTATGAAAATGGTTGAAACTCTCCGAAGGCATTAGTAACGGTTTATTCAATGATATTATGTAGTTTCAATGAAATCAAATGACGTACTGAATTTTTGGAAATTTTTGAAACAACCATTTGGCAACTTTTTAACTAATTTTGGGAAATTTCTAAACCTGACGTTCCAAGATGGTTGAAACTTTACAAGGATGTTAACACTGCTTCATTTATTATTTTAATGTAGTTTCAATAAGATTAAGTGACGTATTGAATTTTCAGGAATTTTTGAAACAGCCGAAGTGTCAATTTTGAGTTGTCTTTAGTTAATTTGGGCATAATTTCAGAAGTGCGCTATGAAAATGGTTGAAACTCTCCGAAGGCATTAGTAACGGTTTATTCAATGATATTATGTAGTTTCAATGAAATCAAATGACGTACTGAATTTTTGGAAATTTTTGAAACAACCATTTGGCAACTTTTTAACTAATTTTGGGAAATTTCAAAACCTGTCGTTCCAAGATGGTTGAAACTTTACAAGGATGTTAACACTGCTTCATTTATTATTTTAATGTAGTTTCAATAAGATTAAGTGACGTATTGAATTTTCAGGAATTTTTGAAACAGCCGAAGTGTCAATTTTGAGTTGTCTTTAGTTAATTTGGGCATAATTTCAGAAGTGCGCTATGAAAATGGTTGAAACTCTCCGAAGGCATTAGTAACGGTTTATTCAATGATATTATGTAGTTTCAATGAAATCAAATGACGTACTGAATTTTTGGAAATTTTTGAAACAACCATTTGGCAACTTTTTAACTAATTTTGGGAAATTTCAAAACCTGTCGTTCCAAGATGGTTGAAACTTTACAAGGATGTTAACACTGCTTCATTTATTATTTTAATGAAGTCTCAATAAAATTAAGTGACGTATTGAATTTTCAGGAATTTTTGAAACAGTCAAGGTGTCAATTTTGAGTTGTCTTTAGTTAATTTGGGCAAAATTTCAGAAGTGCGCTATGAAAATGGTTGAAACTCTCCGAAGGTATTAGTAACGGTTTATTCAATGATATTATGTAGTTTCAATGAAATCAAATGACGTACTGAATTTTTGGAAAATTTTGAAACAACCATTTGGCAAGTTTTTAACTAATTTTGGGAAATTTTGAAACCTGACGTTCCAAAATGGTTGAAACTCTACGAAGATGTTTTCATGCAATGTTTATTATTTTGGTGTAGTTTCAACGAAAATTTTGTAATTTTTTAGGAAATTTTGGGTAAACTTCTGGTACGTTCAAAACGAACTTATCGAGATAGTTCCAGTACCGATTCGTCGGTGAAGCTCCAGTGGGCCGTCAGATGGAGTTTCAGCGAGATCGAAGCACAGGTAGATTTCTAGCGAGTTATCGAAGTTTCCGTTCAGGCATTTCGGCCGTAACTTTGTAACGAAGCTAAGCAGGCGTTCGAGACTTCGCAGGTGGATCGGGGAAGTTTCGGTGAAACTCCCCGCGGAGTTTCGACGCCCTCGAGGCGCCGCCGATTTTCTGACGCGGCGCGGCACGTGCAGCACGCGCCGCGTTCCAAATTTCCGCGTGTTATCACAATGAGCTCTCTAAAAAGCGAATTTTCCGATAGTTCCCCGCGTCCGAGAATAGAACGCAGACATTAAATCGGTGCCAAACTATTTCAGTTTCCTGGTCTCGGGCGCGGGGCCGCGAAAAATCCGCGCTTCACCTCGGGATCTGCCCGTTCTTTCTTTTCTTATGCTCATCTTTTCTATGCGCGCGGCCGTTATCGGTTCGTTACGTCCGTCGTAGTGTTTTATTATCACGTTATGCAACGAGCCGACTGACACAATTAGCTCGGACGGACGTTCTTCTGCTTTCACTTTTTGGCCGTCGACGTACACGTCGCACGACCGAGAAAGATGGATTGCCGTGGCGCAACCGCGGCGGCGCGAATCCTCGTCAAAGTCGCGAGGAGCTCGTCGGTTCTGTTCACGGATACGCTCAAATCGGCTTAAAATAATCGCCGGTGCTTCGATCGGGTTGAAACTCCGCAGGGAGTTTCGTTGAACCTTCCCTGACGCGCCTACCGAATTTCTACCGCCTGACTAACTCCGTTTTAGAGTTACGGTGGAATTACGCTTGTTGATCGTCATTTGACTATATTTTTCGAAACTTCTCCGCCAAATTTGGTACAACTCCCTTGAATTATTAATGAAACTCTATTGAACAAATGAACGTAGTTTCAAGTAATTTTGAGCGCAACTAATTGTTTTGAGCAATTTTTGAATTTTACTATAATTCGTAACTCAAAATTTTGAGTACATTTCCAAAACGCGGTTATTAATAATCGCTAAAATTTCATCAAATTACTCAGTACACTTTATTAAATTACGTTATGGAGTTTCAAACGATTTAGATGACGCTCAATATTTTTTTTGAATTTTTGAACTTGGCATTGAACTCCAATTACGACTCATGATCATGTCAATTGACTATATTTTCGAAACGCCTCGACTAAATTTGGTAAAAGTCCTTTGAGTTGTTAGTGAAACTCTATTGAACCACCAAATGTAGTTTCAAGGAAATCTCAGCACAACTAACTTTTTGAGCAAAATTTTGAATTTCCCCAAAACTCCCAACTCAGAATTTTGAATATATTTCTAAAACGCGCTTACAAAAATCGCTGAAACTTCATCCCATTATTAAGTACGCTTCATTGAATGACTTAACGTAGTTTGAAGCGATTTAAATAACGTTCAATATTTCTTTTGAATTTTTGAACTTAACAGTGAACTCCAATTACGACTCATGACCATGTCATTTAACTATATTTTCGAAACGCCTCGACTAAATTTGGTACAACTTTTTCGAGTTACTAATGAAACTATATTGAACGACCAAACGCAGTTTTAAGACATTTTGAGTACAACTATTTTTTTTTGAGCAATTTTTGAATTTCGCGATAGTTCGCATCAGAATTTTGAGTATATTTCCAATACGCGCCTACTAAAATCGCTGAAACTTCGTCAAATTACTAAGTACGCTTCATTGAATGAGGTGATGTAGTTTCAAAGAATTTCGATGACGCTCAATATTTTTTTTGAATTTTTGGACCTAGCGTTGAACTCCAGTTACAATTAATGACCATGTCATTTGACTGTATTTTGGAAACGCCTCGACCAAATTTAGTACAACTTTTTCGAGTTACCAACGAAACTCCATTGAACACCCAAACGCAGTTTCGAGAAGTTTTGAGCGCAATTAAATTTTTGAGCAATTTTTGAATTCCGACACGTAAAGTTTCTCCGTTTACGGCATCGAAAAACGAGGCACTCGGCCGTGGCCAATTAAGCTCCCGCCGCGCCATTTCCCCCGATACCGAATTAGTATCGATTTATTGAACTTTTTCCCCGATCGCCCGAGAGCAATTACTCCACATAGCGCAGCGCCGGACCTGCCACAATTAATCGAGATACTTTGATACTAATAATCTAGATTAATTACGCTGCCGATTATAAATCCCGTACGGCGCGTGCGCAGAGAGTAGCACGAGAAATCTCCGTCATCGCGCATACCCCGAGAGGATTTCGAATCCCGGTAGTAGTCGTGAACACCCTTCAAATGGGAATCCGTCATAAGGACCGAAATCAGGTCCGCCGCTGCGACCCGGTGACCGTCGAGAAGAATAAGAAGGACGAGAAGAAAAGACGGCCGTACTTCTATTTAAGGTAGCAGAACGGCCGCACGTTAAATCGGAATGTGGCCGTTTCAAGGAACGGACGTGCCGGGGTCGCCGCGTGCCACTTGCGCGACGGGATCTGCGCGAGACGGGGAAAAAATGAGGGACGAGCCGCGTCGATGGGGCCTCGAAGAGTTTCAAAATTCGTCGAAAAAATTCAATCGGAGTGAAGTATGGTGCGAATTTTTTTGGAATTTTTTAGGAAACGCTTTTGCTTCAAGTTTGATATTTCAAGACATTTTTATTTAACGATTCGGCGGTTGAAACGAAATTAAATTTTTTTTATTGGTAATTAAGGAATTATCTCAAATTTAACCAAAGGTGTGTTAATCATTTAAGCGTAATTACAAATCCAATTAAAATTCCATGCGGTTACTAAGCATTGCCAATAATTACATAAATATCAGATTTTAACATAATTGTCATGAACGTGATTAAAATAGACATTACAACATTCAAATAACATTTAAAAAATAAGAATTAAAATAACTTGAAAAGACGTTGATTTTTAGAAATTTTTGGATTGGATTTGGAAATCCTAAAACAATATTGATCGTCATCCAAATTCTTTGAAACTACATTACGTCACTCACTGAAGCGTTGTTAGCAATTTGACGAAGTTTCAGCGATTTTAGTAGGCGCGTATTGGAAATATACTCAAAATTCTGATGCGAACTATCGCGAAATTCAAAAATTGCTCAAAAAAAAATAGTTGTGCTCAAAATGTCTTGAAACTACTTTTGGTCGTTCAATATAGTTTCATTAACAACTCAAAGGAGTTGTACCAAATTTAGTCGAGGCATTTCGAAAATATAGTCAAGTTACATGGTCATGAGTCGTAATTGGAGTTCACTGTTAAGTTCAAAAATTCAAAAAAAAATTAGCGTTATTTAAATCGCTTTAAACTACGTTAAGTAATTCAATGAAGCGTACTTAGTAATGGGATGAAGTTTCAGCGATTTTTGTAAGCGCGTTTTAGAAATATATTCGAAATTCTGAGTTGGGAGTTTTAGTGAAATTCAAAATTTTGTTCAAAAGGTTAGTTGTACTCAGAATTTCTTCAAACTACTTTTGGTCGTTCAATATAGTTTCATTAACAACTCAAAGGAGTTGTACCAAATTTAGTCGAGGCATTTCGAAAATATAGTCAAGTTACATGGTCATGAGTCGTAATTGGAGTTCACTGTTAAGTTCAAAAATTCAAAAAAAAATTAGCGTTATTTAAATCGCTTTAAACTACGTTAAGTAATTCAATGAAGCGTACTTAGTAATGGGATGAAGTTTCAGCGATTTTTGTAAGCGCGTTTTAGAAATATATTCGAAATTCTGAGTTGGGAGTTTTAGTGAAATTCAAAATTTTGTTCAAAAGGTTAGTTGTACTCAGAATTTCTTCAAACTACTTTTGGTGGTTCAATAGAGTTTCACTAAAAACTCAAAGGAGTTGTACCAAATTTAGTCAAGGCATTTCGAAAATATAGTCAAGTGACATGATCATGAGTCGTAACTGGAGTTCACTGTTAAGTTCAAAAATTCAAAAAAATATTGAGCGTTATTGAAATCGCTTTAAACTACGTTAAGTCATTCAATGAAGCGTACTTAGTAATGGGATGAAGTTTCAGCGATTTTTGTAAGCGCGTTTTAGAAATATATTCGAAATTCTGAGTTGGGAGTTTTAGTGAAATTCAAAATTTTGTTCAAAAGGTTAGTTGTACTCAGAATTTCTTCAAACTACTTTTGGTGGTTCAATAGAGTTTCACTAACTACTCAAAGGAGTTTTACCAAATTTTGTCGAGGCGTTTCGAAAATATAGTCAAGTGACATGGTCATGAGTCGTAATTGGAGTTCACTGTTAAGTTCAAAAATTCAAAAAAATATTGAGCGTTATTGAAATCGCTTTAAACTACGTTAAGTCATTCAATGAAGCGTACTTAGTAATGGGATGAAGTTTCAGCGATTTTTGTAAGCGCGTTTTAGAAATATATTCGAAATTCTGAGTTGGGAGTTTTAGTGAAATTCAAAATTTTGTTCAAAAGGTTAGTTGTACTCAGAATTTCTTCAAACTACTTTTGGTGGTTCAATAGAGTTTCACTAAAAACTCAAAGGAGTTGTACCAAATTTAGTCAAGGCATTTCGAAAATATAGTCAAGTGACATGATCATGAGTCGTAACTGGAGTTCACTGTTAAGTTCAAAAATTCAAAAAAAATATTGAACGTCATCTAATTCGTTTGAAATTCCATAACGTTAGTTAATAAAGCGTACTTAGTAATTTGACGAAATTTTAGCGATTTTAATAAGCGCGTTTTGGAAATATACTCAAAATTCTGAGTGCCACATGACATTGCCAAAAAAATTCCTTTCAAGCCTTCCGAACTCAAAAAAAAACCTAAAAAATTCTAAAAAAATCTAAAAATCATTCCTCTTCCAGCTCACCTTCCTCTGCTGCTGTTGCTGCCTGCCGGGCGCCGGCGTCGCGACGTACGTCCTCAGCGTCGACGCGAGCGCGGCGGCGGCCGCCGCCGCCGCCCCAGGCGCCGCCATGATCGGCTGCGGCACGTGGTGCAGCTGATGGTGCGGCGGCTGCAGCTGCAGGTGCCCCGCGTGGATCGGCACCGCGACCATCTTCTGCAGCGGCACGCCCCACGGCAGGTACCAGCTGCCCGAGTGGTGCTGCATCTCGTCCCTGGAATAAACGGTGAGGCTACAGACGCCCTGTATATTGGTATTAATCAGGTGGTGGTGGTGAGGTTGACTCCCCCTATGCAAGATGGCGTCGTTTCCCTACGTTCTTATTGGAGCGCTTCCCCTTCCATCGCGTTCCGTTTCGTGCGTGATTCGCTTGTGTTCCACCCGCCCCCTCTCGAAGACGTTACTATTGGTCCGATCCCCTCCACGACGCCCGGGGTGACACCCCTACGGTATTCGCCGTCTCTGATTGCTCGGGCGGTCTCGACAACCCCCTCGTCCCGTCCTCGATTGGCGCGGCGTCTACTCGCTCCCCCATTGGGCCGCGGACGACGTCAAGATGCGCGCGCACGCCGGGCTCAGGCGGACCCGTGGGAACCGCTTCTCGCGCGTTTATTTGTTCTCGTTAGATGTTTAGCTCTCGATAAATTAGATGCTCTTCCATTATTTTTCCTTTGATGAAAAGTCCGATGGCATCGCTTCAAAGTAAACGTCGCCGCGTTGACTGACGAGGCTGAGAGGGAAAAAAATCGGCGCGTTCCCGTAAAAATAAACGCGCGCACACGTGTCTTACACGGGCGCGGGAAAGGGTCCCGGGCGGTAAGAACAAGTGGCGCCCCCTTTGCTCCGTTTCTAACGGAGTTTCTGGGAGCTGCGCAGCTTGGACTCGTGCGCATCGTTTGGTAGACGAAATGGCGGTACGCCAAATTTCGAATTTAAACCGTCGAGAAAGTCGCGACGATCCAAGATGGCGGATTGGACCTATCGAAACTGGTTCCAGTTCGATTTTGTTGTACTGGGGGGGGGGGGGGGGGATAAAAGAGAACTCGTGGGGGATCCAAAATGGCGATCCGATGCGACGATGGTAGGTTTGGAAAACCGTTAAGAATCAAGATGGCGGATTCGGTTCGCTCACGGATTCAAAATGGCGGCCGTAATCGCACGATCGAACGTTATGTAGGACAAAATGGCGACTGTCAGCCTCCACGTGAAGGCGGTTTTGTTTAATTTTAGTTAACTTCTCCCTCTTTCTCACATTACCGTAATTAATCTCTGGATTATCGTAGCGCACGTCCCTATGCGTATTCATATTTTCTCTCTCTCTCCCCCTTTCCAGCCTCGAAAGGCGTAAAAGTGGTCATTTCCGCTTCTTTTACGGTAATGGCGCGAATTTCACCGTAACATCCTCGAATGTTTTTATTTTTATTACGCTAGGTCGTTACGTGTACGTTCCGCGTTTATTATATAATTTATTTGTACCGTAAGTGGGCATAAAGTAAAATGGCGGCGTAATGGGCGATAACCCGTGCTTAGGGGCCGTCTGGCGAGCGCGCATGCGCGGACGGCCATCTTCGACGCCATTTTGTTCGTTGTGGCGTCCCCGCCATTTTGTCGTGAACAAAATGGCGATCAAAATGCTTTCCGCCGCAACTTCCTTAATACGTGACCGATTTCTACGCGACTCGCGCCATCTTGAATCGGGTTTCTTACGTAGGAGTCCGAATCGAAATTTAATTAGTCTCCTTTTTTCTTTCGCGCGATCTCCCGTGGAGTCCTATTAGGGGGTCGTGACGTCACCGTCTTGCGTACGTTTCCAGTTAACGCGCCTAATAAACAATTTAGTCGCCCCTTTTGCCGGATCGTTCGGGAGTTAATTAAAAACATTCGACGGGAAATTGAATTTTTTCCGCCCCGCCGAGGGGTTTCCTTTCAATTTGGAAATTTTCCGTGCGCGCGAGGGGAATTTTCTTCGTCCCGGCGACGCCAAAGGGGTAGTTTTTGGGATATTTTGAGATTTTTTTTTGAAGAAAATTTTCTGTCAAATTTGTATTGAGCGAAGTTTTTGAGATATTTCTATTTAAAGCTACATGAGTAACCTCAAGAGTTCCGAAAATTCTAGTGAAAGTCTAAGGACTAATGATTTCAATATTCCGCCACGAGATATTTTTGAGATATTATATCTCAAAAAGAAACTTAAAAATTTAAAAATGATAGTGAGTACCCCAGAAATGCTTCATTTTATCACCTCGAAACTTTCCAGGACTATTCTAGAAACTTCAATGAAAATATCACTAAAATTTCGTGCGCTTCTGAGGTACACGTTTTGAGATATCGTGGCACAATGGAAAATGGGAAAAAACGTGGCGACGTTCGATAAAACAGTGAAAATCTCGAAAAACCTTCACGTGGCTGCAGTGAAATTTTCTAGGACTATTCTAGTGACTTTAGTGAAGGTACCACTAAAATTTCGTGCACTTTTGAGGTACTCGTTTTGAGATATAGTGTCTCAAAGTGGCACAATTGAAAATGGGCAAAAACGTGGCGACGTTCGATAAAACAGTGAATATCTCGAGAAGCCTTCACGTGGCTCTAGTGAAATTTTTCAGGGCTATTCTAGAGACTTTAGTGAAGGTATCACGAAAATTTCGTGCCCCTTTGAGGTACAGATTTTGAGATATTACGGCTCAAAGTGGCATAATGGAAAAAAATAGTGACGGTAGACAAAACAGTGAATATCTCAAGAACCTTCCGCTCGATTTTCGTGAAACTTTCCAGTATTCTTCTAGACACTCTACCCTTGCATATCTCGAGGTTTCAACCCCGTATCTCATACAGTTTACGAGATATCGCCCCGTACTCACCGGAGATAATCACCACACGCTCCAACCCACGAACTCGAAACTCGCCACTCGCGCTCCTCTCCTGTCCCTCCCTCTAACTTATTATTATTATTTTTTTTTTATAGCGACCGAACACCTCACGGAAGCATCCCGGCGACGGATCCCTCTTTTTTCCCCCTATTATTTATTTCGTCGTTGCGAGAAAAGCGCGCGCGCGTGCGCACCGGGTACCGTTCGTGCGCAGTCGACCGTTCGCCTCGGACGTCGACTTGCGACTGGCGGCGGCGGCGGCGACGTCGCCGGCCGAAGACGTCGCGACGTCCTCCCCCCACCCTCGGCCGACCCCCCCCCCCCCAACCCACTTCTTCCTCCGTTTCGGCGGTGCGAACGTGGAGTCGTAATGGGTTTTTTGTTGGGTGGTGGGGTGGGGGTAAGGAGACTTATTGGAGGGGGGTTAATTTTTTTTGTAACGGGACGATTATGTGAGGTTTTTAGGAAGAAGCTAAAAATTATAAAAAAGGCTTCTTAAGGTAGAAAAATTAACGGGCATGTAATTAATTAATTAATTAACGTGCAAGTATAATAAATCTAAATTATTTTAAATTAAAACGACGTGAAAGAAATGGCCTTTTTTTGCACAAGTGGCAGATTCTGGTGAATTTGATTTTTACATGCCCTGGATGTTTGATAGAAGTCTAAAGCAATGGTACTTAATTTACCTACTGCTTGATAGATGGCGCTGATTCATTAACGAACCCATTAAGCATGTCTGTTGTTGGAGCTACCGCATTTCTACGCAGTAGTTTATCTACTATCTGCTAGGTGGCGCTCCATGTCAGTAATATGAAGGTCAATTGTACTTCCCAACTAGAAATACGTGCGTAGCCTTAGTTTAGCCTCCATATTTTAGATGGTGCAACCAAAATGTTTTAAAATTGGTAACTAAAAAGTTACCTTAGTAGAGGTCTAACGTAAAAGCTAATGAAGTATTTAGTTCAGCTACCGTTCGTTAGATGGCGATGAAAAGGTGGCGCTGCCTAACTGACTGTAAAAGTATCGACGATGCAGAAATCTGTCAATAAGTATTTTGGATGGCGCTTACAAGTGATAGTTTCGTCAAAAATCGCTTTAAAATGACATCTTACAGTAAGAGGTTTAATTACAAAGATATCTGCTATTGCGCGTTACTTCAATTAGCTATCATTGGTTCTGAGGGGCTGAAACGTTAGTAATGATGCTAAAATAGCCAATATGGTAACTAGTTTAGCTAGTATGACGTAGGTGGCGCTGTGATGAGCTCATCCTGTAATTGTGGAGCGTGTCCTTTGCCTATTGCCCGTTAGGTGTCAGCGTACTCCTAAGTAGAAGCTCGGTACTGGAAAAAAATCGGGAATAACGATTATTAATTTCGCTACCAAAATACAGATGACGCGGTGTTGTATGTACATGCGCAGTACCTAGATTGTGGGACTTTCCTATGAACGTTGTAATTATCGCCCATTAGGAGGCGCTGTATTAGCAGTAGAAATCTGTTATGGTAGTTATTGGTTCATCTAGGGTTCGTTAGATGGCAGTCCATTTTGATTTAAGGCCGTTGGGACGGTCATTTATTTTGATATTTCTTTTTTCAGAAAATACGAAATTTTCTAAAATTGATATCTCGATTCCCACCCTCCCCTCACAACTTCCCCCTCGCGTGGCACTCGATCGCCCCGCCCCTCTCGAGCTCGTCGACCTCCCGCTCGGCCAATCCGAGCGCGAGCAGCACCTCCCTCGTGTGCTCGCCCTTGGCGGGGGCGCCGCGCGCGAACCCGCTCGCGCCCGGCGTCCTGCCGAGCCGCGGCGCGGGCCCCGGCGTCGCCCCGCCCCCTGCGTCGCGCGCGAACGACGCGCCGGCGCGCGCAGCCTCCTCGAGCGTCAGCACGGGCGCGACGCACGCGTCCTCGCCGTCGAAGACGGCGCGCCACTCGTCGCGCGTCCTCTCGCGGAACCTCGCGGCGAACAGCGAGCGCAGCGCGGCCGCGTCGCCGCCGAACTGCGGCGCCTCCTCCTCGCCCAGTCCGAGACCTGGAAAGCGCGAAAGACGGTTGACTGCGCAGAGGCGAACGCGTCGAGCCCGCCTCTGCGCGTCACTCACCTTCGATGAGCCGCCCGTAGAACTGCGGCTCGAGCGCGCCGACCGACACGTACTTCCCGTCGGCGCACTCGTACACGTCGTAGAAGTGGCTGCCGCCGTCGAGGAGGTTGCGCCCCCTCGGGGCCCCCCACAGGCCGGGCACCGCCCGCGACCGGTACAGCCAGCTGCCCACGTAGGCGGCCCCCTCGGCCATCGAGCAGTCGACGACCTGGCCCAGGTCGGTCGATTTCCTCTCGAACAGCGCCAGCAGGATGCCCAGCGCGCAGGTCAGGCCGCCGCCCGCGAAATCGGCCAACAGGTTGACGGGCGGGGACGGCGCGTGCGGCTCCCTCCCGAGCAACGACAGAAGACCTGTAAATTCGACGTTGTAGTACTCAAGTTAACTCGCCTTGACTAGGCTAGCCCTAAACTTGACCAGGTTGACCATAAACTTGACTAGGGTATCCCTGAATTTGACTAAGGCGGTCCTAAATTGACCAGGCTAACCCTAAACTCGACCACGGTAGCCCTAAATTGACTAAGCCAGTTCTAAACTTGACTGGGCTAAATTCGACTAGGTCGACCCTAACTTGACTAAGGTAGTCCTGAACTTACTAGGGCAGTCCTAAATTGACTAGGCTAACCCTAAACTCGAATAAACTGACCCTAAACTTGACTAAGATAGCCCCAAACTTGACTGGGCCACTTTTAAACTGGACTAGGCTAACCCTAAATTCGACTGGGTTGGCCCTAAACTTTATTAGGGCAGTCCTAAATTGACTAGACTAACCCTAAACTCGACTAGGATGATCATAAACTTGACCACGATAGCCCTAAATTGACTAAGCCAGTTCTAAACTTGACTGGGCTAAATTCGACTAGGTCGACCCTAAACTTGACTAAGGTAGTCCTAAACTTACTAGGGCAGTCCTAAATTGACTAGGCTAACCCTAAACTCGAATAAACTGACCCTAAACTTGACTAAGATAGCCCCAAACTTGACTGGGCCAGTTTTAAACTTGACTAGGCTAACCCTAAATTCGACTGGGTTGGCTCTAAACTTTATTAGGGCAATCCTAAATTGACTAGGCTAACCCTAAACTCAACTAAGGCGACCCTAAACTTGACTAAGATAATCAGGAACTTGATTAGGCTAGCCCTAATATTGACTAGGCTAGTCCCCAAACATAGCTAGTCCAAACATAGTCCACAAACTACACTAGCCCCCAAGTTTGACTGGATTAGCCCTAAACATAGTTGGACTAACCCCAAACTTGACTTGAGTAGCTCTAAATTTGACTAGTTTAGTGCTAAATCTTTACTCTCTACAGTCTAGTAGTTTTAAACAAGTCGACCCTAAACTTGACCAAGACTGCCCTAAATTTGACTAGTCTAGCTCTAACCTTAGCGACGTTTAACCTTCAGGTGCAATGGAAATCCTATGCTAAATTAGTCTTTGGATAGTTGACCCCAAGTTTGACTAAAATCACCCTAAATTTGACTAGTCTAACCCTAAACTTAGTGGCGTTTACTTTAACCTTCAGGTGCAATGGAAATCCTATGCTGAATTAGTTTTTAGATAGTTGACCCTAAACTTGACTAAGATCACCCTAAATCTGCCCGGGTTCGACTCAACCCAAAACCCCCCGATCGACCCTTAAACTTCACCCCTAAATTATTCTAATATTCACAGGTCCGTACCGGACATGGCGACGTAATTGATGTCGTGCCCGGCCCGGGCGCTCATCGGTCCGCTCTGCCCGTACCCCGTCAGCCTCGCGTAAATCAGCCGCGGGTTGTCGCTCAGCAGCACGTCCGGCCCGAGGCCGAGCCTCTCCATCGCGCCCGCCCGGAACGGCTCGATCAGCACGTCGGCCTCCTGCAACGGTAAGTCACAGTATAGATCGTAGGTTTACCGTAGGGAGAATCGCTATAGCGGTCACTGTCGGTTCAGGGAAAATTTGTGCCGGTGAAACCCTAGAAACCTTCTATGAAAGGTATCGTGACTATCTTAAGTTCACTGTACGTACGTCACTATTAACTATCTAGTGAAGACAGTGCCTCACTATATCTAGTCCCTAATACCTTGCACATGCGTCGAAGGAGCGTCCGACCCTCGGGTCGCTTCACGTCGATCGCCACGGATCTCTTGCCGTGGCTCAATGCGTCCATCTGGGACATGTCAGCACCCACCTACGATATAGTGATTATAGTGACGAAGCGTCCCATTCTAAGGGCATTAACGTCACCTTATCGACCCTAACGACGTCCGCGCCGAAGTCGAGCAGTACCATGCCGCAGAAGGGGGCGGGCGCGAGCCCCGCCATTTCTATCACTTTCACAGACCTTAGCGCCATGATGACGACTCTCAAATCTCCAGGTTCAAAGTACCGCGGCTCTGGACTTTGTAGCTCGTAGAATTTTGAGGTTAGGTCGATGTTTAGCATAATGCATGTGCACGTGAGCGCCATCTGTGTGTTGCGGCACGTTTACGCCCCTCGCCGACAGGCGGATAGTAATGATACGTCGACAATTTCGGTGACGTGCCGATACAAACCTCCAATAAATTTGGTGACGTGCCGACACAGACCACCAATTTTAATAACGAAACGTGCGCAGTTTCATCGCGCTTCTTAGATTAGCGCCATCTAGTGTCGGGGTGCCGGAATCGCCATTAATGCTTCGTATTGGTGGTTACTTGTTGCACAGAAAGAATTCTGCGCATCCAACGCGAGTCGATTCTAGCGAAAAATAACGTGCGTTTTAGACATCGGGAAACAAGATTTATTTATTTATTACACAAGTATTTTACACATAATTCATATATACACCGAATATATAATATTTATTTATACGAATTTACTGGGGTAAAGGTGACAAAAGAAACGTAGTCTGCGCCGACCGATGCTGCGCACGTCGTACGAACTCCACCCCTCGGTACGACAACTTTGCGCAGGACCAATCACGTAAAGTTAATTACCATTTAATATCACAGCGTCCAAAATAAATACATCTATTAAGTAATCAATTGAACGATTAATCAACATTATCTACACCCATATACACATATATACGTTAAGTATAATCGCAGTGAGTTATCATCATTACTCGTCGTGATATGTAATTAAGAATAATAATTAAGAACGTTAATGGATAATAACTCAGGTGATCGATTTTGAGATGACCGTCCATGAGATTCTATGAGGCTCATTTGATAGAATCTCATGGCGCGTGCGTCGATGCGCCGTACTCGCGCGCGCATCCTCCCACGAATATACACATTATTATGAATTACACCCCGATACATATATACATCCATACGTACATTTATGTAAGTGTATATTTGAAAATAATTTTTGGCTGCGCGTTAGCTTATAAACTGGTCGCCGCGCCGTTGCCGATCACGGCCGTCGTCTCCCTCGGCTCCGGGCTGCGGCTCGTCGAGACTCCGCCGGCGCCCGCGCAGCCCGACGAGCTCAGCAGGCGGTTCGCGTCCGCCTCGCCGTCCGCGCAGGTCGACGTGCCGGTGCGCGTGCGCGCCGGTCTGAACCTGCGCATAAAACAAAAAGGTACAGTTCGCGCGTAAGGGTTAATAAAGGTTATCATACGACCTCTCGGAGTTCTGCTTGTTCTTCTTGGGGAAGACGCTGTTCTCGAGCTGCAGCGTCGCGTTGATGTCCTTGTTGGCTGCGCACGTGCACGCCTTGACGAAGCTCTTCTTGAAGTTGTCGCTGAGGAACGCGTACAGTATCGGGTTGATCGCCGAGTTGGAGTAGCTGAGGAAGGAGGCGAGCAGGTGCAGCGTTATGGAGAACCTGCGGGCGCAACGAGGCGAGGCGAGGCATGAGATTCTCACTAGGGTACACCTCGTAACACTCACTTGTCCGTGCTGCCGTTGATCGCCAGCTGCGATATCCAGTACGGCAACCAGCAGATCACGTACACCGTCACGACGGTCAGCACGAGGCTCGTGACCTTCCGGTGCGAGCGCCGCTTCTCCTTCGACTTGTTCTTCGGCCCGACCGTCTTCAGCTTCCTGATGACGAGGTAGTAGAACACGAGGATGAGGCAGAGCGGCACGAAGAAGCCGCAGAAGAACGTGTACATCGTGAAGATCTTCGCCGGGGCGGCGGTGCCGCCCTCCATCGGCTGCGACGTCGGCGACAGGTCCGGGTCCTGCGAGGGCGCCGCGTACGAGGCGGACGTGTCGTTGAAGGGCGGCGACGGCGCCGGCGCCGGCGGCGACGTGTTCCAGTCGATGATGCAGGAGGCGCGGCCGTCGCCGTCGAAGTCCTCCTGCGGGCAGGGCTCGCGGTGACCGACGGAACGGCGAAAGTCCCGAGGAGATCGGTTCGTAAATAAGGAAGTTACGGCGGTTCGAAAAATGTCCAAGATGGCCGCCGCGACCTTGAACGTTCGAAGGCGAGTAACTCGCTTATTTACCGAGCGATTTTCACGGGACTTGCGTCATTTCATCGACGATATTTTCACCATTCTGAATATTCAACAGTATTCCTATTCGGACATTTCGTTGTTGCCTCGTATAACCCCCAACGGGTAGACTTTAAAATGGCTGTTACAACAAAAAAAGTCCGAAGAGGATCGGTCCGTAAATAAGGAAGTTACGGCGGTTCGAAAAATATCCAAGATGGTCGCGGCGACCTTGAACGTTCGAACGCGACTGACTCGCTTATTTACCGAGCGATTTTCGCGGGACTTGCGCCGTTTAGCCGACAATACTTTTGCCACTTTGAATATTCAACAGTATTCCTATTCGGACATTTCATTGTTGTCTCTTGAAACTTCTAACGGGTAAATGTCAAAATGGCCGACGTAACAGAAAACGATCGAAGCGAATCGATACATAAATCAGGAAGTTACGGCTGTTCGAAGAACACCCAAGGTCACGGCGGCCATCTTGGGTATTTTTCAAACCGCCGTAACTTCCTTATTTACCGTCAGATTTTCCTCGGACCGACGACATTTTGTAGCCATCACCTCCGCCATTTTAGACATAGTAGAATCCATTACTCACCTCCTTCGCGTGCTGTATGATCGGTATGATCAGGCATATGCTGAAGGTCCACGCGAGCAGCGAGACGACCTTCGATATGAACGGCGTCCGCCATCTCGGCGACGAGATCGGGTGGCACACGGCGACGTACCTGTCGGCGCTCATGATGCACAACAAGATGGAGGAGGTGAACTGGTTGATGCTCGTCGAGATCATGTAGGCCTTGCAGGCGAAGTAGCCGAATATCCAGTGCTTCTGGATCATCGTCGCTACGAGGAACGGTATGCCTGCAATCAGGCCGTAAGGTTGCCTACCCCTCGAGTCATTCGATGGTCGACTCACCGATCAGGAAGCACTCGTCCGCTATCGCCAGGTTGACTATGTACATGTTGGTCACGGTCTGCATCTTGGAAAACCTGATGACTACGTATATGACGAGGGTGTTACCGATCAAGCCTACCAGGCATACGACCGAGAACAGTATGATCTGCACTATCTCCATGACGAACACGTAGATGTGGTCGTACTCCTGGTCGGCGTCAGGTTGGCCCGTGTCGTTGACCGTCGACGCGTTCATGCTCGTCAGGTTTAGGCTCAACTGACTCATCTTAGCTGAAACGGGAAGGAAACCGGATCAGGTCGACTAGGGTCGAAACAATTCGAGACTAACCTCTTCAGGTTTAACCGAGTCAGAGCAGGTCGACTAGGTTGAGATTGTCCCGGACGTGATGGGTCCAGGCTTGACTAGGTTTCGGTCGATTCGAGCAGCCTTGACTAGGGTTAACAAATTCCGGTTTGACTAGGTGGCTGGGTCAAACCTGTCCGGTTTATGTGCGGCTGGTTACACCTGATCAGGTTGACTAGGATTTAAAAGGACGAATCTAAGTTTTTTCCCCAGTTAATTACTTGAGTAATTACCTTTTGTATAGTGTCAAGTAGCCCATACGCCTGCAACAAAAGTGATTTGAGTTAGTACAGTTAATACATTTTTTTTCATTGTCGATATGACAGTTTTAGCAACAAATTAAAATGTTAAAAATGCCATAATTACTTCTAAAAGACACCAGGTTAGATTATTTTTCGGTTTAGATCGGATAATTTTTTTGGTATTTTTTTTTTTAGCTGTCAAATTGACGTTTTTCCGCCAAAACTATCTTAATGAAAAGGTTGCGGCGCATCCTTAGCCATCGAACGCAATTTTTTCCACAGCGATACGACCAGCGGCTGCGGAGCTACCGACGTTTGCGTACAGCTTCAAGGTCAAGCCGGCCATCTTGGATTTAACCTCGAAAACACTTAAACGTTCGTAACTTTCTTATTCGTGAACCGATTTTGACGATTCTTCCGACGTTTCGTTCTTTACAAAAGGGGGGAAATGGGAATATCCCATTTCCCGTCCCATCTCATGCATATCCGTCTTCATCCCGTCGAGATTTATCACGTCCCGTATTCTCTTTCTCTTACACTCTTCTCCTTTCTTATTTTATATAAACAGGGCGAGAACATTAACCTCCCCATCCCCTTGTTCCCGAAACGCTGACAAACGACTGGATCGGAACGTGTGCGGACGATGGGATCGGATATCCCGTAGGATAATAAATATATATATGTATAGCGGGGAACGTACGGTGACGAAAGAGCGCCATCGATCACGCTCCCCCTCCGGCATTCCCGGACGGTTATCAATCACGGGATCCCGCGGGATTCGAGAGGGGGGAAGGAACAGGCGGTGCCGCCGCGTTCGGTTAGGGGGCATAATTGAAATGTTTTTAGTTGTCGGATTAGTTTTACGCACCCTGTCATTTCTAGAGTGTGTGTGAGGGGCGGGGGTGACCACGCCCACTTCGCATAAGTGGGCGGGCGTGACAGGTCACGCCCACGACATGGAAATGAAACTCGAGTTTCTGTGAGAAAAGGTGTATTCAAATCACCGTCTCGAACTCTGCCTTCGCGCACGCCTCTGCGTCCCTGACCAATACCCGCGCGTCGTCCTCGGTCTCCTCCTCGTCGAGGCCGTCGTCGTCGTAGTCCCTCACGGCGCCCCTGCGCAGCGCCTTCGCGTACGCCATCTTGAAGTTCTTGTCCCACTCGCCGAGCTTGTGCGCCATGACGATAGGGTGCGCCATCCACACCGTCGACGGCACGACGTTGAGCGTCATGAACGTCTCGAGCACGTCCATGTCCTCGATGAAGAAATACGGGACGTTCCAGACGAGGCAGGGCAGCATGAAGAAGATCACGAGGTTCGCCACGCGGAACGCGTACTCCGTCCTGCTGGCCGCCGCGTCGACCTGCGCGGCCGCCCTGCGCCTGAGCGCGTTGAGCGCGACCATGACCAGCAAGCAGGCGACGTAGACGAAGTTGGCGGCGAGGAGCCTCAGGAGGAAGCGGTGCGTCTCGACGTACGCGACGGTCGCGATCAGCACGAGCGCGCCCGTCAGGTAGATCGCGCAGTAGACCTGCTTCTCGCGTCTGCGCAGCCTCTCCGACCACTCCCTCTTGAACCACGAGAGCGACCAATCGACGGCGAGCAGCGCCGAGAACACGACGTACAGCATCAGCGCCGTGCTCTGCAGCTGGAACACCAGGTCCACCAGCGTGAAGACGTACCAGATCCCGAACAGGTCGAAGATGAAGAAGAGCGGCGTGGTGACGTAGTACACGGCACCTACGGCCAATAGATTCACTATCAGCAGGTTCGTCCTAGTCGCGAGTCGCTTGTGGCTGCATATGACGACGATGAGGAAGAGCTGCGCGCACAGGCCGACGACGCCCGTGGCGAAGTGCACGAACTGCGTGATGACGAACACGTACTCGCCGATCGGTATGCGGGGCTCGTCCGCCGCGCTCGCGTTGACGGAGCCGAAGACGTTGTTCTCCTCCTCGAGCGCCTCCTGCGGCGAGAAACGCTTTACACGACGGTCGAAGGACGGCGGAAATCGGCCGGTAAATAAGGAAGTTACGGGGGGTCGCGTCGTCGATCCAAGATGGCCGACTTGACCTTGGAATCGGACGAAACCTGGCGTAAGTTCCTTGTTTGCCGGGCGATTTCGGTGAAACTCGTTAGGGACGGGTGGGGGGGGGGGTTTCGTCGAGGTGGTGGGGAGGTTTGGGATGGATACGAGGAGCAGGTTTTGAGACATACGCTTTTATTCGAGGTATGTGTAGGTGATGGAAAATTTCTTGAAGCAGAACTTATTACTCGGATGTACGATTTCATTGAAACTTTACACAGTCGTTAACTGAAGTATCGTTAAGTTTCCTGCGAAGTTACAACTTCCTACTTGTACAACTTGCGTAGTTATTGTAATTTATGTTACAACATTACAAATTTTTATTCATGAGGCCCCACGTAATGAGGTCGTAACGAAATGACTGACTACAAGCGTTAGTTTAATGGAAACTGCGCACTGTAACTCACAGATAACTCCGTACTTCGTTAACTTACACAGGTGATTAGGGTGATTTTAATTTTCGGTGATTTCGGTGATACGTTTTTCAAAAAATAATTTTTACTCACCATTTCGACGTGAAACCTTCTCGATTGCTTCGACTCGAATGAAACAAACGTCACTTATGAATAAACATGTATAATTATTATTCGAACGCTTTCCTTCGTAGAATCCATCGGAATAAGAAATGTTACCCAAACAACTGATAACCGGGAAAGGCCGATAAAGGGGAACTCTGATAAGGAATAACAACAACAACAACGTTTATATGTACGAGTTCATAGGATGACGCGAAATGCAAGAAATCCAGGAAATTCCCTGCGATCATCCCGGAGGAGGAGAGGGAGAAATTTTGGAAGATTTCGCCGAGTCTTCCGGGGGTTCCTTCGACTCTTCCTGATTAATCCCAGGGTTTTATTGTCACATTTCGAGTCGAAGGGGAAACCGCCCCCTTGGAATAGATTCAGTTAACCACGCCCACTACCTATCGGCCCCCTCCTCCCATTGGCTCGGTTTAAGTCAAATTCGATTTAACCACGCCCACAATTTCCCTATTGAGGTGCCGTCGTAAATTTTCCTCCCCCTCTTATTGGCCCGATTATTCACGCCCACTTCTTCTTGTTTTTAATTTGACGACGCCTCTCGTCGTCTGATTGATTTGGTGGACACCCTCTCGATTAGCCACGCCCACCCTCCGCCTTTTACTTCACTTAGTGGAGTTTCAATGAGTTTGGTACATGGATTTCGAAAATATTTTCAAAAACAAGGAACTTTGGAGTTACAAGCGCCGAGCTTCAAAAATGTATAACTTTTTTTCCACTTCCTATTAACTTGATTACTTTTTTGTTTCACCAATGGTTTTTTAGACACGCCCACACTCCTGTTATTACTTTTACTACTAAGAAGGCGGTGCCTAAGTTTCCACGCTTGTCATTGGTCTGATTTTCATCGCTCACTCTATAACGACGTGCTTGATTGGCTCGACTTGACGTCACGCTTATCGCCACGCCCACTCCCCTCCCCTCTAGGCGTTGCTGTACATAATTTTCCTCGCCTCTTATTGGTTCAGTTTTCATTGTATCGATTATTCACGCCCACTATTTCTCCGCCTAGTGTGATCCTCTTGATTGACCACGCCCTTTTAATATGGCCGCCGTGAAATTCCACACACCCACCCATTGTTCTGACGTAATCACGCCTGCGTCCCCTTATTGGTTCAGTTGACGTCTCTCATTGGCTCGATTTTCAACGCTCCGATAAGTCACGCCCATTCCACCGCCTCTAATTGGCTCGGTTAACTCCTCCCCCTTTTAACTACGCCCCGATATTCGTCCCTAGTCGCGATTTGACCCGGGGATGCGCGAGCCTCGACGATCCGAACGTTCGGATTATCGAGGTTTCTCCCTTTTCCGTCGAAATTATAACTCTGGCGTCCCGGGGAAAATTAAAACTCGCCTTAGTATGTCTTCATTAAATCCTTGGATGGAGAAAGGGTCGAGGTTTGTCCGTCTCCATTTGTGGAGTACACGTTTTTCCACTCGTGGCGCGGGTTTAATTAAACGGGCGCGAGGGAGGGGAAAATTGTGATTAATTAAGGGTTAGCGACGTTATGGAAAAGTGTCGTCCTTGCGGTGATTCGAGGGTCGTGATTCGGTGGAGAAGTCCGCGAGGCTCGACGCTCGATTGAAGTTTCGGCGGTTCGTGAACATTTTTGCGCCACTTCCCCCTCAAAAAAAAAAAATAATTAGGCGCGTCAAAGCTCCCGTTTAATCCAATCGGGAGCGAAAGAGGAGCGAAAAATATTCCACGGTAAAAAGTCTTCTCTCCTCTCCCGTCGAGGCTTAATGGACTTCCGTCCTTGAGAAATCTAATCGACTCGCATTAAATCTCATTACTCCGCCCCCCCCCCCATCCGTTCGATCTCTCCGCTTTAAAACAAAAAAAAAAGTAAAAGCGAAACGAAGTAAAAAGGGAATCTCGCTCGATCGCCGAAAAGTACGACCCCGGGGAGAAATCCGGGGAGATCGAAGCGATTTTTTCCCTCTCCCGAATTGTCCTCGTCTCGTCGCCCCTTTTCCCTTCTCTCCTACGGGAGAATTAAATTCCGAGGGCGGAAATTTCCCGAACTCGATACCTCCTCGTGAAATTCGACGCGCCGGCCAGGTCGCTCCTCCACTCGAGCCACGCCTACTTCCCCCTGATCGCCTCAAGAGGCGTGGCCATGGTCGCGCTCGTGATCTCATTGGCCCGATTCCGGTCGGCTCCTCCTTCGACACGCCCACTCCTTTTCTTGATGACAGATTGGTCTTCTTCTGGTTACCTTATTGGTCCAGGGGGCGTGGTTACGTACTCGTTGGTCTCGATCCCGCTGTCTCCTCCCTTTTCTCCGACTTTAAAGCTCACGGGCATGGCGAATATCCCCTGGGATTTCCGGGAAGCGTCTATTAGTAGTGATTAGTGTTGGTGAAGAGTCCCTTGGGATAAGTTTCTAATATTCCCCTGTACCTAGTGGTCAAGTTACAAATAAGAAGGTTATTACTGCGATTATAAACATTCCGCCTTATCGAGTTTTTCTCGCTTATCGCTTGTTAGGGTATCGTTTCTCATTTCGACCGGTTCCGAAGAAGCGTTTATCAAACGATAACCGGACGGTTATAAATAAAACAATTTTGTTGCTGAGTACACAATTTGTTTAGTTAAGCGTGATTAAACGGACAGAAAGTACGGCAAAAGGGTGAGTAGAAACTAATTTCATCACTAAAATTACCGCGAGTTAGGGGTTAAAATCACCACCTTCATTAATGGAAATTTGTAATTTTGTAACGTAGATTACAATAACTTGTAATTGTACGTAATAGTTGTAATACTTCGGTTAATAATTGCGTAAAGTTTCAATGGATTTCGATAGATTCAAAAAAATCTCGCCATACCTCAAATAAAACGTCGTCGTATCACCCTGAAACTTCATCACCGCCTCGGCGGAGGTGGACCCCACGCCTCCGCCGAGTTCCGTCGAAATCGCCCCGTACGCGCGGGACTTACGGCCGTTTCGGCCGGACCTCAAGGTCAAGTCGGCCATCTTGGATGCGCGACGCGACCCCCCCGTGACTCCCTTATTCGCCGGGCGATTTCGACGGTCGTTTCGCCGTCGTGTAGAGCGTTTCTCGCCGCAGGTACCGCGATGGACGAGGAGGACACCGCCGAGGGGAGCGCGCCCGTGCCGATCGCCAGATACCTGATGGTGATCATGGAGTACGCGCACTTCTTCATGAGCGTCGTCGGCGCGTCGACGCAGATGTTCCTGATCGTGCTGATATGCCGTCAGAAGCGGCTGAGGACGAGGACGAACCTGCTGATGCTGAACATGTTGGCGGTGGGGGGTTTGTATAACGTCGTCGAGATGATGTACTTTTGGGTGGAGGTGTTCGGCTTGTGGCACGTTCCCCTGCTGGTCGACGTGTTTTTCGAGCTGTACGGCACCACGATGATGTTGTACGTGGTGTTCTCGGTGCTGCTGGCGCTCGATTGGACGCTGGCGAACTTCAAGAGGGGGTTGCCTAAGTGGATCTACCTCGCGGTCTACTCGGTGGCCATCGTGGAGTACGTCGCTGCCGTCGCGTACGACGACACGTACCACTACCTACCGAGGCTCGCCGTGACGAGGATCGTGCACGCGTCCTGCGCCCTGCTCCTGGCCGTGCTCAACGTGCTGAGGCGCAAGATGGCGGCGAGGATCGACGCGAGCTCGAGGAGGACCGAGTACTCGTTCTTCGTGTCGAACGTGGTGGTTTCGTCCGTGCTGCCCTACCTTCTGTGGCACATGCTGTATATCGTCGTCGACGACGAGCAGCTCGCGCAGGCGTTCCGGCTGGCGCTCTTCGTGCCGGCCGCCGCGTGGGCGCTGCACCCGGTGCTCGTCGCGTACAAGCTCGGCGCGTGGGACAAGAACTTCAAGATGGCGTACGCGCAGGCGCTGCGCAGGAGCTCCGCGAGGAGCTACGGCGACGGCGGCGGCCTCGACGGCGAAGACGCCGAGGGCGGCGTCCAGAAGCTGCCCGAGGGGCGGTCGCTCGAATAAATTTTATTGGAAAAGTCGCGTTTCATTTGCGGACCTCTTTTCGAAAAAAAAAAAAAAAATTGAGACGTTACGTTACGTTTCCAAGCCCGAGGCGGCCATCTTTGATATAGACGCGCCCACCAATCGGCCATTTTGTCGTGTAAGCACCCTCTCGTCTACCATTACTCGACGAGGTGGGGCGGCGCTCTTCGGCAATACGACGCTCGTGCGCGTCGCGTTGCATAACTACAGCGACGCCTTCAGGGAGGCGTTCCTCGCGGTCTGGAGGCGGGGCGACGCCCGGTGGGAGGCGCTCGCAGAGGACCAAGGAGTGTAGCCACGCCCATTAATAAAATCCTCGACCTATCAGCTACAGTTAATTGGGCGTAGCTCGAGAACTGCTTAAGTTAGGAAGTTGTAACTTCGCACGGTTAATGTCAGGAGTTTGACGAGGAAGCACGCGGAGTTTGGTCGAGGTGGGAGTTTCAGGAGAATTTTTGTGAATTTTTATCGGTTGGATCGGTCAAAACGTCACAACTCAAACAGTTTGTCTTTTAATCGATTGGAACTTCGTATGTATGTTCAAGATGCACGGCTCTATGCGTGCACTGAGTTTCGTTAAATTTACTTCACTAGTTAATTTTTTATGAATTTTTGAATCTAGTGTAGTGTGAAAATATCACCAAAATTACAGTTTCACCAATTTTTAAGTGCCGAAATCACTGCTCATCACCGAGTTACGTTTCGAAAAATAATCCCGCGTGTCTTATTGGTCACGTACACTTTTTCCAAGCGCCTACAATGAACGCCCAGTATATGAACGTACTATACGTAACGCGACACCTCATATGGCGACGCCCCCTATCGGGAGGCTGTTTACGTCGATACACGCTCGCGTATTAACGCCATTACTTAAAACGTCGCTTCTAATTAAGTCCCCTTCCGCCACGAAGTTAATTAAGGCGTGTTAATTGGTCCGACCGCCATCGCGAAAAGGAGTTCACCGATGGACCTCGACTCCGACGAACTCCCGAGGTACGACTCGCCGTTCGTGACGTACTTCATGGCGATCGCCGCCTCGGCGAAGCTCTCGATCTGCACGGCCTCGACGCTCGTCGACGTGCTGCTGCTCGCGACTCCCTCGGCTCCCCTCTGGTTCGTCAGGCACTTCGCCGCCGTGAACCTGCTGTACTTCGCCGCGACGCCGGCGATCTTCGCGGCCGCGCGCGGCGCCCTCGCCGCGTGCCTCGGCCTGCGGCTGGAGGACTCGCTCTCGAGCTGCGGCCGCCTCGTCGCGCTCGCCTCGACGGCGAGCGGCGCCCTCGCCGCCGCGCCGAGGCGCGCGTCGCTCGGCGTCGCGTACGCGTGCGCGCTCGCCGAGCTCTGCGCGAGCGCGCCGCTGCGCTGCGCGCTCGGTTACGATTTGAGCCTCGTCGCGCAGGTCTCGTACGCGGCCGTTTTCGCCTGCGCGACGCTGTTGAACTACTTGTACGGCGTCGCGCTCGTCGAGAGCGTCGCGATATACTCGTACGCGCCGCTGTTCGCGCATCGGTGTCTGCGCGTGTGGTTGCGCGGCTCGCGGGCGTGCACGGCGGTGCTGAAATTGACGGAGTTCGTGCCGGAGTTGATGTTCTACTCCGCCCCCATCGTCCTGGCGTGCTTATCGAGGGAGGAGTTGAGGGAGTTCTGGTCGAGGAAATGGAGGGAGGCGAAGAGGAGGAGGAGGAGGAGGAGGAGGAGCAGGAAGGAGGCGGAAAAGGAGTTGAAGGGCTTAGTCGAGGGGGAGATGGTCGTCGTGGATGATCTGGAGACGTACTTATAACGCTAATTACAGCTAGTCAGCTTACTAACGGGCTAATTAGATCAGATGTTTTCTTAATTAAGACACTAATTAGGTATTAGTAGGCTAATCGAATTAATTGCAAGTAACGTGAAGGTACTAGAGACTTCTGATCCATCTACCATTGTTTTATTACGACTATTTAACTAATCAAACTAATTAAATGCTAATTAAATCACCTGTTTCCTTAAGTAAGACACTAATTACGTATTAGTAAGTTCATCGAATTAATTGCAAGTAACGTGAAGGTAGAAGACACTACTGATTGATCTACTTTTTTCTGTTGCATCTATTTAATTAATTAAGCTAATTAATGGCTAATGAAATGACCTCTTTCCTTAATTAAGACACTAATTACCTATTAGTAACTTCATAGAATTAATTACAAGTAACGTGAAGGTAGGAGACACTTCTGATTCGTCTACCATTGTTGCATTACAATTATTTAACTAATTAAGCTAATTAATTGCTGTTTAAATGATTTTAAATGCTTCATATTACTTATTTAATTAAGATAATTGAACATTACTTACATACACCTGTAAACCTGGTTAAATGGTTTAAAACCGCTGGAAAAAAAGAAAAAATCGTTAGCTAATTATAACTAATTAAAAATGTGGCAATTAGTTATATACTACCGTTTCAATTAGAAAAAGACCTGTTTTTCCCTCAATAAATTAATTAACTGATTAATCAAGGTGATAAAATTGAACTTATACCTTCCCATGGCTAATTAACTGTTACTTCTAACACTTAACTAATTAATTATTAATGAAATAATTGCAATAGTAATAATTATTTAATAATTAGATTAATTAGTTATCGCCTAATCAGCTGCAAAATAGTCATTCAATAATTATTTAAAAAACAAAATTGTAAGCGTTTAATTAGTTACCTTTATTATATTTTATTTTATTATATTTAATTATATATAACAATTATATATATAACAATATATTAATTGTCTTAATAAAAATGTGATACTCGATTAATTATCTGCAATAATTTCACAGATGAGTCTAATTTAGTTATCACAGTGTCTACCAGCTAATTAATATTTTCAATCAGTTTAATTATGTTGATCTTTTGAAGCTTAATAACTAATTAAAAATGTAATGATTTATTAATTACCTACAGTGTATTGTGCTTGAAGTATTTAGCAGCAATTACCTATTAATCAGTGAAATAAATTTCTCCTGACTAATTACCAACTGCTAATTAATTAAAGCTTTACTTAATTAATTGCTCTTTCTGACATCATCGACAAATTAAAAGTATATCTATTAATCAATTGGCTATCACAGTGTGGAATTAATTGATAATGTGATATACAGTTAATTATTGACTGAAACTTAATTCGAATCGCCTGGCTGTAATTGCTTAATTAACCGTTTTAATTAAACTTGATTTACACCGCGCGAAAGCTAATTAATTGCTCTTTCCGACCCCCTCGAATAATTAAAAGTATCTCCGCTAATTAATTAGATGTCGCGGCGTGAAATTAATTAAACCCGAGCCCGGCCCTGACGTTACGCACGCGCAAACGTGGGATAAACGGCACAATAAATTAATTCCGTCCAATTCAATTCAATTACGCCTAATCTCGTCAATGGACGCACATCTAACGTGCGTCCGTCGAAAAATGATCGCCGATAAATCGCTCGATCGCAGTAAGAAACGACGTACGTCCTCGTTACGGCGACGACGCGCGATCGACGAACATTCGAACGCTCGGTATACGCCGAGGGTATCGAGGTGATCGATTTGGGGTCGTCGTCGAAAATTTATCCGAACACCCCGTATATGAACGAGGAGGCGTGAGGTTAAGCCATTAAGTCACTTAAGTGCCCAGTGCGTGGAAGTGCTCCGAAGGAGGAAGTCGCAGCTCGTTTAGAATGTGACGTATTTAATCGTCGGATCATCGGCTCGATTATATCCTAAGTGAGTACGAGGGGTCGTCGCGGTGTAACGTTTCGCGGTACCGCCATTTTGTTTGCCCCCAGGTGCTTCCAAGATGGCCGATCCGCAGCAGGAGAGGACCGTGCTGGAGCACATCTCCGCCGTCACGGATTACCTGAGCGTGCCGATATGCCTCGCCGTGATCGCGTCCGACGCCATCTTGATCGCCGCCGTCTCCTTGCACCGGCGCCTGCGCACCAGGCAGAATTATTACCTGCTGCACTTCGCCGCCTCTCACGTGCTCTACATACTGTCCACGCCCCTCTTCTACTTGACGCTCGACGTCTTCTACGAGGGCCGCGTGTCGAGCGCGTGGCACTGCGCGTGGATCCGCGTCGAGAACCTCGGCATCGGCCTCTGCGTCAGCTTCGTCGCGTGCCACGGCCTCGACGCGACCGCGCAGGCGCTGCGCCCGCGCCGCTTCGACGCGTACCGCGCGCGCGCCCCCTGGGCGTACGCGGCGCTCTACGCGCTCCACGTCTGCGCGTACGCGGCGTCCGCGTGCGCCTGCGCCGCCTACGACTTCGGCAGCCACCTCAGCCTGTACCTCCTGACGGCGTACTACGCGGCCGTCTGCGCGGCGGTCGCGTGGGCCGCGCGAGCGGCGGCCGCGCGCAGGGCGCCGCGCGCGCAGCTGACGCTCGTCGAGGCGCGGCCGCCGGCGGCCGCGCTGCGGCTCTGCGCGGTCGTGCTCGCGATGTGGCTGCCGCTGTTCGCCTGGTATAACTTCATAGCGGCCTTCGGCGGCGACAGGGACGCGGAGGTCGTGCTGTGGCACACGGCGTTCATGGCGGAGTTCTGCGCGTACTCGTGCTCGACGGCTGCGCTGTGGATGCTGTGGCGCGGCGACGAGACCTTCCGATCGGCCGTGAGGAGGGTCGTCGGCCTCAAGCTCGGCCCCGAGGAGCTCGAGCGGCTCAACGTGTACGAGAGTTGCGCCTGAAGCGTGACTTTGTCTCCTCGAACACCCCGTATATGTACGCGCCGTTTGTATATTCGCAACTCTTGCGAACGCACTGTGTATGCACGTTAGCGAATAAAGACGGTTTTAGTACAAGTGGAGTTTCTTCCCAACGCCCTGTATATACGTTAGATATAGACCTAGGTGGTAAATTGACTGATTAACAAATCCATAATTCGTAAGTTCAATAATCAATCGTTAATTAATTACCAGTGAAATATCATAAATCAAACTTCACTTGTTCGATTAATTGAGTAATTACAATCAACTACGTTAGACTTTTATCTATTCGAAGCAATTAAGGAACCACCCCTCCTCCCTATTTTTCTCTTGAGGGAATTTCTGCGCATCCACTTCGCGCAGCAACTCTCTAGTTCACACCTCAACACGTATCCGACACCTGCGTCGTTAGAAATATTATACCCGTTGCGTATGAATTTCGATCGATCGTTCTGCGCACTAAGTATGCGCAGAAATAAAAAAATTACATTTACAATTACACGGCCGCCCTTTTGCGCCCTTGGTAGAGGTGGATGCCCCTCCTCGAATTAATTGCCTATCAGAGGTGACAAATGAAATTTTACTCGCTTGATTAACGTAGTAATTACAAACGAACGATTAGTGTCGGACTTTTTTTTTTAATTAGAACCGTTGTTAATTGTCAATTTAACAAATTTTTGATTAATCAACTAGAAATTTGGGAAATTAACCGTTGACAATTAGTCGATATTTCAGCATTCCTGTCTGGTAATAGAAATTTCAATTAATTAATTCTGCGCGAACTGGATGCGCAGAAATTCCGTCGGCTTAAAAAGGGAGTCCAGGGGTGCTTATGCGTGGTTGGCACTCTTAAATCTGCCCTTTCTTGCGTTTCTGCGCATGCGTGGTGTAATTTTAATGAGTGGAAATCTCCTGTGGTGATACGGGGTGATAAAAATAGCGTGTATTAACCGATGGAAATTATTCCATCAACGTCAAAAATTCACGTTAACGCGCCTCGGCCTTGCGGAGCAATTAACCGAGACCGTTAAATTCGCCGGTAATTCGATGATTACACCGGTTAAATTACGATTATTGCACTTATTTTCGGTATTATTGTAATGTCAAATTTTTCGCATTACGCTTTCCGTCGTTATTTATTGTTGTCGTAACAACTCCGCGACCTTTAAGTACGGGCGGCGCGCATGCGCGAGCGCTCCGTCGACGCAAGCGGCGAACAACAGGAGAAAGAGAGAGGCGAGCGCTGATGTTATATTTTTAGCATCTCGTGATGGTCTCGGATTTTATTAGTGCATAAAAAGAGGCGCACGTGGCAGCACGCACGCTGCGAGTTAAGTCGCCGAAGATAAACAACGCTTAACTGTCGAGCAGTTAGGACTTGAGTCACTTAACGTTTTAAGTTGTCCCGTGGGGGGAGTCGTACGGTATGGAAAACAGTTCGGAGGTACGGTATTGTCGAATTATGAAATTATTTTTAATTAATCCACTAGAAGTGTCTTAATCTTGAAGGTTGCGGGTACGCGTTTCCAAAAATTCATAACAAGTTAGCTGACATTTCGATTTAGATGAAACTCATAGGAGTTATTCATGGAAATGCATGTAACATCATATGTAAATTTCAGCTAACCTACTTAAGTAGTGTCGCAGTTATAACCGTTTGAGTTAAGTCATGTGGTATTACTGAGTTTTCGTTAATGACGTGTTTAAAAAATTCACTAAATGCTTGGTTTAAGTCACATCGGGTCGAAACTTTACACGGTTAACTACGGTGATATCCCCTAATGTACCTGTGAGTTTCAGTTATTTCCCTCCACCAGTTACGAAGTTAGGAGGTTTTAACTTACAACTTTAGAAATTTCGACGTACGTTAAAACTCATCGAAATTAACTAACGACTTAACCTCGTAATACGACAGTAATATAGTTCATATTGTAGTGACAGTTAAGGAGTTGCAGTTATGTACGAAGTAACGTCACTTTTCGACCAAGTTAAAATTTGTAAGTCGGCTCATAAAAGAGTGGCGGTACCTTGAAATTTTTTTTAAACTTCGCGGTTTTACTACTTAAGTTACCGTAGATGCGGTGAGTAAGTGTGGATTGTCTAGCTGAAACGGTTTCGAGTTTACGGGCAAGTCTTTCGACGAGCAACTTAAGTTATAACTGTCGAATTCAAAAAATCGTAACTGAGTAACTGTGGTGTTGATTGGGGTGAAAGTGGTACGAGGGTTTTATGGTAGTGCGTGTGAAGTTTCGACGAAGTTTCGTTTGGGTAGCTTCAACGGTTTTTGAGTTATAACTGTCTTTTTGGAATATGGTGACAGTTGTTTGAGGGAGTTTCAAAAGTCGATAAAAGAGTTTCTAAAGGTGCAATCGTGACGAAAATCACGTGGGAGTTTCATAATGGTGTTACTTATAAGGCTACTTAGTTTCACGGGGATATCTCTAACTATTTTCCAGTTATAACTGTCAGTTAAAAGCATGACATCAAAATCGAACGAAATTTAGGAATTTAATATTACACGTATTGGTCTTCTAATCTATACTTTTCTGTTGATAACACGACCCTGTGGTTCGCGACGTTTATCGCAACAAACATTTTGCGGAAGGGAGATAAGGCCAGGCCTAATAACAATTATTTTATTTTTGATATAACTTTACGTAGCAATTTTATTGGTAATTGTACTCATGATTTATTTACTAATTAATCTGAGCTCGAATGAGATCCACCCACTCGATCAGGCGACCCTGGATCGACCATTCAAACTCGTCCTTTTCCTTCCTTCACCTGTAACTGCTGTGATAGGGAAGATGGCTTCGAAAGGTCTCAGCCCTTGGGATTCTAAGGGTTTCGCCCTTAGGATTGTCTTCCCCTTCACGCCCTCTACAGGCGTTAAGATTTCTCAACTGATATCTCTCTAATTACGAGAGTTACTGGGTCGAGAAACGCCTCGATCGAAAGGCGCATGCTTATAAAGCAGTTCGTCGAATAGTCGCGACGGTGCGACTATTAAAACCGAAGATGTTGCAAAAAAATATTAATATCAACGTTATTAACCATGGAAAAGCCCGTGTCGACCTTTTTTCTCGTCCCATTTCGGCTCATCCCGGAAATTTTCCTCGTTAATGGACCTTAACGGGGTTAATCTGTTTTTCGCCAGAGGAAAAATAAGTTTCGATAGTCGCCTAAAGCCTCAAGAGCCATCAATTTCCTTTCAGACGATAGCGAAGAGGTTCGATGTGTACCTCCACAGGCCGATAGGCTTCGACACCATCGTCGCCATCTACCGGACGTTCCTCGACTTGTACACGTTCGGCGCCGTCCTGTGCGTCGCGGCCGACGTCTTCATCGTCTTCTGCGCGCTCAGATACCGCCGGCTGCGCAAAGAGAGATGCAACCTCGTGCTGCTCCACTGGTGCTTCGGCAACATCGCCTTCATGATCTCCTCCTCCGTGCTCTACTGGTTGCTGTACTACCGCGTGCTGAAGTCCGTCGGTTACTGCGTGGTCGAGCACTTCGAGGAGGTCTCGTTGCTCTACAGCACACTACTGATGCTCGTCGTGACCGTCTATTGGTTCCTCAAGTTGCATGCGCCCGACGAGTTCGAGAAATTCTCGAGGCGCATCAGTTACTACGTCGCCGCCGTGTACTGCGCATCCGCGCTCTACTCGGCCCTGTCGGCGTACTCGTGCTACCCGTCGTCGTGGTTGGTCACTTATCCGATCATGATCTCGGTCTGCGCGGTGTACGCGCTCGCCTCGCTGATCCTGGACGCCGCGCACCTGAGGAGGCGGCGCGGGATCGACGCGCGGCAGCGCGCGCGCGCAGACTCGCCGTTCGTCCTCTCACACGTCTACTGCGCATCCTTCTACGTGGCGCTCTTGGCCGTGCTCATCTTACACTACCGTCGCACTAACGATGACGTGCTGTTCGCGACTGCGCACGCGCTGAAGGTGATCGTGATGTTGACGCCGCTGTATTTCATGGCCGCGCTCTACAAGTACGACGACGACTTCGGCGCCTTCTTCGAGCACGTGCTGAGCTGCAGGTGCAGGAGCTACGGCGGCGACGAGCTGGGCGACGATCGGCCGGTCGCGTTCACGAGCGAGGGCCTGCAGGTGACGTGCTGAGCCCTCTCCTGAGGCTTTCTCGCGTCTGTGGGAAATAAATGCTGCGTTTCGTAAGGTCAGGCGGTTTTTTTTGTCCGGGAGAGGGGAGGAGCCCTGCGCGAACCCGATGCGTGGACGTTAAAAACATGGTGGCCGTCGACGGCGCACGTTCGCCGCGCAGTAAGTATGCGCAATTCCGATGCGCACTGACGACGTGTCCCGTTCGATCCTCCCGGTGTTTCGATTTTCTAACCCGGATTAGGGATCAGAGCTCTCCCGGATGTGTGCCGGACTTCCCCCTTCGTCCTCCTACTCCCGAGATCCCTCTCCCCCGGGCCTCCAGTAAATCCGCTCCGGTCGCGCTCAGGCACGTATCGATACTCTAATATCGATTAAAAGTGTCGACGGTGCCAACAGCTAAAACAACAATATCGATTTTATCTCGGGAGGTAATTGTTCCAGACGTTCTTCCCTCACAGACCTCCCCCCCCCCCTTTTCACACGTGTAAGTCGTCCCGTGTATTTTTCCTGGAAGTCTTGGGATTTTCAGGAGTACACGTGTCAAATCTACCTATTTCAGCGTGGGACTGAAAAAGATTAGGAAAAATAAAAGGGAGGGGGTGGAAATGGGGAGAAATATATTCCGTTTAAAAGCGGTTAGTTTCAAAAATTTTTCAAACTGTTACTGACAATCCAATTTTTTTGAAACTCCAAAGTTTTCTTTAAAGAACTCCGTTAGTTTCAACACTCTACTTCTATCAGTTTTGAAGTTACAGCTATTTTCTTAACTCCTCGTCCAAGTTACTTAAACGACCTTTAAACCATAAGCGATTAAAAAATTTGTAAAAAATTTACCGAAATTATGAGTTTGCTGAAACTCCACGAAGGCACGTGGTGAAGTTCCTTCAACAACTCCACCAAATTTCGAACTCCTATTTCTAACATTTCCTAAGTTTTTGAAGTCGAAGCGCAGTTTAGTCAAATTCCATTTTTTAAACGTTTAGTTTCAAAAATTATCCAGGGAGTTCCTGAAGTTCCAATTTTTTTGAAACTCCGCCGTTCTGTTCCCCAAACTTTCTTTAAAGAACTCCGTTAGTTTCAACACTTTACCTCTATCACTTTTGAAGTTACAGCTATTTTCTTAACTCCTCGTCCAAGTTACTTAAACGACCTTTAAACCATAAGCGATTAAAAAATTTGTAAAAAATTTACCGAAATTATGAGTTTGCTGAAACTCCACGAAGGCACGTGGTGAAGTTCCTTCAACAACTCCACCAAATTTCGAACTCCTATTTCTAACATTTCCTAAGTTTTTGAAGTCGAAGCGCAGTTTAGTCAAATTCCATTTTTTAAACGTTTAGTTTCAAAAATTATCCAGGGAGTTCCTGAAGTTCCAATTTTTTTGAAACTCCGCCGTTCTGTTCCCCAAACTTTCTTTAAAGAACTCCGTTAGTTTCAACACTTTACCTCTATCACTTTTGAAGTTACAGCTATTTTCTTAACTCCTCGTCCAAGTTACTTAAACGACCTTTAAACCATACGCGATTAAAAAATTTGTAAAAAATTTACCGAAATTATGAGTTTGCTGAAACTCCACGAAGGCACGTGGTGAAGTTCCTTCAACAACTCCACCAAATTTCGAACTCCTATTTCTAACATTTCCTAAGTTTTTGAAGTCGAAGCGCAGTTTAGTCAAATTCCATTTTTTAAACGTTTAGTTTCAAAAATTATCCAGGGAGTTCCTGAAGTTCCAATTTTTTTGAAACTCCGCCGTTCTGTTCCCCAAACTTTCTTTAAAGAACTCCGTTAGTTTCAACACTTTACCTCTATCACTTTTGAAGTTACAGCTATTTTCTTAACTCCTCGTCCAAGTTACTTAAACGACCTTTAAACCATAAGCGATTAAAAAATTTGTAAAAAATTTACCGAAATTATGAGTTTGCTGAAACTCCACGAAGGCACGTGGTGAAGTTCCTTCAACAACTCCACCAAATTTCGAACTCCTATTTCTAACATTTCCTAAGTTTTTGAAGTCGAAGCGCAGTTTAGTCAAATTCCATTTTTTAAACGTTTAGTTCCACTCCAAAAAGTTAAACTCCACAAATTTTTGGGCCCATGCCTTCATAACTTCCGAAGTTATCCCCATTTGTATGACTGTTTGACTCTACCTCGTTACTGAAGTTAACGCCCAATTTCAAAAATTCCTAAAAAATTCCCCACAACTCTGATCACTTTGAAAGTCACCACGCCCAATCACCATTAAATCACCTATCAGCGTACGTAATTTCAAGCAATTACCCGAAACACTTTTGAAGCTCCGGCCCCTTGAACTTCATCGATACAAAACCCAATTGAATCACACTCAGCGGTTTTCGAAACGCGCGAGGAGAGCTTTTGGGGTAGTTTTTGGGGACTTTTATCTGTCTCCCCCGATCCCCCCCCCCAAATTTAAAGTCGAGAATATGTTCCATCATCGCACAAAGGCGGATGGAATTAGATAGGGGAGAGGGGGGCAGCGCAGGTGATGTTAATTCAATTTGTCGGATTGGTTTGTTAACTTTGCGGTAAAAAGGAGAGGGGGGAGTATTGGAGTGTTTGTGAAGACGGGGGGGAGGGTGGTGGGGTTGTAAAAATATTTTTGGGGTAAGTTACGTTGTAAAAAGGAGTTAAATTCGACGCGCGCTCGAACGTATCGCTCCCATTGGCTCGAGTAAATAAAATACGAGAACAAATACTGTTTAATTAATATGTTCGTTAGCTGAACTAAAATTAATTAGGTTGCACTGGCTAATATTTGAAGTACGCGTGGGTTAATTAATGTTTAAGTGCCTTCATTTGGGCGCTTTAGTATTTGCCCGGGAAAAAATTCGTTAAAAATTCATTTCTCGTCGGATTTCGATCAAACTCGGTACATTTGTACAGCGCCCTTGTGCCCGTGTAACTGCCAAGTTACAACGCGTCACGTCCAATAGTTCAGGAGTTACGACGTTTTAACGGCCACCCTTCAAGATGGCCGCCGGGCGACAAGGTGGCGCCGCTGCCGATCTGCGCGTACCCGCCCGCATAGGCTGCGCGGCTCGCGAAGGTCACCGCCGTGCCCTCGAATCTTCCCGATTTCGACTTACCCCGAAGTTCGAATTAAAGCGACAATAAAGTCCACGCGCCGGGCATCCCGAGGGACCGTCCCTTCCCACCTGGACGCCCGACGGTATCCGGGGCGACCCCTCGCGCCCACGCGGATTCCCGAAATACTCGATTCCCCCGTCCTCCTCGCGTCGGTTCCCTTAAAGCGCGACGGTCCCGGGGATATTCCGGGAATAATCCGGGACGTCGCGGTCAAGGAACTCCCGGGATAATTAATCCGAGCCGCGATGTCATAATAATTAAACCTTTTTGTCCATATCTCTCTCTCTCTCTCTCGGCGACGTTTAGCTTTTTTGTCATCCCTGTCGGGAGAGGGGGGGGGGAGGTAGAGGCGTCGAGGCGTCCCGGAAAATAACCGACGAAAGGGAAGCAGGGAAGTTTCTTTTTCCGTGGAAGTAATAAATCTCGTGACGGTGTAATTAAACGGTCGGAGGGAGGGGGGGAAGTGTTGGAGGGAAGTTTCCTTTAGGTCGTCACGGTCGCTCCTGTTTTGTTTATATTTTCGGGGGGATGGGGGAGTTTAGGGGATGTTTTTGGGGGTGGCAAGGGAATTTCGGCTATCGTTTAGGAAGGTAACGCCCTGCTTGTTTTTAGCTCCGCCCATAGACGACGTATATGGGCTCCACCCCCATGGACGTTCAATATTCGGTCCGACTTCGATCTGCGCCGCGATTGGTCGCTGGGAGGTTCGACGGTGGCCCCGCCGCGCTCGGATTGGCCGGACGGGGCGTGGCTCTTTAATCCCCTCCTACGAACTGCACTTCTATTGGTCCACGCGCACCTACGAGGTGTCAATTATCACCTTAGAAGGTAGGAACAGAAGGGTCAATGGGCACGTTCAATTTGCGGTCCGACTTCGATCTGCGCCCCGATTGGTCGCTGGGGGGTTCGACGGCGGCCCCGCCGAGCTCGGGTTGGCCGGGTGGGGCGTGGCCGTTTAGATTGGGCGTTTCCGCTGACGCCGCCCCCCCCCCCCCCCCGTATCGACGCTTGAAATAGATCGAGCGCGTCTAATATATAGCGCAATAATTTTTAACGCGCGGCCTTAGTGGGGTCGTTCGGGTAAATCCCCGACGGCAGTAAAGCGGCGCCATGACGCGGATGAAAACTAAATTCGTCACCGGTTTACGTCCCCCGGCTCGTAAACGGCACGTAAAATTTTTAAAATCACTGGTTGATGTCTTACTCGAAAAAAAAAAAAAAAAAATTCGCTACGTGCGTTTTCATCCCTGCCGGTCGAACGTCGATAATAAACGTCCGTACGAGGGGGTGGGGTGGGGGGAGTGGAGGTGCGGGGGGGGGGGGCGTTTCCATCGATCTCCTCGCACTTAATTTTATTAAAACCGAATGCAAAACGCACGGAATAGATTAAAAATGAAGGGGTGAGCGGAGCGTGTCGCCTTCGATGTTTCGTACGGATCGACTTAATTGGCGATTTCCTGCGGGAGGCCATACTACGACACAAATTGCTCCTACGGGATTCGTGTCGGGCGATCCTGACGGTCTCTACGCTCGTGCCCGGCGCGCAGAACTTATAGCACGGCATAAAAGAGTTACGCACTCCCCCCCTCCCCTGATCGAATCAAAGGAGTTGCATACGTTCCCGGACTTCCCTAATTACCGCGCCGGGGGGAAACTCGCGATGCCGTCGCGGATTGACCGTACGACTTACCATTTCCATGGAAACCGACCCCCCCCCGACCCCGCTCGCCCCCATCGCTCAAACGAGCGACACAAAAGAGCAGAAATCCCCTCAAAGGGAAACCGGAGACGAAAGATGCAGACGATCCCTTTGATGTGAGAGTGGAAAAGTTCGCTCCCCGACTCCCCCCCCCCCCGCAGGGGCTCGAGTAGTTTCGCGGATCAGGGATGAAATCGCGCCATTTTTGGACCTCAACGATTAGTCAGCCATATTTAATGTAAGAAACAATAGTAGCCACGTTGAATCACTTAAGTCATAATGGCTGCATATGTGACTTATCGAATCATAGGACGTGACCGACACCCCTCCCGTCTGGGCGGGCGTGGTTTAAGTCCGCTCCAACGAGATTGCTCCTGCCGAGCACCTGCGTCACCTAATGGCCCGATTAGACTAAGAACGATCCTCGACTATTACGAACTTCTCCTCCAGTTATGCGCTCATATCGGAGAAAAGAAAGGGACGTGGGGTGGGGGGGGGGGGGCGGAAAGAATTCCGTGGGCCCTCAATCTCGTACGTGGAATGTTTCCTGTCGTCTTTTGTGCGCCGCGCTTTCTTTCTTTTCCGCGTAAGCAGACAATAGACAAACATCTCGCTCGGTTGAATATGCTCACATAAAAAGCGACGCGGGCGTGGGGGCGAGAGAGGACGAGAGGCCCTTCTGTGCTTGATGGCCTTAAAGGTTTCCCTTTTCGAGATCGTAATTGAAAAGGGCCCCTCTCCGTACCTCTGGGTGTGTACGTCTTCCCTCTTCGACGGTAGACGACGGGTCGAGAGCGCTAGGTTTGAAGGTCCGTAAAAAGTGTACCGAGCGTCGGATTCGAGCCAAACTTCGTAGGATTGTCTACTGGGGTGTCTACTATGCGCCCCTAAAATTTCGTTTGGTCGCCTCTAAGGGTTTCCGAGTTATGGCGGCGGGGGTGCGGTGGTGGCGAAATTTCGAAAATTCGCCGAAAATTCAAAACCGACCACGTTTCGAAAAAACCTCCAAAGACGATCTATTTTCATCCCCCTGGCGGAGTTTTAACGAATTAACTCGAACCGTCCCATGACCGCAAAGTGCCTTGATCCAAACTTCTAATCATAGCAATTAACTAGATTACATAACCACGCTCCCAGTTAATTAATAATCCCCAATTATAGACGTGAATTTATCCAAATCCGAACTTTGCCAATTAAGAAGTTTTTAATTCCCATACTAAAATTAGTACAAATAACAAATGAAGGGTGACATTTTAATCCTTCCCGGCCCTTCGCTAATTAACGGAATAACCTTTTCGGATACGCAGCTGGAGGATTAAAAGACGTCACCATAGGAACAATTAACCTTCCATAATTCACGCGGGATCGATAGGAAGGGGGGGGGGGGAGTTTTGAAATAATTCCGACAAGTCGGATTAACTCGCGCCGGTTGAGTTGAGCGTATCTCGGTTGGATTACGAGGAATTTTCACGATTTTTTCCCCATTAAGTAGGAAATTTAGTTCTCTTTAAAAAAGGTATTTACAAGTTTTTTAATACTACTAACGGTTTTGGAGATATTTGCAGAAACGTGCCTGGAGGACGTATCAGTCGATCCCACGCCTTCGGTAACCATTCGAGGTTCAGCCACGCCCTCAGCGACCAATCGAGGTTCAGCCACGCCTCCGGCGACCAATCGAGATTCGGCCACGCCTCCAACGACCAATCGCGCGGCGACTAACTCACGCCCACTTCGCCAGCGAATCGGTTAATGGGAATTTAAGCCACGCCTCCGACGACCGATTGAAATTAGGCCACTCCTACACGCCTTAGGCGAGTTTTAAAAATTCGTAAAAAAATCACCGTAACTCCGATCGGATTGAAACTTTACAGGATCGCTCGTTGGACCCTTGGGTATGACGTCACCGAATATGGAGTCGCTGTCGTGAAAATCTCCGGAGTTACGGACAGCGCCACCTGGCGGCGCTCGTCGCGAATCACCGCACATCAGGAAGGAACGGTCCAGCTTCGCGTCCACCCTTATCCAGATTCACGAGTGGTCGAGTGGGGGGGGGGAGCGGAGCGCCTCGAGGGTATAAATAACGAAAGGACAGGATCGGTAGGGGGAAGAGGGGGAGCGCGTATCAAGACACGACGACCGCCGTTTTATTATTGTCAGATGTTCCGGACGGGGCGAAGTCGCGTCCCGGGGAACTTTCCGGGATGACGAACGGGACGCGGGGGTTCAACGTTCCCGGCGAACGGCGATGGATCCCCTCTTAATCTCCTTCTCTCTCTCTCTCTCTCTCCCTCTCTCCCCTATCTATCTTTATGTATGTTCCTATCGGGCAGTTTTTGGGTCAGTGGTTCTGACCTATGAGACCTGTCAAGCGCTGCGCACGTGTCACGTGCGTACAGGGCTGGTCAGGGAAGTTTTGGGGAATAATCAGGAGAGGTTAAGGGGAGTTTCAACGTAGGGAGTTTTACGATCTTTTGGAGGTTGTCTAAATCGTCTAAAACTTCATTTTGAAAACTCCATAAATTTTTTTGGAGGAGTTGAAGTTTCGGGAAAGAACTTTTTCCTGTGTGTTACCCGCGCAAGTGGAGGTTGAAACTCTGCTGGAATATTCACGATACTCTAATTGATTGTGCTGAGAAGTTTCAACTCCAAATGAGCCTCCTAAATTTTTTTACGATTTTTTGAAGTTGCGCATGTGGCACGTGCAACGCCGAAGTTGCTAGTCGATATCTTCGAAAGTTGAAGTTTAAAGTTTTCGAAACTTCGTCGCAACATTAAGGAAACTCCGTGCAATAAATTGAAGAAGTTTCGACTTCATCGAAGTGTCACCGATTTTTTTACGATTTTTTGAAATGGCGCATGTGCGCACGTGCAACACCGAAGTTGCTAGTCGATATCTTCAAACGTTGGAGTTTAAAGTTTTCATAATCCCTTCGCAACATTAAGGAAACTCTAAGCAATAATTTAAAGGAGTTTCGACTTCATTGGAGTATCACCGATTTTTTTACGATTTTTTGAAATTACGCATGTGGCACGTGCAACATCGAAGTTGCTGGTCGATATCTTCGAAAGTTAAAGTTTAAAGTTTTCGAAATTCCGTCGCAACATTAAGGAAACTCTACGCAATAATTTAAAGAAGTTTCGACTTCATCGGAGTATCACCGAATTTTTTACGATTTTTTGAAATGGCGCATGTGTGCACGTGCAACACCGAAGTTGCTAGTCGATATCTTCAAACGTTGGAGTTTAAAGTTTTCATAATCCCTTCGCAACATTAAGGAAACTCTAAGCAATAATTTAAAGGAGTTTCGACTTCATTGGAGTATCACCGATTTTTTTACGATTTTTTGAAATTACGCATGTGGCACGTGCAACATCGAAGTTGCTGGTCGATATCTTCGAAAGTTGAAGTTTAAAGTTTTCGAAATTCCGTCGCAACATTAAGGAAACTCTACGCAATAATTTAAAGAAGTTTCGACTTCATCGGAGTATCACCGAATTTTTTACGATTTTTTGAAATGGCGCATGTGTGCACGTGCAACACCGAAGTTGCTAGTCGATATCTTCAAACGTTGGAGTTTAAAGTTTTCATAATCCCTTCGCAACATTAAGGAAACTCTAAGCAATAATTTAAAGGAGTTTCGACTTCATTGGAGTATCACCGATTTTTTTACGATTTTTTGAAATTACGCATGTGGCACGTGCAACATCGAAGTTGCTGGTCGATATCTTCGAAAGTTGAAGTTTAAAGTTTTCGAAATTCCGTCGCAACATTAAGGAAACTCTACGCAATAATTTAAAGAAGTTTCGACTTCATCGGAGTATCACCGAATTTTTTACGATTTTTTGAAATGGCGCATGGTTGCACGTGCAACACCGAAGTTGCTAGTCGATATCTTCAAACGTTGGAGTTTAAAGTTTTCATAATCCCTTCGCAACATTAAGGAAACTCTAAGCAATAATTTAAAGAAGTTTCGACTTCATTGGAGTATCACCGATTTTTTTACGATTTTTTGAAATTACGCATGTGGCACGTGCAACATCGAAGTTGCTGGTCGATATCTTCGAAAGTTAAAGTTTAAAGTTTTCGAAATTCCGTCGCAACATTAAGGAAACTCTACGCAATAATTTAAAGAAGTTTCGACTTCATCGGAGTATCACCGATTTTTTTACGATTTTTTGAAATGGCGCATGGTTGCACGTGCAACACCGAAGTTGCTAGTCGATATCTTCAAACGTTGGAGTTTAAAGTTCTCATAACTCCTTCGCAACATTAAGGAACCTCTAAGCAATAATTTAAACAAATTTCGACTTTATCGGAGTAGCACCGATTTTTTTACGATTTTTTTTTAAAGAAGCTCAAAATTTTTAAAAAGCCTTAGAATTCAAGCGAATTTTTTGGAATAATTTGGAGGAGTTGCAGCTACTTTCAACCCCATTGGAGTAGCGATCGAACTTCCCTTCAACTCCCTTAATGCTTTATGCCACTAATACGCCGCTACGTCGTCTTCTCCCCTTTTAAATTCCGGATTAACCTAGAAAAGGGGAAGATAAATAAAACATGAGACAAAGATGTTAGGCACTTTAAAGCACATTTTTCTTAGTAAAAGTGTAGCTTTCAGCCCTAATGCATTCGAGAGGTATCATCTGGCGTTATAAGGAAAATATGGCGAATTTTCTCCTTCCAGCGCTCGCCTGGATAATTAAGCGGTTCCCGCGGGAAAATCCTTTTAATTAAAAACTGGATGGAATCTGAGAGGAGGGCGGGGTTATATTAATGATTTAATTAATAAATTCATTTTTTTGAGAGGCGGGGATCAATTCGGGTTAATTACACTACAAAAAAAAATTCACCCCTTCACGACCCCCCCCCTTCCCCCACATCCTCAAACGTGGCCAGAGGAGTAGCACAACTCACAGTAAAACCAAAGAGGAAAAGAAAGGGGGGAGAGATAGAAGGTACAATCCAGTAACCCCATAAAGGCCCTTAACTACTCCACTCCTACCCCATTTAACTCCCTCTCTCTCTCTCTCTCTCCCTCTCCTTCCCGTTGTAATCTTATCGTTTATTATTGCCGCCACAGTTTAACGAACCCTCTCTTCGCCTCTTTACGTTACGGGCGATTGGTCCCATCCGGGGCGTCATAAAACGCGAGGGGAAGAGAGGGGGAATCATAATTTTTTTTTTCAAGCGGCGGGAACTCCCGGGAGTCGAAGTTCGATGCGTTTCCCGGGAGTTTCGGCCATTCGCGTCTGCGACTTTCCTGTTTTTAATTGCATTATTATTACTCTTGTTAAATTCCAATTAAAATCCAAGCGCTTCATCCCGTCTTAATCAAGGGGATCGTCCGGAGACGCGGGAGTCTCCAGATCACCCCGAAAGTTTTGGATTTCAGTCGATATCTCCGTTGGTTTTGGAGGTAGGAAGTTTCAAAAATCACCGCTTGAAAGGTCGTGAGTTATCCAACGTTTTTCCTCACTTGACGATTTTTCGTAAAACCAACGGTTGAGCGACAAAAAAAATCGTGAAATTTACTCCCACCGTGAACACATTTCTGCTTGTAATTTTCGAAACGTAAGAGTTAAAAGATTAATTCCAAAAGTGCCTTATTCTATACTAAATTGCCTTTAAAATGACACCTTCCTACAGTTAATACGACCAATAGTAACGGAGCTATTGCGACGTTTGTGATATCTCAAGGTCACTGCGGCCATATTGGATAGTCGCGATCGCAACTTTACGACGCCGTAACTTCCTTATTTTTCAACCAAATTTAATGAAATTTTCGCCAAAACGTTCGTAATTGCATCCCCTAACGATCCTATAGAACGATTCCCCAAAATTTTTAAATTTTTTTCCAAAAATTTCAGATAAAGCCTTATTTTTCTGAAATAAAAAAATCCGAAAATGCGTACTTAAGGTTAAATAAAGTTAGACATTTTTTCGCTTGAATCAGTTTACTCGAAAGAAATTCCAGAAACACATCTCCCCACTTAATTCTCTCCATCTCATTACCGCTACCGACCTTCCATCCTCCAACTAAAAAAAAAATATATATAAAATATAAAACTACCCTAGCAGCAGCAATTTCACCGTCTGTGAAACACACATAAATAATGCATGTGGGAGGGACTCGCCCCACCCCCCCCCTTTTTTAGGGGTCGAAACGTTTATTTTCCCGACTTTTCGCTGATGCGGCCGGAATCAATTCCGTCCCCTCGGACGGGAGGGGTGGAGACGGGGGTCTGCCGGGACGGTTTGTTTTAATAAAAGAGGTAGTTTTTGCGAGCCGGCGGAGGGGGTAGTAGTCGGCGAGAGGGGGTGGATTTTGATAAGAAATTCGCATAAAAAAAATCGCCATGTCGATCGAGTTGTAACTTAGTGAGCTTTAAGTGCGAGGTTGGTAGTACACGTGCACCAAATTTCAACCTCTCGGCATGAGTAGTTCCGGAGATATCCGCTAGGAGATAACTCTTGCCGATGGTGCATTTCTGTCACCATCGACTTTAAAAATTCGTAAAAAATTCACCAACAACCTCGATCGAGTTGTAACTTGGTGGGCTTTAAGTGCGATGTTGGTAGTACATGTGCGCCAAATTTCGATTTCTTGTTACGTGTAGTTCCGGAGATATCCGCTAGGCCGATGCGCATGGTGCATTTTTGTCACCATCGACTTTAAAAATTCGTAAAAAATTCACCAACACCTCGATCGAGTTGTAACTTGGTGGGCTTTAAGTGCGAGGTTGGTAGTACATGTGCGCCAAATTTCAATCCCTTGACATGTGTAGTTCCGGAGATATCCGCTAGGATATCTCCTTGCACCTAATGCATTTTTCTCATCGTCAATTTTAAAAATTCGTAAAAAATGCACCAACATCTCGATCGAGTTGCAACTTGGTGTGCTTGAAGTGCGAGGTTGGTAGTACATGTGCGCCAAATTTCAATTCTTCGACATGTGTAGTTCCGGAGATATCCGTTAGGAGATGACCCTTGCGCATGTTGCATTTTTGTCACCATCGACTTTAAAAATTCGTAAAAAATTCACCAACAACCTCGATCGAGTTGTAACTTGGTGGGCTTTAAGTGCGATGTTGGTAGTACATGTGCGCCAAATTTCAATTTCTTGTTACGTGTAGTTCCGGAGATATCCGCTAGGCCGATGCGCATGGTGCATTTTTGTCACCATCGACTTTAAAAATTCGTAAAAAATTCACCAACAACCTCGATCGAGTTGTAACTTGGTGGGCTTTAAGTGCGATGTTAGTAGTACATGTGCGCCAAATTTCGATTTCTTGTTACGTGTAGTTCCGGAGATATCCGCTAGGCCGATGCGCATGGTGCATTTTTGTCACCACCAGCTTCAAAAATTCGTAAAAAATTCACCAAAACTTCAATCGAGCTGCAACTTGGCACACTTCGACCTCCACGTTTGAGGCACGTTTTCACCAAATTTCAACCCCCTAATCCGCATATTTCCATAGCTACCCGTTTCGTAATCGCGTGGTTACGTCCCCTTTTATAAATAAGACCGGAATCGTCCTCGTAATCGGCCTGCAATTACGTGTTTCGGACGTAACGTGACACTGACAGTTTCTTTATTGGAAACGGATCCTTTCCCCCGCGGGGGAAATTTATTAATAAATAAATACATAACGCGCGCCCCTTATCGCCCGTAGGATTATTTATTTCGCCCAGTCGCGTCCGTGGTTCGTTCGGGCGCGGATTAATTCGACGTGACAGCTCTTGGGTAATCAATTCGAAGGGGAGAGGGGAGGTTTCTCCTGTGGGAACGTGGAAAATTTTTTAAAAAAATTTAATGGGGCGATTTTCGCTTCCTGAGCAAATCCTGTTAATTGCCGCGTTAATTAATTTTCCAAGTTAATTGCCTCGGATTTGAGAAATTTCCAAAACGGCGTACAAGAAAATCCCCCCCTGCCTCCCCCCCCCGGCCGCCTTCGACGTAATAAAATATTTTTTAATAACCCCAGATGACTTCTCATAATTGATCCCGCCCACCCCCGACCGACCCCCTTTCGATTCAATTCGTACAAATTGAATAAAAGTAATATTTTCCGCTCGTAAAAATAAAAAAAATATATAAAAACGGGGAGAAGCGGGGATGTGAAGGAGGGTAGAGAAGCGAGGTAAACATCCCTTATATTTATATGCCTTTTTATACTTTTCCTGTAAACGTATGCGTGAGGTGATACTCGATTTTATACGGTCGGGGGTGGAACGTTACGAAGGTAGTAAAATGAGTAAGAAATAAAATATATTTCTGGGGATGAATGGGGGTGGAACGTACGCTTGTCTCGCACCCCCCGGGAAAAAATGTTAGTAACTCAAAAACTGCTTGAGGAATTAACTTGAAACTTAATCAGTATATGAACAAAACCCGGTTTTATATCCTCATGAAATTTCATCGATAAGGGATGAACAGTATTTTTTTGAGAATTTTTTGAAATTTGGTGTTCACGGTTCAGTAGTGAAATTTCGACGATTCGAGAAATCGACTGTCGTAACTTCCAAAATTCTTCAACTAGGGAGTTGCAATTTCGTCAATCAATCGCAGGAACTCCGATGAACAACACTATGAAGTTTCAAGCGAATGCAACTCCCAGAAGAACTTTTACGAAATTTCAAAATTTGAGAAAACGGATTTCAAAATTTCGCCTCTTGAAGAAATACTTGTAACTTCATAACTCCTCGTTAAAGGAGGTTGAAATTCAACAAGCATGTAGGTAGAGCATATTTTTACGTACCTATGAAATTTCATCGACATTAATTGAGTAGTAATTTTTTGAGAATTTTTTGAAATTTGAAGTTCACGTTTTAATATTGAAATTTCGACAATTCCACAGATCAACGGTCGTAACTTCGAAAGTTCTTCAAGGAGGAAGTTGTAACTTAGTCAGACAATCACAGAAACTCCAATGAACAACACTGTGAAGTTTCAAGCGAACGCAGCTCCCAGAAGAATTTTTACGAAATTTCAAAATTTGAGAAAGCGAGTTTCAGAATTTCGCCGCTTGAAGTAACGCTTGCAACTCCATAACTTCTCATTGCACGACTTTGAAATTCAACGAGCATGTAGAGAGAGCACATTTTTATATACCAATGAAGTTTCATTCACATTAATTGAGTAGTAATTTTTTGAGAATTTTTTGAAATTTGAAGTTCATGTTTTAATATTGAAATTTCGACAATTCCACAGATCAACGGTCGTAACTTCGAAAGTTCTTCAATGAGGGAGTTGAAACTTCGTCAACCAATCGCAGGGAGTCCATTGAACAACATCGTGAAGTTTCAGGCGATTACAACTCCCAGAAGAACTTTTACGAAATTTCAAAATTTGAGAAAACTGATTTCAAAATTTCGCCTCTTGTAGAAATACTTGTAACTTCATAACTCCTCGTTAAAGGAGGTTGAAATTCAACAAGCATGTAGGTAGAGCATATTTTTACGTACCTATGAAATTTCATTGACATTAATTGAGTAGTAATTTTTTGAGAATTTTTTGAAATTTAAAGTTCACGTTTTAATAGTGAAATTTCGACAATTCCACAGATCAACGGTCGTAACTTCGAAAGTTCTTCAAGGAGGAAGTTGTAACTTCGTCAGACAATCACAGAAACTCCAATGAACAACACTATGAAGTTTCAAGCGAATGCAACTCCCAGAAGAACTTTTACGAAATTTCAAAATTCGAGAAAGCGAGTTTTAGAACTTCGCCGCTTGAAGAAATGCTTGTAACTTCATAACACCTCGTTACAAGTGTTTGAAATTCCACAGGCATGTAGATAGAGCATATTTTTACGTCCCTACGAAATTTCATTCACATTAAATTAGCAGTAATTTTTGACAATTTTTTGAAATGTGAAGTTCACGTTTTAATAGTGAAATTTCGACAATTCCACAGATCAACGGTCGTAACTTCGAAAGTTCTTCAAGGAGGAAGTTGTAACTTAGTCAGACAATCACAGAAACTCCAATGAACAACACTGTGAAGTTTCAAGCGAACGCAGCTCCCAGAAGAATTTTTACGAAATTTCAAAATTTGAGAAAGCGAGTTTCAGAATTTCGCCGCTTGAAGTAACGCTTGCAACTCCATAACTTCTCGTTGCACGACTTTGAAATTCAACGAGCATGTAGAGAGAGCACATTTTTATATACCAATGAAGTTTCGTTCACATTGATTGAGTAGTAATTTTTTCAGAATTTTTTGAAATTTGAAGTTCACGTTTTAATAGTGAAATTTCGACAATTCCACAGATCAACGGTCGTAACTTCGAAAGTTCTTCAATGAGGGAGTTGAAACTTCGTCAACCAATCGCAGGGAGTCCATTGAACAACATCGTGAAGTTTCAGGCGATTACAACTCCCAGAAGAACTTTTACGAAATTTCAAAATTTGAGAAAACTGATTTCAAAATTTCGCCTCTTGTAGAAATACTTGTAACTTCATAACTCCTCGTTAAAGGAGGTTGAAATTCAACAAGCATGTAGGTAGAGCATATTTTTACGTACCTATGAAATTTCATTGACATTAATTGAGTAGTAATTTTTTGAGAATTTTTTGAAATTTAAAGTTCACGTTTTAATAGTGAAATTTCGACAATTCCACAGATCAACGGTCGTAACTTCGAAAGTTCTTCAAGGAGGAAGTTGTAACTTCGTCAGACAATCACAGAAACTCCAATGAACAACACTATGAAGTTTCAAGCGAATGCAACTCCCAGAAGAACTTTTACGAAATTTCAAAATTCGAGAAAGCGAGTTTTAGAACTTCGCCGCTTGAAGAAATGCTTGTAACTTCATAACACCTCGTTACAAGTGTTTGAAATTCCACAGGCATGTAGATAGAGCATATTTTTACGTCCCTACGAAATTTCATTCACATTAAATTAGCAGTAATTTTTGACAATTTTTTGAAATGTGAAGTTCACGTTTTAATAGTGAAATTTCGACAATTCCACAGATCAACGGTCGTAACTTCGAAAGTTCTTCAAGGAGGAAGTTGTAACTTAGTCAGACAATCACAGAAACTCCAATGAACAACACTGTGAAGTTTCAAGCGAACGCAGCTCCCAGAAGAATTTTTACGAAATTTCAAAATTTGAGAAAGCGAGTTTCAGAATTTCGCCGCTTGAAGTAACGCTTGCAACTCCATAACTTCTCGTTGCACGACTTTGAAATTCAACGAGCATGTAGAGAGAGCACATTTTTATATACCAATGAAGTTTCGTTCACATTGATTGAGTAGTAATTTTTTCAGAATTTTTTGAAATTTGAAGTTCACGTTTTAATAGTGAAATTTCGACAATTCCACAGATCAACGGTTGTATCTTTGAAAGTTCTTCAATGAGGGAGTTGAAACTTCGTCAACCAATCGCAGGGAGTCCATTGAACAACATCGTGAAGTTTCAGGCGATTACAACTCCCAGAATTTTTTTACAAATTTTCAAAATTTCTCAAAGCAAATTTCAAAATTCCCTCCACTGAAGCCTTACATACACAAATTACTCCAGAAAATACCTCCACCTAAGTCCTAATGTAAACGACCCGTCGCGGAGGGAAGAAAAACTGGGATATAAATTCAATATCATCCCGTTGATCCCTCGGGACGCATCCCTCATCCCCCCCTCTCTCCTTAAACGTGTCACATACGTCCCGGTCTTATCGCAGCCGACTTTTAATACTTTTTTAAAAGTTAAATCTAACTCGAATCCAGGTCGGGATTAAGCGAGAAAAAAGTTAAGTAAACGGACGGGATAAGTCCTGAGGGATAACGACGCGTTCCCTTTGTTCCCTAAATGGAAGATACAATGGGGACACAAACAAGGGTTCGAAATTCTGCTGCTTTAGTTGAATTAACTTGAAATTAGGTTAGGTTAAGCGGCGTCAAGGTCACGGCGGCCATATTGGATCTTCCTCGTGGGTACTTTAAGCTCGCCTATTATTTGAAGTATCGTCGTGATTCCTGGAGGGGCGTGGTGGTGCATCCCCTAACGCGATCGGGAATACTTTAATTAAGTTTCACGCATAAGGGATCGGGACGTGTGGAGAAAACAACCCCTCTTCCCGGGTCGTCGACACTGTTCCTCTCCTGTTTCTTCCCCCTCTACTGTACGACCCTTAACTGTCGGACGTGACGAGGGTTCCGCAGGTGACGTCGATGAAGTACGTGATTTATTCCCTTCGAGCAATGAAATTTCCATTTTTCCCCCCTCCCCTTCGATCCTTCGTCCCGTCCGTCTCCATTTCTCCTATGTAAACTCCCCGAAATTCCCCCGATTTTCCTCTCCTCCCGTCGACCGACATTTATTGAAAACAAACAACGGGAGCGGAAATTTATTTGGGGGGATGGAGGAGTGGGGGGAAGGGGGTTGTTTAAAAAAGTCGGGTTTCTGTGTTTGTATAATGGAGATGACTCTATGTATGTGTGTGGTAATTGGGGTGAAAATGTTGCGTTGTTTCGGAGCTTTCGTTGGTTAATGGATTTTAACCCCCACCCCTCCCGGGCGTCCAGAAAGGGATGAAATTCGCGTTTAATTTGGATTCCTCTGCTACAAACTGATGTGGATTTAATATGGGGGTTGATTTAAAATTAGTTACGTTCTGGGGAAACGCGCGTACTGACCGTCCCAGGTCCGTAGACTTCTTTCCGCTAGAGCCTTCGATAGGCCACAAACCGACGAGAATTTTAGTGAAAAAATCACGAAAATCGGTCGAGAAACAATGAAGTTACGAATTTTTTAAATAAACCCAAGATGGCCGCCGTGACCTTGACGCGCTACAAAACCCGCCATATTTCCCGTCCTATTAATCACAGGGCGTTCAAATTTGAACCACTCGCAGCAAATCCCGCGCCCTTCCCGACCGCGTCACGACCGAACGTCAACTCGCAAGGACTAGCTGTCAAATTGACACCTCGGCCTCACCCTCGATAACTCGAGAACCACGACAGCTACGAGGAAAGTTGCGCTCGCACTTTCGATTCAAAATTAAATTTTCTCTCCGACTACATAGATCTAATTTAAAAAAAATCATCCCCTCCCCTCCCCCAACCCCGTTTATTCATAGTATTTCGCATTGTAGAAAATTCCATTATGGAATATTCCTGGCGCGTCTCGCATGTACCCGTCCCAATACACACCTACACCTCAGCACGATTCGCATTTACATATCGGCCGTTATAATGGGGGAGGGGGGGGGGGTGTAAGACGCTCCGATAACTTTTCCACGTACGCGAGAACGTACGCTCGTAAAAGCGGGACTTTATCCATCGGGACGGGGGAGGGAAAAAGGAGAAAAGGAAAGAAATACGCCCGCTTATATGAGTGTATCCCGTGGGTAACGCGACACGAGCTCTAATTGAGGCTGAAAGCTATAGGGAACAATTAGGGACTCGTATACGCGGCGCGCATCGATCGAGACGGAAGTTTCGGGCTTTTTCCCTCGAGTTTTTATCAACGGGTGCGGTGTTGAAGGAATCGTCGAAATCGAGCGGTAATCAGGCGAGTTACAGGCAAAAATATTTTTTTTTCAGGTTAATTCCAAGATGGCCGAGTTGACCTTGGGACGGCACGCGGACGTCGCTAGCGCGGTTACTACTGGTCGCATCGAGATGAAAGAAACGCTAAATGGTACCGTAGGAGATTTAGGAACTTTTTTTATTAGTGACAGTTTTACGTAGAACGCCATTTTGATTGACAAATTTCTTTCAAAACAAATTGGAACGTTGTAAGCCTAGAAAATTCAACTGGTTGGCAAAAGAGGTTGTAACACAAAAAGTTTTTCAGATATCGAAAAGAAATTTTAGCATGGCGTTAAACAACCCTCGTTTAACACTGTTGTCAAGTTTGGACCTAATACGAGCTTTTGTTATTTTTTGACGATTATTCAAATTTAGTCGTTGTTTCGATCACGGAAATTTCAACTAGTGGAAAAAGAAACGTTGTAGCTCAGAAAGTTTTTGAGATATCATAATGAAATTTTAGCATGATGTTAACCAATTCCTGTTAAACACTGTTGTCAAGTTTGAAGTAAATAGGAGCTTTGGTTATTTTTTGACGATTTTTCAAATTTAATCGTTGCTTTGAGCCCGAGAATTTCAACTGGTCGAAAAAGAAACGTTGTAGCTTAGAAAGTTTTTGAGATGTCACAATGAAATTTTAACGTGATGTTAACCAACCCTTGTTAAACATTGTTGCCAAGTTTGGACCTAATACGAGCTTTCGTTATTTTTTGACGATTTTTCAAATTTAGTCGTTGCTTCGAGCCCGAGAATTTCAACTAGTCGAAAAGGAAACGTTGTAGCTCAGAAAGTTTTTGAGATGTCACAATGAAATTTTAGCATGATGTTAACCAACTCTTGTTGAACACCGTTGCCAAGTTTGGACCTAATACGAGCTTTCGTTATTTTTTGACGATTTTTCAAATTTAGTCGTTGCTTCGATCCCGGAAATTTCAACTAGTCGAAAAGGAAACGTTGTAGCTCAGAAAGTTTTTGAGATGTCGCAATGAAATTTTAGCATGATGTTAACCAACCCCTATTGAACACCGTTGCCAAGTTTGGACCTAATACGAGCTTTCGTTATTTTTTGACGATTTTTCAAATTTAGTCGTTGCTTTGAGCCCGGGAATTTCAACTGACTGACAAAGAAGGGTTGTAGCTCAGAAAGTTTTTGAGATATCGCAATGAAATTTTAGCATGATGTTAACCAACTCTTGTTAAACACTGTTGCCAAGTTTGAAGCAATTTCGAGCTTTTGTTACTTTTTGACGCCGTTTTCAACATCTCGTTACCTCCGGATGTGTTTCCGAATTGATACCGTAGGTGCGCTGCGACGATGAAAAATTCAAATACCCCGCAGTTCCTTTCACATATACACACACGTAGCGTAGGTATACATCGAGCAATTCCCGTGGACGCTTCCCCATTTACCTCCCGGTAAATTATTCATGCTACCGCCGCTCCCGTTACGTCCACGACCGTATCATCCCCGCGCTTTTCTCGTGTTTTCCTTTCTTAGGCAAAACGCGGTTAAAAATTCATCGACGGCCGGATTCGGATGAATTCCCCCTACGCTACGCTGAAATTTCCATTCGATACTTCCTACGGTCGTCGGCTCGAAGGACCACGGTTACCGGCTCGAAGGCCATGCGGATTGAACGTCCGAGAATTAACGCGCGAGGGCAATTTCGACGTCGAGAGGAGATTTATGAAGGGGGGAGCTTTTTGCCTCCTCACAAAAGAGGGGATATTTCGTCGCGCCCCGCGCTTTACGCTCCCGTTAATTATGATTTTAATTAGGGGTCTCGCTACTCTTCCGTCTCCGAGGCGATCTTTTGTACGGATTTCTCTCCCCCTTTAGGAAATGGCGGAAGAGCTGTAGAGATCGCCGCCATTTTACGCGCTCGAGCCGCCACAAAATGGCGGATGCACGCGCGCGTCGTCGCGTGTGTAAAATGGCGGATGCTCGGTCGGTTGCAGACCTTCGCCGCCGCCATCGTGGAAAACAGTCCGAGGGGGAATTCGGGGGCGATAACGGTTATCGCCCGGTCTCGTAGGGGGAAGTGGGAACTCGTAAAAAATTATCGACTAGGGGACGTTTCGCCTGGTCCATAAACAATAACGTCCCGTTGGTTATGATATTTCCCCCTCCCCAGCCAGTGGGTAATAACCATTTCCATCGAGCGGTATTTACGACGCTCGCAGAAATCCGCGAATAATCCCGGATTCGATTAATAAAACCGATGTTTGTCGCGTAAACACACAGGCGCTGATTTAATTAATCGGATAATTAAATTATTCGTTCGCTAAAGCGGGATAAAGTGTAAAAATCCCCTTTTTTCCGCCTTGGCCGCCAACAGGTGCCTGCGTGCACCTAAGATAATCCCCAATGATGGGATCCGCGTCGTACACTCGACGCGTTTAATTAATCAAATTAATCGTCGGAGACAAAGTCTCTCCCCCTTTTGTGTGCGTAGTGAGTATCAGACGAACGCCTCCGTTTGATGGTTTTATTTCCATGGGACGTGCCACGATGGAGTCGTCGTGGGATGATTAGGGTATCGCTTCGGTTATAGTCGCGGAGGGGGTATTTAATTTTTTAACCTGTCAATTTGACGTTTTATCTGAAAATTTCGCACTGGGACAGTTTCTACGCTTCATTACCTATCGAACGGTGGTTTTTTCGTAACGATCCGTCCAATATTAACGAAGTTATGACCGTTTGAATCCGGGTCTGTCTCTTGATTGGTCTGTCGCAGTTTAAAATTCTTTGTGTTATGGAATAGGGATTGTGTGACGAGGGGTTGTTAAAATGACAGTTTTTGAAGTTCGATAAACGCCAAATACAATTTTTTTCAATTTTTATTTAAGGAAAAATGTGAAATTTAACTCACGTAGTGAGGTTTTTGACGTTTTCCTCGTCATTTCGTTTCAGGAATTTTTTGACCATCACCGGGTCGTTTTACGAAAAAATGTTATATAAAGAAAAATTACAGAATACAATTATCTACAAGTTGCAATTTTTTTCATAACAATTGGTCCAATATTACCGAAGTTGCAGCCAAGTGAATTTAGGTCAATGCGTTAATCCGTCAAAAGTCGTCTGGTTTCTTTTAGGAATTTTTTTAAGCATCAAAACGTTACTTTTCAAACAAATATTGCAAAGATAAAATGTAGTAAACACCATTGCCTGTACAACGCAATTTTTTTTATGACAATGGGTCTAATATTACTGAAGTTAGAGTCAAGTGAAGTTAGGTCAACGCGTTATTCCGACTAAAGTCGTCTGGGTTATTTCGGGAATTTTTTTGACCATCACAGGGTCGTTTTACCAAAAAATGTTATCCAAAGGAAAATTACAGAATACAATTACCTACCAGATACAATCTTTTTCATGACAATTGGTCCACTATGATCGAAGTTAGAGTCAAGTGAATTTAGGTCAATGTGTTAATCCGACTAAAATCGCCGGAGTTGTTTCGGGAATTTTTTTAAGCATCAAAACGTTACTTTTCAAACAAATGTTATCAAGATAAAATGTAGGAAATATCATTACCTGTACAACGCAATTGTTTTCATGACAATTGGTCTACTATTACCGAAGTTACATTCAAGTGAACTTAAGTCAACTCGTTAATCCGACTAAAGTCATCTGGTTTGCTTCGGGAATTTTTTTAAGCATCAAAACGTTACTTTACAAAGAAATGATATAAGAATAAAATGTAGCGAGCATCATTACCTGTACAACTCTATTTTTTTCATGACAATTGGTCAAAAATTACCGAAGTTACCGTCAAGTGAATTTAGGTCAACTCGTTATTCCGATTAAAATCGTCTGGTTTGCTTCGGGAATTTTTTTTAAGCATCAAAACGTTACTTTACAAAGAAATGATATAAGAATAAAATGTAGCGAGCATCATTACCTGTACAACTCTATTTTTTTCATGACAATTGGTCCAAAATTACCGAAGTTACCGTCAAGTGAATTTAGGTCAACTCGTTATTCCAATTAAAGTCATCTGGTTTGCTTCGGGAATTTTTTTTAAGCATCAAAACGTTACTTTACAAAGAAATGATATAAGAATAAAATGTAGCGAGCATCATTACCTGTACAACTCTATTTTTTTCATGACAATTGGTCCAAAATTACCGAAGTTACCGTCAAGTGAATTTAGGTCAACTCGTTATTCCGATTAAAATCGTCTGGTTTGCTTCGGGAATTTTTTTAAGCATCAAAACGTTATTTTATAAAGAAATGTTATAAAAATAAAATGTAGCACAGATCATTGTGTGTACAACAAAATTTTTTTCATGACAATTGGTCCAATTTTGCCGAAGTTACAGTCAAGTGAAATGAGGTCAATGCGTCAATCCGACTAATGTCGCCTGGTTCGTTTCCCAAGGTCACGTCGGCCATCTTGGATCGAACCGAGTGCCGCCATTTCCGAATTCTCCTCAATTTCCCTCTTCACGCCTGGACTATAATACGTCGCCTCGAAGATTTAATTAAAATTTAATTATGACTTTGTGTATTAGACGGCACCTTATTCCGACGCGAATCGTAATTACAATACCGCTCATTCCTAATTAAATACCTGTATCGTAATTTTAATTAAGAGGCGTGTTTGTATCCCTTTGATTGTGTCGCATACGGTGTAATAATAGAAATGGATTTCTCTTTGGGTTCGCTCTTCGACGTATCAAAAGCACGCACACTTACACAAATAATTAAATAGTTATTAACGGATGAGTATTTTTAGATAAAGAGTGGAAGCGACGTTTAAATAAACAAATAAACGTCTGAGATTATACGCCTTGTGCGAAGGTTTGCTGTAAAGAAAAATATAATTTGTGTCTAATGTGAGAACTTTCGATACGTCACGCACTTGAACAGGTGGCTGTAACTTCGAAACCCCTTCGAGTTGGGAGTCGAAACTTAGCGGAGTTGTGGAGGATACTTTGGTTGATGTGGCTGCGAAATTTGAATAAAATCGAAGTTGGGGTGATTGTTTTGTGAAGTTGTGAATCTAGTGAATGTGAAAACATGAGAATAAATCATTGTAACTTCGAAACTCCTTTGAGTTGGGAGTTAAAACTTGGCGGAATTCTCAAAAACACCTTAATTAATACACTTGCGAAGTTTGATTTAAATTGGAGTTGAGGTGAATTTTTTACAAAATTTTGAATCTAGTGAGTTCCAAAAAAGTATAATACTACTGGAGAAATATTTATAACTTCGATACTCCTTATAGTTGGGAGTTTAAACTTGGTAGAGTTCTCAAAAACACCTTAATTAATACTGCTGTGAAGTTTGAATCACATTGGAGTTGAAGTGAATTTATTACAAAATTTTGAATCTGGCGAGTTCGGAAAAAGTATAATACTACTAGAGACATATTTGTAACTTCAAAACTCCTTTGAATTGGGAGTTTAAACTTGGTAGAGTTCTCAAAAACACCTTAATTAATACCGATGTCAAGTTTGAATGACATTGGAGTTGAAGTGAATTTTTTACAAAATTTCGAATCTAGTGAGTTCGAAGAAAGTATAATACTACTGAAGAAATATTTGTAACTTCAAAACTCCTTTGATTTGGGAGTTGAAACTTGGTAGAGTTGTCAAAAACACCTTAATTAATACCGCTGTGAAGTTTGAATGAAATTCGAGTTGGAGTGAATTTTTTACCAAATTTCGAATCTGGTGAGTACTAAAGTACATAAGCACTAACAGTTGTTATTATTATTGTTATTATTATCAACTCTGAATTTCCACCAAAAATAACAAATTACACAGATGGCGTATTCGCCCCTAATTCCGATATAATTTATTTATCGATGTATAGATTTGATAAGACGATAACATAGCGTTACACACTACTTATCTCCCGACATTAAAAAAATTGTTTATATTTAACACAAATAAATAGATAGACAGAGATAGGTGTTATTAAAGAGAGATAATAACGATGTAATTACAAACAAAAATTCATTTCGTCTAAGTACACAATAACAACAAAAATTGTATTTAATTTGAAGGTTCCTTAAGGAGTTGCGGGACTTTCGACGTAACGTCCGAACTTCTCACCGTCACTTATATGAAATTTCGACCTCTATAGAATCCGTCTATAGAGTCCCGAAAATAAAAACTGATTGATTGCCCGTAAACAATCCGACCTCAGAAACATCAAAGACCATTAAAAAATTTATTTTCCAGCCCGCACTGTTTACCTAAACTCGATAGTTTCGCGCCAGAATTAAAACAAACAATACGCCTCGAAGCTTCGCACTTCAAACAAACCATAACGCGATCGTCGTGACACTCGTTGCTGCTTGAAACGAGGGGGGCGAAAACGTTTTAAAAACAATTTCTTACCATGAACACTCGGTATGACGTGGAATTCATAGAGCGTAAAACGCTGAACGATCCAGCGAAAAAACCACCTCGATCGGTGGAGAAATAACGAAGTTACGGACGTTCGAAGTTAAGGCGTCTTAAATCCAATATGGCCGCCGTGACCTTGTAGCTGCGCGAGGAACGTCGTAGTTCGCTTATTATGGGACGCAGCGAGTCGAACTTGGGGTCGTTTCGTAGGGAATCTCGCGAGCTTTCCGGTGATAAATAGTTACTTAATTGATGATTAGTAACGGCTTTGTTTCCAAAGGTTACTTGGGCGCGATAAATCCTGGGAGGGTCCCATAATTCTACATCAATCAGCAAGGAGAATTTATTACATCTTATTAAAAATATATATTTCGTAATAAAAATAAACCATCCTCGAGGCACGCAAGATCGATAGTGCGTTCGATCGATACTATTTACGTTAATCGATAATAATAGATGCGGCGGAGAGATTTGTGTTTAAATTTAAACCAATAGCTTACGTTAAAATAATGTTTAGGCGTCGCGTTAATGATCTCAATCGACGAGATATCGATATCGTGTAAACCGATAGAAATACGGTCTCGGGTACGATGATCGATCTCATCGATTCGATCGCGGCGCCCTCTGCGTGTCCCCTTACCTCCCCATCGGTCCTTCGGGGACTTCTGTGAAAGTTTCCCCGAGGGTCGTTATCGCCCGCCCTTTGTCGCAGCGTTTAATTGTTCACGCTCGAAGTGCGACGGCGGTTTCGAGTTCGGCCCGTTCGGGTCGCCGGGAGATGTGTCGACAAGTATTTAAAGTATTTTTCGATTGCCTTCGAAACGACGCTTCGTTCTTACGGGTTTACGGAATGTTGCATTTTCGGGAGATTTTTGGTTGTAACTTGGGAAATGTGAGCGTTAGGAAGTAATCGTTTACGGCGTTACGTAGTGCACTAAATTACCGACAAAATGACACCAATTTGAACCCGCTACGATTAATAGTAACCGAGATATTAGCGATTTTGTGGAAATTCAAGGTCACGGCGGCCATCTTTGATTTTCAACCACTTGCTAATAAATACTCGTAACTTCCTTATTTTTCAATCGATTTTATCTAGACTTTTATTACACTGTTCGCGATTTGAGTCAGCGGCGGCCATCTTGAATCCAGTTATATCTCATCAATTGATCCACTAGGTGTCGCTACAATTAAATAACTTGTCGAGGTGTATCAATCAAAGTCGGCTTTCGAGGGAACCGGTTTAAAGTTCTCACTGCGACTTCACGTTAGAGAACCGCTTCGCCATTTTGTTTTTCTGGGAAGCGGTGTATTTTGCACAAGCAAATGGCGGCGTGCAGCACTAAATTACCAACAAAATGACCCTAGTTAGAATTTCCCGCGTAAGGGAGATATGAAGGTTTTTGTGACAACTCAAGGTCACGGCGGCCATGTTGGATTGTTCGTTACGTGACTTTGAAGGCTCGTAACTTCCTTATTTGTGGACCGATTTTGACGAAACTTTCACTGAACGGTCGGTAATTTCGTTCTCCACTAAATTCTCGTGAAATTTCCTGAATTATCCTCGGGTGTGTTTAATTTTACAACGCCATTTCGAAAATTGGCGTATCCAATTACTGTAATTAGTTAATCCATTACGATTTCCCGTCGGAAAAAATCATTTATTCATGTATTTCCGCCCTATCTCACATGACACACTCGTACACAATCCATATATAAATATTCATAAGCGGCTTGCTGTATGTGTGGTGATGTGAAGTATTTTATGTCGTTCCTGATAACGTGTCAGTCAACTCAAAAAACATAAATTTATTAGTATGCATATTTATGGAAGGTGTCAGGATAGTGATTAATATACACACATGTACGTAGTATGAACGTATAGAAAAAATAGGCGAGGAAAGGAGCGATGGAAATGCGGAAAAGTGTTTGATACGGGAGTTTTCTTCAAATAGCTCGTGTCGTTACTAATCGATTTTCGAAATTTCCCCACCTCTTTAAAGCCACGAGTCCCACGTGTCTAACGTATATTACACATTTCCCCTTTGACCACTAATAGACGAGATATTCATCATTTATTCCCGCAGGACGAGCCGGCGTTAACGACTCGTCCGACCTGCGTCGCGTCCGTAATTTAATCCTGACGTACAGGGTGGCGACGGTAACTACCTTAATAAATCCCTTGAAGCGCTCCCCAGACGCGGGTAATCCCGGCGATAACAACAAAGCGATAAATCGCAGTTTAAACATTTGATGTTTAAACGCGTTTAAATGCCTCGTTTATCCCCCTCACACACACACATTCGCTTTGTACCTTCGATCTTCCCCATGAATAATACATGAGAGCAATAAGATAGCGGTTTTGTGCCCCACTCGCCCCTAGTGATAATTAAAACGCCGTTTTCAGCACGAAAAGGGGCGTGGCGATCGGACCAATCGCGGGCGTCGACGCGTCCAATCGCCGCGGGGGGCGTGGCTCGCCAACGCCGCCTATCGACCAACCGGAGCGAAGCGTCGACGCGTTGGACCAACGGCGAGATGTGGAAGCGCCGACGGGCGTGACCGACTAAAGAGCGTCTCTGCGTTTTCGCCTAAAGTTTCTTCTAGTCCAAGGCGAAATATTCCCGAGGGAGTCGCCCCCGGCCAGGGCTAATATCCTGTCGTAATTAACACGAGCTCCCCTATCCTGTACACCTTTTTATATACGGAAAGGGCATATCGAGGAAGTGCGGGCGAGCGGAGCAGAAATTCTACGTCACATTTATTTGACAGGAAGCGAGGGATGTGGGGGCGAGAAGGGGCGAACCGTTCGACCGTGTCGAGGGCGGAGAGGAAGTCCGGGGGAATTCGCTCGTATCTCCTTCAATTTAGGTCGCTCGTTTGATACGCTAAGAAACCGTAAGGAAAACGTGGCGGTACCTTCGATAGTACGGGAGATATTCGAAAAAGAAATGGTTGGTGGTGATGAGGAAAATCGAGGAGGTGGAGTTTTAAATGACCGTAACTCGGTTAATAGTGGAGGTATCGTGACGGGACTTACGGCGTTGGACTTGTCATTTAATTGTGATCGAAAAGTGTAGGGGGGTGTTTTCTTGATTTATTACTCGTTTTTTAGTTACGGTACGAAAACTGTAAATATGACGGTTTTGACAACGTTTTTCGCAACTCCCGCCTAAAGAAATTCCAGGTTGCTTTAATGAAGCAGAAACATATACAGGGCGTTCAAACAACTTCATGTCAAAGTGTTACGTTCACGCTAGGACTTAACGGGGCAATGGCGTATCCCACGAGGATCCAAAGGTACCCACTCTTTTGCCCCACTTCCCCCTCCCGACCGCTATCGCCGTTTAACGACGAATTTACAACTTCTCGTCGATTCCTCTCGATCGACTTCATCGAATCCCCCCCTCCTCTCCGCCCCTGCGGTCGTTAAGTTAAACTTTTACAACGTCGTCCATAAACATTTTTACAACCGCCCCCTTAATCCCTGTCCTGTGCTCACCAAAAGGCCGTGCACACCTCTTTAGAGGTTTTATGGCGTGGAATATTCTCATAATCCACGACGAGGCGGGTGGTATCGCGTGCCTCACCTGGCCAGGAGCCGGATCTAGAGAAAAGCGCTGTGTGGTAATTGATGGGGTGTTTTGAGGTTATGCGTCGAGGTGCGGGAATTTCGAAAGTGCGCACGCGTAGAGGGGAAAATTTGGAAACTTTTTCCTCCCGTGGGGTTTTCCCGTAGGATTCCCCGTTAGCGAGCGAAAAATCGCAGAAGTGGGATAACTCGAATAAATGGCCATCTTGGATTTTCAACCACGTGATTATAAATGCTCAAAACTTCCTTAAATAAATTGTGGGGGTGTATCAATCAAAGTCGGCCTTCGAGTGAACCGGTTTAAAGTTTTCACTGCGACTTCACATTAGAGAAACGAGTCGCCATTTTGTTTTTCTAGGAAACGGCTTGTTTCGCACAAGTAAATGGAGGCATGCAGCACTAAATTACCAACAAAATGACACTAGTTACAATTTCCTGCGACCAATAGTAACTGAGATATGAAGGTTTTTGTGACTCAAGGTCACGGCGGCCATCTTGAATTTTTAACCACGTGGTTATAAGTGCCCGTAACTTTCTTATTTTCCAGCCGATTTTACCCAGACTTTCACCGTACGATGCGCCGTCGCCAGATTTCACGTCAGGGGGATCAAATCCACGAGTTGGGGGGGAGTCGCGCGGGACGGATCCGTACCTCCCGGCGGATTTTTCTTTTCAAATTTTTCCCTCGCGCGAGCGAGGCTTTTAACGTAATGACGTCGCGTCGCCGCAACCTCCGCAACCCTCTTAACGAAGAAATAAAAAGAAAAAGCACTGGTGGGTGGTGTGTGGGGGATGTGGGGGGAGATGCGAAAAGAATAAACGCCTATAAGTACGGCGAATTTGTAGGGATGAAGGGGGAAAGAAATATGGAACAGTTGTCGGGTTCGCACGCGGTGCGACGCGAGTGGGGGGAAGCGGGGTAGCTAGCTAGGGCAGGGGGGAGGTAAATATATCTTAATCAGACTACTCTTGCTTACAAAAAAAACTTTCCGAATTTCTTACGCCGCTTCACCATCCCCCCCTCAAAGGGGTGGCGGGGATATCCCCCCTCCTCCTCCTCGTCGCCGAGGTCCCATTCGCTCAAACTAATCATACGTACGTAAAACGTATAAATCCCTAAGCGGCTGCTAATCCCCCAAACTTATCCTCGATAGAGCCGTCGGTAGGGGCGAGCGGAGGGATCGGGGGTGGCTTTTGAACTTCTGCGGGACTCTGGGGGGAGGATTCGCCCTGTATATTTCCCCTTTGACCTTCGTACCACCACCACCACCCTAAAATAGACTTTTGAATACATTTTACTACCAAATCGCTTTTGGGGGAAAACTTTTGGCCCAAAAGTCACCCCCTAAAATGGATGTTCGGTAGGGGGGAGTGGGGAAGTTTCGGGGATCGGCAGCTGTTTAAATGCAATTTAAACGTGTTAGTTGCGCATGATGAGTCCCGCAAATGGGAATCCTATGATGAAGGTGGGGGGATTAACGTTTCCCCCCCCCCGACGTTGGGGAAGGGAGGTTTCGGTGGTGCGGAGATAAGAGAGGGGGAAGGGTTGAATTTTTGGAAAAAATTCTAGTCGCCGTATCTCGAAATCCTTATGAGGTACAAACGAGCGTCTCCCTAAAATATTCCGGGAATATTCCCGTATAACAAATCTGCGGCGTCTCACAATACCTCCAAGGAAACCATCGCGTAAATAATTCTACTCCCGAGCTTCCAGGCGATTTATTCCCAGCGTCAAAAACGGGAAAACCTGGAAAATACTGCGGGGAGAATAAGGGAAGCGCCCGGATAATCGGATAAATTTAATATAAGGCGAAACACGGCGTCGATCCCGATAGTTCCGGATCGAACGTGAAATAGGGAGACCGCCGGAAATCCCGGATGCCTCGGTAAATATCCCGGATTTAATCTCGACCGACTGTTAAGAATGTGCGGCGCGTCCCGACGCGGAATATTAAACGCGCTACCCGGAGTTATTCCTGGATGAAGGGGGAGAGGGCGAAGATTATTTTTCCCCTTGCCTTCCTCGAACGGGACGGGAATTAAATCGTAATTCTGATCGGCCGCGGGATTCGGAGGGGAACGTGACGAATTAACGTCAATTTTTCCCGTACGGTCCCTCTGGAGGAGCGGAAAAAATTCCTGGATGAAATTTAAATGTCGTTTGTGAAATGTGATGGGAATAAGCGAATTCGAGGCGGCGTAATTTGGTTAATTTGTAAGATTTCTCCGTTCCCTCCAATGGAGTTGTTAAGCAAACTTTCCTTTGGCATCTCATTAAGAGAGTTGTAAAATCGGTGGAGTTTTCCGGGAGTTACATGGAGTTGAAGCTACTGGTGCCTCCAGAAAAGTGTTTCCTGTTTAACGCCCTGTAGAATTATTACTAATCGCGTTGTTGCCATGAAACTCATTGGAGTTATAAAATAGAGTTCCCTTTACACACTAGTAAAGGAAATTCGGAAATTGGCGGAGTTTTCCGGGAGTTACACGGAGTTGAAGCTGCCGGTGCCTTCACACGAGTGTCTTTAGTAACTGAACGCCCTGTAGAATTATTACCAATAGCGCTGTTGTCATGTAACTCGCTGGAGTTATTAAATAGAGTTACCTTTACACACTAGTAAAGGAAATTCTAAAATTGGCGGAGTTTTCCGGGAGTTACCCGGAGTTGAATCTGCCGGTGCCTCCACACGAGTGTCTTTTGTAACTGAACGCCCTGTAGAATTATTACTAATCGCGCTGTTGCCATGAAACTCGTTGGAGTTATAAAACAGAGTTATCTTTACACAGTAGTAAAGGAAATTCTGGAATTGGTGGAGTTTGCCGGGAGTTACCCGGAGTTGAATCTGCCGGTACCTCCACACGAGTGTCTTTTGTAGCTGAACGTCCTGTAGAATTATTACTAATCGCGCTGTTGCTATGAAACTCGCTTTAGTTATAAAACAGAGTTACCTTTACACAGTAGTAAAGGAAATTCTGGAATTCGTGGAGTTTTCCGGGAGTTACCCGGAGTTGAATCTGCCGGTGCCTCCACACGAGTGTCTTTTGTAACTGAACGCCCTGTAGAATTATTACTAATCGCGCTGTTGCCATGAAACTCGTTGGAGTTATAAAACAGAGTTATCTTTACACAGTAGTAAAGGAAATTCTGGAATTGGTGGAGTTTGCCGGGAGTTACCCGGAGTTGAATCTGCCGGTACCTCCACACGAGTGTCTTTTGTAACTGAACGTCCTGTAGAATTATTACTAATCGCGCTGTTGCCATGAAACTCGTTGGAGTTATAAAACAGAGTTATCTTTACACAGTAGTAAAGGAAATTCTGGAATTCGTGGAGTTTTCCGGGAGTTACCCGGAGTTGAATCTGCCGGTGCTTCCACACGAGTGTCTTTAGTAACTGAACGCCCTGTAGAATTATTACCGATAGCGTTGTTGCCATGAAACTCATTGGAGTTATAAAACAGAGTTCCCTTTACACACTAGTAAAGGAAATTCGGGAATTGGCGGAGTTTTCCGGGAGTTACCCTTAGTTGAATCTGCCGGTGTCTCCACAAAAGTGTCTTTTGTAACTGAACGCCCTGTAGAATTATTACTAATCGAGCTGTTACCATGAAACTCATTGGAGGTATAAAATAGAGTTCCCTTTACACACTAGTAAAGGAAATTCGGGAATTGGCGGAGTTTTCCGGGAGTTACTCGGAGTTGAGGCTGCCGGTGCCTCAACAGGAGTGTCTTTTGTAACTGAACGCCCTGTAAAATTATTACTAATCGCGCTGTTGCCATGAAACTCGCTGGAGTTATAAAACAGAGTTACCTTTACACACTAGTGAAGGTAATTCGGGGATTGGCGGAGTTTTCCGGGAGTTACCCGGAGTTGAACCTGCCGGTGCCTCCACACGAGTGTCTTTTGTATCTGAACGCCCTGTAGAATTATTACTAATCGCGCTGTTGCCATGAAACTCGCTGGAGTTATAAAACGGAGTTACCTATACACAGTAGTAAAGGAAATTCGGTAATTGGCGGAGTTCGCCGGGAGTTATTCGGAGTTGAAGCTGCCGGTGCCTCCACACGAGTGTCTTTTGTAACTAAACGCCCTGTAGAATTATTACAAATCGCGCTGCTGCCATGAAACTCGCTGGAGTTATAAAACAGAATCACCTTTACACGCTAGTGAAGATAATTCGGGGATTGGCGGAGTTTTCCGGGAGTTACCCGGAGTTAAACCTGCCGATGCCTCCACGAGCGTGTCTTTTGTAACTGAACGCCCTGTAGAATTATTACCAATAGCGCTGTTGTCATGAAATTTGCAGGAGTTATAAAATGAAGTTTCCTTTACAAGCCGATGGAGTAATTTTTGCGATTCGTCGATTTTCAAGAGAGTTACAGCGAATCAAAGCAAACGTAATTCCACCAGCCGTAGAAAAATTTAATAACCTGTCGTAATTGTGTTTGTTCTCGGGCTGCAAACAACTCCGAAGCTTGTTTAACATCTCCATGTTCCCCTGTCGTCCGGGATTTACATCAGCCCATATGTCGTATCCGTATGCATACAGAATGTAAATGCATCTGCATACATTTGTGTTATGTAAACCATTGCGGCTATCCCTACAAACAGAGGCTCACAGTCTAATCCTATCAACGTTTATTTAACTTCCCCTTTAATTCTAAAGGCGGGATTAGAACGTGATGGTATAGGATTAAGTCGCTACGTTATAATTTCGTGTTTATCCAGTGAAGTTCGGGTTTGAAAATTCGTAGAAAATATTTCTCCTTGACTGAAGTTTAAAAATTAGTAAAAAAACAACCAGCGGTGAAGCACCAATGAAACTCCACAGAGTGATACACTTGAGTCTTGTTAATTAACCGGCAAAATTTCAAATTTGTACCTCGAACAGTTTTAGAGATATTGCGATGTGTTTGGTCCCATGAAGAAAAGTTGTTGTGTCGATTTTGAAAATTTTTCAAAAAATAACTAGAGCTTCGTTTTCGGTGAAACTCTCCTGAGTTGTAGGTTGCGGTGTTGTTAATATTATTTTAAAGTTTCAAGTGCGTAACTTCAAAGCTCTGCAAGCGACGTACTTCCTTATGGGAAGCATCAGGAGATTTTCCCTTCAACTTTAAAAATTCATAAAAAAATCCCTGTAACTCTAATCGGATTGAAACTTCACCTGTTTATTTATTGGGCCCTTGCGAACAATTCGATCGATCAAAAAGATTTTTTTTTAATTTACTCCAGGGGTTAACGAGAGGTCCTTAAACTCCCGTCCCTCTTTTTCCTTAGGTTCCCGGCGTCGTTAACAGATGTCCCTTTTTCCCTTTCATTACAGATCCCTTTATTACTATCCTCCTCTTCTGGATTAATCTCATGAAAATTCTTTTTCTGTGCTTCACGAGTCATTTGCGTCGCCGGTCTCCAGTTTCTTCCCGTTTTTCCTTGTCCCTTTTTTTAATGGGAGCTCGTATTTCCTGCTTCCTTGGGAAATTAGGGAATTTCAGGTACGGTAATTGCCGTAAGGCGAAACGTCTTCGGGATAAAATTTTCCGGGAGCCCCTGGGGGAATTTTCTGCGCGAAAATATTTTTTTGGTGTACTTATGGTTGTACCTCGTGTATTTTTCGAGGTGCAGGGTTGAAGTTTCATGGGTGCCTTAAGGACGCTCTAGTAGCTTTACCAACGTAGTTTCATTGAATTCAGATCATGAGGTAGCTCTTTAAAAAATTTGTAAACTTTAGGTTACTTCCAGTGAGTGATTTTCTTTTGTAATTGGATAACTTGGGTAATTTTCGTGGTATCATCCCCGTTTTGGCATCAAAAGAACCGTAATTAAAGACGCTTCAAAACATCCCCCTTGGCATTTTTCCGGAAAATTACCGCTTTTGAAGTTAGAGCCGGGAAAGTCTCCCCTCCCACCCGGGGACGATCTCCCGTTTCGTCGATTCCTGCCACGTGTCCCTAATCCGCGAACAAAAACGAAATAAGGAAATTCCCCCGACGTGGAGAATCTTTTAATCCCCCCCCCTCCTCCACGAAACTTCCGCGTAAGTCTTAATTGACTTTTCGCGCGTTACGAAAAAATTTTTTTTTAGGAAAAATAAAACGAAAACAACAACCTCCCCTCCCCTCCCCCCTCCTCTTCCCGCGGGACGGCCGACGAATCCCCGAACGTCAAAACAATTAAGGCGGAACAATTTTTTAATTAATCGAAGGATCCTCGAGGTTTCGCGGGCTTCGCTAACGAGCGGAGTCGTGGGCGCGTGAAAAATTAAACGGGGGGCGAATTTGAATTTCGGCCGAGCTTCGGTTGTTTATTTCGGGGGAGTTTAGGAGTTTCCGGCCAATTAGGGCATCGCCGGCGAATTTTCCTGCGAAGTCGTGTAACTTCGAATTAAAAGATTCTTGAAAGTATTAATGGGAGTTCGATATTAACAAAATTCCACAGGATTGTTTCCTACTGTGTACTGAAGAAATTTGGAAAGTTTCGACTTAGTGCCCTAATGAGTTTAGGAGTACTCGTCGATTACGTTATCGCGTGACAATTTTCCATCAAAATTTTGGCACCTCCAACTTTAAAAATTCGTAAGAGGACTAATAAAACTTCAATGTGGACAAAACTCCCTAGGTTTGTTCCTTAGTATGTCCTGTAGGTATCTGGAAAGTTTCAGCTTAGCGCCTTAAAAAGTTTAGGAGTTCGCGCCGATTACGTTATCAAGTGACAATTTTTGTTCGAAATTTTGGAACCTTCTAATTCAAAAATTCGTAAGAGCACTAATGAAACTTCAATATGGACAAAATTCCCCAGGTTTGTTGTTTAGTAAGTCCTGTAGGAATCTAGAAAGTTTCGACATGGTGCCTTAAGGAGTTTAGGAGTTCTCGCCGATTATGTTATCACGTGACAATTTTTCTTCGATATTTTGCTACCTTCAAATTCAAAAATTCGTAAGAGCACTAATGAAACATCAATGTGGACAAAACTCCCTAGGTTTGTTCCTTAGTATGTCCTACAGGAATCCGGAAAGTTTCAACTTAGTGCCTTAAGGAGTTTAGAAGTTCTCGCCGATTATGTTATCGCATGACAATTTTTCTTGGATATTTTGCTACCTTCAATTTCAAAAATTCGTAAGAGCACTAATGAAACTTCAATATGAACAAAACTCCCCAGGTTTGTTCTTTAGTAAGTCCTGTAGGAATCTAGAAAGTTTCAACTTAGTGCCTTAAGGAGTTTGGAAGTTCTCGCCGAATATGTTATCACGTGACAATTTTTCTTCGAAATTTTGCTACCTTCAAATTAAAAAATTCGTAAGAGCACTAATGAAACTTCAATGTGGACAAAACTCCACAGATTTGTTCCTTAGTATGTTCTGCAAGAATCAGAAAAGTTTCGACTTGGTGCCTTAAGGAGTTTAGGAGTTCTCGCCGAATATGTTATCACGTGACAATTTTTCTTCGAAATTTTGGTATCTTCAAATTCAAAAATTCGTAAGAGCACTAATGAAACTTCAATGTGGACAAAACTCCACAGATTTGTTCCTTAGTATGTTCTGCAAGAATCAGAAAAGTTTCGACTTGGTGCCTTAAGGAGTTTAGGAGTTCTCGCCGAATATGTTATCACGTGACAATTTTTCTTCGAAATTTTGCTACCTTCAAGTTCAAAAATTCGTAAGAGCACTAATGAAACTTCAATGTGGACAAAACTCCTCAGGTTTGTTCCTTAGTATGTCCTGCAAGAATCAGAAAAGTTTCGACTTGGTGCCTTAAGGAGTTTAGGAGTTCTCGCCGAATATGTTATCACGTGACAATTTTTCTTCGAAATTTTGCTACCTTCAAATTCAAAAATTCGTAAGAGCACTAATGAAACTTCAATGTGGACAAAACTCCACAGATTTGTTCCTTAGTATGTCCTGCAAGAATCAGAAAAGTTTCGACTTGGTGCCTTAAGGAGTTTAGGAGTTCTCGCCGAATATGTTATCACGTGACAATTTTTCTTCGAAATTTTTGTATCTTCAAATTAAAAAATTCGTAAGAGCACTAATGAAACTTCAATGTGGACAAAACTCCACAGATTTGTTCCTTAGTATGTCCTGCAAGAATCAGAAAAGTTTGGACTTGGTGCCTTAAGGAGTTTAGAAGTTCTCGCCGATTATGTTATCACGTGACAATTTTTCTTCGATATTTTGCTACCTTCAAATTCAAAAATTCGTAAGAGCACTAATAAAACTTCAATGTGGACAAAACTCCTTAGGTATGTTCCTTAGTATGTCCTGCAGGAATCCGAAAAGTTTCAACTTATTGCCTTAAGGAGTTTAGAAGTTGTGAGCAAATTTCTATTTTTTCTCAATTATTTTCCACAGTTTTATATATTGACCATTAAACTTTTATATACTAACAACGTATATCATTTCCAATGAAACAGTCGAGTTCTGTTTAAATTCGTCGATTAATGATTTCTTTTTATAGCCAACACGTGTTAAACCCGAACAGAAGTCTCATTATCAACCATCAGATAAACTCTAACGAAGCAAATTAATCAAACTTCAATTTTCAATAAATTTATACGCGGAAAATGGTCAAAATTTCCATCCACGAATGAACGCCGGATGAAATGCATTCCAGAATTTTCCAGCGAATTATGATCGATCGAAAACCCCTCGTTCGCCATACAAAAACTCTGTTTTTCCGCACGTCCTACGCGCCTAAAAACGACAGAATTAATGAGCGTGTATTCCACAAGACGAACCAAAATAACGTCAAATTCTTCCCCCTGCAGCAGAAGTATCGATAAATGAAAGCGCGCACGGCGGGGACGCGTGCGAAAACAAATCAGGGACGCTAAAATTAACTCAGAAACGATGTTTGTTTGGAAAGTATCGACTTTTACGTCCGTCATTTAATATCGACCGGTATCGATCTTTTATCGATATAAGCCCGCTCGTAAAACAGGACTCGGTTTAAATATTTAATCGGATATTAGCCTCGTCGACATGTTAACGACTCGATAAACAGGCCGCGGTTAGTGACTAAATCGTGAAAAAACTTGGGATTTAAAAAATCATATCTCGTTCAGTTTAGATAGTAGGGAGGCGTACGTGGTATCGAACGATAGGTAATTTTGTTTCCTTCGAAAACCCTCTGACGGGGTTTCCCCGGAAAATCAACCGTTTCCGAGTTATAACCGGAAAAGCGCGTCGACGCGCGATGAACCTCCACTCCCCCCTACCTCGACCGAAGGTACCGAAACCGGCGCGTTAGGTAAAGACGAGCAATTCCATAATCTTCGAGAAATCATCAGTGAAATTTCCCCGTAAAATCAACATTTTCCGACTTACAACCGGAAAACTCCTCCCCCCCCGCTATCCCCCTCACTCCCCGACTCCCACTTCTCATAACCGTAAAACCCAAGCCTTATTACGGAAAGATCGATCCCCGGATCCCCCGTACGTAGATCCGATCACGGGCACGTATTGTAGTGTCGCACTACAGCCCCGCTCCCCCCCCCCTATCCCGAAGGCAATTTTAAGGGACGCGCTCAAACCGAGTTTATCGAAAATGATCTCCGATTTACGTGTATTGAGGTTCCAGGGCGCTCCCGAGGATTTTCTTAATTTCCCCCGTTTCCCCTACGAGGCGGGGACTCGGCGCTACGAAGTAATTAAGAGTGCGTGGGGGCGATACGGGCGGAAATCTGAATTAGAGGCGAAAGGTCTAATTGGGTGACATGTCTCAGCGTGGATTCCCGTAGCTCGCGAACACCTCCGAGGGGGGAGTCGAGACGTTTCGGGTGCCTGTGGAACGCGCGGGTGTAGAGTTATGTGGAGTTGCGTGGAGATTGGAGAAAGGGGGAGGATTTCACGAAGCTTTGAATTTGGAGTTGTGAAAATTGCCACGCGATAACATAATCGGCGAGAACTCCTAAACTCCTTAAGGCACCAAGTCGAAACTTTTCTGATTCTTGCAGGACATACTAAGGAACAAATCTGTGGAGTTTTGTCCACATTGAAGTTTCATAAGTGCTCTTACGAATTTTTGAACTTGAAGGTAGCAAAATTTCGAAGAAAAATTGTCACGTGATAACATATTTGGCGAGAACTCCTAAACTCCTTAAGGCACCAAGTCGAAACTTTTCTGATTCTTGCAGGACATACTAAGGAACAAATCTGTGGAGTTTTGTCCACATTGAAGTTTCATTAGTGCTCTTACGAATTTTTGAACTTGAAGGTAGCAAAATTTCGAAGAAAAATTGTCACGTGATAACATATTCGGCGAGAACTCCTAAACTCCTTAAGGCACCAAGTCGAAACTTTTCTGATTCTTGCAGGACATACTAAGGAACAAATCTGTGGAGTTTTGTCCACATTGAAGTTTCATTAGTGCTCTTACGAATTTTTGAACTTGAAGGTAGCAAAATTTCGAAGAAAAATTGTCACGTGATAACATATTCGGCGAGAACTCCTAAACTTCTTAAGGCACCAAGTCAAAACTTTTCTGATTCTTGCAGGACATACTAAGGGACAAACCTGAGGAGTTTTGTCCACATTGAAGTTTCATTAGTGTTCATATGAATTTTTGAATTTCAAGGTACCAAAATTTCGAAGAAAAATTGTCACTTGATAACGTAATCGGCGAGAACTCTTAAACTGCATAAGGCACTAGGTTGAAACTTTCGGGATTCCTGTAGGATATACTAAGGAACAAACCTAGGGAGTTTTGTCCACATTGAAGTTTAATTAGTGTTTTTACGAATTTTTAAATTTATAAATGCAATTACAATAATTTCGCAGAAACAATAAATAGCCAAATCATTAATAATTAACGTATTAAAACGAGAAAGATTTATTACAAAGGGATTCATTATTAAAATTTCCGTTAAACACTAACGAGAGTTACATAATGAGATAACAGCTTCTTATCTCTGCCCGAAGGTTAATTATTTTATTTATTTCCTTTTGCGTTATGTAAGTGCAGTTTTTTTAAACAGTGCCTAACGTACCAGTACGTAAAATGCTTATCTCGAGGCTTTAATCCCTCTTACTCAGCACAATGACTTAACAAGGGGAAAATTTTAAAATAGAAATAAAACGTTTTCTGTTAAGCGATGGACAAATATTCCCTAATAAAACTGTGGTTTCTCCCTGGATACCGTGAATCCATAATCCCCACCATCTGCCTATCCCGTCACATCCAATTACTAGCGTTTATCGCCGCGTCCGCCATATTAGTCTCGTATTTAATTAAAAAAAAAACAACACGTGCGATAAGGCTATTTCTAGAAATAACAGGAATCCAATCAGATCCCTACCAAAAAGAGGGAACATATAAAACTCATTTATTTTATTTGGGCGAAGACCATGCCGACAGGTGGGAGAATTGGGGGAAAGCAAGAGGGAGAATAGGAGTTTCAGTGAAAGGGAAATTACTGGAATTTGTTGGTAAACGTGGTGTTTCACCGTATTTACGAAACTAACATGAAGCTATTATATACGTCGCGTGGTTCTCAATGTATTATTGAAGCTACTAGTAGAGTTTCAGTAAAATTATTATGATCTCACTTCTTCGGTTATATTTCTGAAATCGCTCGTAGAATCTGATTGAAACTATAACGTCTCGTTCATAAGACATTCATGAAACGACCAGGAGAGTTTCAGTAAAATTTCATGATCGTCAATTTTTTTTGTGAATTTTGAAACCTGTCGACACTTTCATTTCTGGCTTCTAGTCTAACTTCTTCGCCCAGATTTCTGAACCTACACGTGCAATCTCATTGAAACTACGTCACATTGTTCGTACCACACTTGTGAAATGATTGAAGGAGTTTCAGTAAAATTTCATGACGGCCAATTTTTTTATCAATTTTTAAACCTGTTGATGATTTCATTTCTCACTAGTATGCACTTCCTTGGTCATATTTTTGAAACTACTTTTACAATCTTGTTGAAACTACGTCAGATATTTGAAAATGCATATATGAAGCTACTAATGGAGTTTCAGTAAAATTTCAATGTTTCCAAAAAATTTTACGAATTTTTCATTATGTTACAATTCGAATATCGTACACAGGTTCATTATCAGGACCATATTTTTGAAACTACATGTATAATCTTGAAACTATGTCGGATATTTGAAAATGCATATATGAAGCTACTAATGGAGGTTCAGTAAAATTTCGATACCTCCAAAATTTTTTAAGAATTTTTCAATCTGTTGCCATTTAAATATCGTACAATGTTTTATTATCTGGACCATATTTTTAAAACTACTTGTACAATCTTGTTGAAACTATGTCAGATATTTGAAAATACATATGTGAAGCTACTAATGGAGTTTCAGTAAAATTTCCTTATTTCAAAAAAATTTTACGAATTTTTCAATATGTTACAATTCGAATATCGTACACAGGTTCATTATCTGAACCATACTTTTGAAACTACTTGTATATTCTTGTTGAAACTATGTAAGATATTTGAAAATACACATGTGAAGCTACTAATGTAGTTTCAGTAAAATTTTGACACCTCCAAAAATTTTTACGAATTTTTCAATCTGTTGCCATTTAAATATCGTACACAGTATCATTATCTGGACCATATTTTTGAAACTACTTGTATAATTTAGTTGAAACTATGTCAGATATTTGAAAATGCATACGTGAAGCTACTAGTGGAGTTTCAGTAAAATTTTGACACCTCCAAAATTTTTTAAGAATTTTTCAATCTGTTGCCATTTAAATATCGTACACTGTTTTATTATCTGGACCATATTTTTAAAACTACTTGTACAATCTTGTTGAAACTATGTCAGATATTTGAAAATACATATGTGAAGCTCCTAATGGAGTTTCAGTAAAATTTCCTTATTTCAAAAAAATTTTACAAATTTTTCAATATGTTACAATTCGAATATCGTACACAGGTTCATTATCTGGACTATACTATTGAAACTACTTGTATATTCTTGTTGAAACTATGTAAGATATTTGAAAATACATATGTGAAGCTACTAATGGAGTTTCAGTAAAATTTCGATATTTCCAAAAAATTTTACGAATTTTTCAATATGTTACAATCCGAATATCGTACACAGGTTCATTATCTGAACCATACTTTTGAAACTACTTGTATATTCTTGTTGAAACTATGTAAGATATTTGAAAATATATATGTGAAGCTACTAATGGAGTTTCAGTAAAATTTTGACACCTCCAAAAATTTTTACGAATTTTTCAATCTGTTGCCATTTAAATATCGTACACAGTATCATTATCTCGACCATATTTGTGAAACTACTTGTATAATTTATTTGAAACTATGTCAGATATTTGAAAATGCACATGTGAAGCTACTAGTGGAGTTTCAGTAAAATTTTGACACCTCCAAAAATTTTTACGAATTTTTCAATCTGTTGCCATTTAAATATCGTACACAGTTTCATTATCTGGACCATATTTTTGAAACTACTGTATTAATATGTTTGAAACTACGTCAGCTTGTCGAGAGGACCCTATTAAAGCCACACACCGAGTTTGGATGAATTAGTACGGTAAACATTATTATTGCAAATTTTCAAATCCGGGATATACACACCCACGCCCTCGTTACAATGAGTATTTTGAAAATTTTTTTGCCTTCAGCGAGGCGCACCAAAGCTTATCCAGAATCCCGCCGGGGGAATTCGGGCGATTAAATCCCGGAAGCGTATTCCCGTGCATATACCCGAGCCTTCCGAAATTATGATTGATGTATACGCGGTACGTCTCGTTTTGTTTTGCGCGCTTACGCCTTTATCGAATTTTACGGACGGGTCGTCGCGGCGATTAACCGGAAAAGCGGACGAATCGATTAGGCCCCCCCGACCAATCGCGACGCGACCGACATTTTTACGATTATTTATCAAAAGTTTCGACCAATGGGACGATCCCCCTCGACGCGATCCCGTTGCAGTTTCAAAAAATCTCCATTACTCCGCCTGCACCGCATCCATCCTTCCAGGATGAAATCCCGAACTTCCCGGAACAATCCCAATTAGGGAAACTTTCCGTATCCACCTTCTCCTCGAAGTTACGGGTAATCTAATCCCGACCGAGACCCTCGCCGGGACTCCTCACGGGACTCCTCTCCCGCTCCCGCCGCCTAACCACGTTATAATACATTAATTAACAACTCCGCACGGGGGGACTCGTAGGGGGGGCGCGCGCTCGCATCCCCCGCGTTCACCGAGCCAATGTAAACACCGATAAAACAACAAACTCCGACGAAAAATCGCCCCGGGGGGCGAGAAAGCGAAAGGATAACATTTCGGTTCGAGGGATCGAGGTGATTGGATTCGTTACGTCGAGTTTCGGCGGAGGAACGTCGGTGTAGATTCTTCTCTCCGCCCATCGAAGCGAGGTTGAGATATCAGGAAGACGCCTCACGAAATTTCAAACGTTTTAGTGAAAGAACCACGAGAATCCGTTGAAAAATAACGAAGTTACGTGCGCTTAAAGTCGCGCCTGTAAAAATCCAAGATGGCCGCCGTGACCCTGAGAAATCACAAACGCGCCCGTATCTCGCTTACTATTGGTAGCAGCGACTTCATTTCGGTGTCATTTTGTAGGTAATTCCGTCACCTTTACAGTGTTGCCGGAATCGACGTCGTAATCGAAATAGTTACAAAAAAAAATCACATCTGTATACAATGGGTTATTCAATTTCAAACGTTTTAGTGAAAGAACGACGAGAATCCGTTGAAAAATAACGAAGTTACGTGCGCTTAAAGTCGCGCCGGTAAAAATCCAAGATGGCCGCCGTGACCCTGAGAAATCACAAACGCGCCCGTATCTCGCTTACTATTGGTAGCAGCGACTTCATTTCGGTGTCATTTTGTAGGTAATTCCGTCACCTTTACAGTGTTGCCGGAATCGACGTCCTAATCGAAATAGTTTTTAAAAAAATCACTTGTATACATTGAAATATTAAATTTCAAACGCTTTGGTGAAGGAACCAAGCGATTCCGTCGAGAAAAAACGAAGTTACGTTAAATTCAAGATGGCCGCCGTGACCTTGAGCCATCACAAACCCGCCGATATCTCGCTTACTATTGGTCGTGGCGAGTTCGTTTCGGTGTCGTTTTGTAGGTAATTCCGTCACCTTTACGGTGTTGCCGCGACCGACGTCATAATCGAAATAGTTTCGGAAATATCGCCCGCAACTCCCCTAAACACACACACACACACACACACACACACACACACACACACACACACACGCGTAGACAAATAAAATTAAACCCGTGTAGATAGACCGAGGGGAGATCCAGCTCGAAATTGAAACGGAGCCAGGGAGGATCGGTTTGTTTGGTATGTACACAAAGAGGATTGTGTGCGTATTCTCAGGTTAAAAGGGAATTACAAGTCTACGTACGAACAATATACGTTACGTTCCATTAGTTAGACACGTGATAAGAAAACAAAATGCTCGTATGAGGTGGAATCGAAATTTAACGTTGATAACCGAGATAACAATCGTGAATGGGGTGGGTCGGTGTGAAAGGGAAAGTGAAGGGAATTGACTGAGGTAAGGGTCGGGGGTTGTTTTCCTAGGCTTTCCCTTTTTTTAAGGGTAGATAGGCCTAAAAGCTTTACTAAAGAAGAAAAACTACATTACGAAGATATTACGTTAATGTGAAAACAAACTTTGTTGTTGTGATCCACGTTGTGTAATGGATATCGTTACGTCATTGCTGCAGGTAGTCGATTAAGGAAATTATTATAATGTCGAGTCAAGGTAAAGACCTGCTGCGTGATTTTGACAGGATGACAGGTGTTTCTATATCTAACTCCATAAAATGAAGCGACGTTTATGTGGTGCTATTTTTCGAAATTGTTCGCGCCTGCGCATAAACGCTCGTAACTTCGAAACTATTCGACCCGCAAGATCGAAACTTGGTGAGTTTCTACGAGATACTTGGCCGAAGATGGTGGAGGAGTTTCGTTACCGGCGGAGTTGTACTTATTTTCCTACGAATTCCCGAAGTTGTCCATATGGAAACTCTAAACTATTCTTGAAATCTCACGCCCACGTCGGTCCATTAAAAACACACACACACATAAACACCGTTATTGTACGTCGTATCGATTTTGTGGCGTGCGTCGGATGAAATATGACGTTTAACGGTTCCATTAACGTCTGATTAAGCCGTTCATCAATCTTAGACGCTGTATTGTGTGCGAGTATATGTGTACGGTGTGTATGTGACAAAAATCGTTAGGGAGAAGGTTTGAACGACGACTTCCGAGCCTTTTACTGAGCCCCGGTTAATTTTTCGCTCTCGTTGATTAATGATGCGTCGCACCGTCACTTCTAAACCCCGGTAAGTTCGTTACTTTTCGACTAGCAGAGGTTTTTTTGACGTGACGTCATGCGGAATTTCATGGGCTTTCCAACGGTACCACTGCGCACTTCCTGCGAGTGATTTTAAGCGAGTTATGACGTTTTTAATGTAATCGCGTCGATTTCGGAAATTCAAGATGGCCGCCGTGACCTTGGGAAAACCTAAATCTTCCATAACTCGCTTACCGTCGGTCTCGCGCGCGGGGGAGCGGCGCCGTCCCGATCACCTTCGACCTGTCGTCGTCGATGCGATCGAATAATCCGCGACGTACGTCCCGTTTTTACGGTAGCGTCCTAAAATAAAGCGAACGAAAAGCGGGACGAGGGGGAGGGCGGGGTACACGTTTCCGAAAGCCCAATACATCTTTTATTCATATTCTCGCGAATTATAATTGAACGGGTCGGGGGGAGCGGGGCGCGTGGTCGTAAATCTAAAAGTCTGGTCGTGGAAATAAAAAAGAGAGGGGGAAATTGATGGCGTTTGTATGTCAAAGTGCGTGCGTGAAGGAGAAAGAGAGAAACTGTGAATTTGTCACCGAATGAATAAAAGCTAGAGCGAGTGTAGTAGTGGGGGAGAGTGGGGGCGTTATGTATTTTTTCGATCGGAAATGTTAGATTTTTTTTATTTCGACACCGAGAAGCCTTTTTTCGTGTTTTCCTCACTCGTCATGGAGTTATTAAAAAAATTGTGTGGCTTCCAACGATCGATCGTTACTTTTCCATTACTTGTACCTTTTTTTTTAAAGAGAGCCGATGATTTTTTCGAAAATTTCCTAAAAATAACATTTTTCTCTTCAATTTCTCTAATCAATTGGATTAAACCCGTCGATAAATCATGATTATTTTATCTCGAATTGGGGCGGATTAGAGGTTGGGGGCGAGTGGGGAAAAATTGATGGTGATGATAGCCAGATGGGGTCGATTTATGTATTTACGTCCCTCGACCCCCCGAGGCGATTATATCTCTTATTGTTACTTCGCCTGGGGGGAAACGGGGGGACACGCGAGCCCCCCCGTTTCTCTCCCATTTTTTTATTTATCATCGGGGCGGAAAATTTATCGACGCGAGGGTAGAACGTACGAGACGAGAAAAACAACAACAACAACAAGAATCCCACGGGAAAATCGCTACACCGTCCAGTTTTCAATCCAGATTTCAAAAAGGGACGTCGCGCTCCCACAAGGAACGACCCGATCCGGTTAATTTGTTTGTTTCCCCCTCGTCGGACGCGAGTTAACCGCTCGACTTCCCCGGCCAATTAGAGCGCCGCTCTTAACTTTATCGCCTATAGAGAGCGCCGAAACCGTAAAAGTAGTCATTATCCCTCGTCGTCGATTTATTATCTTCCCGTGACTCCCTCTCGCGGCCCCGACTCGCGACGATCTCCCTCGGGACGTTAATTGAAACGGGACGCGAGGAATCGACACTTCCACGTCTCCGCCATCTTGTTAAATGGTTTACGTCGCCATTTTGAATCCTCTTAGCGTCCTTTCGTTCGATCGAACTAAAAAAAATTCCCGATTTGAGGTGATAAATCAAAATCGCGACCCGTCATCTCCTCCACCCCCCCCATATTTCATCCCCCTAATCAGTCATAATTAATTTATTTCTACTTTCTGGAAGAGGGGATTTTCGTATTTCACAAAACCGCATTGAAATTTCCCTCGTTATTGGTGTTAAGCACACCTGCGTTAAAATGAGCCTCGACATAGAACCCCGCTTGTTCTACTACTACGGACACCTGTGTCCAAATAAGCCTTATGAAAAGTCGGGCTCGTTATTGGTCTGCGTGTACGGTTGCATATCTCCTGGGACAATTCATCGACGCCATTGTTCCCCCCCATCATATGGGATTTCAACGAGGACCAGACGTCCTTCCCCCTCTCCTCGGTTCCCTGTTTCCAGTCGCCCCCTCCGCAGAAACTCAATTATCACCTATATACATATATATACATGGATTATAGATAGGACCCGGCGTATAGCCCGCCGATGGGGCGGCGGGAGGTGGGGAAGGTAGGCGCGTTACTAATTTCCATACAGATTTACGAATCCGTACGATCCGGGAACGGCAGGGAGCGGGATCGAAAACCGGGACAATACGTCGAGTTAAACGACATCCGCTCCCCCCTCCACCGCCCCACTCCCTCTCATTATTCCCGTCCATATTCCGCGAGGCACGTGAATCATCCCCTCATTACGGGCCTGGAAGTACGAGGAGCGTCCGGGAGGTGGCGATAATGAGGGGAGCCGTTCCCGCGGGATCGTCCTCCGCGATCCGAACGTTCGGAGTACGGAGGCGCCGGGGTTATCGAGAATCCCGCGATTGATACGTGACCGTCCCGGTTTTCGTATCCCTCGCGCTCACCCCTAAGCGGGATTATCCCGGATCCCGTTTCGTCCCGTTCCCGCTTTCTTTACGTGCGTCTGGGAGCCGGGATTCTGGACACGTGCGTCGGGACAGATGTTCTTTAGACTCGAGAATTGGTCGTTGTTACTCCTCGAGGCGCTTCCGGGATCTTCCTGGAATAAGTGTTTCGATTGAAGTTTGATTTCTGGAAATTTTTGAGACCGAGTCTTGAGACGTTTTTGAGATCTTCAGGTTTTTCAGGCGCTTTTGAGTTGTCTTTCCAAGGTCGCAATACTCAAGGGTTTTCAATACTTTTGAGATCATTTTTGAATTTTTTGAGACGTTTTTGAGACTATTTTTAACTCACATTTGACATTGATTTTTAACTCACGTCGATTTAACTCACATGTTGGATACTTTTCAGGCTATTTAAGCCTGTAAGTCATTTTTGAGATTTTTGAGTACTAAAACCTTATTCATTTTTTGAGCTGTTATTTTTTAGGATCGTTCTCAAGATTTTTGAGACGTTTTTACTAACCTTGTTGAGATTTTTATAAAACATTTTTTGGGACATTTTTTTGTGACGTCACACTTTTGAATGCAATTTTTTAAATATTTGTTGAAAATTAAAGGCATTTTTGGGAATTTTTTGAGGCAGTACTTCAAACATTTTCGAAAAAAAATTTCGATGCACTTTCAATCTTTGATTTTTTTAAGTAGTAACTCAAAAATTTTTAAAGTTGTCTTTAAGGCACTTTTGGAACAATATTGAGGCTGTTTGTGAAGATATTTCACCATTTTTTGGCTCTATATGAGCAATCCTTGAGGCACTTTTGTACCTTCTTTGAGCTACAATTTTTCAAGATTTTGAGTCGACCTTGTGGTACTCATGGAATTTTTTTTAGGTGATACTTTGCACATTTGTGAGAATATCTTTTATGGCTTTTATTTTAAGGTCTGTTTTTGAGGTTTTTCTTAATTATTTTACAAACGTTTTTAAGACTTTCTAACATCTTTTGAGGTCGAACCTCAGACATTTTCGAGACATTTTTGGGAAATTTTTGAAGCTATTTTCAAAAATCTTGAGTCTATCTTGAAGCTTGTTGCCTCAAACATGTACGTTATTATCTTTTTTGAGCCCTATTTGAGCTGAGTTTATTGAAAATTTCTAAGGCATTTACGAGACTTTCTTGAGGCAGTCTTCAGAAAGTCTTGAGACCTTTCCGAGATTTTTGAGTACTTTTGAGACCGAGGAAGCAACTTTGGTGGCATTTATTTTGAGGCTCCAGTTTTTGGGGGGCATTTCACAAGCATTTTTAAGACTTTTTTGAGTAATTCTTGAAACCGTCGTCAAAACCTTTTAAGCACACTTTTTAAGAACTTATGCACGTGTTTTCTACAGGAAACATTGCTTAAACAAAATTTTATTGAATAAAATTCCTAGACGGAGACGCACATTATCTCCTTACTTACTTAAGTCGCTTCCAAGAACTACCCTCGGGTGATCGTCACCCCCACCCTACTTAAGCCCTCTTTACCTGAATTCTATACCTGGACCTGGGGTAGCTCACAACCCTCATAACGACCGACGAAATGTACGGCGGACAAATAGAAGCCCTATTAGACTACCTCGCGAAAATCCACGATAAAATAGGGAATATTTCCGATAAAGTGGAAGAAATAAAGGGATTCCTGGAGGAGGGAAAAACCGAAAATCCCGTGAAAATGGACGTGGCGAAGGAGGAGGAGGAGGGGAAATACAAAGTTTTCGGGAAATTCGTCGAGGACAGCCTGAGGAGGATGGAGAAGTCCGAGGCGGAGATGGCGGTGCTGGAAATAGTCGAGGTGTTGCACAAGAGGCTGCAGTAAATGGAACTATCCTAAGGTTCGTGATGAAAATGTTCTCAAAATATTTTCTGTCAGTTTGATTTCGATTCAAATCCGTTTGGTGTGTCATTGAAACTTTGTTTGTAACGTAACGAAATTTCAACGTTGTAGAATAAAGGGTTTAAAAGTTATGAGTAAATTTATGAAGTCAGAGCGTATCTCAGGCGTTGGGCTTGTAAGGAAATTTTGAAGAGTCGTAGAAAAATTAGTAACCGTCGGATTTTGATGAAACTCCGTAAATAGACTTACTAGAGTTTCATCTGAAAGGCTACGAAATTTTAGATTCCTATTTCAAGGCGTTTCGAAGTTACGAATAAATTTGTGAAGTAAGAGTGTTTAACGAAATTTTGAAGATTCGTAATAAAATTGGTAATCGTCTGATTTTGATGAAACTCCGTAAATAGCCTTACTAGAGTTTCATCTAAGGGGCTACGAAATTTTAGATTCCTATTTCAAGGCGTTTCGAAGTTACGAATAAATTTGTGAAGTAAGAGTGTTTAACGAAATTTTGAAGATTCGTAATAAAATTGGTAATCGTCTGATTTTGATGAAACTCCGTAAATAGCCTTACTAGAGTTTCATCTGAGGGGCTACGAAATTTGAAATTCCTGTTTCAGGGCGTTTCGAAGTTACGAGTAAATTTGTGAGGTAAGGGTGTGTAACGAAATTTTGAAGAGTCGTAGTAACATTAGTAACCGACGGATTTTGATGAAACACCGTAAATAGCCTTACTAGAGTTTCATCTAAGGGGCTACGAAATTTTAGATTCCTATTTCAAGGCGTTTCGAAGTTACGAATAAATTTGTGAAGTAAGAGTGTTTAACGAAACTTTGAAGATTCGTAATAAAATTAGTAATCGTCTGATTTTGATGAAACTCCGTAAATAGCCTTACTAGAGTTTCATCTGAGGGGCTACGAAATTTGAAATTCCTGTTTCAGGGCGTTTCGAAGTTACGAGTAAATTTGTGAGGTAAGGGTGTGTAACGAAATTTGAAGAGTCGTAGTAACATTAGTAACCGACGGATTTTGATGAAACACCGTAAATAGCCTTACTAGAGTTTCATCTAAGGGGCTACGAAATTTTAGATTCCTATTTCAAGGCGTTTCGAAGTTACGAATAAATTTGTGAAGTAAGAGTGTTTAACGAAATTTTGAAGATTCGTAATAAAATTGGTAATCGTCTGATTTTGATGAAACTCCGTAAATAGCCTTACTAGAGTTTCATCTAAGGGGCTACGAAATTTTAGATTCCTATTTCAAGCCGTTTCGAAGTTACGAGTAAATTTGTGAAGTAAGAGTGTTTAACGAAATTTTGACGATTCGTAATAAAATTAGTAATCGTCGGATTTTGATGAAACTCCGTAAATAGCCTTACTAGAGTTTCATCTGAGGGGCTACGAAATTTGAAATTCCTGTTTCAGGGCGTTTCGAAGTTACGAGTAAATTTGTGAGGTAAGGGTGTGTAACGAAATTTTGAAGAGTCGTAGTAAAATTAGTACCCGACGGATTTTGATGAAACTCTGTAAATAAACTTACTAGAGTTTCATCTGAGGGGCTACGAAATTTTAGATTCCTATTTCAAGGCGTTTCGAAGTTACGAATAAATTTGTGAAGTAAGAGTGTTTAACGAAACTTTGAAGATTCGTAATAAAATTAGTAATCGTCTGATTTTGATGAAACTCCGTAAATAGCCTTACTAGAGTTTCATCTGAGGGGCTACGAAATTTGAAATTCCTGTTTCAGGGCGTTTCGAAGTTACGAGTAAATTTGTGAGGTAAGGGTGTGTAACGAAATTTTGAAGAGTCGTAGTAACATTAGTAACCGACGGATTTTGATGAAACACCGTAAATAAACTTACTAGAGTTTCATCTGAGGGGCTACTAAATTTGAAATTCCTGTTTCAAGCCGTTTCGAAGTTACGAGTGAATTTGTGAAGAGTGTGTAACGAAATTTTGAAGAGTCGTAGTAACATTAGTAACCGACGGATTTTGATGAAACTCCGTAAATAAACTTACTAGAGTTTCATCTGAGGGGCTACGATATTTGAAATTCCTATTTCAAGGCGAGTTACGAGTAAATTTGTGAAGTAAGGATGAGTAACGAAATTTTGAAGCGTCTTAGTAAAATTAGTAACCGTCTGATTTTAATGAAACTCCATAAAAAGACTTATTAGAGTTTCATATGAGGGGCTACGAAATTTTAAAATCCTGTTTTAAGGCGTTTCGAAGTTATGAGTAAATTTGTGAAGTAAGAGTGTGTAACGAAATTTTAACGAGTCGTAGTAAAATTAGTAACCATCGGATTTTGATGAAACTCCGCATATAGAGTCACTAGAGTTTCATCTAAGGGGCTACGAAATTTGAAACTTCTATTTCAAGCCGTTTCGAAGTTACAAGCAAATTTAAGTAACCAACGGGAGTATCAGTAAAATCACCGTAACTCAACAACCATTTGAAGTACAGCCCTGCATTTTTACAACCACGTAAACACAACTGTAATCTACTTCCCCTTAGAGTTTCATTAAAATCCGCCGCCTAACAACCCCCCAATAAATTTTTAAACGGTCCGCGCCTCGAAATAACAAACACGATAAAACCAAACACATCCATCTCGCGCCAATAAAACCCCGCCAATTTCATCACCTATCGGGGGTGTCCCGCCTCCATAAAATTTTTAAGGACGACGAATTCCCCCGGTCTTATGAGTACGATTATAAAAATTTATTGCGCGCCCGGTTTCGTACTTAAAAACGATAAAAGCGCATAAACGTGATATATGGGGGGAGGGGGGGGGGTCGGGGGTTTCTTTTTAATGGAGTCGAGCGAGAATTTCGCCCGGTGATTGGAGTTCGGGCGATTTTGAGCGACGGTTATTGGAGGGGAATTGGGGGATTTCGCGGGGGTCGAAAGGGGGATTTTTGGGATTTTTCGAGGCGCAAAAAGTGTCGAAAACATGGGGTTTTTTCCGAAATTCCCAGCACCTCTTACCCCCATCTCTCACCCACATACAGGGCGTTGGAAAAAAAAGTATATTTACCTTCTCAGCCGGTGCGAAGCCCGCGCCAAAAAATTCCAAAAAAAAATCTAAAGCCACATACACACGGGCGCACCTTCGGTACCGAACGCCTTATTTTTTGTTTTTTGGAAAAATTTCCCCTCTCGTCGTTCCTGCGCGCGGCCTTTTCGCGAGACGTCCGCCGCTTGTGAGAGACGCGCGCGTACTGGCGTCGCGACGCTCTTTCGGCCGGACGGCGGCGGCGGCGACGCGGCGCATGCGCCGACGCGGTCGCCCCCTCTCGAACGTGAAAAAGGGGTGATGATGTCTCAGGAGTTTCTGAGGCTAAGTACGGACCAGCCCGAAGGCACGATGACTATCTCGAGACCTTTTCTTAGGCAGACTTTATTTCTGAGGCTGTCATTAAGAACGATTTATATCCTGGCTCGAAAAATAATTAAAGACAAATCTTCTCAGCTAATCTTGAGACTAACTATGAAACTCCCCTTGAGAAGGCTTCTGAGGCTGATCCAAAATTTGTCTCAAAAACTATTTTGAGACATGCCGAGCGCCGTAAGACTATTTCAAGTGTGTTTCTTGGAACTATCATGAGACGCTTTCTGAAGATGACGCAGGAGCTGTTTTGAGCTACTCTAATCGCCGTGAGACACTTTCTGAGGTGCTGTTGAGACTTTCTGAAGCACTGTTTTGAGGCTGATGCAGGAACTACCTCAGAAATCATCTCAACGCTTGATAACCACCATGAGACCACCTTGAGACGCCTTGCGGAACTATCTTGAGACTAATGATTGAAAAAGATTTATATTCCTGCTCAGAAAATAATTTGAGACTGATTAACCATCTACGAGGCTTTTACGAACTGATCTTGAGGCTAAATATGAAACCCCCTTGAGAAGGCTTCTGAGGCTGATCCAAAATTTGCCTCAAAAACTATTTTGAGACATACCGAGCGCCGTAAGACTATTTCAAGTGTGTTTGTGGAACCATCATGAGACGCTTTCTGAGGATGACGCAGGAGCTGTTTTGAGTTACTCTAATGGGCGTGAGACACTTTCTGAGGTGCTGTTGAGACTTTCTGAAGCACTGTTTTGAGGTTGATGCAGGAACTACCTCAGAGATGCCTTGCGAAACTATCTTGAGACTAATAATTGAAAAAGATTTATATTCTTGCTCAGAAAATAATTTGAGACTGACTAACCATCTACGAGGCTTCTACGAACTGATCTTGAGATTAACTATGAAACCCCCTTGAGAAGGCTTCCGAGGCTGATCCACGATTTGGCTCAGAAAGTATTTTGAGACTTGCCAAATGCTGAAAGACTATTTCAAGTGTGTTTCTTGGAACTGTCATGAGGCGCTTTCTGAGGGTTGCGTAGGAACTGTTTCGAGATACTCTAATGGCCGTGAGACACTTTCTGAGGCACTGTTTTGAGGCTGATGCAGGAGCTGACTCAGAAATTGCCTTAACGCTTGATACCTGCCATGAGATTGTCTCAAGGCACCATCGAGAATCCTCACGAATATGTCTCGAGACTATCATTAAGAACGACTTATATCCTTGCTCAGAAAATATTTTGAGACCTACTAACCATATACGAGACTTCTGAGGCTGATACAAAATTTTGCCCAGAAACTATTTCGAGACTTTCGTAAGGCTATTTCTAGTGCGCTTCTTGGAGCTGTCATGAGACACCTTCTGAGTAATCTGACTGTAATCAATTAGCCGTCAAATGTAGAAAACTGTACTTAAGTCACTTGTATTGTACATACAAAATTTATAAGTAGAAAACTGTAATGAAACCTGATAAAAGTAAAAAAGAAAACGTCGCACCGTCGTCTCAAAGTTCCAACTGTCCTGACCGCTTGACCATCCTGTAGAACACGCTCTCCTTGTCCGAGAGCAGCTTCGACGGGGTGTCGTACTCCAGTATGGTGCCGCCGTCTACGACCATCACCTAGAGCAGAAAGTCGCGTTAAGTACGCTGCGCGCATCGAGCTGCGCGCGGCCGGCGCGCGCGCGCCCCTCACCCTATCGCAGTCCATGACGGTGCGCAGCCTGTGCGCGATCACGATGACCGTGCACCCTCGGAACTGCTCGGCGAGCGTGCGCTGCAGCCCGGCGCAGACGTCCGCGTCGACGCTCGCCGTCGCCTCGTCGAGCACGATGATCTTGTTGCGGCTCATGAGCGCCCTCGACATGCAGATGAGCTGCCGCTGGCCCGAGCTGAACCTCGAGCCGTCGACGTCGGAGTCGAGCGCGCCGACGACGTCGCGCAGGTTCACCTTGTCGATCGCCTGCCATATCTCGGGGTCTGCGCACGCGCCGAGCGGGTCGATGTTCGAGCGCAGCGTGCCTGGAACGGTAGGTTGAAGGTTGAGAAGGAGGGACCGGGAGGACCTGAAGGTGCGCAGAAAGTACAAAATGGCAAACTTCGTAGTTTCAAGTCTGGTGCCGGGGCCGCAGAAGTTATAACCCGGCAGACTTCGTTCCAGGCGCTCAGAATTCCTACTTACTGCCCTGGTGGCCGCTAGGGGGCGCTTCGACTTCCCTATTAACGCGAACGCGAGCCTTACCCGTGAACAGCACCGGGTCCTGCGGGATGATCGCCACCCTCGTCCTGAGGTACTCGAGCGCGACCGTCCTCGTGTCGACGCCGTCGATCCTCACCTCGCCGCCGAACTCGTACAGCCTGAACAGCGTCGAGACGATCGAGCTCTTGCCGGCGCCGGTCCTGCCGACGACGCCGACGCGCTCGCCCGGCCTCACGGCGAAGCTCACCGAGCGCAGCGCCCTCTGCCCGGTCGTCGGGTAGTCGAGGTCGACGTCGCGGTACTCGACGGCGCCCTCCGACGGCCAGCCCGGCGGGCGCGCCCCGCGCGCCCTCTCCTCGACGCGGCACCTCGTGTACTCGACGACGCGCTCGACGGCCGTCATCGCGTTCTCGATCTCCGAGTACTGGCGCACCATGTACTGCAGCATGCCCGACAGCAGCGTCGCCTGCGTGATAGCGAGACCGACGTCGCCCGCGTTGGAACCTACGGAAACTCCTTCGTGACGAGACTCGATACCTCGACGTCGATATTTACCTGCGTCGAACAGCACGAACTTTAGTATGACCGACACGACGAACGAGGCGGCGATCAGGTCCGCCCAGAGCGCGAACGCCCTGTTCGCGCACAGGCCCATGTGATAGGTCGAGGTGTAGAGGTCCTGGTGCCCGTCGAACTCGTCGACGAGCAGGCGCTGCGACCTCGACGCCCTTATCGTGCTCAGGCCGTCGAGCGTCGAGTTCAGGTGGCCTATCATGGGGCTACGGGCTTGGAAAAGAAAAACCCAATCAGCAAGATATACCTAGAGACGACGACTGGACTCTTACTCGCTCCCTCCAACCTCTTGAGGTTCCTGCCGGTCGGCAGGTAGTAGCGCCTCAGCAGGTACAGCTTGAGCACGAGGAACACCCCGGGTATCAGCAGGTACACGTTCACCGTCGCGATCAGGACCATTATACCTATGAAGATGTAGGTTTGCTGCAAGGAGTAATCACCCTTGAGCCTCGATCGTCCCAAAAACAACACCGGCTCCCTTACCCTGAACACCTCGTAGATTATAATCGGTAGGCTCTCGTCGATCTGGTTGAGGTCCTTGGAGAACCTGTTGACGATGTTGCCGACGAAGTGACCGTCGAAGAACGACATGACCGAGTTGAGGACCGAAGTCGCCATGGCGTCGTGCAGGTTCCTCGAGGCCCTTATGGCGAAGAAGAAGTTGACGTAGATGCGGCACAACGTGAGGAACGAGCCGATCGCTATCATGGCGCAGTACAGGTTCAGCGTGGAGTTACGTCGCTCGAGCACCCGCTCGAAGTCGGCCGTGTCGGTCTCGTTACGTAACACGTAGGCGGTGACGTTAGGCTCTATGTTGATCCTGCGAGTACGAGTACTTAAGTACGCTTAAGTCGCTAAGTATCCGGCTTACCATCTGCTGACGACCTTGTCGGAGAAGGAGAGCGCGGTCTGCGCGAGCGTGAACACCGAAACGACGAACAGCAACACGAAGAACCCGCCGGCGAACTTGTAGTACTTGTAGTAGATCCCGATCTTGACCTTCCCCGACTCCTTCCTCTCGTGGTACAGGTCCCTGTACTCCTCGTCGTCCGACAGCAGCTCGGACTTCTCGGTCGGCTCCTCGGGGTGCCTCGCTGCGAGGACGTCCGCCTCGTACCGCGAGCGGGTCGCGTCGAGCACCTCCGGCTCGTCCTCGTCGTCGATGTAGTACATGACGGCGCGGTCGAGGCGCGCGCGCTGCTGCGCGAGGCTCGGCGTGCGGCCGCCCTCGGCGAGCGCGACGTAGCCGGTCACGTGACGGGCGTACGCCGAGTCGTTGGTCGCGACGACGACCGTCTTGTCGCGCAGGAAGTCGACGACGCACCGCCTGAACACGTGGTCGCGCACCTGGCCGTCGAGCGAGGCGAGGCAGTCGTCGAGCAGGTAGACGTCGCAATCGCGGTAGACGGCGCGCGCGAGGTTGATGCGCGCCTGCTGGCCCCGGCTCAGGTTCACGCCCCGGTCGCCGACGATGGTGAGGTCGCCGCGGTCGAAGCGGTCGAGGTCGGGGCGCAGCGCGCACGCGTCGAGCACGCGCTCGTACCTGCGGGAAGGTAGAGAGGCGAAATTAGCTGCTAGAGGCTTCGAGGGACCGCGAAAGCGCGAGGATCCGGGAAACTTCGCCCCAGGACCCCGAAAACTGTAACCAGGACCGCGAAATGGAAAACTCCGGGAAGTTTTGTCCCGAGACCGCAACATTGTAACCTGGGACTTCTCGTTCCAAGGTCGCAGAAGTGCAAGTCTCCAGGAAACTTTGTCCCAGGACCCCGAAAACTGTAACCAGGACCGCAAAAGTAGAAAATTCCACTCACCTCTTCTCGTCGAACTCCCTGCCGAACACGACGTTCTGCCTGATCGTCGACGGGAACAGCCACGGCTCCTCCGAGGCGTACGACACGCTCCCGACCACCTCCATGGACCCCTCGCGGACCGCGTAGTCCCCCAGGATCGTCTTCAGCAACGTGCTCTTCCCGCTCCCGACGTTGCCGACGATCAGGACCTTCTCGCCGCGCTCGACGCACAGCGACACGTCCGCCAGGACCCGCTTCTCGCCTATGTCGACGGCGACGTGCTCCAGGCACACCCTCGGGGCCCCCTTGTCCGGGAACGAGGAACCGTCGGGCTCGGCGGCGGCTTCGCCCCGGGACTCCTCCGAGGAGGCCAGGAACTCCTCCAGCCTCTTCAGCGCCGCGTACACCTCCGAGCACTGGGCTATCCCGAAGGGTATCGACGCCGTGATGTACGACTTGAGGTTCTGGAACACGCTCTGGATGTAATAGACTATCTCGGCGGTCGCGTAGTGCCCGCTCCATATGTACGTCATGATCAGCAGGAAGAAGGAGACGTTCGTCGCGAGACCGCCTATGATGATCACGACGCACTTGAGGTAGTACACCCACGCCAGCTTCTGCAGCTCCAACCTGGGGAAAGTCATCCCGTGGGAATCGGCGCGCGCCCCCCCCCCCCCCCCCGGATCCGTACTTACTTCCTCAACTCCTTGAGCCTCCTCTCGAAGTAACCCTCCCACGAGTACATCTTGATCGTCTTGATCGACGACAGCGCCTCGGTGGTCAGCTGCAGGCGCTGGTCGGTCCTGCGCGCCGACTTGATCCTACGGGAGCCGGTCTTCTTGCCGACGTAAACTGAAACACGACGCCGAGGCGATCAGGGGTGTCCCTAGGGAGAATAGGGAAAACGACTCACTCTGCAACGGTATGACGGTGAGGTAGAAGACGACCCCCGAGAGCACGGACCAGCCGATCCTCGAGTAGATGAGGTAGGAGGTGACGGCGATCTGCACGAGCCCGATCCACATGTCGTTGAGGAAGACGAGCGCCGCCTCGAAGGCGAACACGTCCCTCGTGATCAACGTCACTATTTTCCCGGCGGTGACGGTCGACAGCGACTCGGGCGTGAGCCTCAGCGACCTCCTGTACACCAACGAGGCGAGCGAGGTCCTCACCCTGAGCCCGACCTCGGCGACGATCAGCTGGTAGTTGTGGTTGTAGACGGTGTTGATCACTATGACGACGATCACCAGGGCCGTATAGTGATAGAGGTCGCTCGCGCCGATCCGGGTCTGCTCGGGCTCGAAGTAGGCGACGATCTTCGCCTTCGCCGTCGGCAGCACGAAGCTACGACAGGCGGACGTGACTTAACGGCGGCGCCCTCTGGCGTCTCGAGTCGCTCTACTTACATCAGACTCGTCCTGACGCACAGCTGCACGACGCCCCAGAAGAGGTACCATTTCCCGTAGCACCGCACCAAAGTCCTCAGCAGCGACCTGTCCTCGGCCCTGCCCGCCGACCAATCCCGCTCGAGCTTGTCTCCCAGCTTCTTCGACGAGAATTTCGGCAACACCTCGTAGATGTCGCTGTCCTCCAGATCCTTCTTGTAGCCTTTCCTCAACAATACGTTCGTGTAACTGGAAGAGGAAACGATAGTTTTAGATTTCTACTTCGGGAATTTTTTTGGCCGCTAGATGGCGTCGGCGCGGGAAGCGTGTGGAGGGGGAAAGTTGTGGTTTAGTATCGCGTACCTAACGATGATTTTTTGGTGCCGGTATCACGTAAGATGGCGTCGGTACGACCGTTTTAACGTCGATGTTGTGGACGTTTCAACGTGGTGACATAGGTACATTTTGGGAATTTTTTCCGACCGCTAGATGGCGTTTTCAAGAGAAAAGTGTAGAGGGTCGAAAGTTGTGGTACACACTGACGTTTATAGTGACGATTTTTTCGTGCCGATATCTCGTAAGATGGCGTCGGTACGGCCGTCTGAAGTTCGCTAAGGTGACTAACCTACCATCATCGCATAGATTAATTTTGGGAATTTTTTTCGACCGCTAGATGGCGTTTTCACGAGAAAAGTGTAGAGGGAAGAAAGTTGTGGTTCATGCTGACGTTTATAGTGGCGATTTTTTCGTGCCGATATCTTGCAAGATGGCGTCGGCACGACCGTCTGAAATTCGCTAAGGTGACTATCGTAACATCATCGCACAGGTTAGTTTTGGGAATTTTTTTCGACCGCTAGATGGCGTTTTCGCGGGAAACGCGCAGAGAGACGAAAGTTATGGTTCAAGCCGACGCTTATAATGGCGATTTTTTCGTGCCGATACTTCGCAAGATGGCGTCGGTACGACCGTCTGAAATTCGCTAAGGTGACTATCGTAATTTCATCGCACAGGTTAGTTTTGGGAATTTTTTTCGACCGCTAGATGGCGTTTTCGCGGGAAATGACCAGAGAGAAAAAAGTTGCATCTATCGACGACGTCCCCGACGACGATTTTTCCGCCGTGCCATTTCGAAAAATAACGCCGCTACGACCGTTCGAAACCCGCAGCGGCGACCATCTTGGATCGTCGAAATAAAAAAATCTCCAAAGTGAAGGGACTATCGCACGGGGATCTCGCGAAGACGATACTAAACTATTCGATACTCACAAGAACGTGACGATGGAGCAGATCGAGGCGCACCGCCTCGGGTTCTCCTCGCGCCTCCTCTTGCTCCCCCTGTCCATGATCGATACTATCGAATCTCCTCCGGCTATCGACTATCCGCAGATCGTCTCATCGCCTTATCTCAACAGCCTCTCGTTACGTAAATCGATCGATCGATCGATCTCCTATCGGTTATACAGGGCGGCCGTGCTAAAATCAATCGATATAAAATAATCCAGTAAACAAGAGTACAAAATGGCGGCTACGACGAGACGCCGGTGTCGAGAAATAAGCGAGTTGTAATGCTTGGAATGATTTTTTTTTGTGATTATTCAAGATGGCGCAAGAACCGTATGCAATTAATTAATCGTCGAGTACCTGTTATTCACCTTGTACGAAATATTCGTTGTTTGATTAACTAATTACCTAAAATCAATTTACCTGTCCGTTTAACGATCGCGCATTAATTGCTTTGAAGTACTTTTACACGTTAAGTAGAATTAAATTTTACGTTTCCGTTATTTTCCTCTTCGATTGATAAGGCATTAAAGAATTTTTACCCATGAAGGTTTCGAGATAACGCCTAATCAATACTTATCTCCGGGCCGTTGAATAATCATCGATTATCGCTGAGTAATTACCGTTAGGTGAGTAATAATAGAGGGAAACGAGATTATTTTTCAACGGAATTTACGTATACAACGTGTTTTGGAGCCATTTTCAATTCACGAAGATTTAAAAATGGCGTCTCTCTCTCACATCGCCATTTTGAAATTTTCGGCCGACATTTGTAAAATGGCGTCTCTTGTATCGGCCATTTTAAGTGTGACCAGGTATCAGATTTCCATACGCCAAGGCATAATTCGTCACCATCTTGTTTACTTTCTAAGCACATTCACAAAATGGCGTGCAACACCATATTGATTTTTTGACAAAATTCGTCGTTTGCTTATTAGTGAAAGCTCATACTTCATTTTGTCCGCCATTTTAAATATACCCAACCTGTAATAAGATTAAATTTTCATCGATGTAAATGCCATTTTGAATTTTCCTCTAGGAAAATTCAAAATGGTGTCCATGAAAGTTTATACTTCACATTTCGTTACAGAAAAAGAAACGTTAACAACGAGGCGAGTTAGAAATTTTCCATCTCGATTACTATCGAATAAATTTCGACGTTCCAAGCGCCATTTTGTCCGCCATTTCACATCTGACGCCTCATTGGTGGAGAATGACCAATACGTACAAGGGGAGTCAAAAGTTTCGAAACTTCACAGCTCGATAACTATCCATTCGATTTCGACGCCCTGAACGTCATTTTGTCCGCCATTTTGGACACTACGATCGAATATGAAGAAATTTCCCAAGAGAAACTTCAAAATGGCGTCTAAGGAAGGTCACATTTGACGTCAAAAGTTTCAAAACTTCGCAACTCGATTACTATTGATGAGATTTCTACGTTCCGAGCGCCATTTTGTCCGCCATTTTGAACACTACGACCGAGAGTGAAGAAATCTTCAGGAGAAAGTTCAAAATGGCGTCCAAAGGACCACGCCTCATTGGTGGAAAGTGAACAGTACACACGAGGCGAGTCAAAAGTTTCGAAGCTTCGCAGCTCGATTACTATCGATGCGATTTCGACGTCCCGAGCGCCATTTTGGATACTACGACCGAGAGTGGACAAATCTCCACGGTAAAGTTCAAGATGGCGTCCAAAGGACCACGCCTCATTGGTGGAAATTGAGCAGTACATACGAGGTGAATCGAAAATGTCAAAACTTCGCAACTCGATTACTATCGATTCGATTTCGACGCCCCTTGCGCCATTTTGTCCGCCATTTTGGACGCTACGAACGAGTATGAGGAAATTTCCCCAGGAAAACTTCAAAATGGCGACCAAGGGACCTCACATTTGATACCTCATTGGCGGGAAGTGTGTATTATATACGAGGCGAGTCAAAAGTTTCAAAACTCGATTGCTATCGATGCGATTTCGACGCCACACGCGCCATTTTGTTCGCTACGACCGAGTGCGAAGAAATTTCCCCGGGGAAACTTCAAAATGGCGGCCAGAGGACCTCACATTTGACACCTCATTGGTGGAAAGTGTGTATTATATACGAGGCGAGTCAAAAGTTTCAAAACTCGATTACTATCGATGCGATTTCGACGCCCCTCGCGCCATTTTGTTCGCCATTCTGGACACTACGACCGAGTGCGAAGAAATTTCCCCGGGGAAACTTCAAAATGGCGGCCAGAGGACCACGCCTCATTGGTGGAAAGTGAGCAGTACATACGAGGCGAGCGAAAATTTTTTATGATCGATCAGTCGCCATTTTGTCCGCCATCTTCCCAACCCCCCCCGTAAAACACCCCCGACGCAAAAATTCGAAAAGGCATCGAATCGACCTCGCCTAGTCGACTTCCCCCAAAAAACCTCCTAACATACAGGGTGTGTAAATAAGTAAAACGCACTTACCGATTCCGTAGACGGACGACCGTCACGTCCTGCGACGCCTCCAAGAATGCGGAGCCTTTTCGCTCCTTATTTTCACACGCGCGCACGTACACGCCCAAAATGCCGATTGTTATGCACGTTTGCACGTCTTACGCACCAATCGACCTGCCGTTTACGCGCTTTATACAGGGTGAGTCACGCGCGCCGCACCCGGGATTCCCTACGTGGACGTCCACAATCTCTCCCATCGAACCGTATTAGGAAAGTCCTGCGCCGTACGAAAATCCCGTTAGACGTCAATCGAATGATTACCTGCAATTATAATTACACTTGTACTTTACCTGCGCGGTTACGTAACGTATCTGCGACCGATTGCGCAATTCAAGCTTTATTGGATTTTATAACTTTGTTTTCTAACCTTCGAACAGTGCAGTAAACACCGTTACGACACCCGATGAGACGACACGTAACGCCGCTCGGGTACTTTATTCTCGAAATTACTCTACTAAGCTAGCTTAAACCTACCAGGTTTCAGGCCCTCCGGGCCACCTTTCCACCGGGTCCACACCTACGGTCTCCTACCGCTAAGCCGGGGCCTTCCCGTGGGTGCGCCTGTGCTTGGCGAGCTGCCCGGACTGCGTGTACCGCTTGCCGCAGTCCGCGCACGCGTACGGCCTCTCGCCCGTGTGGGTCCTGTGGTGGGACTTGAGCGTCCTCGGGTCGCAGAACGTCATGCCGCACACCGGGCACGCATGCTCCCTCAGGCCGGAGTGGGAGCGACGGTGCGCCGCGAGGTTGCTCGACGTCGGGAAGCGCTTCGGGCACTCGGCGCACGCGTACGGCCTCTCGCCTGGAAAGAGAGGGACAAAGGGGATGAACCCGGAGGGTTTCCATACACTCAACGGTCGATATCCCAATCACTGGACTCGAGCCGTCCGGGATTAACGAGACGAACCCGCAGGGTTCACACGTACCTGTATGGGACCTCATGTGGACCCGGAGGTCGGCTGCGCGCGCAGCCGTCTTCCCGCACACCATGCATCGGAAATTCTTCTCGCCCGTGTGGGTCTTGCGGTGCGCCGACAACGCGCACCTACTCCCGAACCTGAAACCGCCACAACGTTCACAAATCATCCCCGTCGGGCCCTCAGTTTACCTCTTGTCGCAGCCGTCACAGGCGTACGGCCGCTCGCCCGTGTGCGTCCTCGCGTGCACCCTCAGGTACGACGACGAGCCGAAGCGCCTGCCGCACGCGGCGCACTCGTACGGCTTCTCGCCCGTGTGGGTCCTCGAGTGCGGCCCGAGCGAGGACGAGTGCGCGAACCTCCTGCCGCACACGGCGCACGCGTACGGCCTCTCGCCCGTGTGGGTCCTCGAGTGGCTCGAGAGCGCGGCGGCGCTCGCGAAGCCCCTGCCGCACGTCGCGCACCGAGCCGGCCGCTCGCCGCTGTGCGTCCTCGAGTGGATCTGCAAACGGAAGGAGGTCGACGGGTCAGATTCCACGGGGGCGACGTCTACTCACCGCCAGGTGGTTGCGCTCGTGGAAGCGCTTGCCGCAGACGGTGCACAGGTGCCTGCGCTCGCCGTCGTGGACGCGCGCGTGCCTCGCGAGGCTCGCCGACTGGCCGAAGGACTTGCGGCACACGTCGCAGCTGTACGGGCGGTAGTCGGCGTGCGACGCCCTCTGGTGGCGCTTGTACTCCTTCACCGCTACAAAACGAGATCGCTCGATCACGCCATGAAGAATGTACGGTAACGGTGAAGCTTACCTAGAAACTCTTCGTCGCAAAGTTCGCACCTCAACTTCTCCCCGTGCTTCACCATGTGTATCCTGTACCAGCTCTCGTACTTGAAGGTTTTATCGCACCCCCTACAACGGAAGCCTTCCTCGGGCACCTCCGCCGTCTCCTCGACGGCCCCCTCGGGTTCCAAAGCGTCCTCCTCGACTCCTCGTTCGGCGCTCACCCCTCCGCCGTCGCCCTTGCTACGTAGCATCTCCTCTAACGCACCCTCGGACCTCTTGCACCGTTCCCTGAACTCCAGAGCGGCGTTTAAGTCGGCGTAGCACCTCTCGCAGATGGAATCCGGTAACCCGTCCCCTTTGCACACCTGAAAGACGCCGCTTCACGTTACTTAAACTTGGGGCTCCGGCGACTCTAGCGTTACCCTCAGCGAAGCCGCCTCGTTCAGCCGAGAGTCCAGCGAATCCTCGAACAGGTAACGGAGCCCCGGTCGCGGGGCCTCCTCCAGGCAGGCCCGGCAGAGCCCCGTCGCTTCCATCTGCTATAAAGGGAACATAACCTCACTTGAGACGACGCTTAACTGAAGCTGACCTGATCTGTGCTGAAGGCGCGTTCCATTTTCGTGTTCTGTGACAGTTGACGTCTCTTCCATCTTTGTGTTCCGTGCTGCACTGACGGATTTAGTTAAGAAAGTTGTATGGAAACATGAAGGTACCGAAAAGTAACTTATTTTAAGCAGCCTACTTCGTTCGTAGGGCGCCCAGGTACGACTTAACTCAATCCATTGTCGCTGCGTTGCACACATGAGTTCACACAATAATTCCATGGCTGACATAACCTCACTTTATTTTCAGCTTGAATCCATCCCCTTTTTTCTAGCTGATGTAGTAGTGGCTGACGGCGACACGCCCCGTGTGATCCCCAGGGTCCCCTGCGCCCCATTGAGCCATCGCTGTGCCAAACTTGGCCCCATTTCACCGTTTGCAGGATGTCGATCCACCTGTCAGCCCTGACGAGGACCTTCCAGAAGTTGTCGCTCTCGATAGGCTCCAGGACGGGGCTATCCCCGGCGTTGAAGGAGCGCAGGGAGGTATTGTGCATCAACCACGTCGACGTCAGGAGCTCGACTAACTTCTTCAACAAACGTGAGTCGCCCGTCGGTCCCGACCGTTTGACCCGATCTTGACCTTCCAGTGCCGGCGCAGGACCTGTGGAAAGGCATAACGTCCGTGAGCAACGCCGGCAGGAAACGCGGCAGGGGCAAGACGGTCTCGAAGTCGAAGATCAAGGACCTGAACCGCGGGCAGGTGATCGGCCTGGGTGAGTGACGGTCGCCCCGTCGCCGGTTACGTCATTGACTTCGCTCGATTTACAGGTAAGGCGAACATCGTGTGGCCGGGACTGTCGGCGCCGATCATACGAGGCCGGGAGCTCGTCGACATGCAGAAGCTGCCCGAGGACCCGGAACGAGAGAAGAAGCTGATCGCGCTGAGGGACAAGATGGGGACGTTCAAATTCCAGAAGCCGGACCCCATCGACCGGGGCTGGTCGGGCGCGAAGATGCCCGGCAGGAGCATAGGGCCCCCCGATCCCATCGGAGATGGTGAGCGTACGCGTTGACCATCGATCTCGGTTTCACTTTCTGTTTTAGAGACGTTCGAGGGTTTCGACACGAAGTGCCTGGATCTGCGCCAGGTGTTCCACATGAAGGCGACGTTCGGGCGCACCCGTCGCATATCCACGCTGGTCGTGACCGGAAACGGGGCCGGTCTGGCGGGCTTCGCGCTAGGCGGCGCGCAGGACTCCCGGACGGCGCTGAGGAAGGCGAAGAACCGCGCCGCCCAGAAGCTGATCCACGTCAAGCTGTTCGAGGGGCATACCGGTGAGTGGAGACCGTCGCTTGCCGTGCCCATTACGTAGTCTATCCGTAGTGTGCCACAATTTCTACTCGACGTTCGGCGACACGAAGCTGTACGTGTGGCGCAAGCCGGAGGGTTACGGCCTCGTCTGCCACCGGGCGATCATGGCGATATGCCGGGTGATCGGCATCAAGGACCTCTACGCGAAGGTCGAGGGCTCGACGAACGTCAACCACATCACCAAGGCGTTCTTCCTCGGCCTCATCGGACAGAAGTCCGCCGAGGAGATGGCGGAGGAGAGGCGCCTGCACCTCGTCGAGTTCCGCGAGGAGGCCAGCTCGTACCCGAGGGTGATCGCCTCGCCTCGCGACCCGATCCGCTCGAAGGCAGAGACGCTCGACGAGGCTGTCGCCGTCACCAATCTGTCCACATACGGCTTCGGCGAGGGGAGAATCTTCCTCAAGAAGAAGAAGCCGCCGCCGTTCTACTCGGAGTACTACTCCTACTACCTCTACCTCAAGAAGTTCGAGAAGCTGAGGAACCAGCCGGCGGTCAAGAGGAACCTGCTGGCCGAGTACGGCGAGGTGAGCGCCATTTTGTCTCTGTTTACCCGTTATCGCATCCGAGTAGGTGATTAGTTGCCGTTACTTTCAGGTGAGGAGTTTCCTGGCGGACGAGCACCCGGAGTGTCGGCTACGCACGAAACCGATCAGAGCGGCGCCTAAGGAAGATGGCGATGCCGCAGATGCCGAACAGACCCCGTGACTCTAGTGAGCGTTGTATTTACGAATAAAATTTAGTTAACTCGAGGTGATTAGCTTGAACGGCGCCAGATTTTAAACGGGGTGTAAGATTGAAAGTCGTGGGGGTATGTACCTTTTTTTATTTACGAGTACTCTCACTTATTATCCAGCGTGGGTAGAAGAGGCACTGCGTCACGGACGACCCGAGACCTTCTCGTGCGTGCGCAAGTGACCCTTCAAGCTGCTGCTATAACCGAACCTTTTATCGCAATGTGAACATCGGTAGGGTTTCTCGCCCGTGTGGACGCGCAGGTGCGTCTTCAGACTGTACGACTCGGCGAAGCTCTTGTCGCAGTAGGAGCACTTGTAAGGCTTCTCGCCCGTGTGGAGGCGCACGTGGCTGTTCAGGGTGCTCACGTCGGCGAAGGCCTTGTCGCACTGCGGGCACGCGAAGGGTCTCTCGCCCGTGTGCGTACGGAAGTGCCTCTTCAGGCCGCACAGCTCCGTGAAGGCCTTGTCGCACCGCGAGCACTCGAACGGCTTCTCGCCCGTGTGGATGCGCATGTGCACCTTCAGCGTGTTTCGCTGCGCGAACGCCTTATCGCAGCGCGCGCACTTGAAGCGCCTGTCGCTCGCGTGGACGAACAGGTGATTGTTGAGGCCGCTCGACTGCGTGAACGACTTGCCGCAGTGCGCGCACCCGAACGGCCTCTCCTTCGTGTGGACGCGCTGGTGGATGCGCAGCGTGCTCGCGTGCGGGAACGCCTTGCCGCACCGCGCGCAGCCGAAGCGTCTCGCGTCCGCGTGGATGCGCTCGTGCCTCTTGAGGCGCTTCGCCGTCGCGAAGCCCTTGCCGCAGGCGGGGCACGCGAGGGGGCCGTTCGAGGCGAGGATCTCCGTCACCGTCGAGTCGTTGCTCTTCCACCGGTCGGCGCTGGCGCGGAGGTGCTCGTAGCGGCGTCTGCATCGCTCGCAGATGTTCCTCGGGGAGTCTCCGAGGGGGTCCTGCGGGGTGGAACGGGGGGGTTACGGCGGTCTCAGGGGTGTGGTTACTCACTTCGTCGCTGATGATGGTCCAGAAGCTCCACAGTTTCTCCTCGATGGTCCGTACTGGAGCTCGCTCCAGGCACCAATCGCAAGTGCTCGTTTTTGCATCGCACATGATGAGATTACTACCTAAAAGCTAAGAGTAGTTCGTAATATGCGAATGTGAGGTTATGTTGTTGGCATGGGACACAAAAAGGTTAGGGAGTGTTGCCTAACTTTTTGTGTTCCGTGGGTCCAGTGATTCGTAAATATAACCTAACTTTAGTAAGTGTAGCTTAGCGTTTGGACGAAATAAGCGCGTTACGTTAGTGATTACGGTTAAATCAAGGGTGCGAGTGATCGAACCTGCGTCATGGCGTCGGGCCTGGACTCCTTCGTCAACCGTATCCTTTACCGGGCCCCCGTGGGGGGCCCACAGGTTATCAATTGATCAGGGCGTCGTTAACTGCCTTCCTTAATTAGTTAATTAGATACCGTTTCGATCATCACGTCTGACGGTAGGAATTTCATAGTGAGTACCTAACGGAGGCGGTCGTGGGAGGTACGTAACGTTTCGATTGTCGTAGGGCACGCTCAAGGGCTTCGACCAGACGATCAACCTGATCTTGGACGAGTCCCACGAGAGGGTCTACTCGACGACGGTCGGCGTGGAGCAGGTGATGCTCGGGCTGCACATCATACGGGGCGACAACGTGTAAGTAGAAACGTACGTGTTTAAGTAGAGACGGTCAAGCGTTCGCTTGCAGCGCCCTCGTCGGCCTGGTCGACGAGGAGATCGACAACCGCCTGAACCTGGCGACCATCAAGGCGGAGCCGTTGAACCCCGTCGTCCATTGAGGCTGCCCGATTCGTTACGAACTTTATTTAATAAGTTTTATACAAGAGATGATTCCATTTCTTTTCTGTGGGAAATAAATATTAGAAATGGTACGGGTGCGTGTTAAGTCGAGGCGCCGTCTCCGGTCCCGTCCTCAGGCGGACAGCATCTGCCTGATCTCGTTGCTCTCGGCGGATTCGATGTAGGTCTTGCCGTCGGGCGCGACGCCGTGCTTGTCGGCGCCGTGCTGCAGCAGCAGCTTGACGCAGTCCTTGTGGCCCTCCCAGATGGCGGCGAGGATCGCCGTGATGCCGTGCTTGTCCTTCAGCTGGAAACGAAACGGCCGTAAGTGATCGTTAAAGGGCGTAACTCCCGGGCCTTACGTTGACGTCCGCCCCGGCCGAGACGAGGTAGTCGATGACGTCCGCCTGGCCGTAGTCGGCGGCGTACAGGATCAGCGGGCGGCCCTCGACCTCCTCGTTGACGTCGACGCCCTGCAAAACGGCGCACACGACCCGTCAGTACTGCGGGGGGCCCCGCGCCGCTCCCTCTCTCTCTCTCTCACCTTTTTCTCTACGATATCCTTCACCTGGTCGAGGTCCCCGTTCTTGATCGCCCACACGAAGTCGCAGCTCATGGTCGCTCTCCTGCGGCGCCGGGGGCGCGACGGTCGATCGCTGATCGCCTGATCGGCGCGGTGATCTTGATCCTCGATTGATCCTCGATTCAAGCCCTAAGATCGATCACGTACGCACACACACACGCACCTGAGGGAGATGATCGTGACATGTCGGATCGGCACGGGACGGGAAACTCGCCTGACGCGGGACGGTAAATGCGCGCGCGCGTCGCCATCTACCGGCGAGCAGAGGCGGACGTGAAGGGCCGCTCGAGGAACTTTTCTCGAGGTCGACGAGGCGGGAAAGACGTTACGACCCGTGGTTAATAATTAATTACCCACGGATCGGGCGTTGAATAATTAAATAACGTCCCCCCCCCTGGATAATGAGTAATTGATGACGATGATTAATTTAAAACGCTTTGAAATATTAAGTCGCATCGATAAGGCGTAGGGATCGCCAAGGTCGAGAGATAATAACGACGTGTCGTAAAGTTTAAACACTTTTCGCTTTAGTCTCCACGGTTTCGAGGTTATGGCGAGCGGTACGCCTCAGGACCCCCGGCGAGCGTCTTCCCCGTAAGAAGGTACGTTTTTCCCTTCGTAACCCCCTAAAGGGACGGTCGGAGAATCGCGGATTTTCGAAAGGTAAGATTCAGTCACGTGACGTCATGAGTCATCACGCAACCCGCAACTCACCAGAGAAACGTCCCCGATTAGCAGCCAGTTAATCAGTATTAATCCCTTATCGTAATTAATCGAGATCATTCCCGAAACTTCCAATCGATCACCGTTCGAGATTTCACTCGCGCGCATCCTAATCGATTAATTAACGAAATCGATAATTCGGCATTAATGAATCATTAACGAGCCCGATCGGCGGACGCCGCCGCTCCGCTCGGGATCGATCACGTGACCGGCCCGGCGTCGGAGCGTCGCGACGCCGGTCGCCCCCCCCCTCCGCCGGCGGGCCGGAGCGCCGCCGTCAGTGTCGCGCGTCGCGTCGCCAGGGACGCACACGTTTTCGGCGCCGGCCTCTCCGATTGGTCGGCCGGAGGAGGCGTGGCCGCGTCGAGGCGCTCCGGTTGGCCGGACGGCGACGCTCCGGATTGGCGGGATGGCGAGTTGAGGTGATCGAGGGAAATGATGATCGATCGATCGATCGATCGATTGATTGATTGATCGATTTATTGTAGTTAATACGTTGCGATGCGGAAGGCGGTCGTCAGGCTCGATTAATTAATTGATTTCGGTGATTGAGGAAGGTAATCGACGTCGATTCGTCGTGGTTTACGCTCGATTGATTTTTTTTTTATTGATCAATTGCAGATTACAATTTTTTCTCAACCTTCCGAAAGTCGTCCAGTGAAGTTTCCCATTGAACTGGGAGAAAATTAAATTTTTTTTTCGAAAAAACCCGCGTTCTTCGCGACCGCCCCCCGTGTGCGCATCCTCCTGTCACGTTTGCTGACCGTCGCCGGCGAATGGAGCAGCCGTCCGCGCAGCCCGAGGGCGGGGCCGCGCAGCCGCGGCTCCTCCTCGGCGGCCTGCTGAGCCCCGCCCCCGTCAAGACCGACAGGCAGATACTCGAGGGCAGCATGTCGGAGGAGGACCCGAACGCGAACACGCACCCCTCGCCGCCGCCCCCGGCCGGGGAGGGGCCGAGGTGGGGCCCGAGGCACAGGGGCGCCAGGGAGCTGGCGAATCTCTACAGCAGAGGTGAGCGCGCGGGCGGGGCCCGAACGAGGGCTCCGCCCCTTTCTACTTTTATTTCGACCCCTTGACCCTAACCCCACCCCCACCCCTGCGACCCCTATTCGACATGCGATCGGATTAATCGATGGCGCGCTTTCCCCCATCAGCCGTGGGCAGTTTGAGCCCCCCCCACCTCCCCCACCCACGCGGGGTAGTGGTAGGGGGGGGAGTGGGTGGACGTACGAGTTCATTAGAGGCGGACGGATTCCGCGTTTCCCCCACCCCTTTCTTAAATAAATAATCGGGAAAAGGGCGGAAAATATCGTTTCAGAAGGGTATTTACCTCGATGACATAAATATTATACAGAGCGATAGGGAAATCCCGGGCACTAGTATTTAGCTCATAACTCCTGGATTGAATAGGCTAATTATTTCCTTGGTTAATTGCCCAATTAATTACATTTAAATCTTTCAATTAACGATTTCTAGTATCTTCACTTAATTAAGGTGTATCAATTGAAGCCACGCCCCTTCCTTATTGAACCTCGATTGATTGATCGATCGATCAATTATTCCGATAGCCCAAACCGAAGATTATCTTTATTTTCGATCCGCCAATATTACGCAACGTCCGTTAAAATACTCATATACCGGGTGTTCTAAAAATAGCGTCGATACACCGGAATAGATCCTCTTGTCGCGGGTTCAGACGTGGCGACGCCGAGATGGAAAAAAAATGACGCTCGCGTGACGTCTCGTCTCGTTCAAGCCGGTAGCGGAAAGACGAGACAGGAAGTACGCGGGGGGAGGGGGAAGGAAGACAATATGGCGTACAAGATGGCCAGCCGAGATTGATACGGTAGTTCGAGCGAAATTAATCCCGTCACGAGCGCCACTCTAAAATAGTAAAACAGGTGCGTGGCGGTCGAAAATACATATTCACACCTCTAATCTATAAATATTGTAATTACGGCGAGAGAGGACCGGATCGATGTATAATTGGCCGGGGACGGGGTGGGGCGCTTAGTGACGGTCGAGGGTTCAAATTTGTTGCCCCGATCTCCCCTGACGGGGAAGCCACCAGGGGTTTCGACGACGGTTCGATTTTCGCCCCGATTTCCCCTAACGCTCCGATAGAGGAAGTCGGAAGGAAAGCTATCAGTCAATCGTTTTACCGTATTTCCCCCGCTTTCCCCTAATGGATGAAGCAATTTGGAGGCTTAGAGCCCGTTTACTTTTTGCCCCGATTTCCCCTAACGCACCAATAGAGAAAATCAGAAGGAAGAGTTATCGGTTAATCGTTTTGACGTAGTTACCCCGCTTTTCCCTAATGGGTGAAGCAACAAGGAAAGTTAAACCTTGTTTAATTTTTGCCCCGATTTCCCCTAACACCCCGATAGAGAAAGTCGGAAGGAAAGCTATCAGTCAATCGTTTTACCGTATTTGCCCCGCTTTCCCCTAATGGATGAAGCAATTTGGAGACTTAAAGTCCGTTTACTTTTTGCCCCGATTTCCCCTAACGCACCAATAGAGAAAATCAAAATGAAAAGTTATCGGTTAATCGTTTTAACGTAGCTTTCCCCTAATGACAGAAGCAATAAGGAGGGTTAAAACCCGTTAACTTTTTGCCCTGATTTCCCCTAACGCACCAGTAGAAAAAATCTGAAGGAAAAGTTATCACTCAATCGTTCTAACTTAGTTACCTGCTTCCCCCTAATGGGCGAAGCAACAGGGAGAGTTAAAGCCCGTTAACATTTTGCCCTGATTTCCCCTAACGCACCAGTAGAAAAAATCTGAAGGAAAAGTTATCACTCAATCGTTCTAACTTAGTTACCTGCTTCCCCCTAATGGGCGAAGCAACAGGGAGAGTTAAAGCCCGTTTACTTTCTGCCCCGATTTCTCCTACCGCACCAATAAAGAAAATCTAAAGGAACGACTCTCACTCGATCTTTCTACCGTAGTTGCCCCACTTTCTCCCAATGAGAGAAACAATAAGGAAAATCCAAGTCCGTTTTACCTTTTGCCCCGATTTCCCCTAGGGCACCAATAAAAGCAAACCCGTCCGCCAATCATTCTAACGGGGACGCGTTTCGGACCAATCAACGATCGGGCGCGCCTCCACGGCCAATCAGAACCAATCCCCCCCCCCCACGTTTCAAACATGGCCGACATTCAAAATGGCCTCGCCTCATTCCCGTTTTTTTTTTCTCTCCCTCCGCAGGCAAGAGGACGCAGGAGTGCGCGTGCGTCGCCGTCTGCCTCGCCCTGATGGCCGTCGACTTCGCCTTCATCGTCTACCACCACGCGCGGCCCGACCGCATCTCCGCCATCTTGATCGGCGCCGTGTGCGGCATAGTGACGGCAGACTTCGTCTCCGGCCTCGTCCACTGGGCGGCCGACACGTGGGGCTCGGTCGAGCTGCCCGTCATAGGCAAGGTGAGTAGGCTCCGCCCGCCAGGGGGGGTTATCGCGGTCACGCCCCCTTCGGCCAAGAGAGAGGCTCCGCCTTTCCGCCCACTCACGGCCTTGGCTCCTCCCCTTTCCGCCCGCTCCAGGCCGCGGCCCCTCCCTTCGCCGTCCTCTGATCGGTCGGACGCCGCCGGCGGCCAATCACGTCCTCTCTCGTCGCTTTTCCAGAACTTCCTCCGGCCATTCAGGGAGCACCACATCGACCCGACGTCGATAACTCGCCACGACTTCGTCGAGACGAACGGCGACAACTTCGCGGTGACGATCCCGTTCCTGGCGCGCATGCTCTACCGCTTCCTGACGTCGACCGGCGAGGAGATCGGGGCGGCGTCCGCGTGGGACTGCTACGTGTTCCTATTGGCCGTCTTCGTCGCGTTAACCAATCAGGTAAGGCGTCGCAGCGACGACGATCTAAACCGAAACGGGTCACGTCTCTCGCGCAGATCCACAAGTGGTCGCACACGTACTTCGGCCTGCCTCGGCTCGTCGTCGCGCTGCAGGAGCTGCGCGTGATCCTGCCGCGCAGGCACCACCGCATCCACCACGTGGCGCCGCACGAGACGTACTTCTGCATAACGACCGGCTGGCTGAACTGGCCGCTGGAGAGGCTGCGCTTCTGGCAGCGGCTCGAGCGGCTCATAGAGGGCGCCACCGGCTGCAAGCCGAGGGCGGACGACATGCGCTGGGCGGGGCGGCAGTAGGGCGCGCGCGCGCACCCCAGGACCAATCACACATTCCGACGGACAATCGGACGAGATACTCGCGACCAATCGCGGCTCGTCTCTCACTCCCTCCATGTCAAATACTAGCGAAGTAAGTCGAGATTGCGGCCGTCCGAGCAGACGCATACAAGTGACCTTAATACGTATACATATGTGGCCTTTGATACTTAAAATGGCGGCCTCTTCAAGATGGCGGGTCGCGTAGTGATATTAAGAACTAAGATGGCGGACGAGACGCGTCACTTTTCAGGTTTGTCTGTCGATTCGCACCGAACACGTGTCAATTTTCATAATTAACAGCACCAAGTCATGATAATTAATAAAATTAGTTCCTTTTTTTCGATTAAGTGAAGAGCAATAAAGGCAAAAAGTTTATAACGAACGATACTAGATGGCGTCTCATTACTCACCGAAATAACGACGTTGTATAAAGTGTTGCATATCAACGGTGAAGCCCTCGCGTTGACGAGTCCGCCGTTGGCGAATTGTCCGATCGGCATGGTTGGTTGCCTATCCGTTCGGCTCAATTAAATGTAACGATCAATTAGATTTTCTTGAATAAGAATTAATTAGTAATTAACGGCCGAACGTAACGTAAGTATATGCTTTATTTAATCAAAAATAATAATTAATAATAATAATATTTATCATTCTTAACTTCTACACACAATAAATGTATTCTTGTCATATTTATATATATAATAATATTTATATATCGATACTTTTCTTCCACACTTAATTAATAAAATTAATTAATTAATTAACCAAATACAAGACGACTGTGTTGCATAGTGTATATGAATACTCAAGAGAACATAATTAATAATCAACTAATCTAACTCTACACACTTAAATCCCTAATTAATCGACGTTAATTAATTAACGGGTCTTAATTAACGACGATTAACGATTAACATAAAATTTGAAAGACTTAGAGGTAATGAAATGAATTCGCGCATGTGTATGTGTGTGTGTTTAACTTCTAATCAGATTTCTTTTTTAATTAATCGTAATTAATTAACGTTAATGAGTACAACGATCTCTTATAAATGTAAGAAAAATTTTATATTTACAATTAACGCAGACGACAATTAATCAATTAGTTAACTAATTATTATTTTTTTAGAGAAGCGATACCTCAGAGGGGACGAGTCCAATTAGCTAATGCGGTTAATTACGTTCGCTCGATTAGTTAAATAGAACTTTGGTAATTAATTAACTAATTAACTTGGAAAAAACGATCAACGAAGTATTTAGAAACTAATTAACTTAACGTGAGAGTGTCGTATTGCACCGAAATTTGTACTCGTAATTTTACCCGGCGTAACTAATCGATTAATTAGTTAATGAGCGTCTAATTAACTAAACGGCGAGCGATTTTAATTTAAAGGGCGCCATTTTGGAAGGGTAGGTCCGCGCACACGTTCGGACGCCATTTTTTTGGAAAAAAAACCGCGCGCGACCAATCAGGAGAACGGAAATCGGGCGCCATCTTGAAAATAAGGCCACTTGACGAATCGTAAGGCGCCGCTCAGGAAACGCACGCGCTATCGGACTCGTCCCGCGACGAAAGGGTGGGGGGTGGTACGTGAGATAGAGAGAGAAAAAAATTAAATATGGCTGACGCAAGGTAAGGTAGCGCGACGCCCGGATCCAAGATGGCGGATCCGTCGGCCATCTTGACGGGCGTGTGAACTTTGGCTTCCGCAAAAAAAAAAAAACAAAAAAAAATGATTACAAAAATAAAGTACGTACGTACGTGTGTGTGTGTGTGTGTGTGTGTGTGTATGCATGTATGTAGGTATATATATCCTATAGGTAATTATTAATTGATTAATTAATTAGAATCAATGTTTTATTAATTAGGCGATTAATAACTAATTAACACGGACAAACACGCCATCTAATTAATGTAAAATTCGCTGCGCCCCCTCCCAGGTAAATCGATTTACGATTTGGATGGGGGGGGAGGTGGTCTCGTCTGGCCAAACTCAATATATATATATTTACACGTCTACTTAATTAAAAATTAAACAACAAATCTTTTACAATTAAGAACACAGACATCAGCTCATTACACTAATCAACCCCGGTTAATTAAATAATTAACGGTGCCAATCCAAAGGTTTGTTGTACTTCAAATCGTCGGCTCGTAGCGCGTGCGCCGGGCGCTCCGGGAATTTTCCGGGCCGCGGGGCGTCTTCGACGTCTAAAATCGAAATTTTCCGACCTCCTAACCTCGAAAACGCGCGACGGAGCCGCGTACGAGCTACGACCGACGTAGTCGTCGATAGTGAGATCAGGGACATACTCCAAAAAAAAAAAACATAAAAATATATATGTATCTCTATATATATGTATATGTGTGTGTAATTAAAATAACATAAAATACGTAACGTCCGGATAGTAGTTAGAACACATTTTTGGTTCGCTTGGTGTAAGATTATAAATTTCGCTGTCGTGGGGGGTGTGGGGGGAGGGGCGAGTCGCTAGGCTCCTCCCGTCGTCGCCCGTGGCCCCGCCCACTAATCCCCGAACCTCGAGCACGCCTTCTTCCACTTGCACTGCGTGCACCACTGCTCCCTGTGCTCCATCCCGTACACCTTCCGGCACTTCTTGTTCTCGCCCCTGGCGCCGCTCCCGGGGCCGCCGCGCCTCGGCGACGACGGGTGGTGGGCGTGGCCGTGGGCGTGGTGGTGGTGGTGCACCTTCGGGCTCAGCGGCCTCGGGCTCAGCTTGAGCAGCTTGTGCGGCGACTGCGGCACGATCATGACGGGCGCGTCCTTGCCGCCCTCGGCGAGCTTCTGCTGCTGCTGCTGCTGCAGGATGTTCTGGCGTATGTTGCCGACGAGCAGCCGCTGGTAGTCGGGGTCCTCGTGGAACGGCCGCGCCATGTCGCGGTGCGAGAGCGTCGGCGGCGGCGACGTCAGCCCGAGCTCGACCTCCGTGTAGTAGAACTCCTCCTCGGCGTCCTGGCAGATCTGGTCCCTGCGGGGGGGAAGAACGGAAGCGTAATTAAATTGTCTATCGGACGAGACCGGTCCGGGCTCTCTACGAGCCGCGGCGGCGGAGCTACGGCGCTCCGAACCTCGCCTCAAGGTCACGGCGGCCATCTTGGATTTTAGCTCAAAACGGTCGTAGCGACTCGCGAGTGGTGTCCTTCTATAGGGAACCTCGAGCCCTTTCAAAAGTCTAGTAACAACTTTTTAATAGCGTCGGTGGTTTTTTAGTTACTCGCCCCTACACCCGAGGGCGTAGACGCAAAAAAGCCAATTTTAATCGTAGAAAAACGCGAGTGGCATCGTTGGATAGGAAATTTAATCTACTACCGAAAGTACCCATAACGTTTTTTCGTGACTTCAACTCCTCTCGAGCTACCCGCGGAAAACCCAAAAAATCGCCGTTTTTAACCCACGAAACGTAGTGTCTAAAAAAAAATCCGTTTCGCCTCGAACACCACTCCCACCCCTCGCGACCTGAAAATATACAGGGCGTCCGAAAGTACCGGCGATGAAACCCGTCGCTGCTCCTCTCGCTTTCGGCCGATTTTAATCCCCTTCCTTATCCCGAGAGCGTCCTTGCCGCACCCGGTAATATTTATAAGCGACGTTTTGTTTACCGGTGCGGCCGGCACGTGTCGCTACGACCAAGGTTATGTACGCTCTCCGTATGTGCGTGTGTTGTTGCGCGTGACGAGAGGATTAAAAGGATTTCTGCCATCCGCTTTGCCCCGCTCGCCCCTATCGCCTGTGCACCGGTCTCGCACGGATCAGAATTCCCAGACGGTCCGCTCGCCCCCCCCCCCTCGGCACCCCACCTCAGCCCTTATCGAGCATTCCAACCCTTAGGCGGCAGGTAGAGAAAAATTTTTATACAAAAGAATGTGTTTACTTTCAACGTTCGAAGGGACGAAAATGGGATGAAAAGGGACAAAGGATGAGCCGTTCCCGAAAGGTAGGGGGTTAGGGTAGGTTTTGTACTTTGAAACTCCCTCTCGTGGGGGAAATCACGCAATTTCCACCTCGGAAAACTCCCCGAAATGATTTTTAAAGTCTTACTTCAAATGTTCGCTCCGGACGTGCGCCTCGATCTCCTCACAGGTGGTGGTCATCTTCAGGCAACTCGGCCACGTGCACTGGAACACTATACGCGTCAGGTTCTGCAACAAGAGATATTTTTTAAAAAAAAATCAGTTTTTGAGATATTTACAAAATTTTCTCATGGGGTATTTTAGAAATGTTCACTCTATAATTCCACCAAATTTGAGGCGAATAGAGTGAGTGGTTTAGGAGTTACAAGGGTTAAAATTGAGTAGAAGTGTTATAAATGGGGATCTTGACAGATCGGAATAAAAAAAATTGTAAAAAAAAAACAGATTTTGAGATATTTTCAAAATTCCTTTTTGAGGTGTTTTGGAAATGTCCGCTTTACAATCGTACCAAATTTGAAGTGAATAGAGCGTGTAGTTTGGGAGTTGCGAGGGTTGAAAGTGAGTAAACGTAATGTGGGTGAGATTTGAGATGACGGGCAGAAATAAAAAAAGTTATAAAAAATTCAATTTTTGAGGTATTTTCAAAATCCCTTTTTGAAGCGTCTTGGAAATGTCCGCTTTACAATCGTTCCAAATTTGAAGGGAATAGAGCGTGTATGTTGAGAGTTGCGTGGGTTGAAATGTGATGGCCGCAAGTTTTAAGATGACAAATGGAAATAAAAAAATTGTAAAAAATCCAGTTTTTGAGATTTTTTTAAAATTCCTTTTTGAGGTGTTTTGGAAATGTCTACTTTATAATCATACCAAATTTGAAGTGAATAGACCATGTAGTTTGAAAGTAGCGAGGGTTGAAAGTGAGTACATGTGATGGGCGCGAGTTTTAAGATGACAAGTGGAAATAAAAAATTGTAAAAAATCCAGTTTTTGAGATATTTTCAAAATTCCTTTTTGAGGTGTTTTGGAAATGTCCGCTTTACAATAGTACCAAATTTGAAATAAACCCAGTGTGTAGTTTGAGAGTTGCGAGGGTTGAAAATGAGTAAACGTGATGGGCGCGAGTTTTAAGATGACAAGTGGAAATAAAAAAATTGTAAAAAATCCAGTTTTTGAGATATTTCCAAAATTCCTTTTCGAGGTGTCTTGGAAATGTCCGCTTTACAATCGTACCAAATTTGAAGGGAATAGAGCGTGTATTTTGAGAGTAGCGAGGGTTGAAAGTGAGTAAATGTGATGGGCGCGAGTTTTAAGATGACAAGTGGAAATAAAAAAATTGTAAAAAATCCAGTTTTTGAGATATTTCCAAAATTCTTTTTCGAGGTGTTTTGGAAATGTCCGCTTTACAATCGTACCAAATTTCAAATAAATAGAGTTTGTAGTTTGAGAGTTGCGAGGGTTGAAAGTGAGTAAACGTAATGGGCGCGAGTTTTAAGATGACAAGTGGAAATAAAAAAATTGTAAAAAATCCAGTTTTTGAGATATTTTCAAAATTCGTTTTCGAGGTGTTTTGGAAGTGTCCGCTTTACAATCGTACCAAATTTGAAATAAATACAGTGTGTAGTTTGAGAGTTGCGAGGGTTGAAAATGAGTAAACGTGATGGGTGCGAGTTTTAAGATGACAAGTGGAAATAAAAAAATTGTAAAAAATCCAGTTTTTGAGATATTTTCAAAATTCTTTCTTCGGTATTTTGGAAATTTTTCAAACCTTCCAAAGCGCTGTGGAAATTTCAGCTCAAAACACAGCGAACCGTACAAAACCGCCGGATCTGCCGGGGAAAACCCAACAAAGCGTGAAATTTTCCGCCCCGTCCCCCCCCCCCACCGCGCGCGCAACCCCCCCCAAACATCGGGGGTCACAGCCGAACAAAGAAACAAAGACGATACACACTCGTACACACATCCGACGTATCGATCGGCCGTTGCTCCGTTCGCCCCCACCGACCGCCGCCCTCCTATTAATTATTTTTCATCCCTGCGCCGCGGCGGCGTCTTTGTTTTGACTGGGGAACAGCTGATTTGCGAAGGGCAGTTTTGGCAAAGGAGGCCGAAGAGGGGGGGGGGGTGGTAAAAAAGGTTTCGATACCGAAATGGGGGAAAAAGCGCACGTCCTCCGTGACACGAAGAAAATCATCGCTCGACCAACACAACACGAGAGTAGGAGTGGTCGGGCTTGATACGGAAAGACCCGAAACATCCGCTTTTCGGCCCCGAAATACGGGACGAGTAGCCCGTGCACGATGTTTCCCCCGAAAGTCGGCAACACCGCACACATCTGTTGAGCCTGTGTGCATCCTCTCTACCCCCCACCTCGTACCCCGCTTCCCCCCACCGCAGATCGCACCGTGGATGTAAACACGAAAGGTCGACGACCTCTCTCTCTCTCTCTCTCTCCCTCTCTCCCCCGCCCGCAGGCAGGGACATCTTCTTTGTGACGTCACGAGCGCTCGGTGGGTGAGATCGGGGCAAGGGAAACCGGGAGATTAGGGGGGGAAAACCAGGGGGGTTATCGGCGTTATTACTCGGGTGGGGACGGTGGGGAAAATCGAGAATAGTAGAGGAGGGTGTATGGGAACTTTTTCGACTCTTGTGATTTTTTCGTAGGATCGATAGTTTCGGCAGAAAAAATTCCTAGAGTTGTATCGTAAGGAAATTTAAATCGGGAATGGCGGAATTCGCACCTCGTAACTTTCTAAATAATCGCTTGATTTCCCAAATTCCCGCGAGACGTCTTAAAAGAACCTTCACTTTGTGCGTCTTTAAAAAATACTCTTAATAGTACGACTATTAAAAAATCTACAGGGCGTTAAGTAGACGAGCGACACCTTCGAGACGATTAGTGGCGGAATTGACACTTCGTAACTTCCTTAAAAATCATCTGATTTCTAAAATTCTTTAAACACGTCGTAAAAGAAACTTCACTTTATACGCCTCCGAAAAATAATCGCAATAGTACGACTATTAAATAATCTACAGGGCGTTAAGTAGACGAGTGGCACCCTTAGAGACGATTTAAATCGGGAGTGGCGGAACTGACACCTCGTAACTTCCTTAAAAATCATCTGATTTCTAAAATTCTTTAAACACGTCGTAAAAGAAACTTCACTTTATACGCCTCCGAAAAATAATCGCAATAGTACGACTATTAAAAAATCTACAAGGCGTTAAGTAGACGAGTGGCACCCTTAGAGACGATTTAAATCGGGAGTGGCGGAACTGACACCTCGTAACTTCCTTAAAAATCGCTTGATTTCCAAAATTCTTTCGAAGAGTTATAAAAGGAACCTCACTTTATGCGCCTTTGAAAAATAATCCCAATAGTACGACTAACAAAAAATCTACAGGGCGTTAAGTAGACGAGTGGCACCATTCGATACGATTTCAATCGGGAATGGCGGAATTGACACCTCGTAACTTCCTTAAAAATCGTGTGATTTCCAAAATTCTTTCGACACGTCATAAAAGGAACCTCACTTTATACGCCTTTAAAAAATAATCCCAATAGTACGACTAACAAAAAATCTACAGGGCGTTAGGTAGACGAGTGGCACCATTCGAGACGATTTCAATCGGAAAAGGCGGAATTGACACCTCATAACTTTCTTAAAAATCGCTTGATTTCCAAAATTCTTTCGACGCGTTATAAAATGAACCTCACTTTATGCGCCTTTAAAAAATAATCCCAATAGTACGACTAACAAAAAATCTACAGGGCGTTAAGTAGACGAGTGGCACCATTCGATACGATTTCAATCGGGAATGGCGGAATTGACACCTCGTAACTTCCTTAAAAATCGTGTGATTTCCAAAATTCTTTGGATACGTCATAAAAGAAACTTCACTTTGTAGGCCTCCGAAAAATAATCCAAATAGTACGGCTAATAAAAATTCTACAGGACGTTAAGTAACACGCTACAAGTTGCAAGTTTCAGCGAAGTTAATTCCTTGTAACTCCCTTAAAAATCAAAAGATTTCGACCATTCTGGCATCATTTTAAAGCCAGAACTTCACAGCACAACTCCGTATACTTCAAAATCACCTCCATAAAACGCACGTAGCGTCGCAAACAAGAGAAGAGCGAGAGTCGTCGTCGTTTCTCCTACTTTCTTTCTCTCGTCCCTCTCTCCTTCTCGCGTGGAAGAGAAGTTCGACGAACTCTCCAGAGCGAAAATATTCACCACGACAACGCCGGACGGGTCCGAGGGAAGGACGTAAAAGAGCCGTTTCGCCGGCCAGATCCGGCGCCTCGTGAAACTCCCCTGGTGAGCTTCACAAAACTCCCGCCGCCTCGAAACTCCACGGGGACCTTCCTCGTGAAGTCGTCGAGGGGTCGTGGAAGTTTCGACCCGAAACTCCGGGAAGTTTCGGACTTACGACGGTTTTTCCCGGATTCGGCGGAAATTAATTTATTTTTCCGCGCTCTAATCCGTTTTTTGTTGTTCCTATCACCTTGGCACGTGTTGCGCGCGTTGTTTTGTTGTCGTCGCTGCTCTGGCCGTTGCAAGGTCGAACGTGCGCGTGTGTGAGAGCAACAAATGTCAGATCGTGACGTACGTCGTCTATTATTACGACAGAGCGAAAATAGCGAGGAAAATGAAGCGACCCTGGCATCACGTGTTAAGTTACTTAAGTCACGTCCCAAAAAAAAAACAACAAAAATTAACGTGGAGGTTCCAAAAGTACTCTCGAGTCGGACATGCGCGGTCGCCTCCACCCCGTGGCGGTGCTCCAATGAGCGCCCGCCGTCCTCTTCCCTCTTCCCCCACCCCGCCACGCGCACCCAGGAAGTAATTGGTAAAAATCGCCAATCAACTGCACCTTAAATCTAATCGACCATGAGACAATGGAAAGAATCAGGCGATGACGTAAAGAGCGGAGGAATTAACGAGCGACCTTCGCGAGGAAAATTCGAATTTCGCGTTGCGAAAATGGGAGGGGGGAAAATTCCGGGAGGTTCTTTTCCGTTTTCTTTAACTTTCACTCGATGAATTTTAGAATTTTTTCTCTCTCTTTCAGAAGTGAAAGTGAAAGTGTGAGACGATCGACGATGCGTGTCCAATGGCAAAAGTAACGGGCGTCGTAACGGAATTTTTGGTCGGTAGAAGTTGGAAAATTCGTAAAAAATTCGAAATTGCGCCGATTTTTTCGAAATTCGCACCGGATGTTTGCGCATGAGTGGAAAAAAAGTGGCCGGAGTTTCGACGCCCCACGAGCGGGAGTTCGCGAGTCGCGGCCGTCGAGCCGGAAGTCGAACGGAGTCGCGCGTTTTTTAAGAGAGGCGGAAGTAAAAATTCCGTAAAAAATTCAAAACTCGACCGATTTTCACGAAATTCGCACGAGATGTTAGCGCATGCGTAGTCGAAGAGTGGCCGGAGTTGCAACTCTCCACGAGCGGGAGTTCGTGAGTTACGACCGTCGAGCCGGGAAGTCGAACGAAGTCGCGTGATTTTTAAGAGCGACGGAAGTAAAAATTCCGTAAAAAATTCAAAATTCGACCGATTTCTTCGAAATTCGTACGAGATGTTAGCGCATGCGTAGTCAAAGAGTGGCCGGAGTTGCAACTCCCCACGAGCGGGAGTTCGTGAGTTACGACCGTCGAGCCGGGAAGTCGAACGAAGTCGCGTGATTTTTAAGAGCGACGGAAGTAAAAATTCCGTAAAAAATTCAAAATTCGACCGATTTCTTCGAAATTCGTACGAGATGTTAGCGCATGCGTAGTCAAAGAGTGGCCGGAGTTGCAACTCTCCACGAGCGGGAGTTCGTGAGTTACGACCGTCGAGCCGGGAAGTCAAACGAAGTCGCGTGATTTTTAAGAGCTGAGAAACTAAAAATTCCGTAAAAAATTCAAAACTCGACCGATTTTTTCGAAATTCGCACGAGATGTTAGCGCATGCGTAGTCGAAGAATGGCCGGAGTTGCAACTCCCCACGAGCAGGAGTTCGTGAGTTACTACCGTCGAGCCGGGAAGTCGAACGAAGTCGCGCGATTTTTAAGAGCCGAGAAACTAAAAATTCCGTAAAAAATTCAAAACTCGACTGATTTTTTCGAAATTCGCACGAGATGTTAACACAAGTGTAGTCAAAGAGTGGCCGGAGTTGCAACTTCTCACGAGCTGGAGTTCGTGAGTTACGACCGTCGAGCCGGGAAGTCGAAAGGAGTCGCGATATTTTTAACAGCGACAAAACTAAAAATTCCGTAAAAAATTCAAAACTCGACCGATTTTTCCGAAATTCGCACGAGATATTAGCACATGTTTGGTCAAAGAGTGGCCGGAGTTGCAACTCCCCAAAGGCAGGAGTTCGCGAGTTACGACTATCGAGCCGGGAAGTCGACTGGAGTCGTGGGATTTTTAACACCGACGAAACTAAAAATTCCGTAAAAAATTCAAAACTCGACCGATTTTTTCGAAATTCACAGGAACCGTCGGCGCATGCGTAGTCGAAAAGGGTCCGGAGTTTCAACTCCCTATGCGCAGGCGTTCGCGAGTTACGGCCGTCGAGGCGGAAGTCGAACGGAGTCACGGGAGTTTTAAGAACGACGAAACTAAAAATTCCGTAAAAAATTCAAACCTCGACCGATTTTTTCGAAATTCACAGGAACCGTCGGCGCATGCGTAGTCGAAAAGGCGCCGGAGTTTCAACTCCCTGTGCGCAGGCGTTCGCGAGTTACGGCCGTCGAGGCGGAAGTCGAACGGAGTCGCGCGAGTTTTAGGAACGACGAAACTAAAAATTCCTTAAAAAATTCAAACCTCGACCGATTTTTTCGAAATTCACAGGAAGCGTCGGCGCATGCGTAGTCGAAAAGGCGCCGGAGTTTCAACTCCCTGTGCGCAGGCGTTCGCGAGTTACGGCCGTCGAGGCGGAAGTCGAACGGAGTCGCGCGAGTTTTAGGAACGACGAAACTAAAAATTCCTTAAAAAATTCAAACCTCGACCGATTTTTTCGAAATTCACAGGAAGCGTCGGCCCATGCGTTGTCGACAAGTGGCCGGAGTCGCAACTCCCCACGCCCAAGATTTCTCGAGTTACGAACGACCAATCCGAAGTTCGCTCGTCGTTAAGTAATAACATCTCACCCACCCAATCACCGGCCTTGAAACGATCGAGATGTAAATACACATGCACACGCCACACATTATTCGTCCTTGCCTTCTATTCCTCCGTCTTCCTCTCTCTTTCTATCCCGCGCGCGGGTCCCTCTCTCTTTCCCTCCTTTTAAGCGTGTGTGTGATTTTTCGCTCGTGTTGTTTATCTGCGGCGTTTAGCGACACGCGCGGCGCCGTTGCCAAGTTCAAGGGAAACGAGGCGGCGTCGCGACGACGAAAAATCACTCGCGAGTTCGAAAATTCGCCGAAGTTCGCAACTTCGACTCTCGACAAATTTCCAACTTTCGCCCATAACTCCCGCGTTTTTCGACGGATTTTCCTCATTCCTTCGCCGAAACGTTCCAGAAGTTTCCACCTTCCGAACGCCGCCGCTCCCGCGCCCCCACGACCGACAGCGAGCGAGCCACGCCCGCCCGAAGCGGCGCCCAAGGTCACGGCGGCCATATTGGATCCCGGTAACTCCCCCGTTTCCCGGCCGATTTCCCCCGTTCTTCTTCCCCCTCGCTCACCTTTTTCTTCCTCGGCAGCTCGTCCGCGTAGTAATCCATGACGATCCCCTCGTCGGAGACGGAGCTCGAGGAGAGGGAGGGCGTCGCGACGCCCGCGGGGACGACCGCGCCGGCGGCGACGGCGCCCGTCGCGACCGGCGTCGTCGCCGCCGCCGAGCGCGGCGAGTACGGCGCGACCGGCGGCGGCGACGGCGTCGACCGGTAGGAGGCGCTGCTGCTGCTGCTGCTGCCCGGCGACGTGCTCGGGTACGAGAAGGCTGTAAGAGGAAGGAGATCGAGTGAGCACCGTAAAAGAATTTTCCAAACTTATTAGGCATCGTTTCATCAAAAAAGATCCATCTACGCGACCAATGAGGGTCGAGGACGAATCCTTTGTCCCCATTCGTCCGTATTTGGAAGGCAATTCCTGTGATTTCGCACCTTATCGATATTATAAAAAAATATACTTATGCAGGTGTACTTAATTAAATGTGATTACCCGAAAAGGAGTTAATGAGTTGTTAATTAGTTTCTAAATAGTTGTTCTAATTAGCTACGATACGAATTAATAGAGAATTAAGGTTAATCACGTTAGTTTCGGAGTGTGTTGTGTTGTAGAAAAAATTATAAATAATTAAAAATGAGGTCGAATTTGATGAAAATTAGGTCAGTTATTTATCATGAAAACTATGATAGGGTCATAAAGTTTCATTAAAATTTGGTAATTATTCACAAAGTTATTGGCACTACTCACTTTCCTTGTCGGCGTGTCGCTAATGCTAGTGTTTCAAAAATTCGTAGAAAATTCAAAATGGCGCGGATATTGATGAAACTCACTGTGGGTCTTCAGTGAAACCTTCCTAACGAATTTTCGAAATTTCATTCAATTCTGTTAATTATTACCAAAGTTATTGGCATGATTTCCTTGCTTCGTCAGTGTTGCTCTAATGTAGAAGTTTCAAAAATGTGTAAGAAATTCAAAATGGCGCAGATTTTAATGAAACTCGGTACAGGTCTGCATGGAAACCTTCCTAACGAATTTGCGGAATTTCATTAAATTCTGGTAATTACTATCAAAGTTATTGGCACTACTTCCTTCCTTCGTCACTGTTGCGCTAATGTGGGAGTTTCAAAAATTTGTAGAAAATTCAAAATGGCGCGGATTTTAATGAAACTCTATGGGTCTTCATTGAAACCTTCCTAACGAATTTTCGAAATTTCATTCAATTCTGTCAATTATTACCAAAGTTATTGGCATGATTTCTTTGCTTCGTCAGTGTTGCTCTAATGTAGCAGTTTCAAAAATGTGTAGGAAATTCAAAATGGCCCAGATTTTAATGAAACTCGTTACGGGTCTTCATTGAAACCTTAACGAATTTGCGGAATTTCATTAAATTCTGTTAATTGTTACCAAAGTTATTGGCACTACTTCCCTCCTTCGTCACTGTTGCGCTAATATGGGAGTTTCAAAATTTTGTAGAAAATTCAAAATGGCGCGAATTTTAATGAAACTCTCTATGAGTCTTCATTGAAACCTTCCTAACGAATTTGCGAAATTTCATTAAATTCTATTAATTATTACCAAAGTTATTGGCACTACTTCCTTCCTTCGTCACTGTTGCGCTAATATGGGAGTTTCAAAAATTTGTAGAAAATTCAAAATGGCGCGAATTTTAATGAAACTCTCTAAGAGTCTTCATTGAAACCTTTTTAACGAATTTGCGGAATTTCATTAAATTCTGTTAATTATTACCAAAGTTATTGGCATGATGTCCTTGCCTCGTCAATGTTGCTGTAATGTAGGAGTTTTAAAAATGTGTAAGACATTCAAAATGGCGCAGATTTTAATGAAACTCGTTACGGGTCTTCATTGAAACCTTCTTAACGAATATGCGGAATTTCATTAAATTCTGGTAATTATTACCAAAGTTATTGGCACTACTTCCTTCTCTCGTCGGCGTTGCGCTAATATGTGAGTTTCAAAAAATCGTAGAAAATTCAAAATGGCGCGGATTTTAATGAAACTTGCTATGGGTCTTCATTAAAACCTTCTTAACGAATTTGCCGAATTTCATTAAATTCTGGTAATTATTACCAAAGTTATTAGCACTACATCCTTTCCTCGTCGGCGTTGCGCAAATATGTAATCTTCAAAAAATCGTAGAAAATTCAAAATGGCGCGGATTTTAATGAAACTCGCTATGGGTCTTCATTGATACCTTCTCAACGAATTTGCCGAATTTCATTAAATTCTGGTTATTATTACCAAAGTTATTGGCACTACTTCTCTCCCTCGTCAGCGTGAAACTAATGTGGGTGTTTCAAAAATTCGTAGAAAATTCAAAATGGCGCGGATTTCGATGAAACTCGCTACGACCCTTCGTTGAAACTTCCTTAACGAATCTACTAAATTTCGTTCAATTCTGGCAATTATTACCAAAGTTATCGCCACCAACTCCCTCTCTTCACTTTAGTAAGTTTCAAAAATTTGTGACAAACTAACTGAAACTCTTTTTGGATCATCCCGTGAACTCCGGCAACTCCCTTAATTCCACTGAACATTAAAATAATAAATCGAGACGTGTCGGCGCGGTTTCCTAATCTCGTTACCTGCAAACCGAATTAATCAAGAGGTAATTTCACTATCGTGACATTGAAACTCGTTTTTTTTTTGTTATTATTTTATTCTTACGTCACTTTTAAGTAATTAAGGCGCAACGCAGGCAATAAAGTGATTTGCCTTATCTGGGCGTCTTTAGAGATAAGCGCTCGTTAGTTGCTTCATTGTTCGAAGGAAATTTCTTCATTAATATCGATTGGAAAATTTAGTTTCACGAAACACCAGTCAAGACGCAAAACTGCATTGAAAATGCCAGCAGAGGGCTTTTCCCCAAGGGAAAATGGACGTATGTCGAGTACATAAAACCTTCTTCCGTCGAACTTCGACCTTTCGACTAAAGTTCTAAACAAAGGAACAGTTACTATGGACCGTGCGTAATGCGAACGGCAGTGGTGGGGTAATACGTCCATTACGTCACAAAAGACCACGAGTATGTGCGATTGTGAGTCAAGAGCGCTTATCGGAGGCGATAAAGCCGGTGAATTTAATGGGAATTTTATGAAACTTCGAGGTTTTGTAACAAAGACAATGACGAACGTTCGGCGCGAGTTTGAGGAATTTATGATGATTAAAGTACGGATCGTTGGGAGTTTTTTCGAATTTTTGAAATTTCATTAGCGCGACGCCGACAAAGCGAGGAATTAGGGCCGATAACTTTGGGAAAAATGAACAGAATTTAATGAAATTCAGCGAATTCGTTAAGAAGGTTTTGATGAAGAACCGTAGCGAGTTTCATTAAAATCCGTGCCGTTCCGAATTTTCTACGAATTTTTGAAACTCCCACATTACTGCAGTGCTGACAAGGGAAGAAAATAGTGCCAATAACTTTGGTAATAATTACCAGATTTTGACGAAATTCAGCAAATTCGTTAAGAAGGTTTCAATGCAGACCCGTACCGAGTTTCATTAAAATCCGCGCCATTTTGAATTTTCTATGAATTTCTGAAACTCCCATATTAGCGCAGTGCTGACAATAGAAGGAAGTAGAGCTAATAACTTTGGTAATAATTACTCGAATTTAATGAAATTCCGCAAATTCGTTAAGAAGGTTTCAATGAAGACCCGTAACGAGTTTCATTAAAATCCGCGCCATTTTGAATTTTCTACGATTTTTTGAAACTCACATATTAGCGCAACGCCGACGAGAGAAGGAAGTAGTGCCAATAACTTTGGTAATAATTACCAGAATTTAATGAAATTCCGCATATTCGTTAAGAAGGTTTCAATGAAGACCCGTAACGAGTTTCATTAAAATCCGCGCCATTTTGAATTTCTTACACAATATTGAAACTCATACATTAGAGCAACACTGACGAAGCAAAGAAATCATGCCAATAACTTTGGTAATAATTAACAGAATTTAATGAAATTTCGCAAATTCGTTAGGAAGGTTTCAATGAAGGCCCATAGAGAGTTTCATTAAAATTCGCGCCATTTTGAATTTTCTACAAATTTTTGAAACTCCCACATTAGCGTAACAGTGACGAAGGAAGGAAGTAGTGCCAATAACTTTGGTAACAATTAACAGAATTTAATTAAATTTCGCAAATTCGTTAAGAAGGTTTCAATGAAGACCCATAGCGAGTTTCATTAAAATCCGCGCCATTTTGAATTTCCTACGAATTTTTGTTAGCAACAGTTTAAACGTGCTTATTTACAACAAAATTCGTTATTATTCATTACTCTATTTTTATAAAAAAATCTCTATTTACACACCGCGTCGTCTGTCGCCGAAATAACAAAAATAATAACAATTATTATAATATTGTTTGTTGTTATTATCTCATCAGACCCGCTTTTAATGGCGGTCGTGTTTACACGTCCGTACGTCTTACGTGTGTGTAAATGTAGATTGTTCAAATTCGAGTGGCTTATGCAAACGATCTAATATTAAACGGGAGGGAAAGAGATAGCGACGTTCTAATTATAAAGAAAATGATATAAAAAGTCAATGGAGGGGGAAATTTAATATGCAACCCGTGGTTGCTTTCTTTTTTTTCTTTTAAATTTGCTTAACTTTTATTTTTTTGCAAACCAAATTGTCACGTTTATTGCAAGGGAATTACGCAATTTCACGCACTATAAACCGCCAGAAATCCCATTCGAAATTTACTACATTTCATTTTTTCATAAGGCTTACAGGAAAAATGTTGCGTAATATGCAACTTACTCTACGAAGGTTACGTAACGTACAAGTTGCGCAACCATTCGCAACAGAACCGATAAGGTTTTAATACCCAACCACGACCACATATTAATTAATGAAAAATTTGAAGCACAAAATACTTACTTTCAAAAATTAATGAAAAAAGTTACTGGAACTTGAATTCCCTTGAAACTCTGCGTAGTACTTAAATGGAGTTTCTTCTCAATACTTGCCAAGTTTGAAGTTTCTAAGTGCAGGAGATTCAAAGTTATGGCCGTATGTTTGAAGCACTAATCGATTTTGGAAATGCCGTTACCTTCAAAAATTCATAAAAAAGTTTCTGGAACTTTAATTTCCTTGAAACTCTACACAGAAGTTAGATTGGGTTTCGTCTCAATATTTGCGAAGTTTGAAGTTTCTAAGTTCAGGAGTTTCAAAGTTGTGACCGTATGTTTCAAGCACTAACAGATTTTGGATATATCGTTACCTTCAAAAATTCACAAAAAAGTCACTGGATCTTAAATTTCCTTGAAACTCTGCACAGAAGTTAGATTGGGTATCGTCTCAATATTTGCGAAGTTTGAAGTTTCTAAGTTCAGGAGTTTCAAAGTTGTGACCGCATGTTCCAAGCACTAACAGATTTTGGAAATATCGTTACCTTCAAAAATTCATAAAAAAGTCACAGGAACTTTAATTTCCTTGAAACTCTGCACAGAAGTTAGATAGGGTTTCGTCTCAATATTTGCGAAGTTTAAAGTTTCTAAGTTCAGGAGTTTCAAAGTTCTGACCGTATGTTTCAAGCACTAACAGATTTTGGAAATATCATTACCTTCAAAAATTCATAAAAAAGTCACAGGAACTTTAATTTCCTTGAAACTCTGCACAGAAGTTAGATTGGGTTTCGTCTCAAAATTTGCGAAGTTTGAAGTTTCTAAGTTCAGGAGTTTCAAAGTTCTGACCGTATGTTTCAAGCACTAACAGATTTTGGAAATATCGTTACCTTCAAAAATTCATAAAAAAGCCACTGGATCTTAAATTTCCTTGAAACTCTGCACATAGGTTAGATAGGGTTTCGTCTCAATATTTGCGAAGTTTGAAGTTTCTAAGTGCAGGAGTTTCAAAGTTGTGACCGTATGTTTCAAGCACTCACCGATTTTGGAAAAATCGTTACTTTCAAAAATTCATGAAAAAGTTACTGAAATCTTAATTCCCTTGAAACTCTCCACAGAAGTTAGAAGGAATTTCGTCTCAATACATGGGAAGTTTGAAGTTTCTAAGTTCAGGAGTTTCAAAGTTATGGCCGTATGTTTGAAGCACTAACCGATTTTGGAAATGCCGTTACCTTCAAAAATTCATAAAAAAGTTTCTGGAACTTTAATTTCCTTGAAACTCTGCATATGACTTAAATGGAGTTTTGCCTCAATACTTGCAAAGTTTTCAGTTTCTAAGTTGAGGAGTTTCAAAGTTATGGTCGTATGTACGAAGCACAAACCGTTTTTAGAAATATCGTTATCTTTAAAAGTTCATAAAAAAGTCACTGGAACTTTAATTCCCTTGAAACTTTGCAAATGACTTAAATGGAGTTTCGTCTCAATACTTGCGAAGTTTGAAGTTTCTAAGTTCCGTAGTTTCAAATTTATGACCTTATGTTTGAAGCACCAACCTGATAAGTGTGGCGAATGCGGAGAACAGGAGAGGCTCATCAGCACGAGGGCGGCGCTGCACTCGTCCATCTGCCTGTCCTTGGGGCTGCTGCACTCGTCGTGCCCGCTACTGGGGCGCCTCTTACGTGAACTACAAGAAACACCCGAAATTACCCTCCAGAATTACGCAAAAAAAAAAGAGAAGAAATTAAAGCGCCGGACCGGCGGTCTCTTAGCCACCTCCAAGAGTAAATCGAGTTTAAGGGAATTTAGGGGGGGAAAGTTAGGTGAAAATTCCCGTTTTCTCACCCGTGGTGGAAGGAAGGGGCTGGGACGTCGATCGTGTGCGAGGCCGTCCTCTTCCTGTCGCCCGCCATGTCGGCGAGCCTCGCGAAGTCCGTGTCCTGATCGGCGAGCCTCGCCGATTTCCTGGACTCCAACAGCCTCACCTCCTCCAGCTTCTTTTGTACTTCGAACGGCGCCTGAAACAAAAATTAATAATTAAATACCTCCACGTAGGACGCTTAGCCGCTTACGATAGTCCAAAACGGCGGATACGCGGCGAGCTCCTCTTGGGAGGCGGTTAAGAGCACGTCGCCGCGGCTTTTTAACCGGTACTCCCCCGGGGAGCGGTCAAAAGTACGCGCCTCTCCCTCGGGAACCCCCACGGGCTCGAGCCCGAAACGGTCGATACGCGAGTAACGGGGACGCACGTGTCCGTCCCTTAACCCAGAAACGGGAGCGCGTGTCCGACCCGATTCCCGCGTCCCATCGATCGAGCTCGCCCCTACCCCTCCCCTCTCCAGCCCGTTCCCGGGGTCGCGACCCACTTCTCTCCGGGATGCGGGGCACACGCACACGTGCGTCCCGGGGACAAAGGGAGCGCGAGGGATCTCGACGAGCTGCAGTTTCGGCTTCGTGCCGTTCGATTCGGAGGAAAAACGGGAAGAGGGGGATTTTTCCGGGAACGGTGGGAACACGGGAAGGTTTCCCGATTTCGTCGGGTGCGAATTGGCGCCGGTCCCGTTCGATTAGCTTCGGGGTTAACGGAGATGGCACGAAATGAAATCTGGTCAGTTGCATTTTTTTTGGCCGCCATTTTGGGCAACTTCCGGACATTTTTCGAAAAAATTGCCGAGGGAAAAAACGTAGAACGACGCGTTAGCTTTCACATCCGCTTTAAATATTCACGATACTATCATTAGTTTGTATGTTGTTACTAGCAGTGCTAAGGCACGACGTACTTGACTTCGGCCGCCATTTTGTGCCACTTCCTGGCATTTTCCGAAAAAATTCCAGAGGGAGAAAACACAGAACGACACGTTAGCTTTCACATCCGCTTTAAATATTCACGATACTATCATTAGTTTGTATGTTGTTACTAGCAGTGCTAAGGCACGACGTACTTGACTTCGGCCGCCATTTTGTGCCACTTCCTGGCATTTTCCGAAAAAATTCCAGAGGGAGAAAACACAGAACGACACGTTAGCTTTCACATGCGCTTGAAATATTCCCAATACCATCATAACTTTCCATTTTGTCATTAGCAGTGCTAAGGCACGACGTACTTGACTTCGGTCGCCATTTTGTGCCACTTCCGGGCATTTTTCGAAGAAATTCCCGAGGAAGAAAACACAGAACGACACGTTAGCTTTCACATGCGCTTGAAATATTCCCAATACCATCATAACTTTCCATTTTGTCATTAGCAGTGCTAAGATACGACGTACTCGACTTCGGTCGCCATTTTGTGCCACTTCCGGTCATTTTTCGAAAAAACTCCAAAAGGAAGAAAACGTAGAACGTTTCATCCCCTACCGATTACCCCCTATATCATCCCGCTATCTACACTAGTTTCCATTTTATCGCACCAAAACCCAACTTTCTCGCCATTTTCCGAGATAAGAAAAAAGAACACAACGAAGACACAGAAAATATAGTACGCGACTTCCCGGGCCGGGCGTGTTTCCGCCTCGGAACGCAGGCGCCCCAGATTCCTACTTTACCGGCATCGATTAACCATAACCTAATCGAGGCCCCGTTTTCTCTTTTCGGTACGGAAACCTCGAAAGGCCCGAGCGAAACGGGGAAGGTCACGTGACACACTCACACAAAATCGAGGTTATGGTCGATTGAAATCATCCTCGGCCCGACACAGAAAACGAGATTTTTTTGAAATCGTCCTTAAAGTGTCGTCACGTAGGTCGTTTAGCCACTGCGTGACGTCTAGCGTGAGGTGAAGAGCTCTCATTGGCCGACCAACGGGAGCCTCGAGCCCCCATCACTTATTAAGGATCGAGCGAAATACCATGGGGATGAGTCAAAGTCTAATTTCCCGCACCGTCGGTCGTTTAGCCACCGCGGACGTTGTTTTTCCCGCGGGCGGCGAGAGGGTGTGGGCGCGGGTCCCGAAATGTCGAAATCGACGAAAATTTAAAAATAATCCGGGACGGACGGATATTATAAAATCATGCGCGCAATCGAGGTCGGCCATATTTACAAATGGCTGACCTAAATTCTTCCGGATCGGTCGACGAGAGCGCGTACGAATGCCGGTCCGTGACGTAACGTTCCTTATAAATAAACATCTTGTAATCTAACAGCGTTTAAAAGCGAAATATTGCGACTCGATCCGTGGGGGGAGGCGCGGAATTGTGCGGTTTTCTCGGGGCCGTAACGTGGAAAATATTCATAGTAGAGGGGAATGGCGAAAGGGCGTTGTAGGAAATTTAATTCTCTTTAAAAAAGTAAGTATAACATTTTTCGAAATTTTGAGTAGTTTCGGAAATATTTCGAGAAGTTTGAGGAATTGTCACTTTTCGGCCATTCATGCTCGTTTCGTTCAAATTCAAAAAATCACAACTTTGAACGTATTCACAGTAGAATTTCGAAACTCAGCAGAGTTGTAAGAAGTCCAATTCTCTTTAAGAAAGTGAATACAACTTTTTTCGAAATTTTGAGTAGTTTCGGACATATTTCGGAAATTTCGAAAAACTGCAACTTTTCAGTCATTCACGCTTCTTTCGTATTAAAAAATCGCAACTTCGAACGTGTTCACAGTAGAACTTCGAAATTCGACAAAGTTGTAGGAAATTTAATTTTCTTTAAGAAAGGAAGAATAACAATTTTCGAAATTTTGAGTAGTTTCGGACATATTTCGAAATTTCGAAAAACTGCCACTTTTCAGTCATTCACACTTGCTTCTTTCGTATTAAAAAATCGCAACTTCGAACGTGTTCACAGTGGAACTTCGAAATTCGACAAAGTTGTAGGAAATTTAATTTTCTTTAAGAAAGTAAGAATAATGTTTTTCGAAATTTTGAGTTTTTTCGGAAATATTTCGGGATGTTTGAAAAACTGCCACTTTTTGGTCGTTCACGCTCGTTTGCTTCATATTCAAAAAAATCACACCTTCGAACGTATTCACAGTATAATTTCGAAACCCGGCGGAGTTGTAGGAATTTCTCTTTAAAAAAATAAGCATAAAATTTTTCGAAATTTTTGAAAAAAAAATTCTGAAGTTATTTTCCCGTAACGTCGGGCGTTTACTCGCTTCCCGTCGACTTTACGAAAAATTCACAAGGGACGAAAAATCTTCCAAATCCGTTTACCTCCGCAGCGCCCCGGCCCGCGCGCGCCCAACCTTGAAACTAACCGAGTAATAACCAGAAAACCCCCCTCTAACGGTCATCAATAATGAATTCGCCGAATTCCGTTCCGAATCACGAACGGAACCGCTCCTCCCGTCCTCGGACGGGTCAAGGGCACGTCAAAGACGAGCGCCTCGTAACCGACCCGAGTAACGGTAGCGTAATCCGCTCTTTACGTAACGGGGCCGCGTAACGAGGCGCTTACGGCACGGTTTCGGCGCTCCTGATCGATCGTTTCGCGTTATCGACTTAAAAATCCGCTCGTCGGGCGGGCGGAAGCCGCGAAATCCGCCTAACGGGCCCGAGCCGCTATGCAAATGCTTTCGGGTCCGCGTGTGCGCGCGCCGAAGTGTATTACCACTCCGAAATAACGGCCGGACCTGAACCCGCTTGACCCTAAATGACACCTCGATACGGCGGCTGTTAAATTGAATTAAATTCGACGAGGAGCGAAGGACGATTCGAACGGTAAATCCTCATCCTTGAAATCTTCGTCATATTTTCAGAAAAACTCGAAATTTCGAAAAATGTTATTCTTACTTTCTTAAAGAGAATTAAATTTCCTACGACTCTGCCGAGTTTCGAAATTCCACTATAAATACGATCGAAGTTTTTTGAATACGAACGGAACGCGCATCAACGGCAGTTTTTCAAAAACCCCGAAATATTTCCGAAAATACTCAAAATTTCGAAAAATGTTACTCTTACTTCCTTAAAGAGAATTAAATTTCCTGCAACTCTGCCGAGTTTTGAAGTTCTACTGTGAACAGCTCCGAAGTTGTGATTTCTTGAATACGAACGAAACTAGAGTGAAGACGGAAATGTGGCAGCTTTTCAAACATTCCGAAATATTCTCGAAAAATCTCAAAATTCCGAAAAACATTATTCTTACTTTTTTAAAGAACATTAAATTTCATACAATTCTGCCGAATTTCGAAATTCCACTATGAATACGTTCGAAGTTGTAATTTTTTGAATATGAACGAAACGCGCATGAACGGCGGTTTTTCAAAAATCCCAAAATATTTCAGAAAATACTCAAAATTTTGAAAAATGTTATTCTTACTTTCTTAAAGAGAATTAAATTTCCTACAACTCTACCGAGTTTCGAAATTCCACTATGAATAAGCTCGAAGTTGTGATTTTTTGAATATGAACGAAACGCGCATCAACGGCGGTTTTTCAAAAATGCCGAAATATTTCCGAAACTACTCAAAATTTCGAAAAATATTATCCCTACTTTTTTAAAAAGAATTAAATTTCCTACAACTCTGCAAAGTTTCGAAGTTCTAATGTGAACAGCTCCGAAGTTGTGATTTTTTGAATGCAAACGTAACTAGAGTGAAGACAGAAATGTGGCAGCTTTTCAAACATTCCGAAATATTCTCGAAAAAACTCAAAATTCCGAAAAACATTATTCTTACTTTTTTAAAGAAAATTAAATTTCCACCAACTCTGCCAAATTTCGAAATTCCACTGTGAACACGTTCGAAGTTGCGGTTTTTTTAAATATGAACAAGATGAGCGCGACTGACCGAAAAGTGACAGTTTTTGAAACAGCCCAAAATATTTCTGAAACGACTCAAAATTTCGAAGTGTTGTTCTTACTTTCTTAAAGAAAATTAAATTTCCTACAATTCTGCCGAATTTCGAAATTCTACTGTGAATACGTTCGAAGTTGTGGTTTTTTGAACACGAACCAAACGAGCGTTGACGCCCAAAAAGTGGCAGTTTTTCAAACATCCCGAAATATTTCTGAAAAAACTCAAAATTTCGAAAAACATTATTCTTACTTTCTTAAAGAAAATTAAATTTCCTACAACTTTGTCGAATTTCGAAATTCTACTGTGAATACGTTCGAAGTTGTGGTTTTTTGAACACGAACCAAACGAGCGTTGACGCCCAAAAAGTGGCAGTTTTTCAAACATCCCGAAATATTTCTGAAAAAACTCAAAATTTCGAAAAACATTATTCTTACTTTCTTAAAGAAAATTAAATTTCCTACAACTTTGTCGAATTTCGAAGTTCTACTGTGAACACGTTCGAAGTTGTGATTTTTTTAATACGAACGAAACGAGCGTGAACGACCGAAAAATGAGTTCAAATTTTCAAAAATATCTCCGAAAATACTCGAAATTTCGAAAAAAAACCCTTCACACTTTCCTAAAAAAAAGTCGAAAGAAACCAAGCAACGAAACTTCAATTCAAAATGTCGTATCTCAGTTAGTTTCAAAGCTAACGAAATGAAACAAAAAGCAAAATGAAGCTAAAAAATTCCAAAACTGATCTTTATCAAAATTTTCTTTTTCAAAATGTCACCATACGGCGACGAAACACATCTATTTACCACAAATGTGATAAGACAGTGCTGTAACGTCCACGTTACGTAACGTACGTGTGTAGAAACATTCTATTCGATGCAATTTAAACTCAGTGACGTAACTCGAGCGAGAGAGACGCTCCAAGATGGCCGCCGGCGATTGCAAATCGCGAGAGAAAGGAGAATAGACGGGCGAACAGGTTGAAAATCGTCGTCGTTGCGAAACGAACGCGCGCGCTCTTCATTTTTAAATCGTCGAACGACAACAACAAACCGACAAACAACGACGTTCACTTACACATACACACTTCGGTGCGGATACGTAACCCACTTACGGGGCCAAGTGGGACATGCGTAATGCCGGTGCGCATTTTCTCGATCCGAGAGTAAACGGCGGATAATTTAATAGAAACCCGTACGGGAAACGATGTTAATTTGTTGCTCTGGCCGAGATGTTATCGGATGCACCCATTCTGAGTCCTTGAAAGAAAACGCGTTTTCCGAGTTTTCCCGTAATTTAACGGAAAAGTTGCAAGAGACAAAAAAGTTTCTAAATAACCTTATCTTCAAATCACTTTTTGTTTCATCGCGTTAGCTTCAAAACTAAGCGAGTTACGGCCTATTGAAACTCGCTATAACGCAGTGCTTCTTGCGGCCATTTTGTATTCAAGAGTACATCACCCGCCATTTTGAATCGACAACATCATTAACCTCGTAACCACCATATCGCCTCCTGCATTAATTACGGTTTGGAGTAAATCACAAAATGCGCCATTTTGCAATTTGACAAGAGGACGGCCATTTTGTTTCCTGGGACGTCCCAACAACCGCTACTTCGCCTTTTAGACCCACAAAAAAGAATCAACCGTTACTAACAACGACGTGAAACGGCCGTTTCGTTTCGATCCATCGGCCGCCATTTTGATTTCAAAAAATCCGTACCTTCCTCCACCCCTCGTATATACAACCGCAAGAAAAGAGAGGGACCGAAATTACACGCCGAGCGGCCCAAAAAAAAATCAACCACACGGCACATGCACACAAAGAACCAAAACAATAACAAAGGAGGACCCCACTGCGCAGAATCCGTACGCACCTTCTCTTTCTAACACACGCATATACACACACACACGCTGACTTCGGACATAACCTTCCGTTAATAATCGACCGTGAGTCCCCCCTCTTCCCACGATCGTGACGTCATGATTGCAATTACACTATCGCAAGTGGAGCAACGGAAAGCGGCCGGGCCCCGAAGGTGGGGGGAAGCTGGAAACGTCACGTGACCCGTTGCAACGACCAATGGCAGCGAAAGAGCGAGCGAGAGGGAAAGAGAGTGGGGGGGAGATCGATTGCTTAACCGGCCAGATAGAGAGAACGAGAAAGAAATACGCAACTGCCGATCCGCGGCGTTGCCGGGCGGGCCTGGATGGGGAAAAGCGGGGGAATTTTCCTCTTCGGGACAAAGGAAACACGGATCCGGGACGCGGGGACGAACTGACGCTCCTATCGAGCGATAAATAGATACGAAGGACGGTCGATATTCGCGAAGTTTCGTTTGCCGTTGAAAACGGACGAAATTTGAAGCGTTTCTGCGCAAGAACGACGAAAATCGGCCGGAAAATAAGGAAGTTACGGCCTCCGAGAGAACAATCCAAGATGGCCGCCGTGACCTTGAGATATGAGAAAAGCCGCGATATCTCGGCGACTATTCGTCGTAGAGCGCTCAAACCGGTGGCGTTCTGCTCGGCGCATCGCGCCTCGCCACCTCCTACAGGCTAATTGCCACGGTTTACTCTATGATTCGAAGAACATCGATAATGTTATTGATATTCGATATCTATCGACTAGAAGTTTTGACAATCGATAATATGGGGAATTTTCTGCTTGGATATTTAATGTCTACTGATCGTGCAATAAATCGATATCGACGTCGATTAGTCGATACTTTCAGAGAAACAGTTTTTTTCGTCGTGAAGGGCACGGCAAGTAGACGTTAAAATTCCGAGCATTTCTGCGCAAGAACGACGAAAATCGGTCGGAAAACGAGGAAACTACAGCCTCCGAGGGAAAGCTCCAAGATGGCCGCCGTGGCCTTGAGACGCGACAAAAACCGCGATATCTCGGCGACTATTCGTCGTAGAGCGCTCAAACCGGTGGCGTTCTGCTCGGCGCATCGCGCCTCGCCCCCTCCCCCAGGCTAATTGCCACGGTTTACTCTATGATTCGAAGAACATCGATAATATTATTGATATTCGATACCTATCGACTAGAAGTTTTGACAATCGATAATATGGGGAATTTTCTGCTTGGATATTTAATGTCTACTGATCGTGCAATAAATCGATATCGACGTCGATTAGTCGATACTTTCAGAGAAACAGTTTCTTCGTCGTGAAGGGCACGGCAAGTAGACGTTAAAATTCCGAGCATTTCTGCGCAAGAACGACGAAAATCGGTCGGAAAACGAGGAAACTACGGCCTCCGAGGGAACGCTCCAAGATGGCCGCCGTGGCCTTGAGACGCGACAAAAACCGCGATATCTCCGAGACCACTCGTCGCAGAGCGCTCGAACCGGTGTCGCCGCGCTCGGCGCGCGGCGCCCCGCCCCCTCCCGCCGTCGACTCACCTCGACGCCCGGCGGATGGACGCTGATGACGACCTCGTCCGTCTCGGCGTGGTGCTTGCGCACCTCGCCGGCCACCTCGCGGCCGTTGTACGTGACGAAGCACTTCTGGCCGGCGACGAGCTCGACGCCGAGCACCGACTGGAAGCCGGGGCCGATCAGCTCCGTCTCGAAGAACTCCCTAGGCTGGATCTGCCTGTCGTCGAACCTGACGGTGTACCTAGTGCTCGGCGTCAGGTTGATGCAGTTCTGGTTGCCGGCGTCGCGCGACGCCGGCGTCTTGACGGCGTGTATGACGCCCGAGTGGTAGCGGCCGTCGCCGCGAGCGGGCGCGCAGACGCGCGTCCCGATTATCGAACGCTTCGCGAGACGTTTACCGGTCGACATCTTGACGGCCTGCCTGCCACGCGTCAGTTGGGCCCCGGACCGGCGGGCATCCTCGGCACTTTTACGTTTCGATCGCCCTGTATATCTTTACTCACTTATCACCACCCGCACTCTTTTCTCTACTCGTCGACGTAGTCTTTTTGTCTCGCTCTGTATAAGTTTTTTGCTCACTCCGGCTATATCCTGAGGAAAAAAAAAACAAAATTACCACATCATCGATAGTTATCGAATAATTATCGATAGTCGATAGTCTGGATCGATCCTCGCTTTAGGACGCAACTATCGATTTTTCGCCGGGTATCGATCGGAACGTAAGTACAAGTTTTTACATCTACAACATGAAAAACTCACGACTATCGAGATTAAACGATAACAAATATCGATCAATATTTGTTATCGCATCCGTATAATCGTAGTTTAGATAATCAAAACGTATCATCGATACCCCTCGGCGTTTAAACAAATAACAAAACTATCGACTAATCTGAATCAAACAAGACTCAAAATTGTTGATCCATGAGTTAAATCTCTAATTTGAGTCAATATTAAAAATGACTATTTCGAGATTTTTAAAAAAAGAAAATTGAGCAAATTTGAAAACTTTGGGCAATGTTTTGTGATCCTGTAAAAAATTTAAGAGCCTCAAAAGCTCAAAGGGAAGTCTCAATTTTGAGGCAAGTCTCAAATTAGAGGTTCGAGTCAAATCGATCATAAAGACTCAAGGTGGTTTCATTCAAGCGCCTCAAGAATCGAAGCAGATTTAAAAGCGCCAAGTTTAAAGCTTCTAACCTCTGATTTCAAGTCAAATGAGTCAATTATAGTCTTAACAGGCTTAAAATGATACTTGTTTACTAGACTCAAGTATGATGTTTTACGTAGAGCTCAAACGGCACGAATTTCGAGCTTCACGCGTTCGCATATGACGTCATATCGACTCAATACCGCAAATAGGCTTCAAAAATTTATTTTCATGCAAGTTTGAGGCGTTTAAAAGAAGCGAAAAAAATAGGCGAGGCTCAATAGGTACAAATATGACGTCACATCGACTCAATGCCGCGACTAAGCATTAAAAATTGAATTTAACGTAAATTTGAGGTATTTAAACGAAGCAAAGGGCTCAAAAATTTGAGCGAGGTTCAATAGGCACGAATTTCGAGTTGCACGTGCTCAAAAGTGACGTCATATCGATTCATTTCTGCAAAATGAGCTTAAAAAATTGAATTTCACGCAAGTCTGGGGCATTCACAAGAAGCGAAGGGCTCAAAAAATTGAGCAATACCAAAAATTAGCCTCAAAAATTATATTTCACGCAAGTTTGAGGGGATCAGAAGAAGCTCAGGGTTCGAGAATTCAAGTGAGGCTCAATAAGGCACTAATTTCGAGTTTGACGCGTTCAAATTTGACGTCACATTGACTCAATACCGCAAGTAAGCCTTAAAAATTGAATTTTATGCAAGTTTGAGGCAATCAGAAGAAGTGAATGGCTCAAAAATTCAAGTGAGGATCAACAAGGCGAAAATTTTGAGCTTCACGCGCTCAAATATGACGTTTCATCGACTTAATACCGCAAATAAGCCTCAAACGTTAAATTTTGCGCAAATTTGAGGCGTTCAAAAAAAGAGAAGGGCTCAAAAATCTAAGCAAGGCTCAATAGACACAAATTACGAGTTTCACGCACTAAAATATGACGTCGTATCGACTCACCACCGCAAATAAGCCTCAAAAATTAAATTTCATGCCATTTTGAGGCACTCAAAAGAGGCAAAGGGCTCCAAAATCTAAGGGAGGCAAAATAAGCACGAATTTCTAGTTATACGCACTGAAATGCTGTCATATCGACTCAATGCCGAAAAATGAGCCTAAAAAATTAAGTTTCATGTAGTTTTAAGGCACCTAAACGAGGCAAAGGGCTCAAAATTCTAAACGAGGCTCAATAAGCACGAATTTCGAGTTACACGTTGTCAAAATGAAGTCGTATTGACTGGTAACCGCAAAATAGGCCTCAAAAATTGAATTTCACGCAAGTTTATGGTATTTAGAAGAAGTGAAAGGCTTAAAAGTCTAAACGAGGCTCAATAAAGACGAATTTCGAGTTTCACGTTGACAAAAATGAAGTTGTATCGACTCGTAACCGTAGAATAAGCCTCTAAAATAACATTTTAAGCAAGTTTGACTCAATCGGAAGAAGCGAAAGGCTCAAAAATTCAAGTGAGGCTCAAAAAAGGTACGAATTTCGAGTTTCACGCGTTCGAATACGACGTCACATCAATTCAGCACCGCAAATAAGCCTAGAGAATTAAGTTTCATGTAAGTTTGAGGCACTCAGAAGAAAAAAATGGCTCAAAGTTCTAAACGAGGCTCAATAAGCACGAATTTCGAGTTTCACGCGTTCAAATACGAAGTCACATCGACTCAGCACCGCAAACAAGCCTCTAAAATTAAGTTTCACGCAATTTTGAGGCGCTGAAAAGAACAAAAGGGCTCAAAGTTCTAAAGGAGGCTCAATCAGGTCGAATTTCGAGTTTCACGCGCTCAAATATGAACTCACATCGACTCATTACGGCAAAAGAAGCCTCAATATCGAACCTACAATGAGAATGGCGCAGTACTCGGAAATTTCTAGAAAGAATCGCGATTATTCGACTCGAATCCGAGGAAAACCCGACCCGAACGTCGCGAAACCGCTCGAAATCCCAAAGCGAGCGACTCGACGAGCCTCCGAACGCGCCTAACCTAAAAATCCCCTTCGACGCGACCGTTACGACCGAGCCTCCTCGAGGGGAGACCGGCATCCCCTCGCATAACCAAAAACCGACGCGAGTACGGCGGAGCCGCCGCGGCGAAGGAACAAAGGAAGAAGCGGCGGAGGCGCCCTCGGCCCCCGTGCGCGCACTCACCTCCTCTCTCTCTCACTCTCAGGGCCTCGTACGCCGGCCGTCCACCATCTTGCCTCGCGCACCACAAACAAACAAAACACGCGGCGGAACGCCGGCCGGCCGCTGCGGCGTCGCTGCTGCTGCTGCTCCGCGACGCCCCCCCCTCTCTCTCTATCGTCGGTCCCGCGCACTCGCGCGCCCCCTCTCGCCGCGTTCCTGCGCCCCTTTTTCGCTCGCTCTCTCTCGCGGTGCGAAGCCCTCGCCCTCTGCGTGCGACCGCCGCCGTTCGACTGACCGGACGGGAGCGGCGGCCGGCGCGGCGGCGTTGCCGTGCCCGCTCGACCCGGCCGCCGCCAGATGGCGCCCGGCCGGGGCGCGCACAGCTGATCGGGCGCGGCAACGCCGCCGCCGCCCGGCCGCCAGCTGACGACGACGACAACAAAACCACGTGACCGGGCGTGCGGCGACGCGATTGGCCGCGGCGTCGCCCGAGCTCTGACCCACTTCTCGTACTACCACCCCCCCCTCCACCACCAAAAAAAATAAAACTAGCGGCGGTCGAACGGGAGGGGTGGGGGGAGAGAAAGGTCGCGCGTGCGTGCCTACAGGGCGGACGCGCTTCGATATTCCTCGTGTGGTTACGGGGTGATCGACGGAAATTCCCTAAACTTCCCCTGGCCCTAATTACCCGTCCAAGGTCACGGCGGCCATCTTGCGCTCCCCCCAAAAACCGTCCGATCGCCCCGATCTCGACGCCACGTCACGACTGCCCGTCGCCGCTTCGAAAATCCCTCACGACACCTTCGAATATACCGGGCGGTTCCGAAATTACCCCCTCGAGTAGGAAAACGTTCGCCGGTTACTCGGCCCGAAAATTTTCCCGGGCGCTTTTCGCGTCGCCCTTGAACTCTCCGGCGCGGCGATCGATCGCTCGTCGAGCGCGGCTTTTCCGCGGAAAACCCGTGTGAAAACTTCCATCTACGAGGATTCGCCTCCTCGTACCTGCCTCATTCCGAATCGATTAGGGGCTCATTAGCTCGGCTCTTAGACGGCTAATCACCCTGTATACGTATTACGTTATCGTCCTTGTCTTTTAACGGCCGAGGCTGCACATTTTTATTTATTTATTTATTATTATCGTCATTACTGGCGACCTTGGGATTTTTTGGCCGGGCTCGGACCGGTCTGAAAATACATTTAGCCTGCACTCGTATAACGGGCGATCGAAAAAAATCTCTCCAAAAAGAACCCCGAATCAAATGGATCTGATTTTTCGATCGCCCGGTGTGAGAAAAATTTTCACCTTCACTTAAGATCATAACGCGCTTCATGACCTTGTAACTTAAAAGCATCTCGAGCAATGAAGTTGAAACTTCGTAGGATTGAAGCGAGAACTTCAATTAAACTCCACAAGGAGTTTCAATAAAATTGAAGCACTAGCTAGATTATTAGAAAATTTTAAAATCGTCCTTAGCGAGATTTGCGAGGAATGCTCGTACTTGAAACTTGCGGTCGTAACTTTAAAACTTCTCAAAGTTCGAAGTTGAAACTTTGTCGATATTAGCACAGATATATAGTGAGTTTCAATCCAAAGTTTCAATCAGGTTGAAGTTAGGACAAATTATTTACCGATGATTGAAATTTACCCCTCACGAGATGTCCAAGCCGTACTTAAGTTCGAATGTATCGTCGTAACTTCAAAACTCCTCGAAATTAAGAGTTGAAACGTCGTAAGTAGTAACATGGAACTCCAGTTAAACTTCATAAGAAGTTTCAGTAAAATTGAAGCACCAGCGAAATTATTAGGAATTTTTGAAATCGCCTCTAGCGAGATTTGCAAGGAATGCTCGTCCTTGAAACTTTCGCTCGTAACTTTAAAACTTCTCAAAGTACGAAGTTGAAACTTTGTCGATATTAGCACAGATATATAGTGAGTTTCAATCCAAAGTTTCAATCAGGTTGAAGTTAGGACAAATCATTTACCGATGATTGAAATTTACCCCTCGCGAGATGTCCAAGCCGTACTTAAGTTCGAATGTATCGTCGTAACTTCAAAACTCCTCGAAATTAAGAGTTCAAACTTCGTAAGTAGTAACATGGAACTCCAGTTAAACTTCATAAGAAGTTTCAGTAAAATTGAAGCACCAGCGAAATTATTAGGAATTTTTGAAATCGCCTCTAGCGAGATTTGCAAGGAATGCTCGTCCTTGAAACTTTCGCTCGTAACTTTAAAACTTCTCAAAGTACGAAGTTGAAACTTTGTCGATATTAGCACAGATATATAGTGAGTTTCAATCCAAAGTTTCAATCAGGTTGAAGTTAGGACAAATCATTTACCGATGATTGAAATTTACCCCTCGCGAGATGTCCAAGCCGTACTTAAGTTCGAATGTATCGTCGTAACTTCAAAACTCCTCGAAATTAAGAGTTCAAACTTCGTAAGTAGTAACATGGAACTCCAGTTAAACTTCATAAGAAGTTTCAGTAAAATTGAAGCACCAGCGAAATTATTAGGAATTTTTGAAATCGCCTCTAGCGAGATTTGCAAGGAATGCTCGTCCTTGAAACTTTCGCTCGTAACTTTAAAACTTCTCAAAGTTCGAAGTTGAAACTTTGTCGATATTAGCACAGATATATAGTGAGTTTCAATCCAAAGTTTCAATCAGGTTGAAGTTAGGACAAATCATTTACCGATGATTGAAATTTACCCCTCACGAGATGTCCAAGCCGTACTTAAGTTCGAATGTATCGTCGTAACTTCAAAACTCCTCGAAATTAAGAGTTGAAACGTCGTAAGTAGTAACATGTAACTCCAGTTAAACTTCATAAGAAGTTTCAATAAAATTGAAGCACCAGCGAAATTATTAGGAATTTTTGAAATCGCCTCTAACGAGATTTGCAAGGAATGCTCGTCCTTGAAACTTTCGCTCGTAACTTTAAAACTCCTTAAAGCACTAAGTAGAAACTTCGTACGTTGAAACTTCTCTTAACGCAGATCACTTTAAGCCGTTTAGCTTCAAATTTAAGCCCCTGTGACGTCACAATATCTGTTGTTAATCGTACCTGCTGTGTTATCGTGACGTCACCGTGTGACGTTTTCGGTATTTTCCTGTTTTTGTTATTGCCAATATTTTCCTTGGGCGTATTGTGTTTATCGGCGATTGCCCGAGAATAACAACAAGAAAATAAAGAGATTCGAGGTGACTCAGTAAACATTACTTACCGGATTAGGTGCTGAGTAATCGATACTGCCGGGCATAAAATCGATAGTCGCATGGTATCGATGTTACGTAAAGATCGATACTGATCGGAAACGGCACGATAAAGGTGTATTTAATTCGATTTAAGTAGGTAATAAGTACGTGTGATAAATCATAAACATGATTGATGTTGTCGATTCCCACACGAAACAGTAATAACAAAATAATATTATTATCGCCCGATAGAGGGAAGTGAAATAATATTTACTCAAGGTATCGAACGTATTTACGTTATCGCGCGTGCGTCACTTAAGGCTAATTACGTTTTAACGTCCATCGATGTTAACGAACCCGGCGCGGACGTTCCGTCGGTGAAAAATACATTTTTTTCTACGTTAATTAATCGCGACCTACAAAAGTAAAACGAAATCTTCTCACTTTCGACCGATTCGCGCCTTTCACTGCGACGATGTGCCGAAATTGAAAATTTTTCGGCGTCGAATGTGGGTGAAGGCGAAAGAGGCGCTTTCATTGGCCGCGGGGCGACGTCACGAGGCGGCTGCGCATGCGCCGTCGACCGATCTGGAGCCGTTGCGACGTAACTGTCAAAAAATCGAGCGTTAACTAACTTTCGGGTTCAACTGACAGGATGGTTTATAACTCCCCTAACTGTTAAGCTAGCTTAAGTTAACTCACACTGCGCGATAGTGCGCACGCTAGTCTATAGTTGACTTAAGTTTAGTTAGAAAAGACCGATTATTAACTGAGATACAAGTCACTAAGTCAGAAACTGTTACTTAAGTCTCGTTTAAATTTGCGCACGCTCCCGTGACTAACTGTCAATAACTGCCTTAAGTGTGAGGGGAAATTCAGTTAGCGCGCAATTAGCAATGCTTCACGGCCATCGTAGGTTCAGTTAACGAGAGCTGTACGTTGGACTCTCCCTCAGATGTGCATAGGGCCAATCAAATCGCTCGTAGCTCCCCTAACTGTTAAGCTAGCTTAAGTTAACTCACACTACGCGATAGTGCGCACGCTAGTCTATAACTGACTTAAGTTTAGTTAGAAAAGATCGATTATTAACTGAGATACAAGTCACTAAGTCAGAAACTGTTACTTAAGTCTCGTTTAAATTTGCGCACGCTCCCGTGACTAACTGTCAATAACTGCCTTAAGTGTGAGGGGAAATTCAGTTAGCGCGCAATTAGCAATGCTTCACGGCCATCGTAGGTTCAGTTAACGAGAGCTGTACGTTGAACTCTCCCTCAGATGTGCATAGGGCCAATCAAATCGCTCGTAGCTCCCCTAACTGTTAAGCTAGCTTAAGTTAACTCACACTACGCGATAGTGCGCACGCTAGTCTATAACTGACTTAAGTTTAGTTAGAAAAGATCGATTATTAACTGAGATACAAGTCACTAAGTCAGAAACTGTTACTTAAGTCTCGTTTAAATTTGCGCACGCTCCCGTGACTAACTGTCAATAACTGCCTTAAGTGTGAGGGGAAATTCAGTTAGCGCGCAATTAGCAATGCTTCACGGCCATCGTAGGTTCAGTTAACGAGAGCTGTACGTTGAACTCTCCCTCAGATGTGCATAGGGCCAATCAAATCGCTCGTAGCTCCCCTAACTGTTAAGCTAGCTTAAGTTAACTCACACTACGCGATAGTGCGCACGCTAGTCTATAGTTGACTTAAGTTTAGTTAGAAAAGACCGATTATTAACTGAGATACAAGTCACTAAGTCAGAAACTGTTACTTAAGTCTCGTTTAAATTTGCGCACGCTCCCGTGACTAACTGTCAATAACTGCCTTAAGTGTGAGGGGAAATTCAGTTAGCGCGCAATTAGCAATGCTTCACGGCCATCGTAGGTTCAGTTAACGAGAGCTGTACGTTGGACTCTCCCTCAGATGTGCATAGGGCCAATCAAATCGCTCGTAGCTCCCCTAACTGTTAAGCTAGCTTAAGTTAACTCACACTACGCGATAGTGCGCACGCTAGTCTATAGTTGACTTAAGTTTAGTTAGAAAAGACCGATTATTAACTGAGATACAAGTCACTAAGTCAGAAACTGTTGCTTAAGTCTCGTTTAAATTTGCGCACGCTCCCGTGACTAACTGTCAATAACTGCCTTAAGTGTGAGGGGAAATTCAGTTAGCGCGCAATTAGCAATGCTTCACGGCCATCGTAGGTTCAGTTAACGAGAGCTGTACGTTGGACTCTCCCTCAGATGTGCATAGGGCCAATCAAATCGCTCGTAGCTCCCCTAACTGTTAAGCTAGCTTAAGTTAACTCACACTACGCGATAGTGCGCACGCTAGTCTATAGTTGACTTAAGTTTAGTTAGAAAAGACCGATTATTAACTGAGATACAAGTCACTAAGTCAGAAACTGTTACTTAAGTCTCGTTTAAATTTGCGCACGCTCCCGTGACTAACTGTCAATAACTGCCTTAAGTGTGAGGGGAAATTCAGTTAGCGCGCAATTAGCAATGCTTCACGGCCATCGTAGGTTCAGTTAACGAGAGCTGTACGTTGAACTCTCCCTCAGATGTGCATAGGGCCAATCAAATCGCTCGTAGCTCCCCTAACTGTTAAGCTAGCTTAAGTTAACTCACACTACGCGATAGTGCGCACGCTAGTCTATAGTTGACTTAAGTTTAGTTAGAAAAGACCGATTATTAACTGAGATACAAGTCACTAAGTCAGAAACTGTTACTTAAGTCTCGTTTAAATTTGCGCACGCTCCCGTGACTAACTGTCAATAACTGCCTTAAGTGTGAGGGGAAATTCAGTTAGCGCGCAATTAGCAATGCTTCACGGCCATCGTAGGTTCAGTTAACGAGAGCTGTACGTTGGACTCTCCCTCAGATGTGCATAGGGCCAATCAAATCGCTCGTAGCTCCCCTAACTGTTAAGCTAGCTTAAGTTAACTCACACTACGCGATAGTGCGCACGCTAGTCTATAACTGACTTAAGTTTAGTTAGAAAAGATCGATTATTAACTGAGATACAAGTCACTAAGTCAGAAACTGTTACTTAAGTCTCGTTTAAATTTGCGCACGCTCCCGTGACTAACTATCAATAACTGCCTTAAGTGTGAGGGGAAATTCAGTTAGCGCGCAATTAGCAATGCTTCACGGCCATCGTAGGTTCAGTTAACGAGAGCTGTACGTTGAACTCTCCCTCAGATGTGCATAGGGCCAATCAAATCGCTCGTAGCTCCCCTAACTGTTAAGCTAGCTTAAGTTAACTCACACTACGCGATAGTGCGCACGCTAGTCTATAACTGACTTAAGTTTAGTTAGAAAAGATCGATTATTAACTGAGATACAAGTCACTAAGTAAGTAACTGTCGCTTAAGTCTCGTTTAAATTTGCGCACGCTCCCGTGACTAACTGTCAATAACTGCCTTAACTGTGAGGAGAAATTCAGTTAGCGCGCAATTAGCAATGCTTCACGACCATCGTAAGTTCAGTTAACGAGAGCTGTACGCTCGACTCTCCCTCAGATGTGCATAGGGCCAATCAAATCGCTCGTAGCTCCCCTAACTGTTAAGCTAGCTTAAGTTAACTCACACTACGCGATAGTGCGCACGCTTATCTATAACTGGCTTAAGTTTAGTTAGAAAATACCGATTATTAACTGAGATACAAGTCACTAAGTAAGTAACTGTCACTTAAGTCTCGTTTAAATTTGCGCACGCTCCCGTGATTAACTGTCAATAACTGCCTTAACTGTGAGGGGAAATTCAGTTAGCGCGCGTCGCCTGATTGGCCACGCAATGCCTCACGACCACCGTAGGTTCAGTTAACGAATTTCAGTTAACGAGCGGTGTACGCTTGACTCTTCCTGCGATCGGCATAGGACGAATCAAATCGCTCGTAACTCCCCTAACTGTTAAGCTAGCTTAAGTTAACTCACACTGCGAGATAGTGCGCACGCTAGTCTATAACTGACTTAAGTTTAGTTAGAAAAGGTCGATTATTAACTGAGATACAAGTCACTAACTGAGTAACTGTCGCTTAAGTCTCGTTAAAAGTCGCGACCTTCTCGACTTCAACTGTCAATAACTTACTTATTTGTTAAGTTATCTTAAGCTAATTTGTACTGAGCGTTAAAGCAAAAGCTGCTTTGTGATTACCGTGAGTTTTAGAAACCGTCGTGTTCCGCATAAACTGGTTTCGACACACTTTCCGAAATTCCTCGCATAATTCACAAGGTGAGAGGGAGAGAGAGGGAAGTGTCACGTTCACTTACGAAAGAGAAAGAGAAAACGACAGAGGGGGACGGAAGGTATACAGGGTGATACAAATTACTGCACCACCTACTTACATACAGTTAAGTTACTAAGAGTTTAGTTAAAGTAGATTAGTAGTCACAACTAAGTCACCTTTAGTTAATGCTATGACTGTGATACATTTTTAGTTAGTAATTAATTTAAAATTAATTAGCACAACTAATGATTTGTAATTATCGAAACTCTCGTCACTTTAAATTGTTAAATTTAATTCATTGTCCCGATTTTTAATTAAAGGCCTTATGCACTTTTTGATGATCATAGGACACCCTGTATGTTCTGGTAAAACGCGTCTGTTGCTACGGGCGAAAAGTTTCTATGGAGCTTGCAAAAAAAATTTACATTCCGCTTGCATAATTGCATTTGCATAACCCACATTTGCAGAATTATAATTAATTTACCAAATTAATTAATTAATTAATTAGGTGAGGGATTAAAGGTGCGGAATTAATTGTTGTTCAGGTCATGGTTGTGGGAAATTTTTCCCGGGAACGAGGATGTTTTCGGGGATTTTCTGGAGACGTGGAGAGCTTTTATTAACTGAGTTAATCTTAGGAAGGTAACGAGGTGTACGTCTAGGTTTTTGGATTTTTTCCAGGAAAACTAAGGGTTTTTCGAAAAATTGCCACGTTACAATAAAGTTTCACAATTTAAAAACCTATCATTTGACAAATTTTCGTAACGATAACCTCGACATTTACCGAGTTAACGTCAAAAATGTACGCACGTGTCAATCTAGTCGATTTCCAAATTCATGATTTTTTTTCGGGAAAACTAGGAATTTCCCGGAAAATCGTCACGCTGCAGTAAAGTTTCACAATTTAATAACCTACTTTTTGACAAATTTTCGTAGAGGTGACCTCGAAATTAACCGAGTTAACCTCAAAAATGCAAGCATGTGTCAATCTACTCGATTGCCAATTTCAGGATTTTTTTCCAGGAAAACCAAGGGTTTTCCGGAAAATCGTCACGTTACAATAAAGTTTCACAATTTCATAACCTACTATTTGACATACTTTGGTCGCGATAACCTTGAAATTAACCGAGTTAATCCCAAAAATGCAAGCACGTGTCAATCTACTCGATTCCCACTTTCAGGATTTTTTTCCAGGAAAACTAAGGGTTTTCCGGAAAATCGTCGCGTTACAATAAAGTTTCACAATTGAATAACCGACATACTTTGGTCGCGATAACCTCGAAATTAACCTAGTTAATCCCAAAAATGCAAGCACGTGTCAATCTACTCGATTCCCAATTTCAGGATTTTTTTCCGGGAAAACTAAGGGTTTCCCGGAAAATCGTCACGTTACAATAAAGTTTCACAATTAAATAACCTACTATTTGACGGATTTTCGTCGCGATATCCTCAAAATTAACAGAGTCAACCTCAAAAATGCAAGCACGTGTCAATCCTACTCGATTGGCAATTTCAGGATTTTTTTCCAGGAAAACTAAGGGTTTTCCGGAAAATCGTCACGTTACAATAAAGTTTCAAAATTTAATAACCTACTTTTTGACAAATTTTCGTAGCGGTAACTTAGAAATTAACCGAGTTAACCTCAAAAATGCAAGCACGTGTCAATCCTACTCGATTGCCAATTTCAGGATGTTTTTCCAGGAAAATTAAGGGTTTCCCGGAAAATCGTCACGTTACAATAAAGTTTCACAATTAAATAACCTACTATTTGACGGATTTTCGTCGCGATATCCTCGAAATTAACCGAGTTAACCTCAAAAATGCAAGCACGTGTCAATCTACTCGATTCCCAATTTCAGGAATTTTTCCCGGGAAAACCGAGGCTTTTCCGGGAAATTCCCAAGACAGAAAAAGGTTTTCCACTTCAATAACGTACCTCCTTTGCTTCAAATAACAATACAGGACTAAGTGAACGATTTTTAATGGCTACCGGCACGTCTCGCATATATTACCTACATGTGACCTTTGTTATGGTTACTTTTGTTACTTCCTCGTATATTTAAAAGTGTGTCACAAGGTCGGGGCGACCTTTCGTTCCATTTCCTAACGCCGTATCCTTAAAACCGTTCGCGAGCGTCTAAAAATCTAAAAAAAAATTCGAAACTCCGCGAGAAAACTACTGGAGGAGGTCGATCTTCCCCCCCGCTACCCCACCGAAAACTCCACTATCTCCGCCGTCCCCCATCGTCGTGCATCGTGTTTATCCCATCCCTGTCCCACTTCCACGACCCCCCCTCATATCTCCCCCCCTCGCGCTGAAACTTCGCACCCCCGCCCCTATCGAACTCCCGGAGTTAGGGGAGAGCGGGGTCTATTTTCGGGTCGGACACGTGTCGCCTTGACCTCCAATCCCTTGGAGGGGGGGGGGACGATCGATCCGATCCCCCCCCGCGGCCGAGGGGGGACGCGTACAGGGTGAAACCGACGAAAAACAAAAGGAACTCTCCGGTCACGTGATTGGTCGAAACTGCTTGAAGCCAAGAAAATTTCGCGTTCCATGTGTCATTTCGTCGATTTATTAGCGACAGTTTCATTGGTGCAAAGTTTCTCGCCGCTAGATGTCGCCACCGGTCGATCGCGTAGAGAGATGCCTGTAACATAAGCGGCGCCATCTACGTGACGGTAGGGGAAGTAAACGCCAAGAAAATAGTGACTGCGATTAGGCTTCGCGCCGCTAGATGTAGCCACGTCGCGTAGCGAGAGATGCCTGTAAAGCAAACAGCGCCATCTGCGTGACGGTGGACGAAGTAAAAGGGTGGAAAATAGTACGTAACAGTTATTTTCGGGCGCGCTTTCTCCCGTCTATTTGCGTCGATGCGTCGCCCGTACGGGAATTAATAAGCTTTCCCCGAAATCCGAGTCGTCATCCCGCAGGAACTGCGCGCCTCTCCGTTCTAAAAATAATCCCACGCACTCGCGCGAGATTTTTTTTTTTAAGTAAAAGGTGAGTGAGCGACGGGTTTGGACGCTTTGTTCGCCCTAACGCGTGGGCAGTTACTTCTAATTTTGTCGAAATGTTTTCCTACTTAGACTTGGCTTAAGTCGCCCGGTCGCGTTCGACGTGCTCAGTTTTAAGACAATAGCTGCGCAGTAACCTCGAGGAGTTTCTATCCGGGAGCTGAATTCACTCCGAACGTGCCCGTGAATGCGTCTCGTCAGAAAATAGTGAGGTTATAACATGGAGTAAGTAGAAACACTAACGTTTACCAGTAAACACGCTAATTCGGCTCGAAGGACCAATGAAACTTCCATTCGTACAGTAAGTAACCGACGAGGCTCGAAGGACCAGTCGTACTTCCGAAGCGGATGGTCGTACTATATCCATATCCATAGTAATTGGGCTCGAAGGACCATCGAACTCTCAGCTCGCTAAGCACAGTAAATCGGCTCGAAGGACCATTTCACTTTCAGCTCGCTAAGCACAGTAAATCTGTTCGAGTGACCATTAAACTTTCAGCTCGCTACGTAGAGAAAATCTGCTCGAAGGACCATTCAACATTCAGCTCGTCGGGCACAGTAAACGGGCTCGAAGGACCATTAAATTTTCAGCTCGTTAAATACAGCAAACCGGCTCGAGGGACCATCGCACTAAACGTCGCTTTCCTTTCAGGCCGACGATGGGAAACTCGCCCCCCAGGGAAAACCGCGCCGCCGAGGCCGGGAGCCCGGAAGCGGCGGCCGAGGCGACGCCATCGGCCGAGAGGAGGCGGCAGATACTCGAGCGGAAACGCCTCGAGATCGAGGAGCTGAGGAACGAGGCGAGCTCGTTGAGGCTCGAGAACGAGTCGCTGAGGGGCTCGAGGCTCGAGGAGGCGTCGGAGCTGAGGGAGCGCGTGGAGAAGCTCGAGAAGGAGAAGGAGGACTACAAGACCCTCGTGGTGGCCCTGAGGAACGTCAACGTCGTCGCTAAGCAGATGATCCAACTGAGGGAGGCGCAAATCAAAGAGGTTAGCGGAGGGACGTCGTTCGGCCGCTAGGGGGCGAAGCTAACGCCGCCATCTATCGGTCGGTAGCGGTATTAATGATATAACGCTTTGAGCGCCCCCTGCCGGTCGAACGACGTCACGCCACCGTCATCTACAGGGCATTCGGTGGAGTGTCACCGTTTGCGCCCGCGCAGACACTAACTAACAGGCGATGATTTGCAGCTCGGCGCGAAGCTGGACGACATCGAGCAGCTGATCCCGAGCGAGAGGGAGCACATGAGCATGCGCCGCGAGTACGAGAAGCAGCTGGTCAACATCAGGAACCTCAAGGCGATGTACGAGGAGAAGCAGCGCGCGGAGAGGCGCGAGCGCGAGGCGCTGCGCGCGAACGTCGACGCGCTCAGGGCCGAGCTCGACGCGCAGCTCGGCAGGAACGTCGAGCTCGGGCGGCGCGTCGCCGAGCTCGAGGCGAAGGAGTCGGGCTCGTACGACGAGATCAAGCGGCTCGAGTCGAGCCTCGGCCTCGCTAGGGCGGACGCGAGGCAGCTCGAGGCGGAGCTGTCGGTGATCAACCGGCTGTTCTCCGACGTGCTCATCAGCGACCTCGACAGGCTACACGGCTGCCTCGAGGAGCACCGCGAGCTGCTGACGAGCATCGCGAGCGAGGCGGCGCCGGAGAGCGCCTCGGCGATGCCTCGCGCGCTGCTCGACCTCGTGCTCGCGAAGGGCGGCGATGGCGGCGAGGCGCGCGCCGAGGCGGCGCCGGCGAGGCGGCGCGACATCGCCGAGAGGCTGCCGAAGGTGTGGAAGGTGCTGCTCGAGCTGCTGAGCCACCAGGCGCTGCCGAGGGAGGCGGAGCCGGCGGGCGACGACTCGGCCTGCTACGAGACCGTCGAGGGGCCGAAGGGGCCCGACCTCGTGCTCAGCGTCAGCAAGACGTTCATCAGGCTCAAGGGGCTGATCGTGGAGAAGAAGGCGCTCACCAAGGAGATGGCGAGGATGAAGGAGCTCAACTGCCACCTCGAGAAGAGGCTGCACGAGCAGGAGGCGAAGCTGAGCAGCGTGCAGAGCGAGGTGTCGAAGACGTGGCATCTGGTGAGGAAAAATTCACAGAAAATTCCTAGAAACTCCCATCGCGGTGAAACTCCCCATGGTCCTTTAGTACAGCCTAATTGAAGCACCCTTAAGGTTTGAGGCGAATATCTCGAACGGTTTCGATATAACGGACTTGGGTTTGGAACGTTACACGAAATTTGCTTATGAAACACAGGACTTTAAAAATTCACAAAAAATTCCTCGATACTCCAATCGCGACGAAACTTCCCACGATTCTTTAGTACAGCCTAGTTGAAGCACTTTCAAAATTTGAGGCGAATATCTAAATCGGTTTCGACGTAACGAACTTTTGTGTGTAAAGTTACAAAAAATTCGCTTATACAACACCGGAATATAAAAATTCACAAAAAATTCCTCGAAACTCCAATCGTGATGAAACTACCTAAGATTTTTTAGTACAGTCTAACTGAAACACCCTTAAAGTTTCAGACGATTATCTAAATCGGTTTCGAAGTAACGAACTTGGGTTTGGAACGTTACAAAAATTTACTTATACAACACCGGATTTTCAAAAATTCACAAAAAAAATCCTCGAAACTCCAATCGTGATGAAACTCCCTACGATTGTTTATTAGAGTCTAATTGAAGCACTGTTAAATTTTGAGGAGATTATCTAGATCCGTTTCGATGTAACGAACTTGGATTTGGAACGTTACAAAAATTTACTTATACAACACCGGATTTTCAAAAATTCACAAAAAAATCCTCGAAACTCCAATCGTGGTGAAACTCCCTACGATTCTTTAGTACAGCCTATTTGAAGCACCTTTAAAATTTGAGGCGAATATCTAAATCGGTTTCGAAGTAACGAACTTGGGTTTGGAACGTTACAAAAATTTACTTATACAACACCGGATTTTCAAAAATTCACAAAAAAATCCTCGAAACTCCAATCGTGGTGAAACTCCCTACGATTCTTTAGTACAGCCTATTTGAAGCACCTTTAAAATTTGAGGCGAATATCTAAATCGGTTTCGAAGTAACGAACTTGGGTTTGGAACGTTACAAAAATTTACTTATACAACACCGGATTTTCAAAAATTCACAAAAAAATCCTCGAAACTCCAATCGTGGTGAAACTCCCTACGATTCTTTAGTACAGCCTATTTGAAGCACCTTTAAAATTTGAGGCGAATATCTAAATCGGTTTCGAAGTAACGAACTTGGATTTGGAACGTTACAAAAATTTACTTATACAACACCGGATTTTCAAAAATTCACAAAAAAATCCTCGAAACTCCAATCGTGGTGAAACTCCCTACGATTCTTTAGTACAGCCTATTTGAAGCACCTTTAAAATTTGAGGCGAATATCTAAATCGGTTTCGAAGTAACGAACTTGGATTTGGAACGTTACAAAAATTTACTTATACAACACCGGATTTTCAAAAATTCACAAAAAAATCCTCGAAACTCCAATCGTGGTGAAACTCCCTACGATTCTTTAGTACAGCATAATTGAAGCACCTTTAAAATTTGAGGCGAATATCTAAATCGGTTTCGAAGTAACGAACTTGGGTTTGGAACGTTACAAAAATTTACTTATACAACACCGGATTTTCAAAAATTCACAAAAAAATCCTCGAAACTCCAATCGTGGTGAAACTCCCTACGATTCTTTAGTACAGCCTATTTGAAGCACCTTTAAAATTTGAGGCGAATATCTAAATCGGTTTCGAAGTAACGAACTTGGATTTGGAACGTTACAAAAATTTACTTATACAACACCGGATTTTCAAAAATTCACAAAAAAATCCTCGAAACTCCAATCGTGGTGAAACTCCCTACGATTCTTTAGTACAGCATAATTGAAGCACCTTTAAAATTTGAGGCGAATATCTAAATCGGTTTCGAAGTAACGAACTTGGGTTTGGAACGTTACAAAAATTTACTTATACAACACCGGATTTTCAAAAATTCACAAAAAAATCCTCGAAACTCGAATCGTGATGAAACTCCCTACGATTCTTTATTACAGTCTAATTGAAGCACTGTTAAATTTTGAGGCGATTATCTAGATCCGTTTTGATGTAACGAACTTGGGTTTGGAACGTTACACAAAATTTGCATGTACGAGACCGAATTTTAAAAATTCGCAAAAATTTAATCGAAACTCCAATCTACTTAAAATTGAAACCCCCATCGCCTCTCATAAAGCCACCGTGTATCAAAACACCCCAAAATTCCCCTACCGACCGCTCGCCTCGAACCCCGCCGATCCCACCGCCATCTAACCGCCCATTCTCGCATATCCCACTTCTGACACTCCAAACGCGCAGAAACCCTAAATTTTCCCTCTCTCTCTCTCTCCCCCCAGGTCGGCAAGATCCAGAAGCAGCACCGCCTCCTCCACACGCAGGAGAAGGTGCTGCGCTACGAGCTCGCGCAGAAGCGCAAGCTCCTCAACGAGCTCAAGGAGGAGCTCGAGAGCGGCCGCGAGAAGTGGGCGCAGGCGCGCGAGAAGAACGACGACACGGCCGAGCGGTGGCGCCTGCTGCGCGACGAGTTCGCCTCGAGGCGAGGCAACGCGACCGAGGAGGAGAGCGGCTTCAGCGACGACGGCGACGACACCGACTGAACCGCCGTCTAGCGTTCGTATGCGGAGAGTACAAGTGAATTTGTTGTTGTTAGTTTACGGATTAAAAATTTTTTTTTTACTCTACTGACATGACATTTTTACGGCTCGAAGGACCATTGCGACGTCTACACGCTCACGCCATCATTACTCAACTACAGTTTTCTATGTACCTTATCGCCCTATCGATCCTGTATCGATACTCGTCGACTTCCCCCTCGTTCCCGTCGAAACCGTCGATCCTTCCCGAAGTCTCCCGAAGCTCCTCGAGCAGCTCGAAGTAACCCGACGAGTCGTACTTATCGAACAGTCTCCTCAGGCCTTCGTCGAGGCTCGAACGTTCCGTCTCCGACCTCTTCTCGTCGATGCTGCGCATGAGCTCCTCTACGGCTCGGGCCAATCGCAGCGTCTCCTCGCTCGCGCGCAGCGCCCTCTCCTGGTCGGCCGCGTCGGCGTCGATGGAATCGGACAGCGCGAGGATCTCCTTCGCCTTGTCGCTGGAAGAAAACGTACGCGATTAGAGGGGGGAGGAGGCAGGTGGATGGAGTGGGGGGTAGCTTACAGGTTGTCGGTGGCGACATCTAGGGATTTATTCAGGACGTTCCGAGCGCGCTCGAAGTCGAGTAATTTCGTTAATTTCGCGAATAAATCCTTCAGCTGTCGTTTGTGGGCGTCGAAGCAAGTCACGTTCTTATTTTTCTGAGAAAATAAAAAAGGCAGGTTAGGATTGGACGAAAAACACCCCGCCCCCGGCCACGCCCAATCCCCTCGTTGCGCCTCCCTCATGGGCGTGCGCATTCTTTTAACCACGCCCACTGACGATCCTGATTGGCCTCACCTGCATCGAAGAGTCCAATAGCGTCATCTCGTCCGACGTGCTGTAAGGGAGGTTCGTCAGCGAGTCCCTCCTCTCCTCCCACTTATCGACGAACCCGGCGTACTCGATCAGTTCCTTATCGATCGCTCCCGATCGGTCCCGAGGCGTCGCGACGGGCGCCTGAAAGCGAAAATTCTGGAAAATTTCGAAAAAAACACCCTGGAAAAACCGCCCACCGTCGAGTTCAAACCTCGCGTGACGTCATCGAATCGGAATCGATCCGATTCCCGATCGATCCCCCTCAGTTCCTCGAGCAATCCCATCGCGTCCCGCGCGACGATCGACGATCGATCTTTAATCGACGCGGCGTCGTCGAGGGATTTCTTCGATTTTTCGTCGGCGGCCTCGAAGCGATCGATCAGATCCTTCAGCGCCTCCTCCGATACGTCGTAACGCCGCAAGATGGCGTCCGAGCTCGATCTGATCGAATCTAAACGGGAAATTTCGAGGTTATGTCGCCCGGGGCGGCGTAAAGCCACGTCACTTACCCTCGACGCGTCGTAAGTCGCTCCTGCGCGACGCGTAGCATCCGTCGTCGTCGCACGCGCATCCGACCTGCGCGATCAACGCGCAGACTAGCACCAGACACGTCCGCATCGCCACGTGGTATCTACGGTATTGATCGATTTATCGTCAATGCGGACGCGTCATCGCTTATCTCTCCTGCGAAAATAAGGAAGATTGCTTAAGTAACGTCGACCTAATTTTCCTCGAAGGGAACGAACTTGATGGTCGAGCGCCATCTATGGAGCAAGTGCGCTACTCAACGTTATAACAGTTACTTAGACAGTTTCCTACTAAGCATTAGAAGAAATTTCCATAACCTTCCAAACAAGTTTTTCCACCGGTTCCTAGATGGCGCTTATCAAAGAAAATTATTGATTTTTTTGATATATGTACTTAGTAAGTTAAGTAATAATGTTTGAAATGTCTAATAATTTTGGTTAAGTATTAATGGCACTTAACAATGCCATTACAGTTCTCTTACCGTGGTCGATACGATGGCTAAAACCATGGTAAACGGTTAATCAAGGGCCTCATGGTACGGAACCGGCTTTATTTCCAGTCCACAAGAACATCATTTACCCATAAATGCTACAAATGCAAAGCGAAGGCTCGACCGACCCATCAATCCTTGTACGTGATGGTGTAGAACGTCCTCAGCGAGAGGCCGAACCCGACGGCTGCCAGCCCGACGGTCGCGAGGTACAGCAGGCGGTCCTTGGTGCCGCCCTTGAGGTGGACCGGCGTGCCGTCCTCCACCTGAAACGCGCCGTGCTTAGACCCGTCACGGTACGGTCACGGTACTCACCTGCATCCGTTTCTGGATCTCCTTGAGGCGCTTGAACCGAGGCGTCGGCACCTCGACGACGTTCGGGCTCGAGCTCGAGCTCCTCGCGGCGACTCTGGCCAACGAGGCGAGGCGCTGCCGGATAACAAAGGTGATGAGTTATAGGGAGCTTAACTTAAAGTATCACAGTCTAACGCACGTGATGGTCGGTGAAGACTTAACCAGAGGTGATTAGACTGTGAGGATATGGGCATCATTACATAAGATATCATAGGTGGTGGAGGTGTAGTTACCTAAACGAAAGCGTCACAGTCTAACGCACGTTATGGCCGGTGAAGACGTAACCAGAAGTGATTAGACTGTGACGATATGGGCATCATTACATAAGGCACCATAGGTGGTGGAGGCGTAGGTACGTTCTTCGATGATTAATCGACGGTTTAAGGGAGGCGAGCTTAAAGTAATCGTCGACTTACCATCGGGGCGTTCATTTTCCTGGACGAATCAACGAGCTGATCTTCCTGGCACGACTTCGAGCACGTAAGAAATGCTAGGTTAAGTCGCTCGAGGTGAAAATGTCAAATTTCACGCACCTCCGACGTTCCCCAATAGATGGCGCCGCCACGGACTTACCCCACTCAACAGATGGCGCTCTTCACGAAACAAATAAAGCACCTACTGACGAGGTGTCGCTACGCAGCGCCAGATGTCGCCCCATAAGAACTGACATCGCAGCGAAGGCGTCGCTCCGATAGATGGCGCGCCCGCCTCGATCTCTGCCCCGGCGGCCATCTTGGCCGCGTCCACCCCCGTGCCTGCGCAGAAGTGGTGGGGGGGGGGGATGGTCGTGGAAACGGAAAAGAAAAACGATGGAAATCTAAAACCAGAGTTTTCAATTTTTATTTAAATTGTACTTCTCAATAACAAATATACGTGTGAACTGGGCCTCGGGAGGGGGGGGGGGTAACCGACTGCGGGAGCGGGGCAGGGCAGGGGGGAATACGACTACGATCCGAAATGGGAGGAAAAAAACCAACATTTTTCACAAAAAAAACCGATTCTCGAGAGAAAAAAAAATTAATAAACACGAGCGGTCCTGGGAAAGTGGAGGGGGTCGGAGTGGTGGGGGGAATAACGCTTATGTGTGTATGTGTGTGTAAAAGTGTGTATGTGTTTTCATGTGTTCTGTGCATACGCTACGAAACGATCTATATATATAATATATATATAATATGCGAGAATTGGGAGGGGGGATACGAGGTGGCGGGAGCAACGGGGAGGGGGTACGTGACTTTACGTGAAAAATACATCGTAATTATTATCATTTTTTTATTCCTACTATTACACAGATCCGGATTAAGGACGAGGGAGAAGTGGCGGCGGGGGGAGGGGCGGGGGGCGATGCGCAGAGCAATGCGCCGGCGCGCAGCGTCCTCGGTTCGAACTGTCATTTACCGTTTAAATTAATCGAATTAATTCATATGAATAATAATAATAATAATAAATAACCTTAATAATAATAATAATAATAATTGTAATAAGCGTTAAATGGCAAGAATAAATATGGCGATAAATAACGATACCTACAATTAGCGACACTAATAGTATTACGTGTATATTGGCAAATAATACGAGTAATAATTAAAAAAAATATCACAAAATAATACGTAATTTTATTTTGAGGTTAGCCGGGTCGGTGGGTGCGCTATTACGTAATTTCGACGGTGCGCATGTCTTTTTTCGATTTGTTCGTTAAATGCTTATCGGAGATCTACTAGTATGTAATGATACTTGGAATGTGTGTGTTAGCGCCGTAAGTGTCACATTACGTAATAGTCGCGTCTAGAATTTTCAGAAGAGTGACGCGAATTTAAAATAGTTGTTTTTTTTCTCTCGTGGAAAGAGAAACTTTCCGTCGATCGGAATTAATTTTGTTTACGCGACCAATGGAATTAGTCCAAATAAACAAAATCACGTTTCATTGGCTAATAAATATTCCCATCTCCAAAACGTAAATGTTTATAAATACTCCAAACAGGTCGCGGGACATAAAAAAAATGTAATATTTAAAATAATACGAAAAGATTACTTGAAGCGTAGCGACGATCCTCGAAATTATCGATAATTCGCGTCGAACTTGATCGGCGGCCATTTTGCGCGCTCGACCTTGAACGACGGCCATTTTGCTAGCCTGACCTTGAACGGCGGCCATTTCGTCGACAGCATTAAGAGGGTACGTTCGGACGTCACAACCGGCGCGAAATAAGTACAAGTCTGGCCATCCATTTCGTTTTTCCGTTCGAACCGAGGACGTCATCGACGACACCCCCCACCCCACCTCTTCCCCCACCACTTTCTAAAATTATCTCTCTCCAGTGACGTAGCCAATTACTTCCTCTTCACATATATATCGTATATTTATAATATATCAACTGTCAGTCTTTTTTACCCAAAAGAAATGTCCAACACTGTCTTAATAATTAATTATTATTATTAATTTTATTATTATTATTATTTAAAATATATTACGGGAGAGATTCCTTTTACTATCATTGGTCGCTTTTGTTAAAAGTATCATGTGTAGGCGTATCGGATCGGGGAGTGGGGAGAAACAAAATGGCGCCCGTCCCGCCGGCGACGTCACATCCAATATACACAAGGGGGGTTCGTTTATACGCGCACACTTAAACGGAGGGGGGAGACGTCTTCTAACAGCCGGGACGGACGAAGAAGAGAGGGGGGCAGGGAGGGGAGAGTACGGGACGTCATTACAAAAAAAAAAAGAAGAAAAATGATTAATTACAATAATAATTAATAGTAATGGTGTGTCGCCTGGGACTTTTTCGGATTCTTATCACAGATTTCTCCCTATACTCGCTTAAATTTCTCTTTTTTTTAAAATATTTTTGTAAAAATATCTCCAAGCCGCCATCTTTATTGTCATGTCAATATGGCGTGCGAGAGGGTCAAAAGGCCATCTAGTCGAATGGGGTTTTTTTTCGTCTCGGCCGTCTCGACGGGGACGCGAGCGCCATCTCTGCGGTTCAAGATGGCGTCGGGAGCGGGAGGGGGGGGGGGGTGAAGGAAGGAGGAGGAGGAGGATGCGCAGGTGGCGTTTTTATTGTCACCTTCGAAGACTCGACGCCATCTCGTGTCGAATTCTATTCGTTTCGTCATTTAATATTTTTTTTTTAAATTAATTTATCACAGCACGTAATGCACACATTTTGACACGTGTCATATCATTTGAATAGAAAAAAAAAATTACAACAGATAGAGCTCGGAAAGAGCCCCAGGCAACCTGCGATACACGGAAAAACAAAAAAAAAAAATAATAATATTACACAATTTGTTTTTTCTTTCCATTCTGTATATATATAATATATATTTAAATACATTTATATAATATATAATAATAATAATAATAATTAGTGTGTGTATAAATTATCGAGGGGGGAGGTGAGGGGAAGAGTGGGTGGGGCGTATATAAAACGTACAAATCCAAGGGGGCGGGGAGGCGTTCCTTCAACGAAAACGCCCCCTTTACCTTCACGTGGGCGTGGCCTGACGTCGCTCCTCCCCTTAGCGTTACGGTGGGCGCGGCCGGTCTCTCCATTAGGCCGTTTCGTACACGACGAGGTTACAAGGGGCGCGGTCGACGCGTAAGGCGCTCTACATTTTCCAACCGCGCCCACTAGTGACGGACCACGCCCCCTCCGCCCCCTCCCGCCTGGTACCGTCGGGGGCGGACGCCGCGCCCCTCGCGACCAATCACACAGCGACATATAGAGTACATTTACACAAATCACCGTCCGAGGGGAGAGGGGGGCGCCGATCGGGGCATGCGCGCCGTCCTAAAAGTATAGGAACCTTGTCGCGCGACACTCGGGGAGTGGGGGGGGGGGGGCGTGGCCCGCGCACGGGAGTCTCACCGCGGTCCGGGATTGGGCGGGGCGGGGGTCGCACGAGAGTCCGGGGCCGCGGGCGGCGCCTCATCGCAGCGCGAGCGCCAGCGACGCGGCGACGAGGAGGAGCGTCGCGACGCGCCGTCGTCCGCCGGCGGCGCCGCCTAGCGTCAGCTCCTCGCTCTTGACGACCTCGTTGGGGTGCTTGCCGCCGTACTGCTTCGACTTCTTGGTCGTCTTCTGCGTCGGCGCGGGCGGCGCCGTCGGCTGGGGCGGCGCCCGCTGGGTCGAAGGCGGCGGCGGCGTCGGCGGCGGGGGCGGCCGCGTCGCCTCCGGAGGGGGCGGCGCGTACTGCGGCGGGGGCGCGGCCGCGGGCGGCGCCGCGCCGGGCGCCCCGCCCCCGCCCCACACCTTGAAGACGATCTTCATGTTGTGCGTCGTGCAGCGGCCGCCGATGCGCCTGTGCAGGTCGTCGCTCGTCGACGTCGAGATGAAGTAGTAGTCGTGGCCTGCGGACAAGCCGTCAAGTCATGTGTGCTCGCCATTGAGAGTTTTCCGAAATTGATGGAATTTCGAAATTTCTCTCTCCAAAAAAATTATCGTAACTCAAAAACCATCCGAGCTATGAAGTTGAAATTTTACGGGGACGTAAACAGAACGTTCTTTTACGTTTCCACAAAATTTTATCAAAAATCCATTTATAGCATATTTTTTACAATTTTTTGAATTAGATGTTTGGGCTCCATTTTGAAAAAATTTCAAATTTCGTTTCCAAAAAAATTGTTATAACTCCAAAAACTGTTTAACTTATGAAGTTGAAATTTCATGAACACGTAAATAGAACATTCTTTTACGTTCCCACCGAGTTTTATCCAAATTTCATGTATAGCAAATTTTTTAAAATGTTTTGAATCCGACATGCGCGCCCCAAAAAGAGAAACTTCGACGACTCATTAAACTAACGGTCATAATTTCCACGTGCCTTTAAAGAGGCGGTTGTAATTTCATATAGCGATTAAACAGACCTCAGTAAATCACCAGGTGGAGTTTCATGAAACTACACGTTATAGAAAATTATTTACGAATTTTCCAAAATTTTAAAATTTCGTTTTCAAAAAAATTGGCGTAACTCAAGAACCGTTTGACCTATGAAGTTGAAATTTCATGAGTACGTAAACAAAACATTCTTTTTCGTTCCCTCCAAGTTTCATCCAAATTCCATGTATAACAAATTTTTTACAAATTTTTGAATTCGACGTTCGCCCTCTAAAAACGAGAATTCGACGACTCGTTAAATGAACGCTCATAACTTTCACGTGTCTTTAACGAGACGATTGTAATTTCGTACACCGATCAAACAGACCTCAGTAAATCACCAGGTGGAGTTTCATGAAACTACACGTTACAGAAAAATATTTACGACTTCTCTAAAATTTCAAAATTTCGTATCCAAAAAAATTGTTATAACTCAAAAACTGTTTAACCTATGAAGTTGAAATTTCATGAACACGTAAATAGAACATTCTTTTACGTTCCCACCAAGTTTTATCCAAATTCCATGAAAAGTAAATTTTTTACAATTTTTTGAATTCAACGATCGCGTTCGAAAAGTGAAAATTCTGCAACTCGTTAAATTAACGGTCATAACTTCCACACGCTTTTAACGAGATCGTTTTAATTTTGTACACCGATCAAGTAGACCTCAATTAATCACCAGGTGGAGTTTCATGAAGCTACACGTTACAGAAAATTATTTACGAATTTTCAAAAATTTTCAAATTTCGTTTTCAAAAAAATAGTCGTAACTCAAAAACCGTTCGACCTATGAAGCTGAAATTTCATAAGGACGTAAACAGAACATTCTTTTACGTTCCCACCAGGTTTCATCCAAATTCCATGAAAAGTAAATTTTTTACAATTTTTTGAATTCAACGATCGCGTTCGAAAAGTGAGAATTCTGTAACTCGTTAAATTAACGGTCATAACTTCCACATGCTTTTAACGAGATCGTTTTAATTTCGTACACCGATCAAGTAGACCCCAGTTAATCACCAGGTGGAATTTCATGAAGCTACACGTTACAGAAAATTATTTACGAATTTTCAAAAATTTTAAAATTTCGTTTTCAAAAAAATAGTCGTAACTCAAAAACCGTTCGACCTATGAAGCTGAAATTTCATAAGGACGTAAACAGAACATTCTTTTACGTTCCCACCAGGTTTCATCCAAATTCCATGAAAAGTAAATTTTTTACAATTTTTTGAATTCAACGTTCGCGTTCGAAAAGTGAGAATTCTGCAACTCGTTAAATTAACGGTCATAACTTCCACATGCTTTTAACGAGATCGTTTTAATTTCGTACACCGATCAAGTAGACCCCAGTTAATCACCAGGTGGAATTTCATGAAGCTACACGTTACAGAAAATTATTTACGAATTTTCAAAAATTTTAAAATTTCGTTTTCAAAAAAATAGTCGTTACTCAAAAACCGCTTGACCTATGAAGCTGAAATTTCGTGAGGACGTAAACAGGGCATTCTTTTACGTTCCCACGAAGTTTCATCCAAATTCCACGTATAGCAAATTTTCTACAATTTTTTGAATTTTTTGGCGGAGTCGTGGCAACCCTTTTTTCAACCCCACGGGAGTTCCAAGGAAGTAACCCAAATTCTCGCCGTCGGCCGCGCAGTCCGCCCTATCATAAACCACTAACAGCGCCTGAATTATTCAAAAACTAAAAGAGTCGGGGCGCAAAAAAAATCGAACCGCCAATCAGAGCGGTCGAAGAAAAAAAATCATATCACGTTCTAATTTTTTTATTACCGGGGCGGATCGATTCGTCTCACGTGAATTATTCACGGAGGATTCCCCGACTATTTTCCCGGAGCCGAGGGAACGACGGCGCCCCCGATTGGCCGGCCCGCGATCGCTATCTGGCCAATAAGGGGTAAATGAGAGGGAAAGAGCGGAAGTTTCCGCCGTTTTTTCCCGTCCCTGGTACATAAATTCGTTACCAGCGAGGAAGCAAATCGCTCATGTGATTAGATACGCTATGTATTAGATAGAGGGGGGAATCCCCTTACGACTCCCAGGAACTCCCGACGACCCGGCACGGGTTACGTCCGTTACCCACGGGTCGATAATGCGACGGCCGGAGAAACCCGGACCCCGTGCGGTAATACGTTACCGCACGGCCGTCGCGTAATCCGCCCCGTTACTCACCGGGCAGGAACTCCAGCCCCCCCGGCTGCGGCGTGAACGGCCTGAAGGTGATCGTGAAGTACATCAGCTTGTAAGGCTTGTCGCACACCGCGATTATCCTCGGGTTCGGATTCGTTATCCTGCACGTCTCGTACTCGTCCTTCGACACGTTGTATATTATGTACTTCTCCATCTCCTCGTCCCTGGTGCCGGGAGTGTACACGGGACAGATCAGGTTCACCTGGAAGAGGAACGAATTTAGCGGGTTCCGGCGAAGGAACGAGGCGAATCGGTCCGGGAATAAGGGAGTTACGGTCTCGGGAAGGTCGGGGCCCAAGATGGCCGACGGGGGAATTCAAAATGGCGGATGCGCCGTGGAGAATCTAAACGGGAGGCGGTGGTAGGGACGAACGCCCTCGGATCGGTCGGAGGAGGTCGAGAATATCGGATTCAAGATGGCCGACGAGGAATTCAAAATGGCGGATGCGCCGTGGAGAATCTAAACAGGAGGCGGTGGTAAGGACGAACGCCCTCGGATTGCTCGGAGGAGGTTCCATTTTACCTTCCGACCAATGAGAGGCGTCCATTCGACCTCGAAACGGCCATCGGTCCAGGGACGACGCAGCTAAGGGCGGGAGAATATCGGATTCAAGATGGCCGACGAGGAATTCAAAATGGCAGAAGCGTGCCCTCGTGAATACAGGATCTAAACTGGAGGCGGTTAAGAAGGCTCCATTTTACTTCCCGACCAATGAGAGACGTCCTTTCGACCTTGAAACTGCAAGAGGAAAACGTGCCATTGGCCCAAATCGCAAGAGGATTAATTTTAGAACGTTTCAGTGAAAGAACGAGGCGAATCGGTCCATGGACGGCGCAGCTACGGGCGGGGGAAGATCGGATTCAAGATGGCCGACAGGGGAAATCAAAAATGGCGGAAGCGCGCCTTTATATAAATCCAGGATCTCAACTGGAGGCGGTGGTAAGGACGAACGCTCTCGGATTGGTCGCAGGAAGTTCCACTTAACTTTCCGACCAATGAGAGGCTTCCTTTTGACCTTGAAACTGCAAGAGGGGAACCTGTCATTGGCCCAAATAGAAAGAGGATTAATTTTAGAACGTTTCAGTGAAGGAACGAGGCGAATCGGTCCATGGACGGCGCAGCTACGGGCGGGGGAAGATCGGATTCAAGATGGCCGACGGGGGAAATCAAAATGGCGGAAGCGCGTCTTTTTATAAATCCAGGATCTCAACTGGAGGCGGTGGTAAGGACGAACGCCCTCGGATTGGACGGAGGAGGCTCCACTTGACTTTCCGACCAATGGGAGACGTCCTTTCGACCTTGAAACTGCAAGAGGGGAACCTGTCATTGGCCCAAATAGAAAGAGGATTAATTTTAGAACGTTTCAGTGAAGGAACGAGGCGAATCGGTCCGCGGGCGACCAAGCTACGCCAGGGGGAGGTCGGGTTCAAGATGGCCGTCGGAGGAATCCAAAATGGCCGACGGAGAATTTCAAAATGGCCGACGGAGCAATTCAAGATGGCCGACGGGGGAATCCAAGATGGACGAGGGCCGAATCCAAAATGGCCGAATCGGGGCGGTACCCACCTGGTCGTACTCGAACTTGAGGTTGTTCCTGTTGACGTCGATGACGTTATCGGTGTTGTCTATCCTGAAGATCGGATTGGAGCTGTTCCAATGGATCGTGTAGAACTTCGCGCCGTTCGGCATCGTCGTCAGCACGAAGAAGAACCGGTGCAGGTGCGCAAGCGTCAGGAGGACGAACGCCCTCACGACTATCGTCGCGAACATGATCGACGGGCCCGATCGGGCTGCGCAAGTCGAACACGGATCAACTCGATCCGGCGCAGCCGCCGCTCCCTCCGTCTACCTTCAACATCGTCTCGGACCTCCTTATTACCACCTCATAGCGAGTGCTCAGCTCCTGCCTGTAGGGGGCGCTCGTCCCGTCATGACGACCGCCGCGTCGATCCCATTCTCGCGTTGCCCTCGACGCCGTATTCGTTGTGTGCGCGCTCTGCTCGTCGGTCACATGACTATTGCCGCGCGTGCGCCCTGCAACAAGAAAAAACAACTCCGTTAGTCCCGAGATGGCGGCCAGATCCGAGGCGGGCGGGGCCGAAACGGCCGCGGGAGCGACCCGCCTAAACGGGCGTGGCCGGCGGGAAAAAGGGGGCGGAGACGACACCTGGTAGGGGGGAGCGGGGGAGATGGTCCCGAACCGACGATAAACTAAGGCACACTAAAGGATGGTCGTGATGACTAAAATTTCACTTTCGCCACTCGCGACGACATTCCCCCATTAATTATTATTTCCAGGGATATGACGTAAGGTGAGGGAAGGTTCTGGAAGGATGGGGAGGGGGGTGACGCGGGAATACAAAACAGGAATTAGCCCCCTGCCCCGTACCTTCCCCCCTTCGTCCTTTCTCTCATTCCACATTGTACGATCTCCCTACCTCCCTCCCTCCCTCTCCCCCTCTCTATAGATATATATGTATTTATTAAGGTTTCGGATTACTAATTGGAAAGTATCGATTTCCCTAGGGCGAACTGGGGAAGAGCTGAAAAAGCGAAAGGGAGAGTCTATAAGAGATGGAATTATTTCTTGGGGGGATGATGTACCTGGACGTCCCTTCTCGAGGGGGGGGGAGGGACGTCCTGATTGGATTCCCGAAGGAATTATCTTCTTTTTTAACTTAAAAGCATCACTTAATTACTTCAATCATCTCCTAATTATTAATACGGGGGGTCTAAAAAAAGCGTACGACCCGCCCCCCCTCTTGAAAACACCCGAACTATCGAGTACGCGCGCCCCGATCTCCCCCCATCTAATTTCGAGACGTTTGATCGAATTATTTCGTCGCGCTCGCTCACCTTATCAATTAAACAATTATGATTCCTCGCGCCACTTACCCCATCTCCCCCACTTGTAGCGAACACGTGTTAAATTAAAATTATCACCCCCCACCACCACCCCGCCCCGTTTCGCAGCCCCTCGGACCAATTGAATTAGCCGGGATCGATCGAAGTCGTGTTATCGACGTTTTCGATTGGTCACTCGTCCCCGGGGCCCCTTATTGGTCGAGAGGGCACTCGAGATTGGTCCGTGTACGCGTCCCTCGTGCCCTCCTTTCCATTGGATGGAGTGGCTCGGACGGTGAGGTCGAACGTGCGTTTGATTGGCCCGAGACGTTTAACCTCTCCGCCGGGTACTTTCGAGCCGGGCGCCATTTTGATTTTTTTTTCTCGGAATGTCTTTCTTTCGATGCAACTCTACGTTTTCAGTCATCGCCATCTTGAAAGCACTCGCCGTTGATACGACGCCATCTTAATTCGTTTTCGCGCGGTTTTTCTTTTATAAAACATTTTGTTAACGCCATTTTGCTTTTACTTACGAACTGTTAATTTGACCACTTGATTTCCAACTTTAGCTATGTCGCCATTTTGAATCTGGCAAAATTTGAATAACGTCCATCATTAAAACGCCATTTTGTTTACTTTAGCGGCCATTTTGAATCTAACACACAAATTTATTAACGTTCCTCCTTAATGCGCCATTCTGTATTATCCTTTCGGTGCCATTTACTCTTACTTTCCGACGGTCGTTCGCGTTTTCGCCTATTATCATCCGTCGCCATTTTGAATCTACACTAGTTTAACACGCCATCTTGCGATTACCACACTACGTCATTTCCTTTGCTTCCCAGTGATTTTTCTTACTCATTTTTTAGTATTCCAAAGTCATTCCTCGTTAATACGCCATTTTGAATTTATATCACGACGCCATCTTGTTTTCGTCTTGATCCTCCTCGTCACTCATTTTGCTTTTATTTCCATTATTATGGATCTTCGACGCTACTTCAATAATGCTCGCCGTACGACGCCATTTTGATTTCATTTTTCGACGCCATTTTACCGAAAATATCGCTCGACTTCAACTCCTCGTAACATCCTTGATTATCGTCCGATTTTAAAAATTCTTTCGCCGACTTATCGAGCTCGCTTCGCTTTATAACGTCCCTAAGTACGATCGACGCACCGTAACGATCAAATAATATACAGGGCGTTGAAGTTGATACAATTTATTCCCAAAAAAAAAGGTACGGTTTGATTGAAACGTGTCCGCTCGCTCCTGCCTTTTACTTAATTGTTATTTTTACGCGAAACCACAATAAATAAAACGTTGACGATTTATTTTCCGTCTCGTAACCATTAAAAGCCCATCCTGTTTATTTTCCAGCGCAGCGCGAGAGGGGAGGGGAGGGGGGAGGGGGGGAAATAGAAAACAAAATAGACGCACGCACGCGAGCCTTCCCTTTGAAGATTCGCGACGAGCGTTTTCCGCCACGGAAATAGTCGCGCGGGCACGTGCGCGCGCGCATGCGCGCGCCTTCGAGAAGATCCGAAAGCGACGGGGTGGGGGAGGGGGAAGGCGGCGAATGCGGCGTACGCTAATTGACTGAGTCGATAAAATTAGACGTTTGAAAGGAAAGTCGAATTTATTTTATTCCTCGTCTAAAATTAGAAGAGTCCCTCGCCAGACGAGGGGTCTTCGACGGAAAGTACAATAAAAACTAGGGAATCTCGACACGAGGACCAATAGGATAGTTCCTTCGATTTTCAAAACTAATTTTTCACCGTTTAACTCCCCCCCCCCCCAAAAAAAATATAGAATAATCTAGAAGCTTATGTACTAGTAGAACGTTCTAGAGGAAATTTCGAAAGATAATTACAGTTCTATGAATGATTCTAGAAGCGATCATAGCGTCAAAGAAAGAAACTACACCGCCTTTGCAGCACATTCTAGAATCTAGAATGACGTACGGGTGTCTACAGGTATAAAATAATCTAGAAGGGATCCATAGAAGATCGATGCTTGAAACTCGCGTTAACCCAAAAAATAAATGCAGGACGCGACGACTTCGACAAAAATTTCAATGACAATTTTATACCATAGAACGTTCTAGAAGGAAGTTTTAGAAGCGCGATGGTAGATTTCATTATGATCTGGAATGAGTCGCGCATGCGCAGTGTCGTGAAACGGCCCAGTGGAGATTTATAGAAGGTAGAAGATAGATTTTAGAGCCTCGTGTAACTTGAAAGCTTCTACATCCGTAGAACGTTCCAGAGCAAATTTCGAAAGAAAATCCTAGGGCTATGAAGGATTCTAGAAGCAACCGCACTGCTAAGAGCGCCGAAAGAGGAAATTATAGCATAATTGCAGCACATTCTAGAATCTAGAATAGAATAATCTAGAAGGGATCCGTAGAAAGTTGATGATGAAACTCGCGTTAACCCAAAAAAAAACAACTGCACAGACGCGACGATTTCGACAAAAATTTCAATGAAAGATTTATACCGCAGAACGTTCTAGAAGGAAGTTTTAGAAGCGCGACGGTAGATTTTCATTATCTATAATGGCTCGCGCATGCGCATCGCCGTGAAACGGTCCAGTGAAGATTTACAGAAGGTAGAAGATAGATTTTAGGGCCTCGCTTAACCTGGAGGCTTCTATATCCGTAGAACGTTCTAGAGGAAATTTCCTCAAAAACACCTAAAACCAAACATATTAAAACCCGAGTTAACCCAAAAAAAAACTGCAGGGCGCGACGACTTTGCAATTTTCAAAAAAATTTCAATGAGAATTTTATACCATAGAACGTTCTAGAAGCAAGATGGTAGATTTCTATGATCCAGAATGGCTCGCGCATGCGCATCGCCGTGAAACGGTCCAGTGAAGATTTACAGAAGGTAGAAGATAGATTTTAGAGCCTCGCTTAACATGGAGGCTTCTATAACCGTAGAACGTTCTAGAGGAAATTTCCTCAAAAACACCCAAAACCAAACATATTAAAACCCGAGTTAACCCAAAAAAAAACAACTGCAGGACGCGACGATTTCGACAAAAAAATTTCAATGAGAATTTTATACCATAGAACGTTCTAGAAACACGATGGTAGATTTCTATGATCCAGAATGGTTCGCGCATGCGCATCGCCTTGAAACGGTCCAGTGAAGATTTACAGAAGGTAGAAGATAGATTTTAGAGCCTCGCTTAACCCGGAGGCTTCTATATCCGTAGAACGTTCTAGAGGAAATTTCCCCAAAAACACCCAACCCCAAACATATTAAAACCCCAGTTAACCCAAAAAAAAACAACTGCAGGACGCGACGATTTCGACAAAAAAATTTCAATGAGAATTTTATACCATAGAACGTTCTAGAAACACGATGGTAGATTTCTATGATCCAGAATGGTTCGCGCATGCGCATCGCCTTGAAACGGTCCAGTGAAGATTTACAGAAGGTAGAAGATAGATTTTAGAGCCTCGCTTAACCTGGAGGCTTCTATATCCGTAGAACGTTCTAGAGGAAATTTCCCCAAAAACACCCAACCCCAAACATATTAAAACCCCAGTTAACCCAAAAAAAAACAACTGCAGGGCGCGACGACTTCGACAAAAAAAATTTCAATGAGAATTTTATACCATAGAACGTTCTAGAAGCAAGATGGTAGATTTCTATGATCCAGAACGGCTCGCGCATGCGCACCGTCGTGAAACGGTCCAGAAGGCACAAGCCAGATTCTAAAGATTAAGTCCCTAGGGATCGCAAAAGCCCACCCATAAATTAGTAGGGACGCTAACACCATACAAGGGGGGGAAAGAAATCTAGGCATATCTAGATTCCAAATTGAATCCCCGTTTCCTCCCCTTGTAAAAGTGATTAAATTTATTCCGGGCGATAAAAAGAAAGAAACGTGTCGAAAGAATAAATCATTTGATATGCATCGTCGAATCATTTCCTCGACGAGAGAGAGAGAGAGAGAGAGAGAGAGAGAAAATCGAGGGATGGAAATAGGGGCGAGTTGCGCGCAGGTGATCCGCCCCCCACCACCGCCGCCACCCCCTAGTTCGATAATCATCTTCACGGAAGCGATTACGAGGAGGGGGCGCGAAAGAAAAGCGGGAAAATTCGAGGGGCGCGTGCGCGGCCGCGCGCTTATCCTAAACGCCCGTTTAATCCCGATCTACCGGCGGGGGAGGGGGGCGCTTCTAGATTCTAGAGGAAAATTTTTCATCGAGGCGGATTCCGTAATGGCGGCGGCGTGGGCGAAGCGGAAAGTGAGAGCGCGAGGGAATTGCTTCGCGCTTATTCACCGCGTTGAAGGCGCGTACCTCGCTTTTACGTAAACGTCTAAATAAGCGAGGATTAGCGCGTTAATTTAACGATGAAAGACCGTTTTGTGCTCCTTTTGCGAAACATTGAGACGTTAAAACGTCGATTAGCGCCTTCGGAACGCTATTACGTAACGTCGGACGACGAATCCGCCATATTAAAACCGTTTTAAACCTTGAAAAAAAAAAACTCAAAAATTAATCCAAACCGCCATTATGGATGTTTCAAAATGGTTCCCAGCTATTAAAAATCTGCACTGTCGCCATCTTGTATTCAAAATGGCCGCTTAAAACACCCTCACCGCCATTACGAAAGTTTCTATTCGTTCCATGGTTCGTATATGGAATTTTAAATTTTTGTAGCGGTGCACTATCGCCATCTTGTTCTTTTCGAAACGTCGTCAAAAATCCAAACAGCCGTTATGGAAATGGCGATTTTTCAAAATGGCTGAAAGATATCGAAGGAAATAGTCTGAAATTTTCGTAAAAACGATGATATTTCGAAACCCCGAACCATCGCCATCTTGTCCAATTGTTCTAGCATGTGTTCAAGATGGCCGTTCAAAAAAATCACAACCGCCATTATGGAAGTTAAGCATTTTTAAAGGGTTCGTATATTAAAGACCATATTAAATTTGTGTTAAAAATCCTTCGGAAGTTTCAAATGACGCCATTTTGTTTCGCCATTTTGATCCCGACCAATTAACTCGGTACGTTCGGAAAAGAATTTCCCAAGTTTCCCAACGTATTTCGAAGATATAATCTTTAGTTTTGGGGGAAAGTGGGACTTCTGTCATCAGTTTCAAAACGGCGCCATTTTGTTTCCGACCAAGTAACTCGGTACGTTCGGAAAAGAATTTCCCACGTTTCCCAACGTATTTCGAAGATACAATCTTTAGTTTTGGGGGAAAGTGGGACTTCTGTCATCAGTTTCAAAACGGCGCCATTTTGTTTCCGACCAAGTAACTCGGTACGTTCGGAAAAGAATTTCCCACGTTTCCCAACGTATTTCGAAGATACAATCTTTAGTTTTGGGGGAAAGTGGGACTTCTGTCATCAGTTTCAAAACGGCGCCATTTTGTTTCCGACCAAGTAACTCGGTACGTTCGGAAAAGAATTTCCCACGTTTCCCAACGTATTTCGAAGATGATATAATCTTTAGTTTTGGGGGAGAGTGGGACTTCTGTCATCAGTTTCAAAACGGCGCCATTTTGTTTCCGACCAAGTAACTCGGTACGTTCGGAAAAGAATTTCCCACGTTTCCCAACGTATTTCGAAGATACAATCTTTAGTTTTGGGGGAAAGTGGGACTTCTGTCATCAGTTTCAAAACGGCGCCATTTTGTTTCCGACCAAGTAACTCGGTACGTTCGGAAAAGAATTTCCCACGTTTCCCAACGTATTTCGAAGATACAATCTTTAGTTTTGGGGGAAAGTGGGACTTCTGTCATCAGTTTCAAAACGGCGCCATTTTGTTTCCGACCAAGTAACTCGGTACGTTCGGAAAAGAATTTCCCACGTTTCCCAACGTATTTCGAAGATACAATCTTTAGTTTTGGGGGAAAGTGGGACTTCTGTCATCAGTTTCAAAACGGCGCCATTTTGTTTCCGACCAAGTAACTCGGTACGTTCGGAAAAGAATTTCCCACGTTTCCCAACGTATTTCGAAGATACAATCTTTAGTTTTGGGGGAAAGTGGGACTTCTGTCATCAGTTTCAAAACGGCGCCATTTTGTTTCCGACCAAGTAACTCGGTACGTTCGGAAAAGAATTTCCCACGTTTCCCAACGTATTTCGAAGATACAATCTTTAGTTTTGGGGGAGAGTGGGACTTCTGTCATCAGTTTCAAAACGGCGCCATTTTGTTTCCGACCAAGTAACGCGCTAAGGAAGATATAAGTTTCTAACGACGCCATTTTGTGATCACGTTTCTGATATCGACATATTACTCATTGGTGGTGGTGATGGGGGGAAGTGGGACTTCTGTCTTCAGTTTCAAAACGACGCCATTTTGTTTCCAACCGAGAGACTCGATGGAGAAGGCGTAAGTTTCTAATGATGCCATTTTGCCATAACATCTCTAATATAGACATGTCATTCCATGGTGGTGGTGGTGGTGGGGGGGGGGGAAGGGGTCTTCTGCCTTTAGTTTCAAAACGGCGCCATTTTGTTTCCAACCGAGAGACTCGATGGAGAAGGCGTAAGTTTCTAATGACGCCATTTTGCCATAACATCTCTAATATAGACATGTCATTCCATGGTGGTGGTGGTGGGGGGAAGGGGTCTTCTGTCTTTAGTTTCAAAACGGCGCCATTTTGTTTCCGACCAGACGACGCGATAGAAAAGGTGCAGATTTCTAATGACGCCATTTTGCCATCATCACTCTAACATCTATGTTAAATGGGGGGAAGTGGAATTTGCCATGAATTTCAACCGACGCCATTTTGTTTCCGCCATCACGATACAACTTAGTATTATCGGCCATCTTGTTTCCGATACCGGTACGTCCACCGGCGGGGGCGACGACGCCGGGGGGAAGCGGGGCGCCGCGAGACGCTCCCGGTCATCTACGCGCGGGGGGAAGCGGGGCAGAATCACGGCCGTCGCCGGCACGAAAACCGACACTTTCCTTCTCACACCTCCTAAGCATGTTCGCGTGCGGGCGCGATTCCCGGTAAAGAGAAACCCGACGCTTCCGAGGACGGCACGAGGGGGGGGGGAAAACGGCGCAAAATACGTGCCTTTTTTTCACGAGTCGATAAACACATACGCACACGGGGCGAGACGCGAGAATATCTCGGATGACACGTTCGAGGAAGGAAAAATCGCCAGAAATACGAGTCGAGGCGTGAGAAGGAAAAAATGAAGAAGAAATCCGGCCGTGATAAGAAGAAAAAAAAAAGAAGAAATCCGGCCGTGCGACGGAAAAAAAACGGACTTTTCGACCATTTTGAGAGCGTAAAGCGACGTCACGAAAGGAAAAATACTATTTTTTTTTTCAAAAAACTTCCAAAGCCATTACGGCACGCCCGGTGCAACAAGTTGGGGGCGATTCGATTCTCGACCGAACCCCCGCTCCCCCCTACCCCTTATAATTCTACGATCAACCGCATCGGCTTTAATTTGTAGTAAAAAATTTTTTCTCGAACCAATCGCGAGCGAAACGGGGGGGAAAACGACGTCACGTGGGGGAGAGTGGAGACGTTATGGAAATCGATCGATCGATGGGCGATGGCGAAGGGGGGAAATCGATCGAAGGGAGGGGGTGGACGTTGTTTTTGTCTCTCGCGGGTGGGAAACGTCGCCGTGGAATTCGACCAACCACCCCCCCCCCCGCCGCCGCCGGCGCTCCTCTCGTCTAATTTTTCTCCTTTGTTTTACGAGCGGACCGAGGAGGAATCTTTTTATTAGGAGCGTTTTTCTTCCATTTTGTTTCCCGTACGAGGGAAGTAATTTAGTTTATTTGTCTCTTTCGGCCTAATTATAATCTGACGGGGGAGCGGTGCGCGGGGGGGGGGGGTGGTGAAGTCGCCATCTTTTAAGGCCCTCGAGGAGAAAAACATCCAAAATTCCTCCGTCGAGGGTCGATTTTTTTCCGCCGCCCTCGTCGAATACGGCAAAATAAATCCCGTGAATCCCGATAAACGTCCCGCTTTTTCACTCCTCTTATCCCACGCGCGCCTATCCGGGAATCTCCCGGAGAAATTTCCCCGGATCCCCGGCCATCGACGAGGATCCGGCAACGGCGCGCGCGCGCCTTCTCTTCTGCGGGCCGGTAAAGGTCAACACATTCATTAATATCTCTCTCTCACTCTCTCTCTCTCTCACTCTCTCTCTCTCTCTCTTCTATCTTCAATGTAGATCCCCTCCTCCTGCCGATTCCGCCGCTCTCTCACCCCCTCTCTCTCGTTCTTCCTTTCTTTCGAATTCTCGGGTGTGAAAAGTCCGGCGGCGGCATATCGTCATCTTCATCTTTCTTCTTTTCATCCTTCGTTTCTTCTTCTTCTTCTTCTTTTTCTTCTTCTTCGCTCGGCGCGGGGATTCAGTACGGGCGGAAATCCGATTTCGACGTTCTCGAATCAACGGCGATCGCGAGATTTCAAGACGAAGGGGGCGACATTTTGTTTTTATCCAGCCGCCATCTTGTAAAAAGGGAATTTCGCGATTTTCGAACGAATACAATTCGCAGATTTTCTTTTCCAACAAGGTCGATCTGATGGCTACAATTTTACAAAATGGCGGTTAAAGATAGCGACAAACGCCATTTTGGCGGTCTGAATTTTTCAAGGTGGCCGCTACACACTGAGAGAGGGAATAGTGACGCCATTTTGACTACCATAACCAGACTTGACATCCGCCATCTTGATTTATTCATTAACACCCCCGAAATTCCTTTATAAACATTATAAAACACCCAGTATTATTTCAAAATGGCCATTCAAAATTAAAACCGCCATTCTCATGATTACGTATGCCCCACCTAGTCGTTAAAGTTTAAAAGATGCCATTTCGGTGGTTTCAATTTTTCAAGATGGCCGCCATAAACTAAGAGCGCGAACAGTGAGGCCAATTTGACTGCCCTAACCAGACTTGACATCCGCCATCTTGTTTTCTGAATTAATATCCCCGAAATTCTCTTTCAAGCATTATAGAGTACGCAGAATTATTTCAAAATGGCCGTTCAAAATTAAAACCGCAATTTCCACCATTACTATTACACATGCTCATCGTTAAAGTTTTAAAGATGCCATTTTGGTGGCTTGAATTTTTCAAGATGGCCGCTATAAATCGTGAGAGGGAATAACAACGGCATTATTGACTGCGATAACCAGGCTTGACATGCGCCATCTTGTTTTAAGAATTAACATCCTCGAAATTCCCTTTCAAGCATTATAGAGTTCCCAAAATTATATCAAAATGGCCGTACAAAATTAAAACCGCCATTTCCACGATTAATACTGCACAAGCTGATCGTTAAAATTGGAAAGGTGCCATTTTGTTGGTTTGAATTTTTCAAGATGGTCGCTACAAATCGAGAGAGGGAATAGTGACGCCATTTTCACTGCCCTAACCAGACATGACAACCGCCATCTTGTTTATCAAAGTTATAAATTACAGAATATTCAGAATTACTTCAAAATGGCCGACCAAAAGTTCCTCTAAGAATCAAAAAGTACACTGCAAAAGATCTAAGCCGGCAATATGGAGGCGGCGATTTTTTAAAATGGCTGTAGGATATTGAAGGAAACGTTTGATACCACGAAACACCTAACTTCCGCCATCTTGTTTAATCCCGCCTAGCAAGTTTTCAAAATGGGCGCTCAAAAACTTTAACTGCCATTGCGGAGGTCGCAAAACTGACATTTCGAAACAGGGAAACTCCCGCCATTCCGATCGAAGCTTCAAAGTACCGTTCCAAGCCGCCATTTTGTCGATCAGAATTTTTCAAAAAAAAAAAACGGAAGACACCCCCACAAAAAAAATCGATACCTCCGCCATCCCGTCGATTACGATCCCCCCAAGATGGCCGACGTCACGAACGTACCGCCATCATCGATAATCTAAGATGGCCGCCGCCATCGCCCGTACTAACGCGTCGCTCGGAAGGACGAGAAGAACGGAGAGAGAGAAAGAGAGAGAAAAGATACGAGGTGCGCGCGTATATACGTGCAGAGAGGAGGAGGGGGGGGGGAGAGCGGGGCAGAGAAAGAGAAAGAGAGAGGGCGCTATTGTCATACGCGAAGGAGAAGAATATTTCGGAATGCGGTTCTCTCCGGTACCTCCGATAAGACACACACACACACACACGTAATACTGAGTAAGTGCGCATGCGCCCTACAGACAAAGATAGATATTTTTTTTATGAATCCATATCTACATGGACCTACTTAACGGGCGTACCGAAGGTGGGAACACTCTGTATAGAGCTGCGGAATTATTTTTCGCGATTAAATCGCACCGGAGGCTTCAAACCGCTCGGATATTATCGTCACTAGCGCCTTCCCCTTAATCACTATAGTGATCGGAGCGATAATTCCCTTATGGCCATTAGAAGTTTTGACGTCTACATCACTATAGTGAGGAAAATGTTACCTAGCGAGAAAATTCACTACAGTGATCGCGGCTGGAAAAATTGCCGCGTTTCCTCGATCACTATAGTGATCGGCTTTTCGGGCGGACGTCGAGGTGATTCGGCATCGCCGCCTTCGCGCCGTCGATGATGCAGATGTTAATAAAAGATTTCGGACACACACACACACACACAACACCAATAATACAGGTAAAATACTCGAGGAGGAGGAGGAGGAGGAGGAGGAAAGGAGAACGCAGAAAAAGGAGGAGAGGAACAAAGCGAACCGTCTCTACCGTCATTTCACACTTTCGTCGCTCCTTCACGCCTCGAAATCCCGCGTTTCTCGTTTATTTTCGCGTTTCGGCACTTCTCCGATGATGGAAAAGCGGGGAAAAAAGGGGAACGGAAAACGCGCGGATTTCCCAGACGCGGTGATTTCCAATTTTCCGCGGTTAAGCGATTTACTCTACGATTTCCCTCGGGACGACCCTCTCGCGACTCCGCACCAGAGAAAATTACCAGATCGGTCACTAGAAACATCACTAGCGACTCCAGTGACGTCCGCCTCAGAAGAGTAGAACGAGACAAATATCAATAACGTCGTTACTAAGGCTTTAATCGGGCTATAATGTCTTGTCACTATAATGGTTTCTCAAGAAAGTCACTATACAAAATAGATCCATAAGAACTATTAAAATATTTAAGTTAAGAAACTTCGTCCAATTTGCATCACCAAAGAGTGTCACTAGAACCTCTACAAACTCATCGAAAAATTCAAATAGACTCGTCACTAGATTAACCCCTAGGGGCCGTTAGAAACCTTGGAAACACTTGTAAATATGTCGGTATAGCTCGAATCACTATAATGGATACTTGTGAAAATCTATGAAATTACTTGAGAGGCTTCAAAATAATATACTAGATTCGTCACAAAGTTAAGGCCTTAAGTTCGAATTTGTTAAGACTTATTATAGCTTGGATCACTATAAAGGTTCACTAGGCTCCTTGGAAAACGAGATAGAATCGCTTTAGCGAGTTCATATACTTGCTAAAAATATAATACAATCGTCACTAGGCACATGAAATATTTGTTAAGAAACCCTAAATAGGTTTAATCACTATAATGACTCACTAGGACACGTGGAAAAAGCGATGGCACTATTGTAGAGACTTTACATAAATAACATTTAAAAAATACAAGAGGTATGACATTAAATAACGCATTCATCTTAGATCACTAAAACGGATCACTGAAGACTAGTGACGTTCCCTTAAAAACGATTACATTGATCAAATGCGCACTAGACTGATCCTAGGTAGATCACTAGGCACTTCTGGAGGAGATTATAACACCTATAAAGCGCTTTTGTGCATCATTAATCACCATAATGGTTCACTAGGATACTTGAAAACTCGATGAAATTACTTTAGAGACTTCATATAAAATGATCAAAAAAATATACCTGATTCGTCTATTAAGGGACTTTGTATAGATTGGTTTACTAGAGCACTTGAAAATAGTGAAGGCGTTGCTCTAGAGACTTTAAATACAGTGATTTGTCACTAAGTCGATCTCTAAAGGGAGTAATACAAATTTTGTAAAAAAAACATCTTTTTGGTCGAATCACTATAACGGTGTCACTAAAGCGCGGTGATATTACTGTAGTGACCCTACAAAACTCACTACGCTAAATTCGCCTCTCCCCCTTTATTTTTCGAGAAACGTCCGGGATAAGCAAAGACCGCGACGCCCGTAACGATCAACGACGCGCCCCCTACCGGCGATAAATTTAAAATCCGAAGACGTCGCTCGCACCCTTCCTCGATTAATGTTTAACGTTTTCCGCGCGGACCGTTCGATACTTCGCCCCGATCCTTTAATATTTGAACGCCCTGTCCATCAAGGGACAAGGGACAGGGGGGGGGCGAGCGGCGCCTCGATTTCGCGACTGGATTATTCGACGTGCGCCCCCTGGCGACGGCGGAGATTTTTCGAAATTCCGAGCCGACCGGGAGTCTTTTCGTGTATTTAATTCGAAAGAGAGGATCAGAAAGGGGGGGAGTGGACCTTGCGCCGTTCCCCCCCGACGGGAATAACATCAATGCACACGGTCATCAATCTTCCGGTTAAATGCCGCCAGAAGGGCGACCGCGTCCCCGAAACACCCCCACTCACCCCCGATATTATTATTATTATTTCTGCCCTTTTTCCTCGCCCCCAGTTAAACTGACCGAGACTATTTCGCATTCGGATTCGTATTTTTGCGAATTATAATTTCATTTGCCCCGCTCGCCCCCGCCCCCCAATGATAAGGGTCGAAAAGTAAGGGGAGGATCGTACCCCACTTCCCCCGCCCGGGATCGGATGATTTATTTCGTCGAATGCGGGAAAACTCGCCGAGATTACGCTACCAAAAAATTTCCAAAAAAATCACGTAACTATCGATCTTTACCAGCAACTATCGATATTTCGACTATCGAACTATCCGGGAATCGTTCTTTCATATCGAACAAGGAAAGTTTATTAGTCTCACGAATTACGCCACTATCGACCCTCCTTACGTACTATCGAATTTTCGGTTATCGAATCGATAACAGATTTTCTTTATTAATTAAAACGAAGTGATTCGCTCGAAAATCAGGTAAAATAGATTTTTGAAGCATCAATAATTCAGATTCGCTATCGATTAATTCGGCGATACAAACTGTTCCGTTATAATTAATTCAAAGTTAATATCGATTAAATCAGTGTGTAGGTAAAAAGGGTTCAAATATTACAATTTGTCTTGATTGAAAGTTTCACTGTCGAAGTATCGATTTAAAATGAACAGAGCCGCAAAAAATCGATGTTAAAAAACTGAAAAAATCGATATTAAACAATTGCAATAATCGATACTCACATATCGATATCAAGGGAAATTAAAATATAGATTCATTACGTAAATAGGAAACATCGACGTTGCCTATATGACTTTTTTTATACACACTATCGACTACTTTCCTACGGTGGATACGAAGTATCGATAATAGCAAGTATCGACCATAAATTACAATAATCGTTAGTTGATAAAAACGTGTGTATATTCTTATATCGTTGAATATTCGATATTCAATATCGAATCACATGCATTAGTTACTATCGATAACAGGTTAGAATTTAATAAACAATATCGACAGAGGACATTTAACCAACCATTAACAACTTTTGTTACTTTGGACTGACATACCCCGATTCGATAGTTCGTAACAAATATCGATAGAAGTAATATTTATGTCGTTTCTCGTGTATAACTACTATCGACTTTAGCTTTCAGGTATCGACTGGACTAAAGACAAACACAGACTTACTTTAGGTAATCACGCACTATCGACTTCCGGTGGAATAAAGTGGATCGGTTAATACTTGAGAATAGTTAAAAAGCAAATAAACAAAACATCGATACTGAACAATTACAATAATCGATACTTCTTCAAACAAACTTGTAAGTAACAATTAATCATGTGTTACGTTGAATGTACATCACTTGATTCGATAGTTAGTAACACATATCGATAGTAGCGTTACTTACGTCGATTCCGATGTATCGTCACTACCGACTTTAGCTTTCAGGTATCGACTGAACTAAACAAAGGTTCACTAAGTAAATACACACTATCGACTTTCGGTGCAACAAACTTAACTGGTTAATACTTAGTAGTTAAAAAACAAATAAATAAAACATCGATATTGAACGACGACAAAAATCGATATTTCTTCAAACGAATTTGTAAGTAACTTTAAGCATGTGTTACGTCAAATGTTTATCACTCAAAATTAACAAATATCGATAGCAGTGATATTTACGTCGATCCTTATGTATCGTTACTATCGACTTTAGCTTGTAGGTATCGAGTGGACTGAATAAGATAGTGGACAGTAACAAAAGTCGATACTTCGTAAACGACCTTTTAAACAACAATTCGATTCGATAGTTGGTAAAAAATGTCGATAGTAGTGATACTTACGTCGATTTTCATGTATCGTTACTATCGACTTTAGCTTGTAGGTATCGAGTGGACTGAACAAAAGTTCACTGAACATACGGTCGACTGTAGTTATAAGAGAAAGCAAAATATCGATAGTGGACAATAACAAAAGTCGATACTTCGTAAACGACCTTTTAAACAACAATTCGATTCGATAGTTGGTAACAAATATCGATAGTAGTGATACGTATGTCGATTTTCATGTAACGTCACTATCGACTTTAGCTTGCTGGTATCGAGTGGACTGAAGAACGGTTCACTGAACATACGATCGACTGTAGTTATAACAAAAAGCAAATATCGATAGTGGACAGTAACAAAAGTCGATACTTCGTAAACGACCTTTTAAACAACAATTCGATTCGATAGTAGGTAACATTTTAGTATCGTTACTATCGACTTTAGCTTTCCGGTATCCAGTGAACTGAACAAAGGTTCACTGTAGTTATAACCAAAAGCAAAATATCGATAGTGGACAATAACAAAAGTCGTTCTTAACCGACTTTTTAAATAATTCGATTCGACAGTTAGTAACAAATAGCAAAATATCGATATTGGACAAGAACAAAAGTCGATGCTTCTTAAACAACCTTTTAAACAATTCGATTCGATAGTTAGTAACAAATATCGACGTCAGTAAAATACCATTGCCTATCGAACAAAGACCTACTGAACCCACCTGGTACACGGTATCGACTTCAGTGATAACAGTAATCGAGATATCGATAACGGGCGATAACAAAAGATCGATTTTTTTCGTAAAACGAGCAATAAACAAAATTTACGATTCGATAGTTGATAACAAATATCGAATCGTACGGAGACAAAGACCCACTTCGGGCCGTCCGTACACTTTGCACTATCGAAAATCTGAACACCTGCCTTCTGCACATTATCGACTCGGGCCTCGCGGACGTCGCCGTTTAATAAACAAACCCTCGGGATCGAGCGCGGAAAAACCGCCGAAACCCTCGGGAAAAATCGATACCGACGAGCAATAAACAAGCGGAGACGACCTTTTGTCTCCCGTAAACATCGATAGAGACCCGATGCGATGCCTCTCCACACATACACACACACACACACACGCACGCACACGTACGCAGGAACCCACACTCACCTCGTAAAGTGCTCCATTACGCGCTTATGGACGGCGCGCCGTGCCGTAACGGCCCCGTTATCGCACGGCCTCGGACGGACGGGGACCCTCCATGGGGCGACCGGGACCCGCAGCACAAACACACGAGCGAGAGAGAGATAGAGAGACGGAGAGGGAGGCGAGTAAAATATGGCCGTCCGGGCGCTCTCCCGACGGGACGCCCGTTCTCCTCCGCTTTCGCTACGATCGTCCGCGGCACTCCGCTCGAACTCCCGTGTGCTCCTCACTGGATATCCCTCGGGAATATCGCTTGTTTCGCGTACGTTCGACGGCGCCCTGGATGCGTACGGAGCCCGACGACGGCCGGCGACTGACTGGCCGGAGGGGGCCGATGCCCGATCGAAGATGGCGGCGCGGTGGGGGAAGGCGCGGGACGAGAAATTCCGACGTTAGGCGCGTTCGATTCGCCACGGGACGGCAAATCGCGATAGGCGAGTTCGATTATCGAAGATGAACGTCGTGATTAATCGAAGTGAGTAATTTAAGCGACAAGTAGAGATTAATACGAACGTAATTCGACGATTAGTTAATTAATTAATAGTTACTTAAGCATAATTATCTAAGATACTTGTGAATTTCTCTGGAAGATCATGAAACCCCCGGCAACGTGGCGAATAAGAGGGTGCCAAATGGAGTACATCGCCCCCTCTCGCTCTAACACACATACCCCATACACACACACACTCTTATTAGTACGTACGTGTCTTTCAACTTGTCGTTGAAAGTGTGAAGGTAGGGGCGAGGCGAACATGTTTTGTGTGTGTGTATGTGTGTGAAGAGAGGATTTTTTTTAAAAGGGGTGAGAAGTAATTGAACACTTCCTACTGGTGTGATAATTGATCCGCAAAATGGCGGCCCCTTCACACGCACACACGCACGCTATTGTGTAACGCGGTAGATATACAAGTCGTACAAGCGCTATAAAACAATATTCTCGAGTTGCACCGTACCGGGGGTAACGCCGAGGAGATTAACTTCGAAATGAAGTCAATTCGAAGTCCGTAGGTGGAGTATTAAGGGAGTTGTGGGAGTTTCAAGTCGAAGTTTTCATAGCTCCAAAAGTCGAGAGATTTTTGAAAGGTCCTCTTATTTCGCCTCAAGTTACCTTCAAAACTAAGCAACTCAAAAAATCTTACGTCGAGCATCGACGGAGTTACAAGAGTTCAAATTTGAAGTTCGAAAAGTTCATTCGAGACGTCACATCGACTCAAATATCTCAGAAACTACGAACGATGGATGACTTTTACAAACTGCGTATTATTCGGTACGAAATTTCCTTCAAAATGGCGTTAGTTTGAAGTTCGTAACTGGAGTATTAAAGAAGTTACGGGAGTTGAAATTTAAGGTGCTGCGAATTCGAGGCGATGCCACATAGCTTCAAATATCTCGTAAGTTAAGAGGCGCCGTTTCAAATCGAAACTTTAACGGACTAACGCTTGAAAGCATCTACAAAATAGTGAAAGTTCGAATCCGCCATGTCGAGTATTAAGGAAGTTGTGGGAGTTTCAAGTCGAAGTTTTCATAACTCGAAATATCTCAAAAAGTCAAGAGATTTTTGAAAGCTCCTCTTATTTCGCCTCAAATTGCCTTCAAAACTACGCAACTCAAAAACTCTTAGGTCGAGCATCGACGAAGTTACAGGGGTTCAAAGTTGAAGTTCGAAAAATACACACGTGACTCCACATCGACTCAAATATCTCAGGAACTACGAGCGATGAGGGAGTTTTAAAAACTGCGTCTTGTTCGGTACGAAATTTCCTTCAAAATAATCTTAATATGAAGTTCGTAGGTGGAGTATTAAGGAAGTTGTGGGAGTTTCAATCCGAAGTTTTCATAACTCGAAATATCTCAAAAAGTCAAGAGATTTTTGAAAGCTCCTCTTATTTCGCCTCAAATTGCCTTCAAAACTACGCAACTCAAAAACTCTTAGGTCGAGCATCGACGAAGTTACAGGGGTTCAAAGTTGAAGTTCGAAAAATACACACGTGACTCCACATCGACTCAAATATCTCAGGAACTACGAGCGATGAGGGAGTTTTAAAAACTGCGTCTTGTTCGGTACGAAATTTCCTTCAAAATGATCTTAATATGAAGTTCGTAGGTGGAGTATTAAGGAAGTTGTGGGAGTTTCAATCCGAAGTTTTCATAACTCGAAATATCTCAAAAAGTCAAGAGATTTTTGAAACCATTCCTTATTTCTCCTCAAATTGTATTCAAATCTAAGCAAAACAAAAAAATCGTACGACGGGCTTCGACGAAGTTACAGGAGTTCAAAGTTAAAGTTCGAAAAGTTCAGGTGAGCCGCCACATCGACTCGAATATCTCAAGAACTACGAGGGATGGAGGAGTTTTACACACTGTGTATTATTCGGTACGAAATTTCTTTCAAAATGACGTTAGTTTGAAGTTCATAGGTGGAGTAATAAAGAAGTTACGCGAGTCGCAATTTGAGGTGCTGCGAGTTCGAGGCGATTCCACTTAGCTTCAAATATCTCGTAAGTTAAGAAGCGCCGTTCCAAATCGAAACTTTATCGTAGTAACGCTTGAAAGCACCTACGAAACAGTGAAAGTCCGAAGCCTCCACCTCGAGTATTAAGAAAGTTACGGGAGTTCAAAGTATCCCAAATTTAAATCCTTCTCGTCTTTATATCCCAGACCGTCCAGCGCCATCTCTTAACCGATGGCGCGAACCCGCGACAGACACCTGCTGCTGCGACGGCGCGTCGAAAAGTCGCACATGCGCGTCGCTGCAAACGTGCCTTCTTAACCGAATCGTAAACGTAATTTCGACGTGTCACCCTCGAAGTAATCACGACCCGGCGACCCCCTCGCGCCGCCAGCGTCAAGATCCTCCGTAATTGATACGCCATCTGGCTGGATTATTTTTCACGCGTCGAGGACAAAACGACCCTAACACAATCGGCGGGACGAAAAACAAAGGACTTCACGCCTGAGGGAGAGGGAGAGAGAGAGAGAGAGGGAGCGAGAGGGAAAGGAGGGATAAGAGTGAAGGGGAGGAAAGGTGATGCAACCGATTTTTTTTCTTCAAAGTTTTTTATGAAAAGTGGTCTCGTTTGGATTAAATTCCGCCTACCTACCACACCCCACCCCCCACCCCCCTCCTCCACCCTCTTTCAATACGCACTTCTCTCCTCTTTTTTTCCAGGGCGAAGTAATTGCAGGAGTGCATGTGCGTACGTGTGAATTTTTATGAAGTACGACACTTGCGTACGTGGGGGGGGGGAGGGTGACTCTCTGGGGGAGAGCGGAGAAGCCACCTTTAACCAAGGGCGAGTGATAACTAAAGAAACGTTTCTAGGAAACTAGTAGTCGACAGTAGTTACGCTTTGATCCTCCTAGCGCATAGATTAAAGGAAACTTCTATCTCTCGTAGCGACATCTCTCGTCCAGCGGCGTAAGTGCCAGGGTATAGGAAACGTTCCTCAAGGGGAAGTACTCATCCTTTGATACATTGTAATTTTGTCGTTCCGTGCCTTAAACCATGTTTTATGGCCGTAAACATAACCTCAATTTTTGTTTATATGTAATTTAAGGCTTCATTAACGTTTTAATAACATTAATTTAAGTACATGACGTACTTAACTCAATAAGTACCCATTATCATAGGTATGAATAACATAGCAACCGATACTTTTGATTGGTGTGTATAGGAAGCACTGGTACTCACAATCAGGGAAAGACTGCTGGGTTCCTGGAAAATTCCTGCATTTTTTTCTGAAGCCTTATAGGATCAAATGAGCTTGGTTCCTTTGGATATTTTGGTGCCCAATGTTAGGATCTAAAGAGGGTGGAGTTCAAGGAACGTTTGGAGCTCTATGGATCTAGATTATGGAAACTTGAAGCTTCTAAAGTGTCTATAGAAGCTTTCCAAACTTTGAGCTCAAATGAGCAAAGCATATCTGAAAGTTTTGGAGCCTTGTAGATATAGATTCTACTAGCTTATAGCTTCTCGGTGCCTTTGGTACTCATGATGCTCTTGGTGGTTCAGAATCAAATGAGCGTCGAGTTCATGGAACGTTTGAAGCCCTAAATAGCTGGATTATAGAAACTTATAGCTTCTCGGTGCCTTTAAAGCTGTTGAAGCTTCAAAATCGTACGAACGTGGTATTCTTGAAACATATGAAGCTCTGCAGATGTAGCTTCTAGAAATCTATAGCTACTAAGTGTCTTGGAAGCTTTTGAAGCCTTAAGAGCCAATAAACGTGGTATCTTTGGATCTTTTGGAGCTCTAAATCTAGAGTAGAAGCTCTAAATGTTATGATCCAATGAGAGCGGTGTAGATGGAACGTCTGGCGCTCTATAGATTTAATTTATAAGAACTTGAAGCTACTTGAGTATCTATCGAAGCTTTCCAAGCATTGAGCTCAAATGAGCATAGCATTTCTGAAAGTTTTGGAGCCCTGCAGATATAGATTCTACTAGCTTGTAGCTTCTTGGTACTCATGATACTCTTGGTGTTTCAGAATCAAATGAGCGCCAAGTTGGAGGAACCTTTGAAGCTCTATAGATTTAAATTATAGGAACTTGAAGCTTCTTGAGCATCCAGGAACGCTTTGAGCTCGAATGAGCATGGTGTCTTTGACAGTTGTGAAGCACTGTAGTGCATTTGTTACTTACGAAGCTCTTGGTGCTTTAGAACCAAGTTAGATACTCATGAAGCTTATGAAACCACCACCGGAAAGAAAAAGAACCTTTGATCTTCATGCTTAAGCTTGAGATAGACTGAACAACTCAAACAACTGTGGTGTAATGCTCAATCTACGCTCTTACCATGTTGCTCATGAACGCAATTTACCTTTAAAATCGATTTTAGCTTAAAGTGCGCTTAGAATGTGTTCGACTTGAGTAAATACAGCGAGTAAATGAACGTATTTCACGTCGGATCAAAGTCGCTACCTCGTCCGTACGTTTCGAATCTCCCGCCGCGCCGGAAGCGCGCCGGCCGCCATCGGCGGTCGACCAATCGGCGGGCGCGTCGCCGCGCCTACGTCACGGCTTCGCTTCCGTCCGCTCCGCGACGGCCCCGCATTTCGCGTACGGGAAGCGAACGGTGCGGTCATGTCGGCGTACGTCGAAGTGTCGTCGCAGTAAAGGGAACGACGCCGCGAGGAAAGATGGCCGACGGGCCCGAGAAGCTGTGCAGGCTGTGCATCGATGGCGGCGGCGAGGCCGTCGTCGAGATCGACGGCAGCGTCGGCGAGAGGATCAACTCGTGCCTGCCGGTGAAGGTGAGTGCGAGCGCGACGGCGCCATCTTGGGCGAGCGGGGGGCGCGCCGCCCGCGGCCCCCGCGCGCTCTTCCCTCGGTTGACGTTGTTGATTCCGCGGCTCCACCCTGTTTTTTTTTGTTTTTGTTGTCGACGCCATGTTTGATGGCGTCCGTGCCTCGGGCCCCCTTCGGTTCCCGAGACGCCTCCATGATGGATTTGACCTGTCGTATAGGTGTCGCTTCTCTTGCAACCCCGTAATAACTTAATTTATCCCTTAAAATTCCCCCTTGCGTGTAACGTTCCCCGTGGAATTAACGCTTCCCCTTAACGGCCGCGGTAATTTTACCTATTGCTCTTATTATCCTCATTTACGTTAATTTCCCCACAATGGCCGCCATGATGGTTCGCACGTTTTACGTGTTTACACCGTATTTTTCCACTCGAACGTCGCGGGTTTTCGAGGAAATCGACGTTCCCGGCGCTTTTTCGACGAATCGCGTCGTCGCTTCCGCCTTTCCCTCTCGTTTCTTTTGTTTTTATTACAAGGCGTTCTTCAGGTCCGCCGCCATGTTGGATTACAACGGACCGTGTTAAATGGACGTTCGTTTGTAACGTGTAATTATTAATTACATCACAATTGGTGCAATTATCGCATTAATGGCGTTGTTTCCATGACTTCTTCCCTTCGTTTCGCTTGCTTTTGTTGTTTTTTTAACTGCCCCAAGTCCGCCATGTTGGTTCCATGTTTTTCTTTGTTTTCCTCTAATTTGTAACGTTTTTTTGTTCATTGGGTTCGTTCATGAATCCCACGGCTCATTTCCTGTTGCGCCCCTCAGGGCTTCCCCTCCTCGTAGTGCATGTTTCTTACAAAAATCGATATACAGGGTGGGGCATGTATTTAAACCTCGCTTGTCGCATTTCCCCCATCATTTCAACAATGGAAATGCCCTCAAAAACCTTTCATTATGCATTCCAGAGTTGGCCGAAGTCCCTTATAAGTAGGAGCAAAAGGTTCGTTCCGGCACGATCCGACCACCTTCGCCTTTACTTGCTTGGCATGTTGGATGTCCTACCGTATCCACACTTGCTTTCACAAGGCGTATATAATTTCCCTGATAAGAAAAGGAGTTTTTCGCAAGGCCTCGACCCCTCATCGAGCCGCCTTGTAGCCCGATTCTCCTTACAACGCCCCCCCCCCCCCCCGTCACCCTTCGAAGGCTCTATCCCATCGTTCACCACCTTCACTGATCTCTTCCCTTTCGTAGGTCGACAGTTCCGATGACCTGCCGCACAGGATCTGCAAGCCGTGCCTGCACAAGGTCGACACTTTCTACGAGTTCACGAACACGTGCAAGGAGTCCGAGAGACGGCTGATCAGGATGATACGGGGGGAGGGGGCGCAGCCGGCGACGCCGAAGGCGCTGCCCTCGAACAGCCTCGACAGGGCGGCGACGTTCGTCAAGCAGGAGGAGGTCGACGTCGGCCCCGGCGGCGACTTCATGCAGAAGCAGGAGGAGGACGTCGAGGAGAGCAAGAGCTATCTGTTCCAGCAGAGGTTCGAGGAGGAGGAGGAGGTGAGCGTGCGGGTGTTTTAAAATTTGGGGCTTCGAAATGTCCCTAGAAGCTTATTAAGTAGAGCGATAAGTCACTAAATTGTATGGAAGTTTCGAAATATGACAGCCTGCAATTTGAAGCTCTAAAAAGTATACATGAAGCGTGTCATTTTCAAATTTTAGCTTCAAAATATGCTTCAAGTGTTTCTAAAATATCTCCAAAACATTGTGAAACTGTACAATGCTTCAATAGATTTAATTTGAGGTTTTTAAATTTGATGTACTAAAATTTTGAAGCTCCAAAATTTCTTAATGGTTTGAAAAGTACTCACCAGGTGATTCGTTTGTATTTGGAGCTTCAAAAAGCTGTTAGAAGATATCCCCAAGGGCCCGTAAAGTAGTGTGACGTCACTAAAGGGTATGGAGGTTTTTAAATATGCCCTTCTAAAATTTGAAGCTCCAAAAATATACAGGCGTATCATTTTCGAATTTACCTTTAAAATATGTTTCACGGGTTTCCAAAAACATCTCCAAAACGTTCCGAAACTGAACAGTACTTCAGTAAATTTAATTCTAGTTTTTTTAATTTGAGCTTTTAAATTTGAAGCTCTAATGGTTTCAGTATTACATACCAGGTGTATAGTTTGTATTTGGAGCTTCAAAATTAGTTGACTGCTTCAAAATACCTCCAAAAGCCAATGAAATAGTGCGACATGACATTAAAGGGTACGGAGGTTTCAAAATATGCCCCTCCAAAATTTGAAGCTCCAAAAGGTATGGACTAAGCGTGTGGTTTCAAATTTTAGCTTCAGAACGCTTCACGAGTTTCCAAAATCTCCAAAGGAGTGTGGAACTTCAGTAAATTAAATTGGGTTTTTTTAAAATATGGTCTTATAAAATTTGAAACTCCAAAAACTATGCACCAAGCTTATGTATTCTAAAATTTAGCTTCAAAATATGCTTCATGAGTTTCCAAAATGTCTTCAGAAGTTTAGAAAACTACAATGCCTCAGTAAATTAAATTGGGTTTTTTTTAATATTTGGTCTTTTAAAATTTGAAGCTAAGATGGCGTCCAAATGCATAGTTTGTCTTTGGAGCTTCAAAATGCTCCAAATGCTATTCTGGAGTTTAAATTATCGGTTCCAATGAGATCGATGTGCGCGGTTTTGGAACTTTTTTGGAAACCAAAAACCGTGAAACAGCCCTTTTTTGGTCCCAAGTAGTACTTTGAATATCCAAATTTTTGCAGCGGTTTCCTCCAGTTTTTTGAGCACATTTCGAAGCTCCAAAACCCAGAAATGGAATATTCCCAACTCCCCTTGAAACCACTTAGAATATGACTAACTTAGTCCGTTAATGCCAGCGTTCTACATTCGTCTTGTACTTACAGCCTACGTCATTGCACGCCCCCTCCCGGACCGAATTGGATGATGACGATGACGAGGAGGAGGAGGAGCAGCCTCCTCCCCCGAAAAGAGCCAAGAGGACCGCCGCTCTGAAAGCCGCCATCGCTCTCGATCAGAACAGCGACGACGATATGGACGACGACCTGGGCGAGGCACACACCAAGGTGAGCACATAGCAGAGAGGAGAGGTTATCGAATCGCCCCCAGGGGGCGCTAGTGACGTCTATTTAGGGTTATGTAGTGTCTTAGACATAGTCTGACGGGTCGAATTCAATTTCAGACGGAGGACCAGAGCGAAGACAGCGACGACAACTTCATCGTCATGCCGTCGACGAGCGGCGCGGAGAGCGCGGCCGCCCCCTCCACCGACCAACCGGGCCCGAGCACGGCGACGGCGCAGCCGGCGAGCGGCGCAGGCGCGGGAGCGGACCCCGTCGAGGCACCGTGAGTACCTCTTTTCTCTTGATTAGTTGAATCGATTGGTCGAGGCCTGAACGTACTCGGTAGTTGAAATTTATTTTTGATCCTTCGACGTTGCCGTCGCTGTTCAGTATTTTGGATTTTCTTTTTTTTTTTTTTTGGAGTACGTTCAGGTCGCGTTTCGTCGGGGAAACGTACAGGCGCTCCCGTCCTGTCCCGTGGGGAAAGTGGCGTTTGTCGTCTTTCCCCGTTTAGTCGGGACCGGACGTAGAATTTCTTGTACGTTCTCCCGAAAGAAAAAAGACGTACTCACTGAATTTTCCTTTCGTGCGAGCGAAGAGCCTTTTTCGCTCCCATTTACGTTTGAATATTTTCATGTCGAGGCGGTTCGTTTAAATTTCGTGCCGGCGCGCGCACGTGACCGCCATAACGCCCCCCCCCCCCACCGCCGCGCCACTGAATGCGCCCCGGCACGAAATTTGGATCGACCCGCCTCTCACTTGCGTTTCATTCGATTCGAACCGATCCAACGCGTATTGTTTTGGATCGAAATATTTTTTTTTCTCTCGGTGCGTAATGGTCTATTACCGCACGGGCATTTACGGCATCCCTACCGGTAGACGCTTCTTTACGCACGACCTTTCGTGCGTCACTGTCGACGCGGTAGGGAACGTGTCGCCCTCTTGCGGTGCGCTCGCGTATCACTTATATTTGAAATAGTGATCCGTAATCGCTAGAATTTTCTATCGAAACGTCTTGATCCTTTTTTCGGTGCGTAAAAGCGGTCTTACCTCCTATCAACCGCGTGGGCTTTTACGGCATCCTACTAGTAAACGCTTCATTACGCACGATTTTTCGTGGGTAACTTTGTTGCGGTAGGGAACGTGTCGCCCTTTTGCGGTGCGTAATGGCGATCCTCTATGCCCTCGACGGCATGGGCTCTTACGGCACCCTACTAGTAACCGCTTTATTACGCACGATCTTTCGTGCGTAACTTCGTTGCGGTAGGGAACGTGTCGCCCTCTTCCGGTACGCTCTCGTATCACTTTCATTTGAAATAGTGATAGTACTTTAGTGATACGTAATCACTATAGTTTTGGATCGAAACGTTTCGTGTCTTTTTTCGGTGCGTAATGGCGATATTATATGCTCCCAATGGTATGGGCTCTTACAACACCCTAATTGTAAATGGTTTATTATGCACGATCTTACGTGCGTAGCTTAGTGGCGGTAGCGGACGTGCTGCCCTCTTGTGGTGCGCTCGCGTATCGCTTTCATTTGAAATAGTGCTATTACATTAGTGATCCGGCGCAATCACTAGAATTTCTTGGTTCTCTGGTGGATCTGTAACCGCAGGCGTCCTAACGCCATCCCTGCCATAATGCGCCTCTTTACGCACGATTTTTCGTGCGGTACACTCGCGCGTTCACTATAATAATTTCATTACGCACGGTCTTCCGTGCGTAACGACGCCATAAAGCGTGTCGTAATACCTAATCCATATTAAGTGACGGTGTAATGTGCGGTAAAGTGTCGTGTTTTGTGATATGTGATTTGCGGTTAGGTAATGCGTTCCTTACGACACTAGTGACGATGTATTACAAATATGGTCGTGACGTACGGCGCTCGTCTAAAATTGTAACGATCGCTATGTACTTCATCGTAGTGTTCTTTACAGTTTTAGTCGTACCTTTTCGCGATGGTGTAATGTGCTCTTTACGCTACTGTGCTCTCGATGGCATGGGCTCAATGACCCCTGAATGTTACTTAATACATTCGTAACGCACGGTTTACTTAACCTGCTGTGCTATAAGAGGTATACTTAATTACGCTCTTTATGGTGTAAAGCGTATTTCCATTACGGCTTTAAAGTTGTGACGAACATTATGTACTTCACCGTAGTGTTCTTTACAGGTTTAGTGTCGTAATGTGGACGTTACGCATTTATTTTTACTAATCCAGAAATGGTTTGCCTTTGAACAACTCATGTAAGAACGTTAACGTTTCTATTTGTATCGACAGAACTGTAAAATTTATTACACACACTAATTACGTAATGTGATCATTACCGCACCTTTCACTAATACATTGTATAATCGACATTGTTAGTCTGTTTACAAAACTGTCACCTTTGTCATGTCTCGAAACCCTCGTCGTTGTTGAGAAGAACGTCGACAGGCGGCGCTGCTGGGCTGATCATCGACCGTAAAGCGATCACCCCTCTCGGATCGGGGTGATCGATTTTCTCTCATTTCTGCCGATCGTCGCGCGCCGACCCCGAACGATAGATGGCGCTGATGTGACTCTTGTTCATGGCGATGGCAATAAAGTAATTTCGACACTAGAACGTTTTTCATTGGGCGGGGACGTGGAACGATCCGTTCGACGTGCCCGTCCCGTTGCGCCCCAGGAGTTTCCCACGGTTTTCGTCCTTAGGGAGGCCGGACGGGAAGTTCGGATGGTAGTTTTTGAAAATCTTGGGAAAGTCCGGGGGATTTCCCGCGCCCTCTCGACCGATTTCGTTTGGGAAGTGTCGCGTTTCTGTCCAAATTTTTGAAATTTGTGTTTTGCCACTTTTTTTCCGATTTTAAATCAGTTTTTTGTGTCGAGACATTTCCCAAACCTTTCGAAACATCGACGAACGCCTAAGATTCATCGGAGGTAAGTAAATGTTTTGATTCCGCATTTACTGGCTTAGTCGACTGGAGCGCCCTCTGTCTTTCAGTAGATGAACTAAATTACGAGAATCTCGAATTCGTCAAAAATCGAAAATGCGCAACATCGCTCTACTGGGCCGATGCGCATGCTGCGCCTATCGAACATCTCTGGCACTTTTCAAGGCGAAATTAATTTCATTTAAATTCTATTAGGCAAAATTTTCGAAAGTATTTTCTAGCTCCTCATTTACTTTTTTCAAAAAGCTCTATGTAGATATACTCTTTTCAGTATCAATTTTGACCCGTACGGCTGCCTGATCTAATTGGCCACTCTCGCTGCCTCAGGATCATCACTAGATCGATCGGAGCACAGGCGGCGCGCATGGGATCCAGATTGAAAGTTTACTTTATCATGGACGTTTACTTATATCGTGACGATTTTCTCGTAGTTTTTTGGGACCATAGGCGGCGTGCAGGGGTACGTCGAAAGAGGAAATGGACGAAAATAGGTTTTAGTACTTACAGCTTACTGTGGAATCTGTGGGCAATAGAGGAAAAGCCAGATAGAAAGGGACGACGACGCAGAGACGATTTTAAGATAGTCCCCGCCCTATGGTGCGTAATTGGGCTAGGCCCATAGGACGTGTAGGCCACGCCTCTCGTCACTTGCGCCGCCCCAAAATGAAGTACGCACTTTGCTCTGTTAACCACGAAAGTAATTTTTTGTAGTCGACTATAGTGTACCTTATCCAGCGGAATATGGAATGACCTAGGGATATTTATGTAAGCATCATAAAAGAATTTACCTGGTAATTTGCATCTTTTATGCCCTCCACCGATCATTTTCGACCTGAGAAGTCATTTCATATTTCGCTAGGGGAGGTATTTGTCTAAAATGTTCACGTCCAAACATTATTCGATTATTACTACCCAAGCGGCAGGGACTACACTAACCACGTTTACCACACAGATCGGTTATAAGAAGTCACGAAACGCATTATTCACTTTCTCGTGGTCGCCGCTTGGGTCGTAACGCCGAATACTGTTTGGACAAGTATGTAAAAGGAATCTTCCCCGTTAAGCAACGTCATGAGCTTTTGCGCTTGCGTCGCTTTTACTTGCTGAGCGCAACTCTCGGCAAATCGCCGTCGGTGTCTACAGTCTCGCACGTGATTGGTTCCGAGCTCAGGAGGGTGGTTCGTGGATCAGCGCAGTCGATTGCTGTCCTCGTGACCATCGGTTTTGCTCAGGACGTATCAGAGCTGTAGGAAAGAAGCTTTCTTTGGTTGAAAATCGCCTGGAGAGGTAAGTCAGCAGGGGTAGTACTTGAGTAGGGTATGTCCAAACGATATTTGGTTTTTACGACCCGAGCGGTAGGGATCTTAATTGGATTTAAGCGTTAGTAATGGCCTTTAACTTATTTGCGTCAAAATCTTCATTGAATTGATTGTTTGGAATCGTTTACCCTCGGTCGATAGCTCTGGGGGTGTTCATATGCAACCCTCATCGCCGCCGCTTTGTTCGTAAAGACCAAATAATGTTTGCACTGGCATACTAATACGTCACCTGGGAGGGGTTCAGTAGGATATTCAAATGAGATACAGGGTGTTAAATTTTTCGTCACAATAATTCTAATATCAACGGTATAGTGAAATCTATTCCTAACAATCAATTTTTGGGGGTTGTAAATGGCAAACTTTTTTTGGGATTTTTGGAAGCTTTTGGCACAGATTTTTGCTCGTTTTGATTCGACAGGGGCGACCCTTTTCCAGGAAATTCAAAGGAAACAGGTTTCCCGAGGGATCGTATCATCCAAAATCTCCAGGGAAGTATTGGTGATCACATATTTCCGGACCAACGGTTTTTTGGGAAATTTCGTTCATTTTTGCGCTGTTGCATCTCTCCTACCACCATAAAAATCATCCAGTAACGCCATCTTCCTTCCCATAGATCAAGCAACTTTGTTTCAAGTACTCAAGCGGCGACGTGAGGGTAATTCAGTGATCGGCAGTCGTGCGATTATAGCAATGCATCAGCTTTCTGGAAACTGCCGTTGTTATCGCACTAAGACTAGGGTCTTCCATGTTTTTCGACCGGCATGGGTTCAACGTGTATACCGGCAGCGCCATCTAGCGTTGCTCGCCAGCAATCAAAGTTTTCGATTGGCGATGTGCTGTGCCAGGCAGTTTTTTTTCTCACCGCCAGGAATGGTCTTACGTATGGGATGCGTCGAAGTAAACCGAGTTTTACACCTTCTTTGACACAAAAAAAAAATTAGAAAATGAAAATGAGGCGATTGCATCTGGACACTTCAAGCAATTGGTGTCACTATTCCTCGTGCCCAAGATGAAAAATGAAGTGGGAGCAAAGCTTCTTTTGGAAAATTGGCGAATTGTAAATATTTCATGATTTAAGGGTGGTTTATGGCCACCTTGCGGTGTTGTCAGTGGTGAAAAAAAATTAAGTTAGATTATATTCACTATAAAGCAAACATTTTTTAGAAGGAACCCTCCTGCTAATATTGACGCCTTATCCCATTTTTTTCCCAAAAAAAAACCTAGCCGTCAGCACACTTGGGTGGCGTGTCGCGTTCGTTCCCTCGATTCACCGCCTCGTGCGCACGCGTCCCGACTGCGCATGAGCACCGACGGCACTGCGGCTCTAGAAAAGGCGTGAGCAATAGAACCGACGCTCCGCGCGCCCGTCGACGCATGCGTAACGTACCTTCCGGCATTCTCCGTATCCTCTAAACAATGTAACTTTTGTAGGGCGACGAGGACGAACATCCAGTGCGGCCTGTGCATGGCGCTGTTCCCTAGCAAGGCGGAGTTCAGGGTGCACTCGTCGGGCAAGCGGTGTTGCCTGTGCAAGGTCGCGTTCGAGGACGCGCACGCGCTGTACCGCCACTACGCGACGCACACCGGCGAGCAGGAGCAGGAGATGGTGGAGGTGGAGGAGGAGATGGTGTTGAGTTACCACGAGGGGGAGGAGGAGGAGGAGGAGGAGGAGGAGGAGGTGGGGGGTAACGAGTACTTCTACATAGTCGACGACAGCACGTGCGTGAACGAGATCGTGATCGACGAGAAGCGCGACGTCGCGACGCTCGTCGACGCCGAGCACGGCTACGTCGCGCCGACGAGGAAGGAGGAGCCGAGGAGGCGCAACCCGCAGCCGAAGAGGCGGCACGAGGTGCCCGACTTCTCGGCCGCCAACTACGCCTTCCTCGAGCCGAACGACGTCATCGACGTGTCGCACTACAAGTGCCTGCGCTGCGAGCAGATATTCATCAACAAGTTCGGCTTCCACAGGCACATCGAGAAGGGCAAGTGCTACACGAACAACTGCGACGCGTGCGCGGCGACGTTCGCGCGCAACAGCGACTTCTACGCGCACTACGTCGACGCGCACAGGGACCGCGCCGTGTGCAACTTCTGCTTCAGGACGTTCATGTACGAGAAGAACGTGAAGGAGCACATGTTGCGCCACCTCGACCAGTTCCGCCACAGGTGCGACGAGTGCAACAAGGGGTTCTACACCGTGAGGGAGTATAGGAACCACTACAAGAACAGACACATGGGGATAAGGCATAAGTGCGACGTGTGCGGCAGGAGCTTCGCCGACGAGTACTACTTCAGGAGGCACGTGGAGGCGCACGCCAAGGCGGCCCCGCGGCCCCCGGCCGGCCAATGAGGCACGCGGGATACCAACCACCCCCCACCCCCATCCAGAAACGTCGCCCCTTTCCTATCGGCTCGTGGCGGTGTCGAGAAGTTGCCAAACGTTGATTTTTTTTATCGCCAATCGAGCGATCCTAGACAGACAGCGCCCCGTAGCATCTTTTTTTTTGAGGTATTTGCGGCCGGATCCGGTCGCGTGGAAGATTTTGTAAATATGCAATTACTACTACTGATGGTTACTATATTAAATAATATTTATTATATCCAGTCGAGTTTCGTTGTTTTCCCGTAGGAGGCGCCGTCTTGGTATCCGGAAGATGGCATCGCCTCGATCCTATCGAACCCATAAACACGAAGTGGTGCCCATACTTCGTTGGTTTAATTGATTAATTGGTTTAATACAACAACGCATATGATCTTTTTTAGTTAAAATTTAAAAAAAAGTATATTATTAAAAAAAAATCGATTATTAAAAACCGATTATAAGAAAAACAACCGATTAATATAAAGTTTGATAATTTTTTCACATCCCTGGGTCACGTTCCCCGTATCCATACCGAGTGCACTTAGCTCGTACCCATGCCACGTACACATAGCTCGTCCGTATCCCACACCATGATTTTCGCATGCTTCACTTTGTTTTTATCATCCCCGGGGAGCAAACAGTTACGCCATTGAGGCAATCTTCCCTTACTTCGTCGCATGGACGGTTGCCTACGCTTTCCCCGTGTTCTGTGTTTAAGTGCAGTGAACGCCACCTCTCGGCCGTAATACTCGTTAAAGGTCTGTTCATTATTTTACTTCCTTAGGGATTTGATATCGTTCGGCGTCACCTCCCTGGGAAGGTCGCGTCTGCGCATGTGCGGCACATGATGGAGCCGGAAATGGGATACGAGATTAGGTAACGACATGTGTGCACGCATAACCGCGTAACGATCGTTTTTTTTCCATTTACTGTCGAAATTAACGTAATAAGTCGCTTGTCGAATTATTTGCATAATAAATTGGTGAATAAAGCGAGAGTTCTGTCAGAAAATGTCAACGTTGCGTCGTGGAGATGCGCATGCAACTTCGCCATCGGCGAAACCACGCACGCCCCTCCGACGCGCATTACACTAAGCCCCTCCCCCTGTTTCTTTTTTCCAGATCGCCGGACGCGGCGCTGCTGCGCAAGTTCTCGATCCGCGACTGCTACGTGCCCGTCGCCGACGTGCGCGGCGACGCCTCCGTGCGCTTCATCGACGACGCGACGGCCGTCGTCGCGGCGGCGACGCCGCCGTTCCGGTGCGTCGCGTGCGACGCGCCGCTCGCCGACGTCGACGAGCTGCTCGCGCACGAGCCGCGCCCCGCCTGCAGGTTCGCGTGCGCGCGCTGCGACGGCAGGCAGTTCGCGACGCTGCGCACGTTCCTCATCCACCAGTCGGACCACGAGGCGAACCGCGCCCACCAGGCGAGCTGCTGCGCGCGCTGCGGCGAGCGCTTCGACGGCATCGCCGCGCTGACGGCGCACCTCGTCGCCGCGCACCACGCGGACGCGCAGTTCACGTGCGACATGTGCTACGACGTGTTCGCGACGGCGCAGCTGCTCGAGACGCACGTCGACCAGCACAGGAGGTTCCGCTCGATGGGCAACCAGGGCGGGCGCTACGAGTTCCGCAGGTCGAACGAGTCGATACCGCTCGACCACTACAGGTTTATATGCTTTTACTGTTTCATAAGAGCGATTTTGCTCGGTTTTACCGGCTCGAAGGACCATGGGGGAGAGTGTGGCTGCGCGTTTGACGTTAGACGCGCCTCGTCCACTACCATTTTCGATAGGCGACATTTCCCATTTGATTTCGTACATAATACTACACAAGTCGCTAGTTCATGTCCGGCTCGAAGGACCATGCCAAAGGCGCGACTCTAGCCTAGCAAGGGTGGCGCTGTCTTTATACATTATCCGGCTCGAAGGACCATGCATTAAAGTTGAGCGGGTGTGTGTTATATACGTTTCAATTGTTTTTAGTAGCGCCGTTCTTTTGTTCTTTTTTGTAGCGTAGTTTCATATCCGGCTCGAAGGACCATGACACATTTTGAGCTTTATCGTATGCCGTACGGTAATATACCGGGCGATTAATGTAGTGGTTGCAACGCCTGCCTCATTAGTTGCTCTATTACCATATCCGGCTCGAAGGACCATGAAAAAGGCGTTGTTCGGGTAAAATATGTAGATTGTAGGTAGGATGGCCGTCAAATCATCGTAACAGCCACACTCTCTCCGCTCCTCAGCGACGCGCCATCTACTCGTCGTTGCCTCTCATTACTTAACGTGGTGGGGGCGCGACGCGTCTCGCTCGTGAGGTCCGCGCAAGCGCCCTCCGACTCTCGGGAAGCGCGCCGGCGTTCCTCGATGGTTCGCGCCTCCCGAGGGCCCCGGGGGGCGCTCCCGTGACGAAACCCTCAAGTTCTCTCGACCCCCAGGTGCATCGAGTGCAAGAAGACGTACATGAGCATGTTCGAGTTCAGCGAGCACGCGTGCTCGCTCGTCGAGTGTTGCTTCGTGTGCGCGAAGGTCTTCGCCGACAACGAGGCCTACTACATGCACTTCAAGGAGGCGCACAACTGCTGGCTCAAGACCGAGGAGGTGGAGGAGGAGGGCGACGAGGCGGCGGCGGCGGCGAACGGCTGCTACGACGTCTGCGCGCTGTGCTTCCAGACCGTGAGCAACGTCGACGAGCACCTCAAGGCCGAGCACTTTAAGAACTTGTGACGAGGCTACCACGAGCGCCACGTCGAGCGTTAATATTGGCTCTTTTGGCTGTAAGTTTGAATTGACGTCACGTCTGTGACGTTTCGATAATCCTTTAGTAGCTTTCGATGACGACCTGTTTTAGTTATCGAGGACACCGTGTTTTATATCTGCGTTAGTGAGTAATAAAAATTGGAAAAATTTGAAAATCGTTGGTTTTTTGAGTTGAAACTTCTTCAGGGGTGCGGTATAGGGGCTCGCTTTATGTGTGATGAAACGGGTGATATGTGCAATACTGACGGAAACATCCCAAGACCTACGTACACTCCTGGAAACGCGACACGGGAAGATAACTTGCGCTTAATCCATAAAAATGACAGTTAAGTGACGTAAATCGCGCGCATCCGCGCAGCCTCGGCCGCCTCTAACTCTGTGTTATTCTTTTTAGGTCGCCCGGCGCCGCGACGAGGTCGAGGCCGAGGAGGCACCTCTGCTACGTGTGCGTGTCGCACTTCGCGACCGCCGAGGAGCTCGCCGTCCACAGGACGAAGTGCCTCGAGGAGACGTCCGAGGACGAGCTCGTCGGCAGGGACGAGGAGGCGACGGAGCAGATGCAGCGCCTCGAGGAGGAGAAGTGGCGGCTCGAGGAGGAGCGCTGGCGGATGGAGGAGGAGCGCTGGAGGAGGAGCGAGTGCGCGGACGCGACGAGGCGCGCCGAGGACGACGAGGTGATCGCCGTCGAGGAGGAGAAGTGCGTCATACTGATCAGCGACGACGAGGACGAGGAGAGGGCGCCGATGCCGCGCCCCGCCTCGCTCGTCCTCGTGTCGAGGCACGCGCCGCGCTCCGCGCCGAAGGTCGCGATCCCGAGGAACCCGAAGGCGACCTTCCCGATCCCGCCGCTGGAGGTCGTGCCGGACGCCGAGCCGCCGAAGATCAAAATCGCGCCGAAGCTCCACATCGTCCCGATGGTCCCGAAGCGCCCGAGGGCGATCGGCGACCCGCCGTACCTCCCGAAGATGATCGGGCCGAGGCCGAAGAAGCCCGTCGGCGCCGAGCTCGAGGGGCAGCCCGCCAAGGCGGAGGCGGCGCAGCCGCCGCCCCCTCCGCCGATCCGGCTCGTGCTGAGGCCGGACGCGGCGCCGGCCGCGCAGGCGCCCGCGCTCGTCCCGAAGCTGATGCCGAAGCTCGTCGACGCTAAGCCGGCCGCCCCGAAGCCGGAGCCGAAGGTCGAGCCGGGCGGCAGGCCCCCGGTGCAGAACATCACGCAGAACCTCATACTGCCCGGCCAGGGCAACAGCGTCTTCTACCTGATCAACCAGGGCCAGGCGCCGGCGCGCGGCCAGCCGGTCGCGCAGCAGGTCTACCTGATCACGCCGCAGATGGCGCAGACGCTCGGGCTGCCGGTCGCGCAGCCGCCCGGCGTCGGCGCGGGCGCGAAGTGCGCGCCGCGCCCCGCCGCCGCCGCCGAGCCGCCGAAGGGCCAGAAGGGCGGCGCGAAGGCCAAGAAGGGCGCGAAGGAGCCGGACGACGACGCGAAGAACGCGAGGACCTACTCGACCAGGAGGAACGAGCGCAAGAGGGGGCTGAAGATCAAGGAGGTGAAGTGAGGGGGGCGTCTCGAAATCGTACGTTTCCACGTTGACTTTTTTACGGTACGGTCGTCTTGCGGTCCTCGCGAGCGCCTGCTTCGTCCTCCGCGTAACTCGGAAGGGGGAGTAGACGAGTCGCCGGCCCCGCAGGCTCGACCGTATCGGCTCGGACCTTCGCTTAAGACGGCACGGGATCTCGGCCCAGGACCCGCCTTGCTCGTCTACCGGCGCATTTTCTTTTTGTAATACAAATCGAGGTTATGTCGACCTTGCACGGTTTACGGTACGATCAATTATGTCTGCGCATCGAGGCGCATCATTACTTGTTAGCGCGAGATCCCTAGTGCGCATCCTCGTTTCCCTCGGAGCGCGTGGGGATCTGGCGTCTCCTCGTCGACTTCCATGTTTATCACGTGTCGCACGTACCAATTACGTATAAAACCGTTGAACCAATTCGTGTTTCCTTCATTTATGCAACCCGCCACACCTCGAAACGTCGCGCTCGCTCACGAAACCTTCTCATTGGCTGTACGTTCCAGATCGATCGAGGGGTCGAGGATCGAGGCGATCTTCATCGTCGAGGAGGATCCGCTATCGGACGTCATCGATCTGACGCGGGGCTCGCCGCCATTGGTCGAGACCGGCGTCGTGAGGACGCCGGATTATATCGTCGGAAAGGTACGGTTAAAACGTAACGGGGCGATCAAGGAACGGAAGAAGAACGATACGATCCTCCCGGCGGCGAATCACGGTGGCGATACCCCTTTTTCTAATTTCTTAGGGAAGAGGAAAAGGAAGAAGGCGAATACTCAAATGGACGAACTGACGAGCTCCTTCCGCCTTCCGAACTTCAAGAAGGCGTGCGAGAAGAGGGGGCGCAAGGGCAGATACCAGAAGAACGGTATCCGTCAACCTGCCGACCGGCAGGTCGGGTTCTCGGTGCCGGTTCCCCCCTCGGAACCAAACCCTATTCCACCCTATTTCGCTATGGAAGCTATGCAACCCGCCTGCGCTCCGCCTTGGCTGTGCTATTCTCAGGTGCGTAGGAGACCGAGGGACTCCACGCGAGCGCCCTCTAGCTCACACTAGCGATCGTTCTGATCCGGCTTTCTGAGCTAGGGGGCGCAGCGGCGGGTTTCGCCCCCCACTCCCAGTTAATAATCCCTCTATGTCTAGGTGGACGAATCGCGACACTTCGATTTTCGCGACGTGAGGTCCGATTGGGCCGTCGCGAAGGCGGGACCCCCCGATCGGGGCGCGGCGGGGGCGGAGCCCCTCCCGAGGATCACGAACGTGATGTCGCTGGCGGAGTCGGGGCGGGACGACGCCGCGACGGCGCCGAGCGGCGTCGCGATGCGGATGGTGACGATAGAGGGCGCGGGCGTCGTCGACGGCGTCGACGAGGACGCGGAGAGCTCGTTGCCGGTCACGGTGATCCTGAGGAGGAACGAGTGACGCGAGGAGGAGGTGGGGTTCTTGCCGTGCGGCGGAGCCGGGGCATCTTTCCCCTGCCGTGGAATCGATGGTGAAGAGGTCTTGGAGTTCCAAGAGGAACGTTCGATTTCGCCGATTTTCGCGGCGTGAAAATGCAGGAAAGTGCCCGGAATTTTCCCCGGAAAATGCGATTTTCTTTTTTCTTTTTGAGGATCGATGGGAACTAAATTTCCCCACAAGAGGGTTCAAGCAATCTCGGAGATAATTCAAAGTTTCGGTTCCACTTGTGATATTTCCTTTTCGAGTAGTACGTAGAAGTATGCCGACATTATTTTTTTATTCGTAGTGTTATTAAATCTTTTCGTAAAGCTACTGTCATTTTTTTGTATCCCGGCGTGTTACAAAAGTTTGCGCAAAAACCGCCAAATCCTCCACGGCAGTGTGCTCGATATGGCATGGACTCGATATCAATTTTTGACGGTGTTTCCGTGATATTGCCATTTTATGCGCTTGTGGCAGTGTGAAAATGTAGTTTCCGCTTGGAGAATTTCCCCGGAAGCACCAGTTTTCCTTTGAGAATCAACGAGAACTACTCATTTTCAAACCTCGATAAGGAGGTTTAAGCGATCTCCGATGTAACTCAAAATTCCGGTTCCACTTGTGATAATTTCTTCCCGAAAAACGCGTAGAAGTCGTTAAGCGTAGTCTGCGCAGAAATCGCCAAATCATCCTTAACATTTGTTCAATATAAAGTTTCAACGGTGATTCAAATGAAGAGAGCAGTTCCTACGAGCGTTTACGTGAAACGCCACGATTAATTTCAAGTGTTTCAGCGACTTTCTAAGGAGTTTCAGCGAGTTACAGGTATTCACACACAAAACCGCACGCAAGTACTCGTGAGTTGCGACGTATCCTCGACAGGTCCGCCGCCATTAACCACGCCTCTCTCTTTTAGGAGCGACGGCGAGACGCCCGAGGACGGCCGGCCGGCCCACAGCTGCCCCGAGTGCCGCAAGACTTTCGCGACGAGGCGCAGCCTCGGCGCGCACGCCTCGCGGCACCGGAGGCCCCGCGGCCTCGCCGGGCGTCGCGACGCGCCCGGGGCGAGGCGCGAGGCGTTCCGGTGCGAGGTGTGCCAGAAGGTGCTCACGACCAAGTCGTCGCTCGCGATCCACCAGAAGCGCCACCTGAAGCTCTACGACCTGCACTGCGACTACTGCAAGAAGGGCTTCTACTCGAAGACCTCGCTGACGCTGCACGTGAACTCGAAGCACGAGGGCAAGTCGAGCTTCGTGTGCGAGATCTGCGCGAGGCCGTGCTACGACAGGACGAGCCTCGAGAGCCACCGCGAGAAGCACGACGAGAACTACGGCAAGAGGAAGGACGTCGAGTGCCGGCTCTGCGGCACCAGGTTCATAGCCGACAAGTACCTGGCGGTGCACATGTACAAGCTGCACAGCAAGGACAACAGGTGAGGGGGGGACCGCGCCGGGGGCGCACGCGCCGTCACTAGAGCTTCGCCTCGTTGCAGGTTCGTGTGCGACCAGTGCGGCAAGAAGCTGTGCTCGAAGGTGAGCCTGCAGGAGCACGTGATCGCCGTCCACGAGGGCCTCAAGCCGCACAAGTGCGCCGTCTGCGAGCAGGGCTTCGCGAACCGGACGACGCTCAAGCTGCACGAGCGCCGCCACACGGGCGAGCGGCCGTACAAGTGCACGTACTGCGCGCGCGCCTTCACCCAGAGCCACAGCCTCAAGATGCACCTCAGGCTGCACACGGGCGAGAAGCCGGAGGCCTGCCACATCTGCGGCGGCAGCTTCGTCTCGAAGAACATGCTCAAGTCGCACCTCAAGATGAAGCATAAGATATTCGACGTGGCGACGGCGGTCAAGAACGTCGATAAGTACTACGCTTGATCCGCGCGGCCGTCTGGGGGCGACGCCATTTTGGGACGGACCGGACGGGTACTTAGTTTCTTTCGCGAGGATGCGGGGGCTACGGCAAGGGACCTATGGCGATTTTGAATTTTTTTTGCTAATCCGATTTTTGGAAAAAAAAGTGCAAAATGGCCGATTCTCGGGCGGAAAGTTGAAAATTTGAGGCGATTTTCCCTACTCCGTACACCCTTAGCTACCACGTTTCCAAAAAAACATTTTTGTAGGAAAGTTCCATCATGGCGTTTTTGCTCTAATCGGCGCGGTTTGTGAGACTTTTTCGTTGTATTTTAGGCCGTAGTGATCGTTTTAGATTTTCGCGTCGACGCTCATAGTCCACTTGAGGTTCTGTCGTTGTCCATGGTGTAAGTGCGAATTAAAAACTTACCGCAATTAGAACCTACGGCGTTATCATTTCGATTCCTCCCCAGGCGACCCGCTTGTATGCTTTAAATGGAGAACCATGGATCCCCGGTAAACTCGCGTCGATCGCGTTCCTCGTACAAACCGCCAGTTTTGTTTTCAAGGCACCTGCAAGTGATCGCAACAAAACGAGTTGCGATGCGAGTCGCAACAAGGTAGTAGGCTCCACGTGAAGTGGCAATGGTCTGACGTCTCGCTTTTACAGGTACGATCTTCCCTCCCACTACGTCCCGGAGATCTCCATAACGACGTACGAGTCGGAGGTGAAGCTCAAGAGGCGCGCCGCCACCCGAAGGCACTACAAGAAGAACGGCACGCTCATGAGGAGCGTCGAGAGGAAGATCGAGAGGATCCAGCGCATGGAAGAGGAGGAGGAGGAGGAGAGGAGGCGCCAGGAGCAGACCTATCCGATCATCACGAACCTCCTGAAGGAGCTGTCGAACCACCAGCAGATCCTCGTGAAGCTCGAGACCTTGACCGAGTCCGCGGAGGGCGGCGGCGCCGTCGAGCCGAGGGGGGCGACGTCGCGGCGCAGGAAGGCGCCCGGGCCCGCGCGCAGGCCGCACCCCCCGCCGATCGACCTCGACGAGCCGATCAGCTGCGACGCGTGCGAGCGCACGTACCGCAACAACGTCGCCTACGCGCTGCACAGCGTCGAGCACACGTCGGACGGCAAGTACGAGTGCCACCTGTGCGACAGGCGCATGAACTCGAAGTACCAGATCGAGATGCACGTGCGCGCGCACGAGGGCACCACCAGGTACAAGTGCGAGGTGTGCGGCAAGGCGTTCACGACGTCGACGCACGCGCTCGAGCACAAGTACTTCCACACCGGCGAGAAGCCGTTCCAGTGCGAGATATGCGGCAAGCACTTCATGTTCTCCTGGTTCCTCACGTCGCACCGCATGGTGCAGCACCGGGAGATCATGACCGGCACGGCGATCAGCTACGAGTGCAAGCAGTGCGACAAGCGCTACGAGTCGTACAACGGCCTCAAGCGACACAACCTCACTAAGCACAGCGACGGCGTCGACCTGTCGGTGCTGTGCGACGTGTGCGGCAGGCGGCTCTCGAGCAGGGAGAAGCTCAAGTTCCACCGCAGGATCCACACGGGCGAGAAGCCGTACTCGTGCCAGGTGTGCCTCAAGTCGTTCAGCAAGAAGATGAACCTGCGCGAGCACGAGCGCGTCCACACGGGCGAGAAGCCGTTCCCGTGCAAGTACTGCGGCAAGGGGTTCACGCAGAGGGGCTCGCGCAGGATCCACGAGCGGGGCCACACGGGCGAGAGGCCGTACGTGTGCGTCGTGTGCTCCAGGGGGTTCGTCTCCAAGGCGGTGCTCGACGCGCACAGGGGCTCCTGCAGGATGAGCGCCGCGGACCCGTGAACGGTACTCCCCGGACAGATTTATACGCCTCTTTTGTTCGAATAAAATCTTCACCCTCACCTCGTCTTTCACGAGCTCGTACGAGAGATTACGACTTTGGCACAGGAACGGTTCGCACTTGGCGACACGACTCGAGGATCCCCCTAAAGGAACCTAAGATTTTATGTTTCAGCCACGTTCGAGGACTACTAATTTCACCAATCAAGAAGTATCCCTAGGGATCCAATCGTTACCCCCCCCTTACGCATCACGTGAGCCACAAGTAATGTTTCTCCACTCGTAGCCCCCGTATTCCTCACGCCCTTCACCTCGTCCCACAGGTACGGTGATTTTGTTCAATAAACTAACCGTTCATCCCTTACAGGCCTTATCAATCAATCAATCGTACCCCGGATCTTTTTCCACAGTGATCTCTCCTCGTTATATCAAAGCGAATACGCCGTCGCCCACTGCGCAGACTCCCTCTTACTTCGAATGTTTTTAGACTCTGCTCCCTTAAAACCTCGGCACTCTCCACTTTCCCTCGCACGCGTCCTCGGTTACCTCCTTGCGATTTAGTGACTTTCGAAGGTTCTGCGCAGCGCACGCGTTTCGCGAAGCTAGATGAAGCTGCGCAGACCGCTCGGAATCGAAATCGGAACGCGCGGCGCAGGAAAGGCTCGGGAGGTCTCGAGTGGATGCGTGGGACGTAACGACCTCCGATAATGGAGGCGTTTTGGATGTGAAGGGTGGCGAGGTTACGGAAAGGTGTCGCGTGGATGCTGCACAAGAGTTTGAGGAGTTAGTGGCTTATGTGAAATTCAAAAGTCGGAGGTGTACTGCGCAGCTTTCACCTACATATTCGGAACGTTCGCGTGACATCTTGACGTCTGCGCAGACGCCATATACGTCCCCCAATACGTCGAGGGGATAACGAGGTGGTAGTATTGGTTCCCGTGGAGCAAGAACATGGGCATCTACAGGCGCAACAAGAGGAAATGCTCCTGACGGTTCCTATAGAGCAAAGTGACGGTCTACAGACGCAACTGTTTCTGTTGGTAGAGCAACCACAGCAAATGGTACTGTTGATAGCGTGGAGAGAAGGGGAAGGGCCAGGTGACCAAATGGCCCAGCAACGTTCCCTTGGTCGCCTCTCTGCCTACCCAGTGATTTCTAACCCTGTAGGGCTTACTTCAGGAATCTGGACGTGACATCTCGTGCAGTAGGTACGTTACATGTATTATTAAGAAGGGCATACTTGGAAAAAATCGCCAGATTACACCTGTCAAATTCGGGCCTAAACTGTAGGTCCCTTTAGTAAGTAGACTTACTTATGGTGGTACCGGTTTTGGTAACGAACGGTTTTGGTATTCCTCGTTACTAAGTGGTAAAATTTGATGTGGTATCTATGGGATAAAGTCCTTGGATGAATTCATCATCGATTTACGATTTTAACGCCCCCTGGACGTGCTGTTAGGGCCTCGGGAGCGAATTTGATGCAAATAATTTGTACAGATGGTTCACGACGAAAATATTTTTTTGGAAATTTGGGAAAACTGTATTTGGAAGGTTCCCACGATGAAATTGAATGTTTTGGAGACTTCGAAACTTTTCTCCCGCGAATCCCCTCGCCGGGTTCGTTCCGGATCGCCGCGTTCGCCTCGACCTCGAGGCGGACTCCCCGACGGCTCGGGACGGACCCGACGTGGCGATCGACAGAAATCAACGCCGTTTTTCTCTTTTAGGGCCCGAGGCGAGGACGAGGCAATGGCCGCCGCCGCGCGGACGATGTTCGCGTGCGAGCTGTGCGCCGCGAGCGTCGCGTCGAGCCTCGCGTTCGCCGAGCACTCGCGCGAGCACTCGCACGACGGGAAGTACCGCTGCCACCACTGCGAGTTCGAGACGAGCGAGCGCCCGGCGCTGCGCGCGCACCTCTCGCTCAAGCACGCGCCGGACGGCGGAGAGGCGGCGTGCGCCGCCTGCGGGCTGCGCTTCGAGGACGGGCCGCAGGCGGCCGAGCACAAGTACTACCACACTGGCGAGCTGCCGCACGCGTGCGACTCGTGCGGCTCGCACTTCATGTTCTCGTGGCTGCTGCGCGCGCACCGGCGCGCGCGCCACGTCCTGCCGTGCCCGTCGTGCGACGCGACGTTCCGCACGCGCACCGGGCTGCGCAAGCACTCGTACCGCAAGCACAGCCGCAGGCCGCCCGCGGCGCCGCTGTGCGACGTGTGCGGCGCCCGGCTCGCGAACAACGAGACGCTCAAGTTCCACATGCGCACGCACACCGGCGAGAAGCCGCACGAGTGCCCGGCGTGCGGCAAGAGCTTCAGGAAGAAGGGGCTGCTGATCGAGCACGCGCGCGTGCACACCGGCGAGAAGCCGTACGCGTGCGACGAGTGCGGCAGGGCGTTCTCGCAGCGCGCGCCGCTCAAGATACACAAGAGGATCCACACGGGCGAGCGGCCGTACGTGTGCCGCCTGTGCGGCAAGGGTTGCATATGCAAGAGCGTGCTCGACTCGCACCTGAGGAGCTGCCCCGGGTTCCGGTAAATCCGCTCTTTTGTTTTGTTTTTTTTTTTTTTTTTTGTAAAGAAATCCAGAGGTTTATTAAAGCATTTCGTCCCTAACGTCCCTTAATTCGAAACTCCCGAACGCGGTGACGCCACGGTGACACCGAACCGACCCGAAAAGCGATTTTCTCGGGCGCCAGTTTCCGTAGACTTCGCCCGCCGAGGTACACGTCCGGGTAGTTTATACTCCGGAGAAGTATCGTACGATATCCTTTACGACGGTCTAACTGTTCGATTTTCTAGGTACTTCGACGCCGGCGATTTCGTCATCGACCAGCTCGTCTACGGCCCCTCGATCTCCATAACGCCGATCGACGGCGGGGCGGCGCAGAGGCAGCGCGCGCCGGCCGACGCGCTCGCGTACCTGCGCGCCCCGGCGAAGGCGAGGCGCAGGCGCGCGCGCGCCCGCCTGCCGCAGGCGCCGCCCGTCGACCTCGACGAGCCGATCCACTGCGAGTTATGCAACCGCACGTACCGCAACAACGTCGCGTACGCGATCCACTCGACGGAGCACACGCGCGACCAGAAGTACGAGTGCCACCTGTGCGAGTACCGGAACGGCTCGAAGTACCACATCGAGATGCACGTGCGCGCGCACGAGGGCACGACGAGGTACAAGTGCGAGGTGTGCAATAAAGCTTTTACGGTCTCGACGCACGCGCTCGAGCACAAGTACTTCCACACCGGCGAGAAGCCGTTCCAGTGCGAGATATGCGGCAAGCACTTCATGTTCTCGTGGTTCCTCACGTCGCACCGGCGCACGCAGCACTGGGAGATCATGACCGGTAGTCCGTTGGTCAAGTACGACTGTAAGATATGCAACAAGCATTACACGTCGAGCACGGGCTTGAAACGACACAACTACAGCAAGCACAACCTCAACGGCGCAGACATGTCGGTGCTGTGCGACATATGCGGGAAGCGGCTGTCGAACAAGGAGAAGCTCAAGTTCCACCGCAGGATCCACACGGGGTACAAGCCGTTCTCGTGCCAGATATGCTCCAAGAGCTTCTCGAGGAAGGAGCAGCTCAAGGAGCACGAGCGGGTGCACACGGGGGAGAAACCGTACGTGTGCAAGTACTGCGGCAAGGGCTTCACGCAGCGCTCACCGTTGAACATCCACATGAGGACCCACACGGGGGAGCGGCCCTACAAGTGCGTCATATGTGGGCGGGGCTTCGTGTCGAAGGGCGTCATGGACACCCACAGGAGGTCGTGCCAGAAGATCCGCGGGGACAACTAAGGGGGAAGGGCGCAAGCGCACCGCCCGGTCGACAGGTGGAAGAGAGGTGAGGCCGAGTATTGTTTGGACGGGTATCGCGCCCCTCTCGCCCGCAGGGGGGGGGGGGCTCCAGCGGGAAATCATATCTGAGGTGGTCGAGGGGGAGAGTTAATCTCATCCGATGGGGTCGAAGTGTAAAAATGTATTTTTCTTCGTTAAGCGACTAGTCGTCATGAATATTATTAGTGTTATTATTATTATTATTATTATTGCTGTAGTTATTAAAAGAAGTCGGTGTAAGAAGGTGGTTATTTTTTTGTGGCGAGGGTCCTCGGGTACCGCCTCGGAACGTAAGTAGAGTCGAGTGCTCCCCCCGTTTTCGCTCACACGCTCCATTTCAGATCCGGCGAGGCGAGGGGGCCGCGCAGGACCGGCGCGCGGAGGGCGAGGCGGGGCCGGAGGCCGCGCCCCCCTCCCGTCGAGCTCGACGAGCCCATCAAGTGCGACGTCTGCCTCGAGACGTTCCGCAACAACGTCGCCTTCGCCGTGCACTCGCTCGCCCACAACGAGGACAAGAAGTACTCGTGCCACGTGTGCGGCGCGTACCGCAACGCGTCCAAGTACCAGATCGGGATGCACGTGCGCGCGCACGAGGGCACGACGAGCTACAAGTGCGAGGTGTGCGGCAAGGCGTTCACGGTCTCGACGCACGCGCTCGAGCACAAGTACTTCCACACCGGCGAGAAGCCGTTCCAGTGCGAGATATGCGGCAAGCACTTCATGTTCTCGAGGTTCCTCGCCTCGCACCGGCGCACGCAGCACTGGGAGATCATCACCGGCACGCCGCTCGTCAAGTACGACTGTAAGCTGTGCAACAAGCACTACACGTCCTCGAGCGGCCTCAAGCGGCACAACCTGCGCAACCACAACGCCGACGGCGTCGACGTGTCCGTGCTGTGCGACATATGCGGCAAGAAGATCTCGAGCAGCGACAAGCTGCGCTTCCACAGGCGCGTGCACACCGGCGACAAGCCGTTCCCGTGCGAGGTGTGCGGCAAGAGGTTCTCCACCAAGGAGCAGACGAAGGAGCACCTGCGCGTGCACACCGGCGAGAAGCCGTACGTGTGCAAGTACTGCGACAAGGGCTTCACGCAGCGCTCGCCGCTGAAGATCCACCTGAGGACGCACACCGGCGAGCTGCCCTACGTGTGCCTCTTCTGCTCGAAGGGCCTCGTATCGAAGAGCGCCCTGGTCAGTCACATGAAGCACTGCAGGTTCAGCCTGTGGCTGTGAAGGTAAAGGCGTTGAGAGAGTTTCCTAAAGATGTTTAATAAACGAATACATTACGACGCCGTTGTTTCCGTTCTCGCCTCGGAGCGACTCGCACCTACCTGCTACCCTACCCCCCCCCCCCCCGTCCACGGGTAAGTACTCGCCTCCCCCGCCCACGCCCCCGCGGATTTCACCCCCCCGATGTCGCCGAGACTGACGCCTCGACTTTCAGGTTGGAGGTGCAGCTGACGTGCCCGCCGTACGAGCTCGAGCTGAGGGGCGCGAGGCGCGGCCGCGGCCGCCGCGCGCCGAGGCCGAGGCGGGCGATCCCCTCGCACCCGCCGCCGCTCGAGCTGAGCGAGCCGCTGCGCTGCGACCACTGCCCCGAGTCGTTCGGCAACCACGTCGAGTTCGCGTTCCACTCGCAGGCGCACTCCGCCGACGGCAAGTACTCGTGTCACGTGTGCAGCGGCTACAGGAACGCGAAGAAGTACAGCATCGAGATGCACGTCAGGGCGCACGAGGGCACCACGAGGTAGGTATGACCGAGTACCTGCCGGAGTATCATTTTTGTGGACCAGGAACAGGGAGTTTTCTTGAGAGGTTGTTTGAAAATATCCAAGTATAACTGCGTGCCTGCCAGGGTGTCATTTTCCTGGAACAGGTATTTTCTCTGGGGGGTTGTTTGAAGGTATCCACGTATAACTGCGTGCCTGCCAGGGTATCGTTTTTGTGGTCCAGTACCAAATTTTCTTGGGGGGTTTTGAAGATATTTACGTATAACTGCGTGCCTGCCAGGGTATCATTTCTGTGGCCCCGGGACAAGATTTTTTTTCGAGATTACCGAGGTAAGGAGACACGTCCCCGTTCCTTTTCCAGGTACAAGTGCGAGATCTGCCAGAAGGCGTTCACGATCAGCACGTACGCGCTGGAGCACAAGTACTTCCACACGGGCGAGAAGCCGTTCCAGTGCGAGATTTGCGGCAAGCACTTCATGTTCTCTCGTCAGCTCGCCTCGCACCGGCGCACGTCGCACTACGAGATCCTCACCGGCACGCCGCTCGTCAAGTACGACTGCAACGTGTGCAACAAGCACTACGAGTCCGCGTTCGGCCTGCGCAGGCACAAGATGACGATCCACAACGACGTCGACCTCTCGGTCATATGCGAGGTGTGCGGCAAGCGGATCAGCTCGAAGGAGAAGCTCAAGTTCCACATGCGCACGCACACCGGCGACAAGCCGTACCCGTGCGAGGTGTGCGGCAAGTGCTTCTCGAAGAAGCACCAGATGGTCGAGCACACGAGGGTGCACACCGGCGAGAAGCCGTACGTGTGCAACTTCTGCGGCAGGGGGTTCTCGCAGAGGACGCCGCTCGTGCTGCACAAGCGGACCCACACCGGCGAGAGACCGAACAAGTGCCGCATATGCGGCAACGGGTTCATATCGAAGACGTCGCTCGAGTCGCACGTCAAGAACTGTCTCGGGTTCTTCGCGCCCTTTTGAAACGGGAGGAGACGTTACCGGAGGTCGGTAGCTGAAGTGTTATTCTGCTCATGCGCAGCAACCAACCTGTACTTATTTTACTCCAGTGATTGACGGCGATAGGATGCGCGGAAAGTGCGTTGTTTCCTAAGAAAACGGCGTGTAGCGTCAGTCATTTTCTAAACACCTTGTATATACCCGACGTTTTTAATCACTGTTATTGTTCCTTTTTTTAAATATTTATTGTTCTATAATTTTTTCCATTGGGGAGGTGATAGTAATTTAGGTTTTATTGGTGTACGATGGAAATGAAATAAATATTAGTTCCATTTATACTTGGCGTATGATGCGCAGTGCTCCAAAATCGGTGGTACGCGCAACAGGTGCTCTCACCATGGTAAGTACACGTCACTCGTAACTCTTTCGCGCTGCGATCAATACTCGATATTAACGTCCTGTCCTTTTCCGTTTCCAGGGGACGGTCGATGCCGAAAATGGGCGTGGTTAACGGTAGGTCGCGCGGTAGGAGGAGCAAGAACCGCCTCGGGCGGCGGGCCGAGGGCGGCGCCCCCTCGAAGTTCAAGTGCGAGGTGTGCCTGAAGCCGTTCCGCGTCGGCACGCACGCCAAGGAGCACAAGTACTTCCACACGGGCGAGAAGCCGTTCCAGTGCGAGATCTGCGGCAAGAAGTTCATGTACTCGCGCCGCCTCGGCTCGCACCGCCGCAACTGCCACTACGAGGCGCTGACGGGCAGGCCGAAGAGGAAGTACGGCTGCCAGAAGTGCGAGAAGCAGTTCGAGTCGCTGCCCGGCCTCAACAACCACAAGACGAGGAAGCACGACAAGATAGTGATCGACAACTCGGTGATATGCGAGGTGTGCGGCAAGAGGATCTCGTGCAAGGGCAGGCTCAAGTACCACCTGCGCATCCACAGCGGCGACAAGCCGTACTCGTGCGCGATCTGCCCGAGGCGCTTCGCCATGAAGGACCTGCTCATGGAGCACACGCGCGTCCACACCGGCGAGAAGCCGTACACGTGCGCGTTCTGCGGGAAGAGCTTCGCGCACCGCTCCCCCTACCGGTACCACCTGAAGACGCACACCGGCGAGAAGCCGCACTCCTGCCCGCTCTGCTCCAAGGGGTTCATCTCGAGGGCCGGCATGAACAGCCACGTGCGCAGCTGCGTCAAGGCCGAGTAGACCGATCCCCCACCACGAACGTGGGACGTGACATGTGCAATCCCCCCCCCCCCCCCCTCAAGAACTACGGTCAGTTCGTCGTTAATCCTAATGAAATTCGTATTTATTTTGTACAGAGTACTTAAGAAGGTTTCCTTCTACCGTTCAATTAGTTGCTTTAATCTACTTTCGACGGTAATAAAGCGCACTATTTTATTGCGAAGTTTCTCTTTTGCGATCCGAGGTGCGCGAGTGTCTTAAGTAACTGGTGCGTAGCAGTCTCGGGCCGGTAAGTGTGCCTCGACCCCCGCATTTGAGTACCCCCCGACGCTTCCCACTTAACCCAACCTCCTTCTTCCAGGTCGAACCCGGGCGTGACGAACCTCCTGGCGATCTCCGCGCCGCTGTCGTGCGCGACGTGCGGCCTCGCCGCCCTCGACCACGTCGAGATGGCGCTGCACTCGCGCTCGCACGGCGACCTCTACCGGTGCCACCTGTGCGACTTCCGCGTCGAGACTCGGTTCCGGATGGCGAGGCACGTCGAGGGCCACAAGGCGTTCAGGTGCGACGCGTGCGGCCGCGTCTTCAGGCGGCTCGCCGCCGCCGTCAAGCACTCGTACGCGCACACCGACGAGAAGCCGTACCGGTAAGGGCGCACGCGCGTCTCGTAGGTCGTAGAGGTGTCTCTAAAGGGTTTCGAGGTGTTGCAGGTGCGAGTACTGCGGCAAGCCGCTCTCGACGTCGAAATCGCTCGACATGCACCTCAACACCATACACCACGAGCTCATCACCGGCACGCCGCTCGTCAAGTACGATTGTCCGCTGTGCAAGAAGCACTACGAGTCCGAGACGGGCCTCAGGAGGCACTACTCGAGCGTGCACCGCGAGCTCGGCGTCGACCTGTCCGTCATATGCGAGGTAACGGCCGCACCACCTCCACTATCATCGACACCACCTCCACTATCATCGACACCACCACCACAATCATCGACACTATAACTCCAATCATCGACACCACAATCATCAACATCACCACCTCAATCATTAACACCACCACCACAATCATCATCACCACCACAATCATCGACACTATAACCCCAATCATCGACACCACAATCATCAACATCACCACCTCAATCATCGACACCACCACCACCACCACCACAATCATCGCCCCCGTTCTGTTCCCAGGTGTGCGGTAAGAGGATCTCCTGCAGGACGAGACTGACGAGGCACATGCGCACGCACACCGGCCAGAGGCCGTTCCCCTGCGAGACCTGCGGCAAGAGTTTCGCGACCAAGTGCCTCCTCTCCTCGCACAGGAGGGTGCACACGGGCGAGAAGCCCTACGCGTGCGGCTATTGCGGCAAGAGGTTCAGGCAGTCTGCGCCGTACAGGTACCACGTGCGCATCCACACCGGCGAGAGGAGGTACAAGTGCAGGGTGTGCGACAAGGGCTTCATATCGAACACCAACCTGAAGATCCACCTGAGGACGTGCTACGTCCAGGCGAAGTAGGCGGGCCCCCCGCCAGGGGATGTTTTGTAGCGAAATAAATAAGTCGATATGAGAGAAGTGTGAGGTTTTTTAAACGCCAGGAGTACGTTTTGTGCTTTGGGGCAATCGTCGATGTCAGTGCGCTTCATGATTTTGTAAAGTGTCGTTAAGTTTCCCTGCGATTTTATGAAACGGTTCCTTTATAGCCTGGGGAGGGGGTCGCGAAGTTTCCGACCCCCGCTCCCCCGCGAGCGAAGCGACCTCCCTCGCGGACCGATCTTACGTCACGTCCAATTTTTTTAGGTCGAAGCAGCAGCAGCGCAGGCGCGGGCGCAGACGCAAGCAGCGCCACGACGACGGCGACTTCGCGCCGTCCTCGACCGCCCGGCCCGGGAAGCGGATCGAGTTCACGAGGCGCACCAAGGAGAAGGAGAACCAGATCCGGCACCTGTTCGAGCTGTCGGAGCCGCTCAAGTGCCCGGTGTGCTCGAAGAAGTTCGAGGGCAACCTCGAGTACGCGCTGCACTCGAGGGACCACGACCACGACGGCGTGTACACGTGCCACCTGTGCTCGAAGACGTGCCCGAAGAAGGACCACTTCAAGAGGCACGTGATGTCGCACGACGGCTTCAAGTGCGAGAACTGCAACAAGGTGTTCAAGAAGCGGTCGACGGCGCTGTACCACGTCCACAGCTGGGAGAAGCTGTACCAGTGCAACATCTGCGGCAAGAACCTGGCGTCCTCGTGGGGCCTCAACGCGCACGTCAACAGCGTGCACCACTTCATCGTCACCGGCAACCCGCTGCCGAAGCACCAGTGCACGATCTGCAACAAGAACTACCTCTACGAGACCGGCCTCAAGTTGCACTACTCGTCGCACCACAAGGAGATGGGCTACGACTTCAGCGTCATCTGCGACATATGCGGCCGCAGGATCTCCTGCAAGTCGAAGCTCAACCAGCACATGAGGATCCACACCGGCGAGAAGCCGTACTCGTGCTCGGTCTGCCAGCGGAAGTTCATAACGAAGGACCTCGTCACGTCGCACATGAGGACCCACACCGGCCAGAAGCCGTACGTGTGCATGTACTGCGGGAAGGATTTCGCGCAGGGCGCCCCCTACCGGTGAGTAGCTAGCGACGACGACCGCGCGGAACGATGCGATCTCCGTGTTTCACCCGCAGGTACCACATCAAGACGCACACCGGCGAGAAGGGCTTCAAGTGCCAGATATGCGGCAAGGGGTTCATCTCGAGGGGCAACATGAGGATACACGTGAAGAGCTGCTCCGCTCCCGTCAAGTGCTGAACCCGAATCGCGAGCTCTCGGGGACGGGTCGGTGATTTTCACTCTTTTTTGTCGCCGTACTTTCCGCCAGTCGCGACGGCGGTACTCGCTTGTTTTTCTATTTCGGAGAAGTTGTGGATCTTTTGACGATGGTTGTAATATAAATTTTTTACTAACGTGTTTTTCATTGGAAAAATGGAAAAACGGAGAATAGATTCGGTAAGTGAGCATACTGCGATTTTTCGCTCGGTGCGAACGAAGTCGACGCGATTCGCTCCTTTTTGAGGTTAGGATTTCATGTTTCAGGAGGAAGGAGAACGGGAGAACGACCGTGATCAACCTCAACGAGCCGAAGGGCCCGTTGCCGTGCCCGGACTGCCCGGAGGAGTTCGCCAGGCACGTCGACTTGGCCGTGCACTCGTCGCTGCACCGCGGCCTCTACGCCTGCCACCTGTGCGACGGCTACGCCACCGACGACAAGAGGGCGCTGAAGGCGCACGTGCGCTCGCACGACGTCTTCAGCTGCGCGGAATGCGGCAAGATCCTGAAGACGAAGCCGTGCGCCGACAAGCACTCGCGGACGCACGCGCAGGCGCAGCTCGTCCAGTGCGAGATCTGCGGCAAGCACGTCAAGAAGCAGTGCCTGTACATGCACCGCAGGAACCTGCACGCGCCCGGCCGCGTCCACAACTGCCCGATCTGCGCGAAGCCGTACATGCACTCGTCGAGCCTGCGCCAGCACTACTCGGCGAGCCACCGCGAGCTCGGCATCGACCTGAGCGTCATATGCGACGTGTGCGGCCGCCGGCTCAGCTGCAAGGCGAAGCTGATCCAGCACCGCAGGACGCACACCGGCGAGCGGCCGTACGAGTGCGCGCGCTGCGGCAAGCGCTGCATCTCGAAGGACATCCTCGACTCGCACATGCGCGTCCACACCGGCGAGAAGCCGCACGTGTGCGACGTGTGCGGCAAGAAGTTCGCGCACGGCGCCCCCTACCGTTACCACGTCAAGATCCACACCGGCGAGCGGAAGCACGAGTGCTCGGCGTGCGGCAAGCGGTTCATCAGCAAGGCGAACATGCGCGCGCACATGCGCACCTGCGGCTCGCGATGATCGACCGGATCGTACGGTCCCTGTTTCCCGGCTGTGAAGCGAGTGACGCGCGGGACGATTCGTATTTCTATTTAGGATGCCGTTGAAATATATTTTTTGTATAAAATAGGTGAAACGCCATTCGATATGACGATTTTCTTTCCACGAATGCGGTCTTTAGGTACGCTAGTCTCCCGGGGGCTTTTTCAGGTGGGGGAAAACGATCGCAATCCTCAGCGAAAGCAAAAAAAAAACAAATAGTTAAGGCGAAGAAAGCCGCACGAGGTGAGTCGCGCCGGCGGAGCCCCCGCCCCTTCAGCTATAACATCGCCCTCTATTTTCAGGACGCGCGGGCGGCAACGCCGCAAGCGGCCGGGGGGCCGCAGGAGGCCTGGAGGCCGCAGGAGGCCGTCGCCGGCGCCGCCGCTGCGCCTCGACGTCCCGATCCGGTGCTTCGCGTGCGACGCCCCCTTCCACACGAACATCTCGTTCGCGCTGCACTCGATCGAGCACGACCCGGCGGGCCGCTACCGCTGCCACCTGTGCGGCGAGTACACGAACGCCTCGAAGTACCGGATCGAGGCGCACGTGCGCAACCACGAGGGCACGAACAAGTACCGGTGCGAGGTGTGCGGCAAGGGGTTCGGCATCAGCACGCACGCGCTCGAGCACAGGTACCTGCACACGGGCGAGCGGCCGTTCCCGTGCGAGATATGCGGCAAGCGCTTCGTGTTCAGCCGCATGCTGACGAAGCACCGCAGGACCGTCCACTACGAGGCGATCTACGGCAGGAAGTTCGTCAAGTACGACTGCAAGGTGTGCGGCAAGCACTACGAGTCGCTGCCCGGGCTGCAGCGCCACACGTACAGCAAGCACAACGCCGGCCTGCAGGACTGGTCGGTCATATGCGAGGTGTGCGGCAAGAAGATCGCGAGCAGGGAGAAGCTCAAGTACCACATGCGCACGCACTCGGGCGAGAAGCCGCACGTGTGCGCCGCGTGCGGCAAGCGCTTCCCGAAGAAGGACCAGCTCAGGGAGCACGAGCGCGTGCACACGGGCGAGCGGCCGTTCGCGTGCGCCGAGTGCGGCAAGTGCTTCGGCCACAGGGCGCCCTACAAGTACCACCTCAAGATCCACTCGGGCGAGAGGCCGCACGTGTGCGGCGCCTGCGGCAAGGGGTTCATATCGAGGGCGGCGAAGGTCGTGCACTCGGCCGTGTGCCGCGTCGAGTAGGCGGCGCCCCCTTCGGCCGTTCGTACCGCTTAAACTGTTCGAGAGACGTTGCTTTTTATGGGTCGAATTAAAATTTTATACCCGGTTTAACACGTTTCCAGTTCAGACCCGGCGTTTCTACGTCGTTCCTCTTTCTATTTGGCACTCCCTCTGAAACCACGTCACCCTTTTTCTTGACGTGCCATTCACTCCAGTTCGAGTAAGTCGAATGTTTCAGTGAAAAAGTGCCGAGTTCAAAGTGCAAACAGGAATGTAAGGAACGCCCACCGCGCGAGGCGGTTCTCCCAGGTAACTCCCATTATCGCCGGTACGGTTTTAATCGCGATGAAGCGGTCGAGCGGTCCCAGGTCGATGCAAAGACGAGCGACCCGAACCTCCTTTCGAGCGTCGAAAGTAAAGACCGCTAACCGTTCCCAATTTTTAGGCCGCCCGACGTCGACGCCGATCCTTCCCGCAGGAGTTCCGACGAGGGGGAGGACGAGGAGGAGGAGTGGCGACCGATGAAAACGCCCGAGAGGGCGAACAGGCGCGGCAGGAGGCGGGGCGAGGCCGACGCGGCGAACCCCAAGGCGAAGAAGAAGAAGGGGGCGGAGCCGAGGGCGGCGCGCCGCAAGAAGAGGGCGGCGCCCGCCGCCGACGACAGGCGACACCCGCCGCCGATCGAGCTCGAGGAGCCGATCGCGTGCGAGAACTGCCCCGAGCGGTTCGGCAACAACGTCGCGTTCGCGCTGCACTCGGCCGAGCACTCGGAGGACGGGCGCTACACGTGCCACATGTGCTCCTACAGGAACGCCTCGAGGTGAGCGAAAACGCATCTAAATTCATTCTTCCTGAATTTTTCCTACCACCTCGTCTCTTGTGACGGTAATTCGACGGGCGCCCCCTCGTTTCCGTTTCAGGTACCACATCGAGATGCACGTGCGCGCGCACGAGGGCACCACCAGGTACAAGTGCGAGATATGCCAGAAGGCGTTCACGGTCTCGACGCACGCGCTCGAGCACAAGTACTTCCACACCGGCGAGAAGCCGTTCCAGTGCGAGATATGCGGCAAGCACTTCATGTTCTCCTGGTTCCTGGCCTCGCACCGTAGGACGTCGCACTACGAGATCCTCACCGGCACGCCGCTCGTCAAGTACGACTGCGCGCTGTGCAACAAGCACTACGCGAGCGCGAGCGGCCTGCGCAGGCACAACCTCAAGAACCACAACGACGCCGAGAACAAGTCCGACACGAGCGTCCTCTGCGACGTGTGCGGCAAGCGCCTCTCGAGCAGGGAGAAGCTCAAGTTCCACCTGCGCACGCACACCGGCTACCGGCCGCACTGTTGCCAGATCTGCCCGAAGAAGTTCTCGAAGAAGGAGCAGCTCATCGAGCACACGAGAGTGCACACCGGCGAGAAGCCGTACGTGTGCAAGTATTGCGGCAAGGGTTTCACGCAACGGACGCCGTTGCGGATACACGAGCGGATCCACACGGGCGAGCGGCCGCACAAGTGCCCGAAGTGCGGCAAGGGGTTCGTCTCGAAGACGGCGCTCGAGGGCCACGGCCGCGGCTGCTACGGCGCCGCCGTCGCCGCGCAGCCGCCCGCGTACGCGGCCTTCTTCGCGCAGAGCCCGGACGTCGTCGAGGTCAAGTACTCGACGACGGAGGCGTTCATAGAGGCCGCCAGGGGCGCCCTCGTCTGACGCCGCTCGGTGAACGCTCGCTCTTACGGGACCGCGCCTCTCCCGCTCCGGCCCTCCTCACGATCACCAGGGCCGGATCGGTGCCTTGACGTCTAACGTTCTTCAATTCCGTCGCCCGTCAGCGCCATCTGTGCGTCGGGAGCGGAGTCTGGAACGTTAATCCCCTCCCCCACTCTCTGTCGAAATTCCGAGTTTGTTGAAAGTTGAGCATTCCGTGACCATTGGACCTTCCCCATTTGCTACGAATCAAAATGAATTTTTATTTTTTGGTCGTTTGTAGGTTTATGTATGTTTCTTTCAGCGGTTTTGACTTTGTAAAAAAATGGCCAATACAGTTTTCCGTTGTCTTACGTACGAGTTTCACTGAAATCGATATATTTTTTACGTGTGAATCCGAAGAGTCCCTACGCAGCGAGACGCGCAGGTAAGCACTCACCCCCCTTACCCCCCTCCCCGGCCCGTCGCCTCCCCCCACCACCCCGCGCCGTCGATAGTAACGCCGAGCTTTTCCAGGTCGTCGTCGTCGCGGAGGAGGGGCCGGAGGCCGCGCAGGCGCGCGCCTCGCCGGAAGGCGCCCGTCGCCTCGCGCAGGTCGAAGCCGAACCAGAAGGCGCGCAGCTGGATGTGCAAGGTGTGCCTCGGCGAGTTCCCGTCGCGCAAGCGCCTCTTCGACCACCGCAAGCTCGAGCACGGCGGCGCCGAGGACGAGGCGCCCGGCGCCGGGCCGGAGCGCGCCAAGTACGCGTTCGACGAGGCGCTCGACATATACGTCTGCGCGAACTGCTCGGCGGAGTTCCACACCGAGCAGGAGGCGAGCGCGCACGCGGACACGCACGAGGAGAAGTTCGAGTGCACGGCGTGCGGCGAGGTGATAGCGACGGGCGCGCTCGACTTCTCCGCGCACCTGCAGGCGCACAGGTCGGACAAGAGCTTCCCGTGCCCGCTGTGCATGCACGTGTCGACGAGGAAATCGGCCATGCTGACGCACATCACGAGGATGCACTTCAGGAAGTACGACTTCCAGTGCAGGACGTGCGGCAAGTGCTTCAACGACGCGACGACGTTCAAGGAGCACGAGAAGTACCACGTGATCGGTGAGTGGATCATACTTGTACTTCTACGGAGAACCGCCGTTAATTTTCTCCCGTTTTACAGGCTCGAAGATGTTCGTCTGCGTCGTGTGCGGCAAGGAGTTCGTGTACTCCCGGTACCTCGTCGCGCACCAGGTGCGCAACCACCGGGTGCGCGTCCTCGACTCGGACTCGAAGACGCAGTGCCACCTCTGCGCGAAGATATTCGCGCGCGACGAGACGCTCGCGCGGCACGTCGTCGCGAAGCACATCGACCTGAAGCGCGGCGGGCCGCACGAGAAGCGCCACCTGTGCGAGGTGTGCGGCCAGGGCTTCAGCCGCACCGACAAGCTCAAGATCCACACGAGGAAGCACACCGGCGAGCGGCCGTACTCGTGCTCGTACTGCGCCAAGGGCTTCATCAAGCGCGACTACCTCGTGATGCACGAGCGCGTCCACTCCGGCGAGAAGCCGTACTCGTGCGAGTACTGCGGCAAGTGCTTCAACCAGGGCGCGCCGCTCAGGATCCACCTGAGGGGCCACACCGGCGAGAAGCCGTACAAGTGCGAGCGCTGCGGCGCCGGCTGCGTCAGCAGGGGCGCGCTCAACGCGCACGTCAGGGGCTGCCTCATCGGCGGCAAGTGAGCGCGCAGACGCCTCGCCGCGCACGGAGGCGGCGAGCGCGAGACGATAATCCGACGGCGGGAGGGGCGGGAGTCTCTGGAGGGCGGGCGGCGGCCGAGGAAGACGGCGACAAGAGTGTTTCACTCCCTAGAAAATTTCTCCTAGAGAAAACCCCCCGTCGCCCTCGCCACGCCGCTCCCCCTCCGGCTGGACATTTCTACTTGGTGGTTTTTTATTAACGCTGTAATTATGATTTAAATTTTATCTTATCGGAATCTCAATAAAACTTTTACACCAACTCCGGAGTCTGTACACCCGGCCGACAGGCGGCGCTGTAAAAATTTTCAATCGCGCCGTGGTGCAAAAGTGTCGCTCCGGACGTTCCCGCCGCGTTTCCTAAGCGAGTTTTTCGCGTGGTAGTAGTCGAGCGAGCCGGATCCTGGCACGTTCGACGACGCGTTTCCCTCCCCTCCCCTCCCGTGATCCGGTAAGTAGCCGCCGGACGCCGCCGCGCCGTCGCTAACCTCCGCCCCTTTTCAGGCCCGCCCGGCCGCCGCGCAGCCGCAGACAGGCCCGCCGAGCGGACGCCGCCGAGCCGCCGAGGCCGCGCCGCAAGTACGACTACAACAAGCAGTGGCCGTGCCGCAAGTGCCACCGCACGTTCCCGACGAAGCGCACGCTGATGACGCACCGCAAGGAGAAGCACTCGAAGAAGGACGACCACCAGGAGGAGCACACGTACAAGTACGACGAGCCGCAGGAGCTGTACGTGTGCAACACGTGCTCGGCCGAGTACCAGAACGAGCAGGAGATCGCGTCGCACGTGCTCAAGCACGGCGAGCACTTCGAGTGCCCGACGTGCTCGAGGAAATTCTCGAAGGCGTACGACTACGGCACGCACATGTCGACGCACGACCCGGAGAAGATGTTCAGGTGCCCGCTGTGCCAGTACAAGTCGCCGAAGCGGACCGGGTTCCTGGTGCACGTCAACTACGTGCACCTGAGGAAGTTCGTGTACGTGTGCGGCACGTGCGGCAAGGGCTTCAACGACGCCGTGCTGTTCAGGGAGCACGACAACGAGCACCGCGGCGTCAAGCCGTTCGTGTGCGTCGTATGCGAGAAGAGCTTCGCCTACTCGAGGTGAGTAAATCTAGACTAAAGTTGAGTAAATATACCGTCGCCGCTTCCAGGTACCTGCTGACGCACCAGGTGCGCTCGCACCGCGTCGGCATCGACGGCCAGCTGCTGCCCAACCAGTGCCCGACCTGCAGGAAGTGCTTCTCGAAGGCGTCGACGTTCGAGAAGCACTTCCAGGAGAAGCACCGCGTCGCGAACGCGCCGCACCAGAAGCGCCACCTGTGCGAGATCTGCGGCAAGGGCTTCAGCCAGCGGAACAAGCTGCGCGTCCACAGGCGCGTCCACACCGGCTTCAAGCCGTACTCGTGCACGTACTGCTCGAAGAGCTTCACCAAGAAGGACTACCTCGTGATGCACGAGCGCGTCCACTCGGGCGAGAAGCCGTACTCGTGCGAGTACTGCGGCAAGTGCTTCAGCCAGGGCGCGCCGCTCAGGATCCACCTGCGCACGCACACCGGCGAGAAGCCGTACGTGTGCCGGTTCTGCTCGAACGGGTTCACGTCGAGGGGGGCGCTCAACATGCACCACAAGAACTGCACGGGGGCGTGAGCGCCACCCGCCCTCCCGCTATACCGGGCGAATCGCGAGAAATGGGATTTTCCCATCTCTGTCGCCTTTACCGAGGTGCTTTTGCGCGGGAACGGTTCGCACGTGGCGCCACGAGTTTCTCCGCTCGATAGTTTCGTGAATCCTGGTATAGAAGGGTCGGGTGGAACGTTTCATCCCTTACACGCGAGTTAAATATTACATATATATTTTTAAATAAACCTTACGCTATATCTCACCTGTCAGCAACACTCAATACAATAATGTAGTTCCTGGTGACCTTCGAGGGTTCTGCTAAGCAGTACGAACTTTACATACGATTTCCTCCAAAAAGGACCAACTAATTCCCTCGTGGAAGATCAATAAACCACCGTTTATTGCCTCTATTGTATTTGTTATGCCCCCTCGCCCCTCCCCTCGAAAATTTGACCGTCCGAGTTAGTGATTTTTGTTTTTTCTGGAGCGTCGACGCAGAGATTTTTCGACGTAAGTATCGTTACGAAAGGGCATTATTACAATTTGGCCTTTTAGGTACCTGTCGACGGCGCAGATGGCGTTAGGGGCGCAAACATACCGGGGACATTTTCTGCTTCGGGAAGATGCGGCGGTACAACGGAGACTCGCAATTTCCAGGTAAGAATTTCAAAAATTCCACCGTTGCGTCACTCGTAAAATGTCATTTTGACAGTTAAAAAAAAATTGCCGAATTCATGTCGAGATTTAAAACGGTGCTGACCTAACTTCACTCGACAGTCATTTCGTCAAATTTTGACATATCGCCTTGAAAAAAATTGCATTTGACAGGTCATCACGTACGGAAATTTTTCTCTCTGCTGCACTTTCTTCGTAAAATGTCACTTTGACAGGTAAAAAAATTGTAGGATTCAGGTCAACGAGTTGTGATCTAAAATAGTGCTGACCTAACTTCACTCACCTGGCATTACGTTAAATTTTGACATATCGAATTGAAAAAAATTGCATTTGACAGCTCATTACGTACCGAAACTTTTCTCTCTCCAGAACTTTTTTCGAAAAATGTCATTTTGACAGTTATAAAAATTGTCGAATTTAGGTCGACGATTTGCGATCTGAAGCGGTGCTGACCTAACTTCGTTCGACTGTCATTACGTCAAATTTTGACATATCGCCTTGAAAAAAACTGCATTTGACAGGTCATCACGTACGGAAATTTTTCTCTCTGCTGCACTTTTTTCGTAAAATGTCACTTTGACAGGTAAAAAAATTGTAGAATTCAGGTCAACGAGTTATGATCTAAAATAGTGCTGACCTAATTTCACTCACCTGGCATTACGTCAAATTTTGACATATCGAATTGAAAAAAATTGCATTTGACAGCTCATTACGTACGGAAACTTTTCTCTCCGCAGCACTTTTTTCGAAAAATGTAATTTTGACAGTTATAAAAATTGTCGAATTTAGGTCGACGATTTGCGATCTAAAGCGGTGCTGACCTAACTTCGTTCGACTGTCATTACGTCAAATTTTGACATGTCGCTTTGAAAAAAATTGCAATTGACAGCCCATCACCTACAGAAACTTTTCTCTCTGCTGCAATTTCTTCGTGAAATGTCATCTTGACAGGTAAAAAAATTGTCGAATTCAGGTCAACGAGTTGTGATCTAAAATAGTGCTGACCTAACTTCACTGATCAGGCATTACGTTAAATTTTGACATAACGAATTGAAAAAAATTGCATTTGACAGCTCATTACGTACGGAAACTTTTCTCTCTCCAGAACTTTTTCAAAAAATGTCATTTTGACAGTTATAAAAATTGCCGAATTTAGGTCGACGATTTGCGATCTAAAGCGGTGCTGACCTAACTTCGTTCGACTGTCATACGTCAAATTTTGACATATCGCTTTGAAAAAAATTGCAATTGACAGCCCATCACCTACAGAAACCTTTCTCTCTGCTGCACTCTGTGAAATGTCATTTTGACAGTCAAAAAAAATTTGCCTCGATCTACGTGTTGCAACTTTTGTGGGCCAGGAACGAAACGAGCCTAGTTGGCCGCTTTGTTCACGGAGCATAGGGAGCTCGAGCACCCGTGGTGACCGAGAGCATCGCCATGTTCTAGTAGCGGCTTAGCTCCGCTACCGTATGAGGTGTCCTCCAGGCACCCCCCACTTGTACTACTAACGAAATTTATAACATTTTCGACTTGACGCTGAAGTCCTCCTTTCTGTTTCAGCGCACCGCAAATGGCCGGTCAATTCCCACCACGCCTGACGTTCCACGGGCAGAGTCCGCCATTTTACCCCCAGATCCGGGTGTTGGTACCTGACGCGACTTTCTGGGGTCGTCCGCTCGCACCGTGTTGCCAGCGAGCCCCGCAGATGGCGTTCCAGGCGCCGCCGCCGCACGACTTCCTCGCGAGGCCCCACCTGTACCCGTTACCACGGGACGTATCCTATCGGTACCGTCTACCCCGCGCGGTACCGCAGGAGGAGTCGCAAGTACGAGTGTTTTCCCCCGACAGACCGAGCGAGGCGGTCAAAGTGCCGATCTCGTGTCGCCACCCGTTCGACTACAGCTACGCGTACTCCTTGACACCGGAGGAACTGGGCGTCACCTCGCGGACCGTGCGCAGTAAGAGCCCGGAGCCGGCGCCGGATTGGTCGTGCTGCTTCTGCGACTCGACCGCGCCGGACAAGAACGCGCTCATCCGCCACCTCATCGACCATAAGAGGAGCGACGACGAGCGGAGGGCGAGGAGGGGCCGCGCGGGCAAGGTACTCGGCGAGAGCTCGCAGGACGACGCCGCGGCGACGGCGCACGCGCCCTCGGACCCCGTCACGTGCCCGGTCTGCGTCAAGAGCTTCCCGCGCTCGGGCTTCAAGCGGCACGTCGCGCAGCACCACCAGCCGCGCGACTTCTACTGCGCCACGTGCGACACGAACTACCGCAACGTGTACACCGTGAGCGTGCACAAGAGGCGGCACGCCCCGTCCGAGGCGGAGGGGTACGAGTGCCACGGGTGCGGCGCGACGTTCAGCGGCACGCGCTCGCTGTACGCGCACGTCGCCGAGGCGCACCGGCCGCGGTACCGGTGCCACGAGTGCGGCGACAGCTTCTACACCGAGGAGTGGTTCGAGGGCCACAGGGCGTTCCACGAGGGCGCGGCGCCGCTCGCCCGCGCCGGCGGCGGCGACCTCTACTGCGCCGAGTGCCGCGTGCCGTTCCCGTACGACCTCAACTACGAGCGGCACGTGCGCGCGCTGCACGGCCCCGCCGCGCAGTACGTGTGCGAGGAGTGCGGCAAGGTGTTCGCCAAGCGGCACGCGCTCACGCTGCACCTGCTCGTGCACGACTCCTCGAGCAGGCTGCAGTGCCACGTGTGCGGCAAGACGATCAGCAGGCGCTTCATGCGGCAGCACGTGAGCGTCAGCCACGCGGGCGAGAAGCCGCACGGCTGCGGGACGTGCGGCAAGCGGTTCACGCAGCGCGGCACGCTCGTCATCCACATGCGGTCCCATACCGGCGAGCGGCCGTTCGTCTGCGACCTCTGCGGCAGGGGCCACGTCAGCCGCACCGCGTTGAACTCGCACAGGAGGAACTGCGACTCGCGGCGGGGAGCCGTGTGACTCCGCGTCTAAGCTTTCGCGACGCCCGAGGCCCCATCTGTAGGTAACTACTTTTGCGGTCCCGGAACGGAATCACAATGTTTCGTCCACCCCTCGTGGCCATCGAGAGGAGCAACGTTCTCTGCTTTTGCGACGCCAGAGGCTCACCTGTTTGGTGCCCACTTTTGCGGTCTCGGAACAAAATTACAATATTTTGTCGACCCCTCGTGGCCATCCAGGACATCACAAGGTTCCACAAACGTGGTAGTTCTGCGTAAAAAATTGATATTTTCGTTCCTCTCGACTGTTAGCTTAAATAAACCGTATAACTGTTTTCTTCTATTGACGTGTCGATTTTGAGTGTTTTTGTGCAACGATTTTGTTTGCATGGGCGCCACTTTTTAGAGTACGCCCTCCCTATTGCGACCCTCGACCGTTGTAACCCCTGGGGAATTTCACGAGTGCGTGAGTGTCCAGCGCCGCGACGTCCTACTCGCGAAAAGGTACGCGAGCGCGTGAAACCTCGAGGCCTCCACCTCGTGAAACTGACGTACGCCTTTTCGTTTTTAGCGCCTTCGTCCACCGGCAGGGGGCGCAGCCGTTTCTCCCGCGGATCCGGCTGCTGGTGCCGAGCCCGACGGTGTGGGTGCGGCGGGTCGCGCCCTGTTGCCAGCCGCAGATGCCGTTCCGGCCGCGGGACGTCCCGAGGAGGCCGCACCCGTTCATCCTGCCGAGCGACGTCCCGTACAGGATCCGCCTGCCGCACGGGAACGTGTCGGGGGGCACGCCGCACCCGATCGCCGCCGACGTCAGGCCGCGTGCGCGGCTACGGTAAGTCTCGTGCCGCTCGACCGCGACCCTCGTACTGAGTCAGTGCGCTACACTAAGTAGTGCGTTACTTAAAATATCACTTACATCACCTTATGGCCTCTCTGCAGGACGGCGAAGGTCCAGGCGACGGCGCCGCCGAGGCCGGGCCGCCTCGTGTGCGACTCGTGCGGCCTCCTGTTCGAGGCGAGCGAGGCGCTCGCGCTCCACAGGAAGGAGGCGCACAGCTGCGCGGGCACGCAGCAGTGCCACGTGTGCGGCAAGACGATCAGCAGGCGCTTCATGCCGAAGCACCTGCGCGTCGTCCACGAGGGCGTGAAGCCGTACAGGTGCGAGACGTGCGGCGAGAACTTCTCGCAGCGCAGGACGCTCGTCGTGCACGCGAGGACGCACACGGGCGAGCGCCCGTACGCGTGCGCGCCGTGCGGCGAGCGCCACGTCAGCGTCGCAGCGCTCAACGCGCACCTCAGGAGGTTCGGCTGCGAGCGGAAGCTGCGCGCAGCGGCGGAGAAGAAGGAGAGGAAGCCGAGGGAGAAGAAACCCAAGGTCAAGGTCGGCGAGGTTAAGGAGCAAGGGGAGAAGCCGAAGGAGCAGCAGGAAGAGGAGGAGAAACAGAAGGATGTACTGGAATGATACTTGGTCTTACAGGTGTGAAGGTTTGGCAAATTTTTGGGTTAAAGCTCATAATTCCATTTTTATTCTATTTTCCTCTTCTATCATTTGATACCATCTATTCTGGTGTCGGTAATCCGAACGATTGGGCGATGTTTAATTTACTTTTCTGATAGTGAAGATGCTCATACGTGCCAGCGCGTGACGTGCCTGATATATTTTTAAAATGAACGTTATTTGCAACACATTTGTTGCATAGAGATTATTTTTGTTGTGAATGGATGCAGACGAATTTAAGTTACATTTGAGAGTTGCCTTTGAATAAATTTATAAGTTTTTGGTTCCGGATATTTCATTTAAACGTGCACACTATCACACGAGTTTAATGAACTTGCTGCGCAGAAATGGCAGCACCGGAGATAAGTATACTTAATTGGCAAGCAGGGGCGTGTTGGCGCATCCGATGAAGTGAGTACCAAGTATTAAACATACTATAGAATTTAATGCATATTTTTTTTTAGGGACTCTAACAGCTTGTCTACCTCTTACCAGGAGCAGTTCATGGCGCACTTGTCGTCCACCGGGCTGTCGCCCGGTAGCCTTCGGTACCGCCGTATCCTACTACACGCGCACGCGCACCGCAAAGGTGCGAGTCGACGGGAAAACGCATAATATGACGGTGAGAATCTTCACAGCCTCGGTACGTCTTACTCGTCCGGTCTGCGTACCACCTCAGCGCGCAGCTTCGGCCACGCCCCGTCGACTCGTGTCAATTTCGGTTCACTCCGACTATTCTAGCTTGTATGCCGAATAAAATCGATTCAGCGATTGGTCGTATCAACCCCCTCGTTCCCGCCCCCTCCCCATCTCTTTCCCCTTCACCCTCAATGATATAATTGTTTCCAGGACCTCCAACGCACCGACGACGACCGCCAATCCTAAGCTCTTCCTGCTAATCAATCCGTACCAACAGCAGTATTTCGTGACGTCACAATTGCCGCAGGTCCTGGGCTCGCAGGGGGCGCCTCAATTGCTGAGGCTGAGTCGACCGTCGATGATCGCGACGCAGGCGCAGCAGGTGCTGAAAGTGAGCCGTCCGCCGTCGAGCGTTGCGACGCAGGCGCAGCCGGTGCTGAAGGTGAGCCGTCTACCGACTGTCAGGGCGCAAGCGTCTGCGGCTCAGAAAGCCACGGTGATTCAACAGTGGAAACCGTCACCTGTGAGGTAATAAACTGTTGATGTATGGACGTTTCATGAATGTAGAGGGATGATTCTAGAGGTTCTGATGAAACCTTCGGTATTCAGAAACGCCACTAAGGGAATTCTAGATTTTTTTAAGGGAATTTCTGGTTAGGTTTCCTAGTAACTTGTCCTGGTTTTTTTTTGGGATTCCAGGGTATGATTTTTGTGGACCCGGCACTTTCTCGTGTTCTCACTGTGCTTATAGCTTCACTCGTGGGGCGGATTTTTTTACTGTTTATTGTTAAGAGGTTTCTCGTCATTTCGCCAGGTCGAGCGCTGCCGTCGCGGCCCCCTGGGAGCGCCCGAGACCGCCTGCGCACCCGTTCGACTACCCGGAGACGATCAGCCATAAGGTAAGACCGACGACTGCCGAGCGATCGTTTGGTAATATTTCTCGTTTTTCCTCAAGCCGAGGCGCGTCTACATGTGCACGCCGTACGAGGAGCGCGCGGACCAGCAGCAGTCGGAGTGGAGGTGCCGCTTGTGCGGCGCGAAAGGGATGCGCGACAAGCCCTTCATCGTCGAGCACTACGCGGAGCACAAGCGGCTCAACGACGCGGAGAGGAGGAGGGCGGCGGCCGCGCCGGGGCCGTCGTCGGACGCGCCGGAGCTGCGCGCGGCGTCCGTCGCGCAGGACGGCCTCGCCTACCAGCTGGAGGCGACGCGGGCCGCGCTGGAGCGCGCGCGGTCCGCTCTCAACCGACGCGAGCTCGCCGCCTCGAGGGCGAGGGCGAAGGCGACGGCGCCGCGCGTGCACATGGAGTGCCCCGTATGCCCGGCGACGTTCGTCGATAAGGCCGGGTACCGCAAGCACATCCTCGTCAATCACCGCTCGGGCGACTTCTACTGCGAGGAGTGCAAGGCGAACTTCCAGAACGCGTTCACGCTGAGCGTGCACAACAAGAAGCACAACCGCGGCAGGTACCTGTGCACGCTGTGCGGCCTCTCGTTCCGCGGCACGAAGTCGATGCGCTGCCACGTGGAGTGCTGCCACAGGCCGCGGTACCGCTGCGACGAGTGCGGCAACTCGTTCCACACCGAGAAGTGGTACCGGGACCACACGATCTTCCACAACCTGTACATCGACGAGGGGGACGCGGACGCGGCGGCGGCGGCGGCGGCGGCGGCGCCCGCGCGACACCTCTCGTGCGACCGGTGCGACATGTCGTTCCCGTTCCCGGCCAACCTCGAGGCGCACGTCGCGAAGGTCCACCCGACGAACCCGACGACCCCCGGCTACGTGTGCGACGTGTGCGGCAAGGACTTCGCGACCAAGGGCCAGCTCAAGACGCACCTCGACATCCACGACCCCTCGAGCAGGATCGAGTGCCGCGTGTGCGGCAAGACCGTCACGAAGAGGTTCATGCCGAAGCACGAGCTCACCGTGCACGCGGGCGAGAAGCCGTACGAGTGCTCGACGTGCGGCAAGCGGTTCACGCAGCGCAGCACGCTCGTGATACACACGCGCTCGCACACCGGCGAGCGGCCGTACGTGTGCGCCTTCTGCGGCAAGGGCCACGTCAGCCGCTCGGTGCTCAACAGCCACCGCAGGAGCTGTCGCGTCGGCAAGAAGAGGAAGAAGAGCGCTTGATGCTGTACGACTCCGTTCGGTCGAAATAAAAGAGATATTTCGCCTCGCATTCGAGCTGTCGTTAGTTATTTCGAGCGCCTACTAGCGAACGGTGTAGCCGGAGGGAAGATCAAACCGTTCGCCCTTCAAAATATCTCCTCGGTTGATTTTGCCAGGGTGCAAGTTTTGCGGGCCCGGCACCACTCATTATCCTCTTAAACGGGCGGAAACAAGTTCTGTGACTCTCGCGAATTGTCGAGAGTCGCTACACGGTTACGACAGTGGACAGTAGTGCTTTTCATTTATCCCCCCTTATATTTCCAATAAAAGCAGGAATAAATCGGCTCGAAGAAGGTTGTGCACGTCGAGGATGTAGTGAAATAAAAGTGAGTCGCCTACTATATTTTCCTATACCAGTGCGTGCACGTGCAATTCCCATTTCAGAATTCATCCCCCCTACTCCCTTCTGCCCCCGTCGTTCCCCCGGGACCTTCTCAACTCCGACGTTCTTTTTTATTTTTAGGTCGACGCTGCGCAGCTGCTTCGTGAGACTGCGCGACGTCCGCGCAGACCCTACTCTCAGGTTCGTCGACGCGGACACGGTCGACCTGTCGCCTCGATTCCGGTGCGTGCCGTGCGGCGTCGCGCCGCTCGCGCCCCCCGAGGTCGCATCGCACGAGGCGCGGCGCGGCGAGCCGTGCCGATTCCTGTGCGACACGTGCGGCTCGAGGCGCTTCAACACGTCGAGCGGCGTGCTGTTCCACGCGCTCGCGCACCGCGCGGGCTCCGTGCGGCGCGCGCGCGGCTGCGGCGCGTGCGGCGACGGCTTCGAGTGCGAGACCGTGTTGGCGAGCCACGAGATGACCGCGCACGGGCCGCCGCGCGACGCGCAGCGCCGGGACCGCCCGATCCCGCGCACGCACTATAAGTGCTCGACGTGCAAACGCACGTACATGAGCGTGCAGGAGGTCGCGGCGCACGCGTGCGCGACCGCGCGCGCCTGCGACGTCTGTCGCGAGGTCTTCGACGACAACGAGGCGTTTCTCGCGCACTACGTCGGCCGGCACGACGGCCGCGCGCGCATCTGCCCGTACTGCTTCGAGACCGCCGAGGACGCGCGGCGCACTGAGGAGCACGTCATGGCCGAGCACCTTGGGCAGTTCGAGAACGTCTGCGCGGTCTGTTACAAGGTATGCGCGGACCCAGAGGCGCTGAAGGAGCATTCGACGGCCGAACATTTGTAACTACTTTGAATTGTACAGGAGTAAAGGGAAGTTTCGGTACAGGCTCGAATTTAAATGTTCCCTTCCGAGTGTAAGTTCCGTGCAGATGGCACCTTTTTGAACGAGTTTACCTAGGTGCTCTTGTGAGACTCCCGGCTAATTTAGACCCGGGAGAAGTTAGTGAGAAAGTACATGCAAAGCTCGGTAAGTGTATCGTGCATGGAGGGTTGCCTTGTGTCGTGTCTATTCCGATGTTATACCCACGAGTCGCCAGTGTACAGGTCGTGAGGTCGGTGCCATGCGTGGCATAACGATTCGCTTGCGTAAAATAAGTCAGAATCCTTTTTGCGCGGCCGCGCCCGTGTCGATACTTTATCGACGATCCGCTGTCCACGGTATAACTCGTCGTCTCGACCATTGCGGCGTATCATAAAACGGATGTTTTTTCCAGGTCCGCGGCGAGGCAGGTCGGCGAGGCGACGTGCGGCTCGTGCGGCAAGCGCTTCGCCTCCGCGCGCCGCCTCCGCAAGCACCAGACGGCGCACAGCGAGGCGCGGCCGCACGCGTGCGCCGTCTGCCCGAGGCGCTTCAAGCGCAAGCACGAGCTGAAGAACCACTCGAGGGTGCACTCGCCGCTGTCGGAGAGCTCGTTCGAGTGCGACTTCTGCACGAAGAAGCTGCGCTCGAAGGCCTCGTGGTCGGCGCACCGGAGGCGGCACCTCGGCGAGTTCGTCGCCCGGTGCGAGCCCTGCGACAGGGGCTTCGTGACCGTGCACGAGCACCGCTCGCACGTGCGCCTGCGCCACGGCGCCGACGAGGCGAGGTTCGCGTGCGCGCACTGCGGCCGCCGGTGCTACGACAAGAACTCGCTAGAGGGGCACGTCGCGCGCCACGCCGAGGGCTACGGCAAGGAGCCGAAGGCGAGGTGCTCGATCTGCGGCAAGGGGTTCATGCAGGAGCGCTACCTCAAGCACCACTTCGTCAGGATGCACAAGGACGGCGGCCAGAGGTACGTGTGCGACCTGTGCGGCAAGGAGGTGCAGTCGAAGGTAACCGCGAGGTAGCGCCCCCTCGCCGGCGAACTTTCTTTTTCTTTTTCTATTCGAGGTGAGCCTCAGGGACCACATGCTGACGCACGCGGGCCTGAAGCCGATCCGGTGCGGCGAGTGCGGCCGCGGCTTCGTGCGCAGGACGACGCTGAAGCTGCACATGCGCACCCACACCGGCGAGAAGCCGCACGCGTGCGACACGTGCGGCAAGCGGTTCAGCCAGCGCGGCCCCCTCAAGGTCCACATGTTGTACCACACGGGCGAGAGGCCGCACAAGTGCGACATATGCTCCATGGGCTTCGTCACGAGGCACATGATGAGGAACCACGTCAAAAAGTTCCACGACACCGTCTGATCGGTACCGTATTTGTGCTGCTGTCTTTCTTAACGAATAAACCCGGAACCTTCACCGCTCGTTTGCTTTCACCGGAAACGGCACGCCCCCCTCGCCTCCGCCACGCCCCTTCTCTACTTAAGTCTTGCAGGTGCGCCGCCCCCGAGGCGCCTCGCGACGAGCGGAGCTTCCAGTGCGAGCGCTGCGGCGTGCGGTTCGGCCTCGCCCGGAGGCTGCGCGAGCACCGCCGGACCGCCCACGTCGACGCAGGCGAGTCACCGAGTCCGCGACCGCGCGACGAACGCTACCTCTTTTTCTTTCCGCAGCCCGAGGCAGGACGTTCCAGTGCGGCGCGTGCGCGAGGACCTACCGTTTCAGCTCGAGCCTGACGCGCCACAGGAACGCGAAGCACGGCCGCGCCGTGGACAGGTCGGTGCTGTGCGACGTGTGCGGCAGGCGGCTCTCGTGCGGCGACAAGCTCAGGTACCACATGCGGACGCACACCGGCTTAGGCACGTTCGACTGTCCGGTAAGTCACCTTAACATCGTGCGAAGAAGCTTCTCTTGAAAAGTTTTTTTCTTAGGTGTGCGGCCGGAAGTTCTCCAAACGCGACTACCTGCGCTGTCACCTGCGCACGCACACCGGCGAGCGTCCGTTCCGGTGCGGCGAGTGCGGCAAGACCTTCTCTCAATCGGCCCCGTACAGTTACCACCTGAGGACGCACGAGGCGAAAGCTCGAGCGCTCACGTAGAACCTTTTCCTATCATTCTAATCGAAATTATCCCGTCGGTACTAACGTGACATTTTCCAGGGTCGAGAGGCGGCGCCACGCGCCGACGAACGTCGAGACTCGCGTCGGACGCGGAAAGAGCGTTCGCGACGAGGACGAGCGCGACGAGGCGCGCGGCCGCCCGGCGCCCGCCTCGCTGCTGCTCGTGCGGCTCGCGCACTTCGACGTGCCGCTGCGGTGCGGGCGGTGCGCGCGCACCTTCAGCACGAACCTCGACCTGGCGCTGCACTCGCGCGCGCACGCGCCCGACGGCGCGACGTACGCGTGCCACCTCTGCGGCGAGGAGGGCGGCGCCGCGCCCCGCAGGGGGCGGAGCCGGGCCGCGCTCGAGGCGCACATCAGGTCGCACGAGGGCGTCGCTAGGAAGTGGGCGTGCGGACGGTGCGGCAGGCGGTTCAAGCGCGGCGCGGACGCGGCCGAGCACGCCAGGTAAGAGGCCCCGAGGCGGAGGCGTCGACGTTGATTGGTCGAGATTGCCCGTTTCAGGTACCACCATTCCGGCTCGGACGGGCTGCCGTTCCAGTGCGAGACGTGCGGCAAGAGCTTCCCGCTGTCGTCGTCGCTGCGCGCGCACCGGCGCTCCGCGCACCGCCACCTGGTGCGCCCGTCCTCGTCCGCGCGGCCCGCCAGCTACGACTGCGCGCGCTGCCTCAAGCGGTACGCGACGCACAGCGGCCTGCACCGCCACAACTCCGCCCACCACAAGGAGCTCGGCCGCGACTGGTCCGTGCTGTGCGACGTGTGCGGCAAGAGCATCGCGAGCCTCGACAAGCTCAAGTACCACATGCGCGTGCACACCGGCGAGAAGCCGCACGTGTGCGCCGCGTGCGGCCGCGGCTTCGTCAAGAAGGAGCAGCTGCGCATCCACACGAGGGTGCACACGGGCGAGAAGCCGCACGCGTGCGACGTGTGCGGCAAGAGGTTCGCGCAGCTCGCGCCATACAAGTACCACGTGAAGACGCACACGGGCGACAGGCCGCACGCGTGCGGCATCTGCAACAAGGGGTTCATATCGTTCAGTAACATGAAGGTGCACATGAGGAGTTGCGTCAAGGCGTGACCTGCGCATTATTGGATTTTAAACGTTCGCGTGCGCGCTTGCGCAAGAGGTTACGTCCTTGAGAAAAGAGCGAAACGCCTTCGTTTAGTGCGCATACCGAATAATAAAATGCTTCTCGTGTTTTCATAAAACAGTTTTACTACTATTTTTAACAACCTTTTTTAGAGTGACACCTTCCCTAATCCTGGTCCAAAAATCACCCAGTGAACTTTGTACGTTTAGTCCTTATTAAATGTATGCAAACCCATCGAAGTGACGAGTTTTACTGATAAGCCTTCACTCGTTAGCCACGCGTTTCGTAGTTAAATCACGTATGCGCATCGAAATTAAATATACTAACCTCCATTTTTCATTTTTAGCCCACCACCGTCACTAGTACTTACCAACAAAATCCCGAAGGCGCCCCCCGCTCGCACCCCGCCCTCGACCTCGAATAAGCTGAAGGAGAGCCTCACCGCGCCCCCGCCGTGGTCTGCGCAGAAACCGGCCCAGAACCAAATCTTGATCGTGCCGCGCAAGCCGTCCGCGCAGCCGAGGAGCGTGCCGAAAGCGTCGAACCCGCCGAGACGATCGCCGGCCGAGTTCCGAAAGCTCGTCGCGCAGAAGTTCCGCCTCGTGCCCTTCGCCTCGTCCGAGTCGACGGCGATCTGCGCGCCGAGTCGAGTCTTGGTGAGGAGCTTCGACCTCGCTGCGCAGAAGGAGACGGCGGAGCCGCGCCGCGATCCCGTCGAGGCGGCGAGCTCCTCGGAGTCGGGCGTCGCGACGCTAATTCCGCCGAAGAAGATCGTGATCAAGATGCCGAATTCCGCCAAGGGCGCCCGTTCGAGCCAGGCTCCCCCTCAAACCATCACCACGGACTCGGGTCGTACGGTATTCGTAACCAAGGCGACCGCGGAGTTGGTCTCTACCCTGACCTCGTCGAAGGGCCTGAAGCGGATCCTGATCAAAGCTCCGAGCGGCGCAGCGTTGAAGAAGGCGGTCGCGACTTCGGATTTCGGCGGAATTCCGATATCGCTTGCGCACGAGGGGACATCGAATCCGACTGCGCAGAAGTCGGGTCAGAACGCGACTACGGCTGCGTCGAAGGTTACTTCGGAACCCGGCGGAACTCCGATGAGTCTCGCGTCGAGATTAGCTCACGCGTTGACTGCGCAGAAGTCTGCCCAGAACGCAGTTACAACTTCAACGGAGTCGGACGGAAGTCCGAGGATAATTTCTATAACGGTTGCCGGCCTGATCGCGCAGATGTCGGGCCAAAACGCGATTACGACTTCGGCGAGGATCGGCGGAACTCCGAGGATAACTTCGATGACGGTCGTGTCGAAAGCAACTTCAGGCTTGACCGTATCGAAATTGGGCCAAAACGCAATCGCGACTTCGGCGAAGCCGGCTGCTGAACTTGGCGGAAATCCGAGGGCGACGGTTGCGGGTATGGCTGCGCAGAAGTCGGGCCAGAACGCAGTTAAAACTTCGACGACGGCGGTACCCGAGTTGGGCGGAACTCCGAGGACGACCACGGCTGCGCCCAGGGCGATTTCGGGACCGACTGCGCAGAGGTCGGGCCTTGCGGCGAAGGTGGTTCCTGATTCGGGCGTAACTCCGAGGTCGACTCCAGTAACGGTTGCGGGTTTGGCTGCGCAGAAGTCGGGCCAGAACGCAGTTAAAATTTCAACGACGGCGGTGCCCGAGTTGGTCGGAACTCCGAGGACGACCACTGCTGCGCCCAAGGCGATTTCGGGTCCGACTGCGCAGAGGTCGGGTCTTGCGACGAAGGTGGTCCCAGATTCGGGCGGAACTCCGAGGGCGACTCCAGTAACGGTTGCGAGTTTGGCTGCGCGAAAATCGGGTCAGAACGCTATTAAACTTTCGGCGAAGGTGATTCCTGAGTTGGGCGCAACTTCAAGGCCGACCCCGACTGCGCCCAAGGCGATTTCGGGTCCGACTGCGCAGAACTCGGGCCAGAATGCCATTACGAAAACGGTCGCGGGGTCGGATGGTGGCTCAGCTGGTGCAGCTAAGGCGACTTCGGTTTCGACTGCGCAGAAGCCGGGCCAAAACGCAATTAAAGTTTCGGCGAAGGTGGTTCCTGAGTTGGGCGGAACTCCGAGGACGACTCCGGTTGCGCCCAAGGCGATTTCGGGTCCGACTGCGCAGAAATCGGGCCAAAACGCGATTACGAAGACTGTCACGGGATCGGATGGTGGCTCAGCTGGTGCAGCTAAGGCGACTTCGGTTTCGACTGCGCAGAAGCCGGGCCAAAACGCAATTAAAGTTTCGGCGAAGGTGGTTCCTGAGTTGGGCGGAACTCCGAGGACGACTCCGGTTCCGCCCAAGGCGATTTCGGGTCCGACTGCGCAGAAATCGGGCCAAAACGCGATTACGAAGACTGTCACGGGGTCGGATGGTGGCTCACCTGGTGCAGCTAAAGCGACTTCGGTTTCGGCTGCGCAGAATTCGGGCCAGAACGTGATTACGAAGACGGTCGCGGGATCGGATGGCGGCGGGGCTGGTACACCTAAGGCGACTTCGTGTTCGACTGCGCAGAAGTCGGGCCAAAACACGATTACGAGGACGGTCGCGGGGTCGGATGGCGGCACGGCTGGTACACCTAAGGCGACTTCGAGTTCGACTGCGCAGAAGTCGGGCCAAAACGTACGTACAGACGAGGCGATCCCGAGTTCGTCGAGTGCAACGGCCGGATCGAACCACGTGCCGGCTGCGCAGAATACGATCGCGGAGCCGAGCGAAACCTTGACGAGACGGAAATGTCTCGCAGACCCGCGCAGGGCCCGACTACCGTTGAGGACCGTAACGTCGAGCAGCCCCTTCTACTGCCTCACCTGCGCGGTGAATTTCAAGGACTCGACCGAGGCGTCGCAGCACGTCCCCTACACGACCTTGAATTGCCGCTTCTTCTGTAAACTGTGCTCGATTTACATGTCGACCACTGGCGCCCTCGACGACCACATCGAGAACCACAGCATCTGCCAGAGCATAAAGAAGGACGACCCGAGGCACTCGTGCGAGTTCTGCGACGACCAATCGTACGAGTGCGTGCCGAGGACGGACCGAGGCAGGGAGGCGTCGCGGCCTCGCCTGCTCCAGGACATGAAGACGAAGATGATGAGGAAGCTGAGGGGCTCGCCGCCGAAGAAGAAGGCGAGCGCCGCCGCTCCCGCTTTCAAGGTGAAGAAAACGGGCCCGTTCAACTTCTCGCTGCTGCTCTCCGACGACGAGGAGGAGCCGGTGGCGGAGGCGGAGGCGCGCGACGGGGACGACGTCGTCATGCCGATCATCACGGAGGTCGCCTCGTTGGCGGAGGCCGCGCCGCCCGCGTCCGGCCTCGAGGCGGCGAAGCCGCGGCGGCTCCCGTCCGCCGAGCGGGAGGAGGGGGCGCCCGTGCACCTCGGGAACATCTCCGAGCTGTACGAGAACGCCGCCGAGGCGAGGAGGGGCGCCGTCATCGCCGTGAGGAACATCGAGGAGCTGCTCGAGCCGAAGTCGACCGGGCGGTCGCGGAAGCCGAGGAGGTGCGAGCACTGCCTCGTCGTGTTCGGCCGCCTCAGGTCGTACAGGAGCCACCAGATGAAGACGAGGACGTGCTCGATGTGCGGCCTCAAGAGCTGCTCGGTGAGGGACATGCGCGCGCACTACATGGCCGAGCACGGCGTGCACTACTGCCAGAAGTGCACGTTCACCTGCAAGAGGAAGTGGAGGATGACGCAGCACGTCAACGAGGACCACTAGGCTGGTCGCGAGGGTGAAATGGTGATTTCTCCTACGTACGACTACCGCGTCTGCGCAGACTGTAAATATAGTGCGAGTGTTGCTCGCCGTAGAGCGGAATATCCTTTTACCCTGATTACAACTTGTATTACATTTAGTGCTTGTAAAAGTGTATTATTTGACAAATATACGAGGTGTTGCTCGTTTTGTACCTTTCGTATTCCACTGGAACTCTCGAGTATTATTAAGTAATATAAAGCTTCTGCGCAGCTTGCGTGGGACTCTCGTTTTTGGGTTAAAAATCGTCGTGATGATTCCTCCCCTGTTTCCCCCTTTGACTGTTCCCTCTCTCTCTCTTTTCCAGCGACTCGCTGCACGAGCTCCTCGACCTCCTCGACGGCGAGTGTTTCCTCCAGAACATCCACCTGCCGGAGATCGAGGAGCAGCTCTTCCAGAAGGGGCCGCAGCCGAAGGCGGCGACGCCGCCGCCCGATCCCCCCGCGACGACCTCGTGCATGTTCCAGGACCCGGCCGGCGTCTTCGGCGAGGGGGCGCGGCCGCCCGTCGATCCCGACGCCTTCACGTGCGACCTCTGCTCGAAATCGTTCCGCACGCGCAAGTACCTCAAGAAGCACCTGTCGACCCACGCGCCCGCGCGCGGCTTCGCCTGCGCCGCGTGCGGCAAGTCCTTCCGCCTGCGCTACAAGCTGACCGAGCACGAGAGGACGCACGCGGCGCCGCAGTTCCAGTGCGACGCCTGCTCGGCGATGTTCCGCCACCGCTCGCACCTCAACGCGCACAAGCGGAAGCGCCACGACGCCGTCGAGCCGCGCGCGGCTCCGCGCCCCCCGCTCGTCTGCGAGCTCTGCGGCAAGACGCTCGCCAGCCCCTCGTCGCTGAAGGAGCACCGGACGACTCACGCGCGCGGCGCGCCGCACGCGTGCGCCTCGTGCGGCCGCGCGTACTCGTCTGCGCGCGGGCTGCGCAACCACGAGGCGCTCGCGCACGCGCCCGGGCGCGCGCGCCGCCACGCGTGCCGCGTGTGCGGCAAGTCGGTGAGCGGCCGGGCGGTGCTCGAGGTGCACCTGCGGCTGCACACCGGCGAGCGGCCGTACGCGTGCGCCGAGTGCGGGCGCGCGTTCGCCTCGCAGGAGTACCTGCGCAGCCACGAGCGGACGCACACGGGCGAGAAGCCGCACGCGTGCGTCGCGTGCGGCAAGCGGTTCGCGCAGCGCACCGCGCTGAAGGTGCACGTGCGCGGCCACACCGGCGAGAAGCCGCACGTGTGCGGCGCGTGCGGCAGGGGCTTCGCGACCAAGAGCCACCTGATGACGCACTACAGGACGCACGACAGCGGCGGCGGCGTCGACATCGAGTACATCTCGAGGGGCTTCGTCGCGGCGCACGTGTAGCCTACTGCGCAGGTTTTTTTTGACTCGAAACTACCAATTTTTTTTTGGAAAAATAATTTTCGTAAATCTATCTTTAATGGTACTCAATGATTTTTGTGTTTTTGTAATTTTTGTATCGAGCCCAAACAATAATTATTTCTTTGGGACACTCTATAGACGTATAAGTGCGTTTGGTTCTGTAAATCTGACAATACTATAATGTTACTTTTATTAAATGCAAGGTTGTAATTGTATATAGGTATGTACATCAAATCCGCACTTGTATAATTACAATAAAACCTGTATTATTATCGATTTTACATTGATTGTACTTCTACTTCGCCGAGTTATTAAGTAACCGATCGTTTTCTGCGCAGACCGCCTCGCTTCCGCTGCGACCAGTGCTTCAAGGCGTTCGTCAGCGCGCGCAAGCTGCGCAAGCACGGCGTCGCGCACGACGCCTCGCGGCCGTTCGCGTGCGACTCGTGCCCGAAGCGCTTCAAGCGCAAGTACGACCTGTCCGCGCACCGGAGGGGCGTCCACGAGGCCGCGCGCGGCGGCGGCGGCGGCTGCGTCGAGTGCGCCGTCTGCGCGAAGCGCCTCAAGTCGAAGAGCTCGCACGCGGTCCACATGAGGCGGCACACGGGCGAGTACGCGGAGCGCTGCGAGCCGTGCGGCAGGGGCTTCGTCACGAGGCAGGAGTACGTCAACCACGTCGGCTCGAGGCACGGCGGCGGCGCGCACGTGTGCGACGTCTGCGGCCGCAGCTGCTACGACAAGGCCGCGCTCCAGGTAGGAATCGTCACCGCGCAGCCGTCACCACTCGTCAACGCGCGCGCATGTCTGTTCCAGGGCCACATGGCGCGCCACGAGGACGGCTACGCCTCGAACCCGACGCACCGGTGCGAGCACTGCTCGAAGACGTTCCTGCGCGAGAAGTACCTGCGGCAGCACGTCGTGCGCATCCACAAGGACGGCGGGCAGCGCTACATCTGCGACGTGTGCGGCAAGGACCTGCGCTCGAAGGGCAGCCTCAGGGACCACATCCTCGTCCACAGGGGCCTCAAGCCGCTGCCGTGCCCGAAGTGCGGCCGGTGTTTCGCGCTGCGCAGCACGCTTAAATCGCACGCGCGCACGCACACCGGCGAGCGGCCGCACGCGTGCCACGTGTGCGGCAAGCGGTTCAGCCAGCGCGGCCCCCTCAAGGTACACATGTTGTACCACACGGGCGAGAGGCCGCACAAGTGCGACATATGCTCGAGGGGGTTCGTCACGAGGAACCTCATGAGCAACCACGTCAGGAGGCAACATGGCGGCGTATAAAGTGTAATTGACTATTTACACGCCGTATACTAAATTTATCTCGCGATTCTTTCGACAATTGCTCGTACCAGGACTTAAAAGGGCTGTGCGGCACGTGCACGGAACGTGACATAACCATGGGATACAAAACAGGAAGCGACTTAGGCATAACCCGGGCGGAAACACGTGTCAATGGTTGCCGTTTCTTGCAATTCGAACTGCCGTTGTTTATAGTACTGTTAAACATCGTAGTATAATTCAAAAAACGTCGACATTAAAGAAACTAAATATTTGTGTTCCATCACGGCTGATGTTGTCAATATGAATTTCATGTTCCGTGTTATTAATGGCGGACGAAGGTTAAGTGAACCCAGTGATGCTTTGTTTTGGTTAATTTCTGGACAGTTTTCGCGCTAGAACGACGATTAGTGTCGATACGCAAACTGCTAACGTTCAGTATAAAGCTTGGGTACCAAAATGGCGACCTGCGATTGGTGCCTACAAGAGAGGGCCGTTCAAAGGATGGAGCGAAATCTGTGGCGTTTCTGGAAAATAATCAGCGACGAGGTAAGTTTCCACGTGATTTACATATGGTCCCGATGGTGAAGACTAACGTCTTTTAGGGTCCGACCGTCACGTCCCTAAGGAACATTTGTGCGGAGTGCAGGTCGAGCTTCGAGGGTTTCTCGACGTACATCGAGCGGTGCAAGTGCAACGAGGCCGTCGTAGGGCTGATTCCCCTCTCCAGGAAAATCAAAGGCGAGCCCACCGTCGATACCGAGGAAAAAATCAAAGAGGAACCGTCGATCGACATCGAGTGCCACCCCTTGATCAAGCCGGACCCGTCGGACGCCGAGCCTTCCCGCGACAAACCCAACGTGTGCTCGCACTGCGGCAAGGGCTTCCGGTACCCGTCGAAGCTGAAGGCGCACCTGCGCACGCACGCCGACGACAAGCCGTTCGCCTGCGGGCGCTGCTCGAGGAACTTCGCCGACCCGTACACGTTACGGAACCACGCGTACACCCACACGGGCGACAAGCCGTACAAGTGCCCGTGCTGCGACAAGGGCTACACCAAGTCGTTCCTGTTGAGGAACCACTTGCGCATCCACACGGGCGACGGACCGTACAAGTGTCCGCGGTGCGACAAGTGCTTCGTCACCTCGTACGACGTCAAGAGGCACCTGCGCGTCCACACGGGCGACAAGCCGTTCAAGTGTCAGCGCTGCTCGAAGAGCTTCTCGCATCGGTTCACGCTGAAGAACCATTCGTACGTCCACGCCGTCGAGAGGCCCTTCAGGTGTCCGTACTGCGATAAGGGGTTCACCAAGTCGTTCGTGTTGAAGACTCATCTGGGGCTCCACGCCGGCGAGAGACGGCCCGAGTGACGCACGCAGGCGGGATGGACCAGAGAACGGTAAGCGTTGCTTATTAACTCGTACAGTGTGCTTATGGAGATCCTTCATTAGAAATTATATTATGACGTTACGTTTATGTACGATACGTATCCTGGCCATGGGGGTGGGTACTTTTGTAGACGTATTATTGGTGCATGCGACGATAAAAGTGTGGAAACGACGACCTATGATTGGTGCATGCGAGAGGCACAAGTGCAGACAATCCAGGAGAAGCTTTGATGCTTGTAATAAAACGATGTAATACGCAGTAATCTTTCAAAACCGTTCTAAATCAATGGTTCGGGTACATATAGTGGTACAGGTGTAGCGTCATAGTTGGTTGCATATCTATCTAAATCAAAAGGTCCTGGGCGATTGAACATTTTACGTATGAACGACTTTATTAGTAAATATCCAAAAAGTATCAAACACTTCTCATGACGTCTCTAACGTCCGTTGAGCCCCGGTTTAGACCGCCTCGTCCCGTCGACCCGTGTGACCGCAGGAGTGCCTCTTCAGATTCGAAGAGTAGGCGAAGCCCTTACCGCAACGCCGGCACTCGAAGGGCCTGTCGCCCGTGTGGACTCGCTCGTGGCTCCTCAGGTTCGACGCCTGGGTGAACGCCTTGCCGCACCGCGAGCACCCGTAGGGGGCGGCGCCCGTGTGCACGTGCGAGTGACGCCTCAAGTGACTCGACTGCGCGAAAGCCTTACCGCACAGCGGACACTTGAACGGTCTGTCGCCGGTGTGCGTGCGCTCGTGGCTCCTCAAGTTGCCCGACTCGTTGAAGCCCTTGCCGCACGCGGCGCACCTGAACGGCCTGTCGCCCGTGTGCAGGCGCAGGTGGTTCGTCAGCTTGCCGGACTCGGCGAAGCTCTTGCCGCAGAAGGAGCACCCGAAGGGCCGGTCGCCCGTGTGGGTGCGGCAGTGCCTCCTCATGTCGCCCGAACGGGCGAACGTCTTGGGGCAGTGCGGGCACGGGAACCGCCTATCGCTTGGCGGGGGAGTCGATGGTTCTCCTTTAAGCGACCGTCGGTATTCGACGTGCCCGTCGGACGAAAGCCCGTCTATTATCGACGCGTTGGTTCTGCACCGTCCGACGTACGTGGAAAATTCCTCGTAGCGTGACCTGCACGTGTCGCAAATATTCCTGTGGGTCGCCACGGTCGGATCCTAGAAAGGAAAGAGACCGTCGGATACATTAGGGAAGAGGGAAGACCCTTTATGGTATTGCATGGAAGATTGCATAACTCGAGTGGGGGCCATTGTAGACTCACTTCATTACTGATCACTTTCCAAAAGCGCCATAACTTCTCCCCAATAGTCTGCACCGGTGCCTCCTGCAAGCACCAATCGCACACGGTCGTTGTCATGTCATTCGTGGCGAAACGGCGGTGATTGGCCCGTTGGACCTGATGGGGGCACCTTAAGTGCTTTCCAATGATCACAACAGGGCTGAAATAGTAACAATGATCGCGCTTTAAGGAAATGTAAAAGTGAGGTTATGTGTACCATCATCTACGGCACGGGCGTCAAAATTGTTGTCTACGTGTTTTTGATCGTGCAGATGCATACATCAGGAGTACAATACGTACAGTCAGATGTACAATGTGGTACGAGGTTTTTGGTTACGTGTTTTAAATGTATTTTTCGAAATACTTTCTCTAAGTCCTCGTTCTGTGGTAATGACTAACGTACAAATTTCGCGTTCCATGAATTTACGTGTTTTGTGATGTTTGATTGTTTTTAAGAGTATCGGCTCCTTTGTGTTTTAAACTGCTTAATACTTTCAGTAGGTACAGTGCTGTTGTCTTATCATGGGCGATGCTGAAAGTACCTGCGATTGGTGCTTGAGAGAAGCTCCAGTGCAGATAGTTCAAGGGAGGTTATGGCGCTTCTGGAAAATCATCAGCGCAGAGGTGAAGTAGCACCCATCCTTAACATAGTTCGTTATTATATTATTAGCGCTTGCACCGTTCCACGGAGCAGTCCCTTATCCCTTGAGGAGCTTAACGGGCATCTTTCCTTTCAGGATCCGGCCTTAACGTACCGTACGAACATCTGCGAGAACTGTAGGTTACGGCACGAGGAGTTCACGGTGTACGTCGAGACGTGCAAGACTCACGCGTCGATGGTGGAGAAGCTACGGACGAGAGGACCTCCGGTCGACCCCGGGTATCGTCTGATCATCAATAAGGAGGTTTTAATGGACGACGACGGGTCGGAGTCGAGCAATTCCACATCCTCTTCCCGGTCTTCCTTCAAGTGTCCGTACTACGATAAGGCCTACACCCGGTCTAGTATGTTGAAGGGGCACATGCACGTCCATGGACACATGAGCGTCCACACGGGTGAGAAACCTTTTGAGTGTTCCGTATGCGATAAGGCTTTTGCTCAGTCGGGCGAGTTGAAACGGCATGTGCGGCTTCATACCAGCGAGAAGCTTTTTAAGTGCCCCGTATGTAAAGTGACGCTTAACCGGTCGGGTACTTTGGACCAACACATGCGCCTCTATACGGGCGAGGAGTCTTTCAAATGTTCCGTCTGTAGTAAGAGTTTTGCTTGGTCGGGCGATTTGAATAAGCACATGCGCATTCATACCGGTGAGAAGCCTTTCAGATGTTCGAACTGTAACGAGAGTTTTATTCAGTCGGGCGAATTGAAGACGCACATGCGCGTTCACACCGCCGATAAGTCGTTCGAGTGCCCCATCTGTGAGAAGACTTTCACTCGGTCTAAGACGCACGTGCGCCTCCATACGAGTGAAGAGCCTTTTTAACATTAAGGACTGTTCGCATTAAAATGGCACTGCTCGAATGGTCGCGCAGGACAGCAAATCAGGTCAGCTGTCATGTCAAAAAGTCGCCATTTTGGGGCGAACATCGATTATCTCTTGCTAACATGTTCGGGTATAATATGTATGAAGTAACGTTTCTGTCAAATCTCCTTCCATGATTACTTTACTCTTCTATGCTTTCATTGTGTTCCATGCCATCTGTCAATGTTAGTGTTCCGTGCTTGTTTGATTGGTAGCGTGAGAGTGTGAAGTGGAGCTACTTTGATATTTGATTAATCGCAGTTAATCGGATACAGGGGGTTTCATAATGGTCGATACCGAAGCGACTACTTGCGATTGGTGCCTGGAAGAGGCCCCCGTGCAGATAATCCAGGAGAGGTTATGGCGGTTTTGGAAAATAATCAGTGAAGAGGTGAGGAGGAGTACACATGGTTAATATGGTTAAAACGTCCCTGGACGTATCGGACATAAGTGCTTTGCTTCGTTTGCACCGTTCCATAAGGCAGGCGAGGGTCAGCGAGTAGAAGGTTTCCGGACTGTCGGGTCATGGTCGGCGCAGGCATTACCTTCCCGTATCATATCAGCGGAGACCCAAGAACCACCTTTGGAGATACCCAAAAGGTCCGGACGACCTTCTACTCGCTGACACTTCAACCCCGTATTATACAACCATGCGAGCATCGACGGTTATAACCGACACCTTTTCTCTTTCAGAATCTCATCGCGGCGCCCCGTAAGGACATCTGTCGGAGCTGTCGGTCACGGTACGAGGAGTTCTCGGCGTACGTCGAGACATGCAAGACCCACGCGTCGGTAGTCGAGAGGTTACTGGCCGCCGGACGAGTCGGAAGGGAACCTTCGACGGACGTCGTGGTGAAGGAGGAGGTTTCGACGGGAGACGACGAGGGCTCGAGTAATTCCACGGCGGCTTTCGAGTGTTCGTACTGTCCTAAGGCGTACGGTAGCCCCGGCGATCTGAAGAAGCACATGCACGCCGTCGCAGGTAAAAAGCTTTTCGACTGTCACGTCTGTAACGCGATTTTCGTGCGGTCCGGCGACTTGAAGGCGCACATGCGCGGCCACACGGGTGAAAAGCCTTTTAAGTGTCGCGACTGTAGTAAGTCGTTCACCCGTCGTAGCAGCTTGAAGAAGCACATGTACCTTCATACCGGCGAGATGCCCTTCAAGTGTTCCGTTTGCGATAAGAATTTCAATAACTGCAGTAGCTTGAAGAGCCACATGCGCCGTCACACCGGCGAGAAGCCGTTCAAATGTTCCACTTGTGACGCCAGTTTTAGCATATCGAGTCACTTGAAGGGGCACATGCGCAGCCATACCGGCGAGGAACCGTTCAAATGTTCCACGTGCGATAAGGCTTTTACTCGGTCCACCGGTTTGAAGAAACACGTTCGTCTTCACACGGGTGAGAAGTTGTTCAAGTGTTCCGTCTGTAGTAAGAGTTTCAATGAAGCCGGTAGTTTGAAGATACACATGCGCATCCATACGGGCGAGAAGCCTTTTAAGTGTCACGTATGTAATAGGGCTTTTGCTCAGTCGGGCGGTTTGAAGCGGCACATGCGCCGTCATACGGGCGGAAAGTACAAGTGTGGTGTGTCTACGTAGGTTCTATGGGAAATTGTTTTATTGTTGATTTTTCGAAATATGGTCCAAAATGCTAAAACGCATCCATTAATGTGGCTTCTTTCGCGTAATACGCCGCCGTACATGGCCTAGCCTAAAAAACACTAGATAGGCAACACACCATACTTGTCAGTTGGTCAGTGTAAAATTGAAAGAACCGATGATGCAGGCTGTTACCATAGTAACACGAATGGTTACGATGCAAATGTTCCATAAGAACAATTTTTATCGCTAAATGTTTCTTGTGATCAAAACTATTTTATTGTACCATAAACGGTCTTTAAGTATGCGTATTTTAATATACTTTTTCCACTGTCACAAGGAAAATTACATGAAATCGCCGCCGGTGAACGCCCCCTCGCGGGATTAAAGTAAGCTAACTGGCGTCGTTGCCAAGTGTACTCGCTCGCTCTAGTAATATTATTTCAGCATTATGATAATACATATTACATCGCTATTTATGTTTGGTGCTTCCCAACCATGCCCACAATTGAGTAAAGTGCCTAAATTGTAGTTGCGCGCGCTTCTATATGCGTTTGTACTCATAGTAACATATTTATAGTTATGAAAGTGTGGCGTTGTCAAATGAATCGCTGACTTTATACCCAGTATCAAGAGTTTCGATCAAAACATGATGTGTGGGATTGGTGATATGCAACCATCTTTACAATCGATTGGTAATGTGGCCGGTTCCCTTAGATTTCCCTCCATGGTTATTTTCGTGTCCCATGCTCGCGGCGCCGTCTGTCAAATGTGTTAATTCCTAATATTGGTGTTCCGTGCTTTGTACTGTCCTGTGAGGCTTCGATGCGTTTTTGGTTACCTTAAAATTGTATCAGCTCGAATATTTCCCGTGGTCATCATGAGCGCTTCTTGCGATTGGTGCCTCAGGGAAGCGCCGGTGCGAACCATCGAAGAACCGTTATGGCGTTTCTGGAAAATAATCAGCGCAGAGGTGAGTCGGTATCACCCTCCCCTCTTGTATACTCCACGGGGTACCTTCCAGGGTCCGACAGCCGCTTCCCTCAGGAACATCTGCCGGGAGTGCTCGTCGCGTTGCGAGGACTTTTCGACGCGCGTCGAGCGGTGGAAGATCGGCGCGCCGTACGTCGAGAGGATCGACGAGGGTGAAGGAGACGGGGTCTTCTTCGAAGGACCGTCGCCCCCCTGTGAAGAACCGAACGCTCACGATTCCCCCTCGACGGGTCGAAAGCCGCTCTGCCAGTACTGTAACAAATCCTTCAGGAACTCGAGCACGTTGAGGACGCACGTGCGCCTCCACACTGGCGAGGACACGTTCAAGTGCTCGCGCTGCGACAAGGTCTTCGGCAGCTCCGGCCACCTGAAGACCCACGAGCGCGTCCACACGGGCGAGAGGCCGTTCGCCTGTCCGCACTGCGACAGGGCCTTCACGCAGTCCAGCAGCCTGAAGTGTCACCTGCGCACCCACACGGGCGAGAGGCCCTTCAAGTGTCCGATCTGCGACCGGACGTTCGTCATGTCCGGCCAATTGAAGGACCACGCGCGCTTCCACACGGGCGAGAAGCCCTTCAGGTGTTCGCTATGCGATAAGACCTTCACCCGCTCCAACACGCTGAAACGTCACCTGCTCGTCCACACCGGCGAGAAGTCGTTCAAGTGCCAGTTCTGCGCCAGGACGTTCGGCGAGTCCCGCTGCCTGAATCGGCATATGGGCGTGCACACGGGCGCCAGACCGTTCGGGTGCACCGTCTGCGACAGGGCGTTCACGCGGCTCTGCTACCTCAAGAGCCACATGCTCGCCCATACGGGGGACCGGCCGTACGGCTGCACCGTCTGCGACAAGTCGTTCACGAGGCCGTGCCACCTCAAGGTCCACTCACTCGTCCACACAGGTGAAAAACGTTTTAAATGCCCGCGCTGCGGCAGGGGCTTCAGCCAGAACGCCCACCTGAAGACGCACCTGCGCAGCCACACGGGCGAGAAGCCGTTCCGGTGCTCGCGCTGCGACAAGAGCTTCACCGTGTCGCACAACCTGAGGAACCACATGCGCGCGCACGGCGACGGGGAACCTTTCGGGTGCTCGCGGTGTGGGAAGAGCTTCGCCGGGCTCAACGGTCTGAGGAACCACCTGATGCTTCACGCGGCAGAGGCGACGGTTTAGTCGGTCTACGCAGGGACTGCCCGTCCTGTGAACGCACAGCTGGATGTACATAATGCTCGACAGGTGAGCCACGAAACATTCATGAATGATTTTTTAATGATAAATTTGAACGTCGGTACCGTTTGGTATGTAATTTCATGGGCTACAAACAGTTTCAGGTCATTCATGTAGGCACCTGTGTAAGAGGAATAGATATGCGGTGCAAGCGTACGGAGCATATACAAAGTTACACATATATTTAAGATGATATTAGTGTATAGAATTGTGATACAATAAATACAAGCAATATCATCATGACACACAGCGGTACCGACTTCTCACTTTTCTCGATACTGAGTACTTAAGTAGGGTCGTCACTTATGTGGCGGCGCATATGTGCCTTGAAGGCATTCGCCGTAGCGAAGGTCTCGTTACAAGGCAAACACTCACGGGGCACCTTGCCCACGTGGACGCGCATGTGGACGTTCAAGGTGCTGGATTGGGCGAAGTCCTTGCCGCACGTCGAGCACACGTAAGGCCTCTCGCCGGTGTGCCGTCGCAGGTGCCGCTTCATGTGGCCGGCGACGGCGAAGGCCCTGTCGCACGACGGGCATCTGTAGGGCTTCTCGCCCGTGTGGAACCGCACGTGGGTCGTCAGCGCGCTCGACACGACGAACGCCTTGCCGCAAACCGGGCACCCGAAGGGTCTCTCGCCGGAATGGAGTCGCGTGTGGCTCCTGAGGCTGCCGGCCGCGGTGAAGGTCTTATCGCAGAGCTCGCATCGGAAGGGCCTCGCTCCCGTGTGGGCGCGCAGGTGGCTCTTCAGGCCGCTCGAGCCGACGAAGGCCTTGTCGCAGTGCGGGCACTCGAAGGGTTTCTCGCCCGTGTGGCTGTACGAGTGCCTCTTCAGGTGACTCGACTGCGCGAAGGTCTTGCCGCACAGCGAGCAGCCGAACGGCCTGTCGCCCGTGTGGAACCGCAAGTGGGCCTTCAACAAGGATGCGTACTCGAAGGCTTTGTCGCAGTACGTGCAGACGTTCACCCGTCCCTCCTCCGACGTTTCTCGTACGAGCGAAGGAGGCGCCCCGTCCGCCGTCGAGGCGTTGCTCTTCCACCTGTCGACGTGCACCGAAAAGGTCTCGCAGCGCGACTTGCACCTCCCGCAGATGTTCCTGTGGGACGTCGATGGATCCTGGAAACGGAACGTTAGTACCAGGGGGGCCTGACCTAACCTCAAAAGGGGGCACTCACCTCTGCGCTGATCACTTTCCAGAAGCGCCATAATTTGTCCTCGAGCTGTTGCACGGGCACCACATGCAGACACCAATCGCAAGTGGTCACGTCGAAGTCGCTCATGGTCTAATGGAATTGAACTTAACTCATGAGAGCACGGGACACGCGATGTAGAGCAAACCCGTCAACCGACCACGGAGCACAAGCATAATAGAACAAACCCGTCAACCGACCACGGAACACAAATCATCATTGACAATTGGCGAGTTTGACTTCGTTGACATTCCTGGTTGTTCTGTGGTTAGTTGACGTAAACACCGGAGGTACTCTATCAGTCTCGATGTAGACAGCGGGAGCGTCTCGCCATGGACGACGCGGAGCCCCCGTCCGCCTGCGATTGGTGCCTGCGCGAGGCCCCGGTGCACAAGATGGCGGACACGTTGTGGTGCTTCTGGAAACTAATCAGCGCAGAGGTGAGCGTCGAACTCCTGCCCCCTCGCGCGTAATGAACGTGTCTTCCCTCAGGACTCCCCGGCGGCGCCCCCCGGGAACGTCTGCAGGCGATGCGAGTCTCGCTACGAGGACTTCTCGGCGCGCGTCGAGAAGTGGAAGGCCCGCGCGCGCGTCGTCGACGAGGCGCTCAGAGGAGAACCCCCGATCGACGTCGAGCACCACCCGTTGATCAAAGACGAACGTCCCGAGCGCGGAGGCCGGAGGGACTCGAAGTGCCCGCGCTGCGACAAGAGCTTCGCCTGCTTCTCCCACCTGAGCCGTCACATGCGCAGCCACACGGGCGACAAGCCGTTCGAGTGCCTGCGCTGCGCCAAGACCTTCGCCCACTTCAGCGCGCTGAAGAGCCACCTGCGCATCCACTCGGGCGACAGGCCGTACAAGTGCACGTACTGCGCGAAGGCGTTCGCCTGGTCGAGCACCCTGAAGAGGCACCTCCACGTCCACACGGGCGGCGACAGGGTGTTCAAGTGTTCGCTGTGCGATAAGTCCTACGCAGAGTTCACGACGCTCAAGTACCACCTGCGCACCCACACAGGCGAGAGGCCTTTCGCGTGCCCGTACTGCGCCAAGAGCTTCGTCCAGTCGAGCAACCTGAAACGCCACCTGCGCACCCATACGGGCGACAGACCGTTCGAGTGCGCGCACTGCGGCAAGACCTTCACGGACTCGAGCAACTTCAAGATCCACGTGCGCATCCACACCGGCGATAAACCCTTCAAGTGCCCCCGGTGCGATAAGAGCTTCTCCATCTTGTACAACCTGAAGGCCCACTTGCACACCCACACGGGCGATAAGCCCTTGAAATGCTCCCTCTGCGATAAGACGTTCGTCAAGGCGAGCGCCCTGAAGGGGCACCTGCGCGCCCACACGGGCGATAAACCGTACGAGTGCCCGGATTGCGGCAAGAGCTTCACCCACTCCAGCACCCTGAGGAACCACTCTCGCATCCACACCGGCGACAAACCGTACAAGTGCTCCTACTGTGACAAAACCTTCTCGTTCGACAACAACCTCAAGTACCACCTGCGCACCCACACGGGCGAGCGACCTTTCATGTGCCCCACGTGCGACTTGACCTTCGCCCACCCGAGCAGCCTCGAGACGCACTCGTACGTCCACGCGGGCGACAAGCCCTTCAGGTGCACCGTCTGCGACAAGACGTTCGTGCGACGTAGCCAGCTCGACCGGCACCTACGGGTCCACACGGGCGAGAGGCCGTTCGGGTGCCCGAGCTGCGGCAAGGCCTTCGCCGACTCCGCCAGCCTCAAGAGTCACACGTACGTGCACACAGGTGAGAAACCTTTTAAATGTTCGCTGTGCGGTAAGGCCTTCGCCAGGTCTAGCCAGCTGAGGAGGCACCTGCCGGCCCACGAGGCGTCCAAGTGAACGTGCCGACGGAAGGGTTGCCGGTCGCTCGGATACGTTGCTGTTTCGACGTTATAATACGGTGTTTATTAGTGACTAGTGAATTCGGCTATGCCGTGTGCATACTTGGTACTATCATCTTCGGTGGTGCCATCTTGGGATTAACCGCGACTTAGCTTAAAGTACGTTTACTTTGGTATCCGCCGACGTGGACCCTGCTACGACCCAAACGCTCGCACCGTTCCTGTGACTGCTCGTCATCAATTATTGCTACAACCAGGACCGGGACCAAGGGTATTAAGATGGAATGGTAAGACCTTTCTGGTATGCCTCGTTTAAGATTGAGTTCTGTAATCGCCATGTAGAAACAGTTCTTTGACCATTTCGTATTATAATGGAGACGTTGAATGGTCGTTTAAAAAATTAGTAAACCTATTTCTACCTTTAGACACCAAAGGATATTAGAACGACGACTCTTATTGGTCGGTCTGGATGTCACTTGAAGTTAGCTGAGGCGTGTTCGTTTTGCTAGGTGTTCATTCCTGTCTTTTCGTATCAGTGGTTATTTTATGTTCTATGCTGGAGCCGACATATTTTGACTTTTTGACATCAAGGTTTTATCTTTGTAATGACCTCGTTTCAATCGTGACTTTGCGAAAATGATTGCAAGTGATTTTACCTTAATTTAGCGTAGGTGTAATTACGGTTGCCGGTCAGTTAATAATTCACATGCTGTTGATTGATTGCGAGTAACGGCATTGGTCGTCAAAGTTAAAAGTGTGTGCGGTTCCTCCTGGACCCTTTCAGGTATTTCTATCGCACTCTATTGGTAGTATTAAGAACGGGCTCGTGTCGTGTGGAACCCATCGTTGTCTAAATGAGCCTTGTAGGTTTTCTTACCGTCGTTAGAGCTTCGATAGACCTTTTCCTGGTTTACGGCTTCGTCAAATATCTGTATGTGGGGCTCTGTCTCAAAATCTCACCTCCCTAGCAATATATTGCGTAATTATACATCCATTTCTTCTATTATTTACTATTATTTGATTTTCAAATCATCAGTTCTTTTCGGTCTGTACATTACACTTTGCTCATATGAGTTTATTAGTGTAATTGTTTCATTTTTAGAAATTGCTTACGACACGGCCGTAGGGTTTGGAAACGGATGTAATGTCGTACGACGAGAAACGATTGCAGTAGCAAGGGAAATCTATGATATCGGAAATGATTCAAAGTGCCTTCCCAGATATTCTACATAAGGATGGAGAATCATCCGATTTGTTTGCATAGCCATTACTTCCTGTATTTTTGCTTATGGATCCTCTTCAGTGAGCGATGTAAGTATTTTAAGAATTAAATCGTTTTATGATTGGGTAAAGTTGCGATACGCAGCACAACTCTACTTTTCTGAAAGTTGTTTTTTCTAATTTTTGAGAAAAACAGAAATTTCATTACGTTTATATGTAGTGGTGATTTCACCAATCACGTTTGATATGATTATAAAGTTTTTTAAAAAATCAAGAAGAAACAAATCCAACATGCATTTTCCATATCTTTTTAAGAGAATTGGCAAAGATCTAAGAGATTAACGTACACCTGGACTAATCGACTAACATACTGAACGGTCAGCAGTGCATTTAAAAAGAAAGACGAAAGCTACACATACAAACAAACACATTACAAAAGATCATCCCTAAACTGATGTAATCTTACAGAACAGATTCTACAAGGACGGTAGTGCTACGCCAGTGATGCCCAGCAGTATAATCATGGAAGAAACAAATGAAGGGCCGGTGGTGAAATCAAGAGGCAACATCCGAGATTGATCAACCGATGTGTACAAATGGACCGACCCCATAGCACCAATGGAAACGGAAGCCATGTTACATGAGTTATGGACTGGTGTCGTTCTGTTTGATGGGAAGATCCACCGAGTCCGGATAATAACCAGTCATTGCCACGACCAAGACCAGGACCCCGGGTATCGATATGGAGGGGTAAGACCTTTATGGTATACTTGATTTAAGATTGAATTCGGGAATTGGTATGTAGGAACGGTTCTTCGACCGATTTTTTTGTTGTTTTTTGGAAGTGACGGATGTTATCGGCCCAGTCAATGATAATTTTTGAGACATGTTTCAAGATTGTTCAATGCATGAAGTATTCGATAAATATTTAGAAGAATGTTGAAAACTATTTGATTTTCAGTTTTTTTTTATGTCATTGTTTGAAAAACATAAATAGATCATTTAAGGTAATTTAGTTGATCAGTCAAATATAATTATAAGTTTATATAGTTTAAAACCTTAACTTTTTTCTAAATATACATTAGGAGATAAAGTACTTTTGGAATATATCTGAAATACAGTCGAACCTCTATTCAACGAACCTCTATTTAACAAAATTCTCTATTTAGCGAAATTTTGGTTAGAACCGTGAATGTCCAATGTTATTTATTAATAAATTTCTCTCTATTTAGCGAAGACAATCTCTATTTAACAAAGTACAGTTAGGGTTATAAACCCATAGCAGGTACACGGTAGTCTGAATTTCAAGAAGGTTCACTCTTATCCTTTCCTAGATTTTTAATGCGGTCATTACGCGGTATTGCTGCCTGCATTTTTTCAGACTGTTTGTTTAAATCTTTCAATTAGTGCGAGGTATTTTTTGAAAACGCAGTATTATTTAAATGCGAAGCGCAATCAAAAATTACAGACTTCTTTAAGAATTCTTAAGTTAAGTCCACATCTGATGTTTTCGTGAGGACCTAATACGGCTTTTGTTTCTTTGTACATTATGTATAATAGCCCTGATAATAGCTTATATGTTTAATCATACATAATGCACGTTCATGTAAATACATATTAGTTCATATATTACATGTATATATTATTATATATGTATTACGTTCATTAAACTTCACTTAAAACTACAACTTCAATTATTTAATCATTTTTTATGTCGATTAAACATACATCATTTATATATGTATATACGTATAATACATAATAATTCGGTCCATATATATACCGAATTATTCTATATAACGAATTTTCTATATAACGAAGTTTTTTCAGCGGATTTAGGACTTCATTAAATAGAGGTTCGACTGTATGTGTTTTTAACAATTTCTTAGTAGGATGAACTTTATTCAGAATGTCTAAGAAAGTTTGTACTGTAATTGTCGTATCACTTTCAACTGATTCAAATGATATAGTAGCGAATCATTTCAATTAATTTCTTTGTTATTGTAGGTATCGGATATGTGATCTGGATGGAAGGAAGGATACATCCAGGAAGTTCTGGAAGAGCCGAGCCGTTTCTTACAAACGTTGTTCATTTTTAAGGGTGGGAACCCTGGGTGAAGGAACCGTAAGTCTATTGTAGTATTTTCTCATATGAAATGTATTTTGCAGATGTATGTGTATGTCTGGTTGCGTGTGGTATACTAGGTTTTATGTCTCGATAAACGCCATCTGTCGTATGGAATCCGAAGTACAGAAGTCGTTGATCATCTTTTACTTGGGAATTGTAGTGTAGCTTCTTATCATCAGGTGGCGCTTAAGAGGTGAAGTGTCTTATTCTGTCATCTGCGATTGTATGTTTTTTGTTCCTATCAGAAAATGGCGTGTGTTCGAATGAAGGTACATACGTGAACGTATTTTTCGTCGATTACCTGTAAACTCCACTTTAATGCCGGATGTGTGTTCGACGAGGTAATATGGCGTTATCAACAGTGAGTTATTAGCAGCATAATCATTCTTGTTCGTTGAAATTATCAACTGGAAGGTCTCATGAGTGTTCATTCAAATTGTGGGACTATAATGAGAAGAAAATCTATTCGTCATCCACTGAATAAAGGCTCTTCTCGAGCAGATTCATTCTTCTTCTTCACTTCATTCATTCTTTAACCGCGGAGGAGGTAGGAGACCCTATTTTATAACTTTAAACACTATTTATCTTGGACATTCGGACGTTTACGTTTTAATTTTACCAGGATTTGCAATAGTCTTCCATATTATTGGTTAGGAGGAAGGGAGAAAAGATTCATGTGGAACACTTGGTATAATTCACGTTATAATAGCGATTTCATCGTTGTGATGTGTTTGAGCACATCATATATTACTGTAGAAGTATATAGCAGTTCCTATGGGAAATGCAGCAATCTTTCATGGGAGTGAACTGCTTGAATTACCTATATTTCTGGAGGTGAATGAACTCCACTCAATTTCGGGAGAAATATGCATTTATTTCAAATAATTATTTCAATTTTCAGTAGAAAGATAGTAGACTGTGCAGAGGTAGGGCCCGGAAGGGATCCTACATCCTGTAGTTTCCCAACGTCAGCTCGTTTGAATCTGAAGGTTTTCCGGTATTGGTGATTGTTCCAGAAGTTACACTCCCCATTAATTTCTCGTCCGTATCTTTAGAAGAGGTCGTTATGAGAAGGAACGGGTTCATTTCTTGACATCAGTAGCGTCTCATTTCTCTACACGAATTTTGAAGTCGACCTGTTTTCCCTTTGCAGTTCAGAAACTTATATTTACTAGTTAAGAGTTGACGCTGTTGCAGTTTGGATAATAGTAGTTAATTTTATTTATTGTCGTTTGCTTTTTAGCCGGCTAGCGAGGAGGATCAGGTTCGGATCCGCTGCTGGGTTTTGAACGGCCTGGAAGGCGACGACCGGCACTCCCACGAGGTACGGAAGCAGCACAGACGCAGGGGTAAGCAACAGAAAAGGTTTACAGCAAAATTCACTCTGGATTGGGCCAAATCGACCACTGCCATTTCATCAGTTTTATGTTGAGGGACAATTCATCATTTCTGTGTTGATCAAACGCAGTTGGCGATTTGTTCCAAGTCGGAATGTTGGCCACTTATCTCCAACTAGTAAGTTGTCGATTTGTTCCCTTGTGGCTTAATTTTCGGCAAGTTTCCGGTTTGGAACAAATCGCCAACTGCCATTTAACCAATCACGTGTGACCAATGAGAGGGCAGTTGGCGAGTTGTCTACGAAATTAAAATGGTCAACTGCGGTTGGCGATTTGTCTTCGGTCGTGAGATTTCTCTATCGATTTGGGACAAATCGCCAACTGCCATTTAACCAATGAGAGGGCGGTTGGCGAGTTGTCTACGAAATTAAAATGGTCAACTGTGGTTGGCGATTTGTCTTCGGTCGTGAAATTCCTTTATCGATTTGGGACAAATCGCCAACTCGGCAATATCGTCAACGTTTCGATTTGGTACAAATCGCCAACGGGGTGTTGCAGGTTCAGTGACAGTTGGCGGTTTGTCTCGAAAAATCAAATTGGCCAACTGTCGTTCTACTTTTTGGAGACGTAAATGAAAATAGAAAAATTCTAATTTCTAGCTATTTTTCTAGAAAATCGCAAGGGGTTCTCTTCTTATTTTTCGGCCCCCATAAGAGAACCTTTGAATTTTCACATGAAACTTCCAGGGTAGATCCGTTAGAACATTCTAAGCCCTATGTTGTTAATTTCAAGTGGATAGGTCGGACAATTTTTCCAAAAAAAGAATTTCCCCCTGCTGTAACTCGGAAAGTAGACGTCGTAGCAAAGAAAATCCTTCACTGCTGAAAGGAAATACCCTTTCGTAGGGCCCTTGAATCCTCGGATGGATAAATGAGGAAAGAAATGATATAATGAAACTCGCAAATCATTATTTATTGCAATAATCTTTACTAGCGATTACCCAAAAATCTTGCAAAGTATATTAATTTATCTTCTGTCTTCCAGGTCCGCCGTATGCCACAAACGGTCTTTGAAGTTTGGACGTGTTCTCGAACGGAGGGTGGCTCGTCGCGTGATGACCTTTAGGGTAAGAGTCTTTCTGAAATAAAATAAAATACATTAATAATACTTTGAGAAGTGTGGTGAAATGAAAGAATACTGTGCATCGTTTTGCAACGAGGGAATAGGATGTTTGCACTAGAATTAAAGTTTGTAAATATTTCCATCAATTCTACTTTTCAATAGTTTTCGAAATTAACTTGCACTTTTTAAGTCATCCTTTCTATTTCCATTCGTGTCGTTCATGTATGACGTAAGTAAATAGTTAAAATTCCAAATTTCATTAGAGCCTGTATAAAGTTGAAGAAGTACTTTTAAGTATCGAGTACTTTGGAATATTCTACTGTCATCTTTGGTCTCCTGTCTGTAAATTACGTATTAGGTTGTATTTGAGAAGTATTTTGAAGTGTAGAAGAACCTTTGCAAGTATCTTTCAATTTAAATGCCATAAGTGGCATTTTCTACATTCATTTTCTAAACACTGCGATAGATTAGAGTGTATAATCGAGATGAGTTTGTTTGGAATTTCTCTAAACTGCCTACGTTCCATTTTGAAAACCGTCTTTTCTACTTTTGTAAATTAGTCGTGTAATTTTCTAAATGAAAACTGAAACCGTCTTTCTGCATTCTGCTGAAGACCACTTTAAGAAATTTAGATCTCTTCTGGAAAAGAAATAATTAAATCTCTTAAAACTTCAAGAGTAGACATCAAAGTACTTGTGGTAGTCGGACATGCTGGATGAGCCATAAATTTTTATTTTAGATTTTTTTCTAAAGTTTAAACTAGAAATAATTGATCCGTCTATAGACCTTACAAATATTATGTTGAAACGTTTTTAGTAGAAGTTGTAGTACATAAAGGTTCTCTATATTGTTAGTATACTAATTAATATAAATAAATTATGAAATATAATATAGTTATTATATATATTTTAATGTATCATATCTAATGTAATATTGACGACTATTAAATTATTATTAGTATACTAATGATGTTATACAGTAAAGATTTGCTATATTCTGAATAAGATTTCCTATAATTTGAATAGCAAAGAAGAATAAGTAAGGGGAAATTGTTCGTTAGATCATACAGGTACACTCTAAGTACATGGAAAATTACAATATGAAAAGTTCATATTTATAAAGTACAAAACTGTATCCAATGTATCTTCAAATTAGTCTAATTATTTTTCCATGGTCCTCGAAGAGTCAACTGGAGTTTATGGTAGTTTCGCTAATTTAAAACTGTTTAAAACGTCCATAATAGATATTATGGTATCTTTGTAGAGTGTAAGCCTGCAATTGAATGGTATTAAAATGAAAATCTACTTCACTACAATAAGGAAATTCTAAAGTTTTTTCTGTGGTCTTTGAGAGGAAAATCATTCGAGATTTGCATATACCGGTGTGTTACTCAAGTTCATGTCACTTTTGCCAAGTTTAAAATAGTAGAAAATTGGGTTTCGGTGGATATATTTCTAGAGAACAGATCATTCAACAATATATGACATTAATGTTATCGATATCAAATCAAGAATAACATTGCAACCTGAACAGTGGTGTGCAGAAAAGTATTAAAAATCTTCACATTATTTAGACAATTCCAAAGAAATTATCCAATTATCCATAACCATTATTATTATTAAGTATTTAATTAAAAGAGGAATATTAATTGCACGTAATAATATAGTTATGCTAATAGATAAATAACTTAGAAACCAATAATGAAAGTAACGAATAGAAAGACGAAATAGCTATTTTAAGGAACGTCTTACAATTCACCTTTTGTGATCGGTAATTTTATATTTGAATTAATAACATGAATTTTTCAAAAGATACTTATATGAATATATATTTTATTTATATATTTATTTAAGCAACCTTAAGTTATTGTCATTGTGAAACTAAATATATGTTATTTATACAAGTTAGATGCAATACCTATCCATAAAGGTTTTATAGATTTTAACTAAAGTGACGTAGTAGAAGCTTTTCTCTTGGATTTAAGTATGGCGAATTTATAGCAATTCATTGGATGTAAATTTCTAAACTTTAGTAAACTTACTGAACGTTATTACCGTCAAATAAATGCTCAAGTTTCTGGCTCATTAATATCTCAGGGAGAAGATCATAATGCGAATGTGTAAAATATGCCACTTTTGTCAATCATTGCATTATATGTTTTATTTATATTACATATTATATGTTTGTTTTATTTAAAATTGAAGAGTGCCGGACCGTCTGAAGAATTTATGGTGAATTTTGAAAATCCAAAAATACAAAAAGTGATGGTAAATCTATAGGAAAAGTATACTCAACTGGTATAGCAAGTTTCTTAAGTTTTGAGATCGCTAAGTGTTTCCCAGATAAACAGTAAAGTATATAACATATTTTTACTTGGTTTTGAAAAGTTTTTAGAAAGAAAATCGTAGATTTTAAATAATTATAAGCAATACTTATAGCAATTATAAGTAATAGTAAATAATGTACGTATATAATGGTTTTCCGCTGTTTAAAATTTGTAAACAATTGAGGAGGTGGATTGAAATGCAAAGACGACTCTTAGAATCTTTAAAAACATTGAACGCATAGTGTAAAATATCTTTAGCAATTTTAAAAATTCTCTGGCAAGTTTATTTAGAGGCAAAATGTACACAAATTTGTAGGAGAGAGAGAACTGGAAGGTAATGAGGTTTAGATTTTAAATGATCGTGAAAATTGCTAAACGAAATTTAGAATCGTTTAGAATTAGTTTCGAACTAATTTATAAACTCTAATTTTTTTGGAAAAACCGCGATATTTCGAAAACCGTTCGGCCTATCGACTTGAAATGAAAGCCATACGTCTTAGAATCTCCCGAGGGACCTACCCTGTGAGTTTCGGCTCGATATTCTAAAGTTCACATTTTGAGGCCGAAAAATAAGAAGGTGTAAACCCCTTGCGATTATCTCCAAAAACACCAAAACAATAGATTCCCGAAATTAGGGTGCCAATCGAAAGGGGATGCTTCCCTGATGCCAAGAGAGAAGGAATTTCTATCCTACGACTTTTAGTTCCCGAGTTATGAATGGTAGAAGGGGGGGAATTTCTATTTTGGAAGAATGGCGGATATTTCGAAAATCGTTGAGCCTATCGACTTCAAATTAACGCCATAGTGCTTAGAACCTTCTAAGGGATATACTCTGCAAGACTGAAGCACGACTGGATTTATCGAATAATTCTTATGAATTAACTATGTGAGACTTACCGATTCCAATTTCAGGCATTGACAAGGCTGAGAGTCACGAGGGTCCCACTTCTCTCTGCTCATCCCGTCTCCGGGTAGCCCAGGAACTCGTTCCTTCTGGACAGCGAGGCCGTCGTCGGACACGGCGGCATAAACGGGACGCCACCTCTAGACATGACAATGTTTTTCTTTTCATAACAATAAACCTTATTTAAAATATATCTCTATTTCATTTATGTCTCCAACAAGTTGAGAGACATTTCGTGAATTTAATTTTTCGAGACAAATCGTCAACTGCCACTGAACCTGCAACACCCAGTTGGCGATTTGTCCCAAATCGATAGAGAAATCTCACGACCGAAGACAAATCGCCAACCGCAGTTGACCATTTTAATTTCGGAGACAACTCCCCAACTGTCCCCTCATTGGTCCGACATGATTGGTTAAATGGCAGTTGGCGATTTGTTCCAAGCCGGAGAGTTGCCTACTTGACGGCAACATTACTCCAAAGGGGGACAAAGCGCTGAACAGTTGGCCCCATTTGAAGTAATTTTTGCTGAAAATCTTTCCTACGACCAAAAGAAAACTGTTGCTCACCTCTACGTTTGTGATGCTTCTTTACCTCATGGGAGTGCCGGTCGTCGACTTCCATGCCGTTCAAAACCGAGCAGTGGATCAGTCTGAGCCCCCTGTCTTGCCGTCTAAAACACAACCAGCAATAAATAAAAATAACTACTATTGTCAAAATTGTTGTCAACTGTTGCCTAATTAATATAAGTTTCTGAATTGCAAACGCAAAACAGGTCCTTTTCTCATTTTCGAAATTCCAGTGTCAAATGAAAGAAGACTATCCTCATGCCAAGAAATAAAACTATTCTTCTCGTGACGGCCGCTTCCTGAGGTATGGATGTCTCAAAATATTTATCGGCTACTTCATGCATCGAACTAACTTGAAATCTGACTCGAAATGTATTCACTGATTGGGCAGATAAGTACCGTCACTCCCAAAAATCAAACAACCATCAGTGAAATAGTTGAAGAACTGTTTCTATACAACGATTACAGTATTCAATCTTAAACCGAATATACCATAAAGGTCTTACCCTTCCATCTCCAATACCTTTGGTCCCGGTCATGGTTGTAGCAATAATTGGTTCTCGTCCTGACTCACCGACACTAGAACATAATAACCATTACCCATGTAACATGGCTTCCGTTTTCTCGGGTGCTACGGTTGGCCCGTTTGTCTCCATCGGTTGATAAATCTCGATTTTTGCCTATCAGCTTCACCACCATTTGCTTGGTCAATGACTACACCGCTGGGTCATCGGCAAGGCACTACCATCCTTGTATAATCAGCTCTGTAAGATAACGTAACTAGAGATTTTTCTTTAAAATGTTTGTTTGTATTCTACTTTCTGTTTAAATGCACTGCTGACCGTTCCGTATGTGTAATTCGAATAGATATCGAATAATCCATAAGATTTTTGCCTGCCTATTTAATAGAAGATGGAAAACTAATGCCGGCTTTGTTTCCGCTCGATTTTCTTTTTAAAACTTTATAACCATTTAACAACTGTGATTGGTGAATTCACCACTCCATATAAATGCAATGAATTATGTTTTTTTTTTAAAAGTTAGTCACCTTTCTCCACCAGAAACTATTTCCAATGGAACCTATTACAGAATTTCCAAAAAGTCTCAATATAAGTGGCGTTACAAATCACAAGTTCACACACACATGAAACGATTTCCTTCTTAAAACACTTACATCGTTCACCGAAGAGAGGAACCATAAGCATTAATGCAGGAAGTAATGGATCTGCATATAATTCGGATGGTGCTCCATCCCTGACGAACCAGTGACCTTATGTAGAATATCCGGGCAGGCACTTCGAATTATTTGCGATATCATACATCTCCTCTGCCACCGCATCAATTTCTTGTCGTCCGACATCACATCCATTTCCAAATTCTACGGTCATGTCGTAAGCAATTCCTAAAAATTAAACAATTACATTAACAAACTCATATGAGCAAAGTGTAATGTACAGATCGAAAAGAACTGCTGATTTGAAAATCATATAATGGTAAATAATAGAAGAAATGGATGTATAATTACGCAATATATTGCTTGGGAGGCGAGATTTTGAGACAGAGCTCCACATACAGATTTGAAGAAGCCGTAAACCAGGAAAAGGTCTATTGAAGCTCTAACAACGGTAAGAAAACCTACAAGGCTCATTTAGACAATGATGGGTTCCAAACGACATGAGCTCATTCTTAATACTACTACTAATTAAGAGTGCGCAATAGAAATACCTGAAAGGGTCCAGGAGGAACCGCACACATTTTTAACTTTAACGACGAATGCCGTTACTCGCAATCAATCAACAGCATGTGAATTATTAACTGACCGGAAACCGTAATTACACCTACGCTAAATTAGGGTAAAATCACTTGCACTCATTATTGCAAAGTCACGATTGAAACGAGACATGACAGTTCGACATGGCACGTGTACTATCGAATGATTCTCAAGACCACAGATCAAGTTAGGTTGCCCCCTTATCAGACAATCACGTCTACACGCACGGAACAGATACATTCATAGAACACTCGAGTCCTAGGCAATCATACTCACATGTCGAGCCAATGAAATTCAGAACATGGCGTCGTCCGGAGTGAAGTTGGCGCCGTTCAAATCCACCAATCACGGTTAATACAATTTTTATTTCACCCTTGATACTCTTCTATCTTGACAACCTGATGGTCCTTCCTTTTGTGAACAAGCAAATGGTTCCGTAGGCTCTTCGGATAGGCGAAGCCCTTACCGCAACGGGAACACCCGAACGGCCTGTCGCCCGTGTGGGTGCGCAGGTGACACTTCAACACGCCGTAGTCCCTGTAAGACTTATCGCAGGAGCCGCACTTGAAGGGCAGATCGCCGGTGTGCAGGTACACGTGCCGCTTCAGGGTGTTGCGCCAGGTGAACCGCTCGCCGCAGTACGAACAGGCGAACGGCTTGTCGCCCGAGTGGACGTGCAGGTGCGCCTTCAGCGTGTTCGAGTACCCGAACGTCTTCTTGCAGTGCGGACACTCGAACGGCCTGTCGCCCGTGTGGACGCGCAGGTGGCTCTTCAGGTTATTCGACTGGGCGAAGGCCTTGCCGCAGTGCGGGCACCCGAACGGCCTGTCGCCCGTGTGGCTGCGCAGGTGGATGCTCAGGCGCGACCCGTGGGCGAAGGTCCTGTCGCAGTGCGGGCACTCGAGCGCCTTACGTCCCGACGGGTCGCACCCGCCGGACGTCGAAGGATTCGGTCGGTCTTTGACGTCCCTCCGGCTCGGCGGTACGTCCTCGACCACCGCGTGGTACTCGACGTCCACCGACGGTTCCACCTTGACGTTTCTCCTGGAGAGCACCGCCTCCACGGTCGACGCGTGGGTCTTGCACCGCTCGACGTACGTGGAGAAGTCCTCGTACCGCGATTTACACTCGCCGCAGATGCTCCTACGGGACACCACCGTTGGGTCCTGGATAGATAAAGCATCGATTACGTCCTAGCCGATAAGTCAAACGTCGCGCGCTTACCTCGGCGCTGATTATTTTCCAGAAGCGCCAGAGCTCCTTCGGGATCGTCTGCACCGGACCTCTCTGTAGGCACCAATCGCAGCTACCGGTTCGATCGCTGAAACAAAAAAGGACGCGGTTTACACAAGACGCCATTTCGGTATTACTCGACAGGCCCGGATAGCACCCCGACGGGTGATTGACGGGACCCGACTTTAGCCCGATCGTAGATTAATAAAGAGGATTTACCCGTCGCCTCGAGTAGGTACGTCCGCCGAGGCCACGTCATCGATCCGATTGCTCCCAGAAGAACCGCCGGGTCTACAAAAACACAATGGTTGAAACATAACCGTTACCGTGACGACATACCGAAATACAATACCCTTTTAAGACAGTTTCCGAAAGCTCCTTCTCCTCCACGGAACGTTCGAAATCATCGCCACCCTCGTCGAGCCTGCGGGGCCCCGGGGGCATGTACCTCGACGGGACGGCCTCCTTCTTCAGCGGCCGGTACTTCTGCGGCGTGTACCCGAGCAGCTCGTGCCGCAGGTTCCGCTTGTAGGCCTCCTCGCCGAAGTGCCTCGAGCAGACACGGGCGTTCTCGACGTTGATGTGGACCCGTCCGCACAGGCGCCTCCACGCCTCGCGCATCGCCTTGTCCCTCGGGAAGCTGAAGAACTTCACGTCCGACGGGAAGTACTTCGCCTGGTTGTCGACGTTGCAGCCGTGCACGGCGCAGCGCATCTTCGAGAGGGGAATCTCCGGGCTACGCCTGGAGTCTCGGAGGGGAACGTTCCCGTCACGAAGGGATAGTTTCACTGTTTGTTCCTTGAAGGAGGAACGGATAGGCACCGCACCACTTTTCAGGTGTTTACTCCCACGGGGTCCATCAAAACGGGATTTGGGAAGGCGACGATTCTCATCGGACCCAAGGAGTGATGTTCGGTAGTGGAGCGCCTAGGGAACCTGTAATAAGAACATTGGTCATGTAAACATAACCTCAATTGAACCGGAATTTAAGCCCAGCTATAGTTTACCTGTGGGAGCTTAACTGGATTCCCTTTTCTCTTTACTGCGCCAATTTACCCGTGGAAAAATGTATTAACCATAGTTTATCACAGTTAATCGTAACTCAAACGCCCATAACGCACAGGATACGTCAGATAACCACAGAACACACAAAACCACGGGACAACTGAATTATGACGGACGACTTGCGTGAGCACCATCTGTCGTCCTATAGATGAACTACATCGACTCCTAGCAATAATCAATTTTTCAAAATATAACCGGCACTTAATTCGAAATCCACTCATAATCCACCATTATCACCGATTAAGCTTAAGGTTTACCCTCGTGTACGCGCGAGTGCCTCTTCAAGCCGTAGGCGTCGCTGTAGCTCTTGTCGCAGCGGCCGCAGGCGAACGCCTTCTCGCCCGTGTGTTTCGGCAGGTGCCTCCTCATGTCCGAGGCGGAGTAGAAGTACTTGTCGCAGAACGAACACTTGAACGACGCGTCGCCCGTGTGGATGCGCACGTGCGCCTTCAGGTTGTACGACGAGGAGAAACGCTTGTCGCAGCACGAGCACCGGAACGGCTTGTCGCCCGTGTGCACGCGCAGGTGACACCTCAGGTGGTACGACGTGTTGAAGCGCTTCTCGCACTGCGGACACCCGAAGCGGCGGTCGGCCGTGTGGGTGCGGGCGTGCGCGATGAGGCCGGAGGCGGCGGCGAAGCGCCGGTCGCACCGCGGGCACTCGTACGGCCTCTCGACCGAGTGGACGCGGGAGTGCGCGTCGAGCGCGTCGGCCGTCGCGAAGCACTTGTCGCACCGCGGGCACGTGAACGGCTTGTCGCCCGTGTGGGCGAGCAGGTGCCGCTTCAAGGCGGCGGAATCGGGGAAGCTCTCGTAGCAGTGCAGGCACACGGACGACCGGTCGCCGGAGCAGGAGCGCAGGTGCCGGTTCACGTCGGACGAGGAGCAGAAGCGCTTGTCGCACTGCGAGCACTTGAAGGGCTTGTCGCCCGTGTGGATGCGCAGGTGCGTCGTCAAGTTGGCGGAGAAGGAGAAGCACTTCTCGCAGTAGGAGCACTTGAAACGTTGCGCGTCCGAGTGGACGTACGAGTGCCTCTTCAGGTAGAACGAGGTGTGGAAACGTTTATCGCACCACGGGCATTTAAAAGGTTTTTCACCGGTGTGGATACGTAAGTGATTCCTCAGGCTGTACGCGGTGGTGAAGGCCTTCTCGCAGTGCGGACATACGGAAGTGGCTTTGCGTCCAACCCGAACACTCGTGGGGCCTGCGATTTCCGCTCCTTCGGCCGAGCTTTCACCGTCCGCCTCTTCGAAGGGGGGTTCCTCCTTGATTTCCCTCGGGGCGAGGACCATCTCGATGATCGACTCGTTGCTCTTGCACCGCCCGATGTACGTCGAGAAGTCCTCGTAGCGCGCCCTACACGGATCGCATATCTTCCTCAAGGGAGCTGCGGCGGGGCCCTGAAAGACCACAAGATCCATCAGAGGAGACTCTTTGATGCAAGAGAAACATAACCTAACTTTAAGTACTCACTTCGTTACTGATTTGTTTCCAGAAGCGCCATAACTCTTTATGAATGGTTTGTACGGGACCTGCTTGTAAGCACCAATCGCAAGTAGTCGCCTTTACGTCCATACTTGCGATGAAACAGCGGTATCTTGTAGCTGGAGACCGACCGAACCTTCACCCAATCACCACAGGACACAAAATCTATTGACAATCGATCAACTTAACGACGGAACACAAAAAGCACAGAACGGGCCACCACAGAACTGCGAAGTGTCTATCTACTTAAAATCTCAATTCTAAATTAAATATAACATCCGAGGGCACGTGAAAAGTGTGACGAAGACATATATAAAAGGAAAATTTCAAGTATTACTGTGCAAATGCCCCATCAAGCTGTCACTACAAATACTTATTTACTGTTCTGTGGTTGATAGACGTTCCTTCGCTGCAGCGTTCAAAAAAAACCAAACATAACCTAACCTCCTGGAGATTTTTAACAAATGCACTAGACGATTAATCTCTTCGATTCAGTAAAGGGGTTCCTAATCGGTATTAAAGTGCCTTCGGCTTAACATAAGTGCATCGGCCATTACCGTCTCGCACGACACTCTCCCTCGCCTTTACATGGGGTAAGAGGTAGAATTAAAAACATCCAAAACTGTAATTAAGTAAACCGTTGACAATTTTACTCACAACTTTCCTTCTAAGCCGTATGAACCTTCAGGTGTTTCTTCAACTGGTACGAATGTGCAAACACTTATGAGGCCTCTCGCCGGTATGGACGCGCATGTGGCACATCAGCTGGCTCGACCTGTCGAACGCCTCGTCGCAGAGCGAGCACCCGAAACGCACCTCGCCCGTGTGGACGTACGAGTGGCTCCTCAGGTTGCTGCCGTGGGCGAACGCCTTGTCGCAACTCGGGCACTTGTACGGCTTGTCGCCGGTGTGGACACGAAGGTGGCTTTTCAGGTAGTCGGAGCGGGTGAAGGTCTTGTCTCAGTGCGGACAGAGGTGACGTTTACCCGGGTTCTCCTCGCGCGGGACCTCTTTCTTAATAACAGGGTGATCGTCGACGTCGATCGAATGTTCCTCCTCGACTAGTTGAGCGGGTTGCAGCCCGTCTTGGACGTTTGTCGAGAATTGTAAGATCAACGCCTCCGTAGTAAACTTGTCGTAACGTGAGTTACACCTCCCGCAGATCTTCTTGGAAGATTCCACCCTAGGGTCCTGAAATTACAAATTTTCATGGGGGCAAAGTACTAGTGATCCTCCCCGTAAGCAAAGTTCTGATACTCACCTCTGCGCTGATTAGTTTCCAGAAGCGCCATAACCTCTGCTCGATCGTTTGGATCGGTGCTACTCGCAAGTCGTGTCGCTCATGATGGGACGGAGGCGCTTGACGCCTTGAATCTAGCCGAGCCCCTTATACGAAGCCCTGTACCAAAAAAGACGGTTAAACTTGCCTTAACAGCACGGAACGCATACATTCATAGGACATCCAAGCATTGATGACGTTTAGCATGGAACAGTGAATTCATCTCTACTCTCTAGGCGAATTTACATTCAACGTACTACTAAACCCGAGTTTACCAGTGCTGAGGGCTTAATTTTAAGACAAACGCATGCAAACTATAGCATTGCAATAGCACAACAGTGTATCACCACACTGCATATGCAACCATCTATCATACATCCACCATTAATACCACTTCCCGGTTGATGGCGCACACTAGTGGCAAGACATACAACTAGTCCTGGTTTTCCCTATCTAAATATAATTATAAAAACTCACCCTTGTGGGCGCCCCCCACGTGGATCCGCAGATGACCCCTTAAGCCGGTCGAATGGCACTCGAGTCGCCCGTGGCGTGGACGAGCGCGTGCGCCTTCCACGGCGCGCGGTTCGAGAAGCGCCTGTCGCAGTGCAGACAGGCGAACGGCCTCTCGCCCGTGTGGACGCGCGCGTGGCTCCTCAGGTTGCCGGCCTGCGCGAAGGACCTGTCGCAGTGCCGGCACTTGAACGGCCTGTCGCCGGTGTGGACGCGCAGGTGGTACGTCAGGCTGCCGCGCTGAGTGAACGCGTTATCGCACACGGGACACTTGAAGGGTCTCTCGCCGGTGTGGACGCGCACGTGCCTCCTCAGGTCTGAGGCGGCGACGAAACGTTTGCCGCACGCCGCACACCCGAACGGTCGATGCGCCGACCGGTGGGTCTTCAGAGCGTCGCCAGAGGAAAACCGCGCCGGGCAGCGCGGACAGACGAACGGCTCGTCGCCGGCATGGACGCTCAGGTGTTCCTTCAATTTATAAGGATACCGGAAGATCTTCTCGCAGTACGGACACGTCAGCGGGTCGTACTTCCTCGCTTTGCGTTTCTGCGTAACTCGCCGGGTGAATCCGGGATCCTCCCGTTTAATCACGGTGTTGCTTTCGATATCGATCGATGGTTCCTCCTTGACTTCCCGGAGTGCGGTCGCCGCCTCTGCCTTGATACTCCCGGAAAGCAGCACCGTCCCTATTACGGACTCGTTGCCCTTACAGGCCTCGACGTACGACGAAAAGCCCTCGAAGCGTGCCTTACACCTCTCACAAATATTCCTTAGGGATGCTATCAACGGATCCTGGAAGGCACCCAAATGCAGATATAAGGAGGAATAAAATTCTAGTGACCCTTACCTCCTGGCTGATTATTCCCCAGAATCGCCACAGTTCCCGATCGATGCTTCGCACTACTCCCTCCTCTAAGCACCAATCGCAGGTCGCCATTTTCACACTCACGCCCGTTTTGTAACCAATGGCAGCACTTCGTTAACTGAAACGTGAAAACTCTCAATAGATTTGAAGAAAAACAACATTAGGGGCGACCAGCATTCGCCGCCATGTTTGAAATTAAATCACGCGCCATGGAACAATAAAATTACCAATACAGATCCCATCAAGGCGATTTTAGTGTTCCATGACCATTCATAACCTCACTTTCACACCCTGTTTGCTATACAAGGCATAATGAAGTGCTTAATAGATGTAATACGCCTATAATAAAGTATTTAGTGTCTATTCTGACCCCCTACTAGAAATCCTGTCGTTCTACCAGGAGCGACATAAAAATGGCCACTTCTAACGGGTGCTCGTAAAAAACGCTACCGCAGGCCGTCCATGAAACGTAGTGGTGCTTCTACAAAATAATCAGCACTGCAGTATGACTTATTTACTGCCACTCCTGATATAACGGTTTTCCTCATTAAAACTACAAGTACGAACAATGGGTACCTGAGATCTCCAGCTGGGTCCGTCAGCTCCTCCCTTTTCGCCTCAATACGTACGCAACTGCCCGTGCGAGGTCGAAGAACACGCAGAACCCCTGTCGCAATCCAGGCACACGAAAGGCCCGTCGTCCGGGCGACCGCGCGACGAGTCCCTCGGCTCCCGCGGGAAGAGGTAACACTTGTCGCACCGCGAGCACCTGCGGAACGTGTGGCCCGGCCCGCACTTGTAGGGCTTGTCGCCGCCGTGACTGCGCATGTGCTCCTTCACCTGAGAGGGGAACAGGTAACGTTTCTCGCAACGCGGACACTTGTAAGGTCTGTCGCCGATGTGGATGCGGAAGTGCGTCCTCAGGTTACTCGAGTCGGAGAAGCTCTTGTCGCAGTACGAGCACTCGAACGGCCTGTCGCCCGTGTGGATGCGGCCGTGCGCCTTCAACGTGGCGGCGCAGGAGAAATGTTTGTTGCAGCGCAGACACACCGTTTTCTCCATAGACGGTGCCGTGGGTTCCACGACTTCTTCCTTAATTATGGAACGGTGGGGCTGATCCACGTCGACGACGGGTTCTTCCTTGATCTTTCCGGGCGACAGCACCTCGTCGATTATCGACTCGTTGCTCTTATACCTCTCGACGTACGACGAGAAACCCTCGTAGCGCGACCGACAGTTCTCACAGATGTTCCTTAGGGATGCGATCGTCGGGTCCTAAAAGGAGAAAACGTCAAACACGCTATAAGCATGCGGGATAACGGGAATACCGAGAGGAGACGCGTGTACTCACTTCGTCGCTGATCGTCTTCCAGAAGCGCCACAACCTCTCCCCGATCTCCTGTACCGGCGTTTTCCTCGAGCACCAATCGCAAGTGGGAACCTTCGTACCCGTCATGGAGGGTACGTGCCGGATCATGGGGTGATGCTTGATACTGTACTAAGCAATAGCTTGCGTCTCTCATGAGTGTTCCTTAGGGACTTAAGAGGCGGAGTCTGGAAGAAAAGATGGCAGTAAGGCTTCGACACAAGGGTTGCAGATGAGACATAACCTCCCTTAAACAATTCTTAACAAAGAAACTTACGTTAGCCATAAAGCACGTAGACGGCGATTACTCACCCTATTGTTCATTATTTCCCTGAAGAGTGATTCAAATTGCATTGGATTATCGATTGATTCGCTTCGACACAAACTCCGCCATCTTTCACCATAGGACACTAAATTTGACATTTCAACGTCAAATGCCCACAGGACATTAGATTACGAAACTATCACGGAACACTAAAGAGCTTTCAATGTTAAACCCTTTTCTCGGGAACCTTTCCAGGATTTATGAACCCCTTCAACAATCTTGTATTCTTGAACACCCATTTTCCAGGCTCTAGAAGGGGCAGTAGAAGTCCGGAACGGCCTTCTGGATTCCTCAACGTTCCCTGCTTTTCCCGGACTTCTAAAGCCCCACCGACATTCTCGTTCACTCGAAAAACCCTTTCCAGACTTTATTTCGGGTTATAGTCGACACTGGTGCTCCTATTTGCCCCGGGAAACCTCTTCCAGAGTTTAAAGAGAGCGGTGATTTTCCAGACAGATTTTCAGGCTCGTCGTTCCTCCTACCTTTCACCTGGAAGCATTCCAGGACATGTGAACCCCTTCAATACCCTTGTATTCTTGAATACCCATTTCCAGGCTTGAGAAGAGGCAGTGGGATCCTGGAATGTTCCTGTTTTTCTAGAAAGCCTTTCCGGAAATGTTCTCCAGATGTTAGTTAATTTCGAACAGCCTATATTTGATTGGTTAATGTACAATATGGAAACGTGTATGTATGGTTGCCCACGTATCAGGGGTCAATTAACGTACAATATGGAGATTGGTGTATGTACGGTTGCTCGCTCATCAGGGGTAAACGTTTGGTAAGTCCCAAGGGAACTGAAAGTGTCTGAAAAGTTATCAAAACAATTTTATTATCATCATATAATAACACATCAACTCGTACGTAAGTAACAAAACAAGGGAAAAGACGTTATTTTCCTATCTCGGTGTGTAAATCAGAGAGCGTGTCGAACTAGACAAGAGCTGAAGCTAACGACACGTACGGGACGAGACCCGTACTCCTACTGTACGCTACACTCATTTCATTAATACTAAAAGAAAAATCGTCAAAAAACAAAGTTTTTCCCTATCACAGTCTGCGAGTGCTGCGAAAGGAACGTCTCGATAGCGGTGGAACAGTGTCGGTGTGTTCGTGTGTGTGTGTAAAGGAGAAAGGGAGAGTCTCAACAACGATTAACAACAACAACAACAACGTTTCGGAACAGTAACAACTTTTCTCGAGGCCTTAAGAACCTAATAAGTAAAAGATCAGGATCCGTTCCAATCGAGATATCCAATCATCGTTTAGAAAAATAATACGTCTCATTGGTCCGAATTACGATATATAAATTCAAGTACGACTCCTCATTGGTCGAGAGATAATACAAAGAGAGCGATAGAAAAGAGATTGATAGAGAGAGGCGGGGAGTCTTTCGTACCCTGTATTAACAATTAAAATTGTGCGACGATCAAGAGAAAGTCCCTACGTATGTACATTTACGTGTAAAGAGGCCTCAAATCCATAACTATATACAGAGCGTTCGATAAAAGCGTCGCCTACGTATAGAAATAAAAAAAAAAGGACGTATCACAACCTCGATTTCGGCAGAGACCCCGAGGACCCCGACGGGGACCGTTCTCCCGCGACGCGCGTCCTACAGGAGCGTCGTCCTGTCTCAGGAGGCCTCGTGCGGCGGGTCCTGCGGGTGCCGCGCCCTCCTGAAGCCGAACCAGTTCCCCATCCTGCCGACGCGACGGCCGAGCGAGTCCGTCGCGTACTCCGCCTTCGCCGGCCTCGCGTCTGGAAAACGGACGGTCCGTCAAGGGAGGGGTCGAGAGCGCGGGGACCCGGTCTTACCTTTGAGCTTCGTCGGCGGCCTGCGCTTGCGCCGAGCGGCGAGCTTGGCGAGCCGCCTCGCCGACGGCGGCAGCTCCAGCTCGGGGTCCTGCGCCTCCGACGCCTTGCGTTCCTCGTCGAAGGCCCTCAGCCACCTCTGCTTGTCCTTGGCCGAGCGGCAGCAGAACAGGAGGAAGCGGTCAGAGTCCCTGTCGGCCAGCTTTATCGCGTGCCTGATCGACGCCCCCAGGAACAAATCTGGAAGAACCTCGTTTTAACCGGGGGAAAAGTGCACCGCGGAGAGGGAGTTCGGTACCTTTGCCGTCCGGTAGGTCGACGACCTCGCAGTTGTCCAACGGGATCCTCCCCTTGTACACGTACGAGTTCCTCTTGAGGAGATCCTGGAAAGGCGGCCGGGGTCATTACGAGGCGAGGAATAGCGTTAGGTACTCACTTTTTTGCAGTAGAGTATCTGGTGGTCGAACAGGAATAAGGTTATGTTATTCGTCCACATCCCCGTCGTCACCTTCACCACTTCCCCCTGGTGGATCAGCTGCGAACTGGCTTCGATCAGGTCTTCACCCTGGGGGAGAGGCGAGAGAGGAAAATCACGTATAACGGTAAAAGCAGACGAGACGAGACGAGAAATTACGTATTTAACCGTAAAAGCCAGAGCGATCAACGCTATCGGCGTAGACGACAGTCGGCAACGTCGCGAGATTTCACGTTCCGTGCGTACGAAACGAACCAACCTACAAACTCGACGTGACGTAGTAATTTCACGTTCCGTGCCTGAGTGATGCATTTGAAGCGCACTACTGGGCGTTTAAGAGTTTTTTACTGGCCGTTTAAGCGTGAGCCGCTCACCTCCCATCCGTCGACCCGCTCCTGCCACCTGGCGAGCTTCTCGAGGCACTCCATGCGCCGCTTCCGCTCGTTGATGAGCACGGCGACGCCCCTCATCGCCTCGAGCGCCTCCTTGACGTCGGCGTAGTCCGGGTGGTCGCGCCTCGTGTACTTGAGCAGCTCGGCGAGCTGCAGCGGGTACTTGCAGATCCGCTGCACGGGCGTGAGGAGGTAGCCGTCGAGCGGGATCTCCATGAGGCCCCTCATCAGGCGGCACGCCTCGAAGAACTCCCTGCGGCCGAAGGCGGAAGGTAACTTAGATAAGGACGAGCGCGGCGTGGCCTACCTGTAGCCGTCCTTGCGGTAGAGCTCCTGCAGCGCCGCCGTGCTGACGGGGTGCGAGTTGCAGTACTCCGAGTACATCCTGAAGCCGTCGCGGTGCCTGAGGAAGCAGCCGCCGAGGCGGCTCTTGTGCGGCGCGTCGGCGTCGACGCGCGCCTCGAGGTCGGCGAGGAAGCGCCGCTGGAACTCGAGCAGCTCGGCGACGTTGCCGAACACCTGGCGCACGGTCGCCGCGTCGAACATGTCCGGGCGCCTCGAGCACTCGCCGAGGTAGCCGTCGACGACGTCGACGAGGCCGGCGACGAAGTCCCGCTCGGTCTGCAGGAGCTCGCGGACGACGCAGCCGCGCGAGCGGCCGTCCGGCGGGCAGGCGGCGCGCACGCGCACGCTGTTCGAGGGGAACCAGCCGGGGGCGGAGCGCCGCGCGCCCTGCGCCGCCGTCCCCCACCACCACTCGTCGTGGGCGGCGTCGAGGACGCGGACGACGTCGCCGGCGCGGAACGCGAGCTCCTCGCCGTCGATGGCGACGTGGTCGAAGACCGCCTCGGCGAGGAGGGCGCCGCCGCCGCCGCCCGAGGGGGAGGAGCGCCGCCGCTCCGGCAGCGACGCGAGCGACGACTCGGAGTTCGACGTGGTGCGCGCCTCGTCCTCCGAAGAGGAGGCCGCGTTCGAGGCGACGCGCATCGCGTCGGCGCCTGCGTAAAGACAACAAGCGTTAGCCATATCAAAATATCATATATCGTCCCCGTAGGTTTAGGGCCATCGTGTCCGACGCTGCTCTAACCAATTAACCTATCGCACCAAACAATATATTGGGGATAGGCAACCAACAATACCCTTATGGCCATTAGCCATTGTAATTGTTGATTGCTTCTCATTAGTCATTGTAAACGCTGCCGTTTTTACTTAAGGCTCAAATTTGAGACACTAAATTCAAACTGACTAGTTGAAACTCAAAATTGACACTTAAATGTCGCTCAAAATTGAGTCACGAATCTCAAGTTTTAACTCTAGATAACTCAAATTAGACAAATTTAAGATTCACGAAAGCTCAAGACGGAGACTCAATTGTTGGCGCACGAGCACCTCTAAATGCGAAATCGTCACTTGTGATAACCTCAAAAGGACCAGGTAAGTCTCGAAAAGAGGCTCAAATTTGACAAAATCCGACTCAAAATGACGTCAACAGCTCTAATTTTGGCAAGAGAGAATTTCTGAAGTCCAAAACTGACATTTTCGGATGAGACTCAAAATTGAGTCACTAATCTCAGCTTTTAACTCAAGGAAGCTCAAACCAGGTAAATTTAAGATCCACGGACGCACAAAATTTTGTCTCAAATCGTTTTCAAAGTCAAATTAAAGTTTAGATTCATATCGACGAGACTCAAATTTGAGCGTATGAGCGCCTCAAAACTCGAAATCGTCACTAGTGACATCCTCAAAAACGCCACGCTTGAACGCTTATGACGTCGAGTTTTGTTTTGAGTAAATTAAAATTTTGCAAGCTTTAAAGACTCAATGTGGAAAAATGACTCAAGACAAAATGAGTCTCGAAACGAGGCTCAAATTTGACAAACATTGACTCAAAATGACGTCAACAGCTCTAATTTTGGCAAGGGAGAATTTCTGAAGTCCAAAACTGACATTTTCGGATGAGACTCAAAACTGAGTCACTAATCTCAGCTTTTAACTCAAAGAAACTCAAACCAGGTAAATTTAAGATCCACGGACGCACAAAATTCTGTCTCAAATCGTTTTCAAAATCAAATTAAAATTTAGAATCATATCGACGAGACTCAAATTTGAGCGTATGAGCGCCTCAAAACTCGAAATCGACACTAGTGACATCCTCAAAAACGCCACGCTTGAACGCTTATGACGTCGAGTTTTGTTTTGAGTAAATTAAAATTTTGCAAGCTTTAAAGACTCAATGTGGAAAAATGACTCAAGACAAAATGAGTCTCGAAACGAGGCTCAAATTTGACAAACATTGACTCAAAATGACGTCAACAGCTCTAATTTTGACAAGGGAGAATTTCTGAAGTCCAAAACTGACATTTTCGGATGAGACTCAAAATTGAGTCACTAATCTCAGCTTTTAACTCAAAGAAGCTCAAACCAGGTAAATTTAAGATCCACGGACGCACAAAATTCTGTCTCAAATCGTTTTCAAAGTCAAATTAAAGTTTAGATTCATATCGACGAGACTCAAATTTGAGCGTATGAGCGCCTCAAAACTCGAAATCGTCACTAGTGACATCCTCAAAAACGCCACGCTTGAACGCTTATGACGTCGAGTTTTGTTTTGAGTAAATTAAAATTTTGCAAGCTTTAAAGACTCAATGTGGAAAAATGACTCAAGGCAAAATGAGAGTCGAAACGAGGCTCAAATTTGACAAACATTGACTCAAAATGACGTCAACAGCTCTAATTTTGGCAAGGGAGAATTTCTGAAGTCCAAAACTGACATTTTCGGATGAGACTCAAAACTGAGTCACTAATCTCAGCTTTTAACTCAAAGAAACTCAAACCAGGTAAATTTAAGATCCACGGACGCACAAAATTCTGTCTCAAATCGTTTTCAAAGTCAAATTAAAATTTAGAATCATATCGACGAGACTCAAATTTGAGCGTATGAGCGCCTCAAAACTCGAAATCGTCACTAGTGACATCCTCAAAAACGCCACGCTTGAACGCTTATGACGTCGAGTTTTGTTTTGAGTAAATTAAAATTTTGCAAGCTTTAAAGACTCAATTTGGAAAAATGACAAGGCAAAATGAGAGTCGAAACGAGGCTCAAATTTGACAAACATTGACTCAAAATGACGTCAACAGCTCGAACTTCGGCAAGTGAGAATTTCCGAAGCCCAAAACTGACATTTTCGATCGACACTCAAAATTGAGTCGAGGATAGCCTCAAAAAAAAAAAAAACACCTCGAAAATTTTCCACTCACCCTCTGCGACGATCCTATCAATGTCGACCGGCTGGCTGAGCGAGCGCCGCAGCGTCGTCGCGACGCCCCCCTGCGCAGGATGCGCGCGCGGCGAGGCGGCGCCCGGCGCCCGCGCGGCCTCCGGGCGGCGCGGGCGCCGCGCGCGCGCGCCGAGGTCGGATCGGGTCCTGCGCACCGGCTGGTCGGCGGCGCGCCGGCGCTCCTCGTCTGCGCAGCCGGGGCGGCACTCTAGATCAGCCTGAAAACGAGACGCGCCGTGAGTACGAGCGGGCGGCGAGCGTGCCGACGGGACGGACGATCCCGGTCTCGCGTTGTACTTTCTCGCCGGGACGTTCGACATGTTATGGGCGAGGAGAAAAAAAACGTCTCTTATCGCACTTCCTTTTATCTGCGTGACGAATAAACTACTACCGGGAAATCGGCATGACCTCGTATATACAGAGTGTTTACGACGCGACCGCAGCTGTTTAATAAATGGGAGGAAGGGAGCGACGAAAGATCCCGTAAATAAACCTCGACCATATGGGCGCTCTCGGCGACATTATTTTTGAGGTTCGTTTATAATTAATCGTCGGTTAATTTATTCAAGGTTAATTAGCACTCCGGCGTCGCGTTAATCACCTAATTTCGCTTGATTTAACAGAGTTAATCACCCTTAAATAAATAAATTAAGGCCATAATAAACAACGCTGGAGGTTAGGTCAGTGATTAATTAACCGAAAAAACGACCAACTGACTGACTAACTAAATAACTAACCCATTAACTGACCAAACGAATGACTAACGAATTACGCAAGTGACTGACTCACTGCCTGACTAGCTCATCTCATAACTGACTATCTGCCTGACCGTTGACTAATCAGCTCCCCGATCAATTCCTTCATTAACTAACCAAGTAAGTACTTGTACATCTAACTGAAGACTCACTTACTCATGAACTAACTGAATTACGTGATTAGTTAATTACTTGACTAACTAACTAACTCAGTGAATAATTGATAGTTTTTATCCCACCTTACCGAATAATTATAGCCGGTCTAGCCGACTCATTTAATAACTGACTAACTAAATAACATGGTGCCAACACCCCACTCATTAACTGACTACTTGACTGACTAACCTAATAACTGATAAAACAACTGTCTGACCGTTGACTCGCCCATTAACTAACTAGCTAATCGACCCAGTGGCTAATCACTCGATTAACTGACCAACTAACTGCTTGCACGTCTGACTGACGACTCACTAATTAACTAACTAGTTTAGCTACAAATTTTTTGACTAATTGCTGATTGATTGTAAATTAAATCGTTTACTAACTTTTACTCGATAAAGCACAAATAAATAATTATTTGACTAACTAACTGACTCAGTTTTTAATTCATCCCACCTAATAATCATACGCCAGTCTAGTTCACTCATTTACTAACTGACTGACTAATTAAATAACTGATAGTGATAATAACCCTCTCACTAACTAACTAAATGAGTACCTAACTAATTACACAAGCGACTGACTCCTTACTTGACTAGCTCATCTCATAAGTGACTAAACTGCTAAGTAACAGTTACTGATTAACTAGCCTTTTAATTATTTGACTAACTGATTGCTTTACTAGCTAATTATTTCAATAAGCGACCAAACTTTCAGCTAATCAATCAAATTATTAACGAAGTAATTCATGCGTCAACTCACCGACTGATTGCCCATTCGTTAACTGACTGACCGACTAACTAGCTAGCTAATTGACCGATTGATTGGCACAATGACTAGGCTAGGCAACTCAATAATTAAGTAAGCCTTTAACTTATCTTAGAGACTAATTACTTGGCGTAACTGACCTACTCTCACTAATTAGTTGATGAATTAAATTAACTGATTAAATTAACCGACTCACTACCTAATTACTGATGATTTAACTGGCTGTCTTATTGATTGACTCGCTAGCTAATTAGTTCAATAATTGATTCATCCCCTAACTAACTAACTGATCAAATTATTAACGAAGTAACTGATGCGTAAATTGACTGACTGTTTACTCGTTAATTGACTGAACGACTAATTAACTCACTAATTGTGCGATTAACTGACTCAATAACTGGCTGCCAATCAACTCACTAATTATGTAAGTTTCTAGGCTATCTTAGCGACTAATTACGTGGTCTAACTGATTGACTCTTACTAATTGGCTACTGAATTAAATTAACCGACTCACTACCTAATTATTGATGATATAACTGACTGTCTTATCGATCGACTCACTAGCTAATTAGTTCAATAATTGATTGATCTCCTAACTAACTAACTGATCAAATTATTAACGAAGTAACTGATGCATTAATTGACTAACTGATTGTTCACTCGTTAATTGACTGAACGACTAATTAACTAACTAATTGTCAGATTAACTGACTCAATAACTGGCCGACAATCAACTCAATAATTAAGTAAGTTTTTAAACTATCTTAGCGACAAATTACGTGGTCTAACTGACGGACTCTTACTAATTGGCTACTGAATTAAATTAACCGACTCACTACCTAATTATTGATGATATAACTGACTGTCTTATTGATTGACTCACTAGCTAATTAGTTCAATAATTGATTGATCCCCGAACTAACTAACTGATCAAATTATTAACGAAGTAATTGATGCGTTAATTGACCGACTGATTGTTCACTCGTTAATTGACTAAACGACTAGTTAACTAACTGATTGTACGATTAGCTGACTCAATAACTTGCTGACAACCAACTCACTAATTAAGTAAGTTTCTAGGCTATCTTAGCGACAAATTACGTGGTCTAACTGACGGACTCTTACTAATTGGCTACTGTATTAAATTAACCGACTCACTATCTAATTATTGATGATATAACTGACTGTCTTATTGATTGACTCACTAGCTAATTAGTTCAATAATTGATTCATCCCCTAACTAACTAACTGATCAAATTATTAACGAAGTAATTGATGCGTTAATTGACCGACTGATTGTTCACTCGTTAATTGACTGAACGACTAATTAACTAACTAATTGTCCGATTGACTGACTCAATAACTGGCCGACAATCAACTCAATAATTAAGTAAGTTTCTAAGCTATCTTAGCGACTAATTACGTGGTTTAACTGATTGACTCTTACTAATTGGCTACTGAATTAAATTAACCGACTCACTACCTAATTATTGATGATATAACTGATTGTCTTATTGATTGACTCACTAGCTAATTAGTTCAATAATTGATTGATCCCCGAACTAACTAACTGATCAAATTATTAACGAAGTAACTGATGCGTTGATTGACTCACTGATTGTTCACTCGTTAATTGACTGAACGACTAATTAACTAACTGATTATACGATTAGCTGACTCAATAACTTGCTGACAATCAACTCACTAATTAGTTTCTAGGTTATCTTAGCGACTAATTACGTGGTCTAACTGACGGACTCTTACTAATTGGCTACTGAATTAAATTAACCGACTCACTACCTAATTATTGATGATATAACTGATTGTCTTATCGATCGACTCACTAGCTAATTAGTTCAATAATTGATTGATCTCCTAACTAACTAACTGATCAAATTATTAACGAAGTAACTGATGCATTAATTGCCTAACTGATTGTTTACTCGTTAATTGACTAAACGACTAATTAACTAACTAATTGTCAGATTAACTGACTCAATAACAGGCTGACAATCAACTCACTAATTAAGTAAGTTTCTAAGCTACCTTAGCGACGTCTAATATCTAATTACTGATGATTACCATTAACTGGCCGCCTTACTGATTGACTCACTAGCTAATTAGTTCAATAACTGATTGACTCACTAGCTAACTAATTGATCAAATTATTAACGAAGAAACTGATGCGTTAATTGACCTACTGAGTGATTAACTAGCTAAGTAATTGTCAGAGTGATTAGCTGACTAAGTGATTGACTATTTTACCGATTTTTTAACCGATCTGAGCGAGGAATTCTTTCAAAAGCCGACTAACTGATTACCTTAAACTCGTCAATAAGTACTTGACCGACAAGCTCCGAGTGCGGCCTCGGAGCCTGCCGGCGGACCACCTCTGGCTCCGCCCCCCCGTCGTCGCCGGGCCCCCTCCTCCTCCTCCTGACCAACGGCGGGCTGTCCAGCTCGTCGCCGAGGGCGTCCGTGTCGTGGGACTCCGAACTGTCCCCGAACCCCCCGCATCCAGGTGCCATCTACGCAAAAAAAGGGGGACTCGGTTAGACGGGGAGGGGCGGAAGCCGATCGGGGTGGGAGGGGGGAGGGAGGTCGCGGGACGCGCCGCGCCCGATAGGGGGCGGAGCCTCGCGTCCCGCGAATCCCTCGCGCCCCGACGCTCCGCTGGGCGGGGCCCCCTGGGAGGGGGGGGGAGGAGCGTCGGAGCGGATCGAGTGTGTCTAGATGTGGAAGACCGAAGCGTAGCTCGATAAGTGTCGTGTGGTGGTGTCGTAATTATCTTACGGTGGTGGGGGGTGGGGGTAAAAAAGATCTTACCAAGCTAGTCTAGCGGCGGCCTATCGTGAAAAGAAAAATTCGAAAGTAAATTAGTGTCGTGTACACAAACGGTGAGCCCATAATCATCATCATTATGTCTTAATTTATTGATTGATTGATTGATTGATTGATTGAGGTGAGAATGCCGTGCTCGTGAGTTGATTCGGTGGGGGCGATACTCATCGAGTGGTGGTGGTGGTGGTGGGGGGGGGGGTGGGGGTCGATGGAGATGAGATGACGCGGTGCGCGGTGCGCGCGCACGGCCGCCTTACCTCTAGCTGGATGCCGCTGTCGCCGCTGTTGCATTTCGCGCTCCTAATCGACTTGCTCAGCCGCTTCTTCTCCTTGCCCGAGCGCCAGATCATCGAGCCGAACCTGCAACGAGCGCGGACGTACGTTTTAACTTTTTAAAGGCCTTCAGGTTTTCCGCGCGATCTGATGACGTCGCCCTTTGACGGACGACGCGATCCAATCGGCGACCAAACATTAACAAAAAAAAAAAAAAAAAAATAGAGATGAGCGACCTCTACTTTTTCATAAAGAAAAAAAATAAAATAAAACAAACAAAACTCCAACGATCCAATTGTCATCTACGTATCAAGAGAGCGGGAGTGTGGTGGTGGGTGGTGGAGAGGGGGAGGGAATTATTAGTTTCCAGATTGCTGGAACTGGGGCACGTCGGCCACCCTCCCCCCTCCCCTGCACAATGGAATCTATCGCGGGTTGGAGGGGATCGATGACGTACCATTCGTCAGGGACGTCGTTAAACAAGCAAAACTTCCACGAGTAGAACGTCTCTACCTTCACTCTGAATTAAAAATTAGACCCTAAACCTAAACCCTAAACGAAAAACTAAACCCTAAACTGAAAAGTTTAATCTCTCTTTAACCTAAATTAAAAATTAGGCCCTAAACCTTGACACAACACGATACATTTACAATAAACGAAAAACTGTACCCTAAACTGAAAAGTTGAATTTGCTTTTACCCTAAACTGGCTAATTAGCTCTTTTTTGTTACCCTAGTTTGAAAAGTGGAATTTGCCTTTACCCAAAACTGACGAATTAGCTCTTTTTAGTTACAAAAATTAGGAGGCATTAAAAAGGCACGAGGAAAACATGGCGTTGCCTTTTCGAAGTAAAGAAAGTGTCAAAATTACCTTTACCCTAATTTGAAAGGTGGAATTTGCCTTTACCCAAAACTGACGAATTAGCTCTTTTTTACAAAAAATTAGGAGGCATTAAAAAGGCGCGAGGAAAACATGGCGTTGCCTTTTCGAAGTAAAGAAAGTGTCAAAATTACCTTTGCCCTAATTTGAAAGGTGGAATTTGCCTTTACCCAAAACTGACGAATTAGCTCTTTTTTACAAAAAATTAGGAGGCATTAAAAAGGCGCGAGGAAAACACGGCGTCGCCTTTTCGAAGCAAGAAAAGGGTCAAAATTACCTTTACCCTAATTTGAAAAGTGGAATTTGCCTTTACCCAAAACTGACGAATTAGCTCTTTTTTACAAAAAAAATAGGAGGCATTAAAAAGGCACTAGGAAAACATGGCGTTGCCTTTTCCAAGTAAAGAAAGTGTCAAAATTACCTTTACCCTAATTTGAAAGGTGGAATTTGCCTTTACCCAAAACTGACGAATTAGCTCTTTTTTACAAAAATTAGGAGGCATTAAAAAGGCACGAGGAAAACATGGCGTTGCCTTTTCGAAGTAAAGAAAGTGTCAAAATTACCTTTGCCCTAATTTGAAAGGTGGAATTTGCCTTTACCCTAAACTGACGAATTAGCTTTTAAAGAAAAGGGTCAAAATTACCTTTACCCTAATTTAAAAAATTGGAATTCGCCTCTACCCCAAACCGACGAACTGGAAAATTCCCGACTTACTTGTGCTTCTGCTCGGCCGGGGCCTGCGCGTGCGCCTGCCGCTGCCGCTGCGCGTCCTCGCCCGCGCCGGCCGCCTCTTCGTCGCGCGCCTCCTCCGCCTCCTGCCCGCCCCTCCTCCCGGACGACGCCTGGAAGCGCAGCGACAGGCTCTTCTTGAACTTCTGCAGCACGCCCTCCGCACCTGGAAAAACCACAGGGTCAGACGGGGACGACGCGCGTGCGCGTCGACGTCCCCGGGGACGCGCCCTATAAAAACCGCCGCGGTCGACCCGAATCGGGCAGTAACCGTACCGAAGCGGATCGAAGATGAGTACCGAGACCGAGATCGTAGCGGAGGAGGCGGCGGTACCCAAGAGGGACAGGTTCCTGTGGTGGGAGTTCGAGACGGAGGTGAAGTGGACGGCCGCCGTCTATCTCGCCGTCGTCAACGCCGTGGCGCTGTACGCAGTCCTGGCGCACGATTACCTCGACAAGCCCTGGCTGACGATATACGGTAAGGTACCATCACTTGGGCCTCAACCTTCGGTACTAACGTGATCCTCGATCTAGTGCTCGTAGGGGCGTACGTCGCAGGGTTCGGCATAACCGGAGGCATCCACAGGTACTTCACCCACAGGTCGTACAAGGCGACGCTCCCGCTGAGGATCATCCTGATACTCACCTTCTCCTCGGCCGGCCAGGTAAGGATATCTCATTCTTCCCGGTACCACGACCACGAGGTACCAAAGGGTGATCCCAGAAACGTACCACTCCTTCGCCAAGGTCGAAGGGTCTTCAGTACTAAACCCCTAGAATTCTGGACAGTCTCGGTACTACCGCCAAGTGGTACCAAAGGGTTCCGCAGGTCGTCAGTGGTCATCCTCGAAACGTGATATTCCTTTCCCAAGGTCGAAGGGTCCTCAATACCAAACCCCTAGAATTCTGGAAAGCCTCGGTACTACCGCCAAGTGGTACCAAGGGGTTCTGCAGGTCGTCAAGGGTCATCCCCGAATCTTACTCATTCTTCCCCAAGGTCGAAAGGTCCTCAACGGCAAACCCTTGCAAGCCCAGAAACCCACTGACCTTTGTGGTACTACCCACGAAGCACCAAATGGTCTGGAGGAATCCGCAGATCGTCAAGGGTCATCCCCGAATCTTACTCCTCCTTTCCCAAGGTCGAAGGATCCCGAATAGCAAACCCCCACAATCCCGGACCTTCCCGGTACCACCACCACGAGGTACCAAATGGTCTGGAGGGATCCGCAGTTCGTCAAGGGTCATCCCCGAATCTTACTCCTCCTTCCCCAAGGTCCAAAGGTCCTCAACAGCAAACCCTTGCAATCCCGGACCTCCCCGGTACTACCACCACGAGGTACCAAATGGTCTGGAGGAATCCGCAAATCGTCAAGGGTCATCCCCGAATCTTACTCCTTCTCCCCCGAGGTCCAAAGTTCCTCAACAGCAAACCCTTGCAATCCCGGACCTTCCCGGTACTACCACCACGAGACACCAAATGCCCTGGAGAGATCCGCAGCTCGTTAACGTTTATCCCCGGAAACAGGTCCCGATCCTGGAATGGGTGAAGGACCACACCGTGCACCACAAGTACAGCGACACGAGCGCAGACCCGCACAACGCCAGGCGCGGCTTCTTCTTCTCCCACATCGGCTGGCTGATGCTGAAGAAGCGACCCGAGGTGATCAAGAAGGGGAAAGCCCTCGACTTCAGCTACCTGTACGAGGACCCGCTGGTCGAATTCCACGACAGGTAAACCCCCGGGTCATCCCACGAGCTAGCCCCTAAACTGATGCTCCGCAGGCACTTCTTCTGGTTCAAACTGGTCACGTGCTACGTGGTACCGACGGTCATCCCGGTGTACCTGATGGGCGAGACCTGGACGGTCGCCTTCCTCGCCGCCATAGTCAGGCAGATGTACGCCTTGCACATCTCCGCCTCTATCAACAGCTTCGCCCATTACCTCGGCACCAAACCGTACGACACGTAAGGCACCTGCACCCCGGTACTCCTATCGTGTATGACGCGAGTTTTACAGGAGGATCATGCCAGGGGAGAACGGGCTGCACGCGCTCTTCGCCATGGGCGAGGCCTACCACAACTACCACCACACGTTCCCCTACGACTACAGGACCCACGAGGGGAGGTACTTCAGCGTCACGAGTACCATACTCGACCTGTTCGCCAGGATCGGCTGGGCGTACGACCTGCGCGCCCCCTCCAGGAGGACCGTCGAGGAGGTCGCGAGGAAGCACGGCGACGGCACCTTCATCGGATGGGGGCGGCACGTGTCCGAGGGGGACGGACCGTGACGACGCGGCGGGGCGGGGTTTTCGGGGAAATGTTGGTCACAATAAAATAGAAATTACGCTTTGAGAACTGCGTTTGGTACTCACCTCCCGTCTCCCTGTCCCTGGTGCTAGTAACTGCAAAAAAAAAATAATTTGAAAGTAAGTACTGGAAGTACTCGGGGGAGAATTTCGAAAGTGACTTAAGTAACCAAGGTTGAGTAAGTAATTTAAAATCGCTCCGACCTTGACAGCCTTAATTACCGAGTCACCTCCGCAATGTCGCCCCGAAAATTTAAAATCAATGAAATGCGGGGTCAATTAATGAAATGCAAATTAATTAACGCATTGTTCAGCGAGACAATCGATCATCTCGATTAACGCTCATTAATATTGATGGGGCTTCGATGAATCGACGAGGGGGTAATTGCTTATACGGGGCGATCGAGCTTAAAACGCCGCCGCTACCCCCGGAGGCCGAGACGCAAAAAGGGGATGCTTCTTCCCTCGCGGATCCGCGCCGCCTGTACTGCGCGGCGCGTCGAACTTAAACGCGGCACCAATACCCCGGGGGAGTCCAATGGTATCGGATTACTCGAGCGCCCTGTATGATCGCCCCATTTTAGCCTCATGGTTATTAATGAACTTAGGAATCGGAACGGAAACGGACTCCTCGCGCCCTCGCCAATCGTCGCCATGGCACCGAAGGAGGCGGAGGTGCGCGCCCTCTCCGTAGACGACAAGATAGAACCGATACCCCACGAGCACGGGAAGTTCCTATGGTGGGACTTCGAGACCGAGATCAAATGGGGCAACATCGCCATCATCGCCGTGATGCACGCCGTCTGCTTCTACGGCCTGTGGACGTTCGACTACGGCAACCTACGGCTGCTCGGCTACCGTAAGTACGAGCACACCCCGGCCCCCTAGGAAGTCCGGTAACTTTGGGCTCTTCCAGTCGTCGCCACCTACATCGCGAGCGGGTGCGGCGTCACCCTGGGCGCGCACAGGTACTGGACCCACAGGTCGCTCAAGGCGAAGCTGCCGCTCAGGATCATACTGGTGCTCAGTTACGCCTCGGCGGGACAGGTAAGAGGGAAATCAGCCACCAAATGCCCGATCTCCAAAGATGAAACCCGAAGCCACGAACCTCTTGGTATCGCGAAGCCCGATCACTCGGTACCAGATTTTCGAACGAGAACCGATCCCCGACCCACTTGGTCCCGGTGAAGCCCAACGTCGTACCCATCAGGTCACACCAAGATCGAATCGAGAACGATCTGAAGTGGATCGTGGAATTGAGTTCCACCATTTGGTCTCGTGAAGCCCAATTGCGTAACCGTTGGGCACACCGGGCACCAAATACCCAACTCGACTGCGTTGATAAATCGCATCACCGGGTACCTTCGATTCTAAAAAAATGTAACCACATAGACCGAAATTAGAAGCTAAACTTCAAACTTTTGGGCCGGAGCCCAAAACCTCTCGGCCCCCTGACGCCCGAACCTCTTGGTTTCAGAACAAGATAATAGAATGGGTACAGGACCACACCGTGCACCACAAGTACAGCGACACCATAGCGGACCCCCACGACACGCACCGGGGCTTCTTCTTCTCCCACATGGGCTGGCTGATGCTGAAGAAACGACCTGAGGTGCTGAAGAAAGGGAGGGAGTTCGACTACGGCTACCTGTACGAGGACCCCCTGGTCGCCTTCCACGACAGGTAAGGAAGGGGGGAGCGAAACGAACGATCCGGGAGCCCGACGGGGATGCCTCTGTTCCAGGAACTTCTGGTGGCTGAAACCGGTGTGCTGCTACCTCGTACCGACGTTGGTGCCGGTCCTGCTGTGGGACGAACCGTGGACGAGCAGCTTATTGGCCGCCGTCGTCAGGCAGGTACTCGTGGTGCACGGCACCATGTCGCTGAACAGCTTCTGCCACTTCTACGGCACCAAACCGTTCGACAAGTACGTAACCCAATCGTATTGAGTACCCAACTGTACTGAGTATGGGTACTCAATTGCACTGAGTACCAAATAGTACGTACACAACTGCATTGAGCACCCAATCGTATTGAGTACCCAATGCCATTGAGCACCTAATAGCACATACCCTATTGCATTAAATACCCAACAGTACGTACCCAATCGCATTGAGTACCCAATTGAATTGAGTAGCCAACAGTATTGGGTACCCAATTGCATGGAGCACCCAATGGTACGTACCCAATGGTGCTGAATGCCCAATGGTACTGAATGCCCAATGGTGCTGGGTACCCAATCTGGCATTTCCAAGTGACCATTTCCAGGGACATCACGCCGACGAACAACGGCTTCGTCGACGTCATCACCATGGGCGAGGGCACGCACAACTTCCACCACACGTTCCCGTGGGACTACCGGGTGCACCCAGGGGCCGACGGTTCGAGCTCGGGCGTGAACTTCACGACCGCCTTCGTCCACATGTACCGCCGGCTCGGTTGGGCATACGACCTCAAGATGGCCACCAGGGAGATGATAGAGAGGGAGGCGAAGAGGCACGGCGACGGCTCGTACTTCAAGTGGAACGCGCACGTGTGCGAGAAGGAGTGCTAGGCGATCTGAGGAGGGGGGAAGGACAGAGGGAAAATCAGCGAGGGGAGGGGGTAACAATAAAGTTTTTGAACGAACCAATGAGCGTTTTGATCGATCAGTTTCTTTTGAACACTTTGACCAGTAAACTAACCTAAAATTAAGGCTGTGGTATAATCTACTGATGGCTAAATGGTGCTTACGACTGCGACGAGGATTCGAAATAAACTGTAGAATCGCTAAAATTCACTAGAGTTGTTGATTGAAGTGTACTTAAGACGTATGGTGATTTTCAGCTGTTTTAGTGAAGGAGTTTTGAAGTTACGAGGTTTTATTCATCACCATGAAAGTAGCTGGTGAAAGTTCCAAGTTGAAAAAATTTCAAAAATTTATAAAACAATTATCGAATCACGCATTTTGATAAAAATCACTAGAGTCGTTAATTGAAGTTCGCTTGGGATGTGTGGTGAATTTCAACTGTTTTAGTAAAGGAATTTTGAAGTTGCGAGGTTTTATATAATACCATGACAGTATCTGGTGAAAATTTCAAATTGAAACAATTTCAAAAATTCATAAAAAAATTATCGAATCACGGATTTCGATAAAAATCATTAGAGTCGTTCACTAAAGTGCACTTGAGACGTATGGTGAATTTCAACTATTTTAGTGAAGGAATTTTGAAGCTACGGGTTCGTGATTATCAACATGACAGTATCTGGTGAAAATTTCAAATTGAAACAATTTCAAAAATTCATAAAAAAATTATCGAATCACGGATTTTGATAAAAATCACTAGAGTCGTTCATTAAAGTGCGCTTGAGACGTATAGTGAGTTTCAACTATTTTAGTGAAGGAATTTTGAAACTACGGGTTCGTGTTTATCAGCATGACAGTATCTGGTGGAAATTTCAAATTGAAACAATTTCAAAAATTCATAAAAAAATTATCGACCCACGGATTTTGATAAAAATCACTAGAGTCGTTCACTAAAGTGCGCTTGAGCCGTACGGTGAATTTCAACTATTTTAGTGAAGGAATTTTGAAGATACGGGTTCATGTTTATCAACATGACAGTATCTGGTGAAAATTTCAAATTGAAACAATTTCAAAAATTCATAAAAAAATTATCGACCCACGGATTTTACTAGAGTCGTTCATTAAAGTGTGCTTGAGACGTACGGTGAATTTCAACTATTTTAGTGAAGGAATTTTGAAGCTACGAGTTCGTGTTTATCAACATGACAGTAGCTGGTGAAAATTTTAAATTGAAACAATTTCAAAAATTCATAAAAAAATTATCGAACCACGGATTTTGATAAAAATCACTAGAGTCGTTCATTAAAGTGCGCTTGAGACGTATGGTAAATTTCAACCATTTTAGTGAAGGAATTTTGAAGATACGAGTTCGTGTTTATCAACATGACAGTAGCTGGTGGAAATTTCAAATTGAAACAATTTCAAAAATTCATAAAAAAAATTTTGAATCACGGATTTTGATAAAAATCACTAGAGTCGTTCACTAAAGTGCGCTTGAGACGTATAGTGAGTTTCAACTCTTTTAGTGAAGCAATTTTGAAGTTACGAGCTATTATTTATCACTATGATAGTAGCTGGTAAAAATTTCAAAATGAAACAATTTCAAAAATTCATAAAAAAGTATCAACCCACGGATTTTCATAAAAATCACTAGAGTCGTTCACTAAAGTGCGCTTGAGACGTATAGTGAGTTTCAACTCTTTTAGTGAAGCAATTTTGAAGTTACGAGCTATTATTTATCACCATAATAGTAGCTGGTAAAAATTTCAAAATGAAACAATTTCAAAAATTCATAAAAAAGTATCAACCCACGGATTTTCATAAAAATCACTAGAGTCGTTCACAGAAGTGCACTTGAGACGTATAGTGAATTTCAACTATTTTAGTGAAGGAATTTTGAAGCTACGAGTTCGTGTTTATCAACATGACAGTAGCTGGTGGAAATTTCAAATTGAAACAATTTCAAAAATTCATAAAAGAAATTTTGAATCACGGATTTTGAAAAAAATCACTAGAGTCGTTCACTAAAGTGCGCTTGAGACGTATAGTGAGTTTCAACTCTTTTAGTGAAGCAATTTTGAAGTTACGAGCTATTATTTATCACCATAATAGTAGCTGGTAAAAATTTCAAAATGAAACAATTTCAAAAATTCATAAAAAAGTATCAACCCACGGATTTTCATAAAAATCACTAGAGTCGTTCACAGAAGTGCACTTGAGACGTATAGTGAATTTCAACTATTTTAGTGAAGGAATTTTGAAGCTACGAGTTCGTGTTTATCAACATGACAGTAGCTGGTGGAAATTTCAAATTGAAACAATTTCAAAAATTCATAAAAAAAATTTTGAATCACGGATTTTGATAAAAATCACTAGAGTCGTTCACTAAAGTGCGCTTGAGACGTATAGTGAGTTTCAACTCTTTTAGTGAAGCAATTTTGAAGTTACGAGCTATTATTTATCACCATGATAGTAGCTGGTAAAAATTTCAAAATGAAACAATTTCAAAAATTCATAAAAAAGTATCAACCCACGGATTTTCATAAAAATCACTAGAGTCGTTCACTAAAGTGCGCTTGAGACGTATAGTGAGTTTCAACTCTTTTAGTGAAGCAATTTTGAAGTTACGAGCTATTATTTATCACCATAATAGTAGCTGGTAAAAATTTCAAAATGAAACAATTTCAAAAATTCATAAAAAAGTATCAACCCACGGATTTTCATAAAAATCACTAGAGTCGTTCACAGAAGTGCACTTGAGACGTATAGTGAATTTCAACTATTTTAGTGAAGGAATTTTGAAGCTACGAGTTCGTGTTTATCAACATGACAGTAGCTGGTGGAAATTTCAAATTGAAACAATTTCAAAAATTCATAAAAGAAATTTTGAATCACGGATTTTGAAAAAAATCACTAGAGTCGTTCACTAAAGTGCGCTTGAGACGTATAGTGATTTTCAACTGTTTTAGTGAAGGAATTTCGAAGCTACGAGCTTTCATTTACGACCATGACAATATCTGTAATACGAGAATTGAAATCTAAAACCGACTACCCGAAACCGCGTAGGTTTTCCAATCAAAATGCGCAAAACGCGAAAACCAAAAAAAAAATAACTCGAGAGAAATAATCCGCACGTCCGACGAAACGATCCGACTAATCTATTTTTCATTCCGATCCCGGACCGCTGGGGGGAATTCGGGCAACGAATAACAAATCCGAGAGTCGGTCGGTCGATCGATCCGCGCCACTTTTTATGCATATCCGATCACACTTCCACCTCTTCCCTCCCCCCCCCCCTTTCGCCCGTTCAATCCTCGGATCGTTTACCCAATTAAATCGACTCACCTGCTGCGGTGTTCCCGTGGGATTCGGCCTCCTTCTCGGCGGGCGCGACGGCGGCCTCCACGCGCTCGACCTCCTCGGGCCATCTGCTGAAAGGAATCGAAGGATAATTAAGGGTTCGATCATGTAAAAAGGGAATTTTCGGCTAGTTTATACTCGGGAGAATCGCGACCCTTCCTTATTTTTCAACCAATTACGACGCGGCTACGCAAATGGCGCGGCGTCGTATCCGCCATCTTGAATTGTCATTTCCTCTTTCTCGACTGACTTTCAGGCTTAATCCCGCTGTATTAAAACCGCCGATAACCTCTAGTGTCTTTCCCACGCGACCAGTAGCAAGGATTTCGCCCTCGCCCCGCTTTAGCAACCCCCCCCCTTTAGATTCACCGTAGGCCATTGCACGTTACTCCCAAAACTTTTTTTTTGTTCAGCTCCTACAACTCGGACTCCTTTCGCGCACCCTCTCCGGAGCATAAACTAGCCGATCTCTCGTCACGTCCGTTTACCTCGTCTCAGGGCGCTGCTCGTCTAGAAGCTGAGGGGTTGAGGCGGCCTTCGAGCGAGCTGGAGACGGTACGTCGACCGGGGAGCGCCTCCTGTGGCCCTCGTGCAGGGGCTGCAAGCGAGAGAAACGAAAATTACGTTCCCGATCGTCCCGCGGGCTCTCCGCCCTCGGAAACGTTGCGCACGAGCATCCCTAAATTAAGGTATGATAGATGGGGTGCCTCATACACACTTATGGAAATCCCACTGGGACCATCCCTTAAAGCATCAGGGAGGCTCGTTCGTCTTTATTAGTAACGTTAAGGGCTCGTTCGTTTTTATTTTTTAGCCTCGCTAAGGGCGCTACTAGTGCGGAGATACTCACGGTGACGGGGGCGGTGTGCGACGTCTCGGGTGAGGGTGTCTTGCGGGGCAAGCCGGGGGAGGAAGCGACCCTCTCTGTTCCGTGCCTTTGCCACAAGATGGTGCCGCTAAAACAATAAGAAAAGGAAAAAAAATGCTAAAGTGCGCCTGCCAATAGGGTCATGCGGGGGAAAAAGAAGGGGTGGGTGGAGGGGATGGCACGTGCTATTGCGGCCCGGGGACGAATTCCACTATTCTCCCTCAAAACAAAAAAAAATATAATTTCCTATCTTCTGCGCATCGTAACGGCGCAGATACTGCCGAACCCCCCGCCCCCTAAGAAAAACCGTTACGACCCTGGACGATCGGTGAAGGGTGCATGCAATAACCTAAACACGGATCGAATCGGGTAGTAAATCATCAAACCGCGCCCCCTTGTCATCACCCGCCGAAGGCGATCATTACGTCCCGGGTTCCCGCGGGAATCGACGCGATCGTCCCGGACACGTCCGACACCTCAGATTTATCCCGTCCGATATCCCGGACGTCGGGTCGGGAGACCGAGTTAATTTCCAGAACTGTCCGGCGCACCGGCCCCTCTTCCTCAATTAGCGGGAGAGGTGATTGATGATCCTCGAACGGGTCCCGTCCGCTCCCGCCCCCGCCCCTCTCCCTACCGCCCGTCGGTCGGCCTGGAGGGCATGCACGCGTCCCCGGGACGCCTCGTCCCGCGGGTCGCACAACAGGTGCGATAATCCGGGATAAAGAGATTCGCTCGGGATCGTCCCGTCTCCCGTTTTCCGGACTCGACGGGGCGGTCGAGTCTTCCAGCGGGAGGAGCAGGCGGGGGCGGGCCCTAAGACGATAGTTTTAATTGGTCGTCGGTCCTGGGGGAGAAGAGCGGATCCCGCGATGGTCGAGGGGGAGCCCAAATGAAATTACGTGAAAAGTCCCCTTGGATCCAATGGGATTCGCCAGGGGGCGGAGCTTTGGAGATGCAGCAGTGGGAGGAGCCTAGGAGACACAATAGTGGGCGGAGCATATAATGAGCGGGGCTTAAATACACGTGCACGTGTCTTCCCTCGGGACGTTTCAGAAGTGGGATACAATTTTAAAAACGGGATTCGCATTCGTTCCACGCTCGAGATTACTTTCACTAAGAAAAGATCGGTAGGGGGAAACGGGAGGCGTGAAGGGCGCCGTCCCGAGGGATAATTAGATTTTCCTTGGGGAACGGAAAGTGCCACCAGACGATACTTTAATTTATTACACGCAAATAATTAGCCGAGCCAGTAATTAACTCGTAAGGTAATTAGGGATCCATTCCGGAAAGTAGGGAACTTTCCTACGGGAAAGCTGGAGTGGGGGGGAATACGGAGTCCCGATTGTCTCCAGGAACGTCCCGGATAACCCAGGAGTCCCGCGGTCGATCCCGTCCGGGGTATCTACAAAGCGGGATAAATTCCCGCCCCTCGGGCCGGGAACGTCGGAGGGACAAAAATCGCACCCTCGTCGCGTACACGCGCGCCCCCTCGGGGAAAAAAGGGGAGTTACACTATCCCGGACTTCAAAGTGGCCGACGGCCCTTTGTGTGGTAACAGAACGGAGAGGGGGAGCGGATACGCTCCACATAATAATTTATTTAATGGAAGGGTGATTCCCTATGGAAGAACCGGGAGAGAAGGGGAAACTCCTCCGACTCCCACGTTATGAACGTAACATCCTAATCGGATAAGCCGGACGGGTTTGATTGGCAGCCGCATGACGTTTGACGTGGGGGAGTAATTCACCGGATAGGAAATCTCTGGAAAAACCCGAGAGAAAGCAGATAATCCCATCTGCGCATGCGCACCACTGAAATTTCCGCGTTAAATTCCGCCATATCGCGCACGAACGTTCAGGAATCTCCTGGAACATTTGGGAATGCTCTACAACTTCTCAAAAGAATTTTCCTATTTCAGAATGTTCCAGGAGGTTCTTCGACAACGATCTAAACTATTTTAGTGACTATAGTATCCCAGGATAGTTAGAGAATGTTCCATAGGGACTCTCCGGGAAGGCTACAAAAATGTTCCGGGATGCTCTACAACGCTGTGGAATTCCCAGATCGTTCCTTAAAGAGTTTCTCGAACTTCGAGGCACTTGCAGAATGTCACGGGTCCTCCAAGAAATTTCCAGGATGTCCGAGACCGTTCTAACTTCTTCCAGGATCCCGAGACACTCTGCAGAAGAAAGAAGAAATTGAAGCATCCCATCGGTCGATCCGTCTGACGGTCGTCCAATCCTGAGAAAAGCAAACGTCCGCAAAGAATTAGTCAGGGTAATCGTAATCGGCAGTCACAACCACCGGCTCCCTCTGTGGACAAATCGCTAAGACCGAGTCAAGGTTCGTTTGGTAGTACGAACTCAACCGAACCGGTACGAGAAGAGAGCTCGAACGAAAGGTTTCCATTGGTCGAGGCCTCTGCTGGTACGAATCTACAAACAGCACGTAGTGAAATAAGGGTAGTAGGTGGCCTACGGCGGTTTAGTGTGGTGGTACATAGTAACCGGCTCCTTCTATGGGGGGAGTGGCAGGTACGACGGTTAAGACAAGAACGATTCATTGGTACGAGCCGAACTTAATTCAGGAATTTAGTTACGTTTCGAAGGGTAGTCGAGGATGGAGGGGACTTTTGGGGCTGAAACTAAGGCGTTTCATTGGTCGAGACTCGTCCGGCTGTCCAATAGTGATCGATAACGTACAGCCCGTGAGACATACTGTACGTTACATGGATTAGGCTGCTTAATCGAAGGGGCCCCCGCGTCGCGTAAACGACCACGACTCGATTAAAACGCGACGCTCCCTCCCCACGTCCCAGGATCGAACATAACCTCAAAAACGACATTCCAACAGGTTGTTCCCCTCGCTTTAAGCGCTTACCTCCCGGTTTTCGGCGCGAGGCACTCCATCGACGAGAAACGTCGCCTCAGCGAGAACATCTTCCCGGATTCCCGTGGGATCCCTACGATTCCATCGCGTCGCACGCCGGGAAGAACTTAGGGGGGCGCGGCTGCCGTCGACCGCTTAACGAAGATCACCCGCGCTCGACACAAAAACGCTCACGAGTCCGTTACTGCGAGACGAACCACGAACGAAACCGCGACGATCGATGTAGGTTATACGTCGACGCGGGCACGGGACACGAAATCGCCACGGAGCGGCCGCGGAACGGACTCGCGCCGCTGTCGACGTCCCGTGCTGTCATTGGTCGTATTAGATCTGTCAGACGAAGTAATTTAGAGATTACTAGTAGACCTCACGCGTCGAGGACGAATCGAGCCAAAATGGCGGACAACGTTTACGTATTTACAGTAGGAACTTTGATTCCTCCGCTAACCGTCGCAACTTTTGACAATTGACGCGACGCCATCTTTAATTTCACGGAACGAGAAAATATACATGGAATAGACAAACTGATGCGACTTTCGGGTTCACATTTGTCGCCTTTCTCTAACACACGCGCATATAACCCTGCGTATAGTCAGTAGATGATGCAATAGTGCAACGTCTGTCGTTTTACGCGCGAAATTCAAACGTGAGCCGTAACTGTAGCCGTTTTGAGGTTCACTTGTGTCGTCTCACTCGCACATGCGCATATAACCATGTGTATACTCACTAGATGGTACAGTACTGGATCGTCCGTCATTTTGGATTTACAGTAAGGTTCAGTATGAATATATAGCAAGAAAATAAAGCAATTATTAGAACGGCAAGCGAAGGAAATGTTCATCATTAAATTCTACTGAGAATTACTGTAAATTTCAAATGGCCGCTCAAAATGGAGACGTTGCAGTACTGTATTCTTTAGTGGACTCTTTCTATAAGCCTTAATCTTTAGTAGTTTTTCATATCTTATTAATATGCGTTATATATGTAATTTTTTTAATAGTATCAAGTGGAACCTGGAAGCGTTTTCGTTCCGATTTCAAACACTATAAGCGCCTCATCTCTATGACGACGTATTAATTTAACGGACCGTCTCCGGAGCCTAAACTACCCGAAGCTTCAACGGAGTAAATTCCATTAAATCTGGCGCCCGAGCGTCACGACCTTTTCTTCATCTTCAGGAGCTCGAAAGTCCCTGGAGAAATTAGTCGAACGCCGTCGCCCCCCGCTCCCCTCGAATTTCGGCGCGAGGCGACAAGCGAATATCGTAGTAGGGCCGATCGATGCGCGCGATTTTGCTTTCCCCCTCCCGACCGCCCCTCCCCCTTCCCCAGAAAGTTACGATCCGTCAAACTTTTAATTGGATGCGGCGTTTTACCTAAATTACGAAGCAGTTGGCGGATTGTTTCTACTTAAAATTATGAGCGTTTCGGGGGTGGAGTGGGGTGGGGGGGGGCATCTTCTAACGCGCGGAAAAATGGACTCTAACTACCAGCTCGAGAGTCGTCGATCGGTCGGAAACAAGATGGCGGAGGGAGGCTTCCGTTTAGATCGCCTAAGCGGGGAGGGGGAGGGGGGACGATCGACTTAACCGGATTAGCGAGCGCGCATGCGCATGCGCATGCGAATTAAATTCGGCGAAAGTCAGGAAGTCCTCGACGAACCCCCTCCCTTTCGGTCCCCGAAGTCGGCACGATTTAAAATTCCCGTCCGTCCGTAATCGATCCTGAATAATTAATAAAGGCGATCGATAAGACCTAATCGTAAATATAATTTCCCGTTGTGAACGCGTTCCGCTTTGTTTTTTCCATAACAGGTATGTTAATAAACCCGGCGGAATGTTATTAATAGGAAACAAAATGGACGTGGGAGGAGGAGGGGGGGTACACGGGGGCGACCTTCACATTTGAATAATCGTCGAATCGCTCTCTTTACCGGATTCCAATGAGCGCGATCGATTTTGATTCGAAACGGATAATTGCGTCCGAGTTAGATTAGGGCAGTTCGACGCGCATGCGCGATCCGACGTGCCCGACGGCTAATAGGGGATTTCGTGCAAAAGTGCTGGGGGTGCCTATGACGCCGATAACGGCCCCGGTGGCACTTTTCCTTGGCCTCTTATTGGTCAACGGTAGTTAATAAATCACTTCACAAAGCAATCATGTTTTATTTATTTTAACGACTTATTTAAGTGCGCCCCTATGGACGGGGTGAGTTATTTTATCTTGAGGAACCGTTGACGCATCATTAAGGTTCTTAATACGAGGGTTTCCGAGGGTCCACGGAAAAATGCTACCGAAGTGGCTTAAGTACCAGGTGCGCAACAAGAGAACGGACTTCATCTCTTTTGCAAGGTTAAGAATTACGATTCGGAGGTTAAGTAAATGGTTCGTGGAAATTCTCTGAACTCACCAAGGCTGGTAGCTCGTCGACAGGAACGACTTGGGCAGCGACATCGACCGCTGCTGCGCCTGCAGGCTCTCGCCCTGCCTCTGGTGCTGCGGGTGCCTCGGCGTCGCCTCGCCGGTCGGCGCCGAGCCCGGCCTCGCCTCGGCGCCGACGGGCGTCGAGCCGCCGCCGCCCCGGCTCGAGCCCGACGAGCCGCCCCCGTTGCCGCCGCCAGAGGCCGCCCTCTGGCCGCGCCGCGCCTTCGGCGGCCGCCCGCCCGACTGCTTCGGCTTCGGGTAGCTCTGCGAGGGCCGCATCTGCGGCGCGGCGCGCTGCTGCCGCCTCGGCTCGCCGCCGCCGCCGCTCACGTAGTACACGGCGATCGCGTCGGGCGGCGAGCCGACGCCGCCGCCGCCGCCGCCGCCCTCCTCCTTCGACGATTGGCTGTTCAGCAGCCGGTGGTTGAGCAGCGCCTGCGCGGCCGCCCTCGACCTGCTGCCGTACAGGTACCCGGTCACGATTTCCGCCTCGCGGAGGAGGCCCTCCTCGGTCTGCGCCTTGCCTGCAAAAAGAAACCGTCATGCGCATAACGACTATAGAAGGGGCTCAAATTGTAATTGTAACAATGCTATGTTGCGTCTTCTTCTGAGGCTCTGTAGAGTCGGCAGGCCCATAACCTGAGGACCCAACCGGCCTCCAGGTACTCCGGAAGATCGCCAGGCCCGTCACCCCCGGAGGCTCTGGAGGGTCGACAGGCCCGTAACCTGAGGGCCCAATTAGTACCCAGGGTCGCCGGGAGAGCGCCAGCCCCGTGTTCCAGGAGGACCCTACCTGCCTACGGAGGCTCCAGAGCTGCGCGCGCCTCCATTAACGAATTTAAAACTGGACTCACCCCTGAGCCTCCTCGGCCTCTCCGGTATCGTCTCGATCCTCGCCGGCTGCTGCTGCGGCGACGTCCTCTGCGCGGGCGCCTGCGTCTGCTTCTCGGGCAGCTGCAGGCTCCTCGACCTGCGCACGCGCTGCGCCGCCTCGTCCTGGTACCGCCTCGGCGACGCCTCCGCGCTGCTCGACGACGACGACGACGAGCGGTGCGCGAGCTGCCTGTTGACGCGCCCGGACGGCGACGCCTTCTGCGCGGGCGGCGCGACGCGCACGTTCACCGACGACGAGTAGTTGTCCTCGTCGTCGGCGTCCTGGTGCCGGTAGTCGACCGAGGACGAGTCCGTGTTCTCGGACAGCCTCGGCATCGCGACGCCGCCGCCGCCGGACGCCCGGTTGAGCGCGCCGTCGAGGCTGCGGAAGCCCATCGACGACGACGACGACGAGGACGATGCGCGGTAGTGCTGCGCGAAGCGGCCGCGGCGCGCGGCCGTCGCGTCCTCGAGCGACCGCGCCTGCGGCACGCGGCACCGGCGCGGCGTCGCCGGCGGGCTCGCGTCGCTGTCCTCGATCGCGTTCGAGCGCGGCAGGAACGGCGCCTTGCCGAAGAAGCTGCGCGTCGTCGGCTGCGCGGCGGCGGCCGCGCAGCGCTTCGTCTTCTCGTCCTGGAACGCGGGCGGCGGCGAGATGATCGGCGTCGCGGGCGGCGGGGAGCAGTCGTCGAAGACGACGACGTCGTCAGCGTCGCGCAGCGAGAGGCGCGCCGGGCGCTCCGGCTCGCTGTTGAAGCGGTAGCCCTTCATGACGCCCCTGCCGGGGGCCGCGTGGAAGTTCGCCAGCTTGCTGCCTATGTAATTCGAGCGCCTCTTCTCGTCCAGCGACCTCTGCTGCACCTGCACCCAACCGGAGCGCCCCAGGTACACCCCGTCCACCTCCCTGTCGTACCACCTGTAATACCACACCAAACGTACTAAAATCATAAAATTTACTATGCTTATCCTTACTACACTACTTCACTATGCTAAACATCACTTGCATATTCACCAATTCTTCCAAAAAAACAACAAATTCCAGTACATTCGCACTAAACCCCACGACAACACCCTCTTTTAAACCTCCTCGCACACTCCTACACCCATCTGCGCATACCTACGCGCACACCCCTCCCCCCACTTACCTGACGGGCGACAGCTCCCTGTCGACGAACATCTCGGGCGGGTCGACCGACCAGCGCGGCGCCGCGGCCGCGCACGCGCGCGGCGGGGGCGGCGCCGGCGCGGCGCCGAGCGATTGGTGCTTCGTGAGGCGAGGGGCGCGGCCGGGGGCGTGGCCGCGCGTCGCCATCGGGTAGGTCGTGCTCGGCGCCGCCTCCCACGGCTCGGACGTGCTGCGCAGGTGCAGGATCGACACGTTCGGACCCCTGGCGGAGGAAAAGGGAAACGGACGCTTAAATTAAGACTAGATTAAGATTAAAAATTCATAGTCGCGATTTGAAACGTTACATCTGCGCATGGGCCAAAGAAAAATCTAGAAGATCCGCTAGAGCAGTTCCGCGGTGTTGCCAAACTTGCTCGCAATACGCCGACGTCACACGACTAACTAAAAATGGCGGATCCGGTCAGGCGCGTCCCAGATAAACGATTATCAAAATTGTTCTAGGCAATTTCGACGGTCGATTCGCGCTTAAGTCACTTATAAATTTAGCCAATGGCGTGGGATCGTACTTAACAGTTCCACGGCACCGTTAAGCGTCGAGATGAAAACGGCGGTCGTCGCGTGGGCTTTTCGTCACCTCGAGGCGAGGGGGGACGATAATCGCAAGGCGACCCCGGGTACCCACGCGTGCACACGACCCGTAGGTTCAACGATACCCGAACGACCATGATGGAGGAGATCGCTTCCATTTGGGTCGTTTTCGCGGTTTTCTCCGGTTTTGTGGAAGTCGCCAGGAGCGAATGGAAGGAGTTTCACTTTACTCAAAAAGGAGTTTCGCTTTACTTAAAATGGGGAAGACGGAAGGACCGTTTCAGACGTCGTAGCGACTTTCTATCGATAAAATGTTAAACATTCTGCTGATGTTACATAAAAACCAGGTTAGATACAATAAAAAAAAAGTCACTAACTGAACAAAAACTAAACCTGGAAAAATAGTATATCAATACTAGTTTCTTTTGGCTAGCTGAGACAGTTAACGAGTTATTGACGAATGAAACTGAGCTGCACTTGAATTCGTGGTTTTGAGTTTCAAAAATTCGCAAAAAATTAACTGAAACTCCAATTTAACTGAAACGTTCCCATTTGATACATCAGAACCCACTCTATTTATCCCCAAAGTTTCATTGGATTAGCTAAATTAGCTCTTGAGTTATGGACGAATAAACCTGAGGAGTACTCGTACGTACTATTTGTAAGTTTCAAAAATTCGCAAAAAATTAACTGAAACTCCAATTTAACTGAAACGTTCCCATTTGATACATCAGAACCCACTCTATTTATCCCCAAAGTTTCATTGGATTAGCTAAATCAGCTCTTGAGTTATGGACGAATAAACCTGAGGAGTACTCGTACGTACTATTTGTAAGTTTCAAAAATTCGCAAAAAATTAACTGAAACTCCAATTTAACTGAAACGCTCCCATTTGATACATCAGAACCCACTCTATTTATCCCCAAAGTTTCATTGGATTAGCTAAACCAGCTCTTGAGTTATGGACGAATAAACCTGAGGAACTCATACTAAATATTTGGAAGTTTCAATTGTAAAAAATTAGCTGAAACTATGACTCAACTAAAGTGGTGCAAGTTCAGTTATTAAAGTCCGCTTTATTAATTTGGGAAGTTTCATTTAGATAGCTGAAGTAACTTAAAGTTAGTAATGAATCTAGATGAAATTCGCTTGAAATCATAGTTTTTCGATTTCAAAAATTCGTAAAAAATTAACTGAAACTTCGAATTAACTGAAACGTCCCAGCAACAGTTAATAAAGTTCACTTTTAGGATATACAGAGTTTCAGTTAATTAGCTGAAACAATTATTGAGTTATAGACGAGTGAAGCTAAGGTGTAATTGAACTCAAAGTTTCGAGATGTTCAAAAATTCGTAAAAAATTAACTGAAACTGTAATTTAACTGAAACTTTCTCATACGACTTATCAGAACCTACTCCATTCATCTCCAAAGTTTCATTGGATTAGCTAAACCAGCTCTTGAGTCATGAACGAATAAACCTGAGGAACACTCATACTAAATATTTGGAAGTTTCAAAAATTCGTAAAAAAAATAGCTGAAACTCCTATTTAACTGAAACTTTTTAAATACGTTCAAGGAAGCCTTCTTCTATATATTTACGAAATTTCGTTAAATAAACTTACACGGTTATTGAATAATTGAGATATCTGAGGAAAATTAATCAAAATTTTTTACAAAAGAAAGTTGAGAAACCCATAACTCGCTTATTATTGGTCGGATAGGAATGAAATTAACGTCGTTTTGTAGATAATTTAGTAGAGTATTGACCAGTTTTCGAAGTTACGAATTACCCCTCGTACTTTTTGAGGAAACTCCCACTTTCCTAACAAATTTCCCTCGAAAACACCGAAGAATTCACATCGAGACTCACCTGGTGGAAGTCATGAGGCCCCTGGTCGGATCGCGGCTCGCCTCGTCCGCCGCCTGGCACGCACTGACCGCCTGCTGCTGTCGCTTTCCCTCGGCCTCCTCCGCCTCGGACGTCCACCTCCTCGAGGCGGCGAACGGGGGCGGCGGCGCCCGCGGGGGCCCCGACGGGGGCGCCTTCTGCCGCTGGCGCTGCGGCACGGCGCTGTCGACGCTCCTCTACCCCAAAAAAACAAAAAAAAAATATAAGATTTTTTTTTCGAAAAATCTCGAATTTTTTTTTTTTTCGAAAAATCTAGATTTATCGTTTCCCTCACCTCCTCGCTCAACAACAGTATCAACATCACGGGCGCCGATCGATAAATCAATTACTATCGATCCGATCGATCGGATTTACGGTTAGCACGACCTTTCGATTATTTATTTTTTTTTTTCGAGCAACGTGCGCGGCACACGTGCGCCCCCTCTCGAACGTTACGAACACGTGAAGTCGAAACGTTCTGGCAACATTGCGCTAAATAAAAATGGCGTTAATTTTGAAAAAAAAAATAGTGAAAAAAAAATATTTTTTTTTTCATAATGCTAGATTGGTAGGCCCCTCGCGGTCCCCACTTTCGAGGTGGGGGGGCGCCCGGGTTCGATCCCCGCGTCGTATCTTCAAGTTACGATTTTTCGATTGGTGCGAAATTAAAACCCTCGTATTCGTCTTATCCACACCCCCCCCCCCCCCCCACCACCTTGAACTCGATAAGCAGTAAATCGCCCCTAGGCCCTTCATCATACTGTACAGTACCTAGTAAACTCAATTGTGGACAAGCGGACGATAGTAAATTCGACCCGGCCCCTCGCGTAAGTCGAATCGACTTATCGACCGCCGCTCCCCCCCCCACAACACCCCCCCCCCCCCGCCCCCGAGAAAACGGATTCGTCTCCCCGACACCATCTGTTGCTTCCGGTAGCATTTGAATAATCGCGAGAGGAATTTACGATTAGCCGACTCTCTCCCGTTCCCCCATTCATGAGGGATGGAGGGGGGCGACGGGAGGTGGGGGGGGGGGAGGGCGACGATTACGACGGCGGCAACGAACTTTTCCGGGAGTTCCCCCCCCCCCGCCGCGTCCCCCAGTCTGGGACCGAGACGGGACGGTCGATAGCTCGGAGGAATTTACACGTTCCCGAACGGAAATCGGGAAAAACAAAAAAAAAGTCGGGGGCGGGACCGGAGGAATTTACGCGCTCCCGAGAAAAAAAATAATCTCGGAGGATTCCCTCGGCGGAGAAGTCCCGAGGATCGGTACCCACGGGAACCCCCTCCGCGGGCATATCCCGCAGGACTTACGTTGAAGAGTCCCGCGCGGCTCTTCGTCTCCCTCTCGACGGACCTCTGGTGGAGGTGCCTGCTGAGCGCGAACATCTCGACGAGCCTCGACCGGGACTTGGAGGGGGTCGGCTGCGAGGGCGGCCCCGAGGCCGCGGGCGCGACCTGCTGGGGGCTCCGCTTCTTCGCGGGGAAGACGAGGTGCTCGATGTCCGGCGTGTAGCTGCGCATCAAATCGAGGCGTCGTGGGTGCCGTAACGTGGCCGTTCGCTTTTCAGGACTTACCCGGGGTCCATGCGGACGAAGTCCTGCACGCTCAGCTTCGGGCCGCCCCTCGAGGGGCCCTGCTTCGTCAGCGGCGGCTTGCGCTTCACGTTGAACGGCTTGTGGGGGTTCGAGCACTCGGCCAGCAGGAGCAGTCGGTCCCTGAAGTGCATGTCGTCGCGGTTCATGGCGTTCGGGGCGAGGCGAGGCGAGGCGAGGCGAGGCGACTCTAGCAGCACATCTGGAAAATTAAAAGTCGATCTCAAAAATGGCAATTTTTTTAATAAAAAAGGACAGTATTTGGGTGCTCAAATTTTTTTTAATTTAGAAAAGCAGTTTTTCAATGCAAATTCGCCGGTTTTTCAAAGTGAATTTATTTAAGATATTTTCGTGTTATTCTCATGGGTTAGACGATAATATTACAGTTTGATTAATCAACTTTACGCCAATATTCGAATTTCGCCAAAAGAGCGTGGAGAAATAAGTGAAAAAATAGTTATAAACGGCGCGGTTTTCGCGCCTTCGCCATCTTGAAATTTTAAGTGCGGGTGTGCTTAGCGGAGATACAGTGGTAGCTAAACGACCGCCGCCGTTTATATCGTATGTCGTACTTTATAACGTTTCTATAAAATAAAAAACAACAAAACCACCATCCCTAACCCTGCTTTTTGGAAGTTTCTACACAGCAACTGGTAATTTATAATATTTCTAATAGGGAAAAACAACAGAATTACACAACAACACGGTTTCAATGCGTTCCCCTCGGTCTATTAACCACTACCATTTAAGCGATGCCATCTATAGCATACTGCGATTCTTTTGACGTTCAATGTGAAATGAATGGAAAATCCGATGAAAATGGGCGTGTCGTGTGAAAATTAGTGAGACACGTGTAGAAGACATTCCATAGATGTGGCAGAAAGAGAAATTTGCCTTCACGCAGCATAAAACGGTATAATTGCGCCTACCACGCAGCTCGAAATTCGAATTTGCGGAACGTTCGAGGCGATTTTTTGCACTTTTCTCCCAGCGTATATGAAAATCCAAGATAGCCAAGTTGTAGATTTTGATGTCCTCTTTCAAAAACAGTTTGAAAAATTAAAATCGGTATTAAAATACATTAAAAAATGTATATTGTTAATAACGTAATTGTGCAAAAACTATACATCTGACGGCATCTAACTTTTGCATGCTTAAAGTAGACATAATAATCTAACATTTTACGCAAAATTAGCGCTCCGGCTTTAAAGTGGGTAAAGCTGTGAATTTTTGAAAAAGGGTCAATTTTAACGGTTTTTACGAGTTTTCTCGGTGAAAAATGCTCCGATCACCTTTTAGAAACGCTCATCTTAAAGGTCATTTAATTCTCTACAAATCTTCTGTACGACGTATCGCATTTCCGTCGATAATTTTCGCACTATGGCGGAAAAACGGAAAAACGACCCATTTTTTTTAAAATTTTTATCATTAATAAGAAACTCAAAAGCTCAGATTTGTCTAGACTTTGGGTTTTTCTCATCTCCCATTCATTTTAAACAAGGTTTTTCTGCAGTTAACTAGCATCTACCGAAAGAAAAAAAAACTACATAAACTGGGCCATTCCTGTCGTTCCCTTTCGTCCATCGTGTATACGCCGCGCCCTCCTGCTAGGTGACTCGAGCACTTCCCGATCGAGCAGACGAGAGGCTAAGCTCGTCCCTTCCGTCAGGAGGGGAGGTTTCAGTGGGTAGAAGAAAAATCAAAAAAAAAATACCGCAAGAGGGTTCCTCCTAAAGAAGGTCGCGTTAATCTCGCCTCAGACGCGATTTTTCATGACCGCCCGATCGGAAAAAAACGGATACTTCCACATCGTCACGATCGCGATCGATGCGATCTAATAATACACATAGTGTGACGTTAGTCGAGGCTTAATAATAACGGAAAAAAGTAAGTTTTGACAGAGGATCCGGGCATGAATAATTTAAACGAGCGCTCGGTACGATAATCGCGCGAGCGCGGAGGGGGGAGACGGGGGGAGTGAGGGGGGGACGAAAGCGTAACTCGGCTAATGCGAGGGGACGGAAGGGAGGCGAAGTAATGAAAATTTAATTTTCGGCGAAACGTCAGCGGAGATCCGCCCACGACCCTCGAGTAGGGCGCGAAAACGTCACTCCCCCCCTTAAAAAAATATAATTCGACGTAACGCACCGCAAGCGAATACCCCCTCCCCCCCATCCATCCATGGACCCTTGGGGGCGACACGAATCGCGCCCCTTAAAGAAAACACCTTTTTCCCTTCCAGAAGGATCGATCTGGAGACCGAGGAATAATTTATGTCGAGACTAGTGGGGGGGAAGAGGGGGTCGAAACTCGGAAAATAGGTGCCCCCCCCAGCCGCAAAAAAAATCACCGGGGGGAGAGCGAGAAAAACGACGCGACGCGTCACGTTAAAACCGGGAACAAAGGCCGCTTCGCAACCCCCCTACCACCCCCACCCTACCCCCCTCGATTTCCCCCATTGTATTAATTTCGCGACGTGTTGTCATTTAAACGTTAGCCCCATTGTACCTGACGCGTATTCAGTAAAACGTAAATAGACGACAAAAGGGGCGCCCCCTTTATCGGGAAACTTGGGACGTTCCGGGATAGCTTTATAGTTAGATTAGAAACATAAAAGTTTCCCGAGCGAAATATGGAAGATATCGCGCCTCTGGAAATTGTACCCCATCGGAAACGCATTTGCCCATCCAGGACACTCCTCGATAACCCACGGGAACCCCCGCGAACTCCCAGAAACCTCCAAAAATTATCTCGCCCGCGGGATGATCTCCTGCAGGACCGCCGCCCCCGTATCCGTCGGGGGGGGGGGGGGGGCGGCGACCGTTATCGCGTGATCTCAATTAAGGCCCCCTCAAAAACAAACTCCCTTTCACGTCCCGTGTAATTAAACTTCCCGGTCTTCCCCGCGCTTATCTCCCTCGGGAAACAGAAAAAAAAAACACAAACGGAATAGAAACGACAAAAGAGCGAGAGAGGGGGGGCGGGAGGTGGGCGGAGGCGGGATCGATAAGACCAATTGACGCGCTCCCCCTCATCGGCCCGTCAATCCGCCCGAGCCATCCGTCAAAATATCCTCGTCCCGCGGGATAAGCCAGGAGAGCGATATCTGGTAGGGGGGAGGACAGGTGTCGAAAGGGCGGGGGCGGCGGAGATTCGTCGGCCCCTTCCTTCCCCCACCCGCGGGAGCCGTAAAGGGCCACATTGTATAAGGTGGCGGTCGTAAACTCCATTATTGCAACTGCGGCTCGTCCGAAGGTCGAAGGGTTATCCCGGTCTCCCGTGAAGGTGTCGGGGATTTAGTGATGAATCCCGGAATATCGATTCGGGAACCGGCTGGAATTCCCGTCTGGAAAGCGTCGGATTTAGGTTCGATCTACTGATTGAAACCCGTTTCGATCCAGGAGTTTTCAAGTTATTTTCTGGAGGGATGTTGAAAGGTCGCGATCTTAGATCGCGCACTTTCCGACCTCGCCGTAGGAGCTCGATATAGATGCTATGAGTATCACTGGAAAATCGCGAATTTTCCGAACCTCGCTGTTTTACGTCGCGCATTTTCCGACCTTCGATGTTTTACAGCGCGAATTTTCCTACCCTCGCTGCTTTAGATCGCGCATTTTCCGACCCTCGCTGTTTTACGTCGCGCATTTTCCGACCTTCGCTGTTTTACATCACGGATTTTCCGACCTTCGCTGTTTTAGTTGCGCATTTTTCTACTTTCGATGTTTTACATCGTGAATTTTCCGACCCTCGCTGTTTTACGTCGCGCATTTTCCGACCCTCGCTGTTTTACATCGCGAATTTTTCGACTTTCGCCGTTTTACGTCGTGCATTTTCCGACCTTCGATGTTTTACAGCGCGAATTTTCCGACCTTCGCTGCTTTACATCGCGAATTTTCCGACCTTCGCCGTTTTATGTCGCGCATTTTCCGACCTTCGATGTTTTACATCGCGAATTTCCCGACCTTCGCTGCTTTACATCGCGAATTTCCCGACCTTCGCCGTTTTATGTCGTGCATTTTCCGACTTTCGCTGCTTTACATCGCGAATTTCCCGACCTTCGTTATTTCACATCGCGCATTTTCCGACCTTCGCTGTTTTACGTCGCGAATTTCCCGACCTTCGCTATTTCACATCGCGCATTTTCCGACCCTCGCTGTTTTAAATCACGAATTTCCCGACCTTCGCCGTTCTACGTCCCGTATTTTCCGACCTTCGCCGTTCTACGTCTCGCATTTTCCGACCTTCGCTGTTTTACATCGCGCATTTTCCGACCGCATGAAAGCTCGATGGCGCACTTAGATCGTCTCTTGAATTGACGAATTTTCCGCCCATCCGGGAATCTGACCAATCAGGGAGCCTCAAAAAAGGTTAAAGGATTTATAGTAGAAACCCTTACTTTATTCCCACTTTTCCAAAAGGTAGTTTACCCAATTTCACCCTCCTCATTGAAAATACAACGCTAGACACCACCTCCGGCCGCTATCCCGTCGAAAATCCTGGAAGCGTCTTCCGCCCGGATTCCCGCCAGATTTCGCCGTCTGCGTCCCGCGGAAGCGGAGAGGGGGCGGGAGTGGCGGGGGGAGTTAATTGGGCGCGTTCGAAGTGTAAGGGCAATTAACCTCTCCCGACGCCTTCGATCCCGTTCCCCCCTTCAATTGGGGACTCTCGATTCTTCTCCGGACCGGGAGAGGGGGAGATCCACTCTCTCTCACGTAAACACGGGTGGGGTGGGGAGGGGGTCGTCCCGAATCCTCGCACGGTTAATTCGGGAACCCCGCGCGACGTCCCCTCGTTCCCGCGGGAAACGTATCGATAAACGCTCGTCGGGTATCGAGCGCGCGGACTTCGTCTGGACCGCTTCCAAAACGCTCCAGATAACGGGTTCAACAACCCTTCCAGACGTCGCTCGATGCACTTCCTGGACGGGCGGCGGCGAGCGGGAGGACCGGGAGCGACGGGAAAGTTTAAAACGGCGGAGACCGAGGGATTCTCCCGAGCTCAAACTAGCCGGGAGCGGATATCTCGTCTGCGCGCTTCGGGATTAGGGGAAACGCGTCGTTCCTCCCCAGGGAGAGAAGGTGCGAGGCACCTCCGACTAAAGGCGGCGCCGTCGTGACGGGAATAGCGTCGATACGGGCGGGAATAACGTAGATATTCCGTAACCGGGAAGGACCCCGAAATCGGGACCCCCGCCCTCTCCCTCTCCCCGAAAAGGGATCGACCGATTCTGGAATATTTCCGGCTTCACGACGAACGACAATAGAAAAACGACCAGACAATCTGAATTTTCCTGGCTTCGCTCCCGACGACGACGGTCGAACCTCCCCCCGCCGCCTCGGGAGTCCCTCGGGAGAATAAACAGACCGAATAGGGAAAAATTCCCCCCCACCGTCGCGAATTCATTTTCGCAGGTGGATGACGAAAGGGACGAAACGTCGGAAAATTGAAAGTTAAACCGGGGGAGGGGGAACGAACACCCGGTGGTAGGGAGGGGGGAGTGGGGGAACGACGCCGGCCTTTACAATCTCCAAATACTTAGGCCCCAGGAGTGGTAGGGGGGGAGGGGTTAGTGCGAAGTCTCTTATACACAAACACACTCGGACCGACCCTTCAACTTTATTAAGGGCCGAGGCTCGATTGTGTTTAACCTTTCACCCCCCACCCCCGGGGATGGGTGGGTAAATACGATTCTAGTCGACGGAGGGGGAGGTTATGTTTACACTCGACCCCGCTTCGAATGGTACAAAAAGGCAATTATCACGAGTGGAAAGGGACTCTCGCACCGCTCTCCCCCGAAAAAATCGATAGTATATCGAGAACCGCCTTAAGGCAACCCTTGTATTTGCGTGCACGTCTTAAGGAAGACCCGTTTCGAAGTTTCGGGGAGTTTCAGCGAAGCACGAGTTTCAAGAAAATCGTTAAGAGCCTTCGAAATCGGTCGGTAGCTTCACTTCAAAAAATTCCTCGCGTGGCTATACCTCGAAAAGCACCCTAAGGATAGTTCCAGGACCTTCCGGGAGTCTCAAGAACGTCCTGCTCTGAAGTTTCCTGAAGTTTCAACGAAGCACCGACTCCAGGACACTTCTTATGAACTCGTGCACTTCGCTGAAGCTCTCTTTTAGAAAATTTCGTCACGCCTTAATTATCTCGAGAACCGCTTTAAGGCAACCCTTGTATTTGCGTGCACGTCTTAAGGAAGACCAGTTTCGAAGTTTCGGGGAGTTTCAGCGAAGCACGAGTTTCAAGAAAATCGCTATGAACCTTCGAAATCGGTCGGTAGCTTCACTTCAAAAAATTCCTCGCGTGGCTATACCTCGAAAAGCACCCTAAGGATAGTTCCAGGACCTTCCGGGAGTCTCAAGAACGTCCTGCTCTGAAGTTTCCTGAAGTTTCAACGAAGCACCGACTCCAGGACACTTCTTATGAACTCGTGCACTTCGCTGAAGCTCTCTTTTAGAAAATTTCGTCACGCCTTAATTATCTCGAGAACCGCTTTAAGGCAACCCTTGTATTTGCGTGCACGTCTTAAGGAAGACCAGTTTCGAAGTTTCGGGGAGTTTCAGCGAAGCACGAGTTTCAAGAAAATCGCTATGAACCTTCGAAATCGGTCGGTAGCTTCACTTCAAAAAATTCCTCGCGTGGCTATACCTCGAAAAGCACCCTAAGGATAGTTCCAGGACCTTCCTGGAGTCTCAAGAACGTCCTGCTCTGAAGTTTCCTGAAGTTTCAACGAAGCACCGACTCCGGGAGATTCCTTATGTACTCGTGCACTTCGCTGAAACTCTCTTTTAGAAAATTTCGTCACGCCTTAATTATCTCGAGAACCGCCTTAAGGCAACCCTTGTATTTGCGTGCACGTCTTAAGGAAGTCCCGTTTTGAGATCTTCCCTTAAACCCGAACTCATCCAAAACTCCCGGAAACCCTTAGGGATGACAAAAACCGGGTTAAACATCCCCTCACCTCCACCCCCCCCTCCCCGCTTTGAATTTAGAACCCTAATTAAAGCAACCCGAGGGGCGACGTAAAAAAATTACCGGCGCACGGGGGGGACCTTAAATAATTCCCGAAGTCGCCCCCCACCCCCTCGGCCCCCGGGGTGGGGGGAGGTTCGTCGTACAGACAAACAAATTAACGGGAAGGGGGGGATAATGAAGAGACAAAAGCGATACGCCCGACTGGAGAAATATTTTTAATCACCTAACCGAAGACACGATTCCATTAAATTGGGACGAGGAGAGGGGGGAAAGACGGGGTGGTGGTGGGGGAGGATCCGTTTAGCTGTAATAACGAGGAGGGTACGGAAAAAACACGTTTAATATAATTCTACCTTTTGTGAACAGACGAAATTGCAAAAATTCCTATTTACCGTACGTAATATTAAATTTCCGCTTGAGTAAATCCGCGAAACGCCGTGGAGGTACGGTTAAAAATGCCTCGAAAATGGCCGAAATCTCACGACAGCATCAAATTCCCTTAACTGCAACATTAGGACAATTCCGCCACGAATTTTCCAACTTTAAGAACTTTTTTCAAAAAAAAATTTCTTCCGAAATCGGCAGAGGAAAATTGCTCAAAAATAGCTAGAAAATTTGTAAAATAACTCATCTACAGCCTATCACACGTTTAGAACCTGTAACACCACTTTCTGCTTCTACAAATTTTTTTTGGACGACTACGTCATTTTTTCTAAATATCTCAAAAATCCCTCAAAATTTCGAAAAGTCACACCAATACTTTCTCAAAGAGAGTTAAATTTGCTACGACCTCGAACGAATTATAACATGCCACGAGTGACGCTACTGAAGTTACGAATTTTTTAAAATTACAGTCGCCTTTTTCCGAAGTTGCAAGTCGAAGCGCTTCCCAAAATACCTCGAAAATGGTTCAAATTTTGAGAAAGTGCCTTTTGAAAAAGCATTAAATCCCCTTAACTGTAAAGCAGGAAAAATTCCGCCACGATCCATAGCTGGTGAGATGAATCGTCCAACTTTAAGAAAGTGTCAAAAAAAAATTCGAAATCGGTGGAGGAAAATTGCTTAAAAATTGCTCAAAAATTTGCGGAATGACTCATCTACAGCCTATCACACGTTTAGAACCTGTAAGTAGACTACTCGGAGCTTTTATAAAAAATTTTTGGGACGACTACGTTAATTTTTCGAAATATCTCAAAAATCCCTCATAATTTCGAAAAATCACACCAATACATTCTCAAAGATGATTGAATTTGCTACAAGCTCGAATGGATTTTGACACCCCACGACTGACGTTATTAAAGTTACGAATTTTAGAAAATTACAGTCATCATTTGCCGAAGTTGCTAGTCGAAGCGTTTCTCAAAATATCTCGAAAATGGCTCAAATTTTGAGTTATTGAATACGGTGCTTTTTGAAACAGAATTAAATTTCCTTAAATATAATTTTAGAATTGATCCGCCACGATCGATAGTTGGCGAGTTACGATTCTCCAACTTCAAGAAAGTTTCAAAAAAAATTTCTCCGAAATCGGTAGAAGAAAATTGCTCAAAAATCGCTCAAAAATTTAGAAAAAACGTAGAATAACATAGGTGCACACGTTTCGATCCAGTAAGTTGACTACTCTCTGCGGTAGCAATTTTTTTGGACGACTGTCATTTTTTCGAAACTGCTCACAAATCCCTCAAAATTTCGAAAAATCACCAATACTTTCTCGAGGAGGATTCAATTTGCTACAACCTCGAACATTACAAAACGTTATACGAAACGAACGAACAAAACATTATAAAATTAGTCATTACTTTCCAAAATTGCGCGTTTTTCAAAATATCTCGAAAAAGGCTCAAATTTTGAGTTAATCAGTAAAGCGTTCTTTGAAGCAGCAATAAATTCCCTAAACTTTAAAGTAGGAACAGTTCCGCCACGATCGATAGTTTGTGAGTTATGAATTTTCCAACTTTAGGAAAATTCCAAAAAATTTTTCGAAATCGGTGGAGAGAAATTGCTCAAAAATTTGTAGAATGTCTCATCTACAACCTATCGCACGTTTCGAATCTGTAAGCTAACCACTCACTGCCTTTACAAAAAAATTTTTTGGACGAATTTTTCGAAATTACTCAAAAACCCCCCTTATTCGCCGCAACTTCACTCACAACCCCCGAATCAAATTAGCCGGCGACGTCGACACGGCAACATCGCTTGCTTAATGCTCTACATCGTAGACACTATCAGAAAATCAATATGCCGCGAGAGCGTTGCTCAAATTCAAGCAACATTTCACCGAACCAGATTTCTTTGGCACACCCTGTACGAAACTTTACTTATCCCTTACGCACGGGACGTACCGTCGAACTCGCATACAGGGTGAGCGACGAAGGGATATCCCGACAATGAACAAAGGAAACGACGACTCGGGCGTCCCGAAGTTTATTGGCACACCGTGTATATCCGCGATGTGGACCTGAAGGATTCAACAGGTATACAGGGTGAGACGTCGTGAGGTGGGTTTAATTGAAACGACGCACGAGGTTGTCGTATCGATCATATACGGGGTGAAGTAAAAAAGTACCGTGATTTCTCGATTACCGGGCGGACTTACCGTCAATTAACGGTCCCCTTGATTGGATAATTAATTATCAGGTGTGAGCACCGCCACCGTCGCGATCACGACCGTGACACGCGTTATCACAATACGACCGAGACGCGGCGAATTAATTTAATTAATTAACGGCTAATTTAGAATTTCCCCGTTGATTACGTCCGATTAATTAATCATTCGCGGGAGATCGCGGGCGTTCTCGTGCGCGCGCGTGCCGCCTCCGCCGGACGAGGGTGGTGAACTGAGCGATCGGGGACGAGGGCGCCGCGGAGGGGGGAGCGGGGGTGGGCGCGTGCGCCCCTCTCTCGGGGTGGGGGGAGGGAGAGACGGTTCGCCCTTTTTTTTCTTCCCACTTGCGTACGCCCGCCGCGTCCCCGGGGCGGGGGAGGAATTTTGAGAAAAATTCCCGAAATTCGAGGGGGGAGACGGAGGAGAGATCGAAAAGTCGCGCTTGGGGGGAATTTCCGCGCGTCTCGCTCGATTTCTCGCGGAATCGACTTTCCATTAAACTTTCGCGACGTCGCGTGTATTATGCAAATGGGGCCTTAAGTGCATTCCGCGTGTGCGAACCTCCGATTTCGCTAATCGCCCCCTCCCCCCCCCCAATTCCCCTACGCTTCGCGCTCATCCACTTTCTTCCCCCCCCTCCGGACCCGTCGGATCGATGTCTAAGTGGGGAGAGGGAGAAACATCAGTTCGGGAAATTAACCGGGAAAGATTATACACAAAGTAAAAGTAAACTTTCCCGAGGGAGGATCCGCTCCCCTCGCCCCCATCGCCACAACACGTGAATAAGTCGAATCGACCCTTGAGTAAAAATTTCCCCCGGTCAGTGATTGTGAGCCGACCCCCTTGCCCCATTGCAAGGGACGTTTATGTCAAAACTTCCTCCGGTCAGTGATTGTGAGCCAACCCCCCTCCCTACCTCACTGTAAGGGACGTTTATGAGACAATTTTTTTAGAAGAATTTCTAAAATTCTAAGGAGTTATTATGCAAATGGGGCCTTATGTGCATTACGTGGGTGCAAAGCTCCAATTTCACTAATTACCCCCATACCCCACGCTTCGCTCTCATCCACTTTCTTCCCCCCTCCCCCAAAAAACCATCAAATCAATGTCTAAGTAGGGAGAAAGAGGGAGAGCGGGAGAGAGAAACATCAGTTTGGGAAATTAGCCGGGAAATTCCTCAGATTATACACAAAGTAAAGTTTCCTCCTCGCTCCCCCCCCCCCACGCCTCAATACGTTAATAGGTCGAATCAACCCCTTGCGTCGAAATTTGCTCCGGTCAGTGATTGTGAGCCATCCCCCCTCCTCACGACTTTGGGGGGACGTTCGTAAGGGCCGTTTTAGAATTCTGGAATTTTTAAAATTTAAGGGGTTAAGAGGACCGTTAGGGGATGAAAACGATCTGAGCTTCGTTTTCGTGTAACGCTTTTTTCGCGCAGAGTGGGGTAAATTTGAGTAGAGGTTTTTTTCTGAACAACCCTTTACGTTCTTTCCACCCCTAGTGTTGTCATCTAGGAAATAAATAGGGGTGAGTGGGGGGGGTGACACTACTTATCCGAGTCAAAAACGTCACGTGACGAACGGTCGCGCGAGCGACAACTTCGCCCCGATAGTATTCGTCTTGTGCGCAAGCGCGGCGCATTTTTTTTTTTTTTTACTGAAACTCAGTTTTGTACTTACGACGCTCGAGGTCGACCGATGACGCCGCTCGCGTTCGTACGATGCGACAAAATGGCGGCGAATTTTCAAGATGGCCGCCGCCGCTCTTCACGACGCGAATACGCCGGATGCGGTCCTGATTCCCGTCCGATTCGACATCGGGAACGAATATACAGAGGAAATTGGGAAAATAACGAAGTTACACGTCCGGCGGTGGGGGGGGGGAGCGGGGCATCGCCTAAGTTTCCCGGAAACCGGCAGCGGGAGGGATTATTATTAAGGCCGGAACTTCGTAAAAACCCACAAGGGCACGGGAAAAGGGAAAAGCGAAGGGAGGAAAATCTCCGTGAGTGAGCCTTTGTATCGTTTTTTCGTTAGTGGTTTCATTTAATGATCACGCAGGGCTGGCCCTAAATTTATTTCTTATTTACGAGCGCCATTAATGCTACCATACGGAATACAATACGCCAAATGGTACCTCGCTGCGCCCTTAATGCTAGGGTACAGAACCTACATTGGGCGCCCAATGATACCACGGCTCTTTACAGTGCGCAGTTATTGCTACGGTATAGAACCTACGTTGGGCACCAAATGGTACCTCACTGCGCCCTTTATGCTACAGCATTGAACCTACGTTGGGCGCCAAATGGTACCTCGCTGCGCCCTTCATGCTAGGGTACAGTACCTACGTTGGGCGCCAAATGGTACCGCGTCCTTAACGCTAGGGTACAGAACCTACGTTGGGCGCCCAATGATACCAAGGCTCCTCACAGGGCGCAGTTAATGCTACGATGTAGAACCTACGCAGGGCACCAAATGGTACCTCACCGCGCCCTTTATGCTACGGCATTGAACCTACGTTGGGCGCCAAATGGTACCTCGCTGCGCCCTTCATGCTAGGGTATAGATCCCATGTTGGGCGCTGAGTGAGTCCTCGTCGGGCCCCTAATGCCACATTATAGAGCCTAAGTTGGGCGCCAAAATGTGCCGCGACCCTTTAGGCGATACATTTTCGCGTCCATTGTCCTCTCAGCTTTTATTCTAGCGTCGTCTAGTGCGAAGGGCGGCCGATAGGCGGTGACGTAAAAAGGGCGACCGATCGATAGTTTCATTATTATAAACGGCGATAAGGGAGACGACGGGGGAAATCCCGAGGAATCGGAAACGTCCAGATAACGTCGCTCCCGGACATTTTTGCGATGACGCGCCTCGCGGTTGTAATCCGGCGTTAATTAGCGAATTAATTAACGCGGGATCGCGAATAACGACGGTAATCCGAGGTTTCGAACGTCGAGTATCCTAATTGAAATGCAAATCTCCTACGATTTAACTCATTAGCAAAATAATTCGTCCGAAATGCGCGCGCCGTCAAAATTTCTCAATTTTATGTTCCGTGCCGCTGATCCTATCACACAGACCTCCACCCTGCATTTTAACGTTCTGTGGCAGTGACGCACCACCACAAACCTCCCTTACAACCCCCAAATGACCAAAAACCGCGGCAACGTCGCAACATCCCCCATCTAATACGAAAGCGTACGGAACCTTAGATGAATCGTTCACATTACCGATCGAACGATCACAACGTCTGTCGCCCACGAATAACGGATACTCAAAAGCTCCATCTCGATACGGTCATTTAAGGTTCACGTTAATCAAAGGTTTCGCTCACCAAACGAGTGCACCTCCACTTCAACCCCGTCGGTTCCTCCGGGACGCCTCGCAACCGGCGCGAAGACCTCCTCCTCGGCTCGAGGGTTCCCCCTCTGCTCCTGCTCATCTCGATCCACCTCGAGAAGTCCCCGTAAAGCGACTTGCGTTTCTCGCAGACGTTCCTGTGGGATACCACCGTCGGGTCCTAAAAGGAAGTACTATAACTAAGCACTAGGGACGGTAGAGGAGGTACCTCAACTTCAACCTCGTCGGTTCCTCCGGGACGCCCGACCGGACGCCTCGCAACCGCCGCGAAGACCTCCCCCTCGGCTCGAGGGTTCCCCTTCGTTCCCCCTGCTCCTGCTCATCTCTATGTACCACGAGAAGTCCCCGTAAAGCGACTTGCGTTTCTCGCAGACGTTCCTGTGGGATACCACGGTCGCGTCCTAAAAGGAAGTACTATAACTAAGCACTAGGGATGGTAGAGGAGGTACCTCTGCGCTGATTAGTTTCCAGAAGCGCCACAATTCCTCCCGGAGCTCCCGCAGGCACCGATCGTACGTCGTGCCCATGGTAAAACGGCAGTAAACAGCGTGATTCGAGCGACAAGTTCACTAAAAACAAGCGAAACCTCTAGAGGACAAAGTGAGGTTATGTTAAGACTCGCTTCACGAATTTTGTGTCCCATGGTCCAGAACGAAAAGTATGAACAGAAACCTAAACATTATCATTTCCTGGGCGCCTACTATGCGCTATACAAGAGGAAAGATACATTTTCGCTCTTGTTGCCCCACTAAATTCAACGTTCTCTACTTTGCGTTCCATGCAATGAACCTAACCTATAATCGAAGCCTCGTGCCAATGAAGGGCGTTTTTGTACATTCACCTGCTTCCCTCGATCAGTCTCGGCAGACGAAGTGCTCCGCCCTTACGTAATCTCCCCCCATGGGTGCGAACGTGAAGGTCCCCACCTGCGATTGGTGCCTGAGGGAAGCCCCCTCGCAGACGATCCGGGAGGAGTTATGGCGCTTCTGGAAAACAATTAGCAACGAAGTGAGTACCCATCGCGAGGGAAAAGGAAGATATTTCGTTTCGACATTTTTCCCTTTAGGACCCGACGACCGACTCCCTGAGGAGCATCTGCGACGAGTGCCGGTCGCGCTACGAAGATTTCTCGAGGCACATCGACAGGTGCAAGAGCAACGAGTCCGTATTAGACACGGTACTGTCACCCGAGAAGATCAAAGGGGAACCCACGAGCGAGGCCGAGGAGGCGCATCGTTCCCCATCGACTGAAGCAAGAGCGACGAGAGATACCGACCACGTGTGTTCGTATTGCGAGAAGACTTTCGCTTCTCCCTACAAACTCAAACGACATTTACTCATCCACGAAGCCGATAAACCCTTCGAGTGCCCGCAGTGCAGTAGACGGTTCCTCTTTTCGTACGGCTTGAAGAAACACTTGCGTTCTCACGTGAGCCGCGGAGTCGATAAACCTCTGAGGTGTTCGTACTGCGGTAAAGGCTTCGCCATCGACGTCACCTTGAAACGCCACCTGAAAATCCACACCGGCGGTAAACTCTTCGACTGTCCGTACTGCGGCAAGAGTTTCACCACCTCCAGCGCGTTGAAGGGCCACCTGCGCACCCACACGGGCGAGAAACCCTACAAGTGCCCGTACTGCGACAAGGCCTACGCGCAATCGAACGGCCTGAGGTACCACTCGCGCACCCACGAGAGGCGCCACGCCTGCCCGTCCTGCGACGAGGTCTTTATCACACCCGTCGACCTGAGGGAACACCTGCGCGCCCACGCCGACGACGGATCCTTCAAATGCCCGCGGTGCGACGGCCGCTACGCGACCCCCTCGGCGCTGCGCGCGCACCAACGCAGCCACACGGGCGACGATCGGTACAAGTGTTCGCAGTGCGGCGAGTGCTTCCCGAGACCCGTCGATCTGGACGTGCACTTCCGAAAGCACGCCGGTCAGGCGTTGTACGAGTGTTCGCGGTGCGAGCGACGGTACCTCTTCCCGCACGAACTGAAGGAACCGTCGGGAGCTTTCGTGTGTTCCGGTTGCGACGAAGGCGCTACGCGTGGCGCTCCTCTGGCGAAGGGGCGGCTGCGTACTTATTGAGGACGTCAGAGGGGAAATGACGGCACGTGAGGCGATGCTGAAATATAATGACCCGAGCTGCGGGGGGATGTGGCCGGTGAATCGTGATTTAATTGCATTTAATGCAATGTAATTAGGGATGAATGTACTTAATAATGATCGTTTCCGTAATATCTGCCTATCGATACATTTCTCGACTCTGTAACCCTCGTAATTTTTGAAATCCCGATTAGAAATATAACAAATTGCTCACCTAATTGAGGAAGCTCAGCACTGTAGCCGTAGCTGGATACGATTAAATCCACATTTTGTCGTTCCACAGTTAATGTCACCTCCGTTCGGCATCCTGAAAAACAGTCCCATCTTAGCAGAAGCTGCGCCATCAACTCCTACTTACTAGAATACATACATGCGCAATGGCTCGTATTTTGCTTATTTGTCCAACATCGAACCTTCTGTAGTAATCAAAAAAATCGCCACCGTTTCTTCCTTGCGAGAGCTACGGGCCTCCACCCGCCGATTCGCCCGGAGCAAGGAGGGTCCTTGCTCCTCCTTAGGGATCCGAGCTTTATGTCGTAGTAGGGAATTCTAGGAACTAACCAAATAGCTTGCATTATGTTCTAACTGATTTGATCTGCACTTACCTGTAGAGGCCCTTTTGCAATTCATCGAAGGTAAATAGGGGGGCTAAAGTCTGTCCCGGCGGGAATTTGAAGGAGGGGCTGACGGTAATTCCAAAGAGCCCGACACTTTTACAGAACACGGCGTCAAACCCAGGACTTCGCAGGAATGAATCACTCCAAACTTTCCGCGGTTGCCTAAAACTAACCTCAACCGCACAGAACACGAAATTTACAACCAACGTCAATGGTTTGTGTCCCATGATCTTTCATGTGTACGTTTATCGTCAAATGGTCGTTAAATTACTCCCTATGCACGTGGTACTATCCGAGTTATCTTAAGAACAATTGTATGGCTTTGGTTGGTTTAAAAGTCAGCTTCAAGTACCTTACGTTGTTACTTTATTGTTCTATACTTAAGCTGAGTTTTGTGTTCCGTGCTGGCTGAACTTATGTTGTCACAATACCCTATGATGTTGTTATTCAAAGCGTGGCGAGTTTTGATGTGTTAAAATCGTGGTTTAAAGTACTTAATCAACCAATCAAGTGCTGCCGCTTCGTCCATGGACCGTATTGAGGCGAGTACGTGCGACTGGTGCTCGGAGGGGGCGCCGGTGCGGACGATCCAGGAAAGGTTATGGCGCTTCTGGAAGATAATCAGCGCAGAGGTGAGGAGCACGCATCATTGATACAAAACTGAGAAATCCCTGGGCTTCTTACGGAAATTTTCTATTAGTACTTGCGCTATTTCACGAGGTGACCATCATTTCAGTACCCCGTCCTGGAGTCCCGTAGGAACATCTGCGAGGCCTGTGAATCACGGTACGAGGAGTTCATGGCGTACGTCGAGGCGTGTAAGGCGAACGCGTCGTTGGTGGAGAGGGTGCTGGCGCCTGGACGGGTCGAGGAGGGACCTTCGGACGATCACGTGTGCCGTCCGTCGGTCAAGGAGGAGATCCCAAGGGAGGACGAATCCGGCCCGAGCCTTTCTCGGTCGCCTTTTAAATGTTCGTACTGCGGTAAGGGTTACGTTCGGTCTAGCGATCTGACGAAGCACGTGCGACTTCACACGGGCGAGGCGGCGCTTAAATGTCCCGTCTGCGGTAAGGCTTTCACCCAGTCGGGTAATTTGAAACGGCACGTGCGCCTCCATGCGGTCGAGGTGCCTTTCAGGTGCCCCGTCTGCGATAAGACTTGCACTCGGCTCGACGGTTTGACGATGCACATGCGCGTTCACACGGGCGAACGGCCTTTTAAGTGTTCCATATGCGACAAGGTCTTTACTCAGTCCGGTAATTTGAGGACGCACATGCGGATCCATACGGGCGAGAAGCCGTTTAGGTGTACCGAGTGCGGTGAAAGTTTTACTCTTTCCGACGGTTTGAAGAAGCACATGCGCGTTCATACGGGCGAAGAGCCTTTCGTTTGCCCCATTTGTAATAAGGCTTTTACTCAGTCGGGTAGTTTGAAGGTGCACATGATCGTCCATACGGGCGAGAAGCCCTTCGAATGTTCCGTTTGTAATGCGGGGTTTAATCGATCTGGTAATTTGAACAAGCATATGCGGCTTCATACGGGTGAGAAACCTTTCAAATGTCCCGTCTGTGATAAGGCCTTCACGCTCTCCGACGGTTTGAAAATGCACATGTGCGTTCATACGGGCGAGAAGCCTTGTAAATGTCTCATATGTGATAAGACGTTTACATGGTCCGGTAATTTGAATAAGCACATGCGGCTTCATACCGGCGAGAAACCTTTCAAGTGTCCCGTCTGCGGCAAGACTTGCGCTCGTTCCGACGGTTTGAAGAAGCACATGCGCATTCATACAGGTGAGAAGCTTTGTAAGTGCTCCATCTGTGAGAAGGCCTTTACCTGCTCGAGTAATTTAAAAAAGCACGTACGGCTCCACACGGGCGAGAAACCTTTCAAGTGTCCCGTCTGTGGTAAGATCTTCAACGAATCGGCCGCCTTGAGACAGCACGTGCGCCTTCACACGGGTGAAAAGCCTTTTAAATGTTCCACCTGTGATGCGGCGTTCGCCCGGTACTGGGATTTGAAGACGCATGTGCGTCTTCATACCGGCGAAGATCCTTTCAAATGTTCCATATGCCGTAGGAGTTTCACTCGGTCCGGCGGTTTGAAGAAGCACATGCTTCGTCATACCTGCAAAGAGCCTTATTAAAGTTCCTCGTAAACAAGTACAAACGTACCGTAACACCTCAGCACCTTCCTAAGTACCCCAAGAAGCATTAAGGCTAATATGGGCGATTCAGACGAGGGCCCCTTTTGCTCAGTATCCTGATTTGAGAAATCATGCGCAGTCCTAGTTCAGAGAAGCCTCTTTATTGGTCCTCGTGCAACGTTACTTATGCGCGCGACGGTCCTCGTTAAATGTTCAAGGTGTAGCATTGCACCACTCTTAATAAATTTGTCATAAACAGACGATCTCTCGTTTAATTTAAAGAAAAACAGTTCCACATTTAATTCAAGCAGAACTACTCCATAGAGTCTAATGGCGATCGGCGCGACATCTGCATCGGATCTTTGTGTTCTGTGCCTTAGACGCGCGATTCGTGTGTTCCGTGTCAAATGTCAAATTACATCTCCATGAAGCATGTCCTTGGTTCTTAATGCGCATGTGGGCGGGAAATTAAAACCTAGGGCATTTTTTAGATTCTTACTTAACCTCCATAGAAAAATATCCGCCCATACTATGAGAGGCAGATGTACAAACTGTCATATTTGGGGGAAATGGAAAATAACTACATTAGCCGCCATATTTGGAGTGAAATAACCTCTTTTAGGAATAACCTTTGGAACCTCTCTCTCTCTCTAACACATTGGAACATACCTTATGGTACTGTGTATATTTAATGACTGCAGTTAGGGAATATTTCGATTGTGGGAAATTCTTCAGATGGTAGCAATCGATATGAGCGATATGTACAATTTTTTTAATAAACTTCTACTCGCCTAAACTGTAGTTCTGCTAATTTTCCATCGTTTCGTAGTTTTTCCCGATTTTCTTGCACTTTGGTGTTCCGTGCTAATGATTGACGTACAATTTTTGTGTTCCGTGGTGCTTTGAGGGATTTTCTGGCTTAACTGTTGTTTTGATTCAGTAATCTTAATAATATCTCGACGATGGGGGGTGCTGAGGCGAGCACTTGCGACTGGTGCCTGCGGGAGACGCCGGTAGAAACGATCCAGGAGGAATTATGGCGGTTCTGGAAGATAATCAGCGCGGAGGTGAGGAGCACACCTTGCGGAGTCCCTGTTCTTATGCCCATCTCTTCGCTTGCCAATAACAGCGTGACGAGCATGTTTTCTTCCAGGTTCCCCTCCTGGAGTCCCGTAGGAACATCTGCGAGTCCTGTAAATCGCGGTACGAGGAATTCATGACGTACGTCGAGACGTGCAAAACCCACGCCTCCTTAGTCGAGAAGGCGCTGCTGCCCCCTGGACGAGTCGGGGACGGACCTTCGAACGATCACCTGTACCGCCCGTCGGTCAAGGAAGAGGTCCTGACGGGAGACGAGTCCGGTACGGCCTTCCCTCCGTCGCCCTTTAAATGTTCGTACTGCGGTAAGGCCTACGTACGGTCTAGTAGCTTGACGAAGCACGTGCGACTTCACACGGGCGAGCCGGCGCTCAAGTGTCCCGTCTGCGACAAGGCCTTCACCCAGTCGGGTAATTTGAAACGACACGTGCGCCTCCATGCCGTCGAGGCGCCTCTCAGGTGCTCCGTCTGCGGTAAGACTTGCGCTCGGTTCGGCCGTCTGATGACGCACATGCGCGTCCACACGGGCGAACGGCCCTTCGAATGTACCGTCTGCGGTAAGGCGTTTACCCAATCCGGTAATTTGAAGACGCACATGCGGACTCATACGGGCGAGAAGCCGTTTAGATGTCCCGTCTGTGACGATAGCTTTGCTTTGTCGGACCACTTGAAGGTGCACGTGATGATTCATGCGGGCGAGAAGTCTTTCAAGTGCGTCGTCTGCGATAAGGCCTTCACGCAATCCGGTAATTTGAAAATGCACGTGCGGCTTCATACCGGCGAGAAGCCTTTCAGCTGTACCGTGTGCGATAAGACCTTCACACGGTCCGGTAATTTGAAAACGCACATGCTGCTCCATACGGGCGAGAGGCGCTTCAAGTGCCCCGTCTGCGGTAAGGCTTTCGCGCAGTCCGACGGTTTGAAAATGCACATGTGCGTCCACACGGGCGAGAAGCCTTACAAGTGTCCCGTGTGTGATAAGACCTTCGCTTGGTCCGGCAATTTGAAAAACCACATGCGCCGTCATACGGGGGAAAAGCCTTTCAAGTGCACCGTCTGCGGTAAGACTTGTACTCGGTCCGACGTTTTGAAGAAGCACGTGCTTCGCCACACGGGCGAGAAGGCCTTTAAGTGTACCGTATGCGGTAAGGCTTTTGCGCTGTCTGACGGCTTGAAGATGCACATGAGCGTCCACACGGGCGAGAAGCCTTGCAAGTGTACCTTCTGCGGTAAGGCCTTCACTTGTTCGAGTAATCTAAGAAAGCACGTACGGGTCCATACGGGCGAGAAGCCCTTCGAGTGCCCCGTCTGTGGCAAAGGTTTTAACGAATCAGCCGCCTTGAAACAGCACATGCGCCTTCACACCGGCGAGAAGCCTTTTAAATGCCCCACCTGTGGTACGGCCTTTACCCGGTCCGGCTGTTTGAAGAAGCACGTGCTTCGTCATACAGGCGAAGAGCCTCTTTAACACCCCTTATGTAATGAAACTTTAAACGTAATATATTTTAACGCCCCCTTATTACACGTCTGTAGGTGTCACCTGATCATCCGAAGTCACGTTTACGTACTTCCTTCCTGTACACGTCCACCAATCAGGGCGACCGCCCCCGTTGAACTCCTACTCCTGATAGGGCCGTTTCCGTCGCGATTTTTAGGTTAAGTTACGTCACGACGAGCATAAAACAATTTCGGAATTTTAGTGTCCTGTGGATCATACGGGCTATCTCGGTGGTTTCAGTCACATGTACGAAGATAGATGAAAAATGTTCTCTAAATTCTCGTTCCGTGATTACTTTAGTGTTCTGCGCCTGCGCCGCGTTCTATGATATTTACTGCGAATCTTTTACTAAAGATTTTTCGTTTCACACAGCGTTTACCTTATTTCGACAGGAGCGCATGCGCGTTAAGCGCTTTCAATGGCGCCATCGCTTCATGCGCATGCGTCCCCGTCGAACTCGGGTAAACGCTAAGACACTAAGAACGTTCCGCTCTTCAGTAGGTGTCAGTTGATCATCCGAAGACGATCGTCTGATGGAGCTGAACGACACGATCGTTCCGTCGTTAGGCTGGTTCCATTGTACAACCTTATTGATTGTTGTAGATGTGATCCAGGGTTTGTTATGGGTTTATTACGGCAGTCATTGGACACGGGGAGCTTCCGTCCTCTTCAAATCTGGGAAGGGCGAAGGGTGAAGACGAAAATAATGTAAGTAAAAATATTTTATTTCGTAATTTAATGAACAATCGAGCGCCCTTTGAAGTTGGACTTGAAAAGCAGTTTTCTGACTGCTTTAAATTAGTTAATTACCGAAAAAAGTGAAAAACTAGCCTCATGGCGCATGCTCAGCTTAATTGAGAGGGTCCTTAAGTCGCGTGAATGCGCATGTGCCGCCTCATGCTGCCCGATTCGCTGAAGTTCCTATTACAAACTGAACACTCGAAGGGCTTCTCACCTGTATGCGTGCGCATGTGCGCCTCCAGGGCGTGCGCCCAAGCGAAGGCCTTGTCGCAGGCGGCGCACTTGAAGGGCTTCTCGCCGGTGTGGACGCGCATGTGCGCCCCCAGGACGTTCGACCAAGCGAAGGCCTTGTCGCAAGATAAGCACTTGAAGGGCTTCTCGCCGGTGTGGACGCGCATGTGCCTCTTTAGGAGAGTAGGATAAATGAAAGCCCTACCGCAGACGGGGCACTTACAAGGCTTGTCGCCCGTATGGTGGCGCATGTGATACTTCAAAGCGCCGGAGTCTTTGCAAAGCTTACTACAGACGGGACAAGTGGAGGGCCCTTCGTCGGCGTGGATGCGCATGTGCAGTTTCACGGCACCGGATTCGTCGGAATTCTCAGTACGGATCGAACTTTCTAAAGGCCTCTCGTCTCTGTGAGTGCGCATGTGCGCTTCCAGGGCGTTCGACCAAGCGTAGGCCTTGTCGCAGGAGGTGCACTTGAAGGGCTTCTCGCCGGTGTGGACGCGCATGTGCGCTTTCAAGGCGCTCGACCAAGCGTAGGCCTTATCGCAGGAGGTGCACTTGAAGGGCTTCTCGCCGGTATGGAAGCGCATGTGCGCCTTCAAGGTGGCCGAACAGGCAAAGGCCTTGTCGCAGGAGGTGCATTTGAAGGGCTTCTCGCCGGTGTGGACGCGCATGTGCCTCTTGAGAAGGGTAGGATAAGTAAAAGCCTTATCGCAGAACGAGCATTTGTAAGGCGTCTTACCCTGCCGATTGGACCCGAAAGCTTCACCGCCCTGGACTGGACGTTTAAAACGCCCCTCGTCCGTATGAACGAGCATGTGCTTCTTCAAAATGTACGACCAGGCGAAGGCCTTATCGCAGGACGTGCACTTGAAAGGCTTCTCGCCCGTATGGGCGCGCGCGTGCCTCTTCAAATCACCGGGCCAAGTAAAAGTAGCACTACACACGGAACACTTAAAAGGCTCCTGCTTCGTATGGAGCCGCATGTGCTGCCTCAAGGCGCTACGCCAGGCGAAGGCCCGGTCGCAGCACGGGCACTTGAAGGCCCTCTCGTCGCCGTGGGTGCGCACGTGCCTCTTCAGATCGCCGGGCCGGGCGCACGCGGCGTCGCAATGGGGGCACCTTAAAGGCGACTCGGGGCCGCTCTCGACTTCCCCCGACGGTTCCTCCTTGATCAACGGGTGGCGCTCGACGTCAATCGAGGGTTCGGTCGCCAGTATCTCCTCCACGAGCGACGCGTGGGCCTTGCACGCGTCGACGTACCCCATGAACTCCTCGTACCGCGACTCGCAGGTCTCGCAGATGTTCCGGTGGGACTCCAGGGCGGGATCCTGGAAGAAAAGACGTCCGTCAGGCTCTTATTAGCAAGGGCTCCTTCTGCCCCAGGGGGTAGGAAATCTCCATAAGGTTTCTCGATTGTATTAACGCACCTCTGCGCTGATAATCTTCCAGAATCTCCATAACCTTCCCTGGATCGTCTGTACAGGCGACTCTTCGAAGCACCAGTCGCAGGTGCTCGTTTGGATATGGTTCATGGTCAAACGGGAGCGCTTGATTGATTGATTGATTGGGGGTGATTGAGCACTTTAAGCCACAACTTTTAACGAAGAAAAGGGGCTACACTTTTGATTCCAATCAAACAAGCACGGAACGCACAAATATCAATCAGCACAAGCATAGAACAGTAAAATTACCATCGAGCGCGGATTTCTATTTCGCTTTAAATCAGGCGAAGTAAGGAAGTTACTTAAGTAGATACTGTAGCAATTTCATTAGCGATGGATATGTTATAAGTACTATCTGCGAAATGATGAGAATTCTTTTCAAACCTACTTTGACGTGTTGCTAATTTTATGTTCCGTGCCTTCTCCGCTCTGTGGAGGTACGTGTGAGGTGTTTTTGTTTTGATCAATTTTTCCTTTAAGCCATGAGTGGTACTGAAGCGACCACCTGCGATTGGTGCTTACGAGGGGCTCCAGTACAGACCATCGGGGAAAAGCTGTGGCGCTTCTGGAAAACAATCAGCGCAGAGGTGATTGTACCCGTTATTAGGTTATGTCTCAATGGTACCCTGTAATAGGACCGTCCCTCTTTCAGGATCCTACGGTGGAATCCCACAGGAAGATCTGCGAGAAATGTAAGGCGCGCTACGAGGACTTCTCGACGTACATCGAGAGGTGTAAGGGCCACGAGTCCGTGATAGCCGGGATATCATCCGGCATGTACGTCAAAGAGGAGCCTTCCCTGGACATCGAGTATCATCCCTTGATCGAAAGAGGAGTCCCCTCGGAGAGAAGTTCAGATGGGGCGGACGAACCGACGGGTCGTCCGAGCGTCCCAGGTAAACCCGAAAGACCCGTAAAATTTAGAGCTAAGGGACCCTTCGAGTGTCCCCGCTGCGACAAGCTGTTCTCTCGGTCCGATTACTTGAAGCAACACGCGCTCGTCCATACGGGCGAGAGACCATTCACGTGTCCCGTCTGCGATAAGACGTTTACGCAGTGCGGCAGCTTGAGGAATCACGCCCGGCTCCATACGGGCGAGAAGCCCTTCGTGTGCTCGCGCTGCGGTAAAGCTTTCGCCGAGCCCTCCACCTTGAGACGGCACTCGCTGAGCCACACGGGCGAGAAACCCTTCAGGTGCGGGCTCTGCGGCAAAACCTTCACCGCCTCCGGCACGTTGAAGAGCCACGAGCGCACCCACACCGGCGAGAGGCCTTTCGGGTGCTCCTTCTGCGGCGCGACCTTCGCCGAATCCAGCACGTGGAGGAAGCACCTACGGAGGCACACGGGCGAGAGGCCGTTCGAGTGTTCCGTGTGTAACAAGACTTTCTCCGCGTCGAGCACCTTGAAGAACCACCGGCGCACCCATACGGGCGAGAAGCCCTTCGGGTGTCAGCTCTGCGGTAAGAGTTTCGCGGCGTCCGGCGTCCTGAAGGGGCACATGCGCCGTCACACGGGCGACAGGCCGTTCGAGTGCTCGTTCTGCGGGAAGACTTTCACCGAATCGACCAATTTGAAGGTTCATCGGCGTGTGCATACCGGCGAGAGGCCGTTCGAGTGCTCGTTGTGTAATAAGACTTTCACGCAGTCGGGGGCCTTGAAAAGTCACAAGTGCCATAAAACGTGAAGGAAGTGTCACTTCGGCTCTCGATGGGATCTGCCGCAAGCTGAAGCTTCGTTCGAGGTATTTCTCACCTATGTAACCCTCGTAATTGGAGAGATCTCAATTAAAAGATCGGCGATACAAGGGGGTTAAGTGGTAAATACCTTAGGACCTCGTGAGGACCGTGCGCGCTGAAACCGAATGCGCAGCTATACCGCGCACACGGTCTGCGCAGTCGGCTAGACCGAGTGCACCTTCCAGGTTATAATAATAACGTAACGTAACGTAGAATGAAACGTCCACTTTTACACAATAGTTATTATATTTTAAAGTACCGATTATTAAATAAAAGTAATGGGACAAACTCCAAGATAGAAAAATAGTTCAGATTTGAAGTAACGGAAGAAGTGGGGGTGATCGGTCCGAAGTAAATTGCACGACGTATACACAACTAAAGATCCTCAAGTAGAACGGAAAAATATATGACATCTTCGTGTGCCCCGTTTAAGGCGATTTAATACAACCTAATCCCTAAAAAAAAACCTATATACAGTATATGCAAATGTAAAAAGTACAAGGTCTGTCCTTTTGAGAGTTCTTATGTACATTTCCCATTAGATGTGTATAAACATTATATGTATAAAGAATACACGCACAGAGACACGCTATCACGGTTAATTCCAGATTAGGTACCAGGGGGGGGGGGGAACGGAGCCTCCGGCCCTCCCCTATGAGTCGAGATCCTCCTCCTGCTGGCTCGAGAAGTACGACACGAGGCCGCCGAACTCCCCGCCGACCTCCTCCGCGCCGCTGCCGCCCTCTTGCGGCTCCGCGTACTCCGGCGCCGGCGGCGGGGGCGGCTGCGCGCCCTCCTGGTGCGCGTGGTGGTAGCCGGCCTCCTCCGGCGGCCCCTGCTGGCCGAGGTAGTAGTAGGGGAGGCCGCCCTTCGGCGGCTGCGCGTAGCGCGGCGCGTCGATCACGTTGTACAACGGGCGATTAGGGTGCGGCGGCATGCGGGGCGCGTACGGCGGCGCGGGCGGCACCGCGCCGCCCCCCGGGTACAGCCCCCTCGCCGGCGGAGCCCCTGGAAACGAGGAGAAGGGGTTAGTGCGGGATCGACGCCGTCGCGCTCCTACCGACCTACTGCGTAGGGGGCCGCGGGCGCCCCCCCCTCGTCGTCGTCGTCGACCGGCATCACGGCGAACTGCTTCGGCCTGATCGAGCCGACGGGGAACGGGCCGGGCGCGACGTACGGCGCCTGGCCCGGCTGCAGCATCCTCGTGATCACCGACGGCGTCGGGCCGCTCTGCGAGAACGGCTGCGGCGGCGCCGCTATCTCGATGCACAGCCCGGGCTCGCCAGCGGGAGGCGGCGGCAGCGGCGGAGGCGGCGCCGCCGCCCTCTTCGCCGAGCCGAGGATCGCGATCGCCTCGTCGAGCGTCTTCTTCGCGGCGCCCCCGCCCTTCGCCGGCGAGTACTTGACTGCAAAACATACCACGCTCGTTACTGTAACGCCAACATATGGTGTATATCGTGTTGCCTACCCACTGCACCAGAGGGTCGGCAACGCTCACAGCCAAAATACGTCATGATTGCGACTAGCCTAAATCTATGCACCTTCTAGGATCTCTATCTTACTTCTCGCTTTCCGCCTCTTGGGGCTCTCGTTGCCGGCGGCCGCGGCGGCGGCCCTGCTCGCGAGCTCCTCGAACAGCGGCAGCGTCACGGCGGGCGGCTCGGACAGCTCGTCGTTGCTGTCGTCGTTCGGGGCGCCGCCGTCGCCCGAGATCGCCTCGAGCGACCTGCACAGGCTCATCAGCGGCTTCTTCGTGAAGAACAGCGACTCGGTGTGCAGCGCCGGGGGCGCGGGCGGGGGCGGCGGCGGCGGCGCCGGAGGGGGGGCCATCGGCTCCCTCCTCTTGTCGACGGCGGGGGGCGCGTCGAGCCTGCCGTTCCTGTTGTCGCCGGCGGCCTGCGGCTCGTGCGCCGTCGCCTCCCTCTCCTCGACGCCGTTGCCGACCCTCTCCTTCTCCCTCGGCGGCCCGGACGGTTTCTTTATGTAGATCTTCGGCACGACGAGCGCCCTACGGCCGCCCTCCTCCTCCTCCTCCTCCTCATCCTTGTCGCGATCCTCCTCTTCCTCTTCCTGCTCGGTCTCCTCCTTCTCGTCCTCCTCCTCCTCGTTCGCCACGAAATCCTCGTCGTTCTCGTCGTCGCTGTCGATGTACCTGTGAGGGTTACGCTTTTTGCGCTCCTGAAACGCCACCACGATAAATCAGTTTCACGCAACACACAATACACATTCAGTTTCACGCAACACACAATACGAAATTCCCCCCTATGGAGGCCACGTACCTCCTCGCTGTCTGAACCGAGCGTGTCTACGTACGTCGTCCTCTTGCCCCTCGTCCGCCTCCTGCCGGACGCCTCCTCGTCGCTCGACCCGAGGCCGCCGTACTTTATCCTCGGCTTCTTCTTGAACGTCTCGAGGTCGGAGAGCTCGTCGAGGAGGCTCTTCTTCTTCGGCTTCTTCTTCCTGCAAAAAGACGACCAGTTGCAACGTAATCGATCCGGCGCACGGCCGACCGTACCGACCCCTTCGACTTCTTCCTGCGCGCGCCCCACGACGCGTCCGACGGCTCCGAGTCGGAGTCGCTCGAGTAGCGCTTCTTCTTCTTCTTCCTCGGCGAGTCGTCGTCGTCGTCGTCGTCGTCGACTGTGGGGGGGGGAGAAGAAAATTGAGGTTAGGGTTAGTTCGAGTCGAGACCGAGGTCCTTACTGAAGTCGGCGTCGTAGCGGGAGACGCGCGCCCTCGTCGACCTCCTAACGGGGCGCAGGTTCCTACGCCTCTTCCCGCCGACGAAATCGCTGTCCTCGTCGCTGTCCTCCTCGTCGTCGAAGTCCTCGTCCTCGTCCGAGCCGCCGCTGGGGGATAATTCTATCGGTCAGGCGGGCAGTACTGCGTATCGGCCTATGGCATATTCAGCGTGCGTCTTACCTGCTGCCCCTGAAATCCTCGTCCCTCTCGTCGTCGTCCTCGCTGCTCAGATCCAGATTGGTCATCTTCCGGACCTTCTTCTTGCCCTTCTTCGGGGGCGCCCGGATCACCTCCTCCTCCTCGTCGTCGACGACGTCGGCCGCCTCCTCCTTCTTAGGCGCGTCGACGCCGCCCGGGTCCCCCTCCTCCGCCTTCCCTTCGGTCGGGCCGACCTTCTCCTCTTCCTCAGCCTTGACTATCGTCGACATGTCCTTGCCTCGGCTCTGACAGGCTGAAAAAGGCAAACCCCCCGTATAAGCCTCGATGTAAAACCTGGACCAGAGCACTCTCGCCCCCCGTAGAAGCTCCTCCCCTCACCTTTCTCCTGCTCGACCTCGGCCATCTCGTCCCTGATCGCGGACTTGATGAGCTCGTCGTACTCGTTGAACTTGTAGCTCCTCGCCTGCCTGCGCTGCCTCAGCTGGTAGATCGGCTCGTCGTCGTCGCTCGACGAGGCCGACGCCGAGGAGGCCCTGTCGCCTTCATCGTCGTCGTCGTCGAGGTCCTCCTCGTCGTCGACGTCCTCGTCGTCATCATCCTCGTCGGAGGCGCGCTGCTTCTTCTTCTTCACCTTGCGGTGCTCGTGCTCCCTAGAGGGCAGCACGTTGTTGAGGCTTATGCCGACGTAGGCGAGGCGCTCCTTCCGGCGGTCCTCGAGGTCCTTCTTCTTCAGCTGCTTGTCGTACTCGGCGAGCTTCTTGCAGAGGTTCTCGACGAGCTCCGCCTACGGTGGGTGAGAGACTGTTAAAATCCGTCGGTACTACGGAGCGGGGGGGTTACTCACGTGTTGGCACGGCGGGCAGAACCAGTCGCCCTCGGGGATGTGCAGGAGGGGCGGCCTGAGGCACGAGCAGTGCCAGCCGTTGTCGCACTTGTCGCACAGCAGCACCCACTCGGGGTGATCGGACTTGCCGCACTTCTGGCACGGCAGCTCCTCCTCCGGCTCCTCGGCCTCGCCTGTAAACGCACCGTGAAACAATACCCTCGCTCGGCGACGCCGCCACCTCACCTTCGTCCGGTTTCTTCCTCGCCGTACGGGCCCGCCTCATCGGCTGGTAGTCCTCGTCAGAGCCGATGTCGCTCTCCGGCGAGAACTCGTGGTCGGACTTGAACACCAACGGCACGTCCTCCTCCTCGTACTCCTCGACCTCGTCCTCCTCCTCCTCGGCCTCGCTCGACTCGCTGCTCGAGCGCCACGTCCACTTGTCGTCGAGCACGGGCGGCTTCTCCTTCCTGCGCTTCTTGCGCGAGGCGCCCTTGGCCGGCGGCGGAGGCGTCGAAGGCGGCGACTCGTCCTTCGACGCCTTCTTCTTCGACGGAGCCTGAAACGACCACACATTGCTTACACGGTAACGGTACACCCTAACCTATTACAAAGCGCGCATGCGCGGACCGGTACGGTTCCTTATCTGGGTAGATCGTTAGGCGACCCGATGGTCTAACACTTACGCTCTCCTCCGGCTTGGGCTCCTTCTCCTTCTTCTCCTTCCGGGTCTCGAGGCTCTCTTTTATCTTCAGCTGCGCCAGCCTCCTCGACTGTCTTATCGGGGCTGCGGGCAGGTACTCCGGTATAACCAGGCCGGCCAGAATTCGAGCTGGAAATTCCAGAAGGATCAGTCGGTTTACATTTAAAACGAGGACCTAATACGGACAGTACCGGGATAGTGACTAGAGGGACCGGTTACGGTTCCCGATACGAATTATCTTACTAATGCATCGAGACATACCGTGTTTCCCCTTGGAGCCCTTCTTCCTTCCGGGCTTCGCCTTCGGCGGCGCCTCCTCCTCCTCCTCCTCGTCCTCCGGCTTCTCGCTCTCCTCGTCGACGCCCTCGCTGCTGCTCGCCCCTTTCCGCCTCTCCTCCTCGACGCTCCTGCGCAGCTTCGCGTTCGCCTGCCTTCGCCCCTTCAGCTTCATCCTCTTTCCCGAACCGGCGCCGCCCGCCGCCGGCCCGCCGGGGCTCGTCTCGCGCCCCCTCTTCCTCAGCTTCCGGGCGGCCGGTATGACCGGTATCGGCGGCGGGCTCGACGACTCGTTATAGTCGAGCGAGAGCGTCGAGAGGCTCAGCGCGGGCCTCGCCGCCTCGCCCTCCTCGGGCTCGTCCTCCCGGGCCGGTTCCCTCGGGGCTTTCTTGTTCCTGAAGGAGCGCAGCGAGGTCCTGGTCGCGTTCGACTCGTCTGGCGGTTTCGGTCCCTCTGGTCTGTCTTCGGGCTCCTCCTCGACCTTCGTCGCTGGCTCGTCGGCGTCGACCGTCTCTTCTACGTCGTCTTTGGCTTCTTCGGGAGGTCGCTGCCGCTGGTCGTCCTGCTCGACCGGCTCTTCGGGCCCGCAAACGTAGGCGACCTTCTTCACGCACGGCTCCTCCGCCGCCTCCGTCCTTGCCTCGTCGACGGTGTTGTTCTGGCCGAACTCGACGGTGACGGAGGCGATGTTGTTCTTCACGGGCGAGCCGAAGAAGAACACGGGCGTCTTCTTCTCGACGGGCCTGCCCTCGTCCCCCTCAGTCTTCTTCTCCTCCTCCTCCTTGTTATTGTCGAGCGTCTCGACCGGCTTGTCGCCGTTGCCGGTCTCGCAGTCCCTGCCCGAGCCCTCGCCGCTCACGTACAGCACGGGCTCCTCGATCGCCTCGCCGACTATCGGCGACGCGCCCTCCACTCGAGGCTTCTTCGCCTCGTTCGCCCCCTCCGGCCCGTCCCGCCTCGGGCTCTTCTTCTTGGCAACATCGGGCTCGGGCGGCTCCTCTCTCCTCATCGACAGGTCCTGCGCCTCCTCTTCGACCGGCGCCTCCTCCTCCTCCTCAGTCAGTGCCTCGTCCTCCTCTTCGACCGGCCCCTTCTCTTCCTCCTTCGGCCCCTTCTCCTCCTCCTCGACCGGCTCCTTCTCCTCCTTTTCCTCGACCAGCCCCTTCACCTCCTTCTCCTCCTTTTCCTCGACCGGCCCTTTCTCCTCCTCCTCCTCCTCGACCGGCCCCTTCTCCTCCTCCTCAACCGTCTTCTTCTCCTCTACGGGCCCCTTCTCCTTCTCCTCCCCCTCCTCCTCCTGCTGGCCGGTGTCGACGACGGCGACGGGCCTCTCGCTCAGCGAGTTGCTGTCCTCGTTGGCGGCCGAGTCGGAGCTGGCGAACTTGGCGTCGCCGTCGCTCAGCTTGTCGATGAGCGAGACGAGGCTCGCCCGGTCGCTCGCTATGAGCGTCCACGTCTCCTCGTCGAGGTCCTCCTTGTAGACGCGTATCTGGTAGTTGTCGTCCGAGTGGAACCAATAGGCGTGGCCGGAGCTGTCCCTGCCGAGAGGCTGCGAGCGCAGCTCAGCGGCGGACATCCTGTTGATCTCGTTCTTGAACTTGACGTGATGGTCGAACTGCATCTCGAGCAGCTCCTGTCGACAAGCGTCGTGATCACTTAACCTACCAAGAGCCTATCATATTGATTTACCTTGAGCACGCGGACCTTCGACGAGAGCTTCGCCTTCTTGAAGCCGAACCTCTCGATCTCCCACGCGTCCTGCGTGCTGAACCTGTGGCAGACGGTCACGAGGCACTTCTCCCATCTGTCCGGCTTGACGGTGCTCTTGACCTTCCTCAGGAGCTTCACGAACAGCGCGACCAGCTCCTCGGCCACTGAAACGGAACCAACAATGAGTCCGGTACCGTCGTAACGGCGATACGCCTCAGCGGGTATAGCACCAGCTTAGGGACTTTTGACTAGCTTAGCTTCGCTCATCAACTGACTTAACTGACTAAAATTACGACCGATCGACCGCCACAGTCGTCGAGTAATGATTCTGCCGACTCACCGCAATGACCGCTGGTGCATATTAGGGTGGGACGTGTGGAGAAACGTATGAGCTAAGGAGAACCCATGCGGTTACGGTCAAGGAAACTGGCTAGGACCGGGTAAGCAAAGCGGGACGCAACGGAAGAACCTGGAGAGGATCGGGGGATTCCTGCGGGTCACGCGAACGGTCAATGCGGAGCCGAGGCGCCCCCGGCGAGCCTCGCTCAGCCGTAGCGGAGCGAGGGGGCCGAAAGTGGGTTACCTCTGTCGGTGTCCTCGAGCATCTGCCGCAGCTCGGCGAAGTCGACGTCGGCGAGGCCGCACCGCTTGCCGAACTTCTCGAGGAAGGCGCAGACGACGGCGAAGTTCGGGTCGCACTCGCAGCTCGCGTCGACGTCGGACGCCATCTTCCGGGGGGGCGGCGTCTCGCCGCTACGGCCGCGGCGCCATGCCCGTCCCGTCTCTTCGCGTGCTCTCCCTCGGTCTCGGGCTCGATCGCGGGCGGGGGGGCCCAAACGTACGGTCTCGTCGCGGATCACAGCGGTTCGTTCGACGATCGAACGATGCGGGTCGCCATTTAATGTGTTTAGAAGCACGGGACGAGAAACGTCAAGCGCGGGACGGCCGGAGTCGCGTCGGCGTCCCGCGGTCGGGGACGATCCGTCGGGTACGTCAGCGAGCGGCGGGTATCCCGAGGGACGATCTTACCAGCCCTCGGGGGAACGAAACGACCTAGTCACTTTACGTCAAATCGGCACAGAACTTGAAAATGCATGTGTTTAGACGTACGATGTCGCGTCGGCGTTCCGCGATCGAAACGACGGGCACGTTCCGTCAGGTTCGTCAGGAAGCGGCGGATATCCCGAGGGATGATCCTCCTACTCTCAGAGGAACAAAACGCTGTAGTCACTTTACGTCAAATCAGCACGGAACATGAAAACCCGTACGGTAGGTGCATATGTCATGTCATTCGTGCAGGTCAACGTTGGTTGCATAACTACTTAGAAAAAGGAGTGTTCGTTTTCTTTGCACTACTGATTCGTGTCGTAAGGGGCTCGTCCAGGATTTATTTAAGACTGTAGAATTGGTTGAACGCGCAAAATGAAAGCTCTATTAAGGCTTGATCTAGAATTATGAGTCATATAAATAAATCAGATTATCAACAGAACACGTCACCGTTAATCATCTTCTGCGTCGATTATCGCGCCTCGAGAAAAATAATTATCTTATCGACATTCCATTAGTTTAATGACGTTGTGAAATATTTTCTTTGTTATCTATCAGTTTAAATTTGTTATATCCTTATTGATATTATCAATTACTATTGACAAACAATTTTAAGGTAAGTGCCAGTCATTGTGAGTAATAACTATTAAATTTAGATAACGTTGAGATTTTTTTTGGGGGGGGATTTATCATATGCAATAAAAACAATCGAGCCATTTAGATTCATGGTGAATTCTAATTACGGTGATAAATTTGTCGGAAAGTTTTGGATTAATATTGATTCAATTACAACGTGCAACGCAGCGTTGAAGGTGCGCAGCAAATACTTACGTACAGGACCGCTTGAGCACTTTTAGATTTTTTAAACTGTTATACTACCACTAATAAGATATTTAAACAGGTTATAATGTATCACAGAGACAAAGACGCGCTTATACTTTGTTCCCTTTATTAAAATTGAAGATGTATTCGATTACAATGCAGTGATTCATTAATATAGCTTCTAAAAATATGATTAATGCATGGCGTCCACTCATTGGTGCTTTTGAACAGTCGTATGTTCCATGATTTTGTGTTTCGTGGTAGCCGCCATTTTATACGGTCCTATGTCAAAACTGTCATGCGTCATTTGAGATTCCTATTGTTTACAGTGCTGGATTTGTATTAATTCCTTCACTGTTTGAGCGTTTTCTTCAAATTTTCTCATACTTGCAATACAGACGGTACCGTGGTTTTACCATGAGCGTTACTAAAACGGCGAGCTGCGATTGGTGCCTACGAGTGGCACCCGTGAGGACCATCCAGGAGAAGTTATGGCGCTTCTGGAAGACGATCAGCGACGAGGTAAATTCCAGAACCTTTAGTCACGAGCTCGCCCTATAGTCGAAGCTTTCCAGGATCCGACCGCGGCGCACCGCAGGGACATCTGCGACGAGTGCCGGAACCGCTACCGGGACTTCTCCCGATACGTCGAGAGGTGCAAGACCAACGCGTCCATAGTGGACGAAGTCCTATCCGGGCGGCGCGTCAAGGTAGAACGCGTCCCAGAGGACACCGCGGGGGTACCGTCATCGGGCGGGACCGACTTCACTTGCCAGTACTGCGGCAAGACCTACCGACACTACTACTTGCTGAAGCTCCACTCGCGCGTCCACACGGCCGAGAGGCGCTTCAAGTGCCCCGTCTGCGAGCGGGCGTTCGCGAAGCCGAGCGACCTGAAGCGGCACGCGCTCGTCCACTCTGGCGAGAAACCCTTCGAGTGCTCGTACTGCGACAGCAGCTTCACCCACTCGTTCAACCTGAAGTCGCACCTGCGGCTCCACACCGGCGAGAGGCTCTTCAAGTGCGTCCACTGCGATAAGACTTTCACCATGGCGAACGCGCTGAAGCTGCACGTGCACACCCACACGGGCGAGAAGCCGTTCGGGTGCCCGTCGTGCGACCGGACCTTCAACCACCCGAGCCACCTGAAGCGCCACGTGCGCGCCCACGGCGACGGGCGACGCTTCAAGTGCTCCCTGTGCAACAAGGCCTTCGGCGAACCCGGCCCGTTCAGGGCGCACGTGCGCGAGCACATCGGCGACCGGGCCTTCAGGTGTCCCTACTGCGCCATGACGTTCACGCGGTCTGGCACCTTGGAGAGCCACCGGCGGCTGCACGTCGGCGAGAGACCTTACGTGTGCCTGCTGTGCGACGAGAACTTCGCCGAGCCCGACGGCCTGACGGGTCACGCGTGCGCGATTTGAGGTCGCGATGCGCGAACGGCGCTGCGCGCGCGCGGATCGAGCTTTTCTAGCGGGTATCAGGAAAACAGGTACGGCGCGTTATGCAATGTATTTTGTAAAAATACCAACAATACAATCGTTATTTCTGCAAGTTAGTTTAAAAAAAAAATGCAAATAACTATACACAATTATATACACAATATAATTCGTTGTTAAGGGCAGCACTCTCGGGGGTAGCATCCTATGGATACGATAATAATAAAAAAATAATACAAAACGTAAATAATAATAATAAAAAAAAAGGAAGAAACTTGAACGTACAACTCCGCTTTAAATCCTTTCATTAATAACAATTAACAAATATATATACATATACTTTTATGTAAATAATTATATATATATGTATATATAATACAAGACACTAGGTTAAGAGCACTTAGTGTAAAGGCAGGACAAGAAAAAACAAAAAATATATATATAGAGAGAATGGAAAATAAAATGATAAAAAAATAAATAACACGAATATGATATACTTATAGTGTGTGAAAGAGAGAGAGATGAAACTCCGAGACGAGGAAAGCATCCTAGCTGAAACACCTGAAACAAACGAGACGAATGTAGGCAACCAGCGATTCCACCGCCGCCCATCGGACCCGTTTAAGGATCTTCAGCACGGTCCACGGCAGGTAGTTCGCCGGCGTTTACCTTATTTTTGAGCGGTCGGACTCCATTGAGCGTGCGCGCGCGCGCGCGCGCCTCAGACCTCGTCGACGGCCATGCGCGCGGCGGCGGCCGGCTTCGCGTTGAGGCCGTCGCCGTCCTCGTCCGGGTTGGCGGGCGCCGCCGCCGCCGCCGTCGCGGCGAGCTTGCCGTTCGCCGCCTCGAGCGCCCTTATGCGGTTCTCGTGCTTCACTATCATCGCCTTCAGCTTGCGGATCTCGTCGGCGAACTCCTGCAGCGCCTTGTCCTGCAACAAACGCGATTAGATCAGTCCCCACGTTCCAGGACGTTCCAGAAACCGGAAAGGGACGCCCTGGGACCCATAAGCGACGACCTCGTTACGCCGCCTAACGACATAATAACGATAATCGACCGCCATTACCGCATCCTCTGCTAAACGTACCGTCGAAGCGTGTAACCTCCTCGTTTATATACCCGGCCGAGCGGGAAGATCCCCCGTCAGATAGACGCGATGTACCTGGCGACGCTGCTGCTGGTGATGCTGCGCGAGGCCGCGCCGGTACGCACGCGCCGCGCGCACGCGCGCCGATCTTTCATCCTCCCCCGTTTTCCAGGAGAGGACGTACGCGATGGACGTCGAGACGGTGAGGAACTGCGTCGGCGCCGAGTACGAGCGCCTCGAGAGCCGCTACGAGAACATCAGGTTCGTCAAGATCAACCGCACGACGAAGGCGCTCAGCTACGAGATCGACTTCAAGAGGCCGTTCGACGAGAACGTCGGGGTTAGTGAGATGAAGCTGAGAAAAATCGCCGTTGCACGTTACTCCCGATCGGTTTCCAAGCGGTCCTCGGACGGGAACGTCGGAATTACGACGTCCACCTCTGTAAAACTGTCATTGCACGTTACTCCCGATTTTTTTCCGATCGATTTCAAGCTGTTTTTCGACGAGAACGTCGAAATTACTACGTCCAGCTTTGTAAAACTGTCATTGCACGTTACTCCCGATTTTTTTCCGATCGATTTCAAGCGGTTTTTCGACGAGAACGTCGAAATTACTACGTCCAGCTTTGTAAAACTGTCATTGCACGTTACTCCCGATTTTTTCCGATCGATTTCAAGCGGTTTTTCGACGAGAACGTCGAAATTACTACGTCCAGCTTTGTAAAACTGTCATTGCACGTTACTCTCGATTTTTTCCCGATCGATTTCAAGCGGTTTTTCGACGAGAACGTCGAAATTACTACGTCCAGCTTTGTAAAACTGTCATTGCACGTTACTCCCGATTTTTTCCGATCGATTTCAAGCGGTTTTTCGACGAGAACGTCGAAATTACTACGTCCAGCTTTGTAAAACTGTCATTGCACGTTACTCCCGATTTTTTCCGATCGATTTCAAGCGGTTTTTCGACGAGAACGTCGAAATTACTACGTCCAGCTTTGTAAAACTGTCATTGCACGTTACTCTCGATATTTTCCCGATCGATTTCAAGCGGTTTTTCGACGAGAACGTCGAAATTACTACGTCCAGCTTTGTAAAACTGTCATTGCACGTTACTCCCGATTTTTTCCGATCGATTTCAAGCGGTTTTTCGACGAGAACGTCGAAATTACTACGTCCAGCTTTGTAAAACTGTCATTGCACGTTACTCCCGATTTTTTTCCGATCGATTTCAAGCGGTTTTTCGACGAGAACGTCGAAATTACTACGTCCAGCTTTGTAAAACTGTCATTGCACGTTACTCCCGATTTTTTCCGATCGATTTCAAGCGGTTTTTCGACGAGAACGTCGAAATTACTACGTCCAGCTTTGTAAAACTGTCATTGCACGTTACTCCCGATTTTCTCCGATCGACTTCAAGGGACCATTCGATGTGAGTAGGTCTGCGTTGCTTCCAAAACGAGTAAAAAATCGTCATTGCACGTTATTCCCGACTAATTTCAAGCGGTCTTTCGACGAGAACGTCGGAATTAGTAGGTCCACCTCTGTAAAACAGTTATTGCACGTTACTCCCGATTTTCCCCGATCGACTCCAAGAGACCCTTCGATGAGAGTAAGTCGAGTAAAAAATTGTCATTGCACGTTACTCCCGATTTCCCCCGAACGACCCCAAGAGACCCTCCGACCCGCGTCGCTCCCGAAAAAAATCCCGCCTCGGAAAAAATTTTCATTGCACGTTATTCCCAATTCGCGGTTCAAGCGGGGCCGCGGAGGTGAATCTGGCAGAGAATCCCTTTTCCAGACGAGCCTCGAGCTGGCGAAGTGGACGAGCGCCGGATGGACGACGTTGCCGTTCCTGCCGGTGGTGCCGAACGCCTGCGAGGTGTACCTCAGGAGCTTCCGTTCGACCTTCCTGCGGTACGCGAGCCACATGAACCTCGAGCGCCCCGACAAGTGCCCGTGGCCCGCGGTAAGCCACCCCGAACACTCGATCTAGCTAGCCGGTTTAGACCATACTCACGTTTTTAATTCGAATCATAACACTCGACCTAGCTAGCCGGTATAGACTCCGATTATACTCTCATCTCAACACTCGATCTAGCTAGCCGGTTTAGACTTCGATTATACTCGGATTTTCAATCTATATCATCTCAACACTCGATCTAGCTAGCCGATTTAGACTCCGATTATACTCTTATCTCAGCACTCGATCTAGCTAGCCGGTTTAGACTCGGATTATCCTCTGATTTTCAATCCAAATTCTCTCAACACTCGATCTAGCTAGCCGGTTTAGACTTCGATTATACTCGGATTTTCAATCTATATCATCTCAACACTCGATCTAGCTAGCCGGTTTAGACTCCGATTATACTCTTATCTCAACACTCGATCTAGCTAGCCGGTTTAGACTCGGATTATCCTCTGATTTTCAACCCAAATCATCCCATCACTCGACCTAGCTAGCCGATTTAGACTCGGATTACGCTCTGATTTTCAATCCAAATCATCTCGACACTCGATCTAGCTAGCCGGTATCGCTCACTTCCACTGCGCAGAATCTCGATTTTCGACTTTTCCAGCAGCAGAGGTACGTGATGAAGAACTTCATATTCAACTTCGACTCCGGGTTCAACTTCCCGTTGGCGGGACGCTTCAGGACGCGCGTCAAGACGATCGAGATGAGGGGGAAGAGGCTGACGTCGTGCATGGAGACGATCGCCAGCATGAGGGAGACCGTCAATTGAGCGTAATGTTTAAAACCGTCACGTACAGAAATAAAATTGGATGGCATTATCGACGTTTCGCGGGGTAACGCCAAATGGAACGGGGATCGACGCAGAGACGCTTTTGAAATGGTCGCGCCGATGATTCTACGTCGGTGACGCCCATTGAATGTTTTAGCCACGCCCCTCACGCGCGAAAACGATTGGCGGTCCCTTTTCTATTTGGCTTTTCCTCTAAAGGCGCGATTTTATTGTATTTCCACATTATTGAAGGTGTTCCAGATTTTTCCATGGTCCTCTGGGACGTCCTGGAATGCTTCGGAAAGCTCCTGTTTCCAGAACGTCCTATAATGTTACAGGATGTTCGAAAAGTCCCTGGAGCGTCGAGGCGGTTCCAGGATGTTCCAGACGGTTATGAACCATACAAGGGACTTCCTGCTTAGAGAAGGTTTCTAAAATGCCCTGGAATGTACCAGGGATGACTATTCCAGGACAGCTCCAAAATTCTCTAAAATGTCCCAGAATTTTACGGGCGCTTTTAGAAGGTTCGAGATTATTCCAGGAAACCGTAAAATGTTCCAGGTTTTTCCATGATCCTCCGGGACGTCCTGGAATGCTTCGGCAGGTTCCTGTTTCAAGAACGTTCTATAATGTTCCAGGATGTTCCAGACGATCATGGACCATTGAACGAATTTCCCGTTTCGAAAAGGTTCCAAAATCTTCCAGAAATGACTATCCCAGGATAGCTCCAGAATTTTCTAAAATATCCCAGAGTTTTATGGGCGCTTTTAAAAGGTTCGAGAATGTTGCTGAATATCGTAAAACGTTCCAGGTTGTTCCATGATCCTCCGGGACGTCCTGGAATTCCTCGGCGTTCCTCAGAATTCCGGAATATTCTATAATGTTCCGGGATGTCCGAGCCTCTTCACGTTCCGGAATATTCCAGGATGTTCAAGATGATCATGGACTATTGAAGGGACTTCCTGCTTCGAAAAGGTTCCAAAATCTTCCAGAAATGACTTCCAGGATAGCTCCAGAAAGTTCTAAAATGTCACAGAATTCTATGTGAATGTTCCAGAATATCTTAAAATACTCGAGATTGTTCCAGGATCATCCGGGACGTTCTACAATGCTTTAGGGAGTTATCCAGGAAATAATCCCAGATTATTACAGGAATTTGCCTTATGGAACGTTCGACGAAGCTCCGAACCAAGCCTAAAACGACCGAAAACGATAAGCACGTAACGTTCCAGGATATTCCAGGAGGCACGTTCCAGACCGCATTCGGAGCTTCGAGGGACTCGTCGACCCGGGACGTCGACGCCACTCCCGACCGCCTATCCCCAGTCCGTGTACTCACCGACACTCCCTGATTGGCCGCGGACTTGCTCCCCTTCGGCGGTATCTTATCGAGCACGTTCGACCTCCTCGACACCGACAGCGACGACTTGGACTCTGGCGGCTTGTAGCCGTCCTTGAGCGAGATGAGGATCGGCTCGGCGTCCTTGCCGGACATCCACTCCTCGCACGTCTGCGCAGCCGTGTCGCCGACCGTGTCCGGGTAGAGGTCCTCCTGGAACAGCTCCGACTTGCGCGGCACCGTCATCGTTATCACCTGCGCAACACGATACGTTAGTCGGGGTGGGGAGGAAAGGTCGGGGCGTCGCTGCCGACCTGGCACAGCCCGGAGTTGTTCAGCCGGTAGAAACGGGAGATCTCGCAGGAGGTGACGTCGCAGCCCCTCTTCGGCATCATGCCGATGCCGCGCTGCGGGTCGGGCGTCTGGAAGGTGTTGATGTAGTGCACGAACGGCGGCTCGGGCGTTATCTCGAAGTACCTACGAGAGGGGGCGCGGTTAGTGCGAAGGTCGGTCCGGGCCCGGCGGGACTCACCTGATGACGGAGTCGCCCTTGCCGCAGAGGTAGACGAGGTTCGTGTCCGGGTCGTACAGTGGGAACATGACGCCGTTGGACGTGTCGAGCTCGACCATGACGATCGGCTCGTCGAGGCAGTCGGGCGTCCTGAGGCTGTACTGCCGTTCGGACATCTTGGAGAAGCCCGTCGTGAAGACGAGGCCGTGCCTCAGGAAGATCGCGCGCGTCGCCTTCGAGCCCTCGTGGCACGTCGCCTCGGCCTCGACCTCGCCCGTCCTCGGGTTGATTATGCGGATCTTCTTGTCCTTGCACGTCGTCAGCAGCTTCGAGCCGTCCCAGTTGAAGCAGGCGCTGTACACGATGTCCGGGTGGCAGTCGAGCTCGACGAGCGCCTCGCCCTGCCCTGCGAACAAAACGGGCGGTCTCGACGCGAACGAGGCTACGTGGCTAGAGTCCGCTTACCGACGTTCCATATGACGACCTGGTTGTCGCTGCCGGCGGTCAGCAGGACGTTCTGGGCGGTCGGGTGCCACAGCACGAGGCCGACGCGCCGCTGGTGGTAGACGAGGTCGACGACGGGCTCGGTGAGGGTCTTGTGCAGCCCGCCGTCCGGTATGTGCCACACCTTGACGACGCAGTCCTCGGAGCCGCTCGCTATCACGTTGTCGTTGTGCGGGCACCAGGCGATGTCGAGGACGGGGCCCTTGTGGCCGCCGACGAGCGGGTGGTCGGCGGCTATCCGACCCACCTACGACAGAGAGACAGAGAGAGAGAGAGAGAGGGGAGTGGTAAACAAAACAGATAGGCGAGTCAACGCTCCGCCGCCGCGTCCAGAAATATCCCCTGACTCACGGCCTGGCAGCGTTCCAGGGGAACGTTTCCAGGACGCTTCGGGCAGGTCCGCCCCCAAGGACGCGCCGTCGCTATAGTTAGCCGCGGCGCGCTATAAATAGGCGAAAGGGGGGCGTCGCGTACCTTATTGTGCGGCAGGACGATGAAGGCGCCCCCGCCGGCGCTCTCGACGATGATCGCCAGGAACTTCGGGTTGACGGCGCAGAACGTCGAGTCCCACGAGCTCTTCGACACCCTTATGTTGTCGTAGCACTGCTCGCGCTTCAGCGCCTGCCCGTACACGTGCCTGAACTTCGAGCTGCGGACCACGCGGAAGGACATCTGCGGAGAAGAGAAACGCTCGCACGTACACGGGACATAACCTAGAAATCGCGACGGCGCTCGCGCTCACCTTTCAGCTGTCGTCGTCGTGTTGTCGAGAGCGTCGCTTCGCACTTGCATTTAGGGAGGATTTTTCACACGGGACTCATCGCTGGTCCACTTAATACTGGAGAAATCCCATATTTGGTTATGGGGAGAGAGAGTGAAACGTCAAACGTTGTTGCCGCTGGCACGGGACGCTAAACCGCGGCACGGGACGAGAAAACGGCGCGCTGCCAACCCGCGGGACCGAAAAGTTCCGGCGCTCGACGCGGACTCGATTTCGATCGATCGCACTAGAGAGTAACGTAAAACCTCACATCCCGACCCCCTCCGTTAGTAAAAGTAGAAGAACCCACCTTCATCACCTATTTCTCTCGAAAATATTCAGGGCGTCTTCTGATTGGTCGAACACAACTCTACGCGTCACGTTGGTGCGTAACGACCAATGGCGGGAGTTTCTGCTCAGGACTCGACAGCAACAACAGGACAATACCCTATGCTCAACAGTACAATACCTGGATCCTCTCCAGGATGACCTTGGTAGACTCTCCTGGACGCTTCTGGATTATCCCGTAATATCCCACATCCCCGGGAGAGTTCTGTGGAAACGGAGGGCATCAGGAGCTCCTCGGAATTACCCAGGATTGTCGAGAAATTCTCGATTCCTACCGCTACGGTTCCAGGAATTTATGAAAGCTTCTGGAAAACTTTAGGGAATTTTATGTTAGAAACATTAGAATTTCTGGAAAAAATCCCCTGGAACCGTTCCAGTTTTTTCTTAAGAACAGAGACGATGCAGGTAGTTTTTTGGGACTTCTGGAAAATGTTCCTGTTTGTTATAGGAGTGATTCTACCGTTCCAGGATTTTATAATGCTCTTTGGATCTTTTAGAAAAATAGTAGTTTTTCGTAAAAGCGTCCAACAATCTGGAATTATGGGGATACCTTTCCAGAATTTTCTGCAGAGCGCTTCGACGATACGGTAAGTCTTTAAGTAAATACACGCTTGTCCCACTTGCAGTTGAGTGCGTGACCACCTTAAGTCCCGGCTTATCGCGCCGCGTGGGTTATGAGATAGGACGGTTCAAATGTTTAAGCGCACTTAAAACGACTCGATAAGCAATCCGGACTTAAGTAGCTCCGGGCGGTGACGGCGCGCGCACGACCTCGACCTTTCCGATACCGCTTATCTGACACGAGGCATTTCTAGTCGCGATGCCGAGACCATCGGTGCTGATAATCGGCGCAGGCGCATCCGGGATAGCCGCGTACTCGAGGCTCCTCGGGAGCGGCGCCCCCTTCGACGTGCGCCTCCTGGAGGCCGAGGGGAGGATCGGCGGCAGGATTCGCTCCGTGGAGTTCGGGGGTAGCGTCGTCGACCTCGGGGGCCAGTGGGTGCACGGCGAGCGCGGCAACGTCGTCTACGAGATGGTGAAGGACCTGGACCTGCTGAGCCCCTCCTTCAACGCCTACGACGATTTGACCTTCTACGCCTCCGACGGTCGCGTGCTGGAGAAGAGCGCGACCGACGAGCTCTTCGAGATCGGCGGTCGGATCCTGAACGACGCGGAGGGGGCGCGCCGGGCCTCCGGGACCTTCGGGGAGTACTTCGTCAGGAGGTAACCTCGCCCGCTCGTTCCCCCAGGAGCTCATCCCGTTCTTCCCACAGGTTCGACGAAGAGATCGCCGGGACTAGGCCGGAGGTGCGGGAGTTGTCCGACCTGGTGCTGCAGTGGCTCAACAAGTTCTTCCTGTGCCTGGACCCGGCGAAGTCCTGGCACGACGTCCCGACGGTCGGGCCCTTCGTGTTCGAGAGGCGCGAGGGGAACCAGCAGCTCAACTGGAGGGACAAGGGGTACCGGACCATCCTGGACGTCCTACTGGTAAGGGCTTCCTTATTCCACAAGGAAAAGAAATTTGGAAAAATTTTCAAAGAAAACAACAAAAAATCCTGTTAGGATGGAGAGACAGTGGTATTCCATGCTATGATCATAGTTACTTATGGTGCCCTTCCCGGATTTTAAGGGACACCCAATTTTCTCTCCGATTTCCAGTACAAATATATTACGGCTTCCAGAAAAAATTCCCGGATCCGAGCAAAGGCCTCCCGATCGAGCAGTCGCTGCACCTCAACAAGGAAGTCACTAGGATCGCATGGGACAACCCCGGCACCGCCAAGGTGGAGGTGCGCTGCTCGGACGGTTCCGCCTTCGAGGCGGACCACTGCATCCTCACGGTCTCCCTGGGGGTCCTGCAGGCGAAGCGCGACACCCTCTTCGACCCCCCCCTGCCGGCCTTCAAGTCCAAGGCGATAACCTCCATGAGCATCGGCGTCGCGAACAAGATCCTCCTGCTCTTCCCTGAGAAATGGTGGCCGGACGACCTCAAGGGGTTCAGCCTGTGCTGGACCGAGGAAGACAGGCTGAAGCTCAAGGGGGAGGTCCCCCACTTCGAACCCTCGTACCGGGGTAGGTCGTGGGTGGAGGACATCTTCGGGTTCTACGTCATCGACAGCCACCGGAGGGTGCTGCTGGGGTGGATCACCGGGCAGCTGGCCGGGGAAGTGGAGGAGCTCCCCGACGACGTCGTCGTCGAGAACTGCGTGTACCTTCTCAGGAAATTCCTGAGGGGAAGGTACGAGGTGCCGGACCCGGAGGCGGTGCTCAGGTGAGATATCCCGATCGAGTAGGGATCATAAAAGAATCGACCAGCTTCGCCCCCTCGAGGCGAGCCACTAACCCATTTCGAGCCTCATTTTTCGAGTTTTTCCAGATCAAAGTGGAAGACGAACGCGCACTTCAACGGCGCATACAGCTACTACGGCGTCGCGCAGCACGCCGAGGGCGTCGCGACGGAGGATCTGATTCGCCCGGTCGAGTCCTCGGGGGGCAGGGAGGTGCTGCTGTTCGCCGGGGAGGCGACCAATCCGACGCGTTTCTCGTCGGTCGACGGCGCCATAGAGACCGGCTACAGGGAAGCCGACCGGTTGATCGCACTCTATATGTGAGGAGAGAAGACCGTCCGCCATTGGCGAATTTACTTGTACTTATTGGCCGTGATTAAAGTCTTGACGGCGCTGGCTCGGCGTTAGTTTCATTCGTTAGTTCGTGTGCCGCCCTGTAGGCGAAGAGGCGCGTCGAGCGCAGTGGAATTAATTTATTTCCATTAGCCGAGTGACACGTTTGTCGAGCATTAATAGAACGGTCGACGTGGTAGGAGAGCAAAAGGAGAGCACAGGTGAGTGTTTACGTGCGATTAAAGCGCCTTTGACGATTAGTAAATGTGTACACGTACGAGTAGAGTTGACGTTGCGCTTTGAAAAGGAGTTATATGGGCATTTTGTATGGGAAAATTTCGTATTAACGCCGCCATAAGGAATTATTACTCCGTCATGGAAGGTCGGTAGAAAAGTGGTCGCAACTCCCAAATTCCTTCATAAAAAGAGTTGAACTTCACGGGACTTCTTAAGGACAGTCCACAGAACACCCTTACCGAGTTTGATCGAAATCGAAATTTCCATTATTTTTTTACCGATTTTTGAAGTTGCATTAAGGCGAGTAATCACGTAGGTACGATGCCAGTTTGGTAGAAAAGTGGTCACAACTCCTAAACTCCTTCATGAAAAGAGTTGAACTTCACGGGACTTCTTAAGGACAGTCCACAGAACACCCTTACCGAGTTTGATCGAAATCGAAATTTCCATTATTTTTTTACCGATTTTTGAAGTTGCGTTAAGGCGAGTAATCACATAGATCACAGTAATCACACAGTTTGGTAGAAAAGTGGTCACAACTCCTAAACTCCTTCATGAAAAGAGTTGAACTTCACGGGACTTCTTAAGGACAGTCCACAAAACACCCTTACCGAGTTTGATCGAAATCGAAATTTCCATTATTTTTTTACCGATTTTTGAAGTTGCATTAAGGCGAGTAATCACGTAGGTACGATGCCAGTTTGGTAGAAAAGTGGTCGCAACTCCTAAACTCCTTCATAAAAAGAGTTGAAATTCACGGGACTTCTAAAGGACAGGCCACAGAACACTCTTACCAAGTTTCATACAAATTAAAGTTTCCGTAATTTTTTTTACCGATTTTTGAAGTTGCATTAAGGCGAGTGGTCACGTGGGTACGATGTCAAACCCATATGAAAGTGGTTGTAACTTCCAAATTCCTGCACGAAAAGAGTTGAAACTTGCAGAACTTCTTAAAGATAGTCTACTGAACATCCTTAATAAGCTTCATCCAAATTAAAGTGTTCGTAATTTTTTTTACCGATTTTTCAATTTGCAATAAGGCGAGTGGCCACGTAAGTACGATGTCAGGTCGATAGAAAAGTGATTGCAATTTCCAAACTCCTTCACAAAAGGAGTTGAAACCTGAGGAACTTCTTAAAGACACTCCACTGAACATCCTTACCAAGTTTGATGAAAATCAAAATTTCCGTAATTTTTTTACCGATTTTTGAATTTGCATTTAAGGCGAGTGGCCACGTGGATACGATGTCGGGTCGGTAGAAAAGTGGTCGCAACTCCCAGACTCTTGTATAAAAAGAGTTGAAATTCAAGGGACTTCTTAAGGACAGTCCACAGAACACTCTTACCAAGTTTCATCCAAATTAAAGTTTCCGTAATTTTTTTACCGATTTTTGAAATTGCATTAAAGCGAGTAATGATATAGGTACGATGCCAGTATGGTAGAAAAGTGGTCGTAACTCCCAAACTCCTTCATAAAAAGAGTTGAATTTCACGGGACTTCTTAAGGACAGTCCACAGAACACCATTACCGAATTTGATCGAAATCAAACGTAATTAACGTTTTTTGAAGTTGCAACTAAGGCGAGTGGTCACGATGTCAGGTCGATAGAAAAGTGTTCGCAACTCCCAAACTCCTTCACAAAAACTGTTTAAACTTGCGGACCTTAAAGTAGTTTTCCGTTTTTCCTGCTTTTTGTTTCCCCTCGTTAGATTTTAATTTGGGATCTCAATAATTACGAGGGTTACAGACTTGAGAAGTGTCTCATCGTAAAGGGATCATATTTTCCGACAAATCACTTCAATAAATACATTTTAAAGGTGCGACATGGAACGGCCGACGCACAGACGGACGCTGATCGTCGGCGCCGGCCTCGCCGGCCTCGGCGCCGCGCTGACCCTGTCCGCTCGCCGCGACCCCGGCGACTTCCTCGTCCTCGAGGCGTCCGCCTCGGCCGGCGGCAGGGCGAGGACGGTGCGCGTCGACGGCCGCGCGCTCGACCTCGGCGCGCAGTGGATCCACGGCAGCGACAACGCCCTCTACCGGCTCGCCGAGCGACACGACCTGCTCGCCGCCGAGACCTCCTCGGAGGGCTGCGGCCGCTTCGTGCGCCTCGGCGGCCGCCTCGCCGACGAGCGCGCCGCGCGCGACGTCGCCGCGAGCGTCGCGCGCATCCTCGACGAGTGCCGCGCGCCCGGCGCCGGCGCCGCGCCCGCCTCGCTCGGCGCCGCGCTCGAGCGCCGCTTCGGCGAGTGGCTCGACGGCCGAGTCGGCGGCGACGCGGACGCGCGCGCGCTCATGCTCGAGCTCTACGATTGGCACGTGCGCTTCCAGATCGTCGACAACTCGTGCAGGGACCTGCGCGAGCTGTCGGCGCGCTGGTGGGGCCGCTACGCCGAATCGGAGGACGCCGCGCGCTACAACCTCAAGGAGGGGTACGGCTCGCTGATCGACGTCCTCGTGAGGAGCGTCCCCCGGGAGTGCCTCGCCTTCGGCGCCGCCGTCCGCCGCGTCGACTACGCCGGCGCGCCGATCGTCGTCGAGTGCGACGTCGGCACCTTCACCTGCGAGCACCTCGTCCTCACGCCCTCCGTCGGCGCGCTCGCGCGCATCGACGTCGTCCCGCCGCTCCCGGAGACGCCGGGCGTCGGCTTCCACGGGATCGGCAAGGTGTTCCTGTTCTTCGACGAGCGCTGGTGGGGCGACTCGAAGGGGTTCCAGTTCCTGTGGGGGCGCGACGACGAGCGCGGCTGGGTCGGGCACCTGACCGGCTTCGAGGAGGTGTACAACCACCCCGGGGCGCTCGTCGGCTGGATCGGCGGCGAGGGGCTGCGCGCCATGGAGGAGCTCGACGACGCGCAGGTCGCCGACGCCTGCGTCGCGACGCTCAGGCGGTTCCTCGACGGGGTGCACCGAGTGCCCGAGCCCAGGAGGGTGATCAGGTGAAGTAACATTCAAGCGAATCCCCACCAAGCCAATAACCTTTAGATTTGATGGATCAGGTTGGGATTTTTTTTTTTAATAGTTGGGATGACTCGGGGTTTCTCTCTTTTCCCTTCGAACTCCTGCAGGTGCCTCCGTTTTGCAGGACGCGCTGGCTGTCGGACCCGCTGACGTGGGGCAGCTACTGCCACGTGACCACCGCCTCGGACTCGGCCGCCGCGTCGCCGATCGAGGCGCGCTCGAGGCCGATCGTCGTCCGAGGCGCGCCGAGGCTGCTGCTCGCCGGCGAGGCGTCGCACCCGACGCGCTACTCGACGGCCGACGGCGCCTTCGAGTCCGGCCTCGAGCAGGCCGGCCTGCTCGTCGAGTACCTCGAGGGGCGGGGCGAATGAAACGACACCAAACCGGTTTTTTTCTTTTTATTATTATTTAGTACCGCCGAATTGACAACGGCGGCGTGAGCGATTTTCACAAGAGAATTTCGTGTGTCCTTAAGTCTAAGAGGGTCTCCTAAGGGGAAGGGTCGGGGCTACCGACCGGCGAGGGTCGGGGGGCTCACTGGTGGTGGGGGGGGGGGGGTGTTCGATCGAGCTGATCGCGTCTCGTGACTTTCCTTCGAGGTTACTTTGAGTTAATTTCGAAAAAAGGGATTTTAGTACTGTTTTAGAACGTTTTAAACATTTCATGACCGTGTGTACGCCTGACGAAATAACTACTACACGTTTCTCTTTGGCTAAGGAAAATAATAGCCTTAAGGGCCGATTTCGACCGTTATACGTGTAGACCGTGCCATTTGCTTCGATGTAACCTCGATCCTTCCCCGTGGCCGCGTGAACCCCCCGAGCCCGAGAGGAGAAAAGGCGTCAGGTAGGCCATCCGGCTTGGTTCGTTTTATTGCTCGACTTAACTTAATTTTGTATTTAACTATCGGTTTTACAATTAACACACAATACACGACCTTCGGTGATTCTACTGAGGAATTATATTTGAAAGTGGTCCCTCTCGCCCTTCGAACCTTCCTGAACAAACGCATCAAAGACGGCAACGTATTTCGTTTTAATAAAGACCTGTTTTGTTTCTCCCCCGTTAAAATTTGTTTTATAAAAATTCGTAAAAAGTGTTCAGCAGTAGTAAAAATTACAATCAACAGTAAACAGTACAAATTGTCAACAGTATATATCTTCTTCTTTGTTTCTTCTTTAAATATATATAATCTTGTCCGATATGAGAGAAGCAGTAAAAGTACAAGTACAAGAAATAGTGTGTACAGAGTGTTCGTGACCGCTTCACGTTTAAAAAACAAATAACGTAACGATAAATTGTTTCAATCTGCCATAACAAGTCGATAAACGATTTCATAATAAATCTCATAAACGATTCCGTAAATTTTTTCATCCCGATCAAGTCTACTAAAGGAACCGAACGCTAGTGTGGTGGTGGATGATTATCTCACTACAACACGTAAGACGCTATTTTGTGTCGACACCCTGTAGCTCATTTGTTTTTTTTAATATATGTATATATATAGACTAACACCTATGTATATGTATAATAGAGAAGGAGATTTCATAAGATCTTGGTATACTTTCTTTGTCGCTAAGTACGACTGGAGGGGAGAGGCTCGGCGATCGCCCAGCCTCTCCCCTCCACGTAACGAGAAAAGGCGGATCTGCGCGCGCCTCGATCAGCTAGGATAACCCGCGGCTCGCGCATCGATTCCCGCGCAGACGTTGAAAACTACCCCGGGTTATAAGTTTTGGGACCTGGAACGATATTCCGTGACTCGGAAAAAATATCCCAGGCTATAAGTTTTGTGGACCTGGATCGGTACCTCGTGACGGTATATGGGGTCGTTGTGGTGTTTTGACTGTGCGTTGCGGTGTGCGGGAGGGTTTGGGGTACTATGGACGCCCTCCTGTCTTTTTTCTGGAATGGAGGAGGAATTTTATATTTAAGAGGATCGCAGATGGTATATTCGAGATTCTTCCCTATTTTACCGTCAGTCTGAATAATTCGTTTCATTTTTTCCCCACGCACATCGCAACACAAGTCACATAGGCGACCGTTCGTACCGAAATCGGTCAGATCCTGACGAACAGCGGCCGGCTGTCGGACGATATGTACAGGTTATTCCTGTAGGAGCTGAGCTTGTCGACGTCCCCGTACGCCGTGGCGATCCTGAGGCCGTCCCTGCAGGGCACGATCTGAAAATCGGGCTTCCTCTCCGGCCCGGGCGCCGCCCGCCCCACGAGCAGCGGCCTCCTCTGCGAGTCCGAGCCGCAGGAGCGCCTCGACGCCCTCTTCGGCGTCGACAGCCTGATCGAGAGCGGGCGCCTCGTCGAGGAGAACGGCGCCTTGCCGTGCAGGAACGCGAGCTCGGTCCTGCGCCTGTCGAGCACGTTGCCGTACACGTTCGTCTCCTTGCTGCGCAGCGGGAAGTTGTTGTAGCAGTAGCGCAGCAGGCGGCTGCCGGAGCCGACGTGGGCGCGCTCGTTGTTGCGGGGCGCGGCGCCGGGGCTCCGGCGGGCCGCGCGCCCCGCCGCCCCGTTGCCGTGTCACACCTCCTGCAGGAACTTGACGGGGCACACGCCCTGCCAGTTGTCGCCCGAGCGAATCATCACCATGCCCTGTACCTCCTCGCCGATCTGGATCACGATCTGGTCGCGCAGCAGGTACAGGTCGTTGTCGCCGTCGGACACGTGCAGGTTCTGCGTCACCTGGGGGACATCGACAGAAACACTCTAAGCAAACGATACCCTTAAAACGACCAAGTGAGTCCGAGGCGTTTACCTGGAGGGGCTTCTCCCCGGAGGACAGCTTCGAGACGTACTTGGAGGGGAAGAAGCCGACCTTGCCGAGGCACTTCCCCTTCCACCAGTCCGGGTCCGAGGAGTCGATCACGGTGACCTTGCCGCCGGCGAGGAGGTCGAGCTCGTCCTGGTGCCTGGACTTGAAGTTGTACAGCACGACGTAGAGGTTCGTCGGCAGGAGCCGGTGCGACGACTTCTGTAAAACTTAGCGCGTCGAGTGCGTCGTCGAGGGGTAAAGGGGAGGTGGGGGGTACCTTGGCTCCGACCGGGCTCGGGCACGGGCTCGTGCTCGCCGATGAGGGGCTCTTGTCCCTCTCGTCGGGCAGCTCCACCGAGGACATCCTCATGTTCTTCGCGGAGAGGAGCCGCCTGCTGTGCACCGGGCTGGATGGGGCTGCAAGGTCCAGAATCCGATTTACGTTGTAACGATCAAAGGATCGCGAATTCTCCGACCTCCGCCGTCTTAGATCGCGCATTCTCCGACCCCATCAAGCTTATCACAAGTCCCCCTCTTACGTACTACTGCTTATAAGAGCGCAAAACTACATGACTCGAATATCCTATATGGAAAAAAATCGCGAATTCTCCGACCTCCGACCAGCGAAAAAGTTTGAATCCCTCCCACCCCCAGCGCGCGTCACTTTACGCCCTTATCGTACGAGAAAAGATAATTTCTTACAGTGTATCCTCGACGAGGAGCTCTGATTGGAGTGCGGGTCGCTCGACGGGTTGGAGCCGGTGCCTGCGTGGTGGTGCTTCCTGGTGCGCGCGTGCTCGGAACTCTCCGGCGAGTCCAGCGAGAGGCTCTTCATGCGCAGGTTCAGCTTCTGCCTCCTCGGCGAGTGCGGCGCTGCCGGGAAACACGACAAGAATGTTAGTTCGGGTCGCCACGGTGGGGGGCGACACCGGCGCAGAGTGTCGATACGCCGATGTGAGTGCGGCTATGACGCATGCAAAGCGATAAATCGTCGGTTAATAAAGAGGTGTGAGTGTGGAGGCGACGTCAAATCCAAAAAAACAAAGAAAACGAGAGGCTCAAGCGACACCAAACGTGCAAACTACATGTCGAGTTATGTATGTTATATATGCCTGTATAAGGGGTGGGGGTGGGGTGGGGTATGATGGGGCCAATAGAAATCGCAAGATTAGAGCGAAAAATCACACGTCACGGGTTATCATTCCAAACGCAACGTCGACTTACTGGATTCGTCATTTATCGGAAATAAAACGTCTGTCGGGGAACATTTCGTTTTTATTAATTTTTTTGTCATTATTATAACGTATATCACAGTTGGCCACAACCTCAAACCTACGAACGAGGAGCGGCGCGGCGTCGCGGCACGCGGCACGTGACCGGGATCGGGGGTGGGGGCGGGGTGCGCGTCGCGGCACCGCGCACGTCTCCTGCGCAACTAATCCGTAACCTAAACCCGAACCTAAATTGAGCATTTTCGGTGACACGTCGCGTCACTGTTTTTTGTTTCTGACAGTTTTTCTGTTCGCGGGGGGTTTCCCCTTGGAGGGCGTGGGCGAGGGGGACTTCGGCGGCAGGTGCACGTTGTTATTCGCCCCGATCTCGGCCGATTGGAGGTGCTGGTGCTGGTGGCCGATGCACAACGGCTGGCCGAACGGCCTCGTGCCGGAGGCGTCCTGCGAGTTCCTCTCTGGAAACAAACGCCCATGGGGATCTTTTAGGGATCTCGGGGGATAAAAGCCACATGTGTTTCAAATACGGTCCGTGAGCGCTGCAGCTCGGGGATGACGGAGCGGGGTTGGGTGGGGTCGGTTCCTCCCGGGGGGCATCGTGGGTGTACGGCACGCCAGGAATAAAACAGCTAAAGCAGCACCCGTTCCATCCCGGCTCATTCCCGGCGTGCCGCGCACTCGAACGCGCATGTGTGCGTGTGTATGCGAGTGTGAGTCTGTGCGCATCTCTACCGTGCGTGCGTGGGGCTATGCGGGCTTCGCACCGTTCTGCCTCGGCCTCGCCTCGCCTCAGAAGAGATCCGCCGAGGCGGAGTCCTCCAGCGAGGACGGCGGCGACATCGAGAATATTTTCAGGCTCGTCTTGCGCCGACGCGGCGCCACCTTCTTCGGGACGGGCGCCGCCGCCGCCGCCGCCGCCGCCATCTTGTCGACGGTCGACTGCATCTCTTGAAAAGGCCCCGGCCGGTATCAGAGAGCGACAGGGGATCGCGACTCGGGACGCTCGCCGCGCGTGCGCAGTAATCTCGCTCACTAACTAACTGGCCTATCGATTAATTATTTGACTACCTGACTAGATAAATAACTGAATAATTACTCGACTAATTGATCGATTAGTAACTCACTGACGCTCTGACTTACTATTCGCTTGACTAACCGGTTGCATAACTGACTAGTGAAGTATTTGACTGGTGTCCCATTTTCGACCGCTACTGCGCAGGCGCGGAGGGTATCCCGAGCGTGACGTGGTGTGGACTGGGGGGGGGGGTCATGTCAGGTCGGTGCCAGTACTGCCGACCGTCGCTTAAAATCGGGACTTGCGCCATAGATTTCCTATGACTTCCATGGCGAATTTCCCACAGGTCGACAGCACCGGCAGGTACGCGTGCGCCTCCGTTAGTACTCGTGAAGCGCATGAAGCGTGTACAAGTGGTGTATGTGTATGAGATGTTCGCATGCACCGCGTCCCATTTGCGATCCTCGACGGACGCCCCTCGGGGAGCGCACGCGCGCCAATCAACATCGAAGCTAAACACATAACATCCATGTAACCGGGATGGGGGGGGGGGGGGTGGGAGCCCCGCTCGCGCGTGGCGAGCGGCGCGCCCCCTCGTACGGGGAGTCGGAAGCTAAGGTACGGGCTGGTTAGTTCGCTATTAATTTCGTGTGGCGTACTTTCCGGCAGGGAGATCGAGCGGTGTCCTGGCGAGCCGTGCCTCGACCTCGATCCGAAGCCGGTGATGCTCTTCATGCCGGCGAAGAGCCGCCTCCGCACCGTCGTCGTCTCGACGCCGTCGGCCGGCTCCCGTCTATACTCTACGGATCAAGAGAGGAAACAACCAGAGATCAGTGCCATTCCTATTCCGGTCCGTTTCCCGGATCGGCCAGGTCGAAGGGTCTCAAGGGGTGTTTGTGTGTGTACTCGTGTGGTGTCCTACGAGGGGTATTTGAAACTTATGTGGCTTTCGGGTCGGTTTGGCGGTATCTTGCGAGAACTGTGTGGGCGTGTGGATCGATAAGCATCAACCAACAGGAGTGGACGGAAAGTACATGGCAAGGCGGGCGGGCGGAGCTCGTAGACTCGAGTGGACCGTACGGTCGTTTCTATTCGCTGGAAACGGTCGACGTGTTCGAAGTATTCGAAGGAGAATCGTCGGTTTGTCGATTAACCCGTCGAATTGGCCGATCCTCGCGGGTTAAATCGCGCATTTTCCGACCTTCCGCCGTCATAGAACCGTTCAGCGACCCGCCGATTAAGAAAAAACGTGTGATCCGTAGTATTTTTGTCTCCCGATCGCAGATCCGGTGTCAAAATTGGATTATCGCTTCACCGGCTCTTCCTAACCTCGAAAAGCAGGTAAAAAAATGGTATAATTGAATGAAAAACGCACAAGAAAAATCAGAAAAAAATTTCCCATCGAAGTGTAGATTCTATGTATAAACGGGTACTCTGAAACGAATTCCACCGCCAGATGGCGGGCGTCGTCGTCATTCCGACCTCAAATAACCAACCGGGGACGATTTCCAAAACTTAAACGGATTTCAGTCAAATTTGGTACGTGGGGTCTTTTTGTGTCCCCAATGACGAATCCGAAGTCAGATTTGGAAAATTCAAAATGGCGGACCCGTTATGGCGTACGATACTTTTGGAAAATCAACTGATTCGCGTCAAATTCGGTATACGAAGTCCTTTTGGACCGATAAATACACGTCTAAAATCAGATTTTAACAACTCAAGATGGCGGGTCCAAGATGGCGGACGAAAAATTTAGAAAATCATTAGATACTCTTCCATAAACCACCTCAGATTTTCCTTCTACCACTTCGAAAACGCTAAAATTACCGTTCCCAGCGGTCGCGTATCGTCACCGCCCCGCTCGCCCGAAAGTGGAAATCGAGCACTCCGGGGCTTGGCTCTACTTCTAAGCCGCCTCAGCTCTCCGACTACAAACGCATGCTCGACAAGTCCGCTGAGTAGTGTGTGCGCGCGCATGTGTACATGTGCCTGCCGCAGCTGGGGCGCGCGCCTCGCCGTCGGACGAACCTGAGCTCGACGCCGAGGGCGCCGGGTTGACGACCGCCAGGGTGCTCCCGGGGGGCGTCGTCGCCGCCGCCTGGACGGGCCTGCGCCTGATCGGGTGCCTCGCCTTATCGTCGACGGGGGCGCCGCCGCCGCCGCCGCCGCCCTTGCTGTTCGATATCTCCGTCGCCTGTTTCAGCACCTGGTAGATCTGGTCCACAGCCTCGGGACCGCCTCCTGAGGGCGGAGGTGGAGGGGTGGGGGATAAGTAGGGCATGCGCTCTGTCTCGTCGGGCGAGTGACAGGACGGCCGGGTTACCGTTTCTGCGGTCCGGGCACGAAATTAGGGGAAATTTCGAGGATACCACTTTTGTGGCCCGGGAACGAAATCGGCCAGGATTCAAGGACTTACAACTAATAGATTAAGAAGGAGTTAGCGGGGATGACGGTGTTTAAAAAGGGCATAAAAGGTCGTGATCATTCCATACAGCGGGTAGGACGGGACTTACTTAAGTAGATTAGGAGTAGGGGCGTCACTAACGTCAGATATGGAAGTGACGTCAAAGAAAAAAAGATACAACGACACTAACGTTTCTGAAGAGAAACGTGACGGTCAAAGGGGATCGACGGCTCCTCGGAAAGCAGTAGAAGAGAAGAGAAACCGAACGATAAGTAACTACGAGACGTTACCTCAAGACCGCACCGATCGATGATACACACACACTCCTCGGAGGAGGCGTAAATTCCCTAACGCTAAACTCCTCTCGTACTTACTTTCCTCGTCGACGTTCATCTCCGAGGTCCTCGTCTCGATGTCCGAGCTCGACTTCTGCCTCCTCAGGAGCCGCGCCTTCGTCTGGCACCTGGTCGCCTTCTCCTGGCAGTCGACGTGGACGTTCGTCTTGCAGATCCTGCACTTGAGGCCCTGCCTGGTGTGACCTGGGGGACACGAGCGAGCGTAAGGGGGCGTCACGGAAGCCCGAGGGTTCTCACCTCTGAGCACCTGCGAGCAGACGTCGCACGGCGTGATCTTCTTGTAGGTGTACTCCTGGAAGCTGTGGGCGTTCGGGTCGCCCTTGAGCAGCTCCTTGGTGACGGCGCCGCCGTTCTTCCTACGCGCGAAGGGCGGAACCGTGAGCGACGAGCGTAGAGTACGATATTCGAATGGTCGAGGAGCGGGAGAGATTTATTGTATTTTCGCTTGCGTCGGACTCGTAAGTACGACGGCTTTTGTGCCAGCTTTGAAACATCGCCCTGTATGTTAACTAGCATTTTCATGATTCGTAACGTCGCCAAAGGCGCGAAACACCTAAATCGCTGAATTTCGAACTTTCACCGGTCGGCGAAAGTCCGAAATATTTTCATCACGACCTAACCCGAAGACAGATCATGGAAAGACGTCGTTCCGGAACGTTCTATAATGCTCCAGGACGCTCTAGGACAACGAAGCGATGTTTATGTTGGGCTTTTTCGACCCTTTAATTTAAATTAGGTCTAATATTTCACCTGTTGTGTCTAAAATCGCACGAAATCGTAGAAAATACTGTTTAATGCCCACGTTTTTGTCGATTTAAAAAATAATTTTTGTCGGTCTCCCGCTCCTCGACGACCGTCACAAGCGTCCATGCAGAGATTTCATTAATTCGTTAATGATTAAGTAGCGTAATTATCCTAAGTATATATATACAAGAACATATAAAGACCATACGTACTGTTTATAGTGTTGGTAAACAGAGTAGGATTCAGCTATTCGTATTGTGCAATGGAGGACGAGGAATAAATGTGCATGAAAATAATAAAACGAATAAAATAAATAGTATAGCGTAATATTTACAGCTAAAAAGGGGGGGGGGCGAGTGGTCCGATAGTACGAGATTCGATTCGGGCGGCTTTAGCGCGTCGGTTTTAGGGGGGCCCTCGGGGCCCCCGGCGGTGATAATTTTAAACTTTCGCATTATTTACGTGTGATACGAGCCGGATTCGACGTCGAAATCGCCTACGAGTACGTCGGTTTAATGCAAGAGGCGCTACTCCCTTTCCAAGCGCGATTGGAACGTAAAACTCAAGCAGTTTAGGGGGTCGTTAAAATTTTACGGCCGCAAAACATCCGCGTAAGCAATCATGAAATCCTTGGAAAGGAAAATGGGTGATTTCGACGTCGATTTGATGCTCTTGTGCTCTCCAAAACTCTGAGTTTCAAAGCGGATGCGACACCAAAGCCAAAGAGAGGGGAAGATTATATATATAAAAATCGTGTGTATCGTGGGGGGCATGGGGTAGTGACGATCAAACATAAAACTAAAACGGTAAATAAATATAACGACAAACTGGTTATCATTTTACCTCATGGACATTATTGTCGCTACTGCGTGGTACATTTGGTTTTTTCTGGTAAATTTGAAAAAGAAAAACACAACAAACATCAATCAGGCTGGACGTATAAAAATATCGAATCGATGCTGAGAGAAATCTTAAAGGGAGGGGAAAGAAGACTGACGGCACACGCCCGATACGATCGCAGTTTATGTACGGACAGCCGACCAGCCGATTTTATGGACCTGGCACTAAGCGGTCTTAACGTTTAAAGCGAGGTGATGGTGATAGTGATACAAATTTTGTGGACCTGGTACCACTTCTGTGTACCTGGTACCAATTTTGTGGACCTGGTACCAAGCCACAGCGAAACATTGAAGATGAAACGTTCGTAGGCAAGGAGCGAGCCGGCTGTAAGTACTCACAAACTGCGATACGAGTGATCGCAACCCTCGGCCCATCATCTTTCCTCTGTAAAGAGGTACGAAAAAGACAATACGAAAACTTAAGTCTTGCTTCATTCAAAACAACCGTTAGTCCAGTAGTAAATAGTGTTAACAACGTAATAAGCGTGCCGGTACTCACTTTTCCGTCTCGGGAGGGGGCGTCTTGAGGCTCTTGAACGCCTTCATCCACTTGTTCTTCATGCTGGCCGTCGACGCCGAGGAGGTGCGCCTCTCGGCGGCGCCGCCTCCGCCTCCGCCTCCGCCTCGGCCGTTCGCCTCGCCCTCTAACTTACTCAGGAACAGCTCTTTCTGAAACAAAATGTCGGAACGTCAGGACGCCTCGAGGACGCCTCCGCTCACCAGCTGGGCGCCGAGCGAGATCCAGCCCATGTCGAATCGTCGCGACGACCGTCCTCGGACTGGGGCCGGGCCGACGCGCCGTCGATAAGGGGGCGCGTGCGCGCGCGCTCTCCCCTCGTTATCGAACCGATGCGCGGGAAAAAGGCGGGAAAAGCTCGAAAAAGCAGCGATCCACGTTACGCGACCCCCATCCCCAACGAGTCCCCTAAAAACAAATCAATCCCCCCCTTAAAATTCATTTTTTTATCCGAGAGAAGTGTAATTGGTTGTCATGAAATATTTTTTATACTTTTTTTGGCTGAATGTCCCAAAAAACCGTTTTTCCCCAGAAAAATGGGCCTTAGGTCTCATATATTCAGGCCACGCCGTCGATTTCGTCCGTTGGTCAAGAAATTTCTAGCACCCCACTACCACCTACCGTCGCAAACACTATGCGCATCGATACAGAAACGAGAGGGAGCGAAAAAAACACGAAGCACAAGCGTAGCTCTGGAAAAAGAAGCTTCTCATAAGGCTCCTTCGAATCACTAACGTGAAAAACAATTTTTACATTGAAACATCCATATTGAAGCAATTCTGATCGGTCAAGGTACCACATGAACTTCTGGAACCTTCCCTATATGTTCATCAAGCTGTTTAACCTTCTAAAAATGTTTGAAAATTCCATAAAAATTCTAGATTCTTTCTGGAGTAAATTCTAGTGCTATAGATGCCAAATATTTGCAAGAGTTTTCCTTCTGAAATCTTCAAATTTTCTGACGTTGACGTAAACCAAGCTTCCACTTTTAGAAGAGATCTTCCAGTTCACTGAGGTAATTTACGGAACTTCGCCGAGGCCTCACCTGCGCGTTGATGGCGCTGAGGTGTAACTGCGCGACGTAGAGGTCGAAGCGCTTCATCGAGATGTCCTCCTGCAGCTCGTTCGCCTTGTTGAACAGGTTCGCCTCGACGCTGCGCTGCTGGACGCGCAGCAGCGTCTCGACCGCCTCGCGGATCTGCCTGATCTGCGCGTCGAGCTTCGACGCCTCCTCCGAGAGCGCGTCCGACGACGGCCTCACGTGCAGCGCCGACAGCCTGTCGAGGACGAGCTCGTCGCGCAGCGGCGGCGGGAAATTCTCCTGAAAACGAAAAAGAAATCGCAGTATGCTCACGCGCGCATAGAATAATCGCAGTATGCTCACGCGCGCATGGGTTCATAGGTTACTCACGATCGCCGGCGGCTCCTTAGCGTCGGCGTCGGTCGGCGTCGGCGGCTGGGGCGGCACGAAGATCCTCCTGGCGAACGGCGGCCTGCCGGGCGGCGTCGGGAGCGACCTCGCGAGGCTCGCGAGGTCCGAGGCGCTCGACACCGAGCGGCACTGCGCGTTGAGGGCGTCGTAGCGCTGCGACTGCTCCTTCGCCTGCGGACAGAGCAACGGTCAGGGAAATGGGGGCGGAGCCGAGGCTGCGCGCTGTTACCCTCGTCGAGATCACCTCGGCGCCCTGCGCGATCGCCTCCGTCACCGTCGAGCACAGGTCGGTGTAGATCTCGTCCAGCTCCTGCGAAGAACCGTCGAATAATTTTTTGAAAACGGGAATAATTCTCATCGCCACAAACATATTTTTGAGTTATTTTCCAGAAAAAAAATCCAGAAAAAGAAACAAACAAAATTACATCCAATGGTCGCCGGAATCACGTACCAGCACCCGACTAACTCGACTACTACAATGGTAATCCAAAAGATGCTGCTATACTGCTTACGTCGTAGTGGTTTACTTTACAACACCTTCCACCATTACACACGGTTATTCTCACGCGGTAAAGCGTGGATAAGGATAATTTAGCGGGTCACCTGGAGTAATGAGGGCAGCGTGCACTTCCCGTACTCCTCCATCATGCCGTTCGTCGCGTGAAGCTGTTGTATGTAGGCGTTGTGTGCGTTGAAGTAGACGCCCAACGTTTCATTCGATGGTGACGAAAGGTAGGCCAAGTAGGCTGCTTTATACTCCTGCCGGCACTGAGAAAAGAGAGAAAAGCATCGCATTACGTAGGTTCAAAAATAACTCGTCACAAGTTCGAATCTCGACCCCCTACCCTCCCACGTAATCTAATCCCGAAAGTCGAGTGCCTTCACGGCTTCCGATCCTTTATTCATGAAGCGATCGATCCCGGCTACCCTTAACCGAAAAGGGGGATTTTTAGGTCACGATTCCCTCGGGACTCACCTTGACGAGCTTCTCCTCGGTCTTCGCTATGATCGTGTCGTAGCTCTCGCGGTGCGTGAACACCTTCCTCGACTGTATCTTCCTGTAGAAGCTCTTCTCGAGCAGCGGCCTCGACACCGACCTGCCCAGTATCGAGGCGATGTCGGCGAGCGCCTGCGAGTCGATCTCGATCTCCTGCAGGAGCGTCTCCCAGGCGTGGAACAACGAGCTCGGGCACGCCGGCCTGTAATCGGGAAACGTCTTCGATTAATCGGGAGCAGGGTCGGCGGGAAAACGGGAATCTCGATGGGGAGATTGCGGTAGAAGGGTCGGATGTCGTAGGTGAGCAAGAGGGGTTCTGGGACACGATCCGATGTTAATTAGGGTGGAGGGTTTTTCTGGAAATTTTTCGGTGCCCGCGTCGACACGTTCGTTACGTCACGAGTTACGATCCTGGAGGACCCGTACCCATACCTCGTACACATACCTCGTTTTTCGTACATACGCCTCGTACACATACTTCTAATACGTGTAAAAGTACCTTTCTTTCCTCAGCTCGCCGTTCCTCTTCCTGAACGCCGCGACGAGCCTCTGCATCTCCTCGGAATGTTGCTCGTACATCTGCCCGAGCTGTTGAGTGAAGTCCGACACTAAGAGAAGAAAAGGCCGTAAGTGACTCGATAAAATCGGCACGTAAGTGAGCATCGTAGAAGAATGCCTTACCGGTACGTATGAGCTTGAAGGCGACCGCGTTATGCGCCTTCAGGTGTTCGTTGTAGTTAGGATGGATGAGGTCCCTGAGGGGCGAATCGTTCGCCGCGCCCGCCATCTTCTGGTGATGGTGGTGGGGGTGGAGGGTGTCCGGAGCGACGGCCGCCCTCGGGTTTGTCAGCGTCTTTTCTACGCAAAAGTAACAATTATATGCAAACGGGAATCGAAACGGGCACCAGGCAAAACGGAGCGGGGGCGTAGAGGGTCGTTAAAATTTTAATGGGGGAGGGTGTGGATAAAACTCGCTTGTAACTCCCTAAGTACGCTACTGCACCCATTGGCAATGAGTAAATGAATCGGGCTGGGCTAAAAGCGTTTCTGCGTCGTTATGCTTTCTATGTGGCGTTTCCCCTAGTGGTTGTTACGCTCCCTTGTGGGCACATAGTTAAAACGTGCGTACGTACCGTCGTCGGCGGCGATTAAAACCGGTCGTAAATGTAAATTTACCGCTGGAAATACGAGGAGGAGGTCCATCGCGCAGTAAAACCTTTATTGCCCGATAAATCCGGGAATAACGGCGACGACACGTCGTTTTACGTTCCCGACGTCGAAAATACTACGACGACGGGTCCCGTTTAGTGCCGCGATCATGCACTTCCGAGGTAAATAAATTCACTCGTAAAACCGGCGCGATTCGCAAGGGCGTCGCGTCTTATTTTTAAGCTATCTAAACGAAAAAGAGGGGGAGAAAGTCTGAACTTTTAATTGCTTCCCTCGGGTTGTTCTCGAGACGCTTAAGTCATCACGGTAGGGGACTTAATGCGTCGTTAACGAAGCCTGTAATTTCCGGAGCGAAGAGCGGAATTAAGTGGGTGGCATAAAAGAGTTCACCAGCTTAAATCTGTACGTTACTCGCGAGAGTGACATGAGGTCATTTAATTTTTCGGTAGGGACGGTACGTCGTAGGTCAGATCGAAGATTAATAGGGCGGTCGACCCCTGATCCGATTACTCGGTCATGTTGACAACCCGGGGTTTAATCGATAGGGACGTGTGTAAAGGGACGGTCGTTATTTTCCTCGGGAAAACGCGCGGACACGCGATTTCCGAATCCATTTAACGAAAAGACGCCGGGACATTTCCATTCGGAATATAATTAGGACTTCACACGTAATTTGGATATTTTACAAGCGCGGTACCCTTCGTTTTTGAAATTTTTGAGGTTAAACGAGTACCGCTACTGCGGTCCCGGCACCAAACACCAAACTTTCGACGGTGATATCTCGCTTAATTTTTATCCTAAGGGAATAAAAAAGTACCCAAATGTTCAGGAGGAAAAAGCTTACATTTTGCACTATACCGTTTTTTATTATCACATCTAATTTTTGAATTATTTTGAAAAAATTAAGTTTTCAAAAATTTCCAAATTTTTTTTATTGCTTTCATCATAACTCCGTCAATTTTCATGCTACTGACTTCTGCTGTAGCTCGTTTTAAAGAATCAACTAAGTACTTCAAAACATGTCATATAAGTTTCCCTCGAGGCGTTCTCCATTATTCCGGAATTTAACCTTGAAACGTTCGAGTGTAATTTCCGGGTAACGAACTTTTACCGAGCCATAACTTGTTTCACATTATATCTGGGGAAACGAAACGAACACCGGTCGCTTTGATATTCTATAGGCTTCATTTTTGCTTCTAACCGTTTTTTGGTGAGACCTAAGATACCCGAGTTAGCACTAGAAAACCTCGTTAAACACGCAAATTTCCTACGAAGACTCAACACTTTCTATCACGAATAACTCGAGAGGTATTGCTCGTACGAAAAATTTTCATGGCGCATCTTTTGCTTAGAATTCATCCCTCTATAGATTCCCGTGGCTGTTTTTCATAAAAAAATTCAACCCGGAGATGGGGTGGAAATCCCGGGGTGGAAATCCCCCGAAAATGAACGCAGCGCTCGAATCCATCGTTGAAAACGAATTTCCGAGCATCGGGTTGCGAAGGTCGAACAAAATCGGTAAAGCCGTTTAGGAGAAAAGTAAGGGAAAGCTTGGTAACGTTCAGGGCGCTCTTAAAATGATATTTCAAATAATATTTGTAGTCACTTAATACGGCATTGACACTGTTAAGGAGGCTTAAAGCCATTTTGGGAAAAATTGAAAAAAAATTAATTCACAAGGGTTCAGGTAATGCCAAGAGCAAAGTGCCTTTATTTGGGTTCTCGAAACGTCATTAATCCGCCAGAGGGCGCGAGGTACATCTGGAAGATCTTTAAAAATTGGCACCCAAAGTATGTAAAACACCATAAACAACTTTCCATATGGAAAAAATGTGATGTCCCCCCGCCCCCACCCCCACCAGGTACAGCGTTTCGACTTTTCCCGTCCTCGTCGAGTCCCGAGCTTCCCGGTTAGTGGGGGGGGGGGGATTAGGGTCGGATCGATGCGGCGCGGGGGACGGGGGGCCGCCGCCCCTTCGCCGCGATATCGACCGCCCTCGAGAGCGTCCGTAAATGCTCCTGTAAGTAATAGGACGGGGGAGGGGGGCGGGCGGCGCCACCCCTCGGCGGGAGTTTGAATTTAAGTTTCGAGCGGGAACTCCATATTATTATTTTTTTATTTTTTTTTTTTTTAGAAACTCCCGGTAGGATAATTTAAGAAAAAAAAGTCCTCGTCGCTATTTTTAACGGACCGCTCGTTATTTTCGGGACCGATCGTCACGGCAATGGGCGCGGAGATTGATCGAGGAGCGCGCAAAATAGACTTTTCGACGTATCGGCACGTGCTCGTCGCCGTTATCGCCTCAAATGTTTCCCCGTCCGCCATATTGAATCGGCCATTTTGAAATTTTTAAATCAGGTCATTTTCGCCTTAAGTACCTGGACTTAAGTACATGGACTGTCTCTTCTATGAGTATGGTACTAATACTTCGACGACGAGTTGGTCATGTAGGGCACGGAACAGCAAGTATCCAAATGGGGGGCGCCTCGAGCACAAATCAAAGCGAGCCTCGTTAGCTGTTAGTGGTTAGTGAGCCGTCAGGGGGCGCAGTTAGAGCACGCGCAATAACACAAAACCCTCGTGGTCACCTGATCGGATCCCCGCCGACCTGGAGGACGTCGTCGACGGCGTGGAGCCGCCGCTCACATCGCCCCTCCGGGCGCCGGTCGTCGCGCGCAGCCTCGCCGCGTCGCCGTCTCCGGCCTCGAGGGGCAGGATCCTCGGGTGCTCGTCGAGCGAGCTCGTCCTTATCGGCTGCGCGCCCCTCTCGCTGAGGCCGCCGCCCGCTCGGCCGTGCCGCGGCTGCGCGGCCGCCGCCGCCGCCGCCCCGGGCGCCGAGAGCGGCACGTATATCAGATGGCCGTACGACAGATAGACTAGTTCATCTGCCGGGAATATGACATACATGCTCCGTGGCGCAGCCGCATCGCGATCGGGCGTCCGCGTCTGCTCCGACGGACGTTAAGCGGGGGGTGCGCGCGCGCACGCGCTGGGGGCGGGGCCGGGGGCGGGGCTCAGGCGCGCTCCGACTCTCTATCGACCTGAGGAAGCACACGTCTCGATCAACAAAGTTACGTCGACTTAAGCCACTCTCCTGACTTAATTACGACCAATAACGACCGAGGGGCCAATGAGGAGCCGTAACGTAGATAACGTAATCGACTTATTATCGATAGTGTTATCGATACCAGCCGCGGCACCGCCTTGGAATTTTTTTCACGAGTATCGAACCGAAAGTCGATAACAGACTTTTCGTCTGTTGAGTGAGAGAGAGAGAGAGAGAGGAGGGGGGGCCGCGGTATGTGTGCGTTAATTCAAAATCCATTATCCATTATTATAATTTCCGGCGTGCCGATCGATTTCAGAATAAATTGCTTCCACGACCATCGTTAAAACAACGAAGCAATTATAAATGCATACTTCCTGATCGATCGAAATATTAAAATAATTTTCTTAAGTAACGTAGGCTTAACTAATTCTAAGTAGGATGTTTTTACTTAAATACGACTTTCGGTTAATTTCCTACTAATTTTTGAAACACCCGACACTAGGAGTTCTGTACAACGTAGCTTCATCTGTGAATAACGTACTAACTATTTCAGCTAATCAAATGAAACGTCACATATCTATAGATTAGCGTTTTGTAAAGAAATCTGCAAAGTTTCAGTTAAATAGGAGTTTCATTTAAATGTCTCAAAACTATGACTTCAAGGGCAGCGCAGCTTGTTTCGTCAATATCGTCATAACTGATTCAGTGAATCGGATGAAGCTTCATAAATCTGTTGAACATGCTCTATCTGAACGGATTTGGGCAGTTTCAGTTAAAATAGTGTTTCAGCTAAATTTTTACAAGCATTCAAATTTCCAAGTAACTGACTCAAGTGATACTCAAGTCCATTCGTCAATAACTCATCATCTACATCAGTTAATTCAATGGAACTTTGTAGAATTGTAGAGTAGGATTTGCTAATTGATCAATGAGAGTTTCAGTTAGATTGCGGTTTCAGTTAAATTTTTACGAATTTTTGAAGTTCTCGAAACTGAGCTCGAAATATAATTTGGATTCATTCGTCAATAACTCACTAACCACTTCAGTTAATTTAATAAAACTTCATAGATCCATTGACTGGGATTTGTTAAATAATTAAGGAGAGTTGTAATTAGATTGCAGTTGCAGTTATTTTTTTGGGAATTTTTGAATTACTCGCAACTGTAGATCCAAAATGTAACTTAGCTTCATTCGTCAATAACTCACCATTTACTTCAGATAATTCAATAAAGCTTTGTAGATTTGTAGAGTAGGATTTGCTAATTGATCAATGAGAGTTTCATTTAGATTGCAGTTTCAGTTAATTTTTTAGCTTCAGCTTTAGTTCATAGCTTAACTTAGCTTCACTTGACAATAACCAACTAACTACTTTAGCTAATTCAATAAAACTTCGTAGAGCCATAGACTAGGATTTACTAAACGATTTAGGAGAATTGCAACTAGATTGCAGTTTCAGTTAATTTTTTACGAATTTTGAAACTCTCGAATCCACGACTTCAAAATCAGCTCAGCTTCTTTCGTTAATAAAATAATAACTACTTCAGCTAATCGAATAAAACTTTTGCACATTTATAAGATACGTCTTACTCAAATGAATTGGGTAGTTTCAGTTAAAATCGAGTTTCAGCTAATTTTTTATAATAATTTGAAATTTCCAAGTAACTGGCACTAGTGCTGCTCAGTTTCACTCGTCAACAACACAAAAACTGTTTTGGCCAATCAGACGAAACTTCGTAAATTTATGAAGTAGTATATGTTAAATGTACTTGGAGAGTTTCAGTTAAATTTGAGCTTCAGCTAATTTTTTACAAACATTTTAAATTTCTCCAAAGTTCAAGAAAGGATTACTTTCATTAGTTAATAACTCAATAACTGTTTCAGCTAAGCAAGGGAAACTTTGCAGATCTATAGAGCAGGCTTTAGTTAATAAACGTGGATAGTTTTAGTTACATTGGATTATCAGTTAATTTCTTACGAATTTTTGAATTTCCAAAACTGCGAGTTTAAGAGCAGATTACTTTCATTAGTCAATAACTCAACAACTATTTCAGCTAATCGAGTGAAACTTTGTAAATTTTATAGAATTAGGCTCTAATGAATGAATTTGAGTAGTTTCAGTCAAATCGGAGTATCAGTTAATTTTTTACGAATTTTTGAATTTCCAAAACCGCAAGTTTAAGAACAGATTACTTTCATTAGTCAATAACTCAATAAGTGTTTCAGCTAAGCAAGGAAAACTTTGCAGATCTATAGAGCAGGCTTTAGTTAATAATCGTGGAAAGTTTTAGTTAGATTGGATTATCAGTTAATTTCTTACGAATTTTTGAATTTCCAAAACTGCGAGTATAAGAGCAGATTACCTTCATTGGCTAATAACTCAACAACTATTTCAGCTAATCGAGTGAAACTTTGTAAATTTTATAGAATAGGCTCTAATGAATGAATTTGAGTAGTTTCAGTCAAATCGGAGTATCAGTTAATTTTTTACGAATTTTTGAATTTCCAAAACCGCAAGTTTAAGAACAGATTACTTTCATTAGTCAATAACTCAATAAGTGTTTCAGCTAAGCAAGGAAAACTTTGCAGATCTATAGAGCAGGCTTTAGTTAATAATCGTGGAAAGTTTTAGTTAGATTGGATTATCAGTTAATTTCTTACGAATTTTTGAATTTCCAAAACTGCGAGTATAAGAGCAGATTACCTTCATTGGCTAATAACTCAACAACTATTTCAGCTAATCGAGTGAAACTTTGTAAATTTTATAGAATAGGCTCTAATGAATGAATTTGAGTAGTTTCAGTCAAATCGGAGTATCAGTTAATTTTTTACGAATTTTTGAATTTCCAAAACCGCGAGTTTAAGAACAGATTACTTTCATTAGTCAATAACTCAATAAGTGTTTCAGCTAAGCAAGGAAAACTTTGCAGATCTATAGAGCAGGCTTTAGTTAATAAACGTGAAAAATTTTAGTTAGATTGGATTATCAGTTAATTTCTTACGAATTTTTGAATTTCCAAAACTGCGAGTTTAAGAGCAGATTACTTTCATTAGTCAATAACTCAATAACTGTTTCAGCTAAGCAAGGGAAACTTTGTAGATCTATATAGCAGGCTTTAGTTAATAAACGTGAAAAGTTTTAGTTAGATTGGATTATCAGTTAATTTCTTACGAATTTTTGAATTTCCAAAACTGCGAGTATAAGAGCAGATTACCTTCATTGGTCAATAACTCAACAACTATTTCAGCTAATCGAATGAAACTTTGTAAATTTATAGAGTAGGCTCTAATGAATGAATTTGAGTAGTTTCAGTCAAATCGGAGTATCAGTTAATTTTTTACGAATTTTTGAATTTTCCAAAAAGAGAAACTTCAATAGAATCATCCAGAATTTATCTTGAATTTACTTTACCTAAGTGGGAATGCCCATACCTCCTCCCTATCGCACGGTAATCCAAGATTAACCTTAAGGAACCGCTCGTGTCTCCGAAACCGTGACTTCTAACGAGGTTATATTTAAACACGCACACACACACACACTTTTTACGTGAGGATATGTATCATAAATCTTGAACCCGCGCCAATAACGTCGTATCGTCCTTTATATTTTTTCCAAAATACACAACAATAAAAACAAGAAAACCTGGAGGGGCACGTCAGCGATTCGTCATTCCCGTCGATCGACCGATCATCGACGGGCCGTGAGATCGATAGGAAAAATAATCAGAGACCGTGAGTAATCGCGATTACCGCACGCCCGAGAAAATCTAATTCCGTTGTCGTTTACACGCACGTTATGTAAGTAGGAAAAAAAACACCCGCAGGGACACCATTGGACTATTTTCGTAGTGCGCAGGCACCGCTTCCTAATAATCCTCTATTAATAAAAGCCGAGTTTTTATTCGATAACGGGGCTCAAAGTCGGGCCGTAGAAATATAACCGGCGCGGTTATGACGACCGCGCAGGCGCCCTTCTCCCACCGTAAGGACATCGTGCAACTGTGCTATTGTGAACGTGTCGGACCGCAGGAAAGGGGGCCTAACGGCGCCGCCGCGGGGTAACAATCGACGGATAAACAATGCGCGGCCAAAGCGACTCGAGATTCGCCCGAAGGGACGCGCCACGGGGTACCGCCATTTTCGCGGAAGTACCTGTCGGTATGAAAATCCGGGAATTTGACGGGGAATTTGTACTAAGGGTTGCCGCGCCCGATCCTCGTCGGGTCCTGAGGGACCTCAGGTGGCGGTACCTTTCGTAAGGAGAATTTCACGAGATCCGCCGTCATCACCGTCGGTTATGTAAACATTTCGTCGGGACGTTAACCGATCCCTCCCCCCTCCCCTTTCTCTCTCTCTCTATCCCTCTTCCGGGCTATCGATCCGGGTTACGCGGGTGATTCCTTAAAAATCCTCTCCCGGCCGTCGCCGCGATTTAAATTTAAACGGAAGACGCCCGTCGGGGGCGCTCCCCGCGCCTGAATTCACGTAAGGGGGTCCCGAGGGAGAGGGCGACGCGTGGCGTACTCACCGCTGACATCGCCGCCGGGCACCCCGACGCAGGCAGGAACGCTTCTGGAGGCGGAGGAGGAGGAGGAGGAGGCGCGACGTTCCCCTTTTTCTCTCTCTCTCGCGCGTCGACGTCCGGAGCGTCCCCGGGACGCGCTGGTTATTTCGGTCGCGAAGCCGACGCCGTACTGAGCGACGTCGCGACGTCGACGGGCCGAGCGGGCGCGCGCATGGCGCTCGGCGCATGACCCTCCGGGGATCACGGGGGACGATCCAGGTCTTCCCTTCGGGATAGGATCTGGAAAATCTATGAAGCTTTCGAACGTTTGAACTGTGAGCGACAAAACGGGAAGAATTTGAAGAAAATTCGTGTTTTTCCTTTCCCAGGGGACCACGGGACTCGTCGACATTCCCGTTAATGGTGTTAAATAGAATCTAGAAGCGTTTTCCTTTCGGCTTTAGACGCTAGAAATGCTGCGAAAAGACCGCAAAATTTCCTCCAGATTTTTAGAAGGTTGGTACTGATACAAAAATAAATCTAGAAGGTGCTTCTAACCTCTAAGCATTGCTAATCAGCCTAAAACGTACAGGAAAAAGCGTCATAGAAGCCCCCGTAAAACCATCGCCAACAAAAAACTACCTTTAAATGAAATATCGAAGAGACTTAAGTAACTTCGACGTAAGTAACTTTGAGCGTTACGACGCCCCTTCCACGTCGAGCCGTTATTCAACAGAAATTACTTAAATCGCACGTGCGTATTTTTCCCTCGACGCTACGACGTACGTCGACGCGGCTCGCGGCGCCCCCTCGGGTAATCCGACGAAACTAAAGCGTCGAGATTCGCGGTACCCGCGAAAGAGATCTACGACCGACGTGCGGATCGATAAGGAGCGCCGGCGGGTGCGCGCGCACGCGCCCCCCCCTCCCCTCGAGGGGCGCGCGCGCGCTCGTCAGTCGTCACGTCGCTCTCGACGCAAGAGGGACGGTTTTAGCCTTCATGGGCATTTAGTGCGTCGATCTAGCGGCAGGTAAGTGCCCGGATCCCGCGGGAATTTCCCCCGCTCGGGTTCCCCAGGGACGTTAGGCGACGGGCGGTTTATTCCCGAACGGGCGTAAGTGCGATCTTTCCCTCTTCGTCGCTCCCGCGTTATTTATAGCCCGCGGGGATCGCTCGTCACGTGTCATCTGTCAAGGTCGGGCCGGTCCGACCTCGGGAACGTCCCGGAAATAAAATAGGAAATTAGGAGGAGTCTCGAAGAGATTTTGTGCGTGGAGGCGACGAAATGAGCTAAGACGTGACGTTTGTGGATTTTTTGGTTTCACGCTGTCCGATCGGCGGTATTAGAGGACTGAACGTAGGTGTGTTTTTTTGAAAAGGGGAAAGTTCGCCACTTTTCGGGTTTTTCGGGTATAACTCAGAAACGGTGCGTTTTTAGGGAAAAATTGTAGGAGGCTTTTTTGTAGAAAATCAAATTTTCCATCGAAATGTCACCTTTTAAACCCAAAAAAACTTGTCTTTTGGCCGTAAATGCGCCGCAACGAACTAAGACGTGACGCAATTAATTTTTTTTTGGGTAAATTTGCCACTTTTCGGGTTTTTCGGGTATAACTCGAAAACCATGGGTTTTTAGGGAAAAATTGTAGGAGGCTTTTTTGTAGAAAATCAAATTTTCCATCGAAATGTCACCCTTTAAACCCAAAAAAAACTTGTCTTTTGGCCGTAAATAACGAGCTAAGACGTGACGCAATTAAGTTTTTTTTTTGGGTAAGTTTGCCACTTTTCGGGTTTTTCGGGTATAACTCGAAAACCATGGGTTTTTAGGGAAAAATTGTAGGAGGCTTTTTTGTAGAAAATCAAATTTTCCATCGAAATGTCACCTGTTAAACCCCAAAAAACCTTGTTTTTTCGCTTGAACTCGCCAAAACGAGCTAAGACGTGACGCAATTAAATTTTTTTTCGTTTCAGACTGTTCAGTTGGTGGTATTGAAGGGGTTAAAACCGCGGAGTGCGACTAAACTTAGGGGGTGCGTTTTTGGGGAGGGGGTAAGTTTGCCACTTTTCGATTTTTCGGGTATAATTCGAAAACCGTGCGTTTTTAGGAAAAAACTCTAAGAAGCTTTTTTGTAGAGAATCAAATTTCCTATCGAACCGTCACCTTTTAAACTCCAAAAACTTATTTTTTACTAACTTAAATCCAAAAAACCAATCGGAAAATATTTTACAAATTACATATTTTTGTCTTAAATCGTTCATAGCCAGAAGTGCTTGTATATCAAATCTACAGGACTTTAGCAGATTTCTAGAAGCTTCCTTGCTTAAATTTCGACCACCGGTAAGGGTGGAATCCCTCGAGCCCCGTTAAAAGTCCCCATTCTATTCTTATCCGGCATAATGACGGGACCATTCCTGTGGGATTCAACGGGGAATTCCTCGTCGACTTCGTTACATCACCGCCCTTTTATCTCGATCTAATCTAAGGCGCGCTCGAGCGTTTGCGGTTATTTGCACGACGGCCTGACGTAATTTTAGCACGATCGAAATCAGTGCCGGGCGACCTTCGCGGCCGTTATCGAGGAGGAGAGAAGCGTCTCGATTTTAAGTGGGATTTTATCGAGTGTCGTCGTGTGAGTAAATCGAGTTTTTCGCCTTTTCCAGGGAGTAGCGAGACATGGCGTCGAAGTTGAGGAGACTGGCCGTGGGGGGCGTCGCGGGCGTCGTCGGCGCTGGCATCGCGACGCACCTGCTCCTCAGAGACAACGGGAACGTGAGTAAATGGGGGGAAAATCGGAAATTCTCTAGAGTAAAGTGCCCTTAGGGATGAGTTTATAGAAAAAAGTCTCAAGTAAAAGTTATACGTACTTAAGTTCTTGGTTCATATATGAAATTTGGTTGACGTGAGTACAGCCGTTTGGGAGAAATTTGGGAAAAACCGAAAATTCTCAAGAGTAAAGTGCCTTTACGGACGATTTTATAGAAAAATGTCTCAGACAAAAATTATATGTACTTAAGTTCTTAAGTCATATATGAAATTTGGTTGACACGAGTACAACCGTTTGGAAGATATTTCGGAAAAACCGAAAATTCTCAAGAGTAAAGTGCCCTTAGGGACGATTTTATAGAAAAATGTCTCAAATAAAAATTATACGTACTTGAGTCCTTAGTTCATATATAAAATTTGATTGACATGAGTACAGCCGTTTGAAAAATATTTCGGAAAACCGAAAATTCTCAAGAGTAAAGTGCCCTTAGGGACGATTTTATAAAAAAATGTCTCAAACAAAAATTATACGTACTTGAGTCCTTAGTTCATATATAAAATTTGATTGACATGAGTACAGCCGTTTGAAGAATATTTCGGAAAAACCGAAAATTCTCAAGAGTAAAGTGCCCTTAGGGACGATTTTATAGAAAAATGTCTCAAATAAAAATTATACGTACTTGAGTCCTTAGTTCATATATAAAATTTGATTGACATGAGTACAGCCGTTTGAAGAATATTTCGGAAAAACCGAAAATTCTCAAGAGTAAAGTGCCCTTAGGGACGATTTTATAAAAAAATGTCTCAAACAAAAATTATACGTACTTGAGTCCTTAGTTCATATATAAAATTTGATTGACATGAGTACAGCCGTTTGAAGAATATTTCGGAAAAACCGAAAATTCTCAAGAGTAAAGTGCCCTTAGGGACGATTTTATAGAAAAATGTCTCAAATAAAAATTATACGTACTTGAGTCCTTAGTTCATATATAAAATTTGATTGACATGAGTACAGCCGTTTGAAGAATATTTCGGAAAAACCGAAAATTCTCAAGAGTAAAGTGCCCTTAGGGACGATTTTATAGAAAATTGTCTCAAATAAAAATTACACGTACTTAAGTCCTTAGTTCATATATAAAACTTGGTTCACATGAGTACAGCCGTTTGGAAGAAATTCGCGAAAAACCGAAAATTCTCAAAAGTAAAGGATCCTCTTTTCCAGCTGTTGGCTGTGAAGGCGGAGGCGGGGTCGACGAAGTTCAAGAGGCCCTTGCCGACGAGGAACGAGCAGATCGAAGCTCTACAAACTGAGGCATACGACGTGGTGATCGTCGGTGGGGGCGCCACCGGCGCAGGCTGCGCACTCGACTCTACCACCAGAGGTAATCCCATCGAAGATAGTCTCAAAAAAAAGAATCGTGAAAATATTATTGAAACTCCAATTTAAATGAAACTTTGCATAGACATCGACTAAAGAGTGCTTAAGAAGTTGTGTAAGTTTCATTTAAATACCTTGACAACTTTATAAACTAGAGATGTGTTTCATCACTAATGACTCTAAAGACAGCAATGCTTCAGTCAGTTTAAAAAAATCGTCAAAATATTATTGAAACTCCAATTTAAATGAAACTTTGCATAGACATCGACTAAAGAGTGCTTTAGAAGTTGTGTAAGTTTCATTTAAATACCTTGACAACTTTATGAACTAGAGATGTGTTTCATCACTAATGACTCTAAAGACAGCAATGCTTCAGTCAGTTTAAAAAAATCGTCAAAATATTATTGAAACTCCAATTTAAATGAAACTTTGCATAGACATCGACTAGAGTGCTTTAGAAGTTGTGTAAGTTTCATTTAAATACCTTGACAACTTTATGAACTAGAGATGTGTTTCATCACTAATGACTCTAAAGACAGCAATGCTTCAGTCAGTTTAAAAAAATCGTCAAAATATTATTGAAACTCCAATTTAAATGAAACTTTGCATAGACATCGACTAAAGAGTGCTTTAGAAGTTGTGTAAGTTTCATTTAAATACCTTGACAACTTTATGAACTAGAGATGTGTTTCATCACTAATGACTCTAAAGACAGCAATGCTTCAGTCAGTTTAAAAAAATCGTCAAAATATTATTGAAACTCCAATTTAAATGAAACTTTGCATAGACATCGACTAAAGAGTGCTTAAGAAGTTGTGTAAGTTTCATTTAAATACCTTGACAACTTTATAAACTAGAGATGTGTTTCATCACTAATGACTCTAAAGACAGCAATGCTTCAGTCAGTTTAAAAAAATCGTCAAAATATTATTGAAACTCCAATTTAAATGAAACTTTGCATAGACATCGACTAAAGAGTGCTTAAGAAGTTGTGTAAGTTTCATTTAAATACCTTGACAACTTTATAAACTAGAGATGTGTTTCATCACTAATGACTCTAAAGACAGCAATGCTTCAGTCAGTTTAAAAAAATCGTCAAAATATTATTGAAACTCCAATTTAAATGAAACTTTGCATAGACATCGACTAAAGAGTGCTTAAGAAGTTGTGTAAGTTTCATTTAAATACCTTGACAACTTTATAAACTAGAGATGTGTTTCATCACTAATGACTCTAAAGACAGCAATGCTTCAGTCAGTTTAAAAAAATCGTCAAAATATTATTGAAACTCCAATTTAAATGAAGCTTTGCATAGACATCGACTAAGGAGTGCTTAAGAAGTTGTGTAAGTTTCACTTCATTGCCTTGAAGACTTTATGAACTAGAGATGTGTTTCATCAGTAATGACTCTAAAGTCGGTCGTGCTTCTATCAGTTTCAAAAAATCATGAAAATGTTATGGAATCTCCAAAGTAAATGAAACTCGACATGAACATCGACTAAAGTGCGCTTAAGAAGTAGTGTGAGTTTCACTTAATTACCTTTGAAACTTTCTGAACTAGAGATGCGTTTCTTCACTTAAGACACTAAAGTCGGTCATGCGTCCATCAGCTTTCTCACTTGCAACGATGTTCGTATATTTTCTGAATTATTAATAATTTAATGTTCTTCACCTGACAGGCCTGAAGACGGCCCTCATCGAGTCCGACGACTTCGCCAGCGGCACCTCGAGCCGCAGCACGAAGCTGATCCACGGCGGCGTCCGCTACCTGCAGAAGGCGATCGTGAACCTCGACTACGAGCAGTACCGCATGGTCAAGGAGGCGCTGCACGAGAGGGCGAGCATGCTGAACCAGGCGCCGCACCTCGCCCACCCCCTACCGATCATGCTGCCCGTGTACAAGTACGTGCGTGGTCCCCGTCGCGCATGTTTTACTTAACTTTAAGGTATTGAAGGTGGTGGCAGGTGCCGTACTATTGGGTCGGCATCAAGGCGTACGACATCGTCGCCGGCTCGAAGACGTTGAAGCCCTCGTACTTCCTGTCGAAGAAGAACGCGCTCGAGCTATTCCCGATGCTCAGGGGGGACAAACTGGTCGGCGGGATCGTCTACTACGACGGTGAGTAATCCCGGGGGATGCTTAGGCGACCGACTATGCGACCGCGCACGTTTCAGGTCAGCAGGACGACGCGCGCATGAACCTCGCGATAGCGCTGACGGCGGCGCGGCAGGGCGCCACCGTCGTCAACCACGTGTCCGTCACCGGCCTCGTCAAGGGCCCGAGGGACGACGGCAAGGAGGCGATCACGGGGGTGCACGTGAGGGACGAGATGACCGGCAAGAGCTGGAAGGTGCCGGCGAAGTGCGTCATCAACGCCGCGGGGCCCTTCACCGACAGCATCAGGAAGATGGACGACCCGAAGGTGCGCGAGATCTGCTCGCCCAGCAGCGGCGTGCACATCACCCTCCCAGGTCGGTACTTACGCGCAGACGCGGCTTAAGTAAGCGCGACGGTCGGAAAGTCCGCGACCGCCGGGATGCAAATATCTCGGGTTCTGGGTGCATTAAAGTTTAGATTCTCATCGGTCGTACGTTTCAGGTTACTACAGCCCCGAGCAGATGGGGCTGCTGGACCCTTCGACGAGCGACGGTCGCGTCATCTTCTTCCTGCCCTGGCAGCGGCACACCATCGCCGGCACCACCGATCTACCCTGCAAGCCCACGCACAACCCCAAACCGACCGAGGACGAGATCTTGTTCATACTCGAGGAGGTGAAGAACTACCTGAACCCCGACGTCGAAGGTACCGGCCGGTGGACCGCGGGTTCCTCTTGATAATCGCTCGTCTGTGATTCCAGTGAGGAGGGGCGACGTGTTGTCCGCCTGGAGCGGCATAAGACCCCTCGTGTCGGACCCGAACAAGCCGGACACGCAGTCCCTCGCCAGGAACCACATCGTGCACGTCAGCGAGTCCGGGTTGGTCACCATCGCCGGCGGCAAGTGGACGACCTACAGGTCCATGGCGTCGGAGACGATCGACGCGGCCATCGAAGGTGAATCTTACCATTCTTACTGTCGCTTTAGAGGTCCTCCCTAGGGAGTCCTTTAGCTTTCAGAGCGACTAAATCGAGGATGGTACCTGGAGACAAATTTTGTGGTCTTGGCACCAAACTTTCTCCAAGGTTTACAGGAACGGGATATGGGCGACATTTGGAAAGAACATGACCTTGCCTATTCACTATTGCACTTGGACCGAAGACCCCAAGCTGATAGGGCATCGCCAGGTTCCTTCTATGGGGTCCTAAAATCAGACGTGCCTAGACGCAAGTTTTGTGGTCCTGGAACCAAACTTTCTGCGATAAGCGCTAAGATGATAAAAAATCGCCAGGATTCTCTCGTGGAGTCGTAAAACCCAACATTCCCGGGGTAAAATCTCGTGGTCCCGGCACCGATCTCCACCCATCGCAAATTCTTTTACCCTCCTTCTTCTTCCAGCCTGTAAACTGGAGCCGAAGTACCGGACGAGCCAGACGGACGGCGCGCAGCTCGTCGGCGCCGTCGACTGGACGCCGACCATGTACATCCGCCTCGTGCAGGACTTCGGGCTCGAGTGCGAGGTCGCGCAGCACCTGGCTCGGTCGTACGGCGACAGGGCGTTCGCCGTCGCCAAGATGGCCTCGCTCACAGGCAAACGCTGGCCGATCATCGGCAAGAAGATCCACCCGGAGTTCCCCTACATCGACGCCGAGATCCGGTACGGCGTCAGGGAGTACGCGATGACGGCCGTCGACATGATCGCGAGGCGGCTGCGCCTCGCCTTCCTCAACGTGCAGGCCGCGCAGGAGGCGCTGCCCGACATCGTCGACATCATGGCCGAGGAGCTCGGCTGGTCCGAAGGTAAACCCGACCCGATGGAAGACGCTCGCGCGATCCCTATTTGTGATGTGTCGTAGACGAGAAGAAGAGGCAGCTGAGGGACGCGTCGGAGTTCCTCCAGAACGAGATGGGCCAGAACGTGAACCGCGCCAGCCGGGACAAGATCCCGATCAACCTGAGCAAGGAGGAGATCCAGCTGTACATCAAGCGCTTCCAGATCATCGATAAGGACCGCAAGGGATACGTCTCGATCAACGACATCAGGAGGAGCCTGAAGGTGAAATCGAGCGCGCCCGTACCGGGGCGTACGCCGTCTGGCGGGTTGCCTAACCAACCTCGAGGGCGCTGTCAAGTACCACCGCCACCAGATGGCGTCTAGTCGATCTACAGCGCCCTCTGTGCCTTTAACTGCCAGGCGGTCTACGCCCCGGTACGGCCCCCCAGACGAACCTACACCCATTCGATCCCCGTTCAGTCGCTAGGTCTGAGGCTGAGCGACGAGGAGATCCACAACCTCCAGTCGGACATAAACGTGACGTTCAACGGGCAGCTCGAGTTGGCCGATTACCTGCAGGTGAGCGCCAGACATTAACCCGCTTAACTGGGGGTCCTCTTTTGTCCGCAGCAACAAGGCGAGAAGGAGGTGTCCGGCGAGGAGCTGCACGAGATCCTCAAGGAGATCGACACGAACATGAACGGGCAGGTCGAACTTGACGAGTACTTACAGGTTCGATGGCCGTGTAGAGTGCGCATGCATGTGTTTCACCCCCCTCTCCACGCACCTCCTCTTCTACTAGAGCTAGGAACGGTCCTGTTTGTTGTTTTTTTTCTCTAGTGGTGCTGCCGGTACCGCTAAGGCTGACCCTTTCGCATGTGCCACGTTTAACCCTTCGCGCTTGTCTCGATTAATCGCCGACTTTCGCCGGATCGACTTTAACGCCGCCCCGTGTTTCCAGATGATGTCCGCCATAAAATCCGGCCACGTCGCCTACTCGAGGTTCGCGAGGATGGCGGAGATGGAGGAGATCAAGCACGAGAAGGAGCTGCTGAAGAAGATGAAGATATCCGTCGAGCGTAGCGGCGGCGGGCTGTAGGGCGCGCCCCCTGTCGATTATTTATTTATTTATCGTACTCGAATAGCACGGTAAATACCGAGGGTGCGCGGCACGCGTACCCCCCTCGAGATTATAATTTCGTTTGCTTTTGTTTTCCCTTTTCTTCCCTTAAATAAAAATTTGAATCTTCCGTCGTGTGGATGTATTCGCGACCCGCGGGAATAACGTGCAAGGAATTACAAAAAAGAAACATTCAGGCGGGCGGTAAGGTCCTGTACGTCCTCGACGTCTCTGACCACCAGAAGAGCGATAGTGGTTCACTTGTAGAGTGCGATCAACCGGTCGGCTTCCCTGTAGCCGGTCTCGATGGCGCCGTCGACCGACGAGAAACGCGTCGGATTGGTCGCCTCCCCGGCGAATAGCAGCACCTCCTTGCCCCCGGAGGACTTGACGGGACGCGCCAGGTCCTCATTGGAGATACCCTCGGCGTGCTGCGCGAGACCGTAGTAGCTGTACGCGCCGTTGAAGTGCGGGTTGGTCTTCCAGTTTGATCTGGAAAAGGGAATATCCTTGAGTATTTTTAAGGGGAGGGTAGAGGGTATTCTGTCGGGGCCATCTTGAGTTTTTTGTAAATCTGACCACGGATTCGTGATTAACGCCTTCGAGGAACCCTGTATACCACATTTGGTTCCAATCGGTGGATTTTCTGGATTCTCATCCGACATCTTGGATCTGGCCACGGATTCGTCATCAGCGACCTCGAGAACCTCCATACGCCAAATTTGCCTTGAATCGGTCGATTTTTTTGATTCTCGTCCACCATCTTTGATCCGCCATCTTGGATTGTTTCAATTCTGGCCATAAATTTATCACCATCGACGTCGAGAACTCTTTTATACCAAATTTCGTTCGTATCGCTCGATTTTCTGAATTCTTGTACGCCATCTTTGGCCCGCCATTTTGGATTTTTTTGGATCTGACCACGGATTCGTCATCAGCGACCTCGAGAACTTCCGTACGCCAAATTTGCCTTGAATCGGTCGATTTTTTGGAATCTCGTCCACCATCTTGGATCCGCCATCTTGAATTGTTTCAATTCTGGCCACGAATTTGTCATCATCGACCTCGAGAACTCCCTCATACCAAATTTCATTCGAATCGCTCGATTTTCTGGATTCTCGTCCACCATTTTTGATCCGCCATCTTGGATTTGTTCGAATTTGAGCATAGTATCGTGGCCAGTTTACTCCGTAAACCCCTTAGTCATGAATTTTTCCCAAAACAAAATGGCGTAAAGGGCGCGTAACAAGCATAGTGTTTTCGTATCACCTCGTTATATTAAAATGGCCATAACTTTTGAACGAAACATCGTATGAGGTCGCTCAAGGGCTTATTTTGAAGGGAAAGAGTAGTGCTATATAATGGGTTAAGTAAGAAAAAATTAGAAAAATTTTATGCTCAAGCCTCGAAGTTATAAAATGGCGATTTTTTTTTGGTAAATAGCACAAAATGAAGCAAATTTCTGAGCTCTAGGCACTAATTCGGTTCTGCGCACAAAATTAATTCTCTGCTGTCCAATAATGATCAAAATCGCTAATTTTGTACAATAAACATGAGTTTTACGGTAAATACGATAAGAAACACTGCGAAAAAAATGTTTCTTTTCTTATTTTACATAACAACGGAGATAATTTATCTAATGTTTAATTAAAGATAAGGACTTTGTATGTATTTTGTTTATCTCGTTAAGTAAACGTAAATGTAAAAATATGTGATGATTTAAAAGAACGAGAAGTGGTCAAGGCCCGAAAAATCAATTTATACAGAAATCCGGCTCGAAGGACCAAACCGTATCGCACGAACCCACTAGCAGAACTCACCTGAGCACCGCCTCGGGTTCCGGCACCTCGTACCTCCCCCCGAGGAACCTCCTCAGGAGGTACGCGCAGGTCTCGACGACGACCTCGTCGGGGAGCCGTTCCACTTCCCACCGTACTCCCCGATGCTCCCGCCGGCCCTCCTGCCCCTATCCGCGTCCCTCAAAATCCCGGCGGCGACCTCCACCAGCTCGTCGGTCACGGCCTTCTCCAGCGCGCGACCGTCGGAGGCGTAGAAGGTCAAATCGTCGTAGGCGTTGAAGGAGGGGCTCAGCAGGTCCAGGTCCTTCACCGTCTCGTAGACGACGTTGCCGCGCTCGCCGTGCACCCACTGGCCCCCGAGGTCGACGACGCCGCCCCCGAACTCCACGGAGCGAATCCTGCCGCCGATCCTCCCCTCGGCCTCCAGGAGGCGCACGTCGAAGGGGGCGCCGCTCCCGAGGAGCCTCGAGTACGCGGCTATCCCGGATGCGCCTGCGCCGATTATCAGCACCGACGGTCTCGGCATCGCGACTAGAAATGGCTCGTGTCAGATAAGCGGTATCGGAAAGGTCGAGGATAAGCGCGCGCGCGCTGTTGCCGTCGCCGCCGATAGGTCGAGCTCGATAAACGAAAGTACTTAAGTAAGCTTGAATCTGGGTTAATTCCGCTTGAAATCGTCTTATCTGATGACTCGTGCGGTACGATAAGCTGGTTCTAAAGGTGGTTGCGCACTCGATTACAAGAGTGACGAGCGTGTAGTTACTTAAACACGTACTGTATTCAGTTTGGGAAAATTCAAAAATTCGTAAAAAATTAACTGAAAAGCCAATCTGACTGAAACTGTCCATGTTTATTTATTAAAGCATGCTCTACAGATCTCCAAAGTTTCCTTTGATTAGCTGAAATAGTTATTGAGTTATAGATCAGTGAAGGTAATCTCCTCTTGAACTCAGTTTAGGAAAATTCAAAAATTCGTAAAAAATTAACTGAAAATCCAATCTAACTAAAAATGTCCACATTTATTAACTAAAGCTTGCTCTACAGATCTCCAAAGTTTCCTATGATTAGCTGAAATAGCTATTAAGTTATTGACCGATGAAGGTAATCTGCTCTTGAATTCAGATTTGGAATATTCAAAAATTCATAAAAAATTAACTGAAAATCCAATCTAACTTAAACTGTCCATATTTATTAACTAAAGCTTGCTCCACAGATCTCCAAAGTTTCCTATGATTAGCTGAAATAGTTATTAAGTTATTGACCAATGAAGGTAATCTGGTCTTGAATTCAGATATGGAATATTCAAAAATTCATAAAAAATTAACTGAAAATCCAATCTAACTTAAACTGTCCATATTTATTAACTAAAGCTTGCTCTACAGATCTCCAAAGTTTCCTATGATTAGCTGAAATAGCTATTAAGTTATTGACCGATGAAGGTAATCTGCTCTTGAATTCAGATTTGGAATATTCAAAAATTCATAAAAAATTAACTGAAAATCCAATCTAACTTAAACTGTCCATATTTATTAACTAAAGCTTGCTCCACAGATCTCCAAAGTTTCCTATGATTAGCTGAAATAGTTATTAAGTTATTGACCAATGAAGGTAATCTGCTCTTGAATTCAGATTTGGAATATTCAAAAATTCATAAAAAATTAACTGAAAATCCAATCTAACTTAAACTGTCCATATTTATTAACTAAAGCTTGCTCCACAGATCTCCAAAGTTTCCTATGATTAGCTGAAATAGTTATTAAGTTATTGACCAATGAAGGTAATCTGCTCTTGAATTCAGATTTGGAATATTCAAAAATTCATAAAAAATTAACTGAAAATCCAATCTAACTTAAACTGTCCATATTTATTAACTAAAGCTTGCTCCACAGATTCGCAAAGTTTCCCTTGAATAACTGAAACAGTTATTGAGCTATCGACCAATGAAAGTAATCAGCTCTTGAACTCAGTTTTGAAAAATTCAAAAATTCGTAAATAATTAACTGAAAATCCAATCTAACTCAAACCGTCCACGTTTACTAACTAAAGCCTGTTCTACACATTTAAAAAGTTTCCTTTGATTAGTCAAAACAGTTAGGCAGTTATTACCTAATGAATTTTGTTATCACGTTTTGACTAACTGAAACCACGATTTCACTTTAACTGTCCAGATTTACTTAAGAAACTTACCATGATTAGTTGAGACAGTTAGTGAATTAGTGAAACTAAGCTTAAGAACAGTTACTAAATGTACTTACTTAAAAGTACACGACTGCACAAGTAGGAACATCACAACATAACTAACTTGATGCCGCCGTAGCAGGGGTTTTCTACGTATGCTTGTGAATCTGCTTGTCGATAATCATTTCATCGTGGTGAGTACTACAAAATGTTTATTATTTATTATGTATATACGACACAAATCGATACGAAACATTAATAACATTATTCATACAAGTCGTAATATAAGTCTTAATCGATAATTAATTACTGTATAAAAGGATATTGCCACAGGCATTAACGGTCCTTAGACGGTCTGTCGTGAGTACGTAAGTGCTTCCTCAGATCGGACCGATCACAATAACATTTAGTGCACTGCGCACACTTGAACGGCCTTTCGCCCGTATGGGTGCGCTTGTGCGCCCTCAACCTGCCGGAGGTAGTGAACGACTTACCGCAGAACGGACACCCGTACGGCCTCTCGCCCCTGTGATCGCGCACGTGCAAATTGAAGCTACCGAAGTGCGCGAAGGTCTTGCCGCACTCCGAGCACCCGTACGGCCGCTCGCCAGTGTGCACGCGCACGTGCACCTTCATCGACTCCGAGCAGGCGAACGTCTTGTCGCAGTACGCACACTTGTACGGCCTCTCGCCGGTGTGCTTGCGCAGGTGCAGGTAGAACGGGGCCGAGTGCGCGAACGTCTCGCCGCAGCGCACGCACTCGTACGGCCTCTCGCCGGTGTGCGTGCGCTCGTGGCTGAGCAGAGCGGAGTTGTGCGCGAACGTCTTGCAGCAGCGCGCGCACGCGTACGGCTTCTCGCCGGTGTGCGTGCGCAGGTGCACCTTCAACGTGCAACGGCGCGCGAACGCCCTGTCGCACACCGAGCACTTGTGCGGCCTGTCGCCGGTGTGGACGCGCATGTGCCGCCTCAACGACGTCGCCTCGACGAAGGCCTTGTCGCACAACGGGCACTCGTACGGCCTCTCGCCCGTGTGGACCCGCCGGTGATTCCTCAGACTGTCGGAGCGGGCGAAGCTCTTGTCGCACGACCAGCACGGGTACGGCCTGCCGCCCGTGTGCGTACGCAGGTGGCTCTTCAGCTTGCCGGATTGGGCGAAGGCGGCGTCGCATTGCGGGCACGCGTACGGCCTCTCGCCCGTGTGGACGCGCACGTGGCCCTTCAGGGTACCGGCCGTGGCGAACGCCTTGCCGCAGTACGGGCACGGGTACGGCCTCTCGCCCGTGTGGATGCGCCAGTGTCTCTTCAGTAAGGACGAGACGGCGAACGATTTATCGCAACACAGGCATGTGTGTCGTTTCTTGACGGACGCCATTCGTTCTAACACTACTCGTAAGACTAAGCTGCCACCTTCTCGTCCGGCGGGACGGTCCTCCTCGGCTATCGCGTGGTCGTCGACGGGGCTCGCCTCGTCCCTGCCGAGCAGCCCGTCTACCGTCGAAGCGTGGCCCTTGCACTCGTCGACGTACGCGGCGAACGCCTCGCACCTCGCGTTGCACCCCTCGCAGATACTTCGCGCCTCTACGGCCACGGCCTGGAAACGATATCAAATGATTTCCTCACGATGACGCGTTACGACTGTTACTCACCTCGCCGCTGATGGTTTTCCAGAAGCGCCACAGGCGTTCTTGGATCGTCCGCACGGGCGCTCCCCTCGAGCACCAGCTGCAGGTGGTCGCCGTCGCGTCGTCCATGGCGAAACGGCTTGTATCAATCCAGAGCGTCGATGAGCAATGGTGGCAGACGTGTGGTCATCAAGGGTTATCTGTGGTAACGGACGTAGAAATAAGGAACGTACAAGGCCGTTAAAGTGTTAGTAAATGCGTCTCCTCCTGTCGTCGTGGAACGAAAACCGTTTAAAATTACTACTTCTTTCATGATTTCTCCCCAAAATAAATAAAACACTCATACACACACTTTCAGGTTATGTCGCTTACTAGTGGATCATAGAACACATGTATTAGAAAAGCGTGTGTTCCATGGCGGCGATGACATACGCCGCCATATGCAAACCTTGCTCCCCCCACTTCCATCGACCAATAGAATTTGTAGAAAATGCGAAATTTACAGAATTTTGAAATTAGAAAGAACCACAGTTGCTTAACTTAAATTAACTATCAGATAGCACTGTAGAACATTAAGTCTAGGGAAGGATTTTACTGAAGTTGAATCTTCAAGTCAGCATACTTGGTTGCCTACCTCACATTTACTTAAAGGGAAGTGAACCTAGATAATAACGATGTGGGATTTTTAAGAACGCAAGTGGAACAAAAGGATGGAAGCCATTACCGAACACGCATTAGCAGAGTAAGTTACAAAACACGTACGTCAGGTCTGAGCTGTCAAGTGCGATTCCGCCATTTTTATGTTCCGTGCTGTTCAGTGTTTACATTGTTTTTAGAGGTTTGACTTCGACCGTCACTTGGAAAAGAAGTTAAGATCCGGTAGGCCTCTTAAGTGTTAATTTACAGTATGACCGCTTAAGTAAAGTATTGGTCCTCATTTGCAGGGAAGCTATAGAGGTTATGTAGCCCTCGCCAGCACAAGGAACATGGACGTAATTATTTAAATACACGATAATTATGGTCTCCACCAAGGACAAGGCCACCAGACGCAGCGACGAGGTAAATAACGTAACGTAAACAGCAGTTACAGTGGCTTGTGAGCGATGGCTCTTATCTTAATTCATTCACAGATAAAACCCTTATCAATTGCTCACCTTGTATTAGTCCATCATTATCCGCTCAACTATCGAATGAAAAGCATGAGATCATTTGAGCGCAATTAAAGGAGACATTAACGAAGGTGAGTGATCATCGTTAGTCACAACGATCACCGTCGTCGGTGATCGTTTTCGGTGACTGAAACGTGCTGTGGTGATTCGACAGGTCATGGCCGACGTCGATTTGGAGAATGGCGTCCGACGGGTACTTTACAAGATGCTGGAACCGTCCTTCGTCGTAGAGGACGACCAATTGGAGGTGCTGTTGGACTATCTGACCGGCAAGGAGGACGATATCGGTGGCAGAGGTAATCACAGAAGTTGTGAAACATGTTTATATTCCCCTTTTGGGTCTCCAGAGGGTCCCAAGGTGCTTCACGTCAACGCCCACTTTCCAGGCAGCCCTCGCGTGGACGAGCACTTCTTCCTGCCGTGGATAAAGCGCTTCACCGACCAATGGAAGCGGTCGCGGTACATCATCAAGACGAACGTGCTGCTCTTCGCCGCCGACCTGACGATGGCGATGTGCTCGGACGAGAACTTCTTCGTCAAGCTCAACTTCACCGACGTGCTGCGCGACTTCGTCGAGCTGCTGCGCTCCGTGCCCGAGCCGCAGTCCGTGACGCGCATCAAGGCGAAGTACGTCGCGGCGCTCGCCTCCCTGCTGCGCCACAGGAGCGGCCTGCAGTGGGTGATGGCGAACCGCTTCTGGTTCGACGTCTTCACGATGGTCTCGGGGACGGACGACGGGCGGCTGCGCGAGGCGAGCTGCGCGTTCGTCGTCGACCTGCTCGAGCGCTCGAGGGGCGAGAACGAGACGCTCTGCCACAACATCTTCCGCACGGCGGTCGCGCCGCTCGCCGACCTCGCCGACGCCGGCGGCGACGTCCTCGACGGCGTCCTCGCGAGCCTGCGCTTCCTCGAGCTGTCCCTCGAGGCGCTGTTCCGGCGCAGCTGCGCCTCGCGCGACGTCGCCTCCGCCGCCTACCTGCTCGCCGAGTTCCGCCTCGAGGAGAGGCTCGAGGGGCTGCTGCGGGCGGCGACGGACCCGCACGTCGGCCTCGAGCTGTACAAGCTGCTGATAACGGCGAGGATGCTGCGGCTCGCCGTGAGCCTCGCCGAGGGGCGGCCGAGGCCGTGCGGCCGGCGCGCGACCGAGAGGCTCGTCGACACCGTGGTGAACCTGATCGGGCAGTTCGGAGGCGGGACGTTCCTCGCCGTCGTGCTCAGGTCGCACACGTACTTCGGGTGGCTGTCGACGGTGACGGACGATTGAGACGCCGTCTTCCGCGTCCTCTTCCAGTTGCTCGTGTTCAACGTGATGCCGCTGCACCATTACCTCTTCAAGGTTCTGGCGATCAGGAGGAGCGACGTGCGGGACCGCGACGACTGCAGGGAGATGTTCGTCACTAAGCTGCTGAGGAGGATCGAGCCGGACACGTTTCAGTTCAGTAAGACCCCCCCTATACCCCCACCACCTGGCGCTCACGACGTCCCCCTCTAGTCGGCAGGTTGACGAAGGCGGGCCTGGTGTTCGGCGCCGGAGACGCTATCCTCGCCCTGGGGAACATGGCGAGGTGCTCGGACTTCTACGACGCCGACATAGCGAACGTCGCGACGCAGCTGCTCATCTACCACGTCGTCGACATATTCGGGTACCTGCGCGAGCGCCGGGACGCCGCCGACGAGCACCGGGAGGTCGTCGGCGCCTACGTCGACACGATCGTGGTGATGCTCGAGAGGTTCGACCTCACCTGGAAGGACAACCTAGAGGTGATCTACGTCACCGACATCGCCTCGGAGTTCCTCGGCAGGCACGCCCTCACGGCCTCGGTAAGCGAGAAGCGTATTTACGTCGAGGCTTCGCTTTTTTAAGCTCTCGTCCCCCCCTCTCATAGGCGGTGGTGAAGGGCCTCGAGCTGCTGAACGTCGCGATAGCCAAGTCGCTCTCGCCCAAGATGGCGCTGCTGATCGACAGCGCCTCCGACGGCGAGGTCCTCGACTTCGTCCGGGCGGTCTTCGATAGGCTCGTCGCGCCCGAGCCGGAGGTGCGCGGCGCCGCCGTGCGCGTCGCCCGGACGATGTGCGGCAAGGCTAAGAGAAGTGAGGACCCTCGATAGGATGACACCGGTACAGTGTGGTCCGCTTTGCAGATTTCGACTCCTACAGGAGGCTGCTGATCGACAGGGACTTCCCGAGGATCGTCTTCGACATGGCGACGTCCGACGTCGAGCCGGTCGTGAGGGCGTCGGCGTTGCGGTGCCTGCAGGAGATGATCGGGGTCGAGGAGTTCTGGGAGGAGCTGCTCGACGACGACCGGGACTACGTAAGTTTCCGATCCGGTTGCGCTCCGTCGGCTAGTTGAAGCTCGGGAGAGAAACGGAGGCCGTTTCGTTATATTTTTCGCGTCGATTCGAGTTAGTTCCAACTCTGAAATTTCACCTCCCGATAACGGACGCTTGGGTGAAGACGGCCCAGCTATTTGCTAATTGCCTTGAAAACCTTGTAAAATGTCTGCCGTTACCTAAAGGTCGTTAGGTAACGATTTTGAGGTTCGAAACGCACTTATGTGACCTCACCTCCCAATAACGGACGCTCACGTGCAAACGATCCACGCGTTTGTTGTTTTGGTTAGACAGTCGCCTCTTATTAAGTGTCAATGTTTAATTTCGGCAACCAGCAATGCACACCACGATTAACTCTTCTTGAGCGCCCCCTTCAGCTAGATAGTCGAAACGCTGAAGCCACGCCCCCGGCTTCTTCCGTTGCTCAGGTCGTTTCTGCGCCTCCCTCTCTTGCGTTGAAGCCACGCCCCCGGCTTTTTCCGTCGGTCAGGTCATTTCTGCGCATCTTTCTCGCCCCCCTCCCCTCTTTCTGTCGTTGAACACGAGGCGCACCAGCCGAAGAAGAAGAGGAAGAAGCCTCGTAACAGCCAAAGAAGCCTCCGATTTCATCTCGATTACGTCTTCCAGGATCGCCTCCTGCGCCTCGTCCGCCTGGACCCGGACGAGTCGACGAGGTGCGAGTCGGTGACGCTGCTCAAGCTGCTCGGCCAATCGAGGCGGCCCGCCGGGCCGGTCCGCGGGCGGATAGACGAGGCGATCGTCCGCTCGGTGGTGGGCGACGCGAGCGTCGCCGTCAAGACGAGGGGCCTCGAGTACTGGGTCGAGGCGATCCGGGGCGAGCTCGCCGAGCACGGCGCCGTCGACGGCGAGTTCCCCGAGGCGACGTTCTCGAGGCGGCTCAGGAAGATCGTCACGTTCGACGGGGCGAGCGTCGCTCGATGCCTCGACGCCGCCCTCGACGCGCTCGCCGCCTCCGGCTGCCTCGCGGCGTTCCTGTACGCGCTGCGCGCCGAGGACGAGGCGGTGCGCGGCGCGGCGACGCGCCTCGTCCGGCCGTTCGCCGAGCTCGTCGCGAGGCACCTCGTCGCCGCGCGCCGAGGCGAGGCGGCGCGGGGCCCGGCCCTCTCGATCGGAGGGCGCGGGGGGGCGAAGGAGGAGTTCCTGCGGTTCGTCTCGGACGAGGATCGCTCACGGCGCAGGCGCGAGGGGAGCGACGCCGTCGGCGCGCGCGTCGACGTGTCGTCGGTCGTCGCGAGAATCCTCGAGCAGCAGGACGACACGAGGCGGAGGAACGACGACGACGTTCCGATGCTGGAGCTGACGGACGGGTATGAATATCCGTAAATGGGTGTCGTAAAAGAATTTATTTCATAATTTCACACCCTCGTGCTACTATTATCAAGTCTATTGTACATAATCAAAATTAAATTAAGGCTTCGCTATGACCGTCCGATCACAAACCGCCCCCGCTGCGCTCCACCGACGTCCTCATCTCCCTCAGGAGCGCCTGCCTACCTTCCTCCCTCTCCACGATACGCTCCAATCGGCTGCCAGATTTGATCGCGGCCATCATCTACAGGAATTCACAAATAATTACTTCAAAACCACCATAAGTGATGCTATGTTCTCCGCAACCCTCACCGCTCTATCCCGAAGGATTTTAGATTTTCAAGGGGATTTACGCGAGGAACGTAAGCAGGGCTCGGGGCTCGTTTGGCCATCGCCGAGCCTGCGTCCCGGACTCGTGGAGTTGTGATCCCTTTTGAAAGACCCGATTTACCAATTATGCTGTGTACCTTTCCGAGGCTCTTGGATCCTTTGCTTTTGGGCTTCGAACGACTCCACGAGCTCCAATTGTAATTTTCCTAAGTTTGACCGAAAAATCATTGGAACGTTTTGAAGTCTTAACCGGTCGTATGATTTTCCTTAAATTCAATTAGGGAAGTGTCACTTCGATTTCATACCCTTTGGGTTTCCCTTATACCATTTGGGCTTCATACAATTCAAATAATTTTTTTCAAAGCAAACCATAGAAGACCAAAGGTTTTCGGCCATAACATCCACAGCAATTAACCAATTAGTTTTCAGCAATTAACCAAGGCACTAATTTTTGGGTATAGCCCATTGGGCTTCAACCACCATTTTCCATAATTTCACCAGAGACGCTTGGAAGGTCGCGGAACTCCATGGTATCGTCATTTGGACATATCTGACTTTTACTTGGGACCCCCCAAGCGACTCCTTTACAATTTGGGCTTCTCAAGCCGACGAAATGGGCGACTTCCAGGACATTTTGGGCTTCAACCTCGCTCATCAAACCTACAGGCCCCCTACCTGTAAATACTCATCCAACCTGAGCTGCCCGTTGACGGTTACGTCGATGTCCGACTGGAGGAGGTGCATTTGGTCGTCGCTCAGGTCCAAACCTGTCGACTATCGACTCGATCATTATCGAAATATCAAAAACCGTCCGACGTTTACCTTCAAGCTGGCCCTGACGTCATTGACGGACACGTAACCCCTGTCGTCGCCATCGAGGTCCCGGAACCGTTTCGTGTAGCACTGCACGTCCTCCTCGGTCAAGGCGCCCGGCGGCGTCCCCTGGGGACTCCTGCGCGTGCCCAGGCCCATTTCGTCCCGCAGGAACCTCGTCGCGTCGTCGATCTGCCGCTGCTTCTCGGCTGCGCGCGGGGCAAAAAAGATTACAAAATGGCGACTCTCCAGGAAGAATCACACGAGGTTAATGCTCTGGCGGTCGCCATTTTTCGGGCCGTACCTTCGCCGTATCCATAGGAAACGTATCGTCTCCTCCCTTCGGATAGCCCTAAATTTTTTTAAGTTACTTCTTTTAGTATTTACCCTCCGACCAGCCGAGCTCGGCCGCCATCACGTCGACGACGCGGGGCAGGACGTCCTGCGCGGCCTGCGCGTTCAGGAACGCGAGGCGCAGCCTCCTCGCGATCACGTCGACGGCCGTCATGGCGTACTCCGCGGTCACCCCGTGACGTATCTCTGCCTCTATATACGGGAACTCCGGGTGGATCCTCTTGCCGACGACGGGCCAGCGTTTACCTGCGCAGGGCGCCGTCGAATTAGCCGCGCGCAGCGCCTAGATGAATATATGGGGTCTTACCGGTGCGCGCGGCCATCTTGGCTACGTCGAGCGCGTCGCCGCCGTACGAGTCGGCCAGGTGCCGCGCCACGTCGAGCTCCAAGCCGAAGTCCTGCACTAATCGTATGTACATCGTGGGCGTCCACGCGTCTGCGCCGACCAGCCGAAGGCCGTCGGTGCGGCACGACCGATACATCGGTTTCAGGTCGCAAGCTGAAATCCACATCAGAACCAAGCGGTTAAAGCAGTCTCGGGTACTGTCATTTCTCGTAGGTACCGACCTTTTATGGCGGCGTCTATGGCGTCGGCCGCCATGGACCTGTAGGTCGTCCACTTGCCGCCGGCGATGGTGACCAACCCGGACTCGCTGACGTGCACCACGTGGTTCCTCGCCAGGGACTGCGTGTCGGGCTTGTCGGGGTCCGACACGAGGGGTCTTATGCCGCTCCAGGCGGACAACACGTCGCCCCTCCTCACTGAAGGAAATCGACGGTCGGTCGGAAAATGCGCGATCCGAAATGGCGAATTCTCCGACCTTCCGGTGCGGCGCGTACGGGAAATGCGCGGATTTAAACTGCAAGAATCAAAGAATGCGCGAGCTAATACTGAGAGGGTCAGAAAATTCGCGATCTAAAAATGCAAGGGTCGGAAAACTCGCGATCAGCAACCGCGAAGTTGTGGAAATTCGCAATTTCTTCAGCGGACGGTTTGACTAAACTTCCATGAGGACGGTACGGTCGGAAAATTCGCGATCTAAATATGTAAGGGTCGGAGAATGCGCGATCTGAAATGGCGAGGGCGGGGAAGTGCGCGATCTAAACCTGCGAGGGTCGGAGAATGCGCTATCTGAAACTGCAGAGAACGCGCGATCGGTAGACGCGAAGGTCGGAAAATTCGCGATTTCCGGTGTACTTGCCTTCGAGGTCGGGCGCGAGGTAACGCCTGATCTCCCCGAGGATGAACGAGATCTCCTCCTCGGTCGGTTTGGGGTTGCGCGTCGCCTCGCAGGGCAGGTCCGTCGTGCCGGCGATCGTGCGCCCGTGCCACGGCAGGAAGAACACGACGCGGCCGTCGCCCGTCGCCGGGTCGAGCAGGCCCATCCCCTCGGGGCAGTAGTAACCTGCGGGAAGATAGGGACTAGAGCTGACCGTTTTCGAGGGGCGGGACCGCGGCTAACCGGGCAGCACGACGTGCACGCCGCTGCTGGGCCGGCAGATGTCGCGCGCGGCCGGGTCGTCCATCCTCCGCACGGCGTCCGCTAGGGGGCCGGTCGCGTTCACGACGCACCTCGTCGCCGCCGTCCACGTGCGGCCGCTCGCCTCGTCCCTCAGCAGCACCCCCGAGATCGAGCCGTCGGCGCGCTTCGCCAGGCCGACGGCCGAGACGTGGTTAGCGACGGTGGCGCCGCGCCTCGTCGCCGTCAGCGCTATCGCGAGGTTCATGCGCGCGTCGTCCATCAGACCTGGAAAACACGAGCGCCGTCTGGCGGTCGGTAGGCGAGGCGCCGAAACTACTCACCGTCGTAGTAGACGATCCCGCCGACGAGATTCTGCGGCCTGAGCATCGGGAACGCCTCGAGGGCGTCGCTCCTGGAGATGAAGTAGGAGGATTTCAGGGTTTCGCGGCCGGCGACGAGGTCGTACGCCTTGATGCCGGCCCAGAAGTACGGCGCCTGCCATAACCTGAAAAACGGGACGGCGCGTCAGTCGATCTGATTTAATGCTGATTTAAACGTCGATACTGCGGTCCCGGGACGAAATCGGGATTCTGCGGTCCCGGAACAAAATCGGTAATATCGCGGTCCGGGGACGAGACCCGGATTCTGCGGCTCGGGAACCGAATCGCCATATCGCGACCCTGGAACGAACTCAGGATTCTGTGGTCCTGGAACAAAATCGGGATTCTGGAGCGATACTGGTACTTTGTGGTCCGGGAACAAAATCGGTAATATTGCGGCCCGGGAATAAAATCGGGACGCTGCCGTCCGGGAACAAAACCGGAATCCTGCTGTCCGGGAACAAAATCAGGAATACTGCAGCCCGGGAACAAAACACTATTATTATACTATAATACTATTATTATAACTAAATCGGGATTTTCCGGTTAATCCTGTGGAATTCGTGACATTCCCTCCGAGTATTTTCCCTCGAAACTTAGCAAGATGGCGCCCGAAACGTGATCTGCGCGGCGGCACGTACTTGTAAACCGGCAACAGGATCGGCAGGGGGCGCGCGAGGTGCGGCGCCTGTCGCAGCATGCACGCCCTCTCGCGCAGCGCCTCCTTGACCATGCGGTACTGCTCGTAGTCGAGGTCGACGATCGCCTTCTGCAGGTAGCGGACGCCGCCGTGGATCAGCTTCGTGCTGCGGCTCGAGGTGCCGCTGGCGAAGTCGTCGGACTCGACGAGCGCCGTCTTCAGCCCTGCCGGCATCGATATAGTGACTGAACGGACGCGACGCGGCGGCGCGCTTACCCCTGGTGACGGCGTCCAGGGCGCACCCGGCGCCGCTCGCGCCGCCCCCTATGATCACCACGTCGAAGCTCTCCGTGCGCAACGACTCGAGCGATTCCCTCCTCGTGGGCGCCTCCCTCAGCCGTCCCCTAGGTGGTTTCTCGGCCTCGACGGCTGAAAACTGCGAAGACGCGGTCTTTCGTATGGCGTAGCGCGGGGGGAGATCTTACCTGCACGTCGCCTCCGAGGAGGTGGCACGACGCGAGGCCCGCGCCGAGGACGGTGCCGGCGAAGAACACCACTTTTGACGTCATGAAAAAAAACACAATTAAACGTCAAACTTGGAACTGACAGCCTGACAGCCCATCGTACGACCCTTCATGGGGGTTTACGATTGGATGTTAATGGAAAAAAAAATAGTAGTAAAATTCTTTTATGGCACTCACTTTGCGAAACGTCCTTATACACAGCGTTTATAATTGCTTGTCGCGACTCCTCCCTCGGGTAGAAGTACAGGAGTTCCATCGTCGATCCCAGATTTAGTGTCATTCACCTTCACCTCGTCACTACGTGCGAGTACCGCGGCCCTACACCAGGTTATAACGTATGGAAGGTGGAAAAGTGGCACCACTATAGTGACCTAGCAGGGGGACGCGGCCTATACCCCTTCGGTGAACCACCCCGTCATACATCAAAGCTTTCCCTCGCCGCAAGCAGGGTTGCCGGGATCGCCGCGGTGCCTCCTCAGGCTGCACGACCACGAGAACGCCTTACCGCACCGAGCGCACCTGAACGGCTTCTCGCCCGTATGGACGCGCACGTGACCCTTCAGCGTGCTCGACTGAGCGAACGCCTTGCCGCAGTACGGGCAGCCGAACGGTCGCTCGCCCGAGTGGACGCGCGAGTGCCGCTTCAGGTTCCTCGGATCGGTGAAGGCCCTGCCGCACGACGGGCACCCGAACGGCCTGTCGCCCGTGTGGACCCGCAGGTGGCCCCTCAACGCGGCCGCCTTCGGGAAGGTCTTATCGCAGTACGGGCACCCGCGAGGCGCGTCGCCGGCGCGCGCGCGCGCGTGACCCTTCACGTGCCTCGCGAGGTCGCTCGACTGCACGAAGCCCTTGCCGCAGTACGGGCACGCGAAGCGCCTGTCGCCCGAGTGGGCGCGCACGTGTCGGTTCAGCACGCCGACCGTGCTGAAAACCTTGCGGCAGGTCGTGCACTCGAAGGACCTACGGGCCGCCGCCGGGGGCTGCTCGATCAACGGGTGGTACTCGACGTCGACGGGGTATTCGTCCTTGATCCGCCCGCAGGAGGAGGAGGGCAGCGTGTCTATCGTCGCCTCGTTGCTCTTACACCTCTCGACGCGCAGCGAGAACCCCTCGAGGCTCGATTTACATACGGCGCAGACGTTCCTGAGGGACGCCGCGGCCGGACCCTAAAATAAATTAGTGATTAGCACCCGTTGGACCATCACTATATGAGTGATTTTTACTCACGTCGCTCCTAAGAGCGATTCACTTAACTTTATGACAGCCTTACGTTACAGTGGTATTACCATAGTGATCACCTAGACCATTAATGCTGATTTTACTCAGCTGATGTACTTACTGATGCTGATTACTGCCTTTTGGCAGTAATGAATGGTGCGCACTTACTTCTGCGCTGATTATTTGCCAGAAGCGCCACAACTCCTCCTCGATCCTCTGCACTGGGGCCTCCTGCGAGCACCAATCGCAAGTGATCCCCTTCGTATCGTCCATGTTACTTTACGGTGAGGCGGCACTGCGTGACGTACTTAAAGTAAATGGGCGCTTTAAAACACTTCACCCAGTAGATTTGCAGCAATTTGAAGGCAAAGCCAAACCAGAAGCAATTGAGGTTACTTTGACTCACGGAACATGAAATTAGACCACGGAATACCAAGTTTTCACAAGAATGTCAATGGCCGCCACGGAACACCAAATTTCGAACTAACTGCAATAATTTGAAAAATCAGAGGGAAACATTTGTAATAACCGTTAATTTACTCACTCTAACCGTATAATTAAAAATCCATGGGACGCTCAACTCATCAACCATCCTCCTCCTTACACGAACGGCTCCTCGGGTCGCTCAGGTGCCTCTTCAGACCGTACGACCTGGTAAAGCCCGTACCGCAACGCTCGCACTTGTACGGTTTCTCGCCCGTATGGAGCCGCACGTGGCTCTTCCACGTGCTGGACTTGTTGAAGGACTTGTCGCAGTACGAGCAACGGTAGGGCCGTTCGCCGGAATGGACGCGCAGGTGCGCCTTCAGGTTCCTCGAGTCGCCGAAGGTCTTGCCGCACGACGGACACCCGAACGGCCTCTCGCCGGTGTGGACGCGCGAGTGGCTCTTGAGCACGGACGCCCTGGAGAAGCTCTTGCCGCACGCCGTACACGCGAACGGCCTGTCGCCGGTGTGGATCCGCACGTGCGCCTTCATGTCGTTCGAGCGCATGAAGCGTCTACCGCACGACGGGCACTCGAACGGCTTCTCGCCCGTGTGGAGGAACGTGTGGTTCTTCAGCGTACCGGCCGTGGCGAAACTCCTATCACAGAGCGGACAGGCGAAGGGTCTCACGCCGACGTGCGCGTACGAGTGGTTCTTCAAGTCGTTGGAGCGCGCGAACGACTTATCGCACGAGGGGCATTTGAACGGTCGTTCGCCGGTATGGACGGAGGAGTGTTTCCTCAGGTCGCTCGACTGGACGAAGGCGACGTCGCAGGACGAGCATCTGAACGGCTTATCGCCCGTATGGGTCAGCGAGTGTCGCTTCAATACGCTAGAAGTTCCAAAGGTTTTGTCGCACGATGAACATCCGAAGGGCTTATCACCCGGACCCGGTAACCGAGCGGACGTATCACTTTCCCCTTTGATCAACGGGTGATACTCGATATCGATGATTTCATCATCTCCGGGTATCGAAGAAGACAGCTCCTCTATGGTCGACTCGTTGCTCTTACACCTCCCGATGTGTACCGAGAACTCCTCGAGACGGGATCTGCATTTATCGCAGATACTCCTGAGGGACGCCGCGGTCGAATCCTGGAGGAAAACGTGTGGAGTACAGGAAGGAAAGCAAGCATAAGGAACAATCCCGGGTGGTACTTACTTCTGTGCTGAGGATCTTCCAGAAGCGCCATAACTTCTGCTGGATCTTTTGCACGGGCGCCTTTTGCAAACACCAATCGCAGATGGTGCGTTTCGTAATATTCATATTACTTTATGGTAAGGACGAAGCGTTTGAACAAATTATTCGATATCTTCGTAATAACCTAAAAATTCTCATGGGCACAAAACATAAAGTAAATCACGGAACACACAATTTGGCACAAAACGCTAAAAAACCACAGAACATGTTGGGCATGGATTCCTGTTACAGAACACCTTTTCCAGACCAGAAAAATTAGTACTACTCTGGAAAAGTCCTCAGAACCGATAGATGTCGTTAGATCTCCCCGGAAAGTGTTCCAGGATTTCTTAAACCCCTTCAACCTTACTGCTTTCCTCAAAAACTCCTTTCCGGACTTTATGTAAAATTATGATTAACACTGCAATCCATTCCTGTTGCAGCAAACTTTTTCCAGACTGTAGAAGAAACAGTACTATTCTGGAAAGGGTCTAAGGACTGATAGATGTCGTTACCTTCTCCTGGAAAATGCTCCAGGATGATTTAAATCCTCTCAACAGTCCTATTTCCTTGAAAAACCCTTTTCCAAGCTGTATGAGAAAAAGTACTAATCTGGAAAAGCCCTCAGGACTGATGGACGTCGTTGCCTTCTCCTGGAAGATGTTCCAGGATGTTTTAAATCCTCTCAACAGTCCTGTTTTCTTGAAAAATCCTTTTCCAGGCTGTAGGAGAAAAAGTACTAATCCGGAAAAGCCCTCAGGACTGATGGACGTTGTTGCCTTATCCTGGAAAATGTTCCGGGAAGTTTTAAATCCTTTCAACAGTCCTGTTTTCTTGAAAAACCCTTTTCCAGGCTGTAGGAGAAAAAGTACTAATCTGGAAAAGCCCTCAGGACTGATGGACATCGTTGCCTTATCCTGGAAAATGTTCCAGGATGTTTTAAATCCTCTCAGCGGTCCTGTTTTCTTGAAAAACCCTTTTCTAGGCTGTGGGAGAAAAAGTACTAACCTGGAAAAGCCCGCAGGATTAATGAATTTATAGTTCTCTTTTATAACCCTCTCCCGAGCACAAACTATCCGAGGGTACAAATCTCAACGGTCCTACGTTATAAACTTTTATTTCCAAGGAAGATTTACATGTATACGTATTGAATATATAACGTAACGAACTGAACCTACCAGCTACGGTGTAAGTATAAACATAATAAACATAAACATAGAAAAAATATACTCTATAGAACTCTACTTAAAAGGTAATAATGATGTTCACTTGAACGCTTGGACGGTACTTCAAATGACTCATCGACGGGTCGCGCCCAACGGGTCGACGACCACGGTCGCTTCCTTAGGCCTAACGAAACGTAACCTACGCACTACGAGATTCGTACAAAAAGAGAGAAAATCAATCGTCCCCGGACGCTCCTACGGAACGCGTGGAATGTAAGCGCCCGACGGGTCCGTACAGTAATGATCCAGCCCTAACGATAATACTTATAACAATAATAATATCTACGTAATATTCGATACCTCGAAGCGCTAAGGCACACCCTCGACGTCCCGGCGCCGACCGGTCAGTAGATCCAGTTCACGGGCACCCACTGGTGCTCGATGGTCAGCGCCTCGAGCGCCTCGACGATCCGCCTGAAGGTCGCGTCGAAATCGTTGTTCGGTATGACGAGGTCGATGTACTTGTCGTAGGTCCTCTGGAGGCTCGCGCTGTCCTCGAGCGTCCTCTTCAGGTCCTCCTCCTAAGACGAGGGGGGGATCGGATCAGTATCGGTAGCGACGAGAGGTCAAGTAAGGAGCGCGGGGTACTCACCTCGTACAGCGACGCCAGCGACTCGAGCGTCCTCGCCCTCTTCGAGCTGTACCGTATCGAGCTCTGCCGGTCGAACTTTACATGCGAACACAAAAGAAAAGGGGGTGTGTGGGGTCAAACGCATGCGCGAAACCAAAATCGAAAAAGCTACACGACGACCGCTCGCGGCTTCGCGTACTCACCGTCAGGTTCCTGCTCGAGTAGCGGACGTTCGAGTTGCTCTTGCTGACGTCGTAGAGGTTGCGCAGCTGCTCCATGCCCGGCGCCGCTATGAATATGACGAACGGCAGGAACTCGGAGCTGTTGTGCAGGATCTTCAGCGAGATCGGGCTGCAGTCCAACACGCACATCTTCCCCTAGAAACGCGACATAACCTCAAAGCTCCGCAATCCAATATGGCCGACGCAATAGAACGACGCCACCTACCCACCAACCACGAAACTACACCGTACTCACTTGCTTAATGACCTCACGTATGGTATCGAGATGGGTACCGTAGAGGTGGCCGTTGTACTCGCCGTACTCGAGGTACTTGTTGTTCTTGATGTCCTCCTCCATCGTCTCCCGGTCGGTGAAGTAGTACGACTGGCCGTTCTCCTCGAGCACCCTCGGCGGCCGCGACGTGTACGGTATGACCGAGCCGAACTTGTCCGGGTCGCTGTTGATCAGCCGGTTCTTCAGCGTCCTCCTGCCGACGCCCTGCGTGCCGATCAGCACGAGCGTCTTGCGCTTGAACGGCGGCATCTTCGTCACCTCCTCGTACAGCAGCAGCTCGGCCTTGTCGAAGTCGCTGCTGCTCTTCGTCTGGTATATCACCTGCGGCGAGGGAAGCACGGTCAACGTATACCCCAGACGGTATCAGGGACTAGATATAACCTAACTTATGGAACCTAGTCGTCGGTACGGGTCGATGACCACAAATACCCTAGACCTAACCTATAAAAGCTATACCGGTCCGGGTCGACGACCTCTAATAGATCTAAAATAATCTAGCTACGACACCGGAACGTGTCTCGTCACCTTCTTCTTCTTCTTGGATATCCTCGCGCCGCATATGCTGATCTTGTGCACGAAGTCTGCCTCGGGCACGACGAACGCCTTCCGTCGCTCCTCGAGCTCGACCGACGGCACCAGGCCGGTCCTGCCGTCGCCGCCGACCTTCCTCGCCTGCCACCAGTTCGGGTCGCGCTGGTCGACGATCTGCAGGATGTCGCCGCGCTCGAACGGCAGCCCGATCTCCTTGCACGGCAGCAGCGTGTCCTCCTCGGGGTCGTACTCGAACAGCGCGCGCATGTAGCACTGCGGAGAGAAAAGCGAGGTGAAAAATCCCGACCTCGACGTCTTATAGCTACCGTGAGCTTCTTGGTGAGGCCGTTGGAGCCGTTCGCGACGACAATGTTCGAGTGCGTGACGGCATCGTCGCCCCTCGCGTGGCCGACCTTCAGCGTGACGTGGTCCTTGATCTTCGCCACCTCCGTCTGGAGCTCCTCAGGCGTCGAGACGGGCGCGCCGTTCACCTCGAGTATCACGTCGCCGACGTGCAACAGGCCCTGCTTCTCGATCATGCCGCCCTCGAGTATCCGGGCGATCAGCAGGTTGCCGTTATCGTCGACCTGCACCTGAAAGCCACGACGGGTACGTCAGGACCCTAATCTCTAGTATACTTTGTCGTGTTTACCGTCAGGCCGAGCGGCTCGCCGGGCTTCTTCCGCACGCCGACCATCCTGATCGCGTCCGCCGTCATGCCGTCGGGGAAGAGGGTCGGCGCGGCGCCGCCCGTCGAGCGCGGCCTCACGTACGCGTCGGCGATCTCGTCGTGGGCGCCGATCAGCGACTTGAAGTGCGTCCTGTTGAGCAGCACGGCGAGCTCCTTCGCCTCCCTGCTCCAAGAGCAGCCGCACCGGATGTGCACGTCCTTCAGGAGGGCGGCGCCCGACGTCGACGCCGGCGGCGATAGCGCGGGCGGCTCGTCGACCGGGACCTGCGGGAAGAACCTGACGGTCAATGCGAATCGACTATTCAGCCGCGCCGTATCGAATCGACGGTACGGTCTAATGAGACTTTTATTACCGTGAATCACGGCCTCGACCCCCATCGAACGGCCTTAATTACTAATTAGTACAATTACCACGGTTTTTACCGAACCGAATAGTAACATTAACGCCCACCAGATGTCGGTACCTGAAACTAATTACAGGAATCTTCCCGTGCGTTCAAGCCTCCTGAAATTAACTCCGGAGCGAGTATACTTTCAACACGTAACCTCGATCTTCCTTAAGGTTTACGTAAAGGTACCGGGATCGTTCTCCCCTCGGATCTCCACGTTCCACCAATCGTGAGGCGACGTTCCTTCATAGTGACGCATACAATCACCATTTGGTTCGTTAGTGGTGGCGACGTGGGGCTTAATTGCAATTAGCAGCGTTAATTAATGTTAACCTAGTGCCCCACCCTATGGTAAACAGCGCCCATCTATGGAGGTCAATTAGTGTCAATTAAAGGTACCGTTGGACGAGGCGCTTACGAGCGCACCTTTACCCTAATTGCTAATTACCGCGGTGATTAATTACTAATTAAACGTACCTAAGGGAGATGCAAATCACCTGCACGCCCAAATTTCACTTTCCAATTTGGTGACGATGACACACACGCACGCCCTACACGAGAGGTTAATCACCTTCGCACGTACCTCGACCGTAATCACCGGCGGTAACGTTAATCACCTCGGGTGATACTCAATCGATCGATCAATCGCGGGTGATTGATTGATTGATCGGAAAGCCCGGAAAACACCTGTAAGACCAAAACAAGGCGGCGGCGACGGCGTCGTCTAATCAATCACCACGGGACACGAAAAAGGACGACGATCGCGTCGCAGACACCGTCTCATAGATGGCGCCCTAACGTCCTCTCCCCAAGCGCCCCTCCCGCGGGATTTAAAAATAACCTGGAGGCGCAGATTTAGCGTTCGTCGACGTTCAGCGAGGAAAGCCAGGATAGACGGTCACCCCTGCGACTTTTAGGGGTTCCCGGTAGATGGCCTCGCGGCCGATTGGCCCCTTCGCCATTGGTCGTACCTTGGGTCCGTCGCCGGTCGGCTCCCGGCCGTCCATGAGCACCCTCAGGAAGATCAGCTTCGGCTCGTCGACGACCTCGGCGGCGGCGGCGTCGGTCTCGTCCCGGAATTTTCCTGGAACGAAAAATGAACTCCAGAGCGTCGAGAGCTAAAATAGTCGGGAAATTTCCGGGAAATCCGGGAGAAAATCCCTCCCCTTCCCGCTGCCGCTGAACGGTGATTTATTTGTTTACGTGCATGGCCAATCGATCGGCGTAAATCGATGGATTCCTCCCCCCTTCTTCCATTTTTACGAGCACTTTGTCACCCCCCCCCCTTCCACCGCCCCAGGAAAATCCGCGTCGACGTCAATTGCTTTTCCTCCGATTTTCCAGGCACTTTCCATGTAATTTTCCACCTCGTTCCAGATTTTACGAGATCTGGAAAATTAATTTTCCCGGACGGCACGTGGATTTTTCGGGAAAATCCAGGAACGCTGATTGTAATTATAATTTTGGAACGGAAATTCCCGTTGGAATCTGGAAAATTTCTACATATTGATCCGTAATCTGGAACCTTAGGTTCTGATCCTGTTTCCACTATTTGCACTTTGACAACTGCGAACTATCCAGGAATTCTCCAGGTTCCAAAGAAATAAATGTTTTTCCCAGGAATAATTGCAAGTGTTCCTGAGAATTTTCCAGGAACGGCTAAGGAGTTATTAGAATAATCCAGGGAATTTCGTGGAACGTTAGGAAGCCTGGTAGGTGCTCAAAACTCCCCAGGAAATATTCCGGGAATTTCGGAATATTCCAGCAAAATTGGAAAGAAGTAGAAGTCCTTTGGAATCGGATCCAGGGATTTTTAAAGGAATACAGGAAAGATCCAGGAATTACTTAAGTCCCGGAAATCCATAAAGCGTAACAATATGATCCTGGGAAATTTCAAGGAAAACAGGAAGGATCCGGGAAAGACCCAGGAACCCTTAGGACGTACCGAGTTTTCCGTGAAAAGTTTAGAGGAATTTTCCAGAAAAAAAAGGTCCAGAAATACCCTAAGAATCTCTGTAAAATGTAGTGATTTTATGAAACACAACATTGTGATTCACGAAACTCTCCAGGAAAACGGAAAACATCCAGAAAAGACCCGGAAACCATCAGAACGTCCAGAAAAATTCCCAGAAAACTGGGAAACTCCAGGAAAATTTCAGGAATCATCAGAAAATCTCGTGGTTCCATGAAACGTAACAATTCGCTCCTGGAAACTCTCCAGAAACATCGGATAAATCCCGGAAACGCCGAGGAAACCTGGACTTTCATACAGGCCATGAAGCGTTTCTGGAAAACCCCAGGAAAAATTGAGAAGGTCCAGGAAGGCCTCAGAAATCAACAGGACCGGGAAAGCAGAGATTATCCAGTAAAAGCTCAGAAACCATCAGAACGTCATATGGTTCCATATTATCCAGAATTCGGGAATCTAGGAACATATACGGGGAGTCCTTTATAAATTACCATTAGTAACTGGATTCTGGATCCTTATATATGTATATGGGTATAAGATATCTTTAGGTATACAGTGTGAAAATTGATATATACAGGGCGATCATCGTGAGCCCCTACCACGATGTGGATTCTAGAAACTTTCTGCATAATATATACAGGGCATATCCAGATTCCGAATCTTAGAATCCAGATTATCTGGAAATCAATATGATATACAGGGCGTGCACATTAAATATTACCAGAATATCGACGCAGGTGAGATTAGAAATACCATTTTCGAGGACTTATAAGTGGTATATATACAGGGCGATCACTATAAATCCCCGTTTAATAGCGAATATATATACAGGGCGTTCGGCTTACCGTGGTAATCGTTGTTGTTGGTCATCGCGAGCGCGGCCATAACCTCTCTCTCTTACGTAACCGGCGCGCACCGACTGAGGAGAGGGGCGCGCCCCTCCGAGCGTCGCGACGTCCAGGCGACGCGACGCCCCCGGACGCCGCGCGACGTTTGATCGAAGAGGCGCGCGGCGTCACGGGAGCGCGTCGCCCCGGCGACGCCGCGGGTAGTCCCGCGGGAACGGCCGGAGGGGCAGGCGGAGGCGGGGGCCTTACGTTGGCCGCGTCAATCGGATCCAGATTTACGCTCCTGCAGCCTGGAAGATGCTCCCGGAGGAACGTCCTGGGAACCTTCTCGATGCCTGTCGGATTCCCCGAGGAAACGTTCCGAGCTTCCAGGATACGGGGGATTAAATCTGGAGACACTAGGAGCTCTCGTAACGTCCCAGAATGAAGAAGCATCCAGGTACTGGTGCCCTGGAGATGATCATTTTCCAAATTCCTGGATGTGAAGGCTTCAAACCAGGGCATCTAACAGAGAACACGCGACTCTCCAGAATCTAGAAGATCTTGGACGGACCCCTTGTTATCCAGAAATTCCCTAGGGAAACTACTTTGAGCCTCCAGAACACGGACGCTTATCTCTTGATAATTCGACAGATTTAAAGAAACTGGAAGCTTAGTAATGGAACTCAAAACGTTCTAGAAAGTGGAAGTATCCAGGATTTTTTCCCTGGAGCTCGGAAGCTTCCCAGGTGATCAGTTTCCAAATTTCTGGATGTGAAAGCTTCAAAGTAGAGAATCTAACAGGGAACGCTCGACTATTTAGAATCTAGAAGCTGTTGGATCGTTTCCTTGTTATCCAGAAATTCCCTAGGGAAACATCATTGAGCCTCCAGAACACACACGCTTATATCTGGATAATTCGACAGTTACAAAGAAACTAGAGACTTAGTAATGGAACTCAAAACATTCTAAAAAGTGGAAGCATCCAGAGTTTTTTTCCCTGGAGTTCGGAAGCATCCCAGGTGATCATTTTCCAAATTTCTGGATGTGAAAGCTTCAAAGTAGAGAATCTAACAGGGAACGCTCGACTATTCAGAATCTAGAAGCTCTTGGATCGTTTCCTTGTTATCCAGAAATTCCCTAGGGAAACATCTTTGAAGCCCCAGAACACAGATGTTTATACCACAGTTATCCAAAGTGATCCTGTGGAAGATGACAATGTACGGAACCATCAAGCTCCAGGAAAAAATTCTGGAAGCTTCCAGGATCCATACTTTTGAAATAATACCTATGGAAAACTTCTTCCAGTTGTGTAGATTTTATTTTCCAGGAGATGGGAGTTTATAAAACACTCCCGAAGTCCAGAAGGAGTTTCAACCCTCCTGAAGGAGTCGAAATTGGGAGATTTCATTTCAAGGGAAATTCCTCTGGATAACTTCCAGGGTCCGGGAAAAATCTGTAAGCTTTTAGTTCCTGGGCAATCGATGGATTATCCAGAATGAAGCAATGGTGGATGACAATCTATGGAACTCTCACGCTCCAGGGAAAACATTCTGGAAGCTTCCACGATCCAGACTTTTGAAGTATTTCCTACCAAAAACTTCGCGATGTTGCGGTTTTAAGTTTCCAGAACCTGGGAGTTCACAAAATTTCCGAAGGAATTTTAACGTTCCTAAAGGAGTCGAGGGTCAAAATTAGGACATTTTACTTCAAGGAAAATTCCTCTGGATAACTCCCGAGGTCCATGAAAGCAATCTCTAAGCTTGTAGTTTCTGGATAGCGAGGTGGTTATCCAGGAATTCCCGACCCTGATCCCGTTTTTACGTTAAAGAACGCGCACTACTATTACCGTTTATCGGAGTTATTACAAACAAAAGTTTCCGACGAGAGGCTCTGTTTATTATTCCTACGGGAACGTTCCCGGATTAAACGAAGCGCTCTCCCCCTTATTGATAATAAATACCACGCCCGACCGTATTTATAAACGGTAAATACACGGGATCAAGTGCAGATCACGCTTAAGTAGCCGGTTAGGATGTGACCAGGACTTCCGCGTACGCTTATGGTGAATTACAGTCTAAACGCCGGTTAAATTTAACCGTGAGTCAAGTAAAAAAGGGGTACTCACCGTCGGACTCGGCGCCTGTCAGGAGCGTTTTGATGTTTTGATCGACGCGGCCCCGCGCCTTTTATAAGCGCCGTCGGCGGCGGGGCCGACGTGTGCAAAAATAAGAATTTTTAAAATACGCGCGTAAACATAAACAAATCACAACAACTCGTCGCCTCGTCGATCGTATCCGATTTCGTAAACAAGATGGCCGCCCGCGCGCCGCCGACCAATCGGAGTGCGGAGCCCCCGTCCGCGCCGCCGCCCGCCGCGCGATGGCGCCACCGCGACGTAACCTCACCCGATTTCCCGTCCCGTGAGTGGAATGACACAAAAACATCGCGATCAGTCGCATCGAAGGAAATTCCCCGAGAGGCACGTACGAGGGTGATCCCGCAGGATAACATGGGTAAGAGACGGGCGACGCGACCGCGCCGGCGGGACTGACGGCCCCCGTTTTTCCGTAGCGTTCAAGCTGAACTACCTGTTCGAGGGGGACTTCAAGAGCAGGCCGGAGCAGAACTTCTCGGGCTCCGCCAGGAAGCTCACGAGGGACGCGCTGCTCCAGACGACCTACGAGGAGAGGAAGAAGCGACAGGTATGAAACCGAGGCGTCCTAGGCTCGTCCCTCGGGATCCCGCCCCATCGTTCGAGCTAACCGAGTCCATGAGACTCCCCCTTATCCGTAAGTCTTCGGGCTACTCATCACGTCTCTTCCCTCAGGACCATCGGCTGAAGATCCGCAGCGCCGAGATCCTCCAGACGCACATCAAGAGCTACCTCGCCCGGAAGCGGGCGAAGGACGAGCAGCGGAGGCAGTTCGACGCGCTCCAGGAGTCCGGCGGCGCGCCGCTGCGCTCGCTCCTCTCGAGGCTGCTGTTCTTCTACTACCCGAGGGACGACGGCGCCAGATTAGTAGGTCGGACGCACCACCTATCGCTCTCGACTAATATCCCGTTTCTCCAGATGGGCACGTCGGCGAGGCTCCTACGGGAGCGCGAGGATGTGCGCGCCCAGCTCCGGACGGACCGCTCGGTGTTCTGGCTCGTGCGCAGGTACCTGTCGCTGTGCCTCGGCGACCTCGGGCTGCGCGGCGACGACGCGGACGCTGTCCTGATCGAGGCCCTCGAGGCGTACACCGAGGACCGACGGCTGCTCGAGAACCTCGTCGGCAAAGGTAGAGTCGGCGAAGTTTCCCAAGTAATACCGATGTGTCGTCGTGGTTCTTTTAGGTTATCACAGGTACCTCCGTGCGTACCTGGAGAGGGACACGAGGCACGCCGCTAGGGTGCTCGGTTTGATCCAGAGGCCGTTCGATTACTTGTCGGACGGCATCGATGGTTACAACGACGTCGCGTTCGGAGAGTTCGCGGCGAATTACCTGAAGGTGCCGCTGACGGGCAAGGTGAAGAACGAGCTGCTGCCGTACGTCAAGGCGCACCTGACGCACTCGGCGTTCGTCGGCCTGATCGACCACCTGAACCTCCACGCGCGCCCCAGCGAGGACGGCTACGACCTATACTACTGCGTGCTGGCGCTCGAGCCGGACGATTTCGGTAATACCGTCGATTAGTACGTGACGGCTAGTTGAGATCGCACGTTTTCCAGAGGTGAACCTCGGCCTGATCGAGATCCTGTCGAGGGCGAGCCGCACGGTGCACCGGCTGAGGCCGCCGACCGTCGCGGTCGAGGACAGCGACGACGAGGAGGAGCCGGTCGAGGACTCGCCGATGGGCGGCGGGCAGGTGCTGTTCTCCGAGTGCCTCGCCGCCATGAACCGCCCGGATAGGGTCCGGCGCTGGCTGATTTTCCTCGAGGCGAGGCTCGACGACGACGTGCTCGCCGCGCTCATCGGCTGGTGCCACAACGTGCTGCTCGACCACAAGGAGGCCATAAGGAAGTACATGTAAGGGGCGGAGCGCGACGCGACTTAACCTCGAACTGACGTCGACGGTTTGCAGGTTGCTATACAAGCTCGGTCTGAACGGCCGGTTCCTGAGCAGGCTGTGCGCGCGCATCAGGCGCACCTACGCCGAGCAGCTCGGCGCCAGGACGCTGTACCAGAACGCGTGGGGCGAGTGCCACGTGACGTTGTCCGTGTTCTGCAGCATGTTCATATTCTACACGGAGACGCTGACCGACGAGGAGAACACGGACACCAGCGGCACCTTCACCAAGGACGACCTCGGGTTCATGTCGAGGCTGCTCAAGTCGGTCGCGAAGGAGACGATAGAGGTCGCCTTCCCCATGAGCCGCACCAACTCGGTGAGTACCGACGGCGTACGTACCGCGAGTGATGTACCATAACGTGCCGTAGCTACCGCCGATGGTGGAGACGCAACAGCTGTACAAGGTGGCGCTGTCGTGCCTCAAGACGCTGTACATGCTCGACCTGCGGCAGCAGTTCTGCCCGCCGGGCTTCTGGTCCTCCGACAAGATCTTCATCCCGCCGGACCTGGCCAGGAACCTGTCCGACGTCCCGTTGTCGTCGTACAGCCTTTTTAACAACGAGGCGAGCCGGACGAGCGGTGAGTACTCACGTATACCCCGGCAGAGATTGAGGTTACGTTCTTTTCGAGATCCGGACGAGCACATGATGCCGCTGTCGACTATCGAGCGCCGCTCGCTGGCGGTCCTCGAGGAGCTGCCGTTCCTGATACCGTTCAACACGAGGATCCTGCTCCTGCGCGACCTATGCAGGAACATCAACAACGAGACGGAGTACCAGCGGCTGCACAGCGAGTTCATGAACGACCGGGCGATCGTCATAAGGCGCACGCACCTGTACGAGGACGCTTTCGAGAAGCTGTGCAACGGTAAATAGCAGAGCGCCCGGGGCGTCTTCATGGTAACCTCGGTTCTTTCCAGTGGTCGACCTGAAGCGCCGCACTCGCATCCAGTTCATAAACAGCGCCGGGCTGGAGGAGGCCGGCATCGACGGCGGCGGCATCTTCAAGGAGTTCCTCAACGAGGTGCTGCGGACCGCGTTCGACCCGAACCGGGGGTTCTTCCTGCTGACGACCGACAACACGCTCTACCCCAACCCGAACGTGCACCTCATCGTCGACAACTACCTCGAGCACTACTACTTCATCGGCAGGCTGATCGGCAAGGTAGGCGAGGTTTTATACCGTGTGTGTGTGCGTCGACTGACCGCCGGTCGCGCCCGTAGGCCGTCTTCGAGAACATCCTCGTCGAGCTGCCGCTCGCCGAGTTCTTCCTGGCGAAGCTCGTCGTCGACAGGGCGCCGGCCCACTACCTCAAGTCGCTCGATCCGCTGCTCTACAAGAACCTGCTCTACCTGAGGGACTGCGGCGGCGACATCAGCGACCTCGGCCTCGACTTCACCATCGTCAACTACGACCTCGGCGAGACGAGGCTCGTCGAGCTCAAGCCGAACGGCAGGAACATACCGGTCACCAACGAGAACCGCCTCGAGTACATACAGGTGAACGGCGACCCGTCGGTCCCGAGACCGCCCGTGCTAACCCAGCGTGCGTTTCCAGAGACTGGCCGACTTCAAGCTCAACGCTCAGCTGAACAAGCAGTGCTACGCGTTCCGCACGGGCATATCGAGCGTCATACCGATACGTTGGTTGAGGCTGTTCGATCACAAGGAGCTGCAGGTGATCATCGGCGGGAACAATCAGGACGTCGACGTCGACGACCTCAAGGCGCACACGCTGTACGGAGGTAAGGACGTCCCCTTGTCACGCTCCGGCCCCTCTCGATACTCTCCCTGCCGTAGGCGAGTTCACGGAGCTGCACCCGACGATCGTCCACTTCTGGAACGTCCTGAGGGGCTTCACCGACACCCAGAAGAGGCAGCTGCTCAAGTTCGTGACGAGCTGCTCGAGGCCGCCGTTGCTCGGCTTCAAGGCGAGTATGCGCCGGTCGAGGTCGGGGGGGCCGTGACGAACGGTGACTCTGTTCCAGGAGCTGAACCCGGAGTTCTGCATCCTCTCGTCGGGCACGGAGAACCGCATGCCCACGGCGAGCACGTGCCTCAACCTGCTCAAGCTGCCGATCATCGAGGACGAGGAGACGCTGCGCGGCAAGCTGCTCGAGGCGGTACAGCAGCAGGCCGGCTTCGAGCTGTCGTGAGGTAGACGGCGCTGCGGGGTTTTATTTTTTTTTCTGTATAAAGTGTAAAGGCAATATATATTGAGTGTGTGTACGTCGGACTATCGAGTGACGGTCAGTGTGTGTGTACCTCCGTCGCCATCTTGGTCGATGGCGAAACGGACGTTTCTATTGGGCCCCTTCGGAGTGAAGTTGCAGTCGACATAACCTAGAAATGAAACGGCAGTCCTCGTCAATGCTATAGCTATATTTTTAGGTGTAAGTACTGTCGTATCGTTTCTCTTTACATAATCGGGACGTGAACAGCGTCAGCATCTTCCCTCTATCGATTAATACTGGATGATCGAATCCGATTCGATCCGATGGAACGTTCACATGGTTAACTCACAGCTTCCATAAATGCGTGTCGTTAATAAATAATCAATAAATATACTCTTGTTAAACGATAATAATACGAAAATATAAATACGGGACAGTCCGGATCGACGTCGAAACACCGGAGGAGAGGGACCGACATGAGCCCCCCCCTCCCCATCGTACTCGCGATATTTACACCACAAGCCCTACTCGTATATGCAAAAAGGAAACTCGGTATGTACAGGACGTTCACTTCCTCCTCGCCGACTGCGAGGGGCTCTCCGGCGGCGACTCGACCGACTGTTCGTTGCGCAGCGACTTCCGCGACGCCTTCAGGTTGCCCGACAGCCGCTTCATGGGCCTCGGCGAGACGCTCGACTCGACGGTCTGACCGTCGCCGTTGTTGAACCACGGCTTGGCCCCGTCGACTGCAAGAGGACCGCCGTGAGTGACGAAATAGTGGGGCGAGTCGTACGTACCTCGGTACTTCTGGTCGGGCCTGGCGCGGTGCGAGTCGAGCAGCGCGGCCGTCAGCATCGAGGACGACGCGGGGGGCGAGGGCGAGCCGCCGTGGCGGTGGTGGTGGTGGTCCTCGCCGCCGGGGCCGGTCAGCGAGAGGTGCGTGTGGTACGCCGGGCCCGTCCTCGAGACGGGGCTGTACACCTTCGAGACGAACTCCTCGTAGGTGGTCGCGTTACGGTGCTTCGTGACGAGCGTGTCCAGCGAGCGAGCCCTCTCCTCGTAGCTACGGCAGAGGTCGACCGGTTATAGTACGGTCGGTCTACGGGTCAAGTACGGTATTACTCACTATTGCTGGTAGAATTGGTACGTTATCCTCTTGGCCCGGTTGGCGCAGATGGCGGTCGCCCTCACGAGGCCGGCCAAGACGGTACCGTCGACTATCGCCTCGTCGTACAGGACACCGAAATGCGGTACCTAACAACAGAGGATTACTGACTTAGGATAGGACTTAAACCCCTAAGAGGACCCAGATACTACTTAAGTATCACTTAAGTGTACATGGAGTTAAAACATACCGCAGGTACTACTTAAGTGAGTCAACTACATAACGACTCAAGTTAGCTAGACGGGTCAGATACTAAGCGCAAGTACTACTTAAGTAGTCACCTTAGTCAAGCACATATGACTTCGACTTTAAATAGTGACTCGCTTGTACAAGACAGCAAAAGTATTACTTAAGTGAGTCAAGTAGCAATTGCTCCACTAATTACCTTTGGACAAATCAAACGCTTAATTACTTTCACGAGAGAACACAGGTACTACTTAAGTAAGTAAAAAGGAGTTACTTTAGTCAAGCATGAAACGCCTTTAAATAATATTAGTAGCGATTAAGTATTGATTTGCTATAAAAGAGGCTACTCAACTAGTACTTAGGTGAGTCCAAAAAGGAGGTACCTTAAATAATGTTTTCTATTAAGTAATGCATTGTATTAAAATTTAATGCAGGTACTACTTAAGTGAGTCAAATACAGAACGATTCAAGTCAGCTAGACAGGAATCGCATGCAAAGCGCAATTACTACTTAAGTGAGTTAAAGATGGAGTCACCTTACTCAAGCAGGTATGACTGAGTTCAAATAGTGACTCACTTGTACAAGACAGCAAAAGCATTACTTAAGTGAACGAAGTAAGCAATTTCTCTACTTATTAGCTTTGAACAAATCGAATGCTTAATTGCTTTTATACTACTTAAGTGAGTAAAAAGGAGTTACTTTAGTAAAGTACGAAATGCCTTTAAATAATATTACTGGCGATTAAGTATCGGTTTGCTTTAACAGAGGTTACTCAAGTACTACTTAAGCGAGTCACCGGAAATAGTGTTTTCTATTAAGTGATGCGTTGCTTTAAAACGTGACGCAGGTACTACTTAGGTGAGTCAAATAAGGTATAACTCCAGTTAGCTAGTTAGGAATCGGATACTAAGCTTATGTGACTTGACTTAAGTAAGCTAAAAATGGAGTCACTTTAGTAAAGCACGGAGGATATCGTACTTAAGGATGAAGCTCTTTTAATAGAATTATTGGTGATTGAGTAACGATTTGCTTCAAAAGAGGTTACTCAAGTACTACTTAACTGAGTCAAAAAAGAAGTTACCTTAGTCAATAATGAAGATCTTTGTACTTAATGAAGTATGGCTTAAATAGTGATAGCACGATTATTACTTAAGCGATTCAAATAAGGAGTTCTGCTCTAGTTAAGCGTGAAGGTTTTTGTACTGAAGCGGTTATCGTCATTAAGTAATGGAGTCGGATTAAAAGTCAGCGCTAAAGCCTCAAAAAAGTATTAACGCGTCAGGCGTCTCGTCTTATACGGTACCTAACCTGAAAATTCTCCTCGGAATACTCACGTCGGCCTTACAGTTGACCGTCACCCTGTACAGGTTATCTCCCAGCGGGTAGATCGTTATGAGGATATCACAGAATTCGGTGGGGATGATGTCGCGACGGTAGTCCCGCACGTGCTCCGACCACACTATGTGCACCTCGTCGTTGCCCAGGTGCCGCGTCTACGGAACGAAACGGTCACTCGTAAGCCCACCCGATCCCGTACCCGCTCCTCACCTTGTTGAGCACCGCCTCGGGCGTGTCGCCGGGCATCCTAGTCGCCACGTGGAATATCGCCTCGAGGAAACTCGTCGCGACGTACGGCGCCGTCAGGCCCGTCGAGCCCTGGCGCTGCAGCCCGCCGAGGAACCCCGTGTGCCCCTCGAGCTCGATCTCCCACGCGAGCGACGCGAGGAACTGCTCGTAGGCGGCGCTGCCGCTCTGGTTCGACAGTATCGAGTTCTTGTCCTCCTGGCCGGGCGCGACGTAGATCACGGCGAACTGAAAGAACGACGCATCGTTATAACGTACTTAGGGTCGCGTGAGTCGAATGAATCGGCTCGCCTTGTGCGTCTCCCTGCAGCCCTGGTTGTCGAGGTTCCTCAGCTCCCGCAGGAGCCTCTCGGTCTTGTTGAGGAGGTGCAGGTGCTTGCGGCGCTCCCAGCCGGCGAGGCCCAGCTGGGAGAACAGGAGCCGGCACTGCTGGAAGGTGTTCGGGTCAGGGACGCCTGCGGAAAAACGAGACGATTGAACCCAGAAGAGGCTAAGAGAGTGAGGTTACGTGGAGGATCCGGGCATGGAACATAAAAATGTTTCGATATTCCGTAGAGGTGACTGACAATATCGTATTAACAATCAGCTCGGGCATGGAACATAAAAATATTTTTGGGTTCTGTGGAGGCAACTGACGTAATCCGCGTGCTGTCAAAAAGTAAATCAAAACAATCCTGATAAGTTCGTCCGTTAGAACCTAATGTTATGTTAATGGAAGTGCAGTGTTACTTATGTTAGTCGTTAAAGTATAAGGGGATCTGTCGGCAGAAGGGTGGATAGCGGAGGCCCAACGAACGGAGATTACGTCTCACCTTTCGGCGCGTCTCTCCTCTCGGCGGCGCCGTTGTTCCTGCTCGCCGGCCTGGAGACGGTCTGCCCCGCCATCGACTCGGCGTGCTGGCACGAGCGGCTCTCCTCGAACTCGACGTTCCTCTGCTGGATGACGGACGCGATCGCCTCGTTCTCGATGTCGACGGGCATCGGCGCGTCGGCCGGCTCGTTCGGCCTCCTCGACGGGCCCTCGAGGCACTCGCGGCTCGTGAAGCCGATGTACTGGAGCAGCTGAAAGCGGACGGTCGAACCATGAATCGTCCCGACGGCGGCACGGTACTCACGTCGTCGAGCTGGTCGAGGTCCGGGGCGGCGTTGCCGAGCTCGGGCAGCACGTTCGGCGGCCGGCGGCGCATCGCGCGCCGCGGCGGCGCGAGGCTCTCGGGCTGCGCGTCGGGCGGCGGCGCGCGCTCGACCGGCGCCGGCTCGCGCGGCCCCGCTGCCGCTCGCTCCGGCGTCTTGTACAGGATCGAGGCGTCCCAGCAGGACTTGCCGGACAGGTCCCTCAGGAGCACGCGCACCTGCTTGTCGGCCGTCGAGAGGCCCGCCGTCACGCCGCCGCCGGGCAGGTCGAGCGCCGGCAGCTCGATCAGGCTAGCGATCACGGTCTCCGACAGGATGAACAGCTGGAAACGGGCAGACGGTAAGCTCAAGGTCGCGGCGGCCATCTCGATGCGCGGAGAGTCCCTCGCGCATCGGCCCTATTACCTGGATGTTCGGCGCGGAGAAGACGCTCGAGTGCAGGTCGTCGGGCGGGAGGTTCGGCACGTCGTCGTGCTCGACTACGAGCGAGCTGAGCCTCGCCGCGCCGATCGCCATCGGGAAGTGCCCGAGGTGCGTCACCAGGTTGGCGAGCACCGCCCTCGCGCACAGCCCGATCGCCTGCCGGCACTGGACGCTCCTCGCAGACGGCGGGGGCGACGCGTCGCCCGGCTCCTCCGGTATGATGTGCGGGTCGAAGTCCTCCGTCGCCTCGCCGCGCTCGCGCCTGCGCTCCGACGGCTCCGGCGTCGCGTCCCCCAGGATGATCCGGTGCAAGACCTGCAAAACGGAGCGGGGCGTTAATGTCGATCCGTAGTCAAGTACTATTTGATACCACCGAAGTACGAAGTACTACGTGCTTGATCAAGATAATCCCTGTTTTGACCCGCTTAAGTAGTACTTGCGTTATCCTGTACGATAGTCACTAGTTGAATCGTACATCGTCAAGTACTAAACCGTGCTTAAATAAAATAATCTCATTTTTGACCCAATTAAGTGGTACCTGCGCCATCATTTAAATCAACCCATAACCGCCTATTGAATAATGCTTCGATTCACTTAAGTACTAGTTTCTAAGTTAACTCGCTTAAGTAATACTTGCGCCTTCCTTTAAAGTAGTGCAACGTAATCGCGAGCACTACTTAAGTAGGAAGCCTTATCTCGTTAATTAATCGTGGGTATAGTTTAAGTACGAGGCACTCTTAAACTGACTAAAGCTACTCCACACTTGACTCAGTTAAGTAGTACTTGTGTCCTCTTGTAATATTAGCTAAATATTCGAGTCTTTATAGTCGAGCAAAAGAATTCCTCGTCGTAAGTACCTAGACTTAAGTAAGAATTCCTCGTCTTAAGTAGTCTTTTGATGTGACTCTTTACTTAATCACGAGTACTACTTAAGTAGGAAGCCCTTCGTGCTTGACTAAGGCGGTTCCTCTTTTGAGTCGCTTAAGTAATACCTACGTTGTCTGTTTAAGTAAGAAACGTTCCCTATTTGACTAGCTCGAGTGGTACCGTCAAGTATTACTTAAGTGGGATGGAAGGGCTAGTATAGTTACAGAAAAAAAATTAGAGGAGAAATGGTTACTCGCGTTGCTCAGGTAACAACGACACCTAGCGGTGGGGGGCGTAAGCGTAAATCCACAGGAAGCTCTAGCTATACTTTACAAACGATTGAAGGTAATCGAGGCGCCCATGGCAACGGCGGCCATGGCGACTGCGCCCATCGATCAAACGCGTCAAAATGGCCGAGATCGTCGCGAGGAGGACGTCGACGCCGAGCCTCAGGGCGGAGACGCGCGACCGGAGGCGCAGCGTCCTGCACCTCATCTACGAGTACCTGCGCGAGCACCGGCTGACGGCGACCGCGCAGGCGTTGCTGGCCGAATCGACGGAGGTGTCGCCCGAGGAGTACCGCGTCTGCGAGAACGTCGACCTCGAGATCGTCCTGCAGGAGTACCAGAGCTACTACAGGACGAAGTTCCAGAAGGAGCCGAGGATCCTGCGCAGGGTCGACGCGGCGGAGAAGGCGGCGGTGGCGGCGGCGAGGCCGAGACGGCGCAGCGGCGCCGCGCAGAAGGCGCGCGGCGGACCCGCGCCGACGTCCGACGACGGCGAGGACTTCCACTTCGAGGTCGTGTCGCTGGGCGAGGCGAGCGGGGCGCGGGCGCCGCCGCCGGCCGCGCCCCTCTGCCTCGGCGACTACCCCGAGGAGTACAAGGAGACGGCGGAGCACGTGCTGCGCCAAGCCGTGGCGCCGGACGCCGCGGCGACCTCCTGGGACGACTGCGTCGGCCTCGAGGCCGCCGTCGAGAAGCTCAAGGAGGCCGTCGTGTACCCGGCGCTGTACCCGGAGTACTTCCGCGGCGTCGACACCTGGAGGGGCATCCTGCTGTACGGCCCGCCGGGCACCGGGAAGACGACGCTCGCGCGCGCCGCGGTGCGCGCGAGCAACGGCCGCTTCTTCAACGTCACCGCCGCGGGCATCGTCAGCAAGTGGAGGGGCGAGTCCGAGAAGACGGTGATGGTGCTGTTCGACGTCGCGAGGCGCAACGCCCCCTCCACCATCTTCATCGACGAGGTGAGGAGTCGCCCGAGTCGTAACGTTTAAGTACCACTTCCCGGTTTCAGATCGACGCGCTCGCCTGCGTCGCCGACGACCACCACGGCGCCGCGCGCCGCCTGCGCTCCGAGCTGCTCACGCAGATGGACGGCCTGCCGTCCACCGCGCAGCCCGTGCTCGTGCTCGCCTCGACGAACCGCCCGTGGGACCTCGACGCCGCGCTGCTGCGCCGCTTCGAGAGGCGCGTGCGCGTGCCGCCGCCGGACGAGCGCGCGCGCCTCGCGATCCTGCGCCGCCGCCTCGCCGGCCTCGTCGGCGACGCCGACGCCGACGAGCTGAGGCGCGTCGCGCGCGACTCGATGGCCGGCTTCACGGGCGCCGAGGTCGGCGTCGCGTGCAAGGCGGTCGCGGTCGCTGCGGCAGCGCGGAGGGCGCGCGACGCCGAGCGGGGCGCCGCGGCGGCGCGCGCGCCGCCTCGGGTCACCGTCGACGACGTGAGGCGCGCGGCGGCCGCGACGAAGCCGTGCTGCGCGGACTACGCGCGCTACGAGGAGTGGGAGCGCAAGTACGGCTGCCCGTGACTCGAATCACATCGAGGTTATATGAAGCTCGAAATAAACTCTAACTAAAACTCCTCTGGACTATCTCTTAACAGCTAGAAGCTTACCGTGAACACCCTCAGCAGCAGGCACCGCCCGCCCTCCTCGACCTCCATCAGCTCGCCGGGCCCCGTCTTCATGCACCACTCGCCGAGGCAGAGCAGCAGCGACGTGCCGAGCGCCTTCTCCTGCTCGGTGGCGCCGCCCCTCGGCGGCGGCGCGGACAGCGCGTCGCACAACGTCGTCACGACGCCCGCGCCCAGCCTCGGGTAGTGCCGCCACAGCAACGGCGCGTGCTCGCACAGCAGGAACAGCACGTTGCACGACAGCTGCGTGATCACCTTGTTGTTGAACTACAATTGAATCGGTCAACGTGACTCGCTTCTGAGCTGTATTGCGCGTGCGCGACTCTATTGATGCTTAAACGGTCTCACCTTGAACGCCAGCAGTATGACGTCGATGGCGTCCGGCACCTTCGGGTGGAACGTACGGTTGCTCAGCTCCTTGTAGACGAACACGCCGAGGGCCGACAGCGCGATGCACCTAGCCCTGCCCCTCGGTTCCCTCCGGCCCGCCCTCAACAGTATACAGACGACGTGTTCCTGAAAATACTACGATTACTTCCAGACCGTCCGACGAGCCACGGTTACCTTCACGTCGGGGCACGCCATGACGTGCAGCTCCCTCTCCGGGCTCAGCACGGACAGCTCGCCCAGGTCCTCGGGCTGGCTCAACAGGCTGGCCAGGATCAGCACGGCCTCCGTCCTCGGCGCGGACTCGCGCCCCTCCTCGGCGACGAGGACCGCGTCGCACGCGTGGATCAGGTCGAGCAGCAGCAGCGACGAGCCGGGCAGGCGCAGCGACAGGAACCGGGCGCCGAGGTACCTCAGGCACACGCTCAGCGCCGCCATCGACGGGCCCGTCAGCGCTGAGGACGGAAAGGCACGGTATAGAATATCTAACACTATAGCAATGTCCTATCTACAGCGATCACCTAGCCTAACATTATAGCAACGTTCTATTTATGGCGATCATCTAGTCTAACACTATAGCAACGTTCTATCTCCACCGATCACCTAGCCTAACACTATACCAAGGTTCTATTTATGGCGATCACCTACCGTAACACTATAGCAACATTCTATCTACAGCGATCACCTAGCTTAACACTACAGCAACGTTTTATCTACGCCGATCACCTAACCTAATCTAACACTACCGTAATCTTCTACCTACGGCGACCGCATCTTTACGTATTCCCTGACCTGAGTGGAGGAAGCGGTAGAACTGCGGCAGGTACGTGCGGTGCCTCGCGTCGCAGTTCAACGTTATCGTGCAGAGCAGCCTGAGCGCGCTGAGCTTGCCGGCCTCGTACTCGTCGGGCAGGGCGAGGGCGCCGAAGCACCAGGGCAGCACGAGCGTCAGCGGCGGCACGAGCTCCGGCGACTGCGGCGTGCTGAGGTTGTCTGCGGAGACGCCCTGGTTGCGGTGCATCCTGATCAGCGTGTCGGTCAGCCGGACGAGGTAGTCGAACACCTGCGAGTGCAGCCTCGGGTCGGCGATGCGGTTGACGTCGCCCAGGGCGCCTGAAACAGTCCGGTCAGTCGAGCCGATGACACGTGATACGGCGGGCGCGTCTCACCGAGCATGCGCCTCCAGAGTACGACGGCGACGTCGGGCAGCCAGCCCCTCAGCGTGCCGCCGCATATGACGCCCCTGCTGTTCTCGCCGCCGTGGGCGTCGGTCGCCTGGTGCTCGGCGGTGAGCACGTCGAGCTGTATCGGCGAGTCCTTCATCGAGTTGCTCTCGAGGCCGCTCGACGGCGCCGGGCTCGGCGAGCGCGTCCTGTCGGTCGACTCGGCGTCCTGGGTCGACACGTTGTCCAACGACCTCGACCGCCTCGCCTTCACCTAATCTACGGTTAATCGATACGACCACCAACGATCTCGAGGATTACCTGTTCCCTGCGCGCCCTCTTCACGGCGAGGTTCGTCTCGCTGTAACTCCTCGACAGGCCCGACTTGGATCTCTTCGCGACGGCCGGCAGGGGGCGCCCGCCGGCGAGGCCGTGCGCGCCGCCCCCGTCGACCGCGCTCGGCGTCGCCTCCGTCCTACCGGCGGGGCCGCGCCCGCGTCCCCTCTTCGACTTGCCGTCGGTCAGCCGGTCCAGCGGCAGGTCGGTCAGGTCCAGGCCGTAGACGTGCCGGGCGAGCACCCTCGTCAGCGTCTCGAGCGTTTTCTGAAAACGACTTGCCGGTTGCATAACCGACCTCCTAATGCTGCTCATGTACGATCTACTCACCGCCCATTCCTTGATGAGCTCCTCCCAGTTCGTCAGCGACGTGAGCACGTGCAGGAACTTGTCCCACAGTTCCCTCGATATCATGACGTTGAGGTTCGCCTTGATCCACGTCACGATCAACGTCTGGAAGATCGCCGGGGCGAGCTTGCCGCCCAGCGACGTCGCCTTCTTCTTCGGCACGTGCTCGCCCAGCACCAGCGACGTGATCTGCAGCAGCACGAGCAGCAGCTGTTCCCTACGACAGCCGATTAGTCAAAAGTGAGGTTACGCCCCCGAGGATCCGGTGACGGATCGATTCACCCCGTGAGCCCGTACGTACCACGTGGCGTTGTCCATACGTGTGTTCATGACCATGTAACGGTAGATGTTCAGCACCCGTTTGCAGGCGTCCGTCTGCTCCTCGAGCATCCGCGGGACGCTCGGGTTGATCTCCAACAGGAACACGTTAGCGGCGTGCGTCATGAACAGCTGGTAGATGTTCTACGGTACAAGAAAATAAATCAAACCTTAAAACCACCGTAACGGGTTCTCCCCTCATCCTGCCCCGGTTCGACTCGAAAAGGGAGGCACCGATCGACATAACCTCAAACTCCCCCTCTAAACGATAAACTTCACCTGCATGCCCGCCCTGACGAGCAGATTCTCCTTGTGGATCGCGCCCAGGTAGGAGTCGGTCCGCAGCCTGGCGGCCCTCTCGGGCGGCTCGTCGCCCCTCGGCGCGTCCTCGGGCGGCTCGAGCGCGTACGCGGGCAGCTCGACGACGTTGCCCTGCATCAGGTCCTTGTACACCGCGATGATCTTCCTGATGGCGGCGACGTGCGTGAAGTTGAGCAGGAACGCCTGCCGGTACAGCTCGTGCACGAAGTCGACGTTGTCCCTCGTCGCAGTGAGGACCTCGCGCACGATGCGGGCGGCGAGCTCCTCGTCGGTCGCCGTCCTCACGGAGACGGCTGCAAGGTAACGGTGAAGGGGTCGTGTACCGTATGTCGACGAGCGTGACTTACTCGAGTCGAGGCTCGGGTGCGACGAGTCAGTTTGGTTGTCCTCGTCCTGACCCTGGGGCAACGACGGCGGCCCGACGGAGCCCTCGGCGGGGCCGCTCCTCTTGCCCTGGTGCATGTAGTTCGTCACCCACATGATCAGCGACACCCTGCAGTGCACGAACTCCGTCTCGGGCTCCAGCCGCCGCACGATGGGGAGCTCTACGGGACGAAAGTACGCCTCGATCAATCACAGCCTTAACCCTAACCTCACTTTTTTCCCCATGCACCATAACCTCACTTTCTCTCACCTAGGTTAGGCCGGTACAGCGACGTCTCGCCGCAGAACGCCGGGCACAGCTTCGGCAGGTAGTAAGTCTTGAACTTCTCGAGCAGGAAATCGAAGCACTTGTGGTGGTAGGCGGCCCTGTCCTGCCACTCGAGCTTGACGACGGTGTGCGCCATGTGCTCGAGCAGCGCCTCGAGGTAGAACTTGCCCGGGTGCTCGGGCGGCCTCTCGCCGCCGGACGGCGGCAGTATCGGCAGGAGCTCGACGGGCGCGATCGCGCCGTCGTGGAAGACGCTCGCGGAGCCCTGCTGGGGCGCGGGCTGCGGCGCCGGCGTCGCCCGGAAGCCGGGCACGAGCGAGGCGAACATCGCGTCGACGTAGTCCGGCGCGTTGTCGTTCAACGCCTGGTACCTGCGAAACGCCACTTAGTACAATCGCACCTAACCGAGCGTAGCAAAGTACCATATGAGGAAGTAACGGATCCCCTGCCGCCTCAGTCGGACGCCGTTGCCGGGGTGCAGGAGCTTCGACAGGAGCCTACCGAGCGAGTGCAGCTGCCAGCGGCGGTGGATCAGCTCCGGCAGCAGGCACAGCACCTGCTCGAGGATCCAGAGCGTGCATTCGAGCTCCTCCTTGTGCGCCTTGTGGACTGTAACGTTCGAAAAGAGCGGATCAGAATAGAAGTCGGGACGCCGACGTGCGGCACACTTACCCAGGTGGAAGGACAGCTCTGACACCACAAGAGGAACATGGAATTAGTCGTGAGAAGAACGAGTCATAATCATTAACATTACTTAAAACGGTATAGTGGGCGGACAAGTAACGGCGCCGGTTAGACTTACAGCAAACGTCTAACTCGTAGTAACAGATACACCGACGACGGTTGTTTCAGGGACGTTTTGCTATGAGCCTGACCGGCTGCTGAAGGTTGCCTATGTACATCGCCTACTTTAGAGATTGTGTGCGCGCGCACTTACCCCTTTGCCTGAGGTTGGTCTCGGTCTGCACGAAACTGTCGTATAGTATGTTGTAGATGTGGCTGAAGTTCGCCTCGAAGAGCCCCTTGGCGTCGGCTATGTCGACGTTTTCTGAAACAGCAACGTCATGAGTACTTCACGTCAGGGTTCCTACGGTTAGATCGTAAGGGGCGCAGGTCGGGGGTCATACTCCGCTGAGAGGGCGCAGGTGCTACTCAAGAGGGCGCGGTAGGGGCCCAGAACGTCTCTACGAGCAAACACAAAGGGGGCCCCCATTTCCTCACCTAGTATCACCCTGAGGTGTTTTATCCTCGTCGCGAGGTCCTTCTTCGGGTCCTGGACCTTCGAGGTGGACTTCTTGACGTCGACGAGGTTGCGCTTGGTGAACATCTCTCGCGCCCCCGGACGGACGCAGCCCCGCGGGCCCCTACAGCGGTACCCGCTCGGACATCGGCCCCCGGTCGAGACACCTCCAGTCTAAGCCGTCGAGCGTGTTTATACGTGACGTACGCGAACGAATCACTCAGCCGACGACGCCATGTTTGAAACCTCGGAACGCTCGATTTGACAGAACGTCGGACATTTTACGTTCCGTGATCGCAAAGGCGAGTTCGATTCGAAGAAAAGGGAAGTAACGTTAGAAGTTTGTAACTTTTATTAAAAGTCGTAATAAGTTATAAAATACTCGATACATAAATATATCCACGCTACCGCATAGGCTAATACAGTTAAAGCTCTTAAATAAATATATATATACACAAGCTACCCCCGGGTGAGAGCGGCGGCGTCGCCTACTTTATCGCCTTCCACTGGACGACGGCCCTCTGGTCGTCCGGCGCAAGCGCGAACGGTCTCGAGCCGTCGCTCGCCACGAACTCGTTCACCTGGTAGTCCAACAGCGTCTGGTACTTGAACACGTAACTCCCGAGTTGCTGCGAAAAAACAAAATGGCCGTAACGCCGCTAATAAAACAAAACGGCCGGTCGAGGCGGACGTAACCTCTACGACCTTATTACCTGCGTGAGCGGCGAGGAGTTCGTCGTGAATATCCCCTCGAAGCCCCTGCGCCGCGCGAGCGCGATCACCTCCTCCTCCATGAACTGCATGACGGCGACGTTGTCCTTCGGCGAGAGCGAGGAGTGCGTCGCCATCATGAACGCGTGCAGGACCGTGCCCTTGCCCGCGGGGAGCCTCGAGTCCCTGATCGGCCCCTCGAGCGCCTCGAGGAACTCGAATATGACAGTCAGGCGGGACCTGATCTCCACTTCGGGCTCGTCGCGCGCGTCGAAGTTCAACGAGACGCCGACGATTTTACCTGGAACGGCGATAAAAGGAACTAATCGAAGGTATTTAGTTACTACAGGGAACTCTAGCTGAAGTTACCGACATTACAGGGAACTGTAGCTGATAGTGATGTATTACCGACATTACAGGGAAGTGTAGCTGATAGTGATGTATTACCGACATTACAGGGAAGTGTAGCTGATAGTGATGTATTACCGACATTGCAAGGAACTGTAGCTGATAGTGATGTATTACCGACATTACAGGGAAGGGTAGCTGATAGTGATGTATTACCGACATTACAGGGAAGTGTAGCTGATAGTGATGTATTACCGACATTACAGGGAAGTGTAGCTGATAGTTATGTATTACCGACATTGCAAGGAACTGTAGCTGATAGTGATGTATTACCGACATTGCAAGGAACTGTAGCTGATAGTGATGTATTACCGACATTACAGGGAAGGGTAGCTGATAGTGATGTATTACCGACATTACAGGGAAGTGTAGCTGATAGTGATGTATTACCGACATAATAGGGAAGTGTAGCTGATAGTGATGTATTACCGACATTGCAAGGAACTGTAGCTGATAGTGATGTATTACCGACATTACAGGGAAGGGTAGCTGATAGTGATGTATTACCGACATTACAGGGAAGTGTAGCTGATAGTGATGTATTACCGACATTACAGGGAAGTGTAGCTGATAGTTATGTATTACCGACATTGCAAGGAACTGTAGCTGATAGTGATGTATTACCGACATTGCAAGGAACTGTAGCTGATAGTGATGTATTACCGACATTACAGGGAAGGGTAGCTGATAGTGATGTATTACCGACATTACAGGGAAGTGTAGCTGATAGTGATGTATTACCGACATAATAGGGAAGTGTAGCTGATAGTGATGTATTACCGACATTGCAAGGAACTGTAGCTGATAGTGATGTATTACCGACATTACAGGGAAGGGTAGCTGATAGTGATGTATTACCGACATTACAGGGAAGTGTAGCTGATAGTGATGTATTACCGACATTACAGGGAAGTATAGCTGATAGTGATGTATTACCGACATTACAGGGAAGTGTAGCTGATAGTGATATATTACCGACATTACAGGGAAGTATAGCTGATAGTGATGTATTACCGACATTGCAAGGAACTGTAGCTGATAGTGATGTATTACCGACATTACAGGGAAGTGTAGCTGATAGTGATATATTACCGACATTACAGGGAAGTATAGCTGATAGTGATGTATTACCGACATTGCAAGGAACTGTAGCTGATAGTGATGTATTACCGACATTACAGCGAAGTGTAGCTGATAGTGATGTATTACCGACATTGCAAGGAACTGTAGCAGATAGTGATGTATTACCGACATTACAGGGAAGTGTAGCTGACAGTGATGTATTACCGACATTACAGGGAAGTGTAGCTGATAGTGATGTATTACCGACATTGCAAGGAACTGTAGCTGATAGTGATGTATTACCGACATTACAGGGAAGTGTAGCTGATAGTGATATATTACCGACATTACAGGGAAGTATAGCTGATAGTGATGTATTACCGACATTGCAAGGAACTGTAGCTGATAGTGATGTATTACCGACATTACAGGGAAGTATAGCTGATAGTGATGTATTACCGACATTGCAAGGAACTGTAGCTGATAGTGATGTATTACCGACATTACAGCGAAGTGTAGCTGATAGTGATGTATTACCGACATTACAGGGAAGTATAGCTGATAGTGATGTATTACCGACATTGCAAGGAACTGTAGCTGATAGTGATGTATTACCGACATTACAGGGAAGTGTAGCTGATAGTGATGTATTACCGACATTACAGGGAAGTGTAGCTGATAGTGATGTGTTACCGACATTGGGAACTGTACCTGTTTCCGATCTGACCAGGAAGCTGAGGTTCTTCTCGAGTAACGGCGCCCAGACCGCGTCGAGCAGCTCGGAGTAGTCCGAGGCGCTGATCTCCGAGATGATCCACTGCTCGAGGTCGGCCTTCTCGTAGAAGCTCGTCGTGACCATGCTGGAAGTGTTCGAAGCACAGTTAAGAAGTTCCCCGAGAAACCTCGACGGCTTACTCTATGACGGCGCCCTTGTGACCCGGCTTCAGCATCTCGCTCGTGTAGCTCGGCGGGCTCGCGCGCAGCCCCTCGCCCCGCGTCATGCGCAGCAGCACCTCGCCGAGGTCCATCGCCGATATGAAGTCGCCTATACCTGCGAAATTAGATTAGTCAAGCTAGGACGTACGTTCTGAGTGGAGCGATTACTGATGTCGTATCCGCGCTCGTTGAGCTTCGATATGGTGTAGATGGAGTTGAGGGAGTTGCCGCCGATGTCGTAGAAGTTCGCGTCGACGGAGACGGCGCCCCTGGCGGCGCGGTCTAGGACCGACGCGACGGTCTCGAAGAGCGCGCGCGCAGCCTCCATGCGCTGCGGCGGCACGCCGTCGTACTTCACGTCGATCTCCGGCGACGAATCGTCTGTAACAACGCCGTCTGTACCGACGCCATCTAGCGGCGCGGGGGTCGCACGTACCGTTATTGTTGGTGTTCTCGTAGAACTTGAGCAGCGCCTGCCTGTCGGTCTTGCCGTTGACGAGCAGCGGTATCGCCTCGACGAGCACGACCTGCGGCACCATGTAGGCGGTGAGCTTCTCGCGCAGCGCCGCCTCGATCTGGTGCTCGCCGATGAGGGCGCCGGTGGCGACGAACGCGAGCAGCGCCTGGCCCATCTCGCCCGGCCTGTAGCACAGCACGACGCCCTTCTCCACCTGGCGGAAAGTAGCGGAATTACACGAGTACCTGACGGCGCCCCCCGCGGCGGAACCGTCCGACTCACCCCTTCGACCGAGTTGACGGCCGCCTCGACCTCGGCGAGGTCGACGCGGTGCCCGCGGATCTTCACCTGCGAGTCGAGCCTGCCCTCGTACACGAGCGCCCCCCCGCGGACGCTCGCGTAGTCGCCGGTCCTGTACAGCGTGCCGAACGCCGGATCGACCGCCAGGGGGTTCTCCAGGAAGCGGTCCGGGTCCCTGCCGTCCACGTAGCCGGCGGCGAGGTTCGCGCCCGCGCAGAACAGCTCGCCGACGTCGCCCGAGCGCACCGGCCGCAGGTCCTTGTCCAGCAAATAGACGGCGGTGTTGTCCAACGGCACGCCTGGAAAAAGACGTAACGATATTCACGTCGTCGACGCCATCTGGCGGCGTCCGTTACCGATCGGCACCTTATCGCCGTCCGTCGCCGGCCCGGTCATCACGTGATAGGTCACGTCGCCCATCACCTCGGTGCTGCCGTAGAAGTTGCACAGCACGTGACCGCCCTCTCGCGGGAAATACCCGAAGAACTCCTCGACCAACGAGACGGCGAGCGTCTCGCCCGAGCACACCCACAGCTTCAGTCTGCGCAGCGCGGGACGGTCGCGCTTCTAAAAAATAAATGGTGAGAAATTTGCGTTCCGTGCTTAAAATGTACCTTAAGAGGTGTTCCGTGCTTAAAATGGGTCTCAAAAAGTGTAGTGATCTTTAAATGTGTTCCGTGCTTTAAAGGTGTTCTGTGCTTAAAACGTGTTCCGTGCTTAAAATGGGTCTCAAAGAGTGTTGTGATCTTTAAATGTGTTCCGTGCTTTAAAGGTGTTCTGTGCTTAAAACGTGTTCCGTGCTTAAAATGTGTTCTGAGAGTTTCTCGTTCCGTGACGAAGGGACGATTTGAAACCGCGCTTCACCCACCTGAAGTTGCAGGTACATCAGCAGCGACCTCAGGAGCGACGGCACCAGCACCAACCTCTCGACCTGAAAAGTTTTATAGCTTCTTTAAAATAAAACGAAAAAGACGTCACCTCTTCTCTCTTCCCGACGACGTCCCGTTCCTCCCCCGCCTCCCTTTCGCTCTTCCCGAAAGTACAGACGTCCCCATACGATGATTCATCTCATCCCGCGGGATACATTAAAGAGCCGTCTTCGGTAATTCGTTTACGTAAGCTTGACAGCGCAATAGGTCCCTTTCCCGCGGGATTGACGGGTCCCGAGATAACGTCCCCCCCCTCCTCCCTAATTAAAACGTCCCGAGGGATCGGCGGGAGGGATGATCGACGACGTCGGTCGGGCGGGAAGCGCCTCGAACCAATCACGTGACCGTATCTCGAGACGAGATCCGCCGGTGCGCATGATCTGCGCGTCTAGCGACGCGTACGGTTGGTTGCATAAGCGTCGAGGGGCTAAATTGGTTTCCGATTGCTCACCTGGTACTTCTCGAGGACGGCGGCGAGCCTTTCCGGGTCCCGCGTGACCGCCTTCGGGACGACGAGCACGGAGCGCCCGCTGACGAGGGGGCCCCACAGCTCCGACACGCTGTCGACGAACGTCAGCGCCGTCTTGAACACGCACGCGCGTTCCCGCTCGGCGAACGGGAACCGCCTGAACTGCCACCGGAGCCGGTTCTGGATCGCCTTGTGCGGCAGCCGCACCCCTGGAACGTCAAGTGTCGTTACGTAAGTGCCCCTATCCGGAATCCCGGATTCCCACCTTTGGGCACGCCGGTGCTGCCGGACGTGTACAGCACGACGGCGAGGTCGTCCTTGAGGTGCCTCAGCTTGTCCCGTTCCTGGATCCTGGCGTCGTCCTTCGCGGCGCTCTCCCGCCTCAGTTCCCGGAACGAGACCGAGTACGTTCCCTCGGGACCCTCCCCCTCGTCTAATATCGTCACGACGGGTCGGGATTCGCCGACTATGTGCGCTATCCTGTTCGCAGGGAAGGAGTGGTCCAGCGGGAGGTACGCGCATCCGGCCTTCCAGATGGCGAGGAGGGCGACGACCAGGTCGTCGCTAGGGTGCATCTTGACGGCGACGATGTAGTCCCCGTCGCCGTTCCTGGATAGGTTCCTGGAGCGGATCGTCTCGAGGATCGTCCTGGATAGGCGGTTCGCGGACCTGTCCAGGTCCGAGTAGCTCGTCGTCCTCGCTTGGCCGTCCTCTGGAAAATCGAGGGATTCTTAACACTGCTCCAGAAATCTGGATATGATCCAGAGAAGCCAGGAACCGCATTATGCCGGAAATCTTTCAAACCTGCCTCAGGAACTCCAAGCTAGAATATGAGGATTTAGATTTGTCCCGGAAAACTTGGAATTGTTCCAGAATTTCCAGGACCCGAGGTCGGTTGCGCCTTTAGGTCCAAGTGCCTTTTACCAAACTCAAGGACCTACAAACCTGGACTCGCATCAGCATGTTTGGACAGGGAACTTGTTCCAGAAAAAGCTATCAGGTACTCCTGGGTGAAAGAATCGATCCAGGGACCCTACGAAGCTGTGATTGGTCCAAGGGTCTTTTGAAACCACGAAGACCCTCGTATTTGGTCTAGGGAATTTTAAATAAACCTGGTTCCCGTGAATCCAGGAAATCCAGAAAATCTTTAGAAGTGATAGATTTTCGTCTCAGAAATTTCAGAACATTATTGAAGATTAGGACCACAAAATCTTGATTAGGGGGTCCAGGGATGCAACGCGAAGTCCAGGAAATATGGTACAGGTCTGGACAATCAGGACGGTTTCCAGGCACTCACAGGTCGATCCAGAAATTCCAGAATTCAGTCGGGAATAGAAGGTATATCGAGAAGCTTAGGATGAGTTCGAGGTTCTCCTGGTTGGTTCCAGGAGCACGAAACCTGGATTCGGGAGTCCAGAAATGCAGCGGCAAGTCCAGAAAATATGGAACAGATCGGCAAAATCGGGGAGGTTTCCAGAAACTCACAGGTCGGCCCAGAAATCCCAGAATTCCGTAGGGAATGGAAGGCATCTGTGGAGAAACCCGGACTGGGTTCGAGGATGTCGTAGTGTGTTCCAGGGCGACAAAACTTGTATTAGGGGGTCCAGGGATGTAACTCGATGTCCAGGAATCTTAGAAGAGACCGGGAAAACCGGGGATTGTTCCCGGAAACTCACAGGTCGATCCAGAAATTCCAGAATTCCATCGTGAAATAAGGGATCTATCAAGGAATATAAACTCAGGGTTCCAGGACCACAAAACCCGGATCAGGGAGTCCAGGGATGCAGCGCGAATTCCAGAAAATGTGGGAAAGAAATCGGGATGTTCCTGGAACAATATCCTTGGACTCGATCGAGGTAATTCAAGAATTTCCTGGATTCCTGGATCGGTCGTGGAGATAGGGCGAGCTTAACGTTCGAGTACCTTCGAATATGAGGGCGACGTTGTCGCCCGCGGCGCCATCTTCCGCGATCTTCTCGAACGAAACGTCTAACGGCGTCTGCTTGACAGCGCTGGTGGGTCCCTTGAGGACCGATAGATGGGGCACCGTACCCATAACCTAAAAATCAAAAAAAAATTTTTAAAAAAAAACAAAAAAACAACAAAATAGTTGATAAATAATAAATAATACCCATAACCTAAAAATAAAAAATAAAATAAAAAAAACCAAAAAAACCAATAAAATAGTTGATAAATGATAAATAATACCCATAATCTAAAAATCAAAAAAAGAAAAAAAAAACAAAAAATCAAAGAAAAAACAAAATAATTGAAAAATGATAAATAATAAATAGTACATGTAGTGACATTTTGCGTCGATCAAGGATAACGATCGTTGAATTACCTTTTTTTTTCATTATTTATTGTTATTAAAAGGATAATTGTCGCGAGAGAGTAAAAAAAAAGACAAAGAATCGAAGAAACGGCTCGAGCCAAGGTTGGAACTCTCCTAAAGAGACCTTCGCGGTTATTTTCAACGGTTCGTTTAGTTTTACTTTAATTAAGCGTCGAATTTATAATTTGACACACTTAAGCCGAGCGGACGAGTCGCGCATGCGCGACTTTTCTTTCGTACTTAAGCCCGGTGGATGTTAATTGACTTCTCCGTAGCACGGGGGACGTCGCGCAAGTACGTGTGTTTCTACAGGGTGATTCGATTTAAAGCCTCGAAGGTCCGTTAATTGGGTTTTTTTCCTCCGCTGTCGGAGTACAATGGAGGCGATTATTTCTTTTGCAATTCTTCGACGGAATCAATGCCATTCTTAATTATGTAACGTCGCTTAGCGATTAGCCGGGGCGATAATTGCTAATTACGCATTCATGCGCGGCTGAGGCAAAATTAATTTTTCAAAAATTTTACGTGTTACACGTAATAACACGTCGATACGTTCATTTATGTAAATTCGGGACTTTCGTAACAGAAGAGAGAGTCGGTATCCTTCGTTTCCGATTAGGTTTCCAGGAACGGTCCGTTTTCGAACTTATCCAGGATTTTCCTGGATCCCAACGGGACGTTCCTGGAAGAACTGCACCCGGCGATGGAAAGATCCTCGAGGAAGAGCATTATAACCACTTCAGGACCTCCCCAGGATCGTCCTGCGATACGATTGCGATTCCGAGCCATCCGAGAAAAAATAGAAAATCTCCTCGCCGGGAGATTCCCGAAGGACTTAAAGCGAATTTAGACCTTTGGGGTGTTGCATCGAAACGTTTCCTACGGGACAACTACTAGCTGAAAAATCCCTGGATCATCCTGGGCGATTCCCTAGGGATACATGACACCTTTATACGATCAGGCTTAGTTATCCCTAGGGAAACGATTCATGATGCATTAAAAATGTCATTATAACCACAGGAGCTGTCCAGGATCGTGGTATAATATAACTGAAATTCCGAGCCATCCATGACAATAATAGAAATTCCCTTCGCCGGGAGATTCCCGAAGGACTTAAAGCGGATTTAGACCTTTGAGGTGTTGTATCGAAACGTTTCCTACGGGACAACTACTATCTAAAAAATCCCTGGATCATCCTGAACGATTCCCTAGGGATACATAACACCTTTATACGATCAGGCTTAGTTATCCCTAGGGAAACGATCCATGATGCATTAAAAATGTCATTATAACCACAGGAGCTGTCCAGGATCGTGGTATAATATAACTGAAATTCCGAGCCATCCATGACAATAATAGAAATTTCCTTTGCCGGGAGATTCCCTAAGGATTTAAAGCGAATTTAGGCCTTTGGGGTGTTGCATCGAAACGTTTCCTAAGGGACAACTACTATCTAAAAAATCCCTGGATCATCCTGGGCGATTCCCTAGGGATACGTGACACTTTTAAAAGATCACGCTTGGTGATCCCTAGGGAAACGATTCATGCTGCATTAAAAATGTTATTATAACTACAGGAGCTGTCCAGGATCGTGGTATAATATAACTGAAATTCCGAGCCATCCATGAAAATAATAGAAATTCCCTACGCCGGGAGATTCCCGAAGGACTTAAAGCGAATTTAGACCTTTGGGGTGTTGCATCGAAACGTTTCCTACGGGACAACTACTAGTTGAAAAATCCCTGGATCATCCTGGGCGATTCCCTAGGGATACGTGACACTTTTAAACGATCACGCTTGGTGATCCCTAGGGAAACGATTCATGGTGCATTAAAAATGTTATTATAACTACAGGAGCTGTCCAGAATCGTGGAATAATATAACTGAAATTCCGAGCCATCCATGAAAATAATAGAAATTCCCTTCGCCGGGAGATTCCCGAAGGACTTAAAGCGAATTTAGCCCTTTGGGGTGTTGCATCGAAACGTTTCCTACGGGACAACTACTAGCTGAAAAATCCCTGGATCATCCTGGACGATTCCCTAGGGATACATGACACCTTTATACGATCAGGCTTAGTTATCCCTAGGGAAACGATTCATGATGCATTAAAAATGTCATTATAACCACAGGAGCTGTCCAGGATCGTGGAATAATATAACTGAAATTCCGAGCCATCCATGAAAATAATAGAAATTCCCTTCCCAGGAGATTCCCTAAGGATTTAAAGCGAATTTAGACCTTTGGGGTGTTGCATCGAAACGTTTCCTAAGGGACAACTACTATCTGAAAAATCCCTGGATCATCCTGGGCGATTCCCTAGGGATACGTGACACTTTTAAAAGATCACGCTTGGTGATCCCTAGGGAAACGATTCATGCTGCATTAAAAATGTTATTATAACTACAGGAGCTGTCCAGGATCGTGGTATAATATAACTGAAATTCCGAGCCATCCATGAAAATAATAGAAATTCCCTACGCCGGGAGATTCCCGAAGGACTTAAAGCGAATTTAGACCTTTGGGGTGTTGCATCGAAACGTTTCCTACGGGACAACTACTAGTTGAAAAATCCATGGATCATCCTGGGCGATTCCCTAGGGATACGTGACACTTTTAAACGATCACGCTTGGTGATCCCTAGGGAAACGATTCATGGTGCATTAAAAATGTTATTATAACTACAGGAGCTGTCCAGAATCGTGGAATAATATAACTGAAATTCCGAGCCATCCATGAAAATAATAGAAATTCCCTTCGCCGGGAGATTCCCGAAGGACTTAAAGCGAATTTAGACCTTTGGGGTGTTGCATCGAAACGTTTCCTACGGGACAACTACTAGTTGAAAAATCCATGGATCATCCTGGGCGATTCCCTAGGGATACATGACACCTTTATACGATCAGGCTTAGTTATCCCTAGGGAAACGATTCATGATGCATTAAAAATGTCATTATAACCACAGGAGCTGTCCAGGATCGTGGTATAATATAACTGAAATTCCGAGCCATCCATGACAATAATAGAAATTCCCTTCGCCGGGAGATTCCCGAAGGACTTAAAGCGGATTTAGACCTTTGAGGTGTTGTATCGAAACGTTTCCTACGGGACAACTACTATCTAAAAAATCCCTGGATCATCCTGAACGATTCCCTAGGGATACATAACACCTTTATACGATCAGGCTTAGTTATCCCTAGGGAAACGATCCATGATGCATTAAAAATGTCATTATAACCACAGGAGCTGTCCAGGATCGTGGTATAATATAACTGAAATTCCGAGCCATCCATGACAATAATAGAAATTCCCTTCGCCGGGAGATTCCCGAAGGACTTAAAGCGGATTTAGACCTTTGAGGTGTTGTATCGAAACGTTTCCTACGGGACAACTACTATCTAAAAAATCCCTGGATCATCCTGAACGATTCCCTAGGGATACATAACACCTTTATACGATCAGGCTTAGTTATCCCTAGGGAAACGATCCATGATGCATTAAAAATGTCATTATAACCACAGGAGCTGTCCAGGATCGTGGTATAATATAACTGAAATTCCGAGCCATCCATGACAATAATAGAAATTTCCTTTGCCGGGAGATTCCCTAAGGATTTAAAGCGAATTTAGGCCTTTGGGGTGTTGCATCGAAACGTTTCCTACGGGACAACTACGAGCTGAAAAATCCCTGGATCATCCTGGACGATTCCCTAGGGATACGTGACATCTTTATACGATCAGGCTTAGTTATCCCTAGGGAAACGATTCATGATGCATTAAAAATGTCATTATAACTACAGGAGCTGTCTAGGATCGTGGTATAATATAACTGAAATTCCGAGCCATCCATGAAAATAATAGAAATTCCCTTCGCCGGGAGATTCCCGAAGGACTTAAAGCGGATTTAGACCTTTGGGGTTTTGCATCGAAGTGTTTCCTACGGGACAACTACTAGCTAAAAAATCCATGGGTCATCCTGGGCGATTCCCTAGGGATACGTGACACTTTTAAATGATCACTCTTGGTGATCCCTAGGGAAACGATTCATGGTGCATTAAAAATGTTATTATCGCTCCGGGATCTTTCCAGGATCGTCCTGCAATACGATTGCAATTCCGAGCCTTTAAAAAAATAAAAATGGAAAGTCCTTTCCTAGGAGGGAATCCCTAAGGATTTAAAGCGAATTTAGGTCGTTGTGGTGTCGAATAGAAATGTTTCCTACGGGACAAGCACTAACTTGCACTCCCTAGGGATTTAGGGATCATCCTGAATTATTCCCTAGGGATACATCCTTACGGAAATAAATATTTAGAAAGTTTTATAAAATTTTGAAATCTCCTGGAGCTTGTAGAAATACTGTGAAATCCTTCAGGATAATTCCAGATTTTATTTAGGTTTACAGAATATTTCGGCACACTTATGGACCGTTCCAGATTCATCCTAGAATGTACTTAATTTTAAACAAAAAAATTATCAAAAATCTGGATTTTTAAAAACGATACATTCGTTCCAGGATTTTTCTGAACGTCGTGAAATCACAAGATTTCCTGGATAATCTGAGATTTTTATGACACGCCCTGGAGTGATATGGACACTGTTCCAGATTTTTCAGGAACAAAATAATAATTTTTTTCTTCACGGAAAATTCATGGAATGCTTTTTTTTAAATTTTCCTGGATCATGTGGGAAACATTGAAAATTTCACTAGAAACTCCTCCAGATGTTCCAGATGGGGAATATTTTAATAAGAGATTTAATAAATTTTGAAAAAAAAAAAAAATAACAAAAAAAGCCTTTTTAATTAATTTTGAAAAAAAAATGTGTGTGCAACTTACCTTTTTGGTCAGATTTTTCCCAAAAAAAAAACTGTCACAGGGCCTAAAACGTACCCTTTTAATCAATTTTACTTAATTAAACGCGCGCAATTCCCAATTAGCCTTATTAATTAACCTAATTACCAGACTAAACTAATCAACTATTTTAATTACGAATCACTTCGACTTTCCCTCTTAAAACTTGCAGCAAGACTGACTGAAACTTTCGATTCGTAAATTTTTATTGTTTATTGGGTACGCGCCGCCGTTTATCCCCCCTCTCCTGCACGTCCCCCCCCCCCGTCCCGGGGGAGAAGAGAGAAATCCCCGTACGCCAGAAGATCCACGTTAGTCACCGTTTCGCCTTAATTCCGTGCGTCAGGCGAATTCTCTCTCTCGCTTACGGTAGTCCGGGAATTTCGGGGGGATCCCCGGGGAGAAACGGGAGGAATTTCGGGGAGTCCCTGGGGAATATCGCCGAGTACCTCGAAGATACGTGGGATCCTTCCGAGGGACGTTTTTTAACGATTTCAGATGCCCACGCGAGGTCGTCTCCTGACATCCCCCAGATCCCTAGGGACCTCCCCGACACTCCCCGAGTCGCCTGGAAGGTTCCCGGAAACAAAACCTCACGGGAACCTACTAATAGTACCCCATAACGTTCTCAAAAATTTCCATACCCCCATGGGTACAGTTAGGGATAGTCGCCAGATCCCTAGGGACTTTTTGAACTTTCCAGAACGACCCTAATGCCCTTGTTACGTCTAAAGGACAATTTTCAGGGACCCCGAGACGTTCTGGAAATTTCCACATCCCTACGAACTCAAACTGGGCTAGATCCCTAGGGATTATTTTAACAATCCTGGATGATTTGTAAATTTCCTGGAGAGCAAAAGTCCCCTAGGGTTATGAATATCGTATATGTCATCAGAACGTTCTGAGATGCATGAGGATTTTCCGTAAGATCCCTAGGGATCCTCCCAATTTTTCTGGAAGATCAGGAAACATTATACACAGGAAAACTCACTTACGAGCCTTAAAGGATGTGGAAATTTCCAACTGCCCACGGGCTGTGTTTTGAATGGACAGCAGATCCCTAGGGACTGCTTCACCTTCTCTCAGAGGGATCTGAGATCCTTGGAGATTTTTGAGTCAGATCCCTAGGGATCATCTCGGCCCTTCTGGAGAGCCCTGAAATATTCTGGAAAGTACCGTCTCAAGAAAAACCTTCTGGGCGCAGCCCCGAAGGTTGTGGAAATTTACAAATCCCTATGAGTTCAGTTTTGAATAGGCAGCAGATCCCTAGGGACTATTTTAAGTTTCCTGGAAGGTTCACAGGTATTCTGAAGGGCAAATGCCACGTTTCCAGACATTCTCCACGGTTGTAAATATCGCTTACATTCTCAGAAGAATCCGAGATCCATGGGGACTTTTTGGGGATAATCGTCAGATCCCTAGGGATCGTTCAGAATTGGCGCGAAGTAACGTGTGAAATGAAAGTCCCACAGGAATAGTACCAAGGGACCCAATGGATTTGGGAAATTTACTTAGCCCTTGTAGCTCACTTTAGATACTTATGAGATCGATGGTTCCCTAGGGATCGTTCCGAATTGGCGGGAAGTAACGTGGGTAATGGAAATCCCACAGGAATAGCTAGAAGGGACTTAATGGATTTGGGAAATTTACTTATCCCTTGTAGCTTACTTTAGATACTTATGAGATCGATAGTTCCCTAGGGATCGTTCCGAATTGGCGGGAAGTAACATGGGAAATGGAAATCCCACAGGAATAGCTCTAAGGGACTTAATGGATTTGGGAAGTTTACTTAGCCCTTGTAGCTCACTTTAGATACTTATGAGATCGATAGTTCCCTAGGGATAGTTCCGAATTGGCGGGAAGTAACGTGGGAAATGGAAATCCCACAGGAATAGCTAGAAGGGACTTAATGGATTTGGGAAATTTACTTATCCCTTGTAGCTCACTTTAGATACTTATGAGATCGATAGTTCCCTAGGGATTGTTCCGAATTGGCGGGAAGTAATGTGGGAAATGGAAATCCCACAGGAATGGCTCAAAGGGACTTAATGGATTTGGGAAATTTACTTATCCCTTGTAGCTCACTTTAGATACTTATGAGATCGATAGTTCCCTAGGGATAGTTCCGAATTGGCGGGAAGTAACGTGGGAAATGGAAATCCCACAGGAATAGCTAGAAGGGACTTAATGGATTTGGGAAATTTACTTATCCCTTGTAGCTCACTTTAGATACTTATGAGATCGATAGTTCCCTAGGGATTGTTCCGAATTGGCGGGAAGTAATGTGGGAAATGGAAATCCCACAGGAATGGCTCAAAGGGACTTAATGGATTTGGGAAATTTACTTATCCCTTGTAGCTCACTTTAGATACTTATGAGATCGATAGTTCCCTAGGGATCGTTCCGAATTGGCGGGAAGTAACATGGGAAATGAAAATCCCACAGGAATAGCTAGAAGGGACTTAATGGATTTGGGAAATTTACTTATCCCTTGTACTTTAGATACTTATGAGATCGATAGTTCCCTAGGGATCGTTCCGAATTGGCGGGAAGTAACATGGGAAATGGAAATCCCACAGGAATAGCTCTAAGGGACTTAATGGATTTGGGAAGTTTACTTAGCCCTTGTAGCTCACTTTAGATACTTATGAGATCGATAGTTCCCTAGGGATAGTTCCGAATTGGCGGGAAGTAACGTGGGAAATGGAAATCCCACAGGAATAGCTAGAAGGTACTTGATGGATTTGGGAAATTTACTTATCCCTTGTACTTTAGATACTTATGAGATCGATAGTTCCCTAGGGATCGTTCCGAATTGGCGGGAAGTGACGTGGGAAATGGAAATCCCACAGGAATAGCTAGAAGGGACTTAATGGATTTGGGAAATTTACTTATCCCTTGTAGCTCACTTTAGATACTTATGAGATCGATAGTTCCCTAGGGATCGTTCCGAATTGGCGGGAAGTAACATGGGAAATGAAAATCCCACAGGAATAGCTAGAAGGGACTTAATGGATTTGGGAAATTTACTTATCCCTTGTACTTTAGATACTTATGAGATCGATAGTTCCCTAGGGATCGTTCCGAATTGGCGGGAAGTAACATGGGAAATGGAAATCCCACAGGAATAGCTCTAAGGGACTTAATGGATTTGGGAAATTTACTTATCCCTTGTAGCTCACTTTAGATACTTATGAGATCGATAGTTCCCTAGGGATCGTTCCGAATTGGCGGGAAGTAACGTGGGAAATGGAAATCCCACAGGAATAGCTAGAAGGTACTTGATGGATTTGGGAAATTTACTTATCCCTTGTACTTTAGATACTTATGAGATCGATAGTTCCCTAGGGATCGTTCCGAATTGGCGGGAAGTGACGTGGGAAATGGAAATCCCACAGGAATAGCTAGAAGGGACTTAATGGATTTGGGAAATTTACTTATCCCTTGTAGCTCACTTTAGATACTTATGAGATCGATAGTTCCCTAGGGATCGTTCCGAATTGGCGGGAAGTGACGTGGGAAATGGAAATCCCACAGGAATAGCTAGAAGGGACTTAATGGATTTGGGAAATTTACTTATCCCTTGTAGCTCACTTTAGATACTTATGAGATCGATAGTTCCCTAGGGATCGTTCCGAACTGGCGGGAAGTAACGTGGGTAATGAAAGTCCCACAGGAATAGTACCAAGGGACCCAGTGGATTTGAGAACTTTACTTAGCCCATGTAGCTCCGTTTGTTACTGCCGATAGATCCTTAGGGACTTTCAGGATAGCCAGAAAAAAATTCACGAACGTCTATTCATCCCACTTAAGTTCCCGCAGGCTATCCCGTGTTAATCCCTCATTACCGTTTAAATTACAACGACCCTCCCCCGTTTCCGACCCTTAAACGCTCGTCCCGTAAAAATAAACAACCATCACCCTTGCTCCCCCCTCCTCCCCCCCGCGTAGCGTACGATTCCCGTTGGAGAGCATCCCTTACGGCCCATCGAGCGAAACGGGGGCTAAACCGGGAGCGTGGGGGGGGGGGGAGAGCGGGGCCGGGAGTCCCGTTGCACCCGGGCTCCCCTCCCGTTTAGGGTCATTTGGGTCGACATACGCGGGTGCATCTTAAAAGGGGGACGGACAGGAGGGGTTAAGGAACTCTCGTAAGGGCCGCACGCACGCACCGTAAGGGCCGTTCCCGAGGGATGGATGATCCGTTCCCGCAGGAACGATGGTGTTTTGGGGGAGGTGGCGGGGGTGATCGTATTAATTAGGTTGTCGTCGCTTTTAATTAACCCTTCGAAGATTAATTGAATAAAATATTATTTTTTTTTTTTGTAATTAATTGGAAGAAAAAAATACGAATTAATTAAATTATTGTAATGGAACTTATTGGTAGGTTAATCGGGGGTGTTTTGATGAATTAATTTCTCCCCTTCACAATTGAATCGTTTTAATTATCGACATTTTTTCACACCGTCCAATGGCAATGCCGATATTAATTAAATTATTAATTCCACGGGATAATTATAAGGAAGGTGGATTAATTACATACCTGTTGTACGTACGTTATTGTAATTAAATGTAAATATATGCGCAATTGTAATGCAATAGGGGCGGTTCATCAGGTTTCAATTACAAATCGGTCTCAATGTATAACGCACGGGAATTAAATTAATTGATTAATTAACGTTTTATTGTAATCCCAAGGAAATTACAAAGAAATTTCGCTTCCTGATTCGCGTCGCTCGTAAGAAATTCTTGATATTTCGTCATCCCCTCGACGATTAAGGAATCGATCTACAACAATTTTTTTGATCGATCACGTATTAATAACAATTAATTAATTAATTAATTAATCAAATTATTCGCGGTTGCCGCGGTGAGCGCGATAAACTTATTAATCTTGACCCAGTAAGCGTGATAGTCGCTTTATACGCAGGTAAAAAAAAATAATAAAATAGAAATCAGGAGCGTTTTAGGATCGAAGGGACCTTGAGCAAAAAAAGTTTCTAAATCTGGTCTCGATCGTAAATCCGCCGTTAATTGCATAATAATTGCACAATGATATCGCTTGATTCCTTTATACGCGACCGATGATGACGTATGATTAATAAAATCTCCCGGCGGCGGGCCCCCGCACCTGCGGTATCCCTAGGGACTCCCTCGGGACGTGACACACGGCTCGGTTGCGCCTCAAATAGCTTTACAGATCCCTAGGGACTCCCTTGGATCCCGAAATTTTAATGATAGCTTGAAAGAGCCTCGAATGGTTTTGAGGATCCCTAGGGACTTCCTTGGATCCCGAAATTTTAATGATAGCTTGAAAGAGCCTCGAATGGTTTTGAGGATCCCTAGGGACTTCCTTGAAACCCGAAAGTTTAATGATAGCTTGAAAGAGCTTCGAAGGGTTTTTTGCGTATCCCTAGGGACTTCCTTGGATCCCGAAATTTTATCCCAAATCCATTGGACGTGTTAAACAGCTTGAAAGTGCCTCGAGTAATTTTACAGAGCCCTAGGGATTTCCTTGGAACACGACAAACAGCCAAATACTTTTCTCAGATCCCTAGGGACTTCCTTGAATCCAGAGATTTTAACAAAAGCATTACCAAACATGTCAAATAGCTTGAAAGTACCTGAAATAGCTTTATAGATTCCTGGGAATCCCCTTAGCTAGTTGCTGATTTCCTAGGGGTCCTTCTGGAACAAACAAGAAAACCTTCAGGACTTTCTCAGGGTCATCTGTAGTGTTTTAATGTTTTTTGAGTTAGTGGTTGTGCCTTCAAATTGTCTAAAAGTACTTAAACCGTTATTAAGTCCTTGGGAAATTTTTTGGGATCATCGAAGCATCCCTAGGGAATTTTTGTAACATTTATAAAAGGTAGGATTATTCCACTAAATTGATACGTGTGGAATAATCCAAACGACCCAAATATGGGTTTAAATAATGTAAATAAAATAAATAAACTAATTGAAGTAGTTTCAATGTTATAAGCTAGGATTTGAAACGATGTAAAATGCCACTAATGCAATTTTCAAATTCAAAAATTTGCAAAAAATTCATTGAAACTCCAATTTTATTGAAACTCCTCAAAGTTACTAAGTGTGGTTTCCTTGAAGCACCGGCAAAGTTTCATGCCAGTATGTGAAGTCGTTTCGATGATATCAACTTGAGTTTGAAACGTTGCGAAATGCCACTAATGCAACTTTCAAATTTAAAAATTCACCAAAAATTCATTGAAACTCCAATTTTATTGAAACTCCCCAAAGTTACTTAGTGTGGTTTCCTTGAAGCACCGGCAAAGTTTCATGCCAGTATGTGAAGTCGTTTCGATGATATCAACTTGAGTTTGAAACGTTGCGAAATGCCACTAATGCAACTTTCAAATTTAAAAATTCACCAAAAATTCATTGAAACTCCAATTTTATTGAAACTCCCCAAAGTTACTTAGTGTGGTTTCGTTGAAACACCGGCAAAGTTTCATGCTAGTATATGAAGTCGTTTCGATGACATAAACCTGAGTTTTGAAACGTTACGAAATGCTAATAATGCAACTTTCAAATTAAAAAATTCGCAAAAATTTCATTGAAACTCCAATTTTATTGAAACTCCCCAGAGTTACTAAGTGTGGATTCGTTGAAGCACCGGCAAAGTTTCATGCTAGTATATGAAGTCGTTTCGATGACATAAACCTGAGTTTTGAAACGTTGCGAAATGCTACTAATGCAACTTTCAAATTAAAAAATTCGCAAAAAATTCATTGAAACTCCAATTTTATTGAAACTCCCCAAAGTTAGTAAGTGTGGTTTCATTGAAGCACCGGTAAAGTTTCATGCCAGTATGTGAAGTCGTTTCGATGATATCAACTTGAGTTTGAAACGTTCGAAATGCTACTAATGCAACTTTCAAATTAAAAAATTCGCAAAAAATTCATTGAGACTCCAATTTCATTGAAACTCCCCAAGACTACTTACTGTAGTTTAGTTGAAGCACCGGCAAAGTTTCATGCAAGAATATGAATTTTTCAATAGGATAATGATAATGGAAACAAGTTCACACGAAACATGCCTATACCTAAACATCACTTGTGACGAGACTGACGTCATACGATCCTAACGAATCACGACGCTCCACCCCCCACCACCCTACGTCATGGGAGACACGTCACTTCCACCACAAGATTAATTTACGAATAAACCGTTAGAGGTACCGTCGTGTACGTGATACGAGCGTGTTAATTAATTAATTAATTAATTAATTACGTAATTAATTAATTAAGGAACATTTCCTAAGCGATTCGCATCAATGGAAATCTCGGCGAGAGGATGAAACGCGCTTGATTTGATTAAACTACAAATAAAGGCAATTATCTAATTACACATGCCGACATCCTTATTAACCGTAATTCACTTAACAATGGACGTAATAGCATTAAAGCAAGTACACTAAAAGATATACAAAGTTGCGCTCACGTCATCAGGATTTTTTATCACATGTTTATTTAGAGTTTCTCTATTATAGTGTACATATATTTTATAGGCATTAAAGGCTTTACTTACAATAAAAGAAATGTGTTATCAATTAATCAAATGTAAATATATGTCTGAAACAATGTTTTTTAGAACCATGGCGTACGTTTCATCGGATTTAAAGGAACGGCCATTTAAAATTTTCCGAAAAATCTCAGTAAGCGACGGCAACGTGTAAAAACACGGCCGCCACGCCACGTTGCCGGATTTAATCGAACCCCGCGCGTCGCCCGAGGGATTTTTAAGGTTACGTTCACTTCACCTTAAACCAATTAATCTCGCCCCGATCGAAAAATAACCGTCGGAATCGCGCTCGAGGTGACTCAGCCCCCCCCCACCACCACCGCGCCACACACGAGGAAGTGCATTAACGCCTAATTAATCACGAAGCGGATTATCGACGTACCGATCGGTCGCCGCTTAAGTAATTACGACTTAAGTGCGTGAGAGGAGGAGTGGGGGGGGGGTGAGTTTCAATCCTCGATGGGTAAATTTCCGGCGGTTTCGCCGAATTTGAATTTGTCTCTTTACCTCGAACGGACGTTCAGTGGCGTTGTAATGAGAGAAGGTCGTACTGTTGAAACCAACCCAGATTACGAGTACTAATTTGGTGAGTGAATTTATGAAAGTATCAAAAGTGTTCTTGGGGAGTTTCATTGAAACATGACTTTTAGTTAATGCTCCATCGCCTGGCGTAATGAGGAGGTACTTCTGGTCGGCTTTTGACGTCACGTAGAAGCTTCGGACTTTGGCGGTACTTCGGTGAAACTCCGATGTTCGTTATTGGGGAGTTTCGATTGAATTGCCCTTTCGATTATTTGTACGCGATACGAACGGCGCGCATCAGAACAAAACGTTATTTTAAATGTACTTCTTCGAGCAACAGCTTCAAACTTTGAGCGGTGCCTCAACGAAACCACACTAAGTATCTTTAGGGAGTTTCACTTCAATTGGAGTTTCGATGAATTTTTTGTGAATTTTTTAATTGGGAAGTTGCATTAGTAGTATTTCGCAACGTTTCAAACTCAAGTTAATATCATCGAAACGACTTCACCTACTGGCATGAAACTTTGCCGGTGCTTCAACTAAACTACAGTAAGTAGTCTTGGGGAGTTTCATGAAAATTGGAGTTTTAATGAATTTTTTGCGAATTTTTGAATTTGAAAGTTGCATTATTAGCATTTCGTAACGTTTCAAAACTCAGGTTTATATCATGGAAACGACTTCACATACTGACATGAAACTTTGACGGTGCTTTTAAGAAACCACACTTAGTAGCTTTGGGGAGTTTCAATAAAATTGGAGTTTCGATGAATTTTTTGCGAATTTTTTAATTTGAAAGTTGCATTAATAGCATTTCGTAACGTTTCAAACTCAAGTTGATATCATCGAAACGACTTCACATTTCGGCATGAAACTTTGCCGGTGCTTCAACGAAACCACACTAAGTAACTTTGGGGAGTTTCAATAAAATTGGAGTTTCAATCAATTTTTTGTGTATTTTTTAATTCGAAAGTTGCATTAGTATTAGTGGCATTTCGCAACGTTTCAAACTCAAGTTAATATCATCGAAACGAGTTCACATACTGGCATTAAACTTTGTCGGTGCTTCAACGAAACCACACTAAGTAACTTTGGGGAGTTTCAATAAAATTGGAGTTTCAATGAATTTTTTGTGAATTTTTAAATTTGACAGTTGCATTAGTGGCATTTCGTAACGTTTCAAAACTTAAGTATATATCATCGAAACGACTTCATATACTGGCATGAAACTTTGCCGGTGCTTCAACGAATCCACACTTAGTAACTCTGGGGAGTTTCACTTCAATTGGAGTTTCGATGAATTTTTTGTGAATTTTTTAATTTGGAAGTTGCATTAGTAGTATATCGCAACGTTTCAAACTCAAGTTAATATCATCGAAACGACTTCACCTACTGGCATGAAGCTTTGCCAGTGCTTCAACGAATCCACACTTAGTAACTCTGGGGAGTTTCAATAAAATTGGAGTTCCAATGAAATTTTTGCAAATTTTTTAATTTAAAAGTTGCATTATTAGCATTTCGTAACGTTTCAATCTCAAGTTAATATCATCGAAACGACTTGATATACTGGCATGAAACTTTACCGGTGCTTCAACGAAACCACACTTAGTAATTATGAGGAGTTTCAATAAAATTGGAGTTTTAATGAATTTTTTGCGAATTTTTAACTTTGAAAGTTGCATTAGTGGCATTTCGCAACGTTTCAAACTCAAGTTCATATCATCGAAACGACTTCATATACTGACGTGAAACTTTGCCGGTGCTTCAACGAAACTACACCTAGTAATAGTGAGGAGTTTCAATAAAATTGGAGCTTCAATGAATTTTTTGCGAATTTTTTAATTAGAAAGTTGTATTAGTAGCGTTTTACATCGTTTCAAATCCTAGCTCATAACATTGAAACTACTTCAATTAGTTTATTTATTTTATTTACATTATTTAAACCCATATTTAAACCACACTTAGTAACTCTGGGGAATTTCAATAAAATTGGAGTTTCGATGAATTTTTTGCGAATTTTTTAATTTGAAAGTTGCATTAATAGCATTTCGTAACGTTTCAAACTCAAGTTGATATCATCGAAACGACTTCACATTTCGGCATGAAACTTTGCCGGTGCTTCAACGAAACCACACTAAGTAACTTTGGGGAGTTTCAATAAAATTGGAGTTTCAATCAATTTTTTGTGTATTTTTTAATTCGAAAGTTGCATTAGTATTAGTGGCATTTCGCAACGTTTCAAACTCAAGTTAATATCATCGAAACGAGTTCACATACTGGCATTAAACTTTGTCGGTGCTTCAACGAAACCACACTAAGTAACTTTGGGGAGTTTCAATAAAATTGGAGTTTCAATGAATTTTTTGTGAATTTTTAAATTTGACAGTTGCATTAGTGGCATTTCGTAACGTTTCAAAACTTAAGTATATATCATCGAAACGACTTCATATACTGGCATGAAACTTTGCCGGTGCTTCAACGAATCCACACTTAGTAACTCTGGGGAGTTTCACTTCAATTGGAGTTTCGATGAATTTTTTGTGAATTTTTTAATTTGGAAGTTGCATTAGTAGTATATCGCAACGTTTCAAACTCAAGTTAATATCATCGAAACGACTTCACCTACTGGCATGAAGCTTTGCCAGTGCTTCAACGAATCCACACTTAGTAACTCTGGGGAGTTTCAATAAAATTGGAGTTCCAATGAAATTTTTGCAAATTTTTTAATTTAAAAGTTGCATTATTAGCATTTCGTAACGTTTCAATCTCAAGTTAATATCATCGAAACGACTTGATATACTGGCATGAAACTTTACCGGTGCTTCAACGAAACCACACTTAGTAATTATGAGGAGTTTCAATAAAATTGGAGTTTTAATGAATTTTTTGCGAATTTTTAACTTTGAAAGTTGCATTAGTGGCATTTCGCAACGTTTCAAACTCAAGTTCATATCATCGAAACGACTTCATATACTGACGTGAAACTTTGCCGGTGCTTCAACGAAACTACACCTAGTAATAGTGAGGAGTTTCAATAAAATTGGAGCTTCAATGAATTTTTTGCGAATTTTTTAATTAGAAAGTTGTATTAGTAGCGTTTTACATCGTTTCAAATCCTAGCTCATAACATTGAAACTACTTCAATTAGTTTATTTATTTTATTTACATTATTTAAACCCATATTTAAACCACACTTAGTAACTCTGGGGAATTTCAATAAAATTGGAGTTTCGATGAATTTTTTGCGAATTTTTTAATTTGGAAGTTGCATTAGTAGTATTTCGCAACGTTTCAAACACACGGTCATATCATCGAAACGACTTCACATTTCGGCATGAAACTTTGCCGGTGCTTCAACGAAACCACACTTAGTAACTTTGGGGAGTTTCAATAAAATTGGAGTTTCAATGAATTTTTTGTGTATTTTTTAATTCGAAAGTTGCATTTGTATTAGTGGCATTTCGCAACGTTTCAAACTCAAGTTAATATCATCGAAACGACTTCATATACTGGCATGAAACTTTGCCGGTGCTTCAACGAAACCACACTAAGTAACTGTGAGGAGTTTCAATGAAAGTGGAGTTTCAATGGATTTTTTGCGAATTTTTTAATCTGAAATTTGCATTATTAGCATTTCGTAACGTTTCAAAACTCAGGTTTATATCATCGAAACGACTTCATATACTGACATGAAACTTTGCCGGTGCTTCAAGGAAACCACACTTAGTAACTTTGAGGAGTTTCAATAAAATTGGAGTTTCAATGAATTTTTTACGAATTTTTTAATTTCAAAGTTGCATTAGTAGCATTTCGTAACGTTTCAAACTCAAGTTAATATCATCGAAACGACTTCATATACTGACATGAAACTTTGCCGGTGCTTCAATGAAACCACACTTACTAACTTTGGGGAGTTTCAATAAAATTGGAGTTTCAATGAATTTTTTGCGAATTTTTTAATTTGAAAGTTGCATTAGTAGCATTTCGCAACGTTTCAAACTCAAGTTGATATCATCGAAACGACTTCATATACTGACATGAAACTTTGCCGGTGCTTCAATGAAACCACACTTACTAACTTTGGGGAGTTTCAATAAAATTGGAGTTTCAATGAATTTTTTGCGAATTTTTTAATTTGAAAGTTGCATTAGTAGCATTTCGCAACGTTTCAAACTCAAGTTGATATCATCGAAACGACTTCACATACTGGCATGAAACTTTACCGGTGCTTCAATGAAACCACACTTAGTAACTTTGGGGAGTTTCAATAAAATTGGAGTTTCAATGAATTTTTTGCGAATTTTTTAATTTCAAAGTTGCATTAGTGACATTTCGCAACGTTTCAAAACTCAGGTTTATATCATCGAAACGACTTCACATACTGGCATGAAACTTTGCCGGTGCTTCAACGAAACTACTCTAAGTAATTCTGGGGAGTTTCAATGAAATTGGAGTTTCAATGAATTTTTTGCGAATTTTTAAATATCGCATTTACCAACAAGTCGGTCATAAACTTCGTCACATCTCAAACAAAACCTCGTATCTTCGAAACCGACCCACGCAGGCCCCCCAAACTTTTCCACAACTCCGACGAAACTCCCTTCAGCACCCCCACCGAGTTTCACCGAGGCCACACCTCCGACGACTTCCCGAAAAATTCCAGACTTCAGCACTTCCCGACTTCACCGCAAACCGTCCCTAATTATTTTTTCCCTCCCTTTCATCCGGTCGAACGTCGACCCTCGACGATAACCGGGAAGAAGGGCGCCCCCCCCCCCCCACATGCACATCCATCACATCTCCTAGAGATAAAAATTGAAATAACATCCCGCCGAGAAAGTTTCCCGAAGGAAGAAGGGGATATTCACGGGAAGGGCGCGATTGAGATTCAACGGGTGCGTCGTAATCGCGCCGGGATCATGCTGGAACACAATGTACGTACGCGTATGGAGATGGGGATCCCGTGGGATAAAAACGGGAATTGCATATAATAACTTTAAGGAGGTGACGGAGGGTCCGGGAATGTCCACGTACGTCGTACTCGGACTGTTCCAGGAATTCCAGGAAATTATCGTGGGATAGTTGGAGGTTTTCGAGTTTGCGTTGAAAGCGTCCCGGGATCTTCCCGAAATCTCCCCGGGGATTCTGGAACGGTTTGGATTAACATATGATTTAGTAAGGACGTTTTTATTAGTTGTTCTTAATTTTTAGAACAAGTGTTCCAGGGATATCCGGGCTTCTCCCAGGACTTTCTGGATATCTCGGGAACCCGTTCCCGACTTCTGGAGAGGTAAGGTAGATTCCAGGATTTTCTCGAAAACGTCCCACGCTTTCCCGAGGGACTCGCACTCCTCTCCAGGCTTCCCGTTTAAAATCCCGTTTTCGACGAAATGGCGGAGGCGCTCTTCGCGCGCGTCCGCCATTTCCTCTCTCTCTCGCTTAATAGAACGTTCCAGGCCTGTCGACAAATCGGGATTTAAACCCCAATTACGTTCCCGCTCCCTAGGGAAACCCCCGCGCTCCCTGGACGCCGCGGGGGCGAGATAATAGAGACGCATCGCCCTGTAGAAACGATGACGGGTCACGTGGACCGATCAGAGGTGACGATTTACGCACGTGACCGTCCGTTAGCCAATGAGCGGTCGTTATTGCAGTAATGGCGCCTTTAATGAAGCGATCCCCGCTTCCCCCCCGTTCCCGACGGCCGTATAGAGACAAAAGGTCCCGGAATGGAGATTTCTGGAAATTAGGGAAGTCGAGGGGGAGAAAATGGGGGGAGAGAAGGCTCGCTTCCGTTAAGTTAATGGCGCCATCTATCAATTTGGCCCCGAAGGAATCTGCCCCGCTCTCTCCCTTTTATGGGGTGCCGATGTAACATTAACATGACACAAACGCGTGCCGCATTAAATATTCATATTAACTTAGAGGGGGGGGGGGGACGCGGGGGGAAAAAGAAGGGGAAGAAGAAGGAGGAGGAGAGAAGGGGGGCGAGAGAGTGTTTTTATTTTTAGATTAACTGTCGGTCGCCTTTTAACGTCCACGTAATTAAACTATAAATCATAAACAAGCGGGGAATCTTGTTTTGATCGATTAATGGACGCGCGGTATATTTTTAAGACGGACCGGCCGTGAACCCGGAGAGAGGAATTTTTTTTCGAAAAAATTCCAAAAAATTCGACCAGCCGATCGAAACCCTCGTATTTCGAATCCAAGGGTCGAAAGGGGTAAAGCCACGCCCTTAAGCGCCTAAGCTCCGCCCCCTTGGCGCCAATAGTAAGGTAGAACCAATGAAAATAGGACACGCCCCCTTAACTCCTCCTATCTACCAATCAGAGCCCTGAGCAGTTCGGTGGAAGCCCCGCCTTCTTAGCGGTGGAAACTGCAAGCCGACCAATAGGGACGCCGCTCCACCTGCAATTGGGCCAATAGGGCGAAGCCACGCCCTCTCGCACCAGGTACGTCGCGATCGTACTGAATTATCCCTCAGACCAATCGCAGGCGGGGTAAAGTACGTGCGGCACTCGGGCGGGCCAATAGGAGGAAGCCACGCCCCTTAAGGGGCGGTCAGGAGGAAGAAAAGATGGTTTGTTAAGGGAAGGGGAACTCGTTGACGCCTCCTACATTCTGACCAATGAGGCGAAGCCACGCCCCCTGACGCCAGCTGCACCAAATCTTCCCTCGCGCCAATCAAAGGCGGGGTAAAGTACGCGAGGCACTCTGGAGAGCCAATAGGAGGAAGCCACGCCCTCTAACGGTCGACGAGGCTACAATCGGACCAATGAGACGAAGCCGCGCCCCCTTGGGCGTGGCTCTTGTACCGAATAGCCCCTTGCACCAATAGTAGGCGCGATTGCACACGTGAGACGCTCGGACGAGCCAATCCGAAGAGGCCACGCCCTCTTTGCACATTTTCTTGCACTATTTGTTCAAATCACGTTTTTACCTTTGACCCTTTTAAGTTTCCACGGCGTAACGCACGTGATCCAATCGGGAAACGATTTAGGTTAACGACCGTGGCGACACCTTGAGTGGAAAATTCCAACTAGCGGTCAATGGCGCGAGGATAATCGGCGCGCCGGACGTTCTATCCTAAGAGAGCGCGCCGCCTACGCGGCGAAACCCGGAACTACGCAAATTTTTGACAGGTGACGTTGAAGCGTCCAAGATGGCCGACGGCAAGATGGCGTCGCCCGTCCCGGGGATCCGCGGTCGATATGCTCCGGATAACCTGGATAGCCTGGAAATTCCCGTCTTATTAAAAATATCTCGGGCATTAGGAATCCTCCATTCCCCCCACCCCCCCCCCCCTTTCACATTTCAATCGGAGTCGGCCAAATCGAGTTTGCGTCCGGCGTGTAAATCTCATTAACGACGCTCCCTCTTATTTGTACTTTTTTCCCCTCGCTTCCATTTCTGACCGACAGGGGGCGTCTACGTGGGAAAGTTTTCCACGCGCCCGTGGAAATATAATACGGGGTGAAAGTTTTCCTAATGGGAGCTTTCTTCGAGGGAAGAAAAGACGGGGGGAGGGGGAAAACGGGGGTCGGGTCGGGAAATATGTTTCTAAGTGCCGGACGAAATAAATTAGTGTTTCGATTTACGTTTCAATCGTTACCAAATGTTGTAAGTAATTCTTTCCATTCTTTTCCTTTTTGCAAATTAGTTACAATTTTTCTAGAGTACCGTTTCGATCTGTTTCCAGAAAAATTCCAGAAAATTATTCCGCATTTTCCAGACATTTCTAGTTTTTCCATCTTTCCAGTTCAAAGATTTGATTTGTGCCACATTTTCGAGGATTTCCACTTTTTCCCTTAAAAATAACTCGATTTCAACCTTTCCAGGTTCATTTCGATTTTTTAGGAAAAACATGTTTCAAACATTTTTGGATAATAAAGGCTCGTTTTGACCTTTTCTGAATTTCATTAAAGTTCCAACAAACATCCAACCATTTCCATGTTTTCCAGAAGTTTCCAGGGATTGAAATAGAAGTTTTTCAATCTTTCCCTGGAACAGCTTCGATCTGTCCTCTTTTCCAGAATTTCACTTTTTCTGGAAAATAACTCGATTTCATCCTGCCTGTCTGGTTCGATTTTTGGGAAAACTGTGTTTCAACTATTTCTGGAAAATTAAGGATCGTTTCAACCTTTTCCGAATTTCATTAAAGTTCTAATAAGCATTCAACACCATTCCATGTTTTCCAGATGTTTCCAGGGATCAAAATCGAAGTGTTTCAATCTTCCCCTGGAACAAAGTTTCGATTTGTGCCATCTTGTCCAGAATCTCCAATAAATTTCAATCTTCCACTTTTTCCTGGAAAATAACTAAATTTCAAAATTTCTACATTCTTTTTTTCATTTTTTGGAAAACGGTGTTTCCGCCATTTCTGGAAAATTAAGGCTCGTTTTGATGTTCCAATTTTATTAGTTTCAATAAACATTTTAAGTTTTCCAGAAATTTCCAGGGTTGAAATATAAATTTTTCGACCTTCCTCTGGAACAAGCGTTCGATTTGTGGCGTCTTTTCCAGGATTTCTACTAACTTTTAACGGTCCTCTATTTTCCTGGAAAATAACTAAATTTCTAAATTTCTACATTCGTTTTTTCATTTTTTGGAAAACGGTGTTTCCGCCATTTCTGGAAAATTAAGGCTCGTTTTGATGTTCCAATTTTATTAGTTTCAATAAACATTTTAAGTTTTCCAGAAATTTCCAGGGTTGAAATATAAATTTTTCGATCTTCCTCTGGAACAAGGGTTCCATTTGTGGCGTCTTTTTTCCTGGAAAATAACTTATTTTCAACCTTTTTACGCCCATTTCGATTTTTTGGAATATCACGTTTCAATCTTTCCAGGAAAATTAGGATCGTTTTGATATTATCAAATTTCAATAAAAATTTCAACGATTTCGCTTTTTCCAGAGATTTCCAAGGATTGAAAACAAAAGTTTTCAATCTTCCCCTGGGACAAAATTTGGTTTTGCGCCGCCTTTTCCAGGATTTCTAATAACTTTCAATCTACCACATTTTCCTAGAAATTAACTCAATTTCAACCTTTCCCGGTCAATCTCAATTGATTGGAAGATGATGTTTCAACCATTTCTGGAAAATTATGGCGTATTTCGAATTTTCCCGAATTCCATCTCAATCTTCCCCCCCCCCCAAAAAAAAAACAATCCATTCCTAACTTTTCCAGGATTTCAATTTTCCACATTTTTCTGGAGAGTACTTCAATTTCAATCCTCGTGTATTTCAATCCTATAGTAACTTTTCAACCTTCTCTGGAAAATTAAAGCTTGTTTGAAATTTCCCAAATCTCGAAGGTCATTTCAACCTCTTCCAGAAAGTAGTTATATTCAATTTTCCCGCGAAAAAAAATTTCAATCCTTCCCAACCATTCCAGAATTTCCAGATTTTCCCCAGCGGCCTCGACTTTTTCCAGAAAAAAAACAACCATTCCCGTCGGTCGTTTCAACCGTTCACGCTTTCAACCCTTCAGGACTTCGAGATCGCGCGCTCGCGCATGCGCCGCGCGGCCGCCTTCCGTAGGCGCCTTCGGTGCGCGAAAGGCCGCCAGTGACCGACGGTCCGTCGCGGCGTGCGGTTCGTCTCGTCGAGTTTTCCGGGCCGTTTTTGGCGGGAAAAGTCTCGAATTTCGAAAATTCCCGTGTGATTTCGGACGCCCGGCGCCGACATGGCGGGAGGTTCGGCTTCCTAGGCGCAGGACGAGAACCCGGAGGATTATGAGTGAGTAATACTCTTTTCTAAACCGTTCGGATTAAAGAGGTTCACCATTGGAAGGTCTCGGTTGGGTTCGTGGTATTAATCGAAATGTTGTAAACGAAATTTTGATACTTCGTTTGGTGTTCGGATTAACGAGGTTTTTCACAAAAGTCAAATTACTGTACGGATTATAGGGGTTCTCCACCACACATTTTATTTTTATTGCAAATTGGGTTAAATTTGATTTTTCCCTGGTTCAATTGGGTGTTCGGATTAACGAGGCTTTAGCAGAAGTTTTATTAAACAATTTCGATCAGAAGAAAAATTTCATTTTTTTGGTGGTCTCTTCCTATTCGGATTATCGAGGTACCACAACAAATGATTTCCATTGTGCATAGAAGGTAACAAAAAAAACTTTGAAAACGCATCGTTCGGATTAGAGAGGATATTTGATTTTTGGGACTGAATTTTTTGTTCGGATTAACGAGGTTGAAGTTGAAATTTTTTTATGGCTCTATTGTGTTGCAACATTGCACTTAAACGTGACATTTAATTCTTCCGCTTGTCTTTTGCCGTTCGGATTATCGAGGTTTCGAAAATGGTCTTGTAAACGCAGCGTTCGGATTGGCGAGGTTTCGGCGTCTTGTATTCCGACTCTTCTACGTTTATTTCACAACTTCCTCCTCCGTTCCTCTATTTCTTTATCGATTTTATTTATTTATTTATTTATTTATTTTAGGTGGTGTCGTCAGTTCGGACTCAATTAAAGTTTTATTAAATGTTTACTTAAGTTTCGAAATGTTTGCGTTTTCCTTAAAAACGAAACGTAAATTAATCGGGATTTTATGAAACGACGGCAATCGACTATCGATTATCGAATTCTAATCACTACTATCGATTATGAATTATCGATTATTGCACTATCGATTAATTTTTTTTATTACTGCGCCTTTATTTAAGGAAAGTGGCACGCATTGGCGCCTGTCGCATCAAAGAAATTTAAATTCCCATTGATTAAACAATGATCAATTGTTAATAAAAATTTAATAACAATAAAGGTAATTGTTTAAATCGATGGGTAATTATTTAAATTAAATGACGCAACAAGGCGTACCTGTAACATTTAAAAAGAAATCGAAATTGCGCCCTCTAGGTAAGGTCAAATGTCCGCCATTTTGAGTAAACTCGTCACAAATTTAGTTAATATTTTTGGAAACAAAATGGCCGCCATGGGTTTGACAACCGCTAAAATACATCATTTGATAGTTTTGAAGTTACCCAAATTTTCCGTGCGCCATTTTGAAATTTAACATTCCTATTCCCCACCTGATTTAAATGTAACTTTCAAGATGGCGTCATTAGATTCGCCATCTTGGATCATAACTGTCTTATTTTCTAACCAATACTAATGTGGAAAATGGCGTCGTTCAATCCATCGGTTTGAGTCATTATCGACTTTTCCCCGGTCGAATTGAACGCCACCTTCAAGATGGCGTCGACTAATCCGCCATCTTGAATCTTACCGTTTTTCTTCGCAAGAGATTTTAGTGCAAGTTTCCAGTGACAAAGTAAGATTCGCCATTTTGAAATTTAATTCCGTTATCCCCCAACCCATTTTAATGTAACTCTCAAGATGGCGTCGCTCGATCCGCCATCTTAGACCGTAATTTCATTTCTAATCAGGTCTAACGTCGAAAATGGCGTCGTCCAATTCATCAGTTTGAATCGTAATCGCCTTTTCCCCAATCGATTTGGACGCCACTTTCAAGATGGCGTCGACCAATCCGCCATCTTGAATCCTACCGCTTTTCTTCGCAAGCGATTTTAACGTAACCCTCCAGTGACAAAGTAACATCCGCCATCTTGAAATTTAATTTCGTTATTCCTCAACCGAATTTAATGCACTTTTCAAGATGGCGTCGCGCGATCCGCCATCTTGTACCCAAACTCCCTCGTCCCCCGTCCGATCCGAACCGAACCTCCGTCGATTCGTCACGAATTCCTCAATTAGCGAACCGCCCGGCAGTTATCCCGTCATTCCTGCGGGATCCCGAGTCGAATACAAATCGCCTCTCCTCCTCCCCCTCCTCATCCAGACGGGAATAGATGACTACAGTCGGGACGGGGAGCTGGAAAAATATTCCTGTTTATCCGTTCCGGAAGTCGGTTATTTATCGTCCCCGGGGACGGAATCCCGGAACTCCCCCGGGAAAGTATTAGACGGGAATGACATTTCCGGCCGTTCGTTTATACGGGAATAGGGAGCCAAGGTCGCGGAAACGTCACTCTGTATACACCAAATTCCCTGTACCGCCCTGTACGCCCTGTAACGTTAACATATATACAGGGTGGTCGATATACAGGGTTGTTCATATACAGGGTGGTCGGTTTAAAGTGTATTTTCGATTTCCAGGTATAGGATGACATGAACGCAGCGCCATCTCTCGTCGAACTGAACACGACGACGACTACGACGACGACGACATCTACGACGACTTCATCGAACTACCTCTTCACGCCATCTGCCACCATCGATGTGTACTACAACATCACGAACGCCACCAACGGCACGGACGGGAAGTACTCGCCGGTCAGTATAAACCTCAAAAACGAGGGTATCGTTACTTAAGTAACTTTTAGGTTAGGTTAAGTCCGATAGTTGAAATAAGTGAGGTTACGTCGACGTTTCTCGTTCCAGGCCTTCCCGGCCTACATCCGGACCACCTCGATGGTGTTCTGCATAGTGATAATGTGCCTCGGCGTCATAGGCAACGTCATGGTGCCCATCGTCATATTCAAGACGAAGGACATGCGCAATAGCACGAACATCTTCCTAGTCAACCTGAGCGTCGCAGATCTCATGGTGTTGCTGATCTGCACCCCGACGGTCCTGGTCGAGGTCAACTCGAGACCGGAAACGTGGGTGCTCGGCAGGGAGATGTGTGAGTACTTGTTTTCGTGCACGCCCTGTAGATGTCATCGTGACATAACCTCACTTTCTGTCAATTTTTGACGTATCGCTATGGAAAAAATTCCATTTGACAGGTCGCTACTTAGGGAACCAAAGTTTCTTATGACGTTTCGTCGTGAAATGTCATTTTGACAGTCAAAAAAATTTCCAAAATGTAGTCAGCACATAGAGCGCGTCGATATCCATTACCTCAGTTCAAACGACTGTAGTACCGTCATTTTTTGACATATCGCTTTGAAAAAAATTGCGTTTGACAGATCACTACTAATGGAACAAAAGTTTCTTATGACGTTTCGTTGCGAAATGTCATTTTGACAGTCAAAAAAATTCCCAAACTGTAGATAGCACGTAGAGCGCGTCGATACACATTACCTCAGTTCAAACGACTGTAGTACCGTCATTTTTTGACATATCGCTTTGAAAAAAACTGCGTTTGACAGATCACTACTAAGGGAACAAAATTTTCTTATGACGTTTCGACGTGACATGTCATTTTGACAGTCAAAAAAATTCCCAAAATATAATGATCACGTCCAGCGCGTCGATACACATTACCTCAGTTCAAACGACTGTAGTACCGTCATTTTTTGACATATCGCCTTGAAAAAAATTGCGTTTGACAGATTACTACTAAGGAAACAAAAGATTCTTATGACGTTTCGACGTGACATGTCATTTTGACAGTCAAAAAAATTCCCAAAATATAGTCATCACGTCCAGCGCGTCGATACACATTACCTCAATTCAAACGACTGTAGTACCGTCATTTTTTGACATACCGCTTTGAAAAAAATTGCGTTTGACAGATTACTACTAAGGGAACAAAAGATTCTTATGACGTTTCGACGTGACATGTCATTTTGGCAGTCAAAAAAATTCCCAAAAGAAGGTCGACATGTCATTCATTTTTCCTCTTCTTTCTCTATGTCCCCTTCCATCTGTCCCGTCCTATCCGGATTTGGCCGTTTCTAATGGGTACGATGATCTCTTCTTCTCTCGCTCTGGTAACGGACTTTTATCACGTGACCTTTCCGCCGATATTATTTTTTATTTTTATTCGACTCCGAATCGATTACGGGTTTCGTCCTCTTCGACGCCCCCATCAGGCCGAGAATTGCTCCTCTCGCTCCCACTCCCGATTTACAAGCGACGCTCAAGTCTCGTTATTATTATTATTAGTCGCGGATTTAAACGCGTCGTTTTTCCCCCATCTCCCCCATCGCGAATAGTTTCCCCGTGGGACTCGGAGGAGGAGGGGGGGGGGAAACGGGGGAAGTTCGATTTGCGATTTCGCCCCATAAACTTCGAAGCGTCTCCGCTACTTTTCACTGTTTTGTTGCGCAACTATAATTGTGGGAACGGTCCCCTGGTGGTGACGATTGCATGCAACTTTAGGGAGACGGGGGGGGGAGGGGGCACGGCGTCATCTCCCACGGGAATAATACGAAGGGGAATTCGGGGATGTTTCCGGTTTCCAAGGCGGGCGCTTCATTGAAAATTCGTTAAAATTACATCGAAACTCCACAGGACTACTTAATGTCTTAAATCCATCACGTTGGCATATTTTAAAAATTCGTAAAAAAATTATTGAAAATCTGTTTGTAATGAAACTCCCATGGATTGTACATTAGAGTTTCACGGGACCGCTGACAGAGTTTCAGTTCAATATGAGCAGCAACAGCTGAGGTATAACTGTCTTATGCGCATCATGTTGACACATTTCAAAAATTCGTAAAAAAATTACTGAAACTCTGTTTCCATTGAAACTCCTGTGAATTGTACATTAGAGCTTCACTGTACTACTGGTTGAGTTTCAGTTCGATGTGCGCAGCAGTACCTGAGATATAACTGTCTTAATTCCATCATGTGCGCAGATTTCAAAAATTCGTAAAAAAATTACTGAAACTCTGTTTCCATTGAAACTCCTGTGGATTGTACATTAGAGCTTCACTGTACTACTGGTTGAGTTTCAGTTCGATGTGCGCAGCAGTACCTGAGATATAACTGTCTTAATTCCATCATGTACGCATATTTCAAAAATTCGTAAAAATTTACTGAAACTCTGTTTGAATTGAAACTCCTATGGATTATACAATAGAGCTTCACTGTACTATTGATTGAGTTTCAGTTCGATATGCGCAGCATTACCTGAGGTATAACTGTCTTAATTCCATCATGTACGCATATTTCAAAAATTCGTAAAAATTTACTGAAACTCTGTTTGAATTGAAACTCCTATGGATTATACATTAGAGCTTCACTGTACTATTGATTGAGTTTCAGTTCGATGTGCGCAGCAGTACCTGAGATATAACAGTCTTAAGTCCATTATGTGCGCACATTTCAAAAATTCGTAAAAAAAATCACTGAAACTCTATTTGAATCGAAACTCGTGTTTCATTGAAACTCAACGAAATGAAGTGTTGAATTCCGTTCAAAAAAATCAGCGTAGTGTTAACTTGCCACCGCTATCGGTTCCCGAATCGCCCATACTTCGCTGCTCCCTAAGGATTTTTCGCATGGGATAATTTAAAAATTCACGAAAAAACCCCCCAATTTCCAATCTTACTGAAACTTGCCGCACTCGTTCCCGAAAGTATCCCGAACGTCCCCGCGAATTCTTCACGGTCCATTCCGGAGATTCCCTGATTCATCCCGAGTCGATGCGACTCCTGACAAAAATCTTAATTACCCACAACAGATCGACGTTTATAGACGTGCCGGGGTCCCGCGGGATCTCTCCCGAAGACGAAACGTCTTACGTGGTCATCGACTCAAAGGTACGACCCCGCAGGAGGAAGAGGAGGAGAGAGGAAGGCTCCTTGGCGGCCGTCCAAAGCAATCATCGTATGGGTATGAAAATTCACATCTGCATCGCTTTTCGGTTATAATGTACGATATGCAACAACTATTTTAATACGGCCGACACGCTCCCTGTCTCCCTCTCTCCTGCCGCACTTAATCATCTCTCTATCTCGCCCGTAACGTAATCACCACCAACCTACATAAGCACATGGCAGAAGTGTTCGCGCGCACATGAGCAGCCTCGAAACACTTGTACACCCTGTATACGGGCCGCGAACTTTAATATATTAATTTCGAATCATTAAAACTCCCGGGAGTTGTCAAGTGGAGTTTCCCCGACAACTCCACCTCAAAAACATCGCCGCGCGCATCGCACGTGCGCATCGCGCTGCGCGCGCACCTACAGCGAAAGACAGATATGAAATCTCCCCTTAGATCGACGCGCAGTTTCCCGCGCAACTTATAACAGCGCAGCAAAAGGGGTTTAAGTCTCGACGTACGTCCGGCTCCTCGTCCCCTCCTTTCATAAGCGGAAACAGAAATAAAACATCCAATAGTACGCGCGAGTTTTCCGCATAAATTCAACGGTACGTCGTAGCTCGTAGCTCGTCCACATCGCACCTAAGAGAGAAAATACTTTTATTAACGCCACGCCCGATAAGTCACGACGTACGTCCCGATTATCCTCCCCCCCTTCTCCCTCCCTCGACGATCGCTCGCCCGGGGAGGGGGTAAGTTAAAAGTTTCCCGAGATTAAGTCCCTTAAAATTAAAATCACTTTCTCTTTACTTAATTATGAAGTAACTAGCTCCCCCCCACCCCTCCGGAAACTGCGGATTTTATTCCGGGATTAATAAAATTTACGGCGGGAATTTAATAAGGGCCGACATTAAGGAGCGAAATTTGAGTGAAGCGGCATTCGATGACGTGCAGAGGGCGCTCGGGGAGTTATCGCGAAACTGGAAGTCGACGACTTTGATCGACTCTCGAGCCGTCAAATTTCGTGGTATCGATTCGGAAAAAATGTCGTTTAACAGGGCGTCGTATGTAGAACATAAAAGTCTCATGACGTTTCGTCGTAACTTGTCGTTTTGACACTTGAAAAAATTTCCAAACGTCAGTCAGCACGTGATCGACGTAAACGTCCATCACCTTGCTTCCATCGACTGCTGTGCGGTTACCTTTTGACGTATCGACTTGAAAAAAATGTCAATAAGTAGATCGTATAATTTATAAAATAAAAGTCTTATAACGTTTTGTTGTCACGTGTCATTTTGACAGCTAAAAAAATTCCGAAGCTAAATCGATGGGCGAGGATAGTCGATGGCGTTAACTTCACTTTCATCGACTGTGGCTCAGTTATCTTTTGACATATCGGCTTGAGAAAAATGTCAATAAGTAGATCGTATAATTTATAAAATAAAAGTCTTATAACGTTTTGTTGTCACGTGTCATTTTGACAGCTAAAAAAATTCCGAAGCTAAATCGATGGGCGAGGATAGTCGATGGCGCTAACTTCACTTTCATCGACTGTGGCTCAGTTATCTTTTGACATATCGGCTTGAGAAAAATGTCAATAAGTAGATCGTATAATTTCTAAAATAAAAGTCTTATAACGTTTTGTTGTCACGTGTCATTTTGACAGCTAAAAAAATTCCGAAGCTAAATCGATGGGCGAGGATAGTCGATGGGGCTAGTTTCATTTTCATTAACTGTGGCTCAGTTAACTTTTGATGTATCTGCTTGAAAAAAATGTCACTAAGTAGGCCATATAATTTTGAAAATAAAAGTCTTATTACGTTTTGTTATCACGTGTCATTTTGACAACTAAAAAAATTTCCGAAATTAAGTCGACGGGCGAGGATCGTTGATGGTGCTAACTTCACTTTCATCGACTGTTGCTCCGTTAACTTTTAACGTAACTCCTTGAAAAAAATGTCACTGAATAGATCATGTAATTTTGAAAATAAAAGTCTTATTAAGTTTCATCGTCACGTGTCATTTTGACTACTAAAAAAAATCCTGAAGCTAAGTCAGTGAGCGAGGATCGTCGTTGACGCTAACTTCACTTTCATCGACTATTGCTCTGTCAATTTTTGACGTATCTGCTTGAAAAAAATATCAATAGGTAGACGGTATAATTTCGAAAACAAATGTCTTATTACAATTTGTTGTCACGTGTCATTTTGACAGCTAAAAAAATTACCGAAACTAAGTCGACTAAAAATTCATACTAAAAAGTTCTAACGCTCCAATCGAACTGTAACTCCGTGAAGTTGTCGAGGAAACTCCACTTAACAACTTCAGGTAGTTTCAGTCACCAAAAACTTCAGAAGTTTTTCCAACAACTCCTGTTACCCCCTCAAAAAAAAATCCTATTTAAAAAAAATCTTTTCGATTCATCTCCATTACCCCTCCCCCTCTCTCATTCCTCTCTTAACCCTATTCTCCTGTAATTGATCCCGTAATCCGTTCAATTGTAAATTTCCTCCCCCCTTTGTTTAATCAACGAAAACGCGACCCTTGAAAGGCTATCGAGGGCGGAGGGGGGGTCGTAATTCAATTCCGCTCACCCCCTAAACACGCGACCCTTAATTATTACTAATTTAGGCTCGGACGGTGATAAAATAAATTGGAAACGGTATCTGAGGGATTCCTGGCGATAACTACGAGGGTTAATTAATAATAATTAAAACAGGGGTAAGTGGGAGGGAAGTTTCGATCGTTTTCGACTGAACCGCGAGGTTCAAAAATTCATAAAAAAATCCACGAAACTCCGGTGGGGCTGAAACTCCACACGGACACTCCTTGAAGCCCCCCGGATGATCCCCCCAAAATTCAACTCCATACTCCTGAAACTCCCAGAGATATTTGCATGAAGCCCTCCATTGGTGAGGCACTTTTCGTAATAATATAATGGGACATTACGTAACGGCATAATAGTTAATATTACCTCCAAGATAGAAATTTGAGAAATTTGTATCTTAAGCTATCATTACCGTAATGGAGATAATTTATTTTAAATTAAATGACACAGAAAAAAATAGTTGACACAATGGTTGGTCATTACACGCTTGGTATTATCTATAGAGATAATGCAGAGGTAATTACTTAATGAGTAACTGTACTTAAGTAGGCGTGGTCGTGTCGTAGATACGATAAATCACCGATTAAGTACTTAAACGAGATTGAAACGCCATTACGTTACAGAAAACTGTAATCTTACACTTTTGCTTTATTATCTTTCCTTCCCTTTGCCCTTATTGCTAGGGCAATAATACGTAAACCCCCTCCGAGTGAATAAAACATGAACCTTCTTCTCCTCGTCCTCGTCCTTTTATTGTCCCTTCAGGCCGAGCGAGGCCCTTAAGGGAGCGCCATCTAACGGTGCTCGACTCGAATTAGACGATTTAATTGCCGACCTCCGGGGGGACAGAACGATAAATCTAAAAGTACGGTTTAAAAAGGGGGAAGTCGGGGGGATAGTAGTTGGGTTAAGTGAAAACATAACCTCACTTTCGTGCAGTATACTGTTGACGGTTTTTGACACGTGGCCTTGAAAAATATGTCAAGTGACAGATCGACGTGTCCGTAAGATAAATGTCTTATGACGTTTCGTCGAATTACGTCGTTTTGACAGTCAAAAAAAAATACTAAAAAATATTCGACCGGTCGAGGGCGTCTATGACATTACTTAAATTCCATCGATTGGAGTTGTGTCAATTTTTGACATATCGTATTGAAAAAAATGTCATTCGACAGCTTACTGTATATACAACAATAGTTCCTTATGACGTTTCATGTTGTCGCGTCATTTTGACACCTAAAAAAATTCTTATATAAAAGTTAACGCAGAGAGTCTGTCGATGACATAACCTCGTTTTAGTCGACTGTCGTTCTGTCAATTTTTGACATATCTTATTGAGAAAAATGTCATTTGACAGCTTACTGTATATACAACAATAGTTCCTTATGACGTTTCATGGTGTCGCGTCATTTTGACACCTAAAAAAATTCTTATATAAAAGTTAACGCAGAGAGCCTGTTGATGACATAACCTCGTTTTAGTCGACTGTCATTTTGTCAATTTTTGACATATCTTATTGAGAAAAATGTCATTTGACAGCTTACTGTATATACACAATAGTTCCTTATGACGTTTCATGGTGTCGCGTCATTTTGACACCTAAAAAAATTCTTATATAAAAGTTAACGCAGAGAGCCTGTTGATGACATAACCTCGTTTTAGTCGACTGTCATTTTGTCAATTTTTGACATATCTTATTGAGAAAAATGTCATTTGACAGCTTACTGTATATACACAATAGTTCCTTATGACGTTTCATGGTGTCGCGTCATTTTGACACCTAAAAAAATTCTTATATAAAAGTTAACGCAGAGAGCCTGTTGATGACATAACCTCGTTTTAGTCGACTGTCGTTTTGTCAATTTTTGACATATCTTATTGAGAAAAATGTCATTTGACAGCTTACTGTATATACAACAATAGTTCCTTATGACGTTTCATGGTGTCGCGTCATTTTGACACCTAAAAAAATTCTTATATAAAAGTTAACGCAGAGAGTCTGTCGATGACATAACCTCGTTTTAGTCGACTGTCGTTCTGTCAATTTTTGACATATCTTATTGAGAAAAATGTCATTTGACAGCTTACTGTATATACAACAATAGTTCCTTATGACGTTTCATGATGTCATGTCATTTTGACACCTAAAAAAATTCTTATATAAAGGTTAACGCAGCCAGTCTGTCTATGACATAACCTCATTTTACTCGACTGTCGTTCTGTCAATTTTTGACATATATTATTTGAAAAAAATGCGATATTGTACAGGGCGTTCGAATATGTCCGGGAAGTTGTAGTTTCATGGCTTTAAAATGGCTGCCAGTGCTATGTAGAGTTAAGCCGGAGACGTAGAAACAAAATGGCTACTTAGACAGTATACAGTGCGTTCAATGAAAACCGAGAAATATGAGCGACGTGGTCGGAAAAAAAACGTTATACAGGGTGTTCGACTTACGGGCTGCGCCCGAGGCCCCCGCGCTTACTCAAGACAAGCGAAGCTTATAGTTATTATTATAAATAACAGCAATTTTCACGCCCTCGCGGAGTGCTTTTGATTTATCGGCCGCGATAAGGGAAACTTTCGTCCTAAACGCGCGACGCTTTATCACGTCCAACGGCCCTCTCCCTTTTTCCTCCCGCGGCGATCCCGAAGGACGAAACGGGAGAAACCGAATCTCAAAAATCTATCAGAGACGTACCCACCCCCGCCCGCGATTCACGAGACCGCGGGATCTGTCACGTAAGTTAACGGTACGATCCGGGCCCTTCCAGGAATAGAAAGTATAGATAGTATATGGACGTGTGCGTATTTTCAAAACACGTCGACGGTCACCGGGAGTGATTTAGGAATAGTGAAATTTCGTCACGTACCTCTCGAGAGGAGAACGACTGACGTTTTATATAAACACGTGGGCAGACGTCACGAATACTAAGAGAGAAAAATAAATAAAAAGGAAGAGAGGGAAAAGATGGGAGAAAAGTCGAGACGTACCACCCGTTCTTAAAGCGGCGACGACTCGAATTCCGATTACGTACGGTGCGGTCAAAGAAAACCCACCGCCGCCTCGTCAGTAAGTTACGACGTATGTCACCGGCGCTTCGACGTAAGCAATGTCCCTTAGTGAGCTGCGACGTACGATTTTTTTTATCGCCCCGTATATCTACGCAGGGCAAGAGGAACGCCGCCGTGCCCTTATAAGGGGTCCCGCGCATCCGTGCGGCGCGCATGCGCGACGGCGTTCTCTTTGTGGCGATCTTCATCTTCGCTTCTTCTTCTTCTTCTGGGAGGAAGAACGGATCGGGAGCGGGAAAAAAGAGATTTTTAAGGCGCTTCCGGCGCAGATCGCACCGGCGACGGCCGCGGCATACGAATCGCCTCGGAATATACAGGGCGATCGTCGTTTTTAGAATTAATCGTCGCTTAGACGGTTAAGTCGCGATATTTCGAAAACCGCTCGAAGCGTGAAGTTGAAACTTATTGGAGTTATTAACAAAACTCCTGCTTACAATACACTGGAGTTTCAGTTAAGTTGAAACACCAGCAACACTTTTACGATTTTTTGAAATTTAATACTCAGTAACGTACGATCCCATGTGACACTGAGACGGTTAACTCACAATATCTCAAAAAGTGGTATAGATACGAACTTCAAATTTGGTATAATCATAGAAGACACCCCTGCCTACCACCTCGTAAAGTTATAACTGCATTGAGTAGTTAGGGATTTTTTTACGAATTTTTTAATTTGATGGTCGGAAACGTTAAGTTCCTTTCGACGTAAAGATAGTTAAGTCACTATATTTTCAAAACTGCTTGAAGCGTGAAGTTGAAACTTCTTAGGGTCACTAAGTAAACTCCTACTTACAATCAACTGGAGTTTCAGTTAAGTTGAAACACCAGCAACACTTTTACGATTTTTTGAAATTTAATACTCAATAACGTACGATCCCATCTGACATTGAGACGGTTAAACCACATTAGCTCAAAAAGTAATTTAATTACGAACTTCAAACTTGGTAGAAATGTAGAAAACACCTCTGCTCGTCACTTTGTAAAGTTACAACTAAATCGAGTAGTTTGGGATTTTTTTACGAATTTTTGAATTTGTTGCTCTGAAACGTAAAGTTCCTATCGACGCTGAGACAGTTAAGTCACAATATCTCACAATCTACTTAAAGTACAAATTTGAAATTTTGCTCAGTTATTAAGGCAACTAATACGTATTAACTGCCAAAATTTCAATGCGATACGACGTTCAGAAATTTTTTTATAAATTTTAAAACATCTAAAAATCTCATCAAATAACTCCCAAGGAGGCAACAAATAGGGGGACAGGAAATGGGCTAAGGGAATTATTTCCAGGCGATTACGGCGCGTATACGCCGAGTGTTTCTCAAGCGGAGAAGAAAACAATCAACGTTTTATAGCAAAACAAGCGAAATCGCAAGCGATAATTAAACGATCTCGACTTAATTGCATTCCGACTGATGTTTACGGGTGCAGCCTGCGATCCCGTCTTAATTACGCGCAATTAAATACGAAACTGTAAAAATATTAAATTAACTTTCCGCCCCTCGGCGTTTAAGCCGTTTTAAATTCAATTCCCCGTAGAGATTGCCGTTAAGTCGACTTAAGTTGAGTAAAGTCAAGTTGCACGCATATGATATTACGAAATTACGACACCGGTTTTTATCCCGTGGGAGTCTCCTTAGGGAACTGTCATTGCGACTTCCCCCCTTGAAATTTCGAGAGGGCGAATTTTCCTCGGTCCAACGAAAATATCCTCCCTTGTATTTTTTTAATAAAGTCCGAGGACGGGGGGATATATCTCTTCCCCCTCCTCGGACAGGAGAGTAATATATACACACACACACTCTCTTCCCCCTTATCCCTACTATCCCTACTATATCTATCCCTCCGTTATCCTCTCGTGCATTCACGTGAAATTGCTCGTAAAATTCTATCAAGATCGAGGCGACATATCGCCCGGGCGGCGTGCGCGCGTGTACGCGTCCCGAATCCGGAATTCCCGGGAAGGACGCTCCCTCGGGATCGCGGGGAATTAATAAAAATTTCTACTGAAAAGTAGACTTTCGGCCGGCGGCGACGCCTAATTTCGCGGTCGGCTTATAATGCGCGTAAATCACCATCAAAACCATGAAGGAGAAGGAAAGGAGGGGGGGGATTCTTCCTGCGGGAGCGGAGGATGGATGGGACACCTTTCGGATTTATGCCGGGAGAAAAAGGGGGGCGACGAATAAGAAAGACCGAGGGTGAAAGTTCGACGAGGTATTGTGCGGTTATGGGGTCGATGCCGTTAAGGGCTTTTCTATGGGGTTTTCCGCTCGAGGTTCTTTGAAGCACTGGCAGAGTTTCAAATGTGTAGCGCGAATAGTTTTCGAGATAGGGACGATGACACGGTTAGATGACACGTTTTCTTCGCCTGCTTCCAACGGCTATGAAAATCAGTTTCAAAAAATCCTAAAAAATATTCTGAAGCACGAATTTCACTTATACTTAAGTCAAATATTACCTAAAGCTTGCTTAACAGTTGAGTAAAGTTTCACTACTTTTCCTCAAAAAGTACTGAAAATATTGCTCAAAAATTAAGTGCGTGACGGAATTTCGTTATGAAACTCAGAGTTTCAAAAATTCCCAAAAAAGTACCTCAACTCGAATTTTGTTGAAACTCACCCTCAACACTAAATGAAGCTTATTTAATACTTCGATAAAGTTTGAACGCTTTAGATTAATAAGTGTCGAAAATATCGCCTCAAAATGAAACGCCTGACTCAATTTCGCTATGAAAATAAGTTTCAAAAAATCCCAAAAAATGTTCTGAAGCACGAATTTCACTTATACTTAACTTAAACACTGCCTGAAGTTTACTTAATAGTTGGGTTAAGTTTCATTACTTTTCCTCAAAAAATATTGAAAATATTGCTCAAAAATTAAGTGCGTGACGGAATTTCGTTATGAAACTCAGATTTTCAAAAATTCCCAAAAAAGTACCTCAACTCGAATTTTGTTGAAACTCACCCTCAATACTAAATGAAGCTTATTTAATACTTCGATAAAGTTTGAACGCTTTAGATTAATAAGTGTCGAAAATATCGCCTCAAAATGAAACGCCTGACTCAATTTCGCTATGAAAGTAAGTTTCAAAAAATCCCAAAAAATGTTCTGAAGCACGAATTTCACTTATACTTAACTTAAACACTGCCTGAAGTTTACTTAACAGTTGGGTTAAGTTTCATTACTTTTCCTCAAAAAGTATTGAAAATATTGCTCAAAAATTAAGTGCGTGACGGAATTTCGTTATGAAACTCAGATTTTCAAAAATTCCCAAAAAAGTACCTCAACTCGAATTTTGTTGAAACTCACCCTTAACACTAAATGAAGCTTATTTAATATTTCGATAAAGTTTGAACGCTTTAGATTAATAAGTGTCGAAATTATCGTCTCAAAGTGAAACGCCTGACGCAATTTCGCTATAAAAATAAGTTTCAAAAAATCACAAAAAATGTTCTGAAGCACGAATTTCACTTATACTTAACTTAAACACTGCCTGAAGTTTACTTAATAGTTGGGTTAAGTTTCACTACTTTTCCTGAAAAAGTACTGAAAATATTGCTCAAAAATTAAGTGCATGACGGAATTTCGTTATGAAACTCAGAGTTTCACAAATTCCCAAAAAAGTACCTCAACTCGAATTTTGTTGAAACTCACCCTCAATACTAAATGAAGCTTATTTAATACTTCGATAAAGTTTGAACGCTTTAGATTAATAAGTGTCGAAAATATCGCCTCAAAATGAAACGCCTGACTCAATTTCGCTATGAAAGTAAGTTTCAAAAAATCCCAAAAAATGTTCTGAAGCACGAATTTCACTTATACTTAACTTAAACACTGCCTGAAGTTTACTTAATAGTTGGGTTAAGTTTCATTACTTTTCCTCAAAAAGTATTGAAAATATTGCTCAAAAATTAAGTGCGTGACGGAATTTCGTTATGAAACTCAGATTTTCAAAAATTCCCAAAAAAGTATCTCAACTCGAATTTTGTTGAAACTCTACCCTCAACACTAAATGAAGCTTATTTAATACTTCGATAAAGTTTGAACGCTTTAGATTAATAAGTGTCGAAATTATCGTCTCAAAGTGAAACGCCTGACGCAATTTCGCTATAAAAATAAGTTTCAAAAAATCACAAAAAATGTTCTGAAGCACGAATTTCACTTATACTTAACTTAAACACTGCCTGAAGTTTACTTAATAGTTGGGTTAAGTTTCACTACTTTTCCTGAAAAAGTACTGAAAATATTGCTCAAAAATTAAGTGCATGACGGAATTTCGTTATGAAACTCAGAGTTTCACAAATTCCCAAAAAAGTACCTCAACTCGAATTTTGTTGAAACTCGCCCTCAATACTAAATGAAGCTTATTTAATACTTCGATAAAGTTTGAACGCTTTAGATTAATAAGTGTCGAAAATATCGCCTCAAAATGAAACGCCTGACTCAATTTCGCTATGAAAGTAAGTTTCAAAAAATCCCAAAAAATGTTCTGAAGCACGAATTTCACTTATACTTAACTTAAACACTGCCTGAAGTTTACTTAATAGTTGGGTTAAGTTTCACTACTTTTCCTGAAAAAGTACTGAAAATATTGCTCAAAAATTAAGTGCATGACGGAATTTCGTTATGAAACTCAGATTTTCAAAAATTCCCAAAAAAGTACCTCAACTCGAATTTTGTTGAAACTCACCCTCAATACTAAATGAAGCTTATTTAATACTTCGATAAAGTTTGAACGCTTTAGATTAATAAGTGTCGAAAATATCGCCTCAAAATGAAACGCCTGACTCAATTTCGCTATGAAAGTAAGTTTCAAAAAATCCCAAAAAATGTTCTGAAGCACGAATTTCACTTATACTTAACTTAAACACTGCCTGAAGTTTACTTAATAGTTGGGTTAAGTTTCATTACTTTTCCTCAAAAAGTATTGAAAATATTGCTCAAAAATTAAGTGCGTGACGGAATTTCGTTATGAAACTCAGATTTTCAAAAATTCCCAAAAAAGTATCTCAACTCGAATTTTATTGAAACTCACCCTCAACACTAAATGAAGCTTATTTAATATTTCGATAAAGTTTGAACGCTTCAGATTAATAAGTGCCGAAAATATCGCCTCAAAATGAAACGCCTGACGCAATTTCGCTATGAAAGTAAGTTTCAAAAAATCCCAAAAAATGTTCTGAAGCATAAATTTCACTTATACTTAAGTTAAACACTACCTGAAGCTTATTTAACAGTTGGGTTAAGTTTCAGTACTTTTCCTCAAAAAGTATTGAAAATATAGCCGAAAAATTAAGTGCGTGACGGGATTTCATTACGAAACTCAGAGTTTCAAAAATTCCCAAAAAAGTACCCCAACTCGAATTTTGTTGAAACTCACCCTGAACACTAAATAAAGTTTGCTTAATTCGTGGACGAAGTTTGAGCGGGTGAAATTAACAAGCGTCTAAAATATTTCCTCAAAATGGAATGCCTCACGAAATTTCGCTATGAAAATTAGTTTCAAAAATTCCCAAAAAATGTTCTGAAGTACGAATTTCACTTTTACTTACGTCGAACACTGCCTGAACTTTACTTAACAATTGGGCGAAATTTCACCGCTTTTTCTCAAAAGGTATTGAAAATATTGCACAAAAATTAAGTGCGTGACAAAATTTCGTTAAGAAAATTAGTTTCAAAAATTCTCAAAAAATGTACTGAACTCAAATTTGACTGAAACTCGTTTAGGAGGTTAAGTGAAGTTTACTTTATGTCCAGACAGCGTTTGAACACATCAAGTTAAAATATTCTCAAAAATGAAAGTCCCCGACACAATTCTGTTGAATAAATTAAAGTTTCAAAAATTCCCAAAAAATATAGTGAAACTCGAATTTTGTTGAAATTCATTTTAGTCACTGATTAAAGTTGACTTAACATTTGCATGTTTCGAATCCCTCAGAGTTTCAAATAAACTCCCAAACTCCTGATTGAAGTTGTCGAGTATGCAACGTAAAAAAGCGCCATGTAAACTCCATAAGAAAATCTTTCCCGTCCCAAAAGGTGCCTCAACTTTAAAGAAACTCCTAAACTCCCCAGAGTTAAGAACAGCCAATAGAGAAAGTGCTTCAAAAAATCTTCCTAAGAGCCCTTTAGTGAAATTTTAAGGTATCAACTTTAATGAAGTTGCCTGTCAACTCCCACAGAACTCCTTTAACAAACAGAGAGGAAAGTACAGGAGAAGAACGAAAGAGGGATGGAGGACCAGTTAAACGGGATCGATAACCATTACCTACCATCAGGGTAACGACGTTATCGCTCGCCCTTGGAAGTTGCCACCCATGCGATAAGTGGATAAGGTAATAAAGTGGACGCATACACACAAACTCTCCCGTAGGAGCGACGGGACGAGAGGGAAAAAAATGGAAATAAATGAGCCGCCGGGATTGTCGTGCCGCTGTTGCTAACGCGAAATAAAAAGGAGTCGCTCGGAGTCGGGGGGGGTTATCCCGAGATTCCCTCGGGATTCCCCGTGGGGGAATTCATCCGGGAGCTTCACGGAGGTGTTAAGTTCGAAATTTGACAGTTCGTCGTGAAACTCCCTAAAAAGGAGTTCCTGGAGGTTAGAATGTGACTGACTGATGTTGACCGGTCGTTGTGACGTCACATTCTAATCTCCACTTTAGAATTTTCGTACGTTTCGAGGCGTTTAACCTGGATTTTTTGAAATTAAAATAAATATCGCATGTCGGGCGCTCATTTGAAATTCAAATTTTAACGGTCTCGTCGTATCTACCAATAAATGTGTCATATGGAAATGTCTCAAAAATTAAATCTCACCCTGTATAATGCGCGGCAATATACTACAGGATGTTCAGTATTACATGACGATTTTTGTTTCGCAGGCAAGGCGGTGCCCTTCGTCGAGCTGACGGTCGCGCATGCGTCGGTCCTCACGATCCTCGCCATAAGTTTCGAACGCTACTACGCCATCTGCAAGCCGCTGAAGGCAGGTTACATCTGCACCAAGGCGAGGGCGTCGTTCATATGCCTGCTCGCCTGGTTCGTCGCCGCCATCTTCACCAGGTACGCATGCGCGGCTCGGCGGCGCGCGCACGCCCCATACATAGAGAGAGGGGGGAAATTTTCACTAAAGTCTCACTTCAATATTTTTTTTAAAAAATCGTTTCCCCCCTCGCTTTCGCCCGATCTCGCTTGTGCATGCGCATGCGTAGCAACTCTTTTTTTTTTCTCTCTCACTTCTAACCGCATACGTCCCACGTCCTCTCCACGTACGCACAGCGCGACCTTTTAATCGATCGCACTGTATAAACATACCGAAGCAAACGTAAGTCGAGACTTAACGAATCCCTTTTAGCCGGAAAAGTACACTTGGGAGGGGGGGGAAGGGGGGCGAAGGTATCACGTGTCACGTGGAACTAATGCGTCCGTTAAAACGCTTCGAAAAAGATTGTAAAACGAGAACGTTATCCAAACTTTCCCTCTCCGCTCTCCCCCCCCCCCTCGAACTTTCCTGTGGGACCCTCTTGCTTACTCTCTCCCCCCCCGCCGGACGGCGCGTTTGAAATTTTAATTAACGGATCCGTTCCCGTAAGATTCCCCCGCTCGCCCCTCCCCAGACCTCTTCCCCCCTCCCCCCCACTCTTCCCTATCCCGCGGGAAAACGAGACTCCGTAACTCCCGAGGGGAGTAATTAAAGCGACGTCGTCCTTAGACAGTTTCGCACCTGTAAACGCCCCATTAAAGAAACACCCCGTATAATACAGTAGTAAATATATACAGCGTTCGAGTAAATTCCAAATTTTTTTTGGGGTGAATCGTGAATTTCTCTTATACAGGGCGTTAATAATTTTACGATCACGCTGTATAGTCTTGTTTACGACCGCTCGTTCCGATGTGAGCACCTTCTGTCTTCGTCTTGATTGGATTACACAACGTCTACAAAAGAAGAATTGAAGAATAGGAAGACGCGGAGAAGAAGAAGAAGAATGCGCGTGTGCGTACGTAACGCACCGAAAATGGAAACTGGCACGCAATAAGGAAACTCGATCCGTCGCACGACTGATTCTTAAACGTGGGTACGCTTTTTATAATCCTCGCGGCGAACGAAATTTCATTTTTTACCGCGTCAATTGTCGAATTTACGTTACAATATTGCATGTTGCGCATCCCCTAGCCTATTGCGCATCCCCTAGTCCCTACGCGCACCCCTAGAGCGCACTGCGCATCCACAAGTCCCTTTGCGCACCCCTCAACCGCACTGCGCATCCACCAGTCCCTTTGCGCACCCCTCAATTTCACTGCGCATCCACCAGTCCCTTTGCGCACCCCTCGACCGCACTGCGCATCCCCTAATCCCTTTGCGCACCCCTCGACCGCACTGCGCGTCCCAATGGATTTTCACCCTCTCCTTCCCGGTGTCGTCTCGTGTTCGTTACGTGTTTTACGTGTGCGCATCTCACCCTACCCCCCCACCTACACCTCACCCGACGCTACGCCTCAGCGCTGAGTACACACTTTCTTTTAACACACCCTGTATATCGTGGAGCTTACTTCCCCTACTTCTTCTTCTTCTTCTGGCGGTGGTGGTGAAAATTTGTGGAATTGCTTTGAAAATTTATTGGGGAGGGGTGGAGGGAGGTGAGCGACACCTAGCGGCGGGCTCGACGACGACGATCGAGAGAACAGGCCCGGCCGCGCCCCCTTTGCGGGCGCACCAATCGGAGAGCGGCATCAGAGCCTGGAGGATCCCTCATTGGGCAGACAGGGCGCGGCCGACGCCTGAGGAATTACAGATAGTGACGTCACCGTTAACGTGACCAGTGACTTAAGTTAACGTCGACGTTGTCACTAGTGACGTCATCACCGCGATCGTGTGACGACGTTGACCTTACAAGCGACACTTTACTCACTAGACCATTAACGTGACTAGTGACCTTAGTGTTAATAGTGACTAGTGACGTCACCGTTGCCATAATTTACCTTAAATGATACAAAAAGTGACAGGTTAGAATCGACGTGACAGTTCCTTGGATTAGTGATGTCACTAGGGGCGTGACAGTAGCTGTGCCGAATGACATGACATTTAACGTCACTATGGACACGTGACTAGTGACATCACTACTGATGACACGTGACTGCTGTAACAGTCGCTGTGATCAGCTCGATCATCGTAACTGTTGATGTAGTGACGTCCTGTCGTTACAAATAATGACGTAACTTCCACCGTCACTATGGGCGTGATTGGTGACGTGACTAGTGACGTCACTACCGATGAACTGTAACCGCCGTGACGGTCGTAGCCATCACCTCAATCAGCACTTAGAACATGGATGTTGACATAGTGATCTGTCACTAGTGACGTAAATTAAGTGGGCACACCTAACGACGTAATCATTGTAAACGTCGTATGACTAGTGACGTGACTTTCACAGTCACTATGAGCGTTACTATAGTGACGTGACTAGTGACATGGCCGATTGATTTCACGTGACTGGCAACGTGATTAAGTGACAGATGACTTAACTGTTGACATAGCGACGACGTCACCTGACACTAGTGACGTAATTTGGACAAAGTAAACGTCGAGGTGACTACCGAAAAGAACGTCGTGACCGTTGCCGTGACTAGTGACATGGCATATCGTCACTATGGACGTGACTGTGGAAATGTGACTAGTGACATGACCGGTAGACGTCACGTGGCTGACGCGACCGGCGTGTTGACTAACTAAGTGACAGCTGATGACGGAATGGTTGACGTAGTGATATCATACGTCACTGTGACTAGTGACATGACTTTTATTGTCACTATGGACACGACTGTGAACGTGTGACTAGTGACATGATTGATTCATATCAGGTGGCTCACGCCACTGGCACTGGTGACAAATTTAGTAACAGCTGATGACGTGACTGTTGACAGTGACGACGTCACCTGACACTAGTGACGTAATTAGGACAAGTGAACGTCGAGGTGACTACCGAAAAGAACGTCGTGACCGTTGCCGTGACTAGTGACATGGCATATCGTCACTATGGACGTTACTGTGGAAATGTGACTAGTGACACGACCGGTAGACATCACGTGGCTGACGCAACCGGCGTGTTGACTAACTAAGTTACAGCTGATGACGGAATGGTTGACATAGTGATGTCATACGTCACTGTGACTAGTGACATGACATTTATTGTCACTATGGACACGACTGTGAATGTGTGACTAGTGACATGATTGATTCATATCAGGTGGCTGACGCTACTGGCACTGGTGACGAATTTAGTAACAGCTGATGACGTGACTGTTGACATAGTGACGACGTCACCTGAAACTAGTGACGTAATTAGGACAAGTGAACGTCGAGGTAACTACCGAAAAGAACGTCGTGACCGTTGCCGTGACTAGTGACATGGCATATCGTCACTATGGACGTTACTGTGGAAATGTGACTAGTGACATGACCGGTAGACATCACGTGGCTGACGCAACCGGCGTGTTGACTAACTAAGTTATCGCTGATGACGGAATGGTTGACATTGTGATGTCATACGTCACTGTGACTAGTGACAGGACTTTTATTGTCACTATGGACTCGACTGTGAATGTGTGACTAGTGACATGATTGATTCATATCAGGTGGCTGACGCCACTGGCACTGGTGACAAATTTAGTAACAGCTGATGACATGACATAGTGACGACGTCACCTGTCACTAGTGATGTAATTTGGACAAGTGAACGTCGAAGTAACTACCGAAAAGAACGTCGTGACCGTTGCCGTGACTAGTGACATGGCATATCGTCACTATGGACGTTACTGTGGAAATGTGACTAGTGACATGACCGGTAGACATCACGTGGCTGACGCGACCGGCGTGTTGACTAACTAAGTTACAGCTGATGACGGAATGGTTGACATTGTGATGTCATACGTCACTGTGACTAGTGACATGACATTTATTGTCACTATGGACACGACTGTGAACGTGTGACTAGTGACAGCGACTAGTGACATGATTGATTCACATCAGGTGGATGATGCTACTGGCACTGGTGACAAATTTAGTGACAGCTGATGACATGACATAGTGACGACGTCACCTGTCACTAGTGACGTAATTTGGACAAAGTGAACGGAGAGGTAACTACCGAAAGGAACTTCGTGACCGTTACCGTGACTAGTGACACGGCACATCGTCGCTATAGACACGAACGTGTCTATCTGAATCGCTACTAGTGACGTCACTATCGAGCGGCGGTGGTAGAATCTCGTCGTCGAGCCCGGTCGCCGCGGTGTCGCCGCCCCGCCGACCGCCTGACCGCGACCGCGGCGCCGCCTCTGCCTTCGTTCCAGCCCGATGTTCGGCATCGCCGAGTTCACCTCGATCGACTACTCGGACGGCTCGAAGGCGCCCGCCTGCCACACGCTCGCCAACACCTTCTGGTCGGCGATGTACTTCCTCTCGACCATCTTCCTCTTCTTCGTCGCCCCGCTGCTCGTCCTGCTCGCCGTCTACTGCGTCATCGCCAGGAACCTGATGAGGAACGCGCGCGCGATCGCCGTCAACAAGCACGCGGACGGCTGCTCGGCGCGCGCGCGCCGCCAGGTCGTGCTCATGCTCGGCACGGTCGTGCTCAGCTTCTTCGTGTGCCTGATACCGTTCAGGGCGTTCATCGTGTGGATCATCGTCGCGCCCGAGGAGGACGTCAGGCGACTCGGCGGCGAGACGTACTACAACATACTGTACTTCTGCAGGATCATGGTGTACCTGAACAGCGCCGTCAACCCGATACTATACAACCTGATGAGCAGCAAGTTCAGGCGCGGCTTCTGCAGGCGGTTCGTCGACGGGCGCGGCGGCGTCGCGACGGCCGCGACGACGGCGACGAGGAGCAGCAGCAACTTCAGGAGCAGCACGCACGACGGCCACAACTTCCGCGTGTGCCACGGCCTCGTCAGGGAGAGCCCGGAGTCGAACAGGAGCAGCGGCGGCTCGAGGGGGCACTGGGAGGAGGCGGGCGACGCGCACAGGGAGAGGGAGAGCTTCGTGTGATCCCCCCCGCATCGTACCACTTAGAACCGATAGGGCGTCGATTAACGTCACACCACACCCCTTTTACAGATATCCAATGGTTCCTATACCCCACCCCTCGTATAACCAAGCCTTCATTGGTCGCTCCCCACCACTTTCCACCGTTTCAACCCGGCCCACTATCATTTCTGCGGCCCGGGAACAAAACCGCCGACCGGATTACCAATTCTACGGTCCTGGTACAAAATCGCCATACTGCCATCGAGGCACAACCAATAGGACGTCGATTAACGTCAAGCCACGCCCCCTTTTAACAAACGTTCAACTTCGCGTTAGGCCACGCCCCTACCGGCGACGCGAAGCTCCTCCTCGGTCCGCTCGCCCCCGCCCATCAAACAAAATGGCCGTCACGTATAACCTAACCTAACCTAAGTGTATTTGTATTGATATAGTAAACGTGTATCGTTGTGTGCGTGTATTTTATTTTATTTGTTTTCGATGTGTCACCAAAGAATTAGCGTCTAATTGAGTTAAAATAATCGATCGTCGGATCAATCAATCAATCAATCAAGAGTGTAGTGTTGGTTTTTTTCCGATTTATATTTAAATGTAATTAAATATCAATCATATTTCAAAACCGGGTAACTCATTTCCCACCCACCCTCGACGTAAGAGACCGATACGACACCTCCAACACCCTACGAGTCATGCAACACACCATACAATACACGTAACACGTGAGTATCACACAATAACCATTACCCACGGCCATTAAATAATACTGACGACCTTTAACACACTTATATAACTTATTTAATTACATTATTTAACGGCAGTGGGTAATACACCGAAGGTACGTAAGTATGCGTGTTACTTAACACGCTCGTTAAGTAAAGTAGTAATTACGTCATTAAATACCTAATTAGATGCCTTTATTTCTCGATGTTTAGATGATATTGCGTTTCGAATTAACCGTACTTATCACCTACTAATTCACTCGATTAACCTACGACGCGCTTGCGCGATTAAATCGAATCGAATAACTCGATTAACACGTGATAATTACGATTAATTTAATCTACGAGGCGGTCGAAAAGGACGTACGTCGTTTCCACCGCCCGCGCGATCGAAATCACTCTCTCCTCTCGTAATTTTCGCACTGCGCAGCCCGATCCTGTCGATCACGCAGTACGGCCCCGAGGAGTACTACGACGGCACGGTCGCGTTCTTCTGCTTCAGCCTCGTCGTCGACGCGTTCCCGTGCGCGTACTTCGTCGGCACGATCACGGTGTTCTTCCTCTTCCCGCTCGTCATACTCGTGTGCGTGTACGCGCTGATAGCGAGATCGCTGATGACGCACCCGACGACGCCGAGGCCGACTGCGCAGGTGCCGTCGCAGAGCGTCATCAAGTACAGGAAACAGGTAACGGCGCAGATCGCAAATATTCGGGGATAGGCGGGTTCTGGGACGGCAAAATTTATAAGCGAGATGGTCCCAGGACGGAAAAATCTGTAAGGAAGAGTGTCCTGGGATCATTTATAAGCAGGCAGGATTCGGGACCACAAAATTCATAAGTAGTCGAGTCCTGGGAGGGCAAAATTCAGGGATAGGCGGGTTCTGGAACCACAAAGTTCATAAGTAGACGGGTCTTGGGACGGCAAAATTCAGGAATAGGCGGGTTCTGGGACCACAAAATTCATATGCAGAAGGGTGGCTGAATCGCAAAAATTCAGGGATAGGCGGGTTCTGGAACCACAAAGTTCATAAGTAGACGGGTCTTGGGACGGCAAAATTCAGGAATAGGCGGGTTCTGGGACCACAAAATTCATATGCAGAAGGGTGGCTGAATCGCAAAAATTCAGGGATAGGCGGGTTCTGGAACCACAAAGTTCATAAGTAGACGGGTCTTGGGACGGCAAAATTCAGGAATAGGCGGGTTCTGGGACCACAAAATTCATATGCAGAAGGGTGGCTGAATCGCAAAAATTCAGGGATAGGCGGGTTCTGGAACCGCAAAATTCATAAGCGAGCTGGTCCCGGACAGAAAAATCTATAAGGAAGCAGGTTCCACGGCCATTTAGAAGCAGGCGGGTTCCAGGACCGGAAAATTCATCTGCAGAAGGGTACCGGGATCACAAAAATTCAGGGATAGGCGGGTTCTGGGACAGCAAAATCTATAAGCGAGCTGATCCCAGGACGGAAAAATCTGTAAGGAAGAGTGTCCTGGGATCATTTATAAGCAGGCAGGATTCGGGACCACAAAATTCATAAGTAGTCGAGTCCTGGGAGGGCAAAATTCAGGGATAGGCGGGTTCTGGAACCACAAAGTTCATAAGTAGACGGGTCTTGGGACGGCAAAATTCAGGGATAGGCGGGTTCTGGGACCACAAAATTCATATGCAGAAGGGTGGCTGAATCGCAAAATTCAGGGATAGGCGGGTTCTGGGACCGCAAAATTCATAAGCGAGCTGGTCCCGGACAGAAAAATCTATAAGGAAACAGGTTCCACAGCCATTTATAGGCAGGCAGGTTCCAGGACCGGAAAATTCATCTGCAGAAGGGTACCGGGATCGCAAAAATTCAGGGGTAGACGGGTTCTGGGACAACAAATATTACATGCGGGTCCCGGGACCGCAAAATTCGTAGACAAGCGGATAAAAGAAACCTCGCAATATTCAAGCAAAACTAAGTGCGTCGACCATAACCTGCCGCCCTTCCCCTTTCCAGGTGATCATGATGCTCGGCGCCGTCGTCGTAGCGTTCTTCGTCTGCCTGCTGCCCTTCAGGGCGCTCACGCTGTGGGTGATCATCGCGCCGCAGGGGCCGATGGTGCAGATGGGCGTCGAGAACTACTACAACCTGCTGTACTTCTCGAGGATCATGCTGTACATCAACTCGGCCGTCAACCCGATACTCTACAACGTGATGAGCAGCAAGTTCAGGGGCGGCTTCCTCAGGCTGTGCGGCGCTAGGGGGCGCGCGCGCAAGCGCGTCGGCCGCCCCGGCGACATCGCGAGGAAGAGCACGACGAGCTCGTCGACGACGACGCACGCCTCGTCGCAGCAGACCACGGACAGCTTCCTCAAGGGCGGACAGAGGGCGGCGCAGCAGCGCTGCGCAGAGGACGCGAGGGCCGGCAACCTCGCGAGGAACGTGTACGTGAGGGCGGCCCCGCCGCTCGCCGCCCCCAAGGGCGAGATCTACGTTTAAGACCGACGTACGCAACCAACGATACGTCGTACTTGATACGCCTTGTTGGTTGCCTATGCAAACGTCGGGGTGTTCCAAGGCAATTGTGTGTTGTAATACTTTTTACATATAATCGAGTATACGACTGTTGTGTAACCTAATTAATTACTAAGTAGATTAATTAACGAAAAAGACAAACAGACAATAGACGTGTACGTTATTTATTTATTTATTCGATTAATCGTCGTACCTCATTGTAATTTTTCTCGAACAATAAATAGCATTACGGGCAAACTCTTGGAAACTCCTTTTCTTTGACCGCCCCGTACGTGCAAATGAAACGACCCCCGTGCTCTTCGCCTCTTTTATTAACCCAAGGAGGGCCTATACAGTGCGTTCGATCCGGAAGCATCGAAAACGACGCTCCGCGAGTTCGAAGAGAGCGCAACTTTATAGAGAACATTCAGAGTTTAAAACGGCAGTGTTTTGAGTACGTCCAAAGCCCATCTTAAATACGAAAACGCCTTCGGCCATCTTGACCGTGCGCGTAAACTACCGAAATCGGTTACGTCGGCGATTACCTTCCCGTGATTGGTCGAGGTTGATCGGCCCTGATTGGTTTCGATTGATTGACTGACTAGGACTCACGGAAGGGTAAACCACCTTACCCTACAACCCTACTTATAAACCTTGTGTATTTCTCTTTAAATATATATAGAACTTTATGTATATCAACCCTTACGTATATAAACATCGATTTTCACACGACAATATATATGTATATATATTAAAAAATTCATCTCATCAATTACTTGTATATAATATATATGTATATGGAATCACAATTTCAATTAACGGTCTAAATTAATTAAACGTCACGTTAATTAATCAAGTGCAGGTACGGCCTAGCCTAAGTCCGGATCGGGGCGACGATCGTCCCCTTGGTCTAATCAATCCCAAATCAAAATTAATCAAATAAACGATCCCGACGAATCACAGTACATATACACAGAAAATGGAAACGGCGCAGGCACCTCATGCAACCGGTCGTGTCACCGAGTCGACACGATATGCAACCAATCGTGCAGAGTAATTGCACGACATAGGCAACCGATCGTGCAGATCACGTAGGTAACCGCACGGGATAGGCAACCAATCGTGCAGATCACGTAGGCAATCGCACGGGATAGGCAACCAAGCGTGCTGTATGGGATCGGACGAGAGGTTCCAAAAGGTGCGAGCGACGAGAAGAAACGAACAGTTAGTCTTAATTAATTAGTAACACCGATAATTAATTACCTCTAAAAGACAAGACGACACGATTACCTCATCGGGCATTACAAAATAGATGATTATTACAATTATTGTTAACGCGTCCGAGTGAGCCGTAGTGAGGGTGGGGGGAGGGACGGTAAAGGGAAAATAAAGGGAGGGGGAAAGTTCCCGGGGGCGAAATCGCTCGGTGCGTCATGGATTCTGCGCACCGGGAACGGAATCGTACTTCTGCGCTCCGGGAACGGAACCGCTGAAAACGTCATCGATTCTGCGCTCCGTGAATAAAATCGTACTCCTGCGCTCCTGGTACCAAATCGCTCAATACGCCCTTCCCACTTACCCCGAAGGAATTAAAAATACGTCGATATGTTCAGTGCGTGTACGAGTGCCTGTGCTGCAACTAAACTACGGTGAGCAGGTAGAAAACGGTCAGACTTTGAGTGGAAGATTGTGGTCCTCGGTACTGAACACCCGTAAACTCCAGAGGCCCTACTCGAGCCTCGCCTCGTAGCTGGTCCTCCAGATCTCCGCCAGCGTCACCGCCGAGTGGAACCTGCGGAACAATCCCCGATCACACGCAACCAACGATACAGAGGCCGCCTCGGATAGGCAACCATAAATGCGTGGAATGCTCACCTGTGGAATATGCAGAGCGGCAGCGCGAACCTCTGGATCGCCGCCCAAGCGGCCGCGCCGTAGAACCTCGGCTGGACCGGGTCCGCCTCGGTCTTCCTCGCCTCGAACGTGTACACCAGCCACATGGCGATGTTGCAGACGAGCAGCAGCGTCACCGCCTGGCGGCCGGGCCTGGAACCGTCGTGCTCGGCGAGGTGGACGCGCCGCCGCGACACGTCCGATATGAAGAGCAGCTGCAGCGCCACCTACGAAAGAAGAGCGAAGTCAGGGGAGACGGACGACGCAGACGCCGGGTTACCTGGAGGATCGCCAGCGCTCCGGTGACGGTCACGAGGAGGTCGGGCGCGTCGTCGAGGGCGCCGGGACGCCCGGCGATCGCGCCGAACGCCGAGTAGAGGAACAGGCCGAAGGCGGACACGCGCAGCAGGATGTCGTTGAGCGGGTGCCGCTCCTCGGGCCGGAACCGCAACGCCCTCACCCTGCAAAAGCGAAATGTCACATCGAGGCGCGCGCGCACGCCCCCCCCCCCCCCCACGCCGTTACCTCGCGAAGCCGACGGCGATGGCGACGACGCTGAGCGCCATGAGCGCGCAGTGCGAGGCGTCCGCGAGGCAGACGGCGACGAGGCCGAGGTCCGGGTGCCGCACGAGGACGAAGAACAGTATGAGGCATATCGTCGAGGCGACGAGCAGCAGCAGGCCGAGGAAGAGGCCCTTCGACGCGCCGGCGCAGTCGACGCGGCCGCGCGCGAGCGCCGCCGCCCTGCGCGACAGGATCAGGTCGAGGCTGCGCTCGAGGTCCTCCCGCGTCGTCCACCTGGAATGGAAAAACGACGGAGGATTCTTCCCCTATTCGCGCGCGCGCGGCAGTACCTGGGGTTCCTCCCGACGTGCTTCCACATGACGTATATGACGGCGGCGCCGATCAGGGAATACTCCACTATGAACGGGTACAGGTAGGGGCCGGCGTCCTCGACGATGGTGCCCATGATGTTCACCCTGGCGCACGCGTCCGGGATCGTCGCGTTGACGCCTGTCAAATTGACGGCTCGCATCGCCTCCGGCACTACGTTACTGACGAGCTCCGTGCCGTCGGTCACGTCGATCCCACCGCGGGCTGAAAATGACAAATTCCACCGTCACCTCGCTAATATACAGGTTAAATCCCGCTACTTCCCGATAGATGGCGCTCGCGGATCCCCCCTTTACCTTCCAGATTGTTCGCGACGAGACTGTCGAAACGGCCGAAATCGAAGAACCCCCTGGAGGTCGTCGAGGCCGCGGTGGAAGTGGACGGGGTCGCGACGCCCGTCGAGAACGATCGCCACGCCCTCCCGAGCGTCGTCGGCGCGTGCGCCGTCGACGTAGTGACGGGATGCATCCGACGCCAGGGCGTCGTCGCGGGGTACCGCGGCGCGACGCTCGGCGTCGCCGTAGTCCACGTCATCGCGGGAGGAGGAGGAGGTGACGCGTGTAGAGTGACTCCACCTGGAACGACGAGGTTAAAGTAGAAGGTGTTGCCTATATGCGTCGCCTTCGATATGTGTAAAACGTGTTGCCTAACTACTGCGGTCCTGGAACAAAATCGCCGCCTTCGTTATCCGATATTGCGGTGACTATTATCAATACTGGAAATCTGGAGTCCCTTAGGTTCCTTCCGGGCTCTTCAAAGAAAGCTGGAATTCTGGAATCGCTTGGGGTTCCCTCCTGAAGATTCGCTTCTTAAGAAAATTTCTGAGTTCTGACGGGAAACAGAGATAAGAGGTAAGAAACATTTCCAAGGAATTTATGGGCTCGACCCAGGAACAACAGGAATCCCTTGGGAATTCTAAACTTGCCCTTGAAATTTCTGCTCTCAGGGAGATATTTGACTCAAAAGGTGTAGTGGAGTTTTTCCTTGCACTGGAATTTTTCTGGACTGTTCTGGAAATCTAGAAACATCCGAACATTACCTACGAATTTTTGAGCTCGACTCCGGAAAATGAGGAATCCCTCGGGAATTCTGAACTCTTCCTAGAAATTTCTGGACTCTCGGGAAAAATATGACCCAAAAAGGTTCTGGAGTAATTTCTAAACTTGTACAGGAATTTTCCTGGATAAAAACGGTAACTAAATCGCTATATTGCGGTCGCAATATCGCAAGACGTGTAAAACGTGTTGCCTATCGATCAACAGCAATCGAGTAAAACGTGTTGCCTATCGATCAACAGCAATCGAGTAAAACGTGTTGCCTATCTACGCACTCTACAAGATTCTCCCCCTCACCTAGGGTAGGCGTCGCCTCCGTCGTCGCCGGGGGGCGGTACCCGGTGACGTCCTTCAGGTACTCGAGGACGAACGTCCGTATCCACACGCACAAGTTGGTGGCGACGATGTGCGCGAGGCCGAACCTCGCGACGACCTTGAAACGGTGGATGTTCAGCTGGAAAACGGGAATTTAATGCCACCGTAAAACCTGCGAGGCGCGTGCGCGGCTCACCCTCGAGTTCATGAATATGAAGTACATCTGCATGAACGTGAAGACCATCTGCAGCGCCGGATTGACGCCGCGCAGCACCACGCGGCAGGGGGAGCGCAGCGGGACCTCGAAGAAGGTGCCGAGCTCGAGCCCGGTGTAGATCATCGCGCCGAGGCCGAAAGCTGCAAGCGAAGATCGTTATGAAGGCCCTTAAACCCCCCCTCGGGACCCCCTCACCGATGGCGCCGATCCTCAGGAAGAAACTGCCGTGGCTCTGGTCGTTCTGCGACGTCTTCCTCTTCGCGCGGCGCCGCTGCGCCTCGACGTCGCGCGCCTGCGCTGAGGGCGAGCCGTTCCGCGCGGCGGCGGGGGGCGCCGTCGGCGCGCGCGAGTGCTGCTGCGCCGGCGCCGAGGGCGGCTCCTGAAAACCGAGCGAGAGATCGCATGATACGACGCGACGTGCGCGCGCGTGCGTGCGCACTCACCGACTCGAACTGCCACTGGAGCGAGATCGGCTGCTCGGCCTCGTCCCTCTTCTCCTGTCTCTTGTCCTTCTTCTCCTCTTTCTTACGTTTGAGCTCCTGCTTCTTCCTCTTCTTCTCCTTGTCCGGCTCGGGAAGGGCCGGGTGAGGCGGCGGCGGGAGAGGCGGCGGCGGCGGAGGCGGCGTCGCCTTCGGCTCCGCCGCGTCGTCCCCCGCGCCGCAACACACGCTCTCCTGCAGCAGGAAGCAGAACACGTACAGCAGGAACAGGATGCTCACGCCGTACAGGTAGGTGAAGAAACCTGCGATAGGCAACACTCAATGAGCACCGTTTGTGGCGCCGCCGTCGTCGCTAAAGCGCAACGACTTTAATTGGGGCATTAATGATGTAGATGGCGTTACCTTCGTAATAGTAGAGGGGGATGCTGTGCGTCACGACGTCGGAGACGACGTAGGCAACACACACGACCACCAACAGCTTGGCGTAGACGAAGCTCATTATTATAAACAGGGACGTCCTGGAATCAAAAATAAAAACACGTAGGCAACCAACAATACAGCGCACAATATCTAGGATAGCTCATCCCGCATCCATCTATCGATAAATATTCTGGACTAACTTGTCCTCCGGCTCCGCCTGGACGCGCCTCGACTCCACGTCCCTGTCGCCCGTGCCGGGAGCGACGGCGGCCATCTTGCCCGCTCCCGGATCTCCCGCGTCACCGTTCCCGAATCCGATCACCCGTTCATCCCCGATCGGAAACCGGACGCGATCGCGGTCACCGTTCCCGCGGGACGAGACCCGTCTCTCCCGTTCGTTCCCGTTGGATGCCGCGCGAGCCGAGAGGATCCGGGCCGGTCGGGAGTTTCCCGGGACGCTGACCGACTGAAGCTCTCCCCACATGCGTTCCGGGAATAACTCCGCCCCCACCCCACCCCACCACCGTAGCTTCCCGGCCGCTCCAGATTCCCGACCTTCGAACGCGGGAGTCGGTCGCGAGGTCGCCGCGTCCTCGTGGTTTCCCGAGGGATCGTCCGGCGGTGGCGGGAACGTCGCGTCGGATTTCGGCAAGCCGAGTCCCGCGGGATACCTCGTTAACGACGTTTGATCGAGAAATTATTCCGGGTTTAAGATAAATTTCGTTTTCCCTAGGGATGATCGGGGATATTTCGGGAGTATATACACCTTAAAAGGGAAAGTCCTGTAGGACTCACTACTTACTTTGCATTCTTGGGGTAAACATTCCTGCGTAGTGTGTATTCGAAATCGTCCTCGGGCTCCTTCGGCATCAGGGGGGTCCTGTGGGTTGGGGACGTGTGGGATCCGTACCCGTCTGGATTACACTGGAATAACATAAAAAAATTAAAATACTTTTCCCACGAAAAAACTGGAATTTACTGGAGTTTACCATAAAAAATGGTAGAGGTTATTCCTACGGGAACCTGTGTGTTTTCTGGAAGCTCTCGGGAGTCTGTGGAGTGTATTTAGCAACAGGATTGAAAATGTCAATAAAAACTGATTTAGCAAGTTTCAGGACTGAGCGAAATAACAACGCAACATATCCCTAGGGAATTGTGAATTTTTAAGGGAAAAAAGAAAAATACCACGGGAACATTGCATTTTCTAAGAGAATGGCGGGAATTATGAATGGTGAGAAACGAGAAATAAAAAAGAGTTCTGAAGTTATTTGGATTTCCCTAAGGAATCCCTGGATTTTGGAGGGAAAAAAATCAGGAAATACTCGGGATGTATGAAGTTTCCGGGATTAATTTAGAAACTCTGAATTTGTCTGACGTTTCCTGCGAAATTCTCGAATTTTTAAGGAAACACCAGGAGTTTCTAAGGAATTTCTGGACTCCAGGGAAGATTAACGCGGCACACAAAAATTCTGGAACTGTCTAAATTATTCTAAGGAATAATTTGACAAGAGTTCCTCTGGGACTCTGAGGAATTCTGGAGTACTTTCTGGGTTCGTCATAGAAAACTGGAATTGTCTGGAATTTCCTAAGGAATTCTTAAATTAAGATTTGAGTTTCTGAAGAAAATTTTTGAGCTCTACCGGGAAAAACGGGAACCAAGCAGGAAATCTGAAAATGTATAAAATTTTCCAAGGAATTCCTGGACTCTGGGAACAGGAATCAAGCAAGAAACCTGGAAATTTAATTGGCATTTCCGGGGTCGACCAGGGAATAATAGGAATCCTTTAGGAACGCCAGAGCTTTGAACCCAGGAGATTTCCTAAAAAATTTCTGGACATCAGGCAGGAAGTTTTTGGCAACTCTGGAGATTTTTGGAGTTTTTACCAAGGATTTTCTGAACTTTGATAGCAAATAACAGCAAGCAGGAAGTTTGTCTGGGTTCCCAAGGGAACCTCTGTACTCTCCCCAAGAAAAAACCAGAATACCTTCGGTATCCCGGGAATTTCTGGAGTACAATAAGTAGTTTTGGAGTTTGTTAGTGAACAACATTAATCCATAGGGAAGTCTAGGGTTCCCTATGGGCTATCGGGATTATCGAAAGAAAAATGGGAATTAGGCGGGAATTGTAGTATTACCGAGATAGTGGGAACCTGAAGTTTCTGAATAACGGGAGAACGAAGTCGGTATGCCTGTCGAGGAATTTTTCCGGATTTCCCGCGGGAATTCCGGGACTCACCTTCACGACCACAGCGACCGCCTGCTGCTGCTGCTGCTGACTGGGCGTCGTCATCGTCTGGCGATCGGCCGGGAACGGCGCCGCGACGCCCTCCGCCGGGGGCTGCTCCCCCAGGAGACGCTCCTTCATCTCGTGCAGGTACGGGCAACGCTGCATGTCGACGGCGCTCTCGCCCTGCCGCGCGGACGATCACAAAAACGTTAAGCGCGAAACGACGTCCCGAGGGATCGGCGGGACGATCCGGCGGGTCATCGTATCGATCGGGGCGCAACGAGGTGGCGGGAGGGATTTTCGAAATTCGCGCCGAAAATCCCGACGCGCACCTATCGCACCAGCGCGATCGGCGCGCAACCAGCAATACACCACCGTGTAGTGCCGGAAATGCGCGAGGGGGGCGCCACGAAGGGGTGAATTTGAATCGATATAATTAATCATCGAGGGGAAAATATGTGACGTAACAAAGGAAGGTGATGGGGTGGGGGGGGGAGAGGGGGTGCGCGCGACGTCGCTTCGATCGCGACGCCGTCGCCGTGGAAACGACACCCCCTTCCCCCCAACCACTAACGACACCAAAACACAACAACGGGCGAAATTAAACGGCTCCCATCCAATCACAGCGACCGGATGAGCCGATGAGACGCCCGCAAAATCTAAACGCTACGACTCACCTCCGCATCTTCGCCGTATTCCATGCGACGCGACTCGACGTCCGCCTCCGTCCGCGACGTCCGACGCGGCACTGGACGGAATAGGGGACGCGCACGCGCGACCGTCCCCCCCAGCGCGTCGATACCGGCGCGCCGCTAGCCGCGCACGCGCGATGCACGAATCAAACGAAGCGCCCTCTCTAGTTACCGTACTATATATATATATTTATATACACATCTAAAAAAATACATTGCAGAAAAAATAATTATTTAAACAATATGGTTGTTACAGATTTAAGTTCTAGATATACAATATATACAGGGCGTGTGAGTGTGTGGTCGCTACTTGCACTTCGGCCAATAGCGAAACGGCTAGGCGAACGAGTTGAGTAATGGAGGGGGAGAGTACTAACGGGTCCGTTAAATGCATCTCTACGGTCTCCACGTACCCGGGTGTGTGTGTATTAGTGATCCGAAAGAGTCTCCTACTATTACCATTACGTTACTATTATTATTATCGTTACCATAAACTTGTTAAGAAGAAGGACGCTGGAGTAATACGATTATTATCATTAACAATAGATATTATCATACTTTTTTTTTGTTTGTTTAAACCTACTCGAATCCTCTCCTCGCTAAAAAAAAAAAAGGGGGGGGAAGCATATATTGTCATGTACTCGGTAAGTATCTAACGGCGCACGGTCCCGTCTCCTACGGCGAATCCCTGAAATCGTACAAACGACTCTTTACGCAATAGACGCTCGCCGACGACACTAACCTCATGATCTTGTCGACGACCGACCTCAGCCTCTGCTCCGAGATCGAGGGCACGAGCTTACGGACGAGCTCGCCGACGAACGTCTCGCTGACGCCCGGCCGCGCCCTCTCCGCCATCTCGAAGGCGCCCTCGAGCTCTTCGATGGCGTCGCCGCCGCCGCCAGACTTGTGCGCCCCCTCCGACGACCTGCCGTTGTAGTGGTGCTTACGCTGCAGCTGAAACATCAAACGGCGAGATTCAGAGAGGAACGTACTGGACCTATCCTCAATTTCCCAATAACGCCCTAACGTAACCCATAAGATCAAACCTCTGCTCCCCCTTAACGCACTAACGTAACCTATAAAACATCACCTCCCTTCCCACTTAACGCCCTAACATAACCTATAAAATCTACCCTGTGTTGCCCCTTAACGCCCTAACGTAACCTATGAAATCACCTCTAGTTCTCCTTAACACCCTAACATAACCTACAAAATCAAACCTCTGTTCCCCTTAACGCACTAACATAACCCACAAAACCTAACCTCCCGTTTCCCTTAACGCCCTAACACAACCTACAAAACCTACCCTCTGTTCCCCCTTAACGCACTAACGTAACCAATAAAACTACCGCACTAACTTCTCCGACCAACGGGTACAGGAACCCGGCGAGCGTCCGCTGCGGCCTCTCGTAGCCCTGGTGGTGCTGCTGCTGCTGCTGGTGCTGGTCTCTCGTCGAGCGACGGTTCGACTTCTTGTCGTGCTCGACGACGACGACGCTCCCCCGGTGGTCCAACGGGCTCAGGTCCCGCGACGCGCTCCTCCTGTCGCGCCTCGTCTCGTCCGGGGCGGCGACGGCGCGGTGCTGCGCGTGCGCCTGCGCCGCCGCCGACGACGACTCCTTCTCCTTCCTGTTGTCGAGCTGGGACGGCGACTTGGACGGCAGCTGAAAACAAAAATAATAAGCACCGACGACGACTACGATACAACGCCCTTACCTGCATCGCCTTATCGGCGCGGTAATGGTTCAGGTTCGAGTCGGTCGTCGGCGGCGATTTGGCGAGCGCCTGCGCGGACCCGTTCTGGACCTTGCCCTTGTGGTTGACGGGCTCGTCCAACGTCAGCTTCATCGTGCCCTTCACGGTCATTATCCACGGGTCGTCGAGGTCGCCGTCCTGCTTCGGCTCCTCCCTACGGTACACGGATTAGACTCGACCTCGAGATTCGTTCGGTTCGACTCACGTGTCCGAGTTCTCCGACTCGGTCTCGCTCTCCTCGTTCCTCGTGCACCTCCACTTCTTGTAACGGTCGATCAGATCGATGAGGTACGAGTTCTTCTTCGCCTTCCTTATGAACTGGTACTTGAGCAGCTCCCTCGCCGTCGGCCTCTGCGAACCGAAAACGACATAACCTCGAAAATCCGTACGTGATTAGGGAGTCGCGCTACGTACGTTCTCGGGGTCCTTGTTGAGGCACGCCTCGACGAAGTCCTTGAACTGCTTGCTGTAGCTGCCGGTCAGCTGCGGCGGGTTGTTCTTCGGTATGAGGAAGAGGACGCGCATCGGGTGCAGCTCCGAGTTCGGCGGCTCGCCCTTCGCCAGCTCGATCGCCGTTATGCCGAGGCTCCAGATGTCCGCCTTCGAGTCGTACGCCGCCTGCTTGATCACCTCGGGCGCCATCCAGAACGGCGTGCCGACGAACGTGTTGCGCTTGCTCGTCGTGTTCGTCAGCTGACCGGCGACACCTACGGGCACGTTACGGTAAGCGATCGCAGCGCTAACGGAACCGTCTCTCTCTCTCACCAAAGTCGGCCAGTTTGACGTCGCCCATCTCGCTCAACAGCACGTTCGCCGCCTTGATGTCCCTGTGGAGCTTGCGCTCGCTGTGTAGGTAGTCGAGGCCCTTCAGCACCTCACGGAGGATGATGGCGATGTGCATCTCCTCGAAGTTCCCGGCCTTCATCAGGTCCAAGGCGGAGCCCCCGCCCAGGTACTCCATTATTATCCATAGCTTCGTTCCCTACAACACAACCTGTATAACAACGCCATCTTGGCACTAACACAAGTAAAGCGTAGCCCTACAGATAAGATCCTTATTACCTTTAGATAGCAGGAATATTAAGTGAAAATATCGCCCTTGACCACCATAGGCGGCCATATTGCTCTCCTACTATACGTCAGAGCGAGCACGGAACGAAAACTACATGCACGGAACACCAAATTTCGACAGATGACAATTACCACCTCAAGCAAACATACATTTGAACCCACCTTTTAATAACAAAAGCAACATGCACTAAGCACCCACAAGAACCCCATTTAAAGCACCCTTCCTTTAGCCTCAAGCCTACACGACCCAAAACATAACCTAACCTCACTACGACCGTTACCTTCAGGTAGGATCCGTAATACTTGGTGACGTAGGGGCTGTCGCACTGCGACAGCACCATGATCTCCTGCTGTATGTCCTCGATCTCGTCCTCGGCCTCCTCGAGGTCGATGATCTTTATGGCGACGACCTGCGTGGTCCTGTTGTCGATGCCCTTGAACACCTCGCCGAATGAGCCCTTCCCTATGCGCTCCTGCTTCGTGAAGATCAGCTCGGGGTCGACCTTCTGCGGAAAGGATAAAACTTCAGATTAAGTACGGCGAGGGGTTCCTAGAGGTTCGACGAAATGGACCCCCCCCCCCCCCGGACCGGACTTACTCTGGTCTGGGGGAACGTCTGCACGAGCGGCACGGCGGGCCGGCGCCGCCTCAGCTCGAAGCTGCTCGAGGAGGTCCACGAGGCCGAGGTCCAAGACTTCGGCCTCGGTATGACCATCTTCTTCACGTCGTCGACGGTGTCGCCGCTCCTGTGCCTCGACCACATGTCGCATACCCGACGGTACCTTATCTACTTATCTATCGTTCGATCGATCGATGGGCGTACGGGTTGTGATTTCTGGCAGCTAATCCGGTTATCTCGTGTGACTCATCGATATGTCCGCGCCCAGCGCCCGAGAACGATCACGCCGGTACCTTCGAAGCACCGACCCTTTCCCCCCTTGTAAATTTCACGGTAAACATGGTACAACCTCGCCTCTATCGAACCGGTGTACCGTCAACGCGTGCGAAGCAAACTATCCTTACGGTGGTACGTTTACAAAATCTTACCGATAGCCCGTAGGGCTAATCTAATCTCTTATCAGATGAAAGCTGATCCGACGGTAGTGACGTTATCTGTTGCTTAACGTTCGACCCGTTATCTGGGTAGTTAACGACAACAATAAATATTTTGACGGTGCCGTAATGGCAGGCACATCTGGCGTTCAATGGGTATTGCGCAAGTATTATCAATGAGCAAGTGTTATCATGGGGGTAATGTAAATTACCAACTGATTTGAAACGATCACACGCAGCACTCTATGGGCATCATCAACGAGCACAGTGTATAACACACATTACCCACGGGTTCATACCATAATGTACAAACCTTATAAGAGAGCAGGTTGTGTAATATACATTTCCCATGGTCGACAGATTATCTCACCCTACAATGATACCGTACAAACTTTGGAATTACAAACGGTGTATAACATGTATAACTCACAGATCTTATACTAGATCTCCAGTCTTGTCTAGATCGAACCATACGAACCTGACAAATAAGCACGGTGTGTAACGGACATTACCAATATGTATGTTCATACGGTACTATACAAACCTTACAAGTGATCACCGTGTGAAATACATATTATCCACGGATTTTAAATACCTTTTCTGTACCGTACGATCCTCAAGAGCGAACAACCAAACGGCTCTTTAATGCATGATACCCATGGAGTGTGAATTATGATCATATGTAATGTACATTACCAATGGGTTTGAAACGATTATAGACAGTGTGTAATGTACATTACCCATGGTTTTTTTAAACATAAGAACCTTAGCAGGAATCTTTAGCGTGTTACTAACAGACAGATTTTGAAAGGTCATTTATGGATCTTATGAGTAAATACGGTGTGTAATGTCTATAACTCACGGATTATGAAAGGTAATATAGTGTCTCGATAACGAGCAAATGCATAACACACATTATCCACATACTCGAAACGATTGTTGACAGATTGTAAAAGACCGTCTGTCACCATATACATGTGGGTAATAAACATTACCAACACCTATACTACCTATAGTGCTTACCAATGAACATTACCCATGATTTTTTTAAATAACTACATCTGTATATTACACATTATCCACGGCCTATTTCAAGGGTAGTGTGTAATGTACGTTACCTACCATCTAGTTAAATGATCACAGGATTACAACGGTTAACACAATGTACTTTTCACATTACCCACGGGTAAACAAACAGTGTGTAATGTACTTTACCCATGAATATTTTCGCATAGCGTACCAATGAACCCAGTGTGTGGTAACTATTACCCATAATGGATTGTTACGCAATGGGTAATATACGTTATCCATGGCCTTATTGAACAATCACAGTTATAACAGTGAATTTTGTGTATAATACACATTACTCATGACCGACTAAATGATCATATGACTTCAACAGTTATCGTAATGTAAGTTTCACATTACCCACGATGAGTCATATGGTGTGTATTGTACATTACCTACGGATATTTAGCGGTGTATCACACATTACCCATGACCGATGATAGACACAATGAGTAATGCACATTACTCATGACTTTCATAAACAATTACGTGGTTCTTCCAGGTAAATATGGTATCTCTAATACATTACCCATGGCGAATTTCAAGGATGACATGATTTTACTAATTAACCTAGTGCATGCTACACATTACCCACGCAATAAGTAATGCACATTACTCTTGACTTTCGTAAATAATCACGATTTTTGCAGGTAAATATCGTGTCTACAATACATTACTCATGGTCTATTTCAAGGGCGGTGGGTAATGAAAGTTACCCACGGTCTTGTCAAATCATCTCACAATTTCAACGGTTAAGGCGGAGTACATTTCACATTACCCACGACTAATCATGCAGTGTGTAACATACATTACCCATGGGTATTTCCAGGATGACATGATCTTACTAAGAAACCCAGTACAAGATACACATTACCCATGACCGACTATAAACGCAATGCGTAATGCACATTACTCATGACTCTCATAAGCAATCACATGATTTTTGCAGATAAATATTGTGTCTAGAATACATTACCCATTGCTGATTTCAAGGGCAGTGAGTAATGAAAGTTACCCACGGTCTTGTCAAGTCATTACACGATTTCAACAGTTAAGGCGGAGTACATTTCACTTATCCATGACTAATCATGCAGTGTGTAACATACATTACCCATGGGTCTTTCCAGGATGGCATGATCGAACCCAGTGCATAATATACATAACCGTGACCGATTATATATCTGCCATGTGTAATCCATATTACCCATAAGGAACCTCATGATTTCTACAGGTAAATATCATGTATGTAATGCATTACCCACGACCTATTTCAGGGGCAGTTTGTAATGTAAGTTACTCACAGTCTAGTCAAATCGTTACATGATTTCATATTAGGCAGTGGATTTTATACATTACCCACGACTCATTATGTAATGTGTAACATACGTTAACCATAGAGTGTCATATGATCTCATCAATGAATGCAGTATGTGTCTCACCCATTTTACAACCAGTGGGTAATGTACATTACCAACGGCCCATTTTAACGATCGCCCACGGCGCATTACGGTAGGTATCGTAACGTAACGGTATAGATTACACAACCGGGACCGGGGAGAGGGGGGCCCGAAGGGCACGAGGGGGCAGAGCGCCCCTGCTACGACTCACCTCGTTGAAGGCCATGTCCGGAGGCGCTGGTCGCCCCCCGCGGGACGCCTCTCGACTGTCTCTACGTGGACGGGCGGCGGCGGAGGGGAGACGTTCGCATTCCTCAGGTGTGACCCCCTCCTCGCCCACACGCGCTCGCGATCACGCACTCGCCGGCGGCGCCCTGCGACCGACCCGGGGGCGGCGCGGCGGCGCTCCCGCTGGAATCGGACGGAGTCGGGGACGGGATCAGGCGCGGGCGGAGCCCCGCGGGCCGAAAATACGCGAGCGTACGGAACGGGCGGCCATGTTGAATCCGGGTCGACTGTCAATCACGGACCATGGAACACGAAATTCGACAGATGACGTCCACTTTTTGAATCATGGAACGGGAATCGACAGAAATATGTTCCGTTAATCGTAAATAACACGTATTATCATTTAAGCTGTTAGTAGTTAGGAGCGATTAGCTACCCGCTGTTGGTTAAAGACGGCGAGGGTGCTTCGCCCGTAAACAAAAACCTAACCTCCAAACAAGTCTTTTTATTATAACCACCCGGACTTGAACGTTAGTCGTAATGATAATCTTAATGATCTAATAGTCCCTCACTCCCTATGCACGAGCACGTAGATCCCGAGGCAGGCGAGCACGGCGTACTTGAACTTCGGGTACTCGTTCATCAGTATGGTGACCATGCCGACGTAGGGCAGGAACCCCCTCGCCCTGCCGACGACGTCGCGCTTCGTGAGCCACAGCTGACCGGGCGCGTACAGCCCCCTGTCGTCGACGCTGTTGTTGTCGCCCTTCGTCAGGAACTTGACGGTGCCGTTGCGCTTCTCGTGCAGCTTGAGCACCCGGTGCACGATCGGTATGTCCCTGCCTGGAAAACGGTACGAGTGAGTCGAACGCGCCCGGGTCGATCGTCCCCCGGCCCCGCCTTACCTTCCACTTTGAACACGACGATCTCGCCGACCCTGACCGGCTCCTCGGGGTAGTTCGTGAGGAAGAGCAGGTCGCCGCGGTGGAAGGCCGGCTCCATGCTGCCCGAGAGGACGACGACGATCGGGCTCTCGCTGCCCGTGACGACCATCAGCCCCTTCCAGATCATCAGCGCCGACGAGACGATCATGCCGAAGCTGAGCACCTGGTAGATGAACTGGCGCTTGTTCATGCGCTGCACGTCGTCGAAGAGGTTCGCTATGTCCATCTTCGGTCTTCGGGGGGGAGCTCCGCTGGGGCGAAATATGGGAGTGCGCCGATAAGTAACGCCAACAATCTACGAGCACGGAACGGGGGGAAGAATGAGGTTAGGGTCGTCGCGACGTTGCCGTTTCGTGCTGGGGGAGGATATATCCGATGAAATAACAGAATATACTTCAATCTAAGAACGTGATTCTCTACGAAAAACTATTTTTTTCACCTGATATACAACCCCATGACTATCTTACTGTTCTGTGGATTTTCTTGGTGTTCCGTGCCTAGGTGGCATAACCTAACTTCCCGTTTTCTAAAAGTTCCTGTAAATCGCTCACGTAAGTGCTTAAAGTACTCAATTTCGATTGAGGAAGCGCTCTCCACCTACCACGAGCGACACCGACGTGGGTACTTGCGCGAAGCACCAGTGCAGACTACCCAAAAGAGGTTACGGCGGTGGTGGAAAATAATCACCAAAGAAGTAAGTACCTTCACCTGCTTTACCTCCTTTATTTACATTAAGAGATTATCCCTTTCCCTTAGGATACAATCCACATTTACGGGATCCGACCGACCCAAGGAGGAAATTCGACCGGAAGATGGTACGGTCTGCCCTTCGAAGTAGCGATGGGCCGTCGTACTTTGATGCAACTTCGCGCATGCCAGCGACGCACCCGGGGACTTGAAGCTTTGCACCTTTATATATCTGTTCCAGAGGCGCCAGCTTTCAGAGAGCCGCGGGTAGTTTAAACTCTGGAGAGAAGTCCGTGGGCCGTAAGGATAATAATGGAAACTCACAAGATGTTCATCTACAATTTTTTCGGATACTAGACGCTCACAGGAGCACAGACAGTGAAGTAAGTACAAAATAAGTAATACAGAACGTTTATGCAAGTGTTGGAAGTGTTTCGTTCTCCGAGGACCACGCATAGTATCTAGCTAAATTCTTTTACGGTACTTACTTACCCGAAGAGGGGTGTTCGTGGTCCTTCGTTTGCCCGTGTATAATCTTCGCACAGTCCGTGCAAAACCCGGGCGATCCGTCGCAGACCCTGAGACATTACGTCTCCCCTGGACGTAGCAACTCGTGCGGTGCTCCCGTAATATCTTCCCGCCTCTCTTCTGCCTCCCACCTTATCGTCGGAAGTCGTACAGCGACACGGTCATGTTCGCATACTTATTGAAGAGTAAGTGCGACTTCGACGTTATTAGTTGTAGGATGGATCGCCCCTCGCACGGGTAGTACATGAGTTTTCCTTTTAGACTCGTCCAAACAATATTTGGTTCTCACGCCTCGAGCGGCGGCATCACCGGGGGGGTCAACCGACGGTTCGATAGAAATCTGCCTTCGTATCGCAGTTTATACTCGCCTGCCATCGTCAACGATTCTCCTTTTTACACACATTGTTGCGCATGTGGCTCCTCATATGACAGGCCTGCGTGAAATTCCTGTCGCAGTGCGAACACTTGAAAGGCTTATCGCCCGCGTGGCCGCTCAGGTGCCGCTTCAGATTGGCGCTGACGGCGAACGTCTTGTCGCACAGCGGACACCCGAAAGGCCTCTCGCCCGTGTGCACGCGTCGGTGGCAGTTCAACCCGGAGGAGGTGGCGAAGCGCTTGCCGCAGCTCGCGCACCCGAAACGCCTCTCGCCCGTATGGAAGCGCATGTGGATCGCGAGGTCGGACCGGTTGTTGCAGGTCCGGTCGCAGCACGGACACTCGAACGGTTTCTCGCCCGTGTGGGCGCGAACGTGGTTCCTCCAGTGTCCCGAGTGGGAGAACCGTCTTGGGCAGTACGGGCATTCGAAGACGGCGACGACGCCGCGCCGACGTTTCGCGGTATCCGGTGGGGCTCCGGGTACTTCGGGGAGGTTCGTATTCAACGCCGTGGGGTGGTGGGACGTCGGCGGCTCGTCTTTGAATAACTGGTGGTATTCGATGTCGATCGATGGTTCTTCCTTGAAATGCGTCTCCTCGATATCGATGGAGGGCTCCCTTTTGAATTCCAAGGGAGGAAGTATCATTTCTCTTACGGACTCGTTGTTTTTACAATTGCCGATGTACGTCGAGAAGCTCTCCAGGCGTGACTTACACGTCTTACAGATATTCTTCAGGGATTCCATCGAGGGATTCTGTAAGGAACACAGAACTTAGGGATTTGGTAGGGAAATAAAGGGTGTACTTACCTCTTCGCTGATTACCCCCCAGAAGCGCCATAATTCTTGCCCAATCCCACCCACTATCCCTTGTCGCAGGCACCAATCGCAGGTCGTCATTGTCGAAGTCCTGAATCATTTACAGGACCTGACTCTTCAATGAAACGCGTTAGGTTACTATTAATCATGTACGCTATCGATGTTTATCCGCCATCTTGTCGAAAGCGCGGAACGTATTGATGTAGAACCATCACAGAACAGAAAAATAATTGAAATAGTGTTACTTTAAGAGTAGCACTTCGAACTGATTAGTAGTAACTAGCGGCATTTGAATCGTTGTTTGTGTTGCTTTAACGTGTACTATTCACAAATTTTAGTTATTTTGTGTTCTGTGGCGCCACTTGTCTCCGTCGCTTTTAGTGTTTTGTGCCTGATCTGATTTGTGCGTCGCACATCGGCTTTGTAGGAAGTATTTTCGCTCGAGACTCCTTCGATTCAGTACTGCAAGATTCAACGAGCGCTCGAGACTTCAATTCGTAAGTACTACCACAGTCTAATAACGATAAGGGCGGCGCTTCAAGTAACCCCATTTGTAGGTTAAGTCCCAAAATGACCGACGTACTGACCGACGACCACCTGGAGGGCCTCCAGTGCTCCAAGTGCCGGAAGTACCTGTCGGTGTTCCCCGTGAAGATCCACCCGGGCCGCGACGTCACGTGCGGCAGATGCTCCAGAGACGGCGACGACGGCGTCCGTTCCATGTTATACGAGCTGATCGCCGAGAAGTACCTGTTCAGGTGCGTCAACAGGTACGAGGGGTGCAGGAGGCTGCTGCGGACGTGCGAGACCGAGGCGCACGAGAGGGGCTGCGCGGGGAACGCGTTCCGTTGCCCGAAGTGCGCGGACGGCGCCGACATGTCCGCGCTCGCTCTGATCTGGCACTATAAGCTCGAGCACCCGTCGAGCTACCTGAAGACGAATCGTGTCCATTGGAGGGGGACCGGCGAGGACGACATGCTCTACGTGCAGGACGACGTCCTGTTCGTCGTGTCGGTACGTCTCGATGCTGGCGAGTTGCGCTTGAGCGCCGTGACCTCGACGGTCGTCGATGCGACTCAGATGTTTTTTGTAATACGAGAAGGGGTGTGCTTGAATAGGCTTGAAGGAAAACTGTGCAAATCCAGGGGTACGTTCGACGGAGACTACTTCACTGTTCGTCTCGATTCAAGTGAACCGGTCGAGATAATGTTTCATTTGGTGGTTGCGAAGCCCACCGAGCCTTACAGCATCTCCGGTGACTTCAGTCCATCCGATAGCAGTAACGCAGAGGACACTTTTCCAGCGGATATGGTTGTAGCGGAAAGCGACGGGGCTGTGGAGACGGTCGAGAAGGGCAGCGAAGGACCCAACGGTGAGCAAATTATGATACCATTACTAACCGAGCCATTTAAGAGCTTCTCAGGGTACCGGTTGAACGATAGTGGCACTGCGTTATTGAGTAAAAGTGGCGTTGAGATCGATTTAACTTGTTCAAATTGCAAACAGTTAATCGGACTACCCATATACCAGTGTACCAATTCAAGGCATTTTATATGTTACAGTTGTCGCTTATGGTGTGGCATTTGCAGCTGTACCGTGCACAATTGTCAAGAACAAAATATTTTATTAATACGACTGAGTTCATATCTAAAATATCCTTGCAAGTGGAAATGTGGAAAATACTTCACCACCGATCTTCGTGACCATGAATCTACTTGTGAACTCCGAATTAAGGAGTGTCCGCGGTGTTCATCGATGATACATTTAGAGTTCATGGAGCCTCATTTACTGAGCGATCACAAAGTATACTATTGCCATGCATACGATGCAGGGAAAATTACAGTGTATATTGAAAGGAGTCCGGAATGTACAATTTTCTTTCTGTTGAATGACAAGTGGTGTTACTTAACATATAGCTATGTACGTGAACGCCATCTTCTCATCTTTTCTACACTAGACGATGCACTACGAACGAAACTGAAAATAATAAATGGTTCAAGCGTACTACATAAAACTGATGTTGTATCTTATCAATTTCCAGTTAGTAGGCATTTCCCTTATTTAGATTTTAATGCACCATAACATTACCGCACTAAGTTGTGATTTACTTGTTAACAGTGAAAAACTTAGGTGAAGAGGTACCCTAACTAACGCGTACCAAATCGAAACCACCCCTTGTTTAACTACTAGCTATAGTTTTGTAATAAAACTTTTAATTGTGTGATTAGTCGTATTTTTTCTTTCGAATAATCCCCGCAAAAATGCGTCATTCGCCCTAACTGGCGTGTCACTGGCGGACTCCCGGACGGCCTGGAGTTATAACCTCCTCTTTAAGCGTGTACGTTTCATAATCGAGCGTTTACTATCCTCCCGTTAACAATGATATGAATCCTGGGCCTCCATTCCTGAATGTGGGTAATGGTGATTACCTAGGGAAATTTTAAAATTACCGTTCCACCAATAATTTACCTGGGCACCAATTCTTGAAACTAGGTAAAGTAGTTTCCCTAGGGAAACGTCTACAATTACCTCAGTCATATTCTTGAAATTCTCTAGGTAAAAATTGAAGGCAAATATAAGTGGAATGTAAATTGTCAAAAAAAATTGAGTCTGGGAGTTTTTGTATACCGTTTGTAATACTTTGTGTATGATGGAAGAAGAATTTGAGGAGATGTTTTTTATCAACACATTGAATATTGTTGAAGAGTTGGAAGAATATGAGGTCAATACTGAAATGCGGTGCTACCCCAAAGTGGATCCATTTAAATGAAACAAAGTTTATGAAATGTTTCCGGTAAGTAAATTATTCCTTTATTTGGGAAACAAAATATGCCCATTAGTTACTATATAAAGACGCCTATGCATAAGTATAACAATGATTACCTTTGTTTGATCTCACGTGTATGTGCGTGTAGTCGCCTTTACTCAGCTAATTAGAAATAAAACCATTATATTTCCAGACTTAATAAGGCAAGCGTCAGATATCTAATAGATTTGAGTACACCTTATATGAAAGAGGCATCGAGAAAATCGGCTTCGGGAGTTAAAGATAAGTTACATTAGTTGTAACCAATTTTACAAATGTAGATAAACATTCATAGAGAATTACGATATCAAGACCGTCACAATTAATATGAAATGGTGTTTTCCACTGAAAAATATAGATTCTCAATTCAGCCTTATTGAAGGAACACGGAAAATCATTAATAATTGACAAGTAAAATGTTTTGTTAATGTAATCATGTAGTGGTAATGGTGTTCACTTTATCCATGCAGCCAGCGCAATATTTTCATTGTAGTAACAATTATTTTGTATAACTTTAGGTTTTGACAGCTTTACGGTTCTTTGCTTCCGGGAGCTACCAAGAAGTAATCGGAAGCAATTTGTTTATCGGATCGAGTCAATCGATACACGAAGTGTGTAATATACTTACTAGGGAAGATATAATGCAAAAACATATATCATTTCCTGGAGATATTAATGCGTTGAGAATGCTCCGACAAAGGTAAATTAAGAAATTTATAATTGAGAAATGGCAAGTTTTACACTGAATTATCTTTTTTAGATTCGCAAATAAATACCAGTTTCCTGGTACAATTGGTGTAATAGATGGCACCCACATAAGTATTCTTGCTCCATATGGAGATGCAAACCATCCAGAACATTTATATGTTAACGGAAAGGGATACCATTCCATCAACGTTCAGTTGGTACTTATAAAATGTTCGAATAGTGTTACATTACATTATCATTAGATTCCGTAATGCATTAACATTTCTTATTGCAGATATGCGATGAAGACCTGAAAGTTACGAATGCTAATGCACGGTTCCCTGGGAGTACGCATGATGCGTTTATTTGGAGGCGATCACAAATTTCCCAAACGTTGGAGCAAATACACCGACATTAGCCAGATGAATCTGAAGGTATCCAGAACTTTCTGTAGGATATCCATCGAGACGATGGTTACTTACGCCAGTGCGAAACGCTATTCCTGGCACGGCAGAAGAAAGATCCAATAACAGATTTGAGTGCATAAGGGCCAGCATCGGAGGATGTATAGGAATTTTGAAACGCAGATTCTGTTGTCTATTAAAACATAGAACTCTTCGTTACAAACCACAAACTGCAGCCAAAATTATTGTGACGTGTGTGTTATCACATAACATATGCCTAGAACATAACGTTGCTGTACCTGCAGAAGATTACCCACCACCCGAAGAATTAGGATTAGATTTTGAAAACGAAGACCTAGCAGATCCATACAACAGAGATCTATATGAGGGGTTCAGAATTAAAGTGGATCAAGTCCAATTTCGCACTATTTTAAGTTAATCCCCTTTAAAGGTATATTAAACAACTAGCTGACCCGGCGAACTTCGTATCGCCTAACAGTCGATTCTTTAATTTTTTATTTTTTTAAGTTAATAAGTCAACAATTACGTTATGTCAAAAATTAAAAATTATAAAACTCACAAAATTCTTTTAATAGTCACTAAAAAATCACAATGAAAATCACAATTTCAGATTTCTTATTATGATACCTACTTATTATATTTGATTTTATTTTTAATTATGCTAAATTAAGTTTCATTTTTATTGTAGTACTTTATGGTACACGATATTTTTTGTTTGATTGCCTGGCGCGTAAACAAACAGAGCAGATGGTTTTCCAACACGGGAACATACAATTGACCATGCGAGAAACATGGGTTTTCTAAATTAATACCACAAACACTTAATGACTGCCCCTGGGATTATTATTATTATTACATCACACCCGATGTAAAACAATATCACGTGACTCCAAATTTTCTCCAACTACAACAATGGCAACTTCATCGATAGTAGGTGCATTAAAACGTCCTGCATGTTGGCCCATAGGAGTTTTATCTGCTCTGATAACAATTTTGTGATCATCAGATGGCATCATATCCATTGCACTTTTAAATAATATAATTAATTGATTGTGTTCGTGAAATAAGTTTTGTAATTGTTCAACTATTGACCTTTTTACTGAATTGTTATGTGCACAACGTAGATTGATTTCTTGTGGAGAATTGCCCATAAAATAAATTTGCAAAAACTTGTAGTCGCTATCTGGCACTGCTAGCAAAGAACCTTCTCTTTGATATATTTTACCTTATATCTCTAAAGAGAAAAAATGTATTGTAAAAATTTATATGGGCTATAATAGTTATGATTAATTAACATACAACTGCAAATACTATTACAAACCTTAAAAGTTGGCATAAAATTTTCCCGAACTACTTTTGATGCTCCAAATGAAGTCATTTGAAAGCAGTCGTTATATTGTTGAATATTCTTTAAAAAGTGTATTGAATCTGTTCCTATTCCTAAAACTAATGAGTACAATGGCTCTGGAGGTGGAAGCAATGGTATCAATTTCACCTTTCCATTTGCGCAACACAATCCATTGGCTTCATTTTTGTATTTCAATGCCTTACAATATTGGCAAACTGAGTTCATAGGTCCAATAGCAACACAGTTGTAGGCACTGTAATCAATTGACATATCGTAACAGAAAGCAGCTCGATTCAAACTTGCACCATTTTTAGTCGAATGTCGCGCTTCACGGGTCTGTCTTAAGCGAATTCTTTCACGTTCATTGCGATCTTCACGTTCCTGGGCAGTACGATTAGATTGATAATGCATTTGATTTGTTGCATTTCGGGTTCTCCTGCCTAAATTTGTCCGCCGCCTTATAGGAGACATATTTAGTAAGTCACAAACACACAACACTTTTAGGTTTAGTAATATTATAGATGCACAGCAAAGAGATATTTACATTTCAATTGACATTTTACCACAGACAATTTACATTTTACCATAGACAACAAAAAAATAAATATTGACAAATATTGACAGTAATATTTATACGATACTAACGTCACTCAATTTTTTTGCCTTCCCGGAACCTCTCCACTAACACAAACTTTATCGTATGGTATTAAAGTTCAAATTGACTTTTAAGTATTATCACAAATCTTTTGTATGGGAGTATAGAAAAGTGTCGTTTTTAGACTTTTTCAGGAAATTTAAATTTTTTTTTTTAGAATTTTTCTCTCCGTAAGAACCATCCTCGTACTTCTAGGAATATTTTAAAAAAAGAATTAGCGAAATCGGTCCAACCGTTCTCGAGTTTTGCGCTTAGCAACACATTCAGCGACTCATTTTTATATTATAGAAGATGTTTATTTCTATAGAGGAGTGAATAAAGTCGCACTTCACGTATTAAAGCGGCCAGAGTTGGTTTCCATTTGGTTTCTGAAAACTTTGCTTATTTGTTTCAGAGGAGAAATGGATCGAGTCCATAAAATTTTTGATTGAAATTTGATGAAGAAACAAAAATGAAACTTAAAATAGATAAAGAAATACATCTTGCAAAAGCTGATCAAGCCCGCAATACTCTGAAATCTGACCCAAGAAAGGCCTCAGACATCAACTACTATGTACTAATTTTTGATCTTCAAGAAGCGCTACCATTTCCTAAACTTGCCACGTCTGTAGCCTATTACAAGAAAAATTTATATGTTTACAACCTTGGGGTACATTCATTCGATATAGGAACTGGATTCATGTACGTGTATGATGAGACAGAAGGAGGTCGTGGATCTCGGGATGTCGCAACGTGTGTGGTGAAACACTTGAAAGAATTTGCAGCAAATCATCACATTATATTGTATTCTGATTCATGCACAGGTCAGAACGGGAATATAAAGATGTCCCTTTCCCTGCTTAAGTTAGTACAAGATTCACACATGGCCGTGGACACTATAGACCTTAAATTTTTAGTGTCGGGTCATTCGTTTTTGCCGAACGACGCAGGCTTCGGCGCAATTGAAAAGCTTAGCCGCAAATGCCCCCATATTTTTTCCGCACAAGGCTGGATGAAAATAGCACGAGAAGCAAAGAAAAAAAGAACCAAGATTTAGGGTTATAGAAATGAAGAGGGAAGAATTTAAATCAACCAAAAATTTGGAAGCAGCGATACAAAATAGAAAGAAAACTGTAACTAGGCGTGACTTTTCATGGCTAAAAATAAGGTGGTTGCGTTTTGAAAGAGCGTCGCCAATATCCCTAAAGTTTAAAAAACTCTCAATGAAGACATTGCATTTGATACAGTCGATTTAAATAAAACTGCACGAGGAAGAAAAATCACATCATTTGCCATCCAACAGGATCAACTCTATCCATCCAGGCGTAATGTAACTGAATCCAAAAAGCAACACATGAAAGATCTTCTTCGCTTCATCCCGCCCATATACCACAATTTTTATAGAAATTTACCTGTTGAAGGGAACACCAGACGAAGCGAAGGCAATAAATCCCTGACTGACGAAGAAGAACATACCGATGAACCTGTTTATGTCTAAAATGCAAAACATTTTCAGTCATAAAATGGTTCGAGTCCAAAAAATTATAAATAATCGTTTTTAGAAATTACCCCAGTTGTATTTGAAGTTATTTTAGTTTACATCTGTAAAATATAAAGTATGATAAAGCATTTCGTTCATTTTTCATCTTGGATTTGTTGTGTTTTAATTAATAAACCTAAAAAAACTTTTACCTACATTTTCTCCATATTTAATTTGGTGGACTCGATCCACTTCACCTCTGAGCCCCTCATATAATGGTGAACAGTTAAGAAGCCAAATTATAAACGCCTCGTTTGTATAATACAAAATGGTTGTCTAACAAAACTAAACCCAATTGTGTAAATGTCTTTATTGGTAAAAAATTTCAAATCACTTCACAGCCTAAAATTAATATCAATGTATCGTCTCTATTAATAACTATTTTTTATCTTTCCTGATCGAAAGCGTTTTAATTTCCTTGAACTTCAATAATACGTTCTGCATTATATTTAGCTTTTTTTCTTCATAGGCTTGTCTCCGTTGTTGATTCTCTCGCACGAGGTTTAACTTTTCCCTATAATACATATTCATATTTTGTGATCTTTCATTTGCTATATTTACATAATCTTGAGATACGTCAATCGCTCCTTTACGCCTTTTTAATCTTTTCGGTTTTAGGTTTACTTTATTAGTTGCGACATCTTCAATTTCCACTGTTGGGATATGGCCATCTTTTACATTTTCTTCTAGCTTTTGCCTTACCTGAAATACGTTTTCAAAATATTATGAATCGAGATCATTTCAATTACGATGCGATAGAGAACAGTGTTGCAGTACTATTTTATGATCAACAGTAAGTTCAATTCTAAATTTACATAAAAGCTATTCATACATTTAGAAATGAAGTACTATTACATACTACAAGTTACAAGTAACTATACTTACATCTTCATGTACAATGGTTATAATTTCATTTTGTGATGTACCCTATACAGAACGATAAAAATAGTTTAGTACATAAATGTAAAATAAATAGTTGTCAAAAATACCTTCATATCCTCAAATGAAAATGGAACATTATCCGCAATGTCCTCAATCCCAAAAGCAGAGGTTGGTTTGATGATGGACAATATACATTCATCTTCGCTATTAACATTTGAAGTATGAGGACCTCCTCCAGTTCCTTGAGCGTATTTTTTCGATTCCGCTGCTGTGTACTTCATATTTTTTTTAAAAACTTTCCAGGTCTAGAAAAAACAAACTACATAAATTGTAACACCATACTTAATTTAAGTTGCAATATGAAGTAAATGTATAAATAGAAATGTTACATTACTTCAGTTTCTACAATTAGTCAATGAAATTGTACATTACATTTCGCCACTGCAGAACATTTCGTGAGGCGCCGGGAATCGCATTTAAAATGTTCGTTGAGTCGCCCCACATCGCATCAGCCTTCGCTCTAGTGAAATCATTTGTGAATCTGCCTGAGGCAAGTTCCTCGTGATCTTTCGTAAATGCGATTAAGGTGTTCCTCTGCGCTTTTGAAATGAAACGCCTTTCTTTGTAGCTTTCCTCCATATCTAGATGTAAAACAGAAGTTTGTTTACATGCTTTAAAAAATGTCGAATACGTACCTTCTATTACTTATCACGACTTAAATTAATCTATGTAAAAACAAAAATAGTTTTTGGGATATCACGAATTAAACGCTGTTACAAATGTTATGGGTATGAAGGTGAGTAAAAATCTAACAGACTATTTATATACGTTTTTAACATTCCGGAAAAAATATGTGGTGGTGGTGGTGGAATTTTCCCTCCACTCGGGACCACACGAAATCCAACATTCCGTACTTTTGGCATAATCACCGGAAACGTTCATAAAAGTTTTGTTCACTAAATAAACTTGAAAATGTACAAAACATGTAAATGGATGGTCAAATATTGAGATAACGACCATTGAGAAGGAAATAGGTGATAATATCTTTGGGGTTGTTTACTGCGTACGCTAATGAAAGGGACCGATGATCTTAGGTTTACGATTTTAAGCGTTTTTAGTGTTGGGATTATAACACAAATAACGACATTAGCAACGACACCTTATCGTGTAACCTATAAACGAAAGTTTACCTTAAAAACCTTAAAGTGTACCTTACTTTAAGATACCTTAAAATGCATGTTTATTAGTTCAAATGAACATAAAATATTTGGCAACGTCCCAAAAAAATTTCCCTTCAAAAGTTCAGGTAAATGTAATTCCATCCTAGTTCAAGAATACCATCTAGGTAAATTATTGGTGGAACGGTAATTTTAAAATTTCCCTAGGTAATTACAATTACCCACATTCAGTAATCGGTGCCCTGATTAGTAGTAATTAGCGGCATTTGAATCGTTGTTGTGTTGCTTTAACGTGTACTATTCACAAATTTTAGTTATTTTGTGTTCTGTGGCGCCACTTGTCTCCGTCGCTTTTAGCATAGGGTATTGTTCTAGATTGGAAACTGTAATGTCGGGAACGGCGACGCGGCGAGCGCCCTCCTTGCGATGGGTACCGAAACAAATTTCTTCTTCCACCCCCCTCGCCCCCTCCTGATACCCACAACCTCACCGCACCGTAATAAAACTACATATATAACAGAAATTATTATATTTTCCCAAAATTGACATTAACAGATGAATTCAATGCATAAATTACACAACACAATATTAATACATGACTGAACAATTGTGGAAATATTTGAGTGGAATGATATACAGCAATTACATTACCTAACAAAAAAATCTACATTAATAAACTTAAACTAACTGATATGTATTCTATACAAAAATTAATTATGTGAAATATTTATACACATATGATACAAAAGAGAAGGAAATAAAGCGTGTGGGTGCTCAACTAAACAATGGGATAAAACAATATTAATATATGACTCTGAGATGGCAATTTAATTTTAACAATTTACCTATATCACAGTAACATATTTAATATAACTTTATATATCAAAACCCAATTGGAACAGCTAAAAAATTCTTCATGCCACTCAGCCCGCAACAAAAGAGCTACGGGAATGTCCCTCAGACGTTTAGTGTTTAAAAATATAAAATTTACTCACTTTGTCAATGAAATTTTATGATAAGTTTTAAAATCAGTTTAAACGTTTACAAACGTTTTAACAAAGAGGAAAACTAAATAAATAAAGAATTTAAAAATTTCATTGTCCAGCAAAGACAACGAGGAGGTGTGAGTAAACTTTGCCAGGATGGGAAATGTGACCAGTGTATTGTGGTTAGTAGAGAAGATTGTTTGTAGAATTGAAATAATAGATATTTAATACAAACTCTGTCTTCTCTGTTGGCACTCCAGAACTTTTTTGTCTTGATCTGGGATGTTTATCTCTAGGCAAGTAGACAAACAGATAACTAATAGAAATAAACATTTAACATTTATAGAAGTCGTTAAATATTTGCAAATAACCTAAGCCTGGAACCTAATTTATGAATTTTGGTAAATACGTGCCTCAGAGATCATCCACAAATCACTATTCCAACTGAAACCTACGAAATTCTCCTTACCAACAGAATCCATCATTTAAGGTCGAATATGTTTACAAGACTGGGCATCTTTTTGTTGCCCTTATCCAATCCAGATGATGCAGCCTGTCGTATCGGTCCCATAGGCTTCCAGAACATGATTCGTTAAAGCTTTCGTTCTAGGAAAAGCGGCATCGTAGGCAAAATTATTTAGAAACAATGGCATCAGCGTGTTCTGTAAATATTAAAATTTTTTATCAGATTGGTTTCTAGAAGTTGATAAGCAGTGCTTACATTCATGGTGCTCTTTTCAAAGCTTCCATTTTCCGAGTTGAAATAGTTGATCCTTTTCAGCGCCTTACTCTTTCGTTTATTGACAGAATCTAACTTGCAAATTCTAGTTTGAGAGCGATGTATTGTTTTTTTTTTTTCTTTAATACCTTCCGTTGCGAGATTTTCTTATTAATACTTCATGTGAGCAAAACCAGTCTGGCAACTTTTGTCTCAATGCTACTTCGATTTCGGGCATGAATCTTGGATGTTGTATTACACTTCCAGAATGATGATGTTTCAAAGGCATTAACTAATGAAGCTGTGGTAATCATTTATGTCTTCCTTGCACTTATTGCAAATGGTGTCTGGCAACAGACAGTGAAGAATTACCTAGAAAAATAGAAACAAGGCATCAATTTAACATATCTAAAGGTCAAAATGTCCATAAATGATACAAAGCTCAATCACGAATTGAACCAAGTTCAATTCGTCACTCGTCTGAAGGAAATCCTAAATACGTCCAAGTCTATGGGTGGAAATGATGTTTCAACATAGATTTGTTTCATTTCAGGTATAACATTAACAATGAAGTCTTGTGTGTTCATAACAAATTGGAAATAAATAGGCACTGAATACAAGAGTCACTGATTTAATTTTAATGAGTTCGACAATTGCTTACTAGATACTTAAGATAATAGATATTTACTTACTGTTACTACCAGTATCTATAAGCCAGCAGCTAGTTCACTACAAAACAAATACACTTAAACAATTCAAGTCGCTTTGAAATCGCTTTCAAATATTTACAATCGAACCCTTTCGCAACGCAGAATAAAATGGAGGCTACAGTTTGTAAACACGGAACGCGTGACGTCGGTTCCTTAAGCCCAAGCTACGCCACGGCGTGTTTAAGGCGCCGTGACAGAGTGCATATTTTTGGAACATATAGAAATGAATGATTTTGCGTATACTGACGACACGTCGCCACGTATGAGTCTTGAGACGCATGGCGCTGCGACAGAGAGCTTCTCGTGCCCCCCGTCCTATGTGCCCCACCCGTCATGTCACTTCGCAGTCTTCGAGCGCCGCAACCCGCATTTTCGTTTGCACTTAGCCTAAAAAAGTTGTGTAGCAGCGCCATCCTTTCGATGGCACCTCGAACTACTTTCGTGTCCCCGATCCTCCCATAAGACTTTCCTGGCCCTGGCTTTTAGTGTTTTGTGCCTGATCTGATTTGTGCGTCGCACATCGGCTTTGTAAGAAGTATTTTCGCTCGAGACTCCTTCGATTCAGTACTGCAGGATTCAACGAGCGCTCGAGACTTCAATTCGTAAGTACTACCACAGTTTAATAACGATAAGGGCGGCGCTTCAAGTAACCCCATTTGTAGGTTAAGTCCCAAAATGACCGGCGTACTGACCGACGACCACCTGGAGGGCCTCCAGTGCTCCAAGTGCCGGAAGTACCTGTCGGTGTTCCCCGTGAAGATCCACCCGGGCCGCGACGTCACGTGCGGCAGATGCTCCAGAGACGGCGACGACGGCGTCCGCTCCATGTTATACGAGCTGATCGCCGAGAAGTACCTGTTCAGGTGCGTCAACAGGTACGAGGGGTGCAGGAGGCTGCTGCGGACGTGCGAGACCGAGGCGCACGAGAGGGGCTGCGCGGGGAACGCGTTCCGTTGCCCGAAGTGCGCGGACGGCGCCGACATGTCCGCGCTCGCTCTGATCTGGCACTATAAGCTCGAGCACCCGTCGAGCTACCTGAAGACGAATCGTTTCCATTGGAGGGGGACGGGCGAAGACGACATGCTCTACGTGCAGGACGACGTCCTGTTCGTCGTGTCGGTACGTCTCGATGCCGGCACCGGAGAGTTGCGCTTGAGCGCCGTGACGTCGACGGACGCCGATGCGACTCAGATGTTTCTTGTGACACGAGATGGGGTGTTCTTGAATAGGCTTGAAAGGAAACAGTGCAAATCCAGGGATACGTTTGACGGAGACTACTTCGCGGTTCGTCTCGATTCAAGTGACCCTGTCGAGATAGTTTTTCATTTGGAGGTCTCGAAGCCCACCGAGCCTTACAGCATCTCCGAGGACTTCAGCCCACCCGATAGCAGTAAGGCAGAAGACACTTTTCCAGCGGACATGGTTGTAGCGGAAAGCGATGAGGCTGTGGAGACGGTCGAGAAGGGCAGCGAAAGACCCAGCTGTGAGCAAATTATGATACCATTACTAACCGAGACGTTTAAGAGCTTCTCAGGGTACCGATTGAACGATAGTGGCACTGCGTTATTGAGTAAAAGTGGCGTTAAGGTCGATTTAACTTGTTCAAATTGCAAACAGTTAATCGGACTACCCATATACAAGTGTACCAATTCAAGGCATTTTATGTGCTCCAGTTGTTGCTTATGGTGTGGCATTTGCAACTGTACCGTTTGCACTCCTAGTGAACGAAATTTTCTATTAATACAACTGAGTTCATATCTAAAATATCCTTGCAAGTGGAAATGTGGAAAATACTTCACCACCGATCTTCGTGACCATGAAGATACTTGTGAACTCCGAATTAAGGAGTGTCCGCAGTGTTCATCGATGATACATTTAGACTTCATGGAACCTCATTTACTGGGCGATCACAAAGTATACTATTGTCAGGGATATGATGCAAGGAAAATTAAAGAGTATATTGAAAGGGGTCCGGAACGTGGCACATTTTTCTTTCTGTTGAATGACAAGTGGTGTTACTTAACATATAGGAGGGAACAGATGGCCTTTAGTTCTCATCGTTTCACCTTTTTTACACTAGATGATGCACTACAATCGAAACTGAAAATACTAAATGGATCAAGCGTACTACTTGAAACTGGAATTCAGATAAAATATCAGTATTTATGTTCGTTTGTTCCTTATTTAGATTTTAATGTACCATAACATTACCGCACTAAGTTTTGATTTACTTGTTAACAGTGGAAAACTTAGGTGAAGAGGTACCCTAACTAACGCGTACCAAATTGAAACCACCCCTTGTTTAACTACTAACTATAGTTTTGTAATAAAACTTGTGATTGTGTGATTAGTCGTATTTTTCCTTTCGAATAACCCCCGCATACGATCGTGCTAGACGTTAAAAGGTCGTCATTCGCCCCAACTGGCCTGTCACTGGCGGACTCCCGGGCGGCCCGGAGTTATAACCTCCCCTTTAAGCGTGTACGCCTTATAATCGAGCGTCTACAACAATATGAATCGTGTACTATTTTAGGGGTACATCTCTCGTTACTTACGCATGGAATACAAGTACTTCTCTCGAGTAGAAACCGCGTTCGCATCACGAGACGTTTCCTGCTATTTCTCGTCCTGTGACTATTGACGTATCGATGTTTCGTGTTCCGTGGATATTCGATGTTCCGTGTCGCCGCTGACTGGTTTTCGAGGCGACGTTCTAATTTAATCGGAAACGTCGAAGTGTCGTCACGGTAAGAGCCCGAAGGCGAGCGTTTGACGCGTTAAAGTGAAAGACCCCGCGCGAGTACCCCCGGGACGCCCGATCAACCGACGCGAGAGACTTGGCGTTTTTGAGGTTATGTCCGACGCAAGTAGGGAACCCCTCACGTAAACCATTTGTTTATTTATTTGATTAACGACACGCAGTTCATCGCAGATAACGACCGGATTGATGCGTAGCGCCCCCCCTCTCCGAACGTCCAGTATGGTAATCGTCGCCCTTGCACAATACATGTATACGAGGGGACCTCGCCTCGCTTATCGCCGCCGTTGATAACGCTCCCCTTGACCCGTCGCCCCGAGACGGAGATGGACGTGGGGGAGAAGCTCGGGCGGCTGCTCGACAGGCTCCTCGAGCCCGACTTCGACGTGAAGGACCCCGAGTACCTCAACCTGCTGATCGACCGCCTCAAGCAGAACAGTAAGCACGAGATCGAGTCAAACCGGAGATGTATTATGTGTGTGTGCCGTAGGTAACGAGGCGTTACGCCTCCGCTTCGCCGTCGACTGGCCGAGGCGCGCGATCGAGCGCTGGACGCCCGCGGCGCCGCCGCCCCCGATCCTCGCCTTCGCCCTGAACTTCGCCTCGCTGGACGCCTCCGCCGAGGACGTGTTCGTCAGGACGAACGCGGCTGACGCGTACGAGCGGCTGCTCGACCTCGCGCTCGCCGAGCCCGGCGCGACGGCCGTCCGCCTCGGCGCCGTCGCGCTCGCCTCGTCCTTCCTGCGCCACAAGAGCGGCACGCAGTGGCTCCTCTCGACGGACTACTGGTCGAGGGTGCTGCCGATGGCGGTCCGCGGCGAGACGCTGTACCTGCAGAAGGAGGCGTGCCGCTTCGTCGCCGGCCTCCTGCACGGCTCCGTCGCCGTCAACGAGGCGTTCTGCGCGAGCGTAGCGCGCGTCGTGCTCGCGCCGCTGCTCGAGGTCGCGAGGCGGCCCGAGATCAGGGAGCAGGCCGTGTACGAGGCGCTGTGCCCGACGCTGAGCCTGCTCACGCAGCTGCTCGAGATGCTGCTCGAGAGGAGCGTCGCCTCGGACGATTACAAGGTGACCGGGTGCCGCTTCGCTGGCGACGTAACCTCGATTCTCCGTCTCCGCAGGTGTTCCTGTTGCTCAAGCGGCGGTTCCAGCCGGACAAGCTGATCGGCGGCATCCTCGCCCGCATCAGCCACGACGACTTCGTCTTCGACCTGAACAAGATCCTCTTCATCTACAGCTTCTTCGAGTTGGCCCACAGGGAGGGCTCGCACGGCCCGAAGTCGATCGACGTCGAGGAGGGCATCCGGACGGCGTCGGCCGTCTTCGACGTGTTCCTCGACTCGGCGAACAGGGGCACCGTCTCGAACATGCTGAAGCTGTGCTACTTCGGCCACATCTACTGGAGGAGCATCAGGGAGAAGATGCCGGCCTGCATCTCGCACGATAAGGTCGAGCTGCACTTCGAGGACCAGCTGTTGATGATCCAGCTGTACCCGGCCGTCATGGTCAGCAACAAGCTACTCGGCAACACGCTCGACAGGGAGTCGGAGGACGACGACTTCAGGGAGGATCTCGTCAACGAGCTGTGCCGGAACGTCATCCATCCGACGTTCAGGGCGGTGAGTACCACTCGGAGCTGCCGTACGGTTGATACCCCTCGCGCTCCTACCGACCCCTTCGAGGAGTTCGAGCTCGAACATAGCCTCACTTTACTGAACCTACGTTCAAGCAGCGGCGGTCAGCTAGTTTAAGTGTTGCATAAGTGAGGTTATGTGCAGGTTTAGGCTCGCACTGATCGCTTGCGGATTTTCAAGCACAGGGGCTCGTCACGTGAACCTAACCTCACTTATTCAGACAGCTTAACCCCTTGCAGGTGTTCAAGTGGCGCAGCTACCTCCTGAAGAACTTCTCCTTCGACCACGCCGTCCTGGCCCTCAAGTACGTCCTGCACTCGAGGCAGTTCTACACGAAGGAGCGCGCGAACATGGCGTTCCGTATACTCGTCTACAGCCTGAAGGACATCACGAAGACGCTGATGGAGCAGCCGGAGCAGGTGCTCGTGCTGTCGAGGGAGGCGAACTACATCAGCCTGCTGATGGAGACGATCGCCGTGCTGGTGACGGAGTTCGACCTCACCTGGAAGGACAGCCCGGAGACGATCTGCGTCGCCGAGATGACGTTCAACTTCCTCACGTTCCCCGTGTGGCCGAAGAAGGTACCGACGATCTGACCTAGCTCGTATGTCCATTTGTAATTTTGTCGTCTACCGTAGCTCGTCGTGAAGGGGCTGAAGCTGCTGGAGCTCGCGATCGCCAAGGGGATGTCGCCGAGCCAGGCGCTCCTGATGGACACGATGAAGGACTCATCGTTGAACCTCATGGCGCCGATGATCTACGCGAAGCTGCACGACCCGCACTGGGAGATCCGGGACAGCGCGCTCGACGTCGTCCAGACCATATCGCACAACTCCAGGGAAAGTGAGAGAAGTCCCTTGAAAAATTGCTATTTTAGACGGATAAGGTTATTGGGATTTGGGTTAATTTGCTCAGGAATTGGCTGGGTTCCATCCAGGTTAAGTGATGACGTTCCGAGGTGACGGGTGTGGCGTGTATTCAAAGGTTTCGGGAGGGTGCTTGAAAGAATTGCTGCTCAGAAACTTTTTGAAGCTACCAGGTTGCTCAGCATCGAAGCTCGGTGTTGTTCCTCCTTGCTCAGAAACCTCCCAGGTTACTCAGTAACGAAACTTTAGAAGTTTAGAATCGAAACCTGGAAGCTCCGATAAGTACAGTTCTGAAACTGTCCAGTTGCTCAGATAATGTTGGACATTTCGGTGTGCTCAGAAAGTAAACCTTGCTCTCTTTCTCTTCCAGAGTTCCCGTCGTTCCGGCGGGTAATCCTCGACGGAGGCTTCCCGACGTTGTCCGTCAAGATGGCAACGGGCGACGCGAACCCTTACGTCAAGGCGAGCGCCCTGAAGTGCCTGCAGGAGATGGTCGGCGTCGACGAGTACTGGGAGAAGCTCCTGGACGACCGGGACATAACCGTAAGATTGTACTCTCTTATTCTTAACGGAGATTAACGTTAAAATGGACAGTAGATTGAACAAAACTGTAATTAAAGTTTATTTTGACGTTAATCTGCGTTTATGGACACCTTAGGCTCCATTTAGTCGGGCCCCCTATTGGGCGAGTAGTTGGTTAGCGGTGTTGTCGAGTTGAGGTTCGGTTGAAAGTCGTGTTCTGTGGTATGATGAGTGATAGATTGATGTTCCGTGGTTCTGATTGGAAATTTGATGTTGAGTAGTGTTTATGGGCGTTTTGATTGGGTGCGTGTATGAAAATCGTTCGAAAAATCGATGATTTCTTCGAAGGTGCCGTCTAATTCGTGATTATGCACGTTTCCACGTGCTGTAAAGCGATAAAACAGGTTCAAAAGGTAGCAAACTAAAAGTGAGGTTATGGGGCACTTGATTAGTTAAAAGGTCCTATTTGCATCGGTTGATTTTAGCATCTGTTGCAGCGCGAGGTGCTGCGGATAGTCCACGAGGACCCCGAGTCGGTGGTGCGCTGCGAGGCGGCCACGTTGGCGAACAGGATCTACGTCGAGCGCGACGTCCCCGAGGAGGCGGCCTCGCACCTCTACGACGTGATGAGCGACGCGGCGATCGTCGACCTGCACTGGGAGGTGCGCGCGAGGGCGCTCGACCTGTGGAGCAGCGTGATCGACCGCCACCTGACCAACCAGGGCATGATCGACGGCACGTTCCCGTCGATCACGTTCTCGAAGGAGCACCGCAAGATCGTGACGCTCGACCGCGCCGAGGTGAGGCGGCGCCTCGTGACGGTCCTCGGGCGGCTCGACGAGTGCGGCTGCCTCGGCGCGTTCTGCGCCGCCCTGAGGCGCGACGGCTACGACCTCGACGTGTACAAGACGGCGAGGCGGCACGTCGAGAAGCTCGCCGCGCTGCTGCGCCAGTACGGGATCGAGCCGGGGGACGCCGCGGCGGCGACCCCGCCGCCGCCCGTGCCGATGGCGTTCGCGCCTCCCGGCCCGCCTGCAGACGCCGACGCGGCGTCGGCCGCCATCGACGACATCTTGGCGTCGCACGACCTCAACCTGCTCGAGATGGCGCTCGGCTCGGACGGCGAGAAGAACCTGACGGACGTGCGGGGCAGGTCGAGGGCGCCGCCCGGCGAGTTCCTGCGCCTCGTCCTCGACGAGGCGACGGTCGACGAAGGCCGGTGGGACAAGGGCGCCGACGGGCTCGAGTCGCTGCTCGACGACGTCCTCGGGGATCACGTGATCGACTTGAGCATGGACTGTTACTGAGCGTCCTGGCCGATCCGGGATGTACATACGTTTCTCGTTGTTGTTAATTGTGTTTGTCGTTGGATTTTTTTATACGGAGAGTCGGGACTGACGGCGCCAATAAAGACCCGTGTGTAGTGTAATGCACGGACCAATCGAAGCCCGGAGTATTTCTGTTCGGGCCGATCGTGACGACTGATTGGCCCGATCGAGGTTTCAAATAAAACATCGATCCGTTCATCGAACAACTTTATTTAATCAAATCAATCAATCAATCAGTGGTACTTAACACCTAACGTAATATCAAAAATAGAATTATAAACGGTCCGTTTCAATTCCGTTGTGTGTTGGGAGGGGGGTGCTGATCCCCTCGCTTGATTGTCCTCGATCAGTGGTAAATTTCTGATCCCTTCTGAGGTCCTCGATGGGTTTAGAATCACGACGTTTTTAGAATATGTTTTGCCCGTTCGAAGCGTCAATTTTGCGCTGAGGAGATCCGAAGGTTCAGATGCCTTCTGAGTTCTCCTCTTGAGTTCAAGAGTACTCAAGGTTCTGCGTTGCTCAGGAACCTAAACCTGCGACGATTTAGGTTGTCAGATACGTCGCTGAGAGATTTTGAAAGGTTTTCTGATTACTCAGAAACCTGTCACTTTGAGAGCTTTTGCGTTCACAAGCTGAGCACGTGGTGGTACCCTTCTGAGCTCTTCTTCGCTTAAAAGATTTGAAAGCTCAAACAAGCATGTAAGGTGCGACACTAGTGGTTTCGCTCTGAAACTTTGCTCGTCATTATCGCGAGCTTCTAAGTTGCTCAGGACAGAAACACCTGCGTTGGTCCCCCTATGAAGCTCAGGCACCGTTAAGTTTCAATTGCTCAGAAACCTGACTCATTTGAAGTTGCTCAGAAACCTTGGAGGTATCGAAGCGTTTAGGGCTTCCGAGTGTTTTCACGTCGCTCAGAAGTGTCGAAGGTTCCAATAGTGGTCTGAGGTGGTTCTAGTCGTTTAAATGGCTTGGAGGTTTACTGAGAAACTTGACGGCGTTGAACGGCTCAGAAACCTCGGGTTTCGTCCAAATTCAGATCAGAAATTTCGAATCCAGTGACGACCTTCTGAGGATGTGGAAGTACCAGGTACTTAAAAGTTTCCTAATTGGTTTGGGGATTGAGGCGCTTTTGTTGAATAAAATTTGAACTCCCAGGTTGCTCAGAAGCGAATCCCGAGGGTTTCTTCACGCTCAGAACCCTCGCAGGTTTACAGGTTGCATGAAAGCCCCGCATTCCGCACTGCGGCGCTGAGTATTCGAGAGTTTACTGAGGACGTTTGATATGTTTGTCGCCTTGAGGCACTTTCGGAACTCCCGGATCGCTCAGGATTACAATCTGCGTCGTTTCCTCTTGCTCAGCAGCCAGGTTCTGCTCAGAAATTTTAAGTCGGTCGTTCAGGTGTTCTGAAGGTGCAAAAGTGCTGAGTACTCCAAAGTTTCTGAAGCGACTTCAGGGCGTTCGTTGCCTTAAGACGCTTGGAACTCCCGGATCGCTCGGAATTGCAATCTGCGCCGCTCTTCATTGCTCAGAAGTCTCGTTTTCAGGAGTTCCGCTCGGAAACTTTAAGTCGGTCGTTAAGGTGTTCTGAGGGTGTAGAAGTGCTGAGTACTCCAAGGTTTCTGAAGTGACTTGAGTACGTTTGTTGCCTTAAGACACTTTTGGAACTCCTGGATCGCTCGGAATTGTAACTTGCAGCGCTTCTCATTGCTCAGAAGCCTCGTAGGTCGGGATGTGATCAGCTCAGACCGGGTGCCGTCCGAGTCCGCCTCAGAAAAGTCTCGAGGGCTCCCGCCTACCGGCCCCCCGTCGCGTTCGCCGCGAGGAAGAACCTGCCGTGCCTTGCTCCGCGCGGAGCGAGGAGCATGCCTCACGTCCTCACGAACTTGTACACGACGGCGAACACGAGCACGCTGACGAGCACGAGCACGAGCGCCGTCACGCACTTGGCGAACGCGTTCAGCCCGCCGGCGGCGGCCGCGCCTGCGCGCGCGCGCCTCGGCGCGCCGTCGGCGCCGCGCCTCGTCGCGGCGACGCCCCGCGCGAGCGCCGGGAACGCGAGGCTCTGCGTGAACGTGAGCTTGTGCACGCTGCCGCCGAGCAGCGAGCACGGGCCGACGCTCCCCCTGGCGGCGGCGCGCAGCAGCGCGTACTCGAGGTCGAGCGCGTCGAAGATCGAGTAGCGCGCCGTCAGCGTCGACGGGCGTCGCGCGGCGCCGCCGTCCGCGGGGGGCTTCGCGATCGAGTTGAGCGACGACGACGATTCGCTGTTGGAGGAGAGCGTCGGCGAGGGCGGCGCGCGCAGGCTGCGCGCGTCGTCCGGGTGCAGGAGCGCGCAGCTCGGGCGGCGCGACGGCGGCGGCGTCGCCGCCGGCTGCGCGGGCGGCGGTTGCGGCGACGCCTGGAACCAGTGACGTGTAGGGATCTTCGATCGGTTCGAGTCGCCGCGCTCACTCACCTGGTTCGAGTCGATGCCGGAGTCGTTGTGCGCGTCGAGGCGCGCCGGGGCGGCGTCCTCGGGGAAGACGAAGCTCTGCCCGTCCGCCTCGCCTCGCGGCGAGTCCGCGCTCGGCCACACCTGAAACCAGATCGAGACGGGAGTGTTTCGGTTTGCCTCGCGGCGAGGCAGATCGCCTACTGACCGTTTCTAAAGAAAATCGGTTACCTGCAGTAGCGGCAGCGAGCACTGCCGCTCCGGTTTCGGCTCGACCGCCGGCGGCTCGTCCCCCTGGGGGCCCTGCTCGCACTGCGAACCCGAGCTCGAGTTCGACGACCTCACCGCCGACCAGAAGCGCCTCAGGCCCAACTCACGACGTTGCTTCTAGGACGAAAATCAGTTTTAACCTCCTTCTTTCCTCGGACAGTAAATAAGCGATGTTTATGTTGGGTCTTTTTTCGATCCTCTACAACCTGCGAAGTCCTCCAATGGAGAAACCCACAAATGTTATTACTCGTCGCGCGCTCTGGAGTCCCTTTTTGGGACCTTCCCACGAGATGGCGCCGCGCGACGGACTGATCGATCGCGCGGTGGCGCCATCTCTCGGGCGGAAGCGCAGGCGCTCGGAAACCATAAGGGGAACCTGCGGGAAATTCGAATCCAGAGGGTCGGATCGTTTTTCTCTTTTCCGTAATTCGATGGGGTGGGGGTTATAGTGGGCGGTTGGGTGGGGGTATTGTATCGCGAATAGGAGGAGAAGGAGAAACTTTCCGCGCACTGCATTGCGTATAGTCGTGGAAAATTCTTTCGCCTCTTTAATAACCAATGGGAGGTTTTCCAAGGCGTGAGGGGGGGGGGGGGGATGACGGTCCCTCGCTGATTAAAAGTAAACCTACGGCCTCGGTAAATGTTTGTTTAATTAACGAGGTAATTAACGTTACCGTAGGCCCCCGATGGGGGGGGGGAGGGGGCGGCTCGCTCCACTTTTTCCTCCACATTTTTAACGATTCCCCCACCACCCCCGACGTATTAAATGCAAAAAATGTCGATCACGCGCAAGCGCGTAGCAAATGTCAATTAACGAATAGTCCGCGACCGTCGACGTTTTTAATTTCGATTTCGACCCCCCTCTCCACCTTTCTTCCCTTAACCTTAACCCTTCGGGCGGCCGGGGGGGGTGGGGGTGGAACTGCGACATAGCGTGTACGTACCCCCTCGACCCCTCGTCGAGGGTGATTAACGTGCGATTACCCCACACGCGCCCTTCTATACTCCTAGGGGGTGGGTGGGGGGTGATAAGTAGCAATCACGACGGTGATTAATGGGGGCGACATCTATTTTCGGAAACGGCCAATAGGAACGCGCGTCCGAGGGTCGTACCGTCCCTCGGCCAATGGTACGATGGCGGCTCCGCCCGCTCGACCAATCGAAACGTGAGGATGCACGTCGTCCGCCGAATGGGTGGAGGGAGGGCGACCGAGCCACGCCTACAGCGTCGCGCACGCCCCCTGGTACCAATCGAAACTAATTAGTCAGTTAATTAATGTGGTAATTTGCTAATTGGTACATTAAAAAGTAAGTAATTAGTTAACCTTCCAAGGGGCGATTTCGTGAAAAGGTAGAAGTTTCTGGGAATTTAATTAGACGGTTAATTATTCAGTTAATTAGAGAAATAGTTACTTAGTTAATTAGGCAGTAAGTCAGTTGATTAGTTAGATAGGTAATCCATTAATTAGTCGTTTAACTCGTATTTTCATTAGGAAATTAATGTTACTGTATCAAAGTAATTAGTTAGTTAGTAACTTAGTTAGTTCGTCAATTAGTCGCTTAATAAATGAGTCCTAAGTCGGACCAATCAATTAGTTAGTTATGGAGTTAGTTAATTGGTCAATGGTCGAGTTTCATTTAGACAGTCACTGGGTTATTTTGATCAGTTAGTTAATTAGCAAATCAGTCAGTTGTCAGATCAGAAAGTTATTGACTCGGTTAATTACTCAATAATTGTGTTATCAGTCAAACATTAAATTTTTAACTAATCAGTTATTGAAGCAGGTCGCAAATCAGCTGGTCAGTTAGTCGTACAATGTGGCTATTAATTAGTGATTAATTGATCAGTCAGTTAGTCAATAGCTAATAAATTGATTATTTGATTATTTTATTAGAAAAAATGTCGGTTAGTTAAGTAAATGAGTGCGACAACAATTACTTACTTAGTCAACTATTTAATTAGTCAAATAATTATTAAACGAGTTAGTTAACCATCAAGTTAGTCAGTTAGTACAATATGTAGTCAGTCAATTAGTTAGCTAATGAATAACTGACCAGGCAATTATTTACTCAGTTATTGTGTCAATAGTCATTTGAACCGTTAAACAATTATTTAGTTAGTCTATGAATTAGTGAACAGTTAAGTTAGTCAATTAACTAATTAGTGAGTCATTATTGTATTGGTCAATTAGTGAGTCAGTTAAATGATTAGTCAATAACTCAATTAGTGATTGACCCATCAGTAAATTGATTAATCGAGTGATTAGATAGATCGAGATAGAATTAGACACTTTATAGGTCGGTTAGTTAATGATTAAGTTAGACAATCAGTTAGTTATACGATAAATTGACAGCCAATTAATTAGAGTCCCAAAAAATAGTCATTTGGACCGTTAAAAAATTATTTACTTAGTTGATGAATTAGTGAACAGTTAAGTTAGTCAATTAACTATTTAGTGAGTCATTATTGTATAGGTCAATTAATTAGTGAGTCAGTTAAATGATTAGTCAGTAAGTCAATTAGTGATTGGCCCATCAGTAAATTGATTAATCAAGTGATTTATCGGTCAATCAGTTATAAAGTGGAATAATTAGACACTTTATAGGTCGGTTAGTTAATGATTAAGTTAAACAATCAATTAGTTATACGATAAATTGATAGCCAATTAATTAGTGTCTCAAAAAATAGTCATTTGAAGCGTTAAAAATGATTTAGTTATTTGATGAATTACTGAAGAGTTAAGTTAGTCAATTAACTAATTAGTGAGTCATTATTGTATTGGTCAATTAGTTTAGTGAGTCAGTTAAATGATTAGTCAGTATGTCAGTTAGTGATTGGCCCATCAGTAAATTAATTAGTGAAGTGATTTATCAGCCAATCAGTTATAAAGTGGAATAATTTATAGGTTGGTTAGTTAGTTAATGATTGAGTTAGACAAGCAATTAATTATACTAACAGTTAGTCAGTTAGTTCTTCGAAAAATTTGGGAGAAGCCTGTAAATAAGTCCATATTCAGTTAGTCAGTTAATGAGGGAGTCATGAGTTAGTCAGTCGATGCTTGACCGTAAACAGGTTTTCTTCCAGAAAAATTTCATATTCCCGTCATCGCGACGTCCCCGTTCCAATTAGCGCTCCCCGTCGTTCCCGTTGATTATCCGGGACTCGGTCAGTTACTCACTTAATTTACGACCGTAAACCGAGTTGTTTCCGGAAAAAAATTCATATTCCCGTCAACGCGACGTCCCCGTCCCAATTAACGATCCCGTCGTTCCCGTCTATTATCCGGGACTCCGTAGCGCGATCGACGTCCAAAACTTTTCCCGCTGCCGTCATATATTTTCGTCGGACACGTCCCGGTAAATTAAAATCGGGACGGTTCCCGGGGGAACGTCGAAACGTAAATCATCGTCGATATACGGGGCGTTCGAAAATGTACTCACCATCATCGCTCCGGTCCTGACCGGATCCCATGGGATCCCCCGCGCGGGAGCGGACGGGAACGAGATCGATCTCTGTCGCACTTACGACTAATTTATTATTATTTCGGGATCTGCTATCGGGACGCGGTAGGTTCGCGCGCTCCTGCTCGACGCGGCGTCGTCGGCGTCGGGACGCGTGCAACAGTTAGACTGGCCCGAGGAGGCCGCGCGTCCCGGACGGCGGCGACGCGCGGCGCCGCCTCCCGCCGGACGTCCCGGAATTCCCGGAGCCCGGGACGGCGTCCCCCGCGCCGCTCGAGGGGAGGCTCCGGGAGTAACGTGCGATCGCTTAAAGGGCCGCACGGACGAAAGAAGGGCATATAACCGACCGGTCAGGTCGGTCGGCTAACTCTTGACTGACGGGATCGGTCGAGGGATCGCCGGGACCCTTCGGGAGCCGGCAACGCCGCCGTCCCGACCCTGCCGGCCGCTTCTTCGGGTCAAGGTCTACCCCCACCCCGTTTCTCCTTTAATGTCATCGCGCGGGGTCCGTTGCATTTTGCATTAGGCCGTTGTTTTATTTACCTCTCTCGCCCCTACCTACGCCCTAGGAGGGAGGGGGGAAGGGAGTTCCCTTTGTCCTTTCGCGGGATCATATCGATCAACACCTCCCCCCCTCTCCCCCCTGCTTCTCCACCTTCAGATCAGGCGACGAATTTAGTACGATTAAGATCACCTGTAGGAGGAGGGTGGCGGGGGCGATGAGGGGAGGGTAATTGATTGGGGCCCGTCCCCCACCACCACCACCACCACTTACCCCCTTCCTCCCCTACCGTTGAATGCAAACACGCTATACGTACGACCGTCATAAGAGCGTCGGGGTCGAGTGGTATTTACCTCGTCGGGATCCTTGGAGATTATCTTAAGGGCGATCGATCGATCGATCGACTTTCCCCTTCGGTCTAATGGTTATTCTCCCTTAGAGCGAGCGAGAAAACCCACTTGGTCGCGATTTGGAGGAGCTTTGGGCACTCCGTTGGGCTCCCATGTCACACCCAGCGCAGATCAACTCTTCCTGCATCGACTCTTCCTTATTTCTCTTTACTGCGCCTGGAGAACTACGCTCCACCTCACTTGGTAGCGATTTTGGGGAGCGTCGGGCACTCCGTTGGGCTCCCGTATCCGTCGATCTCGGCGATCGACGGGAAAGAACCAACAGTTTTCCGCGCCCACACTTGGTTCCCGGACCCGCCCCCCGCTGACCCCTAGAAGCACGTGGTGCTTTCTTCTGCTGGGGTCCTCGTGTTGGGCGCTTGGTACGAACTAGAAGCGACACCTGGTGTCTGGTTCGTACCAGTATCAAAGTGACTTCCAAATATTTCAGGTAATCACGAGCAGCTTAGTGTCACTTGGGTAGAGGAAGCCCAATTGGGCTCCACGAAGCAATAAGAGCGCCGCCTGGTGCTCGAGCTGATGAGGGAGTGGGAAGGAAACAGGTTCGTGACCGATTAAAGTTCGTACGTCCCTCGTAGGAACTTTGGGCGCTCCGTTGGGCTCCGCGCGCCGAACAGGCGGGAATGAAACTACCTCGTAACCAATTAAAGAGCGTATATTGGGCAATTAGGCGACCTTATATTCCGGTGGCGGAGGCGATCCAGTTCCTGAGCGCCGACGTCTTCGCGTAGACGCCCGGGAAATTGGGCCTCGCGCAGCCCGAGCCCCACGAGACGATGCCGACGACGACGCCGTTGATGGTCGCCGGGCCGCCGGAATCTCCCTGGCACGCGTCTGCGCCGCCTATGCCCAGCCTGCCTGCGCAGAACATGTTCGTCGTGATGGCGGACGTGCCGTAGGCGGACCTGCAGGTCGCCCTGCTCACGGCCGGCACGGAGACGGCCTGGAAACGAAAAGGTCGAATCAGATCGGTGTTGGGCTCGTGGGCCCCCTGGTGGTACCGTCGGGCCGCTTCGGGCATTTTTGGACCGTTTTGGGAGAATCTAGACGGTACTAAGGCGTGGTGGGATCGGGAAGGATTTGGTCGGTATGCCCAAAGGGATGAGATGAGTAACCATCAGGCTATACGAAGAAAGTTTAAAACTCTATAAATCGTAAAATGCTTCATTTGGGATCTATCGATTCCTGATGGTGTCGTTGGGCTTCACCGATAATCAACTTGACTAATAGAGCCCAACTGGAAACCCCACACCCTTGAACTTCACAAGTAGTAGTACCATACTGGATCCATGACTCAATTTCTTCCTCACCGAGGATGTCTAACTGCTCGATATAGTACTACCGTTGGGCTATACGCGATATGTATGTAGTACGTGGCACCAAGTGTACTGGGGAGGTTCCTGATAATCGTGGGATCACATATTAGGGACGTGTAGAGCAGATAGAAGATAACTGGTGGTACCACGTAGGATCCCAAGCTGTTGGGCTCAGAAGCCCCACGCTTTCAAGCTTCACTAGGCACATTGAGCGTCCAGAACATGACAGGTAGTATCATATTGGATCTATGGATCATTTGGTTCTTTGCGAGGATGTCTAATTGGTCGATATAGTACTACTGTTGGGCTATAGAGGATACGTATGTAGTACGAGGCACCAAGTGTACTGAGGAGATTCCTGAGAATCGTGGGATCATGTATAAGGGACGTGTAGAGCAGATAGAAGATAACTGGTGGTACCACGTAGGATCCCAAGCTGTTGGGCTCAGAGGCCCCACGCTTTCAAGCTTCACTAGGCACATTGAGCGTCCAGAACATGACAGGTAGTATCATATTGGATCTATGGATCATTTGGTTCTTTGCGAGGATGTCTAATTGGTCGATATAGTACTACTGTTGGGCTATAGAGGATACGTATGTAGTACGAGGCACCAAGTGTACTGAGGAGATTCCTGAGAATCGTGGGGTGGCATATAGGGGACGTGTAGAGGAGATATGGGGTGGCTGGTGGTACCACGTGGGATTTAAAGCTGTCGAGCTCAAGATGGACAGCACCAAGTGCCTCGTCGTATAGGGACGTGGTGGTACCGTTGGGCTATAAGTAATTAGGTGTGCACCAAGCGCCTCGGGCACTTGGGGGAGCGAGCGGCACTCACCTGTAGGGTGTCAGTGGAGGATCCGCCCTCGGTGAGCGCGCCCCAGCCGGTGATGGTGACGGTCGCGCCCTCGGGCACGGTGTACCCGGCGGAGGGCAGCGGCCCAGCCCTGGCGCTCCCGTGCGTGACCGCCGAGGCGAGCTGCAGCGCCGTGATGTCGCAGTCGTAGCCGTTCGTGCCCCAGGTCGCGTGCAGCAGGATCCTCGACACGGCGACGATCTGCCCGCCGCTCGACCTGCTCGTCGAGCCGGCTCGGATGTTCAGGTTCGTGCTGTAGCCGGAGGTGATGCAGTGCGCGGCGCTGATCACCCAGCTGGAGGAGATGAGGAAGCCGCCGCAGAAGTGCGACTGCATGTACTGGAGCGACACCTGCCACGGGTGCAGCGCGATGTTGGTGCTCGCGCCGCCGACGATCCTGCCGTCGGGGAACAGCTCCGTGGAGTTCTCCCACGGGACGCCGGCTGCGGGAAAACGGGAACGGTTAGCATCGTTTCGTCGGGCGTTCCGAGCACCTGGACGATCGTCGGGCATTCGACTTGGTGACGGTGGTACCGAGTCCACGTTTCGTACCCGACGTCCTTGAGGAGCCCAAGCGATCACCAGGTGATCACTCGGTGGTGCTACCGTTGGGCTTCACCGTGGCCGAACGGAAGGAGCCCACGTCTGTCGGCCTCGTTAATTCCGAGCTCCCTACGTCGCTCGCCCCGATCGCGGTGAGCCCGACGGATCACCAGGTGATCACTTGGTGGTGCTACCGTTGGGCTTCATCGTAGATAGATAGGGCTTCATCGCTGCCGTTTTGACTTACCGATAGCGGCGCCCAGGAGTGCGAACAACACGGCCAGTTTGAACATGTCTGCGTCGATTCGAATTAACGGAGTAAGACTGTAGTTCCGTGCGGCGGTACGTCGCATTTTATATCGTCGAGCGGCGAAGATTAGATCGTAAGTCGGAGATTATCCCGTCAAAGTCGAGAGCTGCGATCGATCAAATCGTCGAGGTGTCGCCCGTGACGGAACCACTCGAGAGAGATTAGAAATTTTGGAATTAAATAATAACAAATGACGACGAAGGTCGCGCAACAAAATGGCGTCGGTTCGGGCCCGCTAGGGCCTTTATTGGGAGGATCCAAGATGGCGTTGAGAGGTGCGCGCGCGCCTCACGTCACCGGCGCGCTAATATCCAATAGGAGACGATCTGACCGACAAAATGGCGTCGATACGAAGTATCCACTACGTATAGTGCGCGAGTTATTTACCGATTGACGGTGGAAAGAAACCAAAATGGCGGAGACATTCGACAATCGTAAGAGAGAATTTCGATTAACAACAATCTGACCTGCAAAATGGCGCCTGTTCGAGATAATAACAATAAGATGGCGACGGATGAAGAATCCGATATGGCGTTGAGAGGTGCGCGCGCCTCATGTCTACTAAGGCGCCATTAGAAACATAAATTATACAGTATTCCTTTATCGTCTTGAATCTAAAATGGCGGCTCGTTTTTGAGGTAAAACGTGGTATATCTCGCTAACTAAATGAGATATTTTGATTAAAGACACTTTGGCCTACAAAATGGCTTCAGCTTGAAGTATGTACGACGTATAGTTTAAGAGATATCGATTATTTCATGTGTTCCTAATTGTCGACGAGATCCAAGATGGCGACCGGACATGTGTAGCTGAACAAAATGGCGTCTAGCGGTGCGTGCGCATCAGGTCTATCGAAGCGCTTTCGGAAACTCGAATCGTAGGGTAACTCTCTAATATCTCGAGACCAAAATGGCGGTTCGAAGTGGAATATGTCCTAAATTACACGTGATATCAAAAAATCTACAAAATGGCGCCAGTTTGAAGTCTAAACGATGGGTACGTCGTGAGATCCGAGATGGCGACGGGAGATGTTTCGTTAAACAAAATGGCGTCGGGCGCCACGTGTCAACCGAAGTGTCATTAGAAACTAGAATCATAAAGCAATTGTCTGACATCTCGAAACTAAAATGGCGGCTCTTAGTGTTCTTTAAACGTAGGAAGAAACGGAATATTTCGCTTAAAGGCAGCGCGACCGACAAAATGGCGCCGGTATGAAGTTCCATTTATCTTTAATAATCAGAGAAATCCAAGATGGCGACGGGAGATATTTCGTTATACGAAATGGCGTCGAGCGCTACATGTCTACCACAGTGTCATTAGAAACTAGAATCGTAGAGTGACTGTCCGACATCTCGAAACCAAAATGGCGGCTCGTGGTGATCTTTAACCGTAGGATACTCGCCTAATGACGGCGCAACCTACAAAATGGCGCCGGTATGAGGTTTCGATTATTTTTAAAAATCAGAGAGATCCATGATGGGGACGGGAGATGTTTCGTTACACAAAATGGCGTCGAGCACCACATGTTTACCAAAGCGTTATTAGAAACTAGAATCGTATAGTGACTGTCCGACATCTCGAAACCAAAATGGCGGCTCGTGGTGATCTTTAAACGTAGGATATCTCCCAAAGGAACAAAATATTTCGCCTAATGATAGCGCGACCTACAAAATGGCGCCGGTAAAAGCTTGGTTTATTTTTAAAAATCGGAGAGATCCAAGATGGCGACGGGAGACGCGTGATTAGAAATTTAAATCGCAGGTCATCGGGGCACTTTCGGACAGATGGCGTATTAGACGATAAGATGGCGCCGACTTGTAAATTTTAAAATATCGCTTGATTTTTCCAAAATGGCTGTCGCTCGACAAGATGGCGCCGAAACGTCGTACGGATCAGCTCGAAACTAATATTATAAAATTATTAATTGTATAATGAGCACGAAGTTAAACATCGTGACGTATGACGTGACTTTCATGAATGAAATCCCCTTCAGAGGATAATTCTCGAGTCGTTATCGATCTTAGATAAGCCCAAATTATTATTTTTTTGCGCAATTTAAGTCACTCGAGACGCGTCCGCCGCCCTTGAGATTATCGGCTGAGTGCCGTCGATCTACGTTCTATTTATTTACGGATATTTCGACGAAATTCCGAACGCTCGGCGCGACGCGCCTGCGCCGCCCGTCAGCGCACGACGACTTAAGTAGGCGCTCCCGTCCGCCAGACGACTTACTGCTATTCGCCGCTAGATGGCGCCGATACGAATCCACCAAGGGAAACCGTTCGCGCAGGTAAAAATCACAACACTCGGTATATAGCAAACTTAACGTATATTTCCCGGGGCTTCCCTGTAAATAACAATGGAAATAATAACTCAACTGTCGTTGATAATACAATTAAATCGTCAATAATAATAATAATAATAATAATAATACAAAGAGTAAATTAATAAAGTACTCATATATATATAGAATGTATGTATATATAGAATGTCATGTAGAATATAGATATGTTACTTTGGCTGGCATTGGTCACATCAATTTTTTTTTTAATTATTACAATTATTATTATTACAATATAATATATATATAATACTCTTAGTACCTCTCTACACATCGATTCGGTTCATCATAAGACATAAATTAAGTCGCACGGGTCGTCCAGTAGGTAACATACTTCCGAACACCCTGTATAGTACAGTGAATTCTCGCGCACCCCCTGTACTATAGCGGAATATCTCTGGACGCCCTGTATACGCTTCGTTTTTTGTTTTTGTTACGGGGATGTACGGTAGCGGTAATCTCCCTCTCCCCCCCTCCCCCTTACCTCCCTCGCTCCTCCCCCTAACCCCCCCCCTCCGCCACTCCCACACTAATTGACTACTAGAAAAAAGAAAATAAATGCCATAGGTATATGTATATAGTATCACATTGAACATATATTTTGTACAGCTAGTGTATATAGTAGTTTATATGTATACGGTGCTGGTGGCGACTGTAGGAGCGGTGCTGTAGGCGTAACGTGCACCTACAGCGACGCCTACCGGTCGTAAGTGGAACCGCGGGGGATTTCGGCGTCGCCCGCGGGCGGCTCGGGCCTCACGGCTCGGCGATAAACTACGGAGGACTCGTCCTACAGCAAGACCTACAGTTCTTAAAGTCCTACAGTTACGGCGCAATAGCGATAGCGGCTGTAGACCACGACGTACCTCGACAATCTATGAAATTTTTTTCCTACAGCTCGACAAGTAATTGCTGTAGCAGCTGTAGGTCCTACAGGTCTTAATCTGGTGACTTACAGATCTGACGCGAGCTGGAGTTCATTGCCTGCTCCTATAGATCTCAATTTATCTCGACAAACCATGAGCGATTCTTCCTACGGCTCGTTCTGGAACTCCTGTACTAACTGTAGGACCTATAGTTCCTACAGACATTACGCAATAGCATTAGCAGCTGTAGACCATAACGCACCTCGATTAGCTATGAGAAATTATTCCTACAGCTCGATATGGAATTGCTGTACCAGCTGTAGGTCCTACAGGTGTTAATCCGTTGACCTACAGACTTGGTGAGAGTTGGAGCTCACTACATGCCATGACTGACTCTTCCTACAGCGAGAGCTGTAACTCCTGTATTAACTGTAGGACCTACAGTTCCTACAGACAAGACGCGATAGCATTAGCAGCTGTAGACCATAATGTACCTCGATTATCTATGAGAAATTATTCCTACAGCTCGATATGTATATAATTGCTGTACCAGCTGTAGGTCCTACAGGTGTTAATCCGTTGACCTACAGACTTGGTGAGAGTTGGAGCTCACTACATGCCATGACTGACTCTTCCTACAGCGAGAGCTGTAACTCCTGTATTAACTGTAGGACCTACAGTTCCTACAGACAAGACGCAATAGCATTAGCAGCTGTAGACCATAACGTACCTCGATTATCTATGAGAAATTATTCCTACAGCTCGATATGGAATTGCTGTACCAGCTGTAGGTCCTACAGGTGTTAATCCGTTGACCTACAGACTTGGTGAGAGTTGGAGCTCACTACATGCCATGACTGACTCTTCCTACAGCGAGAGCTGTAACTCCTGTACTAACTGTAGGACCTATAGTTCCTACAGACATTACGCAATAGCATTAGCAGCTGTAGACCATAACGCACCTCGATTAGCTATGAGAAATTATTCCTACAGCTCGATATGGAATTGCTGTACCAACTGTAGGTCCTACAGGTCTTAATCCGTTGACCTACAGACTTGGTGAGAGTTGGAGCTCACTACATGCCATGACTGACTCTTCCTACAGCGAGAGCTGTAACTCCTGTATTAACTGTAGGACCTACAGTTCCTACAGACAAGACGCAATAGCATTAGCAGCCGTAGACCATAACGTACCTCGATTATCTATGAGAAATTATTCCTACAGCTCGATATGTAATTGCTGTACCAGCTGTAGGTCCTACAGGTGTTAATCCGTTGACCTACAGACTTGGTGCGAGCTGGAGCCCACTACATGCCAATACAGATCTTACTTATCCCGACAAGCCATGACTGTAGGACCTACAGTTCCTAATTTAATGTCCTACAGATGTGGCGTAACAGCATTAGCAGCTGTAGAAACGTACCGTACCTCGACTATCTACGAAAAAATTTTCCTACAGCTCGATATGGAATTGCTGTACCAGCTGTAGGTCCTACAGTCCTTAGCTTCGTAGCCTGTAGTTTCTAACGTACTGTAGATTTTAAACTGCCTCGTGTAACGGTTACAAATCTGTCCGTACAGCATGAACTGCTATTACTATCTTAACTGTAGGACTTACTAATAACTTACTATACCGTAGGACTTACTGTATGGGGTTTCCTTCTACAGCGAGATCTGTAATTTGCCCAACAGCTGTAAGACCTCATTTCCCAATTCGGTAACCTACGGGTGTAGCGTAAGCCGTAGTTATGCGCCTCCTCTCACCTATCTGGGTACGTTACGAAAGACGACTCCTCCTACAGCAAGACTTACAGTTCCACGCCCCCGAGATTACTCAGCCTCCTCCGGCTGCTTCAGAAGCTGAACTTCCCCCTCACCTTGAAGAAGCCCAACGAGTGCCTGTTGTGTATGATCGAGCCGAGGCCGACGTAGTTCTCGAGCAGCACGTTGTGCTGCAGTATGACGCTGTTCTCCTTGCACTTGCTGACGGCGAGGCACACGTGCTCGACGAACAGCTCCAGGTTGTACAGGTTCCGTTGCTTCTCGTCCGTGCAATCTGGAAGAAGGAGGAGGAGTAGAGGGTGTCGGTACGAACGTGCCCGGGAGCCCCAGGCGCAGTAAAGGTGGTATGATGGATCCCGGCACTAGGAGGTGATCCTAAGACTATTCTCCGAGGAGAGACGGTACTGCCCGTGTAGGGATTTCCCCGGGGCGTCCTTACCTTTGTGGAAGAAGAGCGGGTGGTACGTGAAGGTGAGGAACGGCACGTCGTCGTTGAAGGGGTTCCACTTGGCGGCGAAGTTCTCCGGCTTGTCCTGCCTCAGCAGCAGCCTCACGCCCTTCATGTTGCGGTCCCTGGAAGATCATAACGAGTTTCTCACGACGGTCTCACCGTGTCCCTCGGGACCAAAAGGTACCTGGTGGCGACGGCCGCGCCCGCGCAGTCGTCCGGGGCGGCGCACGCGCGTCCCGACCACTTCCTGAACAGGCAGCTCTCCATGAGGCTCGACAGGCCGTCGGCGAGGCCGTTAATCTTCCTGCGGGAACGTGTGGGAAATTCAATGACGGATCGACGAGGGGGAGGAGGAGGAAGTCCGCACAGGAAGTGGACGGGACGGACCCGCCACCGCCACCCACCCACCCGCCGCCACTATCACCACTACGACTATCGAACTAGAGATGGCGCCGCCACGTTCCCGGTTCCGTCCCGTCCGGCGCGGTACTTACGGTATCAGCGAGCCGTTGGGATAGACGAGGTTCCCGGCGATGATCCCCTCGACGTCCTCGAAGGCGACCCGCCTACAGCCGAGCCTCCTCAGCGCTATGAAGTCGTACTTGACGAGGAACAGGTGCCGGGACGTCACCATCAGCAGCCGCTCCTTGTCCGTGTCCCAGTGGTTGATCCTGGAACCGACGGTCGATAAGGCCGCCGTGGCCGATCCGGTACTACTTACTGCGTGAGCAGGAAGTACGCGAGCACCGGCCCCTCCGTCTCGGCGTCCATGAACTGCGCGACGCACTCGCGCGCCGCCCTCTCGACGACGCCGTCGCGGAACGTGAAGAAGTTGTTCGGGTCGTGGCGGGGGGCGCCGCGCGCGACCTGCAGCAGCGCCCTCTCGGCGACGAGCGACGGGGGCGGCGCGGCCGTCGAGGCGGCGGCCGGGGGCGCCGCGGCGGGCGGCGGCCCGTGCGAGTGCGAGCGGTGCAGGTGCAGGTGGTGCGGCGGCGGCGACGCCGACGGCGGCTCCTCCTTGGGCTTCGAGCTCCATATCGTCTCGGTGACTGCGGAAAGAGAGAAGAAAGGGAGTTAAGCGGCTTTCCACGGGGGGGGGGGGGGCCCCGTAAACCTACCGATATCGCACAGCGAGGGGCACAGGAGGCCCGTCTCGAGGGACATACTCCCGTCCCTATCGTTTCCCCCTTAATTAATTACAAGATATCTTATCTAATAATTAAAATTAATGATCGTACTCACTTTTGTTGGGGATCGAGGTGAGCGGCGCCATGAACGCGTTCCTCCAGTGGCAGTCCTGCTGCTGGGGCGCCGCCGCGGCCTCCTGCCCGCCGCCGAGCCTCAGCGAGGCCCCCCTGAAGTCCTGGGGGAGCTCCTCCTCGAGCGACATCTCGAGCATCCGTGCCAAGCAGAGGCGCTCCGGTACGCCGCGACCTGTTGCCCCCTGTTGGGGGAAAATCTCACCCGCGCACTTCGCGTCCCGTGATCGGCTCGCCCCGTATCGATGTTTCGCTGCCCGACCAATGGCGCGCCTCCGAGCGCGTCACGTGACGCGCCGAAAGCGCCCCGCCGGAGCTCCCGCGGGAACGACGGCGCGGCGACGAGACGTCCCCCGAGGAATTTCCCGTCCCGTGCCGCCATTGGCCGCGATTTGACAGCTGCGACGTTTCCGCGTCCCGTGCCTTCATACGTCTCCGTCGCAAGCGTTACGGCTCGCATTCGTGGCCCCCGGCGTCGCGCCGATTACGTCGTTCCCGCAGCCCGAGCGCCCCTCCGAAGGCTCCGCGTCGCCCGCGCGCTCCCCACGCGACCCATAACCTCTCGCGCCACCCTCCGCTGGCACCTATGGTGCCCCCTGCCGACGATGAGCGGCAGCTCGGGGGGCCCCGCTAACGCCTGCTCGGTCTGCGCCGCGACCGAGGGGCTGTCGCGGTGCGCCCGCTGCAAGTCGACGTTCTACTGCTCGAAGGAGCACCAGAGGCTCGACTGGGGCCGGCACAGGACCGCCTGCGGCGCCAAGGCGGCGACGACGACGGCCCCCGAGCGCGACAGGTACAAGCACCTCAAGCAGCGCGCCGAGGGCGCCGCCTCGCTGCCGGTGTTCCTGCGCGAGGGCAGCTCCGAGGACGAGATCCTGCGGGAGCTCGGCGAGCACCTGACCGGCAACAGCGAGACCGCAGGTGAGTCCCCGCCGGCGTCCCGTCGGACCGTATTAAACTGTTACGTTTCAGCCCCGACGGCGGCCGTCGCGCCGAGGGACTTCTCGACGATCTCGCTCGACCCGGCGCCGCCGTCGGACCCGCACGGCCGCCAGCCGTACCTCGACGAGATGTCCCGGAACGTCATCAGGGACCTGTCCGATTACGGCGTGTGCGTCATCGATAACTTCCTGGGCGCGGAGCGAGGCAGGCGCGTGCTCGGCGAGGTGCTGCGCATCCAGGAGAGGGGCCTGTTCAGGGAGGGGCAGCTCGTCTCGTCGAAGGGGAACAGCCGCGAGGAGCGCCGCACGATCAGGTCCGATCAGATATGCTGGGTGCACGGCAAGGAGCCGAACTGCCCCAACATCGGGTACCTCGTCGGACAGGTCGACGCCGTCATCGTCAGGGCGAACAAGATGGCCGACAACGGCATGCTCGGCAGGTACAACATCAACGGGCGCACCAAGGTGAGTCGACGGGACCGGCTCCACGAGCCGGGAACTGGGTCCTTCTAGAACGTAGGATTAGGGCCGTATCTGGTACCTGGCTAGGATCGAGATTCTAGCACGTTCTACGTACTAGAATTTGAGGTTAAGGGAACCGAAACGTACCACCTACTAGAAAGTCTCACGTTCCACCAGTGCTATGCTCTAGAATTTACCATTGAGCCAATGAGAAGCTAAATTATAGCACGTGCTAGAATGTGGCGTCGCACCACACGGATCATAGAATGTTTAGAATTTACCATTCGGGCCTACGGTTAGAGTTACCCTAAATATAGCACATGTTAGCAGCGATAATTCTATATATTCTAGAATTTTGAAATGCCAATATAGCACGTGCTAGAATGTACAAGTATTATTGTACTATCTTATAGAATTTATCCATAGAATCTATAGCATAGCACTTGCTATAGTGTCCAATGCCACGACGTTCTATACATTCTAGAATTTGTCAAAAAATTGTGTAAAATTTCCTATTCTAGAAATAGCACCTTCTAACATGTTCCGACACATGAACTGTATAGCACGTTCTATGCACTAGTCGGGTGTGTTACCGCAAGTCTACATTAGGTAACTTAAGGGAAGATGTTCTATAGCACTTGTCGAGGAGCCTAATCTGCTATATTCTAGAATTTGCTTGAAGTAAAAAAGTGTGCAGATGTAGCACTTCTAGATTATAGCATGTTTTAGAATTTACCTCGAGTCGAATACAGCACCTGTCGGATGATTGTATGTTATAGAAATTATTAGTGCTATAATCTATATAGAACATGTGCAAAAATATAGAATTTGTCTCTAGCGCTTGCTACAGTGTTGTACAGATAGATACGCTAGAAGATCTCATGTTTCAGAGGTGCTATCTTCTAGAATATACGCTAGAAGGTAGAAACTTACTAGAAGCTCAAATATAGCACGTGTTATAGAATCGTGTGTTGCGATAAGTGATCTTCTATATTCTAGAATCTAACTGGAGTTTCTTTTTGAAAATTATAGTATAGCACTTATGAGGAAATCGTATGTTTCGTATGTTAGTAAATCGCGCTATCTTCTAGAATCTAGAATCGGCTTGACTATAGCACTTGCTAGAGGGCCGATTTATCATGGGTGTAAAGTGCATTTTGGAACATTTTTCTGAATTGATACGAAATTTACCGCGATTTCTAGAATATTCTGCTATATTCTAGAAGCTAAAGGCGTTTTCTAGAATTTTTGTCTACGTTTGGTGATTTCGTTGAAAATTTAGAGCCTAGTAGTGTATTCTAGAAAAATTTTGTTTGGATTTGGTACCTTCGAAAAATTCGTAGAACTCCTAGAAAGTTGTGTATTCTAGAATTTGTATTTTGAAAATTTTAGGATTTTTCTTAGAAATCCTAGATTTTCTTGAACGTTCTAGATTTTTTCGTCGCCATTCCAGATCCCCTAAAAATTCTAGATTTTGTCTCGAACGTTCCAGAATTTTTCATGGCCATTCCAGATTTGTTCTTAAAATTCTAGGCTTCTTCTTTTTTCTTGAAATTTCTGGAGGGAATTTTTTCTTGATTATTCTAGATTTTTTCTGGAACGTTCTAGATTTTTCTTGGAACATTTCTAGGTCTTTTCCTGAGCATTTAAATTTTTCCTGAAAATTCTAGATTTTTTTAGGGAACGTTCTAGATTTCTTCTTAAAATTCTAGGTTTCTTCTTTTTTCTTGAAATTTCTCGAAGGAATTTTTTCTTGAATATTCTAGATTTTTTCTGGAACGTTCTAGATTTTTCTTGGGACATTTTAGGTCTTTTCTTGAGCATTTAAATTTTGCCTGAAAATTCTAGATTTTTTTAGGGAACGTTCTAGATTTCCTCTTAAAATTCTAGGTTTCTTCTTTTTTCTTGGAATTTCTCGATGGATTTTTTTCTTGAACATTCTAGATTTTTTCTGGAACGTTCTAGATTTTTCTTGGGACATTTTAGGTCTTTTCTTGAGCATTTAAATTTTTCCTGAAAATTCTAGATTTTTTGTAGGGAACGTTCTAGATTTCTTCTTAAAATTCTAGGTTTCTCCTTTTTTCTTGAAATTTCTCGAGGGAATTTTTTCTTGAATATTCTAGATTTTTTCTGGAACGTTCTAGATTTTTCCTGAAACATTCTAGGTCTTTTCTTGAACATGTAAATTTTTCCTGAAAACATTTTTTTAGGGAACGTTCTAGATTTCTTCTTAAAATTCTAGGTTTCTCCTTTTTTCTTGAAATTTCTCGAGGGAATTTTTTCTTGAATATTCTAGATTGTTTCTGGAACGTTCTAGATTTTTCCTGGAACATTCTAGGTCTTTTCTTGAACATTTAAATTTTTCCTGAAAATTCTAGATTTTTTTGGGAACGTTCTAGACTGTTCCTGGATCATTCTAGATCTTTTCTTGAAAATTTTATGTATTTTTCTAGAACATTCTGGATTTTTTCTTCCAGATCCCTTCTGGATTCAGCAGGGATATTTCCATTAAATAATGACGGGACGATTCGCCGTCGATTAATTTATTTTTAGCCGCCGGAATAAAATAATCGTAATTATTTACCGCGCGAGGAGCGTACGTGACGATCGACACGTCGTTTTTTCGCGATTAAAGTCGTTTTAATTCCAGAAAATCGTGCGCGCGCAGGCCAGGCGGGGAAATTTTCTGGAACATCTGTAATTCGCAATCCAGACTTTCTACAAGGGCTTCCATAAGTTGACAGGGAACGTGATTCTGGATTATCAGGATCCTAGAGGAATTTCACTAGCCGGATTCTGGAACGACGTATTTACAAAATTCCATTTTTAATCTGTATAGAATTGTCCATTAATCTGGATTCTAGAATATGGGCGATCCAGAATTTTGGATACGGTATATACAGGGCGTTCTTCGTAAAATCTAACCACAATTTGGATTCTAGAAGCTTTTCAATCTAGAATCGCGAAGTTAATACAAGCGAGGCGCCCATTTAAACCTATTCCAGAGGCTCTGTCTAGACCTTGAACCTTGATATCTAGATTATCCAGATTCTGGAGTAATTTCCACAGAATCCAGAACGAAATTGATACAAAAATCTGACTTCATTTAGGTAGAATTTTCCATTGATCTACTTAAATCGTAATCTATATTCTAGAAAATGGACGATCCAGAATTTTGGAAACGATATATACAGGGCGTTCTTCGTAAGATCGAACCTCATTTTGGATTCTAGAATCTTTTACATCGAAAATCGTGAAGTTAATACAAGCCAGGCGTCCATTAAAACCTATTCCAGAGGCCGTATCCAGACTTTGAATCTTAATATCCAGATTCCAGAGGAATTTCCTTAGAATCCAGATTCTGGAGCGAAGTATAAGCAAAGTCTGTCATGTAACTTATATAGAATTTTTCGTAACCTTAATCTAGATTCTACAATCATGACGATCCAGAATTTAGTTTTCTGGAAGAACCTGGAACGTCCCCATTCCAGATCCTTTATGTAGGGTCAGCGTCAGCCGATAAACGTAAACCTCCTGTGTTCCAGGCGATGGTCGCGTGCTATCCGGGCTCCGGCGCCCACTACGTCAAGCACGTCGACAACCCGAACCGGGACGGCCGGTGCATCACCTCCATCTACTACCTGAACCGAGACTGGGACGTCAGGGAGTCCGGCGGCCTCCTACGGATATTCCCCGAGGGATGGCGCGAGGACAAGGTAACCCGACCCGACCAACGGCACCGGTAGGGCCATGTAAACCGTAACCTTAATCTAACAATACCGGTAGGGCCATGTAACGCATCACCTGAACCCATGTAGTTCCTCCACCTAATGGTACCGGTATGAGCCGTGTAACCCATGACCTCAATGTGATGGTACCGGTAAGGCTAAGTAGCCCATAACCAGAACCCACGTAGCGCCTTAATCTAACCGTACCGATAGGGCCGGGTAGCCCATGCCCTCAACTGACGTAGCACCTTCGCATGACGGTACCGTCAGGGCCACTTGACCCATAACCTCGACCTGATGGTACCCATAGAGCCGCTTAATCCACGCCTTTTACCGTTCCAGGTGGCCGACATCGAGCCGCTGTTCGACAGGCTGCTGTTCTTCTGGTCCGACCGTCGGAACCCGCACGAGGTGCAGCCGGCGTTCCGGACCCGGTACGCGATCACGCTGTGGTACTTCGACGCCGCCGAGCGCGAGGAGGCGCTCAAGCGCTTCGAGAGGGGCGCCGCCGCGCCGACCGCGCCCCGACCGCCCGACGACGGCGCCGCCCGGTCGAGCTGATCGCCTCGCCCGGTACCGGCTCGCGTCGAGTATGATTTGTTCAATTTTTCAACTGTGATTTTATCCATACGATTCTATATTATATATTGTATAAGATGAGATGTTTCTATTCGTGTAATAAAAGAGGTTTGGTCCGACCGGTCGAGTCTCGGTGGTTGCCTAGCCGGGCACTAAAGCTGACGCGGGGGCGCTCCTCGTATACGCGGGGGGCGCCACAGTCACTACAATCACCACGGTAACTCCGCACTTTCCGTCACTCGGTAACCAAGGCGACGGGCGCCGTCAGTTGTCCCGTCGGATCAATAGCGACATGGACGAGCTGGCGAAGCCGCAGATCATCTGCTACGCCTCGAAGCCGGTCGACTACACGATCCACGACGTGCGTTGGGTGCCGATCTCGGCGCGGTTCGTCTCCGTCGGCGGCAGGAGCGACGGCGCCGGCGTCGCCGAGGTGTACTCGCTGACGGACGGCGGCGTCGCCAGGGAGGGCGGCTTCTTCGCCGGGGAGCACCTCAAGTGCTGCACGTTCGACGGCCGGGACCCGGGCGACCGCGTGCTCGCGACGGGCGACTTCGCCGGCAGGCTGCAGGCGTGGGACGTCGAGGACGCCGTGCTGCCGACGTACAGGCGCGACGACGCTCACGACGACGTCGTCAACGCTATCGACGGCGCCGAGCCGGAGGTGGCGACCGGCTCGCGAGACGGCACCGTCAAGGTTCTGAAATCGACGCCGTATTAGACGGCGTGTAACCGTGTTGTTTTTCAAGGTGTGGGACCTGCGGCAGAGGGACGGGCCCGTCGCGAGGTTCGTGCCGCGCGCCGGCTCGGCGCGCCGCGACTGCTGGACGGTCGCGTTCGGCGACTGGCACGGCGCCGAGAAGCTCGTGGCGGCCGGGTACGACAACGGCGACGTCAAGCTGTACGACCTGCGCACCATGACCGTCGCCCACTCGACGAACCTCGACAACGGCGTCGTCTCCCTGCAGTTCGACCGGAAGGACATACCGATGAACAAGCTCGTCGCCGCGACGCTCGAGTCGAAGTTCTTCGTGTTCGACGTGCGCACGCGCCACCCGACGAGGGGCTACGCCCGCGTCGCCGAGCGCTGCGGCGCCGGCTCGTCGACGGTGTGGACGGCGCGCCACCTGCCGCAGAACCGGGACGTCTTCGCGACGACCGGCGGCGCGGGCGCGATCCACCTGTGGCGCTACGAGTACCCGGCGAGGAGGAGCGAGACGGACGCCGACGGCGTCCCGTACGGCGTCGCCGGCGAGCTCGCGCAGCTGCAGCGCTGCTCGATGTCCGAGCAGCCGATCACGGCGCTCGACTGGTGCGCCGAGAAGCTCGGCCTCGCCGCGTGCTCCGCCTTCGATCAGACGCTGAGGGTGCTGCTCGTCACCAAGCTGAACCTGTATTAGAGGTTAGGGTGAGCGGAGGGGCGATTCGGGGCGGGGCCGTCGCGGCCCCCTCGGGCTACGACGGGCGAGATACGCTCAAGCTAAGTACTTACCCCGAGCTCCGCGGCCAACTTCACTTCGAACAGCTTTCAGGTTATGTTACGATTTGACACGGAACGCCACGTTACGTTATGTTCAAAAGTATTGCTCTGTTCCATGTATTACACTGATACAAATATACGAATCTAGTACTATCCGCTATCATCACTGATTCGAGCTGAGAAAGGAACAAATCACGACGTCTTTAACTCAACCCATCCAGTTTCTTTCATTTAATGTTCCATGCCAGTTCCTCAAGTTAACGTTCCACGACCCTAACCTCAGAATCGGTTGTAGTTGATTCGTTTTCAGCTATCGCAGGGCTAATTGGACGCAACCATTAGAACTACGCCCTTAACCGTAATAACTCGAGGAAAATGGTACGTATTAACTTATTTAACTAACGGACGCTACCACCCTGACGCCACTTAAATTATAGTTACCGCTCTCCTTGCTGCGCACGGCCCAGAACCACCCCATGGTAACTATCATCCACTAACTTACTTAACTTAGCTGTAGCTTTAAGTATCGATTAGCTAATTGTTGCGTCGATTTAGCTCGTCGAGCTGAAGAACGGCGAAACGTACAACGGCCACCTCGTCAGCTGCGACAACTGGATGAACATCAACCTGCGCGAGGTGATATGCACGTCGAGGGTAAGACCGTTGCGCTTATCGCCTTTAACTCTAAGTAAAACGTACGCTCGCCCGTAGGACGGCGACAAGTTCTGGCGCATGCCCGAGTGCTACATACGTGGCAGCACGATCAAGTACCTGCGCATACCGGACGAGGTCATCGACATGGTGAAGGAGGAGACGGTCGTCAAGAACAAGGGCAGGGGCGACGCGAAGGGCGGGCGAGGCGGCGGCGGCCAGAGCCAACGGAACAGGCCCGCCGCTCGAGGTGAGTACCTGCCGGACGGTCCGTACGTGTTACGTCACGGCGGTTTTCAGGTAATTTCGGCGGCAGAGCCGGCGGGAAGGTCGGAGGCGCCGGGGCCGGCGGCCAGGGCGGCAGGAACCCGCCGTTCCAGAAGGGCAAGCCCAAGCAGTGAAGACGGGAGGTGGCGTCGTGAGGCCACAGTTCGCTTGAGACCGGTAATTATTACATTTTTTGTTAAGATTTACTTAATACAAACGGGGTCCGTGTAGAAGTGCTTTTAAAGGCGTCCTTGTCAGCACCGTCTATCCGAAAATGGCCTAAGTTATCACTACCTTTGATACGACAGCCCTACGGAAGCCCTACTATTTAACCCCCCACAGCTACAAAATATACTTCACGTGTACGTGCGATAGTGGCGCCCTCGTGACGACCAACAGAAATAACATTTGGATGCGAGCGAATTGAACGCACATACTGTGGGGGCGCTGGCATCACCCGTTGCCTTGCACGGTGTGTTGCCTACGTTTCAAGCCACAATATTCATGGATACACACCTACCTGCTGGTAAACGGTATCCCGTTGGGTGGAAAGGTCTTTGGAAAACGAACGACCATGAGAGGTTGCAGTAAAACGTATATTACCGAAGCGCTCTTCATGTACCATCGTGCGTCATCAAGTGTTCCTGGTAGGGGGCCTCCTCGCAGAACCCCTCCTCGCAATACGAACACATGAAACACTCCCGTCCCGGGTGGAAGACCCCGAGGTGCGCCCGCAGGTTCGACCTCGACGCGTACCTCTTGTCGCAGTACGGGCACCGGAACGGGTTGTCGGGCCAGTGGGTCCTGAGGTGCTCCTTCAGCTCGTCGAGCACGGCGAACCACCGGTCGCAGAGCGAGCACTTGAACGAGCCGCCCGCCTCGTGCCTCTTCAGGTGCCTCCTGTACTGGGACGAGTGGCAGAACCGTTCGCAGCAGTGCGGGCACTCGTAGGGCTTGTCGCCCGTGTGGATCCGAGCGTGGGTCTTCAGGCTGGCGGCCTGCGTGAAGCTCTTGCCGCACTGCGCGCACGCGAACGGCCTGTCGCCGGTGTGGATGAACTCGTGTCGCCGCAGCATGGCGGCGGTGATGAAGCTCTTGTCGCACGACGGGCACTTGAACGGCTTCTCGCCGATGGAGATGCGCAGGTGCTTCCTCAGGTAGCTGTCGGTCGCGAAGCGCCTGTCGCAGTGGAAGCACTCGAAGGGCTTTTCGCCGTTGTGGACGTGCGAGTGCAGCCTCAGCGCCGACGACGAGTTGAAGCGCTTCTCGCAGTGCGTGCAAGCGTGTGGCTTCTCGCCCGTGTGGATCCTCATGTGGGTCCTCACGGACGACGGCTGCGTGAAGGCCTTGCCGCACACGGGGCACATGAGCCTCGCGCCCGTGTGGATGCGCAGGTGGGTATTCAGGCTCGAGGACATCGAGAAGCGCTTGTCGCAGTGCGGGCACACGAACGGCCGCTCGCCCGTGTGGACGCGCAGGTGCGCCGTCAGGCTCGACGAGGTGACGCAGCGCTTGTCGCAGTGCGGGCAGGCGAACGGCCTCTCGCCCGTGTGCGTCCTGAGGTGGGCGTGGATCGCCGACGACTGGTTGAACGCCTTGCCGCAGTGCCGGCACGAGTACGGCTTGACGCCCGTGTGGATGCGCATGTGCGTCCTGAGGCTCGCCGGCTGCGTGAAGGTCATGTCGCAGAGCGGGCACGTGCGGTCGCCCCCGCGGGGGCGCTTCGTCCGGCGGCGTCGCGGCGGCGACGGTCGCCCGTCCTCGTCCGACGGCTCCAACTTCACGAACTCCTGCTTCATGATGAGGTGATCCTCGATATAAGGTTCGGTCTTGACCTGGACCGTCTCGGGGGAGAGCAGGTCCGCCACTACGGCCTCGTTGCTCTTACATGCCTCGATGTAGGAGGAGAATCCCTCGTAGCGGGAATCGCAGGCGTCGCAAATGTCCGTCCCGCCCGGAGCGGCCGGATCCTGGAAGAAGAAACGGCGGCTTCCTAAGCTTCACGGATATACCGCAAGGGGGAAGGGGGAAGGGACTCCTTCACTAGGGTGAGGCGAGGGAATCGCACTTACTTCCTGGCTGATCACTATCCAGAAGCGCCATAACTTCTCGTCGATCCGTCGGACCGGTAGGGCTTCTCCTAAGCACCAATCGCACCTGGCGGCCCCCTTCGGCGCCGCGCTCATCCCGCGGCCGCGAATCGCGTAAATAAAGCGGATTTAAAGGAAGCGAACCGTCGACGTACGCACCCAAAGTGCAATAGGTTATGGCGTCGACATTGACAGACGTCAAAGGCTGGGATTGACACTTGACAGCTCCTTGAGGGTTGCATATCGTGTCGTTTTGTCGATCCTCCTGTTGTAGGTTTCTTCAGGCCCCGAGGTCGCGAAAAGTCGGTTCAGTTCAATGCAGAGATCACGTCGTCGGCCATCTTGATTTACATCGCTTCTACGGGAAAAGCGATGGGATTTTCAATCGAAAACGCACAGAACCCAAAATTATTGGAAGGTAGTGTAAGCGTTCCGTGGTCGAAACGACAGCCAAAAACGTGGGCACACAACAAAAAAATTACTAGTAACTACCCTTGCCGGTGATAAAATAGACAAATAAAGAAATTCTCAATAAAATGAGTTTTCTAGTCATTACACTATGCATGTGCCTTCCTTGTGTTCTGTGGCTGCCTTTGACAGGCTACAGATATCGACAAAACATAACCTCAAAAAATAGGGGGGGGAAAAATCTTTACTGATACATGAAAACACTTTTATTAGTGACGAGCATTCTAGGACCTCATATACCGTGGGTTTAAGTATGAAGGCGCATGTGCCTCGTCAAAGTACTGGACATGTTGAAAGACTTACCGCAGACGTAGCAGCTGAAAGGCTTTTCGTTCGTGTGAATGCGCATGTGCGGCTTCAAGCGACTCGACTGAGTAAAAGCCTTATCGCAGTGGGGGCACTTAAAGGGCTTCTCGCCCGTATGGAGGCGCATGTGGTTCTTCAAGGTGCTGCACTCGTTGAAAGTCTTATCACAAGCGAAACATCTGAAGGGTTGTTCGCCGGTATGGAGGCGCATGTGCCGGTTCAAGCCGCTAGACTGACTGAAGGCCTTATCGCAGAAGGAGCACTTAAAAGGTTTTTCACCCGTATGGAGTCGCACGTGGCTAGTCAAATGGTTCGATTTGGTGAAAGTCTTGTGGCAGACGGAGCACTCGAAAGGCCTCTCGCCCGTATGAAGGTACATGTGCGTCTTCAAGTAGCTCGGCTGAGTGAAGGCCTTATCGCAGACGGGACACCCGAAAGGCCTCTCGCCCGTATGGACGCGCGAGTGAGCCGTCAACGCCGACGGGTACTTGAAGGTCTTATCGCAGTACGTACACGCGACACTAGTGGAGACCGCCGAGCCCGGTAACTCCTCGGGTTTCACGGCGACCGGTAGAGCTGAACTGATTCCGTCTTCGTTATCGCAGGTTGCATAACCAGGATATGAAATTTCTTCGTCTATGGCGTCGATTGAAGGTTCCTCTTTGGTTCTATCAGATACCGTAGGACGATTTGGATGTAACGTTTCCTCGTTCCGACCTTCCTCTTTGATCAACGAATGGTATTCGATGTCCATCAAGGGTTCGGCTTTGACCCTTCCGGGGATGAGGGTCCTCACCACCGCCGTCTCGTTGCTCTTGCATTTCTGGATGTACGCGAAGAACGCCTCGCACCGCGATCGACACTCCTCGCAAATGTTCCTGCGGGACGCCACGACCGGATCCTGGAAGAAACGTTGTGGGTTACCGCATCATCGGTAGCCAATAGGCACAGACGAGTGGGGAAGAGTTCATAGGCTCGAATCGAGCACGTGACGTAAACGAGGAAGGCTCACCTCTGCGCTGATTATTTTCCAAAAGCGCCATAATTGCTCTTCGATGATTCGTACGGGTGCTCCTCGCAGGCACCAATCGCAGGTCGTAGCTTCTACACTCATGTTCATACGAGTATCTGCACCACTTTTTCCACTGGAACTAACCTCGTCAAAAGTGATAAGGACAGGTTTAAAGCCCCAACGTGAAGGGTACCGTTAGAATAAGTTAGGTTAGGTTAACATGGCGCTGACGAATCACGGAACACGAAATTCCCAAAACAGTCACTAGTTGGTGCATCCATATATAGTGTCAAAGATGTCCAATGATAGTCCTTATGGATATCCACGGTTTTATTTACGTGATGAAATGCACCTCAAATCACACGTCCCGTGGGATAACCCATGAACATCCCCCGTTACCCACAGAACATCAAAATTGCATTAGAGGTTATGTAGCTATACCCATACCGAAAGCAAAAGTTCGTTATTTTAATTCGAAAGAATGATTTGTGATTGGTGCTCGAAGGAAGCAACAGTGACTAAACGCTCTACTATTGGCCATAATGTGGGGCTTTCGAAATTAGAAGACGTGGTTTTTCTTCATTGGTCCACTGGAATAATGGCTCGTTCATTGGTTCACACTCCCCGTTTTGCCCATAAGAAGGCGTGGCTTTCTCCGATTGGCCCCTTCGAGTGATCAACGTACATTACCGAACTTTCTATTGGTGCGAGGGATGATAAGAGCGACGCCTCTTACGTCAGAGGTAGTGGCTTCGCCCAATCGGTCTGCCAGAAAAATAGACGGCGTCCCGATCGGTCCACAGAAGCGTTTAGCCTCCTCCAACGAACGTAAGATGGAGCGCATCGCCTCGTTTATACTGGGATAGCTATCGCGCCGGCAGGGTCCTTCGAGCCGCTTCGAATGCTAAACGCGACTTTTGCACAATCAAACTTCTATTTATTGCCGTTAATAGTGAAACTAAACTCAAGACAAAATACTAAAGACAGAGCCGAGCCCTATTCCTCCGCCTCGGCCTCGTCGAGGATCTCCTTGAAGCTGAACGGCTGGAACATGTAGCCGAGCCCCTGGTAGAACTTGCTCATGAACTCGACCCAGTGCAGACGCAGCGTGTGCAGGAACGCGGACAGGCCCTCCATCAGCACGAGGATCGAGACGGTGAAGCACGCCCAAGCGCCGAAGATGACGTAGATGGCGACGGCGCCGACGTAGCCGTCCATCACGAGCGACTTGTTGAACACCATCGTCCACAGCACCTCGGACAATTCTGAGAAAAAAAAAGGGATCAGCTCGTGGTACGCCCTGTCGCCGTCGGGGGCGACTTACGCGCGTGCGCGAGCGACAGCGCCCACAGACGCAGGTACGACGCCGTGTGCGAGATCGTGCTCAGCGTGTACTCGATCGTGTGGATCGCCTGGTGGATCCACAGGTCGCCCATCGACTCCTCCTCGTGCTCGCCGTCGGCGCCCTTCGACGCCGTCGACGGCCTCTGGTGGCCGCCGTTCGACACCTCGTCCAGCTCTATCGCGTTCCCCGTCGAGCCGTTCTTCGCCTCGTTCGAGGTCGTCGACTGAAACGCGCAAGGGAAGCCATCAAAGACGATCGTGGTGCAATGGCGGCAGTACAACTTTCAAATTAAATTCGCGAATTTTCCGACCTTCGCGGATAACCCGATCAAAACAGTATCTACTACATGCCAGTAAAACATCGATATCCTATACAGTGATTACAAAAGCGTCCACTCTCTATTGGACGACGGTAGGAAATCGCAGTATGCAGCGGAAGGAATGGACTCACCTTGTCTACCGCGACGACCCCTCCGCCCTGCAGCTTCTTCTTCCTGTTGTACATCTCGTAGAGCGGCTTACCGCACAGCATCCAGGGCACGCACACGAGCGCCGCCACGACGAGGACCTACGGCAACGAAAAGCGTGTATCGAACCCTTCGAGCCCCGCGCCCTCCTACCTGCTGTATGAGCCTCTGGTGGGGGTACATGAACTCCTCGCAGTCCTCGCTCGGCTCCTGCCTGCCGTTCAGCATCATGTTGATGAAGTAGATGAGCACCGAGGGGGCGCACGACGAGCCGTGGACGTTGACCGGTTTTTCGGCTGCGGAGGGAAAACGATCGTTAAATCGAGTACTTGACGGGGTGAAGGGTCCATGCAAAACCCTAGCGAGCCATGCAAAGGGAACGACTCTACCAAAAATCTCACACGGAACATTAGTAACTCGAGGCGAGGGGTAAAACGTATGCTTACGAGATCTAGCCTGCTGGCAACAGGTTGCGTCCTGTGAAACATACAGTTTTTACATACGTGTACAGCACACGAGTTGCACATGGGCCTTATCGCACATCCCCTTCGGTCGGGCCCATCGTACAACGCGGCTTAAGCTAAGACACTTACTCCAACCGTCGTCGACACCGGTGTACAGGATCCACTTGATGAATATCATGACGACCAGGTAGAGGAAGAGCGCTATCATCAACAGGAGCTGCGGGAGGAACTCCAGGACCAGACTGGCATAACGCTTGAAGTGACTGCGGCAGGTAAATAGAGTACGGTTAGGTCGAGCCCGACCGGTCGGTACGGCGTTACTTACAACATGTTGATCGTGCTGACGCACACGCCGAAGATCATGTGGATCACGCCGAAGATGATCGACAGTTTCATCTTGAACGAGTTGAGGAAGAGGATCTTATTCTCGGACAACTGAAAGAGGGATAGAGGTGAATGTAATGTAACTTAAAGTAAGTAAGGTGGGGGGGTGGTGGTTACCATCCACATCGGGTCGACGCCGAGGAAGTAGGGCGTGCCCCTGTAATTGGCCTTCGGCAGCAGATCGATCTGCTCGGAGCTCGTGGCCGGGTCGAACGAGGACGCGTTGACGAACCAGCGCGTGCCGAATATGTTCATCGGCTTCGAGAAGACGTCGTTGTAGATGAAGCCCGTGTACAACGAGAAGAACCCCATGAGCAGGATGATGTACCTGCCGCCGAAGAATATGTTGAATATCTCGTTCTTGATCCGCTTCTTGACGATCGCCCTCTCGTTGAGGCACAGGTAGGCGCCGAACGCGGCCACGATGACGGCGTGCCCGCAGTCGCCGAACATGACGGCGAACAGGAACGGGAACGTGATGCACGTGTACGGCGTCGGCGACGCCTCCCTGTAGGTCGCGACGCCGTACGAGTCGATCAGCGCCTGGAAGCCGGCCGTGAACCTCGTCGTCCTGTTGAACGTCGGCGGCTGCGTGTTGCCGTGGTGGATTACGTTCAAGAACGACGGGATCGAGCTGCCGCTGGCGGTCTGCAACACCGTACATATTAGACGCCTACTGAACACCACCGACGAAAGTCAGGTTATGCTCAATCCTGCCGTCTACCTAGCACTAACTAAAGTCAGGTTATGTTCGATCATAGCATGTGGTCTTAACTTAACCGGACTTAAATTCCCTCACCGATCCGTCCCTCAACGCCTCCTTGACGCGTTCGATGTCGTTGACGGACAGCCAGCACTCGCCGATGAGGCAACGCCTCGTGACGTCGACATTGAAGCAGTTCAACGTGTGGAATATCGCCTTGGTCTTGGCGCACATGCAGCGCCAACGGCGGAGCTCCCTCGCGACGGCTGCGAGGCAACGGCGACGGTGGTCGAGCGTCTGGTTGAGGACCTGCGGACACAAAGCGGCAAAACTGTAGACTCGTCAAGCGTAGACCGCTCGACAGCTTTTTTCTCCGTTCTCGGCAGAAACGACACGGGCAGCGTCCGCCGTTCTTTCTATCGGTACCGGCTTGGCAACCTTGAGAGACCGTGCGGTAGCACTGCCTGTGCGATTTCGGTCGAACCTTACCAGGTTCAGGTCCTCGAGCCTCGTCCGGACGCCGCGCAGCATGTCCTCCCGCTCCTTGCCCTCGGAGGGGCACGGGTAGAGGGCGGCGTGGAAGCCGGCGCACACCTTCTTGATCCTCGTCTTGAGCTGCTCGCCCTGGAAGAAGGCGGCGAAGACGGTGCGGTGGTGCTCCAGGCCCTGAAAGCGAATCGGCGGTTAGCTACGTCCGTCTGGAACGAGCTCGACGTTACCGTCGCCGGGTCCTCGAGCGGCTCGTTGATCTCGGCTCTGCGCAGGAACACGTTCCCACGGGATATGCGCCACAGCATCCGTTCGAAGGCCGGGACGCGTTCCCTGTCGACGACCCCAGCGACGAACCTACGAACGGTACCAAATCAGCCGGAATCCTTCGGCGCTCTTATTTTTAGTGTATGCCTTACCCGAGCCTGCCGCGGGCGATCCCGCCGGCGCCCTCCTCGGGCGGCAGGATCTTCTCGCCGCTGCCGCCGACGTCGGCCTCGCCCGCCCAACGTTCGGCGTCGCGCTCATCGAAGAACGCCCTGGTCTTCTCTAACACGTGACGGAGCTCCGTCAGCTCCAAGTAGTTCGACTTGAGGTTCACCGCGCTGTCGGAGAGCTCGCGGATGTCCCCCTCGGTCTTCTCGAGGTGGGCCTGCCCAAGAAGAGATACCGTAGCTAATTTCGAGGTTATGTTCGAGTCGATCACCATGTTGTCGAACTTCTGTATACATCACACGAGCACGGAACACAAAATTACGCTGGATTTTGTCGGAAAAACTGTAAATTCTCATTTCTTCCTGCAAAATGTAGCGAAGAAAAGTCGACAGCTTATCGCTTTTTCTCGTCTTAAGGTAATTTTGTACCGATATGTAAATATTTACTACAAAAACAACTTTTCGTGTTCCATGATCCCTACGTCAAGTTCGTGATGTAAACAAAAGGCGTTACAAGGCAGGGTGCAATATTTCAGCACAATAACTACCGCGATAAGAGTATTACTTCAGGTAATGACGTATTTTTAAGGTTAGCACCGCTCACCTCGAGGTCGATGATCTCCCTCGGGTTGGGGGCCCTCGGCGTCTCCTCGTCGGGCGGCGGCAGCTCGACGCCCCCCTCGCGCTTCAGCTCGGCCTCGACGTACCGCAGGCGTCGCTCCATCTCGTCGCAGCGCCTCACCTCGGTGACGTACTTCCTCTGGAAGGCGTTCACGTTCTCGTTCAGCTGCAAACGATCGGGATTAAGCGGGAGGAGTCGCGTGGGGGGGCGCGCGCGTTCGACTTACGTCCCTGAACTGCACGCTGCCGAGCTCGCCGAGCTCCGAGACGGCGAAGTAGGCGGCCTCGGGCTGGATGAAGAGCTGCGCGAGGCACATCTCCTCGCTCCTGAAGGGGCCCATCTCGGCGGGTGATGTAGTATCTGGAGAGCGAAAAGGGGGGATAACTTGAAGTTTCTACAGGGAAGTTATCACAAGAAAATTCGTTTATAAGGGAAGAGGTGATTACGACTACGACAAGGATTCTAAACTGAAACTCTCGGGATGCATATGAGCAACCTGGATACAAATCACTGCATGATGGGTATAGGGTACGGTCTGCCATTAAAAGCATTCTAAGGACTATCCGGATAATGTGATGACATCGTCCATGACTTAGAGCAATCTATCCAGAAATTACCACAAGGCTCTTCAAGCAAAAGTGACACAATTGCCTCTAAAGTTTAATTAATCGCAACATAAGTAATCGTGTTTTCCAAAAGCAAGGGTTAAATGTAGTTAACGCAAGTACCGCTCTGCTTAAGTAACTTTTCGCGAGGTCAAAAGGTCAAACGGTCACTCTACGTTCAAAACTTTTGCGCCTTCTCTGGAAAAAACCTGTGATTATCCCGGACACACCCTGTATGAAGGTCGCGCCGCGCACGCGCAACCGACAATCCGAGCGCGTGATTTATCAAATCACGAGATCTACGCCGATAACGAAATCAATTAGACGACTGATAAGGAGAGATTGTCCCCGATTTAATCGACTACGTAATTAGTCGCTTAATCGACTATTCCAGTCGTTGAATTAATAATTAATGACGTAAAAGTCCGGCGACGACGCACCGAGGGGATGCACGACCCCTTCGACCAATCAGGACGCCCCGGACGTTTTTCGAAATTTCGACTGTCGGTGGTGACACTTACCGCAGTAGAAAATATGTAAAACACACGTCTGATGTTAATTACGTTAATTAGGACCGCAGGTAATTAGTTAATCGATTGACGTACTGACGCGACCGCACCGCACGACTCACCTTCACACACTGAAGTAGATAGCGCGAGTAGATTGATAATTAAAATGGTGGCGGTCACGTGACGGAGGTCACGTGGTGTTATTGTTTTATTACGCACCGCCGAAGTATGTCAGGGCGATTACGATTAATTACAGTTAAAGGGGGGACGACGGTCGGCGGCGTTGCCGGAACGCGGCCGACTTCGCTCCGGACGCGACCAATGGGAGCCCTCCGTCGACGCACAGGACACGGAACGATCTCGCGTCCCGTGTCATCGCGATTTCCCGTCCCGTGCCGTCGAGACGTACCGTCACGTCCGCCCGACGAGCGAACCCCTTCGATCGATAAAGTGTCCCCCCCCGTAGGTGCGCGCGTACGTGTGATGTAAACCCGGACGCGTCCCGGCGACAGGTGAAATCGGTCCCCCACCCAGTGCGCCCCCCGCGAGCGCAGCCCCCACGGCCGGAGCCGGCGCGCGCGCGCGTCGGCCATGTTGAGTTTCTGATCGGAGCGGCGGCGCCCCCCCCCCCCCCTCTAAGGCTCGACGATGAGCAGCTCGACGGGCCTATCGAAGCTCAAGAAGAAGCACTTCCGCGTCAAGCACCAGAAGGTGAAGCTGTTCAGGGCGAACGAGCCGTTCCTCTCGGTGCTCATGTGGGGCATCAATCACACGGTGAGTGCCGGAGCGATCCGGGGTAGGTGAGGGAAACGAATGGGAAGATGATGACCGGGGACGAGGAATTGCCCATGGGGGTAGTTAGGGGATGACTCACCGCGGCGAGATAACGACGGATCTACCGTCTCCACGGGACTAAGCGGTTTAACATAGTAAGGACCTTAAGGGCCCAGTAAGGCCTGTGATATCGATAAGGCAGCCACCACAGGAGTTCGTCCCCATAGTGTAGGACAGCAGGCCTGTTCCATGGTCCTCATCCCCTTAAGACACTTGTACATGTCTCTTATCGAGTCGTCAGGCCCGTAAGATGAATTGCTTCGGATAATTACTTAACTTATGACGGTACTTTGATGGTCGTGTCTGGCACATCCTCGATGGACGCTTTAATATCAATAATTTGTAATCGTTAATCTCGTTATCATAGGTCTTTAGTCGATAGATGCAGGACTAACTGATCGTTCTCTTCCAGATTAACGAACTAATGCACGTGACGATCCCCGTGATGCTATTGCCGGACGATTTCCGGGCTTACTCCAAGATTAAGATCGATAATCACCTCTTTAATAAGTGAGTAAACGCTCGATAACACCTCTATCGCTCTTATTGCACTAATTACCGTCGTAATCGGCAGGGAGAACATGCCGTCTCACTTCAAGGTGAAGGAGTACTGCCCGATGGTGTTCCGGAACATCCGGGAGAGGTTCGGCATCGACGACCTCGACTACAAGGAGTCCCTCACGAGGTAATGGATCGCGGTGCTCGAGTGGCGCTTGAGTCGATCGATCGGTTTTCAGGTCGCAGCCGCTGCCGGACGACTCCTCGGGGAAGAGCGGCGCCAAGTTCTACCTCAGCTACGACAAGATCTTCATCATCAAGACGCTCACGTCCGAGGAGGTCGAGCGGATGCATTCGTTCCTCAAGCACTACCACCCGGTAAATCCGATCCTTATTAGAAAGCTGACGTAACCTCACTTTCGTTGTTCGCTCGTAGTATATCGTCGAGAGGCACGGCAAGACGCTGCTGCCGCAGTACCTCGGCATGTACCGTCTGACCGTCGACAACGCCGAGCACTACATCGTCGTCAGCAGGAACGTGTTCTCGAACCACCTGAGCACGCACAGGAAGTTCGACCTGAAGGGCTCGACCGTCGACAGGGAGGCGTCGGAGAAGGAGCGCGAGAAGGAGTTGCCTACGTTGAAGGACAACGATTTCGTCAACGAACAGATGAAGGTGAGCTGGACGGTTTGTAGTGGAGTATGTGAGTCACGGTCGCCGTGCCGTAGGTTTACATCGGCGAGGAGGCCAAGCAGAAGCTGATGGAGACGCTGACCGCCGACGTCGACTTCCTGACGAAGCTGCACCTGATGGACTACAGCCTCTTGTTAGGTAACGTACGGTCCAGTCGAAACGCGACCTTTCTCTAGGCGGTTTCGAAGATGACTGACTTTATTTTTCCGGTGTCCCCTCCAGGTATCCACGAGGTGGAGAGGGGCGAGCAGGAGCTGCAGCGGGAGCGCGAGCTCGAGGCCGAGAACCCCCCGGGCGACTCCGACGAGAGCGAGAGCGGCTCCGGCGGGTTGGACGGCGGCGGCGGCGGCGGCGGCGGCGTCGGCTGCCGCCCGGGCGGCTTCGGCATGGGCGGCGGCAGCTTCACGACGCCGCCCGACTCGCCGAACGCCGTCGCGCAGTTCCTGCGCGAGCACAGCCTCCAGTACGAAGGTAAATTCTCCAAAATTTACCAGTATATTAACACGTTGACAGGTAAGGAGGGAGAGGGCGGTAGTGGTAGTGGCGGTGGTGGTGGGGGTAGTGATTAGATGCGGGACGTACGGGTGATGATGGCGCCCTCTCGCGCTCGTTAGTCGCCACTTTAAGTGTTCCGTGCCTGTTTGATGAAAGTGGTTATAACGTGAAGATTTGGGAGCTTTTAGGGGGGGCGCCACCGTCGCTCATCGCTTTCATGTCTATTTCTCCATACGAGAAACATTACAAGAGGCCTATAGAGTTGTTTATCCTTTTCCTGTCGTAATAGACCGTAAAAACATGGAGCTAGTGGCGCCCCCCTCTTGTTCAGTAGTGTGTCGTATCGGCATGTATGAGTAGCTCATCGGCGTGGCGCCACCATCGCCCGTATCCCCGGTTGTTTATCCTTCGCCGGCAGTGTCCGTAACCCGGTATCGTTCTTCCAGGCGGGATCATCCCGGAGCTGGACATCTACGCGATCCCGAGCTGCGAGTCGGCGCCCGTGAAGGAGATCTACTTCATAGCGATAATAGACGTGCTGACGCACTACGGCGTCAAGAAGCAGGCGGCGAAGGCCGCGAAGACGGTCAAGTACGGCTCGAACGTCGACGGGATAAGCACGTGCGACCCGGAGCAGTACGGCAGGAGGTTCCTGGACTTCATATCGAAGGCGATCGAGTAGGGGCGGGAAGTGAGAGGTTTTTGTCTTTTTCTAATTTACTCTATCGAAAGGGGCCGGGGGGCTCGGGACGGTCCGGGTCTCGGGTCTTAGGCCCGAGGGGGGTGAAGTGGTTTCAGAGTAGTTCGGTAGACGTGAGGCCCGGCACCTTCTAGGGTCTCGGCGTGAAGTGAAGTGAGGTTAGGGTTACTTTTGGGTTTCAGAGTCTCGAGCCCCTCTTATGGATTGTTCGATTGTTTCGAGGAGTGTCTATAGGTTTATTAGGTTTTTTTGTAATATTTTTTATTTTCCTCTAGTCTTTCCTGTGGCGATACACGCGTACAGTCGTTTAATAATAACAATAATAATAATAATTACTTGCTTTAACGGTAATAATAATGATTATTATTAGTAATAATAATAGTTGATTTCATAATATGATATCTCTTAAGAGTTTTATTACAAAGTGTTTTTTAAAACAATACCTGTAATTGTAAATAAATATCGATTATTGTATTATTGGGTACACGGAACTCGTCATGTATTAAGTTTTTCCCCTTATTTTTATGATTTTGTTATATCGACTACCGATTAATATTATTTTCCTCGCATTGAATATACGTTTTTGGTTTCAAAACCGTGCGATTTCTCTTTTTCCAGCGCGCCGTCTAGCGGCCGAATCCTGCAATCGCGACACTGACCGGGGATCCCTCGTGCGCCACGCGAGAGGTACGCACCAGCGCCATCTCTCGACCGGTAGAAATTCACCGGCGACGGTTACAGATTCCTACTAGAGGGCGAGAGGCGGTCGCGAGATGTACAGGGCGTTGCAGTGCTCCGGGACGCGGACGTTTCAGGTAGGATTACTTTCGTTTATTTCAACTGCGGTAAGTTTGCTGGCGTTTTCGGTCGATCGAACCGTTAGTTTTCTTGTATTGACGCGCTTTAGTTTTGCGGCTCGATTGTAAGATGGCGCCACCGAGATGGTATGGATAATTGTGTCGTTTACAGTGTTGCCGCTGCCTATACTTTTTTTTTTTGAGAAAAACCCGTGGTACTTTCCAGTTCCTCATGATTTTTTTTTTGCACTCTTACTCAAATTATCGACGAACAGTAAGCTAATCCTCAAATTACACTCAAAATTTTGAGGTTATGGGAAGGTTTAAGAGTCTGAATATTTCGTTAACTGTATTGCGGCCGAGTTAAGTCTAATCTAGATCAAATTGCACTTAATCGAGTTGCTTAAAGAACAGTCGTGTTTACGCGGCGGTTGCGATTAGTCTTGCTCGTTAATATCCGGTCATCCTGACGCAACCATTACTTAAGTCTAATCAACATCGTTAATATGCAAAGGTACTTACCTAACCTTTACGTCTAATCTAGCTCGTTAACTTTAAGCCATCCTTACGTTACGTTAATCCGGTTCGTTAATAGACAGTCGTGTAATGGTCATTGTCCTATATATAATCAAGCTCGTTAAATTGTAACCGTCTTTACGTAACCGTTACGTATTATCTAGCTCGTTAAACTAGTCGGTATCTTCGCTGGTACAGCGCTACACCGGCAACACTGTTCGGTGTCAAAATGAGGAAGTCCTAGTGCTGCCCTTTCGCCCTCTGTTGGCCGATAGCGGAAGTGATCGCCTAGCGGTGCGGTTTCCTGCAGGGGAACGGCGCCGCTTCGCGGACGAACCGCGAAGCTTCGACGCTTCCGCCATTTTTACGTCGCGTCGGTAAAGTAGGAGACGTGGGAGTTTCACTTTCGAGTTTGAAAGTTTCGCGGGGGGGTCGGAGCTTGCCGCCCTCGTAAATAACGCGATTAGGGCGGGGGGCGGCGGTGAGCGGGGCCGGGTCGAGCGCCTGCGGCCGGACCGATAACGGGATTACGGTGAGTTACGGCCGTTACTCACGGTCGGGACGTGGGTAACGCGACCGTCCCGCCTCCCGCGGCCGGAATAATCGGCGATACGTACGCGTAAGTACGACAACAACGCGGCATCTTTTCGTGTGTGCGGCGGGAGAAAACTCTCTCTCTCTCTCTCTCCGCGGTATGCGCTCCATCTTCCCCATGGGCGGAGCGAGGCGCGCGCGGCGTTGCCGGCGCGCCAGCTCGCGCGGCCGAAAGTAACGTTAAGTAATTTTTGTCAATGGCGGGTTTCGTTGGGTTTGCGGGAAAACGGTCGCCGCGCCCTATCCGCCGTCGCGAATTTCTCAAAACGCCCAATTCGATTCGCCGGAAGAGTAAAAGTACCGACGTTCGCGTGTTTTCTGTTCGATCCGGCAACGCCGCGCCGTCCGCGGGACTTTTCCCGCAGACATCGGAACGCCGGAATAATTCCGTTTCAGTATCAGTCCGGCCGTCTCGCAGATCGGACGTGCGCGCGCACCTCCTCTCCCTCTCGCGTTATACGTGTGTGTGTGTGTGTTTGTGTCCGTTCCCGTATTCGCGATTCCCGTGCGTATCCCGTCTCTTCCCCTCTCGCGTCCTGCGGCCGTCGTCTCCCCCTTTTCTCCCGGAATTTCCCGGCTATGCTGGGAGACTGAGAGCGGGACGGTGCGCGTGTTTGTGCGTGCGCGCGTGCGCGCGTTCGTGCGCCCAGATTCCCCCCGCCGGCCCGGGGCCCCGAGCGGCGCCCGGCATGGAGTGACGGGGCCCCTGCGTGGGTGATCGTCCCGACAAGGTAAGGATTCCCGTTTTTCCCACGGGAAATTCCCCCGAACGGGAGACCGTGTATACCGCCATCTAGTGCAGCTCCGCCGGGACTAGTCTGTCGTTGATTTTCCGGGGGTGTGCGCGGACGACGATCGCGCACGCGTCGCTTAACGACGCCATCTATCGGCGGGTCCCGGGACGCACTAGGTGACTTTAGGTTTTTTGAAATGCAAGGGAAAATGCGTATCCCTATAAATTCTATATAATTTGATATCTAGAAGATTTTTGATTCAATCTAAAATTCATAAATCTGGAATTTCAACGAAATTTAGAAAATTTGTGGTGAACTAATGGGGAAAAAACGAGGCTCGAACGGATCTCTCGAATTTTCGGGAGGTGCGCGTACGACGACTGCGCACGCGTCGCTTATCGACGCCATCTATCGGCATGTCCGGTTGATTTCGGGTCGCACTAGGTGACCTTAGAAGGTTTTTTGAAATGCGAGGAAAAATCCGTATTTCTATAAATTCTATATAATCTGATATCTAGAAGGTTTTTTAATTTTGAAACATTTGATTGAATCTAAAATTCAAGAATCTAGAGATTTCAGCGAAATTTACAATGAACTAATGGGAAGGGGGGGGGGAATTTTCGAGAGGTGCGCGTGCGACGAGTGCGCACGCGTCGCTTATCGACGCCATCTATCGGCATGTCCGGTTGATTTCGGGTCGCACTAGGTGACCTTAGAAGGTTTTTTGAAATGCGAGGAAAAATCCGTATTTCTATAAATTCTATATAATCTGATATCTAGAAGGTTTTTTAATTTTGAAACATTTGATTGAATCTAAAATTCAAGAATCTAGAGATTTCAGCGAAATTTACAATGAACTAATGGGATGGCGGGGGGGGAAGTGTGGAGAGGTGCGCGTGCGACAAGTGCGCACGCGTCGCTTATCGACGCCATTTATCGGCAGATCCGGTTGATTTCGGGTTGTCCTAGGTGACCCTAGAAAGTTTTTTGAAATGCGAGGAAAAATCCGTATTTCTATAGATTCTGTATAATCTGATATCTAGAAGGTTTTTTAATTTCGAAACATTTGATTGAATCCAAAATTCAAGAATCTAGAGATTTCAGCGAAATTTACAACGAACTAATGGAGAGAAATTTTCGAGAGGTGCGCGTGCGGCGAGCGCGCACGCGTCGCTTAACGCCGCCATTTTCGTGCCGATTTCATTAATTTCCCCTTCTTCTCGTCGCAGGCGATGGCGAACGTCGTGGCGTTCGCGACGGCGCTCGCGTTCGCGTGCGCGTGCGCGCGCGCGACCGCGAACGAGAGCTTCCTGAAGATGTTCGAGAACGTGCGCACGCCGAGCGACCCGTGCTACGACGACGAGCGGCCGCGGCGCTGCATCCCGGACTTCGTGAACGCCGCGTTCGGCGTCCACGTGAAGGCGTCGTCGACGTGCGGCGTCCGCGGGCCGACGTTCTTCTGCGAGCCGCCGGCGCAGGCGCAGACGCAGCAGCAGCACCAGCAGGACTACCACCGGCCCGTGTGCCACCCGTGCGACGACAGGCAGCACAGGTGAGGGCGGGCGCCGTAGAACCGGAAAATAGTGACTTTTGGAAAATCACTATTTTTGAAAAAAATGAGCTTAACAGTATGGAACGTCAATAGGAAATTTAAAAAAGGAGCGAGGTTTCTTCCTCTTCAAAAATTGCTCAAAAATTAGATTTAAGTCGTGGCGATTTTTTTCTCGAAAAGAGCCCTAAAATTGAATTTTGAAAATTTCAGTTACGAGAAAAAACGGAAACTTTTCACACCTAATGTACGAGAATTTAAAAAAATAACAGTTACCTTCTGAAATGAGTTTTTTCAAAAAAGAAAATCGCCATTTATTTCGAAAAAATAGTGAATTTAAATTTGGTAACGTAATTAAAAAGCAGTGATTTTTTGGAATCTAGAAAAAAACCGTTTTGCTAAAACGAAAATTAAAAGTTGCTTGCTAAAATATAAGAATATTCCAAAAAATCACGGTAATTTCAAAAATCACTATAGTGATATGTATAAGTTAAGTTCTTAGGGAATTCTCGAGAGTAAAGCGCCCTTTAGGACGATTTTGGAAAAAGTTTCGAATGAAATTTACTAAGTTTGGACTAAATCGCTAGAGCCGTTTAGGGAAAAATCGAAAAAAATTAGTCTCAAGAGTAAAACGTCTTGTAAGACGATTTTGGAAAAACGATTCAAATAGAAGTTGTAGGAATTAGAGAGCTAAGTGAATATACGAACTTTGGAATAAATCGCTAGAGCCATTTAGGGGAAGGTCGAGAAAAATTAAATGTTGTCAAGAGTAAAGCGCCTTTCAGAGCGATTTTGGAAAGAAACGTTTTAAATGAAAGTTATAGGTATTAGCGAGTTACGTCAATGTACGAAGTTTCGAATAAATCGTTAGAGCCGTTTAGGAAAAAATCGAGAAAAATTAAAATTTCTCACGAGTACAGCGCCCTTTAGGCTGATTTTAGAAAAGGATGTTTCAAATAAAAGTAATAGGAATTAAAGAGATACGTTAATGTACGAAGTTTGGAATAAATCGTTAGAGCCGTTTAGGAGAACATCGAGAAAAATTAAAATTTCTCAAGAGTATAGCGCCTTTTAGGACGATTTTAGAAAAAAAGTATTTCGAATGAAAGTTGTAGGTATTAGAGAGCTAAGTCAACATGTGAAGTTTGGAGTAAATCGTTAGAGCCATTTAGGGGAAAATCGAGAAAAATTAAAATTTCTCACGAGTAAAGCGCCCTTTAGGCTGATTTTGGAAAAATATGTTTCAAATAAAAGTTATAGGAATTAAAAAGGTACGTTAATGTACGAAGTTTGGAATAAATCGTTAGAGCCGTTTAAGAGAAAATCGAGAAAAAGTAAAATTTCTCACGAGTACAGCGCCCTTTAGGCTGATTTTAGAAAAAGATGTTTCAAATAAAAGTTGTAGGAATTAAAGGCGTACGTTAATGTACGAAGTTTGGAATAAATCGTTAGAGCCGTTTAGGAGAAAATCGAGAAAAATTAAAATTTCTCACGAGTACAGCGCCCTTTAGGACAATTTTAGAAAAAAGTATTTCGAATGAAAGTTGTAGGTATTAGAGAGCTAAGTTAACGTATGAAATTTGGGGTAAATCGTTAGAGCCATTTAGGGGAAAATCGAGAAAAATTAAAATTTCTCACGAGTAAAGCGCCCTTTAGGCTGATTTTGGAAAAATATGTTTCAAATAAAAGTTATAGGAATTAAAAAGGTACGTTAATGTACGAAGTTTGGAATAAATCGTTAGAGCCGTTTAAGAGAAAATCGAGAAAAAGTAAAATTTCTCACGAGTACAGCGCCCTTTAGGCTGATTTTAGAAAAAGATGTTTCAAATAAAAGTTGTAGGAATTAAAGGCGTACGTTAATGTACGAAGTTTCGAATAAATCGTTAGAGCCGTTTAGGAGAAAATCGAGAAAAATTAAAATTTCTCAAGAGTATAGCGTCTTTTTGGACGATTTTAGAAAAAAAATATTTCGAACGAAAGTTGTAGGTATTAGAGAGCTAAGTCAACGTGTGGAGTTTGGAGTAAATCGTTAGAGCCGTTTAGGAGAAAATCGAAAAAAACTAAAAATTCTCACGAGTAAAGCGCCCTTTAGGCTGATTTTGGAAAAATATGTTTCAAATAAAAGTTATAGGAATTAAAAAGGTACGTTAATGTACGAAGTTTGGAATAAATCGTTAGAGCCGTTTAAGAGAAAATCGAGAAAAAGTAAAATTTCTCACGAGTACAGCGCCCTTTAGGCTGATTTTAGAAAAGGATGTTTCAAATAAAAGTTATAGGAATTAAAGAGATACGTTAATGTACGAAGTTTGGAATAAATCGTTAGAGCCGTTTAGGAGAACATCGAGAAAAATTAAAATTTCTCAAGAGTATAGCGCCTTTTAGGACGATTTTAGAAAAAAGTATTTCGAATGAAAGTTGTAGGTATTAGAGAGCTAAGTCAACATGTGAAGTTTGGAGTAAATCGTTAGAGCCATTTAGGGGAAAATCGAGAAAAATTAAAATTTCTCACGAGTAAAGCGCCCTTTAGGCTGATTTTGGAAAAATATGTTTCAAATAAAAGTTATAGGAATTAAAAAGGTACGTTAATGTACGAAGTTTGGAATAAATCGTTAGAGCCGTTTAAGAGAAAATCGAGAAAAAGTAAAATTTCTCACGAGTACAGCGCCCTTTAGGCTGATTTTAGAAAAAGATGTTTCAAATAAAAGTTGTAGGAATTAAAGGCGTACGTTAATGTACGAAGTTTCGAATAAATCGTTAGAGCCGTTTAGGAGAAAATCGAGAAAAATTAAAATTTCTCAAGAGTATAGCGTCTTTTTGGACGATTTTAGAAAAAAAATATTTCGAACGAAAGTTGTAGGTATTAGAGAGCTAAGTCAACGTGTGGAGTTTGGAGTAAATCGTTAGAGCCGTTTAGGAGAAAATCGAAAAAAACTAAAAATTCTCAAGCGCCCTATAGGGCTCGCCTAGTAGAGCGAAGGCGAAGGACCTTTTTCCGGGGGGCGTTCTGGTGTAAAAATCACCGTAGGGACGTATTTCCACAGTGAAAACCCTCTCCCCGTCCGCAGGTACCCGTCGTCGCACCTGACCGACCTCAACAACCCGAACAACGTGACGTGCTGGCGCTCGGAGCCCCTGCAGCCGGTGACGTCGATGAGCGCGCCGCCCGACAACGTGACGCTCACGCTGAGCCTCGGCAAGAAGTACGAGCTGACGTACGTGAGCCTCGTCTTCTGCCCGTCGACGCCGAAGCCGGACTCGATCGCGATCTACAAGAGCACCGACTACGGCAAGACCTGGCAGCCGTTCCAGTTCTACTCGAGCCAGTGCAGGCGCGTCTACGGCCGCCCGAACCGGGCGACGATCACCAAGTCGAACGAGCAGGAGGCGCGCTGCACGGACGCGCACCGCTACACGGGCGGCGCCGACGGCTACCCGCTCAGCCGGGCGTCGAGGGTCGCCTTCAGCACGCTCGAGGGGCGGCCGAGCGCGCTCGACTTCGACAACAGCCCGATACTGCAGGACTGGGTGACGGCGACCGACGTGCGCGTCGTCTTCAACAGGCTGCACATGCCGCCGGCCGACGAGCCGCCTCGCGCCGAGGCGCCCGCCTCGCCCGCCCTCGACGACGACGAGAAGCGGCTCCAGGCGCTCGACGAGGACCCTGACGACCCGGACGACGACGACGAGGAGGAGGAGGAGCCCTCGGTGCGGCTCGTCAACGAGATGCAGGTCGAGGAGGACGCCGACCCCGCCGCCCCGCCTCGCGGCGAGGCGGTCGCGACGGCCGCGCCGCGCGGCGCCTCGTCGCCGTTCCCCTCGGTCACGCCGCAGTACGCCGTCGCCGACTTCTCGGTCGGCGGCCGGTGCAAGTGCAACGGGCACGCGAGCCGCTGCGTGAGGGGGCGCGACGGGCAGCTCGCGTGCGACTGCAGGCACAACACGGCCGGCAGGGACTGCGAGCGCTGCAAGCCGTTCCACTTCGACAGGCCGTGGGGCAGGGCGACGGCGCGCGACGCGAACGAGTGCAAGGGTGAGTCGCGCCTCCGTTCTCATATCGTTCTATGTATGATGTGTTGCCTATACCATCGGGGCTTAATAGAGGCCGGGACGCCTTCCCTCGGCCGATCGCGGGGCTACATTACTTCGTATCAGAATTATTCCGTGCCGTCGTCGATTCGGCCATCTTGTTACGTCGGATCTGACAGTCTGAACGGCGAAAATTCCATTGAAATCCGACAAGGATTAAGGAAGTTAGAATTCAAGATGGCTGCCGCCGTCGTTGAATCGACCATCTTGTCACATCGGCGCTATTAGAGTGAATGGCGGAAATCGCATCGAAATCGGACAAAGATTACGCGAGTTAGGGCTCAAGATGGCGTCACCGTCGCCGAAACAAAATGGCGATCTATGATGATTGTAACGTAGTAAGATTTTCGATTTCTAGGTTTGACAACATGGTAAAAAAAATTGTAGCAAAGTTCGAGATGTCCAATCGGAAAATGGCGAATTCAAAATGGCCGCTCTCGAAAATCATGCGTGAATTCGTTATTTCATCAACGGCGTCATTTCAATGCAGAAAATGGCGCCACTTCCGTCCGAGACATACTAAACGACCGCGCAAGTTACGACGCGCAACCTTCTTATTATACCGACGTCGCCATTTTGTTTTCCGCGGCGGTGCAAATATTCGCTAGTAAAGAAATGGCAAAGGTATTTAATGAGTTATAATCAACTTCGTGAATTCAAGATGGCTGCGGTTCGATTACCCTCTAAATCGCCGTATTGCCGACGCCGCCATTTTGTTGGACGACATGGCGCAGTTTCTGCGGGGAACAAAATGGCACCGTATTTACCTAATTAAATATCGTAATATGTCTCATAAACAGTTCGGTAGAACCAATGTAATGCTCACATTAAAATTCGACGGACCTTGTGAACTATCGAATTTAGTCAGACATGCGCAGTTATGTCTAATCATAGTGCTTTTAAGTTGCTAACCATCCATTTAAGCCATTGGTTCATAGAGGACTTTTTTTTGCCCACTTTCACGTTTACAACGAAACCCATGCGCAGACCGAAACGATGAGCAATAGGCATGCGCAGTGGCGACCGTCGACGTCGTCACTTGTGCGCAGAAGTACGACCGCGAACCGCAGGTCCGTCACGTTATTTTCGTGGTCAATTCGATGATGTTGGTTCCGATGACGGCGCCACCTGCGCGTGGGTATCGTAAGCTCGTGGTTTTGCCACGTATGCGACGCGTTTTCGACGTGACTGCTCGTCGCCATCAATCACGGCCCCGGCGACGTGTCGGTATTGTCGAAAAAAAAAACGTGACGCTCTTTTTCCGGGCCCCGTGGAACTTTTCGCCGCTTTTACAATTCCATTCTATACTTTTCTATTTATTTCTCTCTCTCTCGCTCGAGGCGGGAATGATTTACGTACGGCTGACATTTTTTTCAAAAAGCCATTATAACGTTACGTGTCCGTCACGTCCTATTGAAATTTATGTCCTTTGTTAAATAATAAATGCGCCTCCCTCTCTCTCTCTCTCATTTTAGTTCGCCGGAATGTCGTTTTTATTTTTATGGGAACGAGGATTTCTGGTACACGAGTGTATTTTTCTTTGTCGAATATTATGAACACGTGTCGCGTCGATCGTCGATCCATCGAGGAAAATACTCACAAATCCGCCATTTTGAATTATCGCTTCTTTTTGCCGCCATTTTGAATCATCGGTTCCGCCATCTTCCCTTCCGTGATATTCTCAAATCGACCTAATTAATTTCGTTCCCGCCATTTTGAATCGCCATCTTGTTATAATTCGTACCTCGTCCGACCTGTCCTCAAATAATTGTTCCGTCTCTTCTGTCATGTCTCTTCAAAACCCCGCCATTTTGTTTCTGGCCCTTTGTTTAAGATGGCTATTCTAATCGGAAACCTCGAAGTAAGTAAAATTTTTCCGCCATTTTAATCTACGAATTACAACATAAAAAAGGTTTCCGCCATTTTGAATTATCCTTTCGGCCATCTTCTCGTCACGTTATAAATTAACTCTCGTCCGACGTTATCTCAATTGTACTATTATGTTTGCCGCCATTTTGAATGAACGTTTCCGCCATCTTACCTTCACGTTGGCCTTGAATGACGAGATCATAAACAGTTGTTTAAAATGGCGACTCGTTTCACCGAAATATTTCCTCTTGGGTCGACTCGAGATAGTTCAAACCTCAAGAAAGATAATTTCCGCCATTTTGATGTGTCATTTCAATTGCCGCCATTTTGAATCCCCTACCATAATGCTATTCGATCCCTCTTATGACGACTTATGAAAACGGTACGTTGTTCCCGCTATGTTAGATTTTCGTGAAATTCCGCCATCTTGTTTCTGGTGATTTGTTCAAAATGGCTACTCAAATTGGGAACCCTCGAAATAGACTCGACGTTTCTCCCGCCAGTATAATGAACGAATTATAAAAAAAAATCGTCCATTTTGAATTGTACTTTCGGCCATCTTCTCGCCACGAAATAGACTCTAGTCCTACGTAACCTTAAAAAGTATTGTTCCTGTCGTCATTTTAATTTTTGGCAATTTAAATAGTTTTACCGAAATCCACATTTCATTAGTATGGAAGATTTAAAGAGGTCGTCGGCCATTTTGTCTGGCTCGCCCGGACACTTTCCGATCTCAAAATGGCGACAAGGGCACGATGCGCAAAGTTTATTATCGCAACTGACGTCATTTTAACGAGGGGCGTAAGAATTCAAAATGGAGGCGCCTCGTCGAAAACAAAATGGCGTGGAGATTTTGAATGGAGTAGAAATTACGGCGAGGGATGTTGACGAGTTTTGGGATCCAAAATGGCCGCTTTTGAGGAGTTGCCGGAAACAAAATGGCGGAAAGCGAGGGATCCAAAAATCTTGCGTCGTAACGCGAGTGATAATCAGCTCGTGACCTCGAGCGGCTCGATTTTAACACGCTTACTTCGCAACACGGGCAGGCAGGCGTTCACTTATTTATTTATTAACGATAATGATGAACCGGTAACGTCTTCTGGTAATGAAACGTTAACGTTTTTCCTCCGTCGACGTTCTCTTCGAGCGACAATGCCGCCATTGTCGCCCCCCCTCCCCCCCCCCTCTCCGCCGCCGATTTGTTAACGTGTCGAAAACGCGCCCGATGGAAAGCTAATCGGCCAATTTGCCACGCTTTACACACCGCATGTAGGTCGGGCGGCTACGATAAACGACGTAGAGGAAGTCGAGGAGTCGTTTCCGCCATCTTGAATCGTCGTTCCTTCAGTCCTATCGTCGATGAGGAAATATCTCGCCACCGCCATTTTGAATTGTCGTTATTGACGTCGGATGTTCCCACTAGGCTCGCCCTTCGCGTTACCTAACTTCGAAAATCGTTTCCGCCATTTTGAATCGTCGCTCCTTCATCACTATAGTCGCTATATACGTTTTCGCCATTTTGTATTGTCGTTATTGCCGTGACGAATTGTCCGCCGTCTTCTTACTATGCACGCCCGTCGCGTTACTTAACCTCAAATAGCGTTTCCGCCATTTTGAATCGGCGCTCCTTCATCACAACCGTCGCTATAGATATATTCTCGTTTCCGCCATCTTGGATCGTCTTTCCTTCAGTCCTATCGTCGATAAGGAAATATAATCTCGTCATCGCCATTTTGAATTGTCGATATTGACGTGGCGAATTGTCCGCCGTCTACTTAACCTCAAATAGCGTTTCCGCCATTTTGAATCGTCGCTCCTTCATCACAACTGTCGCTATAGATGTATTCTCGTTTCCGCCATCTTGGATCGTCTTTCCTTCAATCCTATCGTCGATAAGGAAATATAATCTCGTCACCGCCATTTTGAATTGTCGATATAGACGTGGCGAATTGTCCGCCGTCTACTTAACCTCAAATAGCGTTTCCGCCATTCTGAATCGTCGCTCCTTCATCACAACCGTCGTTAAAGACGTATTCTCGTTTCCGCCATCTTGAATCGTTTTTCCTAGAGTCCTATCGTCGATAAGGAAATATCTCGTTTCCGCCATTTTGAATTGTCGTTATTGACGTGTCGAATTGTCCGCCATCTTCCTACTACGCACGCCCTTCGCGTTACTTGAGCTCAAAATTCGTTTCCGCCATTTTGAATCGTCGTTCCTTCATCACTAGCGTCGTTAAAGAAGTTTTCGCCGTTTTGAATTGTCGTTATTGCAATGTCGAACTTTCCGCCATCTTCTCACCAGGTTCGCCCGTCCCGTTCCCTTACCTCAAAAATTGTGTTCGCCATTTTGAATCGTTGATTCTTCATCACTATTGTTTTAAAGACGTTCCGCCATTTTGACTCGTCGATATTGGGATGACGAATACTTAACCTCAAAAAGCGTTTCGGCCATTTTGAATCGTCGTTCCTTCATCACTATAGTCGATAGAGACAGTTTCCGCCATCTTGAATCGTTCGGCCTTCCGGTCTGTCGTCGATAAAGAAATATAATGTCGACAAAATGGCCGACGACATTTCGCGCAACTTCAAGAAAACAAAATGGCGGCTGGTGTTTAATCGACAAAATGGCGTCCGTTGGAGTGACTTTTGGTGTTTTTTTAAGCCGTTTTGTAAGTGAGAAGGAAACGGCAGTCGTTACGAAGCCTCATTTCGACCTAACCTCGAAAAGTGGCGGCGTCGAGCCGTCCCGTCGAAAATAGCGACGGATTAGCTCTGCGTGGAAAAATATTTACACGGCGGGCGCTCCTTAACGTCGACGTTAAGGACGTGCGTGCCGAATCGCCCCTACTTTCCGGTTATTTACGGCTGGCTTCGTTTAACATCCCGTGTATCGTCGCGGGAAAAGTGCCCCGTTTAACGTAATTTATTCACGATCTTCTCTCTCTCTCTCTCTTTCGCAGTTTGTTTGTCTAAGCGAGGCGGGAGGTGGAGGGACGTACAACACGAGTCGAGAGAAAGAAATTATTCTTAAAATACACACTCTCTCTCTCTCTCTCTTACGACGTGCGATGCGATAAACGGCGCGCCTGCTGTTTGTTTTCGTTCCGCGGGATTTATTCCCGACCGACGCGAGTGCCGCGCGAAGGGGTTAAGTTCGCGGCCGGCCTCGAGACGGCGCGACGCGCGGAACGCGGGAAACCGCATCGAAATCGGTCGAGGGTTAAGGAAGTTAGAATTCAAGATGGCGGCCACCGTCTCCGAAGCCGCCATCTTAATACACTGGCTCGATCGAACTAAATGGCGAAAACCGCATCGAAATCGGTCGAGGATTAAGGAAGTTAGAATTCAAGATGGCGGCCACCGTCTCCGAGGCCGCCATCTTAATACACTGGCTCTATCAAACTAAATGGCGAAAACCGCATCGAAATCGGTCGAGGAATAAGGAAGTTAGAATTCAAGATGGCGGCCACCATCTCCGAAGCCGCCATCTTAATACACTGGCTCTATCAAACTAAATGGCGAAAACCGCATCGAAATCGGTCGAGGGTTAAGGAAGTTAGAATTCAAGATGGCGGCCACCGTCTCCGAAGCCGCCATCTTAATACACTGGCTCTATCAAACTAAATGGAGAAAACCGCATCGAAATCGGTCGAGGATTAAGGAAGTTAGAATTCAAGATGGCGGCCACCGTCTCCGAAGCCGCCATCTTAATACACTGGCTCTATCAAACTAAATGGCGAAAACCGCATCGAAATCGGTCGAGGGTTAAGGAAGTTAGAATTCAAGATGGCGGCCACCGTCTCCGAAGCCGCCATCTTAATACACTGGCTCGATCGAACTAAATGGCGAAAACCGCATCGAAATCGGTCGAGGGTTAAGGAAGTTAGAATTCAAGATGGCGGCCACCGTCTCCGAAGCCGCCATCTTAATACACTGGCTCTATCGAACTAAATGGCGAAAACCGCATCGAAATCGGTCGAGGATTAAGGAAGTTAGAATTCAAGATGGCGGCCACCGTCTCCGAAGCCGCCATCTTAATACACTGGCTCTATCAAACTAAATGGCGAAAACCGCATCGAAATCGGTCGAGGGTTAAGGAAGTTAGAATTCAAGATGGCGGCCACCGTCTCCGAAGCCGCCATCTTAATACACTGGCTCGATCGAACTAAATGGCGAAAACCGCATCGAAATCGGTCGAGGGTTAAGGAAGTTAGAATTCAAGATGGCGGCCACCGTCTCCGAAGCCGCAATTTTAATATACTGGTTCTATGGAATTGAATGGGGAAAACCGCATCGAAATCGGTCGAGGATTAAGGAAGTTAGAATTCAAGATGGCGGCCACCGTCTCCGAAGCCGCCATCTTAATACACTGGCTCGATCGAACTAAATGGCGAAAACCGCATCGAAATCGGTCGAGGGTTAAGGAAGTTAGAATTCAAGATGGCGGGCACCGTCACCGAAGCCGCCATTTTAATACACTATTGAAATCGGTCAAAAATTAAGGACATTAGAATTCAAGATGGCGGACGCCGACGCCGAACCGGCCATCTTGATGCATCGCCTCTATTGGCCGAAATGGCGAAAACCCTATTGAAATCGGTCAAGGATTGGGGAAGTTAGAATTCGAGATGGCGGCCACCGTCTCCGAATCAGCCATCTTGATGAATTGGCTCTATTATCCAAGATGGCGAAACCCCCATTGCAATCGGTCAATGATTAACGAAGTTAGAATTCAAAATGGCGGACACCGTCGTCGAATCAACCATCTTAGGACGTTGTCTCATAGGTTTGTCTACACCGCCATTTTGTTCTAAAGAGATAACATCACTCTTGCAGATAACAAAATGGCGACGCGTTCTTATAACATAATGTCATAAGGTGAACTTAAAATGGCCTCTTTTGTTAGTACATTTTGAATGTTGTTTGGAGGATTTTTGAAAAAAAAAGTGTTGCGCTCTTTCGAAGATTTATTCACGAATTATAGTCAATATGGAGATTCAAGATGGTCACGGTTGTGACATGCGCAAACTCGCCGGTTTGTTAACGTCGCCATTTTGTTGTAACGACGTCAAAACGTGAGCTTAAAATGGATCGCCGAGGGACGTCCAATCAAACCGCCTCATTTTTTTTTTTGTTTTAATCGGAATAATGATCGTAAGAAGAAGATCCCGTCGATCTAATTGATCTACGACGTACGGCCTCGCGATGATACGACGTCGTAATTTGAATAATCTCGATCTCGGGAGCGTACGCTTCGATGTACGCAACCCTCCTCTTTTTTTTTAATATAAACCGGACCGATCGTTAATTAAAATCGCGATTCGTCCCCACCCCTCCCCACCCCGGGGGGTGACGTGCGTCTTGGATCGCTTCGCCCCCGCCGCCTCCTCCTCCTAGCTTCTTCGAGAGGTGGCGTGAATCTTTTTTAATTGCGTTAATTGCGCATTTACATATGCACGCTCTTAATTAATACCACCTTCTTCTTCTTCTTCTTCTTCTGCTTCTTCTTATTTATTTTTTTCTTTACTTCTGCTTGTCGGACGCTCTGAAGCAATCCGGAATGAAGACGTCTTCGACACGTCCTTCGCAGCTTCTCCTCCTCCTCTTCTTCTTCCTATTCTTCTTCTTCTTCTTCTTTAATCCTTCGGTAAAAGCGAGAGTGCCAATTAATAGTGGACATCCGTACGGCGGGCGTGTCGCTGATCGTCACGGCTCCTGTCCCGGTAGGGATTTCGCCACGACGTACGTCCTACCGACGGTCGTGACGTGACTAAATGGTCGTCGAAGAAACGGTGACGCTTTCCGACCAATCGGGAACGCCGTCGAGTTTGTCACGTGACGATCCGAAACCGACTCGAATCTGAACCGATGAGACGGCGTGACGTGGAAATTGTCACGTGACGATACCGAAGTCGCGCCAATTAGAGAACGCGACGTGCCTCGTAGAATCGCGAAAGTCCCTAGATTTGTCACGTGACGGCCGTAAGGTGACGTCATTGGAGAATCGTGACGTCATTGGAAAGCGTCTAGTAACCAATCACGAACGTTTCCTGGACCGTGACGCTCAACGTGGTGACGTTTTTGCACTTGTCACGTGACGGACGTCACGTGGGCTTCTCCTGGACCAATCACGAGCGTTTTTTGGATTTGTCACGTGACGCGACACGGAGGAAGGCGTCACGTGACGTTTCCGGGCGAGATGGTCGGACGGAACCTGGTCACGTGGTCGAATCGAAACGTCGAAATATACAGGGGCGTCGGAAAATTGTCGCGTTTTTCTCGTATATCAAATTTCACGTTTCGTTCTTTCCTGCGGGCGCACACGCAATCACATAAATACGTTTATAACCCGAGGAAGCAATAAAGAGGTAATGACCACGATCCGCACTTATTCAAGGCTCGAAGAAGAAGAAGCAGAAGAAGAAACGTAGAAGAAGAGTGAAGAAATCGAATAACACTATCTTTCTGTGAGAGAGAGAGAGAGAGAAAGGAGGGTTCGTGCATGGTCTCATGCATGATTTAACATGGCAAAAGGCGGTAGATAGATAGAGAGTGAAGGAGAGAGGGAGGGGGAAGAGAGAGTAGAAGGTAGTGGTTTTGTACATAAACACACACACCTGAGAGTTTCAAAATGTGATCACATACTTTGGAGGTTTTTACGTAAGCCGTTTAGATGTTATCTGAGCCGGTGCGGCGTCGCGAAATTTCCAAAAAATATTTCCGCCGCGTAGTTTCCATCATTTTATTCCGTCATTTACGCAATCCTAATGATGACACCCTCGTCGTGTCGTCATTTTGTTTTTCAGAACTTCAATTTATCTCATTTTTCCTTTTATTATCTAGTCACGTTTTTACGCCGCCATTTTATTTTTCCGCCGCCATTTTGTAACTCGCGTCATTTTATCACCACTGCAGCGTTAGTTCCAAATTGATTTTCCATCCTTTTTTTCATTTTCTCATCCATTTTATTCCGTCATTTATGCACACGTAATGATGACATTGTCGTCAAGTCACCATTTTGTTTTTCAGAACATCAGTTTATCTAATTTTTCATTTTATTGTCCAGTGACGTTTTTATACCGCAATTTTATTTACCGCCGCCATTTTGTAACTCACGCCATTTTATCGCCACTGCAATTTTAGTTTCTCATCGATTTTCCATCCTTTTTCACATTTTCTCATCCATTTTATTCCCTCATTTACGCACACGTAACGATAACACTCTCGTTATGTCGCCATTTTGTTTTTCAGAACTTCAATTTATCTCATTTTTCTTTTTATTATCCAGTCACGTTTTTATGCCGCCATTTTATTTTTCCGCCGCCATTTTGTAGCTCGCTTCAATTTATCACCACTGTAGTTTTACTTTCTCATCGATTTTCCACCCTTTTTCACATTTTCCCAATCATTTTAGTCCCTCATTTACGCACACGTAACGATGACACTATCGTCATGTCGCCATTTTGTTTTTCGCACTTTCGTTTTATGTCATTTTTCATTGTACTAACCAGTCACGTTTTTATGCCGCCATTTTATTTTTCCGCCGCCATTTTGTAACTCTCGCCATTTTATCGCCACTGCAGTTTTAGTTTCTCATCGATTTTCCACCATTTTTCTCATCCATTTTATTCCCTCATTTACGCACACGGAATGATGACACTCTCAGCATGTCGCCATTTTGTTTTTCGGAATTTCGTTTAATGTCACTTTTCATTGCACTATCCAGTTACGTTTTTATACCGCCATTTTATTTTTCCGCAGCCATTTTGTAACACGCGCCATTCTATCGCTGGCGCAGTTTTAGTTTCTCATCGATTTTCGTATTTTATTTCCGATTTTATCCGCTCCCATTTTGATTTCCGCCATTTCATCTCATCGCCTGTTTACGACCACGTTGTCCATAACGCCATTTCTACTTCGCCATTTTGTTTTTTCTGCTCATTTGAAATTGCAATAGGAGAATTTCAGTTCTCCATTTTACCGCCATTTTATACTTTTGCCGCTTTCTTTCGAGAGGTACCGTTATTTTCCTCTGCCATTTTGTTTTTCACGCCATCTAACTTTAGGTAGGAGAATCTAAGATGTTTTGCCATTTTGCTACCCGACCCTCACCATTTTCCCTGTGCCGCCATTTTGTCCCTCACTTTCGTTTTACTCTTCAATTACGTTTAATTTCCCGCCATTTTAATTTCGTCATCTCATGACTTCCGCCATTTTGTTTCACAAATTACATATCTTCAAGCCATTTTTTTGGCTACCGCAGTTTTATTTAGTCGCCATTTTATTGCCGTCCGCCATTTTCTTCGTACTACCTCCTACTCCATTTTACCTCCCATTATCATTTGTATTTTGTTTTTACTCCCATTTTATCTTCTCCCTCTTTCCATCGTTATCATTCCGCCATTTTACTCTTTATTAACCCCGCCATGTTCATTTTCTTTAACTATTTTTTTTTTTTTGCGAAGACGGCGGCGTAGGGCGTCCCGCGTCCCGGAAAAGCGTCGTTTTCCCTTCGTCTCTTCCCTGTTTTCCCCTTCTGTTCCCTGTTTTCCTCATCACCGTGATTGCTCGCCGCTTATTCGAGTGGAACGTGTGGGACGGTTGCACGCACATGAAAGGAAAACCACAAAAGGGGAAATGTGTACGCGCGTCTTTTCAGAGGTTTTCCCCCTTTCCAGAGGTTTTCCCCCCTTTCCAGGGATCGCGACGGCGGGGGGGGGGGGGATTCCAGCTTTTCCACGTTCGGGAAAAATTTCGAACGTCCTCGCACTTTTCGAAATTTTCCTCTACTCTGCAACACTCTCGCAACTCCACGAGTTGCGGAGTTACGAGCTCGCAACTCACGCAACTCCGAAACTCTCCTGAATTCATTGCGACTCTAGTGTCCGAAAAGAAAGTTGCGAGTCGGTTTCATGGCACCTTCACGGGCCAAATTCCTTTTTCGATAACTTTAGGCAACTCCTCGCAACTTCGGGAGTTGCCCGGACTCGAAATGGTACGCGACGAAAAGTACCGAACCGATCGCAAGAACGCGCTTTTTTCGCGTGCAAATTTTTCCCTAATCGTACTTGCAACTTCCTCGCAACTCCGCGAGGTGCGGAGTTGCGAGCTCGCAACTCCAGAAATTGCCTGAATTGATTGCGATGCGAGTATCCGAAAAGGATCGTTTTCGCGATATTTTCACGAGCGAATTTCCTTTTTGAAAACTCGAGGCAACTCCTCGCAACTTCGGAAGTTGCTCAAACTCCTCAAAGCAGAACGTTTAGAAACGTACCGAACACGAGGACGCGATTTTAAGGGTTTTTGAGATTAAAATCTTTCCCGATCGTACTTGCAACTTCCTCGCAACTCCACGAGTTGCGGCGTTACTCGCTCGCAACTCCAAAAGTCACCTTAGTTTATCGCAATGCGAGTTTCTTAAAAGCAAGCGGCGACTCGGTTTTGGGACACTTTCATTAGCGATTTTTTTAAATGACCTTAGGCAACTCTTCGCAACTTCTGGAGTTGCGAGCTCGCAACTCCGGGAGTTGCCCGAACCCGTTTTCGAGGTAAGCCGTCTCGAAACGTACCGAACCGATTTCGAGTTCGAAGTTTACTCTGATTGCGCTCGTAACTCCCTCGCAACTCCACGAGTTGCGGAGTTGCCACCTCGTAAATCCGACAGTCGACTCCGAATTCATTGCGACTCTAGTATCTGAAAAGAAGGTGGCGAATGTTCTTTTCTGACAACTTTAGGCGACTCCTCGCGAGTTCGGGAGTTGCGAGCCCGCGACTCCGGGAGTTGCACGAAACGTACCTGTTTTATTTTAGGACGCTCTTTCGACGATTGCGAGTAACATTTGGTTCGTAGGGACTTCTTTGCAACTTCGCGAGTTCAGGGGTCCCACGCTTGCGACTCCGGGAGTTGCTCGCAACTCTAGAACGTTGCGGAGTTGCGGTATTCTGTTGGCCGTTGCGCAACTTGCCCTTATCCGAAACCCTCGGGCGAGAAACGTCGAAAGTCTCGAGACTCCGTAAGTATCGCAGATGCGAAAACTACCCTTGAGGGGTCGCGGCTCTCCCCTCCACCCCCCTCCACCCCCGCCCCCGAATAAATCCGCCGGACGAATTAATCGCACTCCCTCTCCCCCTCTATCAAACGTCATATCCCCTCGTTTTTGCCAACGTTACACGATCGAATAGACACGTAAACGTAACAGGATCATCCCTTAGGAATATAGGGAATATATAGGTATACGTACGCGTAGATACTTTCTTTTTCCCCTCCCCCGTCGCGTGATTTACGGGGCGGAGGCGATTCGGTAAACCGAATAAACACGTGTTCCCGTTTTTTCCGTACATCTGGTCCTGTCAAATTTGACGGGACGCCAAATCCGGATTAAGATTTACGAGCCGGCCGGAAAATAAATATTTACGAAGGGCGACGATCGACCCTCTCTCTCTCTCTGAGGAGGAGAGAGGTAAATGAAAATGTTAAACGAAAGTGGCCGTCGCGCCCTCGGCGGTTTATTTGTGATCGCACGGTATATGTATATCTACCGGGCGGTCGAGAGAAAATTATCGCCGCGCGTCTCCGGTTCGTAATTCAAGTAACATCGAAAATGCGTACTAATAATAATGATACTGGGCACTTTTTTATGACCGCCCTGTATTTAGTCGAAACGATATACCGGGCGGTCATACAAAAATTGTTACTGCCAATCCCTTCCCCGAATTTAAAAGCCTCGAAAATTGACACTGTTAGAACTGGCAGTCGATAAGCACACCCGTGGCGTTTTTAAATCGTCACACGGTATATTCCTCTAAGATACCAGGTGATCACTTAAAATAATATTGTCTGTTTCTAACTTCAGTTTAGGAGACCTCAAAAAAATCATCATGACGACGTAGCTAACGATATTCATACCATTGATCTCTTTTTTATGATCTCACGGTATATATCTCGGACAAGATACCAGGTGATCAAATAAAACGGTGTTGTTTTTCTCCTTAAGGAACCTAAGGGCTGAACGACCATAAGCATCGCTGTCGGTATTGATACCATTGGTATTCTTTGTGATCACACGGTATATATCTCGGACAAGATACCAGGTGATCAAATAAAACGGTGTTGTTTTTCTCCTTAAGGAACCTAAGGACTGAACGACCATAAGCATCGCTGTCAGTATTTATACCATTCGTCATTTTTTTCCGATCACACAGTATCTGTCTAATATAATATACCGGGCGATCACTCATAAATTAATACTGCCCCCGTGTGTTACCTCAATTTCAAGAGCCTCAAAAACGGACACTAATTAAAATAGCTGTCGGTATTGATACAATTGGTATTCTTTGTGATCACACGGTATATATCTCGGACAAGATACCGGGTGATCTGAGTAAGGACTGAACGGCCATAAGCATCGCTGTCAGTATTTATACCATTTGTCATTTTTTTTCCGATCACACAGTATCTCTCTAATATAATATACCGGGCGATCATTCATAAATTAATACTGCTCCCGTGTGTTACCTCAATTTCAAGAGCCTCAAAAACGGACACTAATTAAAATAGCTGTCGGTATTGATACAATTGGTATTCTTTGTGATCACACGGTATATATCTCGGACAAGATACCGGGTGATCTGAGTAAGGACTGAACGGCCATAAGCATCGCTGTCAGTATTTATACCATTTGTCATTTTTTTTCCGATCACACAGTATCTCTCTAATATAATATACCGGGCGATCATTCATAAATTAATACTGCTCCCGTGTGTTACCTCAATTTCAAGAGCCTCAAAAACGGACACTAATTAAAATAGCTGTCGGTATTGATACAATTGGTATTCTTTGTGATCACACGGTATATATCTCGGACAAGATACCGGGTGATCTGAGTAAGGACTGAACGGCCATAAGCATCGCTGTCAGTATTTATACCATTCGTCATTTTTTTTCCGATCACACAGTATCTCTCTAATATAATATACCGGGCGATCATTCATAAATTAATACTGCTCCCGTGTGTTACCTCAATTTCAAGAGCCTCAAAAACGGACACTAATTAAAATAGCTGTCGGTATTGATATCATTGGTATTCTTTGTGATCGCTCGGTATATATCTCGGGCAAGATACCGGGCGATCAAATAAAACGGTGCTATTTTTCTCCATTCGGGACTTAAGGAACCTAAGGACTGAACGACCATAAGCATCGCTGTCAGTTTACATACCATTTGCTACTTTTTCCGATCACACGGTGTGTATCTAATACTATATACCGGGCGATCATAAAAGATTTAATACTGCCCATGTGTCACTTCAATTTCAAGAACCTCAAAAACGGACACTAATTGAGATAGCTGTCTGTATTGATACCCTTGGTGTTTTTTTGCTATCACACGGTATCTTTCTTGGTGAAGATACCGGGTGATCACGTGAAATAATACTGTCCGTTTGCGGCCTAAATTTGAGGTACCTCGGGCATACGTAATGGTAGCGATTGTAATCGAGATTCGTACCAATGGTATTCTTTGCGATCGCACGGTATATCACTCGGATAAGATACCGGGTGATCAAATAAAACCGTACTGTTTATCTCCATTCAGTACTTAAGATGCCTAAGAAGTGAATAACTACAAAAGTCGCTGTCAGTGTTCATACCATTTGTCATTTTTCCCGATCGCACGGTATCTCTCTAATACTATATACCGGGCGGTCATATATAAATTAATACTGCTCATCTGTTACCTCGATTTCGAGAGCCTCAAAGATGGACACTACTAGAAGTAGTTGTCGATGAACGATAATAGCTCAAAAGAACAAATGTTTGACATTTTTTGCGTGATCACACGGTATATGTCGGGAATAAGGTACCGGACGGTCAAAAAATTTTTTAACGAATTTAAGAACTAACATTTTAATGGGCCCGCCGTACTGATGTACATTATTTAATGAACGTACGGTATTTATAAGGAGTGTAATATACCGTGCGATCAAAATAAATTTGAGGCAAATACAAGTATGTTTGTGCTGATGTTGGGCACGTTTTCTCCATTTAAGTAGCAATATTTTTCTTTATTCGACGGGGTTTGGATGAAAACTTTGATAATAGGTGCCAATATTTTTTGATCGCCCGGTATATGTCGTGAATATACAGTGAGATCAGGGAAAAAACCGTTTTTTCGATTACGCGGTACTCGAAGGGTTTCCGAAGTACCCTCGTCCTAAATAATAAATCTGCGTTACTTACGCGGCCACACGAGACGTATACAGGGTGTTTTAAAAGAAAGTTGTATTCCCTCGTCCTATACGACCGGTCTACATTCCGAAACTTCGACCGTCCGTGTCGTTTACTCCACGGCCGTAATTCTAAATATAATTTTACGGCCCGTGCCGATTTTTCGCGTTCCGCGTATAAAAGTTCGGCCTACGCCGCGACGTACGTCGTTTATAACTTCGCCGTTACGTAACGCGTAATTTGATACGATGCGAGGGGCGCCCGTAATTGGTTCCACATTCGATAGAGACGAATTTTATCGAATTTATTTAATCGTATATACAGTAATAATACGACGGCCTTGCGTCGCCTTATACGGGGTGTTTTAATTGAACCGACATATTAATTTTTGATAAGTGTTAAATTAATATAGTGCCGTATATGGGGTTCTAAGACATGTGTGCGATTACGCAAACGTTTCAAAAAAAAAGCTATTCATTTTTAATCCACGACTTACGTCCTACTTATTTTCGAACGCCCTCAAGGAAAATCCCGGGATCGTCCCGGACTCCTCCAGGGAATTCAAAGTATCGATACCGTGCGTTCAAGTTTCTCGATCCTTATCAAAGACCTACGTCGAGGTCGCAGGTTCGAGATTAAACGAGCGGCGCGCGCGCGCACGCACGTCGACCCCGATCTTTATCAGCGCATGACGAATAAACAAAAGGGACCGCGGGAGGAAATAAAGACGCGGCATAATGGCGGACTCGTGTCACGACCTACGAGAGTCATGACGTCCGATTTTTTTTTCTCCCGTTTATGCTCCTCTCGTCATTTTTTCGAATTATGAACGTACGGTAGCCGTGAGATAATCGGCGAGGACGTACGTCGCGACTCGACCAAGTCATTTCGACCGGAGACTTTCTTGAAATCACCGAAAGACTCGATGGACGTATGTCGTAACTCGACGTTTCGACTGTAGGAAAGGATGATTTTTTTCGTTGCGTTAAAGGAAAGCTGCCCGTTGTATACCGAGTGTTATAACAACCCGTGAGAACGTACGTCGCAACTTAATCCCTCCATCTTACGATTTGATAATTTGGCGACTCGTGGTATAACGTGCGTTTAAAAAAATTATTGGAAAGGACGTACGTCACGTCGACGGTACGAAAGGTGAATCTGAACGTTGTTTTATTTTAAGCAAATGTGAAGAGATTCGAAAATAAAAACAACCGATGAGAACGTACGTCGCACCTTAATTTCTCCATCTTTTTAAACTCACTCGCCGTACGTGCCGGTCTTAATTTCCCTAATCAAATTGCAAGTGTGACGTATAGGTACTTTTACCGTACGGTATATAACGAGTGTTGAAATAAAATTAGTCTAAGACCTACGTCGCATCTAAAAATCTCATGTCTTGTCATGCTTTTCAAACGGTAGACGTGACGTAACGGCGGTGTTACGGCACGTGACGTAACGGGCGACAGGAATTAAAATGCATCTACGACGTACGTCATATCTCGAGGTTCCATCGATGAAAACGGCGTAGTCACTCTTTATACTTGCTGGATTTAATTTCTTTTAATAATGATGCAAACGTGACGTAATGGCACGTTTAACGTACGTCATATAGCGAATGTTCAAATGGAATTTGTCTAGGACGTACGTCGCATCTAAAAATCGCATAAACTACGGGGCTTGTCATGGTTTCTAAACGGCAGACGTGACGTAATGGTGTTATTACGGCACGTGACGTAATGAGTGACCTGGGAAAAATTCAGCTAAGACGTACGTCCCATCGACGGAAACGACTTAAAATTATTTGCTATACCTGTTAGTTTTGATTCCTCTTAATAATAATACCAGCGTGACGAAATGACACGTCTAACACACGGTATATAACGAGTGTTCAAATAGAATTCGTCTAGGACGTACGTCGCGTCTAAAAATCGCATGGACTATGGGGCTTGTCATGCTTTCCGAGCCATAGGCATGACGTAATGGCGGTGTTACAGCACGTGACGTAACGGGCGTCCGGAGATAACATTTAGCTACGACGTACGTCGTATTTCGACCTCCCATCGATCGAAGCTATACCTGTCGGTTTTAATTTCTCTTAATAATAATACAAGCGTGACGTAATGACGCGTTTTAACGTATGATATATAACGAGTGTTTAAATAAAATTCGTCTAGGACGTACGTCGCGTCTAAAAATCGTGTAGACCAATAGGCTCGTCGTGGTATTCTTGCAGTAGAGGTGACGTAATGACGGTGTTTACGGCACGTGACGTAACGGGCGTCCGGAGATAACATTTAGCTACGACGTACGTCGTATTTAGACCTCCCATCGATCGAAGCTATACCTGTTAGATTTAATTTCTCTTAATAATAATACAAGCGTGACGTAATGACACGTTTAACGTACGGTATGTAACAAGTGTTTAAATAAAATTCGTCTAGGACGTACGTCGCGCCTAAAAATCGTGTAGACCAATAGGCTCATCATGATATTCTTGAAGTAGAAGTGACGTAATGACGGTGTTTACGGCACGTGACGTAACGGGCGTCCGGATATAACATTTAGCTACGACGTACGTCGCATTTAGACCTCCCATCGATCGAAGCTATACCTGTCAGATTTAATTTCTCTTAATAATAATACAAGCGTGACGTAATGACACGTTTAACGTACGACATGTAACGAGTGTTTAAATAAAATTCGTCTAGGACGTACGTCGCGTCTAAAAATCGTATAGACCAATAGGCTCGTCGTGGTATTCTTGCAGTAGAGGTGACGTAATGGCGGTGTTACGGCACGTGACGTAACGGGCGTCCGACAATATAATGCAGCTACGACGTACGTCACATTTTGACGTCCCATCGATGAATCCGTCGTACAGCACCTGCTGGTGTTAATTTCTATTAATAATAATGCAAGCGTGACGTAATGACACGTTTAACGTATGATATATAACGAGTGTTTAAATAAAATTCGTCTAGGACGTACGTCGCGTCTAAAAATCGTGTAGACCAATAGGCTCGTCGTGGTATTCTTGCAGTAGAGGTGACGTAATGGCGGTGTTACGGCACGTGACGTAATGGGCGTTCGAAAATACAATACAGCTACGACGTACGTCGCATCTTGACATCCCATCGATGGAAACGACGTATAGCACCTGCTGGTGTAAATTTCTATTAATAATGAGGCATGCGTGACGTAATAACGCACGGTATGCAACGAGTGTTCAAATAAAATTCGTCTAGGACGTACGTCGCGTCTAAAAATCGTGTAGACTAATAGGCTCGTCGTGGTATTCTCGCAGTAGAGGTGACGTAATGGCGGTGTTACGGCACGTGACGTAATGGGCGTTCGAAAATACAATACAGCTACGACGTACGTCGCATCTTGACATCCCATCGATGGAAACGACGTATAGCACCTGCTGGTGTAAATTTCTATTAATAATGAGGCATGCGTGACGTAATAACGCACGGTATGCAACGAGTGTTCAAATAAAATTCGTCTAGGACGTACGTCGCGTCTAAAAATCGTGTAGACTAATAGGCTCGTCGTGGTATTCTCGCAGTAGAGGTGACGTAATGGCGGTGTTACGGCACGTGACGTAACGGGCGTCCGAAAATATAATACAGCTACGACGTACGTCGCATCTTGACGTCCCATCGATAGAAACGACGTACAGCACCTGCTGGTGTAAATTTCTATTAATAATGATGCATGCGTGACGTAATAACGCACGGTATGCAACGAGTGTTCAAATAAAATTCGTCTAGGACGTACGTCGCGTCTGAAAATCGTATAGACTAATAGGCTCGTCATGGTATTCTTGCAGTAGAGGTGACGTGATGGCGGTGTTACGGCACGTGACGTAACGGGCGTCCGAAAATAAAATTCAGCTGCGACGTACGTCATATCTCGACCTCCCATCGTTCGTAGGGACTCGCGGATAATTTATTACATTCGTTATGTGCGTTCGATTCAATTTTTGTCGAGTAAAGCTGCACGTGTGACGTAATGACAGGTTTACGGCACATCATCGCCTGCTGGACGGTACGCGGATGATTTGTCGTCGTCGACTTTTATCGCGGGAGGAAAAAAGTGGACGTGACGTAATGACGGATTTACGGCACGTGCGTTAATTTGTGACGTACGTAACGGGTTATTATTTAACGATCGCTCGATCTCGGCGAATTATTAATTACCCCATTGTGTGTGTGTACACGTCGGATTTTATCGGATTTGCCCTAACGACAGGTAATTACGTAATCCCCTCGTACGTATTACGCATACGAATCGCGCACGTGTTACGCTCCCGTGATAAATCCGCCTAATAAATTTATTACCGGGTAACTTTCGAGCGCGAGCCGATTTCGAAGCTCCCCATTGGTCCAGATCGCCTCTGCGCCGCCCGAGACGGACCGATCGCGTCGCACCGATCCCTGACCAATCGGAGATCGCCCCCGTCGATTCCCCCCCATTGGACCCGATCGACGTCCAATCGGATCCGTCGAAACGGATCCGTCGGACCAATCGGGTCGCGTCCGATCCGCTCGGACGTTCTGCGGATTAACTCATCTACGATGAATTAAAAATCGAGAATTCCACCGATAAGTGTAATTACTACTTACCCCCCCCCTCCCCCAGGTCAATTACTCGTAACTCGCCTGTATGTAAATAAACCTCGTCTCGTCGTCGCCGCCGCCGGCGCCATCTTGATTCAGTAATTACAATCGAATCCCATAATACTAATCACCTTTAGGAAAAATCTCTCGCTCTCCCCCCTCCCCTTTGCCCCCCCCCCCGTTCCCGGGTCGTAATTAGCCACGGTTAATCGAAGTCCTTATTAACGAACTCCTCGTCGAGTCGAGGAGTTCCCGGTCGAGAGGAGGGGGGGGGAGAAGGGAGTGGGGGGGGGGTTGGGTTGAGAGAAGGGATGATAATCAAAAAGTTTCTATTATTAAGTTTTCCGGGACAGAAGGCGCGCCAAAACAAACGGCCGATCGAAGGCAATTAGGGAGTCGTACAGTGGCGCGCGCCGTTATGACCGCCATTACCCACCGATCATTTTCACTACTTTAACCATTACTCACGGGTGAACTTAGTCGTAACGGCTCGTTTATTCATTACCCACGTGTTAAATTCATTACAAAGATTATCTTTTCTCATTACTCACGGGTCGACTCAATAGCGAGATTATAAATGACGTCGTTTAGTAATGCTCTTCATTACTCACCCGTGAGATAATTCCATGAATTCATCACAAGTTCGAAGATGTCGCGATTGTTGCGTTATTCTCGAAATAAGTGACGTTGTTCGGTAATGACTGGCATTACTCACGGATCAATACCGTCTGGAGTTGCTACTTTAACCATTAATCACGGGTGAACTTAGTCGCAATGACTCGTTTACTCATTACCCACGTGTTAAATTCATTTCAAAGTTTATCGTTTCTCATTACTCACGGGTCGACTCAATAGCGAGATTATAAATGACGTCGTGTAGTAATGCTCTTCATTACTCACCCGTGAGATAATTCCATAAATTCATCACAAGTTCGAAGATGTCGCGATTGTTGCGTTATTCTCGAAATAAGTGACGTTGTTCAGTAATGACTGGCATTACTCACGGATCAATATCGTCTAGAGTTCCTACTTCAACCATTACTCACGGGTGAACTTAGTCGCAATGACTCGTTTACTCATTACCCACGTGTTAAATTCATTTCAAAGATTATCGTTTCTCATTACTCACGGGTCGACTCAATAGCGAGATTATAAATGACGTCGTGTAGTAATGCTCTTCATTACTCACCCGTGAGATAATTCCATAAATTCATCACAAGTCCGAGAGTGCTGCCTTTTTTGCATTATTCTCAAAAGTCAAGTTATAACCAACGTTGTTTAGTACTACTGCCATTACTCACTGCTCATTATTGTTTGAAGTTGCTACTTTAACCATTACTCACGAGTTAACTTAGTTGTAATGGCTCTTTTGCTCGTTACCCACGAGTTCAACTAGTTTCAAAGATTGTTACTTACACTATTGATTACTCACGAGTCGTGTTAATTTAACAACTGGTTAATAATGCTTGCCATTACTCACTGATAAGAGCCTTTTGAAAATTTGTTAAAATTAAAATGTACCATTTTATTCATTACTCACGAGTCGTATTAAATCTGGAAATTTGCCATCAAATTGTGAAAATCGGGCAGTTTGATAATGACTGTCATTACTCACAGTTTTTTACGACTCGAATTAAGTAGAAGATTCTAAAAGGTGTTGAGTTATGACTGTCATTACTCAACAGTCGGATGGGCACTTTGGGAGGCATTGAAGATTTAGTGACGTTACGATATTCATTACTCACGAGTTACGTCGTGGGGTTACAAGTGACTCGCTCGGTGGGTAATAGGTGCCATTACTCACTGATTGATGAGAAGGGAGGTTTTCGACTGGGGTGGCCCATTCCGGCGGACCTATCGAATCGCGCTCTCGTGTTGTAAAGAAAAATATACAGGGGGTGTGTGTCAAATTTCCTCTACGACTCCCCGCCGCTGCGCCGCTCACCCCTCGGGGGTGTAATACGTCTGGGATGCACCAGAGGGTGTAATATTAAAATCCGCCCGTCGGGTCGGGGGAGAGAGGGGGAGGTTTAATATTAACGCCGTTATATTTGTTTTTAGGGGGGCGAGCGGGGCGAGTATCGCGATCGGCCCGGCCTTAGGGTGCCGTAACGTCGGGCCGTCACACGCCGTCGGTCGGAATCGCCAATCGGACACCTCTTTACTTCTCTCTGTCCGACTCCCACCTTGTCCTCCTTACGCGTTTCTTCTTTTTCCTCCTCTGCGTCTTCTTCTTCTTCTTCTTCTTCTTCTGCTTTTCTTCTTTTCGATTTTACCATTAAAACCGGTAGATGGCCCACCCGCGGGTACCATTCACACCCCGGAGTCGTTTACCTTTTATAAAAGAGAGTCAATAACAGAAGGCGATAGACGTAGAGAGAGCGAGAGAGAGAGAGAGAGAGAGTGGGGGGGAGAGGGGGATAGAAAAACCGGATTATTTAATATCGTAAATAAATAACAATAACAAATAAGGTCGTACGTGCGTGTACACGTTAGGCCGGAGCGTAAACACCGTTCGGGAGGTTAGTTCTGTTGTTTTTACGATAACGGGCGTTCAAAGAAATATCACCTTCGCGTCATGGGCACGTCACGTCGTGCCTCGTTAATAACTTCTTTTCGCTGTCATTCTGTCAAATTTTGACGTATTGACTAGAGTTAAGTCGAGTTCGATAGTACTTTAAGTAAGGAAACTTTTTCGTTAATGACTTTTTTTCGTCAGTCGTCACTTTGACTGTCAAAAAAATTGCTGAAGTGCAGTCGACAGGTTGAGGTCGAAAGTGGCGTTAACGTAAATTCTTTTGGCTGTCATTATGGCAAATTTTGATGTATTGACTAGAATTAAGTCGAGTTCGATAGTACTTTAAGTAAGGAAACTTTTTCGTTAATGACTTTTTTTCGTCAGTCGTCACTTTGACTGTCAAAAAAATTGATGAAATTAGGTCGACAGGTTGAGATCGAAAGTGTCATTAATGTAACTTCTTTCTCCCGTCAATGTGTCAAATTTTGACATATTGACTAGAGTTAAGTCGAGTTCGATAGTACTTTAAGTAAGGAAACTTTTTCGTTAATGACTTTTTTTCGTCAGTCGTCACTTTGACTGTCAAAAAAATTGATGAAATTAGGTCGACAGGTTGAGATCGAAAGTGTCATTAATGTAACTTCTTTCTCCCGTCAATGTGTCAAATTTTGACATATTGACTAGAGTTAAGTCGAGTTCGATAGTACTTTAAGTAAGGAAACTTTTTCGTTAATGACTTTTTTTCGTCAGTCGTCACTTTGACTGTCAAAAAAATTGATGAAATTAGGTCGACAGGTTGAGATCGAAAGTGTCATTAATGTAACTTCTTTCTCCCGTCAATGTGTCAAATTTTGACATATTGACTAGAGTTAAGTCGAGTTCGATAGTACTTTAAGTAAGGAAACTTTTTCGTTAATGACTTTTTTACGTCAGTCGTCACTTTGACTGTCAAAAAAATTGATGAAATTAGGTCGACAGGTTGAGATCGAAAGTGTCATTAATGTAACTTCTTTCTCCCGTCAATGTGTCAAATTTTGACATATTGACTAGAGTTAAGTCGAGTTCGATAGTACTTTAAGTAAGGAAACTTTTTCGTTAATGACTTTTTTTCGTCAGTCGTCACTTTGACTGTCAAAAAAATTGATGAAATTAGGTCGACAGGTTGAGATCGAAAGTGTCATTAATGTAACTTCTTTCTCCCGTCAATGTGTCAAATTTTGACATATTGACTAGAGTTAAGTCGAGTTCGATAGTACTTTAAGTAAGGAAACTTTTTCGTTAATGACTTTTTTACGTCAGTCGTCACTTTGACTGTCAAAAAAATTGATGAAATTAGGTCGACAGGTTGAGATCGAAAGTGTCATTAATGTAACTTCTTTCTCCCGTCAATGTGTCAAATTTTGACATATTGACTAGAGTTAAGTCGAGTTCGATAGTACTTTAAGTAAGGAAACTTTTTCGTTAATGACTTTTTTACGTCAGTCGTCACTTTGACTGTCAAAAAAATTGATGAAATTAGGTCGACAGGTTGAGATCGAAAGTGTCATTAATGTAACTTCTTTCTCCCGTCAATGTGTCAAATTTTGACATATTGACTAGAGTTAAGTCGAGTTCGATAGTACTTTAAGTAAGGAAACTTTTTCGTTAATGACTTTTTTTCGTCAGTCGTCACTTTGACTGTCAAAAAAATTGATGAAATTAGGTCGACAGGTTGAGATCGAAAGTGTCATTAATGTAACTTCTTTCTCCCGTCAATGTGTCAAATTTTGACATATTGACTAGAGTTAAGTCGAGTTCGATAGTACTTTAAGTAAGGAAACTTTTTCGTTAATGACTTTTTTTCGTCAGTCGTCACTTTGACTGTCAAAAAAATTGATGAAATTAGGTCGACAGGTTGAGATCGAAAGTATCATTAATGTAACTTCTTTCTACCGGCAATGTGTCAAATTTTGACACATTGACTAGAATTAAATCGAGTTCGATAATACTTTAAGTATGGAAACTTTTTTGTTAATAACTTTTTTACGTCAGTCGTCACTTTGACTGTCAAAAAAATTGCTGAATTTAGATCAACAGGTTGAGGTCGAAAGTGACGTTAACGTAATTTCTTCTTTCCTTCATTGTGTCAAATTTTGTCATATTGATTAGAATTAAGTTGAGTTCAATAGTATTTTAAGTAAGGAAACTTTTTCGTTCATAACACTTTTACGCCAATGGTCCCTTTGACTGTCAAAAAAATTGATGAAATTTGGTCGACGTGTCGACGTCGAAAGTGGCGTTACCGTAACTTCTTTTGGCCGTCATTCTGTCAACTTTTGACATATTGACTAGAGTTAAGTCAAGTTCGATAGTACTTTAAGTAAGGAAACTTTTTCGTTCATAACTTTTTTACGCCAACCGCCACTTTGACGGTCAAAAAAATTGATGAAATTTGGGCGACAGGTTGACGTCGAAAGTGACGTTACCGTAACTTCTCTTGGCTGTCATTATGACAAATTTTGACATATTGACTGGAATTAAGTTGAGCTCGATAGTACTTTAAGTAAGGAAACTTTTTCGTTAATAACCTTTTTACGCCAGTCGCCACTTTGACGGTCAAAAAATTGCTGAAATTTGGTCGACAGGTTGAGGTCGAAAGTGTCGCTAACGTAATTTCTTACGGCCGTCATTCTGTCAACTTTTGACATATTGACTAGAGTTAAGTCGAGTTCGATAATACTTTGAGTAAGGAGACTTTTTCGTTAATAACTTTTTTACGTCAGTCGTCACTTTGACTGTCAAAAAAATTGATGAAATTGGGTCGACAGGTTGAGATCGAAAGTGTCAATGTAACTTCTTTTTGCCGTAATTATGGCAAATTTTGACGTATTGACTAGAGTTAAGTCGAGTTCGATAGTGCTTTAAGTAACGAAACTTTTTCGTTAATAACTTTTTTCCCTCAGTCGTCACTTTGACTGGCAAAAAAATTGCTGAAGTGCAGTCGACAGGTTGAGGTCGAAAGTGTCATTAACGTAACTTCTTTCTCCCGTCATTGTGTCAAATTGTGACATATTGACTAGAGTTAAGTCGAGTTCGATAGTACTTTAAGTAAGGAAACTTTTTCGTTAATGACATTTTTACGCCAGTCGCCACTTTGACGGTCAAAAAATTGCTGAAATTTGGTCGACAGGTTGAGGTCGAAAGTGTCGCTAAAGTAACTTCTTTCAGCCGTCATTCTGTCAACTTTTGACATATTGACTAGAGTTAAGTCGAGTTCGATAGTACTTTAAGTAAGGAAACTTTTTCGTTAATAACTTTTTTCCGTCAGTCGTCACTTTGACTGTCAAAAAAATTGATGAAGTTAGGTCGACAGGTTGATGTCGAAAGTGGCGTTACCGTAATTTCTCTTGGCTGTCATTATGGCAAATTTTGACATATTAACTAGAATTAAGTCGAGCTCAATAGTACTTTAAGTAAGGAAACTTTTTCGTTAATAACCTTTTGACGCCAGTCGCCATTTTGACGGTCAAAAAAAATTGCTGAAATTTGGTCGACAGGTTGAGGTCGAAAGTGTCGCTAACGTAACTTCTTTCAGCCGTCATTCTGTCAACTTTTGACATATTGACTAGAGTTAAGTCGAGTTCGATAGTACTTTAAGTAAGGAAAATTTTTTATTATCAACTTTTGTACGCCAGTCGTCACTTTCACTGTCAAAAAAATTGATGAACTTAGGTCAACAGGTTGATGTCGAAAGTGACGTTAACGTAACTTCTTTTGGCCGTCATTCTGTCAAATTTTGACTTGTAGACTAGAGTTAAGTTGAATTCGATAGTACTTTATGTAAGGAAAGTTTTTCGTTAATTAAGATTTTGTCCCAAAAGTCTCCTTGATGTCGAAAAAAATTCTTGAAATTAGGACTCCAGGTTAAAATTACATCGTTTAACATTTGACTTATCCTCATGTTTTCAAAATTATTCCCTCCATACGTTTACATAGCGAGTGCGGAGCGCGATCGACCTATTTTTCTTTAATAAACACTCGGCGCTGACTTATACAGGGTGGCTCGTAAAAACGGTTTGATCACGATATCATCGATCACACGAACCGCAGTTCCTTTAGACGTAAATTTAACGCGCCCCTCGTATGTACGTGTGCATCCTAGGGGGAAATTAGCCATTCATCGTACTCCCGGCTAATTACCTCAATTAATCTCCTTTGTTTGATACATCCAATTACTCGCATCGCCGGTCGCCCTTAACGAAATAAAAAAAAAAAATGAAAATTATATCGATAGGGCGCGATACGTAATCGGCTCGAAGGACCATTTGTCCGATTCGGCTTCGCGAAACGGGAATCCCCCCCTCTCCGTTTCCTCCCCATTTTCCCCCCTCCTACCTCCTCCCTCTCCGTTATTATCCGAACGTCAGAGCCAGGATAGATCCCGTGTATCCTTCGGGGCAACTGCCGTGTATACGTATATACACCACGCACGCTACCCTACCCCCCCTCCTATATAACGTGTATATGTATAATGAGAGGGGTAGTAACTACCCTCGGGGGCTCGCGTAGAGCTGTCAGTCGCATTATATCCATCTCGATTTCCATTATTATTTCATTTTTGTTTTTCCGCCGAGGTGGGGGCGGTCGAGAGCAGCACCGGGGGGTGGTAGGGGGAGGGGGAAGGAAAAAAATCGCGGAGGAGGTAGGGAGGGGGGAGACGTATGGAGAAAGAGAACGAGAAAAAAATCGTTGCGTTCAGATTTTAGAGACCGACGTTGCGATTTTTTTCTTTTAACGAAACCGTCAGGTCGTGAGTAATGATCATAACTCATCGAGATTTTCCCGAAGTTTTTCCCGTTTCGTGTACGTTTCCCCCTAATTATAAACCAAAAGCAAAGCGGCAATGAGGACATTTACAAAGTAAGATATTTCGGGACCGTGAGTAATGCGTATAACTCATCGCTTATACTTGTTTGTTGCAGGTCAGTTGAATGAAAGGACACGTGCGAGGCAGTGGGTAAAGTTCATTACTCACGGCATTTCTATTGTCCGTAATTGAAGTATGAAGTCCTTGACGAAGTATTAATTTCGTGACGAGGAGAGAGATGGCGCTCTTAACGAAGACGTAGGAAAAGCGCGGTGTCTACGTCTTAGGCCGTGAATAACGTCCATAACTCGTCACGTTTTGCATCCTCTCTTCCGTTCAAATCCCATTTACGTCGCGATGGGCGAGAAAACACGTACCAAGCCGTGGGTAACGTTCATTACCCACGGCATTTCTGTTGTCCTTAATTGAAGTATTATTTTCGTGAGGAGAAGAGAGATGGCGCTTTTAACGAAGACCTACACGAGATATTAGAGAAAACACGGTGTCTACGTCTTAGGCCGTGAGTAACGTACATAACTCGTCACCTCTTGCAATCCCACTTCTAATTAATTCTTGATTGCGTCGCGATGGGCAAGAAGACACACACGTGAGACCGTGGGTAATGTTCATTACTCACGACATTTCTGTCTTCATTAAGTGAAGTATTAATTTCGCGACGAGGCGAGAGATGGCGCGCCACCGTCAACGTCTCAGGTCGTGAGTAACGTTCATAACTCGTCACCTCTTGCAACCCCACTTCTAATTAATTATTAATTGCGTCGCGATGGGCAAGAAGACACACGTGAGACCGTGGGTAATGTTCATTACTCACGACATTTCTGTCTTCATTAAGTGAAGTATTAATTTCGTGACGAGACGAGAGATGGCGCGCCTTTAATGAACCGCGATACAAGAAACTAGTAAAAGCACAGTGTCAACGTCTCGGGCCGTGAGTAACGTTCATAACTCGTCACCTTTGCATCCCCTCTTCTTGTTAATTCGTAATTGAGTCGCGATGGGTGAGAGAAGACATGTGTTACACGCCGTGGGTAACGCTCATTACTCTTGACTTTCCTTTTTTTTTAGTGAATACCAAAAGTGAGTGGGAAGAAAGGCACGGATATCGCCGTCTGGGACCGTGAGTAACGCTCATAACTCATCATTTTTGCCTAATCTTCTCGCGTGGCTCGTAAACGGGTAGTTTTCTCTCTCTCTCTCTCTCTTCGCACTTTTCGCCTTTTCAGATTTAATAAACCCGTCCTCGCTTTATTTATTAAACGAGGGCGAGAGAGAGAGAGAGAGAAAAAAGGAAAAAGGCGAAATGAGCAGAGGGAAAAAGAGAGAAAGAAGACGGAGGAGGTGTCGATGGGATAAATAAATATTCCTCGAGCCGGGGCCGCCGTCGCCGTGAATAATTCATGAGGGGCGAAGTTTTAATTTGTTTATCCGACGATAGGAGCGGGGAGGTTCATTACTCACGGCCTTCAGGTGACCGAGGGACAAAACCAGTGCGGTAATGCCATTACTCACCGCCTCACGGCGACACGACTACTTACACGTCACCGGTTACGCTCATTACTCACGACTACTTAACGACGTATCTAGTGTTACGCCCATTACTCACTCAAACAATCTACAGGTGTCGTTTTGTAATCTCCTCTGCCATGAATGGAGTAATGCTACCATTACTCACGCCCGGCGTGCCACGAAAAGCCCGGTTATGTGCATTACTCACTCACTCAGGCTTTTCGCCAACCATCGATTTAATGCCATTACTCACGTCTCGCGGTGAGGCGAAGTATAACTACCAGATGCGTTACGTTCATTTCTCACGTTTAAATATGACGTTCGTTACTCACTTGAAGCGTCCGAAAACGAAACGTCGTTACTTCGGCGCGGCGTTAAATTGACTTCATTACTCACGCCCCGTGAGTTAAAAGAATCAAAAACGAATTTGCCCTGGCGACGGTTACGTTCATTAATCACACCTGTTAGAGGTGATAATGTCATTTCTCACTTGGAAACGGAGAAAAAACCTCTTGATTATCGAACGTTAACGTATTTCGTCCATTACTCACTATTTGAAATATCACTTCTACGACAAATTGGTCAGGACAGCTGTTATGTTCATTACTCACGCCTAATGGAACCTTTACTACAGTTGTACGACGTGTAATGTAATGCAATATTCATTACTCACTGAGTATCTGAAAGTGAAAAAATTGATTCTTAGCTATTAAGTAAATTCCATTACTCACACCCCGTGGATTATAGACGAAAATCCAGATTGATCCCGGCTCATTAATAACGTCTCTTTATTTGCATAAAAGTGTAATGTTTATTACTCACTAGGTGTCACTAGTTATGTTATCTTCGCACATGCGCGGAATAGGCTGTATAGGCGGACCTAATGAGTCTATGGGTTTTGTCACTTTACTTTATTTCTCATTACTCACTCGAGCTGTCTTAAGTAGCCTTAGCTTATTGGTAATGGTATTTCTTGCATTTAAGTTATAGTCATTACTCACGGGGCTGATCGTGAGTAATAAGGAAATATTCCTGTTGCATCTGGCTGTGAAATAGACTGATTGAATTCCACGAGCTGCTGGGTTTTGTCCATTACTCACGGTGTTCATTCATTACTCACGTGAAGTGTCTCCGATTGGACGCTATAGTTTAGTAATGGTACTATCTGCGATTGAGTTATCGTCATTACTCACGCCTCGTGAATAATAGGGTGTATTTCTCTCACGTTTGACGTTGCAGTAGGCTGATGGAATTCCACGAGTCGTTGGGTTTCGTTCATTACTCACGGTGTCGTAGAGGTTTGGTAGTGGTACTTTCCGCGATTGAATTATCGTCATTACTCACGTCTCGTGAATAATAGGGTGTATTTCTCTCACATTTCACGTTGCTATAGGCTGATGGAATTCCACGAGTCGATGGGTTTCGTTCATTACTCACGGTGTCGTAGAGGTTTGGTAGTAGTACTTTCCGCGATTGAATTATCGTCATTACTCACGCCTCGTGAATAATAGAGTGTATTTCTCTCACGTTTGACGTTGCTATAGGCTGATGGAATTCCACGAGTCGATGGGTTTCGTTCATTACTCACGGTGTCGTAGAGGTTTGGTAGTAGTACTTTCCGCGATTGAATTATCGTCATTACTCACGCCTCGTGAATAATAGAGTGTATTTCTCTCACGTTTGACGTTGCTATAGGCTGATGGAATTCCACGAGTCGTTGGGTTTCGTTCATTACTCACGGTGTCGTAGAGGTTTGGTAGTGGTACTTTCCGCGATTGAATTATCGTCATTACTCACGTCTCGTGAATAATAGGGTGTATTTCTCTCACATTTCACGTTGCTATAGGCTGATGGAATTCCACGAGTCGATGGGTTTCGTTCATTACTCACGGTGTCGTAGAGGTTTGGTAGTAGTACTTTCCGCGATTGAGTTATCGTCATTACTCACGCCTCGTGAATAATAGGGTGTATTTCTCTTACGTTTGACGGTGCAGTAGGCTGATGGAATCCCACGAGTCGTTGGGTTTTGTTCATTACTCACGGTGTCGTAAAGGCGTCATTACTCACGCCTCGTGAATAATAGGATTTATTTCTCTTACGTCTGTTGTTAAGCGGTTATGTGCATTACCCACGTCCCTTCGCGGTCTTCCGACTTCCTCCGAGCGTCTGAAATGTGATACTGACGTTCGGTGAGTTACGGCCGTTACTCACGGCCGAGCTGAAATCGAAGCGTCGCTTCCCTCAGGAGCGGAATCCCCCTTCATCCCGTTATAAAACTTTCGAAGGGGAAAAATTGAATCTCCTTACGTAAGATCCGGGAACGGATAAAACAATTTGTCGGTCCCGCTCGGAAAATAGCCGGGAAATCAAACATGGCAGATAAGATTTCCCCCGTCGGGCGGATTTTACAGGACTTCATCCCTCGAATCCCGCTCACTTCACGCGGTGTACGTCCCTTTTTTCCCCCTTTTCTTTATTCCTCCCTCCGTCTCGATAAATCAATCGTTAAGGCAACGCGGAATCCTACTGCCGCGAAGATAAAGTTCCTTAGGGATGAACGGGACTCGAGGAGGGGGTCGCTCGGATTTCCGCCGGAAATCGAAAAACGGCATAATCGACGCGAGGGGAAATGCAAAACGATAAAAACACGGACCCGTCCCGAAGTTTCCAGGATTCCATCCAGGAAATCGTCTCGGACCGTCCCGATCGGTCCGGACCAATAGAAGACGAATCCTTCCTTCTCAATTCCGATTGGTCCACGGGGGACGAGAGGTCTAGGACGTCGCCGATTCGTCGTAGGCGACACCTGTGATTGGTCCGAATGGCCGCCGTTTGATAGGCTAACAGGGGGACTCGTCCGATTGGTCCGGCCGATGTTTATTCCTCTACGTGTGCGGCTCGGGCGATAAGCGATTAATTTTATTGTCGCTCGCGATAATCGTCACAATAAAAATGTATTTAAGGCTACTAAAACGGTCGTTTGTCTTAATGCGGCCGTTAATTGGACCGACGTTGGCGCTTCTCCCGGCCCGTCTAATTCCGGCGCGTCTATTGATTTATAACCTCGAAATAATGGAAATTAACGTGACGGAAAATCGGGGAAATCGCCCGCGGCGGGAAAACCGCCTCGTTTTTCTATTTTTTAAATGAGGACCTGGAAGAGCGTTCAGCGGAGCGGATGATTAAAATTACGCAAAAATTACACCACGAATTGCCTTCTGCTAAAGACCCGCCTTTTTCCGACTCGACCAATCGGAACGCCGGATTTCCTGAATCTCTTTTCTCATTGGCTGCCTTGAATCTATCCCGTACGACTCGACCAATCGGAACGTCGGATTTCCAGAATTTCTTCTCTCATTGGCTGCCTTGAATCCATCCCGTCGACCCATGAGAGCTCATTGAGATTCTTGCTCAAACGTCAGTGGTTAAGAGTCCGATGCTGCGGTACTTAACGACTCGACCAATCGGAACGTCGGATTTCCAGAATTTCTTCTCTCATTGGCTGCCTTGAATCCATCCCGTCAACCTATGAGAGCTCATTGAGATTCTTGCTCAAACGTCAGTGGTTAAGAGTCCGATGCTGCGGTACTTAACGACTCGACCAATCGGAACGTCGGATTTCCAGAATTTCTTCTCTCATTGGCTGCCTTGAATCCATCCCGTCAACCTATGAGAGCTCATTGAGATTCTTGCTCAAACGTCAGTGGTTAAGAGTCCGATGCTGCGGTACTTAACGACTCGACCAATCGGAACGTCGGATTTCCAGAATTTCTTCTCTCATTGGCTGCCTTGAATCCATCCCGTCAACCTATGAGAGCTCATTGAGATTCTTGCTCTAACGTCAGTGGTTAAGAGTCCGATGCTGCGGTACTTAACGACTCGACCAATCGGAACGTCGGATTTCCAGAATTTCTTCTCTCATTGGCTGCCTTGAATCCATCCCGTCCACCTATGAGAGCTCATTGAGATTCTTGCTCTAACGTCAGTGGTTAAGAGTCCGATGCTGCGGTACTTAACGACTCGACCAATCGGAACGTCGGATTTCCTGAATCTCTTCTCTCATTGGCTGCCTTGAATCCATCCCGTCGACCCATGAGAGCTCATTGAGATTCTTGCTCAAACGTCAGTGGTTAAGAGTCCGATGCTGCGGTACTTAACGACTCGACCAATCGGAACGTCGGATTTCCAGAATTTCTTCTCTCATTGGCTGCCTTGAATCCATCCCGTCAACCTATGAGAGCTCATTGAGATTCTTGCTCAAACGTCAGTGGTTAAGAGTCCGATGCTGCGGTACTTAACGACTCGACCAATCGGAACGTCGGATTTCCAGAATTTCTTCTCTCATTGGCTGCCTTGAATCCATCCCGTCAACCTATGAGAGCTCATTGAGATTCTTGCTCAAACGTCAGTGGTTAAGAGTCCGATGCTGCGGTACTTAACGACTCGACCAATCGGAACGTCGGATTTCCAGAATTTCTTCTCTCATTGGCTGCCTTGAATCCATCCCGTCAACCTATGAGAGCTCATTGAGATTCTTGCTCTAACGTCAGTGGTTAAGAGTCCGATGCTGCGGTACTTAACGACTCGACCAATCGGAACGTCGGATTTCCAGAATTTCTTCTCTCATTGGCTGCCTTGAATCCATCCCGTCCACCTATGAGAGCTCATTGAGATTCTTGCTCTAACGTCAGTGGTTAAGAGTCCGATGCTGCGGTACTTAACGACTCGACCAATCGGAACGTCGGATTTCCTGAATCTCTTCTCTCATTGGCTGCCTTGAATCCATCCCGTCGACCCATGAGAGCTCATTGAGATTCTTGCTCAAACGTCAGTGGTTAAGAGTCCGATGCTGCGGTACTTAACGACTCGACCAATCGGAACGTCGGATTTCCTGAATCTCTTCTCCCATTAGCTGCCTTGAATCCATCCCGTCGACTAATGAGAGCTCATCGAATCACTTGCTCTAACGTCAGTGGTTAAGAGTCCGATGCTGCGGTACTTAACGACTCGACCAATCGGAACGTCGGATTTCCTGAATCTCTTCTCTCATTGGCTGCCTTGAATCCATCCCGTCGACCCATGAGAGCTCATTGAGATTCTTGCTCAAACGTCAGTGGTTAAGAGTCCGATGCTGCGGTACTTAACGACTCGACCAATCGGAACGTCGGATTTCCTGAATCTCTTCTCCCATTAGCTGCCTTGAATCCATCCCGTCGACTAATGAGAGCTCATCGAATCACTTGCTCTAACGTCAGTGGTTAAGAGTCCGATGCTGCGGTACTTAACGACTCGACCAATCGGAACGTCGGATTTCCTGAATCTCTTCTCCCATTGGCTGCCTTGAATCCCTCTCGTTCGACTCATGAGAGCTCATTGAGTCACTTGCTCTAACGTCAGTGGTTAAGAGTCCGATGCTGCGGTACTTAACGACTCGACCAATCGGGACGTCGGATTTCCTGAATCTCTTCTCCCATTGGCTGCCTTGAATCCCTCTCGTTCGACTCATGAGAGCTCATCGAGTTACTTGCTCTAACGTCAGTGGTGAAGAGTCCGATGCTGCAGTACTTAACGACTCGACCAATCGGAACGTCGGATTTCCTTAATCTCTTCTCCCATTGGCTGCCTTGAATCCCTCTCGTTCGACTCATGAGAGCTCATCGAGTTACTTGCTCTAACGTCAGTGGTGAAGAGTCCGATGCTGCAGTACTTAACGACTCGACCAATCGGAACGTCGGATTTCCTGAATCTCTTCTCCCATTGGCTGCCTTGAATCCCTCTCGTTCGACTCATGAGAGCTCATCGAGTTACTTGCTCTAACGTCAGTGGTGAAGAGTCCGATGCTGCAGTACTTAACGACTCGACCAATCGGAACGTCGGATTTCCTTAATCTCTTCTCCCATTGGCTGCCTTGAATCCCTCTCGTTCGACTCATGAGAGCTCATCGAGTTACTTGCTCTAACGTCAGTGGTGAAGAGTCCGATGCTGCGGTACTTAACGACTCGACCAATCGGAACGTCGGGTTTCGAGAATCTCTTCCCTCATTGGCCGCCTCGAGTCCATCTTATCGACCTACGGGAGCCCGTCGGGTCTCTTGCTGTAACGTCGGTGGTTAAAAGACCGATGCACCTTATAGACTTTATTGGTTGATTAATTTTAATGTTCGTGGCTGATAGACCGACTTGCCGGTACTCTACGCTCGGGCCAATCGGATCCCTTCTGGTTCGAGCGTTCCATTGGCCGTGGAGAGTTCATCCGGCAACGTCGCGCCGGGGTCATTAGCGGGTCGAACGTTGCGCGGCGCGCCTTGATATACCGTTAAATCAAAAACTCGAAAGAGAGAAAATGAGAGAGATAAACGAATAAAAGACCCTCGGGCCGGGATTTCGACGAACGGGGGGAAAGAGAGAAACCGCGAGAGGAGGAGGCGTAATCCGTGATTAATCGAAGAGGAAGTAAATTACACGTGCGTGCCTGCGTTGTCGGCGATTAAAACCCAATTAGGCACCTGATCCGGGCCCATTAGCGCCCCCCATTTATTGTTAATTTTAAACGTCCCGCCATTAAATATTAAACCGCTCTGTTCTCGAAAAATTACCGACCCCGCTCACTAGTACACTCCTTCCAGTCTCGATTTAATATCACGACCGCCCCATGACTTACATTGAGTTTCCGTAGAGTATACCAACGTGGACACCCGATATTCAACCTGCTCTCTTTGTTTTCTTTTTCCAGCCTGCGAGTGTAACCAGCACGCGCGGCGCTGCAAGTTCGACATGGGCCTGTACAAGCTGTCGGGCAGGGTGTCGGGCGGCGTGTGCCTCAAGTGTCGCCACTACACGGCCGGCAGGCACTGCCACTACTGCCGCGAGGGGTACTACAGGGACCCCGCCAAGCAGATCACGCACCGTAAGGCGTGCAAAGGTGAGCGTTATTTAGCCGCGCCCTCGGTCGTTCGGCCGCTTCTACGAATTCGATGTTATTTTACCGTACCGTCGGTCGTTTAGCCACTTCTACAAATTCGAGGTCATTTTACCGTACCGTCGGTCGTTTAACCCCTTTTGCAAGTTCGAGGTTATTTTACCGAACCGTCGATCGTTTAGCCGACTCTACAAATTCGAGGTTATTTTACCGTACCGTCGGTCGTTTAGCCGTTTCTACAAATTCGATGTTATTTTACCGTCACGTCGGTCGTTTAGCCACATCTACAAATTCGAGGTTATTTTGCCGCGCCGTCGGTCGTTTCGCTTCTATAAATTCGAGGTTATTTTACCGTACCATCGGTCGCTTAGCCGTTTCTACAAATTCGAGGTTATTTTACCGTACCGTCGGTCGTTTAGCCACTTCTACAAATTCGAGGTCATTTTACCGTACCGTCGGTCGTTTAACCCCTTTTGCAATTTCTAGGTTATTTTACCGAACCGTCGATCGTTTAGCCGACTCTACAAATTCGAGGTTATTTTACCGTACCGTCGGTCGTTTAGCCGTTTCTACAAATTCGATGTAGTTTTACTGTAGCGTCGGTCGTTTAGCCGTTTCTACAAATTCGAGGTTATTTTACCGTCACGTCGGTCGTTTAGCCACATCTACAAATTCGAGGTTATTTTACTGTCACGTCGCGTTTAACTCGGATTATACGAGGGGTTACGTTTAAACCGGGTTTAACTCCGCTTATAATACCGCCATGTCGGTCCGATATCCATTAGAGTTTCCTCAAACGCGTTTACTTTCCGCTCCGTGGCGAAGCTCGATGGGAGTTAAAGGGACTCCGATTCTTTCTCGAGTTTACGAGGGGGATCGGATAGGGGGGGGGTGGTTGGTCGTTAGATCCCTTCACCTGTAACCGCCCCCCATCCCCCTAATCGGAAATCCTCTTCCCCCCTAAGGCCAGAAAGCCAATCATCCCGAAAACACGGAATCGCCCCCACGGGATCCATCCCCTTCGTCGTGTGTATGTATGTGCGTATTACCTCATCCCGACCCCCCCTCCTCCCCCGGATTTCCCCCTCCGCGCCCTCGGGAGACCGCAGTGAACGTACAACGCGATCTGCATCAATTAGAATTGTTTTCCGATCTGAGGAGTTTCCTGAGGGGGGTAAAGGGGGAGAGTTTTTGGAGGGGGGGGTTCATTGGGGAAGGTCGTGGAGGGGAGCAGGGAACCCCCATTCGATTTGCATTTCCAAAACGTAGCAACATTTTTCTTCGAGATTCCTCCTACCCACTCCCCCCCGTTTTCGGGAATCGTCGATTGGAGGCAAAAGCTCGAAAGACTTGGAGACAAACTCCTTCCCTCCTTTCAGGAGGATCTCTTGGAAATCAGTTGCCCCTCGTTTCGAGGTGTGAGGTTGGAGACTTGGAGAAGCCATGAACTCCGACTCCAACTCCCTTGGTCGTTTATATGGAGACGACCCCCGTTAGATTCTTAGGGTCCAAATGGTCTCCTTAATAAGCCCGATCCTTCCTTCCCCCAGTTTTTGGGAGTCGTCGATCGGAGGCAAAAACTTGAGCGACTTGGAGGCAAACTTCTTCCCTCCTTTCAGGAGTTTTTAGGGATCAGTTGCCTCGTTTGGAGGATCCTCGGGGTATGAGTTTGGAGACTTGGAAAAGCCCAGGGCTCCAACTGCAACTCCTCATGGTTGTAACTTTGGAGACGTTAGATTCTTAAAGTCCAAACGATCTTAATAACCCCGCTCCTTCCCCCCCCCTAGTTTTTGGGAGTCGTCGATTGGAGGCACAATCTTGGAAGTCTTGGAGACAAACTCCTTCCCTCCTTTTAGGAGCATTTGGAAATCAGTTTGGAGGATCTTCGAGGTATGAGTTTGGAGGCTTGGAAGAGCCATGAACTCCAGCTCCAACTCCCCTTGGTCGTTCCTTTGGAGGCACCCCCCAACTCGAATTCCCGTAAATCCAAATATTTAGTTCCCCATTGAGGAACTTTCGCCTCCTTCCTAATTTCCTCCCCCTCCAGAATGGAGAGTCCATAATTTAATATCGCGACGTCTTTTAATCGGAAGACGCGGCGCTATCGGCTCGTGGGGGGGGGGAGGTGCTGGGGGTGGGGAGGGGGTTGGGGGCGAGGGGAGGGGGCGCGGGCGGAATATTAAAACGTTCCCGTTTAATGGAATTCTCGGAGAAAATAAAATCCCGGAGGGAAGGGAGGAAAGTAACAGGAAGCGCGAGGAGGGGGTGGGAGTGGGGGTAGACGGCGGGGGTGGGGTGGACGTCGATTAATAAAGTTAGTTCGGGAATTTCGATCGAATCGAATTAACACATCAAAGTCGCGACACGCGGGATTTAATGGACGGAGTAGTTTCCCTTGAGTGGTGGTGGGGGGGATGATTGTATGGTGACGTCACTAAGGGTCGTTACAATTTTCTCTGCCCCGGGGAAAATCAGGCGTATTTTATTTTATCGTGTAGTTTTTTTATACCGGGATAAAGAGGACGTAAAAACCGCCCGATTTCAGGGGGTGGCACGGGGGGTGCCCTTCCCCCCCCTCTCCGCATCTCGACGAAAAGTAATCCATCACCCACCCCCCTCCAGTTCCCGACCAGTTGGGTAGTATTTATTTTTTAAATTGAAACACAAAACACCCCTAATTCCCCCACCTCCGCTGCTGCTGGTGGTGGTGGTGGGGGGGTGGTTTCGAGACGATGAGCTCCTCCGACTCCATTCATCCCCTACGAAAATAATAATGAATTAGTTCCCTAATCCTGCCACCCTTATTTAAGGGGGGGATCGTTTCGGATACGACGAGGGGTGGACGTGATAGTAATTTAATTTCCTTGCGGATTTACGGGGGGGTGCTTGGATCGTCGGGGGTGGGGAGGGGGGATTAAAATTGTTTCAAAAAATTTTTTTTCCAATTAACAATCGTATCACTTTCCGAAAATGAAGCTAAAATTTTTTTCTCGTAAATTCCCCCCACTTATCAGAGATTTCGCGTTGAATTCGCCGGTGGGGGAGAGCGGGGACACCCCCCCCTCCGTGAGTATTGAACTCTCGTCGACTTTTCCCATAAAATCATCCCTCTCCCCCCCCCCCCCCCCACTCGGACCCTCTTCTGACCACTCAGCACGTCGGGGGGAAATAAACGAGACGTCCGATTGGCCCCCGGGGGGCGATCGGAGACGTGGCAATTTGCGATCGGCCGACGGAGCGGTATCGCGTCGGGGTTCGATCGGACGTCGTCTACGGGAATTTTCTGGAAGAAACTCGAGACGGGAATGCGGTTTACGTTTGACGGTCTTTTTTTAAAGCGAAAGGGGGGTTTTTCCCGTTTTCCAGAGAATCTTCCTTAAAAATTGTACATTTTTCATTTTAAGGCCGAGGGGCGTAACGCGCATGTCCGACTCGGGAGGAGGGCGTCGTTTCCCGCGCGATTTCCCGGAACCCCCTCCGAAAAAAAAAAAAATTTCATCGACGCTCCTGGCGAAGTTTATTTTCCGATTAATCGTGATTAACGCTTCTCCTGATTTCCGAGAGATTTATTTTCCTTAATTTCCCCGAAAATAAAGTTCAAAGCGTCGCCGTGTTTATTCTGCACGTCGACGCTTGCGCAATATTTTTTCATAAAGGAAAACAATAATATCGGAAAATTTCCCATTTTCTCGGCTTTTTGTCTGGGGTTCCCCAAGGAATACTTTGCTCCCGTGAATCTTCCAGGCTTCCCGAAGCTATCGAACGTAGTAGTCTCTGAAATCCTCCTGCTTGCTTTTCGAAATGTTCTCAGGTTCAAAATTACAAGGGGAACGTCCAGGGAATCCGTACATCATCCCGGTTCGATTATCGTTGTCCCGGTCTTCCAGAAATCCAGAAGGGCATCTAGATTAGGCATCTTAAAATTAGAGAATTTTAAATTTTTTTCTGGGGTTCCCCAAGGAATATTTTGTTCCCGTGAATCTTCCAGGTTTCATCCTGGAGCGATTTTCGCTATCGAACGTCGTAAATAAGTCCCTGAAATCCTCCTGCTTGCCTCTCGAAATGTCCTCAGATTCAAAATTACAAGGGGAACGTTCAGGGAATCCGTACATCATCCCGGTTCGATTATCGTTGTCCCAGTCTTCCAGAAATCCAGAAGGGCATCTAAAAGCTTTCTTCTGTACCTTCCAAGCTTCCCTTGTTGCCTAACATTACGAGAAATCTTCCAAATTCCACCTTTGGGCTCTCTAATTTTAGTTTTTTTCCGGGATTCCCCAAGGAACATTTTTTATTCCCGAGAATCTTCCCGGTTTCGTTCTGGAGCGATTTTCGCTATCGAACGTCGTGAATAAATCCCTGAAATCCTCCTTCTAAATTACAAGGGAAACGTTCAGGGATTCCGTACTTCTTCCAGGTCCGATTATCATCATCCCAGTCTTCCAGAAATCCAGAAGGGCATCTAAAAGCTTTCTTCTATACCTTCCAAGCTTCCCTTGTTGCCTAACATTACGAGAAATTTTCCAAATTCCACCTTTGGGCTCTCTAATTTTAATATTTTCAGGGATTCCCCAAGGAATATCATTTTAAATGTAAATGAGTCCCTGAAATCCTCTTTCTGGATTTTCAAACCGTCCTAAAGTTAAAAAACACAAGAGAAAAGTCCAGGGATTCCTTACATCTTCCAGATTCGATTATCATTATTCCCGTTTTCCAGAAATCCATAGTGGCATCCAGAAAGTTTCTTCTAGACTCTTCAAGCTTCTCTTGTCACTTAACGAAATTTTTTTAGGGGTTCCCCAAGGAACATTTTTTATTCCCGTAAATCTCGCCTTAAATGAGTCCCTGAAATCCTACTTCTGAATTACAAGGGAAACGTTCAGGGATTCCGTACTTCTTTCCGCTCCGATTATCATTATCCCGGTCTTCCAGAAATCCAGAAGGGCATCCTGAAGCTTTATTCTATACTCTTCAACCTTCCTTTGTCGCTTAAAGTTACGAGAAATCTACTAATTTCCACCTGTGGGTACTATAATTTTAATATTTTCACGGGTTCCCCAAGGATTACCATTTTAAATGTAAATGAGTCCCTGAAATCCTCCCTCTGGATTATCCAACGTCCTAAAGTTTAAAATTATAAGGGAAAAGTCCAGGGATTCCTTACATCTTCCAGATTCGATTATCATTATTCCCGTTTTCCAGAAATCCATAATGGCATCCAGAAAGTTTCTTCTAGACTCTTCAAGCTTCTCTTGTCACTTAACGAAATTTTTTTAGGGGTTCCCCAAGGAACATTTTTTATTCCCGTAAATCTTGCCTTAAATGAGTCCCTGAAATCATCTTTCTGAATTACAAGGGGACCATTCAGGGATTCCGTGCTTCTTCCAGATCCGATTATCATTATCCCGGTCTTCCAGAAATCCAGAAGGGCATCCTGAAGCTTTATTCTATACTCTTCAACCTTCCTTTGTCGCTTAAAGTTACGAGAAATCTACTAATTTCCACCTGTGGGTACTATAATTTTAATATTTTCACGGGTTCCCCAAGGATTACCATTTTAAATGTAAATGAGTCCCTGAAATCCTCCCTCTGGATTATCCAACGTCCTAAAGTTTAAAATTACAAGGGAAAAGTCCAGGGATTCCTTACATCTTCCGGATTCGATTTTCGTCATTCCCGTTTTCCAGAAGTCCAGAATGACATCCAGAAGGTCTCTTCTAGAAGCTTCCCTTGTCATTTTTGAGGGGTCCCCCAAGGAACATTTTTTATTCCCGAGAATCTTCCCGTAAATAATCCTCCTTCTGAATTACAAGGGAGACGTTCAGGGATTCCTTGAATCTTCCAGATTCAATTACCATCCCAGTTATCCAGGAGAGTTCCTAGGAGCTCTCTTCGGTATTCCTCTAGGAGTTCCTAGATTTTTCTGGAAGAAGGAGATGAAATTCGAAGCACCTTCGGGAGTCCCCCTGGACCTCCTCCCCTCGATCCGAGAACGTGGGAATCGTTATCGAAGGTTCGAATTCCTCGGGCGGTTATCGTCCGCCGCCGCAGCGCTTTTCGTAAATAATCTACTCTCTCTCCCTCTCTCTCTCTCTCTCTCTCTCACACATACTCGCCCCTCGTAAATCAGTCAACGCGCCTCGATAAAATAAACGAGCGCGTCCAGAGCTTCTGGATAACGTCGCCCGATTTATTAACGTCGCACCGGCCGTTTAGCCACCGCCGCGCGATATAACTAACTTTCTTTCGGGAAAGTAATTTTATCTGTCGTTATCGCCGCGGAATGCGTACGTAAACAACCTCCCGCCCGCCTCTAAGAATACACATACGCTCCGATATTCGGGAGGTAAACGCACGCGCGCGCGCGGGATAAAAGAGGTACCGCCGCGTCGGCCGCTTAGCCGCCGGCGGAGCGTCTTCTTCCCGGAAAATTCCCCGTGGGGGACCCCCCTTCCCGGCTCTCCGAATCCGGGAATAGAGTCACGTGTCCGTGTACGTTTGCGTGTGTGTGTTTAACCGGAGACTAATCAACCGCGAACCATTTCCACCCTCCGTAAGGGGGTGGGTAAATTGAATTTTCCACCCCGGACGTCGAGGGTGGGACGTGTCTGGAATTTCCCGGAGATTTCCCGGAAGTTCGCTATATCTTAGGACGTTTATTTTGAATGTGCCGTCACGTCGGTCCGTCATCCGCTCTCTATTCGAAGTATTAGGGAACTTTAAAGAGAGCTGCGCGTCTAGTCTCTGCGCATCTGATCCGTCGATGACGGGATTTTAATACAAACTTGCAATATTTCTTAAAATACAGTATTCAGTCGCTTTTGTCGACGTTTAATTCGCCACGAACTGTTCGGTATCGCGTAGATGATTAGAGGGCTGCGCGTGTATTTTCTACGCATCTGATCTGTCGCTTGTTTTTTCCCCCTTAATTTGCTCCATATCGTTCTCCAAGCCATCCTTAACCTAAATTTATAATATTTCTCTAAGAAAAAGAAGAGCTGCGCGTGACGCTTCTGCGCATCTGACCACGTCGGTCACATTTTCCAATCCCTAGACGAGACGACCTGTCCATCGCTCCTCGCGCAGGTTGAAGAAGATTTAATTTGTTACTAAACATTCAGAATGCTAAGTAGGCTGCGCGTAGGGTTTCTACGCATATGGTGTGTCGTTTGTTTTTGTAAACTTGCGCCGTGTCGTCCTCATAACAGCGCTTCATACAAATTTAGGGTGTTTCTCTAGAGACGAGAGGTGTTGCGCGTGTAGCTTGTGCGCATCTGCCGCATTTCGCGATACCGAGACGCAGTGACCTGTCAAAAGCTCCTCGCGCAGACTGAGAAAATCGTCGTTCTCAGTTCCGATGTTTAATTCGTCATCAACTGTTCAGAATTATGTAAATGTTAAGCGGCTGCGCATGTAGTTTCTGCGCATCTGGTCTGGCGCTTGTTTTTTTTTTAAACTTGCTTCGTGTCGTTCTCAAAACCACTCTTAACGTAAATTTAGAATATTTCTCTAAAACAGAGAAGAGCTGCGCGTGTGGTTTCTGCGCATGTGACCTGTCATATTTTTCGATCCCTAAACGCGGTGACCTGTCAAACAATCCTCGCGAGAATTAAGAAAGTCGTGGGTTTCCGTATTGACTGCTCAGAACTCTGTGGATGTTAAGAGGGCTGCGCGTGTAGTTTCTGCGCATCTGGTGTGAAGTGTCCAGTCTGTTTCTAAAAATTGACATGTCGAGCAGCGAGCCACTTATAATACAAATCTAGACTATTCTAGACTTGTAATTGGTCGAAACTTTAGTTTGAGTGGACGATAGTTGCGCAGGTGGATACTGCGCATTTGGCCTGTCATATTCATATGGCATTGCTACATTGTGGCATTGTTAGGGAGATGCGCGAGTCGGTTCTGCGCATATATTATATTTTTAATTCCGCCTCGGCCGCTCCTTTGATCGCATCAATAATGCATCGAAATAACATCATTATTAATAGTTATGATAATGCGACGGATCGATAAACGGTAATGACGATAATGGTAACGTCGATCGGTCTCGCATCTCGCCTCATAAATAATTTACGACGAATTATTCCGATGCGACCGATCGATCGATAAATCAATCGACCGATCGATCGCTGATATAATAATGACAGATTGGTCGTCCATTTTTTGTCACCCTGTATGGTGATACTCGAAGCGAGCGGCGGATAAGAGGCCGACGTGACGTTCGCGCAGGGCCTCGTCGCAGATTACTGCGCATGCGATTAATAGACCGACGGGCACGTCCATTTTGTCTTCACGGTGCACGGCGAAATTCGAAGGGGGCGGTGGATAACAGGGCGACGAGACGGTCGCGTAAGGACTCGTGAGAGATTACTGCGCGTGCGCGTCGCAGCGTGTAACGAATAATAGATCGACGTAGACGTCCATTTTGTTTTTACGGTGTACGGTGAAATTCGAAGGGGGCGGTGGATAACAGGGCGACGTGACGGTCGCGTAAAGCCTCATGAGGGATTACTGCGCGTGCGCGTCGCAGCGTGTAGCGACTAATAGACCGACGTGCCGGTAGTATAATAAACTTTCCTCGTTACGTCAAAGTTTGTTATGGCTTCGTTGGATATCGAGCCGAGATGGCGGCACTATCGATCGACCGGTACGGACGTCCATTTTGTTTTTACTGTGCACGGTGAAGTTCGAAGATGGCGGTGGATAAGAGGCCGACGTGACGGTCGCGTTATGCCTCGCGGGGGGTTATCGCGCACGCGCGTCGCAACTTGTAGCGGCTAATAGACCGACGTGCCGGTACTATAATGAATTTTCGTCGTTATCGATTATTTTACCCGTATACCGGGTGAAGATGACATTTTTGCTCCCGCTTAACCGTAGGGACCTTCTTACACGTCCGGCCGCCTCATAAGTACGTTACTTAATTCCGCCGCGGCTCCCGGACGTGACGTTACCTTAAGCGTATTCACACACACGCACACATGCCGGGGAAACGGGACGTGCGTCGGCATGGGCACGGCGACTTAGGGGGATTAAGCGTGGCCGGTCTCGTTTCCGGGACGGGAACGCGGCGGCGGAGAGGGGGGGGGGGTCCCGAGGGAAGAGAAATTCTATGGATAGTGAAATAAACGATCGGTCGAATTTCCGTTGGATTAATGAGACGTAATGAAGGAAATATTAAGCGATTATTTAAATTAATTATAAACCTATTCGGCGTTATGACGCATGCGCGCGCGTCGAAGTGCTTTGATGCGTCGGCCCCCCCGCCGCTCGAGGGCGGTAATTAATTTTATTAATTACCCGAGCGGCGGGGGCTCCTCGCCGGGAGATTAATCCGCTTTATTGAAATTAATTAGATGCGATTTTTGATTAATCGCCGCGAGAGATCCTAACGCGATTACGACCCCCCTCCCCCCCATCTCTTCCCTAATTACGTTTTAATCGCGTTACCGGTCCTCCCTCGGGCGCTAATTAACTTAATCGACGTGACGCGGAGAGCGCGAACGCCCTGTATACCGCGCGCGGTACGTCGAGTAGGCGTACGATCCCCCGGGAAGCGTGTAAACGCACGCGATGCGAGTATCGGCGCTCCCGGACGTCGATGATTAAATACCCTTATCGTTAGGCGGAAACGAGGCTTATTTCGTAAGTGCCGTATCTAAGGGCGCTTAGGGCGGTTAGTTCGTCTATGCGATCGTAGATGGCGCGGTAACGGACGTTCCGTCATCGGTGGAATTAATTTCTCCGGTCGATCGTAGACGGCGCTGTCTTCGGCCTCGAACATAACCTCAAACTTTCGATTTGTCGACAGCCTGCGGCTGCCACCCGATAGGCGCGTCCGGCAAGACGTGCAACCAGGCGACCGGCCAATGCCCGTGCAAGGACGGCGTCGTCGGCATCACGTGCAACAGATGCGCGAAGGGCTACCAGCAGAGCAGGTCGCACATCGCGCCCTGCATAAGTAAGTCGCCCGTATCTAATCGATACGATTATCGATTATCGATCGATACGTCCTTGCAGAGATCCCCGTCGTGCAGATGATGGCGACCGAGGAGGAGGACGACGACGGCGGCGGCGGCGGCGCAGGCTACGGCGACGGCGACGGCTCGCCCTCTGGCGGTGAGTAGACTGGAGGGCGACCCGCGACCAATCGGGTCGCGGCGTTTCGAATCGACGCGATGGTGATTTAAATCCGACCAATGGCAGCTCTTACGGACGTAAATATGCCGACCGCCATCTGGCGGTGAATAGAAAACCATTGGCTCTTCCCTCGAGCATCTCGCGGATATGCTTAAAATTAATCCAGGTTGCTCTCCTTCAGGTTTAGCGAAACTCCACTCCACACTACTTCTGATCGGTCGAGGATACCTGAAAACACCGCCTGTCGCCCGCGCTCCTTATGAACCTGCAGGTTTAAGGCTCGTCCGGTATTGGAAGTTGCCTAGGTTGGAGGCTCAGCCCGGTACCCCTCTAGGTTGCTTGCAGGCTTCTAATTAACAGAAAATAATGCCATAAGAATTCTCCTTGCCTTGGTTCGAAACCTCCAGGTTTCTCGACCCTTTGGACCAAGTGGGCTCCCCGAGACCTCCCCAGAAACCTGCCAGGTTTAACGTCGTTTCTCCTAGACCGTACCAGCTTCCCTCTGCTCTCCTGAAACTTCCAGGTTTCTAATCACTAGTAGATTCCTTTAAACCTTCCAGGTTTAAGGTATACTCCTTCAAGTAGTCAACTGGTCTAGCATTTTTGTGTCCTTTGATGATTATTGGGACAGCTCTTAGTACTTATTTATTTCGCCTTATGAACCCATAGGTTTCTTTGAATTTTTCCTTGACCTGTTGTCCTGAAATTGCCTAAATTTCCCGTATGAACCTCCCAGGTTTCAAATCAGGTTTGGTCTCCCTTGAACCTCGCGTATCTAAGCTCTAATTCACCGGATATTTTAATCCTCTCTTCTGATCGGTTGGAAATTTAAATCAGGCGAAAAGGACGCGACGCTTTCCCTACCGCCATCTAGCGGCGAGTAGAGGGACCCGTCTGTCTACGTATCTTTCGATTCTCGCGTCTGATTGGCCGACGGCGGTCCTGTCGGCGAATCGGACCGATCCGCTCGTCCCGATTGGCGGGAACGGCGCGATCGCGTCCGACGAGCTCTCGCGGTTGCGCAGTAGTGATTCTGACGCTTGAAACGTCAATCGAGTGCGAAATCGTGATATTCGAAGCGATTTTAGGAAAAATCTCTCGGCGGAGTATCGTGGAGGGGAGGAGGAGGGGGTAAATCCTCTCCCTCGTTCCCGAAATCTAATTTAAACTCGATCCGGGAGTTTGATCCCCCTTCCCTCGAAGTTTCCCCCGGTTATTGAAAAAAAAAAGAAGAAGGAAAGTAAAGTTTGTTTCCCCCACGCCGCCACTTGAGCGGTAAGGATCAATTACACACGCGGAAAAGGGAAGTTACATGGACACAAAACCGTTGGGGGAGGGGGAGGACTTTTCTGGAAGTTTCCCTCCCCCCTTTCCGGGATACGTTTGATTAAATCCGAGTAATTACCCGTGCATAATGCGCGCGTGCGATCGGGCGGAAGAGTTTAATAAAGTAGGGGGCGAGATTTCGATGGGGGGAGGGGGAGGGGGGGGGTAGATGGGGTGGTGCGTCTTAGCCTTTCGCCCCAATGGGGGAAGTGGGGTACGCACTCCCGGACATTTTTAGAATTAATCCTCGCTGCTGTACCTAAAACAGTGGCGTTACCCCCCTCCCCCCCCCCCCATTTTAATTACGTTTTACTAACGCAGTTTCATCCCTCTTAGATCAATGCGGGAAATGCAAGGCGGCCACCAGGAGGCTGAACCTCAACAAGTACTGCAAGAGGGACTACGGTAAGCCGTAAATGGTTACTGTGCGAATGATCGAATAATAACGATCCCCTCCCCTCTTCCAGCTATAATGGCGAGGGTGCTGTCGCGCATAGAGGACGGCGACGAGGAGAACACCAAGGGCTGGGTCAGGTTCATGGTCAACGTCGAGTTCATCTACAAGAAGTCCAAGAGCTCCCTCATAAGGAAGGGGACGATGCAGATGCTCGTGCCCGGAGCGGATCTCGCCTGCAAGTGCCCCAAGATCAAGTCGAACAGGTAAGGGGCGTCCCCCGGGACGCTGTCGAGCTCCCAGGTTTAGTGGATCTTCAGAAACTGTCTCCAGGTTTATCCAAGCCTTCCCAGTGGATTTTGGAATCGTTCCAGGTTTTTCAAAGACCTGAGGAGTCCCCGTTTGACTTCCGACCCGTGACATTCTTTCTGGCTCCAGAAATCATTCCGGGTTCCTCGGGAATTCAACCTTAAACCTGAGGTGTCTCCAAGGGTGCGCTTGAGACTCCACGTTTCGTAGAAACTTCCCTGAAACCCAAATTAAACCTGAGGTATGCCAACGGATGGAAACACCCAGGTTTCCTTCTTCCCTATCGCTAGGGTGTTTCAAAATACCTCCAGGTTTATTCAAACCTTCCACGTGGAGTTTGGAATCATCCCAGGCTTCTCAAAGACCTGAAGGGTTCCTATTTGTATTAATATTACTTCCAATCCTTGACCAGTTCCTTGTGGCTTCCGGGATCGTTCCAGGTTTTTCGGGAGCTCCACCTTAAACCTGAGGTGTTTCCAAAGGTACGTCTGAGACCCCAAGTTTCGTAGAAACTTCCCCGAGTCCTAGAGTAAACCTAAAATATCCCCAGGGCTGGAAACACCCAGGTTTCTTTCTCCCTCGGTCTAAGCCTCTGCCTAGGTTGCTTTCCGAGGTATCCAGGTTTTAACCAGTGGCGCTATGGGTGTTACTAGGTTCGAAGTTGCCTAAACCTTCCAGGCGCGACCGCTTACGATCTTAACGGTATGTCGCATCGAAGGTTGCCTGACCACCTACACCCTTAGCCTCCTAGGTTGCCACGTTTACACGATCCGCCGCGAGGTCTCTAATCGCTCGCGGTGTTGCCAGGTCGTACCTGTTCCTGGGCCGAGAGAGGGACGACTCGCCGGGCGGCATCGCCACGGGCCACCTCGGCGTGACGCAGCGCTCCATAGTGATCGAGTGGCGGGACGAGTGGGACCAGCGCATGCGCAGGTTCCGGAGGCGGGCGAGGAAGTGCAAGTAAGGCGACCGGCCCCCTCCCCACCCCAGCTGCGCCGACGTCGACGACGCTGCGCGAGGTCGTCCCGCGCAGGCGCGCGCGAGATTCGAAATCTTTTCCTTTGTATTGTTTCGACGGTTATCGTTTACTGTGATTTATGTGTAAATGTATTTAATTCAGTATTGGGGAGGGGTGGGGGGCCTGCAGGGGATCGCCTCTCCTCCGACCCTTGGACCCCCACGGTCGTAACCGGGGGGGCGGTTGCGAGACTTACCATTTTAATGTTGTAATAACGTTACGTTTAGCGATTTTTCCTTTTACTGAGGGATGCACTGTACCAAATGCATTTCTATAATGGCAGTTATTTTGTAAATATTCTTTTAAACAAAAAGATACTACTATTACTCTTACTACCTTCTCGACTTTTTTACAATTTTGGATAATTTATTTATTTTTTTATTATATACAATTACTACTAGTACATATTGCAGCTGTACTAAAACCCTACGTGTAATTTATGTATAGTTATTGTTTAAACAAACACCGATAATATTTTGTATTATATTAGAACATATTACGTAGAACTATCGCCTCCTGAGCGGGTCTGCCCCGTGCATCAGGCAACCCACAATTGTAGCTATGCAACCAACATTCACCACTCGAAGTTATGCAACCGACCTGTATTACTTTCCTAATCTCTTGATTTGTACAGTATTACTATCCGATCGATTAGATGCGCCGCCATGTTCATACACACAAACGTATCGTAGCGTTTATAAAGTCTAGTTCCTAGAATATTATTATCATCTAGATGTTTCTTGAATTGTTAATAATATTATTATATATACGGTATGAGATGGAATAACTATCTCTTTTCTCTTTCTCTCTTTCGTAGCGATGGTAGTTACATTAACGATTGATTATGTAATGATAATAATAATGATCGGTGTTGTCGACATATCATATTACGGCAATGTGTCATAATTAATTGACGAGCAGGTATACCCGTCGAGGGTGGTACCGTTCTGTTAGTTGTGGAAAGTATTAATTAAATGTACTGGCGGACGGTGGCGGAACTGCCACCCTCCGTCCTCTGTGTCTAACGATAGTATTATTAATATTATTGATTATTATCATTATTCGATGACGTCTTATTGCTGTAATCGAGACGTATGTAAAATAAAAAGTGATTATGCTGAGCTGACGTTTCTTTGTCGCGTCCCGTGGTCGACTGACGTTCTTTCGTCTCGTCCCGCGGTCGACGAATCGAACGCGCCTCGTGCGATTTCGCGTCCCGTGCCCACGCGACGTATTTCCTAGGTTATGTTACGCGCTCGTATGTGGTAGGAGGAAGCGGTGGTGGTGGTGGTGGTGGAGGCGGTGGAGGTGGCGGCGTCGTCCGACCGCTCCGACCTTCTTCTCCTCAGTACCAGCGCGGCATGGCGGGCGAGCGGAGCCGGTTCTCGCCCGGTCGCCTGCTGAGGCGGCTCTGCGGCCTCGTGTTCGTCGCGCTCGAGGCGCTCCTCCACCGGGCGTTCGCGCTCGCCTACGGCCGCAGGGGCGACAGGATGCCGCCGGTCGAGGACGTCGCGCTGCTCGAGTCCGCCTCGGGGCTCGCCCTCAAGATCAGGACGGGGAAGGTGAGAGGACGCACTTTTTAATTTATTCCGTCGGTCGAGTCACGGTTTATTTCCGTACGGAGGCGGTGCGTCATCGCCGTCGCCGTGGGGGGAGTGCTGGGGCCCCGAGGGGCGCTCGAGGGTACCCGTAGAAAGCCCCGGGGGCCACGAAAGGGCCCCCACGGCCTAAACCACCATTACCCCTCCCGGAATACTTTTACACGACTCTTCACGTATCCATTTACTTTTAGGACAAAACTCCACTCCCTTCCCGGCGCTCCCAGAAAGTCCCGTAACGGACCGAGGACCAGGACTCTTGGAGTATCTTCCCTTTTCGCAGAAGAGAAAATTCAATTCGGGTTACTTCTGGTGACTGCTTCGACTCCCGATCCGGGATCCCGACGCCCTTCTCGTCTCCTCTTTCGTGAATGTGATTCGTTACTCTGGAAGAATTCGAACCGGACAAACCGCATTCAACTCTTCCAGAATACCTGTAGTGACACGCTCTCTGGAATCGTAGTGCCCATCTTCATACGTGGATTCCCGAAGGAATCCTGTTCACTTCTTCCAGGATTCTTTCCTCCGACTCCTTTAGAGTTTACACCTTTTTTCCAAAAAAGTCACGAACTTCTTCCAGAATTGAACTTCAATTCTTTGGGACGCTCGAAGGTCCAGATTCGGTTCTGGAATATAATCCTGAGGGAATAACCTTTTACCAATATACTGCTCCACTTGCCCAACGAGGTCCTAAATTCGAGTTACTACTTTGACCTCTCCAATTTATTCCCGAGGGAACGCGTCGATGATTGATATCGGCTCCCCATCCAGTCCAAATTTTAGTAAGTTTGGGGTTGGCGTTTATCCTGTTGGTTCCAGTATTGCGATTGCCTTCTCCAAGAGAGTCCTGAGGGAAGACGCTCTGTTAATCTCTTCCAGGATTTCGCTGGCGATAGGGACACAATTGGTTCTCCTTCCAGACCATGAGTTCATGATCCGACAAACTTTATTATTTATTTTTCCAAAAGAGTCCTGTGGGAATAAACGCCTTAAAACTTCTATTGGTTTTAGCGTCTTCTTAAAGAAAGAAATAAGGTTCCAGGATTTGCTCCCGTTTTTCAAGATTCTGAATTTCCAGATTAACTGGATTGCCTTTAGAGCCGATCTCAGTTCCATCGGATACCATTTAAGTCTACTGTTCCAGAGGGGTCATGGGGGAGTCCATCTTTTCCAGATCATGTTTCTGTCCCAGGATTCGAACTCCCTTTTCTCTGGAACACCTAGGAACACTGTCTTACGCGATGAGGTGTAATTATTCCAGATCCCTCTCTATACAGGGTGTTTTCCAAATGCTTTTTGTTTTTTTATCACAGTTTTCCCGGACTGATAATTGCCTATCCAGTGTTTTCCCGAAACGTTAGTATCCTGGGAACGACCAATTGTATCCAGATTTACTTATCAGAGTTTCTTCCAGAAAAATCGGGAATTATTAAAAATCAATACAGGTCCAGGAAAAGTATCACAACTAAAAGGAAGGTTAATACGGTATTTGGAACTGGTGCTGGATATATCGGGACCTTTCTGGAACCGGGATGTTTCCAGATCAGTACTTATCGATACTTACTGTTTGACCCTTTGAATTTCTGCTTACAGCGCTTTATCTGGTCTTTTAATTGTAGTTCCAGGATTCTCCAGAAAATTTTTGATTTGCTGGAAAGATCCAGATATATCCAGAATCTTAGGACTGCCTAGAATTTACCGACTTTTACTTATACTTTTGATTACTTTTGTGAATCCCTAAAGGTTCTAGTACCATGACGGTGGTTTGTTTTGGGAACTATCCAGATTCGTCCAGAATTATTACCCACGACTTTCACCGGACGTGCAGAGGAGCTGGATAGACCCATACCTTCTCTAGTATATGTCGTTTCTACTACATTAGGGACTCTAAGTGTGCGTTCCAGAAGCTTTTCCAGAGAAATCCGGGTTTATCCAGTCTTTTTTGCAATACTTGTTTTCGCCTGGTACTATTTCTTGTAGAATTTGAAAGCGTCTGGACTGGTGTGGAATCAATATAGGTCCGGGAAAATTTAGTTCGGTAGTCGAAAAGAGTCCTGGATAACTTCTGGATCGTTAGAAAATTCTGGAACCTCGATAGTATTCGTTGCGTATCCCGGAGAAGGTAGCGGTAAAAATCCTGGATGGAGTAACCGTTATGGCGTCACTTCGCGAGTTATCCAGATTTTTCCTGGATTTAGATTTTAGCTGGAAAAAATCTGGATATCTGCGTACGTACGTCCTTTGTATTTCGGCAGATAAGATTACAATCACGACAGTCGTCGCTACTTGTAAATCGCTCTCGGCTCCGCTTATCGCTCGTTATCATAAATTAAAGCTCGTGACGAGCACGAAAATCCCGTAATTAGCGCCCGGCGGCGGGGGGGGGGGGTGGGGTTCAATTAACGATGACGCAACGCGCGCGCCTCAATGGGACTACAAAGACTCGGCCAATTTATCTAATTAAGTACAGGAAACTGGCATAAAGCGTCGTCGACAACCGTTATCGACGGTCGCCGAAGGTCGAACGGACGATTAACGACGCGACGAACCGTTCTTATCGTAACCGGCGATTAGGCCCGATCGAGCGGTCCGCGCACGCGCCGATCCGGGGGACCGGCGCGGCGGCCGTCTGCGCATCCCTTACTTACTATCGTCTCTTACTTACTAGCGTCCCTTTTTTTAGGTTAGGTGCGTCGACGTCCTCGAATCGTTCGTAGAAAGGATAAGGGAGGTGAACCCGCTGCTGAACTGCGTCGTCGCCGACAGGTTCGACGAGGCGCGCGAGGAGGCCCGTAGGGTCGACGAGCTCGTCGCCTCGAAGCTGGTGCCCGTCGACAGGCTCGAGACGGACAAGCCGTTCCTCGGCGTGCCCTTCACCACCAAGGACTGCATACCCATCAAGGGTGAGCTTACGTCACGTTCAATACAGAAGCGAGGTTAGGTTAGGATAAAGTGAGGTTAGGCTAGGATAAATTAAGGTTAGGTTAGAATAAAGTGAGGTTATGGTTTGCACGTTACCTTTTTTAAGTCCGCCCCGTTGCAGGCATGATCCACACGTCGGGGCTGCTGAAGCGGCGGTCGAACGTCGCCGCCGAGGACGCGAGGGTCGTGTCGCTCCTGAGGGAGGCGGGCGCGATCCCGATCGCGCTGACGAACGTCTCGGAGCTGTGCATGTGGTGGGAGAGCGCGAACAACGTGCACGGCCGCTCGAGCAACCCGTACGACACCAACAGGATAGTCGGCGGCTCGTCGGGCGGCGAGGGCTGCGCGCAGGCCGCCTCCTGCTCGGCCTTCGGTGAGGTGGTCGGCGCGTCCCGAGGGACTTGTCACGAAGCTCCCGTCTCTTTTCCAGGTATCGGCTCCGACATCGGCGGCTCCATCCGCATGCCGTCGTTCTTCAACGGGATATTCGGGCACAAGCCGTCGCCCGGGATGGTGTCGAACCACGGGCAGTACCCGCAGCCGGTCACGGAGGAGCACTCGAGGCTGCTCGGTTTGGGGCCGATGTGCCGGTGAGTCGAACCTTTATTCACTAGTGTCTAAACGACGTCACAGTATGCTGAAGTTGGCCGCGTCGTGCGTCGACGAATGGGCGCTCGCGAAAATTTGCCAACTTCACTCCGTGTCCCGCGTGCCGGCCAATCGGGACGCGCCGCGGCCAACTTCACTCCGCTTCCGCCACGTCGATGGGTTTAAATTGAGCGTTTGTAGGAGGGCGGAGGACCTGTTGCCCCTGATGAAGGTGCTATCGGACAAGAACCGCGAGAAGCTGAGGCTGGACGAGGCCGTAGACGTGAAGAAGCTGCGGTACTTCTATCAGGACACGGACGCCGGGTCGATGTTCGTCTCGCCCGTATCGACGGAGATACGGGAGCTGTTCGGGAAGATCTCGAGGCACTTGGACAAGGCCTACGGCATACGGGCGAATAAGGTGAGCGTCCAGTCGAGTAGTTGACTTATCTCCCCACTTACCGTGGTGGCTTTCGTTAAGTGAGGTTATGTCGAGGTAAATGTCCGTAGGTGCGCCTGCGCGACTTCTCGAAGGGGGGCCCGATGTGGTTCGCGACGATGAAGTCCCCCGACGGGCCGACGTTCCCGCAGCAGCTGGCGAACATGGAGGGGGCGATCTCGCCGTGGCGCGAGCTCCTGCGCTGGTCGCTCGGCCGCTCCGAGCACACGTTCATCGGCATCGTGACGTGCCTCGCGGAGGCGCGCGGCGGCGAGCACGGCGACGAGGCGCACCGCAGGCTCGCCGGGCGGCGCGAGGCGCTCAGGGCGGAGCTGCTCGCGCTCCTCGGCGACGACGGCGTCTTCCTCTACCCGACGCACCCGACGTCGGCGCCGTACCACAACGAGCCGCTCTTCAAGCCGTTCAACTTCTCGTACACGGCCGTCATCAACTGCCTGAGGCTGCCGGCGACGCACTGCCCGATGGGACTCGACGGGGACGGCCTGCCCATCGGCGTGCAGGTCGTCGCCGCCGAGGGCAACGACAGGCTCTGCCTCGCCGTCGCCGGGGAGATCGAGAGGGCCTTCGGCGGGTGGACGCCCGTCGTCTAGCCGGTGAGTGCCTCACTTAAGTACGCTCCTGACTCTTGGATAAGTAGACGATGGTGTCATACGGATGAGACGTAGCTACGTTACTTAGTAACCATTTTTACCCTTGGCGTTACACCGTCTTAACGCTATGCCACCATCGGCTACATATGAGCTCTCCGACGGTCACTTTAATGTGGTTTGTTGATTCGCAGATGTCGCCACTTGACACGGGAAACCGTCACCGCTGTCAACGGTCGCTCGCGTCGATGGCTTGCGCTCATGGTTTCAAGATGGCCGTCTTCTTTGGGTGTTGATTCGGTGAAGGTCTCTGGTGTCTACGTGAAACGTACACATTACCTAATTATTGCATTTTTAAATGGGTTAATAAGCTTCTAAGCATATGAATGTTCTCAGGTTCGATGTTTATATAAACAGATGTATATGTATATATTTAAATGATATATTGTTATGGAGTATGTATTGTATATCGAGGTACACAAGTATTTTTCTATAAATGTATATTTACAAGAATAAATAACGTTTTTATATATACTAACTCGGTGTACCTTCAAATACTTTATATGGATAGAGTATACCTGCTGTAATCCCCCCTACATCGGGTACTTCAAGTGAACCGCAATAGATGGCGATGCAAGAAACCGGCCCAGAGAGTTGCCTACTACCACGATTGGTATTTATGTGTCTCAAAGAGAATATACCGCAGCACTACATACATCTAGTGACCGTTTTGCGAATTTCGTGTTCCGTGATTCGTCAGCGCCATGTTAACCTAACCCAACTTACTCTAACGGTACCCTTCACGTTTGAGGGCGTTAAACCTGTCCTTAACACTTTTGACGAGGTTAGTTCCAGTGGAAAAAGTGCTACACGTGCTCGTATGAACATGAGCGTAGAAGCTACGACCTGCGATTGGTGCCTGCGAGGAGCACCGGTACGAATCATCGAAGAGCAATTATGGCGCTTTTGGAAAATAATCAGCGCAGAGGTGAGCCTCCCTCGTTTACGTCACGTGCTCGATTCGAGCCTATGAACTCTTCCCCACTCGTCTGTGCCTATTGGCTACCGATGATGCGGTAACCCACAACGTTTCTTCCAGGATCCGGTCGTGACGTCCCGCAGGAACATTTGCGAGGAGTGCCGATCGCGGTGCGAGGCGTTCTTCGCGTACATCCAGAAATGCAAGAGCAACGAGACGGTGGTGGCGAGGAGCCTCATCCCCGGGAGGGTCAAAGCGGAACCCTCGATGGACATCGAGTATCGATCGTCGATTAAAAAAGACCGTTCGAACGAAGAATCGTCACCTTCAAACCGTCCTATGGTATCGGGTGAAGTTGAGAAAGTCGTACGGCTCGGTAGTGTCGCGTGCTCTTATTGCGATAGGACTTTCAAGCACCCTTCCGCGTTGAAGATCCACACGCGCCTCCATACGGGCGAACGGCCTTTCAAGTGTTCCGTCTGTGATAAGGCTTTCAACGGGTCCGGTCATTTGAAGAGCCACATGCTCGTCCATACACACGAGAAGCCCTTCGAATGTTCCTCCTGTAATAAGACCTTTAATAGACCGTTCCATTTAAAAAGGCACATGCGGCTTCACACCGATGAAAAGCCTTTTAAATGTTCGTTTTGCCATCAAGCCTTCGCTCAATCTAGCAACATGGAGAAACACATGCGCGTTCATACCGGCGAGACGCCCTTCAAGTGTCCCGTCTGCGATAAAGCCTTTAGTAGATCCGATCATCTAAAGACGCACGTGCGCCTTCACACAGGCGAAACACCCTTTAAATGCTCATCCTGCCATAAGAGCTTCGCTCAACCCAGCGATATGGTCAAGCACATGCGCATCCACACGGGTGAAAAGCCTTTTAAATGTTCATCCTGTAATAAGACCTTCGCTCAGTCTAGCAACATGAAGACGCACATGCGCCGTCACACGGGAGAAAAGCCCTTCAAATGCTCCTTGTGCCATAAGACCTTCACCGACTCCGGTACCGTGAAAAAGCACATGCGTTACCATACGGGAGAGAAGCCTTTCAAATGTGCGGCCTGCGATAGGGATTTTTCCGAATCCGGTGAACTACGGAACCACATGCGCAGGCATACGGGAGAACGACCGTTTAAATGCTCGATTTGTCTTAAGACTTACGCCTGGCGTGGTAGCTTGAAGGTACATGCCCGGATCCATACGAAAAGGGATCGTACTTAAGTACACCGTACCAGGCTTATCGTTCATTGTAATGTACATACATATTTACTTACATGTAATATACTTTTGTCTTCAGAGATGAAACCTCTTTTGCAGAAGTGCCGGGAAGACACCGAACGGGCTCAACACCCCTATCTCAGTAGGCCCATAGTGGCCACCTTCCTGGTTTTCTTCCAGACAGGTTCGATGGTTCCCCTTCGGTCCTAAGGGCTTCGGGCGTAGTCGCCCTAGGCTGTCCTGAAATAAAAATGGGAAACATCAATTGAGCTGTAGGTGAGGTTACGTCACCCGGCACAGAACATCAAATTCATTGAAGAGCTGTCATAAGCGTTGAGGGGGTATTATTGGTCGAAGCTGCTGACGCCATATTGTGAGTGTATAGGCAACTTATAATACAATAGAACTCTCTACCATGAGTGGATTTTAATGGCTACCCCCGACGAGCACACCAATAAAGGCTCTAGTGTACTGAAAATAAAAATAATTCCTCAAGCAAAGTCGTGATATCGTTATAAATGGCTTTATTCTACAAAATAAGCACGAGACGATCCATCTCAACGTTAAGCAACCTTCCCTGTACAAATCTTAGCAGATTCGTCACGTACGAAGGAGAAAGACGAAAGACTCTACAGCCTTGGCAAGACCATAGAGTCCCTTTTGTCTTTCTCCTCCATTAACATGGCCGACCTTTTACATTACGCCATATACGAAATTGGAGCATTTAAGTACGTTCGTCTCTCGCATGGTCCCGTAAGTGCTTTTTCAAACCGGCACACCAGGCGAACGCCAGGTCGCAGTGCGAACATTTGAAGGGCCTCTCGCCTGTATGGATGCGCATGTGCGCCTTTAAACTACTCGACGCCCTAAAAGTCTTATCACAGCGCCGACAGTTAAAGGGCCTATCGCTCGTATGACCCTGTAAGTGCCTCGCCACGCTACTAGACCAAGAAAAACCCTTATTACAGAGATGACACTTAAAAGGCTTGTCGCCTGTATGATGGCGTATATGGCTTTCTAAATGACTAGACCTAAGGAAGGTCTTACTGCAGAAGGAGCAAGTAAAAGGTTTTTCGTCGGTATGTCTCGACAGGTGCGCCTTCAAAGTACCAGAATGTGTGAAAGCCTTATCACAGAACAAACATTTAAAAGGCTTCTCGCCCGTATGGACCCGCCCGTGGACTTTCAAATGACCGAACGTAGTGAAAGTCTTATTACACACCGAACATTTAAACGGCTTTTCACCCGTTAGGCTCCGTAAGTGCTGTCTTAAGTTACTCGATCTAGTGAAGCCCTTATTACAGTGCGGGCATGTAAACGGGTTTTCGCCGGTATGTCTCGACAGGTGCGATTTTAAATCACCGAACTGTCTGAAAGCCTCACTACAGAGCGAACACTTAAAAGGCTTTTCACCCGTATGGACCTTCAAATTATCACTCATAGCGAAAGCCTTAAGACACGGCAAACATTTAAAAGGCACTTCACCTGTACGCCCGTACGCGTCGACCCGTTCAGGTTCGTCCCTCCCCTCTTCGGCTAAGGGAGGGTAATCGATGTCGATCGAAGGTTCTTCTTCGAGGTACCTTCCGGATAGTACCCCGTCTACCACGGACGCGTGGATCTTACACCGCTCGACGTACGTCGAAAAGGCCTCGTAGCGCAACTTACATTTCTCGCAAATCTTGTAGGATTCTACCGTAGGATCCTGAAGGAAAACCCGGATATAACCAGGGATCATGTGCAAAATCTACACTCACCTCTGCACTAATTACTTTCCAAAAGCGCCATAACCTCTCCTGCGTTGCTGCCTCCTGTAGGCACCAATCGCAAGTACTCATTTTAACGTCGCTCGTGGCAAGAACAACACTTTTAAGCGTAAACGAAGGATCTGCAAATGTAAAAGTGAGGTTATGTGATGGTCGCCATAGCAGATGGACGAGTCTCTCATACATTGTTGCCGATATTCTCCGCGACACATTCGTCGTCATCCCGGCCAATCAGAGATCGCAGCTACCCGAAGAAAGTCACTAAGTACATCAAGTAGCGCAATTGAACTTACACATCGTGTCTAATATAAGTACTAATTATAGATTCTCTCTGTACAGGTTATAAGTTCAAATGTTGAATGAATAAATATCCTTCTACAGTATCCAGTGCGGGTTGCATAAGGTCACTGTCATTTCTAAGCGACCTAACCTCACTTTCTAGTGAAAGCTTGTATAAATGTGCGTTATAAAAGGAATTTCAATACGCTAAGTACTGTTGTCCTACCATGAGCGATATCCAAGGGGGTACTTGCGACAGGTACTTACCAGTGCAGAAATCATGGCGTTTCTGTAAAAAAATTGGCATAGAGGTAAGCGCATAAGGCTTGTTTATGGGAGCCCTGTTGTAATACCGTAGGTGCTTCATTTCAGGATCCAAGGACCCACGGGTAAAGCTCCACGGTTTCTGAGCAATGAAGAGGTGCCATAGCTAAGCAAGGTACGAGAAGAACCTTGGATCGATACGAGCTTAAGTACAGTAATTATGACGTTATGGCTTAAGCGGTCCATGAAGATGCTACATCATTTGTCACATAGGAAGGTTAAACGTTCGTAATGGCTCGAGTGCTAAGTGATAACCGTGACCCGTGACCTTTCCCGAACGTGGAAATGTCAGTAGTACCATTGCCTCGAGGAAAATTCATATGCGATTAGGTAATAACGCACCGGTTCGAAAGAATTCTCCTTTTAGTACTCACCATGCGGTCCATCGTAGTGGTCTTACTTGTCCTCGCCGGTAGCGGAACGGACGGTCGTCCTACGGGCGACGGGGTAAAGACACAGTTTCCACCCTTGCCATGACCACCCTTACCGTCCCCTCTGTTACTAGATGGACGCGCCGTCGCTTAGGGAGAGAAGGAGCAGGCAGGGCGGCGTACGCGGCGGCGGATACTCGGGGTTCCAGACGCCCGCAGGTAAATCGTAAACCTCCGGTAAAATTTGAAGAACGGCGCAGGATCGTTTCCAGGATTGCGACCGTCCGCTCCGGGCGCCGTGGTACGGGGCGACGTCGTACAGCCGTTCGTCTTCCACGCGCCGGTCATCTACGAGTTCCACGTCTCTCACGGATCGGTCCCGGAGGTTCCCCCGGCGGCGCAGCTCGCGTACGAGGACGATCGAGGGGAGGACAGCACCTGGAGGGCCGGAGACGACGTCCGTTACGGTACTTAAAAGTAGACGATGGTGAAGTAGTTTTCATGAAATAAACGTACCTTTGGGGTTGTGCAGTACCTACCTAACGGTATTCTCTGTATCTACCTCTAAGGGGTGCAATGTTGGAAAGGTTTTTCCTCTAGATATGTACCGAGAGTTCCTTACGGTATCGTTGCGTTTCTGGCAGATGTTCTTAGGGGGTGCCGTAACGGAGTCCTGAAGAGGAGGATGTCTGTTACGTTCTATAGGCAAACAATGCAAACCCCCATAAGGTTCTATAGTATATGAAGTAACTTGTGTAGTGTACTATACTATACCTCTTCCCTGATTATTTTCCAGGAGCACCATAACCTTTCCTGGATCGTTTGTACTGGTGCTTGTCCCTTCGATATCGGTGATGATGAATACTCGGCATTGAAAGTGATTAAGCGCGTTAAAATACTGTAAAGATTAACACTAGTTCTGTTTTAGAGCAAATCAAATCAAAATAGCACGGAACACTAAACTTATAGGTACCATAGAACGATAAAGTTGTTAGATTGTGACGGATGGGCCTTAAATAGCAGTTCCATACAGCTTTAATGAGAATAAAAGAATGTTAGAAATACAAAATAAAGTCAAATTCGGGGAAAAGTCAACCAGGATCTGAAATATCCACTAATAATATAAGATGTATTGAAATTGCCTGCCAAATTGTCTAGTGCACAGGAAATGCGCTAGTAAAGACAGTCAGTTTATCGATTGGTCTCTTCTGAATAGAAAATTGTTGCTATTTCTGTTCGTAAAGTGTGAATTTAAAACAGTAACAACGCTTTGAAGCGCTCGGTATACATGAGTTATTTTTGGTTCTGTGGTTCCCTTGCTTGGTGTTCTGTGGAGTTGATCCTTGATGTCGTCTTGTGTCTTGTGAGCAAATTATAACGTCACTTTCTCCGCTCTACTCTAACGCTTTCTACTAAAAGCTTGCAACTGCAAGTGTGTAACTTCAGACAGCAAAGAATTCAACAGCTCGCTCTAACCTAAGTGTTGTGTGTTGCCTATCCGGCGTACACTCGTTTAACGTCCCGTACCCCACTGGACGATAACCTCACTTTCGTCTATTTTTCAGGGGGTACGTGATGGCGGCGCCGGATCGGTACTTCGACAAGGTGTTCGAGTTCGCCCCCGGCGGGGCCCCGCCCGCGGCCGCTTTCCGCCACGCGAAGTGGTCCTCGGAGCGCCTGCAGGAGAAGAAGCAGCGGCTGAACCGCGTCAAGGCGCTCCTCAACGGCTACGACCTCGAGTCGTGGTCGAGGCACACGTCGTCGCGCGACCCGGCCGGCCTCGTGCCGCGCAGGCTCCAGCTGGAGGTCGAGCCCGAGCTGCTCACGCAGGTAAGCGAGAGGCGCCCCCACGCCGCGCTCGAGAAACGTTCGAAGCTTTCCAGGCCTGGTGCAAGTTCTACGAGATCCTCGGCAAGTTCCCGGCGCTCGTGCCGCCGGGGGGGCCCGGCCGCCTGCGGAGCCTGCACCTGTGCGAGGCGCCCGGGGCCTTCGTCTGCGCGCTCAACCACTTCCTCGTCTCGAAACGGCCCGGAGTCGTACAGGTGAGCGTCCCCCTATCGAACCTTCGAAGTCACGACCGCTCGCCTTCGTTGCAGTGGGAGTGGATGGCGAGCACCCTCAACCCGAACCACGAGGCCAACGACGCCTCGAAGATGATCCCCGACGATCGGCTCCTGAGGCGCACCTCGTCGCGTTGGCACTTCGGCGCCGACTTCACCGGCGACATCACCGAGTTCTGCAATTACGAGAGCCTCGTCGAGTCGGCGTTCTGCGCCGAGAAGGTAACCGCGGTCGACCGTTAATCGTATGGTTTCACACCGTGGTGTTCCCTCAGCCGGACCTGGTGACGGCCGACGGGAGCGTCGACTGCATGAAGGACCCCGGCGAGCAGGAGCGCCACGTCGAGTTCCTGCACTTCGCCGAGGCGATCGCCGCCCTGACGGTACTCGCCGTAGGTAACGGCCGTCTTCGAACCGACCGGAACGCCTTTAAGTCACCGTATTTCCTCGTTCCAGGCGGCAGCTTCGTGCTGAAGATCTTCACGACGTTCGAGGACACGACCGTCAACCTGATCCGCCTGCTGACGTGCTCCTTCGAGCGGGTCGCCGCGTTCAAGCCGTGCACGTCGAAGAGCGGCAACAGCGAGACCTACCTGATCAACGTCGGTTACAGGGGAGTCGGCGCCTTGGGCTCCGCCTGGGGGGACGTCCTGTCGACGTTCCGACGGGGCGAGGGCTACTTCAAGTCGATATCGATGTTCGAGCCGTGCGGCGGGCGCCTCGAGCGCGAGATCGACGCGTGCGCCGAGTTCTTCATGGAGGCGCAGGCGCGCACGATCACCTCGAACGTGCGGAGCTACGAGTCGGGCCGCCGCAAAGTTAACGTACGTCTCAAGGTTAGGGTGGCGGCGTTGTACTTCGAGTACTACGGGCCGGTGCGGATAGACGAGGCGAGGCGGGTCGTGCCGTACGGTAACGTCGCCGGCGGTTGGAGGATCGTCGGAGGCGTCGGTGGTTCGTGTAGTGCGACGATGAGCTTCGCCGGGCGAACGGTCGACCTGGCCATCGCGACGGGCAGGCGCGTCGATAGGGTCGTCAGCTCGAAGTTCGTCGACGCGCGTCGGTTGCCCGGCGTACCGTCGCTGTTCAGTGGGGCGAACCGTCGCGGCTCGACGCTGTACGGGCGCTGCGTCGAGGCGCTCGACGCCGTCGTGCTCGACGCCTCCGCGTTCGAGCCGTGCGGGTTCCACGAGTTCCAACGGCGCCTCACCGCCGCGCTTCTCGACGGCCTGGACCGTCGCGACGTCGTGTTCGTCGGCGTGCCGTTCGTCACCCACTACCTCGTCGGGCTGTTGCGGCTCCTCTCGTCGTACTACCGCCGCGTGACGGTCCGCCCCGGTTCGGTGGCGCTCGACGGTCCGATGCTCGAGCGGCGCGAGGAGCTCGTGAGGACCTTACGGGTCGTGCGGGGCGTCCAGGACGGCCTCGCCGGCACCGGTTCGGATATCCTGCAGCTGATCGAGCCGGCGCACCTCGACCGCGACCGGTACCGGCTCGTCCGGGCGATGTGGGCCTACAACGACCGCTTGCTGACCGAGGGGCGCAGCGCCACCTACGTGGGTTAGGACGATAACTACAACGTTCGTTAGTACTCTTAAGTGTAATTTGTTCGGATGGAATGTAACGTATTTACAGTATTATACAGATTTGATTCGATTTACGTGCATCCCTGTATACGTACGTCTTGTAGAGAGATCGGGTGGAGCGACGAAGGCAGTAGGTACGAAGAGAGAACTAGTGAGGTTATGTCATGCATCGATAAGTAGAGAGAGGAGAAGAACGTCGCTAAATCAAAATAAATAAGTAGAGGCTTGTTCGTACGAGGCGGCACCGGCGCGTCCCCATCGTGCCGGCACTAAAGCAGCGACTGCTCCAGCATGATCTTGTCGAAGCCGGACGGCGGCGCGTAGTTGAAGTCGTCGAGCACGACGTCCAGTATCGCCCCGTCGTCCACTGAAACGCACATCATGACCGCACGTGCCGTAACCCCTTAATCGCTAAGTGTCTCACCGTACAGCGCCGGGTAGACGGTGCCCTTGACGTTGGCGACGGGGCAGTCGATCTCGGCGCCGTTCACGTAGAACTTGAGCTGGATGTGGTCGTAGGCGACGCCGATGACGTCGCCCTCCTGGAGCCTACGGGGCGCGTCGCCGCCCCCGTCGGTCGTCGCCCCCGACGGTACCGTCACCACGTACAGCTCGCGCTTGTCGTGGCGGATCACGTGGTCGTGGCCCAGCGCCCACGAGTACTCGTCCGAGCCCCCTAGCGGTCATAGCAACGCACTATAAATGTAGTACTATTTTGTCCATACTTTAGCACTATATGACCATATACTAGTATTAGTACTATCGCAACTATAGAACCATACCTGGTATAGTAGTACGACTAAAGAGTAGGTACTGTAGTATTGAAGCTTCTACGGCATCACTACTAGGTACTAGCATATAATCCTAGTGCTACAGTATATGTACTATACTTGTGGTAGAGGCTTTTTCCGCCATTTTATTTCTAGTCTAAGCTCGTTTTACCGATGGTGAGGCTGAGGTCGGTCTGCCTGGTCGCGAGCCCGACGGACCACACGCCGCCCTGCTGCACCTTGACCTCGAAGTAGGCCTTCGACTGGACGAGGGGGGCGTTGCCGAGGGCGGCGCCGGAGCCGCACACCCTGCGGCCCCCCTTGACGATCACTATCTCGTAACCTAAAAGGAGACGTGTAATAAGGGGCGATACGTGGGGGCGCGCCACCCCGCCTTACCCATGAAGGAGGTGTCGAGCTGTATGGGGCTCTCGCGGGGCCGGCGCGGCGCCGCCGGCCGGAGCCGCAGGCCGTCGAGGCAGCAGAACGCCGACACGGACATTGACGCGGCGCTGCGGGGCCCACGTCGGTACACAGAAGTTGGAGGTTATGACGGGCGGGTGGCGCCACCTGCGGCGTTCGCAGATCGCGGTAAGGTTAAGGAAGATTCCTTTCAAAATGGCGTAAGGAGGGAGCTTTAATGCATCGAAATGCGAACTTTCTTATGTACAAGAGTACCTTTTTATACTCCCTTTGTTCATGGATATTTTGTTGTTCTATGCTTGCATTGTGTTTCGTGCCATCTGTCAACTGTTTGCGTTCTGTGCTGTCTGAGTAGTTGCAACGCCATTGCAGGTTTTAATATTTTAAAGTGCTTAAATAGTTACAAATAATGACTGCTGTGCTATCATGGACGATAATATAGAGATTACTTGTAACTGGTGCCTGCAGAAGCCCCCTTTACGAACAATCCAAGAGAGGTTATGGCGCTTCTGGAAGACCATCAAACTAACTAAACCGTCATTTACTCTTTCCTACTGATGACTAAGAACAAATGAGGAAATTTAAGTAAATAACGTAAGTAATGTAACTCATAATAATTACTAAAATTCAATAGGCAACACTCCTTGCAAGGGCGCTTTTAATCTCTTATAATTTACAATTTCCCTTCTCACAGCACAATTTGCCTTTTAATGCAATTAATAATTAAATTACATCAACCATCGAATCTATTGCAAAACTACGTTAACCGTAAGTGAGTTGGAGACGAAGCCCGGCACCTCGACCAATGGTAAAACAGATTACCCACAACGGTCCATTAGGTTACCACTATGGAACAGTCAAGTTTGGCAATTACCCACGAAGGTATGGTCCATTGGAAGTGAACCGTTTGACCGGGTCGGAACGAACCTCCTAAAGATCCTGTCGTTAAGTACCAGCGTGTACGCGCACGTGACCCTTCAAGTTACTAGAATCGGTAAAAGCCTTATTGCACAGCGGACACTTAAAAGGCTTCTCCCCCGTGTGAAGGCGCATGTGCCTCTTCGCGCTGTCGGACTTATTAAAATCCTTATCACACACGGGACACTTGAAGGGCTTCTCGCCCGTGTGGACGCGCACGTGCTGCTTCAGATTACCCGACGAAGTAAAAGTTTTACCGCACACGGGACACCCGAAGGGCCTCTCGCCCGCGTGGACGAGCATGTGCGACGACAAGCAATGGGACCAAGCGAAAGTCTTACCGCACAGCGGACACCGAAACGGCTTTTCGCCCGTGTGGAGGCGCGTGTGTCTCTTCAAGCTACCGGAATCTAGAAAATCCTTACCGCAGACGGTACACGTGAGAGGTTTCCCGGAAGGCCTCTCGCCGTTATGAACGCGCACGTGCCGCTTGAAGTTACTAGACGAAATAAAAGTTTTGTCACAGTTGGGACACTTGAATGACTTTTCACCCGTGTGAAGGCACATGTGCCTCCTCAAGGTGCTGCACTCGGCGAAAGTCTTGTCACAGGTGGGACACTTAAAGGGCTTGTCGCCGGTATGGACGCGCATGTGCGATGTCAAATAGCAAGACCGGGCGAATGTTTTATCACAGATGGGACAAGTGAACGGCTTCTCGCCGGAATGAACGCGCATGTGCGTCGTTAAGTAACAAGCCCGGGCAAAAGCCTTACTACATATGGGGCACGTGAAAGGTTCCTCGCCCGTGTGATTGCGCATATGCCTTTTCGAACCGCTAGACCGACTATAAGCCTTACCGCATTTAAAAGCTGACCGAGGTGACGTGCCGCACTCATCTTCCATAGAAATTTCCTCCTCGACTACCGGATTACGGTCCGCGTTGACCGAATGTTCCTCGACATGCCCGACGGTCGGTATCTTCTCTACTAGAACCGCATGGGTTTTACACATTTCGATATACACCGAGAATTCCTCGAAGCGTGACTTACACTCCTCGCAGATATTCCTGTGGGTCCCCTTGATCGAATCCTGGAAGAAAAGGTATCCGAAGTGGTAGTAGTGAACCTATGGGGGCGCTCCTCACCTCTGCGCTGATTATTTTCCAGAACCGCCATAACCTCTCCTGGATCGTCTGCACGGGCGTCTCCCGCAGGCACCAGTCGCAGGTACCCCCTCGAGTATCATCGCACATTATAAAACGAAATTAATTACGCCATTAAGTCACTTAATCACACGTCATGAAGCGTGTCAAGCATAGGACACCTAAGTTGTGGTTGATGAATGACAGGCTTTAGGCAGCAAGCAACCCGCAATACACATGTTAGAGAATTGATTTGTTTTTCTGGCTTCAGGTAGAAAAGTTATGGGAAGTGAGGCAAGTAAAGAATTATTCATGTAGTTAGCCTCTCGGTTCTCAATTAATCCTTAGGTATACTAGGTTATTTACCGTATTTCTAGAGTGTTGTTAAGCGGAAAAAGTAACTTCTACTTTTTCTGAACGCTAAAGGCGCGTTCGACATAAAAGTTGTGTTCCGTGGTTGGTTCCGTCAGCACAGAACACCAAGGGAGGAAATCTGTAAATACTCCATTGTTTTAGGTGTGAATTACTTATATCTGATTTTCCTTCACCCTTAATGGCTTAAGTAAAGGAATAGAGCGAGACTGGGCGGTTCGAAGCGTAAGTACTAATGACTTAGGGGCGACGCGAAGGGTTCATCGAATCAGTTTTTGTAGGTTAGGACAGTTTGAATTCGGGAGCGACCCGACCATGGCCGTGATACTGGACGACGAGCACCTCGAGAGCCTCCGGTGCTCCAAGTGCCACAAGTACCTGTCGGTGTTCCCGGTGAAGAACCACCCGAGCCGCGACGTGACGTGCGGCAGATGCTCGGGCCACGACGACGTCGAGGGGGGCGTCCGCTCCGCCCTGTACGAGCTGATCGCCGAGAGGCACCTCTTCAGGTGCGTCAACAGGTACGAGGGCTGCAGGAGGTTGCTGCGCGCGTACGAGACCGAGGAGCACGAGAGGGGGTGCGCCGGGCGAGCCTTCGACTGCCCGAAGTGCGAGGGCCGCGCGGGCGCGTGCGCGCTGGAGCTGATCTGGCACTACAGGCTCCGGCACCCGGGCAGCTACCTCAAGAGGAACCGATTCGACTGGAGGCCGCCCGGCGACGACGCCATGTTGTACGTACGGGACGACGAGGTGTTCGTAGTGTCGGTCGGTTTTGAGCCGGGTACTAACGCGCTGCGCCTGCGCGCCGCGACGCTCACCGGGGCGGACGTCGCCCTGAGGTTCTTCGTGGTGGGCGAGGGAAGTTGCGCATGCGGCGGAGACGGTTCGACCGTCGGCGTCGCTCCGGGAAAGCCGGTCGAGGTTGTGTTTACGGTGGAGGCGTCGAGGCCGGCAGGGCCGTACGTCGTCCCCAGCAGCGGCGACGTCAGGGGCAAGACCGTTCATAGGCCGACGAAGCCAGCGAAAAAGAGTCTCAGGAATCTTGGCACCGTGGGGGACGTAGTGAATAGGAACAATGTCTGGATCGATTTCGGCTGTTCGAATTGCAGGAAGTTAATGGGGTTCTCCATGTTCAAGGGTCACGACGCGAGGCACGAGGCAGTTCCGCCGGAAATCATGAACAAGATTTTACAGCTCGAATGAGCTTTGGACGTCGACTCAAGTCTCCGAGGTTCACTCAACTTATAGTACAATTTCTTCAAAGAATACGACTTAGAAAATTAAATGTTTTTCCACAAATCGTTAGACTATATGTAAATCCACAAATAGCAGCCCTCGGTCTTGAGGGAATGCCAGTGGGTACTGCGCGCGTTTCTCCCTTAGTACCGCTGCACATTCGACCCTACATATCTACGAGACTCACGGGTTAATTATTGTTGTTGCAACGCCGCCTTATATCTCAATACAGCGTGTTTCGCACGTACCTCCCTTAGTACTCATTGCACGTCTCGGGATAATCGCCACTAGTAGGTGGAGGGGCACCTCGCGTGCTTCTCCCTTGATACCATGGCACGCTAGGTACTAGTATGTTGCGTTTACTCCTACCCTGTGCGTTACTCCCTTAGTACCATTGCACCTTCTGTATTAGAACGTACTTTGAGGTCTGGCGAGTATTTCGCGCGTTTTTCCCTTGATTCCCGTTGCATAAGCCAAACGAAAATTGAGGCAGGAACGATGCACCGTTATACTGAAAATGAATTAATTATTCATACGACTCCTACGATAAATTTACAGAAAATTCTATTGGTTTCACTCAAAATGAGAATAACTACAGTCAAATCGAGGCTAATCTGGTATCATGTGACTCGGTGACGTCACATATGTACTAATTGCAGATTCAAATTCGCTCGTTTATCTCAGTCGGCGATAGTGTCGCCACCTTTCTATGTTCGACCGGACGGCACGTCTAAATGTTTGTTTACATTACATTTCGTGGTTTTAAGCTTCATCAACTGTCCTTTTGATAACGTAATTATTAACGAATTATACCGAACGCACATGTATTTGACGTGCCGAAATAGTAAGGGAGAGGTCATCGACCTTAAGCAAATTCGACGTCATTACCGTTCGGAAATCTTGGCAACGGTGTCGGCCTCGGCGTGAATGACGTCATGTCAGATTTATTTCGAACGAACTGTATGTGCGCATGCGTTTAACTTATTTGTTGTATCAAATGGCGAATTTTCCATATCAAAATCTGTTCACGTTTGTGAACGCGGCGTTGCATTTTAGTAGCAAATGGCGAATTCGCAACGGACGTTACTAAAGGGAGCGTAAAAGGCGCGTCGTGATTATCGAATATTACGCGAGAGGACAAGGAAGAACGCCCACTGCGCAGATAACTCCTAAGTAACTTAAAATAAGTAAAATGTTAAACTACTTATATAAACCTAAAAGGCACGTTCGATTGATGACGCGAAAGTCGTCACGTCAACCACAGAACACGAAACGATTTGTTCGTCTCGTCCCGTGCCCGTGTCAAATCCAAGATGGCCGACTGTGTTTACATCAATGATCATCGATTATTACCATCACGATTCGATCCAATTTCATCGAGACGTTTGTGATATAACCGGACAAACAGTTTTGAGCCCCCCTAATGAAACAGTTAAACGACCTGCGTCGATGTCGGCCATGAGCCTTGCAGAAACGGCCACCTGCGATTGGTGCATGGGAGTAGCACTGGTGCAGACCGTCGAAGAGAAGCTGTGGCGCTTCTGGCGAATAGTCAGTAATGAAGTTAGTAGAGTATTATCGACTTGCTCTAAATGTAATGAACGTATATCCTTTTAGGGTCCGGTCAGGGCATCCCTAAGGAATATCTGTGAGAAGTGTAAGTCGCGCTACGAGGAATTTTCTATACACGCCGAGAGATGGAAGGGGAACGAGTCCATCGTGTCAAACGTCCTCGCCTCCGGGAGGATCAGAGACGAACTCTCCATCGATCTCGAGGATAATCCCGTAATAAAAGTGGAAGCGTCGGACGTCGATCGTACCACGGCGCCCGTCGACGAGAAACGTAATAATCCCCTTACGTGTTCGTTTTGCGATAAACCCTTCCGCGCCCCGTACTACCTGAAGAGGCACTTGACCGTCCACACGGGCGAAAAACCCTACAAGTGTTCGCATTGCGATAAGGGTTTCACCCAGTGCGATTACTTGAACGTCCACATGCGCGCCCACACTGGCGAGAAGCCCTTCAAATGCCCGCAGTGCGACAAGTCCTTTTGCCACCCGAGCAACTTGGAGAAGCACTCGAATGCTCACGCCGCCGACAGACCTTTGAAGTGTTCGCTGTGCGACAAGGCCTTCCGTTGGTCGGGCAACCTGAAGAGGCACGTCCTCGCCCACGCCGGCGACAAACCTTTCAAGTGCTCGCACTGCGATAAGGCCTTCGCCTTATCCGCAGTCCTAACCAATCACCTGCGGGTACACACCGGCGAGAGGCCCTTCGAGTGTCCGCAGTGCCGCAAGACCTTCACCGAGTCGAACACGCTGAGGAGGCACCTGAGGGTCCACGCGGGCGACACGCCCTTCAAGTGTCCGTACTGCGGCAAGGCCTTCACCGACTCGTGCGCTTTGAGGCGGCACTTGTACGTCCACACCGGCGACAGACCGTTTAAATGCGCGCAATGCCACAGGGGCTTCTCCGACTCGCACGCCTTGAAGAAGCACTCGCGCGTCCACGCGGCCGAATGACAGGCCCGACGGTCGCATATCTATCGATGGACGTCTCGAGGTGCTTATAGCCGGCGACGTTGCCGAGATCAAATGGCGTTCGCGTCACGACTATGATTGACCGAAATAGATTTTTCGCCGACTCCATATGCAATAGTCGAAGGAGAGAGGAACGAAGCTAATACGTCGGCGATGGAATTACTTATGGGTCCTTTACTTTAGATTCGGGTTAACTGCATCGAACGTTCTAAAATTGATGTTTCTTAATTAAATACGCAATAATTGAAATAGGTGATGTTATTTTATATACTTTTTTACCGTGACTCACACCTCTCTCATATACTCTTACGGGACGCGAGGCTCGGGCCCTGGAAGGACGTGACGTCGCAGATGAGTCAAAGTAGGTACTTAACGACTGCGTAAAGGTAATGTACTCACCTCCTCCTCGCCGATCACTTTCCAAAATCGCCATAACCTCTCACGGATCGGTCGCACCGGCGCGGCTCGCAAGCACCAATCGCAGGTACTCGTTTCTACTCCGCTCATGGTGACACGACAGTACGTAACATATTTAAATTAGAGAGTTTTTAAACGTTCATTACAAACGAGTATATCACTTTGGCGACCAAATCACAGATGGCACGGAACAGCGAAATCACAGAACATCTAAATTCCTTGTAACCACAGGACGCAACGTAAAGTGTTTGTGGTGATTTGATATAATACGGTGTCATTCATAGATGCATATTAACGTTGAAATTACGTTTAGAATGTGTTACATGGATGTAACTACAGTTTTGTTCCGTGTATTCTTAACATGGAGGTAACTATAGTCACCTTACTGAAACACATTCTGAACGCACTTTAGGCTAAAATCCATCTTAGCGTTTATGAACAAAAGGTATTTCATATAACGTCGGGCGTTATTAGAGTTCAACTCGTTTTCAATAGCACTATTGTTTAATGCGTTGTATGAAGTTGCCTATCCACCATGGAACATATAATTTATTACAGATCACAAAACGTATACATCAGCACAAAGAAACATAACGCAACCCTCAAGTATTCGAATAGAATTTTAATGTGCCGCGGCAAGAAGTTTCTCCTATTTGCCGTCCCTGTTTTTGACCCTAATCGCTTGTGAACGCCTGGAGACAATGTGGTAGGACTGCAGGTCCGAGCAGAAGCCTCCTTCTTCCTACTTCCCCGGGGCGCAACGGTTACGATCGCCACCTCTGATCCTCATGATGAATTAAATATTAAATTCCCTCACGTATACTTACCATTTTTAAGCAAATTGAAGTTCTCACGTACTTTCATCGATGTACTTAGGTTGGTTAGGTTAGGTCTTACCAGAGCACGGAACACGAAATTGTCAAAACTGGACCGTTCATGGAACAACAAAATTTCGACCAATAGCGAATCGTTTAGAGACGATTAGTCGAAAACGGTCCAATTTCCAAATGAAATTTCTCCGAAAATACGGTAGCCACGAAATAGAGAGAGTCCCTCCCTCTGAAGAAGCAGCTTCAGTACAAAGAGTACAGTCTTAAGTAACCAATGACCTACCATATTACAATCAATCTGATTGGCTTCATCTAACACGTCAGATGCTTTGAATAAGGTACGCGTATCGATTTCAATGGGTACACGAACTTCTCCTGAGCGTAAACTAGCCGAGAGTCTAATATAGAATGCATAACTCTTTAAAAGATGGCGCTCAATTAACTAACGTGTCATGAAAAGTATTATTCACTACGTGCATTGAATTTCGTTGGTTAAGTACTGGAAATTACTCGCTAAGTGAAGGGTGAAAATGAGGAGAAAGTCGGGTTATGGGGGTCGTTACTCACTAGGAACGTCGATTTGGGTTCAGAGAGGAAACAACGATGTTGCTCTTGCTGTAATTTTCATTTATTCCCATGTCCTTTTAGCATTTTGAGTATTATCTAAAACTTATCGCCTAATTATTTATAACTATATATATCCTTTTTATAAGTGATAATAATAATTAATTATTTAAATCTCAAATCGGAAGAAATAACACCAAGATATCACCTATATGTATTATATATATATCAATATCCAATTAAATATACAAATTTTTGTATATATATATACGATACGTCTCATATTTAATAATAATAATAATGATAGTAACGGTAATTACTATGTAGAATTTATTTAAAATATCTTCATATTTATAATGTATAAACACCTTTCGCTCACGCTCATGCGCACTATTTCTTACTCGCTTTCTCTCTCTCTCTCTTTCTCTCTCCCTTTCGTTGTTTATACATAAAAACTGTCTTTTTTCCTTTTTATTCATTTTTTTTTGTCCACGATAATACTGTGTGAATAATAAAGATGGCGACGACGCCGCCATTTTGTCACGGGCGTCGCCCCCTGGCGGCGGCGTCGCCAACGTCCTCGTCCCAGGCACTGACGTTAAGAGACATCTACGGGGGCTACAAGAACGAGCGAGCGAGAGACGAAAATGAAATCGAGCGAACGAGAAGAAAAAGGAAGAAGAAGGAATTTTTCGCGAAGTGGGGCATTCAAGATGGCGGCGGTGGAGAGATGGTGGCGCGGGACCCAGACGTCCTTCACTAACGCTTAAACGTAAAATTATTATCACAAATTTAATGCGGGGCGCGACGGGACCGGCGCCTGCCGGCCGAGAGGAGGGGAGGGGAGAGACGTCGCAAGATGGCGGCGGCCCCGTCGCGCCGTCCCTCGAACTAATCCCTAATTGGAAAAAGTGACACTTACACAACCCACACTTAAGTCAACGATACTTATCACATATTCAAGAGATAGGCAAAAGTCGTGAACGCGTCGTATAGGTGGTTGCGGGTCGTCGGGGTGTGGGGGGAGCGGCGTGGTGACGTGTGACGTGCGCGTGCGCCTCCTAACCCCTAATTCGATAGTTATGACTACTATTTCGCCGGAATATTCTATTTCTAGTAATTCTACCGCAAAGTATGTTGCTGAGTTATGACGTCACCAATAACTTTGTTTCTGGGGGAGACCCCCGAAAATACCTAGGGTTTCTGAGAAGGTTTAGAATGGCCTTAATATTAGTTCAAGGTGATAACTTAGATTCTGATAGATTTCTGAGGCTGTCCCATAAGATTCTTTTAGTTAATCAATGTAGTCTATGACACTTCAGGTTTCTGAGGAAATCACCAAATAACCTTGAAGTTCCTGAGGAGGTTCAGACTTGATCTTCCAAATTGAAAATTTAGATTCTGACCTTTTCAGGTTTCTGAGGGAGCCCCCAAAGGTACCTAAGGCTTCTGAGGAGGTTTAGATTCTGGCAGGCTGTCCCATGGCTTTTAAGTTCCTTTCAATTAGCAAACATAGTTTGCGATACTTCAGGTTTTTGGAAAAAATAATCAGATTTGAAGCCAAAAGACGAAGGGTATAGCCTATATGGACTAAGGGAGGTTTCGACTCCTAAAAAGTGTAATGGGATTTTTACGACCTGTCGTAATTAAGTTGTTACGGATCGAAATTTATCAAATATAAGTCGGTACTAAAGGTTGACAGCGATGGAACCTCAGGAATTAAGTAGGAGAGAAAGGAAGACGGAGAGAGGGGGCCCGAGGGCCCCCCGGGAGGCTGCGCCCGGCGTAAACCCGGCCAGGTACGGATTTTCGAATCACGGGACACGACGTTACGTCGTAAACAAAAAATTAATTTCGTCGTCGCGTAGTACGGAGTAGATCACATAGAGCGATTCTGGAACGGACATTCCAGCGTAGGGAACGTTAGTACGGGCGCTTCGTCCGCTCCCCCTTGCGGGATTTACACGAACTAGACTTCAAATATACGATATACATATCTAGAGAAAAATGATATGCCTGTTTTGTGTGTGTATGTGTGTATGTGTATGTGCTTGTGTGTGTGTGTGTGTGTGTGTGTGTGTGTGTTTTTTCTTAACATCTCATGTCGACTTTGTCGCTTTGTGTTGTAAAGAGATTATAAAATATCTACTAATGATATATCGATAGGTGTATATAACATTCTTTAGAATGACGTGGAGTGATCCAATCGCCGCTCCTAAATAACCCGAAAAACAACCTAACCTCAACTTAAACCCGAAGAAAGAACGTATCGACAGTTCGGCCCTTTCTCCTCCCCCTTAAGCTACTTATCAACTGGACTTTCTTTTAAAAATTTCTGTAACAACCTTACCCGACCTTGACGCCTAACAACAGAACGACGCGCGAGGTCCGCGCCTGCGCGCGCGCGTGCGCGCGCCCACTAATCGTCCCACTTGGCGTAGGCGAGCGGGTCGCTGACGAACAGCGGCTGTGCCCCGTCGACCTCGACCTGGCGGCCGGCCGGAGGGGGGCGCGCCCACGAGGGCGTGTGGTCCCAGCTCTTGCCCGGCTCCCAGTCGTAGGTCGCCTGCTCGCGGCTGCTGGACCGATAAGAGGGGATCAGGGAGGTCTCGAGGGCGGTGGAGGAGGAGTCCCTACCTGAGGTCGGGGCCCTTCTCGTGCTCGGTGACGGTCAGCTCGATGGGCTGCTCGCCGGGCTCGAGGCCGCTGTTCTTGATGCCGTAGTAGAAGTAGACGATCAGCCCGAGGAGCATCCACACCGTGAACCTGATCAGCGTCAGGTAGGAGAGCTTCATGATCAGGTAGATGTTGACGGTGATCGCGACGACCGGTATGAAGGGCAGGCCGGGCGTCATGAACATCAGCGCGTTCCTAATGCACGTCGGGGCACGGTTTACACAAAAAACGGCCACGGCCTCGTCGTTCGCCTCTCACCTGTTCTGCGGCTTCCTGGATATCGCCAGGCATATCGCGACGATCGCCGACAGGAAGAGGCACAGGAAGAACGTCGTCGCCGCGTTCATGTCGTCCATGCCGCACACGACGATCAGGTCGAAGACGACGATCTGGACGTAGAGGGCGCCGACCATCTTCATGACGAACATGCCCGACTCCTCGGTCGCGGGGCCCGTGTCCACCCAGGGGAAGATCGCCGGGCAGAGGTACGTCGCCGCCTGCGAAAACGCGGTACCGAGCTGAGCGAACCCGAGGAAGGTTCCGGGAAGCCTTAAGGGGGGAGACCTTGTCGCCGTTAAGGCTTCGCCCGCCACCTGACGCTTCATGATTTTTTGAGAAAATCTCACATATCCCAGGTTTCTGATGTACATCACTAGAACCTAGAGGTTCCTCACGTCACGTTTCTGAGATAATCTCAAAACAACCTTAAGGCTCCTGAGGATTACAGTGACGTTCATGTTTCTGACACTTCACAATTTTGACAGTCACATTTCAGGTTTCTGAGATAATCTCAAGACAACCTTGAGGCTTCTGAGGAGGTTTATAGTGACACTGAGGTTTTTGGCGCCTCAGTATTTTGACTGTCTCCAAACAACCTTAAAACTTTTAAGCTCATGCAATTGATCTCCAATTATAAGATAGCTCGAAAATATTTCAGGTTTCTGAGATAATCTCAAAACAACCTTAAGGCTTCTGAGGATTACAGTGACGTTCATGTTTCTGACACTTCACAATTTTGAAAGTCACATTTCCGGTTTCTGAGATAATCTCAAGACAACCTTGAGGCTTCTGAGGAGGTTTATAGTGACACTGAGGTTTTTGGCGCCTCAGTATTTTGACTGTCTCCAAACAACCTTAAAACTTCTCAAGCATATGCAATTGATCTCCACTTATAAGACAGTTCGAAAATATTTCAGGTTTCTGAGATAATCTCAAGACAACCTTAAGGCTTCTGAGGTTTACAGTGACGTTCATGTTTCTGACACTTCACAATTTTGACAGTCACATTTCAGGTTTCTGAGATAATCTCAAGACAACCTTGAGGCTTCTGAGGAGGTTTATAGTGACACTGAGGTTTTTGGCGCCTCAGTATTTTGACTGTCTCCAAACAACCTTAAAACTTTTAAGCTCATGCAATTGATCTCCAATTATAAGATAGCTCGAAAATATTTCAGGTTTCTGAGATAATCTCAAAACAACCTTAAGGCTTCTGAGGATTACAGTGACGTTCATGTTTCTGACACTTCACAATTTTGAAAGTCACATTTCCGGTTTCTGAGATAATCTCAAGACAACCTTGAGGCTTCTGAGGAGGTTTATAGTGACACTGAGGTTTTTGGCGCCTCAGTATTTTGACTGTCTCCAAACAACCTTAAAACTTCTCAAGCATATGCAATTGATCTCCACTTATAAGACAGTTCGAAAATATTTCAGGTTTCTGAGATAATCTCAAGACAACCTTAAGGCTTCTGAGGTTTACAGTGACGTTCATGTTTCTGACACTTCAGAATTTTGACAGTCACATTTCAGGTTTCTGATATAATCTCAAGACAACCTTAAGGCTTCTGAGAAGGTTTATAGTGACACTGAGGTTTTTGGCGCCTCAGTATTTTGACTGTCTCCAAACAACCTTAAAACTTCTCAAGCATATGCAATTGATCTCCACTTATAAGACAGTTCGAAAATATTTCAGGTTTCTGAGATAATCTCAAAACAACCTTAAGGCTTCTGAGGTTTACAGTGACGTTCATGTTTCTGACACTTCAGAATTTTGACAGTCACATTTCAGGTTTCTGATATAATCTCAAGACAACCTTAAGGCTTCTGAGAAGGTTTATAGTGACACTGAGGTTTTTGGCGCCTCAGTATTTTGACCGTCTCCAAACAACCTTAAAACTTCTCAAGCATATGCAATTGATCTCCACTTATAAGACAGTTCAAATATTTCAGGTTTCTGAGATAATCTCAAGACAACCTTAAGGCTTCTGAGGTTTACAGTGACGTTCATGTTTCTGACACTTCACAATTTTGACAGTCACATTACAGGTTTCTGAGATAATCTCAAGACAACCTTAAGGCTTCTAAGGAGGTTTATAGTGACGCTGAGAGTTTTGACGCCTCAGCATTTTGATAGTCTCCAAATAAGCTTAAAACTTTTAAGACTATGCAATTGACCTTCAATTATTAGGCAGTTCGTAAACAATTCAGGCTTCTGAGGTAATTTCAAGACAACCTTAAGGCTTCTGAGGAGGTTTATAGTGACCCTGAGGTTTTTGACGCCTCAGCATTTTGACAGTCTCCCAACAACTTTAAAACTTTTAAGCCTGTGCAATTGACCTTCAATTATAAGGTAGTTCGTAAACAATTCAGGCTTCTGAGGTAATTTCTAGTCAACCTTAAGGTTTCATAGGAGGTTTATAGCGACACTGAGGTTTTTGACGCCTCAGTATTTTGACAGTCTCCAAACAACCTTAAAATTTTAAGCCTATGCAATTGACCTTCAATTATAAGGCAGTTCGTAAACAATTTCAGGCTTCTGAGGTAATTTCAAGACAACCTTAAGGTTTCTGAGGAGGTTTATATAGTGACACTGAGGTTTTTGACGCCTCAGTATTTTGACAGTCTCCACACAACCTCAAAACTTCTAAGCCTATGCAATTTACCTTCAATTATAAGGCACTTCGTAAACAATTCAGGCTTCTGAGGTAATTTCTAGTCAACCTTAAGGTTTCTGAGGAGGTTTATAGCGACACTGAGGTTTTTGACGCCTCAGTATTTTGACAGTCTCCACACAACCTCAAAACTTCTAAGCCTATGCAATTTACCTTCAATTATAAGGCACTTCGTAAACAATTCAGGCTTCTGAGGTAATTTCTAGTCAACCTTAAGGTTTCTGAGGAGGTTTATAGCGACACTGAGGTTTTTGACGCCTCAGTATTTTGACAGTCTCCAAACAACCTTAAAACTTTTAAGCCTATGCAATTGACCTTCAATTATAAGGCAGTTCGTAAACAATTCAGGCTTCTGAGGTAATTTCTAGACAACCTTAAGGTTTCTGAGGAGGTTCATAGTGACACTGAGAGTTTTGACGCCTCCGCATTTTGACAGTCTCCAAACAACCTTAAAACTTTTAAGCCTATGCAACTGACCTTCAATTATAAGGTAGTTCGTAAACAATTCAGGCTTCTGAGGTAATTTCTAGTCAACCTTAAGGTTTCATAGGAGGTTTATAGCGACACTGAGGTTTTTGACGCCTCAGTATTTTGACAGTCTCCAAACAACCTTAAAATTTTAAGCCTATGCAATTGACCTTCAATTATAAGGCAGTTCGTAAACAATTTCAGGCTTCTGAGGTAATTTCAAGACAACCTTAAGGTTTCTGAGGAGGTTTATATAGTGACACTGAGGTTTTTGACGCCTCAGTATTTTGACAGTCTCCACACAACCTCAAAACTTCTAAGCCTATGCAATTTACCTTCAATTATAAGGCACTTCGTAAACAATTCAGGCTTCTGAGGTAATTTCTAGTCAACCTTAAGGTTTCTGAGGAGGTTTATAGCGACACTGAGGTTTTTGACGCCTCAGTATTTTGACAGTCTCCAAACAACCTTAAAACTTTTAAGCCTATGCAATTGACCTTCAATTATAAGGCAGTTCGTAAACAATTCAGGCTTCTGAGGTAATTTCTAGACAACCTTAAGGTTTCTGAGGAGGTTCATAGTGACACTGAGAGTTTTGACGCCTCCGCATTTTGACAGTCTCCAAACAACCTTAAAACTTTTAAGCCTATGCAACTGACCTTCAATTATAAGGTAGTTCGTAAACAATTCAGGCTTCTGAGGTAATTTCTAGTCAACCTTAAGGTTTCATAGGAGGTTTATAGCGACACTGAGGTTTTTGACGCCTCAGTATTTTGACAGTCTCCAAACAACCTTAAAATTTTAAGCCTATGCAATTGACCTTCAATTATAAGGCAGTTCGTAAACAATTTCAGGCTTCTGAGGTAATTTCAAGACAACCTTAAGGTTTCTGAGGAGGTTTATATAGTGACACTGAGGTTTTTGACGCCTCAGTATTTTGACAGTCTCCACACAACCTCAAAACTTCTAAGCCTATGCAATTTACCTTCAATTATAAGGCACTTCGTAAACAATTCAGGCTTCTGAGGTAATTTCTAGTCAACCTTAAGGTTTCTGAGGAGGTTTATAGCGACACTGAGGTTTTTGACGCCTCAGTATTTTGACAGTCTCCAAACAACCTTAAAACTTTTAAGCCTATGCAATTGACCTTCAATTATAAGGCAGTTCGTAAACAATTCAGGCTTCTGAGGTAATTTCTAGACAACCTTAAGGTTTCTGAGGAGGTTCATAGTGACACTGAGAGTTTTGACGCCTCCGCATTTTGACAGTCTCCAAACAACCTTAAAACTTTTAAGCCTATGCAACTGACCTTCAATTATAAGGCAGTTCGTAAACAATTCAGACTTCTGAGGTAATCTCCAGACAACCTTAAGACTTCTTAGGACATTTACAGTGACAGTGAGAGTTTTGACGCCTCAGCATTTTGACAGACTCCAATCAACCTTAAAACTTTTCAAGCATAAGCAATTGATCTCCAATTATAAGACAGTTCGAAAATATTTCAGGTTTCTGAAATAATCCCAAGACAACCTTGAGGCTTCTGAGGAAGTTTATAGTGACCCTGAGGGTTTTGACGCCTCGCTATTTTGACAGTCTCCACACAACCTTAAAGTTTCTCAAGCGTGTGCATTTGACCTTCAATTATAAGGCATAGGCACTTCGGGTTTCTGAGCAGGCACACAATAAACCTTAAGGTTCCTGAGTAAACCTGCCATAGGATGAAGTCATCTTTTTAACCCTTCAGGTTTCTGAAGAAAATACTCACGCCATCCTGAGTTAAAAATTTCCCCCAAAATACCTAAGGTTTCTGAGTAGGTTTAGAATTGTCTTAATGATCGTACAAGTTCACGTCGCCTTTCGGGTTTCTTCTCCTCAGGTCTCCGAGGAGAACCCAAAAAGGTTCTCCATACCACATCGCCTTCGATACTCCTCATCTCAGGTTTCTGAGGTGGAGCCCAAGCGATTCCATAACCTTCTCAGGTTGCTTTTAACGCCCCCACCCCTTCTCCTCACCTGTAGCCTCCTGCCGATGTAACCCAGGCTCGGCCCGACGGCCGAGCCGACGCCTCCCCCGGTGCTGGTCGCGCTGCCGCCCCCGTGGAGCGTACCTGGGGGACGTAACCGAAGCGTTAGTACGTGCTCGAGGGCCGTTCGACCTCCTTACCGTAGAACTTGTTCTCGGTCCTGTCGGAGACGAGGAACTGATCGTCCCTGCCGGAGAAGTCCTCTTCGGGCTCGTCGCCGCCGAAGGTGTCGTCGCTGTCCGGCGAGCTGGAAAAGACGAATCGAAACGGTGAGGCACTGGGTGGGTACCCGGGGGACTTCCTCTGGGGTAAAGTCGGAAGAGGTGAATTGTGGAAGGGTGGACGTGGGGGACCTCCTCGAGGTGTCCAACTGAGAATTGAACCTGGAGGTCATCTCCACGGCTCAGGGTGGAAGATACGAAGAGACACGACGTGTCGGTTTGTAGAAAGCTGGGTGCCTTCTTCGCAGCATCTCGTGGTTTTTGGAACAGTAGGACGTTCTCGACGACCAGATATACTCGAAAAATCCCCAGAATCAACCTAGGGGGTGCTCTGCTTGATTTTACGTAAAAGGTTAGGGGTGAACCTGGACGTCCTCCCCGTGGTTCCGAGTGAACAACGACACTAACAGTGGCCGTTATGGTGTTTAAACGCGGCGGAGTCGAGACGAGTACCTGGAGCTCATCATCGAGGGCCGTGGTGAAATTATGGATTCCGGAGGATGTCCGGATGGAGGTGCAATGGCTTGCAATGGAAATATGGGGCATGCCTCCCATGACAGTTGCTGAATTAAAGTCGTACCGATTTCGCGATGGGAAGAGGTTATTGGAGTGGACCTGGACGTCCTCTCCGTGGCTCCCTGTGAAAATTGATATAAAGGGGCTTGCTATTTGCACTACACCCGGAGGAGTTGGGATGTATACCTGGAGCTCACCTTCAAGTGTCCAGAAGGAAGCTGAGACTTCCTGGAGGCGTTTGTGATGGATGAAAACAAGTGAGTACTTGGGTATATTTCCCGTGAAACCTAATGACGAGATCGAAACGATCTGTTTGGATCAATGAGTTCCCAGGAGGGTGTACCTGGAGGTCATCCCCGTGACTAGGTGTGATATGGAGTCTATCGGGGTGTTTGAGGGGTCGAGTTGTGTCGAGTATAGCCCTCGCTTACCTCCTGGTGATCCTCCTGACCATCACCCTCTGCGTCGTCGTCGTCGTCTGGCAGGGCAACGGCGACGGCGACGGCGGCGGCGGGTGCGCGCCGAGCGTCGCGTCGATCGCCTGCTTGAGCTGGCCGGGGCGCAGCTGGTCGCCGTAGTACGCGTCGGACGGCGCCTCGGCGAGGCCCTCCGCCGTCGGCGAGCCGCGCAGCGGCGTGCGCAGGCTCTGCGGCAGCAGCTCGACGAGGTTCGTCGAGTGCGGCTGGTAGCGCAGGATGAGGACGCACGTCGAGACGAGCGTGTACGCGAGCAGCGTGCCGATCGACATCATCTCGACGAGGATCTCGAGGCGGATGAAGAGGGCGGCCGTGGCGGCCGCGAGGCCGCTGACGAAGGTCGCGAGCGCCGGCGTGCCGGTGCTCGGCCACACCTGCGAGAACGCCCTGCGGGAGGGAGAGAGGGAGAGAGAGGGACAGTGCGGCGTGCCTCGGACCGAGGCGGCATTGCCTCGGACCGAGGCGGCAATGCCTCGATGCGAAAATCGCCTTCCGAAGGAAGACGATCCTCTGGAGGAAAGTGAAGCTTCACCTGAACCTAACCTAACCTAACCTAGCCTAACCTAAAGCAAACCTAGCCTAGCCTAGGCTAACCTGAATATGAGCCCGTCCTGCGCCATGGCGTATATGATCCTCGGCATGGGGAACATCGAACCGAACATGCTGACCGTCAGGCCGGCCAGTGCGCCGATCGCTACTATATATTTACATCTGAAGGCACCCACTTGACCGAACATCTCCACCAGCGCCGAATCCTCGTCGACGTCCTCGTAGGGAACTAACGAGAAGACAAAAGCAAGAGGTGCGCAGTGGTAGAGCTACGGCTTAAGCTAGACGGGCTCACCGATCAGCGTGATCATCATCGAGCTGGTGACGTAGGCTATGAGGATGATCGCGAGGCTCGTCACTATCGCCAACGGTATGGACTTCTTGGGCGTGGCCGCCTCCTCGCCGGTCGTCGCTATGATGTCGAAACCTATGAAGGCGTAGAAGCAGGTCGCAGCTCCGGTGAAGACCTGCGGGTGTCCAGAAACGAACCACCTTTGGTTTTAGGTTTTACAATGGTTTTACGAGCTCTCCTCCACGTTTGGAGGATTGGAGACGATAGATAGTCTGGGCGCTTCTGCTTGGAGAAGCTGTGATACTTGGAACGTACCTTGGAGGCAATTTAAACAAGACCCGGCCTCATTCCAAGTCTTCGTTGGATCACTTCGGACCAAGGGTACCTCAGGATCCGGAAGACTTGGTTGCAAACCAGACGTAGCCCCAAACACAGTCCTGGGTCATCTAGAGATCTTGGACTTACTTTGGGGCCTCACAGATAATCTTTAATTAACTGGATCTGCTAAAGAAACCCTCCCAGAAGACTTTGGGAGCAACGAAACGTCCTCCAAATCGGACCAATTGGGTCTGGAGGTCGATCAGGAGTTCAGAAACTGATTTGGTCGTCTCCCCCTCACTAGTGAAGTCCAACATAAATCGACCCCGGGTCCACCTGATTTACTACCTGGAGACTTACCCCCGACCATCCGTAGGGCAGGAACCCCTTATGCTTGGTCCAGTTGTCGGTGTTGACGAAGAAGAGACCCGCCGACATGACGAACACCCAGACTGCCAGGTTGATCACGTTCAGCACGTTGTTGAATATCAGGGATTTCTTGACGCCGGCGGCGAGCAGCAGCATCATCAGCAGGGTGATCACGAAGGCCAAGGCGTCCAGGTTGACGCCTACGGCGGAAGACCAAAAACGTCAGGAGTACAGTCGAAATCGGGCTAAACCCTGGAAGGTTTCAGTGAGGTGTTTCCAGGTGGGGTTGGATCTCTTGGAGCACCTCGGAAGGTGGGAACATGGATTGGGTCTCGGTTGGGTATAGGGTGTTATTTACAGCTGAGGAGATTTCATGGGCATGTGCCTAAATAGGTTGGGGACGGTTCAAATTGGGTCGAACCTAGAAGGTTTTGGGCATTCTGCTTGGTTGCTGATGCGAGGTGAAATTGGTCCAACCATGGACTGGGCTACATTGGGAAGAAGTCAAAACGGTTTAAATCTGGATCGAATTGGGTTGGAATAGTCGATCCTGTAGGGTCATCCAGGTTTGTTGGAGATTGGATCTACCTTGGAGATGGTATAAACTTTGTTGAACTCATTTCCATTTAAACCATCCAGGTTTGTTGGGGACGGACTTTAGATTGGATCTATTTAGAGATTAATGGGCTATCTCATGGAGAAAAGCCTTGGTTGCTTGGATAAAGTTTTGGAGATGTCAGGCTAAGGAAATAAATGAGGGTATTCACGGGAGGGGTCAAACCTAGTCCAGGTAAGACTGGATCACACTGAACCTGGTTGGAGAGCAGGGAGCAAATTGGGCAATCCCTAATTGGGTCTTGGTCAAACTTGGGGACATTCTCATAGCAACGTTGGAGACACATCCATAGGGTGGTCAATGCCATAGGATTATCCAGGTTTGTTTGAGACTAACTCCGTAGTGGATGTACGTTGAGGAAATATTTAAAATTTGATGAAAACGTGCCAAGGTTCGTTGGTGACTGGATAGAAAAGATTGGATCAGATAGAACCTGGTTGGAGCCAACTCTGGCAGAATCCCTGGTTTTTTTGGAGACAAGCACGCCTTGGGAAAATTTACTGTGGGTGCTTCCTGGTATTCGGGGATCGAATTAGATTCCAAGGTTCCTTGGAGGAAGTCCGATAGAAGCCCAACGCACTCGGTCTCACTTGGGGGACCCACTCACCTACGCTGTCGAGTATCGCCTTGCTGATGGCGCCGTTGGCGAGCGCGTCGAAGCAGGCGCTCAGCGCGCACGCGCACGCGCTCGTCCCTATCAGGTACTCGAGTATCATGTTCCAGCCGATGACGAACGCTATGAACTCCCCGACGGTCACGTAGGAGTACATGTAGGCCGAGCCGGTCGTGTGCGGCACCCTCACGCCGAACTCAGCGTAGCAGGCGCCTGAAAAATGGGTGTCAGTGAGCGCCCGACGCTCCCGGTGGCCCCCTCGGCCGCCCGGAGCCCACCCACCTGAGAAGATGCTCGCCACGGCCGCTATGATGAAGCTGATGACGACGCCGGGCCCGGCGACCTTCTTCGCGACCATGCCGGCCACCAGGTACATGCCGGTGCCGACGCAGCTGCCGACGCCCAGCGAGGTCAGGTCCAGGGTCGTAAGGCATTTCTGGAACAGTCGGAACGGGCTCAGATCCGAACGGGGTGCTCGGAGGGAACACCATCTGGTGCCTCGCCTTGGGCTTACCGTAAGTTTCTGCTTCCTCTCGTCCGCGCCGCTCGGCTCCCTCGGCCTCTGCTCCTGCAGGTTCTCGACGTTCTTCGTCCTGATCAGCTTGCTGAACAGGACGAGCCCGTCCCTGCGCAGCGCCTCCCTGTCGACCGACCACGTCCCCAGCTTCATCCCTGGAAGAAGATCGAAGTTCCCCGATTACTTTAGAAACATCCCGTCTCCCTCCCACGTCGGGAAATTTGCTACCGTAATGAGCAAGGCTTCAAAATTGATCCAGAATTACACCCAGGGATGCGGGAACTTCCCGATTCTTCCTTAAACTTTTACTTCTCATCACGTAGAGGGTGCTACAAGATGCTCCAACGGTTATCCGGGAGATGCAAAAATATCCACTTGATTATACAACTAATCCCCCAAATATCCACGAGTCATCCAGAAATCCAGTCGGAGGTCCCCCCCCAACCTGTCAGTTTTGGGGGATTAACGGGGGGCATGTCGCCGTTTCCCCCAATTCCTGCCCGGTACGGGGGAAATTAGTACGGACACGCACGCAGGTGTCGGAAGTCGAAAGCCATCGATTAGTGTTCCCGGATGGGGGGTGGGGGTGATGGGGTGAACGTTGGAGATTCGAAAAAGTTCTCCCGTCGAAACGTGGGATTTACCGTGGGTCAAGGAGGAAGGGAGGGGGAAGCGGCCGGGGGGAGTAATTAGTGACTTCGGGGGTGCGGGGGGGAGGTATCGGGATTAATCCGGGATTGTTCCGGGATTGTTCCCGTCTCCCGATCGATACGTGTCTCGGATGTAAATGCCGGTAGGCGGGAGTTGGGCAGCTTCGGAATTCATTCTTGGACATTGGGTATTCAGGAGTGTTTGTTGGAGCCTCCTGGACGTTTTTGGGGAGTTTCCCTATGGAGTTTCAATACTCCCCTATTAAAACTACTATTAGTTTTCTAAATATAGAAACACTGCAGGTGAGCTCGACAAAGTCCCCCCAAATGATCCTCCCCAAACTTCAACCTCCCTCCGCAATTATTTTCGAATTTCGAGAACTCCATGGAGTTTCAATCTTCTTCCTAAAGGAGTCTTCCAGGTACCAAAGGAAGTTCCGCCAAAAAATGGTCTGATTTAAAAAAATGGTGTAAATTCTCCCTGAACTCCAATCGAACAGAAACTTTGCAGGTGCACCCGATTAATTCCCCTCCTCCATGCCCCCCAAACTTCAATTCCCCACCCTAATTGTTTTTGGAGTTATACCCATTGATCTGAGATGACTCCAATTTCGACAACTCCATGGAGTTTTAATCTTTTTCCTGGAGTTCCAGATGTACCAAAGGAAGTTCCACCAAAAAATGTCTGACTTCGAAAAGAACTCCATGGAGTTTCAATTTTCTTCCCGAGGGAGTTTCCGAGGTACCGAGGGAAGTTCCATCGAAGAATGTCTGATTTCGAGAGAAAAATTGGATAAATTCTCCCGGAACTCCAAGTCGGGGGGAAGTCCCCCAGATGTTCTCCCGAAATTTCAACTTCCCATCCCAATTTTTTCAGAGTTGCCCCCCAGGATTTCCCCCGTAGCTGTAGAAGAAAGTTTCCAAAATTTTCCCCTTCACCCCCCCCCCCCAAGTACTCCCGGAGTTATTCCCGTGGGAAGAATTCCGTGGTTTCGGGCAATTATCCCTTTCCACCTCAACACTTAACAACTAGTGGAGTCGAATGGGGTCGCAACATATTAATAAACTTCCATCAGCAAACTCCCTATGGAAAAATCGTAGTAACTCCCGCGGAACTCCTCCATCGAACCCTCTTAGCATCCCCAAAAGATACTCCCGGAGCCGTCAGGGATTGACGCGTACATTTTCCCTCCGAACTTCCCCCAAACGCCGATAACAACGTAAGCAACACAAAACGATTTACAGGAGAGGACGGTTCCCCCTTTCCTCCCGTCTTCCCCCGATCCCTCCGCTCCCCTCACACACACACACACACGTCTCCCTTTTATCGATCCCTTGTCCCAGGCCTACTTTTCGTTTTCCGATGGTGGCGATAAGGGGAACAGCGAGGGAGGTGATAATGGGAACAGGGAAACAGGAAAAGGAGGAAAAGGAGGAGGAGGAGGAGGAGGAGGAGGAGACCCCGTTGGAGACAAATTGGTACCAAATTAAAGGTGCTCTACCAAATTTCCCTTTTACCATAATTCACCTCTCCCACGTCCCCCCACCTCCCCCGGGGGAAGTGCATCTCTTCCCCCCCCCCCGCGGGGCTGCGCGTCCCTCCATCGATTCGACCCCGTTTTTTGGGGGACACACGAGCAACTGGTGACGTCGTGACGTAGTTGCGGTCCGCGCTCCTCCCCCCACCCCCGACGTCTCCAACGGGAAGAGCTGGGGATGAATGGGGGGATCCCCGAAGAGTCGTGGGAACGATGACGAAGGTATTTTGGAGTAGGGATTCCAAAGGTGAAAGTGGATGTGTTGGAGCTGCGAAGGTGTCTCCAAGCAATATTGGTACCTAGACACCTTGGTGCTTGGGTGGTGGGGTCTGGTGTCCCCAAAAGGAGTTGGGAATTGGTCGGGGAATGTCATTTGGTCTCCAAGGTATCACCTGGAAGCGAGGCCGGGTAGTCTTGGGTTCATTGGTCTTGGATAGATTGGTCCCGTAGCTCCTGCGGGTGCGTCCCCTTTGGAGCTTCGGAATTTTACCGTCAAGTGGGCGGGATATGGATAAATCCATTTCTGGATGATCTCTGGATGCGAGTCGGGATCAAATTAGGGACCTGTCAGTTTCGGGAACGCGACAACGGAGGCGCCCTCGTCCGCGCCGCACATGAATAGTCCATGAGGATGAAAATTGAATGCCCCCTATTCCCTTACAATCCTGTTAAATACGAAGGCGAAAAGGCGCCAAAAGGGACAAAGAAATTCCCGGGATAAATATGTTTACAGGCATGCAACACCGACGACGTCCCGGCACGCACCTCCCCGGCGTCCCGAAAGAATCCGGGACTTCCGGGATGGTGCCGATTTCCGGGACTCTACTCACCTCTGTCCGTTCCTGGCACGCGCGCCGGTTCCACGGGGACGTCGCCCTACGAGGGCGCCGCGGCGCCCGAGCCGCGTCGGCACATGACCCCGCGCGTCCCCGGGTAGGGTCCTGGATAATCTCTGGATGGGTTTGGGGAACGAGGAGAACACGCGCGGGCTGACCGGCGTCGGCGGCGGTCTCCTGTCGTACTGCCGCTATCGACCGGGAGCGCCCCGCCGGGCGACGGGTATGGATCGGGACGGCGGCGTCGCGACGCCGACGCCGCCGGCGCGGCGCCATCTGGCGGCGCTCCCGGCGTTCCCCGAGACGGGCCGGGCGTCGGGACGCTTAGAACCGGGATAGATCCGGACCGAGAATCGCCCGCCGCGGTCCTGGCGTCGCTACGCCACCTGGCGGGGAACCGTGAGACACTTTCGAGGCTCGCGTCCTGGACGTAAGAGACGTCGCATGGGGGAATCCTGGATGAAAGAAACGTGTCACGACACGACCCACCCCCCTCGTCCCTCGGGATACCGAAAATTCCGACCCCTCCCCCCCACACCACTGGAAACTTCAATTGTTTCCTCGACGTTTCCCTGGAACATTTCACAAGGGATAAACTCCACGTTCCACGTTACCTGTAGCTCCCCCCCCGAATTAGAGGAGACGTCCCCCCCCCTCTTCCCCGAATCGTTCCCGATTTTTCCCTTTTTCCAGGAGCGTCGGGACTGCAGTGGTGACGTCACGGCGTATCGACGCCTGCACCGCGGCGCCGCCGCCGTCTTTATTTCATTCATCGCGGGGGAAAATCCGGGAGGTGGGGGTACGGGGGGAGGGGGGAGAGGGGGACGTCCGATGTACTATTTTTAAACGGGCGATAGTTCAAGGATGAGCGGGGGCGTAGGGGGAGTGGGGGAAATTGGGGAATTGTTCATAATTAATGAGGATGTCGAGAAAATTATTTTTTCGAGGTTATCCCTTGGCATTGATTACTTTTCTTATAAGCAAATACAATTGAGGAAGCTATTAAATGTTATATAAGTGGATTCCTTCCGGTGGCATTCATGGTATGTGAGTTTCACGTAAGAGCGATCCAGAAAAATCCCATTATTTACCTAATTTTAGGTCCCGGGAGGGTCCAGGAAATTTTCCAGAAATTGCAACAACCCCACAAACTACCTACGTCAAACGCAAGGATCAGACGAACCTTTCCAGAATCTCCAATAGGATTCCCGTGATTCCCCGAACGGATCCAGAAATGTCGCATCTCCCGAAGCCCGGGAGACGTTCGGGACCTTCTCCGGAAGTCCCTCGGGACTTTCACGAGGTCTCCGGCCTTCGCCGCCCCTCCGGCAACGTCGCCTCTGTCACTCTTTAGTCGACTTAGGACGGCCGAGTTAAGCGAGGTTGCGGCGGCGGTGGGGGGTGGGGGGAGGCGAAGAAGTGGTGGAATGCTACGTCGCGCGACGGAGTAAAGTCAGTCATGCGCGGGCGGTGCACGTGGACGTACGTCGCGCGACTGTAACGGTCGAATTACCGGAAAATCAAGCGAAACTACCCCCCTCATTGGTCGCGGGGCGGTCGACGGCGGGGGGGACGGGGGTGGATCAGCGAGCGGGGGGAGGAGGAGGAGGAGTAGGAGGATTTTCCGGTGAGTTTGGGTGATTTAACGGCAGTCGGGTCGCGTTAATCGGGTAAGATCGTTAAGGAGTCGTTAATTCCGGAGAAAAATAAATTAGGCCGTGGAGTCCGGTCGAGCGTAACTCCCGAAGGAGTCGGGATGTAGCTACGAATTTTACCGGGGTGATCAAGGAAACTCTCATCTTTCGTGTGGTTTTTGAAATTTTGAAATCGGACGGCGTTTAGTGGAGTTACTCCAGGCCGAAGTTCCTTACGACGAGCAGTCGCGTTTTGGACCGTAGCCTCCAAACCGTTTAAAGTAACGCCTTCATATTTTCAGGAGTTGTAAAGGAAACTCTTTTCTCTCGTACAGTTTTTAAAATTTTAAAGTTCACTCACTAATGTCGAAGTTATGACGGTTTGAATGTCCGAACGACGAGAAGTCGCGGTTTAATTTACAACTCCCTGGAGTTGATCGGCCGCAACTCCCAAACGGTTCGAAAAATCGGGTCTATTTTTACTGCGGTCGCAAGGGGAGTTCACAGCTTTCAGGAGAACTTCGGAGTTTCAAAATCAGGCAATTTTTAGTGAAGTTACTACAGGCAGAACCTCCCAAGGACGAGGAGTCGCTTTTTGGGCCGCAGCTTTCAAACCGTTTAAAGTAACGCCTTCATATTTTCGGGAGTTGTAAAGGGAACTCTTTTCTCTCGTACAGTTTTTGAAATTTTAAAATTCACTCACTAATGCCGAAGTTATGACGGTTTGAATGTCCGAACGACGAGAAGTCGCGGTTTAATCTTCAATTCCATGGAGTTTATCGGCCGCAACTCCCAAACGGTTAGAAAAATCGAATCTACTTTTACTACAGTCGCAAGGGGAGTTCACAGCTTTCGGAAGAACTTCGGAGTTTCAAACTCAGGCCATTTTTAGTGAAGTTACTACAGACAGAACCTCCCAAGGACGAGGAGTCGCTTTTTGGGCCGTAGCTTCCAAACCGTTTAAAGTAACGCCTTCATATTTTCGGGAGTTGTAAAGGCAACTCTTTTCTTTCGTACAGTTTTTGAAATTTTAAGATCCACTCACTAATGCCGAAGTTATGACGGTTTGAATGTCCGAATGACGAGAAATCGCGGTTTAATCTTCAACTCCTTGGAGTTGACCGGCCGCAACTCCCAAACGGTTAGAAAAATCGAATCTACTTTTACTACAGTCGCAAGGGGAGTTCACAGCTTTCGGAAGAACTTCGGAGTTTCAAACTCAGGCCATTTTTAGTGAAGTTACTACAGGCAGAACCTTCCAAGGACGAGGAGTCGCTTTTTGGGCCGTAGCTTCCAAACCGTTTAAAGTAACGCCTTCATATTTTCGGGAGTTGTAAAGGAAACTCTTTTCTTTCGTACAGTTTTTGAAATTTTAAGATCCACTCACTAATGCCGAAGTTATGACGGTTTGAATGTCCGAATGACGAGAAATCGCGGTTTAATCTTCAACTCCTTGGAGTTGACCGGCCGCAACTCCCAAACGGTTAGAAAAATCGAATCTACTTTTACTACAGTCGCAAGGGGAGTTCACAGCTTTCGGAAGAACTTCGGAGTTTCAAACTCAGGCCATTTTTAGTGAAGTTACTACAGACAGAACCTCCCAAGGACGAGGAGTCGCTTTTTGGGCCGTAGCTTCCAAACCGTTTAAAGTAACGCCTTCATATTTTCGGGAGTTGTAAAGGGAACTCTTTTCTCTCGTACAGTTTTTGAAATTTTAAAATTCACTCACTAATGCCGAAGTTATGACGGTTTGAATGTCCGAACGACGAGAAGTCGCGGTTTAATCTTCAATTCCATGGAGTTTATCGGCCGCAACTCCCAAACGGTTAGAAAAATCGAATCTACTTTTACTACAGTCGCAAGGGGAGTTCACAGCTTTCGGAAGAACTTCGGAGTTTCAAACTCAGGCCATTTTTAGTGAAGTTACTACAGGCAGAACCTTCCAAGGACGAGGAGTCGCTTTTTGGGCCGTAGCTTCCAAACCGTTTAAAGTAACGCCTTCATATTTTCGGGAGTTGTAAAGGAAACTCTTTTCTTTCGTACAGTTTTTGAAATTTTAAGATCCACTCACTAATGCCGAAGTTATGACGGTTTGAATGTCCGAATGACGAGAAATCGCGGTTTAATCTTCAACTCCTTGGAGTTGACCGGCCGCAACTCCCAAACGGTTAGAAAAATCGAATCTACTTTTACTACAGTCGCAAGGGGAGTTCACAGCTTTCGGAAGAACTTCGGAGTTTCAAACTCAGGCCATTTTTAGTGAAGTTACTACAGGCAGAACCTCCCAAGGACGAGGAGTCGCTTTTTGGGCCGTAGCTTCCAAACCGTTTAAAGTAACGCCTTCATATTTTCGGGAGTTGTAAAGGGAACTCTTTTCTCTCGTACAGTTTTCGAAATTTTAAAGTTCATTCACTAGTGCCGAAGTTACGACGGTTTTTATATTCGAGCGACGAGGAGTGGCGGTTTAATTTACAACTCCTGGAGTTGATCGGCCTCAACTCCCAAACGGTTGGAAAAATCGAGTTTATTTTTACTGAAGTCGCAAAAGGAGTTCATAGCTTTCAGGCGAAATGCGAAGTTTCGAAATCAAGTGATTTTTAGTGAAGTTACTACAGACAGAACCTCCCAAGGACGAGGAGTCGCTTTTTGGGCCGTAACTTCCAAACCGTTCATAGTAACGCCTTCATATTTTCGGGAGTCGTAAAGGGAACTCTTTTCTCTCGTACACTTTTCGAAATTTCAAAGTTCGCTCACTAATACCGGAGTTACGGCGGTCCGAATGTCCCCTTCGCGACGGCCACCGAATTTTTCCCCTCGATTATCCAACTTTTTACATAACAAACTACTTTTACGCTCGTAACCGGCGTCGGATTTCCAACGGTCGCGATGCCAGGAGCGGTCTCGTATTCTCCGTTAAATCCGCGAGCGTATCATTAACAGTTCCTCTTGACACACATGCGCAGTACGTTAATTAACGGGCCGATCTCTGGCGATAATCGAGAGGAAATTTATGTGACCGTCGGTCGTTTGGAGTTCCGCCTCGAGCGACTCCACGGTCTCCTTCTCCTTTAAACTCCTAACTCCTTTAGCTCCTTAACTCCTTAAACTCCTTAACTCCTTTAAACTCCTTTTCCTTCGACGTCTCGAAGAGAAATCAAAAGTGCCACTTGATACGACAATTAAGAATCGAGCGGTTTCGTAATTCGACACAGATTTCATGTACGAGAGAAACCGTATGGGGTTACGCCACCTCGGAGTTCCCTCGATCGGCATCGAAATCGGCAGAGCCGCTAAGAAGATACACGTGTTAAGTCCACCTAGACCACCGTTTCGAGGCTTCGAGCCCGTACCATCTATAGCAAGCGATTCTAGTCTAAACGATCCTCGCCACGTACGCGTTAAAATAATCGGTAGGGCCGTTTAGAAGGTACACCTCGTACACGTATTTCGTCTACCTAGACCCCCGTTTCGAGGCTTTGAATCCGTGCCATCTATAGCGAGCGATTCGAGTCTAAACGATCCTCGCCACGTGCCCGTTAAAATAATCGGTAGGGCCGTTTAGAAGGTACACCTCGTACACGTATTTCGTCTACCTAGACCACCGTTTCGAGGCTTTGAATCCGCTTTATCAGCCCGTTGAAGTGACTTATAACTAGAAACAAACAAGCGTGTAAAAGAAAGGTCGTCTCACTCACTAGACCGAATGCCACGTTCAGGTGTACTTACTTACATGGAAAAAGCGGCGTATGAATATACCGTTCATAACCTTCGTACGAGTTTTTAATTGCGTATTTATGAATTCGCCGCGTCCGACGTTTTTGCCGTGTGCCGTTTACAGAGAAAAACTCGAGTCGACACGTTTTTCGTGTTCGTGGCGAGGAGGGAAAAACGGAGTCGCTTTAACTCATGGGCGGATAACTCGGGAACCGTCGGAGTTGCGCCGGTCTAATTCGGGCGAAGGATAGACACTTCGGTCTGATTGGTTAGTGCCGAATTTGATGAAAATCCGTCGGGTCGTTGTGATGATACAGGGCGTCAAAAATTAGTCGGTAAATTTCCTCGTCGGAGTGTACCTCGGGGACCGTTTGAGCTAGCGCGGTCTAATTCGGGTCAATCATGGACACTTCGGTCTAGTACGCTAGTGTCAAATTTGAGAAAAATCTGTCGAGGCGTTCCGATTTTACAGGGCGTCTAAAATTAGTCGATGAATATTTTTCGTAGGAGTGTACCTCGGAGACTCTTTGAGCTAGCGCGGTCTAATTCGGGTCAATCATGGACACTTCGGTCTAGTACGCTAGTGTCGAATTTGAGAAAAATCTGTCGAGGCGTTCTGATTATACAGGGCGTCTAAATTTAGTCGAAGAATATTTTTCGTGCGAGTATACCTCGGGGACTGTTTGAGCTAGCGCGGTCTAATTCGGGTCAATCATGGACACTTCGGTCTAGTACGCTAGTGTGAAATTTGAGAAAAATCTGTTGAGGCGTTCCGATTATACAGGGCGTCTAAAATTATTCGATGAATATTTTTCGTCGGAGTGTACCTCGGAGACTCTTTGAGCTAGCGCGGTCTAATTCGGGTCAATCGTGGACACTTCGGTCTAGCACGCTAGTGTCAAATTTGAGAAAAATCCGTCGAGTCGTTCCGATTATACAGGGCGTTTAAAATAAGTCGATGAATATTTTTCGGCGGAGTGTACCTCGGAGACTCTTTGAGCTTGCGCGGTATAATTTATATCGATCTTAGACGCTTCGGTCAGTAATCTAATATATCTATCGATCCTTGCAGCGGCGACGATGCTGTCCTCGGACGTCCTCTGCCTGAAGAAGAGGAAGAAGAAGGCTTACAGCCTATCGTCGAAGATCAAGGAGAAGCAGAAGAAGAAGAGGAAGAAGAGGAAGGAAGAAGAGAGGTAGGTGAGCGAGTTAGTTTCGCGATACGCCCCGTATACGAGCCGAGGACCGGTCGCCCGGTCTTTAATTGGTTCAAGGCGAGATGCCTGCACGACGAAAACGGCATTCTTTTACCTCCCATTATCGTGCTCTCTCTCTCTCTCTCCTTCTAGATCGTTGCGGCGCGAAAATATTGCATTCCGCGCAAGGTGAGAGTCGATCGGGGAGGATTTTTTCGTGCTTTGAGGGTTGCTTTTGAGCAGGTTCGCGAAAATACAGCGAGTCGACATAAGGCTCGTTCTATAGGCGATGAAACCGCCTTTATGATCCCTTTCGAATTTCGGGGATACCTCGAGCGGTTCCGGGGTTACGCCCGAAAAAGTGCCGGGACTGAGGTGTTCTACGCCTACGATACGGCGAAGGTGCGCAGCAGCCCGTGCGCCGAACGTTCCCGAACGCCAGATCGCCCTGTATATCTCGTTGCGTAAAACCGTGCCATCAAAGACGTTGCGCTATTCAAAAAATAGATGATATGTAATTGAGGAAGGGATTATCGCAACGAAGGATGTTAATTCCGCCATTACGAAAGCCGATCCGCGCCATCGTTACGCTCACGTGTGAAAGACAGAGAGAGAGAAGAACTTTTCCGACGCCCTGTATATCATCGGCACGATCGATGTCGACTGCCGCCATCTATCGACGGGTAGACGCGAGATCATCTCGTGCGCGCAGGTCCCGCGGCGCAGATCCGTCCTCGTCTCTTCGATCGTGGGGCCGCAGGCGCGCGCACGCGCGGTCCGACCTACAGGGAGAATACGTATATAATAGTATATTAAAACTGTAATTCGATGCGGAATCTTTATTGCCCGTTCGATCTAATACGTGCGCCATTTGATGCGGAACGAGGAGAAAATCGGTAATTTCGATTTTACCGGGAGTACCGTTGGGAATTCGGGAATTTCACAAGGGAGCTTTTTCGAAGGGGATGAGATTCTCTACCAGTATGAGAAGATTCGACGTCGTAGGGCGCTTAAGTTCGGAGTTACGAGGGTTTCGGTGTCGATTAAAGGTGGGATCTGCTCGTGGTCTTCGTGGGCGGGTAAACGAACGTTCCTGACCTTGCCGCGGGGACGCTCGGGTCCGTCACGAAGCGCGGAAATATGTATATATATACCGGTCGTGCGAAAAGTAAGGCGTATTTCCCATTTCGATCGCCCTGTATACGGCCGTGGCTCGGTAGCGACGACCTAGAATTGATAACAAGTTATAAAAGCGCGGACGTTACAATCGTTAACCTTGCGGCGTCTTTGTACGCCTCGCGCCATAAATATTTATAATAATCGCGTTAATAATAAATATTTATTTTATTTTCGTCGCTTTATTGGCCGCAGGGACGTCGTCGGCTGCCCGGGACGTGCCGTCAAGGGGGGAAATTTCGAAAACGTCGACCCGCGCGCCGGTCACGTTAAATCGTATACAGGGTGTTCGTGGAACTTTCTCTCTCTCTCTGTTTCTCGCGCTCTCTTGGCATTCCGCTATAATTACCGTACAATTTCACCCGACGCGTTATTAGAAAACAGTTAGGTTATGACGATCGATCGGGGGGCTTTCGACTTTACGGTCGGCCGACCAGAAACGGAGAAAATATCGTTTTTGTAAAAAGAAAATTACGCGAAAAATGTATATAGTTATATACATTATATAGGACCGGTCTAAGTTTGATCGCCCCGTATCTCGGAAACCGTTAAACTTAGACCGGTCTAATTTGAGCCGCTGGTAGACACTTAGGTCTAATTTATTTCAGCCGAATTTGGTTAAATTCCTTTGAGCCGTTTTCGATATACAGGGCGTCGATTAAGTGTCGTTAGATCTGCAAAACCGCTTTTAGTCCGGGTGTATCTCGGAAACCGACAGACTTGGACCGGTCTAATTTGAGCCGCCATTAGAGACGTCGGTCTAGATTCCTTGAGCCAAATTTGGTTAAGTTCCATAATGTCGTTTTCGATATACAGGGTGTCGATTAAGTCACGTCAGATTTGCAGTACCGCCTTTAGTCCGGGTGTAACTCGAAAATGGACAGACTTGGATCGGTCTAATTTGAGCCACCCGTAGAGTAGCTGGTGTAGATTCCTTGAGCCGAATTTGGTTAAATTCCTTTGAGCCGTTTTTAATATACAGGGAGTCAATTAAATATCGATAGATTTGCAACACCGCTTTTAGTCGGGGTGTATCTCGGAAATGGACAGACTTGGACCGGTCTAATTTGAGATGCCATCAAAGACATCAGTCTAGATTCTTTGAGCCAAATTTAGTTAAATTCCATAATGTCGTTTTCGATATACAGGGTGTCGATTAAGTCACGTCATATTTGCAGCACCGCTTTTAGTCCGGGTGTATCTCGGAAATGGACAGACTTGGATCGGTCTAATTTGAGATGCCATTAAAGACATCAGTCTAGATTCCTTGAGCCAAATTTGGTTAAGTACCATAATGTCATTTTCGATATACAGGGTGTCGATTAAGTCACGTCATATTTGCAACACCGCTTTTAGTCCGGGTGTATCTCGGAAACCGACAGACTTGGACCGGTCTAATTTGAGCCGCCATTAGAGACGTCGGTCTAGATTCCTTGAGCCAAATTTGGTTAAGTTCCATAATGTCGTTTTCGATATACAGGGTGTCGATTAAGTCACGTCAGATTTGCAGCACCGCTTTTAGTCCGGGTGTATCTCGGAAATGGACAGACTTGGATCGGTCTAATTTGAGATGCCATTAAAGACATCAGTCTAGATTCCTTGAGCCAAATTTGGTTAAGTACCATAATGTCATTTTCGATATACAGGGTGTCGATTAAGTCACGTCATATTTGCAACACCGCTTTTAGTCCGGGTGTATCTCGGAAACCGACAGACTTGGACCGGTCTAATTTGAGCCGCCATTAGAGACGTCGGTCTAGATTCCTTGAGCCAAATTTGGTTAAGTTCCATAATGTCGTTTTCGATATACAGGGTGTCGATTAAGTCACGTCAGATTTGCAGCACCGCTTTTAGTCCGGGTGTATCTCGGAAACCGACAGACTTGGACCGGTCTAATTTGAGATGCCATCAAAGACATCAGTCTAGATTCTTTGAGCCAAATTTAGTTAAATTCCATAATGTCGTTTTCGATATACAGGGTGTCGATTAAGTCACGTCATATTTGCAGCACCGCTTTTAGTCCGGGTGTATCTCGGAAATGGACAGACTTGGGCCGGTCTAATTTGAGATGCCATTAAAGACATCAGTCTAGATTCCTTGAGCCAAATTTGGTTAAGTTCCATAATGTCGTTTTCGATATACAGGGTGTCGATTAAGTCACGTCAGATTTGCAGTACCGCCTTTAGTCCGGGTGTAACTCGAAAATGGACAGACTTGGATCGGTCTAATTTGAGCCACCCGTAGAGTAGCTGGTGTAGATTCCTTGAGCCGAATTTGGTTAAATTCCTTTGAGCCGTTTTTAATATACAGGGAGTCAATTAAATATCGATAGATTTGCAACACCGCTTTTAGTCGGGGTGTATCTCGGAAATGGACAGACTTGGACCGGTCTAATTTGAGATGCCATCAAAGACATCAGTCTAGATTCTTTGAGCCAAATTTAGTTAAATTCCATAATGTCGTTTTCGATATACAGGGTGTCGATTAAGTCACGTCATATTTGCAGCACCGCTTTTAGTCCGGGTGTATCTCGGAAATGGACAGACTTGGATCGGTCTAATTTGAGATGCCATTAAAGACATCAGTCTAGATTCCTTGAGCCAAATTTGGTTAAGTACCATAATGTCATTTTCGATATACAGGGTGTCGATTAAGTCACGTCATATTTGCAACACCGCTTTTAGTCCGGGTGTATCTCGGAAACCGACAGACTTGGACCGGTCTAATTTGAGCCGCCATTAGAGACGTCGGTCTAGATTCCTTGAGCCAAATTTGGTTAAGTTCCATAATGTCGTTTTCGATATACAGGGTGTCGATTAAGTCACGTCAGATTTGCAGTACCGCCTTTAGTCCGGGTGTAACTCGAAAATGGACAGACTTGGATCGGTCTAATTTGAGCCACCCGTAGAGTAGCTGGTGTAGATTCCTTGAGCCGAATTTGGTTAAATTCCTTTGAGCCGTTTTTAATATACAGGGAGTCAATTAAATATCGATAGATTTGCAACACCGCTTTTAGTCGGGGTGTATCTCGGAAATGGACAGACTTGGACCGGTCTAATTTGAGATGCCATCAAAGACATCAGTCTAGATTCTTTGAGCCAAATTTAGTTAAATTCCATAATGTCGTTTTCGATATACAGGGTGTCGATTAAGTCACGTCATATTTGCAGCACCGCTTTTAGTCCGGGTGTATCTCGGAAATGGACAGACTTGGATCGGTCTAATTTGAGATGCCATTAAAGACATCAGTCTAGATTCCTTGAGCCAAATTTGGTTAAGTACCATAATGTCATTTTCGATATACAGGGTGTCGATTAAGTCACGTCATATTTGCAACACCGCTTTTAGTCCGGGTGTATCTCGGAAACCGACAGACTTGGACCGGTCTAATTTGAGCCGCCATTAGAGACGTCGGTCTAGATTCCTTGAGCCAAATTTGGTTAAGTTCCATAATGTCGTTTTCGATATACAGGGTGTCGATTAAGTCACGTCAGATTTGCAGCACCGCTTTTAGTCCGGGTGTATCTCGGAAACCGACAGACTTGGACCGGTCTAATTTGAGATGCCATTAAAGACATCAGTCTAGATTCCTTGAGCCAAATTTGGTTAAGTACCATAATGTCATTTTCGATATACAGGGTGTCGATTAAGTCACGTCATATTTGCAACACCGCTTTTAGTCCGGGTGTATCTCGGAAACCGACAGACTTGGACCGGTCTAATTTGAGCCGCCATTAGAGACGTCGGTCTAGATTCCTTGAGCCAAATTTGGTTAAGTTCCATAATGTCATTTTCGATATACAGGGTGTCGATTAAGTCACGTCAGATTTGCAGCACCGCTTTTAGTCCGGGTGTATCTCGGAAACCGACAGACTTGGACCGGTCTAATTTGAGATGCCATCAAAGACATCAGTCTAGATTCTTTGAGCCAAATTTAGTTAAATTCCATAATGTCGTTTTCGATATACAGGGTGTCGATTAAGTCACGTCATATTTGCAGCACCGCTTTTAGTCCGGGTGTATCTCGGAAATGGACAGACTTGGGCCGGTCTAATTTGAGATGCCATTAAAGACATCAGTCTAGATTCCTTGAGCCAAATTTGGTTAAGTTCCATAATGTCGTTTTCGATATACAGGGTGTCGATTAAGTCACGTCAGATTTGCAGTACCGCCTTTAGTCCGGGTGTAACTCGAAAATGGACAGACTTGGATCGGTCTAATTTGAGCCACCCGTAGAGTAGCTGGTGTAGATTCCTTGAGCCGAATTTGGTTAAATTCCTTTGAGCCGTTTTTAATATACAGGGAGTCAATTAAATATCGATAGATTTGCAACACCGCTTTTAGTCGGGGTGTATCTCGGAAATGGACAGACTTGGACCGGTCTAATTTGAGATGCCATCAAAGACATCAGTCTAGATTCTTTGAGCCAAATTTAGTTAAATTCCATAATGTCGTTTTCGATATACAGGGTGTCGATTAAGTCACGTCATATTTGCAGCACCGCTTTTAGTCCGGGTGTATCTCGGAAATGGACAGACTTGGATCGGTCTAATTTGAGATGCCATTAAAGACATCAGTCTAGATTCCTTGAGCCAAATTTGGTTAAGTACCATAATGTCATTTTCGATATACAGGGTGTCGATTAAGTCACGTCATATTTGCAACACCGCTTTTAGTCCGGGTGTATCTCGGAAACCGACAGACTTGGACCGGTCTAATTTGAGCCGCCATTAGAGACGTCGGTCTAGATTCCTTGAGCCAAATTTGGTTAAGTTCCATAATGTCGTTTTCGATATACAGGGTGTCGATTAAGTCACGTCAGATTTGCAGCACCGCTTTTAGTCCGGGTGTATCTCGGAAACCGACAGACTTGGACCGGTCTAATTTGAGATGCCATTAAAGACATCAGTCTAGATTCCTTGAGCCAAATTTGGTTAAGTACCATAATGTCATTTTCGATATACAGGGTGTCGATTAAGTCACGTCATATTTGCAACACCGCTTTTAGTCCGGGTGTATCTCGGAAACCGACAGACTTGGACCGGTCTAATTTGAGCCGCCATTAGAGACGTCGGTCTAGATTCCTTGAGCCAAATTTGGTTAAGTTCCATAATGTCATTTTCGATATACAGGGTGTCGATTAAGTCACGTCAGATTTGCAGCACCGCTTTTAGTCCGGGTGTATCTCGGAAACCGACAGACTTGGACCGGTCTAATTTGAGATGCCATCAAAGACATCAGTCTAGATTCTTTGAGCCAAATTTAGTTAAATTCCATAATGTCGTTTTCGATATACAGGGTGTCGATTAAGTCACGTCATATTTGCAGCACCGCTTTTAGTCCGGGTGTATCTCGGAAATGGACAGACTTGGGCCGGTCTAATTTGAGATGCCATTAAAGACATCAGTCTAGATTCCTTGAGCCAAATTTGGTTAAGTTCCATAATGTCGTTTTCGATATACAGGGTGTCGATTAAGTCACGTCAGATTTGCAGTACCGCCTTTAGTCCGGGTGTAACTCGAAAATGGACAGACTTGGATCGGTCTAATTTGAGCCACCCGTAGAGTAGCTGGTGTAGATTCCTTGAGCCGAATTTGGTTAAATTCCTTTGAGCCGTTTTTAATATACAGGGAGTCAATTAAATATCGATAGATTTGCAACACCGCTTTTAGTCGGGGTGTATCTCGGAAATGGACAGACTTGGACCGGTCTAATTTGAGATGCCATCAAAGACATCAGTCTAGATTCTTTGAGCCAAATTTAGTTAAATTCCATAATGTCGTTTTCGATATACAGGGTGTCGATTAAGTCACGTCATATTTGCAGCACCGCTTTTAGTCCGGGTGTATCTCGGAAATGGACAGACTTGGATCGGTCTAATTTGAGATGCCATTAAAGACATCAGTCTAGATTCCTTGAGCCAAATTTGGTTAAGTACCATAATGTCATTTTCGATATACAGGGTGTCGATTAAGTCACGTCATATTTGCAACACCGCTTTTAGTCCGGGTGTATCTCGGAAACCGACAGACTTGGACCGGTCTAATTTGAGCCGCCATTAGAGACGTCGGTCTAGATTCCTTGAGCCAAATTTGGTTAAGTTCCATAATGTCGTTTTCGATATACAGGGTGTCGATTAAGTCACGTCAGATTTGCAGCACCGCTTTTAGTCCGGGTGTATCTCGGAAACCGACAGACTTGGACCGGTCTAATTTGAGATGCCATCAAAGACATCAGTCTAGATTCTTTGAGCCAAATTTAGTTAAATTCCATAATGTCGTTTTCGATATACAGGGTGTCGATTAAGTCACGTCATATTTGCAGCACCGCTTTTAGTCCGGGTGTATCTCGGAAATGGACAGACTTGGATCGGTCTAATTTGAGATGCCATTAAAGACATCAGTCTAGATTCCTTGAGCCAAATTTGGTTAAGTACCATAATGTCATTTTCGATATACAGGGTGTCGATTAAGTCACGTCATATTTGCAACACCGCTTTTAGTCCGGGTGTATCTCGGAAACCGACAGACTTGGACCGGTCTAATTTGAGCCGCCATTAGAGACGTCGGTCTAGATTCCTTGAGCCAAATTTGGTTAAGTTCCATAATGTCGTTTTCGATATACAGGGTGTCGATTAAGTCACGTCAGATTTGCAGCACCGCTTTTAGTCCGGGTGTATCTCGGAAACCGACAGACTTGGACCGGTCTAATTTGAGATGCCATCAAAGACATCAGTCTAGATTCTTTGAGCCAAATTTAGTTAAATTCCATAATGTCGTTTTCGATATACAGGGTGTCGATTAAGTCACGTCATATTTGCAGCACCGCTTTTAGTCCGGGTGTATCTCGGAAATGGACAGACTTGGGCCGGTCTAATTTGAGATGCCATTAAAGACATCAGTCTAGATTCTTTGAGCCAAATTTAGTTAAATTCCATAATGTCGTTTTCGATATACAGGGTGTCGATTAAGTCACGTCATATTTGCAACACCGCTTTTAGTCCGGGTGTATCTCGGAAACCGACAGACTTGGACCGGTCTAATTTGAGCCGCCATTAGAGACGTCGGTCTAGATTCCTTGAGCCAAATTTGGTTAAGTTCCATAATGTCGTTTTCGATATACAGGGTGTCGATTAAGTCACGTCAGATTTGCAGCACCGCTTTTAGTCCGGGTGTATCTCGGAAACCGACAGACTTGGACCGGTCTAATTTGAGATGCCATCAAAGACATCAGTCTAGATTCTTTGAGCCAAATTTAGTTAAATTCCATAATGTCGTTTTCGATATACAGGGTGTCGATTAAGTCACGTCATATTTGCAACACCGCTTTTAGTCCGGGTGTATCTCGGAAACCGACAGACTTGGACCGGTCTAATTTGAGCCGCCATTAGAGACGTCGGTCTAGATTCCTTGAGCCAAATTTGGTTAAGTTCCATAATGTCGTTTTCGATATACAGGGTGTCGATTAAGTCACGTCAGATTTGCAGCACCGCTTTTAGTCCGGGTGTATCTCGGAAACCGACAGACTTGGACCGGTCTAATTTGAGATGCCATCAAAGACATCAGTCTAGATTCTTTGAGCCAAATTTAGTTAAATTCCATAATGTCGTTTTCGATATACAGGGTGTCGATTAAGTCACGTCATATTTGCAGCACCGCTTTTAGTCCGGGTGTATCTCGGAAATGGACAGACTTGGGCCGGTCTAATTTGAGATGCCATTAAAGACATCAGTCTAGATTCCTTGAGCCAAATTTGGTTAAGTTCCATAAAGTCGTTTCCGATATACAGGGTGTCGATTAAATGACCTCATATTTGCAGCACCGCTTTTAGTCCGAATGTATCTCGGAAATGGACAGACTTGGACCGGTCTAATTTGAGATGCCACTAGAGTCATCAGTCTAGATTCCTTGAGCCAAATTTGGTTAAGTTCCATACTGTCGTCTTCGATATACAGGGCGTCGATTAAATGCCGGAGATTTGCAACACCGCTTTTAGTCCGGGTGTAACTCGGAAACCGACCGACCCGGACCGGCCTATTTCGTCACAATCAAAGTTACTACAAACATACCTTTCGTGATTTCCTGAAACCCTATCCGCCGCGCCCCTGTTTCTTCTCGCTTGAAAGGGCCACACATCCTGCGCATACAGTCCCATTGAAATCGTGCCCTTACATAAAGCAGAGGTAAAACGACCGTTATGAGCGTCACGGAGGATTAGAAAGGGCCTGACCGCTTTGCTAAGGGTGCGCGTGAATAGAACCTCAATACCTTTACCGTTGAAAGTAATTGTAATTATGAAGGAATTTTTTCTCTTGTGAAGGTGGCGGTGTGGCATTCACCTCAAAAAATCTCTAATTTATTCTTCTCTCTCTTCTTCTTCTTCGACAGGAGAAGGGAGAAGAATGAACAATGAATGTGAAAAACGCCAACGTAAGAATTTTTTAATAACTCTAAATGATCTCATCAAGGTCGATCGATTAGGATTATTAGGTATTGTTTTTTAATTTTTTTTCTCTTACTAATATTTCATCATTAATAAATTCTCTCGCCTAATTTTACAATTAGTCATTTCCTATTGTTTTCGATTGGTCAAGGAGATGATACATGAAGGGTCCTTATCGGAAGATCAGTCGTGTTGAATATTGAAACTTTCCTGATTTAATGAGGACGGCGCATGTCACGTTTTTAATGGATACGAAGGTGATCTGAGCTGTTGTTGTTACTGGATCTCTCTTTTTGAAAAATTTACTATTTTGTTGACGTGCACGGCGAGTTTCATCGAAATCGGACGTTTCAGGATTTTTTAATGAATTTTTAAACGTGTGATTGCAGTTTTCGCCGCTTACCAGCAAGACCAATTGACGTGTGGCCCATAGTTGTCATGTTGTACCGTTTAAACTTTGGAAACTCGTTCAGTAAACCTTCTCGAAGAGTCCTGGAGGATACGAAGGGAATTTGAAGTTTCATTAGATTTTTTACGAATTTTTGAAAATTTAACGTACCTCTCCCTCACACGGTGTCAAGTTCGAAGCGCATCGTTGCTATTTTTTTGAAGCAGGAACGTTGTAGTTTCGACGTTTTGTTGAACATACCTTTGCTGATGTTCACAGCGAGTTTCACCGAAATCAGACGTTTCGGGATTTTTTAATGAATTTTTAAACGTGTGATTGCAGTTTTCGTCGCTTACCAACAAGACCAATTGACGTGTGGCCCACGGTTTTCGTGCTGTACTCTTGAAACTTTGGAAACTCGTTCAGTAAACATTCTCGAAGGGTTCTGAAGGTTGCGAAGGGAATTTGGAGTTTCCGTAGATTTTTACGAATTTTTGAAAATTGGCTCGCAGTTTTCGTGGACCAATCAGACTTTCCCAATTTTTTTGGAAACGTTGTACCTAACATTTCCAATGGATTTTAAAATTCAAACTGTCCCCTACATTACCTGTGGTTAATTTTACAATTTCGACTAAAATCGCCCCGAAAATCCCCCCCGGGGACCCGCCACTGCGCCGGTGCAGAAAAAGCGAGACGACGGAAGAAGGAGACCCAATGGGGGGGCCCCACTTTTACAACGTACAGAATCACACATACGCAAACACAAAACACACACACACACACACTAGTCAGTAGTGTCGGTGCCGTCGCGTCGTGCGCAATTTACGCGCGTCCCTCCCGAGAAGTGAACCCGAACAGTCCAGGAAATCCCGGAGCGTCCCCCCTTACGGGAGTGTGCCGATGTGACGTGAGAAGTTTAAATCTTCCTGTGATTCCTGTGATTAAACGGTGCCCGCGGGACGGGTAAGTCCTGGAGTTGCGGGGGGAAGCCGGGAAGGGTCCTCCCGGAGAGGATCGGGATCGGTTGAAGCGAGGGGGCAGGGGAAAAAATGGGGGAAGAAACGGCAAAAGTGTCTTTTCTAGAAAAATTTAGGATCTTTTTTGGGGTAAACATCGGAAAAACAACAACAACAAATCCGAGGACAAATCGTCACTTTTCTCCAATTTTTTCCCCCAAAAAGAAGAGATCGCCTTCGAAGAAACTTTGCCTTACTCCTCCCATAACTGTACGTGTGATACTAACACTATTTACTTAAGAAAAATATGATCATCACCTTCTTCTTCTTCTTCTTCTTCTTCTTCTTCTTCTTCTTCTTCTTCTCCATCTTCTTCACTATTATTATCCTTATTTTAATACGGACTCTTACGAGGACGGTTCGACGAACCCGGTGCGGTCGCCATAGCCGAACAGAAGGGGCAGAAGAAAAGAAGAAGCGATAGAAGTAGGATAAAAACCAAAAAGAAGTGGAAGAAGAAGAAGAAGAAGAAGTCAAAGCGAGCACTTGAGATCGCCCCTCTCTCCCCCCATCTCTCTCTCTCTCTCTCTCTCTCTCTCTCTGCGTGCGTTTTTAATTGCGACGAATGCGACTCTGGTCGAGGTTAATTAGTCGATTTCCTCGATTAATAGTTCGATTAACATGCGCAGGAAACTACTCGTAGCGTTTAGCGCGGGGAGGCTGTCAGCTACCCTATTCGTCTAGCTGGAAAATGCAAAGAGCGCATGCGCGGTGGAGCTTCTGCCTTCGCTGACCGTTCAGCTACTTCACAATTTCCTACTAACTGACCAGTTAATGCCGAGCTATTCAGCTACTTTACGTCCAGCTAATGCGAAGCATTTCAGGCTAATAGGCTTACTCAGTCAGCTACTCTAATCAGCTAGCTGGAAAATGCGAAGGGCGCATGCGCGGAGCTTCTGCTTCTGCCTTCGCTAACCGTTCAGCTACTTTACAATCTCCTACCAACTAACTAATTAATTTCGAGCTATTTTACGTCCAGCTAATGCGAAGCAGTTCAGGCTAATAGGCTTACTTAGTCAGCTACTCTAATCGGCTAGCTGGAAAATGCGAAGGGCGCATGCGCGGAGCTTCTGCTTCTGCCTTCGCTGACCGTTCAGCTACTTTACAATCTCCTACCAACTAACTAATTAATTTCGAGCTATTTTACGTTCAGCTAATGCGAAGCATTTCAGGCTAATAGGCTTACTCAGTCAGCTACTCTAATCAGCTAGCTGGAAAATGCAAAGAGCGCATGCGCGGTGGAGCTTCTGCCTTCGCTGGCCGTTCAGCTACTTTACAATCTCCTACCAACTAACTAATTAATTTCGAGCTATTTTACGTTCAGCTAATGCGAAGCAGTTCAGGCTAATAGGCTTACTCAGTCAGCTACTCTAATCAGCTAGCTGGAAAATGCAAAGGGCGCATGCGCGGAGCTTCTGCTTCTGCCTTCGCTGACCGTTCAGCTACTTTACAATCTCCTACCAACTAACTAATTAATTTCAAGCTATTTTACGTTCAGCTAATGCGAAGCAGTTCAGCTAACAGGATCACAAATGTATAGTAGCTCTTGGCTACCTCAGAAACGACTAGCTGGTATGTTTCCAGCTAATTAATCGGCGAATTGTAACAAATTTTGCATTCAGCTAGTCACATTTCCATGGAAACGCTAAATACGATATCAAAAATTTATTCAGCTACCCTCAGCTACAGCTGCCAACTGGCAGCTACTCAGGCTACCTCTAACTGACTAAGTTTCAAATTAAATTTAAAGCTGCATGTAATAACTAGCTGTCTTGGTGCAGTCAGCTAAATTTGAAAAATGGTTTCAGCTAACGTAGGAAGGTTGCTGTCAACCCCGGTTGCTTCTCACTAACTGCCATGTTTGTTATTAACGGCGCTTCTTAAGGCTCTTTCAGCTAGTAGTTCGATGCAGAGCTAAGAGTTAAGGGTAATTGCTTACAGCTACCAGTATCACAATGTGCCAAGTAGCTTTTAGCTGTTACAAAAAAGATGAAATTGAAATTCCATTCAGCTAGTTATATCTTCAAGGGGACTATAACTGCCGCATTGCTGAGTCCATTCAGCTATTTTCAGCTACAAAATTTGCTAATCAGAGTTGTGTTCAGCTAGACCAGAAAATCCTCGACGCTTCCAAATCGCTTACCATTTCTAATTCAGCATATCTGTCCAGTTATCAACTAGAAGCTCTGGTCAGTTAATATGTAGTAACTGTCAGCTACTCAGGCTACCTCTAACTCACTAACTTGTATCTAACAAGCCGCTTGTAACTGTCTGTGTTGGTTTTAAGAGCAAATTCGTAAAGGCTACTAACCTTTTTTGTAGTCAGCTAGATTGGGAATAGAAGCTGCATTCAGCTAACGTAGGAAAGTTGCTTCTCACTAGCTGTCATGCCATTTCTTAAGGCTCTCTCAACTATTAGCCTTATGAATAGAAGTTTGCGTTCAGTTAATTAATGCTAAGAGCTAAAGGCTATATCAAAGACTGTCCAGTTATTTTCAGCTACCAGAATTGGGAATGTAAAGCATACTTTAGTTAAGTGTAATTACTTTGACAGCTATTGTTTTGACTAATTAACTTAGTAGTAATTTTTAACTTAACTTAGTTACTTAGTTAAGTAATTAAGTTAGCTACTAACTTAGTAGCTAAGTTAACTACTAAGTTAACTTAGTAACTTAGTAGTTAGTAGTAATTTTAATAGCCACCTCTAAGATTGTGATGTATTTTGACAGTTAATGTCACAAATATTTATACATTAATAATAACTGGCTGATAGACAATTTAGCTTTGGTGTTACGCTGCATAAGTTTTAGCAGCTAATTTGACAGTTAGTGAAGTTAAGTGACAGTTACTATGACAGTTAGTCAGCTAGATTTTACTGAAGCTGTCAAAAGGGGTTGTCGATGACAGTTAATGTGACGACTGGTAGTCAATCTAACTTTTTGAGTTATTTTGGAAATCAGCTAGTTTTTTCAGTTAGTGTATTTATGGGTTATTAAAGCTTTATATTTGAATGGAGCATCTCTGATATCGGATCATTACAGGTGCTAAAAATAATAATTACCTCAGTTATACCGGGTGGGCTTATCTAATCTCGCTTGTCGCCCGATAAGGGAATCCATTTTCGAAATCGAAAAGGAATCCGATCCGATATACAAGCGCAGCGTATATCAATCTTATAATTATTATTTATAATCGAACCTGTCTCCCCCCCCTCTCTCTCTCTTTTAGTCGTTTGTCGCGAAAACCTGTCGGATCCAAGGTGAGATACAGAAAAAAATTAATCGCAGGTATTTCGTAAATTACCTTTTTTTCCTCTTCTCTCCCCCCCTCTCTCTCTCTCCAACGCCAGGTGGCGTCCGTCCGCCATCTTGATCGCCCCGTGGCCGCCGGGGGTGCGCGGCGCCCCTGCCGCGCCGCAAGATGGCCGGAGGGTGCGCGGCGCCCTACGGCGCCGCAAGATGGCGGCCGTCGTTACCTAACCGAGTTATTTAACGGGCCCCGGGTCGTTCGTTTAATTTAGAGAATTATTACGTGCGTTACCTTAAGTGCCGCTCGTTATAATCGTTATGTAATCGTCGCTAAGCGTGTTCCGCTTAGTATTCGCGACGCGTCGAACTTCGATACTTACTTACGTAAGTATCGACGTACGTGGTCAGGTGGATCGAACGTTCGATCGAAAACTAACCGGGGGTTATTCACGAGTAGCTGTTTTAGCTGAAGCCTTTAATGCCCGTCCTCAAGACTAGCTAGATTAATTAGCTGTCAAAATTAACTAATTAACTGCTCGATTCGGGATTTGTCGACCCCCATTAACTGTCATAGATGCTCCCGTTAACGTTTACGCTGATGTATTTCAACACCACTGCTTAACACCTTAAGTCGCAATTAGCTGTCAAAATCAGCTAATAGCTGACAAATTACAAAAATTAGACCTGTCAAAACTGCTTGCTTTAGCTTTTAAACTAGTCAGTTGACGGTTAACTTTGAGTTAGCTGTTACTTTTTGTACTGCCCTATCCAAGTGTTTACCGACCTGATTAACTGTCAAAATCAGTTGTTATGATGCTTAAGCTAGCAGATTCAAATATGATCAATCAGTTGTGGCTTTCCATTAATAGATAGATAGATTCTACCACCACTGCTTAACACCTTAAGTCGCAATTAGCTGTCAAAATCAGCTAATAGCTGACAAATTACAAAAATTAGACCTGTCAAAACTACTTGCTTTAGCCTTTAAACTAGTCAGTTGACAGTTAACTTTGGGTTAGTTGTTACTTTTTGTACTGCCCTATCTAAGCGTTTACCGACCTGATTAACTGTCAAAATCAGTTGTTATGATGTTTCGGCTAGTAGATTAAAATATGATTATTCAGTTAATAGACTTTAGAATTTTTACAAGCTGTCAAAATAATTTCCTGTTATTTTTTAATGGTTAACTTGCTGGTTAACTGGATGAACTGTTAGCTACCAAATTGGCTGATGTAACTATAAGCCTTCTCATTTGCTGTCAAAATTAATTGGATTAGATGTAGCTGGCAAACTACAAAAATGAAATCTGACAAGACTAGCTGCTTAAGGTTTCAAGCTAGTCAATTAACTAACGCTACTTTTACTTTCCAGCTTTTCAGTTATTACACTAACTGATTGACTTAATGATCTGCAAATTGACTGTTTTAAAAGTGCCGGTCAAAGTTAATTAGCTATCCTGACTACTAGCTGCCCAGGCTTCATATTAGCCATTTGAGTTGGCGCAATTGACCGACAAAGTTAGCTGATTTAGCAGCTACTACTAATCGATTCCCGAAATTATTAAATATACCGTTTCAAATTCGTGCTTTGCATCTGATTTAACTTAATTCAGATTAGCTGTCAGGAGTTAAGACAAGGTGCTGCGCATAAATCGACCAATTAACAACGTGACTACCATTATTAGCTGTCAAAAGTAATCTTTTAACTACCATGAGTATTAGTTAATACTGTTAAGATTATCTGGTCTAGCTGATATAGCCTTTTTGATTAGCTGCCACGTTCGAGCGTCGAGTTAATTAGCTGTTACATTGACCGTTTTAGCTGTTAGATTTCACTATAAGTAGTTCTGAAATGACGATATTAGAGCGTAGCTTTCATAATTGCATGGTCTAGCTGACAGCTACTAAATCAAAATTACAGTAAATTCCTTCAACTGTCACAATTAGCTGTCTTAACTACACAGCTATCCAATTAAAAATCGAGGATTTTAAGTAGCTGACGCGTCATAATTAGCTGTCAAGGACGATCTTTAATCTAGCCAAAAAAAATAAATTAGTTAGACTGTTAGGACTATCTGGTCTAGCTAATATTACCTCCTTGATTAGCTGCTGTATTCTAGCGTCGTTTTAGCTGTTAGATTTCACTATAATTAGCCCTGATATGGCCATATTGGAACGTAGCTTTTATAAACGCCTGGACTAGCTGACAGCTACTAAATCAAAATTATAGTAAATTCCTTCAACTGTCACAATTAGCTGTCTTAACTACACAGCTATCCAATTAAAAATCGAGGATTTTAAGTAGCTGACGCGTCATAATTAGCTGTCAAGGACGATCTTTAATCTAGCCAAAAAAAATAAATTAGTTAGACTGTTAGGGCTACCTGGTCTAGCTAATATTACCTTCTTGATTAGCTGCTGTATTCTAGCGTCGTTTTAGCTGTTAGATTTCACTATAATTAGCCCTGATATGGCCATATTGGAACGTAGCTTTTATAAACGCCTGGACTAGCTGACAGCTACTAAATCAAAATTACAGTAAATTCCTTCAACTGTCACAATTAGCTGTCTTAACTACACAGCTATCCAATTAAAAATCGAGGATTTTAAGTAGCTGACGCGTCATAATTAGCTGTCAAGGACGATCTTTAATCTAGCTAATAAAAAATAAGTTAGTTAGACTGTTAGGGCTACCTGGTCTAGCTAATATTACCTTCTTGATTAGCTGCTGTATTCTAGCGTCGTTTTAGCTGTTAGATTTCACTATAATTAGCCCTGATATGGCCATATTGGAACGTAGCTTTTATAAACGCCTGGACTAGCTGACAGCTACTAAATCAAAATTATAGTAAATTCCTTCAACTGTCACAATTAGCTGTCTTAACTACACAGCTATCCAATTAAAAATCGAGGATTTTAAGTAGCTGACGCGTCATAATTAGCTGTCAAGGACGATCTTTAATCTAGCCAAAAAAAATAAATTAGTTAGACTGTTAGGGCTACCTGGTCTAGCTAATATTACCTTCTTGATTAGCTGCTGTATTCTAGCGTCGTTTTAGCTGTTAGATTTCACTATAATTAGCCCTGATATGGCCATATTGGAACGTAGCTTTTATAAACGCCTGGACTAGCTGACAGCTACTAAATCAAAATTACAGTAAATTCCTTCAACTGTCACAATTAGCTGTCTTAACTACACAGCTATCCAATTAAAAATCGAGGATTTTAAGTAGCTGACGCGTCATAATTAGCTGTCAAGGACGATCTTTAATCTAGCTAATAAAAAATAAGTTAGTTAGACTGTTAGGGCTACCTGGTCTAGCTAATATTACCTTCTTGATTAGCTGCTGTATTCTAGCGTCGTTTTAGCTGTTAGATTTCACTATAATTAGCCCTGATATGGCCATATTGGAACGTAGCTTTTATAAACGCCTGGACTAGCTGACAGCTACTAAATCAAAATTACAGTAAATTCCTTCAACTGTCACAATTAGCTGTCTTAACTACACAGCTATCCAATTAAAAATCGAGGATTTTAAGTAGCTGACGCGTCATAATTAGCTGTCAAGGACGATCTTTAATCTAGCTAATAAAAAATAAGTTAGTTAGACTGTTAGGGCTACCTGGTCTAGCTAATATTACCTTCTTGATTAGCTGCTGTATTCTAGCGTCGTTTTAGCTGTTAGATTTCACTATAATTAGCCCTGATATGGCCATATTGGAACGTAGCTTTTATAAACGCCTGGACTAGCTGACAGCTACTAAATCAAAATTACAGTAAATTCCTTCAACTGTCACAATTAGCTGTCTTAACTACACAGCTATCCTATTAAAAATCGAGGATTTTAAGTAGCTGACGCGTCATAATTAGCTGTCAAGGACGATGTTTAATCTAGCTAATAAAAAATAAGTTAGTTAGACTGTTAGGGCTACCTGGTCTAGCTAATATTACCTTCTTGATTAGCTGCTGTATTCTAGCGTCGTTTTAGCTGTTAGATTTCACTATAATTAGCCCTGATATGGCCATATTAGAACGTAGCTTTTATAATTGCGTGGACTAGCTGACAGTTTCCGATTATTAGCTGTTTGATATTAGCTATTTTAAGTATACAGCTATCCAATTAAAAATCGAGGTTTCTCAGTAGCTGACTCATCATAAGTAACTGTCTAAGTAAGTAGCTGTTTAAATCGTGCCTCAAATCAGATTTGAAACTCGATCGAGATTAGCTGTCGAGAGTTAAGGCGAGAATTGACCAATAGAAGAGGCGACTGTCATAATTAGCTGTCAAAAGTGACGTCTCGATTCATATTAGCTGTCAAAACTAGCTGAACGGCAAGAACGGGAACGCTTTAGAAATTTCAATCGCGAGGCCGTGTAATTAACGAGATAAATATCGTTTAGTATATGGATTATACATGGGAAGGTTACAGGGTGGCTCGAGGGAAGAGGGACGACTCGCCTCATATCCTTAGGACCCACCTAAGCTCCAGTAGGTTCGTTCTTACGTCTTAACGCTTGTAGGTTTTTCGCTCGGACGGTCCTGGAGATCCGTGCCGCCGATAAGGACGGACACGGTATCCTCTCTTGAGTAATCTCGAATAGTGCAAGTACGGAGTGAGAGGCTTACGAACGCACAAACGAACCTCGTAAGTGTCATTATCGTTTCGGTTATGTAACGAGAACCGGTGCCGCCATGTTAAGAATTAATTAATATTAATTTCGTCGTCCGGCCGAGCAAGTAGCTTAAGTAACTCCTCTGCAAAAACGTCAATGAACTTCAGGTGGAGTTGTGCAACTTTTGGAGTTGCGCCGGAGTTGCTGGTTGCGTTGTAGTCGCACGTGGAGTTTTCCGCACTCCCCTTAAGTAGCTTAAGTAACTCCTCTGCGATAACGTCAATGAACTTCAGGTGGAGTTGTGCAACCTTTGGAGTTGCGCCGGAGTTGCTGGTTGCGTTGTAGTCGCATGTGGAGTTTTGTACACCCCCCTTAAGTAGCTTAAGTAACTCCTCTGCGATAACGTCAATGAACTTCAAGTGGAGTTGTGCAACTTTTGGAGTTGCGGTGGAGTTGCTGGTTGCGTTGTAGTCGCATGTGGAGTTTTCCGCACTCCCCTTAAGTAGCTTAAGTAACTCCTCTGCGATAACGTCAATGAACTTCAGGTGGAGTTGTGCAACTTTTGGAGTTGCGATGGAGTTGCTGGTTGCGTTGTAGTCGCACGTGGAGTTTTGTACACCCCCCTTAAGTAGCTTAAGTAACTCCTCTGCGATAACGTCAATGAACTTCAAGTGGAGTTGTGCAACTTTTGGAGTTGCGGTGGAGTTGCTGGTTGCGTTGTAGTCGCATGTGGAGTTTTCCGCACTCCCCTTAAGTAGCTTAAGTAACTCCTCTGCGATAACGTCAATGAACTTCAGGTGGAGTTGTGCAACTTTTGGAGTTGCGCCGGAGTTGCTGGTTGCGTTGTAGTCGCATGTGGAGTTTTGTACACCCCCCTTAAGTAGCTTAAGTAACTCCTCTGCGATAACGTCAATGAACTTCAAGTGGACTTGTGCAACTTTTGGAGTTGCGCCGGAGTTGCTGGTTGCGTTGTAGTCGCATGTGGAGTTTTCCGCACTCGCCTTAGGTAGCTTAAGTAACTCCTCTGCGATAACGTCAATGAACTTCAGGTGGAGTTGTGCAACCTTTGGAGTTGCGCCGGAGTTGCTGGTTGCGTTGTAGTCGCATGTGGAGTTTTGTACACCCCCCTTAAGTAGCTTAAGTAACTCCTCTGCGATAACGTCAATGAACTTCAAGTGGAGTTGTGCAACTTTTGGAGTTGCGGTGGAGTTGCTGGTTGCGTTGTAGTCGCACGTGGAGTTTTCCGCACTCCTCTTAAGTAGCTTAAGTAACTCCTCTGCGATAACGTCAATGAACTTCAAGTGGAGTTGTGCAACTTTTGGAGTTGCGGTGGAGTTGCTGGTTGCGTTGTAGTCGCATGTGGAGTTTTGTACACCCCCCTTAAGTAGCTTAAGTAACTCCTCTGCGATAACGTCAATGAACTTCAAGTGGAGTTGTGCAACTTTTGGAGTTGCGGTGGAGTTGCTGGTTGCGTTGTAGTCGTATGTGGAGTTTTCCGCACTCCCCTTAAGTAGCTTAAGTAACTCCTCTGCGATAACGTCAATGAACTTCAGGTGGAGTTGTGCAACTTTTGGAGTTGCGCCGGAGTTGCTGGTTGCGTTGTAGTCGCATGTGGAATTTTCCGCACTCCCCTTAAGTAGCTTAAGTAACTCCTTTGCGATAACGTCAATGAACTTCAAGTGGAGTTGTGCAACTTTTGGAGTTGCGGTGAAGTTGCTGGTTGCGTTGTAGTCGCGTGTGGAATTCCCTACACTCCACTTAAGTGTCTTAAATGTCTTGTGGAAATATTTGTTTCTTATACGGTAACTTCCAAGTGCCCCTCGCGGTGCAACTTTCGGAGTTGTCAATATAACATTTTTGGATACTTCGGAGTTGCCTCCTTGTTTTCCGTGATTTCCATCATTTTTCCAAAATGAAACGTCCGGTTTCGTATTTCGAGGAAGCGTTCGGTACTTATACAGTACGTTCACGAATTTCCTTCCTCTCTTAAATGCTAATCTTAAAAACGCTCGTCGGACGTTTTTCGAAAAAATCTGGGACGCCCCGAAGTACGCGAAGTGCTCTAACTTTTGCAACCTAGAAATGCATTACTTGTCCGGTTTCTAATTCGCGTGCCGCTAATTCGATTACGTAACCGATAGAAATCGATCCGCGGGTTTCGTAAGCGTTTTCGCCTTCGGTGAAAATCCATTTTTCCCTCGTTTTAGTCCCTCGACCGCGCTTGCGCGCAGGAAACGGCGCTTTCCTCTCCTGCGACCGAAATGGAGGCTCCAACTTTACCTCAAATCGAGGAAGTCCCATCGAAAACCCTCCCATGATCCGCTTTACTTTCCTTCGATTAATCGCCTCGAAAGTACCCCCCCTGGCGGATTAAAACGACGCCACGAGCAATGCCGGCCTTAATCCGGCGTTAATTAACCGTTAATTAAATTTACTTTCGGTACGTTATCCACGGTTTGAATAAAAATTATTTAGAGCATAAAGATACGTAAAAAGTTAGTTCCACTAACGTGGATTCATTCACTAAAGGCACTAGAAGAGGTGGTACCATCGTGGTGCTTGGAATTACTCCAGGGGCTCCAAGAACGTGATCCGAACTGTTTCTCGCCCACTTGTGGTACCTTCTGCAAGTCTTGGTGTCTATTTAAGGTACTTTAACTAGTGACTATTACATGTAAAGTACTACACAAAAGTGACTTAAGGTTTAGCTTACTTTGGGTACCGTTTTAGGTATGTCAAATGACTAAAGTAGCTCGTAAAGTTTCTTTAACACAGTACCTTAGTCATTAGTCGCTTCTGGTACTATCTGGATTAGTCAAATGACCACAAAACCTCAAAATCGTATCTTAGGTACCATCTCATATAGTCAAGCGACTCGAAAAGTACTAACGATTGGTTCACATTATTTTCTAGCTTTGATAGTACTGCTTCGAAACGTCAAATGACTATAGTAGCTTATGAAACTTGCTGAGTACAGTACCTTAGTCATTAGTCGCTTCTGGTACTATCTGGATTAGTCAAATGACTACAAAACCTCAAAATCGTACCTTAGGTACCATCTCATATAGTCAAGCGACTCGAAAAGTACTAACGATTGGTTCACATTATTTTCTAGCTTTGATAGTACTGCTTCGAAACGTCAAATGACTATAGTAGCTTATGAAACTTGCTGAGCACAGTACCTTAGTCATTAGTCGCTTCTGGTACTATCTGGATTAGTCAAATGACTACAAAAGTTCAAAATCGTACCTTAGGTACCATCTCATACAGCCAAGCGACTCGAAAAGTACTAACCATTGGTTCACATTATTTTCTAGCTTTGATAGTACTGCTTCGAAACGTCAAATGACTATAGTAGCTTATGAAACTTGCTGAGCACAGTACCTTAGTCATTAGTCGCTTCTGGTACTATCTGGATTAGTCAAATGACTACAAAAGTTCAAAATCGTACCTTAGGTACCATCTCATACAGCCAAGCGACTCGAAAAGTACTAACCATTGGTTCACATTATTTTCTAGCTTTGATAGTACTGCTTCAGAACGTCAAATGACTATAGTAGCTTATGAAGCTTTCTGAGCACAGTACCTTAGTCATTAGTCGCTTCTGGTACTATCTGGATTAGTCAAATGACTACAAAAGTTCAAAATCGTACCTTAGGTACCATCTCATACAGCCAAGCGACTCGAAAAGTACTAACCATTGGTTCACATTATTTTCTAGCTTTGATAGTACTGCTTCAGAACGTCAAATGACTATAGTAGCTTATGAAGCTTTCTGAGCACAGTACCTTAGTCATTAGTCGCTTCTGGTACTATCTGGATTAGTCAAATGACTACAAAAGTTCAAAATCGTACCTTAGGTACCATCTCATACAGCCAAGCGACTCGAAAAGTACTAACCATTGGTTCACATTATTTTCTAGCTTTGATAGTACTGCTTCAGAATGTCAAATGACTATAGTAGCTTATGAAGCTTTCTGAGCACAGTACCTTAGTCATTAGTCGCTTCTGGTACTATCTGGATTAGTCAAATGACTACAAAAGTTCATAATCGTACCTTAGATACCATCTCATACAGTCAAGCGACTCGAAAAGTACTAACCATTGGTTCACATTATTTTCTAGCTTTGATAGTACTGCTTCAAAACGTCAAATGACTATAGTAGCTTATGAAGCTTTCTGAGCACAGTACCTTAGTCATTAGTCGCTTCTGGTACTATCTGGATTAGTCAAATGACTACAAAAGTTCAAAATCGTACCTTAGGTACCATCTCATACAGTCAAGCGACTCGAAAAGTACTAACCATTTGTTCACATTATTTTCTAGCTTTGATAGTACTGCTTCAAAACGCCAAATGAATATAGTAGCTTATGAAACTTGCTGAGCACAGTACCTTAGTCATTAGTCGCTTCTGGTACTATCTGGATTAGTCAAATGACTACAAAAGTTCAAAATCGTACCTTAGGTACCATCTCATACAGCCAAGCGACTCGAAAAGTACTAACCATTGGTTCACATTATTTTCTAGCTTTGATAGTACTGCTTCAAAACGTCAAATGACTATAGTAGCTTATGAAACTTGCTGAGCACAGTACCTTAGTCATTAGTCGCTTCTGGTACTATCTGGATTAGTCAAATGACTACTGAAGCTCAAAATCGTACCTTAAGCACCATCTCATATAGTCAAGCGACTTGAAAAGTACTAACCATTGGTTCACATTATTTTTTAGCTTTGATAGTACTGCTTCGAAACCTCAAATGACTATAGTAGCTTATGAAGCTTTCTGAGCACAGTACCTTACTCATTAGTCGCTTTTGGTACTATCTGGATTAGTCAAATGACTACAAAAGTTCAAAATTGTACCTTAGGTACCATCTCATATAGTCAAGCGACTTGAAAAGTACTAACCATTGGTTCACATTATTTTTTAGCTTTGATAGTACTGCTTCGAAACGTCAAATGACTATAGTACCTTATGAAGCTTTCTGAGCACAGTACCTTAGTCATTAGTCGCTTCTGGTACTACCTGGATTAGTCAAATGACTATAAGAGTTCAAAATCGTACCTTAATCACCATCTCATATAGTCAAGCGAGTCGAAAAGTACTAACGATTGGTTCACATTTTGTTCTAGCTTTGATAGTACTGCTTGATACGTACTTTAGATACCTTCTAAGTTAGTCAAATGACAACTAAATAATTAACAACGTACCTCACGTACCTTCTGCGTTAGTCAAATGACCATAACCGTACCGTTGGTACTAACTGATGAAGTCAAGTAATTACAAAAGTACCAACGGTTGGTTCACGTGGTTTACTAGCTTCGGTGGTACTGCTTCGGTACGTCAAATGACTAAAGTAACTCTTAAAGTCTCCTTACCATAGTACCTCGGTGATTGGTTACTTCTGGTACTTTCTAGATTAGTCAAATGACTGCAAAAGTTCAAAATCGTATCTTAGGTACCACGTCATGTAGTCGAACGACTGAAAAAGTACCAACAGTTGTTTTACTTAGATTTGTAGTTTTGATGGTTTGTTCCAGTGTACTACATTAGTATGGTACTTCCAAAAACGATCTTGAAACGTTTTCTAATTGAACTTGCCGCAGTGAAGGAAAGATGCCTCAAGTACCATCTGCGTTAAGTCTAGTCATTCGACCTAAAGTACCCGAAGTGCCGAGAGTTACTTACCGTCGCGGTACCACTTAAGTCAGTCACGTGACCGCGGTACTTCCGATCGGCGTTTCGACCGAGTCGAGGGTCCGCGCCGCGTCCGAGAGGAGTCTCCGACCTCGCCCGGCCCGAGGCTGCGTCCTTGTAGGTCGGGACCGGGTCGTAGAAAGCGCGAGACAGGTGCGCGAGCGGCCGGGCGGCGCGCGCGCGCGCCTGCGCGCAGCGACGGAGGTTTCTATCGCCCCAGGCGCGTCCGCTCTCGTTCGTAAACGACGGCGGATGCGTTAATGCGTCATTATGCGCGTACCGACTGTTTTGTTTCGTTTTCGTAACGTGAGCGGTCTTTCTTTTTCGGCGTTCCGCGTGAGGACGGCGGCTTTCGGTTAATGCGGACGTTTCCGGAGTGAAAACGCGGCGTTCCGGCTTCGAATGGGCCGCCATCTTGTCAACTCCGCGGTTTCATTCGCATCGCGTTGGTTCTCAACCCCGCCATTTTGTTCAGGAGACTCGATACTGGCGTTCTTAGATGGCACGCCATTTTCGAGCCAAACGCCGCCATTTCGCCCGAACGACATTCCTGGATAATCAGTCATGTAGGGTACAAAGGTCGCCATTTTGTTTGGACGCCATTACGCCATTTTCTTCACATTCCTCTACTAATGGCGTACATACCATCTCCACTATTTTTGCTACTCCGCCATTTTATTCTAACAACCCTAAACTTTCACCCTTGTATATCCCGCCATTTTCGAATCAAACGTCGCCAATTTGTCCGAACGACATTCCTCAACAATCAGTCATGTAGGGTACAAAGGTCGCCATTTTGTCCACTGCTTCGGGTATGGTCCTCACGATCCACCATTTTGGTTCACTGCGCATCCATTTAGACGAGATAATCGCGCTAATTTCTTCACGTCCCTTTAAAGTTGGTTACATACCACCTCCACTAATTTTTCATTCCGCCATTTTGTACAGACTATTCGAAATATTCATTCTTGTGTATCGCGCCATTTTCGAACCAAACGCCGCCATTTTGCCCGAACGACATTCCTGGACAATCAGTCATGTAGAGTACAAAGGTCGTCATTTTGTTTGGACGCCACCCACTTGGACTCCATTACGCCATTTTCTTCACATTCCTCTACTAATGGCGTAATACCATCTCCACTATTTTTACATCTCCGCCATTCTGTTTTGACAACCGAAAACTTTCACCCTTGTATATCCCCACATTTTCGAATCAAACGCCGCCATTTTGTCCGAACGACATTCCTGGATAATCAGTCATGTAGGATACAAAGGTCGCCATTTTGTTCACTGATTCGGGAATGGTCCTTACGGTCCACCATTTTGGTTCACGACGCATCCATTTGGACGCCATTATGCCATTTTCTTCACATTCCTTTACTAATGGCTTACATACCACCTCCACTATTTTTGCAACTCCGCCATTTTGTTCTGACAACCATAAATTTTCACCCTTGTATATCCCCCAATTTTCGAATCAAACGTCGCCATTTTGTCCGAACGACATTCCTCAACAATCAGTCATGTAGGGTACAAAGGTCGCCATTTTGTTCACTGATTCGGGTATGGTCCTCACGATCCACCATTTTGGTTCACGACGCCTCCATTTCGACGAGATAATCGCGCTAATTTCTTCACGTCCCTTTAAAGTTGGTTACATACCACCCCCACTAATTTTTCATTCCGCCATTTTGTACAAACTATTCGAAATATTCATTCTTGTGTATCGCGTCATTTTCGAACCTAACGCCGCCATTTTGTCCAAACGTTATTCCTGGATAATCTTCCATTTAGCCTATAAACATCACCATTTTGTTCCTCACAGTCCACCCAGGTAACTGAAAAGTAGTTCTCATAGTCCGCCATTTTAGTTTTCGTTCTAACTACGCGTAGTTGATTTCTTTGCATAATCAGCTTAAATATTAATCACCGCCATATTGTCCACAATATATCATCGCTCTTGTACCTACTTCAACCTCGTCATTTTCTTCATGTAACTGTAAAATGGCCGGCCATTTTGTTTCCAACCGTTTAAATTTCGTTGAGACCATTACGAAAATCACTTTTTAAACGGTTTGTGTAGTTAAGAAATCCGCCATTTTGTTCGCTGGGTAGTAACGTAATTAGCTGAACGTCGCCATATTGTCCACCCAACCATTTTTTTATATAAAAAGTGCTCGTATAACGATCACGCCGTTTTGTTCATATGCCCCGAAATTGGTCGCGGTGGTCCGCCATTTTGGATCCAAGCGCCTCCATTTTGTTTGCACGATTCAAATGGCGTGTGTAGTGGAATCGCCGCCATTTTGTTTGAAACAGTCGGGACGTGATTTGAACCATTTTTTTTTATTGAACCCTCCATTTCACCCTCGCCATTTTGTTTATATAAAAAGTGCTCAATAACGATCACGCCTTTGTGTTCATATGCCCCGAAATTGGTCGTTGTGATTCACCATTTTGGATCTAAACGACTCCATTTTGTTTGCAAGATTCAAATGGCGTGTTCATTGGTATCGTCGCCATTTTGTTTGAAACAGTCGGGACGTGATTTGAACCGTTTTTTTTCCCATTGAGCCCGCGATTTGATTCAAACGATCCGAAGTGGTTCGGTCCGCCATTTTGTCGGAGTGGTTCCTAAGTGACCGCGCCCTACCGCCATTTTGAAATCAATGTATCCCTATGTAGAGGGTTAAGATGAATAGATACGCCATTTTGTCGCAGAAAACGGTCGTATATCCGCCATTTTGTCTTGAAACGTGTATCCTATGGTTTCCAGGTGTGAAAGTGGCGACGGCACGACGACGGCGATGCTCCAGGTCACCGAGGACACGCCGCCCGACATGCTGGCCGGCGCCATGGACCTCACCGTCCACCTGCCGACCGGGCGGACGGTCAAGATGGCGATCGAGCGCAGGTGAGCACGATCATTACGGACAAAATGGCGATGAATCGATCGATAGGCGCTAATCGCCGCTTGATTACCGTATAATCGCTCGATCGGACGTGATCGGACTCGATACGCGACCGGTCGATTAAAATTACATCCTGTCGTGCGGCGAGGCGACGTGACGATCGCCTCGTACGTGCGTCGATGATTAATGCCGGGAGAATTAATAAGATCGAGGCGGTGAGGGATTTTTCCGAGCGAAATCCGCCCCGAACGATCCATTTTCTCATTGAATTCCGTTCCTCTGCCCCCGCAGCACGCCGATGATGGACCTCCTGGTGCAGATAACGACCGCGCACCGCCTCCAGCTGTCCGGCCACACCCTCGAGCCGCTCGGCATGTCCCAGGGCGGCGACGACGCCGACGCCGCCGCCGTCCTCCCCTACAAGCCGAACACGCCCATAGGCACGCTCGACACGCGGCGCGTGCGCGTCGTGCGCAAGCCGAGGGGGGCGGGGCCGCGGCGCGCGCCGCCCGGGCACCGCCCCTTCGAGAGCACGTTCAGGCTGAAGGTGCACCTGCCTCGGAACCAGCTGTACGTCACGAGGGTGAGCGGCGAGGTGACGCTGGGCGAGATCTTGGCGAAGGTGTGCGAGGAGAAGGACCTGGACGCGACCAAGTACGAGCTGAGGCATCCAGGTGAGCGACACCCACGACCTGGACCCTCCTTTGGAACCTTTGGTTCCTTTCGAATCGTCCCAGTACTGTCCCAAACCTTGGAGCTCCATAAACCTTAGACCCCGACCTCAAATCCCTCGAAGCAATTTGGAATCTCGGGCTAGGTTTGGGCTAGCCTTGAAACGTCCCTTTGGACCCTTGTTGCCACTAGAACCTTCGAGGCTTGAAGTTAGCTTTAAGTTAAATTAGGTTGGAACCTTGGTGCCAACCAATTCTAACCTTGGAGGATTCTTTACAAGCTTTGGGCAGACTTCAGGAACCCTATCACTGCTTTTGTAACCGATTCAAACCTTCTACTAAACCTTAGGAACCCTTCACGTTCTTCTGCAGCCGTTTCAAACCTTTCATTAATCTTTTTCCAGTGTTGAAGGACCTTTTTGTACCTTGGGGCCTTCTTTGGATACCTAATCGAGCTACCTCCTGGTGCTACGAAGCCTTGGAAGCTGGCGAAACCTTAGAGCAAACCTTGAGACTTAGTCAGCTATTTTTGGAGCCATTTTGAACTTTTGAACTGGTTCCAGCCTTGCCGTCAATGTTGGAAAATCTCCAGGTTCGTCTCGAGTTGTTTTCTGCCGATAGTAAGAAGTGCTTAGGAGTAATAAAAGTGTTCAGGCAAAGCCCAGGGAGCCTGTACGAAATTTTGGAGCCGGTCAACCTTGGGGCGATCTTTGGATATAGGTTTGAAATACCTCCAGGTCTTAGGAAGCCTCGCAGTCTATTTGGGAGCTAGTGAATCTTTGGAGCAAACCTTGAAGGTTAGTCAGCTACTTTTGGAGCCATTTTGATCCTTGGGACCAACCTTAGAATCCAATTTAGAACCTTCTAACGTCGTTTGGAGTTGCTTCAAACCTTAGGAACGTCCAATCTTCTTGGAGCTGGTTCAAACCTTGGAGCCAACCTTGGAAAATCATCAGGTTCGTCTTAGGTTGTTTTCTGCCAATCGTAAGAAGTGTCTAGGAGCAATAAAATTTTTCAGGCAAAGTCCAGAAACCCTATATCTAGTTTTGGAGCCATTTCAAACCTTGGGGATATTTCAACTATCTTCAGGTCATACGAAACCTTGTGGATTAACCGGGAGCTGTTGGTTCAAGGATTCCACAGGCATTTTAAACCTTGCAGCTTCTTTGAATGGTCTTCAGAATTTCTCTAGCTTTTCGATGCCTTACTGCTTCCTATGGACAAATCGTAGGAGATTCTACAGCTTCCACCGAAACATTTCTGACCTAAATCTATCCTCTGAAGGAAATTTCAGCTCTGGTAGTCAATTTGTCCAAGAGGCACCTCCATTTGCAACCCTTCTGAGCCTTTTGGAGCAAACCTCAAGAGTTCCCCGAGCCCTCGTAAACCTTATATCATTTTGAAACCATTTTAAACCTTGTAGTTTCTTTGAGATCTCCTGCAACCTTATTGAGCCAACAAAACTTTAGAGCCTCACAGGAAATATTGAAATTTTTCGAACCCATATCAGACCTTGCAGCTCTTGGGCATCTTCCTGGAAGCCACTAACATTTATGAAGCCATTTTATGCCCTACAGCTTTATTAGGGGACGCCTGAGCGACGATTTCAAGCCTTGCAGTTTCCACCAGTCTTGTTTGAGCCACTTGAGGCTTCGCAGATGCCCCAAGCGAACCTCAGGATTCCTCAGGCGTCGCCTCCTTTTAATGCAAACCTCAGCGATAATCCTAGCGTCGGTGAAGGCATTTTAAACCTTGCAGTTCCTTCGGAGGAACCCGGAAAGCTCTGGTTTTGAGTCCATGGAAGATCGAAGGTGTTTTGGGGGCCTGGAGGTTCCTTGGTGCAGATTTGGGTGGACTGAAGCCTTACGGCTGGTATAGGGTTATTTGGGGCCCGTTTAGACCTTCTGAGCGAACCTTAGAGTGACGTAAATGGCGTCGTAAAGAAGAGCCTTGTAGAAAAACCTTCCACGCTTGTTATTGTTAATCCGTTATCAGCTCTTATCAGTAGTACAAACAATTCTTGGCAGGTAATTAATTTTAATCGCGACTCCTTATCGGGCCGGTTATATTTTAACGAGACGTAAGTCGTAGGTCGTCTGCTCGTGTCGCTCTCGAGAAATCTGATTAGTAGTAGGCGAACGGGGCGTACGTACAGTCCGCCACCGTTTAAAGCGAGTCCCTAACTGTTTCCGACCCGTTTGCAGCTAACTTGGACGAGGCGCTCGACCCGAGGCGCTCGCTGGGCGACTACAAGATCACCGAGATCCGCGTGGTGTGCAGGGGCGCGAGCGACCTCGACCGGGCCTTCTCGACCAACGACATCATGGCGCTGCGGAAGGAGGAGGAGCGCAAGCAGATGCACACCAAGACCGGCGGCGGCGTCTTCAACCTGATCTTCCGCAGGGGCGGGGCCAAGTCGGTAAGCGTCGTCGACACTCCCGCGTCGCCGTATTTAACACTTTCCGTCCGCAGAGCATCGGCTCGGGCTCGGTCTCGAGCGACGCGCGCTCGATAAGCCCCGCCCCGAGCGACGACTCGGCGACGGCCCCGCGGGCGGCGGCCGCCGCGCAGCCGCCCGCGCCCCGGCCTCCGGCGCGCAAGCGCAGGCCGGCGCCCCGGCCGCCGCCCGCGGAGGCGGGGCCGGCCGAGCCGCAGATCTGCCACTCGAGGAACAGCTCGGACAGCTCCGGCTACCACGAGGCCTCGGTGCTGAGCGACACGCTGCCGAGGCGGCCGAAGTCGGCGCTCGTCGGCGCAGGCGCGGCGGGCGGCGACGGGGCGGGGCTGACGAAGGGCCGCAGCCGCAGCACGACGAACCTCTCGAAGATGGCGTACCATTCCAAGTCGACGACGAGCCTGGGGGTGCCGCCCGGTGAGTAAATCCGTTATCGTGATTCGGCCCTAGGGGGCGCTTTACTCGACTAAACTCTACTCGCTTAACGGTCATTATGTCCTGCGTTCTAGGTATCCTTGGCTGTCCTTTAAAAAGATATTTTCTTAAGCCTCGGACCTAAAGCCTCGGAGACCAAGGTTACGATTTTTTTGGGTCTTTGGGGTTTCCATAAACCCTCAAAGATCAATTGTGCAATACGTTGGTCATTGGGTGCGTCGCCATCCCAAAAGTTAAAACTCCTCGAGAAAACAAGTTGCAGTGTTTTGGGCTTTTAGAGACTGTTTTGGAAGTTCGAGGCCCAATTGTGCAGCCTGATGGGATTCACATGTTCCTTCCTGATACTTCTAGAAACCTTGAGATTTTCCTAACTTTTCCAGCCTTCAAAGGCAATAGAGGATTTCATTCGAAACCTTGGAATCCAAAGTTGCAATATTTTTGGGTCTTTGGGGTTTCCTTAAACCCTCAAAGATCAATTGTGCAATACGTTGGTCATTGGGTGCCTCGCCATCCCAAAAGTTAAAACTCCTTGAGAAAACAAGTTGCAGTGTTTTGGGCTTTTAGAGACTGTTTTGGAAGTTCGGGTCCCAATTGTGCAGCCTGATGGGATTTACATGTTCTTTCCTGATGCTTCTAGAAACCTTGAGATTTTCCTAACTTTTCCAGCCTTCAAAGGCAATAGAGGATTTCATTCGAAACCTTGGAATCCAAAGTTGCAATATTTTTGGGTCTTTGGGGTTTCCTTAAACCCTCAAACCCGTTATCCCAAAAGTTAAAACTCCTCGAGAAAACAAGTTGCAGTGTTTTGGGCTTTTAGAGACTGTTTTGGAAGTTCGGGTCCCAATTGTGCAGCCTGATGGGATTTACATGTTCTTTCCTGATGCTTCTAGAAACCTTGAGATTTTCCTAACTTTTCCAGCCTTCAAAGGCAATAGAGGATTTCATTCGAAACCTTGGAATCCAAAGTTGCAATATTTTTGGGTCTTTGGGGTTTCCTTAAACCCTCAAACCCGTTATCCCAAAAGTTAAAACTCCTCGAGAAAACAAGTTGCAGTGTTTTGGGCTTTTAGAGACTGTTTTGGAAGTTCGGGTCCCAATTGTGCAGCCTGATGGGATTTACATGTTCTTTCCTGATGCTTCTAGAAACCTTGAGATTTTCCTAACTTTTCCAGCCTTCAAAGGCAATAGAGGATTTCATTCGAAACCTTGGAATCCAAAGTTGCAATATTTTTGGGTCTTTGGGGTTTCCTTAAACCCTCAAAGATCAATTGTGCAATAGGTTGGTCATTGGGTGCCTCGCCATCCCAAAAGTTAAAACTCCTTGAGAAAACAAGTTGCAGTGTTTTGGGCTTTTAGAGACTGTTTTGGAAGTTCGGGTCCCAATTGTGCAGCCTGATGGGATTTACATGTTCTTTCCTGATGCTTCTAGAAACCTTGAGATTTTCCTAACTTTTCCAGCCTTCAAAGGCAATAGAGGATTTCATTCGAAACCTTGGAATCCAAAGTTGCAATATTTTTGGGTCTTTGGGGTTTCCTTAAACCCTCAAACCCGTTATCCCAAAAGTTAAAACTCCTCGAGAAAACAAGTTGCAGTGTTTTGGGCTTTTAGAGACTGTTTTGGAAGTTCGGGTCCCAATTGTGCAGCCTGATGGGATTTACATGTTCTTTCCTGATGCTTCTAGAAACCTTGAGATTTTCCTAACTTTTCCAGCCTTCAAAGGCAATAGAGGATTTCATTCGAAACCTTGGAATCCAAAGTTGCAATATTTTTGGGTCTTTGGGGTTTCCTTAAACCCTCAAAGATCAATTGTGCAATAGGTTGGTCATTGGGTGCCTCGCCATCCCAAAAGTTAAAACTCCTCGAGAAAACAAGTTGCAGTGTTTTGGGCTTTTAGAGACTGTTTTGGAAGTTCGAGGCCCAATTGTGCAGCCTGATGGGATTTACATGTTCTTTCCTGATGCTTCTAGAAACCTTGAGACTTTCCTAACTTTTCCAGCCCTCAAAGGCAATAGAGGATTTCATTCAAAATCTTGGAATCCAAAGTTGCAATATTTTTGGGTCTTTGGGGTTTCCTTAAACCCTCGAGGATCAATTGTGCAATACGTTGGTCATTGGGTGCCTTGCCATCCCAAAAGTTAAAATTCCTTGAGAAAACAAGTTGCAGTCTTTTGGGCTTTTAGAGTCTGTTTTGGAAGTTCGGGTCCCAATTGTGCAGCCTGATGGGATTCACATGTTCCTTCCTGATACTTCTAGAAGCCTTGAGATTTTCCTAACTTTTCCAGCCTTCAAAGGCAATAGAGGATTTCATTCGAAACCTTGGAATCCATAGTTGCAATATTTTTGGGTCTTTGGGGTTCCTTTGGACCCTCGAGGACCAATTTGGCTCTATCATCAATTTAGTTGGGCTTGTTGCCTTTGTTTCTAACATTTCCACAACTATTATAGACCCGTCCAGACCTTTGCAACTCAGGAAGACAACGTGGTTCAATCCCATGAAGCCTTGAGGATCAAGTTGCAATGTTTTGGAGACTGGATCAATTTTGCAACCCCCCAGCCATTTCGACCCCTAAACCATCGTCGAAGGGGACGATTTAAGTATTCTAAATCCTGGATGATGTATTTGCAAGATTGTGGGCATGTCCTTGGGACCAATTTTGTAGGTTGCTGTAGGAACCTCGTGTACCAAATCGGGTACCTTCCTGGACCTTCGGGGCCTCCCTCCCAACAGTACTTTTCCCCCACTTTTTCCACCTGCTCGATCTCGGGGGACCTCGAGGCGTCCCCCGGGCGACCCCGCGCCTCCTTTCGCCCCAAATAAGCCACGGAAAAGCGGTCGTGACGTCATGGGCGCGTGGGCAGCCCGACCGTCTACGGTCCGGTCCGGTGCCCGTGTACCCGGGTAGTCTTTATCGCGGTGTGCTTCAGACGGTATCGGCTCGGTAAGTCGAAAGGGGGAAAAGGCTCTTCGACGTCGTTTTTTCGGTCCAAAAGCGGTAAAAGACTCTCTTTTTCCCCTCTCATCGAGGTACCTACCTACTTTCACTCACCGTTATTAACAATAATATTAACGTAAAAAGCGCTAGAGTGGGAGATAAGTAACATGTGAAAAGTACTGACGCAATCGACGTAGGATGAGCCCGTGGGAGCGGTACCGTCTCTCTTTTCTCTCGCGCGTAATGTGAAAATCTCGCCGTCTTCGACAGTGACTCTCGAACTTCCGCCACGTACGGACGCCTCGCGGCGCTCTTCGGGCCGAAGACGGCGGCGGGATTTTCGAAATACGCGCCTGGCGTAGATGGCGCTAGGGGCGTTCGAGTCGGTGCGGTATTTAAATTTCGCGCGTCCCTCTGCGGTGCCACCGAGCTCTAACCTTTTAGTGCCCTTTATTTAGTAAGTTACGTAGGACGTAGATGGCGCTCGGGTCGGTTAACTCGTCGAAAGTGCGTTATTTTTTTTAAATTTACGTTATTTTATAAGTTTCTACATTTTGGTGCGTTTTTACAAGTCAGCGCTGGCAGAATTAGCCAGAGTTCTTCCTTACCGACATTTCGTTTCGTGGTCATTTTCGTAGATGGCGCTTCGAACGGTTTTTATTCCTAAAAGGCGCCATTCTTTTCGAAATTCCCGCCGAATTAATCTCGTCAGATTTGCGCAGAATTCTACTTTACCGACATTTGATTTTAAGCCAGATTGTATTAAAAACGTCTCAACATTTTATAGTAAGAATTAAGAAGAGTTCTGCCTTATCGACATTTCGTAGATGGCGGTTCGAACGGTTTTTATTCCTAAAAGGCGCCATTCTTTTCGAAATTCCCGCCGAATTAATCTCGTCAGATTTGCGCAGAATTCTACTTTACCGACATTTGATTTTAAGCCAGATTGTATTAAAAACGTCTCAACATTTTATAGTAAGAATTAAGAAGAGTTCTGCCTTATCGACATTTCGTAGATGGCGGTTCGAACGGTTTTTATTCCTAAAGAGCGCCATTCTTTTCAAAATTCCCGCCGAATTAATCTGGATAGATTTGCGCAGAATTCTACTTTACCGATATTTGATTTTAAGCCAGATTGTATTAAAAACGTCTCAACATTTTATAGTAAGAATTAAGCAGAGTTCTGCCTTATCGACATTTCGTTCTGCGGTTAATTTCGTAGATGGCGCTTCGATCGGTTTTATTCCTAAAAAGCGCCATTCTTTTCGAAATTCCCGCAGAATTCTAGGGTTCTACTTTACCGACGTTTTGCCTCTTTTCAAATGGGCACTGTTTACTTATTGGTGCTGTCAGCATTAAGCAAAGCTCTACGTTATCGACGTTTCGTTACGTGGTTACTTCTGTTGAATGTAGATGGCGCTTCGGACGCTTCCCTTTCTGCAAAAAAACCCCTTTACGTTCTACGCTTTAGTTAATTGTACAGAGTATAGATGGCGCTTCAAGGGTGTGCGGTGTTCAAATGACGTATGTCAAAGTATTATTACACCTTGTATTATTGTATACTCTTGTATTATTACACCAATTATAGTCGTGATTTGATTACAGAAGCTCCACCTTATTGGCATTTAGTTCCGTCGTTTACCGCAGTGGCGTTGCAAGCTTTCATACTCGTCGACATTTTCTTTTGTAGTAAGCGATGTAAGTCACAGGTGGCGTCTAAGCGGTGAAATTCGACACCTCGTCTCGTAGTTGTTCGTAGAGAAAACACAGGTGGCGTTACTTGTAAATAGTAGAATCCTGCCTTACCGATACGCTGAAGGAGACCAATCAAAACGCCCTATTTTACCTCTATATCGAATTAAAGTAGTTAGGACACATAGATGGCGCGTCGTTTCTAGCGTAGGTGGCGTTTAAAATTTCTGTTCTTCTGCCCCAGGTCGCAAGAAGAAGGCAGCGCCGCCGCCCCCTCCAGCGGTCCGCGCCTCCAACCCCACCATAAACGTAGAACCCGCTAGTCCGATCGCGGTAGTCGCTAGTAGAGCGCACGCGCCCGCCGCCGCGACGGACGCGCGCCAAGGTAAGTCCGGACCGTGGAGGCCGCGCCCGAGGGGGCGCGGCCTCCTCTGCTTCGGCCCCGCGGAGGCGGAGCCCGACGGCGCCGACGTCACCACGTTGGGTCGCATCTACTCGACGGGCGGCTCGACCGAGGACGAGGAGCTGTCGAGTGGATCCGACGACGACGACGACGACGGCACGCCGACGCCGTCGAGGACGAGCCGCTTCGCCGCCTCCAGGTCGGACTCGCTCAGCAACCTCGTCGTGCTGGAGGCGGCGACGCCGAGGCCGAAGCGGGGCCGCGCCGAGGGCTGGGACGAGTTCGTCGCCAGGCTCGAGCGCATCGTGACGAGCAGGAGGAACGAGGACTTCTTCTAGGGCCCCCTCCCCCGCGTCCCGTGACCCGTACTTAGTTAGCGTCCCCTTGGCACTAATCCGCTTTTTTTGCATGCCAGATCCGCACGCTTACCCGGTAGTAGCGCCACAAGCACCCCCCGTAGTAGCTAACGCGGCGCCCGTCCCCAGGAGCAGGCCGAGCAGGCCGGTGCCGGTGCCGAGGGCCAGGGAGGAGGGCGCCGTCGCCGAGGCGGCGCAGCACCAGGAGGTGCCGGGGAAACCCGCCAGGCACCGCACCAAGTCGCCCACGCTCGGGGAAGACCCCGACGCCGATCGCTCCGGAGGCTCGTCGCTGGGCGTCGCCCAAGCGGAGGCAGTCAACCCCGGGTCCAAGCCAGGGAGCCCGACGGCACCACCAGGTCCAACCGAGGTCGGGCGCGCCGAGGACTTGGAGCGCCCAACGGAAGAACCCATACTCGTCACCGAAGTGGTCCCAACGGAATGCCCAAAAGATCCCAAGGACACCAAAGGAAACTCAGAGCAACCCAGAGAGGTCCCCGTAGAAGCTAGAGAAGCCCCAGTAGATGATATTACAGACTTTCCATTAGTTGAGCCCAATAGCAATTCCGAATACCCAAAAACTGTCCCCGAGGAAGACCCAAGAGACCCGAGGTTACCCAAGAGCGACCCGACGGTCGACCCAAATCGAATCCAAACCCCAGGGGAGCCCGAGGAGCCTCCGACCGCCGAGCCCAAAGTCGCCGTCATCGGCTCGCTCCAGAGGGAGGCGAGCCGCAACATCTTCTCCTCGCCGGACTTCCTCGGGAGACCCCCGGCGATCGTGTCGGCCGTCCCGAAGGCGGCGACGCGCCGCCTCCCCGACGACGACCTCTCGGACCTGGACGACGTCGTCTTCTCGGGCGCGAAGAGGCCGAGCGCCGCCGGGCACGGCGTCTCCGCCATCGACCAGCTGTTCGGGATCCACGACCTCGAGCCCGAGCGGTACTCGAGGACGACGTCGGTGACGAGCCTGCGCAGCCTGCAGGGCTTCCAGCCGAGCGGCCTGAAGAAGTGGAGGAACGTCGAGGACCTGGACGACGCGTCCGCGACCAGCTGGACGGCGGGCGACCAGTCGGAGACAGGCACGTGTTATGTGTGTGTGTGTGCGACTTGTGGCGTTTACCCCATAGTAGTAGGAGGTATAAAGCGTTGTCTTGTGGACGATGTCCAGGTGTCCCGGTGGTTTAATGGGTAGTTGGTAGTTTTCTAGGTGACGTGGGGTTATTTTGGGAGCACAAAAACATGCCAGATTCCCAGCTGGTGGACACCATCTCCAGAGCGACACTTCACTACGTCTTTCCGTTATGTTTTGTAGCACTTACCGAGTTTTCACCAGGTCCCATATACGCTTTGTGACGGCAGTGACTTACCATACTTCCTACTAACTGATTCCTCGGGGACCATCTCCAAGGAGGAACCTCACCAGATTTTTCTGTCACGTTAGAGCCCTTTTGTAATGTCCAAAAACTATCTAGTTCCTTCAGTGATCCGACTTTATAATCTTCCTTGGAGACCATCTCCAGAGGAGAACCCCACCAGGTCTCCGTCGTCATAAACCATTAGTAGCACGTACAAAATGTTTCCAGAAAGTCTAGTACTGGAATGTCAAACACCACCACAGATCAAGTTTTGTAAACCTTGGGGGCCATCTCCAGGGAATAACTACACCAGGTGTTTTCATAACTTTATTTAAATGTTTTTTAGAGAACGTCTCCAGAAAGATGCGTTACCCCGGGTCTTCTCGTGTTCCAGAATCCTTCTCGTCGCACCAGCTCGACAGCTTGGCGTCGATCGGCTCCGGCCAGGACGTCGCCAGGGACAACTCCAGGTGCTTCGGCTCCACCGACAGCGGCATCGCCCAGGAGGTCGTCGACCACGGGGCGGCGTCGCCGCCTCCGCCGCCGCTCTTCGAGGACCCGCCGCCCTCGCCGCCGCCGTCGCCTCCGCCCGTAGGGCCTCCCCCAGGTGCAGCGACGGTAGAGGAAATCGCACAGCCCGCGCCGGAAATCGCGCCGCCGCCCCCGTCGGCCGCCGAAAGCGTCCGCGCGACGGCGCCGTCGCCGCAGGTCGACCTCCCGGCGGACGCCGTCTCCGAGGAGCAGGACGCCGAGTGGCAGTTCGAGCTGCCGTCGCCGCCGAAGGCGTTCCGGGACGAGGAGGTGCCGGTCGTCGAGCGGCCGGAGCTCGTCGAGAGGCTGCGCGAGCTCCAGGAGGCGCCGCTGAACAAGCTCTCCCTCGAGAACCTCGAGCGGAGGCGCTCGCTGGTGTACAACAGGGAGATCGCGAACAGCCTGAAGATGGCCGACACGTTCTCCGGGTCGCTCGGCAGGTTCGAGTCGACCTACGCCGAGGTGCGGAGGAGCTCCAGCACCGCCACCGCGGCGACGACGACGACGACCAACCTACCGAACTTCAGGATATCCACGTACGACAGGCCGAAGGAGAGGATCAAGGTGTTCGAGGACGACACCGTCAGGAGTAACACGAACGTAACGGCGGAGCCGCCGAGGAGTTTCGGCCACCAGACGTGGACGCCCGCGAAACCGGTGTCCAGGTCCAGGTCGCAGGTGGCGCTTAACGGGCGACGTCACGCCGAGGAGGGCGCGGCGGAGAAGGTCCAGGTCGCTAGGGAGGGCGTGTCGAGGAGTAACAGCCTCTACGACGTTTCCGGGCTGCAGAGCCTGGGGGTGAGTCGAGCCGGGGGAGCGGCGCCGCGGGTGATTTACCGTGATTTCGTTTTCCAGGTGATGCGGCTGATACAGACGAAACTGAGTACGTCGAACCGCGCCGCCGAAGAAGCGGACGGCACCGGGAGGTCGCCCGGCCCCGAGACCGCCGCCCAGGCGCCGAAGTACCATTACCGCGGCCCGCCGACGGTGAACATGGGCACGTGGTCGGATCGCCCCAAGGCGCCGGTGAGCGTCCAGGGCGACGTCCCCTCGAGGCTCTCGGCGAGCACCAGGTCGGACGCCGTCGACGTCCGCGCCCCCCCGACCGTCGCCAAGTCCGACCGGCAGCGCTTCATCGAGCGCACGACCGCCGCCGGGTACCGCAGGCCGCTCGGCGCGCTGCAGGGCCTCGGCGACCGCGGCGACATCTCCAGGGTGCCGATAGTGCGATCGGTCGAGTTCAAGAAGCCGTACAGGGAGCTCGGGCACCGGGAGGCGGCGGCGCCGGTCGTGCGCGGCTTCAGGCCCGAGCGGGACGGCGCCGCGCAGTACCCGTGGGGGGCGCGCGCGCCCGCCGACCGGGGCGCGGAGACGCCGCCGCCGCCGACGCCGCCCCAGGCGCCGACGCAGCGCGCGGCCGCCCCCCGGGAGGCGGCGCGGCCGCTGGAGGACACGCGCGACCAGCTGTTGTCCGCCATCAGGAATTTCGGCGGGAAGAAGGGGCTGCGCTCGGTGAAGGCCTGACCGTATTATTTTTATTATTATTATTATTTTTGCGAAGCTCAATGTTGTTAATTAATATTATTATTGTCATTGTTAACTGAATTGTATATTTACACTTTGTATAAAAAGCCGAAAACGATATTACCACAACTGTGCATTACGTAATTTAATACAAGTATGATACATTTATTTACTGTACGAGTGCGGTAAACGGTTTTTTACCTCTTTATGTGTTATTATGTTGATAATGAGCGTTACTCACTTGTAAGCGGGTGAGCGAGATAGGGACCAAAGGTATTGAGGATTATTATTATTATTATTATTATTACTATTTATTACTTGTTACATACTCATGCTGTATAATTATTATCATTATTACAATTATTATTACCATATTGAAAACAATAAATTATTTAAAAACAACTTATAACGTCTTCTACGCACACTTTTAAAAGTCTTCTCGCAATATCCCTTTAATAACTGGTTGCATAACTATACGGCGCTATGTCGGTAAGGTAGAAACCTATACTTTCCTACTTAGGATACCGTTTACCTTAACGACTGGTTGCCTATCTATACGACACACCTTAATGTAGCTACATTGTAAATTGCTTCTTACGTGTAATTTTAAATACCATCTATATATATACGACGCAATGTTAATAACCTAATTATCCGTACCTTCCATAATACCATTATTATCAATTGATGCAGTGTTAACCCACTGTTTATGAATTTTCCTGTAATGAACATATTACCGCACTGGTTATAAATCACGAAATTGTTGCGCCATCTACTCGACGTTCTATAGACTATGCCATCGCAACAACTGGTTGCCTATCTACACGATATAACTTATTAAATTGCTTCTTACGTATAAATAGCGTTAATCCATACGACGCCATGTTAATAACCTAACGACCCATATAATTTGTAATACTATTATTACTGTATTAATTGGCAATGTTTATAGATCGTCCTGTAATGAACACATTATCGCATTGTTATAGACCAAGAAATACCCTGCGCCATATACTCGAGGCTGTATGGACTATGCTACCGCAACGACTGGTTGCCTATCTACACGAGACGGTTTAACGTGGCGATACCTGTGCACCTCTACGCCATCTATGCGACTCGCTATAACTACATGTATGCAATGGCGGATTGCCTACCTTTAGTTCGTGCCGTCGACGAGATAGGAACTTGTATGGGTGATACGACGTTATTGTCATATACAGGGGGCGTTCGAAAGAACGTGGGAGTAATAGCAAACTCGTCTTAAGAGTACAGTTAGATTCATTTCGCCCGTTTCGGAGGTCTCGTCGATCTTCTCCTCGTATGCCAATCGAGTTCCTTCGAATTAATTTGGAATCTGCTTATTTTTATGCAGGCAGGTACCTCGCCCCTGGATATTGACCGAAAGTGACCAGGTCGAGGTACCGATTAGCATACTCGCGTCTTACCTGCGAACGGCCGTGAATCACGCACGTGCCCGATTTGGGGCGAAGAGGAATGGTAAAATGATTAATTTTATTCCAGCGAAACGGCAGTCATTGGCCGTGGACAATGGAGGGAGGAATGTCTCTTTAAGACGGCGATTGCACGGTTTTAAATGCAGATAAAATCGAGCTGTTCCCTTGATTCCCATGGGAGAACGGAGGAGGTGCGTGTCCATAGGGTTAATGCCCGGAAGTTGGCGTCGACCTCTCCTGATCGAAGTTAAAAAATCATGGAAAAAGTGAAATTCGTGTTTGTAATTCGCCCGGAACACAAAAGAATTTAAAGTTTCTCCAGAAAAACTCGCCCGATTTATTAATATATCATGGAATTCTTCCAGGATTTTGGAGATGTAATCGCGCCAAACCGTTATTTTAGGTACTGCTTTATCCAACGATTTCTGGAAAATCCTGTTTCCCTGTTAGAGTCCGGAAACAGGAGCTGCCAAGTCTAGACGTCCCCGAGGAACCTCCTTCCGCCCTCCCCCGGTATCCCGGGCGCCCGGCAACCCCCTCCGCGCGACCGTCAAACGTGACGTTCCCCTTTCCAGAACGCGAACGACAGAAATTCCCGTCGACATGTCCGAGTCGATCGAGAACGTCGCGACGCCGCCGCCGCCGCCGCCGCCGCCGCCGGCCCCCGCGCCTCGCCGCGCCCCGAGGCCGAGCGCGGCGCGGCGCGCGCCGCGCGGGCGCCGCCCCGCCGGGCCGCGCGCGCCCGAGCCGGACTTCGCGACGGCGCGCGCCGTCGTCGGCGCCGTCGCGTTCCTACTCAAGAACGGCTTCCCGACGACGCCGGCGAACATCAGGCGGTGCGTCGCGCAGCGCAGCCGCGGGCCCGCGCCCGCGCCCGGCAGGCGGCTCAACTCGTACCTGAGCAGGGCGCTCGAGATGGGGATCCTGCGCAGGTGGAAGGGCACGTACAAGATGGGCAACTTCGAGCTGAGGCGCAAGAGGCGGCGGAGGAGGGGGCGCGGCGCGACGGCCGCGCCGCCCCGCCGGGCCGGGCGGGGGGGCGCGGCAGGGCGGGCGAAGCCGCCGGCGGCCGCCGCCGCCGCCGCCCCCGTCCTCAAGGAGGAGCGCGCGGACCGCGGGGACTGCGTCGCCGTCGAGTGAGGGACGACGCGACGACCTCGATTTGTTACACGCAAGTAAATAACAAATAAACGATTACCGCACGAGCCTTCATTGTATTTGTTTTAATGCGGCCCTGCGCATGGTCGACTGACCTATTACCGCTTATCTCTCGGTCCCCTTTTTATAATCCGACGGCGTCGCTTCTAGAAAATTCTCGATCTATATAACGATTTCTCGGAACCCGCCGGCGCCGGTTCGCCTACAAAACGATCGAGAATATTCCATTACCTTCGATGACAGATCAGACGAGGAGAATTCTTTACTTCATCGTTGACTAACGATCAAACCATAGGGACGCTCCCTGGATCGATCTGAAATATTCCTGGATCGGACGTTCCCCCTGGAATTTACGAACCTATGCTCACGCATATAAAGCGTACCTCCTGATCTGCATAAAATGTTGTTGTTTTGGTGTCGCGACCAGTTTTCGTCTTAAGTTCATCTCGGCCGCAGAAAAAAAACAACTTAATTTGCAATTCATGGCGTGGCGACGTCCTCTCGATCGAGATATACAGGGTGTTGCGTCCGTGACGTAAATAGCAGTTTTGGTGAATTTCGAATGCCGGCCCCGTGGACTCCTGCCAATCCCCGGCGCCTAATTAGCGCGGAGAGGAAAAATCGAACAAGACCAAAACGCTCGTTAAGCGTCTCCGAGTTATTTTTAGAAGGCCTAACCCGAATTCGACTTGCCAATTCGTCTTCGTCCAAAACGGACTCGTGTTGATGGTATTTTGTGCAAATGTGCCAATTTTGAAAAATATTTCTATTATAAGTTACGACGAGCGAAAGGCGCGCCATCTATTGCCCGGTAGAAAAACGTCAATGTTGATGGTATTTATCTACCCCCCTTCGCTTGCAGTTAATCGAGAGGAATTTACAAGCGTCCGATATGAATTACTATCGATAATAACTTACTGACTAACTTTTATTACTAAAGTTACTTAATCCTTATTTTACAAATGAAACATGAAATTAACTAATACCTAATAACTAACTAAGTAAGACCTTACATCATAGTTCCTGATGAATTTGTTCATTGACACGCTTCGATGACTAGCTTGACTAACTAATTGACCTGGAAATTGACTAACCCAATTTTACCAATGCATTAATAACTGACGAATTTCAGATGGTGCTACAATTCTTGACTAACTGTTTGGTGCTTTGACTAGCTTGATAGAGTCGACCATTTCTTTCTTAAGTAAAATACACAAAAAAGAGAACCAAACCTGATAGAAAAAGTACAGTGACTAACTAATCAACCTGAGAATGGACTCAAAATAAATGTTAAAATATTAACTGACGAGCAATTTCTTATACGTTAATAAAAGACTAATTTGAGTCACTAACTTAATTGCTATAGTTCCTGATCGATTATTTTATTGACTCATTGGAATGACTAGCTTGACTCACTTGACTACTTCTTACTAAATACAAAAATAAATAGGAATAAATGTGCTGTAAGAACTGGATTGACTAATTAACCATTTTAAGGACTGACCAATCGTTTAACTTCAGATTCTAATTGACCTCCATTGACCAAACAGTTAGTTACTGACCAATTTGCTTAATGCTACTTACTGAACTAACTTACTTAATACTTTAAGTAAGTTACTAACTACTGTACTTAATACTAACTTAATTGCTATAGTTCCTAATCAATTATTTCGTTGACTAATTACAATGACTAGCTTGACTCACTTAACTACTTCTTACTAAAGTAAACAGATACAAAAAGAAATCGAAATAAATGTGCTGTAAGAACTGGATTGACTAATTAACCATTTTAGGGACTGACCAATCGTTTAACTTCAGATTCTAATTGACCTCCATTGACCAAACAGTTAGTTACTGACTAATTTACTTAATGCTACTTACTTAACTAACTTAATTAATACTTTAAGTAAGTTACTAACTACTGTACTTAATACTAACTTAATTGCTATAGTTCCTGATCAATTATTTTATTGACTCATTGCAATGACTAGCCTGACTCACTTGACTACTTGTTATTAAAGTAAATAAATACAAAAAGAAACAGAAATAAATGTGTTGTAAGAACTGGATTGCCTAATTACCCATTTTGGGGGCTGACCAATCGTTCTACTTCAGATTCTTGCTGACCACCATTGACCAATCAGTTACTGACTAATTTGCTTAATGCTATTTACTTAACTAATTTACTGAATACTTTAAGTAAGTTACTAACTACAGTACTTAATACTAACTTAATTGCTATAGTTCCTGATCAATTGACTCATTGGAATGACTAGCTTGACTCACTTGACTACTTCTTACTAAATACAAAAAGAAATAGGAATAAATGTGCTGTTAGAGCTGGATCGACTAATTAACCATTTTAGGGACTGACCAATCGTTTAACTTCAGATTCTAACTGACCTCCATTGACCAAACAGTTAGTTACTGACTACTTTACTTAATAAGCTAAATATAAAGTGATCACAGTGCCTAATGGAGTTAATTGATGCGTTATTGATTGGTTTGAGCTGAAAATAACTAACGAATTAACTTGACCAGTCAACTAACTATATTGAACAGATGACGAACCTGGAGGTGGAATAGTTAAGCCCCATTAACTAAGTGACTAACTTTTATTAATAAGTCAATTAGTGACTAACTCACGTTATAACCTAACTCGTAACTGATGGCTTAAGTAACTGACACTATAACTGAATTTTCAGTTATATTCGCTATGACGTTAAATTTAAGTTTTGTCGTTTTTTTATTAGCGTTTATTTCGACAGGAACGCATGCGCATTAAGCACGTTCGGTAGCGCTATCGCTTAATGCGCATGCGTTCTCATCGAGATGAAAACTATTTAATTACGGTGCGGTGTTTCGCCCCCTAATTGGTCTGACTTAATGGCGCCATCTACGCGTCGGCACCCCTACTTCGACGGTATTGCGGCGACGCCATCTATCGATAGTTCTACTATATTACGTACTCCTTCTCCCATCGACCGAATTTTCTTAGAGGGAAAATGTGTCAGGTCGAGCGACTCTTCCCCCATTTTCTCTCTTCGCCGTGCCAATGAACCCGAGGAACGTCCCATGAGACGGGAGAGAGAGAGAGAGAGATCAGGGAAACAGGTTTTAAGACCGTTAGGAGGTCGTAAAGTCTTGCATGCGTAATGCACTTGACCCGCGCCGCCTCCGTACTTAAGCGATTTACAGTTAGACATCGACTGAGGTAAGAACGGGGCGAATACCTAAAAGAGAGAGGAAAGCAACGAGCGAGAAGGCTAATCGTCGACGTACGTACAATTAGCGACGTTTCGGTCGGGTTGAGACCGTCGTCAGACCGTGAAATTAAACGCGGCGCGCAGAAATCGGATTTCCTCCGCGACGCCGTCGCAGCGCGGGCCCCTCCGGGATTAGGGAAATCGGTTTTTAAGCTTTTAAGTGCTAAAACGGCACCAGTGCTCGATTAAGGTGAAGGACGACGGGCCAATTAGCGCGCGCCGTGTGGGAATCCCACCAATTATTAATTAGGAGCGAGACGCGAGCGTCTTAGGCAAGAAAAACCGTCATGTCGGTCTTTTAACCGCGGTGGGGGACGTTATGGGCGATATTATTGTAAATTACCGCTATATCGGTCACATATCCACTATTGGGTGTAAGTAAATTCGACTCGACTCCATTTTCCTGCGCACAAAACGTATATTAGTCCATAGTCGCATGAGGGATTTCTTAGTTGCCAAAGGGTGGCGGTAAATTCGACTTGATTTTATTTTTCTCCGCCACAAAACGCCCTAAGTGTTATTATTGTAAATTACCGCTATATCGGTCACATATCCACTGTTAGGTGTAAGTAAATTCGACTCGATTTCCCTTTCCTGCCCTCCAAACGTATATTAGCCCATAGTCGCATGAGGGGCCTCTTGGTCGCCAAAGGGTCGCGGTAAATTCGACTTGATTTCATTTTTCTTCGCCCTATAAAGCCCTAAGCGTTATTATTGAAAATTACCGTCATATCGGCACCTCGTCCAATATCGGGTGTAAGTAAATTCGACTCGACTCCATTTTCCTGCGTACAAAACATATATTAGTCCATAGTCGCGTGAGGGGCCTCTTGGTCGCCCAAAGGTCGCGGTAAATTCGTCTTGATTTCATTTCTCTCCGCCACAAAACGCCCTAAGCGTCATTATTGAAAATTATCGCCTTATCGGCACCTCGTCCACCATTGGGTGTAAGTAAATTCGACTCGATTTCCCTTTCCTACCCTTAAAACGTATATTAGTCCATAGTCGCATGAGGGGCCTCTTGATCGCCAAAGGGTCGCAGTAAATTCCACTTGATTTCATTTTTCTCCGCCATATAAAGCCCTAAGCGTTATTATTGAAATTTACTGCCATATTGGCTCCTCGTCCACTATTGGGTGTAGGTAAATTCGACTCGATTTCCCTTTCCCGTCCTCAAAACGTATATTAATCCATAGTCGCACGAGGGGCCTCTTAGGCGCCAAAGTGTCGCGGTAAATTCGACTTGATTTTATTGTTCTCCTCCCAAAAACGTTGTGAGCAATATCTACTATCGGCCCAACGTAAATTCGACTTGATTTCATCGTCGCCTCATATTGTTATCGCCATATTGGCCGCTTATCCACGTCGGTACATGGTAAATTCGACTTGTCTATGCTCGTACGTTTAATTATTACGTATTTACTTTAATGGTTTGTCGCACGTAAATTTCCCCTGATAATCGTCGCAGCGTAAAAGACAAGGACAGTTCTAAATTCCCCTAAACGTCCCCCGAGCACTCGTTAGAAACGTCAAATTCGACTGAAACGTTTTTAGAGTTTAGTCCCACGTAAATTCCCCCTAATAATCCTTAGAGCGTGAATCGGCGGAATTTTAACAATGAGCACGTTCCGACGCCTCCGACTTCCAAAATCGAACCCAAGACGCGCCTAAATTTCCCCGAAAACCAGGGGAAAAAAAGGCGAATTCCCCCAAAAACCGTCTCCCCCCCCCCCGCGGGACTCCCTCCCGCGCCCGAGGCCGGATCGGGCGGCGGGGGGTAGCGGGGGGGAAGACGTCCGCCATAAAACCGACGACGGCCGCCTCGGGACGCTTTTCAGAAACCGCGTGTGTTGTCGGGCTGGTGCGGCGAGCGCCATCTATCACGAATCCTCTAACGAGTAAATAAATAAATCGGTAAAATATGGACAGTTTCGGTCGTCTCGTATAGGCCGACGCGGTGATAGGGAGTGCGATAGGGATTTTTTCGGTGATTAAAATTTTTTGGTTTTTGTTGATTGTTTTGGTGATTTTTTCGGTGACGCTTCAATTCCTATGGAAATGACTTCGGGCGTCAAACAGACCGTCATCAAGTAAGCACCTTAATTATAATCCACCGCCACTAATTACCCTAATTACTTATTAATCGAAATTTGTAAGCGCTTATCATCATTAAAACCGTAATCGTAATTACACAAAACATTAATCCAAAATTACTTTTCGACGACGATACGATGATAAGTTAATGTTTAAACAAATTACGACGAAAATAATTTATAAATAATTACATCGTAAATAATGGCGATTATCCACACACAACGTAATTAGTCTTGAAATTATTGATCCCATATTGTTGCCTAATTAATTACCCATTTAACAAACCACCTCTCCGCATGACTAATTACCCCATCACCTCAATCAACGCTAATTACCTCCCGGAAAACAATTAAACTACTTTTTCGAATTTTTGACACTCGTTGAAATTCCCTCGCGTCCTTTCATTGGTCGAGATTTTTTTTTTATTTTTTCGTAAAGTAGCCAATAGAAAGTGAAGGTTTCGAGGTTTTACCTGCATCGAACACCAATGAGACTTGTCACTTTTGTCCAATAGCAGGAGAGAATTTCAACTTGTTTCAGCCAATGAGACGCCATGCTGAAAGATCCTTGGTTACTCCAGCCAATACGGGAAGTGGTTGTAGCATGGAGTTTCACTTTTGCCCAATAGGAATTTGAACCAATGAGGTGCGTCCGTTACGCCTAGCCAATAGAGTAGTGGCATCTTAAATTCATTTGAACCAATTATAATCGTTTTAACGACCAATCCACCGATGGAAACTGAATTTGGTTCTTTCTGATTGGTTAATTCTAACCAATGTGAGCCCGTTCGACGATTTCGGCCAATGAGAAGTGACGGTTGAGGAACGTCCTTGAACGGCGACCAATAAGAAGCGAGTGCTACGATTTCCTTCAACCAACGATTTGGTTCTGTTATTGCCAGCCAATGAGCCCCTCGGATTTCAAGTCACTCCAGCCAATTACGCTTGGGCTAATTGAAAGTAGGCGTTTCCTGATAATGGAGTGGTGGGGGGGGGGGGTATGAGTTATTTCCGGCCAATAGCAAGTGAGCGTCTTCAGTGGACTTAGTCCAATTGGACACTTCCGACGGCCTCGACCAATGAGGAGCGGTGGATTTCCCGACTTCGACGAATGGTGATTTATTTTATTTTTCGCGTTTCGAGAGATTCGCTCCTAATTTCGAGCGTGAAGCGGTCGATAATACGTTCGATTTTTTACGTTCGATTAGCGTCGATTAAGGCGATTATCACTTATTTATATCAAGGTACGTTAGAGTTAAACGTTCGCGCACGTTTTAAATGGCGGCGATTGAATCGAGAGGAAAATTTCCAAAAAAGTCCCGAAGGTCCCGGCGATCGTGGCGGTAGTCCAATGGACCGTCCGCTAAAATCGCGAGGGTGGATCCATAAAATAACCACGCGACGTTCGATTGGACCACGAATCGTCCAAAATGGTCCAAACGGCTTAGCCTAAAAGGCGGAAAAAGGTGAATTGTAGTCCAATTGGTGATAAGACTGCTGTAGCATCAACCGGGCGAACTGGTGTTGTACTAAAAGTCACTGGAGTGGTTAAAATGGTTCAAATAACCATTGGAATCTACTGACGTTTCCCAATGTTTACTGCAAAATTCTAGAAAAATTCGAAGAGTGTCCAATTGGACCCTCAGGCTCCTACGAATTAATTTTACCTCGATCATAGCTTTTAAAATTTAAGAAAAATTTTCTCCGACGTCCATATTAAATTAATGCTTAGCCGAGTGGTCCAGAATAGTCCAATCGACCATTTGAGTCCACTAGGTTAAGTAAAATTGCAGAAATATGGTTCTCAGCGTGATTGGACTATATCGATTTGTCGATATTATTGACAACGATTATCTTAAAAATCCATAGAAAATTTAATCGAAGCTCAATTGAACTGAAATTAGTTTTGTTAGTCCAAAATAGTCCAATGAGCGATTTGAGTGAGCTAAAATGGACGAAAATGGCATAATCAGGTCCTTAGCTCAATTGAAACTGTCAGCTACTAATTCTTTTTACCTCGATTGCTTTCAAAAGTTAAGAAAAATTCCTTCGGCGCCCTATTGGACTAAAACTTAGCTTAATTATCCAGAATAGTCCAATGAACGATTTGAGTAAGCTATAATGGACGGAAATGCTATGATCAAGTCCTTAGCTCAATTGAAACTGTCAGCTACTAATTCCTTTTACCTCGATTACTTTCAAAAGTTAAGAAAAATTCCTTCGACGCTCTATTGGAGTAAAACTTAGCTTAATTGTCCAGAATAGTCCAATGGACGATTTAAGTAAGTTAGACTAGGAAAAACTGAATAAATATGGTGGCTAACGTGGCTGAACTACATCAGTTGGTCGATACCATTGACAACGATTACCTTAAAAATCCATAGAAAATTCAATCCACGTCCTATTGAACTAAAATTAATTCTATTAGTCCAAAATAGTCCAATGAACGATTTGAGTCAGCTACAATGGACGGAAATGGTAGAATCAGATCCTTAGCTCAATTGAAACTCTCAGCTACTAATTCTTTTTACCTCGATTGCTTTCAAAAGTTAAGAAAAATTCCTTCGGCGCCCTATTGGACTAAAACTTAGCTTAATTATCCAGAATAGTCCAATGAACGATTTGAGTAAGCTATAATGGACGGAAATGCTATGATCAGGTCCTTAGCTCAATTGAAACTGTCAGCTACTAATTCTTTTTACCTCGATTATTTTCAAAAGTTAAGAAAAATTCCTTCGGCGCCCTATTGGACTAAAACTTAGCTTAATTGTCCCGAATAGTCCAATGGACGATTTAAGAAAGTTAGACTAGGAAAAACTGAAAAAATATGGTCGCTAACGTGAGTGAACTACATCAATTGGTCGATATTATTGACAACGATTATCTTAAAAATCCATAGAAAATTCAATCGACGTCCTATTGAACTAAAATTAATTCTGTTAGTCCAAAATAGTCCAATGAACGATTCGAGTCAGCTACAATGGACGGAAATGGTATGATCAGGTCCTTAGCTCAATTGAAACTCTCAGCTACTAATTCTTTTTACCTCGATTGCTTTCAAAAGTTAAGAAAAATTCCTCCGACGCCCTATTGGACTAAAACTTAGCTTGATTGTCCAGAATAGTCCAATAAACGATTTGAGTAAGCTACAATGGACGGAAATGCTATGATCAGGTTCTTAGCTCAATTGAAACTGTCAGCTACTAATTCCTTTTACCTCGATTGCTTTCAAAAGTTAAGAAAAATTCCTTCGGCGCCCTATTGGACTAAAACTTAGCTTAATTGTCCCGAATAGTCCAATGGACGATTTAAGAAAGTTAGACTAGGAAAAACTGAAAAAATATGGTCGCTAACGTGAGTGAACTACATCAATTGGTCGATATTATTGACAACGATTATCTTAAAAATCCATAGAAAATTCAATCGACGTCCTATTGAACTAAAATTAATTCTGTTAGTCCAAAATAGTCCAATGAACGATTCGAGTCAGCTACAATGGACGGAAATGGTATGATCAGGTCCTTAGCTCAATTGAAACTCTCAGCTACTAATTCTTTTTACCTCGATTGCTTTCAAAAGTTAAGAAAAATTCCTCCGACGCCCTATTGGACTAAAACTTAGCTTGATTGTCCAGAATAGTCCAATAAACGATTTGAGTAAGCTACAATGGACGGAAATGCTATGATCAGGTTCTTAGCTCAATTGAAACTGTCAGCTACTAATTCCATTTACCTCGATTGCTTTCAAAATTTAAGAAAAATTCCTCCCACGTCCTATTGGACTAAAACTTAGCTTGATTGTCCAGAATAGTCCAATGAACGATTTAAGTAAGTTAGACTAGGAAAAATTAATAAATATGGTGGCTAACGTGGCTGAACTACATCAGTTGGTCGATACCATTGACAACGATTACCTTAAAAATCCATAGAAAATTCAATCGACGTTCTATTGAACTAAAATTAATTCTGTTAGTCCAAAATAGTCCAATGAACGATTCGAGTCAGCTACAATGGACGGAAATGGTATGATCAGGTCCTTAGCTCAATTGAAACTGTCAGCTACTAATTCCTTTTACCTCGATTACTTTCAAAAGTTAAGAAAAATTCCTTCGACGCCCTATTGGAGTAAAACTTAGCTTAATTGTCCAGAATAGTCCAATGAACGATTTGACTCAAGTAGGTTGAAGAAAGCTATGGAAATATGGTTATTAGCGTGATTGAACCACGTCAGTTTACTTTAAAAATCCATGCGAAATTTAATATGAATTCAAAATGGTCTTATGATGATTTGTAGTACAATTGGACTACAAAACTCCAATAATACCAGTCTAACACTTAGTAAAATCCACTAAAAATTCCAGTAATTTCCTAAGTAATCACGAATTAAATATTTCGTCTAAAAGAGTCCAATAGACGCTTGGATTAAGTCTAGTTGGACAAGAGTAAATTGTCCTTCGGCGATGAAAATGTCCAGGTAAGTTTAATCGAACTAAAACGTCCAAGCGAGATTTTGCGTGGTGACGAAAATGCAAATACAAAGTGTCGCGAACGGTACAAACGAATGCAAATCGATTTTCTCTCTCTCTCTCTCTTTCTTATGGCGATTTTGACGAAACGCGAAAGATTCCGTTACTTCTGCCCGCGGAAAATTTCGCCGTACTAATCGAATTTGTGCCGAATAACGTGACGCACGCCCGACCGGCGAGGATTCCCATCAAAATCGCGCCGCACGCGAAATTAACGACGCCGCCGAAGAGGACGCGACGATCGCACGTTCCCTCGGGATAGGGCGCGACACGTGACAGCGCGATTAATCGACGCCGGTTTTTCGGCCTCGGGCCAGGCGAACGAGGCGTGAAATCGAGTTTTCCACAATTTCTAATCCGCGCGGGAAAAAAGGATCTTGCGAAACGTGGCGGCGGTTTCTTTTGCCCCACGGCGGAGCGGGTCGAATTTACTTGCGGCACGTGGCGGGATCGGATATTTCGGGGTTTTTTTTTTCGGTTGGCAAACGGCGATTTCGTCAGGTTAATTCAATAGGAATTTGTGTTATGAAAGGTCGAACTATTGCACTACATTGACACTTTAGAAAATCTCCAGAACTTTGGTCGAATTAGTCAAATTTTGACGAACCCTCTTGAAAAAAATGTCATTCGATAGTCCGTCAAAATTAGAAACTAAATGCCTTATGACGTTTTGATGTGACATGACGCTGTCATATTGAAAAAAATTCCCAAACTTTTGATGACACGTGATGGTGGTTGGTGCTCACCACCACACTTCCAACGACTGTCATTTCTTCACGTTTTGACGTATCGTATTGAAAAAAATGGCTTTCGACTCTTCATTTAATTTGGAAAATAAAAGTTTCACAGCGTTTTGCAGTGACACATCATTTTGATGGTCAAAAAAATTGCTAAACTTTAGTTAGCAATAGACGATCGTCAATGCTCACCAGCTTTGTTCAATCGATTGTAATTCCGTCAAAGTTTGACGGATCGTTTTGGAAAAAATGTCATTCGATAGGCCGTCGAAATTAGAAACTAAATGTCCTATAACGTTTTGATGTGACACGATACTGTCATATTGAAAAAAATTCCCAAACTGTAGTTAGCAACAGACGATCGTCAATGCTCACCAGCTTAGTTCAATCGATTGTAATTCCGTCAAATTTTGACAGATCGTTTTGGAAAAAATGCCATTCAATAGCCCGTCAAAATTAGAGACTAAATGTCCTATGACGTTTCGATGTGATATGACACTGTCATATTGAAAAAAATTCCCAAAATTTAGTTAGCAACAGACGATCGTCAATGCTCACCAGCTTAGTTCAATCGATTGTAATTCCGTCAAATTTTGACGGATCGTTTTGGAAAAAATGGCATTCAATAGCCCGTCGAAATTAGAAACTAAATGTACCATGACGTTTGGATGTGACATGACACTGTCATATTGAAAAAAATTCCCAAACTTTAGTTAGCAACAGACGATCATCAATGCTCACCAACTTAGTTCAATCGATTGTAATTCCGTCAAATTTTGACGGATCGCTTTGGAAAAAATGCCATTCAATAGCCCGTCAAAATTAGAGACTAAATGTCCTATGACGTTTCGATGTGATATGACACTGTCATATTGAAAAAAATTCCCAAAATTTAGTTAGCAACAGACGATCGTCAATGCTCACCAACTTAGTTCAAGCGATTGTAATTCCGTCAAATTTTGACGGATCGTTTTGGAAAAAATGTCATTCGATAGCCCGTCGAAATTAGAAACTAAATGCCTTATGACGTTTTGATCTGACATGACGCTGTCATATTGAAAAAAATTCCCAAACTTTTGATGACACGTGATGGTGGTTGGTGCTCACCACCACAGAGCCAACGACTGTCATTTCTTCACGTTTTGACGTATCGTATTGAAAAAAATGGCTTTCGACTCTTCATTTAATTTGGAAAATTAAAGTTTTACAGCGTTTTGCAGTGACACATCAATTTGATGGCCAAAAAAATTGCTAAACTTTAGTTAGCAATAGACGATCGTCAATGCTCACCAGCTTAGTTCAATCGATTGTAATTCCGTCAAAGTTTGACGGATCGTTTTGGAAAAAATGTCATTCGATAGGCCGTCGAAATTAGAAACTAAATGTCCTATAACGTTTTGATGTGACACGATACTGTCATATTGAAAAAAATTCCCAAACTGTAGTTAGCAACAGACGATCGTCAATGCTCACCAGCTTAGTTCAATCGATTGTAATTCCGTCAAATTTTGACGGATCGTTTTGGAAAAAATGCCATTCAATAGCCCGTCAAAATTAGAGACTAAATGTCCTATGACGTTTCGATGTGATATGACACTGTTATATTGAAAAAAATTCCCAAAATTTAGTTAGCAACAGACGATCGTCAATGTTCAACTTAGTTCAATCGATTGTAATTCCGTCAAGTTTTGACGGATCGTTTTGGAAAAAATGGCATTCAATAGCCCGTCGAAATTAGAAACTAAATGTCCTATGACGTTTCGATGTGATATGACACTGTCATATTGAAAAAAATTCCCAAACTTTAGTTAGCAACAGACGATCGTCAATGCTCATCGTCTTAGTTCAATCGATTGTAATTCCGTCAAATTTTGACGGATCGTTTTGGAAAAAATGCCATTCGATAGGCCGTCGAAATTAGAAACTAAATGTCCTATAACGTTTTGATGTGACACGACACTGTCATATTGAAAAAAATTCCCAAATTTTAGTTAGCTACAGACGATCGTCAATGCTCATCGTCTTAGTTCAATCGATTGTAATTCCGTCAAATTTTAACGAATCGTTTTGGAAAAAATGTCATTTAAGAGCCCGTCAAAATTAGAAACTAAATGTACCATGACGTTTGGATGTGACATGACACTGTCATATTGAAAAAAATTCCCAAAATTTAGTTAGCAACAGACGATCGTCAATGCTCACCAACTTAGTTCAATCGATTGTAATTCCGTCAAATTTTGACGGATCGCTTTGGAAAAAATGCCATTCAATAGCCCGTCGAAATTAGAAACCGAATGTCCTATGACGTTTCGATGTGATATGACACTGTCATATTGAAAAAAATTCCCAAAATTTAGTTAGCAACAGGCGATCGTCAATGCTCATCGTCTTAGTTCAATCGATTGTAATTCCGTCAAATTTTGACGGATCGCTTTGGAAAAAATGTCATTCGATAGCCCGTCGAAATTAGAAACTAAATGTCCTATAACGTTTTGATGTGACACGACACTGTCATATTGAAAAAAATTCCCAAATTTTAGTTAGCTACAGACGATCGTCAATGCTCATCGTCTTAGTTCAATCGATTGTAATTCCGTCAAATTTTAACGAATCGTTTTGGAAAAAATGTCATTTAAGAGCCCGTCAAAATTAGAAACTAAATGTACCATGACGTTTGGATGTGACATGACAATGTCATATTGAAAAAAATTCCCAAACTTTAGTTAGCAACAGACGATCATCAATGCTCACCAACTTAGTTCAATCGATTGTAATTCCGTCAAATTTTGACGGATCGTTTTAGAAAAAATGCCATTCAATAGCCCGTCAAAATTAGAGACTAAATGTCCTATGACGTTTCGATGTGATATGACACTGTCATATTGAAAAAAATTCCCAAAATTTAGTTAGCAACAGACGATCGTCAATGCTCACCAACTTAGTTCAATCGATTGTAATTCCGTCAAATTTTGACGGATCGCTTTGGAAAAAATGCCATTCAATAGCCCGTCAAAATTAGAGACTAAATGTCCTATGACGTTTCGATGTGATATGACACTGTCATATTGAAAAAAATTCCCAAAATTTAGTTAGCAACAGACGATCGTCAATGCTCACCAACTTAGTTCAATCGATTGTAATTCCGTCAAATTTTGACGGATCGCTTTGGAAAAAATGCCATTCAATAGCCCGTCGAAATTAGAAACCGAATGTCCTATGACGTTTCGATGTGATATGACACTGTCATATTGAAAAAAATTCCCAAAATTTAGTTAGCAACAGGCGATCGTCAATGCTCATCGTCTTAGTTCAATCGATTGTAATTCCGTCAAATTTTGACGGATCGCTTTGGAAAAAATGTCATTCGATAGCCCGTCGAAATTAGAAACTAAATGTCTTATGACGTTTTGGTGTGACATGTCAATGTCGTATGAAAAAAAATTCCCAAACTTTTGATGACAAGTGTCAATGATGAACTACTTCGTCCCTATCAGGTGAACGAAACGGCGAACCGTACCGTCTTCGAATTTTTCACGGACCCCTGATCCCGCGCGTCGTCGCGCCTCTTCGATAACTCATTTGAACCGTCCATGCTGATGCAAGCGTCTATTTTCGTCGAGTTATGAATATTCTTCGAGACTGCCGCCCGTGCCCCATCAAGATCGCCATTATCTTTATCGAACTCGATGACGATTAGTACCGCTAATAATCGCCGGAAGATAAAAATACACGCGATAAAAATGTGGGTAAATAAACCGAGGGCGAGAGCGCTTGTGTATTATTGTCTTTAAAAAACCCGCATTGTTTTCCAACAAAGATTAATTATTTTCCACTTAAAGCGCCTCCCATTCTCTTTCGGTGAGCGAAATTGCTTTTACGACGCATCTTACGTGCACATATTAGGTGATGATACAATACAATAAGTCCCCTATTCGGAATTCACCTGACCATAAATGCACCTTGCAGGTAACAGTACTAGTGTAGTAACGTGGCCATTACAAAACGTACAAATTTGTTTCGTTACATTTTAGCCGTCCCAAATTGACATTACAACATTGACAGCGCCATTTTATGGAATTCAAAGCTTCTTGTAAGGCAGGAGTGTCGTAATTTGAACATTACAACACTGTCGATGACTTATCTCGCTTTAACACGTCGGTCTAAAGCACCAATGTTGTAATGTGGTGATTACAACACACGAAATATCATTTCTTATACTATTCGAAACGTCGTTTGGATATTACAAATTTGTAATCTGTTCCCATTTGATTCAACGCTTATTGTAATGACAGGAGTGTCGTAATGTAGTTATTACGACACAAGCAACTGTTTCCTCTGTCCATGGTATAAATAAATGAAGTAGTGGAGTAATTTGGCCATTACAAAACGTACAAATTTGTTTCGTTACATTTTAGCCGTCCCAAATTGACATTACAACATTGGCAGCGCCATTTTATGGAATTCAAAGCTTCTTGTAAGGCAGGAGTGTCGTAATTTGAACATTACAACACTGTCGATGACTTATCTCGCTTTAACAAGTCGGTCTAAAGCACCAATGTTGTAATGTGGTGATTACAACACACGAAATATCATTTCTTGTACTATTCGAAACGTCGTTTGGATATTACAAATTTGTAATCTGTTCCCATTTGATTCAACGCTTATTGTAATGACAGAAGTGTCGTAATGTAGTTATTACGACACAAGCAACTGTTTCCTCTGTCCATGGTATAAATAAATGAAGTAGTGGAGTAATTTGGCCATTACAAAACGTACAAATTTGTTTCGTTGCATTTTAGCCGTCCCAAATTGACATTACAACATTGACAGCGCCATTTTATGGAATTCAAAGCTTCTTGTAAGGCAGGAGTGTCGTAATTTGAACATTACAACACTGTCGATGACTTATCTCGCTTTAACACGCCGGTCTAAAGCACCAATGTTGTAATGTGGTGATTACAATACAAGAAATATCATTTCTTGTACTATTCGAAACGTCGTTTGGATATTACAAATTTGTAATCTGTTCCCATTTGATTCAACGCTTATTGTAATGACAGGAGTGTCGTAATGTAGTTATTACGACACAAGCAACTGTTTCCTCTGTCCATGGTATAAATAAATGAAGTAGTGTAGTAACGTGGCCATTACAAAACGTACAAATTTGTTTCGTTACATGTTAGCCGTCCCAAATTGACATTACAACATTGACAGCGCCATTTTATGGAATTCAAAGCTTCTTGTAAGGCAGGAGTGTCGTAATTTGAACATTACAACACTGTCGATGACTTATTTGGCTTTAACACGCCGGTCTAAAGCACCAATGTTGTAATGTGGTGATTACAACACAAGAAATATCATTTCTTGTACTATTCGAAACGTCGTTTGGATATTACAAATTTGTAATCTGTTCCCAGTTGATTCAACGCTTATTGTAATGACAGGAGTGTCGTAATGTAGTTATTACGACACAAGCAACTGTTTCCTCTGTCCATGGTATAAATAAATGAAGTAGTGGAGTAATTTGGCCATTACAAAACGTACAAATTTGTTTCGTTGCATTTTAGCCGTCCCAAATTGACATTACAACATTGACAGCGCCATTTTATGGAATTCAAAGCTTCTTGTAAGGCAGGAGTGTCGTAATTTGAACATTACAACACTGTCGATGACTTATTTGGCTTTAACACGCCGGTCTAAAGCACCAATGTTGTAATGTGGTGATTACAACACAAGAAATATCATTTCTTGTACTATTCGAAACGTCGTTTGGATATTACAAATTTGTAATCTGTTCCCAGTTGATTCAACGCTTATTGTAATGACAGGAGTGTCGTAATGTAGTTATTACGACACAAGCAACTGTTTCCTCTGTCCATGGTATAAATAAATGAAGTAGTGGAGTAATTTGGCCATTACAAAACGTACAAATTTGTTTCGTTGCATTTTAGCCGTCCCAAATTGACATTACAACATTGACAGCGCCATTTTATGGAATTCAAAGCTTCTTGTAAGGCAGGAGTGTCGTAATTTGAACATTACAACACTGTCGATGACTTATTTGGCTTTAACACGCCGGTCTAAAGCACCAATGTTGTAATGTGGTGATTACAACACAAGAAATATCATTTCTTGTACTATTCGAAACGTCGTTTGGATATTACAAATTTGTAATCTGTTCCCATTTGATTCAACGCTTATTGTAATGACAGGAGTGTCGTAATGTAGTTATTACGACACAAGCAACTGTTTCCTCTGTCCATGGTATAAATAAATGAAGTAGTGTAGTAACGTGGCCATTACAAAACGTACAAATTTGTTTCGTTACATGTTAGCCGTCCCAAATTGACATTACAACATTGACAGCGCCATTTTATGGAATTCAAAGCTTCTTGTAAGGCAGGAGTGTCGTAATTTGAACATTACAACACTGTCGATGACTTATTTGGCTTTAACACGCCGGTCTAAAGCACCAATGTTGTAATGTGGTGATTACAACACAAGAAATATCATTTCTTGTACTATTCGAAACGTCGTTTGGATATTACAAATTTGTAATCTGTTCCCAGTTGATTCAACGCTTATTGTAATGACAGGAGTGTCGTAATGTAGTTATTACGACACAAGCAACTGTTTCCTCTGTCCATGGTATAAATAAATGAAGTAGTGGAGTAATTTGGCCATTACAAAACGTACAAATTTGTTTCGTTGCATTTTAGCCGTCCCAAATTGACATTACAACATTGACAGCGCCATTTTATGGAATTCAAAGCTTCTTGTAAGGCAGGAGTGTCGTAATTTGAACATTACAACACTGTCGATGACTTATCTCGCTTTAACACGCCGGTCTAAAGCACCAATGTTGTAATGTGGTGATTACAATACAAGAAATATCATTTCTTGTACTATTCGAAACGTCGTTTGGATATTACAAATTTGTAATCTGTTCCCATTTGATTCAACGCTTATTGTAATGACAGGAGTGTCGTAATGTAGTTATTACGACACAAGCAACTGTTTCCTCTGTCCATGGTATAAATAAATGAAGTAGTGTAGTAACGTGGCCATTACAAAACGTACAAATTTGTTTCGTTACATGTTAGCCGTCCCAAATTGACATTACAACATTGACAGCGCCATTTTATGGAATTCAAAGCTTCTTGTAAGGCAGGAGTGTCGTAATTTGAACATTACAACACTGTCGATGACTTATTTGGCTTTAACACGCCGGTCTAAAGCACCAATGTTGTAATGTGGTGATTACAACACAAGAAATATCATTTCTTGTACTATTCGAAACGTCGTTTGGATATTACAAATTTGTAATCTGTTCCCAGTTGATTCAACGCTTATTGTAATGACAGGAGTGTCGTAATGTAGTTATTACGACACAAGCAACTGTTTCCTCTGTCCATGGTATAAATAAATGAAGTAGTGGAGTAATTTGGCCATTACAAAACGTACAAATTTGTTTCGTTGCATTTTAGCCGTCCCAAATTGACATTACAACATTGACAGCGCCATTTTATGGAATTCAAAGCTTCTTGTAAGGCAGGAGTGTCGTAATTTGAACATTACAACACTGTCGATGACTTATCTCGCTTTAACACGCCGGTCTAAAGCACCAATGTTGTAATGTGGTGATTACAATACAAGAAATATCATTTCTTGTACTATTCGAAACGTCGTTTGGATATTACAAATTTGTAATCTGTTCCCATTTGATTCAACGCTTATTGTAATGACAGGAGTGTCGTAATGTAGTTATTACGACACAAGCAACTGTTTCCTCTGTCCATGGTATAAATAAATGAAGTAGTGTAGTAACGTGGCCATTACAAAACGTACAAATTTGTTTCGTTACATGTTAGCCGTCCCAAATTGACATTACAACATTGACAGCGCCATTTTATGGAATTCAAAGCTTCTTGTAAGGCAGGAGTGTCGTAATTTGAACATTACAACACTGTCGATGACTTATTTGGCTTTAACACGCCGGTCTAAAGCACCAATGTTGTAATGTGGTGATTACAACACAAGAAATATCATTTCTTGTACTATTCGAAACGTCGTTTGGATATTACAAATTTGTAATCTGTTCCCAGTTGATTCAACGCTTATTGTAATGACAGGAGTGTCGTAATGTAGTTATTACGACACAAGCAACTGTTTCCTCTGTCCATGGTATAAATAAATGAAGTAGTGGAGTAATTTGGCCATTACAAAACGTACAAATTTGTTTCGTTGCATTTTAGCCGTCCCAAATTGACATTACAACATTGACAGCGCCATTTTATGGAATTCAAAGCTTCTTGTAAGGCAGGAGTGTCGTAATTTGAACATTACAACACTGTCGATGACTTATCTCGCTTTAACACGCCGGTCTAAAGCACCAATGTTGTAATGTGGTGATTACAATACAAGAAATATCATTTCTTGTACTATTCGAAACGTCGTTTGGATATTACAAATTTGTAATCTGTTCCCATTTGATTCAACGCTTATTGTAATGACAGGAGTGTCGTAATGTAGTTATTACGACACAAGCAACTGTTTCCTCTGTCCATGGTATAAATAAATGAAGTAGTGTAGTAACGTGGCCATTACAAAACGTACAAATTTGTTTCGTTACATGTTAGCCGTCCCAAATTGACATTACAACATTGACAGCGCCATTTTATGGAATTCAAAGCTTCTTGTAAGGCAGGAGTGTCGTAATTTGAACATTACAACACTGTCGATGACTTATTTGGCTTTAACACGCCGGTCTAAAGCACCAATGTTGTAATGTGGTGATTACAACACAAGAAATATCATTTCTTGTACTATTCGAAACGTCGTTTGGATATTACAAATTTGTAATCTGTTCCCAGTTGATTCAACGCTTATTGTAATGACAGGAGTGTCGTAATGTAGTTATTACGACACAAGCAACTGTTTCCTCTGTCCATGGTATAAATAAATGAAGTAGTGGAGTAATTTGGCCATTACAAAACGTACAAATTTGTTTCGTTACATTTTAGCCGTCCCAAATTGACATTACAACATTGACAGTGCCATTTTATTGATCTCAAAGCTTCTTGCAAGGCAGGAGTGTCGTAATTTGAACATTACAACACTGTCGATGACTTATCTCGCTTTAACACGCCGGTCTAAAGCACCAATGTTGTAATGTGGTGATTACAACACACGAAATATCATTTCTTGTACTATTCGAAACGTCGTTTGGATATTACAAATTTGTAATCTGTTCCCATTTGATTCAACGCTTATTGTAATGACAGGAGTGTCGTAATGTAGTTGTAATGTACGACACAAGCAACTGTTTCCTCTGTCCATGGTATAAATAAATGAAGTAGTGTAGTAATTTGGCCATTACAAAACGTACAAATTTTTTTCGTTACATTTTAGCCGTCTCAAATTGACATTACAACATTGACAGCGCCATTTTATGGAATTCAAAGCTTCTTGTAACGCAGGAGTGTCGTAATTTGAACATTACAACACTGTCGATGATTTATTTGGCTTTAACACGCCGGTCTAAAGCACCAATGTTGTAATGTGGTGATTACAACACACGAAATATCATTTCTTGTACTATTCGAAACGTCGTTTGGATATTACAAATTTGTAATCTGTTCCCATTTGATTCAACGCTTATTGTAATGACAGGAGTGTCGTAATGTAGTTATTACGACACAAGCAACTGTTTCCTCTGTCCATGGTATAAATAAATGAAGTAGTGTAGTAATTTGGCCATTACAAAACGTACAAATTTTTTTCGTTACATTTTAGCCGTCTCAAATTGACATTACAACATTGACAGCGCCATTTTATTGAATTCAAAGCTTCTTGTAACGCAGGAGTGTCGTAATTTGAACATTACAACACTGTCGATGACTTATTTGGCTTTAACACGCGGGTCTAAAGCACCAATGTTGTAATGTGGTGATTACAACACACGAAATGTCATTTCTTGTAATAGTCAAAGCGTCGTTTGGATATTACAAATTTGTAATCTGTTCTCTTTTGTTTCAACACTTATTGTAATGAGAGGAGTGTCGTAATGTAGTTATTACGACACAGACCTCTGTCCATAGTATAAATAAATGAAGTAGTGGAATAATTTGGCCATTACGAAACGTAAAATTTTTTTGACAGTGTCATTTTATTAAATTCAAAGCTTCTTTTAAAACAGGAGTGTCGTAATTTTAACATTACAACATTGCCATTGACGTTTTGCCTTAATACGCTGGTTTAAGCACTACTGTAATGGCAGGAATGTTGTAATGCAGCCATTACGATGCTGATATTTCGATTTTTGAATTTCCTACGCACCAGCAATCAGCGTAAGCGTCACGCCACCGCGTCACCTTTCGAATTTGTAATTCTAATTACCCCTTATCTGATTACACCGTCGAGGTTTTTCCCTCAAAAAGTTTTCCCTCTTGCGAAAACCAATCGCGCGCTTTTTCCACATTTTTAAAAGCTTTTCCCCTTCGGGGAAATTAAGGCCGTATCAGATCGACGTCCCATTTCGCGAGTCACACGCGGAAAACGTAATTTCGACGTGATTTTCCCGGAGCGGAAATTTCATTATCGCCCCCCGCGCCTCGGGCGCCCCTACCCTTGCGACGGAGCCCCGTAAACGCGCATTATCGCTTCGAGCGACGAGAGGAGATGGGCTCGAAAATCGAAAAGCGTCCTAAGTCGCCTTAAGGATTTTCTCACGGGAGGAGGCACGCCACAGGTTACGGCGTTACCGATTTTTAAGAGGAAAACCTGTCGTTTCTCCTTAAGCTAAATTACAGTAAATTACCTCTGGAGGAGATCGTGTAAATTTGGATTTTTAAGTAAGCGTTACTTTAACAAAACGTACTTATCCAATTGAGACGTTAAACGAAATTGTTGTCGTTTCGTGGCTAATTAATTCCACGGCTCCTTTAATTAAGACTTAAACACGTTACGTAATGCCTTAGACGGTTCCGCTTCTTTTGCCGCCTGACCTGTAATCGCTTAAACGTAGTGAAATCGCGACCAATCACTTAACGTTACATTTCCATGTGCATTCGTCCATGTACGCTTTCCAATTGACGAGTAAAAGCACACGGCGCAAGTGCGTTCAAGGCAAGGGAGGAGCCGAGGACCGTGCGGCCAATCAGGAAGCGCCGTGGGCGGAGCCTATAAAGTAATTACGTTAGCCACGCCCATTGATAGAAACGGTACGAAAAGGGGGAGGAGTCTACCCATTGGCCCCGCCGTTGGTCGCGCCCTCTACAGGTAGCTCTACGATACTGGAAACCAATGAGAACGTGTGTGAAAGGGGGAGGAGTTTATGGGACGAATCACCGTCTGGCACGCCTTCTGCACCTGACGTCCTATTGGACGAAAGAGGAGGAGCGTAAGTGGGGCATTCACTTGGGCGCTTGCGAAAGGGGAGGGGCCATGATGATACCGTGCCTTCTATATCCTTGAAATTATGCTGGACGCCAATGAGAGAGGGTGTATGAGAAGGGGAGGAGTCCCCCTTCTACGCGTCGAGCCCCTATTGGACGAAACGCGAGGGGCGTTAGCGACACATTTCATCGGGCGCTTACAAAAGGGGAGGGGCCACGATGTCACCACCTAGGAAACGGTCCTATTGGACGAAGGGGTGGAGCCTGACGTACCGCCCCCTTTCGGGGAAGCTTCCCGGAAGAGAACGGCAGGGATTTTTTCCCGTGTCGTGTCGCCCCTCGGGAATCCCAAACTAGGGAATGACACAGCGTCTGCCGCACGAGAAAAATAATCCTGCGACTTAAGCACGGTCCATTAGAACGTCCGGGCTAATGGGTACCGGGAATTATCGGCGAATACCGGCTTAATTATCGTAATTACGTCGTCAGGCGTGATTAATCGTCGGCGTAATGACAAAAATGGGATTTTTTTTAACGCCGATTAACACCCGCGCGTATTCACTCGCTTATCGCCTCTCGTCGAGGTGGGACTCCACGTCCCCATGAGCCCCCCTGACCCATCGAAATCCCAACCATGCCTTAAATTTTTCCTCCACAAACCCCAAATTTCCATCAGATCCTCCTCGAAACCCCCAAAATCTTCCCCCAAATTCTCCCAGTCCAACACCTTCAACCCCCCCCTTCTCCCAAGTTCCCCCAAAACCCCCCAATCCTCTCCCCCTCCCCATTTTTTATAAACTTCCCCCCCCCCCATATTTTCACAAAAAAAGCCACCTTTTTTCAAAAACCTTCTCGTTCCAGGAACCCGACATGGTGGAAGAGGCGCACAAGCATGGAGCGCTGTTTGACGCTATCGACGGCGGTGGCGCTGCTGGTCGGGATCTCCCTGGTCATAGCGCTGGCGTCGGTCCTCTACAGCAGGAATAGACAGATAAGCAGTAAGTGGATAATGGGCATATCACTTGACGCTCACGTAATACATCCTATTATACCACGAGCGTCATTATCCACGACGCTGTAATATACCTTATCGTCGCAGGTGATGGAATCTACGAATATCGACGAAATGGTTAAAGTATTATAACACGGTACTGTGGTATACTTAGAAGTTGTAATGGACGTCATTACTCATGGGCCTAACCTATTATGACTTGATTGAATTTTAAACGCGTGGATCAGATGTTTTATTCATATGAGGGGTTATAATACATGTCATTGCTCAATAACCTCCATTATCCACTGCGATGAAATTGAGAAAGAGCTAAAGCGCGGTTGCCGAGTTTTCTTGATAACCTCGGAAGTAGTAATGGACGTCATTACTCACGAGGCTGTAATAGAATCTATTATGACCTGCGATTAAAATCAAAGCACGTGGATCGGAAGGTTTCTTCTTATGAGAGGTTATAATAGGCGTCATTACTCATGACCCAGTAATAACCTCCATTATCCACTGCGATGGAATTAAGAAAGAGAGAAAGCGCGGTTGCCGAGTTTTCTTGCTAACCTCGGAAGTAGTAATGGACGTCATTACTCACGAGGCTGTAATAGAATCTATTATGACCTGCGATTAAAATCAAAGCACGTGGATCGGAAGGTTTCTTCTTATGAGAGGTTATAATAGGCGTCATTACTCATGACCCAGTAATAACCTCCATTATCCACTGCGATGGAATTAAGAAAGAGAGAAAGCGCGGTTGCCGAGTTTTCTTGATAACCTCGGAAGTAGTAATGGACGTCATTACTCACCGGGCTGTAATAGAATCTATTATGACCTGCGATTAAAATCAAAGCACGTGGATCGGAAGGTTTCTTCTTATGAGACGTTATAATAGGCGTCATTACTCATGACCCAGTAATAACCTCCATTATCCACTGCGATGGAATTAAGAAAGAGAGAAAGCGCGGTTGCCGAGTTTTCTTGCTAATCTCGGAAGTAGTAATGGACGTCATTACTCACGGGGCTGTAATAGAATCTATTATGACCTGCGATTAAAATCAAAGCACGTGGATCGGAAGGTTTCTTCTTATGAGACGTTATAATAGGCGTCATTACTCATGACCCAGTAATAACCTCCATTATCCACTGCGATGGAATTAAGAAAGAGAGAAAGCGCGGTTGCCGAGTTTTCTTGCTAACCTCGGAAGTAGTAATGGACGTCATTACTCACGGGGCTGTAATAGAATCTATTATGACCTGCGATTAAAATCAAAGCACGTGGAACGGAAGGTTTCTTCTTATGAGACGTTATAATAGGCGTCATTACTCATGACCCAGTAATAACCTCCATTATCCACTGCGATGGAATTAAGAAAGAGAGAAAGCGCGGTTGCCGAGTTTTCTTGCTAACCTCGGAAGTAGTAATGGACGTCATTACTCACGGGGCTGTAATAGAATCTATTATGACCTGCGATTAAAATCAAAGCACGTGGAACGGAAGGTTTCTTCTTATGAGACGTTATAATAAACGTCATTACTCATGACCCAGTAATAACCTCCATTATCCACTGTGATGGAATTAAAGAAGGAGGTAAAGCGCAGTTACCGAGTTTTCTTGCTGAATTTTGAAGTTGTAATGGACGTCATTACTCACGGGGCTGTAATATAATGTATTATGACCTACCACTGAATTTGAAACGCGTGGATAGGACGGTTTATTCATATGATATTTTATAATACATATCATTACTCACGAGTCAGTAGTAACCTCGATTATCAACCGCGCTGACGTTAGTAAAAAGGGAAAGCGCGGTTGCCGAGTTTTCTTGTTAGCCTTTGAAGTTGTAATGGACGTCATTACTCACTGGGCTGTAATAGAATCTATTATAAATTGCGATCGAAATTTAAACACGAGGTTTAAAAGATTTTGTCTTGTGAGACGTTATAATGCACGTCATTACCCACGACCTCGATGAGTAACTGCAATTGACTTTAAAAGGAGCGCATGCGCACTAGCGAATCTCCTACACATCTGAAGTGCCCTATTGTGATTCATCGAAGGTGTTACGACTGACGGCGATTATTCACGATCCAGTAATCGAGCGTTAGATTATTAGATTATTATTATTATTATTATTATTAGATTATTCACGACCCACGGCGATAGATCGTCGATTTCCAATCGATAATACGATTAAATCGATAAGCGTTCACCGCAATGTCACGTCTGGCGGAGTCATTGACCAACTTTCTAAGGCGCTCGCGCGATTCGCCGTTAACGAGCGCGAGAGAGACGGGAGATCCGTTCTCGCTCGATTTGAGCCACTTAAGTACTGTTTCGTTAAGTACCGTTTCCCAAGAAACTTTTCCATTGGACGTTTTATGGGTCTTTTCCAGGGGTACTTACCAGAGGAACCCATAGGAAACCCCAAAAACCTGCCACGTTAAGGCATGGGAAAGCCTTAATAGGTCGAGGTCCCCAAGGGAACCCATTAAAACCACCGACTTAACCATTTATGCAATAGGGTGCTTCTAAGGGTTCCTTTTAGGTACTTCCTCGTCCTGACACGTCCTGGGTTCTTCCTGGGACGTTCAGAGAACCTCAGTAAGTCTTTTTTTCTAACGAATTTCTCGATTTGGCATTTTGGGTTCTTCCTGGGAACTAAAAAAGAACCTGTAGAGGTCAAGGTTCCTTCGAGAACCCAATACTTACCCAAACCTAATCTAAACCTAACCTAACCAGGATTTGTACACTTTCCATGCGAAGAGCCTTATGAGACCACCCGAAGGTCCAAGCCAATTAGGCCATAACCACCAGAAAACTGCTACATTAAAGCATGGGAAGGCCTGAATAGGTCGAGGTTCCCAAGGGAACCCATTAAAATCAACAACGTAAACTTTCAGGCGATAGACTCCTTCGATGGGTTCCTTTTAAGTACCTCCTCGTCCTGACACGTCCTGGGTTCTTCCTGGGACGTTCAGAGAACCTCAGTAAGTCTTTTTTTCTAACGACTTTCTCGATTTGGCATTTTGGGTTCTTCCTGGGAACTAAAAAAGAACCTGTAGAGGTCAAGGTTCCTTCGAGAACCCAATACTTACCCAAACCTAATCTAAACCTAACCTAACCAGGATTTGTACACTTTCCATGCGAAGAGCCTTATGAGACCACCCGAAGGTCCAAGCCAATTAGGCCATAACCACCGGAAAACTGCTACATTGAAGCATGGGAAGGCCTTAATAGGTCGAGGTTCCCAAGGGAACCCATTAAAATCAACAACGTAAACTTTCAGGCGATAGACTCCTTCGATGGGTTCCTTTTAAGTACCTCCTCTTCCAGGCATGTCCTGGGTTCTTCCTGGGACGTCCAAAGAACTTCGGTAAGTCGAGGTCGCTCTGAGAACCTATCTGGGTCCTGTATTAAAAAAATAATTTCCTTTTTTCCTAACGACTTTCTCGATTTGGCACGTTCCTTTGGGTTCTTCCTGGGAACTACAAAGAACCTGTAAAGGTCAAGGTTCCTTCGGGAACCCAAACCTAACCTAGCCAGGATTTGTACGCTTCCCATGCGAAGAACCTCATGAGACCATCTGAAGGTCCAAGCCCGTTTTCTCCTTGGGGTCCACATTTGGGTCCTGGTCGTTAGCGCCATTGGTCTTCCCCCGTTCCTTCTACTCCCACTTCGTTTGGATATTTCAACCGACCTACAGATATCTACGAACTTTTAGGTGTAGATCGGTGACGTTTTGGGTCTTCCTCGGTCGGTTCCCTATTTTCCGCGTCCCGCATAAGAGTACAACGTAAACCGTGTTCCCGCCTCGACTGATCCCTCGGGTCTTCCTCCCGCAGGTTCCCAGTTCAGCGCCGAGGCGCTGCACGGCACGTTCATCATAACGGCCCCGGACGAGGGCGAGCAGGAGAAGGTCTGCCTGAGCCCCGGCTGCATCCACACGGCCTCGAAGGTGCTCGAGTACATGGACCCCTCGGTCGACCCGTGCGACGACTTCTACGAGTTCACCTGCGGCAACTTCATCAAGACCACCAACATCCCGGACGACAAGTCCTCGGTGACCTCCTTCAGCCTCATCAGCGACACGCTGCAGGAGCAGCTGCGCACTATGATCGAGGAGCCGATCCAGCCGGGCGAGCCGAAGCCGTTCCAGCTCACCAAGAAGCTGTACAGGTGAGGAACGTTGGTATAGAGCGACGGTTGGGCATACTAAATCGGGGCCTTCGTACGGTTTAGGGCTTGCATGAACAGGACCCTGATAGAGGAGGACGGGCTGAAGACCATCCATGCGATCCTGAAGGAGGTCGGCGGCTGGCCGGTGCTCGAGGGGTTGAATTGGCGAGAGGGGGACTTCGACTGGAGGAAATCGGTGTATCTGTTCAGGAAGATCGGCTACAGCGTCGATTACTTCATCGACTTCTCCGTCGGGGTCGACGTCAAGAACTCCACCAAGAGGATCATAGACGTGAGTACAAGTTTTGGGTAATCAAAGCAAAGCAGTACGACCGTTGGGCATTCCACTTCCATGGGTGATTTGACCAGTTGGCCTCTAAACTTGCTCTGTTCAAGCGTTGGGCATTTCAGTTCCTTCCATGTCCATGTTCATCAACACCAAAGGTGACTTACCCAGTTGGTCTTTAAATTTGTTCTGTTCGGCGGTTGGGCATTCCAATTCCTTCCATGTCCATATCCATGAACACCAAGGGTGATTTGCCCAGTTGGTCCCTAAATTTATTCTGTTCAACGGTTGGGCATTCCAATTCTTTCCATATATCCATGAACACCAAGGGTGATTTGGCCATTTGGTCTCTAAACTTGCTCTGTTCAAGCGTTGGGCATTTCAGTTCCTTCCATGTCCATGTTCATCAACACCAAAGGTGACTTACCCAGTTGGTCTTTAAATTTGTTCTGTTCGGCGGTTGGGCATTCCAATTCCTTCCATGTCCATATCCATGAACACCAAGGGTGATTTGCCCAGTTGGTCCCTAAATTTATTCTGTTCAACGGTTGGGCATTCCAATTCTTTCCATATATCCATGAACACCAAGTGTGATTTGGCCATTTGGTCTCTAAACTTGCTCTGTTCAAGCGTTGGGCATTTCAGTTCCTTCCATGTCCATGTTCATCAACACCAAAGGTGACTTACCCAGTTGGTCTTTAAATTTGTTCTGTTCGGCGGTTGGGCATTCCAATTCCTTCCATGTCCATATCCATGAACACCAAGGGTGATTTGCCCAGTTGGTCCCTAAATTTATTCTGTTCAACGGTTGGGCATTCCAATTCTTTCCATATCAATATCCATGAACACCAAGGGTGATTTGGCCATTTGGTCTCTAAACTTGCTCTGTTCAAGCGTTGGGCATTTCAGTTCCTTCCATGTCCATGTTCATCAACACCAAAGGTGACTTACCCAGTTGGTCTTTAAATTTGTTCTGTTCGGCGGTTGGGCATTCCAATTCCTTCCATGTCCATATCCATGAACACCAAGGGTGATTTGCCCAGTTGGTCCCTAAATTTATTCTGTTCAACGGTTGGGCATTCCAATTCTTTCCATATCAATATCCATGAACACCAAGTGTGATTTGGCCATTTGGTCTCTAAACTTGCTCTGTTCAAGCGTTGGGCATTTCAGTTCCTTCCATGTCCATGTTCATCAACACCAAAGGTGACTTACCCAGTTGGTCTTTAAATTTGTTCTGTTCGGCGGTTGGGCATTCCAATTCCTTCCATGTCCATATCCATGAACACCAAGGGTGATTTGCCCAGTTGGTCCCTAAATTTATTCTGTTCAACGGTTGGGCATTCCAATTCTTTCCATATCAATATCCATGAACACCAAGTGTGATTTGGCCATTTGGTCTCTAAACTTGCTCTGTTCAAGCGTTGGGCATTTCAGTTCCTTCCATGTCCATGTTCATCAACACCAAAGGTGACTTACCCAGTTGGTCTTTAAATTTGTTCTGTTCAGCGGTTGGGCATTCCAATTCCTTCCATGTCCATATCCATGAACACCAAGGGTGATTTGCCCAGTTGGTCCCTAAATTTATTCTGTTCAACGGTTGGGCATTCCAATTCTTTCCATATCAATATCCATGAACACCAAGTGTGATTTGGCCATTTGGTCTCTAAACTTGCTCTGTTCAAGCGTTGGGCATTTCAGTTCCTTCCATGTCCATGTTCATCAACACCAAAGGTGACTTACCCAGTTGGTCTTTAAATTTGTTCTGTTCAGCGGTTGGGCATTCCAATTCCTTCCATGTCCATATCCATGAACACCAAGGGTGATTTGCCCAGTTGGTCCCTAAATTTATTCTGTTCAACGGTTGGGCATTCCAATTCTTTCCATATCAATATCCATGAACACCAAGTGTGATTTGGCCATTTGGTCTCTAAACTTGCTCTGTTCAAGCGTTGGGCATTTCAGTTCCTTCCATGTCCATGTTCATCAACACCAAAGGTGACTTACCCAGTTGGTCTTTAAATTTGTTCTGTTCAGCGGTTGGGCATTCCAATTCCTTCCATGTCCATATCCATGAACACCAAGGGTGATTTGCCCAGTTGGTCCCTAAATTTATTCTGTTCAACGGTTGGGCATTCCAATTCTTTCCATATCAATATCCATGAACACCAAGTGTGATTTGGCCATTTGGTCCCTAAATTTGTTCTGTTCAACGGTTGGGCATTCCAATTCCTCCCATGTCCATCTCCGTAAACACCAAGAGAGTTTTGGCAATTTGTTCTCTAAACCTGTCCGTTGGGCTTTCAGCTGGACCAAGCCTCGTTGGGCCTCAGGCGCGAGTTCCTCACCAAGGGCCTCGAGGACAAGATCGTCAAGGCCTACTACGACTACATGGTCGACATAGCGGTGCTCTTCGGGGCGGACAAGACGCGCGCCGCCAGGGAGCTGAAGGAGTCGCTGGAGTTCGAGATCAAGCTCGCCAACGTAAGTACCCAATCCCCCCCCCTTCCTCCTTGGCTCCGACTGTACGAAACGTCACGCAGATCTCCTTGCCGAGCGAGAAGAGGAGGAACGGCACGGCGCTGTACAACCCGATGACCATAGAGGAGCTGCACGGGAACTTCACGACGATCCCTTGGGCCGAGTACATGAACAACCTGCTCGCCCCCGACACGAGGGTCGGGGAGAAGGAGGTCGTCGTCGTCAGCGTGCCGTCGTACCTCAAGAGCTTCGAGGCGTTGATCAGCGGCACGCCCAAGAGGTAAGCGAGGGTGACATGCCCAATATGCCCAATTGGGCGTATTAACCGCCGCTTGGGTTCCAGGGTACAGGCGAACTACGCCATCTGGAGGGCGGTCGCCGCCTCCGTCTCGTACCTGACGGAGAACCTGCGGAAGAGGCAGCTGGAGTACACGACCATCGTGACCGGGAGGACGGAGAGGGAGGCGAGGTGGAAGGAGTGCATCGATATATCGGCCGGGAGGTAAGCGCTTTTCTAAATGGTCGCTGGGATACCCCCAAGTCTTCCCTAGAAACCCTTGATTAGCCAGCCTAGGGCACTTGGTCTATTCCCTCCGACCGAGAACCAAGAGGTTCTTGTGGAAATCCTCCTGGTGCCCAAATACTTTTGGGCTTCTCTAAAACTCTTTTCTGCGCTTGCCCCGCAGTCTGTCCATCGCTGCCGGCGCGCTGTACGTTAGAAAGTACTTCAACGAAGAAGCCCGACAGAACGCGATCGAGATGGTGGCGGACATAAGGGCCGAGTTCGAGGACATCCTCAAGAAGCTCGACTGGATGGACGAGGAGACGAGGAGGAACGCCCTGGAGAAGGCCAAGTCCATGGCGACGCACATAGCGTACCCGGACGAGCTGTTGGACAACAGCAAGCTGGAGGAGTTCTATTCGGACGTAAGGCAGACCCGATTCGGGCTTTCGGACGCTACAGATCGTCTGTTACAGCTGGAGCTCGACCCGAACCGGTACATGAGGTCCATACTGAACCTGACGCTGTTCGGCACGAGGTTCTCCTTCAGGCGTCTCAGGCAGCCGGTGAACAAGACCGACTGGATCACCCACGGCAGACCGGCGGTGGTCAACGCGTTCTACTCCTCCATCGAGAACAGCATCCGTGAGTATGCGCACCAGGTGCGTCGGGCTCTACTCCTCCGCTCTCCCCTTTCCAGAATTCCCGGCCGGGATCCTGCAGGGGGTCTTCTTCAACGCCGACAGGCCGAGGTACATGAACTACGGCGCGATCGGCTTCGTCATCGGGCACGAGATCACTCACGGCTTCGACGATCAGGGCAGGCAGTTCGACAAGAACGGCAACCTCGTCGACTGGTGGCAGGAGGAGACGAAGAGGGCCTTCGTCGAGAAGGCGCAGTGCATCATCGACCAGTACGGGAACTACACGGTGCCTGAGCTCGGGCTCCACGTAAGTCGATGGCGGCGGGTCTGCTACCGGAGCATGTTGCACTGGACGATTTGCATGAGGATTAACATGGCATCAGGTGGAGGTTCCTCGACGCTGGGACCGTTGGGCATTCGAAACGGGGCTCCCAATATCGTTTACAAGAGTGTATCCTTAGTCCAAGACTGCACAAGAGCTCCATTAAAGTCGTTGAAAATCTTTCTGGGCACCTCGATCTAGAGTCACTCTTGGGCTCTTGGTTTGCCCAATTGGGCTTCAGCAAAACGTGGTCGACTCCAGCCTGTTCTAAAGCAGCAGTGAGATCCTTTTTAGTGCTTATCAGCTCTCAATAAATATGAACTTAGTTACTTAACCTTCGTACCACTGGGTTTTCTGTAGCTCTTCTGTTACTGTTGGGCTTACTCCAATCTTAGGACCCCTGGACCGTCACTATTTAACACTCATCTCTTATTTGAAGAAGTTTTGACCTATACCTCCATCTAGGGTTAGTCTTGGGGTCCTGGTTTTGACCGTTGGGCATTCTAGTGGTCTTGGTTGCTCTAAGACTGCTTTAAAGTCTTTCGAAGGCCTCCCAATTGTTTCCGATTGCCTTTGGCTTTTGTCTCCAGATAATACAGCCCTCTAACTCCTGTTCCTCCTTTGAGCTCTTCTGCTAATATATTCCTTTTGGGCTCTATTAAACTTGCAAATTCAGACTCAGACTCAAAAGTGTCCCGTTCTCCCAACTTTAACTTGTTCAGACGTTTGGGCTTTAAATCCTACATGGATTCGAGCCTTCTTTCGAGATCTCTTTGAAAACGTTCGTTTTTGTCCTTTTTGGGCTTCCTCCAAAGGATTTTCTCACTCACCTTGATTACCTGAATTGTTGGTAGTGACTTTTCTGTGGGGTTCATGTTGCCTTGAACACCCCAAAGGTTGGTGGTGGCATTTTGGTCTATCCATCGGGCTTTCAAAAGTTCTCGGTTGGTTCCAGCCTCCTTAAAAGTAACGTCGGGATCTCTTAAAGAGTCTCCAGTTGTTTCCAATATATATATGGATTTCCCCCAGGTTTTGCAAATTTAGACCATTGGGTTCTCACTGACCGTGGTAGGGTCAGATCTTTGCAGCAGTATTTCGTCCTTTTCGGTACCTTTTAAAAGTGTGCCAGGGACTTTGGGAGCCCTTCAAATTGTAACTGGTTCGGACGTTTTGGCGTATAATTCCATTTGGGCTTCTACCAAGCTTCGATGGGTCCCTTGGACTCACTATGGTATTGTTAACGGGTCCTGTTGAAGGTATAGATGAGAGTTACCAAATGTTTCCTAAATCGTTTGGATTTCTTTCAAACCATACGAACTAGGAGGTAAATTGGACTTTCCAAATGTTTCTTATTGAATTTGGGCTTCATGGTATGGTTTTTGAGATGGTAAAGAGTTTTGGTTCAATAGTTGGGATCACATGGTTCCTTAGTATGTTGGGGTCTAGAGGGCTCCTTCGTTCGAGCTGATTCGTGACGTTGGGCACGTTGGGCTCCCGTCGACCCCGGCCGGTCTCGCGACCGAGGAACCTCCTAGGGCATGCGGTAATACCCGAGAGTAGCACGCGGTGGCACCTCTCCCACGTCCCCTCACCGCCACCTCCTCCACCCCCCTCCTCCTCCCCGTGACGCTAACCGGACTCTTTACAGCTGAACGGCATCAACACCCAAGGGGAGAACATCGCCGACAACGGCGGCATCAAGGAGGCCTACCTCGCCTACAACAAGTGGGTCGGCAGGCACGGCGAGGAGCCGCTCCTGCCGGGCCTCAACTACACCGCGAGGCAGCTGTTCTGGATGTCCTCGGCGAGGATCTGGTGCTCGAAGACCCGAGTCGAGGAGCAGCGCCAGCTCGTCATCACCGACGAGCACGTGCCGGACAAGTACCGGGTCGTCGTGCCGCTGACCAACATGCCCTACTTCGCGGAGGACTTCGCGTGCGCGGCCGGCACCAGGATGAACCCGAGGCGCAAGTGCCAAGTGTGGTAGAGCCGCGAAGGTCCGGCGACGCCGTCGCCCTCCTATGTACAATATTTGTACTTAACGTAGGTTTAGGGTGGACCCTCGGAGCCCCTTGGAGCGTGGCAATCTCGAGACGGGTGTGGTTCCGAAGTGGTCGGAACCACAAAGTGTCCAAGTGCGTTGGGCATCTGGTGACCGCTTTCGGATTTGGGCATTACTGTTGCACCCCAGTACGCCCTGGAAGCACCTTGGGTGATTTAAACGTGCACAAAATAACCACACCGCTCAAGACCAAAAACTTCTATTTGGATCCTACAAAGGATCCTACGTCTGTTTGGTATGTGCCAAAAACGATTGGGCTTCCTAATAATTCCAGAAAGACCAGATGGCGACACCAAGTCAACAGAACTACTAGTCTGTTGCGAAATTTTTATGTTGGGCTCCTTCATAGCGCGAAGCCCAAAGCATTCATGATCCACATTAGTTACTTTCCTAATCACCTGTATACCTAACCATGATACGTTCGGCACGTACCAAACAGATGACCCAAAGTATCCAAATGAATTCACCACGTCACTAAGTGCTTGCACTTGGGTACAACAGTTTGGGCGTCTCGGAGTCCAATTGCTCTGACACCAGATGCGTTGGGCATACACGTGCAACACACCATTGATGGTTTTTCGTACGATAACCGCATCAATTGGGTCTCCAGATACCCAAGCACGTGGTCCAAGTGCTCCGGCCGCCGACGAGATCACCAGGTGCCTCGGGCACGTACCTGGAGCCCGTCACCTTGTACTGTACATAAACTAAGTGAGCGAATGTTCGAGCGAATGCGGTAGATGGCGTGTGGTATTTTTTATTTTACTGTAAGTTCATGTGTACATTAAATTGTCGTCGCCTTCCCGACAGCGGACGTTTCATTTAAGCTAACACGCATGCGCCTGACTAACCTAACCTGTAGAACGTTTTAACAGACCGGTATCGAGGTGAGTTGGCATCGGTTCTGGTCGGTGGTACGGGTACTTACGGGATCTACTCTTGTAGCTGAACGGGATCAACACCCAAGGCGAGAACATCGCGGACAACGGCGGGATCAAGGAGGCGTACCTGGCGTACAACAAATGGGTCGAGAGGAACGGCGTCGAGGCGAAACTCCCGGGACTCAACAAGTAAGCCTCGGGCGCCTCCCCGCCCGCAGGTACTAACCGGCCGGTTTTCGTTTCGCAGGTACACGCCCAACCAGATGTTCTGGGTGTCGGCGGCGAACACCTGGTGCTCGAAGTACCGCCCGGAGTCGCTGAAGCTGCGCATCCTCACCGGGTACCACTCGCCGGGGCAGTTCCGCGTCCAGGGGCCGTTCTCGAACTCGGACCAGTTCGCCGTCGACTTCGGCTGCCCGGTCGGCTCGAGGATGAACCCGCAGAGGAAGTGCCGCGTCTGGTGACGGCGACCACGACGACTGCCGTTTCGTATTATATCAGTTATTTATTCCGATTGGGAGGTCGAGAGGCGCGGGCGGACGCGTATCTACCATTTTGCAGGAGAAAGTTCCGTTATGTTTTCGATAGAATAAACGATGTCTCGCTTAGCCGCTGCGTTTCGTTTGAGCCCAAGCGGGCCCTTCCCCGGGCCCGGTACCCAAAATACACCAATTGATCATACCCTGGAGCCATAGGGCTTCACGGGTACCAACAGCAGTAGCTGGCCGATAGGCCTGGTCTGATCGTAGTGCCTGGAAGTTTTCCAGCACCTGAAGCCCAAGCCCGCTGTTAGGCCTATTCTTGGTTCCAGGGCCACAAAGGTGGTAACCTGGGACTTGCAGCCTTCAGAAAAGCCCGTTTGTATTAGACCCTCATGGTCTGAACCACCTGGTAGACTCGGAGGAAAAATCTGAATACCCAATGGTAACCTAGAGGAGCGACCCACGAAAGATCAATTAACCTTCGTCAACCTGTGACTGGTGAAATGATCAAGCCCACTGTTAGGCCTATTCTTGGTTCCAGGGCCACAAAGGTGGTAACCTGGGACTTGCAGCCTCCAGAAAAGCCCGTTTGTATTAGACCCTCAGGGTCTGAACCACCTGGCAGACTCGGAGGAAAAATCTGAATACCCAATGGTAACCTAGAGGAGCGACCCACGAAAGATCAATTAACCTTCATCAACCTGTGACTGGTGAAATGATCAAGCCCACTGTTAGGCCTATTCTTGGTTCCAGGGCCACAAAGGTGGTAACCTGGGACTTGCAACCTTCAGAAAAGCCCGTTTGGATTAGACCCTCAGGGTCTGAACCACCTGGCAGACTCGGAGGAAAAATCTGAATGCCCAATGGTAACTGTAGAGGAGCGACCCACGAAAGATCAATTAACCTTCGTCAACCTGTGACTGGTGAAATGGTCTTGGGCCTTCAAGTGGTTGGCACCTTGGGGGAGCTGGGGCTTCACCAGGTACATTCGGACCACTCTGTTAGGGCTCCCAGGCGTTGATCGTTTTATTACAAGGAAACCTAGAGATTTTGGGACTTCGTGAGATGGACTTGTTGTACCTGGTGAATTTTTCAGTGGTCCTGGATGCTTGGTGGAGCTTCAAGACCGGACTGAATTGAAATTACTGAGTTTATTGGGGCCCTCGTAGGATTTGTACGGGGCATTATTCGGACAAATTTAGAATCCGTTGGGCTCCACCAAGTGCACCTGGGGTACCTGGAGATTTGAATCTCCAGGGGGAACCTGGAGAATTAATGCCAAATTTAACAGTACAGGACCGTCCATCGCTCGAAGGAGATTCGGAGGACCTGGTGGACCTCCAGCGAAAATTTCCGTTTCGATCACCGCGACTTTATTGAATAAATACCACCTACGGCACGCCCGTCAGGTCCGGTTCTTCGCGTAGGCCTCCTCGGCGATTTCCATGAGGTGCCTCGCCGTCGCCCTCCCCGTCTGCGCGACCAGCGAGTAGAAGATGCCCGACTCGTCGGCGAGGAGCTCGTGCGGCGGCCCGAACTGCGCTGCCTCGCCGGCGTCCATCACGAGCACCTTGTCCGAGTCCATGATCGTGTGCAGCCTGTGGGCGATCGTCAGCACGGTGCAGTCGGCGAACTTGACCCGTATCGTCTGCTGGATGAGCGCGTCGGTGCGCGGGTCGACGTTCGCCGTCGCCTCGTCGAGCACGAGGATCCTGTTGTCGCGCACGATCGCCCTGGCGAGGCACACCAACTGCCGCTGGCCGACGCTGAAGTTCGAGCCGCCCTCGGCCATCTTCGTGTCGAGGCCGGCCGGGAGGTCCTCGACGGCGGGCTTCAGCTCCACCTCCTCCAGCGCGCTCCACAGCACCTGCGGACCGAGCCCGGGTATTCATCGAGCTATCGACTAAGCCGGGTCGTTTCGTCCCGGGCCCGAAAAATCGGTAAACTCACCTCGTCTCCGTAATCGTCGAAGGGGTCCAGGTTCTTCCGCAGCGTGCTCGAGAACAGCACCGGCTCCTGGGGTATTATCGATATCCTCGACCGCAGCCGCCTCCTGGGCACGCTCCTCGTGTCGACGCCGTCGACGTAGATGCTCCCCTGGACCTCGGCCAGCCTGAAGAGCGCCTGGATCAGCGACGACTTCCCGGCGCCCGTCCTCCCGACTATCCCGACCTTCTCCCTCGGCATGACGACGAAGTTGAGGTCGCGCAGCACGGGCTCGTCCTCGGGCGCGTAGCGCAGGCTCGTCCCCCTGAACTCGATCTTCCCCTCGCTCGGCCAGTCCCTCGGCGGCTCCTTCACGTCGCCGTCCTCCTCGGGCCGCAGGTCGGCGTACTCCTGGACGCGCTCGACGGAGGTCATCTGGTTCTCGAGCTCGCTCCACTGGCGCATGCCCCACTGGAACATGCCGGTCAGCGCCATCGCCTGCGTCAGGCCGAGACCCACGTTGCCGCCCATCGACTCTGGAACACGATAGATGAGAAAATTCCTCCGGGAGGTTCGACCACGGGGAGGGCCACCAAGTGCCGAAAGCACATCCAACGAACAAGTAAAGTAGGGAATTATTATATGCCAAATTTCAAAATGGATATTTCCACGCGCAGGTTTCCCTATGAAGAAGATCTCCAGGTATCGAGATACGTACTGACTAGAACCTAGGAAGTTTGGCTGAAACGGTGATCACTAGGTGACTAAACTATAAGAAATTTGCCTACGGAGAAGGTACCTGTGAAATTCACCTTCGGAGGGGAGCTCCAGGTGTCCAAGCATAGTCAAAAAAAAAAAATGGGAAATAATTTTCCTCGAGGAAGTTCTCTAGGTGTCAAACATAGAACGACTCGTCAAGGACTTAACTGCGAAGCAGCTTCCTTCCCTTACGAGCGGTGATATGGGAATGGAAGAAACTTCCTCCAGGAGTTTTGTCTATGGAGAGGGGCTCCAGGTGTCCGAAGGAATCTGTCCTCTCTCTTGTCGCCATCTACGGGGTAATATCGAAACGTGACCTTACCGCTGTTGACGAACAACAGGAACACGACCACCAGCGCGACGTACACCACGCAGATGAAGTCCAGCCAGAACCCGAAGGTCCTGTTGGCGCCGAGGAACAGGAAGAAGGCGGCGCTGTGCAGGTTCTGGTAGCGATCGAACTCGAACTTGAGGATCTCCTGCGCCCTGAACGCCCTGATGGTCGTGAGGCCCTGCAGGGTGGCTGAGAGGTGGGTGTAGATCGGGCTACGAGCTGGAAGGGTGGCGCAAGTGAGGTGGTTCCTATTGGATCTGTAGGGTACGGTTGGGCTTACTGATCGATTCTACTCGTTTCACGTTGCGACTCGTCGCCAGGAACACGACCCTCATGCAGTAGAAGAGCGCCAGGATGCCGACGGTCGGTATGAGGATGAAGGGCGACAGGGAGCCGATCACCAAGGTGATGGCCAACGCTGTGAGGCCAATCTGTGGAAGACCTCGAGGTTTAAGTACAAGGGAACCCGGCTCGATAGTTCTTGATCGTCACCTGTACGGTATCCAGGAGCGTCATCGGCAGCGTCTCGTCCACCGCGCCGATGTCCCTGGAGAACCTGTTCAGGATCCTGCCGGACGGGTTCAGGTGGAAGAACCTCATGGGGCTGTAGACGATGTTGTCGAACATCCTGTTGTGGAGCCTCGTCGCCGCCGTGATGCACCAAGAGTACAGCGATATCGACCTGGAGAAGATCGTGCAGACGGCCACGACGAACAGCACGCTGTAGTAGACGTTCGTGTAGCTGGAGTAGAAGATCGGGTCCCAGGCGGTCGTGACCGTCGCGTTGGGCTCCTCCAGCCTGGTGAGGTTCGGCGCCGGCGGCGAGGTCGACGCCCAATAGGCGCGCTCTTGGATCAGGTGCTTTTGCTCGGTGTTGACCCTGGAAACGACGTTTAGGTTAGGTCAGTTTAGGTTTGGTTGGGTTGGGTTTAGGGTAGGTTAGGTTAGGTTAGGTTAGGCTAGGTTAGGGTAGGTTGGGTTGGGTTAGGTCAGAATGGTTAGGTCAGGTTGGGTTGGGTTAGGGTAGGTTAGGTTAGGCTAGGTTGGGTTAGGTTAGATTAGGTTTGGTTAGGTCAGAATGGGTTAGGTTAGGTTGGGTCAGGTTGGGTTGGGTTGGGTCAGGTTGGGTTGGTTGGGTTAGCGTAGATTAGGGTAGGTCAGGTCAGGTCAGGTCAAGTTAAGTTAGGTTGGGATGGGTTGGATTAGGTTAGGTTAGGTTAGGTTGAGTTGGATTGGATTGGGTTAGGCCAGGTCAATTACGATTGCAATTTGGAAAATTTTCGCGCAGCACCGGTGACGTTTCTCTAAGGATTCCAAAAAATAGCTAGATGCATCAAAGGGTACCGATGAATAGTCTAAGGATTTGGAGGTTAAAAGGAACAAGATTTCCCCCAAAGAAAGTCCAACGTTAAAACAAGTCCTGTGGAGTCATTACCTCCAAATCTTTGGCTCTAAAAGTGAAAAGATTTTTTGAGGTTAGAAGAACCAACAACAACTCAAAAGCCTCTGGGGACAGCTTGAAAAGCTTTCGGAGCTTTCGAATTTGGATGTCAAAATATCCTAGAAATAAGTTGGATTTTAATCTCCAAATGCCCAAGGGAGCCCAGAGGAAACTTGATAGTCATAGGACATCATAGACTTCATGTCCCATAAGACACTTCATGACAATCGTATGAGCCACAGGATATATTTCTTAAGAGAACTAAAAACTCCCTTTGGAGGTTAGAGGGAAGAACTTGTCGCTTAGGTATCTCTAAGGACGCTTCAAGAAAATCGTTGGAAGGTACGATATGGCCCGCGAGCACTTAACCTAGAAACCTTTGGAATCAGAAAGTGGAAGGTTCCAAGGATAGATTTTGGTCGAGGGGTGCAAGGATGTGCCTAAGGAACCCTTCGTTTTTAGAAGGCAGCTTTCTTGGTTGTATCGAAAGAATCCTTGGGTTTGGAGATCAAAAGAAAGAGATGATCCAGAAACCTGGTCCTCTGATAGGATATGTCCCAGAACCTAGAGATAACTCGGGTACCATTGAGCAGAGGATAGAGGTAAAGGCGTTTCGATGTCGAAGCTTGCGCACTTACCACAGGGTGACGTAGTACTCCAGCGAGCTGTCGAGCAGCTGCGCGCAGAAGAACAGCAGCGCCAGCACGACGACCTTCGCCCAGTGGCCCCCCGCGAGCACGTAACTCTTGTGCACGTGCCACGAGATCTTCCCCGTGCCCTTCTCCTCCCTGCCCAACGTCTGCACCTCGTCCGCGACCCTCGCCTCCTCCTCGTCCTCCTTCTTCACGCTCATCCTCGACTTCCTCCTGCTCTCCTCCTCCTCCTCCTCGATGCCGGCGAGCAGCCGCGTGAACTCGCTGTCCGATTCGCGCATGTCCTCGTACGAGCCCGACAGCCGCACCCTGCCCTCCTGCAGCAGCACGATCTTCCCGACCCTCTTCAGGTACTGCAGCTGGTGCGTCACGAGCACGACGCACTTGCTCGCCAGGTACCCGCGCACGCACTCCTCGAACAGCTGCCTGCCGACGTGCGCGTCGACCGCCGAGAGCGGATCGTCGAGCAGGTACACGTCTGCGTCCTTGTAGACGGCGCGCGCGAGGTTGATGCGCGCGCGCTGCCCGCCGCTCAGGCTGACGCCGCGCTCGCCGACGAGCGTGCGGTCGCCGTGCGGCAGGAGCGCGAGGTCGCGCTCGAGCGCGCACACGCGCACGACCTCGTTGTACTTGGGCTCGTCGTAGGGCAGCCCGAAGAGCACGTTCTGCCTGACGCTGCCGCCGAACAGCCACGGCTCCTGCGACGCGTACGAGACCGCGCCGACGACGCGGGCGGCGCCCTCTACCGGCGGCAGCTCGCGCAGCAGCACGTGCAGCAGCGTGCTCTTGCCGCTGCCGACCGGGCCGACGACGGCGACCAACTCCCCGGGCCTCACCTGGAACATCGAAACGTACGTTTTCGACCCTCGTCAGAACCCGTTTTTCGTCACCTCCAGGTCCACCTTCTCCAGGTTGTTCTCCGGCCGCGAGCGCAGCCACCTCGCCGACACCCCCTCCAGCGAGATCCCCACGTCGCCCTCGGCGGCGACGTCGCCGTTCGCCGTGTACTTCCCCGCCGAGAAGTCCACCTTCGCCGCGTCCCCCAGCAGCAGCTCCTCGTACAGCAGGAACTGCCTGATGCGCCTGATCGATATGAGCATCTCGGAGAACTGCGTGACCGCCTGCGGGAAGAACATCGTGACGGAGCCGAGCAGGCGGTAGAACGAGCTGATCGTGTACGCGTAGGAGGAGCTCAGCCTGCGGCCGCTCACCGTGTGCGTCAGGATGCAGAGGAAGACCGCGGAGCGGTTCAGGAACATCGAGCAGGACATCATGATCGCGCGGATGTAGGAGGTGTAGCGTATGTACTTGATCTCGCGCCTGGAACAAGGAACAAGGTGACCTGGTGTCATCACGATACGTCCCAAATGGGTTTCGAAGGCACCAAGTGACCAAGCGTCCTTTGGGCATAACGTCCTCAGCGAGCTCTTCCTTAAAGGTAAGCACCCAAGTTTCCTGCCACCATGGATACTCCACGCTATCTTTGGAGACACCAAGTAACCAAGAAAGGACCCAAGTCCCAAGCGAACCTAACCTAGCTCTTACCCAGTTTCCTCCCAAGACACCAGATGGTGTTCCTCCCAAGTCCCAAATGGGGTTCGAAGGCACCAAGTGACCAAGCGTCCTTTGGGCATAACGTCCTCACCCAGCTGTTCCTTAAAGGTAAACACCCAAGTTTCCCGCCACCATGGATACCCCACGCTATCTTTGGAGACACCAGGTAACCAAGAAAGGACCCAAGTCCCAAGCGAACCTAACCTAGCTCTTACCCAGTTTCCTCCCAAGACACCAAATGGTGTTCCTCCCAAGTCCCAAATGGGGTTCGAAGGCACCAAGTGACCAAGCGTCCTTTGGGCATAACGTCCTCACCCAGCTGTTCCTTAAAGGTAAACACCCAAGTTTCCCGCCACCATGGATACCCCACGCTATCTTTGGAGACACCAGGTAACCAAGAAAGGACCCAAGTCCCAAGCGAACCTAACCTAGCTCTTACCCAGTTTCCTCCCAAGACACCAAATGGCGTTCCTCCCAAGTCCCAAATGGGTTTCGAAGGCACCAAGTGACCAAGCGTCCTTTGGGCATAACGTCCTCACCCAGCTGTTCCTTAAAGGTAAACACCCAAGTTTCCCGCCACCATGGATACTCCACGCTATCTTTGGAGACACCAGGTAACCAAGAAAGGACCCAAGTCCCAAGCGAACCTAACCTAGCTCTTACCCAGTTTCCTCCCAAGGCACCAAATGGTGTTCCTCCCAAGTCCCAAATGGGTTTCGAAGGCACCAAGTGACCAAGCGTCCTTTGGGCATAACGTCCTCACCCAGCCCACCTACCCTGTTCCTTAAAGGTAAGCACCCAAGTTTCCTGCCATCATGGATACTCCACGCTATATTTGGAGACACCAAGTAACAAAGAAAGGACCCAAGTCCCAAGCGAACCTAACCTAGCTCTTACCCAGTTTCCTCCCAAGACACCTGGCGACCGATCGGTCCGTGGAACCACTTACCGCGCATATACCGAGTATACTTACAGCCTGACCATCTCGACGAGCTTGGCGAACGGCTTCTCCCACGTGTACATCTTGATCACCTGGATGCCGGAGATGATCTCGTTCATCAGCCTGACCCTCTCGTCGGTCCTGATCGCGGTGCCGAGCCGGAACTGCGAGGTCTTCTTCCCCAGGTACGCTGCGGAGGGAGAGAGACCCAAGAGGACCAATCGAAATCGAGCTAAGCTCCAACTTACACTGGAAAGGTATGGAGACCAGCAGGAAGATGGCGCCGATGAGGCCCGTCCAGCCGACGTTCGCGTAGCACAGGTACATCACGATGAACGTCTCGACCGGCCCGAAGATCAGCTGGTGCATGAAGTGGGTAGCGGAGTCGAAGCGGTTCACGTCGTTGCTGAGCAGGTTGACCATCTGGCCGATCGTCGTCTCGGCGAGGGCGCTCTTGCTCAGCTTCAGCGACTTCCTGTAGATCAGCGAGCAGGACGCGACGCGCATCTCCATGCCGATCTGCATCATCATGAAGTTGAAGTACTGCATGCAGACCACGTTGATGCCGGCCGTGAGGACGATCATGCCGGCGAACAGGTACGTCTGGTCGCGGTTCTCGTCGGCCGCGTTCTCGTCGTAGAAGACGAGCAGCTGGGATATGAGCAGCGGCTGGTACATCCTGGGGACATGCCCGAATCGTCTTGGTGCTGGTTAAGAGAGCCCAATTTGGGGGACCAAATGCTTTGAAGTCACTTGGTAGATCATTTGAGGTGCTTTGCTGCACAACGACTTCCTACGAAACCTAATTGAGCCAATCCTGGGTTCTAATTGGGCTTCGCTTTGAGGTTAGTCGAAAATCAAACAGTGCAATCGTAAGAGAGATGATTTAAAAAGCTTGCTGAAAGAATCCTAGTGGATTGAGGAGCTGACTGTATGAAGTCCTGGATACCCAATTGGGCATTCCTTTGAAGTAACTGAAGCCCAAGGCGTAAAACTATGTGAGTAGCTAATGTGAAGTACTTGCAGATACCTTGCTATCTACCCAATGGTTTTACATGAAACTCAGCAGTTGGTGTAACTTGGGCTATGCCCAGAATCAGATTGGGCTTCCCACTGAAGACCAAATCATCCCAGTCATTGGGAAGGTCACTTCTGATATTTGCCATGACCTCGATAGCTTCCCAGGGATGCCCAGGTTATTGAGGAGCTGATTAGGTAAAGTCCAGAATACCAAATTGGGCTCCACTTTGAAGTAAGTCGAAGTGCAAAGCATAAAAGTTGGAAATTGGTAAGGGTTGCAAATATCTTGATATCCATCCAATGACTTTCAATGACCCTCAGCAGCATGATGTTGCTTGGGCTATGCCCAACATTCCAGCTGGTCTTCCCTTTAAAGTAGATTGAAGACTAAATCGTGCAAGTCATTATGTAGATTACTTCAGAAACTTGAAAGGGTGTTGATATTATGGTATTGAGGAGCTGATTAGGTGAAGTCCAGGACACCCAATTGGGCTCCATTTTGAAGGAATTTAAAGCCCAATGGGTGAAAGTAGCTGGGTACATTATTCCAGGTGCTTGCTAAGACCTTGATAGCCCAACGACCTTCTATGAAATGGGTTATGCCCAGCACACTTACTGAGCTTCAATTTGTCGTAAATTGAAAACCGAAGAAGCCACCCGAGAACCTCTGGCTTTACCTTATCGCCTCGGAGAAGACCGCCACGAGCACCAGCAGGAAGTACTCGACGGCGAAGACCTTCATCAGCGCCCTGACCAGCGACGGGTTCCTCTTCCTCTTGACCTCGTCGTCCCAGGCCGCCTCCAACTTGTCTCCGAGCCTCCCCGATTCCTGCCTCGGCCTGTGCTGGTACATGTCGTCCTCGCCGAGGTCGCTCCTGTAGCCCCTGACGAAGTACGGCAGCAGCCAGCTGTAAACCGGGAAGAAAGCGTGTAACCGAGAGTGAGTCAGCTGTAAACCTGGGAAAGTCCCTGGGCGATCAAGGGTTAAGCAGCACTTTAGGTGGACAGAAATAGATCAGCTGTTAAACAGGAAAGGTAGAAAGGATACTAAGTTTGTGTGCAGGAAAAAGTTGGTCAGTTGTGACCAGGGAAGGTTTTTAAAGGGCAAAAACTTAGTCAGCTGTAAACCTGGGAAATTCCCTGGGCGATCCAGGGTTAAGCAGCACTTTAGGTGGACAGAAATGGATCAGCTGTTAAGCAGGAAACGTAGAAAGGTTACTAAGTTTGTGTGCAGGAGAGAGTTGGTCAGTTGTGACCAGGGAAGGTTTTTAAAGGGCAAAAACTTAGTCAGCTGTAAACCTGGGAAAGTCCTTGAGCGATCAAGGGCGAAGCAGCACTTTAGGTGAACAGAAATGGTTCAGCTGTTAAGCAGGAAACGTAGAAAGGTTACTAAGTTTGTGTGCAGGAGAGAGTTGGTCAGTTGTGACCAGGGAAGGTGTTTAAGGGGCAAAAGGTTAGTCAGTTGTAAACCTGGGAAGGATCTTACGGTGAAAAAAGTGAGTCAGTTGTGAATCAGGAATGGCCTTAAAGTGAAGGTGAATGAGTCAGCTAACTAAAAGTTAGTCAAGGGAGGTTTTAAGTGAAAAACAGTTTCGAAAGATTAGTCAGCTATAAATAAGAGAGAGTTCATGAGTGCCAAAGATTAGTCAGTTGTAAGAGCAAAAAGGTACCTTAATTAGCCTTGATCTTAATTCAAGGTACTTTAATTTAAAGCGTGGCAAGTTGACGCATCTTCTACTTACCAGAAGAACAGCCTGGATATAACATTGGACCTCTCGATGGGATTGGTCTTCTTCTGGACCGCGTCCTCCTTAATCTCATCCATTGTGCCAATGGCGTCGCGACGCTTATTCAATGGGAATAAATCTGGAAATGTCCTGGATTCGTTTCTCACATAATAGCCGCGCTCGAGTATTTGCCGCGCTTATCTCGAGAGTGCTTAGTTAAGTACACTTTACATTAGTGAATCGGCAGAAATCTCCAGGTCGCTGATAAGCGACGATAGGTGTTGATTCTGGGATTACAGTGGCGGCGGCGACAGGGAGCGGATTATCTAGAAGAATATTCTAGAAGAATATAAGAAGAATATAGAAGAAAGAAGATAAAATTGACAGTTATAACTCATAAAGTGTTCGACTCAGCGAGTTGGAAGTTGGTCAGTTAATTAAGTAACTTAAGAAATTTTGATGAATTTTTGAACGTGTAGAAATGTGTCATCACTTCGATCAAACAGTTATAACTTACAAACTCTCTACCTCAGCAAGTTGAAATTTCATAAGTGACTTAAGTACAGTATTGCGAATGTGCTGTATGAGTTTCAGCTGCGTTAACGTTTCAGGGAAAGTTTTATGATTTTTTGACCCGCCATTAGTGTAATTTAGAAAAGTGGTTTTACTACAATCAAACGTTCACAACTTAAAAACTATCTACCTCATCAGCTTGAAAGTTGCTCAGTAACTTAACTTAAGTACTGCAAACATGCCGTAAGAGTTAAACAGCTATAACTTACAAACTCTCTGTCTCAGCAAGTTGAAATTTCATACGTGACTTAAGTACAGTATTACGAATGTGACGTATGAGTTTCAGCTGCGTCAACGTTTCAGGGAAAGTTTTATGATTTTTTGAACCGCCATTAGTGTAATTCAGAAAAGTGGTTTTACTACAATCAAACGTTCACAACTTAAAAACTATCTACCTCATCAGCTTGAAAGTTGCTCAGTAACTTAACTTAAGTACCGCAAACATGCCGTAAGAGTTGCAGCAATATTTAAGCATCACTGAAATTTTGATGAATTTTCAATTCTGCCATTAAACTACACGTTGAAATGTGTCATCACTTCAATCAAACAGTTATAACTTAGAAACTCTCTACCTCAGCAAGTTGAAATTTCATAAATGACTTAAGTACACTATTGCGAATGTGCTGTATGAGTTTCATTTGCGTTAAAGTTTCAGGGAAAGTTTTATGATTTTTTGAACCGCCATTAGTGTAATTTAAAAATGTGGCTTTACTACAACCAAACGTTCACAACTTAAAAACTATCTATCTCATCAGCTTGAAAGCTGCTCAGTAACTTAACTTAAGTACTGCAAACATGCCGTAAGAGTTTCAGCAGTATTTAAGCTTCACTGAAATTTTGATGAATTTTTAATTCTGCCATTAAACTACACGTAGAAATGTGTCATCACTTCAATCAAACAGTTATAACTTACAAACTCTCTACCTCACCAAGTTGAAATTTCATAAGTGACTTAAGTACAGTATTGTGAATGTGCTGTATGAGTTTCAGCTGCGTTAACTTTTCAGGGAATGTTTTATGGTTTCTTGAACTGCCATTATTGTAATTCAGAAAAGTGGCTTTACTGCAATCAAACGTTCACAACTTAAAAACTGTTTACCTCATCAGCCTGAAAGTTGCTCAGTAACTTAACTTAAGTACTGCAAACGTGCCATAAGACTTGCAGCAATATTTAAGCTTTATTGAAATTTTAATAAATTTTTGATTCTGCCATTAAATTACACGTAGAAATGTGTCATCACTTCAATCAAACAGTTATAACTTACAAACTCTCTGTCTCAGCAAGTTGAAATTTCATAAGTAACTTAAGTACAGTATTACGAATGTGCTGTATGAGTTTCAGCTGCGTTAACATTTCAGGGAAAGTTTTATGATTTTTTGAACCGCCATTAGTGTAATTCAGAAAAATGGCTTTACTACAATCAAACGTTCACAATTTAAAAACTGTTTACCTCATCAGCCTGAAAGTTGCTCAGCAAGTTATCTTAAGTATTGCAAACATGCCATAAGAGTTGCAGCAGTATTTAAGCTTTATTGAAATTTTAATAAATTTTTGATTCTGCCATTAAATTACACGTAGAAATGTGTCATCACTTCAATCAAACAGTTATAACTTACAAACTCTCTGTCTCAGCAAGTTGAAATTTCATAAGTGACTTAAGTACAATATTGCGAATGTTCTGTATGAGTTTCAGCTGCGTCAACGTTTCAGGGAAAGTTTTATGATTTTTTGAACCGCCATTAGTGTAATTTAGAAAAGTGGTTTTACTACAATCAAACGTTCACAACTTAAAAACTATCTACCTCATCAGCTTGAAAGTTGCTCAGTAACTTAACTTAAGTACTGCAAACATGCCGTAAGAGTTGCAGCAATATTCAAGCATCACTGAAATTTTGATGAATTTTCAATTCTGCCATTAAACTACACGTAGAAATGTGTCATCACTTCAATCAAACAGCTATAACTTACAAACTCTCTGTCTCAGCAAGTTGAAACTTCACAAGTGACTTAAGTACAGTATTACGAATGTGCTGTATGAGTTTCAGCTGCGTTAACTTTTCAGGAAAAGTTTTATGATTTTTTGAACCGCCATTAGTGTAATTCAGAAAAGTGGCTTTACTACAATCAAACGTTCACAACTTAAAAACTGTTTACCCCATCAGCCTGAAAGTTGCTCACTAACTTAACTTAAGTACTGCAAACATGCCATAAAAGTTGCAGCAATATTTAAGCTTCACTGAAATTTTGATGAATTTTCAATTCTGCCATTAAACTACACGTTGAAATGTGTCATCACTTCAATCAAACAGTTATAACTTAGAAACTCTCTACCTCAGCAAGTTGAAATTTCATAAATGACTTAAGTACACTATTGCGAATGTGCTGTATGAGTTTCATTTGCGTTAAAGTTTCAGGGAAAGTTTTATGATTTTTTGAACCGCCATTAGTGTAATTTAAAAATGTGGCTTTACTACAACCAAACGTTCACAACTTAAAAACTATCTATCTCATCAGCTTGAAAGCTGCTCAGTAACTTAACTTAAGTACTGCAAACATGCCGTAAGAGTTGCAGCAATATTCAAGCATCACTGAAATTTTGATGAATTTTCAATTCTGCCATTAAACTACACGTAGAAATGTGTCATCACTTCAATCAAACAGCTATAACTTACAAACTCTCTGTCTCAGCAAGTTGAAACTTCACAAGTGACTTAAGTACAGTATTACGAATGTGCTGTATGAGTTTCAGCTGCGTTAACTTTTCAGGAAAAGTTTTATGATTTTTTGAACCGCCATTAGTGTAATTCAGAAAAGTGGCTTTACTACAATCAAACGTTCACAATTTAAAAACTGTTTACCTCATCAGCCTGAAAGTTGCTCAGCAAGTTATCTTAAGTATTGCAAACATGCCATAAGAGTTGCAGCAGTATTTAAGCTTCACTGAAATTTTGATGAATTTTCAATTCTGCCATTAAACTACACGTAGAAATGTGTCATCACTTCAATCAAACAGTCATAACTTACAAACTCTGTCTCAGCAAGTTGAAATTTCATAAGTGACTTAAGTATAGTATTGCGAATGTGACGTATGAGTTTCAGCTGCGTTAACGTTTCAGGGAGAGTTTTATGATTTTTTGAACTGTCATTAATGTAATTCAGAAAAGTGGCTTTACTACAATTAAACGTTCATAACTTAAAAACTGTCCACCTCAGCAAGTTGAAAGTCGGTCAGTTACTTAACTTAAGTACTACAAATATGCCCCAAGAGTTGCAGCAATATTGAAGTCTCACTGAACAGTCTTTTTACACAACACCCACGATAATGACAGCCTGTCGAAAACCATAGAACAGATTTTAGGCGAGACGTGACGACATACCTAAACGCACTGTATAAAGCCACTTCACCAAGCTCTACCCTTGATCCTCGATCCACTTACTCCTCTGACCTTCGACGACGATCCGCTCCTGCCTTACCCGAACAAGGGGCACGTCTCGTATGGCACCCTCGAGCAGGTCCTCAGAGGAAAATCCCCCGAGACTTTTCCGCTCTTAACGATCGACAATGTAGGAGATGCGTACACGGACAGACGCAGTGACGTTAAGTCATGGGAATTATCAGTTGCGGTTTAATTATCGCCACTTATCGTCCGGTGATTTATTTTTAAATCCGACGTGCGCGGAATGCGCCCGGTCATCGTCGACTTAAGCGATTCGCATTAATCGCCGCCGTCGATTAACATGTGTGATTGACCCGGGAGCGAGGGGACTCGTCGGAATCCGGGATAAAATGTCCTGGTTTTTCTGGAACGGTCCAGTCTCTGAAGGGTTCCTTGAAGGGTCCCGAGGGGAATACGGGCGCCATCTCGCGTCGCCTGTGAATACTAGAGAGCGTCGAAGAAGGTTCCAGGTATAATGGCTCTTTGTGAGAGGACCCGGGAAGTTTCCAGGAGACTCGGATATACTCCGGAGTGGTCCTAGGGAGATCCAAAGTGTCTCCAGGAAATCCAGGGCGCTCTAATGTAACCGAGGAGTTGTACATGGCTCCCAGGCTTAGAATTCTGGAGTATAGGATATTTTTAAGGGATGCTAAGAGGTACGGAATTATTTAACAAATCCTGGAATTTCTGGATCGCCACCGAGCTAACCACGACGTCCCAAGGGTACCTAAAAATCCTCGTTGAGTTATACATGGCTTCCAGGGCGACTCCAGAGAATCCATGATTTTTTTGGGAAATGCACGATATTCCTGTACTCCTCAGCTTAGAATTCTGAAGCGTAGGATATTTTAAAGGAAGCCAATAGATACAGGATTATTTAAACAATCCTGGAATTTCTGGATCGCCTCTGAGCCAACTAAGACGTCCCAGGAGTACCTAAAAGTCCTCGTGGAGTTGTATATTACTTCCAGGGCGATTCCAGAAGGATCCAGGAGTTTTTTGGGAAATGCACGATAATTCCTGAATTCCTCAGCTTAGAATTCTGGAGCGTAGGATATTTTAAAGGAAGCCAATAGATACAGGATTATTTAAACAATCCTGGAATTTCTGGATCGCCTCTGAGCCAACTAAGACGTCCCAATAGTACCTAAAAGTCCTCGTGGAGTTATATATTACTTCCGGGGCGATTCCAGAAGGATCCAGGATTTTTTTGGGAAATGCACGATATTCCTGAACTCCTCAGCTTAGAATTCTGGAGCGTAGGATATTTTAAAGGAAGGCAATAGATGCAGGATTATTTAAACAATCCTGGAATTTCTGGATCGCCTCTGAGCCAACTAAGACGTCCCAAGAGTACCTAAAAGTCCTCGTGGAGTTGTATATTACTTCCAGGGCGATTCCAGAAGGATCCAGGATTTTTTTGGGAAATGCACGATATTCCTGAACTCCTCAGCTTAGAATTCTGGAGTATAGGATATTTTTAAGGGATGCTAAGTGGTACAGAATTATTTAACAAATCCTGGAATTTCTGGATCGCTATCGAGCAAACCACAACGTCCCAAGAGTACCTAAAAGTCCTCGTTGAGTTATACATGGCTTCCAGGGCGATTCCAGAGAAATCCAGAATTTTGTAAGGGAATTGCACGATATTCCTGAACTCCTCAGATTAGAATTCTGGAGAATAGGATATTTTTAAGGGACGCTAAGTGGTACAGAATTATTTAAACGATCCTGGAGTTTCTGGATCAACTCTGAGCCAACTAAAACGTCCCAAGAGTACCTAAAAGTTCTCGTAAGGTTATATATGGCTTCCAGGGGATTCCAGAAAATTCCGGGATTTTGTTGGGAAATGTACGATATTTCTGAACTCCTCAGCTTAGAATCCTGAAGCGTAGGACACTTTTAAGGGACGCCAAAAGGTACAGGATTATTCAAATAATCCTGGAATTTCTGGATCGCCACTAAGCCAATCACAACGTCGCAAAAGTACCTAAAATTCCTCGTGGAGTTGTGCATATCTTCCAGGGCGATTCCAGAAGGATCCAGGATTTTGTTGGGAAATGCATCACAATTCTGAATACCTCAGCTTAGAATCCTGGAGTATAGGATACTTTTAAGGGACGCCAACAGGAACAGGATTATTTAAAAAAAAATCCTGGAACTTCTCCCGATGCTCCCTGAAGTGGTCCTGGAGAGTCCCAAGATATCACCAGAAGGTCCAGGATCCTTTGATACACTCCCGGAATCTCGGAGACATTTTTAGGGATACGCACGACTCTCCTGGATATCCTGGAATACGATTTTGGTAAAAACGCGAGAATATTCCTCCGGGAATTAGCATTTTCACATACGACTTACATACGAGACATACGTTTACATGCGAGACCTACTGACACAATCGAAAATTAAAATGTTAATCATTCTATTCGTTAGAGTCGTGAACCCTTTTGTCTCGAGGTTATTAAGGCGCCCGGCCGATATTTCGCGAGTTCATTTCTCTCCAGGCATCCAGACGAAGCGGAATCGATCTCCATTGGTCACTTCGTCGTCGAGGGGGAATTTACAACGGCAGATTTTGGGTAAGCGACCGCTTTTCCTTCGGGACGATCCGAGGGAAGCCTTACGAAAGGCTTCCACTTCGATCTCCTCGCCGTTTACTTAAAGTCTAATTCTCCTGCTTTAGCGAATCGTCATTACGATTCCCCATGATGCAGCAATTTAATCATTATTGTATTAAAAAATACCACAAATTTTTTTTATTACCGTTAAACGTACTGTATGTCCTCTTAAATTTTCCTTTCGTGGCCCCGCGCATGCGCAACGAATCATCTTAAAAAAATACGATTTTACTACGAAAACGACCACGCGCATGCTCCTCTTAAATTACCCATGATGCCGTGGTAGGAACGAGGGTCTAGAAATTCCGCCAGAGGTCGTCACCTTCGACGTATTACGCAGCGGGAATTTTCCAGCTCACCCTTAACCCTCATTAACGTCACCACCTATTTACATATAGCGAGTCAACAATGCTTAATTACCTTAAAGCGACTTAAAAAATTAATTAACCGTATTAATTAAGGCCGTTAAGCCTTATCTCGATCGTTAAATCGTAATCCGGCTCGTTAAAGCGCAGTGAGTAAATTCGACTTGATGATTAACGAATTGCGTAATTTACCCTCGTCTTACCTTATACGGGGTGTTCGAATTAATCGTTCGATGTTCGATAAGAAGAGCTATTTATACCGCGTCACGTGTCCTTAAACGGGGTAGTAATCTGATCTACCTCAATATACAGGGTGTCGTTTATATTTTCTTTCATGTCCATACCGACACTGTATCGAATATGGAACGTCTGGAGATGTAAATAAAGTTTCTACAGGGTGGTGAAATTTAATGTGACATTTTTCTAAAGACGGTTGTGAAGTGCCACGTGTAGATACACGGTGTGTCACTTAAGGCGCGTCAAACTTGACTCACTTATAGTCACAAGTTCGTATCATAACCCTATCGAATATCGAAGTGGTGACGTTTCGAATAAATTTTCTACAGGGTGTTGAAATCGTTTTTGACACTTTTTTCCAAAGCTAGCCTGCAGTTACACGTGATTTAGCCTGATCTACCTCAAACCTGACAAGCTTATAGCTGAAGCCTCGTAAAACGACGTTGCCAAGTGTGAAACATCGGGGGCGTCAAGTCAACTTTATACAGGGTGACAAAATTGTGATTGACACTTTTCGTAAGGGAAAGTCAACTTTAACTGCCCGCAGTTATACGTGGTGTGGTCTGATCCAACTCAAATTTGGTATGCGTATAGCTAAGGGCTCGTAATGCAACGTTGTCAAATATAAAACAGCAGACTTAACGAGTAAATTTTCTACAGGGTGTTGAAATCGTTTTTGACACTTTTCCAGAGCTAGTCATGTATAGTTGCCTGCAGTTATACGTGATTTAGCCTGATCTACCTCAAAACTGACAAGCTTATAGCTGGAGGCTCGTTCTACAACGATGCCAAATATGAAACATCCGATCATTGAAGTAAACTTTATACAGGGTGATAATCTTGTGATTGACATTATTTTCCAAAGGTCAGTCAAGGTCACGTTTGACTGTCTGTAGTTAGGTACTTTCGGACACTAGTTAATGTAGATGATATAGATGGCGCTAAACTTGATATACAGGGTGTTGAAAACGATTTCGACACTTTCCCAAAAGCGAGCCTCTCACCTTTGCCCACTTGTAGTTTTACAGGGTGTCTTCGTATATAACTCAACGCCACAAGTTAGACTCGCTCTCCTTATCAGCAACTACAGGGCGTCCATCGAAAACCTCCGACCCCAGACCCCGACGACTTGAAATTGATCCCGAATCGCCGCCTTTTCCAGGATAATGGAGTCGGGCGATGACGTCGTCATATCCGGCATATCGGGACGTTTCCCCGAGAGCGCCAACGTCCAGGAGTTCCTGGACCTCCTCTTCCAGGGCGTCGACATGCTGACGGTCGACGGCAGGCGCTACCCGCCAGGTAAGTACCGACCGACCGCGCCCCCCTTCTTCCACGTTCGTGGGACGTCCGCTGCTCCGCAGGTATCTGGGGGACTCCGGAGAGGTGCGGGAAGATCCCCGAGGTGGACAAGTTCGACGCCGGGTTCTTCGGGATCCACCCGAAGCTCGCCAACTTCATGGACCCCAGGCACAAGATCCTGTTGGAGACGGTGTACGAGAGCATAGTGGACGCCGGATATAACCCGAGGGAGCTCAGGGGGTCCAAGACAGGTAGGGAGACGAGGGAATGTTGGGTCGGGTGCCCAGTTTTGGGGTCTATGGGTGCTTCCCTAGATGGATTTCAGGGAACCCTACGTAATTCTCAAATTTTTCTCGTCCAATATATCAAATATCCAACACCAAAGCCCAATGTGGCGTCAGATCACCTAAATTCAGCTCAGGTGTGTCAACCCTAAGCACCTGGTCGCACCAGGTTGGACTCCCGTTTGGGCATATCGCGCTTATGATCCCATAAGGTCATCACGGATGAAACGCCCAACAAACCTGGTACCAAAGATGTTGTTAGCTATGCTCCTCGTTCATCGTAGAGAGACAAGGGAATATTGGGCCAGATGCCCAGTTTTTGGGTCTATGGATACTTCCCTAGATGGATTTCAGGCGAACTTACGTAATTCTCAAATTTTTCTCGTCCAATATATCAATTATGCAACACCGAAGCCCAATGTGTCATCAGATCACCTAAATCCAGCTCAGGTGTGTCAACCCTAAGCACCTGGTCGCACCAGGTCGGACTCCCGTTTGGGCATATTACTTCTATGATCCCCTACGGTCATCAGAGATGGAATGCCCAACAAACCTAGCACCAAAGTTGTTCCTAGCTCTGCTTCTAGTTCATCTCATCGATCATGCAAGACCGAAACCCAACGGTCGGGTCCCAACCATAGCGACCATAGGGAAAGTCAGAAAAGACCATTACTGCACTGCTCAGGAGTGAAAGCCATATGCTCTTGGTATGATTATCTTATGGAATGTTTAGTCTCCTACGGTCGCTAAGGTCGGAATGCCCGACGAGCGACGAACCTAATCCAGGCCTCGCCCTCTGCCCGCAGGCGTGTACGTGGGCCTCGCCGCGTTCAGCAACCCCGAGGAGCTGAAGAGGCACGAGACGAACGGCTACGCGAACCTCGGCTTCAGCCTCGCGCTCGCCGCGAACCGAGTCTCGTACACGTTCGACCTGCGCGGCCCCAGCTACATACTCGACACCGCGTGCTCGAGCAGCATGTACGCGTTCGCGAACGCGCTGCGCGACATCCGCCTCGGCGAGACCGAGGCCGCCTCGGTGAGCGGCACCCACCTCATCGTGCACCCGCACGAGACGATGGAGTTCAACAAGCTGAACATGCTCGCGCCGGACGGCAGGTGCAAGGTGTTCGCCTCGAACAGGGACGGCTACGCTCGCTCCGAGGCCGTCGTCAGCGTGCTGCTGCAGAGGAGGGCGGGCGCGAGGCGCGTCTACGCGACCGTCCTCGGCGCGAGGCTCAACGCGGACGGCTACAAGCCGCACGGCATCACGCTGCCGAGCGCGGCCGTGCAGACGCGGCTCATGCGCGAGGTGTACTCGTCGATCGGCGTCGACACGGCGGACGTCGCCTACGTCGAGGCCCACGGCACAGGTACGCCCGAGGCTCGAGGACCCCCAGTCCAAACGCCCGATCGCCGGGGCTCGTCGGAACCGGGAGATCCCCGGACCGAACGCCCGATCGCCGTTTGGACGTGGGGCCCCTCGCAACCCAAACCAAGACCGCGACTCAGCTCCTCTCTCCTCCCCCAGGTACCCCGGCGGGTGACATAGAGGAGTGCCAGGGACTCGCAGACGTCTTCTGCGCGAACAGGACGACGCCGCTGCCCATCGGCTCGGTCAAGTCCAACATGGGACACTCGGAGATGGCGTCCGGGCTCTGCTCCATCGTCAAGGTGATCGGCATGATGGAGCGCGGCGTCATACCGCCGAACCTGCACGTCGACCCCCTGGACACGACGCTGCCGGGCATCAGCGACGGCAGGCTGAGGGTAAGTGTCCGAGACCCCAAGAGACGCCTTGGGCTCCTGGAGAACCAATGGTTCCGTTTTGGGCATAAGGTACCAAGTTCCTTCCGACTTCCCCAAAATTGTCCACAGTTACATCAGGTCCGCTTGGAGGCTAGCCTAGTCGATGGTTTGACCATTAAAGGTAGGTACCATTTCCCTGGGTCATCAAGACCCAAACCCAAAGTGTCCGAAGGAACCAGTTTTGAATGATTTGGTTCGGTTTAGGTCATACGAGTAATACCCTAAATTCTCCAATGGTTCGAAGACTAAGGGAAGGTTTCTTGGTCTTGAGACCCCAAGTCGCCAAGGCTTCAAACCCAAACCCTCCATTGATCCAAATTTGAACCCAAACATAGTCAATGAGCAGTTGATGGTAAAGCTTTAGCTCTCTAGTACCGTCCTAAGTCGTCGTTGGTACTTGAGGAAATGGGGCTAAGGAAGTAGAATGCCCAAATCCCCAAAACCTACAACCATAAGCTCCCAAAGGGGTCTCCTCCGAACCGAAAACCCCACGTCCCCAAGTCCCCGACCCACCTGCCTGCGGATCGAAAATGGGCCTCCGAGACCCTAAAATCGCATCGTCTCCCCCAGGTGGTGACGGAGTCCGAGCCGTGGCCGGGCGGCATCGTCGCCGTCAACTCCTTCGGCTTCGGCGGCGCGAACGCGCACCTCGCGCTCGCCTCCCACCCGAAGCGGAAGAGGACGCGCGCGTGCCCGAGGCACCGCCTCGTGCTCGCCTCCGGCAGGACCGAGGAGTCGGTGGGCGTCCTCCTCGACGGGATCCGGGCGCGCCGCGACGACGTCGGGTTCCTGGCGCTCGTCGACGAGGTGCACAAGATGAACGTCGACGGGCACCTGTTCCGAGGCTTCGAGGTCCTCGGCGAGGGCCCCGTCAGGGAGGTGGGGCGCCACGCGGAGCGCAGGCCCGTGTGGTTCGTGTACGCGGGCATGGGCTCGCAGTGGACCGGCATGGGCAGGGACCTGCTGCGCGTCGACGCGTTCAGGGGGACGTTCGAGCGCTGCGCGGCGACGCTGCGCCCGTACGGGCTCGACCTCTTCGAGATCGTCACGACGGACTCGCCGGACGTCTTCGCCGACATCACGAACTGCTTCGCGGCGATCGGCGCCGTCGCCATAGCGCTCACCGACGTGCTGTTCTCGTTGGGCGTGCGGCCCGACGGCATGGTCGGGCATTCCCTCGGGGAAGTCTGTAAGTGTTAATCGTACGAGGTGGAGGGTACGCTTTCGCCGACGCGACTCCCCCAGGTGCTCTCGCGGACCCCAAATGGATTTTCGACGTGTTCTACGATCCCGCCAGGTCACTAGTGTGATTGCACTTATCACTTTAAGAAAATAACGTTAATTTGTCAGTCCCGAGGGTGATCCCCAGGTTGATTTCTGCTTCCTCCAGGTTCTCCAGGTCCTCCAGGTGTTTATGATTGCCAATATTTTTGTATTTGACAGTTCCATGCACATTTTTAGACTCTTGTGTTACACGGTTCCTTCAGACCTCTCTGAGGTATTCCATAACCTAGTGAACTTTCATCTGATGGTTTTCATGGTATTCTCCTGGATTGTCTTGGTTTACTCCTGATGGCATCCTCCACGTTCCACCTGGAGGGCTCTGGGCCCCATCTAGGTTTCTTTAACTCTTTAGTCTAGCTGACATCATTGGTGCCATCTAAAACCTGTAGGTTTCTGCTCATAAGACCCTACATGGTTACACTGGTTGCAAACTTCTTGGAGTTCTTAGCCAAACTTTATCCTTCAAGCCCTTCAATCATGAAGGATCTTATGGAGTCCTTCATGATGATGACTCCTTCCATATTCTCCACGTCTGTGGAAGTCTCCAAGTCTCCCATAGATCCTTCAGGTCCCTTGCACCTGATAGTCTTCAGGTCCTAATATTCTGTTTATTTGTCTTGGACTACCACTGGGACGATCCTTCAGGATTCATTTGGGTCCACTTCAGATCCTCCTGGCCTGACTCCTGACTCCTTTTGTCGTTTTCTCCAGGTCTCTGATGATATTTAAAATACGTTACCAAGCCTTCTCATGTTCATCCCAGGTCCTGCAAGCTGCCTTAGACACTAACCTGGTGGTCGTCCAGGCAGTTCCCTCCAGAACCCATCAGAAACAACAATTATGCTTCTCCATGCTGAAGCTTCCTGCAGGTTCTCCTCGCCCCACTGATCATTTTGGCCTCGTTTACACTACCTTATGGCACCTGGGGCCGTCACCAGGTCTCCCCCAGGTCCCTAAACTGCGAATATGCCGTAGTTTGGGGACTTAGGGCGAAGTTATTAATACGTTTGGCCGGTGTGCAGTTTGCGCCTACGCCGACGGCGCCGTGACCGCCGAGGAGGCCATCCTCCTAGCGTACGCGAGGGCCCACGCCTGCGCCAAGACGAAGATGCCGCCCGGCCGCATGGCGGCCGTCGGCCTCTCGAAGTCCGCCGTCGAGGCGATCCTCCCGGAGGGCGTCTTCGTCGCGTGCGAGAACGGCGCCGAGAGCGTCACCGTCTCGGGGGCGAAGTCCGCGACGGAGGCCTTCGTCGAGGAGCTGCGCTCGAGGGGCGTCTTCGCGAAGGCGGTCGAGAGCGCCGACATCGCGTTCCACACTAGGTACATCATGGAGGCGGGCCGGCACCTGCACGACTTCGTCGCCGGCGTGCTGAAGACCGAGCGGCCGAGGACGGCGCGGTGGGTGTCGAGCTCCGTGCCCGCGGAGAAGGCCGACCTCGGGTGGGCGCAGAGGAACTCGCCGGAGTACCACCGCAACAACTTCTGCAACCCGGTGCTGTTCAGGCAGGCGCTCGCGCAGGTGCCGCGCGACGCCGTCGTCGTCGAGGTCGCGCCGCACGGCCTCCTCCAGGCGATCCTCAAGAGGGAGCTCGGGCCGGACGTCGCCTACGTCAGCGTCGCGAGCCGCGGCGCCGCCGACAACGAGCAGCACCTGCTGACCGCCGTCGGGAGGTAAGTACGGTACGTGGGGGACCGGGCCGAGGCGCCGCCCTGACCGACGTCGATCCCGTAGGATTTACAACGCAGGCGGGCAGCCGCAGGTGCGCGGGATGTACGCGGAGCCGGACGATCTCCCGGTGGGCGCCGGCACGGCGGCGCTCTCGCCGCTCGTCCGCTGGGACCACTCCGCCACCTGGCTGAGCCTGTTGTACCGGCACCAGGACCGCTTCGGCGCCGTCGTCACCGTCGACCTGCGACACCCCAGGTACGCCCACCTCGCCGGCCACGACATCGACGGGAGGGTGCTCATGCCGGCCACCAGCTACCTGGTAATACCACCTAATTTTTTATGTGCGCTTTATCGGCTAGTTCTCAGGTCGAAAACAGTAAACAGGTTGTTACAGAAGACGCATTGTTTATCTACTGCTTCTAAAATTTCCCCCTAGGAGATGGCGTGGAGGACGCTCGCCGAGCTGCTGCTGAGCGACGTCGACCACCTGGGGATCGTCTTCGAGGACGTGAAGTTCCGTAGGGCGACGATGCTGCCGGACGACGGCGCCGTCGAGTTCTGGGTGAACATCATGCGGCCTTCGGGCAGGTTCGAGATCTCCGAGGGCGGCGCCGTCGTCGTCACCGGGAGGATCAGGAGCGCGGCCGACGCCTCCGGGGAGTTCGTCGGCGCGGAGCCGCCGGAGGCGCCGCTCGACCGCCGCCACCTGCTGATGCGCGGCGAGGACGTGTACAAGGAGGCGAGGCTGCGCGGCTACCGCTACGGCGGCGCGTTCGTAGGAGTGACGGAGTGCGACGTGCTCGGGCTGCGAGGGAGGCTCGCGTGGCGCGGCAAGTTCGACGCGTTCATGGACGCGATGATGCACCTGGGGATCGTCGCCGAGACGAGCAGGGAGCTCGTCGTGCCGGTCGCCGCGAGGAAGATCGTCGTCGACCCGGCGATGCACCTGGGGCTCGTCGCCGGCGGCGGCGCGACCGACGGCCTCGACGTCTTCCACAACCGGAACGTGAACGCGATCCGCTCGGGCGGCGTCGAGATCGTCGGCCTCGAGATGACGAGGGTGCCGCAGCGGCACCGCGCCTCCGCCGAGCCCCAGGTCGCGACCTACGGCTTCGTGCGTTACGAGGGCGCCGAGCTGGGAGGCGATCGCCCGCTGAGGGCGGCCGCGCAGGTCGTCCTCCAGAACGTCCCGGGGCAGGTCAAGAGGATCCGGCTCCACGGAGCCGGCGAGCTCCGCGCGAAGCTCGAGGGGATGCTCCGGTCGGAGCCCATGGTCGAGGTGGAGGAGGCGACGGCGGCGGGGGAGTGCGACGTGGCGGTGCTCGAGGGGCCCGCGCCGCCCGACGACCTCCCCGAGGGCGCGTTCGTGTTGTGCGTCGGCGCCGAGCCCCAGGCGACGGGACGGCTGCGGGTCGTCTTCGGGTCCGGCGAGGTGCGCCTGCTGAGGTCCCTCGGCGACGGCGACGGCTCGCGTCACCACGTCGTGCGCGTCAACTCGACAGACTTCGACTGGCTGGAGAAGGTGAAGATCTACGCCGGCTCGGAGGGCAGGAGGACGGTGTACCTTTACAGCCAGGACGACGAGGTGAACGGGTTGCTCGGGCTCGTCAAGTGTCTGCGCCTGGAACACGCCGACGTCGACTTCAGGGCGGTCGTCGTGAAGGGCGCGCCTTGGGTCTTCTCCTTGGAGGAGGGGTCCTGCCGGGAGCAGCTGGGGAAGGGTCTCGCGTACAACGTCTTCAAGGAGGGCGCCTGGGGGACGTACGTGCACCTACCCATCGAGGAGGTCGAGCGGAAGGAGTCCACTTGGGCCACGGCCACCGTCACCACCGTCGGGGACCTGTCGACGTTGAGCTGGAAGGAGGCGCCCCGAAGGTAATTCCATATGGAACCAGATTGCTCCCGTATAACTCTTCGAATTTCCAGGCCGGACGATCCCCACCTGGTGCACGTCCACTACTCGGCGTTGAACTTCAAGGACGTGATGGTGGCGACGGGTCGCATCAGCTTCGCGACGAACCCGAAGGACCCGACCGCCCCGGAGGTCCCGATCGGTCTCGAGTTCTCCGGGGTGTCGCCCACGGGGAAGAGGATCATGGGTTTGCTGGGCTACGGCGCCGTCGCGCTCGAGGTGACGTCCGACCCGGAGTTCTCGTGGGAAGTGCCGAGCGCCTGGAGCCTGGAGGACGCGGCGACGGTCCCCTGCGTCTACGCCACGGTAAATCCCGGACCCCACGGTCGATACGACTTGTAACCCGGTTGCTTTTTCCAGTGTTACTACGCGCTCTTCCTGCGAGGGCGCATCGGTCGCGGCGACTCCATCTTGATCCACGCGGGCACCGGAGGCATCGGCATGGCCGCCATCACCATAGCCCTGGCCGTCGGGTGCGATGTCTACACGACCGTCGGGTCCAAGGAGAAGAAGGAGTACCTGATGGAGATGTTCCCGTCGATTCCTCCGGAAAACATCGGTAAGGTACCGGCCGCCACCACGTGCGATCCCTGACGGCCCCGAGTCCCCTTGCAGGTAACTCCAGGAGCGCCTCCTTCGAGCTGACCGTCCTGGAGCGCACCGGCGGGCGAGGCGTCGACTACGTCCTCAACTCCCTCTCGGAGGAGCTCTTCCAGGCTTCGCTGCGCTGCGTCGCCAGGAGGGGCACCTTCCTCGAGATCGGCAAGTTCGACATGATGAACTCCACGCCGATCGACTCGAAGGTCTTCATGAAGAACTGCTCGTTCCACGGGGTGCTCCTGGACGACTTCTTCGGCGAGGTAACCGACGTGAAGTCCAAGATACGCGACCTCCTCGACGAAGGTACCCAAACAATGAATCACCTGGTGTCGTCGGGGATTATCGAGTCTTTTCAGGTATCAAGTCGGGGGTGGTGCGCCCGCTCCCGAGGACGGTGTTCCAGGCGGAACGCCTCGAGGACGCTTTCAGGTACCTCTCCTCCGGCAAGCACAAGGGAAAGGTCCTGATTCGGCTCAGATCGCAGGAGGAGGCGATCCCCAGGTCGCTGCCGGCGGCGCCGACGTTGCACTTCGACCCGGGGAAGTCGTACGTCGTCGTCGGCGGCCTCGGCGGCTTCGGCCTCGAGCTCGCCGACTGGATGATCAGGCGCGGCGCCACCAGGATACTGCTGAACTCGCGGAGGGACCCGTCGACGGGCTACCAGTCGTACTGCCTGCGGAAGTGGTCGCAGCACCCGGACGTCGTCGTCGAGGTGAGCACCGACGACACGACGCACCTCGTCGGCGCCGAGGCGGCCGTGCGGCGCGCGATCGACCTGGGGGGCCCGGTCGGAGGTAAGGCTCGGGCGGGGCGTCGGACGCGCGATCGATCCTCTCGTAGGCATTTTCAGCTTGGGCATGGTGCTGAGGGACGAGCTCGTCGTGCGCCAGGACAGGGCCTCCTTCGAGAAGGTGTTCGGCCCGAAGATCGTCTCGGCGCGGAACCTCGACGCCGTCTCGAGGGGCTCGTGCCCGCACCTCGAGCACTTCGTCGCGTTCTCGTCGATGGCGAGCGGTCGCGGCAACCGCGGCCAGGGCAACTACGCCATGGCGAACTCGGCCATGGAGCGGCTGTGCGAGAAGCGGAGGCGCGAGGGCCTCCCGGCGCTGGCCGTGCAGTGGGGGCCCGTCGGGGACGTCGGCGTCATGACGCGCAACGTCGCCAACCCCCTGGTAAAGTAGCGACGACGCCGCGACCGCGTCAGGTTTTGACCGAGCTTCGTTCCGCAGATCCAGAACTACCTGAAGCTGCAGCCCGTGCGCTCGTGCCTGGAGTGCCTGGAGCGCTTCATGCTGCGCGGGGACCCGGTGGTGTCGTCGCTCGTCCTCGCCGACGTCGACGCGCCGTCTCCACCGGGCTCCTCGAGGACGCCGGCGGCGGCCGTCGCCCACATCCTCGGCATCAAGGATTACGGTAACCGCGACGCCTTCGCCGTAGCTCGCACTGACCCCCCCACGTCTTTCAGGCTCCGTCGACGGGTCCACCACGCTGGCGCAGCTCGGCCTCGACTCGCTGATGCTCTCCGAGATCAAGCAGACCCTGTACCGGAACCACCACGTCGACCTGGGGCCCGACGAGATCCGCGAGTTGACGTTCTCGAAGCTGACCGCCATGGGGGCGGGGAGCGACGCCGGCGCCGGCGCGACTTCGCCGAGTCCTAGAGGCATGAATTACATCGCGCAGGCCGAGGCGGTCGTGCGGCTGCGCAGCGCCGAGGACGGGGAGCCGGTGCTCTTCCTCGTGCACTCCATCGAGGGCACCGTCGAGGCTTTGGAGCCGCTCGCCGCGAGGCTCCGAGCGACCGTCTACGGGGTCCAGTGCAGCGCGGGTTGCCGCTTCGAGACGATGGAAGAGCTCGCCGCCGCCTACCTGGGGGAGATCAAGAGGGTGCGACCGGCGGGTCCGTACCTCCTCGTCGGGTACTCCTTCGGCGCCGCCGTCGCCTTCGAGATGGCGCTGCGGCTCGAGCGCGCCGGAGACGAGGCGCGCCTGCTGCTGCTCGAGGGTTCGCCCGCCTACGTGCGGACGGGGCTGCGCGCGATGCGACAGGAGGGCGACGAGGGCTGCGTCGACGCCGTCTTCAGGGCGATCGCGGCGAGCTTCGACGAGGTGACGCCGGAGGACGTCGCCGCGGCGCTCTCGACGACCGGCGACGCCGGCGAGAGGATCGCCGCGTTCAGCGCGTCGGTCTCGGAGAAGACGCGCGTCGACGACGTCGCCGCGGTGAGGACGTCCATCGAGCAGTTCCTGAGGCGGTGGGAGTGCGGGCTGAGCTACGAGCCGGCGGCGAGGTTCGGCGGCGAGGCGCTGCTCGTGAGGATAAAAGAGGACGCGGTCGACGTCGCCGAGGACTACGACCTGCAGAAGGTGAGCGGGTCCGTTGCTGAGAAGACGTTCTAACTTGTCGCGTTTCTAGGTGTGCGAGGGGCCGGTCCAGGTGCTCAAGCTGGACGGCGACCACAGGACGATCCTCGGGGGGGAGCTCGTGCAGGAAGTCGCGGAGATCGTCAACCGGAGGTTTTTGGGGAAATAAACGTTAATGGCTATGAGGTCGTTTGATTTTTTTTTTTTGTAAACTTCGGAAGCACCAGGTCTCCTCCGGGTCTCTCACGGACCCCGAGGAAACAAAAATCAACGAGGCGGTTCAGCAATGGGACTCGTTTCGATATAAGTAAAAAATTTGATTACACCGGTGCGTAATCTTGGGGAACCAGGTGCTCCACCAGGTCCCTGAAGCACCTGGTGATGGCATCCAACGCGTGGGAAGTAAGTAAGAATGGACTATTCGCTACATGAAAGGAACTCGTGGTTTTATTGGATTCTCAGGTGTACCAGGTCTTTTCCTTGGAGGTCCAGCTGTACCAGGTGCTCCACCAGTTCCCTTAGACACCTGGTGACGACATCCAACACGTGGGATGCAAGTAAGAATGACCTATTTAGCTACAATAAAGAAGGTCGTTGTTTTGATTGAACTCTCAAGTGTACCAGGTATTTTCCTTTAAAGTGCAGCTGTACCAGGTGTTCCACCAGGTCCCTAAAGTACCTGGTAACGGCATCCAAGACGTGAGAAGTGAGCAAGAATGAACTATTCGCTACGATAAAGGGACTCGTGGATTTGATTAAACTCTCAAGTGCACCAGGTCTTTTGCTTGGAGGTCCAGCTGTACCAGGTGCTCCATAAGGTCCCTAAAGTACCTGGTAACGACATCTAAGACCTGAGATGCAAGTAAGAATGAACTATTCGCTGCAATAAAAAAGCTCGTTGTTTTGATTGAATTCTCAAAGTGCACCAGGTCTTTTCGTTGAAGGTGCAGTTGTACCAGGTGCTCCACCAGGCCCCAAAGAGGTACCTGGTGATGACTTCCAATACGTGGGAAGTCGATAAGAGCGGACTATTCGCTATAATAAAAGAACTTGTGGTTTTGATTGTATTCTCAGGTGCACCAGGTCTTTTCCTCGTAAGTCCAGCTGTACCAGGTGGTCCACCAGGTCCCTAAAGTACCTGGTAACGGCATCCAAGACGTGAGAAGTGAGTAAGAATGAACTATTCGCTACGATAAAGTAACTCGTGGTTTTAATTGGACTCCCAAGTGCACCAGGTCTTTTCGTTGAAGGTGTAGCTGTACCAGGTGCTCCACCAGGTCCATGGGGTACCTAGTGATATCTTAAAATAGACAGAAGATAGAAATAGGAATTTAAGAGTTCCTGATTGTTTAAATGTATTGTTCACCTTAGTAACCCTCGTAATTAGAGAGATCTCAATTAGAAATTTTTAATAGCTAGGCGAGGTAAGGGGGTGTCTATTGAAATGTTTAAGACTGACTTCGTATATTTCGTGGAAACTAATGGCATAACAAATTAAAGCAATTAACGAAAAGTGAAAAATTATTCTCAGTGAACACCTGGTGCGCCTCTATCAGCACGCGGAGCAGTACCTGAGCAGCGCCCTGGACCTCGGCACCGACGAGCTCTCCACCGGGTAGCACCGGACGAGCGCGTCGCCGTTGTGCCCGGGCGGGCACGTGCACACCGCCAGGTGCCTCCTCGGCGAGCATTCCGCGCCGGCGCCGCACTGGCCGACGCACGGGTTCCGGCACCTGGAAACGAAAACGTCACGTCACGTCACCGCGACGTCTGGCGTCACCCCGAAACCAACCCTCCTCCGCATGGACTCGAGCCTCGCGCATATCCAGCGCCACTACAAGAAGCTCCTCGCGCTCGCCTCGACGGCGGCCGCGTTCTACCTGCTGCGCAGGTACCTGCGCGGCGGCGGCGTCGGCCCGCCCGCCTGCAGGAGGCGCGCGCCCATGAAGGAGTTCCCGACCGTGCGCGACATCCAGGACTTCATCGAGGAGATACCGCTCGATCCGCTCAAGATGAACGGGACGATCACGCTGCGGGACATCCTGGGGGAGCTGTCGGAGCTCAGCGAGGACGAGGAGTGGAAGGAGCTGATCGGCAGCGTGCACGACCTGTACGAGGACGCGCCGATGGCGATCCGGGACGTCTGCGGACCTTCGGACGGTCATCGTGCGGATGATCCCGCCGTGGGGACCCCCGAAGCCTCGGATCGCGATAGATTAACGCAGCGCTGAACCCGTATTTCGAACTAAATGTGCTGTACCAAATAAATAACCTACAGAGGAACGTTGGGCTATCCTTCGTACCCAACGGTCGATCCATACAACTGCAGCGATCTTAGTTGGTTAGTGGGAAACCGTCTGGACTAACCTCCTACAGATAATCGGGTCCTCCTCGCCGAATCGATCCCCCCGATACCTTCTCGACCACCTACAGTACCCTACAGCCATTCGGTGTTTCCTCTTCGACCGACCGAGACCCATTTGGAGGTCCCCGGAGCCTCGCGCGGACGACCTAGAGCTACAAACCCTACAGCGCTTACCTGTAATCGACGCAGGCCTGGCTGTCGGCGCAGTGGCCGTCGTCCGAGCACTCCCCCTTGACGCAGTTGACGAGAGGATCTCCGGTATACCCGACCGGGCACGTGCAGACCGGCCTCTCCTGGCCCGTCCTGTCGAAGCCGGGCTCGCAGCGGGCGTTGGCGCCGCAGCGGTTCGGCTCGCAGAGGTCCCCTGTAGGAGGAAGATCGGAGGTAAACCGGCCGCAGGTCTAGGCTATCTCCGGCACTCACTCGGTTCGAACGGCCTGCACCTGACGAACGGGTCGCCGGTCATGTCCTTGGGGCACGAGCAGACCGGCGTCAGGCCGCGCAGCTCGCAGTCCGCGCCGACGCCGCAGGCCCCCTCGCAGGGGCTCTTGCAGATCCCGTAGTAGCACGCCGGCCTCCCCGAGGGGCAGTCCTTGTCGCCGTAGCACTCCGGCTGGCAGGAGGAGTAGGGGTTCCCGAAGTAGTTCTGTAAGAGGAACTCGTCGCTGTAGGGTTCAGGTAGCCGCAGCAGCTCACCTTGGGGCACTTGCAGACCGCCCTGTGGTTCGAGACGGTCTCGCAGTCCGCGTTCACGCCGCACTGGCTCAGGCACGGATTCTGGCACTTGAACTCCAGGCAGGCCAGCGTCGGGCCGCACTCCGCGTCGCTCTCGCACTCGTGCCTGCAGCCCGTGGCCGGGGAGCCGTGGTACCCGGGCAGGCACGTGCAGGTCGGCACGCCGTTGCGTACCTCGCAGTTGGTGTTCGGGCCGCAGGGGGTCGGGTGGCACAGCTCCTCTGGAAAGGAGAACGATCAGCGGAAGTGCTGGAGCGCTTGGGCTATTGGGCTTCCGTGGAATGAACCCAGTGCACTCATTTAGTTCTTGGTATCAACGTCGACCACGGCTCCAGGTCCAGAACCCCCAGCACCTACAGCTATCTTGGGGGTGTCCCCCGGTCGATCCCCCCTTACCTGGGTCGAACCTCCTGCAGGCCGTGAAGGGCTCGCCGGTGTAGCCGGCCGGGCACGAGCACACCGGCACGTGGTTCCTCGTCTCGCAGTTCGCGTTGGTCCCGCAGGCGCCCGCGCACGGGTCGACGCACCTCTCGCCGACGCACGTCAGGTGCCCCCCGCACTCCGAGCTGTCGAGGCACTCGGCCCTGGAAAGCGAAAGGCGTGAGGGTGCGGGCGAGCCACGGCGACGCCCCCCCTCCAGGGTCTTACCTCCTACAGACGCCCAGGGGGTCGCCGGTGTGGCCGCGCAGGCACGAGCACACTGGCCGGCCGCCGACGACCTGGCACTGCGCGTTCCTGCCGCAGGTGCTCGCCGTGCAGCCGCACGCGCCGGTGTCGCAGCCGCCGGTCGACGGCTGGAGGACCAGGGCTGTAAGGCGACAAGATTAATAAATAGAAATCGGCTTTATGGGCGGCCATGGTGGGCCAAGGAGGTTTGGGTCGAGGACCCGACCATTCGACCACCACTACGAAAAATCGGGCCCGTAAGTCCCCGAAGTGCATTTGGTGTGTCGAAGCACCATTTGGTGCAGGCACTCCTGGACCTCCTCGGTTCGTCGGGAAACTCGATAGGTTAGGTACTGGGAGACCATTTGGTCCTGGAATCGGATGGTTTGATCCCTTGGAAACCATCCGGCATGCTCTTGGGCATGGTACAGTTTCCAAAGATGTCGTTAAGTGCGCATGTGTACATTCGTGTGTGTGTTAAGGGGCGTGTAAGGTGAAAGTGTGGATGCGGTGCGCAAAGCGGGTGCCACGCCCATTTTCCTATCACCGACCAATGATAGAGATGATCGATGACCTATTGACCTCTCGATCTGGCCGACGACGACCTAGGGGACGTGCGCCCGTATCGATCGGTGACGTAGACGGTGTCGCCCCCTGCGTAGGCGTACGGGTACGCGTAGTGGGCGGGGAATAGGGCGCGCGGCGGCCTGCTATTGGTCGGCTCACCTAGCGCCGGGCGGGGCGACCACGACGACGTCAGCAGCGCCGTCAGCGGCAGCAGGGCGAACAGCGAGGAGGGCGGGGCCATCTGGAAACACGCCCAATTGTTATTTGGAGGTGTCGGTGGTGTTGTTATTTTTCGGAAAAGGGGGTGAAATTTTTGTTTTCGATGGCAAAGTCGAGGGGTCTAAAGGCTTAAGGAAATGACCCGTTCGGGCTCCGGTAGAAGCGGAAAAAAGTCGGTTTTTCTCACCTTCCCACCGATGACGATCACTATCGCACTTCTACGATCCGACCAGTGGCGGACCGACTTGAACAATGGCTCGCGCGCTCTCCCGTCGCTCGTTTATAACGTTAGAATCGATCGGCGGTCCTCAAGGTTTCCCCTAAGAGCGGAGGTCGTCAGAGTGTTTTCTTATGCAGATTCCATCGGCGTATTCGGAGATGGACGCCCACTCTTGCGCCGTGACGCTTCTAAAAGGCGAGGAGAATACAGGATTTTGAATAATAAACTGGTACCGGACACGTGTTGGAACGGACCAGTTTTAATGGCGTACGCTTAAAAGGAAAATTGATTTGATGAGCGATCCGGCATTGGAATCGTGCTTGGAAGTGGATCTCGGGGGTGTAGGTCAAATGGGTCGTTTCGGTTCCGTGACGGGATTTTTTGGGACGTTTTGACTCATCAAAATCGATTTTGGAAACGGTTGGCGTGGGAAAATCGATTTTAGGTCGAATAACCTCGAATTTCTTCATAAAACTCGCAGGGTAGGTCGAATGGAACGGCTTTTTATGACGATTTTTGGAACGTCTGCATTCACTAAAATCGATTTTAGGAATGTATGGAAACAAAGACATGGAAAAATCGATTTCAGGTCGAATAATCTCGAATTTCTCGATGAAACTCGCTGGATAGGTCGAATGGAGCGGCTTTCTGTGCCGATTTTAGAACATTTGGTCTCACTAAAATTAATTTTGGAAATTTTGCCCTAAAAAATCGATTTTAGGTCGAATAATCTCGAATTTCTTCATGAAACTCGCAGGGTAGGTCAAATGGAACGGCTTTTTATGACGATTTTTGGAACGTCTGGATTCAATAATATCGATTTTGGGAATGTTTGGCATGGAAAAACCGATTTTAGGTCGAATAGTCTCGAATTTCCCGATGAAACTCGCTGGATAGGTCGGATGGAACGGCGTTCTATGGCGATCTGGGAACATTTTGACTCATTAAAATCGATTTTGGAAACGTTTGGCGTGAAAAAATCGATTTTAGGTCGAATAACCTCGAATTTCTTCAAAAAACTCGCAGGGTAGGTCAAATGCAACGGCTTTTTATGACGATTTTGGTACGTCTGCATTCACTAAAATCGATTTTGGGAATGTTTGACATGGAAAAATCGATTTTAGGTCAAATAACCTCGAATTTCTTCATGAAACTCGCAGGGTAGGTCGAATGGAGCGACGTTCTATGACGATTTGGGAACATTTTGATTCATTAAAATCGAATTGGAAACGTTTGGCGTGGAAAAATCGATTTTAGGTCGAATAATCTCGAATTTCTTCATGAAACTCGCAGGGTAGGTCGAATGAGCCGCCTTCAACCTCGCTACTGAGATACAAAAGTTTAATGCAAATCGTTTCGAAAATGTAAGTCGAACGGAACGGATTTTGTGGCGATTTTGGAACGCTTGGTCTCACTAAAAGTCGATTTTGGAAATTTTTTACTTGAAAAAAATCGATTTTAGGTCGAATAACCCCGAATTTTTCCATGAAACTCGCTGGATAGGTCAAATGGAGCGACTTTCTGTGCCGATTTTAGAACATTTGGTCTCGCTAAAACCAATTTTGGAAATTTTGCCCTAAAAAATCGATTTTAGGTCGAATAACCTTGAATTCCTTCATGAAACTCACTGGGTAGTTCGAATGAGGCGGTTTTATATGACGTTTTTAGAACATTCCTACTCACTAGAATCCTGAATTTTGAAGCTGTTTGCCTTGGAAAAATCTATTTTAGGTCGAATAACCTCGAATTTCTTCATGAAACTCGCAGGGTACGTTGAATGAGGCGTCTTCAGCCTCGCAACTGAAACACAACAGTTTAAAGCTAGTAGTTTCAAAAAAGTAGGTCGAATAGAACGGCTTTCTATAGTGATTTTGGAAAGTTTGGTCTCACTAGAAGTCGATTTTGGAAATTTTTAGCTTGAAAAGATCGATTTTAGGTCGAATAACCTCGAATTTCTCGATGAAATTCGCTGGGTAGTTCGAATGAAGCGGTTTTCTATGACGTTTTTAGAACATTTCTACTCACTAAAATCGATATTGAAGCTGTTTGGCATGGAAAAATCGATTTTAGGTCGAATAACATCGAATCTCGTCATGAAACTCGAAAGGGAGGTCAAATGAGGCGTCTTCGGCCTCACAACTAAGTTTAAATCGAGTCTCTTCGAAAAAGTAGATCTATGATGACTACTATGTCTGAAGTTTTTGTTTTTGAAATTTTTGAAAAATTTTAATTTTCCTAAAATTGATTTTACGACAAATACCATGGAATTTTGAGAAGAACTGTACGAGCTGAAAAAGTAGTTCAAATGGGTTGTCCTCAACTTCGTAACTGAGTCGATCGTTTCTTAAACGTGAGGATGTTTCGACTCCGTAACCCTCGTAACTATTGAGATATCAATTAAAGCTGTATTAAACCGTTGCTGTTAATAGAGAGATTTTGTATTTCACATAACGTCGGGCGCTATTAGAGTTTACCTTATTTTGACAGGGGCGCATGCGCATTAAGCACTTTCGGTATGCGCTATCGCTTAATGCGCATGCGCACCTATCAAAATAAGGTAATAGCGCCCTAATATCGCCTCTAGGAATCCCAGATTTTCCCAAATTTTCGCATGGATTTGTCGAAAAGTGACAGCTGCCATTCGGACACAATCGAATTTCAAAATTTAAATTTGGACGTCTCGCATGAGTCCCTCGCCCTTGCCGCAGCATGACGTACGTGAACAGGAGGACGAGGTTCTCCCTGGAGGAGAAGGACCTCAGGCCTGAGCGCAGGCGCTCCGAGGGCCGCCTCAAGACGTACCCCTCGGCGGAGGACGTGCGCGCCTGGTGCGACGTCGTCGACGACCGCCGCCGCCACATCCTCGAGCTCGTCACCAGGGACGTCGAGAAGGTAAGACGTGCCCTCCCTCGGGAACCGATCCCTGAACCGACTCCGCTTCCAGTGCAAGAGGACGCTCGTGCCCCCCGAGGTGCTCGACGGGCTGCTCGGCGACGGCCACCTCGGCGACGTGCGGGCGCGCGCGCGCGTCCCCAGGAGCGCGCCGGGAGTTAGGGTGAGCGAAAAATAAAAAAAATCTCGACGATCCCTCGGGATAACCGCGCGGCATTTCCAGGACGGCGAGCCGTGCCCGTGGACCGGGCGGCACGCGAGGGAGCTCGCCGGCGCCCACAGGATCACCGCGAGGGCCGACAGACCCGGGAAGATCGTCACGAAGGTCGTCGGTAGGTGGCGTCCCTACGATCTAACGGGATCTCTCCCACGAGGCTCTTGTTTCAGGACTGAGGCCGGGATTCAAGGTCGGGCCGGCGACGCGGGACGGGAGGACGGCGCGCTCGCTCGTCCAGGGCGTCGAGGTCGACGGGCCCGGCACCTCGGGCGCCGTCGCCGAAGCCCGAGCCCCCGGGGGAACCCACGGCGAGGCGGGCGGTAAGTATACGGAAGCGCCCGCGGGAGCGACCGGTACCCCCGAGGAACCACCCGGTAACCTCGCCGAGACCGCCGGCGGACCACCCGGCGTGCCCGGGAAACCCTCCATCAAACCCTCGGACGGGACCGGCAGACCCGGGGGGGCACCCGGTGTGCCCGCGAAACACTCCGTCAGACTCGCCGAAGAGACCGGCGCACCCGAGGGACCACCCGGTGCACCGGAGACCCCTTCGAGGAGACCCGGGGAAACGACCGGCAGGCCCGCGGAACCACCCGGTGCGTCCGAGAGGCCTTCGAAGAGGCCCGCCGAGCCGACCGGCGCGCCCGGGAGACCGTCCGGCGGACCCGGGGAAGCACCCGGTGCACCGACCCGACCTCGCACGCCGACGGCGCCGTCCCCGGTCCCGCAGGCGGCGTCCGGCGGCGAGCAGGACCTCCTGCTGAGGAACCTGCAGCTGGACAACGACGCGCTCAAGGAGAAGCTCGAGGACTGCCTCGGCCAGCTCGAGAACCTGCAGGTAGGTCTGAGGGGGATCAAGTCGAGGAGGGACGGCCTCAAGGAGAGGCACGAGCAGCACAGGGGACTGTAGTCGCGATGGTATAATAAAGGTGGGGTTCCTGTCGAGGTATCCATTCAATTCGCACGTAGGAAACACGCCCGGTGGCGGGCGTTCGGTCTGTTGCGGGGCGTAATCGCTTATTGGGCTTCCCCTTAAGCGCGTTCGGGTACTATTATTACTTAAGCTCAATACTAAGCCCTCTTTAGCGCCAAATAGGCGTGGCTTAAATCCTGATTGGGCGTTCCGTTCCTTGGAACCCAACGTGTGGTTCAATTGTAAAATCTCATTGGTCACAACGTCATAAAAGGGAGTGGCTTCAGCCTGATACGACCAATCATTTAAATAGGTGCTTCGATAGTAAAATAGTGGGCGCGGTTATTGGTCAATTGGGCGTGGCTTACGACAACACATGGCGACCTCACCCAATAATAGGCGTGGTTTACATGTAGACGGCGTGTCGCTCTGTCCCTATTGGTCACGTAGGCGTGGCTTAGGCTTAGGCGTGGTCCCGACAAACGGGCGTGCCGGACTGGGTGTTGGCCTCTTTTTTAACTTCGCAGAAGGTGACGACGGTCGCCTCCTGCAGGGACGAGATCGACGCGCTCGAGCACGAGATCAAGGTGATGCGCGAGGGCAACCTCTCGCCCGAGGAGGAGGCCGAGGTGATCAAGAAGGAGGTCGACGTCCTGAGGCGCTACTGCCTCAAGCTGAAGGCGGTCGAGGACGAGAACGAGAAGCTGCGCGAGGAGCGCGAGGAGCTGAGACGGAAGGTGACGGCCTCGGGCGCGGGCGACTGCCTCAGGGAGAGGCTCGACGAGGTGACGAGGGAACGCGACGGCCTCGCCAACAAGGTGAGTACGACGAGGCCGGAGGACCGCTGATGCCTCGCCCGTTTCCCGCAGGTGCGCAAGCTGGAGACCGAGCTGCTGCAGTACAAGGACCTGCCCGAGGACCTCGAGGTGTACCGCGACCGCTCGAGGACGCTCGACGCGGCGCTCGCCGAGCGCGACGAGCTGCGCCGCAGGCTCGACGGCATGCGCGGCCTCGAGTCCGAGGCGGCCGAGCTGCGCAGGAAGGCGTCGCGGCTCGAGGAGCTCGAGCGCGCGCCGCGGCCCAAGCCCGACGTCGAGGCCGCGCTCGAGCTCAAGAAGACCGCCTCGAGGTGCCGCTGCCTCGAGCAGGAGCTGCGCAACGCGCTCGCCGAGAAGGAGGCGATGGCGAGGCGGGTCGAGTGCGCGTGCGCCGAGCTCGAGCGCCTCAAGCCGCTCGCGAAGGAGGCGGAGCTCGCGAGGCTCGAGCGCGACAAGCTGCAGATCAAGGTGAACGAGCTGTCGCACCTGCAGGTGCACAACGAGAACCTGGCGCTGAAGTGCAAGTGCCTCGAGGCCGCGGCGGCCGAAAGGGACGCGTACAAGCAGCGCTACGAGGAGATGATGGCGATGGAGTGCGAGTGCGACGCGCTCAGGTGCCAGGCGGAGGAGAACAAGTGCCTGCTGAGGGAGCGCGACGGCCTGAAGAGGCAGATCAGGGACCTCGAGGCGTGCATACACGAGCAGGACGAGGAGATCAAGAGGCTCACGTGCCACGTCGAGGCGATGGCGAAGAGCAAGGAGGAGACTCAGGTGAGCTATTGCAACTTGCGAGCCCCATCTGGTGTGTGTTACTCCTACAAACCCGAAAGACGTCAGATACTCCTTGCAGCCCTAACATCGCGTCCTGGACCCTTTCACTTCCGAATCCAAAAGTGCCTTTGGAATTAGATCCCGTGCTCCTCCAGAAAACCCAAATTCGTTGACCTATTGCACCTTGAAGCCCCAGAGGATATCTGGTGTGATACTCCCCCAAGCCCAAAAGATATCGTCTGATACTCCTTAGAGCCCAAACATTACGTTCCAACGTCCAAATCCAAAGGTGATTTTGCTTTCGGAACTCGTACTACTCCAGTAAACCCAAAACTCCTGCGTCTCCAACCTCATCGATACCTTGAAACTCCTGAAAATGTCTATGCTCTACCTGATGCAACTCCAATTCCAAAGGTATCATCTTTGTCTTGGTGCACCTCCAGTCCAGTCAAAAACTTATCTTCACCTCCAAATGCATCAGCTGATACACCTCGAATCCCAAGAGATGTTTGATCTGGTGCAGCTCATACTCCAATGGTGTTTATTTCCATTTGAATGTAGTCGAGCCTAAAAGTGTAACCAAGAGCTTCTACCCATCTCGTGCTCCTTTCTAACTTAGACGCACCTGCAGCATCTGCAGAGAGCCCAAACGTTCCTTATTCGACCTGGTGCTTCTCCATTGAGCTTGAGCAAAACATCTCCGTAGCACCTCCAGTAAGCCCAAAGTTTTGTGTTCACTCGGCGCAGCGAGTCCATAAAGCAGCCCTTCCTTCATTTTTGACTCGGGGTCGGCCTCCAGGCGCCCGAGGCTTAACTTGAGTCTCAAACCCAAACTTCTAACCTCCCGCAGGCGCGGGTGCGCGAGGCCCTGGCGACGATGCGCGCCGAGGTCGACAAGAAGGACCGCCTGATCGCCGCCTCCGAGGAGAAGCTCGCGACCGTCCAGGCGCAGCTGAAGAGCTCGATCCAGGGCGTCTCCTGCGAGACGCTCTGCTACAGGACGCGCATCGAGGAGCTCGAGCGCGAGCTCGAGCACGCGAGGAGCCTCGCGAGGAAGTCGCGGCGCGCGCAGCAGGCGCCGGACGAGGAGATCAGGAGGGAGCTCGCCGCCGCCCGGGAGGAGAACGAGAAGCTGCAGGAGATCGCCGGGAAGATGGTGAAGATCACGGCCGACGAGCACGTGCAGAAGATGCTGAGGCAGTCCGAGTGCGCCGTGCGGAAGGTCGTCGAGGAGCTCGGCAAGCAGTACGTCGAGTGGGACAAGATGCGCGGCAGGAAACTGAAAGGTGCGCAGCACGAGAGGAGGGGGAAGGGGTGCGGCTGCGCGCGCGGGAAGCTCGAAGCGGGGGAGACCTGCGACGTCGCCGAAGGGAAGGACGAGGAGAAGACGTGACTTGTACCCGTGACAATATACCGTGTGAATTAACTGACTTATTCCCCGTTTTACTCACTAGTTTACTCACTAGCCTACCAATCAGTTACTTAGGCATAAATGAGCTTAGTCGCTGTTTCGACTGGATTATATTTCTCTGCGCCTGCGTATAAGCGACTGCGCCGTACAGTCACGTTCTGACATGCGCCAAAATTGACACCGGACCCGCACAACGGGAACATGTCGTACGTGAACAGAGGCACGAGGGCGTTCCGGACGCGCGACGAGGCCGAGGCCGGGGCGGCGGCCGAGGCGCTGGCGAGGCCGATCAGGTCCGAGGCGAGGCTCAAGAGTTACGTGTCCGCCTCGGACCTGCGCGCCTGGAGCGACATCGTCGAGGAGAGGAGGCGGCACATCCTCGAGCTCGACGTGCTCAACAGGCAGGTGAGTGCGCGTCGCCTCGACCCGATCTACGTGGCAAGCGAGGAGTATCGCGTGTCCCTTTGCAGCGAGGCTGCCTCGACAACCTGCTGCCGTTGCCGTTGCTCTTCAAGTTCCTCATGGCGAACAAGAACGCGAGGATGGGCAAGCTGGAGAGGAAGCAGGCGCGGCTCGAGAAGCTGCTGCGGCTGTACTCGAGGCTGAAGCTGGCGCCCGAGCAGAGGCGGCGACTCGACGAGCTGGTGAGTATCGCCTCGGTCGCACCCGACCCGATTTACCACGTCGCTCTCGTTCCCAAGAAAGCCCAGCTGGACGAGAACTACGCCAGGCGCATCGAGGAGGAGCTGGAGAGGAGCAGACCATCCACCAGGAAGCGCAGGAGGGAGCCCGCGACCGGCGGCGTCAGGACGAAGAAGCCCAAAGGGGTGACGCCTTCGGGGAAGAAACGTCGCCCGGCCGGGCGCCGCTCCGACGCGTCGCTGAGGGGCGAGGAAGAACCTCGCCGGTTACCGAAGAGGAAAAGGAAGACGAGACCCAAGGAACTTGGGAAACGACGCCCCACCGACGCCTCCTCCGAGGGGTCGGAGAGGGCGGAACCGTTCAGGCGAAGGGACGACGAACCGACCACCTCCAGGAAGGCGAGCCCGAAAGCGAAGGCACCCAAGAGGAGGAAAGAAGAAGACGACACCTCGCCGGCGAGCAAACCCAGCGGACCCTCCCCCACCAAGGCAAGAAGGGACGAAGCGACCAAACCAAGAGAAACAGAGAAAAAAAGGAGAGAAACAACACCAGAACCCAAACCGAAACTACAAGTGGTCGAGCCAAGCGAAGCTCCCACGAAGAAAGCAGCCGCCAAGGAGGGGACACCTGCAGGTAAGGTCCAGGGGGAACCATTATCCCAACGAATAGACCCCGAGGAACCTACGGGAGAGACCCCGGGACCACCCAAGCTCCCAACCGAACCGGGCGAAACCGACCAACGCGCCCCGGCGGCGAAGAAAAAACCCACACGAACCCACGTCGAACCGAGCGAAGCACCCACGAAGAAAGCAGCTGCCCAGGAGAGATCACCTCCAGGTAGGTACCCGGGGGAACCATCACCAAAACGAAGAGACCCCAAGGAACCTACGGGAAAGACCCCGGGATCACCCAAGCTTCATTCCAAACCGGACGAAACCGACCAACGCGCCCTGGCGGCGAAGAAAAAACCCACACGAACTGCACCCAAGACGCCCTCAGAGCCCGACCTGCACGAACGCAAACCAAGGGACGAGGAACCAAGAACCCATAGGAAATCCACATCGGAGCTCCCAACGTGGGAACCCCCGAGCGAACCCGGGGGAAAACCCGGCGAAAGCGAGAAATCCCCTGGACCTAAACCGCCTGGTGTCAGTCGGGAACCACCAGGTAAACCTTCGAAGGGAGCCGGCAGGCCGCAACACGAGATGAAACCTGAGAAGACGGACGCCGCGAGGGCACCCGGCGAGGAGCCCGGGAAGAAAGACGGAACCCCCGGGAGCGTCGTAGAGGAACCCGGCGTAACTCCAGGCAAGCCAGGCGTTTCGAAGGCGAAACCAAGAGAACCTACCCCAGGGAGAGGAACTGCTCATAAAGAACCGACACCCAAGGCATCACCAGGTGTCGCCAAAACGTCTCCTGACGACCCGGGCGAGAAACCTGGGGTCAGAAAGCCCCTAAAGGGAACGGTCCCCAGGGAACCTTCCCCCGGAGAAAGACCAGGCGTGCGAGTGAAACCAAGCGACTCCAGGAAACCAACACCTCACGAACCAGCCCGGGAGGAACCCGGATTAAGCAAACCCACCGAGCGTCCTGGAAGGGAAGCGGAACCTCCGAGGAGACCTCGAGCCCCGGGGGAACCAACCGCAGGAGTCGGCAAAACACCCGCCGCCGACGTCGGAGAGACTGCGAAGGAACCGGGAGCTACGGGAGGGACCAGGGACCCGTCCGGGAAGAGGGAGGTGCCCTACAGCGCCGGTCAACGACCCGAGAAGAAAACCGGGACGCCGCGCGCCAAGATCCCGGACCCCGTTACGAAGGTAAGGAACGAACCTCCAGGAACACCTCTCGTTACGTTCGCACACATTTCGATCACGTGACGTTTAGTTTCCCCTCATCTGTGATATATCTTAATTTAAGGGACCTGTCGAAGGAAACGGAGGCGAAGGTAAGTTGCCGACGGCCGCTAGATCCCTAGGGAACGAACCGCTTGATGTTTTCAGGGACGGAGAGGAAGAGGGCGGCGCCATCGACGAGGAGGGTAGACGAGGAAGATGTCCCGAAGAAAAAGAAGAAGGTGGATGATGGTAAGGGGACCCAGGAGAAAATCCATAAGGTCCCGCAGGAGAAAAAGGGCATAAAGGAGAAGGAACCATCGACAGACGAAGAACCTTTGGAGGAAGTCCCGGAGAAGCACCCTAAAGGTTTGAAGAAGAAAGGGCTGAAACCTAGAGAGGAAAGGGAAGAAATGAAAGATCGTCTGAAGAAGAAACCTGCATCTCGACATTCCGAAGAAGAAAGGGAAGTGGCGATCCAGTTGGGCATACCAACAGAAGAAACACCAGATGAAACCCCAAAGAAGATTCACGAAAAGCCTCCTAATGATTTCAGGAAAAAAGGAGCAAAACCTGAAGAAGCAATAGGAGAAATGAAGAAACCCCTGAGTACTAAACCTCCATCTCAGCTTTCTAAAGATGAAAAAGGAATGGCACACCGATTAGGCAATCCAGTGGAAGAGACACCAAAAGTAACTTCAGCCAAAGTCCAAGACAAACTCCCTGAACATCAAAAGAAGAAAGGTCTAAAACCTCAGGATGCAACTGAAGAGACGAAAGATCGACTGGAAAAGAAACCCGCGTCTCAGTTTCCTGAAGAAGAAAAGGCATTGGCAGCCCCATTAGGCATACCAGCAGCAAAACCACCAGAGAAAACCTTAGGCCAGAGCCAAGAGAAGCCCCATAAAGATCAAATGAAGAAAGGTGTGAAACCGCAGGATGTAACTGAAGAAATGAAGGATCGCATGAGGAAGAAACCTCCTTCGCAGTATACTGAAGAAGATAAGGCCATAGCCTCCCATTCAGCCATGCCAACAGAAGAATATCCTGGAGAAACCACGAAGAAGATCCAAGACAAACTCCCTAAGGATCTGAAGAAGAAGGCACTCAAACCTGAGGAGGCAGTTCAAGAAATGAAGGATCGTCCTAGGGAGAAACCTCCTTCGCAGTACACTGAAGAAGAGAAGGCCGCTACTTCTCATTTAGGCGTGCCAAAAGAAGAATCTCCTGTAAAAATCATGAAGGAGTCTCAAGACAAACCCTCTAAGGATCTAAAGAAGAAGGGTCTCAAACCTGAGGAGGCCACTGAAGAAATGAAAGATCGCCCGAGGAAGAAACCTCCTTCGCTCTATCCTGAAGAAAAGAAAACTACAGCTTCCCACTTAGACATGCCAACAAAAGAATCTCCTGAAGAAACTATGAAAAAGATTCAAGACACACCACCTAAGGATCTGAAAAAGAAGGGACTCAAACCTAAGGAGGCAATAGAAGAAATGAAGGATCGACTGCAAAAGAAGCCTCCTTCGCAGTATACTGCAGAAGAGAAGGCCACAGCTTCCCACTTAGGCATGCCAACAGAAGAATCCCCTGAAGAAACCATGAAGAAAATTCAAGACAAACACCCTATGGATCTAAAGAAGAGGGGTCTCAAACCTGAGGAGGCAACTGAAGAAATGAAAGATCGCCTGAGGAAGAAACCTCCTTCGCAGTATTCTGAAGAGGGGAAGGCCACAGCTTCCCAGTTAGACGTGCCAAAAGAAGAATCTCCTGAAGAAACCACGAAGAAGATCCAAGACAAACTCCCTAAGGATCTGAAGAAGGAACCTAAACCTGACGAGGCAATTGAAGAAATGAAAGATCACCCGAGGAAGAAACCTCCTTCGCAGTATACTGAAGAAGAGAAAGCTACAGCTTCCCACTTAGGCATGCCAACAGAAGAATCTCCTAAAGAAACCATGAAGAAAATACAGGACAAACCCCCTAAGGATCTAAAGAAGAAGGGTCTCAAACCTGAGGAGGCTACTGAAGAAATGAAAGATCGCCTGAGGAAGAAACCTCCTTCGCAGTATTCTGAAGAGGGGAAGGCCACAGCTTCCCAGTTAGACGTGCCAAAAGGAGAATCTCCTGAAGAAACCACGAAGAAGATCCAAGACAAACTCCCTAAGGATCTGAAGAAGGAACCTAAACCTGACGAGGCAATTGAAGAAATGAAAGATCACCCGAGGAAGAAACCTCCTTCGCAGTATACTGAAGAAGAGAAAGCTACAGCTTCCCACTTAGGCATGCCAACAGACGAATCTCCTAAAGAAACCATGAAGAAAATACAGGACAAACCCCCTAAGGATCTAAAGAAGAAGGGTCTCAAACCTGAGGAGGCCACTGAAGAAACGAAAGATCGCTTGAGGAAGAAACCTCCTTCGCAGTATTCTGAAGAGGGGAAGGCCACAGCTTCCCAGTTAGACGTGCCAAAAGAAGAATCTCCTGAAGAAACCATGAAGAAGATCCAAGACAAACTCCCTAAGGATCTGAAGAAGGAACCTAAACCTGACGAGGTAATTGAAGAAATGAAAGATCACCTGAGGAAGAAACCTCCTTCTCAGTATACTGAAGAAGAGAAGGCCATAGACTCACAATTAGGCATGCCAACAGAAGAATCTCCTGAAGAAACCATGAAGAAGATCCAAGACAAACTCCCTAAAGATCTGAAGAAGAAGAGCCTCGAACCTGAGGGGGCAATTGAAGAAGCGAAGGATCGCCTGAGGAAGAAACGTCCTTCGCAGTATACTGAAGAAGAGAAGGGCACGGCTAGCCAATTGGGCATGCCAACAGAAGAATCTCCTGAAGAAACCATGAAGAAGATTCAAGACAAACTTCCTAAGGATCTAAAGAAGAAGGGTCTCAAACCTGAGGAGGCAATAAAAGAAGTAAAGAATCGTCCTAGGGAGAAACCCCCTTCGCAGTATACTGAGGAAGAGAAGGCCACAGCTTCCCACTTAGGCATGCCAACAGAAGAATCTCCTGAAGAAACCATAAAGAAAATTCAAGACAAACGTCCTAAGGAGCTGAAAAAGGAGAGACCCAAACCTAAGGAGGCGATAGAAGAAATGAAGGGTCGCCTGCAGAAGAAACCTCCTTCGCAGTATACTGAAGACGAAAAGGCCACGGCTAGCCAATTGGGCATTCCAACAGAAGAATCTCCTGAAGAAACCATGAAGAAGGTTCAAGACAAACTTCCCAAGGATCTAAAGAAGAAGGGTCTCAAACCTGAGGAATCAGTTGAAGAAAGGAAGGATCGTCTGAGGAAGAAACCTCCTTCGCAGTATACTGAAGAAGAAGAGGCCATAGCTTCTCGTTTAGCCATTCCGACAGATGAATCGCCTGAAGAAACCTTCAAAAAGGTCCAAGACCAACTCCCTACAGATCTAAAGAAGAAAGGACCCAAACCTGAGGAAGAAATGAAGGATCGTCTGAGAAAGAAACCTCCTTCACAGTATACTGAAGACGAAAAGGCCATGGCTAGCCCATTGGGTTTTCCAACCGAAGAAACCGAAGAAAAAATTCAAGATAAAATTCCTGAAGACCTTAAGAAGAAAGGATTAAAACCCGAGGAAGTAACAGAAGAAATGAAGGACCGTCTAAAGAAGAAGCCCTTTTCACAGTTATCTGCTGAGGAAAGGGAAATAGCTTCGCAGCTGGGCATTCCAGTCGCGGAAGCACCTGAAGAAACTTTAGAAGAAGTTCATGATAAAATCCCGGAAGACCTGAAGAAGAAGAAAAAGACACCAAAAGAATTACTCGAGACGTTGAAGGAGCGTCTCAAGAAGAAAAGACCCTCCCAACTAACCGAAGAAGAAAAGGCACTTCTTTCTGAACTAGAAATTAAAATGGAAGAAAAGACACCAGAAGATATCCTGGCGGCGATAGAAGACAAAATCCCAGAGGACCTAAAGAAGAAAGGCCTATCGTCTCAAGAGCTGTTGAAAGCAATTAGAGACCGCGTGAAAGGAAAACCTCCTTCAGAACTTTCGTTAGAAGAAAGAGAGCTGGCTGCAGAACTCGGTATCCCAATAGAAGAAACACCAGACGAAATCTTGGCAGGGATAGAAGACAAAATCCCCGAAGACCTTAAGAAGAAAGACTTGTCATCACAAGAAATGTTACAAACACTCAAGGATCGCCTAAGGGAAAAGCCCCCTTCAGAACTATCTATAGAAGAAAGACAGTCGACTGCAGAACTAGAAATACCAACGAGGGAAACACCAGACGACGTCTTGGCAAGAATAGAAGATAAAATTCCAGAGGATCTAAGGAAGAAACGTCTATCGTCTCAGGAACTGTTAAAAGCGATCACAGATCGCGTAAAGAAGAAACCTCCCTCAGAACTGTCTTTAGAAGAAAGACAGTTGGCTGCGGAACTTGGTATTCCCATAGAAGAAACAGCAGAAGAAGTCTCGGCAAGAATAGAAGACATGATTCCTGATGAACTAAAGAAGAAAGACCTGTCATCACAAGAAACGATAAAAGCACTCAAAGATCGCTTAAAGAAAAAGCTTCCTTCAGAACTTTCCCTAGAAGAAAGACGGTTGGCTGCAGAACTAGGAATACCGTTAAGGGAAACACCAGACGAGGTCTTGGCAAGAATAGAAGACAAAATCCCAGAAGACCTGAAGGACAAAGGCCTCTCATCCGAAGAAATCCTACGAACCCTGAAGAACCGCCTGAAGAAGGAAAGGCCAAGCGAGCTCTCCGCCGAGGACAGAGCCCTAGCCTCTGAACTCGGCTTGGATGTAGACCAGACCAGAGCAGCCGAGGACGAGGAAGAAGAAAAAGCCCCTTTCGTAAAATGGGAGGATTTAGAAGAACCAGGGCTACCATCCGTCGAAGAGAGGACGTTCCCTCAGGAAACATGGAGAAAGTTCCCCGAGGAGGAGAGAGCCGAGCCGGAGCCGGCGAGGATGTTCGCACCGGAGGAGCTACAGGTGGAGCTGCCGAAAATCACCTGCAGGTCCAGGTGCACCATGGCGACGCAGACGCCCTCCAAGACAGAAGTCGAACCTGGCGGTGCCCCTCGCGAGGCGATCACGCTACCACCTGAGGAACAGCTCGGATTAGCCGCACCAGGTCCTTCGGCGCCGCTCGAGAAGGAGTCGGTGCGTATCTTCGACTTGAGCAGGAAGAAACCCGAGGACTACCAGAGGCTGTTGGAGCTCGGGGTCGTTTCCCCTGCGGAAGGTGCTGGGGGAAGAGACAAGGGCTGCCAAGCCACGTGTTCCGATACCATGAGGCCTCTCGAGGATGAAGGGTCCTCGGTCTCCATCACCAAGGACATAGTGGAACCGATGGAGAAGACCATGGTTATGGAAACGAGGCGGGTACCTTCCGTACCGGAATCGGAAGGGGCACCAAGAGAGATTCCTGACGTGGCCGAGGAGGTGATTCCAGCTCAAGCAGAAAGGCCATGCAGAGCGGTTTGCGCCACGTCGGACGCACCAAGTCGGGAGACTCCACGGCCGTCGAAGGGTCCGGGAGTAAGCGTAGGGTCCCCTTCGGGCGGTACCGAGAGCCCCGCGGAGGACGACGACCTGGACCCCGGCGCCGCCGACGCCGTCCCCGAGGAGCCCGGGGGCGAGCACGTCTGCAGGGCGGTGCGCAGCTCGAGACCCTCGCAGGGCTTCTACCGCGACGTCTCGCCCGAGCAGAAGGTCGCCTCGATAGTCGAGACGGCGAGGGGGCGCATGGTCGCGCGCGCCGTCGCCAGCGGCGGCGTCGTGGCGCTGCCGAACGCCGACGCCGAGGAGGGGGCGTCGGAGCGGGCGCCGCCGAGGAGGTCGTCGATCCCGACGCTCGTCCTGCTCTGGGTGGACCGCGACGACGGCGACGACGCGACCGACGCGTCGGACGCGCGCGACGAGCACCTGCGGGACGCGCTCGTCGCCGCGCAGCTCGTGCCGGTGCTGCGCGACTCGCCGAGGACGCTCTCGGGCGAGATACTGCGGCGGCGAGCGTCGTCGACCGCCGGGAGCGGCGCCTCGAGGGAGGAGTTCCTGCGGGCGGTGCGCGAGCGCGAGCAGTCGACCGACCCGGGGAGCGTCACCGAGACGGTCGAGGAGGCGGTCGCGCAGACCTGCAGCGAGTCGGAGGTGACGTCGAAGGTGTTCGACAGCGACGGCGCGGCGCCGAGGCGCGACGAGTCCGACACCTACGAGGACGCGCTCGAGCAGGTCGACGGGGCCGAGGCCGAGGCCTTCGTGGACGCCGTCGAGGCACCTGGGGCGGCGGTACCGGGAGAAGTATCGACTGGGGTAGCGACTGGTGATGAATTGGGAGCTCCGACGTGGGAGGTAGCGGTGGAACCCACTGATGACCGACCCGAGACCAAAGCTGCGGGCGCAGTCGAGGAACCAGGTCAGGAAGTTACGGTGGAACCGCTTGGTGATCGATTGGAGATGTCAGCGGTCCAGGAGCCAGACCACGTGGTCGTAGAGGAGCCAACGGAAGAGGTATCCACTGGTGATCGACCTGAGCCCAAAGCTGTAGGCGCAGTCGACGAGCCAGAGCAGGAAGTTACGGTGGAACCACTTGGTGATCAATCGGAGATGTTAGCGGTATTGGAGCCAGATCAGGTGGTTGTAGAGGAGCCAATGGAAGACGTACTCACCGGTGATCGACCGGAGCCCAAAGCTGTAGGCGCAGTCGATGAAGCAGTTCAGGAAGTTACGGTGGTACCACTTGGTGACCGATCGGAACCTGCACTAACGAAGTCAGCGGTGCTGGAGCCGGATCACGTAGTGGTAGAGGAGCCAGACCAGCAAGTTCCGGAAACCCGACAGGTACCTGCGCGACATCCAGAGCCGAAGCCCCAAGAAGCAGTAGCACCGACACCTGCTGCTATAACAGCGCCTACAGAGTTCCGAGCCGTGGACCAGACGACCGAGACCGACCGTGCGCCGCAGACGACCCAGAAATGGGTCCAGGTGACCGAGGTCCAGAGGAGCCAATCGTACGTGCCGCCGATGGTGGCGATGGTGCCCCCGTCGTACCCGGCGCCACGTGTCGTCAGGCAGGAGAGCAGCGGGGTCCAGACCGAGACCGACACCGAGGAGGAAAGGTCGAAGTTCAGATGCGCCGAAGAGGAGAAGAAGGAGATCGAGCAGATCATGGCGAGGCTCAAGAGGAGCGTCGAGGAGGCGGCGGAGGTATCGAGGGTCTGCAAGGCGAAAGTGTGTAAGGGTTCCGAGGAGCCGGAGAGGGAACGCAAGGTGTGCGAGGGGCTCTGCTCGGGAGACCGCGAGGCGAGCGAGGTGCCCAAGGTGTTCAGGGAGCCGAGGGTGTGCAGGACGTCCTGCGCGAGGGACCCCAAGCTGACCCAGGTACCCAAGGTGTTCAGGGAACCGAAAGCCGATCTGGAGGACCCCGAGGCGGTCGTGGGTGCCGGAAGCGACGTGCTCGAGGCGTTCACGGACCCGAACGTGCGCGGAGGACCCAAGTCGATCTGCTCGAGGAGGATCACCCGAGTGTTCGCCTGCGCCGAGGAGGTCTGCGATGAGGTGTGCCGCTGCAAGGAGACCGGCGTGTGCGCCTGCGGCTCGGCGTCGCGCGACGCCCACGGCGACGCCTCCTCGAGCTCGACGACGACGGAGGCGACGACGCCGCAGCGGTTCAGCTCGCTGAAGGTGTTCGCCGCCGCCAGGGCGGTCAGCTTCGACAGGCTGCGCCGCAGGGAGGCCGGCTCGCAGACGAGGTCGAGCGAGGCGAGCGACGAGGGCTGCGGCTGCGCCGACTGCGACCGCGACCGCGCGCCTTTCCGCGCAGACCCCGTAAGCAGCCCAGACATCGACATGACAGCCGTTTTCCGGGCCGGAGCCGTAAGTCGCCCGCGGGGCCCTAGTCCGCTCTGCTAATCTGTGATCTTTCCAGGCCAACGACTGCTCGTGCGCCGAGCAGAGGAAGACCGCCGAGCAGGCCCTCGAGAAGTTGGAGAACATCAGGCAGATCGCGGAGGAGCGGGACGAGCTGAGGCGGAAGCTCGAGGAGTCGCAACATGAACTGGAAGTACTGAAGGTAACCGCAGGTCCGCCTCGACCTTCTGGGCTGTCGGTTTCGCGGCCTCGGGACCAGTTTTAGGGCAGATCCGATTAACGCTCTGCGCGCATTTCAGAGGAGCGTCTCCGTCCCCAAGACGGTCCAGGCCTCGAAGGGCGCCGCCGTCGGCGACGCCGGCTTCCGCACGTGCGAGGAGGAGATCGACGCGCTGGAGCGCGAGATCGCCTCCCTGCGCAGCGGCGACGTGACCAAGGACGTCGAGGCCGTCGTCATCAAGAAGGAGGTCGAGGTGCTCAAGAGGTACTGCTCGAAGCTGTCGGTCATCCAGCTGGAGAACAAGAAACTCAAGACGCTCCTCGACTCGCACGAGGAGAAGCTGCACCTGCTCGGCCTCGCCGAGGAGGACGACGAGGCCCTGAGGGCGCTCAAGAGGAGCCTGCTCGAGCACGGGGACGTCGCGCGCGAGCGCGACGAGCTGAGGCGCCGCGTGCAGACGCTCGAGTCGGAGCTGTACGCGTACCGCGACGCGCCCGAGGACGTCGAGGTGTACAAGCAGCGCTCGCGGCTCCTCGACGAGGTGCTGCGCGACCGCGACCGCCTCGGCAGGAGGCTCGAGGAGCTGCGCGGCGTCGACGAGGAGCTCGCCGAGCTGCGCGCGCGGTCGGCGCGCGCGCGCGACCTCGACGAGCAGCTGCTGCAGGCGACGCGCGAGGCGGCGCGCCTCGAGAGCGAGCTCGAGTCAGCGCGCTGCCGCTGCTCGTACGCCGAGATCGAGGCGCTGAACCAGCGAGCCGAGTGCGACGCGCTGCGCTCGAGGCTCGCGTGCGCCGAGCACGAGGCCGAGAACGCGCGGCTGCGCGCCGAAGACGTCGGGCGCGCGCGCGCCGAGAACGAGCAGCTGAGGCGCGACCTCGACGCGATGACGCGCGCGCAGCGCGAGGCGGACGAGCTGCGCACGAGGCTGCGGCACGCCGAGGTGCTCAGGGCGGAGCGCGACATGTACAAGTCGAAGTACGAGCACCTCGTCGGGCTCGAGTGCGAGTGCGACATCCTCAGGGCGCAGGTCGAGATCGCGAAGGACGTCGAGAGGGAGCGCGACTCGCTCGCCAATCAGGTCGAGGACCTCGAGGCGTGCGTCAACGATCAGGAGAGGGAGATCAAGAGGCTCGTGTGCCACATCGACCACCTCGCCAGGGGCCGCGACGACCAACAGGTAGTAACGACTCCATGGCCGATACGCCTCGCAAATGTAACCTTAAGCGAATAAAAACGGCTGTTAATGTTGAACGACTCTCTCTCTCTCTCTTTCTATCTCGTTATTTCCTCACGTGATCGAAACTACGCGCACACCCCCCCAACACCACCTGCACCACCACCATCCCTCGACATTACTTACAGCTCTGCGTTCCGTTTGCAGGAGAAGCTGCGCAACGTGTTGCTGACCATGCGCGCGGAGATGGAGCGCAAGGACGACCTGATCAGATCCTCGGAGCAGAAGCTCTCCTGCATCCAATCCGAGCTCCTCAACTCCATCCAGGGACTCTCGCAGGTAACTAGTTCCCCTTGAGTCGATGGCACGACTCCACAAACTCTCGCATCTACTAACTAACACGTTGCGCTCGCACTAGGAGACGTCCAACCTCAAGACCACCAAGGACAACCTCGACAAGGAGCTGCGCTGCGCCAGGCGCGCCAACGACGTGCTGCGGCTCCAGCTCGACGACGTGCACCGCCAGAACCTCGAGCTGCGGCAGAGGCTCGACGAGCTCGCCGCGGCCGACCGCCGCAAGGACGCCGAGCTGGAGGCGCTGAGGCGGGACCACCGGGAGTCGCCGTCGGCGACGGAGCGCACGGACGTCGAGCAGTTGGGGCGGCAGCTGGAGTCCGCCCGCGAGGAGAACCGCCGCCTCCAGTCGTCGATAGCGGAGATCGGCGGCGCCGTCCAGGGCGACGAGCACTTCCAGGCGCTGCTCAGGCAGTCCAAGTGCGCCGTGCAGAAGGTCGCCGAGGAGCTCGCGAGGCAGTACAGGGACTGGGACGGCATCGCCAAGGAGCTGAGGAGCTCGAGGCTCTCCAAGGAGACGGCGGACGGGTCGTGCCAGGCGAGACCCGAGGACGAGGAGACGCCGGCGACGAGGGGCGAATGGGACCGGTGCCGAAAGCAGCAGTGCCAGAAGATCGCGCTGCTCGAGGAGAAGATCCGGCAGCTCGAGCTCGAGCTCTCCATGGCGAACGAGGCGATACTCGAGCTGAGGGACCGCCTCGCGAACGCCGAGAGGCTCGCCGCCGAGAACCTGGCGCTCAAGCGGCACTCCACCGAGGTGCAGGACGTCGCCAAGGGCGAGATCCAGGAGCTGCTCGGGCACCTCAAGAGGGCCCGAGAGCAACTCGCCGCGCTCGAGGACGAAAACGACAAACTCAAGAGGGAACTCGAGAACCTCAAGGCGGAGAAGGACCAGCTCATCAGGATCATCAACGAGGCCCGAGGCGAGGGCGACTACCTAGAACTCCAGCGGGAGAAAGGGGATCTGCTCGCCAAGATCGCCGCCCTGGAGCAGCAATTGCGGAAGGCCCTGCAGGACCAGGCGGAGTTGGAGCGGCTCAGGGCCGCGAGCGGGGACTTCGCCAGGCTCCAGCTCGAGAACGAACAGCTCAAGAGGATGCTGGAGGAGATGCCCAAGGGCGGCGACTTCGACCAAGACGCCTTCATGAAGCAACTCCACCAGTGCATGGACGACAAGCACGGCCTACTCACGCGTATAGCCGACCTGGAGAAACAACTCCAAAAGGTCTTGAAGGAGCAAGAAGAAGCCCAACGGAAACTCCAAGGCGAGTTCGAGAAGCTCCAATTAGAAAACGAGCAACTCAAGAAGATGCTGGAGGCGATGCCCAAAGGCGACGACTTCGATCAAGGCGCCTTCATGAAGCAACTACACCAGTGTATGGACGACAAGCACGGCCTACTCGAGCGTATTGCAGACTTGGAGAAACAACTCCAAAAGGTCTTGAAGGAGCAGGAGGAAGCCCAACGGAAACTCCAAGCCGAGTTCGACAAGCTCCAATTAGAAAACGAGCAACTCAAGAAGATGCTGGAGGCGATGCCCAAAGGTGACGACTTCGACCAAGACGCCTTCATGAAGCAACTGCACCAGTGCATGGACGACAAGCACGGCCTACTCGCGCGCATAGCAGACATTGAGAAACAACTCCAAAAGGTCTTGAAGGAGCAGGAGGAAGCCCAACGGAAAGTCCAAGCCGACTTCGACAAGCTTCAATTAGAGAACGAGCAACTCAAGAAGATGCTGGAGGGGATACCCAAAGGCGACGACTTCGATCAAGACGCCTTCATGAAGCAACTCCACCAGTGCATGGACGACAAGCACGGCCTACTCGAGCGTATAGCAGACTTGGAGAAACAACTCCAAAAGGTCTTGAAGGAGCAGGAGGAAGCCCAACGGAAACTCCAAGCCGACTTCGACAAGCTCCAATTGGAAAACGAGCAACTCAAGAAGATGCTGGAAGGGATACCCAAGGGCGACGACTTCGATCAAGACGCCTTCATGAAGCAACTCCACCAGTGCATGGACGACAAGCACGGCCTACTCGAGCGTATAGCAGACTTGGAGAAACAACTCCAAAAGGTCTTGAAGGAGCAGGAGGAAGCCCAACGGAAACTCCAAGCCGACTTCGACAAGCTCCAATTGGAAAACGAGCAACTCAAGAAGATGCTGGAAGGGATACCCAAGGGCGACGACTTCGATCAAGACGCCTTCATGAAGCAACTCCACCAGTGCATGGACGACAAGCACGGCCTACTCGAGCGTATAGCAGACTTGGAGAAACAACTCCAAAAGGTCTTGAAGGAGCAGGAGGAAGCCCAACGGAAACTCCAAGCCGACTTCGACAAGCTCCAATTAGAAAACGAGCAACTCAAGAAGATGCTGGAAGGGATACCCAAGGGCGGCGACTTCGACCAAGACGCCTTCATGAAGCAACTCCACCAGTGCATGGACGACAAGCAAGGCCTGTTGGCGCGCATCGCCGATCTGGAGAAGCGCTCCTCGCAGGATCAAAACGAACTGGAGCGCCTCAGAGCCGAGCTGGAGAAGCAGAAGATGGGACCCGCCCGGCGGAAGCGATCGCTGGCTGAATCGCCCGCGGATGACCTGCAGGCGCAGATCGACGCGCTGCGCCGTGAGAACGCGCAGCTCCTCAAAGACCTGGAGGAACTCCCCAAGCTGCGCGACACCAACAAGGACCTCAGCGACAAGTACAACCGAGCGTTGGCCGAGCTGGAAGAGCTGAGGCGACAACTCGCCGAACAGAACGGGGCGCTCGAGCGCCTGCGCAAGGAGAACGACGACATGAGCAAGCTTCTCGAGAGTAACCTCATGGTCACCTCGAGGCGCTCGTCGAAGCTCGAGGACGAGCTCAAGTCGCTTCAGCTGCGGAACCAGCAGCTGCAGGAGGAGCTGGAGAAGCTGAGAAAGCTGAACGGGCAGCTAGAGCAGGAGAAGAGGGATATCGCGGACAAGTTGGCTGCCGCGTTGAACGACAAGAAGCTCATGGTCGAGCGGGAGGCGAAACTGCTGGATGAGCTCGAGAAGCTTCGTAAAGCCCAGCCAGACCTGGAGCTCTTGGAGGCGCTGCGCAGGGAGAACGAAGACCTGAAGAAAAGGACCGCCCTGCAAGCGAGCCAGATCGACGACCTGTTAAAGAAGCTCCAGACCAAGCCCGTGAAGGAGAAGATCAGCGAGCCCAAACTCGACAAGGACCTGAAGGAGAAGGAGGCCCTGCAGGCGATCATCGACGACCTCGAGCGACAGCTCAAGAACATGTCGCAGAAACCGCCAGCGATCCCACCCGCCACCAGCCTGGAGAGGATGCTCAAAGAGCTCACGAAACGCCTGGAGGACGAGCAGCGCAGGGCGGACGCTGCGGAGAAGGCCTACAGGGACCTGAAGGCCCGCGACGCGACCGCGATGCTCAACGACGACATCGCGCGTCTCCAGGAGAGGATCGCGCAGCTGGAGGCGGAGAACCGGAAGCTGCACCAGGACCTCGCCGCGAGGGACGAGCAGCTCGCGAGGCTCGCCAAAGACGACGAGCAGCTGCGCAAGGACTTGGCGCGCGCTCAACAGGAACGGGACTCGTACAAGTCGGACCTGGAGAAGCTGAAGGCCGGCGCCTCCGCCGACGAGATCCTCAAAAACGAGCTGGAGAAGCTGAAGAGGCGACTGGGCGAGCTGGAGAAGGAGAACGCGTCGCTGCGGTCGGACCTGGGGCAGTGCGGCGACGACAAGTCGAAGCTGGAGGAGAAGCTGAACCGGCTGCGGGACGAGCTGAACAAGTCCAAGGTCGACCTCGCGAAGGCCCAAGGGGACGGCTCCAAGACCAGGAAGGAGCTGGAGAACGCGCTGAACAACGCCAAGAGGGACGCGGACAAGATACGCCAGCTCGAGGCGGACAAGGAGCGACTCGCCAAGACCATCGAGAACCTCCAAGGGGAGATCGACCGGCTCAAGAAGGAGCTCGGAGCAGCGCTCGACTCGGCGAAAAGCGGTACCGGCGCCACGGCCGAGCTGCAGAAGGAAAACGCGGACCTGAAGCAGAAGAACCAAGCGCTATCGGGCGAGAACCAGAAGCTCTCCAAGGAGCTCTCGAACGCTCTCGCCGAGCTGGAGAACCTGAGGGCGCAGCTCGCGAAGCTGCGGGACGAGAACGCGGCGCTGAGATCCGCCGACGCGGCCCTCAGGAAACAACTCGACGGCCTGCAGGAGGAGAACCGGGCGTTGAGGGGCGCTGCGAAGGAGGCGTCCGCCGACGCCGACAGGCTGCGCAAGGCGCTCGACGAGGCCGAGTCGCAGCTCGCGAGGCTCGACGCCGAGAAGGCGAAGATGGCGAAGGACCTCGCGGCGGCGCTCGACGAGGCGAGGCAGGCCGAGGCGTACGGCGACCTGAAGCTGAGGCTCGCGCAGCTCGAGGCAGAGAACGCGAGGCTGCGCGGCGACCTCGCGAAGGCGAACGACGAGGCGAAGCGCAGGGCGGAGTTGGACCGGCTGAGGGACGATTCGAAGCTGCGCGACAGGGCGGCGAGGCTCGAGGCCGAGAACTCGAGGCTGAACGGCGAGCTGAACGGGGCGCTCGACGACCTCGCCAAGGCGAACGCGCTGATCGCGCAGCTGCAGGCCGGCGAGGCGAAGCTGAAGCAGCGGCTCGCCGCGGCCGAGGCGGAGAACGCGGCGCTGAGGAAGGAGCTGAACGGGGCGTTCGACGAGGCGCGGCGCTCGGCGGCCGAGGTGTCGCGCCTGCGCGACGACGAGTCGAAGCTGAAGCGGCGCCTCGCCGCGCTCGAGGGCGAGAATTCGAAGCTGAAATCAGAGCTCGACGCGGCGCTCGGCAAGCTCAGGGCGGCCGACGACGCCCTCGCGAGGCTCAAGGGCGACGAGTCGGACCTGCGGAAGAAGATGGCGCTGCTCGAAGCGGAGAACGCGAAGGCCAAGAGGGACCTCGAGGCGACGAGGCGCGGACTCGAGCCCACCTCGGACGAGGCGATCCTCGGGCAGAAAGTCGCCTTGTTGGAGGAGGAGAACGCGAAGCTGAAGCGCGAGCTCGAGAAGCTCAGGGCCGAGCACGCCGCCTGCCCGAAGAAGGCCAAGGAGCTGCAGGACCTCCTCGCCGAGCTGAGGCGGAAGCTCTCCGGCCTCGAGGCCGAGAACTCGGACCTCAAGTCGAAGTACGCCGGCGCGATGGGGGACGCTGACGAGCTGGCGAAGCTGCGCGATCTCGAGGACAAGCTGCGGAAGCAGCTCGCGAAGCTGCAGACTGACAACGACCGCCTCGGCGAGTCCGTCGCCGCGCTCAACGCGCAGCTGAAGCGAGGCGCTGGCGACCTCGACGCCTCGAGGGAGGCCGAGGCGAGGCTGAGGACGAGGAACGCCGGGCTCGAGAAGGAGAACGCGAAGCTCAAGTCGGACCTCGACTCGACGTTGGGCGCCCTGAAGAACGCCGAGAAGTCCCTGGCGGACCTGAGGGACGAGAACGCGAGGCTGAGGAGTCGCATCGCGAAGCTCGAGGGCGAGAACGCGCAGCTGAAGAAGGCGCTTGACGCCGCCTCGGCGGAACTCTCGAGTGCCAAGAAGAAGGACGACGAGATAGCCGCGCTCAAGTCGAAGCTGGCCGCCCTCGAGGCCGAGAACAAGAGGCTCAGGTCCGAGCTGGACTCGGCCAGGGACCAGTCGTCCAAGGACCTCTCCAAGCTCAGGGACGACGACGACAAGCTGAAGCAGCGACTCGCCGGCCTCGAGGCGGAGAACGCGAGGCTCAGGAAGGACCTGGAGCGTGCGCTCGCCGAGGCGAAGCAGACCTCGGACAACCTCGGCAACGTGAGGGGCGAGAACGGGAAGCTCCAGCAGAGGATCAGGCAGCTCGAGGCGGAGATCGCCGAGCTGAAGCGCCAGCTCGACTCGGCGCTCGACGACGCCAAGCGCGGCGTCACCGGCGTCTCCAAGATCCAGGACGACGACGCGAGGCTGAAGCAGCGCATCGCGCAGCTCGAGCGCGACAACGCGAGGCTCAAGGCGGACCTGGAGGCGGCGCTGAAGGAGTCCCGGCGCGGCTCGGACGCGGCCGACCAGCTGCGCGCCGAGAACGGCAAGCAGAAGGGGCGCATCGCCGATCTGGAGGAGGAGATCGCGGCGCTGCGCCGCCAGCTCGAGAAGTCCCTGGCGGACTCGACGAAGGGGGCGACCGGCCTGCGGGACGAGAACTCGTCTCTCAGGCAGAAACTGGCGCAGCTCCAGGCCGAGAACGAGAAGCTGCGGAAGAGCCTCGAGGCTGCGCTGCAGGACTCCAAGGACAAGTCCAGGTTGGCGGAGGAGAACTCGAGGCTCCAGAAGAAGATAGAAGATCTCGGGAAGGAGATCGACCGATTGAAGAAGGAGCTCGCGTCCAGCCTGGACCAGCAGAAGAGGACCGAGGACCTCTTGAGGAAACAGCGCGAGGGGGACGAGAAGCTGAAGCAAAAGCTGGCGGAGCTGCAGAAGGCGAACTCCCAGCTCAAGTCCGACCTGGACGCCTCCGACAACAAACTGAAGAGCCTAACCGACGAGAACAACGGCCTCAAGTCGGAGACGGCCAACTTAAAACAGAGCCTCGACAGAGCCTCCAAGGAGAACTCCAGGCTCAAATCAGAGCTCGAACGCAGCTCCAAAGAGAACCAGACGCTCAGGGACGACTTGGCCGGGCTGAGGCAGAGGCTCGCGCGGCTCGAGGCCGAGAACGCGCGCCTCAAGAAGGCCCTCGACTCGGCCCTCGGCGACTCCAGGTCGGCCTCGGGCGAGCTCGAGAAGCTGCGGCGGCAGAACTCGAAGCTGCAGCAGGAACGGGACGCGCTCAGGCTCGACGGCGACAAGCTGCGCGGGCAGCTCGAGGACGCCTCGAGGGAGATCGACAGGCTCAAGGCGAGGCTCGACGAGGCGCTCAAAGACAACGGCGACCTCAGGCGGGACCTCGAGGGGATCTCGGCGGACCTGCGGAAGAGGCTGGACGCGGCGACCGGCGAGAACGGCGCCCTGAAGAGGAAGATCGACGAGCTGGAGAACCAGCTGAGGAGGCTGCGGGGCGCCGGCGACGAGCTGGACCGCCTCAAGGCGGCCGAGGCGAAGGACAAGGACCGGCTGAGGGGTGAGTCAGTCGTAAGGGGTAAGAGGCTCTTAGTCGGTTTGTCCTCGTAGATCTGGCGGCGGAGCTCGAGAGGCAGAAGAGGGAGTGCCAGGACACGATCGCCTCGCTGAAGGAGCAGTTCGAGCGCGACCTGCGCGCGCTCCTCCAGAAGAACGAGGCGAGCATCGCGAGCCTCCAGGCGGCGCACGAGGCGCAGCTGCGCGAGCTGCTGGAGAAGTACGACGAGGAGATCGCGCGGCTGAAGGGGATCATCGAGGCCCAGAGGCGGAAGAGCCTCGACATCAAGGACAAGGTCGAGCAGGTCGAGAGCATCATCGACGGCGAGAGGCGCAAGGGCAAGGAGGAGAGGCGAAGGAGCCGGATGTTCGAGAAGAAGCTCGAGGACTCGGTCGCCGAGCGCGAGCGGCTGCTGCGCGAGCTCGAGGAGGAGAGGGGGAGGCGGCGCGCGCTCGAGGACGAGCTCGAGAGGCTGCGCGCGCAGGTAATGTTACGGCGTAAAGCGCCACGCGACACCCTCGACGTGATCTCGTTACAGGCCGGCCCGGAGGACGAGCGGGCGAGGCGCGAGGCGCTCGAGGACGAACTGGCGAGGCTCAAGGCGCAGCTGCGGCAGCGGGCGGCGAAGCCCGAGGAGAGGCTCACGGTCGCCACCTTCGAGACGGTCCGGCTGCCGGCGGTCATACCGATAACGGCGCCGCTGACGGAGAGCGAGCTGAGGCTCCTCGAGCACGAACCGTGCGGCCCCCGCCGCGACGACTTCGAGGACATCCTGGACAAGGTCTCCAGGGGGGGCGTCGAGGTAAGGCGAGGCGGGTCTCCGCGGTCCCGTCCTGTAAGCGAATTCTGCCGCAGTGCCTGAGGCTCGACGAGCTGCAGTCGCTGCACGCGAAGATCTGCAGGTGCACGGCGGACGTCGTCGAGCAGATCGGCCAGGGTACGCCGAGGGGCGCGGAGGCCGGCAAGCTGGGGCTGCTCAAGAGGATCGCCTCGCTCGAGGGCGACCTGATGAGAAAGCAGAAGCACGCGCAGCAGAAAGGTGAGGAGAAGTACCCTTACTCGTATTGCTCTGCGGAGAGGAGGAGCGAGAGTCTCCAAGCTCCGAAACCGGGAACGTTTCGGTCGCCTGGAGGAGGAATTTACAGATCTGCCTTCTGGGACTTTACGGTGTTTCGTGGTGGCAAAGGGTGGCATTCAGGTTCCAAAATTTGTAACTCCAAGGCGATGAGGAGGAGTCTCGAAGCCCCAAAACTAACTACCATCTGTAGGTAGAGTCCTACAAATAGAGGAAGAGATCAAAGACTGAGAGGATGAGGAGGAGAGCAGTCTTAAGTCTCGAGGAGATGGAGGTGATAGGAGAATCTGTAGACCTCCTCATCGTCTTGGACTTTCCTATCACCTCCATCTCCTCAAGACTTGCCCCTGTTCCAAAGTACAGAAAAGTTTCCAAGCCCCAAAGCTGGTCTCCTCCTTCGTTTGTTTGGAAGATACTCTTGCTTAATAATTTATCTTCTTTGGAGCTTCTACTAAGACCGCCGAGTCCCCCAACTCCCCACTTTCTATGACCATAACATTCAGTGAGTCTCCAAGCCCACACTGGTATCTGCCTTCTGAGCAAAATTGGGAGGGTCCCCTTGCTACCCTATCACTTTAACTCCCTCTGGGCTTCAGTCGTTACGTGTAAAGTAACCAGGTCTCTAAGCTCCAAAATTGGAACTCTCCTCTTTTCCGATTTGGAGGATAATTCCTCCCCAACTGTTGTTATTACCACTGATTTTCGATCAAAAGGAATTGGAGAGTTTCTAAGGTTCTAAAAGTGCCAAATTTTCTTTTCCGTCGAGTTGGAGGTGGCCCCCAACTCCAAACCTTCCTACCACTTTGTCTCCTCCTAACAAGCTCCCATTTTGAAGTAAGGAGAAGTCTCCAAAAGGCACGAAAGAGGTTACTCGTGTCTTCACTCACCTGAATGGAACGTCCCCAAGTTCCAAACTCCCCTTCAACTGCTCAGTGGGGACGAGTCTCCAAGCCCCAAATCGGTATCCGCCTTCTGAGCAAAATTGGAAGGGTCTCCTTACTTTAGGCCCCTTTAGGCTTCTACTGTTCCGTGTAAACTAACAAAGTCTCCAAGCTCCAAGTTCCGTTGGGTTGGAGGTGGCTCCCAACTCCAAACCTTCCTACCACTTTGTCTCCTCCTAACAAGCTCCCACTTTGAAGTAAGGAGAAGTCTCCAAAAGGCACGAAAGAGGTTACTCGTGTCTTCACTCACCTGAATAGAGCGTCCCCAAGCTCCAAACTTCCTTTCAACTGCTCAGTGGGGACGAGTCTCCAAGCCCTAAATCGGTATCTGCCTTCTGAGCAAAATTGGAAGGGTCTCCTTACTTTAGGCCCCTATAGGCTTCTACTGTTCCGTGTAAACTAACAAAGTCTCCAAGCTCCAAGTTCCGTTGGGTTGGAGGTGGCTCCCAACTCCAAACCTTCCTACCACTTTGTCTCCTCCTAACAAGCTCCCATTTTGAAGTAAGGAGAAGTCTCCAAAAGGCACGAAAGAGGTTACTCGTGTCTTCACTCACCTGAATAGAGCGTCCCCAAGCTCCAAACTTCCTTTCAACTGCTCAGTGGGGACGAGTCTCCAAGCCCTAAATCGGTATCTGCCTTCTGAGCAAAATTGGAAGGGTCTCCTTACTTTAGGCCCCTATAGGCTTCTACTGTTCCGTGTAAACTAACAAAGTCTCCAAGCTCCAAGTTCCGTTGGGTTGGAGGTGGCTCCCAACTCCAAACCTTCCTACCACTTTGTCTCCTCCTAACAAGCTCCCATTTTGAAGTAAGGAGAAGTCTCCAAAAGGCACGAAAGAGGTTACTCGTGTCTTCACTCACCTGAATGGAGCGTCCCCAAGCTCCAAACTTCCTTTCAACTGCTCAGTGGGGACGAGTCTCCAAGCCCCAAATCGGTATCTGCCTTCTGAGCAAAATTGGAAGGGTCTCCTTACTTTAGGCCCCTTTAGGCTTCTACTGTTCCGTGTAAACTAACAAAGTCTCCAAGCTCCAAGTTCCGTTGGATTGGAGGTGGCTCCCAACTCCAAACCTTCCTACCACTTTGTCTCCTCCTAACAAGCTCCCATTTTGAAGTAAGGAGAAGTCTCCAAAAGGCACGAAAGAGGTTACTCGTGTCTTCACTCACCTGAATGGAGCGTCCCCAAGCTCCAAACTTCCTTTCAACTGCTCAGTGGGGACGAGTCTCCAAGCCCCAAATCGGTATCTGCCTTCTGAGCAAAATTGGAAGGGTCTCCTTACTTTAGGCCCCTTTAGGCTTCTACTGTTCCGTGTAAACTAACAAAGTCTCCAAGCTCCAAGTTCCGTTGGGTTGGAGGTGGCTCCCAACTCCAAACCTTCCTACCACTTTGTCTCCTCCTAACAAGCTCCCATTTTGAAGTAAGGAGAAGTCTCCAAAAGGCACGAAAGAGGTTACTCGTGCCTTCACTCACCTGAATGGAACGTCCCCAAGTTCCAAACTCCCCTTCAACTGCTCAGTGGGGACGAGTCTCCGAGCTCCAAATCGGTATCTGCCTTCTGAGCAAAATTGGAAGGGTCTCCTTACTTTAGGCTTCTACTGTTCCGTGTAAACTAACAAAGTCTCCAAGCTCCAAGTTCCGTTGGATCGGAGGTGGCTCCTAACTCCAAACCTTCCTACCACTTTGTCTCCTCCTAACAAGCTCCCATTTTGAAGTAAGGAGAAGTCTCCAAAAGGCACGAAAGAGGTTACTCGTGTCTTCACTCACCTGAATGGAGCGTCCCCATGTTCCAAACTCCCCTTCAACTGCTCAGTGGGGACGAGTCTCCAAGCTCCAAATCGGTATCTGCCTTCTGAGCAAAATTGGAAGGGTCTCCTTACTTTAGGGCCCTTTAGGCTTCTACTGTTCCGTGTAAACTAACCGAGTCTCCAAGCTCCAAGGTTTGTAACTCCACACGCCCTTAACAGTTTGCCCCCCTGCGAAATCCGACCGTCTCGTGATACGCAGGGGACGTCTCCAAGCTACAAAACGTGAAACTTTCAATACGGGACTGGAAATCTTTACCTACCGATCGTCCCCTCGGGCCTCCGAGCTCAAGAGTAGGGACTGGAGTCTCCGGTCTCCAAAATACGTATCCCGCTGACACCCCAAAGTTCCTAACGTTCCGTCCCTTGCTCTGCAGTGCTCGCGATGCAGTACGCGGTGAAGATGGAGAAGGAGCGCCTCGGCGACCTGCGGAAGAGCCTCGAGGACGAGCGCAGGAGGGGCTCGGACGTCGGCCTCGGCGACGAGGCGGCGCCCCGCGGGCAGAGGACGTACCCTGACAAGAAACTCGACCGGTACATGTAAGGGAATCTGAGACGGACACCCAGCGGTGGTAGATTTGAATCTTTCTCTTTCGGTCGCCCGAGTAGGTCGGCCATGGAGGAGGAGAAGGCGAAGACCAGGACGCTGGAGAACGAGCTGGAGAAGGAGCGGACCCACAACGACCACCTGAAGAACCTCCTCGAGGCCGAGCGCGAGAGGACGAGGCAGAGCAAGAGGAGGGACAACGAGACCCTCGAGGTAACACGGACCGCCGGTCCACTCGCGGTTATGCATCCTCACCTCTTTTCCAGACGATGAAGGGCGAGCTCGAGAAGATCATGACGAGGAGGGTGAAGTCGAAGGTCCAGGAGCCGCCGACGAGGTCGACGTCGCCGGAGAAGGACTCCGCGTTGGTCCAGAAGGCGATAAGCGACCTGCCGCTGGCGGTACGGCCTACCCCCGAGCGAACCTAACCCCGTACTAACCGAACCCTCTCATTTTCCAGGCGAGGAAGATCAAAAGCAAATCCACCGGACGGCTAGACCCGCCGGACCGTCGATAGACCCGTCGTGTGTGAAGTTGTGTACGTCGTGCCTGTTGTGTACCCGTGTGGTCTCCGGTGATGTAAAAGAGGAATAAAATTCGCTTTCAACGAACGAACACGGTTTCATTTCTCACAAGCTCTTAAATTAAACCTTCAGCAGCTGCGGGCAGTTGGAGACGTTGCAGCGCGCCGGGCACCCGTCCCCCCTCGAGCCGTACGCGTCGAAGAGCACCGGCTGGTCGCTGAACTCGCACTCCTGCAACAGAGACGGACCGGTAAGTGAGAAAAGAACCTAACCTATCGCTATGCCCGTGACCCGGGTCAGTACCTTGTCGCACCGCAGGCCGGTGAACGGCAACCCGACCTCCTCCCACACCTCCCTCAGGCGCGCGACGAGCTCCGCCACCATCTCGTCCGTGTGGTGCGGCGTCGGCGCGAGCCTCAGCCTCTCCTCGCCCCTCGGCACCGTCGGGTAGTTGATCGCCTGCACGTAGTGGCCGTGCCTCGCGAGCAGCGCGTCGCACACCTCCGCGCACCGCCTCGGCTCGCCGACGAGGATCGGGACGATGTGGCTCGGCGCGTGCCCGACGGGGAGGCCGGCCCTCAGCAGCGAGTCCCTCAGCGTGCGGACGCGCTGCTGGTGGAGGCGCCTGAGCGCCCTGCCCTCGGCCGAGGCGAGCACCTCGACGGCCCTCGTCGCGCCCGCGAGCACAGTCGGCGGCAGCGACGTCGTGAAGATGAAGCCGGCCGCGTACGAGCGCAGCACGTCGATCAGCAGGGAGGAGCTCGCTGGAAGACGACGGCTGATATAAATACCGTCTAACTCATGCGGTCACTTATCTCACATAACCTCACATTATAGCCTCACTAGTGAGGTCGTTAGCAGCGCCACCTCACGCTTGGTAACTCCACTGTTAACCTCCACAAAACCCCTTGCTTACACCTACGTTCCTTCCTGCACGTAACCTCTCATCTTAAGACCCTTCGATGGTCCTTCACCGACTCTCCCTCTCACTTTTGGCGGCCACCAAACGCGAGGCGGCGCCACCATCGACCGCGCCTCGACCACTCCTCTCACCGACGTAGCCTCCGATGTTCCCGAACGCCTTCCCGAGCGTCCCGGACACCATGTCCATCTTCCCGAGCGTCCCGTCGCGTTCGCCGATGCCGCCGCCGCGCCGCCCGTACAGCCCGACGGCGTGCACCTCGTCGACGAACGTCAGCGCGCCGTACCTGTGCGACACGTCGCACAGTTCCTACAAAAAAACAAAAATAGATCGTACATAGCCGATTCGATCCGACGCGTCGCATCTTCGCTCACCTCCAAGGGGCACACGGCCCCCGTCATGGAGTGCACGGTCTCGAAGGCGACGATCTTCGGTACGCGCCGGTCGACGGTACGCAACGCCCGTTCGAGGTCGGCCGGATCGTTGTGCCGGAAGATGTGCTTGGGGACGCGGCTGTTGCGGATGCCCTGGATCATCGAGGCGTGGTTGCCGGCGTCCGAGAAGATGTGGCAGCCTGGGGGAGGTGTCGGATCGTCAATGCGCTCGAGGAAATTCTAGGTTTTACCTGGTAACGCTCTGGATAGGGTGTAGAGGGCGGAGTCATTCGCCACGAAGCACGAGGTGAATAACAGCGAGGCCTCCTTCCCGTGCAGCTCGGCCAAGGTCCTCTCGAGCTTCTCGTGCAACGTCGAGTTCCCGGATATGTTCCTCGTTCCTCCGGCTCCGGTACCGTACTTCTCCAACGCCTCCCTACGGCAGAACATAACGTTTAATTCGGCCAAATCGTATATCAAGGCTCTCTTTGTAATAGACAAATAGATAACCCCACCGCACGGCCCTCTTCACCTCCGGGTGGCACGACATCCCGAGGTAATCGTTAGAGCACCAAACGGTGATGGGCCTCTCGCCGGCCGAGTACTCCATGGCGGCCGGGAAGCTGCCGGCCATGCGGTTCACCTTCTTGAACACCCGGTACGAGTGCTCCGCCTTCTTGCGCACGATCTCCCCGCGGAAGAAACGGTCGTAACCGAACGAGCCTGACGGCAGAAAAAAGTACGGTCAGTCGGGTGCCGGCGCGACGGTCGACGGTCGGGCTACCGTCTGCGAGCGCCTCGTCGGTCGACGTCGTCGCCTCCTCCTCTTCGACGGTCGCGATCGACGGTCGGACCCTCCTCAGGAACGGGCAGCCGGTGGCGGCGGCGGCGTCGGCCTCCTCGGGTCGCGGCGGCCCGCCGGTAGGGTCCCGCGCCTCCGCGGCGAGGAACCTGCCGGCGACGGGGCACTGCGCGCCGTACGTCTTGAGGAGCAGGCCCCCGTAGTTGCTGACGTACCTCGGGCCGAGCCTCGAGAGGAACGGACAGGGCATCTCGAACGGATATCGACGTTTACGTCACGGAACGAGAAATAACGGACCTACGTCGTTGTGAATGACGCGGAACACTTGAATTGTGTTTCGTTTTAAATCAGTCATAATTCGAATCACTTTTATAATTTATAATTCATTTCAACTATTGGTACATTTGGAGCTCCGACATGAACCCCAGACCCACGGACAATCTGTTCATTTGTTTTTTCAATGTACATGTTCCGTGCCTCGATGCACCTTTTTCTGTTCTGTGACATCTAATCAAACTTACTGAACCTAACCTATAGAGCCTATATAGAACCTATATAATACCCTATGCCTATAGAACTGATAGCATGACTTCGAGTCAGACGAGGCTGCAGTTTTAACAACAACATATTCAAAGGGTGACAAGTAAATAGTCTCCGCTACCCGAGCCCAAATAGACGGCCAGTTGTCTAATAATTGAAAAGAAGAAGAAGAAGAACTAACCTATATGTTTTAGGTTAATGTGCTCTTCGTGCTTCGTAGTGCTTCGTTTTTGCTTTGCTCGTCGAAGAGTTTAGTGGTAGTGACAATTTCGATCAAGATGCTAAAGAAATAGTGTCAGGCTCCCTCGTTCAATTTAAATGATCCAAACGACTCAAAGTGCGTGACGAAGGGCGTGAAGGGGTTGTAAAACGACATGGGGCCGCGTTGTACTCATATTACAACAGCATTAGCAAAATGTGCTTTTGGACAACTGCAAGATCCCGTTATCACCGGGCTCGTGTCGTCGTAGACGACCTCATCGTCCTTATCCCGAGTGCTATGGACCCGAGGGTTCCCCCTGGACGTCTGAAGACGGTAAGTCGCTTTATTATTGACTCGCCGGGGTGTCTTAACACTAAGGGCATCCCGCTTATCCTTGTTTGTCATATCATTTGAAGTCGGTTTTAAAAAATGGTTTTCTGCTCTTTATCCCGAGATTCGTTTAAAGCCCCGGACAGTTTCTATTGCGTATACGTTACCATATACGAACACATCACTAGTATGTATACTTTGTACACTTACCTCGTACGTATTCTTGGTATATATACCTCGTACACATGTCCTTTTACTAGTACGACATGTCGATATCATCTTTCCTCCTTTACGAAAAAGTATATAAAATAACATCACCTATTTCAGTTAGTACATATTTTATTAGGAAACATCAATTTTAGAATGTTCGATACAGTTAACCCAAATCTAAAGTAAAAGATCCATAAGCAATTTCATTGCCGACGTATTACCTTCGTCCCTCTCTCCTTCGACTATTGCATATGGAGTCGGCGACAAAACTATTTCGGTCAACCATAGTCGTGACGCGAACGCCATTTAATCTTGGCAACGTCGCCGGCTATAAGCACCTCGAGACGTCCATCGAGAGATATGCAACCGTCAGGCCTGTCGTTCGGCCGCATGGACACGCGAGTGCTTCTTCAAGGCGTGCGAGTCGGAGAAGGCCCTGTCGCATTGCGCGCATTTAAACGGTCTGTCGCCGGTGTGGACGTACAAGTGCCTCCTTAAAGCATACGAGTCGATGAAGGCCTTGTCGCATTGCTGACATTTAAAAGGCGTGTCGCCCGCGTGGACCTTCAAGTGCCTCTTCAAGGTGTCCGACTTGGTGAAAGTCTTGTGGCATTGCGAGCATTCGAAAGGCTTCTCGCCGGTGTGTATCCGCAGGTGATTGGTTAAGACCTTGGATAAAGCGAAGGCCTTATCGCAGTGTGAGCATTTGAAAGGTTTATCGCCCGTATGGACGAGGGCGTGCCTCTTCAGGTTGCCCGACCAACGGAAGGCCTTGTCGCACAGCGAACATTTCAAAGGTTTATCCTCGGTGTGAACCTGCAAGTGCCTATCTAAATTACTGGCCTGGCAAAAGGCCTTGTCGCATTTCGTGCATTTAAACGGCTTCTCGCCGGTATGGATGCGCACGTGCGTACTTAAGTAGTCGGACCGGGCGAAACACTTATTGCAATGCGAACACTTGTGCGGTTTATCGCCCGTGTGGACGGTCGAGTGCTTCTTCAAACAGTACGGGGTGCTGAAGGATTTATCGCAAAACGAACACGTGAGGGGATCGTTACGTTTCTCGCCGACGGCCGCCGTGGTACGATCGACGTCCGACGCTTCCTCTTTAATAACGGGATGATCCTCGAGATCGATGGAAAATTCGTCTTTGATCTTCCCGGAGGCGAGGACGTTTGACACGATGGACTCGTTCCCCTTCCATCTCTCGGCGTGTATAGAAAATTCCTCGTAGCGAGACTTACAGCTCTTACAGATATTCCTTAGGGATGCCCTGACCGGATCCTAAAAGGATATACGTTCATTACATTTCGAGCAGGTCGACGATGCTCTACTAACTTCGTTACTGACTATTCGCCAGAAGCGCCACAGCTTCTCTTCGACGGTCTGCACTGGTGCTACTGCCATGCACCAATCGCAGGTGGCCGTTTTTGCAACATTCATGGCCGACATCGTCACATGTTGTTTAAATGTTTTAACAGGGGGGGGCTCAAAGCGTTTCGAGCAAATCGTGAAGGTAACGATCGATGATCACTGATGTAAACAATGTCGGCCATCTTGGATTTGGCACGGGCACGGAACGAGACGAACGAATTGTTTCGTGTTCTGTGGTTGACGTGATGACTTTCCTCGTCATCAATCGAACGTGCCTTTTAGGTTTATATAAGTAGTTTAACATTTTGCTTATTTGAAGTTAGTTAGGAGTTATTTGCGCAGTGGGGGTTTTTCCTTGTCCTCTCGCGTAATATTCGATAATCACGACACGCCCTTTACGCTCCCTTTAGTAACGAATTCGCCATTTGTTACTAAAATTAGTGATTAGCACAGGGCGCAGCACAAGCATGGAACAGTAAAATACATATCAAGGAAAGGAATTGAAGATGTTATCACGAGCTAAGAGTAAGTCAGGCAAGCGGCGAGACTCTGAGTATCGAGACGTGAAAGTATAGTATTCCGGCCTTTCGCTATGTCCATGTTACTTGTGCGAACATAACCTCACTTCCTCCTCTCCAGCATGGCGACGAAGTTCCGATGCACGAAGTACTTCTATCTCACCATGAGCGGCATCGAGGTGAGCACCTGCGATTGGTGCCTGCAGGAGGCGCCCGTGCAGACGATCGACGAGACGCTGTGGCGCTTCTGGAAGGTGATCAGCGCCGAGGTGAGTAGGCGGATCGACTCGCTAGGGCCACGGCGGTAAATTTTCGCCCTTCCAGGACCCCGTCCTGACGGCCTACAAGAACATCTGCGAGACGTGCCACTCGCGCCACGTCGATTTCTCCGCCTACATCGAGCGGTGCAAGACGAACGCCGCCGTGGTGGACGAGGTGCTGTGCGGCGGGTACGTCGAGAGCGAGCCACCCATCGACGTGGAGTACCATCACGTCTTCGACGGGGGAGAGCTGTCGGGTTCCGGGCCGCCGGGCGGTTCGGGCGGCGAGCAGGTACCGTCGTCGGGCGGGATCGAAGTCAAATGCCCGCATTGCAACAAGACCTTCGACGGCGTCGACCTGCTGAGGGCCCACTCGCGCAGGCACTCGCGCGAGCAGCCGTTCAAGTGCTCGCTGTGCGGCAAGTCGTTCGGTCAGTCGAGGACCCTCGAGGGTCACCTGCGCACGCACGCGGGCGAGAGGCTCTTCGGGTGCTCGCAGTGCGACAGGTCGTTCGCTAACTCGAGCGCTCTGAAGCGGCACGCGCGTATCCATACGGGTGAAAAACCTTTTAAATGCTCGCTGTGCGGTAAGGCTTTCGCCGTGTCCTGTTACTTGAAGGCGCACATGCGCTCCCACGCGAGCGACAAGCCCTACGGGTGTTCGTCCTGCGATAAGGCCTTCACTTGGTTTAAAGATTTGAAGAAGCACCGGCGCCGTCATACCGGTTCCAAGTGTTGATCCCGTAAGTTATACCCGTGAAGCTTCATCAGATTGCTCCGACGCAATATCGACATTGACGCAATCGTCGGTTTGATTATAACAGTTGCGTATGCAACCCCCTGCCGTTTTGCTGATTTGTAGAGAACTAAGGTAGTATATAATATACATTTATATATATAGATTATATTTATTTGCATTAGTGCTACGCATTTGAGGCTATGCAGGGAACCCTTCTAAGACAAAAAAGGTACTTTTCCATGTATTCCTTTCAATTTTCCCTTTTTTACTATATTGCTGAAGCATAAGTTTGCCTCCCTCTCTCTCTTCACTTGCCTAACTTAAGCCACTACATTAGGATTTTGGGGCACTTAAGTTTCCAGTGTTTTTTGAGGCTTTTAATGTTTAAAATCGAGCTGGAAAATAGACCTTTCGAACACTTTTTAGATTCAATTTTAACGTAAGAAACTAATTCCCCATGGAGATGTGCGAGACATGTTTAAATTCAAATAGTGCGCGCGCAGGTCCAACTAAACGACGTGGGTTCACCGCGTAACGGAGCAGAACCTGCGCCGTGCGCCCTTTAACGCAGGAGAGAATGTCGCCGCCATTTTACAGTAACCACTACCCTCACCGATCTACAATATTAGACAGGAGTAATTAGTTAAGCTGAAGTGCATTACAATACGTAATGATACTTATCACAGCGTTGTATTATTGTTTAACTCGCGATATAATTGGTCCGATTAGCCCTGGAAGCAAAAATGAGACGTTAACTCTATCAAAAACAATGTATATAATTGGTTAGCTGCGAGGAAACTGTGGCTGGACATAACCTTAGAAACCACGGAACACAAATTCCAAGAGAAATGTGTTTGTGTGATTAACAGAGAACTAAAATGATCGTAATTATTTGTATATTAATACATATGCGCTGTGGCTTTCGAGAAATTCGCTCCGACTGATCACGAAAACGTAGGCAATAGCGATTTTGACGTCGATTCGCAATTTAGTGTCCCGTGCATGCCTGAGCGGTTGACGTCCCGCGCGTCGAAAACAAACGCATCAACTGGCCACGAAGATGTCGTAATCCCCGAAAGATGAACCTGCAGACGCTCCTACAGGACTTCAACCCGAGGTAAACCGGGGGCGCGCGCGCCCCCTCCCCCCACGTACATAACCTCGAAATCCCCCACGTCGCACGACCGACCCCCCATAGTAATCCGTAGCCCTCTATTGGTCCGCAGCAAGTTCGTAGTGCACACGTGCCTCCTGGCCTTCACGGTGCTCTTCGCGCTCCGCCTCGACGGTCACGTCGCGTGGTCCTACTGGACGGTCTTCGCGCCGATCTGGATATGGAAGGCGCTGGTCGTGACGGGCGCGACCGTCGGTAGTTACGTGTGGTGGAGGTACCCGCACTTCAGGTAAGGGAAGGGGGCCGACGCCGGGGCGTAGGGACTGTACCGGTCGTCCGTAGGTTGGAGGGCGAGGCGTACATCCACTACAAGTCGATGCTGATATCGCTGGCGCTGCACCTGATCCTGCTGATGTTCGAGCTGCTCGTGTGCGACAAGCTCGAGTCGTCGAGGCACCTCTGGATACTCGTGTTCATACCGCTGATCTTCATATCGATCGTCAGCATAGCGGTGTGCATCTGGGCCGTCAAGCACGACAGGTCGTTCGAGGTGAGAGCCGTATCCTTCGGGATCGTAGGTCGTGACACGTCCCTTACTGTTTCAGCTCGAGCTGTTCTGCGCCGTGAACGTCCTGCAGTTCATCTTCCTCGCGTTGCGCCTCGACGGCTTCATCTCGTGGTCGTGGGAGGTCGTGTTCGTGCCGCTGTGGATCGTCATGTGTCTATCCTTGGTAATACGGAGCGTCACCGACGGTCGAGGTGGGGGTCTTAAAGCGTCCGTTTTCAGGTCGGCGTGCTGTACACCATAATCTTCGCCGCGATACTGCTGAGGACGCCCGAGGTGAACGCGCAGCAGCGGCGCAGCAGCTTCCATTCCGCCCTCGGCTACACCTTCCTAGTCATACCGATACTGATATTCCAGGTTAGTGATCGGCGCCACTTACCGGTCAGGTCTCGGGAGGCGTCTAACCCGACTTGACCGTCGGACGACTCCCGGTACCTGACCGGACCCAACGGTATGATTCGATTTCTCCCTCAGGTCCTGCTGGCCGACAAGCTCGACGACGACATCCGCATCTCGTACACGGTCGTCGTGAGCCCGCTGTTCGTCTCCTTCGTCACGCTCATCGTCATGTCGTTCGGCGCGAAGGGCGGCAACAGGTGGTGGTTCGGCATGCGCAAGGACTTCTGCTCGTTCGTGCTCGGCGCTTGCCCGCTGCTGCAGGAGTACGCGAACATAGCGTACCGCAGCGAGGGGAGGCGCGGCCCCGCCGGAGCTGTCGAGCTCGAGCAGCAGGCCGGCCCCGAGGGCGGCAAGGGCAGGGGCGGCATCAAGAGGGCCGACCTGCTCAGGCCCGTGCTGCCGATCGTGTCGATCGAGATGCCGGACTAGTGCGCGCTTAAGTGACCGAAACGATGTGCCAATCTATATTTGTTAAGTCGACGGTGGAATTTTTGTACTTAAGTACGTTTGCAAGTAAATATACAAGACGTTGTTCCGTAACGGTTGTCTTTCGTGGCCTTAAGTATTCCTGTACGGGCATGGCCGTTCGAGCTCCTGTTCCCTAAGCGGAGAAGCCTTTGATTGGCCACGTCCCTATCGAAGGTGACTTGTGGGCGGAGCCCCGGAGAAACTGTGAGGATTATTGGACACACGAGGGTGGATCGGTCCTAAGCAGGACGGGTCGCATGCCCACATGGGATTAATGACCTCTACGCCCCTTAATAATAATAATATATTAATCACTATAATTAACATGGTAATTTACAGACAAATGTACACCGTAATCACGTTTCGAGACCCACCGGGTAGTCCATCCGTCGCCGGGTTCACAGCACCTGCGTCGCGACGCTGCCGGTGAAGTACACGAACGCGCCCATCAGGTTGACGAAGGTCGCGCCGAGGAACACGGACAGCCACTTGCCGTCGCTGGCCGTGACGAGGCTCGCGGTGACCGGCCCGCACAGGATGCCCGGTACGGTCGCTATGGTATTGCTGATGGCGAACGTGGTGCCGGCGTAGTTCGGCGCGACGTCGACGTGGTTGCTGAGGTGGCCGGCGGAGTTCGACGCCGACAGCCCCATCGATATGCTGACGAGGACGAGCGCGAATGCCAGGTCGTCGACGACGCAGAAGATCGCCAGGAAGAGCGCCGGCCCGACCAGGCCGACGCACGTCATCAGCCGCCGCACGTTCAGCACGGACCAGTTCTTGCCGCTGAGCAGCCCGTCGGCTATGTGGCCGCTCACGATGCCGAACACCGAGTTCACTATGTACGGCACAGCCGTCAGGCTGACGCTGTGCGCGTTGCCGCCGAGGTACCTCGAGAGGTACGTCGGCAGCCACTGCATTATTATGTACGACGACCAGTTCATCGCGAAGTGCGCCGAGTAGATCGCCCACAGCGGCTTCTTGAACACGAAGTCGGCCCAACGGGGGTTATTCGGCGAGATCACCTGAAACGACAACCATAAACGGACCGAGAGTCTCAGCAGAAGCACACTCACCTTCGGCATGTGCAACGGTATCGAGTCTTCGACGCCGTACGCCTCGCCCGGGTAGAGGCAGTACCAGGCGACGACCCACATGAACCCGAGCGAGCCGAACCAGAAGAAGCACGCCTCCCACGACAGGTGCGGGCACAGCACCGACGCGACCGTCTGACCGACGCTGCCCGACGCCAGCAGGTACGAGAACGCCCTCGAGCGCTCCTCGAGCGGCACGCTGTGCGCGAACAGCTGGAAGATCGTCGGCAGGCCTGGAATAGCATGAACGTAACGATACTGCTCGACGGGCTCTGTATTATGTACCATCGGACTGCTTTAGGCGAGGAAGCTTTTTGGGGTTATGGGGAATGTGAGGGGTGGAGCGAAGCGCCCTCTACGGCGTTGGAGGAGACGTTAGCTCATTGTGGTGTCGCAATAATGGTTTCTTAGTGCGTCGAAGCTCAGGTTAACGGGTCGTTATAGTAAAAGGGGGTTACCTAGTCCTTCGGCGAAGCCCAGGATTATCCGGCACACGACGAGCGCCGATATGCTGGCGGCGAGGAACGGCGTGACGAAGGTGGCGACGCTCCACAGCAGCACGCTGCAGATGAGCACGTTCTTCGCGCCGAGCCTGGTCGCCCAGAAGCCCCCTGCGCAGCCAAAAAGTGGTCAGGTACGGTCGAGACCGCGCCGGTCGCCTTACCCAATATCTGACTGGTGAAGTAGCCGAAGGCGAACGCTGACAGTATCCAGCCCTGCGCGTGCAGCGTCCAGCCGAAGATGTCCGTCATGGGGACGATCGCTATCGGCATGATGACCCTGTCGGCGCTGTTGATGAAGTTCGCGAGGCTGCAGAGCGCGACGACGCGCGACGTCCTCGACAGCCAGCGCGGCGGCCTCATCCTGGCGGCGGGGCGGTCCTTCGGCGCCGCGCCTCGCGGCAGGGTCGAGGCGATGCTAAGGGGGCGCCTCGCGCTCGGTCACACGCACGTCTCGGGGGCTCGCTTCGACATGGGACGTGGGGGGGGTCGCGGACACGTCGTTAGCGGCACGGGACGCGAAATCATCGGAAGATACGTCACTTGGGGCACGGGACGCGAAATACGTCACCGGCGACACGGAACACGAAACATAACCTGACTTTTGTAAGGTAAGTGCACTGGAATTAGGTCGGTCTCGGTTGTAGTTACAGTGTGATTTGAAAAAGTGATGGTGCTCCAGGAATAAATCAGCTCGTATTTGTAGAAATGGCGTCCTGGACCGCAGGTTGCGCTTCAACATACCTGGCAATAAAGGATCTCGACAGGAGGCGCAGACGGCCAGGATCAAGAACATACCTGAGGATAAAGGGCCAGGACAGGAGGAGCAGGCGGCCATTAAAGCAGCGCCAGATCCTGAAGGAGAAACGGACGGTCGCAGGCAACATAAGTAAAACCCCTTCGACTACTACTTAAGCATGTGAGTACAGTACGTTTCGATCGTCTCGGTTAGGCACGGCGGGTAGTTCAAATTGGAGAGACCGAAACGGCTCGAGCGTCTTAAAACGTTAGGTTAAATCGGTCCAGTTGTGCGCATGTGAGACTTGAACGATAAGTTTCCTACGTGAACAAATGGAGGCGTTGGAGTCGTGGCGTTACCGCCTTAAGTTAAAAACATCATGGGCTCATCGCAAGGTTCTAAGTAGAATGAACGATGAGCGTGATTCGTCGAAGGTAATACTGATTAGGAGAGGGTAATGTCTTGGGCACATAGCGGTTACTTCGTCCCGTCATGTATGACCGTTTTCAAGGATTCAAGAGATACAATAGGTGTGGGGTACTTACTTTAATTTTACACCGACAGCACTAAGTAAGACTGTCATTACATATGGAAGATTTAAGACTTTTCATCGGTATGAAGGCGCATGTGCCTGTTTAAGCTACTAGACTGAGTAAAAGACTTATTACAGATCGAGCATTTAAATGGCTGTTCACCTGTGTGAACGCGCATGTGCGCCTTCAAATAACAAGACCGATTAAAAGTCTCATTACACGAGGAACATTTAAAAGGCTTCTCGCCGGTATGGAGGCGTACGTGGACGTTCAAACTACCGGATTCGCTGAAGTCCTTACCGCAGGTGGGACATTTGAAAGGCTTTTCCCCGGTATGAAGGCGCACGTGCTTATTCAAGCTACCGGACTGAGTAAAAGTCTTATTACAGATGGGACATTTGAACGGCTCTTCGCCTGTGTGAATGCGCATGTGCATTTTCAAAGCGCAAGACTGACTAAAAGTCTTCTTACAGATGAAACATTCGTGGGTCTTTTCACCGGAGGTGGGACGCTTGAAAGGTTTTTCGCCCGTATGAAGGTACGTGTGCTTTTTCAAGTCGCCGGACCAAGTAAAAGTCTTATCGCAGATGGGACATTTAAAGGGCTTCTCGCCGGTATGAAGACGCATGTGCTTCTTCAAACCGCCGGATTCGCTGAAATTCTTATTACATACGGAACATTTAAAAGGCTCTTCGCCCGTGTGAACCCGCATGTGCGTCTTCAAATAACCGGACCGACTAAAGGCGGTACTACATAAGGAACATTTAAAAGGCTTCTCACCAGTATGAAGGCGTACATGGACGTTCAAACTACCGGATTGGCTGAAGTTCTTGGCGCAGACGGTACATTTAAAAGGCTTTTCCCCCGTATGAGTGCGCATGTGCCTTTTCAAGACGCCGGACCGGGCACAAGCCTTACCGCACTGCGGACATGAAAAGAGCGCGGAATCACTCGAGCCGCACTCGTCTTCTTCCTTATTTACGGAATGATACTCCACATCGATCGAAGGTTCGTCTTTGATTTGTCCGGGGACTAGCACCTTCTCTACCACGAGCGCATGCGCCTTACACATGTCGATATATACTGAGAAATCCTCATAGCGTGACTTACATTTCTCGCAGATGTTCCTGCGGGATGCCCGGATCGGATCCTAAAAGAAAAGACGTCGATTACTCCCTAATGGTAAATAAAGCAACTCTGCATATGAAGGATGGGTAATCACCTCTGCGCTGAGCATCTTCCAGAACCGCCATAACCTCTCCTGGATCGTCTGGATCACTGGAGCCTCTTGTAAGCACCAATCGCAAGTAGTCACCTTGGTAGCGCCCATGATAAAATAATCGTTTGTTATAGGGCGCTTTAAACACTACAACTTCACCATCGAAACGTACCACAAAGAACAATTAGGTTAGGCCACACACAAGACAAAACATCAATTAGTCACGGAACATGAACGATGAGCATGGGACAATACAATTACGGGAAAATAGATTTAAGGCATAACTTTCCTAGGGCTACAGTAAGATGTGTTCTGTGGCCGTATGTTCTGCGCATGCCTGAGCTAATCTGTCATATGAATAATGTGTTTTGTGTTCTGTGATTAATGAAAGTGTTGTGGTGTCACGTGTTGTTTTCCGTTGTTGAGATAACACGTTTAATGAAGTTGTGGTTTAGGGCGCTCAACCAATTATCGCCGTCTTATCATGGGCGATACAGAAATGGCTACTTGCGATTGGTGCTTTCAAAGGAAACCTGTGCAGAGGATCCAGGAGAGGTTATGGCGCTTCTGGAAAGTGATCAGCGCAGAGGTGAGGTGTATACACCTGATTAGTATACTCTTTTCGAATTGGCTATTAGTGCTGTGCATCTTTTCTTTCAGGATCCGGCCTCGGCGTCCCTTAGGAATATCTGCAGGAAATGTAAATCGCGCTACGAAGAATTCCTGGTGTATATCGAGGTGTGCAAGACCCACGCGTTTATAGCTGAGAAGGTATTGCCGCCCGGACGAATCAAAGACGAACCTTCTATCGACGTCGAGTATCATTCCGTGATTAAGGAAGAGGAGGGCGGCTCGAGTAATCCCACGTCTTCTTCCCGGTCGTGCTATAGGTGTTTACTTTGCGATAAGGCTTATACTCACCCTAGTACCTTGAAACAGCACATGCATTTTCATGCCGGTAAGAAGCCGTATAAGTGCTCCGTTTGTAAGAAGACTTTTTCTTGGAACGGTAATTTCAAGAGGCATCTGCGCATTCACACGGGCGAGAGGCGTTTCAAGTGCACCGTCTGCGATAAGAATTTTAGCGAATTAGGCGATTTGGTTAAGCATTCACGCCTTCATACGGGCGAGAAGCCTTTCGTGTGTTCCGTTTGTGGTAAGTCTTTTACTCGGGCGAACGATTTGAGGAAGCACGTGCGCACTCACACGGGCGAAAAGCCTTTTAAATGTTTCGTATGCGATAAGTCTTTTCCTTGGCCGGACATCTTGAAGACGCACATGCGCCTTCATACGGACGAGAAGCCTTATAAATGTTTCACGTGTGATAAGTCTTTTATCCGGGCCGGTGGTTTGAAAAGTCACATCCGAGTCCATATCGGCGAAAAGCCTTTCAAGTGTTCCACGTGCGGTAAGTCCTTTACTTGGTCTAGTAATTTGAACGCGCACATGCGCATTCACACCGGGGAAAAGCCGTTCAAGTGCCCTATTTGCGATAAGCCTTTTACTCGATCCAGTGATTTGAACACGCACGTGCGCGTTCATACGGGCGAGAAACCTTTTAGTTGTTCCGCCTGTAACAAGAACTACAGTACGTTTAGTAGCTTGAGCCGGCACGTGCGCACTCATACAGCTGAAGAACGGTCTTAACGTCCCTTGGTAATGAGACTCAACGGTCCACCGGACATAACGGTATCATTTAATACAATAACGCTGGTGTTTTGTAGTTTTATGGTTTAAAAACTCTCTGCATGTAACTTCACTGATTTGTCATGAAGTAGAAGAGCGGTGTTTGATTATGGAAGTTCTAAATGAGTCCAAAAGACTCTTGTTTTTAGTGCAGTGCTATAAAGACTGTTAAAACTTCAAAAACAGTTAAAAAAGACACTATTACTGCTGATTTTATCATTGTTACTATAATTGTGTTAAAGATAAAATATATTTGCACCATGCCACATCAGACTTGTGGTTTAATCATGTTTATAACAGCATGTTTAGGGTGGTTCCTGTGCCCTTGATAACAGTAAACACATCTTTTCTAGTTTATACACCCTGTATAGTGAATTTCAAATCAAAATAACCAGCGTTGGAGATGTTTAACAGGTGTACAAGGAATTATTTCGAATTTCCCGCCAAAGCGTTCTCGATTTGAAATCCTCGGAACGTCGCGATTGCGCGGACGCCATTTCGTGTCCTGTGCCGTTCGGCGCCATGTTCTCTTAACTTCGTGTCCTGTGCTGTGGACATAACCTAGAAATCGCCCCCCTGTAGAGCCCGAAAAGTGTAAACATGTTGATTTACCTGCGGAGCCTCCACACAGGTTCGTCCCTTTGCCCCTCGGCGCCGTCGCAGTTACGCTCTATTGTTTTCAGGCCAGGTGTTCTACCTCCTGCACCGAAGCAACTTCATCATAGGTCGAAGGGACTGCGACCTGTTAATAGAGAACGACAAGTCCATCAGTAAACACCACGCCATGATAACAGTCAAGGTAACGTCATACGCGACTTAGGGCTCCGCTCACCCCCTAGACGATCCTCACGTTTGTTCCAGGGAGATTCTGTTTTCATCCAGGACCTGGGCTCGACGTACAAGACCTTAGTCGGGGGTAAGAGGATTTCCCCCGACCAGGAAGTACCGTTGAGGGACGGCGACGAGGTTAAATTCGGCGTGTTCCGCAGCGTCTACCGGTAAGGCTCGATTCGCCCCGACCGTCTCCATTCTAATCCACTTCTCCAGCCTGGAGGCGCGCGACTACACCGTCTGCTGCAGCGGCGTGGGCGCCGCCGCCAAGGCGAAGCTGCGCGAGAACCTGTCCAAGCTGAGCGTGCGGTACTCCGCCGACTGGACCCCGGGCTGCACCCACCTGGCCGTCTCGGAGGTGAACCTGACGATCAAACTTCTGCTGGCGCTCCTCGACGAGAGGCCGGTAGTGCGGGTGGAGTACTGGGAGAGGTTCGTCGAGAGCGTCGACGCCTCGACGAAGCCGCCCAAGGCGGAAGACTACGGGGACCCGCCGATAGCCGAGCCGCTGCTCAAGAAGATCAGCCTCGAGGCGAACCCGGCGAGGAGACGCCTGTTCGCCGGGAAGGTGTTCCTGTTCCACAGCGAGGCCGTCAGGAGGCAGATGGAGGACGTGATCTCGAAAGCAGGTGCGTTACCGACGGGGTTTATCGAGTCGTAGGTGTAACGACCTCTGCTCCAGGCGGTAGCTCGATCTCCTTGGAGAGGGACCGGCCGGACCCGGCGGGCCTCCCGCCCGACGTCGTCGCGATCCAGATGCCCGCCTCGGGTCGCGGCGACGACGCCGCCGCCTCGATGGGACGGTACGTGCGCCCCGGCCGCCGGCTCGTCGGCTTCGACGAGATCGCGCACGCCGTCGTGAACGGCTCGTGCGACAGGTTCTGCAACCCGGACTTCCAGCTCGGCAGGAGGGTGTTCTGCGAGCCGGGGCCGGGCGAGCCGGCGCAGGCGGCGCCGCTCGCGGCCGAGACGCAGGCGCAGGACGAGGCGGGCGACGCGCGGAGGCGCGCCGACGAGGGCCTCGACGGTTCGATCGAGGAGGCCGAGGTGAAGGCGGAGAGGCCCGCCAAGAGGATGAAGCTCTTCGACGAGGGCCTTCGCAGGTACGGAAGATTTGTCGTGCTTGTGTCTACGAAACGGACTAACACGTTGACGTTTTAGGGAAGAACGTCCTGCCGACGACGTCACTACGTCCCTCGGGAAACCCCCGGCGTCGCCTCAAGCCCAAGCCGCCCCACCGAAGGTAAACCTCGTCAGGGATTCATTTAAGCGTTGGGAAATTCAACGAGAGCATTCCCGTTTCTTGCAGAAACCCCCTCCGGCTTCCCAGAAGAGGAAATCCGAAGATCCCGGCGACACCCCCTTCGCGTTCTTCTGCAAGAAGGCGAAGAGCCGGCCGGAGCAGAGGAGGAACAGGGAGACGCGAAGCGTCGTACCGGAACCGGCCCGGGATCGACCGGACTCCCCTCCCAAGTTCGATACCACCGGTAGGACCGAGGACGTCTCGACCGACACCGTGGGGGTAGTGAGCGTCGACTCGAACGAGACGTGGCTCATGAAGAATTCGCCGTCGATCAAGACCGAGGAGAGTCACGATGACGACGACGACGGTCTCGACGAGGACACGAGGAACTTCATCAGGAACATGAGCATCGTCCTGAGGATCTGCGACGCCGGCGACCGCACCAGGAACGTAGAGGAGGAGGAGGAGGTCGGCGCGATGCAGAGCCGGAACGCGTCCGGGGTCACGAACTACAAGAGGTTCAAGAAGGTAGGGATGATTTACCGTGGCACGCCGGATGCTTATCGAGCGTCTCCTTTGCAGGTCAAGCCGTTGAACGTGCGGCGCGCGGTGCTCGAACGGGGCCAATTGGTGCTCGCCAATAATGTGTAGCGGTGCTGTTCTGTCTGTTTTGTGTTTTAGATGTAAAATTATAAAGGTTGAAAGGATTCCACGAGAGGGTTCGTATTGGAGGCAAGTGACGTTCTTTTATGGCGCTTATTTACCCGGGTATCCTTACGGACCAAACCCTTCAAGTAGCTCCAGGAGAGAAAATGACTCACGAGGTAAAAGTAACGCTATCCATAACAATTAGAGACGTCGATTTTCCTAAAGACATGCATGTCAAGTCTAATTGAATATGAGGGAGCTGACGCGTTGTGCTCCTGTTGTCGAATTGCTGTATGCATGGTTGCCTACCTCTTGTTGTCCAGGACACAAGTTACAAGGGTTCTTTTCCAGGATTACGAATCGTACATAACAGCACCAGCTTCGGTAATATAATCGTGCCTTGAAATAAGGGCTTCAGCCCCCTAAACTTCCTTAAGTTTACTCGAGGACGTCTCATTGGAGCAACATAACCTCACTTAAAGTTTCATGTTCTGTGACGTTACCGTCTAACCTACCTACCTACTTTTGTACTACTTGAAAAGCTTTTCTAAGGATGAGCAGGGCAGTAGTAGGTACTTGTAATTGGTGCTTGCAGGGGGCGCCGGTGGAGAGGATCGAGGAGGGGTTATGGCGCTTCTGGAAAGTGATTAGTGCAGAGGTGAGTGGCCCTCATGGCATATTTGCAGGGGTGAGTGTCAGGTGTACCTCCTCGCTTTTATCAGGAACGTAAGGGTAGTTCCATGTCTCGCCCCAAAGGCCCCACTTGCGCCCATAAGGGGGGGTAGGGAGGTACGATAATCCCTAGTGGCGTTACTGCCGAAGGGCCTGAAGGAGGTATTATCGACGGTCACCACCTCATTGTAATACCTTAATATCCTTTTAGGATCCTGTCGTATCCCACAGGGATATCTGCGAGATATGCAACTCGCGCTGCCGGGACTTTTCGATGTACATCGAGCGGTGCAAGACCCACTCGTCCGTAATAGACGGGATACTACCCGGCAGGCGCATCAAGGACGGACCTACCATCGACGTCGAGTACGACCGTCTCGTAATTAAGGAGGAGGAACGGTCGAACGACGAGCCGACGGAGCCCGAAGGGAAGGCGTCGCTCGAGTGCCCGCACTGCAGTAAGTCTTTTACGTACCCTAGTTCGTTAAGGAAGCACTTGCGCTTACATACGGGCGAGAGGCCCTTCGAGTGCCCCGTCTGCGGCAAGGCCTTCGCCGAGAGCAGCAATCTAAAGAGGCACTCGCGCATCCATACAGGCGAGAAACGTTTCCGCTGTCCGACCTGCGGTAAGACCTTCGCCGAGGCGGTCCATTTGAGGAACCACGCGCGACTCCACACCGGCGAGAAGCCGTTCGAGTGCTCGGACTGCGGTAAAACGTTCACCCAGGCCGGCAGTTTGAAGTCGCACGTGCGCGTCCACACGGGCGAGAAGCCTTTCGGGTGTCCGCGTTGCGATAAGACTTTTACCGCGTCGAGCACCCTCAAGACGCACATGCGCGTGCACACGGGCGAGAAACCGTTCGAGTGTTCGTTTTGCGGTAAGACTTTCGCCGAGTCTAGTACGATGAAGACGCACCTGCGGTCGCATACGGGCGAGAAGCCTTACGGGTGTTCCCTGTGCGATAAGTCCTTTACCCAGTCGAGGGTGTTGAAGAACCACATGTGCTCGCATACCGGCGAGAGGCCTTTCGGGTGCCCGGTGTGCGGTAAGACTTTTGCTAAGTCGAGCGACTTGAAGAGGCACTTGTGCGTCCATACGGGCGAGAGGCGTTTCAAATGTACCGTTTGCGGTAAGACTTTTATCGAGTCTGGCGTTTTGAAAAGGCACATGCGCTTCCATACGGGTGAAAGACCTTTTAAATGTTCGTATTGCGATAGGATTTTTAGTCACTCTAGTAACTTGAATAAGCACGTGCGACTCCATACGGGCGAGAAGCCTTATAAGTGCTCGCTGTGCGATAAGGCCTTTACTCAGTCGAGTACTCTTAAGGCGCACTTGCGCACTCACCCAAGCGACGATCCTCTTTAATACAGAAAAGTACCGTTGCATAAAAATATAAACTAGTTTATTTATTTATCGTTGTTTACCTACATTTCGAGACGTCCTTCTGGTTTTCCGGTTTCCCATTGTGGTCCAGCCTTCGTAGAAGAGCGGGACCGACCCCCGTGGCACACCCATAGTCGCCGCTAAATAAGTAGACTTCGTTAAGCCCTCGTGGAGATCTCGATATTGTACCTTCCGTGGGTTCCTCACTGGTAGTATCAGCGACCAGACCGTCCGTGCCCGTCGTGGGTTTGTTCACCCTAACGTCTAGGGCCGTAGTTAATTCCTCCGACAGGAAGGATGCATCGTTGTGGGCTTCATGTGAGATCCTCCGCCCGTGGCTGCCGCCCAGGACGTTGGAGTACATACTGGTCGGGCCACGTCGTGAAATCTGTTCAGGTCCGGGGCACGCGTGCCTCGTCCTGTATTCAAGGGGAGCCTTCTGTGATCCCTAAAGTAAAGCCTTTGGTAACTTTAAATAGAGGATACCTCTGACGAATACATACTTCAAGCATTTCCTTATGCGCATGTCGCGTCATTCGCCCGTAGGACGGTCGAGCCATGGACATCCTCTTTGTGCCTGTGCTGCCGGTGGGAAGTACATGGTAGGGACCTTCTGCTTTGCCTTTACGCCCTTGATGTTATCGGTTGTTGAGCTCCTTATTAGCTCTAGTTTCACAGGGTTGAGGGCCCCCATTGTAGCTCTTCCACTCCCTCGACGCTCCTCGCATGGTCTAGAAGCGAGGGGGCTCATTCATTTTGTCCCTAGAAAAAGAAGGGTATTTAAGGGGACGTTTTGACGTGTTTGTATCTTTTCAGCCCCATTTTTCCACAAACTACATTGACAAGGTACGTCAACTGTCATATTTTCGTGTTCCGTGGATTGTGAGGTTATGTTACGCAGTTCCGTGGATTCGCCGATTAGATTCATAATAACGACTAGACACCCCTAATCCCCCCGGCCATGGTAAGCGCGAGTAAATCGCTCCTTCGACCCTCGACCTTCGTACCTTCGGAGGTCCCGAGGCGGCCCCCCGCGGTGCTCCTGGCGTTCCTGAGGAGGATGTCCGGCGAGGCCCCCGACGTCGTGTTCCGCGAGACGCCCGATAAGGGGGTGCTCGTGTTGAACAGGCCGAGGGCGCTGAACACGCTCAACCTGTCGATGGTGGAGAAGATCCTGCCGAAGCTGACCGAGTGGGAGCGGACGAAGCGCGTGGTGCTCGTGAAGGGCGCGGGCGGCAGGGCGTTCTGCGCCGGCGGCGACGTGCGCTCCGCCGTCGAGGCCGGCCGCAGGGGCGACCTCGAGAGCGGTAAGACCGAGAACCCCTCCATCGCCTCAAGCGACTCACCGATTTACCATAGGGATGAGTTTCATCGGCGCCCAGTACGCGACGAACGCGCTGATCGGCCGCTACTCGATCCCCTACGTGGCGCTGATCGACGGCATCGTGATGGGCGGCGGCGTCGGCCTGTCGATACACGGGCCGTACCGGGTCGCGACCGAGCGCACGCTCTTCGCGATGCCCGAGACGCAGATCGGGCTGTTCCCGGACGTCGGCGGCTCCTACTTCCTGCCCAGGATGCCCGGCAGGCTCGGGCGGTACCTCGCGCTGACCGGGCGCCGCCTGAGCGGCGTCGACGTGCTGCGCGCGGGCGTCGCGACGCACTTCTGCAGGAGCGAGCGGCTCGGCGAGCTCGAGGAGGAGCTGCTGCGGGTCGACGACCGCGAGGGGATCGACCGGACGCTCGGGAAGTACCACGACGACCCCGGCGCGGAGTTCACGCTGGCGCCGCACCTCGGTCGCATCGAGGAGTGCTTCGCGCCCGGCACGGTCGAGGAGATCGTCTCTAAACTGAAGGACGACGGGTCCGATTGGGCCCGGAGCACCGTCGAGTCGCTGGCGAAGATGTCGCCGACGAGCCTGAAGGTGACGCTCAGGCAGCTGCAGCTAGGGGAGCGCATGGAGTTGCCCGATTGCCTCCGGATGGAGCTGGAGTTGGCGAGGAGCTGCCTGAGGGGCAAGGACTTCTACGAAGGTAACGGAAGCGAGGTCACGGCTCGCCCGGTCTTAATCCCGTTCCGCTCGTAGGCGTGAGGGCGCTGCTGATCGACAAGGACCAGAAGCCGCGGTGGGACCCGCCGACGCTGGAGGAGGTCTCCGACGGGCACGTCGACGGCTTCTTTGCGGAGGTACAGGTCGGTCCGGACGCACGGAACAAATTGTGACGTCGATCGATGTGAAGCTTTATGGGAGTCATTTAATCTCGGTAAGGTTGATCTGGTAATTACGGGATTAATCGTTGCATTTCCAGGGCTCTAGGTGACATGGGTCCCTTCCACGTCGAGCTTAATCGTACGATAATTGGCTAATTGTTAATAACCCGGAGTGCATTTAATTGTCAATATATACATGGAAATTAATTATGGCATGAAAACTCGTCGATTCCTTCCGGAGCATCCCCCACTTTCAGCGACTCATTGACGGCGTCGATCGAGCACGACTCACTCCAGACATCATGATCTTCGGGTAGTGCCGGAACGCCCTCTTCCAGTCGGCGCCGGCCAGCCCGGACAGGTCCCTCAGGATACTCTAGGGGTACTCCGGGTAGTTGTTGAGGAGGTAACCACAGCCCAGGATCTTCCTGCGATCGAAGCCGACCCCCTCTGCGACCTCTATGTTCTCCTTGATGATCCGGAAGCTCTTGTACTTGATCATCTTGTGCACCTGGAAGAGACGGACGAGGTCGTCCTCGGTGGCGTCCAGCATTCTCCCTGTAAAGTAATCGCAGGATAGGGATAAGTGGTAGTATGGATGGGTTGTAAACTATCCTGTTCCTTTGAAAATCCATGAAGATACGAAGATCTGTGGTTATCCTGTGGGAAGCTTTCCGGAACCCTGGAACATTTACGCAAATCGTCCAACACAAGATTGTAATAATTCAACTCGTCCAGAATTTTCCTGAAGGAATACCATAGTAGTAAATCCGAAAATTGTTGTATTTTGAAATTGGCGGGAATTTTAAAATTCGATTATTATTGCATTTCTTGGTCGATTTACATCAAACAAAATATAAGTTCACTTAAAATTATGTAACACTTACAAGAACGTTTTCTTTTGTAAAGTTTCTATGAATAAGTGCTCCATAATCTTAAGTAATCTTACATGTTGCTTGGTGTAAACGATCGCAAGTTTTTATAAACCAATGAATGAGTGCCACTTCCACTTCACGCAGTATTACTGAATGACAAATAACAAAGAAAACACAAATTCAAACAAAACATTTATATTTAGTGATAGAGAATAGAACTGAAATTATTCTAACATTAGAGACCGTAATAGTTACCGACAACTTTAATTCTAATGCTTTTCAGTAAGATTTGTCGTCCTCCGTCTTTAGTTTTGAACTGCATGATTCCTAAAACAAATTCCTAATTAGAGTAAAAATCATGGACACGTTATGAAACAAAGTTTATCTTCCTTTTTCTTCGTTCGATAGTTTCTTAAAACTAGAAACAAATAGTTAAATAAACTCGAACCTGCCCTCTTCATATAAATTTCTAAGTGTTCGATTAGCTGCTCTCTCATTACTTAATAAGCTCGTATTGTTTAGGTAATTACCTGTATTTTTATGTATCCGATACATTTTACTTTCAAGACTCGATGAATCTGATTTATTTAAATTTAACTGTATCAGAAATTCTGTTTTCAGAAATTAAATCTCATGTTCTTGATTTATATCAAGACTAGAATTATCAGAACCACTTACGATAGGGATGTTCACCTCTAAAGGAGTGGGCAGGGTATCATGGTAAATATTATTATAATTTATAGTATAATAATACTGCTTGTGTTACGGTTATCAATACATTTAGGTACTGATGCAGGTAGTTATTTTTAAATTGGGATTAGCATAATATGATGTAACAAAATGTCCTTTACAAATGTGTCTATAAAATCAACATACGTGCTGCCACCTTAACATACGGGCAGCGTTCGTAACAAAGTTGTGAAACATGTTTGATCTATAAGCTGAGTTTACAACTGGTGAGCAGTAGTTATTTGTGTGATAAGGAAAGTTGCATGAATATGATTGCTTCCTTAATGAAATATTTGATGTTAATTATGGTACCGCTAGTAATATCTGTAATACAAACTACAACGATCAACAGAATTAAAGTGAAATCAATCCAGTTTTCCAGAAGGAAAAAATCCCAATTTATTATATTATTCTACACTATACACTTTTACATTGAAATATGTTATACTTAACAATCTTACCACCAAGTCTTACGTTTCAAAATTTATAATAACACCGTTATTACACCAATTATCACACTAATTACAACGAACTACTGTTCCTAACCTCGTGGCGCGTCTTATTTACGATACATGAAACTTAGATTACTAAAAGTTTGGCTTAGAACAAGCAAAGTCGTAAACGGTGGCCGTCTTTATTCCTTGCTCCCGTTTGCCAATGGAAATGAAAGTCCCAGATTTACCGACAAAATTCAGCATAATTTTGTATTTCGCGCTTGAGTTTAATGTATGTCAGCAGAAGTGTGGCAACAAGGATGTCGTTGGTTCCTAAATGCTACTCTCATTCCCGTGCTCCCGCTGTCAAATTGTGTATGCACGGTTGCCTACCGCATGCTGTCTACGGCACAAGTTGTGTGGGCTCTTTTCCGGGATTACGAAGTATACATAACAGCACCGGCTTCGGTAATATAATAATCGTGCCTTGAAATAAGGGCTCCAGCCCCCTAAACCTCCTTAAGTTTGCTCGAGACCCACGGGACGTCTCACTGCAGCAACATAACCTCACTTAAAGCTTCACGCTCTGTGGCGTTACCGTCTAACCTAGCTACCTACTTTTGTACTACTTGGAAAGATTTTCCAAGGATGAGCAGGGCAGTAGTAGGTACTTGTAATTGGTGCTTGCAGGGGGCGCCGGTGGAGAGGATCGAGGAGGGGTTATGGCGCTTCTGGAAAGTGATTAGTGCAGAGGTGAGTGGCCCTCATGGCATATTTGCAGGGGTGAGTGTCAGGTGTACCTCCTCGCTTTTATCAGGAACGTAAGGGTAGTTCCATGTCTCGCCCCAAAGGCCCCACTTGCGCCCATAAGGGGGGGTAGGGAGGTACGATAATCCCTAGTGGCGTTACTGCCGAAGGGCCTGAAGGAGGTATTATCGACGGTCACCACCTCATTGTAATACCTTAATATCCTTTTAGGATCCTGTCGTATCCCACAGGGATATCTGCGAGATATGCAACTCGCGCTGCCGGGACTTTTCGATGTACATCGAGCGGCGCAAGACCCACTCGTCCGTAATAGACGGGATACTACCCGGCAGGCGCATCAAGGACGAACCTACCATCGACGTCGAGTATGACCGTCTCGTAATTAAGGAGGAGGGACGGTCGAACGACGAGCCGACGGAGCCCGAAGGGAAGGCGTCGCTCGAGTGCCCGCACTGCAGTAAGTCTTTTACGTACCCTAGTTCGTTAAGGAAGCACTTGCGCTTACATACGGGCGAGAGGCCCTTCGAGTGCCCCGTCTGCGGCAAGGCCTTCGCCGAGAGCAGCAATCTAAAGAGGCACTCGCGCATCCATACAGGCGAGAAACGTTTCCGCTGTCCGACCTGCGGTAAGACCTTCGCCGAGGCGGTCCATTTGAGGAACCACGCGCGACTCCACACCGGCGAGAAGCCGTTCGAGTGCTCGGACTGCGGTAAAACGTTCACCCAGGCCGGCAGTTTGAAGTCGCACGTGCGCGTCCACACGGGCGAGAAGCCTTTCGGGTGTCCGCGTTGCGATAAGACTTTTACCGCGTCGAGCACCCTCAAGACGCACATGCGCGTGCACACGGGCGAGAAACCGTTCGAGTGTTCGTTTTGCGGTAAGACTTTCGCCGAGTCTAGTACGATGAAGACGCACCTGCGGTCGCATACGGGCGAGAAGCCTTACGGGTGTTCCCTGTGCGATAAGTCCTTTACCCAGTCGAGGGTGTTGAAGAACCACATGTGCTCGCATACCGGCGAGAGGCCTTTCGGGTGCCCGGTGTGCGGTAAGACTTTTGCTAAGTCGAGCGACTTGAAGAGGCACTTGTGCGTCCATACGGGCGAGAGGCGTTTCAAATGTACCGTTTGCGGTAAGACTTTTATCGAGTCTGGCGTTTTGAAAAGGCACATGCGCTTCCATACGGGTGAAAGACCTTTTAAATGTTCGTATTGCGATAGGATTTTTAGTCACTCTAGTAACTTGAATAAGCACGTGCGACTCCATACGGGCGAGAAGCCTTATAAGTGCTCGCTGTGCGATAAGGCCTTTACTCAGTCGAGTACTCTTAAGGCGCACTTGCGCACTCACCCAAGCGACGATCCTCTTTAATACAGAAAAGTACCGTTGCATAAAAATATAAACTAGTTTATTTATTTATCGTTGTTTACCTACATTTCGAGACGTCCTTCTGGTTTTCCGGTTTCCCATTGTGGTCCAGCCTTCGTAGAAGAGCGGGACCGACCCCCGTGGCACACCCATAGTCGCCGCTAAATAAGTAGACTTCGTTAAGCCCTCGTGGAGATCTCGATAACGTACCTTCCGTGGGTTCCTCACTGGTAGTATCAGCGACCAGCCCGTCCGTGCTCGTCGTGGGTTTGTTCGCCCTAACGTCTCGGGTCGTAGTTGATTCCTATGATGAGAAGGGTCCGTCGCCGGCGGTAAGAGGGAATGTCACTCGTCCATGGGCTTCATGTGAGATCCTCCGCCAGTGTATCTTCTCCTTGTTAATCAGGAGCTCCATACATGGGTGTCGCCCAGGGTGTTAGAGTACGTTCTGGTTGGGCCATGTCGTGATATCTGCCCGGATCCGGGACACATGTGCCTTGTACTGAGCCCTTCTGTGATCCCTAAAGTCTCCAGTTCTTTCAAATAGAGGATATCTCTGGCTAGTACATACTTAAAGTACTTCCGTATGCGCATGTCGTTCATAAGATGGTCCAGCCCTGGACATCTCGTGCAGTTCCTTTGTCGTCTCTTCGGGCTGCTGGTATTATGTACATGGTCGGGGCCTTCTTTGCCCTTACGCCCTTGCTCTTATCGCTCGTCGAGATCCTCATAATCTTAAGTCTAAGCGGGTCGAGGTCCCCATTTTGCAGCTCTTCCACTCCCACGGTGCTCCTCGCATGGCCTAGAAGCGAGGGGGCCCGTTCGTTTTGTCCCTAGAAAAAGAAGGTAGGTTAAGTGGTATTTAAGGGGGCGTTTTGGTATGCTTGAATCTTTTCAGCCCCATTTTTCCACAAACTACATTGACGAGGTGCGTCAGCTGTCGTATTTTCGTGTTCCGTGGATTGTGAGGTTATGTTACGCAGCTCCGTGGATTCGCTGATTAGATTTATAATAAGGATTAGGTGTGCGTTTCATGGGTAACCCGTGGCAGGAAATGGCCCCGATAACGAGTTGACCTTCGCCCCGAGAAATCCGCACGCTCACCTAATCCCCCGGCCATGGTAAGCGCGAGTAAGTCGATCTTTCGACCCTCGACCTTCGTACCTTTGCAGATCCTGAAGCGACCCCCCGCGGTGCTCCTGGCGTTCCTCAGGAGGATGTCCGGCGAGGCCCCCGACGTCGTCTTCCGCGAGACGCCCGACAAGGGGGTTCTCGTGTTGAACAGGCCGAGGGCGCTGAACGCGCTCAACCTGTCGATGGTCGAGAAGATCCTGCCGAAGCTGACCGAGTGGGAGCGGACGAAGCGCGTGGTGCTCGCGAAGGGCGCGGGCGGCAGGGCGTTCTGCGCCGGCGGCGACGTGCGCTCCGTCGTCGAGGCAGGCCGCAGGGGCGACCTCGAGAGCGGTAAGACCGAGAACGACCTCCGTCGCCTCAAGCGACTCACCGATTTACCGTAGGGATGAGATTCTTCGGCGCCGAGTACGCGACGAACGCGCTGATCGGCCGCTACTCGATCCCCTACGTGGCGCTGATCGACGGCATCGTGATGGGCGGCGGCGTCGGCCTGTCGATACACGGGCCGTACCGGGTCGCGACCGAGCGCACGCTCTTCGCGATGCCCGAGACGCAGATCGGGCTGTTCCCGGATGTCGGCGGCTCCTACTTCCTCCCCAGGATGCCCGGCAGGCTCGGGCGGTACCTCGCGCTGACCGGGCGCCGCCTGAGCGGCGTCGACGTGCTGCGCGCGGGCGTCGCGACGCACTTCTGCAGGAGCGAGCGGCTCGGCGAGCTCGAGGAGGAGCTGCTGCGGGTCGAGGACCGCGAGGGGATCGACCGGACGCTCGCGAAGTACCACGACGACCCCGGCACGGAGTTCACGCTGGCGCCGCACCTCGGTCGCATCGAGGAGTGCTTCGCGCCCGGCACGGTCGAGGAGATCGTCTCTAAACTGAAGGACGACGGGTCCGATTGGGCCCGGAGCACCGTCGAGTCGCTGGCGAAGATGTCGCCGACGAGCCTCAAGGTGACGCTCAGGCAGCTGCAGCTAGGGGAGCGCATGGAGTTGCCCGATTGCCTCCGGATGGAGCTGGAGTTGGCGAGGAGCTGCCTGAGGGGCAAGGACTTCTACGAAGGTAACGGGAGCGAGGTCGCGTCTCGCCCGGTCTTAATCTCGTTCCGCTCGTAGGCGTGAGGGCGCTGCTGATCGACAAGGACCAGAAGCCGCGGTGGGACCCGCCCACGCTGGAGGAGGTCTCCGACGGGCACGTCGACGGCTTCTTTGCGCAGGTACAGGTCGGTCCGGACGCACGGAACAAATTGTGACGTCGATCAATGTGAAGCTTTATGGGAGTCGTTTAATCTCAGTAAGGTTGATCGTGTAATTACGGGATTAATCGTTACATTTCCAGGGCTCCAGGTGACACGGGTCCCTTCCACGTCGAGCTTAGTCGTACGATAATTAGCTAATTGTTAATAACCTGGAGTGCATTTAATTGTCAATATATACATCGAATTTAATTATGGCATGAAAACTCTTTGATTCCTTCCGTAGCATCCCCCACCTTCAGCGACTCATCGACGTCGTCGATCGAGCCCGACTCACTCCAGACTCCTCCTCTCCAGCTCCCGGACGACCGACTCGTCCCATATGCCGTTCCCGGTGAAGTGGTGGCCCTTCTCCAGGACGTATAGCACCAAGTTGAGCCTCTGCACCTGCGACAGCGCCTTGTAGCCGATATCCACGTCCATCCGGATCCCAGATAGAGCCCGGCTCACCATCCCCCTGGAATACCGACGTATCAATACGAACCCCGGCCGCTCCTCCCAGGACTACTCACGCGGGATACAACAGTATCCAGACGACCTTGGCGATGTCCCGTTTCCCGAACCCGCTCCGGACGAGGTACTCGTAGGTGTCCGTCATGTCCTTGATGGGGACGTGCAGGTGGAACGGGTGCAGCCTCAGCCTCTTCCAGAGGGACCTCGTGTCCGACCACGGGAACGTGGCGCCGATGAAATGCTCCACGTCCCGGCTCCTGTTGACGTCCTTGCCTTCCCTGACGTAATCCTGGAAGGCGAAACTGTCGTTCGTGCCTACGAAACGGGAAAAACAACTTAATCCCGGATTTCTAAATGGGACGTGAGTCCAGAGGGGTTCCCTCGGGATCGCCTACCTAGCACGGTGAGGCTGGCGCAGTTGTGCTTGAGCGCCTGCAGGAACGCGAGCCTCGACCTCGCCCTGTTGTGGTGCACGATCAGCGACAGGACCTTCGGGTGCCCCAGCAGGACCTTCGTGTCGGGAGAGTCCCGGATCGCCTCGAGCCTCAGGCGGAGCGTGTCGGGCGACAGCCCGAACACGTTCATCTGCCTGCGGATCGTGTCGTCGGACACGTCGAATTCCTGGAGGAAAATAATAAGGGAAATCGTCCAGGATCGTATCCCGGATTACCTTTAATATCCCGTAGATCTTCTCGGCGTTCCTCGGGGACGTCATCATGATCTTCGGGTAGTGCCTGAACGCCCTCTTCCAGTCGGCGCCGGCCAGCCCGGACAGGTCCCTCAGGATAGTCTTGGGGTACTCCGGGTAGTTGTTAAGGAGGTAACCGCAGCCCAGGATCTTCCTGCGATCGAAGCCGACCCCCTCGGCGACCTCTATGTTCTCCTTGATGATCCGGAAGCTCTTGTACTTGATCATCTTGTGCACCCGGAAGAGACGGACGAGGTCGTCCTCGGTGGCGTCCAGCCTTCTCCCTGTAAAGTAATCACAGGATAGGGATTAGTGATAGTGTGGACGGGATGTAGACTCTATCCTGTTCCTTTGAAAATCCATGAAGTTACGAAGATCTGTGGTTATCCTGTGGGAATCGTTCCGGAATGCTGGAACATTTTCGCAAATAGTCCAACGCAGGATTGCAATAATTCAACTGATCCAGAATTTTCCTTAAGGAACACCATGGTAGTAACCCATCCAGGATTCAGAAGGATTCTAAATTAGCTTCCTGAGAAAAATACAGGCTCGAAATAAAGAATATCCCTTTGGGAAGCTATGAGATCCTCCAGGAATATTCGTGGATGTTCTGTGAGAAGCCTTGCGGAATCCAGGAACATTTCGAAAATATCCTGGAATAGTTCCACACATCCAGAAATATCTTGGGGAATATTAAGAGAGTATCTTGGGATTTGGCTTTTGGATTTAGAAAGAACTTAAACTGGGGTCCTAGAAAGATTTCTGGATCTAGAAGGAATGCCCTATAATCGATATAACTCACGAAATTCTGTGGGAGGCTTTCCAGGATCCTGGAACGTTTACACTAATCGTTCAAAACAGAACTGCAATAATTCAACAGATCCAGAATTTTCCTTAGGGAACACTTTGGGGGTACTCGGAATTAAACGCATCCAGGATTCAGAAGGACCCTAAATTAACCTCATGAGAAAATCCAGGTTTACAACAATGACTATCCTTTTGGGAACCTATGAGATCTTCCAGGGAGACTTGTGGATGTTCTATGAGAATCCTGGAATAACTCGAAATATCCTAGGGAATATTATGAGTTTTCTGGAATTATGCTTTTAGATTTAGAAATATCTTGAACTGGGTTTTTGAAAATGTTCCAGGATGTGTAAGGGATTCACGATAACAAATATTCCTTTGGGAACCTATGAGTTCTTTTAGGAAGAAAGACTGTTGTTTCCTGGAAAACTTTCCAGAATTCATAACTATTGATGTAAACAGTTCAAAATAGGGCCACCATGGAATCATTCGAGAGATCCGGAATAATCCTGAATCATCCTTAGGGAAGGCCATGCAAGTGTTTGAGGAACAAATCTTATTCGAGGATCTATGAGATCCTCCAGGAAGATACATGGTTTTACTTCAGGATAGCTTCCAGAGTCCAGAACTAATCTAGATCAATTCAACACATCCAGAAATATCCTGGCTAATTCCTAGGAAACTATTACATTGTACCGAGTATATTCCTTTGGAGCAGTTTCTGGAAGACCTGGAAACTTTTCAGCATGCAGAATCGTTCTAACAGATTTCAACACATTCAAAAATATCCTGGATGATTCCTAGGGGATATCATAGGAGCGGCACGGATGTAAATTGATTCCATCAAGTGTTCTTCCGGGATCTGAAAGGCTTTTAAGTTAGCATCTGAGTAAACTCCAGTATTTACAAGGAGAAATTCTGTAGAATTCGAAGAGCGACTTACTGAGGAACGCTTTGAGGATATCGAAGTGCACGTTACTCCATGTTTCCGTCTCCGGGTACTCCTTCCCGGACAGGTCCCGGGACACCTCCGTGCTCCCGACGTAGCTCAGGAAGCTCCCCGGCACGTCCACGTCCCGGCCGATCAGGCCGAGGCCCTTCAGGTGATCGATCTTGCACCTCATGTAGTACGTCGCCCTGCGACGGCAACGGGGTGATCAATCGAGCGACCGGAGCGATCGAAGGCCGATTACCTCGTCAGCACCAGCGGCGGCACGTCCCCGAAGCCGCCCTCCTCCAGCGACATGCGGTGCTGCTCGAGCTGTATCTTGGGCGCCTTGAGCAGCGCCGGGTGCGCCGTCAGCTCCCGGTCGTCGTAGCCCGACCTGCGGCAGAACAGCACGTTGTCGGCGAGGTCCGCGGGGTCCTTGTCGAGGATCCCGTGCCGGGAGAGGAACGTCACGGCCTCGGGCAGCGACAGGCCTGTCCGAGGGGAAGAATGAGGGCGGTCGAGCGGGTCGCTTCGGTCTTACCTATCAGGGTCGAGAGCAGCTCGGCGTTCCTCTTCACCGTCGACATGGCCCTGGGGGCGAAGGCCCCGGCGGCGGGGGGCGACGCCAGTTTGTGGAGCATCACGGCGGATTTGTTCGAAAAGTGAGGTTAGGTGTCGGGAGGGTTGCCGACCACGGGACGCGACTTTCGCTTAAATACGTCGCGTTCCGCGGACTTAACCTCGAAATCGGGACGTCCCTCTCTGCGAGCATGTACAAGTTACGCCACGGCGGCCCTAGGGCTCTCAGGGTCCTCCTCGGGAACGTAAGTACGCCCCTTTGATGAGCGAGCCTGTATCGGTCGCGTTTTGTAGGTTAGGGGCCTGTCGGGCGCCTCGAGGTACTCGGAGCACCGCCCGCTGGAGCGCATCAGGAACATCGGCATCTCGGCGCACATCGACTCCGGCAAGACGACGCTCACGGAGCGCATCCTGTTCTACACGGGCCGCATCGACTCGATGCACGAGGTGAAGGGCAAGGACAACGTCGGCGCGACGATGGACTCGATGGAGCTCGAGCGGCAACGGGGCATAACGATCCAATCGGCGGCGACGTACACGCTGTGGAAGGGCCACAACATCAACATCATCGACACGCCCGGCCACGTCGACTTCACCGTCGAGGTCGAGCGGAGCCTCAGGGTGCTCGACGGCGCGATACTCGTGCTGTGCGCCGTCGGCGGCGTGCAGAGCCAATCGCTGACCGTCAACCGGCAGATGCGCAGGTACGGCGTGCCGTGCATCGCGTTCGTCAACAAGCTCGACCGGGCGGGCGCCAACCCGGAACGGGTCCTCGCCCAGATGAGGTACCGCAACGCCCATACTACCTCACGTCACTTTCATGATGTTGTTTTATTTTTTTAGGTCGAAGCTGAACCACCACGCGGCCTTCCTGCAGCTCCCGATTGGCCTGGAGTCGAACTGTAAGGGCGTCGTCGACCTGATCGCCCGCCGGGCGGTCTACTTCGACGGCGAGTTCGGAGAGGTCGTGCGCCTCGACGAGATCCCCGCCGAGATGCGCGCGCAGAGCGCCGAGCGGCGCGACGAGCTCGTCGAGCACCTCTCGAACTGCGACGAGGCATTCGGCGAGCTGTACCTCGAGGACCGGCCGATCGAGGACGCCGACATCAGGGCGGCCGTGCGGCGGTCGTGCCTCAGGCGGGCCTTCACGCCGGTGCTCGTCGGCACCGCGCTCAAGAACAAGGGGGTGCAGCCGCTGCTCGACGCCGTGCTCGACTACCTGCCGAACCCCGGCGAGGTGACGAACTACGCCCTGAGGGAGGCCGAGGGCGCCGAGCCGGTCAAGGTGAGGCTGGACCCGGCCAGGAACGGCGACAAGATGTTCCTGTCGCTGGCGTTCAAGCTCGAGGCGGGGAAGTTCGGGCAGCTCACGTACATGCGGTGCTACCAGGGGATGCTCAAGAGGGGTAAGTGCGCACGACTCGGCTTAGAGAGACTCGTAGTAACGTCGCGTGTCGTAGGGGAGGTGATCTATAACACGCGCACGCAGCGGAGGGTGAAGACGGCGCGCCTGGTGCGCCTGCACTCGAACACCATGGAGGAGGTGGACGAGGTGTACGCGGGCGACATCTTCGCCATCTTCGGCGTCGACTGCGCCAGCGGCGACACGTTCGTGACCGACCCCAAGTCGGACCTGTCGTGCGAGTCGATCTACGTGCCGGAGCCGGTCGTCTCGATGTCGATCAGCCCGGCGAACAACAAGGACCGCGACAACTTCTCCAAGGCGGTGGCTAGGTTCACGAAGGAGGACCCGACGTTCCAGTTCTACTACGACCCGGACAACAGGGAGACGGTCGTGTCGGGCATGGGCGAGCTCCACCTCGAGATCTACGCGCAGCGCATGGAGCGCGAGTACGGCTGCCCGGTCGTGCTGGGCAAGCCGAAGGTCGCCTTCAGGGAGAGCCTCGTCGCGCCGTGCGACTTCGACTACCTGCACAAGAAGCAGACCGGCGGCCAGGGCCAGTACGCGCGGGTCGTCGGCGTGCTCGAGCCGCTGCCGGCGCACAAGAACACGCTGCTCGAGTTCGTCGACGAGACGGTCGGCACGAACGTGCCCAAGAGCCTCGTGCCCGGCGTCCGGAGGGGCTTCCTGGCGATGGCCGAGAGGGGGCTGCTCGCCGGCCAGAAGCTGTCCGGCCTGCGGTTCCGGCTGATCGACGGCGCCCATCACATCGTCGACTCGAGCGAGCTCGCCTTCTACCTGGCGGCGCAGGGCGCCGTTAAGCAAGGTAAACCGTACTTAAGCTAAGTCGACCCGTCTATTGACCCGGACGCTCTTGCAGTGTTCGAGAGGGGGTCGTGGCAGATCCTGGAGCCGGTGATGGCGGTCGAGGTGACCGCGCCCGAGGAGTTCCAGGGCAGCGTCATCGCCCAGCTCAACAAGAGGCACGGGATCATCACGAGCTCCGAGGGAGGCGACGGGTGGTGCACCATCAGGGCCGAGGTAAGGGAGGACCGTCGAGCCGTCCCGGATATCCCGTACTTGTGTCTTGTAGGTGCCGCTGAACGACATGTTCGGTTACGTCGGCGAGCTGCGGTCGAGCACGCAGGGCAAGGGCGAGTTCACGATGGAGTACAGCAGGTACTCGCCGTGCCTGCCCGAGGTGCAGGAGGCGCTCATCCGGGACTACGAGAGGGAGTCCGGGATCGCGCCGGAGAAAGACAAGAAAAAGAAGAAGAACTAGTCGATACAGTGCCGTGATATTCGTTTTAATTAAGTTCTGTAAATAAAAATGTGACCGTAGCGTGCGGCCTACTCGACTGAAACAGGAACGATTCACCGTGTCCCGGGCGCGGAGCGTCACGGTCTCGTCGCCGGGTTGTTGTAGCTCTGCTCGGCCATCTTGTACAGCGCCTCGGCCATGTCCCTGCCGGTCTGCTGGACCATCCCGTACAGGACGCCGTCTGGGTTCTGGAGCAGCAGGAACGGCCGGTCGAACTCCTTGACGGCGCCCGCGTCCATGACGAGCACCCTGTCCGAGTCCATGACGGTGTTGAGGCGGTGCGCGATCGTCAGTACGGTGCGGTCGGCGAACTTCCGCCTGATCGTCGTCTGGATGAGGGCGTCGGTCTTGGGGTCGACGTTCGCCGTCGCCTCGTCGAGCACGAGCACCCTGTTGTCGCGCAGGATCGCGCGCGCCAGGCAGATGAGCTGCCGTTGGCCGACGCTGAAGTTCGAGCCGCCCTCGGAGATCTTCGATTGGAGGCCGGACGCGAGGTCGGCGACGACGTCGTGCAGCTCGACGTCGGAGAGGGCGCGCCACAGGTCGGCGTCTACAACGACGAGTCGATAGAAACACCAGAGAGAGATACGGTATCAGAGGACTCACCGGTGTACTCGTCGAAGGGGTCGAGGTTCTTCCTCATGGTGCCGGAGAAGAGCACCGGCTCCTGCGGTATGATCGATAACCTGGAGCGCAGGTCGTGCAGGCCGAGGCGTCCGATCTCGACGTCGTCGACTACGATCCTGCCCATCGTCTCGGCGAGCTGGAAGAGCGCGTTGATCAGCGACGACTTGCCGGCGCCCGTGCGGCCGACGATGCCGACCTTCTCGCCGGGCCCGACCTCGAAGTCGAGGTCGACGAGCACGGGCGGCTCGGAGGGCGCGTACCGCAGGTAGACGTGCTCGAAGCGCACGCGGCCGAACTCGGGCCAGGTCGGGCGGGGCGTGAGCTCGGCGGGCGTGTCGAGGCGGCGCTCGTGCTCGACGCGGTCGTACTCGAGCAGGCGCTCGACGGACGTCATCTGGTTCTCGAGCTCGGTGCTCTGGCGCATGCCCCACTGGAACATGCCCGTCAGGCCGATCGCCTGCGTGATCGCGAGGCCGACGTTGCCGCCGAAGTGCTCTGCAAACGGGGCGAGGTCAGTATTCTCTTTGCGCTCGGTACCTGTACCCACCGTTGCCGATGAGCAGGAAACTGAACGTCACCAAGCCGATGTAGACTATGCAGACGAGGTCTAGCCAGTAGCCGAAGGCCCTCGACGTCGATATGAAGCTGAACCAAGCGGAGCTGTGCAGGTCTTGATGCGCGTCGAACTCCCTGGTGAGCACCTCCTCTGCTCCGAATGCTCTGATGGTGGTCAAGCCGAGCAGGGTGGCGTTGAGGTGGGAGAACACGGGGCTCCTAGCTGAAATGAATATAAATCGATTAGCTAATTACTAGAGTAATGGGAACACGTTAATTTAGACACCACATAAAACATTAAGACACTTTTGAATGCGCAACTCCGATTTAAGCCACTTAATTAAGTCTAAACGTTAATTCTCATTAACTATACTCAAAGGTTCTCTAAGACTCGAGACTCGTGCAACAATGTCTAAAAACAAGCGATTATCATCAACAGTTGCTTGGAGTCCATAACCTCTAAATCCTTAAAAAAAAAAGTTATGCAACCAGATATACACGGCAATTCTCAAGAACCTACCGGTAGGTCCCTAGGCTCTGGGTTCTTTTAGACTCGAATAACATAACAACCGCTTAAGGCGAATCACTAGAATTATCGATTCCTGAGGATTCTTCAAGATTCAAGTTATGCAACCAGACATACACATCAGCTCTTAACAAACTCCGCGTTCCTTCAAGACTGAAGTTAAGTAATTACCGTTCTACAATGAATCACTAGAATCATCAGTTACTTATAGTAACTTAAAATTCATGACTCGACTTATGCAACCAGATATGCACGCCGATATTCAAGGACTTATCGCTATTCTCCGAGGCCCTGTGTGCTCTAAAGACTGAAGGTACGTAATTACAGTTATAAAGCGAGTCACTAGAATCATCAGTCACTTAGAATTCAAGACTTATTAATTCTTCAAGGCTCGACTCATGCAACCAGATATGCACAGCGATTTTCAACGACTTATCGCTATTCTCCGAGGCCCTGTGTGCTCTAAAGACTGAAGTTACGTAATTACAGTTATAAAGCGAGTCACTAGAATCATCAGTCACTTAGAATTCAAGACTTATTAATTCTTTAAGACTCGAGTCATGCAACCAGATATGCACGCCGATTTTCAACGACTTATCGCTATTCTCCGAGGCTCTCTGTGCTCTAAAGACTGAAGTTACGTAATTACAGTTATAAAGCGAGTCACTAGAATCATCAGTCACTTAGAATTCAAGACTTATTAATTCTTCAAGGCTCGAGTTATGCAACCAGATATGCACGGCGATTTTCAACGACTTATCGCCATTCTTCGAGGCTCTGTGTGCTCTAAAGACTGAAGGTACGTAATTACAGTTATAAAGCGAGTCACTAGAATCATCAATCACTTAGAATTCAAGACTTATTAATTCTTTAAGACTCGAGTTATGCAACCAGATATGCACGGCGATTTTAAACGACTTATCGCTATTCTCCGAGGCCCTGTGTGCTCTAAAGACTGTAGTTACGTAATTACAGTTATAAAGCGAGTCACTAGAATCATCAGTCACTTAGAATTCAAGACTTATTAATTCTTTAAGACTCGAGTCATGCAACCAGATATGCACGGCGATTTTCAACGACTTATCGCCATTCTTCGAGGCTCTGTGTGCTCTAAAGACTGAAGGTACGTAATTACAGTTATAAAGCGAGTCACTAGAATCATCAATCACTTAGAATTCAAGACTTATTAATTCTTTAAGACTCGAGTTATGCAACCAGATATGCACGGCGATTTTCAACGACTTATCGCCATTCTTCGAGGCTCTGTGTGCTCTAAAGACTGAAGGTACGTAATTACAGTTATAAAGCGAGTCACTAGAATCATCAATCACTTAGAATTCAAGACTTATTAATTCTTTAAGACTCGAGTTATGCAACCAGATATGCACGGCGATTTTCAACGACTTATCGCCATTCTTCGAGGCTCTGTGTGCTCTAAAGACTGAAGGTACGTAATTACAGTTATAAAGCGAGTCACTAGAATCATCAGTCACTTAGAATTCAAGACTTATTAATTCTTTAAGACTCGAGTCATGCAACCAGATATGCACGGCGATTTTCAACGACTTATCGCCATTCTTCGAGGCTCTGTGTGCTCTAAAGACTGAAGGTACGTAATTACAGTTATAAAGCGAGTCACTAGAATCATCAATCACTTAGAATTCAAGACTTATTAATTCTTTAAGACTCGAGTTATGCAACCAGATATGCACGGCGATTTTCAACGACTTATCGCCATTCTTCGAGGCTCTGTGTGCTCTAAAGACTGAAGGTACGTAATTACAGTTATAAAGCGAGTCACTAGAATCATCAATCACTTAGAATTCAAGACTTATTAATTCTTTAAGACTCGAGTTATGCAACCAGATATGCACGGCGATTTTAAACGACTTATCGCTATTCTCCGAGGCCCTGTGTGCTCTAAAGACTGTAGTTACGTAATTACAGTTATAAAGCGAGTCACTAGAATCATCAGTCACTTAGAATTCAAGACTTATTAATTCTTTAAGACTCGAGTCATGCAACCAGATATGCACGGCGATTTTCAACGACTTATCGCCATTCTTCGAGGCTCTGTGTGCTCTAAAGACTGAAGGTACGTAATTACAGTTATAAAGCGAGTCACTAGAATCATCAATCACTTAGAATTCAAGACTTATTAATTCTTTAAGACTCGAGTTATGCAACCAGATATGCACGGCGATTTTCAACGACTTATCGCCATTCTTCGAGGCTCTGTGTGCTCTAAAGACTGAAGGTACGTAATTACAGTTATAAAGCGAGTCACTAGAATCATCAATCACTTAGAATTCAAGACTTATTAATTCTTTAAGACTCGAGTTATGCAACCAGATATGCACGGCGATTTTAAACGACTTATCGCTATTCTCCGAGGCCCTGTGTGCTCTAAAGACTGTAGTTACGTAATTACAGTTATAAAGCGAGTCACTAGAATCATCAGTCACTTAGAATTCAAGACTTATTAATTCTTTAAGACTCGAGTCATGCAACCAGATATGCACGGCGATTTTCAACGACTTATCGCCATTCTTCGAGGCTCTGTGTGCTCTAAAGACTGAAGGTACGTAATTACAGTTATAAAGCGAGTCACTAGAATCATCAGTCACTTAGAATTCAAGACTTATTAATTCCTTAAGACTCGAGATATGCAACCAGATATGCGCGCCGATTTTCAACGACTTATCGCTATTCTCCGAGGCCCTGTGTGCTCTAAAGACTGTAGTTACGTAATTACAGTTATAAAGCGAGTCACTAGAATCATCAATCACTTAGAATTCAAGACTTATTAATTCCTTAAGACTTGAGATATGCAACCAGATATGCGCGCCGATTTTCAACGACTTATCGCTATTCTCCGAGGCTCTGTGTTTTCTAAAGACTGAAGGTACGTAATTACAGTTATAAAGCGAGTCACTAGAATCATCAGTCACTTAGAATTCAAGACTCATTAATTCTTCAAGGCTCGAGTCATGCAACCAGATATACACGCCGATTTTCAAGGACTTATCACAATCAAGACTTATTAATGCTTCAAGGCTCAAGTTATGCAACCAAACATGCACGGCGATTTTCAAGGACTTATCACAATCAAGGCTTATTAATCAGCATGCTAGACTCGAGTTATGCAACCAGACATACACGCCGATTTTCAAGCACTTATCACAATCGAGACTCATTAACGCTCGAGTTACGCAACCAGATATACACTGAAAAATTCCACTTACTGATCCCTTCCAGACGTTTCACGTCCCTGCTCGTCCTCAGGTAGAAACCCCTCAGTAGGTAGAAGACGCAGCCGATGACGCCCGTAGGCAACATCAACCACGGCGAGACGCAGCCGACGACGACGACGATGCCGAGCAACGTCAGGCCGATCTGCAGGCAGTCGAGCAGCGCGGCGGGCAGCAGCTCGTCCACCGCGCCGATGTCCTTCGAGAACCTGAAACGGACATTTTAGACACAGTAATAGTATCCGCGGAAGGCACCAGGTGGCGCCGTCGAGGCAGTAATAGTATCCACGGAAGGCACCAGGTGGCGCTGTAGAAATATTTTTTTATTTTTTTTTTGAGACTGCAATAGTTTCCGACCGAAGACGCCAGGTGGCGCCATTCGAGACGCATCCTGACGCACCTGTTGAGTATCCTGCCCGAGCTGTTCGTGTTGAAGAAGCGCATCGTCGCCCTCGAGATGCTCGCGAACATCCTGTCGTGGAGCCTCGTCGACGCGCGCATGCACAGCGCGACGAACGCGCAGGTCCTCGTCAGCGTGACGAGCACGAGCGCGCAGATGATGCCGCTGTAGATGTAGATCGACGTCTCGCGCGTGAAGTGCCAGAAGTCGGCGGCCGCGCGGCCCGGCGGCTGCGCGGCGTCGCGCCTCGGCCCCGGGTTCAGGCCGTTGATGCTGCCCGGGCACCAGGGGGCGCCGCGCGCCGCGCCCGTCCCGTTCGACCTCTGCAGCTCCACGTCGTGATCCTCCTCCTCCAAGTTGACCCTGCAACGGCGACAGCGTAAAACGTGTTGCCTGACTTCCGCGAGGCCACGGGCGCTCACCAGTAGGTGATGAAGTAGTCGGCGGCGCTCGCGAAGAGCTGCGCGGCGACGAACAGCGCGAACACCGTGAACACGGCGCAGCAGTTGCCGCCCGCGCCGAAGTATGCGCCGTACACCCTCGCGCCGACCGAGCCGGTGCTGCGCTGCTCCTCGACCAGGGGCGCCTCGACCTCGACCGAGTTGATGCTCTTCATCGACATCTGGCGCTTCAGCGACTGCTCGCCGAGCCCGGGGAACTTGTCCGGCCCCTCCGCCGGGCCCCCGTCGGACAGCAGCCGGGCGAAGTCCAGCCCGGACTCCTGCAGCTCCCGGAAACTACCTGAGGGAAGACGGAAACTATAGGGAAGTCGGTAGACGCACGAGGTGAGCCGTCGTAGTCGTTTGAGGTTAGGTTAGAGCACCTTTCCTCTCACTAGGGACTTACTGATCATGCGCAAACACGGTGGCGCCGAGTACATCCTAACCTAACCTCAAATAACCGACTCGATTTCTAGATTTCAAGAGGTAAGCTGTCGTAGTCGTTTGAGGTTAGGTTAAGGCACCTTCTGCGCCTCGACGGTCATAATTCCTTTCACTAGTCTCCTTAGGGACTAATCGATCATGCGCAAACACGGTGGCGCTGAATACATCCTAACCTAACCTCAAATAACCGACTCGATTTCTAGATTTCAAGAGGTAAGCTGTCGTAGTCGTTTGAGGTTAGGTTAGAGCACCTTTCCTCTCACTAGGGACTTACTGATCATGCGCAAACACGGTGGCGCCGAGTATATCCTAATCTAACCTCAAATAACCGACTCGATTTCTAGATTTCAAGAGGTAAGCTGTCGTAGTCGTTTGAGGTTAGGTTAAGGCACCTCCTGCGCCTCGACGGTCATAATTCCTTTCACTAGTCTCCTTAGGGACTTATCGATCATGCGCAAACACGGTGGCGCCGAGTATATCCTAACCTAACCTCAAATAACCGACTCGATTTCTAGATTTCAAGAGGTAAGCTGTCGTAGTCGTTTGAGGTTAGGTTAGGGCACCTCATGCGCCTCGACGGTCATAATTCCTCTCACTAGCCTCCTTAGGGACTTATCGATCATGCGCAAACACGGTGGCGCCGAGTATATCCTAACCTAACCTCAAATAACCGACTCGATTTCTAGATTTCAAGAGGTAAGCTGTCGTAGTCGTTTGAGGTTAGGTTAGGGCACCTCATGCGCCTCGACGGTCGTAATTCCTCTCACTAGCCTCCTTAGGGACTTATCGATCATGCGCAAAGCACAGTGACGCCGAGTACACCCTAACCTAACCTCAAATAACCGACTCATCATATTTCAATTTCTAGGTTATGTTTACCGGTCCTCGCAGGGAAGCCCATAGACGCAAGAGGTGAGCTGTCATAGTCGTTTGAGGTTAGGTTAGGGCACCTTATGCGCCTCGACGGTCATAATTCCTCTCACTAGCCTCCTTAGGGACTTATCGACCATGCGCAAACACGGTGACGCCGAGTACACCCTAACCTAACCTCAAATAACCGACTCGATTTGTAGGTTATGTTTACTGGTCCTCGCAGGGAAGCCCGTAGACGCAAGAGGTGAGCTGTCATAGTCGTTTGAGGTTAGGTTAGGGCACCGCATGCGCCTCGACGGTCATAATTCCTCTCACTAGCCTCCTGAGGGACTTATCGATCATGCGCAAACACGGTGGCGCTGAGTACACCCTAACCTAACCTCAAATAACCGACTCGATTTCTAAGTTATGTTTACTGGTCCTCGCAGGGAAGGCCGTAGACGCAAGAGGTGAGCTGTCATAGTCGTTTGAGGTTAGGTTAGGGCACCGCATGCGCCTCGACGGTCATAATTCCTCTCACTAGCCTCCTTAGGTACTTACTGATTATGCGCAAACACGGTGACGCCGTGTACACCCTAACCTAACCTCAAATAGGTGACTCATCGTATTTCAATTTCTAGGTTATGTTTACCGGTCCTGGCGATCCCGTCCTCGAGGTACACGACCCTCGGGCACTCCCTCAGGTACTGCAGCTGGTGCGTGACGAGGATCACCGCCTTGTCCCTCAGGAAGCCGGCGACGCAGCGCTCGAACAGCTCCTTGCCGACGTGCGCGTCGACCGCCGAAAGTGGATCGTCGAGCAGGTAGATGTCCGCCTGCTTGTAGACGGCGCGCGCGAGGTTGACGCGCGCCCTCTGGCCGCCCGACAGGGCGACGCCCCTCTCGCCGACGACGGTCTTGTCGCCGTACGGCAGCAGCGCGAGGTCGCGCGACAGCGAGCACGTCTTCACGACGAGCCGGTACCTACGGGGGTGGAATAATAAGGTGAGAAAGGGGCGAAAGCGCCCCCTGGCTTAAATCTAATCACCTCTCCTTGTCCATGGGCAGGCCGAAGAGGATGTTCTGGCGCACCGTGCCCGCGAACAGCCACGGCTCCTGCGACGCGTAGCTGATCTCGCCGCGCACCCTCAGCGCGCCGCCGCTCAGCGGCAGCTCCCGCAGGATGACGTGCAGCAGCGAGGACTTCCCCGCGCCGACGGGGCCGATCACGGCGAGCAGCTGCCCGGAGCTCACCTGGGGAAACGGGAATTACAGGACCTCCGGGTACTCCGCGCCCCCTACCTGCACGCTGACGTCTGCGAGGGTGTCGTCGCCCGAGGCGCCGCCCCACCTCGCCGTGCCGCGCTCGAGCGTCACGCCGGACTCCTCCCAGCCGGCGTCGGCGGCCGGCGCGGCCCCCGCGCGCTCCGCCCGCGCGGCCTCGCGCCTCAGGTTCGCCAGGATCGTCTCCTCGTACAGCATGAACTTGTTGAGGCGACCTATCGAGACTCGGGCCTCGGCGACCTGGCTGATGCCCTGCGGGAAGAACACCGTCATCGTCTGCCTCAGGATGTTGTAGAACGACGTGAGCACGAACACCTTCTCGGCCGTTATGAAGTCGCCGAGCAGCACGTAGGAGAGGATGCTGACGAAGATGGCGCCGCGCGTGCTGTACACTATGAACGACAGCAGCACGCCGCGCATGAACGAGGTCCTCCTTATCGACCTTATCTCGTACCTGAAACACACGGTAAAGTACACGGTCGAATAAACTCGAGCAGTACCGTACCTCCTCGCCAGATGGACCAGCTTGGCGAACGACCTCTCCCACGCGTACATCTTGATCACCTGTATCCCGGAGATGATCTCGTTCATCAGCCTGACCCGCTCGTCGGTCCTGAGCGCCGTCCTCAGCCTCAGCACCGATATCCTCCTGCCCAGGTACACTTGAAAACGAATCGTACGTGAAACGTGCGGCAACGCAGCGTTTTATCTCCGCCGCCACGCACCAGGTGGCGCACTTACCCTGCAACGGCACGAACACGATGAGCGCGAGCACTCCGATCACGGCCGAGACGCCGACCTGCTGGTACATGAAGTACGTGCAGACGACCGTCTCCAACGGGCCGACCCAGAGCTGATGGGCGAACAGGACGGCGACGTCGAACCTGTTCACGTCGTTCGACAGCAGGTTGACGACCTGGCCGGCGGTCGTCTCGCCCAGCGCCGTCTTACTTAACCTAAAAATTTCGAAAAAAAGAGGCGGGAAAGACGTCGTGGGCGTGGCCTTAACCCCCCACTCTCTACTTACTTCAACGCCTTGCGGTATATCAGCGAGCAGCACGCGACCCTGACCTTCATGCCGAGGTGCAGCACGGCCATCATGTACGGGTGCGAGCACAGGATGTTGACCAATGAGCAGAGGACGACGCCGCCCGCGTACCAATAGGCCTCCTCGAGGCCGATCTCCGATTGGCCGGGCGTGTAGAACGATATCAGCCGGCCGAGCACGATGGGCTGGACGATCCTGCGGAGGGGGGCGTGACGCACATTAAAAGCGCGGGATTGGCCGCAAGACACACACACGAGGAGGAGTGGGGGGGGGGGTGGCTGGGACCAATCGACAGGACGGACAGACAATCTACTCTAATCAAGCGGACTGACTAACTAACTAATCAGAAACGGACACGCTACGTGATAATTACTCCCTCTCTCCCGGCGACGGTCCGTCTGTACCGTTACTTTCGGACGCCCTGTACATCGCCGGCGCCCTCCCCGGCCCGAAATACGCGACCAGGTTCCCGAGGAACAGCGGCTGATTCAATCTGGATCGACCGGGAACAAAATTAATCTACCGATAATATACTCGTCCCGGGGGAATCCGCCCTCATCCCCCGGGATCCCCCCCATTCGGCGGAAAACCCCGTCTCCCTCGGGACGATCCTCACCTGATCGCCTCGCTGACGGCGAGCACGAGCCCGTAGAGCATGAACTCCAGGCCGAAGGTCCTCACGAGGACCCTCTGGAGGGACGGGCTCCTCCCGCTCTTCGAGGCGCGCTCCTCCTCGTCCTTCCAGTGTTTCTCGATCTTGTCGCCGAGGAGGCCGGATTTGTGCTCGGTCAGCGTCTCCGTCAGGTCGGACTCCTGGAGGTCCTTGCTGAAGCCCTCCAGGAACGTCGGGATGGTGTAACTGGAAGCGTAGAAGAAAAATCGGTTTTCGAAGTGGAAAGGGTCCCGAGGGATGATTTAAGGAGTCCACGGATAAATTCAGGCGTGACTTTCTTCAAGGACAACTTTATGTGGTAAAAATGTGTCCTGAGGGATACTTTAAAGACGTACATATGCGAGGAGCTCCGTAACTGAGAAAAACTAAGAAAATGTTGAGCATCCAGGATATTTGCTTATGGACGTCCATACATTTATCCCCCGGGAAAGGTGCTAACGACCATATTGGGATCCTGAATTTTATCCATAGCTTCATATTTAGGAACATCTGTTCGTAAATTATTTTTGGAGGAAGTGTCCTATGGGATGATTCGGGAAATTTCATACATTATCCCCCGGGATAAGAAAGGATTCTTTTGAAAATAATCCAGGAAATTTTCGAATTCAACTACAACCTGAAAATTCAGAAATATTATTTTATAAATTTATTTGTGGAGAAGTATCCCGAGGGATGATTCATGGGCATCCATATCATACCCACGGGTTTTTTTTGAAAAATAATTAAGGGACTCCCGGAGTTTTACCATACCCTGCAAACACAGGAATATTTTTAATTTTCTTTTCGGGGTGAAAAGTGTCCCGAGGGATAATTCCGGGATTTCCATGCTTTATCCCTAGGAATAAAAAGTGATACTATTTAAATGGAAAATAGTTTAGGGAATCCTAAATTAATAATTCTCTAACAGTAGGGAACCGCCTTGTAGCTTTACTGATTTCATTATTCTTAAGAAAAATGTCCTGAAGGACAGTAGGGACTCTTTTGAAAAATAATTTAGGAAATTTCTGATACCCATATCCTGAATATACAGGAATACTTTTTTGAAAAATATTTTTGGGGGAGATGTCCTGAAGGATAATTCAGGTTATGATTTCCATACACCATTATCCAGGAAAATAATTTAGGGAATCCGGGACTTTTCCTATGGCTTGAAAATTAGAGAATATGTGTATTTTTTTAAGATGAAAAGTGTATCAAGGGATAACTCAAGTCCTTCCATAGAAAATCCCTCGGGATAAGGTAGTAATAATCCTTTGGTAAATGAAGGCAATCCCAGAAATTAACTATAGTTTGAAAATTCGGGAATACTTGGAAATTATTTTGGAGAAAGAGTCCTAAGGGATAATTCAGGGAGTTTCATACATTATCCCTTGGGATAAGGGAGGATATTTTTTTGAAAATAATTTAGGGAATCTTCGGATTCAATTACACCCTGAAAATTCAGGAATATTATTTTACGAATTTATTTCGAGGAAAAGTGTCCCGAGGGATGATTCACGGACTCCCATATATTATCTTACGACTTTTTATTTAAACAATTCAGGGAATCCTGGAACTCGAATGTAATTTTAAAATTAGGGAACATATACGTACATACTGTTCTGGAGGAAAATTGTGCCGAGGATTCCATACAGTATCCCACAGGAATAAGGGTAATTTCGGGAAATAATTTAGGCAATCTCGAAATTTTACCATACCCTATAATTTCAGGAATATTTTTAAATTGATTTGGGGTGAAAGGTGTCCTGAGGGATAATTCTGGGACTTCCATAGAAAATCCCTCGGGATAAGGTAGACACACTCCTTTTGAAAGTAATGAAGGCAATCCTAGAAATTAAGTGTAGCTTAAAAATTCAGGGAAAACGTAGGAAATTCAACGACTCCAACGTATCCAGAACTGTCTGTAGCAAGAATCCCGAGGGATAATTCAGGAACTCCTCGAGTTTAACTTCCAGAAAAGTAAACGCTCGATGGTCGTGAGGTAATCAGCGCCATCTCATGAGAAAGGGAGGGCAACAGAAATCCAACATGGCCGCCATGTCGATAACCTCACGATCGATAGAGTAGACGGCGCCATCTCGTGAGGAATAGAAGAAATGGCCGTGGGTAAACAGGGGAGATCGATGGAAACAGCGCCATCTAGCAACAAATGCAAGTACGAACGTACCGAGGTTATACCGAAGGGGACTCCAGGGCTTGGCCTTTAAGGATCTTATATATACAGGGCGTTCGCCGACGATACTCACAAGAACGTGACGACCGACAACGGGAAGGCTCGCTCCCTCGGGTTCCGCTTCCTCTGCCTCTTCACCTCCGTCTCCATACTCTCACCTTGTGATTAATTATCGACTCGACACTGAAAATAACCGTAATTTAATATCAAAATCGATATCCGCCCGAGGGGGTGGGGGGTGGCGGGGGGGGGGGGAAAGGGACCATCTGGGACGATAAGCGGGCGAGTCCATGCCAACAAGTGGGCGAAAAAAAAAAAGAAATAATATCGATATGAAATTAAATAATTGGGGATTTTTTTTTGAATCTTTTGCTCTTGATCGATGTTTTAATAAACTTTTTCTGGGGCGATTAGGAGGTTATCTGGAACGAAATGTCATATCAATTAAAAAAGTAAGTAAACAACCCGGCACCGACTTAGACTAATTAAAAAAAAAAACCTTCTCGATTAAGTCCTAAGATAAGGCGTCGTTTAAACGAGCAGTAATTAGCTAATTAAGCAAATACAGTGCTTAAGCGTGGCTAATTAACGTCCTAACATGACTTAACACAAAGCGTCCTTCCCCCTTCTAATTACATCGAATGTAATTGTCAACTTTTTAATATCGAACGATATCAAAATTACGATAAAACGTCCCGTGGGTTTATCATAACACATTTGACATATCAAACGAGAAATTAAAATTATAGCACTACTACTGAACATTTGAATGCGTATGTGTAACCTTTTTATCGAAGTTTTATTGAAGCTTCTAACCTATGGGATATCATTTGAGTTATTTTAGCACTTTGTTTATTGTGCTTATTACGTTGTTTGTGTGGACAGTGGGTTAATGGGTTCGTTACGTAACGTTTAAACGTTTTTAACTCAACGTGATCGAATGGAATAATACGCTAATTACGGCACGAGTTTTTAGTATAATCGACCATGAAAGACGGTATGGGACGTTTAATTGTTGCGTAATGGCGACTTACGGCACGGTTGAAACATAAAGCGCGTTTCGACCCACGCAAATGCCGGTAAACACGTGCCATAATGACCGACTTACTAAACGGCAACGTCGCTATTCGGTTTCGATCCGGGATAAGTCGGTCGAGGCTCGACCAATCCGAGGCGTCGAAAAGAGCGTCTCGCGAGTCTCGATCGTTTCGTAATGGCGACTTACGGCACGGTTGAAACGTAAAGCGCGTTTCGACCCACGCAAATGCCGGTAAACACGTGCCATAATGATCGACTTATTAAACGGCAACGTCGCTATTCGGTTTCGATCCGGGATAAGTCGGTCGAGGCTCGACCAATCCGAGGCGTCGAAAAGAGCGTCGCGCGTCTCGATCGTTGCGTTATGGCGACTTACGGCACGGTTGAAACGTAAAGCGCGTTTCAACCCACGCAAATGCCAGTAAACGCGTGCCGTAATAACGCATTTACTAAACGGCAACGTCGCTATTCGGTTTCGATCCGGGATAAGTCGGTCGAGGCTCGACCAATCCGAGGCTTCGAAAAGAGCGTCTCGCGTCTCGATCGTTTCGTAATGGCGACTTACGGCACGGTTGAAACGTAAAGCGCGTTTCAACCCACGCAAATGCCGGTAAACACGTGCCATAATGACCGACTTACTAGACGGCAACGTCGCTATTCGGTTTCGATCCGGGATAAGTAGGTCGAGGCTCGACCAATCCGAGGCGTCGAAAAGAGCGTCTCGAGTCTCGATCGTTTCGTAATGGCGACTTACGGCACGGTTGAAACGTTTCCAACTTTTCGATCCGTTACGAGACGATCGAAACCGTTACGATTCCGAGCGAATGTAATAAATTCGTCATGAGTCGACTTGAGCGCGTTAAATTAATTTCGACCCGATTAAGTCGACCCGTAGGTAATTAACATAATTAAATAAATCGATAGATACGGGCTTGACCGTCACGATTCGTGACGAGATTTGCGAAATCGGACCTGAACTTGAAACAATAATACAAAAAAAAAAGAGGAAGAAGCATTGGCAACGTGCCTTAAAGCAAGCACATTCACTTAACACACTTACCGAGCGCCACGCGGACCACCCTTAAATCCACGATTGCGCAAAGACGACCGCGCACCCCTCGCTCAGACGCCCCCCGAAACCCTAATACTCACCTTCCCGTCGTGTATTCCCGAAGGTCGGACGGGCGCTGCGGACGGATGGACGGACGACGCTCAACTGTCGGCCCGAGGTTACGGGCGGCTACGTCACGACCAATCCGCGACGAGACCCCGACGCCGGGAGTGGGGGGATCGGACGCCCCTTGAAGGCCGTGACGTCACGGGTAACGGAGGGCCGTTACGTAACCACGTGGTACGGTAAGCGCGTAATTACGGCACATCGACGATGCTAACCTCGAAATGTCCTAACGGTAATTTGGAGTCGGGTAGAGAAAACTGTAATCAGGTAAATGGGTAGAGGACGGTCGTGCGCGCCATCTATTAGGCCAGTGTCGAATTAAAGCTAAAAGTTGTAGGAACCCGCCGTTTGCAAAACGTTCAAATTTTGATTTTAAAACCCTGGAGAGCCCAAAAGGAAGCCCTTACAGCTTCTTCTGACCGTTCAACGTTCAAAAGTGCCCTTCGAGGCAATCCACAGGACATAAAACCCTTTCTACCGACAACGACTTCCGTTACACTTCGCCGATCTAACCTAACGTACAATCCACACTTACCCCTCGAAACGCTTGTCCCCCTCAAGCGGCGCTTCGCCCTCGGGAACGCCTCAAGGGAGAGACTCGAGACTTCCCCTCGTGAGACGGGCACGGTCGGGTCCTGAGGGAAGACACGTCGATTAGGATAACGATGTCGAATTAGACGGGAGGATTGTGAGGTGAGGAGACAAGAGGTACTCACCTCTGCGTCAATCGTTTTCCAGAAGCGTCGTACCTCCTCCTCCTCCGTAGTCTCCATCGGTGCCCCTTGCGAGCATTACCTGCAGGTACTCACTCCGCGTTTGGCCTCTTCAACCTGCTTTAGCTGACAGATCCTGGGAAGAAACACTGATTATCCCTGCACTTAACTTTTAACACACAAGAAGAAAGCCGAAGTGCGAAAGTGAGGTTACGTTGCATACACGGGTTGCCTAGATCCATTCCACCGTTGCCGCTTACGGTTTACTACCGGGGGCAGAGTTAAAAACGTCCCTACAGCCATAATCAGGTACCGAGTAGGGCAAGGCACACTTACCCCGCTTTATGGCGTTGATCGCCCCCCTTCGGGGGCGTCGCAAAGCGTCGGCAACGTCGCTCGATTGTTGGCAATGCACACATAACCTCACTTCCTCCTTCCTTTGTTCTCTTCCCAGAGGCGGAAGGTTTTAGTGAATTTTGCGATACGCGACGTACCATCGTTTTACCATGGGCGACGCCGAGGCGGGCACCTGCGATTGGTGCCTGCAGGGGGCGCCGGTGCGGGAGATCCAGGACGACCTGTGGCGCTTCTGGAAAGTAATCAGCGCAGAGGTGAGGTGATCATCTTAAGTAACACTTACTTATGTTAATCACTAGGAGGGTAGGAAGCATGTAAGGTTTACGTCGAATCTAATCCGGGGATAGAGACCACTTTTCTCTTACCGCGTCTCCTTTCAGGCTGCGACGGTGGAATCCCGCAGGAAGATCTGCGGGCGATGCAGCTTACGTTACGAGGACTTCTCGGCCTACATCGAGACCTGCAAGACCCACGCGTGCCTGATAGACGGGATCCTGTCCGTCAAGGAAGAACCTTCGATCGACATCGAGTACCATCCGTTGGTCAAGGAAGAGATCCCGGACGACGACGGGATCTCCTCTAGGGAAGAGCCGCCGGGCGCTTCGAACCGGCCCTGGCGGTGCCGCCTCTGCGCCGGAAGCTTCGCGACGTCGGGCGCCCTGAGGCGTCACGAGCTGAGCCACGGCGGCGCGAAGCCCCACGAGTGCACGTACTGCGGCAAGGCCTTCGGCGAGCGTGGCAACCTGAAGAAGCACGAGCGCATCCACACGAGCGAGAGGCCGTTCAAGTGCGCCGTCTGCGGCAAGGCGTTCGCCGAATCCGGCGCCTTGAAGATTCACGCCCGGATCCACACGGGCGCGAGGCCTTTCAAGTGCTCGCTCTGCGACAAGGCCTTCACCACGTCGAGCATCCTGAGACGGCACGTGCAGAGTCACACGGGCGAGAAGCGCTTCGCCTGTACCTTCTGCAAGAAGGGGTTCGCCGAGTCGGGCGGTTTGAAGAAACACGTGCGCATCCACACCGGCGAGAAGCCCTTCAAGTGCCCGTCGTGCGACAAGGCGTTTACGAACTCGACCGGTCTGAAGAGCCACCAGCTGATCCACACGGGCGCGAGGCCCTTCAAGTGCGCCATCTGCGATAACTTTTTTACCTCGACTCACGCTTTGAGGCGGCACTTACGGAGCCATACGGGCGAGAAGCCTTATAAATGCTCGGTGTGCAACGTGACGTCCGCTCGCTCGGTCGATATTAAGAAGCACATGCGCGTCCATACGGGCGAGAAGCCCTTCAAGTGTTCCCTGTGTGGTGCGACGTTTACGCAGTCGAATACCTTGAAGAGGCACTCGCTGAGGCACACGGGCGAGAAGCCCTTCAAGTGTACCGTGTGCGCTAAGGCTTTCACTTGGCCCAGCACCTTGGCGAGGCATATACAGGGTCATACGGATAAAAAGCCTTTTAAATGTTCGCAGTGTGATAAGGCTTTCGCCGAATCTAGTGCCTTAAAGGTCCACAAGCGCGTTCATACGGGCGAGAAGCGTTTTAAGTGCTCCACCTGTAGCAAGAGCTTCGCTACCTGCGGCGATTTGAAAACTCACATGCGCTTTCATACCGAAGAGAAGCCGTACAAATGTTCCCTCTGTAGCAAGATTTTCAATTGGTTCGATAGCCTTAAGAGGCACATGCGCGTTCACGGGGATTCTTAGCGGCCATTTTGCCGAAGACGGCAGCGGTCGCCCTGTGACACGCCACGTGTTTCTGATATTTGATTAGAGATACTAAACCCATTATGCCAGAAGCTTTACTTAGGCCCATAGCGAACTTAAGTCGCTTTATGTATTAGCGCGAAGGAGTAAAATAAATTAGTTGCTTCTTAAACCTTAATTTTTCTCCTGGCTCCTGGCCTGCCGGGCCATTTACATGCTGCCGTTAAATTCTCTAAATAGATATGCAACCAAACATACGGCGATGGACATGCGCACTAATAATAGATGCGCAGAAGGCTGCGGATGTGGGTTCTACGCACAATAGTCGACGGAACTAATATGGCGATCACTACAAATAGTGATAATGATATTTGGAACAGATGACGGTATTTTTTGGCGAGAAATTGCCTACTATTTAAGGACACACTTGCACTAATAAATAAAAATAACCTCGCTTGAGAAAAATAAAAGCAATTTAACCACAGCGTTCCCATAAGGATACCATGAGGACCACCGTCGCCATGTATACATAACGAAATTTTTAAAAAAAAAATTAAGCAGGATTAAGGAACTTAAACCCTTTAAGCAACCTAATCTAACCTAAGAATTTCGTGTGGCCTACCGTTGCTTCAATACTTCTCTTGAAAAAGACCGTTTTTAAAATAAATCAAGCGAAACTAGGCAACCAGATATACACGGTACTGCGGCGTCCGCCATGTTTGGAGAGGAAATTTGGGCGGGTAAATTCGAATCGGAAATGAGGGTTGACAGCAACTTACATAACCTCACTTTTGCTTTTGTATGGATGTTCTTCAATGTGCAAGGTTTTACCTTAGAAGGGAAATTGGTGGCCAAAAGCAACACAATGATAATGATTTAATAATATTGTATTGAATAAATAAATATCGATTTCATGCTATTAAGCTGTGTTATTAATGGTAAATCAAACCATAAAAAATTACTCAGAGACGTTTTATTACATAAGTAACATTAAAAACTCTTTTCGTCTGTATGAACGCGCATGTGCCTCTTCAAAGCGCCTGATTGACTGAAAGTCTTATTACAGACTGCGCATATAAACGGCTTTTCCCCCGTATGAAGGCGCATGTGCCTTTTCAAACCATCAGATTCACTAAAGTCCCTACCGCATACACAACATTTAAAAGGCTTTTCCCCCGTATGAAGACGCACGTGCCGTCTCAATGCCGCCGGCCAAGTGAAACCCTTACTACAGGTGGTACATTTAAAAGGTCCCACCCCCATATGGAGACACATGTGGTGCTTCAAAGCGCTCGACCAAGTAAAAGTGTCGGCACATACGGGACATTTAAAAGGCTTTTCCCCTGTATGCAGGCGCATGTGCTTCTTCAAGCTATCGCACTCTCTAAAATTCTTATCGCAGACGGGGCACTTGAAGGACTCCTCGGGCGTATGGGTGCGCATGTGCCTTTTCACGTGGCCGGAACGGGTGAAACTCTTACCACAAGTGGAACATTTAAAGGACTTTTCTTCCACTCGACGACACTCGTGCCCCTTCGAACGGGCAGATTCACTAAAGGTTTTACCGCAGACGGAGCACTTAAAGGACTTTTCCCCCGTGTGGCGACGCATGTGCTGCTTCAAGGTACTCGACCAAGCGAAGGTCTTATTACAGATGTAACAAATAAAATGCTTTTCCCCCGTGTGAACGCGCATGTGCTGCTTTAAGACGGTAGACCAAGCGAAAGCCTTGTTACACGTGGGACATTCGAACGGCTTTTCCCCGGTATGACGGCGCATGTGCCGTTTCAACCCGCCGGATTCACCGAAACTTCTATCACAGACGGAACATTTGAAGGGCCTCTCCCCCGTGTGAAGGCGCATGTGTCGCTTCAAAGCGCCCGACTGAGTACACGTCTTATCGCAGACGGGACATTTGAAACGCTCTTTGTCTACACGAAGGCGCATGCGCGACTTATCGTAAGGTAACCGGGAAGACGATGTGGGATTGCTCGAGCCGCCCTCGTCTTCCGTTAAAACCTCCTCCTTGATCAACGGATGATACGAGACGTCGACAGAAGGCTCTTCCTTGGGTTTAGACAGCATCTTCTCTACTACTACCGCGTGGGTCTTGCACGTCTCGATATATTCCGAGAATTCCTCATAGCGTAACTTACATTCCTCGCAGATATTCCTACGGGATGCCGACGTTGGATCCTGAAGGAAAAGACAGTTTTTTACTTTTCCTACTCGATCCTCGCCTATTAGCAGAGATGTAAGTAGGTGTACCTCCTCACCTCTGCGCTGATTATTTTCCAGAAGCGCCATAACCTCTCCTGGATCCTCTGCACCGGAGCCTCTTGTAAGCACCAATCGCAAGCCGTCACTTGAGCACCCTCCATTATAACGCAGCAATACTTATTGAAAGTACTTAAGCACCTCAGGCCTCCTCCGCTACATCATAAAGCACAAAACACAAAACTACGTCAATCACAGAACACTAAATTTTCTCCTGTCACCGTGCGAAACCCGTCGCGAGCATGGAACACAAAATAACCTTCAATGGAGGATTTAGAATATTGATGCATTCAAGGGACGTAAAAGCTGTGAAATGGTAGCAGAAACGCCCTCTAACGTGCGACCTAAACAGTTATGGCCTTATGCATAAACAGATAAGTTTAAAATGCGTTTAGAATGCGCTTCTCGGATGTCACTACAGTTTTGTTCCATGTATTCTTAACATGACAGTTACCTTAGCGAAATACATTCTAAACGCACTTTAAGCTAGAACTTATTTTAACGTTAATCTGCGTTAAGAGAGAGTTTTTGCATACCACGTAACGTCGGACGCCATTAGCGTTTTCCGTATTTTGACAGGAACGCATGCGCATTAAGTAATGGCGGTGTTGAAAGCGCTACAATGTGAAATACCATTTAATACAAATAAAATGATAAGCGTCTCCTCATACTTACCGTACCGGTCAAGAAGTCGACGAAATAGAGGTTCGCCGAAAAGTGAGGTTAGATAAAAAAAATTTTCTCTCGAAAAGTAAAAAAAAAAGAAGTGAAAATTGAATGAGCACATCGTTTTCTACGGTTTTCTGGTGATTTATTGGTGAGTTTTTAATTTTCATGCAGTTAACTTCTCATGGATCATTTCCTCAAATTATAAATGATTTTTTCGAACTACTCGTTTCATATACTTGCTAATCATCGATAGGTTTTATCAAAATTTCCACGTGGCCAGTGGTAAAAGTTTCCCAAAACCTTATCATAAATATTTCATGGAAATTAATGGGTACAATTATCAATATTAAATCAGTAGAAAACTCGAAATTTGAAGAAAGAACGTTTTGTTTTAAAAATACTGAACTTCTAAATGGAGCGCCGTGCATGAAACTACAATGCTTAAGCCACGTCTGCGCACGTCGCCTGAATAGCGTATACTTGTATATACATATATGCGCGGTGTTCGCGAATTAGACTTCAAGGCGCAAGTAAATGCGTGTTTCACTCCAAAAAAACCGCCACTTTAACGAATTTTATTTAATATCAATCATCGAAATCAGAATTATACAATTAATCCTCTTAAGTCTGATGCGCAGGCGAGGAAGGGGAGGCTTCTTGCGCATGAATGCGCATGTGACTCTTCAAATGATAAGACGTCTTAAAGGTCTTATCGCAAGACGAACAATCGAACGGTTTCTCGCCGGTATGGATGAGCATGTGTATCTTTAAACAACCAGACTGAGTAAAAGTCTTATCACACGTGGAACATTTAAAGGGCTTCTCACCTGTATGACTGCGCATGTGTCGCTTTACATCGCCGGACCGAAAGAAAGTCTTATCACAGAGCGAGCATTTAAAAGGCCTTTCGCCTGTGTGAATGCGCATGTGCCGCTTTAAACTGCTAGCCTCAGTAAAAGACTTATTACAGATGGAACATTCGAAGGACCTTTCTCTCGTATGAAGGCGCACGTGCTTTTTCAAGTCACCAGACTGAATAAAAGCCTTATCACACGTGGAACATTTAAAGGGCTTTTCGCCTGTGTGAAAGCGCATGTGCATCTTCAGGTAAGCGGACTGAGTAAACGTCTTATTACAGACGTCACATATGACCGGCTTTTCCCCTGAATGAAGGCGCATGTGTCTCTTCAAGGCGCAAGACTGATTAAACATATAATTACAGACGGAACATTTAAAAGGCTTTTCACCTGTATGAATGCGCATGTGCATCTTCAAATAAGTAGACTGAGTAAAACTTTTACTACAGACGGAACATTTGAAAGGATTTTCATTCGTATGAATGCGCATGTGCGCTTTCAAGTGATCGGAACGAGTAAAGGTCTTATCGCAGACGGAACATTTGAAGTGGATTTCATTTGTGTGAAGGCGCATGTGCACTTTCAAATGATCGGACCGAGTAAAGGTCTTACCACAGGTGGAACATTTCAAAGGCTTCTCACCTGTGTGAACGTACATGTGCGTTTTTAAACCGCTACGCCGATTAAAGGTCTTATTACACACGGGGCATTTAAACGGCTCTGCACCTGCATGACTGCGCATGTGCTTCTTCAAGGCACTCGACTGAGTATACGCCTTATCGCAGCGTGAACACTGAAAGTGTAACGGAGGAGACGATGTGGAATCGCTCGAGCCGCACTCGTCCTCCGTTAAAATCTCTTCCTTAACCAACGAATGACAGAGGATATCGACCGAAGGCTCGTCCTTGATTCGTCCCACAGCCAGCATCCCCTCCACTAGAGACGCATGGGTCTTCCATATGTCGACACGTACCGAGAGTCCCTCGTAACGTGATTCGCATCCCTTGCAGATATTCCTACGGGACGCCAAGATCGGATCCTAAAAGGAATTGACAAATCCTTAACAAGTACATGGACAATGGTACCCCTCACCTCTGCGCTAATTAACATCCAGAGCCGCCATAACCTCTCTTGGATCGTCTGCGCCGGCGCGTCTCGTAAGCACCAATCGCAAGTAGTACCGTCCATGATGAGTCAACGCGCTCAACTTTGAAACGTTCTTAACGTAAGTAAAGCGTATTACGAGGCGACGAACCACTAAACGATAACCTAACCTAAAACCGTAAATAAACAATGGCCGAACATGGAACACGAAATACCACAGAACACCAAAAATGCGCACGTCAGCGATCACAGAACATACATTATAGAGAAGAGCAAATACGGCGATATCTCGAAATAGGAAATATCTATCTAAGGCATATTTAGGAAAAGAACACGGGCACCTTCGGATAAAAAATGACGCAGAAAGTGAGGTTATGTTCGTATCTTAAGTAACGTTTGATTCTGAGTAAGTCTAAATGGTTTTTTGTAGCGGTGAGTAGGAAAAACGTCTTAAATATAACGTGATGTTCAAGTTTAGCCGCCAATTTCAAACTCTCCTCTGCGATTTGTGACGTCAGGAACCCAGGAAGGAGGATTGTCTTAAGGCATTTGTGGTTCTATGGTAGTGTCACTTTGGTTAGTTTGTTTTGCTTATAGGGACCTTCCATTTAAACCATTTCTGCGTACGTGTACTGATTGCTAATACCATTTTACCATGAGCTACACCTGCGATTGGTGCATGCAAGAAGCGCCCGTGCAGAGGATCGATGAGAGGTTATGGCGATTTTGGAAAATAATCAGCGAGGAGGTGAGCGCGTGCCGTCCACTTCACCCAGTTCGATAACCTCCATAAAAGTATAACCTCCCCATTTCTTTTAGGATCCCACGGTAGCGTCCCGTAAGAGCATCTGCGAGGCCTGCAGGTCGCGCTACGAGGAGTTCTCGTCGTACGTCGAGGCGTGCAAGCTGCACGCCTCGATCGTCGAGAGGGCGCCGACGGTCGGGCGGTTCGAAGACCGACCCCCGATCGAGGAGGAACGCTCGAGCGATCCCGCGCCCCTTCCGCGCCTGCGCCTCGAGCGCTCGCACTGCGACAAGACGTTCGGCCAGTCGGGCAGCTTGAGGCGACACCTGCGCAGTTCGACGGGCGAAAAACCTTTTAAGTGTACCCGCTGCGATAAGACTTACGTCCACGTGGGGAACTTGAGGATCCACACGCGCGTCCATACGGGTAAGAGGCCGTTCAAGTGCTCCTTCTGCGATAAGACCTTCGGCGATTCCGGTAACTTGACGAAGCACATGCGCACCCATACGGGCGAGAAGCCTTTCAAGTGTCTCTTCTGCGATAAGTTCTTCAGCGGGTCTTGCAATTTGAAGAATCACCTGCGCATCCACACGAAAGAGGCTCCCTTTAAGTGTTCCGTCTGCGACAAGACTTTCACTCAGTCCAGCAACCTGAAGAGCCACATGCGCGTGCACACGCTCGAGAGGCCTTTCAAGTGCTCGTGCTGTGCTAAGGCGTTCAATCACTCGACCAGTTTGAAGAACCACCTGCGCATCCATACCGGCGAGAGGCCTTTCAAGTGCTCCCGCTGCGCCAAGACCTTCAATCAGTCCGGTAGTCTGAACAGGCACGTGCGCATGTGCGAGAAACGTTTTTAGACGCTCCTCTAGTTCGTACCGTATCTGTATAGTGTATTATGTTTAGTAGTATGCAACCCTCTGAAAGGCCGTTCTTGAGTTAATAGAGTTTTTGCATTTCACATAACGTCGGGCGCTATTAACGTTTACCTTTTTTGACAGGTACGCATGCGCATTAAGCAGTAGCGCTATTGAAAATGCTTAATGCGCATGCGTTCCTGTCAAAATGAGATAAACGCTAATAGCGCCCGACGTTATGTGAAATGCAAAAACTTTCTAATATGTGTTGATAATAGAGAGTTTTTGTATTTAAGTCGGGTGTTTTCACAGGAACGCATGCGCGTCAAGCAGTAGCGCTACTGAGAGTGCCGGTGCGCATGCGCACCGCTCAAAATGCCAAGGCAAATAGCTCCCGTTGTCAGGTGAAACGCAGAAACCCTAATAAAAAATATTTTTCCTTAAAATGTTACTCACGGAACGTTACGAGTGAGGCATGGGACGCGAAAACGAATCGGCGGTCGCCATTTTGTTTCCCTGCCTCCCACCAGCAGATAACACGTGGACGGCCATTGGTCGTACGAGCATAACAAGTGTATTGCTGTATTTATACAGAATTTTATACCGAGTGTTGTAAACTGTTCTTCACCGAAACGTGAAACGTTCAAAACAAAAGTAACAGGCTTTAATTAAGTGGTTAGTACTTAGCTCTCTCGTAAAACTCATGCTTGAAGAGTTTCGTGTATTTTAGGACATCAACTACTGCGAGTAAGTGTGTTGCATATCCATTTTGACAGATTGCTTGAATAGAGCAAAGGTTTTTTTTAAATCTAGCGAGTCGTCCATGTTTTTCACCAATGAAGAGGTTGTTAATTTTCATTCAAAGTTGACTATTATCACCTTTCCTGCCAGCCTCAAGTAGTAATGCAAGAATAAGCTACGCCAGATTCAAATTTCCCGCCACTGTCAATGGTCGGTTGGAGGGGGAACGTGGATTGCATATGGCGGCCAAAGTCACCATAGGAGCCGTATAATGCTTTGTAAGACACGCTTAAGTGCCTTAAAGTGATAGTTTTAGGTGCTTAATCGCTTTTAGTGAGTCTTGCCATGGGCGAGACTTGCGATTGGTGCCTGCGAGAAGGGCCGGTGCGGAGGATCGAGGAGAGGTTATGGCGCTTCTGGAGGGTAATCAGCGCAGAGGTGAGGAGTACACGTCGCCCCTATACTTCCTGCGGGTTTGCTCTTGGCGCCATAGAACATGACCGACTTGCCTTCTTTTAGGGACCCTTCGGGACACCTCCGAAGAACATCTGCGGGCAGTGTCAGTCACGGTACGAGGAGTTCTCGGTGTATGTCGAGATGTGCAAGGCCCACGCGTCCGTAGTGGAGAAGGTAGCGGCCGTGGGACACCTCAAAGACGAGCCTCGGATCGATACCGTGGAGCACCCGTCGACTGAGGAAGGAACTTCGATGGAAGACGGGGACGGGTCGAGTAAATCCGTATCCTTTTCCCGGTCGTCTTTTAAATGCTCGCACTGCGGCGAGGCTTATACGCGGTCGAACGACCTGAGGAACCACGTGCGCCTCCACACGGGCGAGGCCCTTTTCGAGTGTACCGTCTGTAGTAAGGCCTTCACCCAGTCCGGTAGTTTGAGGGCGCACGCGCACGTCCATACGGGCGAGAGGCCTTTCAGGTGTCCGATCTGCGATAAGGGTTTCACGCAGTCCGGCAATTTGCGAAAGCACGTCCGGCTGCATACCGGGGAGAAGCCGTTCAGGTGTTTCGTCTGCGATAAGAGTTTCGCCTGGTCCGGTAACATGCAAGCGCACGTGCGCCTCCATACCGGCGAGAGGCCGTTTAAGTGCTTCGTTTGTAACGGCACTTTCGTTCGGTCTGGTAGTTTGAAACATCACGTGTGCGTTCGTATGGACGAGAAGCCTTTTAAGTGCTCCGTTTGCGGTAAGACTTTTACCCAGTCCGGTAACTTGCGGACGCACATGCGCGTCCATACGGGCGAGAAGCGTTTTAGGTGTTCCGTCTGTGATAAGTCCTTTACTCAGTCGTGTAGCTTGCGGACGCACATGCGCGTCCACACCGGCGAGAAACCCTTCAAGTGCTTCATTTGTAATAAGACTTTCACTTGGTCGGGCAATTTGAAGATGCACATGCGCACTCACACAAACGAAAAGTCCTTCGATTGTCCCTTATGTAATAAGATTTTCGTTCGGTCCGGTAATTTGAAAAAGCACATGCGCGCTCATACGGTCGAGCAGTATTTCAAGTGCCCCGTCTGTGATAAGACTTTTACTCTGTCGGGTAGTTTGAAGTCGCACATGCGCATTCACACAGGTGAAAAGCCTTTTAAGTGCTCCGTCTGTGATAAGACCTTCGTTCGGTCCGGCGACGTGGGACGGCACATGCGCAGTCATACAGGCGAAAGGCCTTTTAAGTGTGCGACGTGCGATAAGACTTTCGCTCAGTCTAGTGCTTTGAAAATACACACGCTCATTCATACCGGCGAGAAGGCTTTTAAATGTTCGTCTTGCGATAAGGCCTTTAAGACGTCTTCTCATTTGAAGAGTCACATGCGCATTCATGCGCGAAAAGCCTCCCCTTCCTCGCCTGCGCATCAGACTTGAGAGGATTAATTGTAAAATTCTGATTTCGATGATTAACCTTAAATAAAAATCATTAATGTAACGGTTTTTTTGAAGTGAAACACCTAATTACTCGCGTCTTGAAGTCTAATTCGCGAACACCGCGCATATATGTATATACAAGTATATCTCGCTAACTATGCTGCGTCCTTACAAGAAACGACCTTGTTGCCTCCACCACAACAGTCCAAAGTCCACGCTATTCAGGCTGCGTGCGCAGACATGGCTTAAGCGTTGAAATTTCATGCACAGCGCGCATTATTTAGAATGCGCTAATGTATATATTGGCATTAAATCCCTAATGTATATATTGGCATTAAATCAATACAATATAGCGTCCAACAGTGTTGCCATCTAGACTCAAACTAGTTAGGTTATGAAGCCGCCAGGTGGCGGATACGACGAGCGCTTAAGCAAGTCGCGGCGATAATACTTAATAAATCAGTTTACTCACAGCGTTTCCGTCGAAATCCGAGTTCAAAATCGATTACAATTGAATCGCTATCACCCACCACAGGACGCATGGAACGTATAGGTTAGGTCGGAGCACGGAACACAAACTTAGGGTTGGTAAGCTATGGCGCATGACTTAACTATAAGTGCAATATATGCACATGTACTTAAGTGCGTGCACATATTATGCGCACGTGTGCATAAGTAGTAATTTGGATGTTGTGTGATTTAAGACGAGGTTCAGTTTGAATATCTCCATGAGACGTGGTTTTGCAACGTAACTTCGTGAGTTATTTACAAAGAAAAGTGGCATCGAATAGCTTAGTTGAAAAGTTAGCTTCAATTACGGTAACTTCAATGGATTATGCAAGGTTCTGTGCTAATCGCTAGTGTATATGTTTTATGTTCCATGGCCTGGATAGCCTAAGTTTTGTGCCTGGATACGTTTTGATGCTTTCAAGTTATGGTTTAAAGTGCTTAGCTACTTTGGATAAGTCAAGTACTGCCGTTTTACCATGGGTGTTTCTACTTGCGATTGGTGCTCGCGAGAGGCGCCGGTGAAGACGATCCAGGAGAGGTTATGGCGCTTCTGGAAAGTAATCAGCGCAGAGGTGAGCATTACAAATGGTTATTGTATGGTCTTTCACGTTTTGCGATTAGTGTTCGTTTACACTGCTTCGTTCTTCCAGGATCCGACTTCGGCGTCCCGTAGGAATATCTGCGACGGATGTGAATCCCGCTGCGAGGGATTCTCGGCGTCTATCGAGACGTGGAAGACGCACGCGTCCGTAGTGGATGGAATACTGGGGCGAGCCAGGGAGGGAGCTTCGATCGATGCCCGGTACCATCCCGTATGGATCAAGGAGGAGGTTTTGACGGACTACGAGGCCGGCTCGAGTAATTCCACGGCCCTCTCCGAGTCGTCTTGTAAGTGTCCACGCTGTGACGAGGCTTATACTGGGTGTCACGCGTGCCCTCGTCCAGAGAGAAGGCCTTTTAAGTGTTCCATCTGTAATAAGAGTTACGTTTGCTCCGACGATTTGAAAGACCACATACGAGTCCATGCGGGGGAGGAGCGTTTTAAATGTCCCACGTGTAATAAGAGCTTTAAGCACTCGAGTAATTTAAAGGAGCACATGCGCTCCCACACCGGCGAGAAGCCTTTCCGATGTCCGTCCTGCGATAAGACGTTCGCCTGGTCCAGCGTCCTGAAAAACCATATGCGCGTCCATACGGGGGAAAAGCCTTTCAAGTGTTACATATGTAATAAGGCTTACGCCCGTTCCGAGCCTTTGAGAAGGCACATGTGCGTTCATACCGGCGAGGTGCCCCTTAAATGCTCCGTCTGTGATCTTAGCTTCACCTGGCCTTACGATCTGAAGAAGCACATGCGCCTACATACGGCCGAAGAGCCCATCAAGTGTTCCATCTGCGATAAGACTTTTACTCTGTCCGGTAATTTGAAGAAGCACATGAGCCTTCACATGGGTGAGAAGCCGTTTAAATGCTCCACGTGTAACAAGAGCTTTAATCACTCGAGTAACTTCAAGAAGCACGTGCGCTCTCACACGGGCGAGAAGCCTTTTCAGTGCTCCTCCTGCGATAAGACTTTCGCTTGGTGCAGCCTTTTGAAGAACCACATGCGCATCCATACAGGGGAGAAGCCCCTTAAATGTTCCATCTGCGATAAGGCTTTCGCCTGGTATAGCAGCCTGAGGATGCACATGCGCCTTCATACGGGTGAAAAGTCTTTCACCTGTTCTATCTGTAATAATAGTTTCACCAAGTCTGGTAGTTTGAAGCGGCACATGCGCGTCCACACTGGTGAGAAATGTTTTAAGTGCTCGGTCTGTCACAAGACTTTTACTCAGCATGACCATACGAAGCGGCACATGCGCATTCACACGGGTGAAAAGCCGTTTATTTGTTCCGTTTGTAATAAGGCTTTTACTTGGGCCGGCACCTTGAGGCGACACATGCGCCTTCATACGAGTGAAACGCCTTCGTAATGTTCCTCGTGTATTCCAGACAATAAAACGTGTAATTTCGATACAAAAATCCAGATTTTTAATGCGTTCGTTTCCTTCAGGAGGTCGTCGAAGAGCCCTTGAGACGTTGCCCTCGGGATGATGATTCCACGATCCCAGTTTGAGGACGGGTCCCTCCCAACTTCTGCCATGATCGGTGCTATTCTATCCAGCGCCATCTATATTCTACGTGATTGGTCGAAGGCTGGTGGTGTATTCCTTATGCAAGCCAGGTCTCGGCAGCGTTGGAACCAATCCTCCATCCATTATAATGGTCGTGGGTATTAACCGTTGGATCCAACGGCACTTAAAGCTTCTTACTTGTGGTATATACGGGGCGACTCTTAACTTATGGAACAAACTTTACCTCTATATGGGCGTTAATATTACAAGTCGATTTGTAAAAGAAACTGAGATGTAAAGTTGCCACGATTTTCGACGTTTCAAATTCGAATTTGCCGCCCAAATTTCCACTCCAAACATGGCGGACGTTGCCGTACCGCATACATCTAGTGACTAAATTTAATATACTACTAAAATAACTAAAAAACCTCGTGATAATTGATGGAAATTACTCTTTAATTGCACTAAATTAATAATAAATTGTACCTCTATATCGAATTTATTGTTACGAGTCGATTTGTAAGAGGAAATTGTAAAAGAAACCGAGATACAAGGTTGCCACGATTTTCGACGTTTCAAATTCGAATTTGCCGCCCAAATTTCCACTCCAAAAATGGCGGCCGTTGCCGTACCGCATACATCTAGTGACTAAATTTAATATACTACTAAAATACGTAAAAAACCTCGTGATAATCGATGGAAATTACTCTTTAATTGCACTAAATTAATAATAAATTGTACCTCTATATAGAATTTATTGTTACAAGTCGATTTGTAAGAGGAAATTGTAAAAGAAACCGAGATACAAGGTTGCCACGATTTTCGACGTTTCAAATTCGAATTTGCCGCCCAAATTTCCACTCCAAACATGGCGGACGTTGCCGTACCGCATACATATCTAGTGACTAATTTTAATATAATGTACTACTAAAATACCTAAGAAACCTCTTGATATTTAATGGAAACTACCCCTTAACTGCACTAAGTTAGTGAAGTTCAGACGATGAAAGGAACAGTTCGATGGGGTATATACTGTGTTCTGTCGTTTATTGGTGTCATAGCCCAGCGTTGTCAAGTGAGTAAAAGCCATATCAGTTTCTAGAGGGTGTATAAAAATGTAACCTCGACTATTTAAGTGTGCTTAACTAAACATGTCATAAAGCGAAAGCGGTGGCGATGCATATGGCTTTAAATCGAAGTACAAAGCGAGACTCGCTTTGTGTCTCTCTCTCTATACAGTTTTGAAACGTACTTATTTTGAAGAAAATAGCTTCATTTGGTAAGTTTCAATAACCTCCACGGTTATTTTCTTGTTCTATGCCTTTGTTGTGTCCCGTGCTGAATTCTGTGTTCTGTGACGTATGGCTGTCCTCGGAAGCGTGGCACCTTGCGATATTTTAAGCGTGCGGTCGAAGTGCTCAGTCATCTTGAGTAAATCGAGTTAAGCGCTACTGACTTATCATGGGCGACGCCGAGGTGATTACTTGCGATTGGTGCTCTCAAGAAGCGTCAGTGCAGACGATCCAGGAGAGGTTATGGCGATTCTGGATCGTGATCAGCAATTAGTGCAGAGGTGAGTACACGTGGTTAATACGGTAGACGAGTCCAGAGATTTCTTGCCGATTTGCTATTGGCGCTTCGCGTGTTTTCAGGGGAAATCGCATGGTCGTAGAGTGTGATCCATACATTTTCTTCCAGGATCCGGCCCTAGGATGACCACGCCACGGGCGTATGCATCCAGGAAACCCACGCGTCTACTAGGGTAGGTGCTGGCTGCTCCTGGACAACTCCAAGGGGAATCTTCGATCGGTACCGGGTACCGTCCGGTAACTATGGAGGTTTTAAGTCCGTTTCGAGCTAGGCTTCGTTATCGTCCTTTAAATGTTCGTCCTGCGATGAGACTCATCTGATGGTTCCAACGTAGCGTCTTCATGCGGGTGAAAGTCCCTTTAAATGTTTATTCTGCGATAAATCGTAGGAAAAAAGCCCTTTAAATGTTCTTTATGTAATAGGAATTTTACTCTCATACGAACGGTACATAAAAGCATAGTATGGTAATTTGTACCTCGTAGTGCTGAAATGCCCTTTAAATGTTCCACTGGTGAAAGCCCTTTTAAATGTTCCGTGTGTAACGAGACTTACTTCTCGTTAAATAATTACACCATGTGTTTCGATGGAGTTGCAATTTCAGTTACCCAAGTAGCGATGGTTGCCTATGCTGTTAAGAAATGTCCGTTCCATGTGTAACGGCGTAACTTCTACGCTGATTATTTTCCAGAAGCGCCATAACTTCTCCTCATTAGTGCACGTCAGTGCTGAGGGGGGAGTGCTTGTAATTAAAATTACTAATTAATTGTTTCAATTAATTTCGAGTATTTCTAATTCTGTATTGATCGTTATGTGTCATAACGAAACTTTTATTATAACGCTGCCGTTGTGTAATACTTGAATAACTTGTAATATAAGTTGGTAAATAAGTAATGTCGCCTTTTGATTAAAGTACCATTACTTAGTCGTCATTGGATAGTATTAAGTAATTGTTAGTAAGTTGAATTAGTAGCGTATTCATTGGAATACTGCGAAGGTACACTTAAGCTAAAAGGGTTTGAAGGTTGCATAGCAAGATTTGAAGAAATGTGTGAGAAACGCATGAGTAACGTAAGTTTATCGATATTAAGGAAAATTGTACAGAAAGTATCGTACGGGTGTATAATGTTAGAGCACACCATGTAGGTACCCATATATTAGTAATACATATATACCATGCGATGCAATGTATATGTAGTAGAGGGTATGGGGTACATGCCGTTCGGCTAGTAACCATGAGGGGGTGGTGCCGTAGTTTGCAGGGGATGAGGCCGAGGTTGTTTAGAATAATCGAATGAGAAGTAAAGGAAAGCACCTTAATTCATAGAAAATCGGTGTGCTCCTATAATCAGATCGGCCTGGCTTTTTGTATTCTGTTCGAACCGAATCCTCGAGGAAAATCTGGGTTTGATTTAAATTTGCCGCCAAGAAAGCGAACAAAGCTCTACAGGATATAGTAGTTTCGAAAACTCTCGTAAGGGGCGCTGCAGTCGAGATCTACTGCACAGATCGGGTTAGGTTACTGTCGCTTGCATTTCAAATAATTTGGGTGTTCTATGGAGGTTAGTGTTCCGTGGCTAAGCTGAAGCGTTTCTGCGAAATTAGTTTCGATAGAGAAGTTACTGGGGTTTCTTTTGAAAAAGTGAGTATGGAAGTGGCGACGTGCAATTGGTGCCTGCGAGAATCGCCGGTGCGAATCATCGAGGAGAAACTATGGCGCTTTTGGATAATAATCAGTGCAGAGGTAGGTGAGCATGCGTTACTTACAGTTTGTGCTTAAGTCACGTCTGTAGACCCATTACAGGATTGTCGTTCCTGTTTTGCCTCATTCGCACCAGGCTTTATCACCCATGAAGTATTACCGACAGCTTTTCTTTCAGGATCCCGTCGTGACGTCCCGCAGGAATATTTGCGGGAAATGTAGCTTACGGTTCGAGGCTTTTTTCTCATACATCCAGGAATGCAAGGGCAACGAGGCGACGGTATCGAAGGTGGCCGTCCCCGGGAGGGTCGAGGCTCCACCTCCGACCGCCATCGAGTATCATCCCGCAGTCGAAGAAGAGATAGGCCAAGAAGGACGGGTCGAAGGTGAACCGTCAGCCGATGGGGAGCGTCATCCGATGGTTAAGGAAGGAGTACCGTCGAATCACTCTACCGTATCGGGTGGAGTCGTCGTGGAGCGCAGGGCGCTGCCGGGCCGTTCGGAACCTCCACGTACGCCGTCGCTCGGTAAGCTCGAAAAGCAATCTTTAGTCGGCATCGAGGATCGTCTCGTAATCGAAAAAGACCGTGCGGGAGGAGGCGAGTCGGGCGCCGATTACCGTACGGCCTGCGACGACGGCAAAGGGAAGGTCGGGTTAGTTTTACGGGTCGTCTTGAAACGCGAAGAGTTATCGGGCCCTGTGATTTCCCGGAGGAAACATAACGCCAATAGGACGTGTCCTCATTGCGATAAAACCTTCCAGTATCCGTACAAGTTACGGATTCACTTACGCGTCCATACGGGTTTCAAGCCTCATAAGTGCCCCGTGTGTAATAAGGCCTTTTCGCAGCCTCAACACTTCAAGACCCACTTGCGCGGGCATGCGGGGGAGAAGCCTTTTATATGTACCATGTGTAATAAGGCTTTTGCTCACGCCACTAGCTTGAAAAGGCACACGTACCTCCATACTGGTGATACGCCTTTTAAGTGCTCCACCTGCGATAAGACCTTCGCTAGTACCGGTCGTTTGAAGACGCACATGCGGTATCATTCGGAGGCGAAGCCTTTTAAATGCTCCGTCTGTTTCAGGGGTTTCACTTACGTGCATAGCTTGAAGAGTCACATGTACCTCCATACGGGTAAGAGGCCTTTTAAATGTCCGTCCTGCGACGAGGCCTTCACTTGTGCCGCCCATTTAAAAACGCACGTGCGCGTCCATACGGTCGAGAAGTCTCTCGAATGTTCCACCTGTAAGAAGTCTTTCGCTCAGTCACGTGATTTGAAGAGACACGCGCGCCTTCATACCAGCGGTAGACCTTACAAGTGCCCGTCCTGCGATGAGGTGTTCGTTTACCATCGTAACTTAAAAACGCACATGCGCCTTCACCAAGGGGAAGACGCTCTGAAATGCACCGTCTGTAATAAGACTTACAGCAGCTCCGTCACCCTGAGGAAGCACTCCCAGATTCATTCGGCCGATAGCCCTTTCAGGTGTGCCCTGTGCAGTAGGAACTATTACGATTCGAATAATTTGAGGAAGCACCTAAGGACCCATACGGGCGAGAAGCCCTTCAAATGCCCCGTCTGTAATAGTGCCTTCGCGTGGGCCGAGAGCGTGAAAAGGCACATGCGCCTTCATACGGGGGAAAAACCTTTCCAGTGTACCGAATGCCATAAGAAATTTATCGATTCCCGTTGTTGGAAGACGCACATGCGCCGTCATCACGGGATCGAAAAGCGCTAAAAGTTCCTCGCCTACGGTAATGGAAATACGGTATGAATTCAGGCATTTTTAGGAAGTACAGGTGAATAAATACTTTCCCAAGCTGTTGCGGTGCTTGATTTACAATACATTTCCTTTGGACTTAGACTGCGCCTTTAGACTTAAGCCTCTGTAGCTAAGCCTCATATGTAAATATGGGAAGTGCAGTTGCTGTTGATGTTAGCAACATTTACGTACTTAAGTCACGTGATAAAAGCAACAAATGAGTAGCATAGTAATGGAAAATTGTTTACTTACTTAAGATAGGGACGTGACTTGAAGGGAAAAGTAGGCTTAATCAGCCCAACGTGTCACCATACGTTTTCTCTGCCAGTGAGGCAGGGTCCTACGGTGAGTCATCACTTATAAGAGTGATAAGGACCAAAGAGGGGGGGGGGAAGGCTCTGTATAGAGCGTCCTGAAGGGGAATCGAGGAGGAATTTATAAAAAATTGATCAAGTAAAAAGTAATCGATTTTTGCAAGAAATTCGATTTTTTCTAACTATTCGAAAAGTTGCATTTTTTTTTTAGTATAATAATAAAATTACCAAGTCGATAATAATAATTAATTAGAATAAAGATTAATCAAAGTAGTAAATGTCAAAAATAACTAAAACAACAATTTGTTGGTTTTAAAACAGAAAAGAAATGTTTTTTCTAATTTTTAGCTTAAATAATGAGGAATCGGAATAGAATTATTGCTATTAGTTTTTAGTACTGTTTAACATTTTATTGAAATGTATATAAAACAAAACGATTAATAGAAGGAAAAAAAACCCGAAATGACTACCTGTTGGTCTCAAAACTAAAATATAAAACAAGTTTTTCTTTAAATTTTAAGTTTAAACAACAAAAGTACTAAAAAAACGAATTATTAACACAAATTTCTAATATCACTTGACTAGAGCAAAAATGAAATAAAACATATCCAGATAATCTATCACTAAAAATCTATTATAAGGAAAAATAGGCGATGATATTTTCACGTCCCTGACTCAAGATCGTACTTAGAGTAGTTTCACGACGCGCCGTAAGAGGTGCTGCAGTCGAGACAAATTCGATGTTCCATGAAGGTAGATGTTCTGTGGTCGGTGATTTAATTTCATAGCGCAAATTGCTTAATCACCATCAAAAAATCGAGTATATTTACATAAAAGTATGAATTAAAGCAAGGGACAGAAAATGTTGTTCCATTAGTACGTAGTAAGTAAGGCAGTAGACAGTAAGGAGTTTCTGTGTTTGAAACAAGAGGGCGCGATATTCGTGAAATCTGCCTGTTCAGGTTTGGCGGCTTCGCCGCCAGGGGGCGCCGTTGACCCTAAACATCATACCGAGTTAAACCGCGTCGAAATGTACGTCAGTTATGCAACGCTCAATACATGCGACGCGATGCACTCGCGGTTGCCTATATAAGTTTATTTACCTCCCAGGCAATTTAACGTGTTAATTAATCGGGTAATTAGACGCGATTTGCGCGTTCAGGTCGATCGCGGGATTTTCCGTCGAGAAATCTACAGGGTGTGCGCGCGATCTCGGCGACCGCTCCCGCGCGCGGGGATTCCCGCGGGATACCCGCCCCCTCGGCCCCCGTCGACGCGGTCGATACGGCCGCGCACGCCCCGCCGCGCAGGCGCGCGCGCACGCGTCTCCCTCTCCCTCTCTCTCTTTCTCTCCGGGATAGGGACGCGCGTTATCTCCGGCAGTCGAGCGCCGGAGGTGCACGGAGGCGGAGGTGTAACGTCGAGCGCTTAAGTGGGATTTATTCGCGTGAGTTCGCTTCTACGTACGCCCTGTATATCACGACTTTAGCGACTTCTCGCGGTGCATAACTGTACGAGCTTCCAAGCCAGGTATGTTCGAGCACCCTGTATATTCGGGGCATTAGATTGGGGCATTCAAGACCTTAAGATGTTTAGGTTTAGGTTTGATACTCGCAAGTTTCTGGGTCGAATCTAGGGTGCCTATACTAGTTATACCTAAACCTGAACAGGTTTGAAATTTCCTGTGTTTAAACATAAAATTGCAACATGTAAACCTGAACTTATAGAGGTTTGAGATGTCCTAAGATGAAACATAAACATTCACTAATTCAGGTTTAGTAATTTCAGGCCTGAAGGTTCCTACCTGGGACGTTTCAAACCTTTCTAGGTTCAGGTTTAGTAGTCGAAAATCCCAGGTTTCAGGTTGAGACATCTCACACCTTCTAGGCTTCAGGTTTAGTTCCCGAAGGTTTACAGGTTTAAGGTTGGAGTCATTTAAAACCTTCTAAGCTTAGGTTCAATACTCGAAAATGTCTAGGTTTCAATTTTGAGACGCCTTAAGTCTTCACAAGTCCAGGTTTAGTAATTTCCAGTTCGTAGGTTCCTACTTGGGACGTTTCATACCCTTCTAGGTTCAGGTTTAGTAGTCGAAAATCCCAGGTTTCAGGCTGAGACATCTCACACCTTCTAAGCTTCAGGTTTAGTGCCCGAGGGTTTACAAGTTTAAGGTTGGAGTCACTTAAAACATTCTGAGCTTAGGTTCAATACTCGAAAATGTCTAGGTTTCAATTTTGAGACGCCTTAAGTCTTCACAAGTCCAGGTTTAGTAATTTCCAGTTCGTAGGTTCCTACTTGGGACGTTTCATACCCTTCTAGGTTCAGGTTTAGTAGTCGAAAATCCCAGGTTTCAGGCTGAGACATCTCACACCTTCTAAGCTTCAGGTTTAGTGCCCGAGGGTTTACAAGTTTAAGGTTGGAGTCACTTAAAACATTCTGAGCTTAGGTTCAATACTCGAAAATGTCTAGGTTTCAATTTTGAGACGCCTTAAGTCTTCACAAGTCCAGGTTTAGTAATTTTGAGTTCGTAGGTTTCTACTTGGGACGTTTCACACCTTTCTAGGTTCAGGTTTAGTAGTCGCAGATCCATGGTTTCAGGTTGAGACGTATTACACCTTCACAGCTTCAGGTTTAGGCTCGGAAGATTTGCACATTTTGCACATCTAGGTATAGTAATTTCAAGCTTCTAGGTTTCTACTTGGGACGTTTCATACCCTTCTAGGTTCAGGTTTAGTAGTCGCAGATCCATGGTTTCGGGTTGAGACGTATTACACCTTCACAGCTTCAGGTTTAGGCTCGGAAGATTTGCACATCCAGGTATAGTAATATCAAGCTTCTAGGTTTCTACTTGGTGCGTTTCGTACCTTTCTAGGTTCAGGTTTAGTAGTCACAGATCCAAGGGATCAGGTTGAGGCTTCTCAAACCGTCACAACTTCAGGTTTCGCACCTGGGGATTTTCAAATGTCAGGTTGGAGGCATTTAAAACCTTCCAAGCCTAGGTTTGAAACTCACAGATGTCCAGGTTTCCATTTTGAGAAGCCTTAAATCCTCAAAAGTCCAGGTTCAGTAATTTCAAGCTTCTAGGTTTCTACTTGGTGCGTTTCGTACCTTTCTAGGTTCAGGTTTAGTGGTCGCAGATCCCAGGTTTCAGGTTGAGGCTTCTCAAACCTTCACAACTTCAGGTTTAACACCTGAAGATTTCCAAATTTCAGCTTCGGACCATTTAAAACTTTTTAAACTTAGGTTCAATAATCGCAGATGCCTAAGTTTCAATTTTGAGACGCCTTAAGTCTGCACATGGCCAGGTTTATTAATTTCCAGTTCGTAGGTTTTTATCTCGGACGTTTTATGCCTTTTTAGGTTCAGGTTTCAGGTTGAGACGTCTTACACCTTCACAGCTTCAGGTTTAGGCTCAGAAGATCTGCAGATTTAAGGTTGGAATCACCTAAAACCTTCTAAGCTTAGGTATGGTACTCGCAGATGCCCAGGCTTCAATTTTGAGGCACCTTAAGTATTCACAAGTCCAAGTATAGTAATACAAGCTTGTAGGTTTACATTTGGGACGTTTCAAACCTGTCTAGGTTCAGGTTTAGTAGTTGAAAATCCCAGGTTTCAGGTTGAGGCGCCTCGAACCTTCACAACTTCAGGTTTAGCGCCTGAGGATTTCCAGATTTAAGGTTGGAAGCGTTTAAAACCTTTCAAGCCTAAGTTAAATGCTTCCAAATTCCCAGGCTTCAATTTAAGACGCCTTAAATCTTCTCACATTCAGGTTTGGCGATTCAGGTGTAGGTCGGGATGCCTCGAAAAACCTTCGGAATTTTCCTTTGTAGTTTAGGCTCCACGTGAAGGTTAAAGTAATATAAAATCCACCAGGTTTGGGCTTAGACCGATGTGAACCCCCGGACAACCTGCCAGGTTTGGTTCTCGCAGCCCCCCCCCCTCCCGGATTTAAACCTACTTTCGAGCCTCCCGGTATCTTTCCGCCCGAAATCAATTCCTACTCGTCGATGAATCACTAGGGGGCGCGACCTCGAGTTATCGCCCAGTAGATACAAAGGCGCTTAAATAACAATTAAGACCCGCGGTATCGAATCGCTCGACGCCCTGTATATCGGAATACTCACGTCCTCGATAAGATAATCCGCAAGTTATTCCAAGTGTATCGATAGTCTATTACGAGCCAATTAACTTTATCTTATCGCTAATTGCCTAATCTCTGATTAAACACACTGTATAACGTCGTAGGAGCCGACGTGTAATCGTCTAGAGAAAACGGGACTTTACTTTATTTACGCCCTGTATAGCCCGCTTAAGCCTACGTCGAGATTTAATTCAACGCGACGCCCTGTATATTAAACCTCGGTCGATACGGGGCGGTAACCACTTTTTATGATTCCATCGATATATATACAGGGGGTTCTCGTGAATGTTACCGGATTGTTAGAGACGTATACAGGGTGTACGTTTGGAGGTAATCGTTTCCTTATTTACGAGGGGATTAGTAATTAGATCGATTAGTCTCGATGAGACGAATGACGTAATTGGTTAATCATTTTTTTTTAATCTGACGTTTCCTTCGATTAATCAATCAGGAGATGTCTGGTCTGATGAAATAGCCCCGAGGAGGGAGTGGAGGGGGGGGTAAGTAGGTGGGATATGTACAGGGTGTTTGAAAAATTTGTAATGATACGTGAGTAGAGTGGAAAGAGTACAAGTGTTATTTCGTCTTGTTTGAGGGTTTTTTCGTAAAACGTCAATTTGACGGTTGAGAAAAGTCCAAAATGGAGTTTCGGAGGGAAATTTTGAAAAATGAAAAGTGGCGCGTAACTTCGTTATTTCTCAAGATTTTTCCACGGGGAGAAATGCATTTGAAAGGTATTGAAGCACTGAACCTTTCGTCTCTCTTGACATTTTTTCGTAAAACGTCAATTTGACAGCTAAAACAAATGTCCCAATTCGAAAATCGACTGAAAATATGACTATGATTGCAAATAGTTTTAATTCAATAGTTTTTCGAGAAATTTCGACAGAAAAAGCTGCCTTGAAAGGCCGACGAAATAATATACCTATTTTCTATTCAGAAATTTGTTCGACAAAGGTCACTTTGACAGTTAAAAAATTCCAAAACCAAATTTCGAAGGGAAATTTTGGAAAATTGAAAGTTGCGCGTAACTTTTTTATTTCTCAAAATATTTCTATGTGGAACAATGCGTTAGAAGGATATTAAAGCACTGAACCTTTCGTCTCTTTTGACTTTTTTTCATAAAACGTCAATTTGACAGATAAAAAAAAGCCAATTTGAAAATCGACTAGAAATTTGACTACGAACGCAAATGGCGCTTAACTTTGTTGTTTTTCGAAAAATCTCGACAGAAAAAACTGCCTTGAAAGGCCGAATAAGTAATGAACCTTTTTTCCATTTAGAATTTTTCTCGGAAAACGTCAATTTGACAGTTAAAAAAGTCCAAAATTGAGTTTCGAGGGGAAATTTTGGAAAATCAAAAGTGGCGCGTAACTTCCTTATTTCTCAAAATTTTTCCATGGGGTAAAATGCGTTAGAAAGGTATCGAGGCACTGAATCTTTCGTTTCTCTTGACTTTTTTCATGAAACCTCAATTTGACAGCTAAAAAAATCCCAATTTGAAAATCGACTAGAAATTTGACTACAATGGCAAATATCGACAGGAAATACTGCCGCGAAAGGCCGAAGAACTTCTGAATATTTTTTTCTTTTCGGAAGTTTCCTCGGTAGACATCACTTTGACAGTTAAAAAAAAGTCCAAAATCGAGTTTCAGAGGGAAATTTTGGAAAACCAAAAGTGGCGCCTAACTTCGTTATTTCTCAAGATTTTTTCATGGGGAAAAATGTATTTGAAAGGTATTGAAGCACTGAACCTTTCGTTTCTCTTGACATTTTTTGTAAAACGTCAATTTGACAGCTAAAAAAATCCAAATTCGAGTTTCGAAAGAAAATTTTGGAAAACCAAAACTAGCACGAAACTTCGTTGTTTCTCAAAATTTTTCCATGGGGAAAAATGCGTTAGAAAAGTACTGAAGCACTGAACCTTTCATCTCTCTTGACATTTTTTTGTAAAACGTCACTTTGACAACTGAAAAAAATCTAATTCGAAAATTTACTAGAAATTGGACTACGATCGCAAATGACGTTTAATTTCGTCGTTTTTCGAGAAATCTCGACGGAAAAAAACTGCCTCAAAAGGTCGGCGAAGTAATGAACTGCTTTTCTCTTTTGAAGTTTCCTCAGTAAACGTCACTATGATAGTTAAAAAAAGTCCAAAATTGAGTTTTTGAGGGAAATTTTGGGCAATGAAAAGTGGCGCGTAACTTCGTTATTTCTTAAGATTTTTCCATGGGGATAAATGCATTTGAAAGGTATTGAAGCATTCAATCTTTCATTTGTTTTGACATTTTTTTGTAAAACGTCAGTTTGACAGCTAAAAAAATTCCCAATTCGAAAATCGACTAGAAAATTGACTATGATTGCAAATCGCGTTTAATTTCTTCGCTTTATGAGAAATTTCGACAGAAAAATCTCACTTGAAGGGCCGAAGAAGCATTGAACCTTGTTTTTCTTCAGAATTTTCCTCGGTAAATGTCACTTTGACGTTTAAAAAAAGTACAAAATCGAGTTTGAAAGGGAAACTTTTAAAAATCAAAATTGGCGCGTAACTTTTTTATTTCTCAAAATATTTCGATGGGGAAAAATGCATTAGAAAGGAATTGAAGCACTCAATCTTTCATTTGTTTTGACATTTTATTGTAAAACGTCAGTTTGACACCTAAAAAAATTCCCAATTCGAAAATCGACTAGAAAATTGACTACGATCGCAAATCGCGTTTAACTTCGTCGTTTTATGAGAAATTTCGACAGAAAAATCTGACTTGAAGGGCCGAAGAAGCATTGAACCTTGTTTTTCTTCAGAATTTTCCTCGGTAAATGTCACGTTGACGTTTAAAAAAAGTACAAAATCGAGTTTGAAAGGGAAATTTTGAAAAATCAAAATTGGCGCGTAACTTTTTTATTTCTCAAAATATTTCGATGGGGAAAAATGCGTTAGAAAGGTATTGAAGCACTCAATCTTTCATTTGTTTTGACATTTTTTTGTAAAACGTCAGTTTGACAGCTAAAAAAATTCCCAATTCGAAAATCGACTAGAAAATTGACTACGATTGCAAATCGCGTTTAACTTCGTCGTTTTATGAGAAATTTCGACAGAAAAATCTGGCTTGAAGGGCCGAAGAAGCATTGAACCTTGTTTTTCTTCAGAATTTTCCTCGGTAAATGTCACGTTGACGTTTAAAAAAAGTACAAAATCGAGTTTGAAAGGGAAATTTTGAAAAATCAAAATTGGCGCGTAACTTTTTTATTTCTCAAAATATTTCGATGGGGAAAAATGCGTTAGAAAGGTATTGAAGCACTCAATCTTTCATTTGTTTTGACATTTTTTTGTAAAACGTCAGTTTGACAGCTAAAAAAATTCCCAATTCGAAAATCGACTAGAAAATTGACTACGATTGCAAATCGCGTTTAACTTCGTCGTTTTATGAGAAATTTCGACAGAAAAATCTGGCTTGAAGGGCCGAAGAAGCATTGAACCTTGTTTTTCTTCAGAATTTTCCTCGGTAAATGTCACGTTGACGTTTAAAAAAAGTACAAAATCGAGTTTGAAAGGGAAATTTTGAAAAATCAAAATTGGCGCGTAACTTTTTTATTTCTCAAAATATTTCGATGGGGAAAAATGCGTTAGAAAGGTATTGAAGCACTCAATCTTTCATTTGTTTTGACATTTTTTTGTAAAACGTCAGTTTGACAGCTAAAAAAATTCCCAATTCGAAAATCGACTAGAAAATTGACTACGATTGCAAATCGCGTTTAACTTCGTCGTTTTATGAGAAATTTCGACAGAAAAATCTGGCTTGAAGGGCCGAAGAAGCATTGAACCTTGTTTTTCTTCAGAATTTTCCTCGGTAAATGTCACGTTGACGTTTAAAAAAAGTACAAAATCGAGTTTGAAAGGGAAATTTTGAAAAATCAAAATTGGCGCGTAACTTTTTTATTTCTCAAAATATTTCGATGGGGAGAAATGCGTTAGAAAGGTATCGAAGCACTGAACCTTTCATCTCTCCTGACATTTTTTGTAAAACGTCACTTTGACAGTATAAAAAAAAATCCAAAATCGATTTTTGACTTTTTTCAAAAAATTTTTTTTGTTAAATATGTCATAATGACAGTTAAAAGCGTCAAAAGCGCCTAAAATCATTAAAAAAAGTTCGGTTACGTTCTCTACTGCGGAGTTTTACGTGAAACCTCCGCTCCTATTTTCATAGGGGGGCGTTCGAATCACGACGTATCGCATCGTTTATCGCGGCGCCGCGCATTTTAACAGAAACGCGGTTAATCACAAGGCCGTCTTTCGCGTTACGCGATTGCGCGATTAAAATTTAACCGGGGGCGTCGAAGATAACGGACGAGACCCGAAGGTCGCCTGCGATTTCCATTCTCGGCGACCGACGGACGCTCTTTAAACGCGACGTCGCCATTGGCCGCAGCGCCGTCTATGCGCGGAGCCGCGCCGCGCATGTACTACTTTCGCCTCTCCGCCGCGCGACGCCCTCTCTTGGCATTGGTCGCCGCGTTCGGTCCCAAATTCGAAAATAACCATCGCGCGGGCTCGGATAGTATTTATACGGGAGAAGATACGAAAATCTATTTTTCGCGTCGCGGAAAAAAAAATTAATTAGCGGCCATTAGCGCCAGCGAGAAATTAGTGTAAAAAGGATTCCGCCGGATCGAACCGAATACTTACTAATCGACCCGGTAATGTGCGCACTTAAAGGCGAGAGGAAATCTACGCGGGACGCTTAATAAGTGGAGAGTAAGTGCACACCCTGTATAGTAAAGTATCCCTCCGGCGCTCTACGAAACTATACCTACTTAGACTTAGAGAGGAAATCTACGCGGGACGCTTAATAAGTGGAAAAATAATCCCAAGAGTAAGTGCACACCCTGTATAGTAAAATATCCCTCCGGCGCCCCACGAAACTATACCTACTTAGACCCTACTACTTAGACTTGGAGAGGAAATCTACGCGGGACGCTTAATAAGTGGAAAAATAATCCCAAGAGTAAGTGCACACCCTGTATAGTAAAATATGCCTCCGGCGCCCCACGAAACTATACGCACTTAGACGCTTTAAAAGTGTGCGAAGCACATTTGACGCCCAACAAGGTTTAACCTAGTAAACCTGTCACTAAACCTGGGGCGACCCTAGAAAACCTACATGGTTCGATTCCTACGAAAACCTCGTAAGGTTTCATTTACCCTGTAAGCCTAAACCTGTCAAGTTCAGAATTTCATTTAAACCTGTATTGGTTCAGGTTTTAGTCACCTTTGGCCTCGTCCAGGCCTTTAAACATTTCAAGACTTACACCAAACCTTGCGAGGTTTCGTCAAGCCTCGGAAACCTTGTAAGCCTCGATCAGGAAAACTTATAGGTTCGCCTGTAAACCTGAAAGGAACGCAGGTTTGAAGATATCTCGTGACAAGATCGACAACAACCTTTTGTCCTCGCAACCTTGGAAGCCTAAACCTGGAAGTCGTTAAGGTTTTCGCCTTAACACTTGGACAGGTTCAGGTTTGTTTTAGTTATAAGAAACGTCGTATGGTTTCTCATAGGTCGCGGCCTAGTAAACCTGAAGTGGGAACGAATCTAGGTTTGCCGGTAAACCTGGAACGACCATTTTGAGTCGCGCAAAATGGCTTGTTCAAGAAATCAGGAAACCTTGTGAGCCTTCGTAACGTTTAAATCTTGCAAATTTACATCGAGGAAAGGTCCAGGTTTAATGTAAACCTGTCATGGTTCAGATTTATATCGACCTTACGGATCCTGGAAGGTTGTCATAAACTTTATCCATTGCAACCTGCTAGGTTTGGTAAACCTTGGGCGATTCCTGAATGGGAAAAACTTGTAATGTTATTCAGGTTTGCCTTGAAACCTGGGACGGTTCAGGTTTTATACACCTTCGACCTCTTCAGGTGCCTTAAGAGAATTCTATCCTCGCTTATAACATTACTTTGAAGCTCTGTGCAGGTTTCAATCCTCCCAACCTGGTGAACCTAAACCTGGACGCGGTCAAGGTTTCCCTAGGGACAGTTGAAAATGGGCAGGTTCAAGTGCGCTTTAATTGTAGGAAACGTCGCATGGTTTGTTTTGAGTTGCAACCTGGTAAACCTGGACTGGGAAGAAATTTAGGTTTACTGGTCAACCTGGGACGACCATCGGGTCTCGTCCGAAACGTAAGGTCTAAACCCGGATAGGTTCAGGTTTCGCACAGCTTTGAACACGTCTTCCAGGCTTTTAAACATTTATAGACTTGTAGCAAACCTTGCAAGGTTGTGTCTAACCTTGAAAACCTATAGGTTCATTGTGTATACCTGAAATGATGCAGGTTGCCTTCGCGAAAAGGTCGATTTACCTTGCACGTTCTGACGTTTCTGTATAGGTTTTATTCCTGTCAACCTGGTAAACCTAAACCTGGAAAAGGTCGGGCGACCCTTGTTTCGAGTCGGTTCAACTTCGGGACGCTAAGAAACCTTTTACGGTTTTTGCATAGGTTCCAACCTAGTAAACCTGAACGGGTTAGGGATTTAGGTTTCTCGGTAAACCTGGAGAGATCTTCGGGATTTGTTCTTTGTAGAAGAGGTCAGGGGGGGGCTTGTAAGGTTTCCTCGAGGAGTCGTGTGTATTACCTTCGTAAACCTTAATCGGTAGAGCCTGTAAAAACCGGAAACGGAAGCTAAACCTGGAAAATGTCGGTATTTCTTTGTATCAAACCTTGCAAGGTTTGATATCGTTTTGGTATCGATTTAAATATTGTTTAATATGATACATTTCGTCGTTAATTAATTCCCGAAGCGTCCACGGATTAGGTAATCGTCTTCGCCCTGCTTTCATGGCGTTTTTCGTAATAGGACGTTTCTACTGAAATTTAAATTATAATTGCGTAATCGACGATATTATCCACGTACCGGACCGGAATAATCGCATAAATTACAATACTTGATTCGAGCTTTAATACGAGCCGTTAATCGTGTAAATGCAACAGTAGTAACTACAATTTATCGAGGTGTTGATCCGCGGTAATTTTACCACACCCTGTATATCGGAAGATCGACGTGCCGTCAACCCCCGAGGAGAAAATCGCACCCGGACACGACCCTCGCGATTTACTATTTCTTGCACCACCCTGTATAATTGTGTTATTACTATTACCACGCCCCGTATATCGGAAAATTATTGTGCCGTCAGCCCCCGAGAAGAAAATCGCATCCGGACACGACCCTCGCGATTTACAATTTCTTGCACCACCCTGTATAATTGTGTTATTACTATTACCACGCCCCGTATATCGGAAAATTATTGTGCCGTCAGCCCCCAAGAAGAAAATCGCACCCGGACACGACTCTCGCGATTTACAATTTCTTACACCACCCTGTATAATCGTCATAACTTTTACAACACCTCGTATATCCATTATCGACGTGCCATCGGTGCGTTCTCTCCCGTCCGAAACGAAAATCGAACCGTCTCGATTTTCTCGTCACAAATTTCTCGCTCCACCCCGTATATTAATATCGTTATTTCCCCTCCAGGGTCGTCGTCATGGATCCCCCTGTAGACGATGAGGCGTCCAAGGATCCCGCCGCCGAGCACAAGCACAAACTACCAATAGACGAGAGGGATTTCGAAGGTGAGTCATGCCCGAGCAACCTGGCCAAGGTTTAAGCAAACCTTACTTAACTTACTTTACTTACCTCGTAAGGTTTTAACCGGGTTCCCGGATTTAATCGTATACCTGGACGCGGGAGGGCTACGGGTTCGCTGGTAAACCTGAAACGGTTCAGGTTTACAGGTAAACCTTGCATACCTGGGCAAACGCTTCAGGGGTTTGCTCGTAAACCCGGGACAGTCCAGGTTGGAATAGACGTTGTAACCTTGTAACCCTGGAGAGGTACACAGTGCTGGTTTACCTGTGAATCTGGGAAGGTTCAGGTTGCTCAAACCTCAAAAACGCAACAGTATGTCAAAACTGGACCAGGAATGAGTGTCTCGTAAACCTAAACCTGGTCGTGGTGGAATTTCTCCTGTTGGCACTCGGACAGGTTCAGGTTTGCGCAAGTCACAAAGTACTAACCATGAGAGAAACCTGGCGAAGCAGAGCTGGCAACCTCGTAAACCTAAATTGAGGAGAGGTGTGGGTTCGTTACTGGAAATATTTGGTATAGCTTCAATGAAACCTGGAAAAGGTCCAACCTGGCCGTAAACCTGAAACGACTCAGGTTTACAGGTAAACCTTGCATACCTGGGTTCGTTGTAAACGCTTCAGGTTTACTCGTAAACCCCGGGACAGTCCAGGTTGTAATAGACGTTGTAACCTTGTAAACCTGGAGAGGTACATAGTGTAGGTTTACCTGTGAATCTGGGAAGGTTCAGGTTGCTCAAACCTCAAAAAACTCAAGTGTAGTTTGACCGTTCATTATGTCAAAATTGGGCCAGGAAAGGGGGTCTCGAAAACCTAAACCTGGCCGTGGTGGAAATTTTTCCTGTTGGTACTCGTACAGGTTCAGGTTTGCGCAAGTCACATGAGAGGAACCTGGCGAAGCAGAGCTGGCAACCTCGTAAACCTGGATCGAGGAGAGGTGTGGGTTCGTTACGGGAAATATTTGGTATAGCCTCAGCGAAACCTGGAACAGGTGTAACCTGGCCGTAAACCTGGAACGGCTCTAGCGACTTACCCACGTTCGGGCCGATTCGTCCCACAAGCTCGCCAGGTTCGGGCTCGTGGGACCCCTCGATTTCGCCCCAGGTTTAAACCTGAAACGTTTCTCTGTCTGTCCCGCGGCCGCCGTCCAGGCCACCGCCTCCACACGATCTACGCCGGCGCGAACGCTCCTCCCCTCCGCGGCGAGCGCCGCCACTCGCACCGCCGCCACAAGCACCACCGCCGCAACCAGGACGGCGAGGAGGGCGCCGCCGCCCCCGTCGTCGTCGAGCAGGGCAGACCGAGTAAGTGACCGGCCTGGGGGGGGGGGGGGGCGGGGCGCGGCGCGCGCAACAGGCGGCGCCCCGCCCGCCCCAGGTGTAGTGCTGTACGTAGTGCTTTTGCAGGGATCGTATCGAGGAGGAGGGGACTCAGCGTGTCCGAGGAGGGAGAGCCGTGTAAGAGGAATGCCTATATGGTCGTTTTGTTTTCGATTTGCATTTTGGTCTTTATTTTCTCTCTCTCTCTCTCTCTCTTGTGGTCCCCCCTTGCTTTCCAGACGAGGTAAGTACGCCTCTCCCCCCCCACGCGCGATTCGAGCGAGTACGTGTGCATGCACCCTCCCCTCGGAGGGGGTCCCGCAGGAGGGACCCCCCGCCCGGATCTGCATGAGTACCTCGACGTCCCCTCCCGAATTCTATCCCGGTTATCGTTTCCAGGCACGCCGCCCTCGCAGAGGGTCCAGTTCATCCTCGGCGAGGACGTCGCCGACGAGAGGCACGAGAGCCACCCGCTCTTCTCCGAGATGGAGGAGCTGGTGCGCGACGGCGACGACCTCGAGTGGAAGGAGACGGCGCGCTGGATCAAGTTCGAGGAGGACGTCGAGGAGGGAGGTGAGCGACGCGCCCCCCCGCGCCCCGGGCCCCACCCGTGACTCTGTCTGCGCAGGTAACAGGTGGTCGAAGCCGCACGTGGCGACGCTGTCGCTGCACTCGCTGTTCGAGCTGCGCAGCCTCATCCTGAACGGACCGGTGATGCTCGACATGGACGCCGGCTCGATGGAGCAGATCGCCGACCTCGTGCTGGACAACCTGTGCGGCTGCGGGGCGCTGCCGCAGGAGCGCAGGGCGAAGGTGAGGGAGGCGCTGCTGAAGAGGCACCGGCACCAGCACCAGAGGAAGAACCACCACGGGCTGCCGTTCATCAGGTCGTTCAACGAGATGAGGAACCATTCGACGTCGAAGAGTGAGTAGGCGGTCGGTTTGGATGTCGCTTCGAAATCTCGAAAATGAGGCGAATAATCGAGAAAGTTCATTCGTGAGTTTTCGTAGGGAATTCTACGCCTCGTAGCTTAGTAAAAGTTTCATGTCGATAGGTGAAGTATTAGTGGAGTTATGGGAGTTCAAAGTTACCTCAGCACCGAAACATTGTAAACGCATCTAACTAGCAGTTTTCATTTTATATTTCATAAACGAGTCAAAAAGTCAAAAAACTTTATAAGTACGTTTTCGTAGAGAACTCCCTGATTAATGTTCAGTTGAAATCTGAGAGTAATAGGTACAGTATTAAAGAAGTTGTGGAAGTGCAAACTTCCTTAAGACTCTGAACCTCAAAAATGCAATATTGTAACTTCATTTTGTAACATAATTTTGATCCTTCGATACCTCAAAATTGAGGCGACTAATCGAGAAACTTTATTCGCGTGTTTTCGTAGGGAACTTTACGCCTCGTAGCTTAGTGAAAGTTTCATGTCGATAGATGAAGTATTAGTGGAGTTATGGGAGTTCAAAGTTACCTTAGCACCGAATCGTTGTGAACGCATCTGACTAGCAGTTTTCATTTTATATTTCATAAACGAGTCAAAAAGTCAAAAAACTTTATAGGTACGTTTTCATAGGGAACTCCCTGATTAATGTTCAGTTGAAATCTGAGAGTAATAGGTTGAGTATTAAGGAAGTTGTGGGAGTTCAAACTTCCTTAAGCGTCAGAACCTCAAAAACGATATAGTGTAACTTCACTGCTCAATATCTCGAAACTGAGCCAGAAACTGAAAAAACTTCACTAGTGAGTTTTCGTAGCACAACTCACGACGAACTTCTTTCAGGGCTTGAACTTCAAAAATACGATCGTGTAATTTTGATCTTTCTATGCCTCAAATTTGAGGAGACTAGTCGAAAAACTTTATTAGTGAGTTTTCGTAGTAAATTTTACGTCTCGTAGCTTAGTAAAAGTTTCATGTCGATAGATGAAGTATTAGTGGAGTTATGGGAGTTCAAAGTTACCTTAGCACCGAATCGTTGTGAACGCATCTGACTAGCAGTTTTCATTTTATATTTCATAAACGAGTCAAAAAGTAAAAAAACTTTATAGGTACGTTTTCATAGGGAACTCCCTGATTAATGTTCAGTTGAAATCTGAGAGTAATAGGTTGAGTATTAAGGAAGTTGTGGGAGTTCAAACTTCCTTAAGCGTCAGAACCTCAAAAACGATATAGTGTAACTTCACTGCTCAATATCTCGAAACTGAGCCAGAAACTGAAAAAACTTCACTAGTGAGTTTTCGTAGCACAACTCACGACGAACTTCTTTCAGGGCTTGAACTTCAAAAATACGATCGTGTAATTTTGATCTTTCTATGCCTCAAATTTGAGGAGACTAGTCGAAAAACTTTATTAGTGAGTTTTCGTAGTAAATTTTACGTCTCGTAGCTTAGTAAAAGTTTCATGTCGATAGATGAAGTATTAGTGGAGTTATGGGAGTTCAAAGTTACCTTAGCACCGAATCGTTGTGAACGCATCTGACTAGCAGTTTTCATTTTATATTTCATAAACGAGTCAAAAAGTAAAAAAACTTTATAGGTACGTTTTCATAGGGAACTCCCTGATTAATGTTCAGTTGAAATCTGAGAGTAATCGGTTGAGTATTAAGGAAGTTGTGGGAGTTCAAACTTCCTTAAGCCTCTGAACCTCAAAAACGACATAGTGTAACTTCACTGCTCGATATCTCGAAACTGGGCCAAAAACTGAAAAAACTTCACTAGTGAGTTTTCGTAGCACAACTCACGACGAACTTCTTTCAGGGCTTGAACTTCAAAAATACGATCGTGTAATTTTGATCTTTCGATGCCTCAGAATTGAGGAGACTAGTCGAAAAACTTTATTAGTGAGTTTTCGTAGTAAATTTTACGTCTCGTAGCTTAGTAAAAGTTTCATGTCGATAGATGAAGTATTAGTGGAGTTATGGGAGTTCAAAGTTACCTTAGCACCGAATCGTTGTGAACGCATCTGACTAGAAGTTTTCATTTTATATTTCATAAACGAGTCAAAAAGTCAAAAAACTTTATAGGTACGTTTTCATAGGGAACTCCCTGATTAATGTTCAGTTGAAATCTGAGAGTAATAGGTTGAGTATTAAGGAAGTTGTGGGAGTTCAAACTTCCTTAAGCGTCAGAACCTCAAAAACGATATAGTGTAACTTCACTGCTCAATATCTCGAAACTGAGCCAGAAACTGAAAAAACTTCACTAGTGAGTTTTCGTAGCACAACTCACGACGAACTTCTTTCAGGGCTTGAACTTCAAAAATACGATCGTGTAATTTTGATCTTTCTATGCCTCAAAATTGAGGAGACTAGTCGAAAAACTTTATTACTGAGTTTTCGTAGTAAATTTTACGTCTCGTAGCTTAGTAAAAGTTTCATGTCGATAGATGAAGTATTAGTGGAGTTATGGGAGTTCAAAGTTACCTTAGCACCGAATCGTTGTGAACGCATCTGACTAGCAGTTTTCATTTTATATTTCATAAACGAGTCAAAATGTCAAAAAACTTTATAGGTACGTTTTCATAGGGAACTCCCTGATTAATGTTCAGTTGAAATCTGAGAGTAATCGGTTGAGTATTAAGGAAGTTGTGGGAGTTCAAACTTCCTTAAGCCTCTGAACCTCAAAAACGATATAGTGTAACTTCACTGCTCGATATCTCGAAACTGGGCCAAAAACTGAAAAACTTCACTAGTGAGTTTTCGTAGCACAACTCACGACGAACTTCTTTCAGGGCTTGAACTTCAAAAATACGATCGTGTAATTTTGATCTTTCTATTCCTCAAAATTGAGGAGACTAGTCGAAAAACTTTATTAGTGAGTTTTCGTAGTAAATTTTACGCCTCGTAGCTTAGTAAAAGTTTCATGTCGATAGATGAAGTATTAGTGGAGTTATGGGAGTTCAAAGTTACCTTAGCACCGAATCGTTGTGAACGCATCTGACTAGAAGTTTTCATTTTATATTTCATAAACGAGTCAAAAAGTCAAAAAACTTTATAGGTACGTTTTCATAGGGAACTCCCTGATTAATGTTCAGTTGAAATCTGAGAGTAATAGGTTGAGTATTAAGGAAGTTGTGGGAGTTCAAACTTCCTTAAGCGTCAGAACCTCAAAAACGATATAGTGTAACTTCACTGCTCAATATCTCGAAACTGAGCCAGAAACTGGAAAAACTTCACTAGCGAGTTTTCGTAGCACAACTCACGACGAACTTCTTTCAGGGCTTGAACTTCAAAAATACGATCGTGTAATTTTGATCTTTCTATGCCTCAAAATTGAGGAGACTAGTCGAAAAACTTTATTACTGAGTTTTCGTAGTAAATTTTACGTCTCGTAGCTTAGTAAAAGTTTCATGTCGATAGATGAAGTATTAGTGGAGTTATGGGAGTTCAAAGTTACCTTAGCACCGAATCGTTGTGAACGCATCTGACTAGCAGTTTTCATTTTATATTTCATAAACGAGTCAAAATGTCAAAAAACTTTATAGGTACGTTTTCATAGGGAACTCCCTGATTAATGTTCAGTTGAAATCTGAGAGTAATCGGTTGAGTATTAAGGAAGTTGTGGGAGTTCAAACTTCCTTAAGCCTCTGAACCTCAAAAACGATATAGTGTAACTTCACTGCTCGATATCTCGAAACTGGGCCAAAAACTGAAAAACTTCACTAGTGAGTTTTCGTAGCACAACTCACGACGAACTTCTTTCAGGGCTTGAACTTCAAAAATACGATCGTGTAATTTTGATCTTTCTATTCCTCAAAATTGAGGAGACTAGTCGAAAAACTTTATTAGTGAGTTTTCGTAGTAAATTTTACGCCTCGTAGCTTAGTAAAAGTTTCATGTCGATAGATGAAGTATTAGTGGAGTTATGGGAGTTCAAAGTTACCTTAGCACCGAATCGTTGTGAACGCATCTGACTAGCAGTTTTCATTTTATATTTCATAAACGAGTCAAAAAGTCAAAAAACTTTATAGGTACGTTTTCATAGGGAACTCCCTGATTAATGTTCAGTTGAAATCTGAGAGTAATAGGTTGAGTATTAAGGAAGTTGTGGGAGTTCAAACTTCCTTAAGCGTCAGAACCTCAAAAACGATATAGTGTAACTTCACTGCTCGATATCTCGAAACTGGGCCAAAAACTGAAAAAACTTCACTAGTGAGTTTTCGTAGCACAACTCACGACGAACTTCTTTCAGGGCTTGAACTTCAAAAATACGATTGAGTAATTTTGATCCTTCGATGCGTCAAAATTGAGGCGACTAATCGAAAAACTTTATTAGTGAGTTTTCGTAGTAAATTTTACGTCTCGTAGCTTAGTAAAAGTTTCATGTCGATAGGTGAAGTATTAGTGGAGTTATGGGAGTTCAAAGTTACCTTAACACCGAAACATTGTAAACGCATCTAACTAGCAGTTTTCTTTTTATATTTCATAAACGAATCAAAAAGTCAAAAAACTTTATAGGTACGTTTTCATAGGGAACTCCCTGATTAATGTTCAGTTGAAATCTGAGAGTAATAGGTTGAGTATTAAGGAAGTTGTGGGAGTTCAAACTTCCTTAAGCCTCTGAACCTCAAAAACGCAATAGTGTACTTCACTGTTTGAACTTCAAAAATACGATCGTGTAATTTTGATCTTTCGATGCCTCAAAATTGAGGAGACTAATCGAAAAAGTTTATTAGTGAGTTTTCGTAGTAAATTTTATGCCTCGTAGCTTGACAAAAGTTTTATGTCAATATGTGAAGTATTAGTGGAGTTACAGGAATTCAAACTTATCTCAGCCCCGAAACGTTGTGAACAGATTATTAGATGTGTTAGCAGATTTTATTTTATATTTCAAAAACGAGCCAAAAAGTCAAAAAACTTTATAGGTACGCTTTCATAGAGAACTCCCTGATTAATGTTTAGTTGTAATCTGAGAGTGCTAGGCTGAGTATTAAGGAAGTTGTGGGAGTTCAAACTACCCTCGGCGCCTGAACCTCAAAAACGCAATAGCGTATCTTCACCGCTCGATATCCCCAAACTGGGTCAGAAATCGAAAAAACTCCACCGGTGAGTTTCCGTAGCAAACCTCACCTCGAACAGTCAGGTAAAAGTTCCAACTCGACGGGTGAAGTATTAACGGAGTTACGTCGATTGGAACTCCACGAGCGGGCGACCTCTAACTTTTCCCTCGAAATAATATTCCAGACGGATGCGTGTTCTCCTGCATCAATCCGGGACGGGACGGGAGCAGAAGGAGGAACGGGAGGGGACGGGGGGACGACCACGACGACGCCGAGATCGATAAGAACGGTTCAGGTTAGCCGGAGTTGACGCGACAATAGCAATTTTAAAATTAACACACGACAATAATCGACAAATGAAAATCGCTGCATAATTACATGTGGTTGCGCGGGTGTGTGTTTGCGTGGGCGTTTAACAGCTTCTTACTAATCACACCTCGTCTGCGGTCGCGAATTAATTGTTAATAACTTCTATGGGATTTTTTTTTCTGGTTTCTTTTATACCGACAGGAGCTGGAAAATTGTGTTTTTCTCGTCCTTTTTGTGCAATTTTCCTCTTTTCTCTTTCCAGTCGAGGAGCACTACTACAGCACGGACACGACGCCGTCCGGGAAATTCCTGGCAGTCCCAGGACAGGGTAAAGGCACCCCTGAACCCGTCCCTGTGTATTTTTATTTTAATTTTTTTTTACACGTCAAATCCACGCATGCGTCGTTACGTTTTATTTGAAAAAAAAAATAATCTCCCAAGGCCGCCGAAGCATTTCGGGACCGAAACCCAAACCAGCAGGTTGTGGCTTGAAATTTTCCTGGAACAACCTAGAAGCAAGAGGTACCAAGGTCCAAACCTTAGGTGTTGCCTAAACAACCTGGGGATCGTATCCATGAGCCCAGGTTGATTCATTGATCTGTTATAACAACCTGGGTTCGACACCCACAACCTTGGCATCGTTTCGAGCTGCTCCCACAAACCAAGCAACCACTCTAGTCTTCTCCAAGAACCTAGGTTGGCCCCAGCACCTCTTAAAGCGACCTGGTGCTAAGGCCAACAACGTAGGTTGCTTTGTTAGGTTTGACCATCTTCTTCGGTGTTTCGTCCCCTTCGGCTCCAATAAGGGCGATCCAAGCCCCTCGGGAAACGACCTGAGGTAATTTTCAAGTGAAGCAAACCTGAGCAAACTCCTCCGTCCACTTTTGGGTGCTTCCTGTGCCTCGATTTCGTTATAAATATGAAGGTCAAGAAGATATGGTTGGTCAAACCTGAGCAATTGCCCAACCTTGGTATCCGAGGACCTGTAAGCCTGAAGCCTGCAACACCTAAACCCCCCAGGTTGTTGCTTTGAATTTTCTTAAAAGTCTGGGAACAACCTAGAAGCAAGAGGTACCAAGGTCCAAGTCTTCACTTAAACCATAAGTGTTGCTTAGACAACCTGGGTATTGTGACCATGAGCCCAGGTTGATTCATTGATCTGTTATAGCAACCTGGGTTCAACACCCAGAACCTTGGCATCGTTTAGTGCTGATCCTATAAACCTAGCAACTAGTCTAGTCTTCTCCAAGAACCTAGGTTGGTCACAGCGCCTCTTAAAACGACCTGGTGCCAACGTCAGTGATTAAGGTTCCTTCGTTAGGTTTGACTATCTTCTTTGGTGTTTCGTTCTTTTCAGCTCCAATAATGGTAATTTTCAAGCGAAGTAAACCTGAGCAAACTGGCCGGACCAGCTCCTGCGTCCACTTTTGGGTCCTTCCTGTGCCTCGGTTTCGCTTTAAATACAAAGAAAGATGTGGTCGGCCCAACCTTGGTATCCGAGGACCTGTAAACCTGAAGCCTGTTTTCCTGGCTCCCCAAAACCTAAACCTTTGCTTCGTTTCACGCGCTTGCTTTGCTTGATTTTCCCTCACCTCCATCAAACCTGCTTGTCTCCTTTCGTTTTGCGACTTTTGGCAGCAGTCTCCAAGCTCCTCCGCTTGGTTTCGCTTCGCTTAACGATTTTGGGCTACTTTTCTCACCACGGCGGAGTCTCTCTGCCCCGAAGGTGGCGACGGGCCCCGGGCGATGACGAAGAGCGCCAGCTACGTGTCGATCGACCGCAACCAGAGCGCCGGCGACCTCTCGGCCGACGTGCAGCACAACCTCGCCTTCATGCGCAAGATCCCCCAGGGGGCGGAGGCGAGCAACATCCTCGTCGGCGAGGTCGACTTCCTCGACAGGACCGTGTCGGCGTTCGTGAGGCTGAGCGACGCGCTCGTCCTCGGCGACCTCACGGAGGTGCCGGTGCCGACGAGGTTCCTCTTCGTGCTGCTGTGCCCGACGTCCGCGGCGGCCGGCTACCACGAGATCGGCAGGGCCATGGCGACGCTCATGTCCGACGAGGTTGGTACCCGCGGGACCCTACCGCCTAATGCCTAGAAAACCTGGGCACCTCCGGGTCTCTCGACCCTTCGCCGAGGTCGAGACCGCCCGGATCCGGACCCACTGCTCTAATTTTCCCCTTATATCCTCAGATTGAAATCCCTACACACTTGGGCTTATGAGAATTCAGATACCCAGAAAACACCTACAGAACATCTAAATTGAAACCTGTAGGCGTTTCCTGGGCAAAATCTGGAGACCTCCAGGTCCCCTAAGTTCCTTCCTTGGAGGAGTCTTGACGAAAGGGGACCTGGAGGACCTCCCCGCGTCTCCATCTTCCCGTGGCTCTTACCTGGTCCCCCAGGTGTCCTACGAGGTCGCCTTTAGGGCGAGGAGCCCAGTAATTTATGTGGAAACCACAAGGTTTGGTGATACCATCCGGATCCACCGCTCCAATTTTCCCCATATCTCCTCAGATTGAAATCCCTACACACTTGGGCTTATCAAAACTCAGCCACCCAGAAAACGCCCACAGAACATCCTAACTGAAAGCTGTAGGTGCTTCCTTGGGAAAATCTGGAGACCTCCAGGTCCCCCAGGTTCCTTCCATGGAGGAGTCTTGACGAAAGGGGACCTGGAGGACCACCCCGCGTCTCCAACTTCCCGTGGTTCTTACCTGGTCCCCCAGGTGTCCTACGAGGTCGCCTTTAGGGCGAAGAGCCCAGTAATTTGTGTGGAAACCACAAGGTTTGCTGGTACCATCCGGATCCACTGTTCAGAGTGAAATCCCCACACACTTGGGCTTACCAAAACTCAGACACCCAGAAAACACCTACAGAAAGTCTGGATTGAAACCCGTAGGCGTTTCCTGGGCAAAACTTGGAGACCTCCAGGTCCCCCAGGTTCCTTCCATGGAGCAGCCTCGGCGAAAGGGTACCTGGAGGACCTCCCCCGGGTCTCCGACTTCCCGCGACTCGTTTTCGGTCCCCCAGGTGTTCCACGAGGTCGCCTACAGGGCGAAGAGCCGCAGCCACCTGCTGGCCGGCGTCGACGAGTTCCTCGACGCGGTGACCGTGCTGCCGCCCGGCGAGTGGGACCCCGCGATCAGGATAGAGCCGCCGGCGGCGATCCCCTCGCAGGACCCGCGCAAGAGGCCGCCGCCCGAGAAGAGGCCCGCCGAGGAGGTCGACGAGGAGGAGGAGGAGCGACGCCTGCGGGAGGAGACCGGCCTCGCGAGGACGGGCAGGCTCTTCGGCGGGCTGGTGAACGACCTCAAGAGGAAGGCGCCGTGGTACTGGTCGGACTTCAGGGACGCGCTCGCGATGCAGTGCGTCGCCTCCTGGATCTTCTTGTACTTCGCGTGCCTGTCGCCGATCATCACGTTCGGGGGGTAAGTGGGAGGGGCCTCGTAAGTGGGAGGAGCTTCCTAAGTAGGAGGGGCTTCGCAAGTAAAAGGAGCTTCGTAAGTGGGAGGAGCTTCGTAAGTAGGCGGGGCTTCATAAGTGGGAGGGGCTTCGTAGGTGGGAGGGGCTTCGTAAGTGGGCGGAGCTACGTAGGTGGGAGGGGCTCGGCTCGCGCATGCGCAGGCTACAACTTCCCTCTTCGCAGGCTCCTATCGGAGGCGACCGGTCGCAACATGGCCGCCATGGAGTCGCTCGTGTCGGGCTTCGTGTGCGGCATGGGTTACGGTTTCTTCTCCGGCCAGCCGCTGACGATCCTCGGCTCGACCGGTCCCGTACTCGTGTTCGAGACGATCGTCTACGACTTCTGCGCCTCGATGGGCTGGGATTACATGTCGTTCAGGTTCTGGATCGGCGCCTGGATAGCGGTGATTCTTATGGTGCTCGTCGCGGTCGACGCGAGCGCCCTCGTGTGCTACATCACGAGGTTCACCGAGGAGAACTTCGCGACGCTCATCGCTTTCATATTCATCTATAAGGTGAGTTTATCCCTGCCATCCTTCGGGATGTTTTTTACGTCCGCGTTGGGAAATCAATAGGATGAAAATTGAGCTAGTTTCCATGTTCTTTCAGAGGTTTTTTTTGGGAGAGGGGGAGAATTTTGGGAACAGTTGGAAGGTCCTGGTGGTTGAGTGGATTTATTTGTACAACGTTCTACAATCCTCTGGGAGATCTATGGAAACCAGATAGAGTTTCGGTACCGTGGAATTTAATCCGGGACGTTCCTTGCTTTTGTGTACCAGGACCGCAGTATTTTATCCAGGACACTTCTTAAATCTTCGTTCCAGGACCACAGAATTCTATCCTGGACACTTCTTAACTTTTCGTTCCAGGATAGCAGAATTTTATTCAGGATATTTCCTACATTTTCGTTCCTGGGTCGCAGAATTTTATCCGGGATATTTCTTAGGATCGCTTTCTAGTACCGCAGTATTTTATCCTGGACACTTCTTAACTTTTCGTTCCAGGATAACAGAATTTTATCCAGGATATTTCCTACATTTTCGTTCCTGGGCCGCAGAATTTTATCCGGGATATTTCTTAGGATCGCTTTCCAGTATCGCAGAATTTTATCCTGGACACTTCTTAAATTTTCGTTACAGGACCGCAGAATTTTATCCAGGATATTTCCTACATTTTTGTTCCTGGGCTGTAGAATTTTATCCGGGATATTTCTTAGGATCGCGTTCCAGGACCGCAGAATTTTCTCCAGGATACTTCTTAAATTTTCGTTCCAGGACCGCAGAATTTTATCCAGGGCATTTCCTACATTTTCGTTCCTGGGCTGCAGAATTTTATCCGGGATATTTCTTAGGATCGCTTTCCAGTATCGCAGAATTTTATCCTGGACACTTCTTAAATTTTCGTTACAGGACCGCAGAATTTTATCCAGGATATTTCCTACATTTTTGTTCCTGGGCCGCAGAATTTTATCCGGGATATTTCTTAGGATCGCTTTCCAGTATCGCAGAATTTTATCCTGGACACTTCTTAAATTTTCGTTCCAGGACCGCAGAATTTTATCCAGGGCATTTCCTACATTTTCGTTCCTGGGCTGCAGAATTTTATCCGGGATATTTCTTAGGATCGCTTTCCAGTATCGCAGAATTTTATCCTGGACACTTCTTAAATTTTCGTTCCAGGACCGCAGAATTTTATCCAGGGCATTTCCTACATTTTCGTTCCTGGGCTGCAGAATTTTATCCGGGATATTTCTTAGGATCGCTTTCCAGTATCGCAGAATTTTATCCTGGACACTTCTTAAATTTTCGTTCCAGGACCGCAGAATTTTATCCAGGGCATTTCCTACATTTTCGTTCCTGGGCTGCAGAATTTTATCCGGGATATTTCTTAGGATCGCTTTCCAGTATCGCAGAATTTTATCCTGGACACTTCTTAAATTTTCGTTCCAGGACCGCAGAATTTTATCCAGGGCATTTCCTACATTTTCGTTCCTGGGCTGCAGAATTTTATCCGGGATATTTCTTAGGATCGCTTTCCAGTATCGCAGAATTTTATCCTGGACACTTCTTAAATTTTCGTTACAGGACCGCAGAATTTTATCCAGGATATTTCCTACATTTTTGTTCCTGGGCCGCAGAATTTTATCCGGGATATTTCTTAGGATCGCTTTCCAGTATCGCAGAATTTTATCCTGGACACTTCTTAAATTTTCGTTCCAGGACCGCAGAATTTTATCCAGGGCATTTCCTACATTTTCGTTCCTGGGCTGCAGAATTTTATCCGGGATATTTCTTAGGATCGCTTTCCAGTATCGCAGAATTTTATCCTGGACACTTCTTAAATTTTCGTTACAGGACCGCAGAATTTTATCCAGGATATTTCCTACATTTTTGTTCCTGGGCCGCAGAATTTTATCCGGGATATTTCTTAGGATCGCTTTCCAGTATCGCAGAATTTTATCCTGGACACTTCTTAAATTTTCGTTCCAGGACCGCAGAATTTTATCCAGGGCATTTCCTACATTTTCGTTCCTGGGCTGCAGAATTTTATCCGGGATATTTCTTAGGATCGCTTTCCAGTATCGCAGAATTTTATCCTGGACACTTCTTAAATTTTCGTTACAGGACCGCAGAATTTTATCCAGCATATTTCCTACATTTTTGTTCCTGGGCTGCAGAATTTTATCCGGGATATTTCTTAGGATTGCTTTCCAGTATCGCAGAATTTTATCCTGGACACTTCTTAAATTTTCGTTACAGGACCGCAGAATTTTATCCAGGATATTTCCTACATTTTTGTTCCTGGGCTGTAGAATTTTATCCGGGATATTTCTTAGGATCGCGTTCCAGGACCGCAGAATTTTCTCCAGGATACTTCTTAAATTTTCGTTCCAGGACCGCAGAATTTTATCCAGGGCATTTCCTACATTTTCGTTCCTGGGCCGCAGAAATTTATCCGGGATATTTCTTATGATCGCGTTCCAGGACCGCGGAATTTTCTCCAGGACACTTCTTAAATTTTCGTTCCAGGGCCGCAGAATGTTATCCAGGGCATTTCCTACATTTTCGTTCCTGGGCCGCAGAATTTTATCCGGGATATTTCTTATGATCGCGTTCCAGGACCGCAGAATTCTATCCAGGGCACTTCTTAAATTTTCGTTCCTGGGCCGCAGAATTTTATCCGGGATATTTCTTATGATCGCGTTCCTGGACTGCAAAATTTTATCCCGGACGTGTCCTACGTCTTCGTTCCGGGACCGCAGTATTTCATCCGGGACGTTCCTTACGCTTGCGTTCCTGGACCGCAAAATTCTATCCCTGACGTTCCTTACGTTCCCGTTCCGGGACCTCCAATGACGTCTCTCCCAGAAAAGTGTCCAGAAAACCTGTACTCTGGGTATTCCTTACTTCCCATTCCCGGATATGTCCCGGGACCGCAGTATTCACACCCTTCTACTGCCCGTAGCATTTCTTCCCTGCCATCAAAATTAGTCATCCCGTCACCGTCGTAACCCTTCCCGTGTTCCAGGCCGTCGAGAACGTGTTAATCATCGGGAAGAAATTCCCGATCGGGACCGAGGCCCTGAACGCGTCCCGCGAGTGCTCCTGCCTGCTGAACGACTCGCTCGCCCTCAGGTTCCCGGAGCTGAACGCGACGACCTCCGTCAATCAGACGCGGTGCCTGGTAAGTCATCCCTCGGGAATACCCTCGATGCTGATCGTCGATCGGTCGATTTGTAGCAACTCGACGGGACGCTGACGCCCGGATGCCTCGCGCCCGCGCCCGCGCCCGACGTGTTCCTCATGTCGGTCCTGCTCTTCCTCGGCACGTTCCTGATCTCGGTGCAGCTCAAGGACTTCAAGAACGCCCTGTTCTTCCCCTCCAAGGTAGGCGCTGGATTCCTCGGCTCGACTAACCCGGATCACCTCGATCGGTCCCTTTTAGGTTCGTCAGTTCATCAGCGACTTCGCGGTGATCATAGCGATCATGTCCATGACGCTCCTGGATTACGAGGTCGGCATAGCGACGCCGAAGCTGGAGGTGCCCCACGAGTTCAAGCCGACGCTGCCCGACCGCGGGTGGTTGATACACCCCTTCAACCACAACCCCGCGTGGTCCGTGTTCCTGGCGGTCCCGCCCGCGCTCCTCGGCACCATACTGATCTTCATGGATCAGCAGATCACCTGCGTGATCGTCAACAGGAAGGAGTACAAGCTGAAGAAAGGTGAGCGCGCCCGAGGGTCACTCGACCGCATCCCGTCCCGGACCTCTCCCCTATTTCCAGGCTGCGGTTACCACCTCGACCTCTTCGTCCTGTCGATCCTGATCGCGACCTGCTCGATCATGGGACTGCCCTGGTTCGTCGCCGCGACGGTCCTCTCGATCAACCACGTCAACTCGCTGAGGCTGGAGTCGGAGTGCGCTGCGCCCGGGGACAAGCCCCAGTTCCTCGGCGTCAGGGAGCAGAGGGTCACGCACATCCTGATCTTCCTGTCGATCGGGCTGTCGGTCTTCCTCACGCCGATGCTCGGGCATATACCGATGCCGGTGCTGTTCGGGGTGTTCCTGTACATGGGGGTCGCCTCGCTCAAGGGGCTCCAGTTCTTCGACAGGATGCTGATCATGTTCATGCCCAACAAGTACCAGCCGGATTACATGTTCCTCAGGCAGGTGAGTACTACCCTTGGGTACTACGACCGAGTTGGTACTACCCTCGGGTACTAGGACCCAACTAAGTGTCTTCCACTATCCTTGGGTACTAGGACCCAAATATGTGCCTTGTATTACCCTTGGGTACTAGGACCCAACTAGGTGCTCACCCATAACATCTCTTGGTCTTGGTCCCAAGTAGATGCCTCCTACTACCCTTGGGTACTAGAACACAAGTAGGTGCCTCCTTTAGTACTCTTAGATACTAGGATCCAAGTAGGTACTTCATACTACCCTTGGGTGCTAGGATCCAAGTAGATGCTCCCCCATAACACCTCTTAGTAGGTGCATCATACTGCCTTTGGGTACCAGGACCCAAGTATGTGCCTTGTAGTACTAGGACCCAACTAGGTGCTCACCCATAACATCTCTTGGTCTTGGTCCCAAGTAGGTGCCTCCTACTACCCTTGGGTACTAGAACACAAGTAGGTGCCTCCTTTAGTACTCTTAGATACTAGGATCCAAGTAGGTACTTCATACTACCCTTGGGTGCTAGGACCCAAGTAGGTGCTCCCCCATAACCCCTCTTAGTAGGTGCTTCATACTGCCTTTGGGTACTAGGACCCAAGTATGTGTCTCGTATTACCCTTGGGTACTAGGGCCCAAGTAGGTGCTCACCCATAACACCTCTTGGTCTTGGTCCCAAGTAGGTGCCTCCTACTACGCTTGAGCACCAGAACACAAGTAGGAGCCTCCCTACTCTTAGATACTAGGATCCAAGTAGGTACTTCATACTACCCTTGGGTGCTAGGATCCAAGTAGGTGCTCCCCCATAACACCTCTTAGTAGGTGCATCATACTGCCTTTGGGTACTAGGGCCCAAGTATGTGTCTCGTATTACCCTTGAGTACTAGGGCCCAAGTAGGTGCTCCGTCATAACACTTCTAGGTCTTGATCCCAAGTAGGTGCCTCCTACTACCCCTGGGTACTAGGACCCAACTAGGTGCTCACCCATAACATCTCTTGGTCTTGGTCCCAAGTAGATGCCTCTTACTACCCTTGGGTACTAGGACCCAAATAGGTGCTCCCCCATAACACGTCTTGGTCCCTAGTAGGTCTCTCATACTACCCTTGGGCACTAGGATCCAAGTAGGTACTACCCTTGGGTATTGGGACACGAGTAGGTACTACCCTTGGGTACTAGGACCCAAGTAGGTGCTCCGTCATAACACTTCTTGGTCTTGATCCCAAGTAGATGCCTTCCACTACTTTTGGGCACTAGGTCCCAAGTAGGTGCTCCCCCATAACCCCTCTTAGTAGGTGCTTCATACTGCCATTGGGTTCTAGGATCCAAGTAGGTACTACCCTTGGGTATTAGGACCCAAGAAGGTGCCTCCTACTATCCTTGGGTACCAGAACCCAAGTATGTGTCTCGTATTACCCTTGGGTACTAGAACCCAAGTAGGTGCTCCGTCATAACACTTCTTGGTCTTGATCCCAAGTAGGTGCCTTCTACTACCTTTGGGTACTAGGACCCAAATAGGTGCTCCCCCATAACACCTCTTGGTCTTGGTCCCTAGTAGGTCTCTCATACTACCCTTGGGCACTAGGATCCAAGTAGGTACTACCCTTGGGTGTTGGGACCCGAGTAGGTACTACCCTTGGGTTAGGACCCAAGAAGGTGCCTCCTACTATCCTTGGGTACCAGAACCCAAGTATGTGTCTCGTATTACCCTTGGCTACTAGGACCCAAGTAGGTGCTCCGTCATAACACTTCTTGGTCTTGATCCCGAGTAGGTGCCTTCCACTACCTTTGGGTACTAGGTCCCAAGTAGGTGCTCCCCCATAACACCTCCTGGTCTTGGTCCCAAGTAATTCCAGACGTACCCCGAGACCCGAGACACCTTTACCTCCTTCGTATCTCTTCCAGGTCCCGATCAAGAAAGTGCACCTCTTCACCGTGATCCAGCTGACCTGCCTGATCTGCCTCTGGATGATCAAGTCGTTCAGCCAGACGTCGATCCTCTTCCCGCTGATGCTGGTCGTGATGATCGGGATCAGGAAGTCGCTGGACCTGTGCTTCACGAGGCGCGAGCTGAAGATCCTGGACGACGTCATGCCGGAGATGTCGAAGAGGCACCAGGTCGACGAGGAGGAAGAGGTGGGATGCGCCGGGAGGGCGGTCAGGTTCATGCTGGGGCCGAGGCTGGTGGCGCGGCCGCGTTACGTCGAGTGCGAGCAGGGCGCGAAGGAGTAGGCGGGTCGGGTCCCCGGGGAGCTCCCGGGAGTCGGGGGGACGCTCGGGGAGCTTCGGGAAACGGAGGTCCTCCGGGGGTTTCTGGATGGAACGTGGGAGGAGTTCTCCGAAGCTCCTGGTGCGCTGGAGAAAAGTTTGGAAACTACAATTAGCTCTTGGTCATGTAGCCATGAACATTCCAGGGAATTTTGGGGAGTTTTGGAAATTTTTGGGAGCTTCTGGAACGTATTGGAGGCAAGTGGAGACATATCAATATATATAAATTAGCTTCCTAGACGTCCTTGAAGCTCTCCTATAGAACGGATCTTATCTATATTTCTGCATTGCTATTCTGGAATTTTGATTACCCTTTTGGAGTTTCTGGAGAACTGGGAAGGTAACGGCCGGGTTTGCACGGTTCTTCCAGGAGTTTATCCAGAAGATTGGGAAGGATTATAGTAGCTTTAAGAACGTCCTGGGGTTAGGTGGATACTTTTATACAACCTTCTAGAATCGCTTGGAGCATCCATGAAATCTAACCTATCCAGAAGAACAGGAAAGTGGGAGTTTCTGGATGAAACGGTATGTATACTGGAGCTTTCAGGAACACGGGGCGAGTTCCCCAAGGTTCCTGGTGCACTGGGAAACAATTTGGGAGCTATAGTTGGGTTTAGCTCATGTATTCCAGAACTATCCAGAGAAGTAGAAAGATTTCCTGGTATACTCCCAGTTTCTCCTGGAATATTCTGGATATATCACATTGACTCCTTGAAACATGACAGGTTTTCTTTGGTGACTACATGAACCATTTCCCGTTGGGCAGACCTTTCCAGAATTTTTTTAGATAGATTTGAAGGACTCCTTTAGTTGCTTTCCAGAATATCATGAACGTTGAGACCTCAAGAAAAGCATATCAAATATTTCTATACGAGCTCCTATGGGAGAGTGTTTTGAAGTTCCTGGAATACTCCAGTATTCCAAGTCCTGAATTCCAAGTTCCTGAATTTCTCCAGGTGCCCTCCAGCAAATCGGAGGTTTTTTGGGAAAATTCCAGGATATGTGATATTTCTTTATTATCCTTGTGGAATATGGGATATCTTTTTGGAGACTTTTTTGGAAAATCCATGGGATCAAAATTGAGCTGAAGTATCCACGTTCTTCCAGAAGCTTTTTCGGGGGAGTGGGGAGAATTTGGGGAACACTTGCAACTTCCTGGTAGTCAAGTGAATATTTTTATACAAACTTCTGGAATCCTCTGGAAATTTAAGGGGATCCAAATAGAAATCCAGGAATATTTCCCGAAACTCCCCGACGGGACGAAACGTGTCGCGTTTCCCGGAAACGAGGGAAAGTCCCCCTGGGCTCCCGGGACCTTCGCCTCTGGATAAACTCGAAAATCCCGGAAAATCGACCCTCCGCGCCCGGGGAACCCTCGAATCCCTCAGTCGATTCCAGACGGATCCAAAGAGACTCGTGCCTTCCGGAAATCAAGTCGATTTCCAATCTAAAAAAAAAATCCCGTTCCAGGCTCCCCCTCCCGGGGGAGGAGCCTGGAAGACCTGGAGGAATTACCGGAGAAATAACTTCCCGAGGGAGCATTGAATTGAACCCGCCATTTGTAGTAGCCTTTATATATATATATATATTGATCTCCGATTGATTTTGATCGAACGGCAATTAATTAATTAGTCAATATGGTGATTAAATTATTTAGATATTAATCGTAATTAGGTAATTTTTTTCGGTGAATTGGCAAAGTTAAATTAGGTTGAATAATTAAAGGATTAAAGTAAAATGCAACAATCACAATTATGTTATGTAACACGACACTAATTAATTGATTAATTAATTAAGTAATTAATTAATTTGAATAGTACGTGCCAAATGGAAAAATATTTAATCCACCGATTAAGTGTTGTTGTTGACGTTATTGTTGTTGTCGTTTTGGGGTAAATATACAGGGTGCGCCAAATTATTTTAATTTAATTAATTTTCCGATTGAGTTAATTGTTATGGCATAAGTTTGTTTTGCTCACATGGGCGAGTGACATCGAGTGAATGGGTAACGCGTATTTCTCACTCTCTGTGTATAATCATTCCATTACTCACGCTTGTTACCATTGTTATTATTATTATTGTTATCGCAATTATTTCATTTATAAAAGAAAACACACGCACGCGCACACTCACTCACCCTTCCAGAGAATCTACACAAAATAAACTCTGTTGATTTGATTGGTTTTCGTTTCGTTTCATTCCCCTTTTTTTTTCTTTTTGAGTTTCTCTCCTCCCTCGGGAGACCCCCGCCCCCAAAAGCGTTCTCTTTCCAGAAGCACCCGCTGAAGATCGACGGGAACGCCGGGAACCTGAAGATCCCGCTCGCCAACGGGAACGTCATGAACATCCCCCTGTCGGCGATCAACATAAGCGAGGAGGTGGACAAGACCGGCATATGGAAGCACGTCAACGACGGCCGGGAGAACGGGGAGAAGAGGAAGAGCCCCAAGGCGAGGAAGTAAGTCGACCGGGGGTCCGGGACTCCTCCCTCGGCTTCCCGAGGGATTAAAAACTGTTTTTGGATTCCCGGTGAACCCCACTCCGATGACGATACCTAGTGGTTTCACTAAGGTTTCCCGGAGGATTTTCTGTTCCCTGGAATCCCCGCTAGACCCCTATGGTTCCATGAGGACTCCTAACGGCGGCCCTCTGAACATTTTCTAGGATCTATTCAAGCAGTCCAGAAGAGTCACGAGGCTCTCCTGAAGGTTGTGGGAGTTTTCTTCCTTAATGGCTCCCGTAGCTCCGATAGGTTCCCTGGAGGTCTGAAATATCCCACGACCCTTGTTTCCAGGGCTTTCTTTGCTTTCCTTAAGGGTTCCTCGAGGAATCCCAAATGTTTTCCGTCGGTTTCCATGGGTCTCCTGAGGATTCCCTAGGGATTGAAATCTCCTCGATGGTCCATAAGGTCTACAAATGTACGGAAAATCGGGACTTTCCACGGGTTCCAGAAAGGCCACAAGGTTTACCGTTATGGTCCCCCAATTTTCTTCAAGGTTCCCTCAGGATCTCCCAGTGAATGATTTTCAGTGGAACTTCTGTGATTAATAAGAACCCCTGGAAGACCACGAGGTGACCCCAAATCACTTTAATGGTCTCCACGTACCTCCTGAGGCTTTTCCATGGGTTTCCATTGAGCTTTGGGACTTTTCATGGGTTTCGGAAAATCCACAAGGTTTTTCCATTATTGTCCCCGAGAGACCCCAATTATTTTCGAGGTTCCCTCGGGATTTCTTAGCGAATTACTCTTCCAGTGAAATTTCTGGAATTTTTAAGAACCCTTGTAAGTCCACCAGGTTTCCCGAGGCGTCCCCAAATTACTTTAATGGTCTCAAAGTGCCTCCTGAGAATTTTCCAGGGATTTCCATTGAATGTTTCGGGATTTTCCACGGATTTCGAAAAATCCAAAAGGTTTACCGTTACGGTCTCCAAGTGACCCCAATTATGACCCCTGGAAGTCTAAGAGGTGTCCCCATATAGTCCCCAATTACTCTAATGTTCTCTAAGTACCCCCTGAGGATTTTCCATGGGTTTCCATAGAATTTCCAGGACATTTTGAGGGCTCTATTCCTATTGAGGACCCCTAGGAGTCGATACCTTCAATGATCGTTTTGGGATTTTTACGGGTTTACAGAATATGTTTCCCCAATGGATCCCAAGGGTCCCTTAGGATCCTTCCCCAGAGAATTTCACCTCCAGTAGTATCTTTGGGATTTTCTAATGACCCCATAAAATCCACGCGGTTTACAATATGATTTCCCTATTACTCCAAATGGTCTCCAAGCGTTTTCTCAGGATTCCCCATGGATTGACCCCTTCAGTAATATTTCTGGAATTTTCTCAGGATCCCTGAAAGCCCACAAGGTTTCCCGGTATGGTCTCCAAATGATCCCAATAGTCTCCAAACGAATCCCAAGAGGTCCCCGGGATTTCTGGAATTTTCTCAGGATCCCTGAAAGCGCACAAGGTTTCCCGATATGGTCTCCAAATGATCCCAATAGTCTCCAAACGAATCCCAAGAGGTCCCCGGGGATTAAAACTCAATGATCGTTTTGGGACTTTCTTTTCAAGTAACCCCTTGATTCCAAAGGGTTTTCTTTGGATTCCCCAGGGAAGGAGACTGCAATTGTTTCCAAGTGACCCCTAAGGGTCTCCTTATGCCTCCTGAGGATATCCAGGGGATCGAAACGGTTAAACGGTTATGAATTTCCTGGGTTTTCTCGTGCTTCCCGGAAAGCCCAAGGGGTTTTCAATCACGGTCCCCAAAAGACCCCAACGGTCCCTATGAGTCCCATAGGGATTCCCCAGGGAATAAATCTCCGGGACTCCTCTTGGGGTCCTCAGGAAGACCTAATCTCTCTCTTGTCTCCCTTCCAGCCGTTTTAAGAAGAAGAAGCAGCCGAAGAAGGAGGACAAGCGCGAGGAGAAGCCCGAGAAGCGCCTCTCGGTCTGCAGGGAGGAGGACGAGGCGATAACGATAAAGGTGACGGACCCCACAACCGCGACACACATGTAGAAAACGCCACAGCACTATAAAAAACAAAAATAACCTCACCTAAAACCACCTCTTGCGCACAGAGTAAGTACGCACCCACCGTCCGAACTCGATTTGGATCGGGGAAGATCGCACTCTCGTGTTGCGGCGTCTCAAATCGAGTCCGGGACGGGTACGCCTACGCGCTTAACCGTCGATTCGTTTAGGCAGTGAAGGTTTTCGTTTTGCAGCAGACGCAGAGGGCGCGCGAGGAGCACGAGGCCGAGACCCGCATTTAATGTCATTCCATGTAATTTAACGCAAAGTAGGCGTGTGTGTGTGTGTGTGTCTGTACGCGCTATGAAACGTCATATTTATACGTGATACCTATTTTTGTTAAAAAAGGATCCCCCCCCCCCCCCACTATGCCGTCCCGGCGTTACCGACGTCGCGAGCAGTTTGCTGTTTGTATTCCGCGAGGTATTAATGTTGTAATAAAATTATTCCATTGGGACCGGGGTAGTGGCTTTATTTCGAGAATGGCGGCCGGAGTTTGCGTCCCGCGGCGGAGCCCTGTCGAAATTTGTCGTTCCATGCCCGATGACGCGGCGTCTGTCAAAAATTTGCCGTCCCGTGATAGTAGCTGATGCGTTATACTGTAGAGCGGTAGTTTGCGTTAAAACGAGCTGGAAAAGTGCCGAGTACATCACTACTACACTATGGCAACATCAACAACAACAACACAATAGTGACAACGGCAACAACAACAACAACTCGATTGAAGTAAAGTGATGCGACCTACGTTCCATCGTCTCCGAGGGAATACGTCGACATGGCGACCGGCGCTCGGGATTTCCGGACCGGATTTTAACGTGCGTCGCCCTTCGGGACGTTAGGTGAGCCCTACGATCTTCCCCCGGGGACCCCCGGCCTTACTTTAGGTTTCCGACGAACCTAACCTCACTTTTCGCACGGATCGATGATGGCGCCCTATTTTTAGGAGACACGCCCTAAAGGGCGAGCGGAACGAGGACAGTCGACATGGTTTCCGCCTAAGGGACAAGGGTGGCTTCATCACAGGTAAGAATTTTAGGTGGTGATTTTAAGGACGAGGGAGGTCGTCCCTTGGGTGGTACCGTCGGTTTATTTCGAGGGATGATCTCGTCCCGTCGCGATCAATAACGCCGTGCTATTTATAGGAATCGCGCCCTAAAGGGCGAGGAGAGCGACTAGGGCGTAGAATAATCGAGCGCGTTTTAGGTGATCCGAGCCGTGCCGAGCTTCCAGCCATGGTTCGCGTGATCTCCGTCCACCACTTCGCCAACCAGTCCGTGCAGGTGATCGAGCAGCCGACGGCGTGCGCCGTCGCCCCCCCGGATCGCCTCCTCGTCGCGCTCCTCAGCAACTGCGTCGAGGTACGCCCGACCTTCCGGGATCCCTACCGAGGGTACACCGTCGAACCCCCTTTTTCCAGGTGCGCGACCTGCGCGACCCCTCGCCCGACGCCGACGCCCTCTTCTCGTTCCCGACGGTCGACGAGGTGTCCCAGCTGCTGCACTGCCGCAACGGCGACTACGTCGCCGCACTCGAGACGAAGTTCAACAGGCAGAACAAGGAGGTGAACTTCGTCAGGGCGTACGTCAACTGGGACAGCGTCGCGGCCGTGCAGCAGTCGAAGATGAACAGCGGCGGCGTCAGCCTCGGCCGCTCCGAGTGCGGCATGGTGCAGCCGATGCGGGCGAGGATCGCGGGGCGCGTGACGCCGACGACGAACCAGTCGGAGCTCGGCAGCCTCGAGATGATCGAGGTGCCCGTGAGGAGGAACCCCGGCTACATCGAGTGCTGCCAGGTGAGGCCGTAACCTCACTTTAGTACGGTCCGTGATGTTTCCTTCCAGATCTCCGGTAACCTTTTCATACTGTCCGGGGACGTGATCAACATATACCTGTTCAGAGTGAAGGTACACGATATATCCCGGATGCGTTTCGTGGACTTCGAGGAGTCTCCCGTCGAGGTCCGGCTCGCCTTCGCGCCGACGCAGATCTCCGCGTGCGAGAACTACGTCGCCTGCATGAGCAAGGACAGCGTGCACCTCTTCAAGATATGCGAGAGGGAGAGGAGGACCGTCGAGGAGGAGGCGTCGGAAGAGGCCGAATTAGGTAGGGATGAAGTTAGGTTAGAGTCCTAAGGGTTTAGAGGGGAATATCCTTAGGTTTTTAGGGCGAAATTCGTGAGATCGGGCTACGAACAGTTCGGTCTCATGTTAGATTATGTTTATGGGGTCATGTTTTTAAAGTTAGGTTATGTTCGATTTTGGGGTCAATGACCTGGGTTATGCTTATGGGCTCATGTTTTTAAAGTTAGGTTAGGTTCGATTTTGGGGGTCAGTGACCTAGTACGGTCATAGTAAGGGTTTATAAGGGAATATCGTTCAGGCTTTAAGTCGAAATTACATTACCTGTGGGGGCGCCACTATCGTCCATGAAAAGAACTACACAATTAAAAGGCTCTGAAGTTACTATTAGACCGTATATCTTTTGAGGTTACGTTTTATATAGTCGGTTCAATTCCAGAGCCTCCGAACCTGCTCCGGACCGGCCCGATCGACTACGGTCAGCTGCTGAGGGACGAGCGCCGCGGGGGCGGCAGGGACAAGGCGACCGTCAACCTACCGACCGTCGTCAGGGACAACAGCATCGTGCACCGTCACAGCCCGTTCACCTTCAGCGACGCCGAGATGACGGCGGTCGTCGTACAGCTCGGCTACGTCTCGGAGGTACGACCGTGGGAGACTCGATCGACCGATTAACGGTACCGATCTCGGTGTTACAGAGGAAGGCGTACGAGGTGTACGACCTGGTGCAGCTCAGGCTGGTGCCGGTGCTGGTCGAGAGCGCCCAGAGGCGGACGACGGAGGAGTTCAAGAGCATGGTGCTGAGGCCGTTGTACATCGACGAGGCGCTCAACGGCGACCGGGGCGGCGTCGCGCCGGGAGGGGCGGTGCTGAGGAGCGAGCAGTCGAGGTGCCTCAACTCGGTGGCCTTCGTCCTGGCGACCCAGCAGGAGGGGTACCTGTACCACTTCGACGACGCCGGTAATGATGTAATTTTTACTTGGAGTGGGTGTTGAGGTTATGTCGGTTATGCGCAGATCCGTGCTTAGATAAGGACAACTGCCTGGCGGTGTACCCGTTCACGGCCCCCGTGTTTAAATTGGTGATGGAGGACTACTTCCTGCACGCCCTGACCGAGACGGGGTTGGAGTCCTACACCCTGCGCCACGGGCATCAGATGTGCAGGAACTTCGAGGTGGTCGACGACGTGAACGTCGTAAGTGCGCCGACTTAACCGTTACCAGATAACCGAGTGCCGGGTCGTTTCAGGCCTGTCCGCCGGTCAGCGACCCGATTTGCCTGGTCGGCCTGCGCCCGTTCCTGGGCGTCGAGCAGATCCACCTGTCGGAGAACCACCTGGCGCTGCTCGCCAACTCGGAGACGTCGCCCGCGCACTCGGTCAGCTCGAACAGCAGGTGACTACTCGACGGTCCCCCTAGCCCGACCTAACCTAACTTTTCCAGTTCGAACGCCTCGTTCCTGACGCTGTACGCGCTGGAGCTGCCCTCGTACAGGGCGATCTTCAACGACGTGTCCGTCGTCGCCAACGCGCACCGCTTCACGTCGGCGAACACGTACAGGCAGCTGATGGGCGAGGCGCACATGGCGCTCCGGCTCGGGCTGCTGTCGACGAGGTGGCGCGTCGGCGAGGAGCCGGTCAGGCTGGTCGAGCCGGGGGCGCGAGCGCGCGCCGAGGAGGCGGAGCTCGTCGAGGCGTACAGGACGTCGTGCGCGCTGCTCGGCGATCACTATATCATGTGAGGGGGAGTCGGGGCCAGAAGGGACGTGCGACCTGTACCGTGTGTGTGTGTTTTCAGGGACAACGGCGAGGACTACCCGTTGGCCGTGCCGTATTACAAGATGGCGAGGATGTCGCCGTGCGAGGTCCTGAAGAGGGTGAAGAAGATCGCGGAGCAGTCGGGGAGCCACGTAAGAAAGATATTTAGATATTAGAAAGTTCGGCGAACCTAGCGATTAGCTCTTGACTTAAAGTTGCGTAACCTTTTAGAAGGGAATGCGAGTCGTAGGGTGTAGCGATCCCTTTTTAAAAAATTTAAGTGCAAGTATGGTTGCATAACTCCACTGTTCCATATCGAAATTACTGGAGTCATTGATCGCTAATGAACATCGAGTATAGTGATGAGTACTTGTGAGCGTTCTTGTGTTGCTGGTTGCATAACTAAAATCTTGACGAATTTAAGTCTTGAATTCTGAGCATGTGATGACTACAATGATTTGTCGTTAAAATGCAACTGTGACTCAGAAATCGCAATACTGAGCTACAGTGATCAATTTTTGGAAGTGGTGGTGTATGTTTGGTTGCCTAACTCGAGTCTTGTCTTCTGAACAAAGTGATTACTTACTGTAGTTACGTAGCGAGTCGTGAGTAGTACACTGAACCTTGACTATAGTGATTTTTTCTTGGGAACGGCAATGTATATTTTTTGCGTAACTCAAATTTTGAAGAATTCAAGTCTTGAATTCTGAGCAAGTGGTGACTGCAGTGATTCGTTGTTAAAATCCAATCATGCGACTCAAAAATCACTACACTGATCTATAGTGATCCGTTCTTGGGAGTGGTGGTGTACGTTTGGTTGCCTAACTCGAGTCTTGTCTTCTAAAGAAAGTGATTCTAGTGACTCGTTCTCAAACTGTAATCACTTAGAAAGTCTTGAGTAGTGCACTGAAACTTTGAGTATAGTAATTGATTCTTGAGAAGGGCAACGTATATCTTCTTACGTGACTCAAATCTTGAAGAATTTGAGTCTTGAATTCTGAGCAAGTGGTGAGCGCAGTGATTCGTTGCTAAAATTAAATCATGTGACTCAAAAATCACTACACTGAGCTATAGTGAACGGTTCTTGGGAGTGGTGGTGTATGTTTGGTTGCCTAACTCGAGTCTTGTCTTCTAAAGAAAGTGATTCTAGTGACTCGTTCTCAAACTGTAATCACTTAGAAAGTCTTGAGTAGTGCACTGAAACTTTGAGTATAGTAATTGATTCTTGAGAAGGGCAACATATATCTTCTTACGTGACTCAAATCTTGAAGAATTTAAGTCTTGAATTCTGAGCAAGTGGTGAGCGCAGTGATTCGTTGCTAAAATTAAATCATGTGACTCAAAAATCACTACACTGAGCTATAGTGAACGGTTCTTGGGAGTGGTGGTGTATGTTTGGTTGCCTAACTCGAGTCTTGTCTTCTAAAGAAAGTGATTCTAGTGACTCGTTCTCAAACTGTAATCACTTAGAAAGTCTTGAGTAGTGCACTGAAACTTTGAGTATAGTAATTGATTCTTGAGAAGGGCAACGTATATCTTCTTACGTGACTCAAATCTTGAAGAATTTGAGTCTTGAATTCTGAGCAAGTGGTGAGCGCAGTGATTCGTTGCTAAAATTAAATCATGTGACTCAAAAATCACTACACTGAGCTATAGTGAACGGTTCTTGGGAGTGGTGGTGTATGTTTGGTTGCCTAACTCGAGTCTTGTCTTCTAAAGAAAGTGATTCTAGTGACTCGTTCTCAAACTGTAATCACTTAGAAAGTCTTGAGTAGTGCACTGAAACTTTGAGTATAGTAATTGATTCTTGAGAAGGGCAACATATATCTTCTTACGTGACTCAAATCTTGAAGAATTTAAGTCTTGAATTCTGAGCAAGTGGTGAGCGCAGTGATTCGTTGCTAAAATTAAATCATGTGACTCAAAAATCACTACACTGAGCTATAGTGAACGGTTCTTGGGAGTGGTGGTGTACGTTTGGTTGCCTAACTCGAATCTTGTCTTCTAAAGAAAGTGATTCTAGTGACTCGTTCTCAAACTGTAATCACTTAGAAAGTCTTGAGTAGTGCACTGAAACTTTGAGTATAGTAATTGATTCTTGAGAATGGCAACGTATATCTTCTTACGTGACTTAAATCTTGAAGAATTTAAGTCTTGAATTCTGAGCAAGTAATGATTGCAGTGATTTGTCGTTAAAATGCAGTTATGCAACTCAAAAGTCACAATACTAGACTACAGCGATACGTTCTTGTGAGTAGCTGTGTATGTTTGGTTGCCTAGCTCGCGTCTTATCTTATAAACAGAGTGATTCTAGTGACCTTTTTAACTTTTCAGTCGACGAAGGGGCTCCTGCACTACCTCAGGCGGTTCCTGTCGGACGGCCCCAAGTCCGACTGCGACAAGCTACTCGGCTCGGACTCGAAGAGGGCCTTCATCGAGTCGGTACTCGAGCTGCTCGAGCAGCACTCGTACAGGGACCTGCCGAGCCTCATCCTCAAGAGCCGCCTCATAAGGGAGTACTCGACGGAGAAGCTGCTGCACGTCCTGACCTCGAAGGTGCCAGAGTGAGTACCGCTTATTTTACGTGAGTGAGAGTACTCACGACGTGACCTCGTAGGAGCGCCTGCGCCGACGCGCACGAGAGGGACCTCGCCGTGGCCGTGCTGCACGCGCAGAAGGGCGACGGGAGCGTCGCCCAGGAGCGGCTCGGGCGCGTGCCGGACGGGCGGCTCGCCGAGCTGCTGCTCGAGCACCACGGGCTGCTGTTCGAGGCGGCCGTCGGGCGGCGCGCCGTCGCCGGCTTCTCGGAGCTGACGGCGTCGCTGATGGGGGCGCGCGCGGACCTCCTCGCCGCGGTGCTCGTCGCGCTCGTGCTGGACAAGAAGGTCGTCGCCGTCGGCAGGATGGTCAAGGTGATCGGCGGTGTTGAACCTGACGTGGTGTTCGCTGCTACTTAAACTCAATCCTTGAACTGAGTAGGATAGCTTGTGGGGTTCTATTGGGACATAACCTCAAATTAGATCTAAGAAGGTTTTAAAGTGGTCTTTCGATCTGTATATGAAGCTCGAGGCTTTTTGGAACGAGGGTTTAGTCTGGAGCATGGCCGCAAACCTTTCTAGGTTATTCTGGGACATAACATACCCACACTTTCCTTAATTTTTCTTATGTTTAAATCTGCAACCCGGGTATCATTTTTCCAGAATTTCCTGGAACATAACAGACCCATACTTTCCTCACAGGATTCAAACTACAACTTGAGTATAATTTTTCCAGAATTTCCTGGAACATAACAGACCCATACTTTCCTCAATTTTTATCAGGATTCAAACTACAACTTGGGCATCATTTTTCCAGAATTTCCTGGAACATAACAGACCCATACTTTCCTCAATTTTTATCAGGATTCAAACTACAACTTGGGCATCATTTTTCTAGAATTTCCTGGAACATAACAGACCCATACTTTCCTCACATGATTCAAACTACAACTTGAGTATAATTTTTCCAGGATTTCCTGGAACATAACAGACCCATACTTTCCTCACATGATTCAAACTACAACTTGAGTATAATTTTTCCAGGATTTCCTGGAACATAACAGACCCATACTTTCCTCACAGGATTCAAATTACAACTTGAGTATAATTTTTCTAGAATTTCCTGGAACATAACAGACCCATACTTTCCTCACATGATTCAAACTACAACTTGAGTATAATTTTTCCAGAATTTCCTGGAACATAACAGACCCATACTTTCCTCACATGATTCAAACTACAACTTGAGTATAATTTTTCCAGGATTTCCTGGAACATAACAGACCCATACTTTCCTCACATGATTCAAACTACAACTTGAGTATAATTTTTCCAGGATTTCCTGGAACATAACAGACCCATACTTTCCTCACATGATTCAAACTACAACTTGAGTATAATTTTTCTAGAATTTCCTGGAACATAACAGACCCATACTTTCCTCAATTTTTATCAGGATTCAAACTACAACTTGGGCATCATTTTTCTAGAATTTCCTGGAACATAACAGACCCATACTTTCCTCACATGATTCAAACTACAACTTGAGTATAATTTTTCCAGGATTTCCTGGAACATAACAGACCCATACTTTCCTCACATGATTCAAACTACAACTTGAGTATAATTTTTCTAGAATTTCCTGGAACATAACAGGCCCATACTTTCCTCAATTTTTATCAGGATTCAAACTACAACTTGGGCATCATTTTTCTAGAATTTCCTGGAACATAACAGACCCATACTTTCCTCACATGATTCAAACTACAACTTGAGTATAATTTTTCCAGGATTTCCTGGAACATAACAGACCCATACTTTCCTCACATGATTCAAACTACAACTTGAGTATAATTTTTCTAGAATTTCCTGGAACATAACAGACCCATACTTTCCTCAATTTTTATCAGGATTCAAACTACAACTTGGGCATCATTTTTCTAGAATTTCCTGGAACATAACAGACCCATACTTTCCTCACATGATTCAAACTACAACTTGAGTATAATTTTTCCAGGATTTCCTGGAACATAACAGACCCATACTTTCCTCACATGATTCAAACTACAACTTGAGTATAATTTTTCTAGAATTTCCTGGAACATAACAGGCCCATACTTTCCTCAATTTTTATCAGGATTCAAACTACAACTTGGGCATCATTTTTCTAGAATTTCCTGGAACATAACAGACCCATACTTTCCTCACAGGATTCAAATTACAACTTGAGTATAATTTTTCTAGAATTTCCTGGAACATAACAGACCCATACTTTCCGCACAGGATTTAAACTACAACTTGAGTATAATTTTTCTAGAATTTCCTGGAACATAACAGACCCATACTTTCCTCAATTTTTATCAGGATTCAAACTACAACTTGGGCATCATTTTTCCAGAATTTCCTGGAACATAACAGACCCATACTTTCCTCACAGGATTCAAATTATAACTTGAGTATAATTTTTCCAGAATTTCCTGGAACATAACAGACCCATACTTTCCTCACAGGATTCAAATTACAACTTGAGTATAATTTTTCTAGAATTTCCTGGAACATAACAGACCCATACTTTCCGCACAGGATTTAAACTACAACTTGAGTATAATTTTTCTAGAATTTCCTGGAACATAACAGACCCATACTTTCCTCAATTTTTATCAGGATTCAAACTACAACTTGGGCATCATTTTTCCAGAATTTCCTGGAACATAACAGACCCATACTTTCCTCACAGGATTCAAATTATAACTTGAGTATAATTTTTCCAGAATTTCCTGGAACATAACAGACCCATACTTTCCTCAATTTTTATCAGGATTCAAACTACAACTTGGGCATCATTTTTCCAGAATTTCCTGGAACATAACAGACCCATACTTTCCTCAATTTTTATCAGGATTCAAACTACAACTTGGGCATCATTTTTCTAGAATTTCCTGGAACATAACAGACCCATACTTTCCTCACATGATTCAAACTACAACTTGAGTATAATTTTTCCAGGATTTCCTGGAACATAACAGACCCATACTTTCCTCACATGATTCAAACTACAACTTGAGTATAATTTTTCCAGGATTTCCTGGAACATAACAGACCCATACTTTCCTCACAGGATTCAAATTACAACTTGAGTATAATTTTTCTAGAATTTCCTGGAACATAACAGACCCATACTTTCCTCACATGATTCAAACTACAACTTGAGTATAATTTTTCCAGAATTTCCTGGAACATAACAGACCCATACTTTCCTCACATGATTCAAACTACAACTTGAGTATAATTTTTCCAGGATTTCCTGGAACATAACAGACCCATACTTTCCTCACATGATTCAAACTACAACTTGAGTATAATTTTTCCAGGATTTCCTGGAACATAACAGACCCATACTTTCCTCACATGATTCAAACTACAACTTGAGTATAATTTTTCTAGAATTTCCTGGAACATAACAGACCCATACTTTCCTCAATTTTTATCAGGATTCAAACTACAACTTGGGCATCATTTTTCTAGAATTTCCTGGAACATAACAGACCCATACTTTCCTCACATGATTCAAACTACAACTTGAGTATAATTTTTCCAGGATTTCCTGGAACATAACAGACCCATACTTTCCTCACATGATTCAAACTACAACTTGAGTATAATTTTTCTAGAATTTCCTGGAACATAACAGGCCCATACTTTCCTCAATTTTTATCAGGATTCAAACTACAACTTGGGCATCATTTTTCTAGAATTTCCTGGAACATAACAGACCCATACTTTCCTCACATGATTCAAACTACAACTTGAGTATAATTTTTCCAGGATTTCCTGGAACATAACAGACCCATACTTTCCTCACATGATTCAAACTACAACTTGAGTATAATTTTTCTAGAATTTCCTGGAACATAACAGACCCATACTTTCCTCAATTTTTATCAGGATTCAAACTACAACTTGGGCATCATTTTTCTAGAATTTCCTGGAACATAACAGACCCATACTTTCCTCACATGATTCAAACTACAACTTGAGTATAATTTTTCCAGGATTTCCTGGAACATAACAGACCCATACTTTCCTCACATGATTCAAACTACAACTTGAGTATAATTTTTCTAGAATTTCCTGGAACATAACAGGCCCATACTTTCCTCAATTTTTATCAGGATTCAAACTACAACTTGGGCATCATTTTTCTAGAATTTCCTGGAACATAACAGACCCATACTTTCCTCACATGATTCAAACTACAACTTGAGTATAATTTTTCCAGGATTTCCTGGAACATAACAGACCCATACTTTCCTCACATGATTCAAACTACAACTTGAGTATAATTTTTCTAGAATTTCCTGGAACATAACAGGCCCATACTTTCCTCAATTTTTATCAGGATTCAAACTACAACTTGGGCATCATTTTTCTAGAATTTCCTGGAACATAACAGACCCATACTTTCCTCACATGATTCAAACTACAACTTGAGTATAATTTTTCCAGGATTTCCTGGAACATAACAGACCCATACTTTCCTCACATGATTCAAACTACAACTTGAGTATAATTTTTCTAGAATTTCCTGGAACATAACAGACCCATACTTTCCTCAATTTTTATCAGGATTCAAACTACAACTTGGGCATCATTTTTCTAGAATTTCCTGGAACATAACAGACCCATACTTTCCTCACATGATTCAAACTACAACTTGAGTATAATTTTTCCAGGATTTCCTGGAACATAACAGACCCATACTTTCCTCACATGATTCAAACTACAACTTGAGTATAATTTTTCTAGAATTTCCTGGAACATAACAGGCCCATACTTTCCTCAATTTTTATCAGGATTCAAACTACAACTTGGGCATCATTTTTCTAGAATTTCCTGGAACATAACAGACCCATACTTTCCTCACATGATTCAAACTACAACTTGAGTATAATTTTTCCAGGATTTCCTGGAACATAACAGACCCATACTTTCCTCACATGATTCAAACTACAACTTGAGTATAATTTTTCTAGAATTTCCTGGAACATAACAGACCCATACTTTCCTCAATTTTTATCAGGATTCAAACTACAACTTGGGCATCATTTTTCTAGAATTTCCTGGAACATAACAGACCCATACTTTCCTCACATGATTCAAACTACAACTTGAGTATAATTTTTCCAGGATTTCCTGGAACATAACAGACCCATACTTTCCTCACATGATTCAAACTACAACTTGAGTATAATTTTTCTAGAATTTCCTGGAACATAACAGGCCCATACTTTCCTCAATTTTTATCAGGATTCAAACTACAACTTGGGCATCATTTTTCTAGAATTTCCTGGAACATAACAGACCCATACTTTCCTCACAGGATTCAAATTACAACTTGAGTATAATTTTTCTAGAATTTCCTGGAACATAACAGACCCATACTTTCCGCACAGGATTTAAACTACAACTTGAGTATAATTTTTCTAGAATTTCCTGGAACATAACAGACCCATACTTTCCTCAATTTTTATCAGGATTCAAACTACAACTTGGGCATCATTTTTCCAGAATTTCCTGGAACATAACAGACCCATACTTTCCTCACAGGATTCAAATTATAACTTGAGTATAATTTTTCCAGAATTTCCTGGAACATAACAGACCCATACTTTCCTCACAGGATTCAAATTACAACTTGAGTATAATTTTTCTAGAATTTCCTGGAACATAACAGACCCATACTTTCCGCACAGGATTTAAACTACAACTTGAGTATAATTTTTCTAGAATTTCCTGGAACATAACAGACCCATACTTTCCTCAATTTTTATCAGGATTCAAACTACAACTTGGGCATCATTTTTCCAGAATTTCCTGGAACATAACAGACCCATACTTTCCTCACAGGATTCAAATTATAACTTGAGTATAATTTTTCCAGAATTTCCTGGAACATAACAGACCCATACTTTCCTCAATTTTTATCAGGATTCAAACTACAACTTGGGCATCATTTTTCCAGAATTTCCTGGAACATAACAGACCCATACTTTCCTCACAGGATTCAAATTACAACTTGAGTATAATTTTTCTAGAATTTCCTGGAACATAACAGACCCATACTTTCCTCAATTTTTATCAGGATTCAAACTACAACTTGAGTATAATTTTTCCAGCATTTCCCGGAACATAACAGATCCATACTTTCCTCAGCTTTTCTTAGATTTAAAACCAACTGGAAAAACCCCAATAAGGGTATCAATCGTTCCAGGTTTTCGTGGAAGATAACAAACCCATACTTGCCTCAATCTTTCTTAGGGTTAAAACTACACCTGGGTATCATTTTTTCAGGTTTTTCTGGAACATAACGAATCCTTATTTTTCTCAATTTTTCTTTAGATTAAAACTAACTTGGGTATCGTTTTTCAGGGTTTTTATGGAACATGACGAACCCACACTTTGTTTAACTTTTCTTGTGATTAAAACTACAATCTGGGTATCATTTTCCAGGTTTTCCTGGAACATATCGAACCCATACTTTCTCAGCTTTTCGTAGAATTAAAACTACAACCTGGGTATCATTTTCCAGGTTTTTCTGGTGCATAACGAACCCACACATCCTCAATTTTCCTTAGGATTCCTACTACAACCTGGGTATGATTTTTTCAGGTTTTCGTGGAACATAACATACCTATACTTTCCTCAATTTTTCTTAGGATTATGACTACCACCTGGGTATCATTTCTCCAGGTTTTTCTGGAACATAACACACCCATAGTTTCCTCAGTTTTTCTTAAGATTAAAACTAAAATCTGGGTAGCATTTCTCCAGGTTTTCCTAAACCCAAACTTTCCTCATTTTTTTTTGGATTCAAACTACATCCTGGATATCATTCCACCACGTTTTCCTGGAACATAACAAACCCATACTTTCCCCATTTTTCTCGGGATTAAAAGTACAACCTTGGTATCATTTTTCCAGGTTTACCTGGAACATTAGCATTTTCCAGGCTTTTCTGGACATAACGAATCCACATTTCCCTCAATTTTTCTTCGGATTTAAACTACAACCTGGGTATGATTTTTCCAGGGTTTCCCGGAACATATGGAATCTATACTTACCTTAACTCTTCTTAGGATTAAAACTAAAACCTGGGTAGCGTTTTTCCAAGTTTTCCTGGAACATTACAAACGCATTCTTCCCTAAAATTTTTTTACGATTAAAACTACAACATGGGTATCATTCCACCAGGTTTTCCTGGAACATAACAAACCCCTACTTTCTCCAATTTTTCTCAGGATTGAAAGTACAACCTTGGTATCATTTTTCCAGGCTCCCCTGGGATAAATTCATATTTTCCTCAATTTTCCTTAGGACCGAAACTACAACTTGTGCATCATTCTTCCAGGTTTTCCTGGAGTACCTCCCGTCGAGCCTCGGCACGGACAGCTGCCCCTCGGCCTCCTTAGTCCTGCAGAAAATGCTGGAGGGCTACTTCGGCAGGTACTTCTCCATCCCGGAGAACGTCGACGTGAACAAGGTGACGTACGAACGGGGCGTCCCGGAGGCGCTCAAGCTCCTGGTACGTTCCTACCTGTCGCAGCTCCAGATCATCCAGATGAGGGGGCAGAGCGACCGTAGATCCCGAGGGAACGGAGAGGGCGACGACGACGCCGGCGAGGACGGGGACCGGGAGGAGCCGCTCCCGTCGAGGATGTTCCGGGACGTCCCGAGGGCGTCCCCGCCCGGTTACCTCTTCTCGGACAAGCGCCACGCGTACCTGGACCAGATGCCGCCGTTCCAGGTGGAGGTCGCCTCCAGGTTGTACGAGGCCTGCGGGCCGGACGGACCCCGCGAAGGGAAGTCTGGCCCGGACGGCGGCGCCGAGGCGGACCCGATCCTGAGGAAGCTACAGGCGCTGCTGTGCTCGGACGTGGTGCCCGAGCAGGTGCTCGCCGAGGTCGGGGGGTTCCTCGAGGTGAACCGGGAGCTGAGGGGGGCGTCGAGCCTCAGGAGCGTCGTCGCCAACGTCAACGAGGCGGTGCTGCTGTTGATCGAGGAGTGCCCGCAGTGCCTGTTGCAGTACGGGAAGGTGAGGGGGGTGCGGGCGATCGATTCCGGGTTTGAGGGATTTTTTCGGTTTTCCAGGATCGATTCGGGCGCACGGAGGAGTGGAAGTTCCTCATAGCGACGGTGCAGAGGAAGATCCTGAGCCTGGCGCAGGACGACGGCCTGGAGCGCGTCTGCTTCTTCTACAAGAAGATACTCAACGGTAATTTTAGGGAATTTTCCCGGAAATGATCCAGAGTTCGCTTGATGGGGTGACATTTTTATCTCTTCCAAGACACTTTCCTGGTTTTAAAATCCCCTTAAGTTGACTAGCACCTTCCTGTCTCTTCCAGAAACCATATTCCTCGTGAATTTTTTTCTTGAGAAATTTTTCCAGAATTATCTGTAAATTACAGTTGACATTGGCATTCCTGTCTTTTCCAGGAAACTTTTTCCGTGCTATTACAAATCATAAGAAAATTTCACTCTCTTCCTGGATTTTTTAGCCCGTTCAAGCTTCCTCCTTTCTTGAACTTTTATCCAGACTTTACTGTAAATTGTAAGCGACCTGGCATTCCTGTCTTCCAGGAAGCATCTTTTCCGCCTTTTTCAATTCTGAGAAAATGAAAACGTCCTGTCGTTTTCCTGGAGATGTTCCAAGTTTTCGGTTGCTGGGGAAATGCAGCGGTGACATTTTTATCCAAGACACTTTCCTGGTTTTAAAATCCCCTTTCCAGACTTTAATTCAACCTTTAGTTGACTAACACCTTCCTGTCTCTTCCAGAAACCATATTCCTCGTGAATTTTTTTTCTTGAGACACCTTTCCAGAATTATCAGTAAATTACAGTTGGTACTGGCATTCCTACCTTTCCAGGAAACCTTTTCCAGATTGTTACAAATCATGAGAAAATTTCTCTCTTCCTGAATTTTTTAGCCCCTTCAACGTTCCTGTTTTTCTTGAACTTTAATCCAGACTTTACTGTAAGTTGTAACTGACACTGGCATTCCTGTCTCTTCCAGGAAACATCTTCTCCACTTTTCTTAATTCTGAGAAAGTGAAAACGTCGTGTCATTTTCCTGGAAACGTTCCAGGTTTTCAGTTGCTGGGGAAGTGCAGTGGTGACATTTTTGTCTCTTCCAAGACACTTTCCTGGTTTTAAAATCCCCTTAGTTGACTAGCACCTTCCTGTCTCTTCCAGAAACCATATTCCTCGTGATAATTTTCTTCTTGAGAAATTTTTCCAGAAATATCTGTAAATTACAGTTGACACTGGCATTTCTGTCTTTTCCAGGAAACCTTTTTCAGGTTATTACAAATCATGAGAAAATTTCACACTCTTCCTGGATTTTTAAATCCCTTCGACGTTCCTCTATTCTTGAACTTTTATCCAGACCTTACTGTAACTGGCATTCCTGTCCTTTCCAGGAAACCTCTTCTCCACTTTTCTTAATTCTGAGAAAGTGAAAACGTCGTGTCATTTTCCTGGAAACGTTCCAGGTTTTCAGTTGCTGGGGAAGTGCAGTGGTGACATTTTTGTCTCTTCCAAGACACTTTCCTGGTTTTAAAATCCCCTTAGTTGACTAGCACCTTCCCGTCTCTTCCAGAAACCATATTCCTCGTGAATATTTTCTTCTTGAGAAATTTTTCCAGAAATATCTGTAAATTACAGTTGACACTGGCATTCCTGTCTTTTCCAGGTTATCACAAATCATGAGAAAATTTCACTCTCTTCCTGGATTCTTTAGTCCCTTCTTTCCTTGGTTCCTCTTTTCTTGAACTTTTATCCAGACTTTATTGTAACTGGCATTCCTGTCTTTTCCAGGAAATCTCTTCTCCACCTTTTTTAATTCTGAGAAAGTGAAAACATCCTGTCATTTTCCTGGATACGTTCCAGGTTTTCAGTTGCTGGGGAAGTGCAGTGGTGACATTTTTGTCTCTTCCAAGACACTTTCCTGGTTTTAAAATTCCCTTAGTTGACTAGCACCTTCCTGTCTCTTCCAGAAACCATATTCCTCGTGAATATTTTCTTCTTGAGAAATTTTTCCAGAAATATCTGTAAATTACAGTTGACACTGGCATTCCTGTCTTTTCCAGGTTATCACAAATCATGAGAAAATTTCACTCTCTTCCTGGATTCTTTAGTCCCTTCTTTCCTTGGTTCCTCTTTTCTTGAACTTTTATCCAGACTTTATTGTAACTGGCATTCCTGTCTTTTCCAGGAAATCTCTTCTCCACCTTTTTTAATTCTGAGAAAGTGAAAACATCCTGTCATTTTCCTGGATACGTTCCAGGTTTTCAGTTGCTGGGGAAGTGCAGTGGTGATATTTCTATCTTTTGCAAGAGACTTATAGTACATTCCACTTTTCTGGAAACATTCCTGGTTTAAAAAATCCCCTTTTTAGACTTTATTGTCTATTGTCTATATTGTGAATTTTTCTTGAGACACTTTTCCAGAATTATCAGTAAATTACAGTTGACACTGGCATTCCTGCCTTTTCCAGGTTATTACAAATCATGAGAAAATTTCACTCTCTTCCTGGATTCTTTAGTCCCTTCAAAGTTCCTGTTTTTCTTGAACGTTTATCCAGACTTTACAACAAGTTGTAATCGACACTGTCATTCCTGTCTTTTCCAGGAAACTTCCACTTTCTTCAATTCTGAGAAAGTGAAGAATCCTACCGGTTTTCCAGGAAACAGTTCCAGGATTTTTAAATTCTGTTTTCTTTATCCAGACTTTACCGTAAGTTGTATTGACACTAGCATTCCTGTCTTTTCCAGGAAACCTTTTCCGGACCTTTTCTGTACCTGTAGCTGATTATTACCGTCTTATCTTTTCCAGGAAACCTCTTTTCCCCTTCTTTTAAGGTCTGGAAAAGTGGAGAAGTCCCACCGTTCCCAAGAAGGCCTTCCAGGATTTTTTAATTTCGTTTTCTTGAAGACTCCTATTCCGGGCATTTCCAGAATTCTTCCTATCATACTTGCTATTTTACTGGTTCTTTCCAGAAACATTTTTCAGGTTATTACAAATCATGAGAAAATGACACCTTTTCCTGTTTTCTGGACATTTTCTGTACCTACACCTTCTCATATTTTCCAGAAAATCTTTTCTTCCCTTTTTTACATCGTGATAAAACGGGAAAGTTCTACAGTTTTCCTGGAAAGCTTTTCAGGATTTTTAACTTCTGTCTTCTTAAGAAACCCTTTTCCAGACATTCCTGCAAGTAATGTAATTAGGTAATCCACTTCCAGATTCCTCATTAGCGTACATGCTACGGTCCTGGCTGTTTCCAGAAACCTTTTCCAGGTTATTGTGAATCACGAGAAAATGCCCCCTTTTTCCTGGAAAGTATTCCAGGATTCTTATATTCCTGATTTCTTGAAACATCTCTATCCAGACTTTACTGTAAGTTATAATTGACACTGGCGTTCTTGTCTATTCCAGGAACCAATTTTTTTTAATTCTGAGAAAGTGGAAAGGTCGTGCAGTTTTGCTGGAAAGCCTTCCAGGATTTTTAGATTTTGTATTCATAAGAAACCTTTTTCCAGGCTTTGCTGTATGTTGCAGGAAAGCATTTCCAGATTTCCCCTTAACCTAGCTGCAAGCTTTCCAGAAACCTTTCCGAAATCACGAGAAAGTGCCATCTTTTCCAGAATTTTTGAGCCCCTTAAAGATTCCCGTTTTCCAGACTTTATTTTAGCCGATAGATGGCATGGGTTCTTCTCTTTTTCGAGAAGGTTTTAAGGGAGCTTTGTCAAGTGTCCAGAAGAGAAATGACATTTTCTGGCCTCATCTAGGAGATGATTATATTTTGAACTATTTTCTGGAAAGTATTCCAGGATTTGGTTTTAAATATTCAAGACATTCCAGGAAGCGCCTCTTTGAATCCACATTGAAAATTGTAATAATCCCGGCGCTCCAGGAATTCCCGTCTCATCCAGGATTTCCGCTCTCGTTCCGCAGACGTCCTGAACCACCTCGCCGCCACGCTGCCCCTCGACCGTTTCGTGCGCGCGTTCCCTCAGCGCTTCAGCGTCCCCCTGGAGTCGGTCCGGGACAGGCTGGACGTCCTCGAGGAGATCCAGAACTACGAGCCCTACGTCGAGGCGTGCAGGGAGACGATGCACGCCGATCAGATGAAGCAGCTCATCCAGACGACCGGCAGGCAGCTGCTCAAGACGCTGAGCTTCTCGGAGTGATTTCCGGGATTTTTCACGCTTTCAGGATTTTTTTTAATGCGATTTTAAATAAACGATTCGGTGTAGTTCATCTGGAGTTGTTTTTCTGGATAGGCGGGAGGCGTCGAGTGGAGATGGGCGGGGCGAAGGCGAGGGGCGTGGCCATCTCGACTAGGCGATTCCCACATGGGGCCTCTGGACGTCCGCGATTTTCCAGGATTTTTCCCGTTTTTAGGATTTTTTTATTGCGATTTTAAATAAACTATTCCGACGTCCGTGATTTTCCAGGACTTTTCTCGCTTTTAGGATTTTTTATTGCGATTTTAAATCAACGATTCGGACGTACGGGATTTTCCAGGATTTATCCAGTTTTTAGGATTTTTTTATTGCGATTTTAAACAAACAATTCGGACGTCCGGGATTTTCCAGAGTTTTCCTCGCTTTTAGGATTTTTTTATTGCGATTTTAAATGAACGATTCGGACGTACGGGATTTTTCAGGATTTTTCTCGCTTTTAGGATTTTTTATTGCGATCTTAAATCAACGATTCGGACGTCCGAGATTTTCCAGGATTTATCCAGTTTTTAGGATTTTTTTATTGCGATTTTAAACAAACGATTCGGACGTCCGGGATTTTCCATGATTTATCCAGTTTTTAGGATTTTTTAATTGCGATTTTAAATAAACGATTCGGACGTCCGCGATTTTCCGTAATTTTTCCCGTTTTTCGGATTTTTTTATTGTGATTTTAAATAAACGATTCGGACATCCGGGATTTTCCAGGGCTTTTCCAGTTTTTAGGATTTTTTTATTGCGATTTTAAACAAACTAATCGGACGTCCGCGATTTTCCAGGATTTTTCTCGCTTTTAGGATTTTTTATTGCGATTTTAAATCAACGATTCGGACGTCCGAGATTTTCCAGGATTTATCCAGTTTTTAGGATTTTTTAATTGCGATTTTAAACCAACGATTCGGACGTCCTGGATTTTCCAGGATTTTTCCCGTTTTTATGATTTTTTTTATTGCGATTTTAAATAAACGATTCGGTGTCGTTCCTTTGGATTTATTTTTCTGGATAGGCAGGAGGCGCCGAGTGGAGATGGGCGGGGCCGAGTCAAGGGGCGTGGCCATCTCGACTAGGCGTTTCCCCCATGGGGGGGGGTCTTCTGGATCAGGTGGAATGAAACGAGGCGGATTAAATGTTTCACATAATGGTTTATTATCTTCTACTATATTCAGAAAATGGGGGGAGCGGGGCCTAAAAAAAAAGAACCCCGACTCCCATTGTATGATCTACTGATCATCATCACATCATTAGTTTATTCTTATATTTAATTAATAATAATAATCATAATAATAATAATAATAATAATCATAATAAACAATATAATCGATTATCAATCAATAAGTTCCTTGTTTTTTCATCAATTTTTTTTTTGTTTAATATAATTTCATGTCTATGAGACACAAAAAAAAATTGTGAACGTGGAAAAAATGGACTACGCACGAGATACGATAATAAAAAATATAATTATAAACGAATTATTGAAGGGATAAATAAGATCAAGAACTGATGTGAGAAATACGCACGCGCGTCGTGTTTATGGCACACGATATAAAACGAAAGTACACACACAAAAATCGATAAGACACACAAACACGGAACGAAGGACCAATAGAGAGACGGGGACCGCCCCCCGCCTACCTCTACCCCCCTCCCCCCACCCCCGCTCAGCTATATTACTCGAAAAATAATCGTCACGTCACGTCTCGTCCCTCTCGTCCCCGGAAAACGAGGGGAGGGGGAGGGGGGGGGGGTGAGTGGGCGGGGCGTGCCTGTGTTTGTGTGCGCTAGAGAGAGAGAAAGGGAGAGTGGGGGGGGGGAGGTAGCGGGGCGGGGATAGGTGGAAGAGAGAGAATGGGCGGGGATAGATAGGAGAGGGGGCGGGGCTAGGTGGGAGAGGGGTCGATTACAATACAATAAAAAGATATCACAAAAATTATAAAATGATGGTTTCGTAATTATTACAAAAAATCACTCTGCCGTTGTTTGATTAGTAATTTTCTTTTTTTTTTTAAATTTCGATTAAAGGTGTTATTACTTTTTTTTATTTATTCAACGTGTATATATATAAATATAAATATTTATAGGTAATATGTATAACAACTAGAAATTTCAAAGGAGACAAATACGACAATAAACAAAAAATTATAATAACATAATAACAAAATAGGGTTAATTCGTCAGTTACCGGGCATAACAAACGTAAATTCAACAAAAATAATAATATGTAATATGTATATAAAAAATAATAATGTAAACATTCACACATCAACATATACGCCATTACGGTCCTTAAGGGGGATCGATTTTTTTTCGAAAAAAAAAAACCAAAAAAACGATAGCGACGCCCTCTACATCCACCTAACCCAAACGTCAGAGCGTCGACCTTTCACCCCCTTAATAACTACCTCGACGGTATATAATATATATCCATATATATACGTATGTATAAAAAAATATAGTGATTATCGAGGGCAACTGACTCGTCCCTTAGATCAAAAAAGGGGAAAGGAAAAAAGAGAGGAAAAAAAAAATACAAAACGAAACGAAAGTCACACCTACGCCTGTATTAACGCGGAGCAGAGCGAAAGCTTGAAGAGCGCAGGGAGGGGGAGGGGGGCGGGGCCGACCGTAGGCTCCTCCCTCTCTGGGGAGGGGCGCGCGCGCGCGCGCCGGTCGGACAGAAGAGGGGGGCGGGGGGGGGGTTGTGTTTTCGATTCTTCTTCGTCCTATACGATAAAAATGGAAGCCAAGACGGATTAAAATTTGTATATTCTTCTAAAATTCACTTTTTTTCGATTGATTACGTCGTGGGTTTTTCCTTCTTAACGATGATCGGAGAAATAAAAATATAGAACGATCGATCGTGACCTTATTACCTTTGTAGATTGGCGATCGGAACGGAACGAAAAAAAGCTTAAAGCGAGTAATTAACGTTAATAACTAAAATCGGTAATAGTGATCATAATAATAATAATAAGCGATGTGGGGGCGCGCGGGGGGACCGGGAAGATCTCCCATCGTCGAACCGAAGAGACCGAAGGCTACGGAACCGCTAAGCGCTACACGACACCATACTAAGTATAGCATATAAGAACGAGGACTACAGGGACATGCAAAGACGACGCCGAACGTCGTTCCATCCGCGTCTCGTTACGTTTCCACGTGACGCGAGAGAAATCATTCTAAACGACCTACTAAATGAACGGCTTGGATGTGAGTGTGAGTGCGAGTGTGACGTCGACGCGCCCCTCCACGATCCTCAGGGGCGGGGGCGGGGGGATGGGGCGTGAAGCGGGGAGGAGCGGTCGCCGCGGCGGGCGGGGGGAGGGGCGAGGGACGCCCCGGTCGCCCCTCCCCCCGCCCGCCGCTCGTCGAATATGCAATAAATGTACGCAACAAGTTTTTGTCCTTTTTTTCATCTTTTTAGGTTTAATATATAATATATTTTATATATCTGTATATATAAGTTTAATTTGTTAGACCCTAATAATTTTGTAAACACTATGTATATTTTTTTTTAAATATAGACGAATATAAGAGTAACTCTTTTTTAATGCGAGTTTTGTCCGTTTACAACCTAGACCCTATTTACAATATAATTAATTAATCAATAATGTAAATGTCAATAACAGCACTCTCCGCTGAAGCAGAAAGATCAGACTTTCACCTTCCAAAAAAAAAAAAAAAATCACGCGCACACTCGCTCGCCCATCCACACGTTTTTACCAAATTTTTATTATTTTTTTTTTTTTTTTTTGGTGACCACCCGATATATCACATCTCGCCCGTCGACGAAACCAGGAAAAACACTCGATAGACGCGCTCTTTTTTTTCACATTTTAATACGAGGAACATTTTTTTTTAATTTTTTTTTTTTTTCGACAAACTTTCCCTCTCGACGTTCATCGTCGTGGCACTTTGACCGGGAGATATCGAGTCCGTACGCTAGAGGGGGGTGGGGCGGGGGCGTGGGCGGCGCGGCGGGCGGTCGCCCGGCCCCCGGGGGCGGGGCGCGCACGCGCGCGCGCGCGCCCGATTCGTTGTGGGCGCGGCCGGGCGCCCGAGGGGGCGTGCCCGACGTCGATCGATTAATGATTAACGCGTTACTGGTACTTTTAGAATATTTATCATCCGACACCACAATAATCACAGCGAATACATCATATTTCGTAATATATATAAGGTGATTAAAAAAAAAAAGGAAGTTAATCAATAGTAACACAGTGACGAACATCACAATAACGGAACAAATTATGTAGAAGATGCTCCGGATATCTCCCTCGTAATTAATTATATACGTTAAGTTAATGATTGATTTCTTTAATGATTAACAATATTAATTACGAATATACACATATCGGATAACTGATCTATTACACAGGCACACACGAAACCGAAACAAAGCGGGGGTGGGGGTGGTGGTGGTGGTGGTGGTGGGGGGTTTCCTACGTATACAGAGAGACGGGAGTAGTCTACGTCTAGTCAATCAATCGAGAGAAAAAAAAATCAAGTCAGTCAATCAATCAGTCGATCACACTCGCAATCTGAAAAAACCTTAACTAGATAGTAATAGTACTTAAAAAAAAAACAACGTAAAAGACATCACATCACATCACTGTCATAATCATTATCATCATCATCAAAATCTTATAAAGTAAAGTCGTTATTTTTCGTCATCACATGACGTTCAAAAGGTAAATGTTATTGTATATAATATATAATAATTATTATTAATCAATAATAATAATAATAATAATAATAAAAAAATTGTGACCTAATACCGTCCACGATGATAGTAATAATAATACAAAAACAACATTACTAACCGATATTATCATCATTATTATTATTAGTAATAGTAGTACTTGTAGTTTTTCTTTTAATTAGTAGTAATAGAATTAGATTTTTTTTGTTGCTTTTAGTGTAATTAATATTTTTTTGTGTAATTTTTTTTTTTTTTTTTTAGTTAATAAGTAGTCGTTGTTACTGTTGCTGCTGCTGCTGCTGCTGCTGTTGCGGTAGCTGTTGTTGCTGTTGTTGCAGGTAGGAGGCGAGCGCCGCCATGACGGGGGCCGGCGGCAGCGCTATCGGGATGTGGTAGTATTTACACGAGGAGCGGCGGCACTGGCCCTTCGCGGCGTCGCGGCACACGGCGACGCGCTGCTCCGACACCTCGACGCCGTCTCCTGCGGGAAGAAAGGGGAGAGGTGGGATTTAGTGGGGTAGTTTGAAAACGGGAGGGGCCCTCGGCCACGCCCACGCGGGCGGGGGTTAGGTAACGGGCGTAGTTCGACCGTGCCCATTAAAAATAAAAATTAAATTCCTGATAATTTCTGGGAGTTTCTTTAAGACTTTTTCATGAGGCCAATTTTGAAATTTTATGAGAAAAACTCCACCATCCAGGACGTCGGGGGTGAGGCCGATACCATTTCCCGCCCTTAAATGGGAGGGGCTCTTGACCACGCCCATATAGGCCCAATGGGCGCGGTTAATCTCCGCCCTTCGCCACATTTTGTAACAGAATAGCAGAAATGCCATGATGAAAGTATGAATACGGTTGGAGGATTATATGTCGAAGAAAAAATTTTGAATTAAAAAAAAAAATAAAAAAAATAAAAATTGCGAAAAATTCTGGAATTTCTCCTACGATTTCTTCAAAACGTTATTTTCGAAATTTTATGAGAAAAATTCCATTATCCAGGGCGTCGGGGGTGAGGCCGATACCATTTCCCGCCCTTAAATGGGAGGGGCTCTTGACCACGCCCATATAGGCCCAATGGGCGTGGTTAATCTCCGCCCTTCGCCACATTTTGTAACAGAATAGCAGAAATGCCATGATGAAAGTATGAATACGGTTGGAGGATTATATGTCGAAGAAAAAATTTTGAATTAAAAAAAAAAAATAAAAATAAAAATTGCGAAAAATTCTAGAATTTCTCCTACGATTTCTTCAAAACGTTATTTTCGAAATTTTATGAGAAAAATTCCATTATCCAGGGCGTCGGGGGTGAGGCCGATACCATTTCCCGCCCTTAAATGGGAGGGGCTCTTGACCACGCCCATATAGGCCCAATGGGCGTGGTTAATCTCCGCCCTTCGCCACATTTTGTAACAGAATAGCAGAAATGCCATGATGAAAGTATGAATACGGTTGGAGGATTATATGTCGAAGAAAAAATTTTGAATTAAAAAAAAAAAATAAAAATAAAAATTGCGAAAAATTCTAGAATTTCTCCTACGATTTCTTCAAAACGTTATTTTCGAAATTTTATGAGAAAAATTCCATTATCCAGAGCGTCAGGGGTGAGGCCGATACCATTTCCCGCCCTTAAATGGGAGGGGCTCTTGACCACGCCCATATAGGCCCAATGGGCGTGGTTAAACTCCGCCCCTCGCCGCATTTTGTAACAGAATGGCAGAATGCCATGGTGAAAGTATGAATACGGTTGGAGGATTATATGTCGAAGAAAAAATTTTGAATTAAAAAAAAAAATAAAAAAAATAAAAATTGCGAAAAATTCTGGAATTTCTCCTACGATTTCTTCAAAACGTTATTTTCGAAATTTTATGAGAAAAATTCCATTATCCAGGGCGTCGGGGGTGAGGCCGATACCATTTCCCGCCCTTAAATGGGAGGGGCTCTTGACCACGCCCATATAGGCCCAATGGGCGTGGTTAATCTCCGCCCTTCGCCACATTTTGTAACAGAATAGCAGAAATGCCATGATGAAAGTATGAATACGGTTGGAGGATTATATGTCGAAGAAAAAATTTTGAATTAAAAAAATAAAAAAAAATAAAAATCGCGAAAAATTCTGGAATTTCTCCTACGATTTCTTCAAAACGTTATTTTCGAAATTTTATGAGAAAAATTCCATTATCCAGGGCGTCGGGGGTGAGGCCGATACCATTTCCCGCCCTTAAATGGGAGGGGCTCTTGACCACGCCCATATAGGCCCAATGGGCGCGGTTAATCTCCGCCCTTCGCCACATTTTGTAACAGAATAGCAGAAATGCCATGATGAAAGTATGAATACGGTTGGAGGATTATATGTCGAAGAAAAAATTTTGAAATAAAAAAAAAAGTAAAAGAAATTGCGAAAAATTCTGAAATTTCTCGTATGATTTCTTCAAAACGTTATTTTCGAAATTTCATGAGAAAAATTCCACCATCCAGGGCGTCGGGGGCAAGATTGATCCATAAACTCTCATATAAACGGGTGGAGTTGATAATAGGCGACATCAAAAAAATATTTTGTCAAAGGCAGTTTGCCGAAAAGATGAAAATTCGAATTTTCAAAATTTTGATTTTCCATTTCCGTGAATTTTGGTATGGTTGGAGAATCCGCGATTTTTCCCATGTTCCGCCCAGAAATAGGCGGAGCTTTTAATATGGGTGGAGTCTAGAATAGGCGTGACTAATCTTCATGACGAAGGAGGGAGATTATAGACTATACATAAATTCGCCAAAGACAAAATTTTGATTTTCGAAAAAAAAAATTTTTTCAATACGTGGTGTGAAAAATTCTGAAAATTTTCCCTATAATGTCGTCTAAATGACATTAGTGACATTAATGACAATGACATTATAAAGAAAACACCTTCTGAAGCTTAAAAAAAAAACAACAAAATATGTAATTTTCAAAAAAAGTTTTTTCCAAAATTTGGTTCTAGAAAACATTCTTAATTTTCCACACTTCTTTAAAAAACTACTTTTGACATTCCATGGTCTAAATTCCACCAATCAGAGCGTAGGGAGTGACGCCTCGCCCACTTATCTCAGAGGTAAATTAATAAATAATAATTAAATAATAATAATTAAATAATAATAATAATAATAAATAATAATTAAATAAAAAAAAAGAGAAATTTTCCGAAAATTTGTTTACAAAAATTTTTAAAAAGAAAAATTTTTAAAATGCTTCTTAAGAAATTCATTTTTGAAATAGGCGGGCGGCGCGTCAGGCGTGGCTAAAGCTCGTACCGCCCCCCCCTCCACTAACGGCAGGGATAGTGGGCGTGGCCGAGCCTCCACCCCTACCGCTTTTCGTGGAGGGGAGCCAATCGGTGGAAGATGTCTAAACGTAGAGGGCGTGGTTAATACATTTATTCCAAATGTAGAGGGCGTGGTTAATACATTATTTACAATTTTGGGGCGTAGTGGGGTGGCAAGAGTAATATTCGCTATGGGGGCGCGACGGGCGTGCGCAAAAGGGGGCGCGGCACGAGTAAAATCGTCCTTACCTTCCTGAAGATGCACAAACTTGCAGGCAGACCGGGTACAAAGGCCACGATTAAAATCTTGGCACACCGGGAGGGTGTCCAGTAACTGAAAAAATTAATGCGCATGAGCGGACGGTTTTGCGACGAAGTCGATTGTTAGAATTACAGATCGATTAATTGATAAATACGTAAAAATAAAAAAAAAAAAAAATAAAAAAAAAAACGGAAAACATCATCGTTGATTAGATTAAGACGACAAAATTGTGGAATTTTGAGCTTTTTTTTTTTGAGACATTCAAGGGAAAAAAGAAGTGAATTTCGACTGGCGGTGGTGCGAATGTATGCGAAAACGAAAAAGTAGTCCAAATAACTCAAAAAGAAAGATACAACACAACGGTAGGCGAAATGAACTTTCCCTCCATAACTCTAGTAAGTAAAAGGCATACATAAGCACTACAACAAGACCATTTCGTCGTAAATATGCACATGCCAATTAATTAATTAATCAATCAATCAAATTTCGTGTGAGTAACGGATATATGAACAAAAAAAAATTAATTAATTAATAGTACTAACAATAATAATAGTAATAATAATCGAGTCGAGATCGTTCAATCATTCTGCACAATTACAAACAATTTAACTCTTAAACTAATTTTACAGATCATAAAAGTACATGGGGGCGTGGTCAAAAGTAGCCCCGCCGGCGGAGGCGGGGCCTGGACGGGCGTGTGGGGGGGGGAGAGGGGGGGCGTGGCTTGGCACGCCCCGCCTCCGATCCCTACGGCGGGGCTACATTTGACTCGTCCGACGATAGAGAGAGAGAGAGAGAGAGAAAAAGAGAGAGAGATGAAGCGATTAGGAAATAATAATAATTAAAAAGTAGTAATAAAAAAAACCAACAAGGAAGCTCGTGGCGGCCAAAGCGGTGTTAATAACGAGATATATGATGATTTTTTTTTTTTCAAAAAAAAATTACAAATTACGGGAATATTTTTATATATATATATATATATATAGATATAGATATATAAAGTGTACTGGGACATGCAGAATGTTTGAATATCCTTCCTAACGTGGAGAGGGGACTCGTCCCCCTATGGATGAAAGCGCAAACTACTCAGCGTTAAAAAAATCGATAAAATCGGTTACATCGAACAAGTTACGACGTGGATGATCAATGGATCGATTAAGTTAATTCGATTAAAAAAGTAATTATATCTCATGCAAGTGACTAGTTAATCGAGTATTTACAAAAAAAAAAAACAAACAAACGAATAAAACTGTAATTAATTGATTAATTAGGTGTTAATTACTACAAGAGCACATACACACACATCGTAACTTGTTAAATTATTAAAAAAAAAAAAGGATAGAAAATTCATGTAAGCTGTGCTACGACCTCCCCGAGACTTAAGCGCGGAACCGGCTGCGGTCGAGGAGGGGCGCGAAGCGGGGCGGGCGCGGCTCAGGACGGGATGCGCGCGCCGGTCCCGCGCACGTCCTCGTCCCGCCTTAGGCGCGTCGCGGTCTCGGTAGTACAGCATACAATCAGAGGTTAAACAAGTGAATACCTGTCCTTGCTCGTCTGTGTAGATCACAAAGGGGGCGTTGGAAGGCGCACCATTGTCTATGGCGGCATGCAGTTTTTTGTGCAGCACAAGCAGGCGTCATCGCAGCCACAATGTTTTTTTTTTTTGAGTTTTTTTTTTTTGCGTACGTATGCGACAACAACGTAAATACCCACCATACACCAGATAGGAAATAGAGTAGTAGTAGTAGTAGTAGACGGGTTTTTGAAAGTATTAAGTGTATGTGGTGTTCGTTGGTGAAAAGGTAAAGGGTTACGTTTTCGCCATGTGGTGGTGGTGGTGGTGTAGTGTAATTTATGGTGGTGTTGGTGGGTCCCGGCAGATGGCGTAGCCCAACGTAGGACGCAATCGTTTATATAATCGGAACGGGAAAGAGATGAAAGAAAGAGAGAGAGAGAGAGACAGAGCGGGTTTCCAGCAAATCAGGAAAATAGAAAATTAAAAAAAAAAAAAATTTAAAAAAAAAAGTAAAAACAGGAGGAGACGGGACGCAATTCGTTAATGCGCGCGCGCAGGTAAACCCAGGAGATGCATGAAAAAGAGAAGCAAAAAAAAAATCAAATTAGAAACTGAGACGTACTGAAAGTAATTAATTAAGAGAAAATAAGGTTCCACCACGTGGCAAAAAAGTGTACGGCAAAAATACTTGTCGGAACTTAATCAATCGTTAAAGGCGGGATTTAAAACGGGCCAATGAGCGTCTAAATGGGCGTGGCTTAAGGGGAAAATATGGGGGGCGGGGGGAGTGTCGCGAGACACTTGGAGGAACTGGATGAAATTAGGGCGTGGCTTAATGTGGCTTAAGATGGCGGGGAGGTCATAAGAGGCGTGGTCTTGAAAAGTATAAAAGTGTGAGATGTCTAAAGGATAGTGGGAGGGGTCGAAAAAGGGGGCGTTAATTTAAAGTACGATGGGGTCGAAAGGGAGGGGAAACAACGTAATTACCATTTTTTGGTATCTTCATTTAAGTTTCATGTTCTGACAAAATTTTGAAAATCCAACTTAAAAATTTACAAAAAAAAATTTAAAAACTCCAATTTTGATGAAACTCTAAAAAATTATTTAGTACGATTTAGTTGATGCACTGAAGGAGTTTGAAGCTGATGGCTGAATTTTATTCAATAATATGAATTTGTGTTTGAAACATTGCCGTAATTGGCTTATGTAACGTTGTACTTTAAAAATTCACAAAAAAATCATGGAAATTCAAAAGAATATGAAACTCCTAAAAATTATTCACTGTACCGTTATTAAACTACTGATGAAGTTTGAAGCAGTTATTTGAAATTGCTTCCATAATACGGAGTTGGATTTGAAATAGTGCAAAAATTGCTTCAGGTAACATCGAATTTTAAAAATTCATAAAAAAGCAATCGAAACTCCAATTTTGATGAAACTCCAAAAAATTATTTAGTCGATTTAGATGAAGCACTGAAGGAGTTTGAAGCTGATGGCTGAATTTTTTTCAGTAATATGAACTTGTGTTTGAAACATTGCCACCATCAGCTTATGTAACGTTGTACTTTAAAAATTCACAAAAAAATCAGGGAAATTCAAAAGAATATGAAACTCCCCAAAATTATTCACTGTACCATTATTAAAGTGCTGACGAAATTTGAACTAGTTATTTGAAATTGCTCCCATAATATGCAAACACTGCAAAAATTGCTTCACATGACAGCGAACTTTAAAAAAATCACAAAAATGTAATCGAAACTTCAATTATGTTGAAACTCCTAAAAATTATTTAGTACGATTTTATTGAAGCACCGCAGGAGTTTGAAGCTCACGGCTAATTTTTTTTTCAGTAATATGAACCTGTGTTTCAAACGTTATGATAATTTGCTTATATAATTTTGGACTTCAAAAATTTCCAAATAATCATAGAAACTCCAAAGATTTTGAAACTCCTCGAAATTATTCATTTCGGTACTATTAATGTATTGACGAAATTTGAAGCTAATAATTGAAATTGCTTCCATAATATGGAGTTGCATTTGAAATACTGCAAAAACGACTTTACATGGCATCGAACTTTAAAAATTCACCAAAAAGTAATCGAAACTCCAATTTTGATGGAACTCCTAAAAATTGCTTAGTACGATTTAGTTGAAGCACTGAAGGAGTTTGAGTAAAATTTAAAAAATCTTAAAAACATTTTCTGTACCATTTCTTCAAAACTCTGCATATTTTTTTCTAGTGATGAGAAGTCGAAGTAAAAAAGACTGGAAATCAGAAAGGGGGCGGGTCTAAATGTGGAGGAGGAGCCTAAAGGGGGCGTTAACTAAAAATACGACAGGGTCGAGGGGCGTGCCTATAAGAATCTGTGGTGGCACGGTGGGAGGTATACAGGTGGTGGGAGGAGCCTTAAGGGGGGCGTTAACCGAACGTACGAGGATGGAATCGATGGCCACGCCCGACGAGACTACAGGGGGCGTCGAAAACTGGCATTCGACAGGTAACAAATATTTTTGCCGTCATAAAAAAGACACAAAAATGGAAAAATCGAAGATTCAAAAAAGTAGAAGGGCTGGTATTAAGGTGGTTAAGCAAAAAAGCGGGTATTACTAAAAAAAAAAAAAGGTAAAGGAATTAATCGAGTAAAAAAAATATTAAAGAAGCTGTTACGTGTAGAACAAATCTGCGTTGCTACAATTAGTCTATGCGGCTGGAATTCTGCAAACATAACATATTAAATATGGCAATATATAAAAATAAAAAATTAAACAACAATATGTAATGTATGTAATGTTAAAAAAAATCGGTATAATAGTAATAATAATAACAACACTATAGTAAAATATGAGATACCAAATTACCTACGTATTACACTCGTTTACTTACTACAAAAGCTACAAATAGGAGGATTGTTTTTGCAAATAAGAAAATGTAGAAGGACATTCTGAGAAATGTACAAGAAGCCTCTAAGATAGTAGTAGTGGTATCGCTTGTTTTTTTTTTTTCGGTCACTCTCCGAAAGGCCACACCGAAAAAATAGTACGCGTAACGCGGCGACGTCGACGGGTCTCGCCGAGACCCGAAAACCGGGAACGCTTCTACTCCCATTTTTCTCTCAGATTAACGGACGCCGCGGGGGGACGAGAACGTCCCCCGGCCGCCATTTTCGTCTCTCGTGCCTAAAAAAATGGCGGCGGAGCTGCGGGTATCGCTAAGGCGGGAACCGTGCCCTTCGCCTCGGTAATCCCGTTAGACCCGACGGGGAAAAATCAAAGAGAGAAAGAGAGAGAGAGAGAGAGAGAGGAGAGACGGGTGACGCCCCCGTGGGGGCGAGGCGCCCGCGGGCTCCGCCCACGTCGGCGACGCCTCGGGAGATAATAATAAAAAAAAAAATAAAAAAAAAAATAAAGCCAATGATTAATAAAACAAATATCATGCATTTTCAAGCATTATTATTACAAATAGTAGCGGTGATAAAATACATACACCTCAGGATTAGAAACAAAATACAGTACACAAGTATAATCGAAAAATCTCTTTACGATAGGGGGGCGGGGGCGAGGCGGGGGCGGGGCTCGGGGGAGGGGCGACGATGAAACGGGTCGGACGGCAGTAAATTCCCCTCGGACGAGAGTCGGGTTCGCGCACGCGCGCAGACGGTGACGCACATATAAACAAGAGAGACGTGTTAAGTGACGATCCACCGGACGAACCGAGGGATCCGTCCCGACCCCTCCACCGCCCCCCGCCACCCCCTCTACCGGGGGCGAGGAAACATAATTTTCTCTCTCCGCCGTCGTCGAAAGTGTAAAAAAAAAAATATGGAAAAAAATACGAAACGTAACTAAACGTGACCCACACCTTGAGCGAAGCGTGATCAGCAGCCTAAAAGGCACTACATATATAAAATTGTATTATTGTAAGTCAAGATCAAGGTGGCTGGCGGCTGATTACGCACAGCGCTTGCGCACAGTACTAAAAAGAGGGGCGGCGTGTGTGTATGTGTGTGTGAAGAGACAAGAGAGTGACAGCTCGGGAGGTGGGGAGGGGGTGGGTGGATGGTGGAGTGATGAAACAACCCCTACGGAAATGCCGTTAACCAAAAAAAAAACAACTACTAGAGCGGTACGAGGGTTCTGAGGAGGGACATCGAACACGAAACGCGTGGTTTGGTGTTCCATGCGCCGCCCCTCGACGACTAATTACAATATAACAATAGCCTACTTAAAAATGCAATTCCTTTTTTTTTGTCATTTTACATTTAAGTAAATAGTCTTAAAATTCGAAATATATATTATATTAATATTATTTAAATACGTACTTAACTTTAAATATACATGCATCACAAGTATAAACTTTGAGGGGGGCCTGTCGGCCCCCCTCCAATTCTCTTATTATTTTTTTTTAAATGCTAATAGGTAATAAGACACATTTTTTTACTTTCAGCAAGTAAATAACAACTAATAATACATCACAATACTAAATAACTACTACTTGTTTATCCTATAAAAGTTTACAAATTTTTTTTTTTTGTAAAAAAAATAAAAGTAAAATCAAAATGGCGCTACCTTGAATACAGGACAAATATTTAGCGTCTTTACTTCGGAGGGGTGACTTAGCGCGTTACGAGGAGCGTGGCGGGGGGTCGGGTAGAGGGGCGGGGAAGGGGAAGTAGCTTAGCACAGCCGAGTTCCGAAAAAAAAAAAATCCACTTGGGATCAACCATGGACGTCCCTGCGGGACGTCGCGCTTTCGGAATTCGGCCCCCGTGATTGCACTATCATTGCGCACGCTAAAAACCGAAAAAAAAAACCAAAAAAAAAAACAACAACTAAATATTTGCTCTACATTACAAGACCCGACCAGACGTCTACACGCGAGTAAAAAGAAACAAAACGAAAAATATCCAAAAAAGATCGAGGTTAAAAGTGTGTTTGACACGAGAAATAAAAAGGAAAACGACAAAACTAACTAAACTAGTAACTAAAACTAACTAAACTAGACGCTACGAGAAGCGCAGAACGAAGTTTCGTTGTGCCTCGAGATCAGAACCGGGGGAGACGGGGCGCGCGCGCAGGCGCGCGCGCCTGCGCGTCGCCCGTCGATCCGACAAGAGTCCCATTACGACGTCGAGCCGATCGGCGCGAGTGCGTACCTCGATTATCGTCCCGGAGTGGATTTTGTTAGAACACGGAAACTAGGAACAACAGCAACGACAACAACAACAACAAGGAACGTAAATTAGAAGGGGGCGAGGCGAGGCGGGGCCCCTCTGCGCAGCGGCCTCGTTCAGAACGAATTTTACGGTACGCGCAGATAAACGACGCGTTTTCGAGACCGAATTCGAATATTTTACTCATTCGATCTAATATAAAGGCGTGCGCAGGTAAATCTTGCGCTTCGCGCATATCAATTGCGAACACGCGATTTTCTTATAAGTGGTACGAGTTCTGCGCAGACGGAGCAGGCAAATCTTGCGTTTCGCGCATATCAATTGCGAACACGCGATGTTCTTAAAAGTGGTACGAGTTCTGCGCAGACGGAGCAGGCAAATCTTGCGTTTCGCGCATATCAATTACGAGCCCACGTTGTTCTTAAAAGTGGCGCGAGTACTGCGCAGACGGATTTCTCACATTTTGTGTTTGCGCAGATAACTTCCGTGCGGTCGAACGTCGAATGTACACCGATTCAAATTAGGAAATTTTGACATACGAGCAGCAAAAGCGATGTACGGTCGAATTTTGAAACTATCATCAATCCATTTAATTAGTCCTGACGAATTTTGTGTTTACGCAGACAAGCTTAAAGGTGATACACTGTCCCGAATCGTGCGCATGCGCACAAGTAAATTGACGGATGGCTAGGTTTTAAAACTTTGAACAATTCATTTTACGAAGCGTTTGCGCATGTACATTTTGAGTTTCGCGCAGATTAGGTACGAATCTAGGATGGGAGCGATCTTTAAATATGCGCGAGTTCCGGAAAGTTGCGTGCCTGCGCAGACAAATTCCCCCTTAGAGGCGATCTACATTTCGAAATTTCGCGTATGCGCAGAAGGTATAAATATGCGCGTGGGAGAATTTGGATATTTGAAACTGTGTAATAACACTGCAATCTGTGTAACCGTATTTTATTTTGTCCGATTCATCACGAATTCAAAAACTCGCTTAAGAAAATTGGCGCATGCGCAAAAAATTCTGCGTTCGGGCAATTAGTTTGCCGATAAAATATGATTCGACAATGGATATTTAAACGGGTTTTTATGAAATGTGAACAAGTTCGGCAGAATTTTGTGTCTGCGCAGACAAATTTTCTTTCCACAAGTGATCCAACTCCTGAAATTTGGCGTATGCGCAGGTTTGAATATGCGCATGGGAGGATTTGAAATTTATAACACTTTTTTTCCGTTCACGAAAATTGGCGCATGCGCACCGATTTCTGCGTCCGCGCAGATAATTAGACGATGTGCTTCAAACGAGTTTTCATTAAGTGTGCGCGAGTTCGACAAAATCTTGCCTGCGCAGACCGATTTCCCCTCTCCACGTTTCGAAATTTCACGTATGCGCAGACGGTGCAAATATGCACACGGGAGGATTCTGAAAAGGCGTAATGCTGCAATGTGTGTAACTGCATTCTGTTTTGTCTGCAAAGTCTGCGTTCGCGTTTATACATGTAAAATAAATTGCGCATGACCGTGCGAGCGCTTCGAATAATCCTCGGCGCCACGATGCGCATGATCGAATCGTCTTTGAGGCGTCGTAAGCGCAGATTAACAGCGCGTCTGTCGGGCGTAAGGGTATGCGCAGACGGACTCGGTCCCAGTCGGAATTTCATTCCGAACGTCGTGAGGTGTGCGCAGACCGCGGCGAGTAGGTGGCGCGACCTATCGATAAAAAAAAGGAAAAGTCTCTCTTATACGATACATGCAGAAAGTCTAACCTGATCGCTAATATATTTAATGATAATTAATAAATGTTATGATCCGAGAAAATGGCGACGACGGCGCACGGGCGGCGGCGGGGGCGGGAGCGGAGGGGGCGACCGGAGCGAATTTACAGTGAACGGCAACAGTGAAAGGTATCACAGTATCGAGGCACTCGCTTGGCGGGGGACCGCCAAGTGTTTTTTAAACGACCTGACTAGAAAGTGACGTCGGTATATTCGTTAGCGGTGATGGCGATCGTCCCTCACGCGTCCCCCGTTTCCCGCGCCGGGCGCGATTAGGTCGTCTTCAGTTTCTTGTACGGTTGCAGCACGACGTTGTTGTTGTTGTTGTTCGGCTGCGCGGCAGCGTTGTTGTTGTTGTTGGTCTGCGCGGTCGCCGGCACCGGCGCCGCGGACACCGTGACCGGGTACTGCGCGAGCCCGGGGAGCTGCGCGGGCGCGTACGCGGCCGCGTACTGCGGCGGGCGCATCAGCGCGTACGGGTTGAACTGGAAGTTCTGCTGTTGGGATTGCTGCTGCTGTTGCTGCGCGGCGGCCGCCGCCGCCTGTTGGCGCAGCAGCAGCAGCTGCTGCTGCTGCTGCTGCTGGTGGTGGTGGTGGTGGTGCGTCTGCTGCGCGAGGTACGGGTTGATGCCGAGGTTGAGGGCGGCCGCGGGCGAGTTGAATTGGAACGGCAGCGCGGGCGCGGACGTCTGGTAACGCGGGAAGGAGGGTTGCGGCGCGGCGGAGGCGGCGGCCGCCGCCGCCGCCGCCGCCGCCGCCAGTTGCTTGTTGAGCGCGACGCCCGTGTAGTTGAGGGGGTTGAGGCCGCCGAGCTGGAGGCTCTGATTGACTGCGGCCAGCTTGACGGCCTTCGCGTAATTCTGCTGCGCGACCTCTTTGGCGATGGCGGCCGCGTCGAGCGGCGCCGCGGCGCCCTCGTTGCCGTTCTCCTTGACCTCCTGCTGCTGCTGCTGGTGGTGCAGCAGCTGCGCGGCCGACTGCACCGCCACCACCTGACCGGCCGAAGAGGAGGAGGAGGAGGAGGACGACGAGGAGGAGACGGAGGAGGAGGAGGTGGTGGTCGCGGTCGACGCGGCGGACGAGTGGGGGGGGACCTGCTGGAGGTGGTCCTGCGCGACCGGCGAGGCGCCCGCGGGGGACTGCCGCTGCTGCTGTTGCTGTTGCTGTTGCTGTTGCTGTACCTGTACTTGTTGCTGTTGGGGGATCGGTGGCGAGGTGGAATACTCACATGACACGGGCACGAACGGCTGCTGCAGCTGCATCAGCTGCTGGTACGTGGTCGCGTTCGGCTGGTAGACCGGCACGCCGGACTTGTCGGCGGCGGGCCGCTTGTACGGGACCATGCCGGCCGGGAAAGCCTGCGGGAAGAGAAAATTTCCTTAATTCCTCGACATAAACTCAAAACGACAGCGGTAACAGTAACGATAGGGCTCGTCGAGGCGAGGCGAGGCGAGGCGAGGCTTCTCAGACACACGTTTGGAAACTGCCTTTCCTCCACGTGCCCTATCGTCACACTGAGTACTTCTCTGGCGGGAAAATCGTTCCCACTCTTACTTAAAATTACGTCGACGACGCACACTCGAGCTTGCTAGTTAACCTTGTTAACCCCCTAACTAACTTAAGTACGCGTCGCGATGACACCTATAAGCGTTACTGACCATTTCTAACGGTTCAGCCCCTTATTTCTGAATGTAATATTAATAGACAAAATTTCAAAAAAAAACGTCAAAAATTGAACGCAAAGAATTTTTTCAAAAAAGTGTGGGTGTGGTAACAAACTTCTGTTGATGTAATCATGGCGAAAAGACTTGTCTTTAAGTACAATAGAAATCCCAAATGGTTCGTATGACTATACGCGATTTCCACGCTACCATTTTTGCGGTCCTGGAACAAAATCAGAACGGAGATCTTTGTCATATTGATCCGTGGTTCGAACACTGAGCCTATTATTTGTCTCTTACAATATTTTTTAAATGTCCTATAACTGAATTGAAAAGAAAATTTAAAATTACCTCTTGCCGCTTTTGAGTGAAAAATATAAAAAAAAATGAGGAAGTGTAGGTTTTAGACACTAAAAAGGCTAGAAAAAAAACTGAAAAATGGAAATTTTCCAAATCGACATTATCACAAAATGGACGTCCATAACCTTTTCGGTGTTCGTATTTTCCAATTGATTTTGGCATAAAATTGACCTGAAAAGTCATGGCGATGGAAAAGAATTTTTCAAAAAAATGTGGGTGCGGTAAAAAGCTTTTGTTGATGCGGTCATGAAGAAAAGACCTGTCTTTACGTACAATAAAAATCCCAAATGGCTCATATGACTATACGCGATTTCCACGCTATCGATATTGCGGTCCTGGAACAAAATCAGAATGAAGATATTTGCCATATTGAACCGTGATTCGATGGTGGTGAACGAGTTTATTATTTGTCTTACAGTATTTTAGTAATTTTTATAATTCGCCAAAAATTTGATTTTCAAAAAAAAAAAACAAAAAATATGTCTTTTGGCGTTTTTCAGTAAAAAATACGAAAAAAAAAAAGAAAAAATAGTTAACTATTGTTATTGCCGATTAATGAAATTAGTACGAAGCATCTACAGGACCGTCGAATTAAAACATTTTTTTTTAAAAAAAATTTTCGGAACCGAGGGGCGAATATTTCGAAATTTCGCCGTCGCAAGTCTCGAGTGCGGCGCCCCTACCCGCTCCCCTCTCCCCGCCCCGGGCTACTTACGAAGTTCTCGTAGTAAAACGATCCGACCGATTTCATGTCCATCTGCAAAAGAGAGAGAGGAAACCTCCGATTAATCACGGCTGCCGTCTGGCGGGCGACACCAAAAGCTATAAAGTGAACTCTGCGCCCCGCGTCGCCCCGAGGGCGACGCGCCCCCAGGGGCGACGCGCCGGCGCGACGGACACGTGATTAGTCCACGGATTAGAGAAAACATCTAACAGAAACGAAAAAATAAAATCGTAGTTGCTGTAACTGTAGTAGTAGTAGTAAGTAGTTAGTAGTAGTAGTAGACAGAGGTTAGTCCAATAAACGACTGAATGAATCGACGACGACGACGACGAACGATGGTATGCGCGAAAAAAAGGACGTTACGTTCAAAAATTCTCTTCAAAAAAAAAAAAGAATCTCCGAAACATTTAAACAAAGAGAAACTCCATCATGCTCGTCACGCTCGCACTCGCTCGCACTTCCTCTCGCTCTCACGCGCGCGCGCGCGCACACTGAAGCGTGTCAGAAGCTCGGGAGACGAGGGGTTGCACTAACTACATCGCCGGTCGCGCCATCTACGAACCCTACGAAAAATAAAACGCTTCGATAGATGGCCCCGTATGAGTTTGCGTCGGGTTCCCATGCTATAATTACTGTGGACCCGGCACAAAGTCACACCAGCGACGGAAGCTCGCGACAAGCACTCGCGCGCGCGTGTACGTGTGTGTGTGTGTGGTCGTAGGTGGGCGTGGCCGAGTGAGTGCGCGCGCGCGCGCGTGCGCAGGCGTGCGCGCGCACGTGCGACCCCGGCACGACGAGGAAGCACCGGCCCCTTCTCGTATCGAGCTCGATTAGAATCTATAAAGCGAAGGGATGCTTTCCCGTCGTGAAAAACAACGTAACAAGCCGGGGCGGGGTGGGGGGTGGTGGGGGTAGGGTCGCGCGTCAAGCGTGGAGGGGCACGCGGGCCGCGCCGCGGCCCGAGGGGCGGGGGAGGGGGTAGACCCACGACTCGCACGTGCGCGCGCGCCCTACCCGGGGGTGGTCTCTAGCGGGGGCGGTAGGGGGGCGGGTCCGAGAAATAAAACCAACATGCGATAAGCGAAGGCAGGACAAGCGACAAGCGAAATGGTACCAGTAATAGATCAGTGTCGGCGGCGGCTGCGGCGGCGGGTTCGCGGGGCCTCTTCTTGCCTATCTCGAGGGCGGCTGCGGCTGCTGCTGCTGCTGCGGCTGCGGCTGCGGCTGCGGCGCCCGGCTGCGGCTGGGCCAGCAATGGCGAAACGGCGGCGGCAGCAGCGGGCTATTTACACGTTACGGTTTTTTGTTTTTGTTTTTGTGAGACAAGGAGGCAAGGAGACCAGAAAAGCACATCGGCGCACCGTAGTAGCAGTGGTAGTAGTAGTAGTAGCGGCGGCGGCGGCGGCGGCGGCGGCGGCGATAGTAGTTCGAAAGGTACAGTGGTAGCGGTGGTGGTGGTACGGTACAGTGGTTGGTGATGGTGGTGTGGAGGAGGGTAACGCAAACGAAACAGAAAAAATCCAGCGTCAGATTAATCGATTTTACACAAGTTATAGGGGGAAGGAGGAAGGGGGACGTGAGGCTGGAAGGGGACTTTCGGCCCATCGCCCTCCACGTAACTTTCCATGACGTGCTTAACTTCCATGTCGACTAGGCGACGGGCCGAAGTCGAAGTGACGTGGCGGTTAGCGTTAAAAGGCGTTATTTACAAGCGACCACTCAAAAATATCATTTTTGAAGGATCGTCTCCATGATCGAAAAACGACACAACGGAAGCCCCCCCGAGGGATAAAACACCTCCCCACAGTAAAACACCTCGAAAAATCATCTCACTAAGAACTCTACAAGCCCCCCCCAAAAGTTCAAGTACGATCGCTATCCTAACGTGGCGTAAAAGGAAAATCCCCAAAATCGACCCGATTCGACCATCTCCATCTCATGCACTAAACAAAAAAAAAAAAGAACAACAAAACAACCCCACGAGACATCGAAAGCGCAAACCAAAAGAGGGACGGGCGAGTGTGTGTGTGAGCGTGTGTTTCTCATGCGACGAAGGAACGGAAAAAATCGACAAGCAAAAACCGACGATCCCACCAAAAAAAAAAAAAACCAAAAAAAAAAAAACAAAAAAAACGTACGTGTTCGCGCGATTCGACCCCATTTACGTCCGTCGAGCGGTCCCTTCGTTCGCGTTTAAACGTCATTAAACGAACCGCGATACGTCGACTATAAATCTCTCGCGACACAAAAGAAGAGCACGACGACGAGGCAACAAGTCATGGAAACCGACGCGGGGACCGTAAATCGAAGCACGCTTCGATACGAGAGGCAATACGATTTTGTCGAAAAATCCAAGATCACTAGGATTTCACTGGAAGGTTCAGGGGCGATACTCGTTTTTAAATGGATCACCGAAATTTCCCGACATTTTAGAGGATAATGTGATGTTCACACATACAAATAGAATCCTGAATTCACTATGATCACTATTATTTTTGAAGATTCCCCAGGCGCACGTACCTTGGAGCTGTTGTAATTTCGAGTGAAACGCAGTAATCACTATAACAAGAGGACTTAAGACAAGTCTCGACAAGCAGGGCGAGGATCACTATAGTTTCACAGCGATAACGACAAAGATAATTCGTCTTTTTGGGTTTTTAATGAATTAATTCCGAAGCGATGATGGTGTAGAGAAAATAATTGCACTAGTTTTTCCATAACACAATGTGAAATTCGCATATTCGTGTGGCGTTTCTAGTGATAACGAAGAAAAACGCTAGTGATCTCCTCGAGGAAACAACGGAATTATTTTTTAGAAAAATTCCAGAGAAAAATCACTATTTTCATATGAATTTAAAATGATCTAATGGAGCATCACTAGGATTTCTCTCGTCGCAACAAATTTACATGGATTGTAGAGGTGTTAGTTTGAAGCTTCAAGTGAGTCATGATCGCTAAAATTTGCCAAAAAAGCAATATGGGCTTTTCCATGGGAATATAGGGAAAATTATTTGAAACAGGTTCACTAGGGGAGACAATCACTAGGATTTCGCAGAAATATTATAGTTTCACTTCTCTAGCGGAGAAGTCACTATAAACCATCACAATAAATTCGGGAAAACTACTACGATTTCTCAAGAATACTCTGAAGTATCGCCCCTCTAGGCGAGAAATCACTATAAATTTACTCTACATTTTCCAAGAGAAATGAGATTCGATGTATCAAAGTGGCGATTTCACAAGAGGAAATATCAATGGAATTTTACTTAAGTGTTAAATTAAGATAACTGCAATCTCACGTTTTGAATAGAGTTGAGGATCACTAGGATTTTACGTAACGAAATCTAGGTAGACGGGAGAAGAGTGGGGAAAGGAAATTGGAAGCTCAAAGCGAGGAAGATCACTATAAATACACTATTCCAATAATTAAGCTACTGCAGTGTCGTCTAATTCTAAGGAGGATCACTATAATTCGACACCAAAATAAAAGAAGGTAAATTAGTGTCAGATCGTCATCACTTCACAAGAGCATTTCGAAGTCGAGGAAGATGTAATCTGAAGCAGGGATCACTATAATTTATTTTATCCTTACTCCTCATTATTCCCACTTTAATCAGCCCTCAAAGGTAAATCCGCACGTTCTTCGCGCCCAAGGGGCGCAAAAACCATAATCACCGCCTTAACTCTTAATTACCCCCGCGACACGTTAATTAGCTTCCAGAAAAAAAAGACAAAAAGTAAAATCACACGCAGGTAAAATGTGTAAAGGGGGAGAGGGGAAAGGTCGCAGCTGTACTAGACCATGCCGATACCTAACATCCAAGTCTAAAGGTGAAAGGGTGGGGGGTGGCAAGCCTGGGGAGGGGAGGGGGGGAGGGGAGGGGGGACGATAGGGGCGAGCCAAGGGGGTTAAGGTTAGTAGTGCGGCTAGGGTGAGCGTAAAAAACGAAAACGGACACGCAGCAGTCACATATGAGCTACCAGGAGTCGGTTGCGCACGCGCGCGGTTAGTATCGCGCGGGGCGCGGATCGCGCGTGCGCAACGGGACCTAAGTGATGCAAGTTCAAGAGTTAACATAGCCGGAGAGAGAAAAATAAAATTAATGAAAGGAAAAAGAAAACGACAAAGGTATCAAGGCAGAAAACAAAAAAAAAAACAAACAAAAACGAAGACAAAACCAACGGAAACGACAGTAAGTAGCGAAAATAAAATGTATAATTGTATATATAGAATATATATATAGAAGCGTATTGCGTGCACACTAAGACTGCGATAGGCATACCGCGCTAGCCCGCGACTGTGCGGCCTTGATTTGGGCCTGGAGGTGCAGAGGGGGGTGGAAATAGCGGCAGGGGTCGCGGTTGCAACGGCCCTTGACTGCGTCCATGCAGACAGTGACAGTGCCGTCCTCGTTGGCGGTCACGGAGTCGGCGGGATGCGCAAACCGACACTCTGACTCTGCGCGTTTGCACGCCCCGCGCTGGTACTCGCGGCACACCTACAGCAAGAGTAAACGAGACACGGTGGTTGCGGGGGGGAGAGAGAGAGAGACAGACAGAGTAGGGGGGGGTGAGGAAGAGGGCGAAGCTTTCTTACCCCGCGAGCGCGCCGACGCGCGCAGCGGGCCGACGTCGCTCTCTGCGCAGAGGCGACTTCACGCGCGGTTTCGTCCGCGCAGCTCGAAGCCGGGAGGGTAACCTCCCGCGCAGATCGTTCGCGTACGAGTTCTCTTCTAGACTGAGAGGAATTTTAGAATTTTTCGAGCGTCTGATGCCAAAAAAAAATCATAATTTGACCTGTTTTTTGGTCTAGAAGATCACTACGGTTCACCGGGAGCGAACGTACTTAATGGCCGACGATCACTATAATTTCGATGGAAAATGTGTCGAAGTTGTAATTAAGTTGAAGATCACTGTAACTTCACGGGAGAATTTACAGGTAAATCGCGATTTTCGATTATGCTCAAATGGTACGGTCTGCGCAGAGATCGCTGAAGCTTCTGCGCGTCTCACGGAAATCGGCTGCTGCGCACGTCGGTCTCCCGTCCCCGGCCGAGCGTCGGCGGGGGGGAATCTCGTTATCAATGGACCACTAGGGGCGAGTTGAGGGGTCATCCCTCACAGGGATGACCCCTCAAGTCCGTAACTTTCTATCGAGAGACAAGTGGGAGGGGCGATATGGGAGGAGTGGGGGTGGCGGCGACAAATGCAACGTAGGAGGGGGGGGGGGGCGGTTCGATAGAAAGTTACAAGTGCTCGGAAAAAAGTAGGTAAAAAGTAATCGAAGGAACAAAAGAGAAAAGAATCGGATTGTATGTACAGCTAAAAAAAAAGGTACGTTACTGGACCGAGCGACGAGCGGCGAGGCGAGGGGCGCTCGATCATAGATGGCGCTGCGCCTCGCGACTCGAGCCTCGGGAAAAAACGTCTCAAAACTTATTTACAAAGGGGAGGACTGAACTACAGAGCTTGTCTTGCTAGGTTAGCACGAGTGTCGTGATAAAAGTGATAAGTGGTGGTGGTGGTTATAGCGGCGGCGGTGGTGGAGTGTTCGTTAAGTAAAAAGGAAACCAACAGGGGTAACCTTGAAATTAAAAGTAAAATCCTTTGCGGAACTAATAACGAAAGTACTTAAGTGAGGAAATAAAAAAGACGGGTACGTGTTAGTATCGGATGTTGGAAGTGAAGCGTAAATGAATCTTAACGGAACTGAACGAGAATGGATCATATTAGTCAGCGCGCTGCGTGAATTAAGTCAAAGTACAGCTCCCCCATCTGTAGATCTGTAGATCGATCGCGCCTTCGGCGACGGATTAAAAAAAAAAAAAAATAAAAAAATCGAGTGAAACGTATAAAACAATCGGACAACACAATCCTCTAATGAAATCACCCTCTGGAATTATTATTTTTTTTTTTTCGGTTGTGACGGAAATTCTCTAAACTAAGACTCCATACCTCGAGTCGATCCGACCGCGGCATCTTCTGCTGTGCGACGACGGCCTGCGGGACGACGCCGAGCGGCGAGCCGACGCCCGTCGGGTCGGGCCCCATTATCGTCGGCATGATCGGGCCGGGCGCGAAGTACGGGCTGTACGTGCTGCCGACCTGCGGCATGCCTGCGAGGTACGGGTTGGCGGCCTGGAACAGGAGAACAGAAAAGGGGGCGGTCTGAGCGTACGTTCGGTCGCAGAGCTACGGCTACGGGGGCGGGGCCGGGGCGGGGGCGAAGCGGCGGTGCCGGTCGGCGCGCCACGAGGGGGCGGGGCTAGAAGAGCGCCGCCCCCCACTCTAGGCGGGTCGAGTCTCGATATGCTACGTGGAGGCGGGGCTAGTAAATCTCCGCCTCTTGTTCCTCGATCAGACCCCGCCCACATCTAAGCTAATTGGCGGGGCGTGGGGCGGAAGGAAGAGGCCTGATCCCTGAGCCGTGAAGAGGCTTGTTTTTAAACCGTTTTTCATATCGATCGAAAAAGATACATTTATAGAAACTTTTAAAGAGCTTCAAAAGCCCTTTAAAATTAGCTTCGTCAAAAGTCTTTTGTACAAAAAGTAACGGAGTTATGAAGATAAAATGGATCTCTCCATGTTTCGGAAAAAAACACCAAAAATGGCACCAACGATTTTTCGTTCATAACGAAAATTGAGCGTATTCCATTTACAAATGACTTTATTTATGTTCCGACATACCGTATGTTCCAACCGTTTAAGAAATTTGACTATAGGAAGCTTAATTTCCCAAAAAAGTTCTTTTTTCCGTCATTGGAAAACTGATTTTTTTTTTAAAATTTTTGTAAGATGAAAATTGGCCGAGATGTTGCCATTAAGAGGTCGAATTCGAGTGCGCGGACCACCTGTCCTTCGCCCTTATAACTCAAAAATTAATGGTTCAAAAATGCTCAAAATCACAGCTCGAAATTCCCTGCAAAATGGTTTTTAGATTGTTCGAATAGCTAAAAAATTAATGAGGTTGTGGTCCAAAACCTCTTAATCGGATCATTTTTTTTCTGTTTCTGTAATTTTGGAATATCTATAACGATATACATAGAGCCATATAGAAGTTCTACTTCATGTATGGCGCGCAAGCTCCTTCCATGTTGAGCATAGAGAACATTAAAAGCTAGAATTCTCACAATTATTGTCGTAAAGGTCCTTAAGGGTTGAAATTTTTGAATAAGTTTAGAACTACTAAAAATGTTCACACTTTATTATAAACACGATCGTCTTGAATCTTAAAAGTTTACATCAAGATTTTAGGAAAAATATGATTGCATAATTATGCGAAAATCTCTTTTAGAACCCATGACAGACGCCCCTTGTCAGTCTAGGAATTTTTGGAATTGTCATGAAAATTTCATCCATGAAAATTCTAGTACGAATATACAAATAAAAGCTTATCAAGCCCCGCCTCCTCTTCCTCCTACTCTCGATAGGTCGGTTGTTCTAGATAGGCTACATCGAGGGCATGCTAAGTGGGGGGCGGGGCTTGACAAGACAAGCCCCACCTCCTATTTACTCCTACTTTCGGAACAGACCCCTTTAAAATTTCTTCTAGGAATTTTAAAAGTAAAACGTCCTCTAGGAAAATTTCTTCTAAAAATTTAGTCATTTTCAAATTGCATAAAAATTGTTAAAAGTTCAATCATCGCAATTCTAGGACGAATATATTTTTTAAACCAAGCCAATCTAAAATTCCTTTGGACAATTTTCTAAATTTAATTATCGAAATTCCAGAAATATTTCAAAATTCCTCATAGGACCTTCTAAATCTACATCCCACATTGGAGTTTAGTGGGAAGAAGGCTGAATGGGCGTGGCTTCGTCCTCCTCCTCCTCCCGAGTCGATCCCCTCCCATTTAATAATCCTGGATCAATGGGATGTCGAATTGAAAAAAGGGGCGTGACTTAAGGGTCGTTAAAATACCCGAATTCGCCCAATAACCTTCTAGATTTCTAAGGTTTTCTGAAAGAATTATTTAGGAAAATTACTTAGGAAAAGGGCAGTAATCTAGACAAATTTTAAAATCCATTTTGGAAAATTTGAAACAGGATCTTTTAGTATCTATTGAAAAAAAAAGGAAAATCCTTCTAGAGAGGCGGTCGAGTGAATAGGAGACCGGGACGAAGAGGGGGCGTGGCGTTGCAAGCCACGCCTTGTCACGCCTTCCCCTCCAATAGGAGACGGGGAGGGGCGAGGGCCGAAGGCGTGGTTAAATAAGCGCCTCCCCCACGCCCGGAGGCCTTCACGTTTCGATCGTAGGAGGCGGAGTCAGGCATGCGCGCTCCCTATCGAGAAGCGACCCGTCGACGCACGCGCAAGCGCAAGCATACATGGAAGCGCAAAACGAGGGAAGCGTTAGGGCGTTTCGTTTACCGTAAGTGCATACTGCTCGTCAATTGTCATGGACAGGTAGGGGAAGTAGGTCAAAGGTAGGCGGTCTATTGGCGCATCCACCTCCAATAAAAAAAAAAAAGAAAACAAAAAAAAATAATAAGTGATAACGGAATTAGTAACCAACACCGAGAACGAAACGAACGAACAACGGGACGGCACGATCCATGCACGTGCCGTCCGAGCGTCATCGACACGTGCGACGGACCGGGGGGTTTCCCGAGGGAGGCCACTTACCACCGCCTGGACCTGGCCGGGGACGAGCGGCTGGCCTGGCGTCAGGCCCATCTGTTGCATCAGAGCGTTCTTCAGGGCGAGATGGTTCCTGCCGTTGATCAGCAGCTGGTCCTTCAGGTGCTGCGGGGGATGGAAGTACTTGCAGGGCGGTTTCTCCCTGTTACAGCGACCCTGGAACCGAAACGGTAACGTCAATAAGGGAATTAAATGGTCTCGTAAGATTGGTCACGCCCACATTCGGACAGGAGGGCGAGAGTCGCTCCTCCCATTCCCCTCCCCTCTTCAGGCCCCGCCCACCAGTCGGTAAGGGGCGGGGAAAAGGGGCGTGGAATTAACCGTTCCTTATTAGAGGGCGTTCTTGTGAATTTTCACCAAGAAATAGGAATATATTGACCTGATTACATAAGGAAAACTAATTAATTAAAATCTTTCGTCTCTCATAGGTCGAGGAGAGCGGAGGAAGGCGTGGTTTTAAGGCGTTACTTTTCGATTTACAAGGCCCCTTGGCTCTTTCTACGTCGCTCAAAAATTATATTTTCTCAAAATTGATCATCTATCCTCCCTACCCTTGCCTAACATTGCTACTCGGGTTAATGGGCCACCCATATTCTCCCACCCCTGATAGGGCAAGGGGAAGTAAAGGGGGCGTGGTTTTAATACGACACTCCTCCGTAGATCCGTCACGTCCCCCTCGATTCAACCAGTCGCCGCCCACGCGCAGGGGGCGTGGCCTAAGACCGCTCCCACCCCTCACGCCCCTCGGCTCCTATTGGCCGATTGTGGCGCGGTTTGAAGTGACCATCTCATTTTTACAAAACCGACGACTTTTCGAAACTCCACAAACCTCTACTCCCCCCTTTTCTTTTTTCTCGAGGGCCATTACAAGAAGAGGGCCCTTAATCGAGAAGTGAGACGAAAGAGGGACCTTTTACACCCACCATCGCCGGTGTTTTATCGAAATTAACGAATCGCGAGAATTTAATTCCCCGAGTCTTATCCCTCTTTATATTCCCCCTCGGTTCCCATCGATTTATCGGGAATCGTGAGGAGGAAGCGTCCCCGACAAATTAATTTCGCTCCCCCCCCCCTTCCAGTCGCGACTCGATTGAGTTTTTAATCCGATCGGGAAATATCATTTCAAGACCACCGCGGGAATATCCCCCGATTTCCTCCCCTCCTTCCCCCTCCAAAAGACGGACTTACGTCAACACTTGCGCCTCGAACAGGGAGAGATTAATAATAAATCCCGCAGGAGGCGCGGGAGTCGAGAGGGAGATAAAAATCGCGGCGAAAAACTTCGCTAACGAGGCGAACTCCCGGACGGCTCCGAACTCGACCACTTGAATTATCTCCTCTACCTTTCTATTAGCCGGGATTAACTGCGCCCTGGACAGGGAAAAGGTCCAGAAAAGTGGTAGCGATCCCTACGTTTTTACCGGGAGGTAGGACCTCGCGTTTCGTATGCAAGGGGAAAAGATGGACTGGAGTTCGTCGATTCGTCAGATTTGCGTACGGCTTCCAGAGCGATCCAAGAAAAAATTAGGTTTCCAGAGGATTCCAGGAAAAAGACTCGCTACCTTGGTCCAAGCTGTTGTTTTACGTTATCCCCTTCTGTATCTGTTATCCAGAATAATAGTAGTACCACCTCTCAAATCTATCAAAAAATTGTCTTCATGGATAAACTTCCAGAATTATCCAGAAAAATTTCAGATACTCAAGCAGGTGTAAAAAGTTTCCAGAAAACACCCTAAGCGTCTTGAAGAGCCCAGGGGGATGATCGTTACACAATAATGGATTCTTCCCGTATGCTACAATCGTGAGGGGAAAGTTGGGACGCGATATTCCAGGATTATCCAGAAAAGTTGTGGCTATTTCTCGCTCAAACTTCGACGAAACAAAATCACTCTCTGGAAGCAGAGGAAACTCCCGAAGTTTCCCTGTTGACAGTAAAAGATCGAGAGTGGTGAAAAGCTTCCAAAAATCTAAAGAAACAAGAATTATCCAGAAAAAACAGGGATTTTACCATTAATGTTAAAAACAAATCTGGTACTTAACAAGGGGTATATTTTTGCTCCTGCCAGATCTTTGGCTCCCCCTACAGCCCCCTCGCCTACAGTTTTTGTTTTGACTTTTGACATGTCCAATAAACGTTATAAAATAACTTAAAAAAATCTTGAAAAAATATGCCACCCTCACTCCTTTAAGGTATCCCTTCCATAAAAGTGATTGTGGGGGCAAAATTGCCGTAAAAATGATTACAACCCCATCAAAACTGTTGAGAGCTGTCAAACAACCCCATTGGGGGTGCAGATCCTCCCCCCCTCTACACCGATCGCTGTCGGAATTAGCACCCCCTTGTTAATATCCCGTTAAAGTTTAACGACCCCCCGGGAGGGAGGAGTGCGCTACTCCCCCGTTCCCCCCTTAAATATCACGACACACTGACATTTTCTTGAATTAAAAGTCGCGTCGCCCCCTCACTCCCCCCCCCCCCCAGGGTCCGGTCATCGATTGCCAAGGTACGAGGGGGGGGGGAAACGGGGAGGTAGCGGTGGTATTACGGCAATCTCCGATTCGTGGGGGGGGGGGGACGGTGGAAGGATGAATCGTATGGACCAGCAAGCCGGAAAATTAAGAAAACTTCCCGACAAAAGGCTACTTTAGAGTAAAAAGGGATCGGGAGGTGGGGGAAGGAGGGGAGATACCACGACGATCCCTTCATTCCCGATTCCTCCGGGGTTGTTAGTTGTAAGTATCGGATATAAGCGGGGAGGGAAAAGGGATACGATACGTCTCGAGTGAAGGCGGAGAAACTGCCTATTAACAAAGTTGGGAGGAGAAAATTCCTGGCTTTCCCATAAAAATTCTGGGAGGAAACGCCGGAGAACGCTTTTTCCCGCCAGGGACCGCATCCAGAATTTCCCGGACGTGATTGATCCCACGGAATACGACGTAATTAACTGTCTAATCCCCTTAAACGTTCCCGGATATCCCGGTTCATACGTCGCCATCCAGACCGACGTTATGATTCGTTAATCCTCCTATTTACGGAACCGTGCCGCGGCGATGCAGTTTTTATTTCGCTAATCCCGTCGCCCTCCCCTTTTCCCTCCCGGTTCCCATTCGGAATGCCGAATCTAATTTCCTGATTTTCCCGATTTCCCTCGGAACGGTATCGATCCCGCGGCCCGCCGGAAAATTAGGAAATTGCCAGGACGGCCGTCGGAGAGCGTCGACATCGATCCGTTTTTATCCCGGAATTCTCGATGGAAAAAGGGAATTTCGGGAGGCCTCCGCTAGCAGATTTTATTCCAGGATTTTATATCGAAATCGGTCGGGGGATTTTCTTCGGGGAATTTTAAATAATTTCGACAATATTGGCATTTTCCCCCTGAACTATCCATTTGAGATGTGTATTTTCCGAAAAATTCCCAAATTTTCCTTTTTCTAAATGTGTGGCGAAAAAATCACTGCAATTCTTTTCCAAATTTTGCTATTGCAAATTTTTCCAGTTTCCGTCATGGAAGCTTCTTCACGTTTCGACGTGGCACTGGAACATCTCAAAATCCCCTAATTCGCGAAACTTCCCTCAGGATTATGGTGGAAATTCCTTGAAACTTTCCCGACCCTTTCCTCAAACAATTTCAGAATTTTGGGGGAAATTTCAGGACTTTTCCCGGTTTTTCACCCGTGACTTTAAAACGACGTATCCCACGGGAACGCGTCCCTGTTCCTATTACCCGAAATTTAATGCCCTACAATTTCTATAACTTGACCTTTCTCGTTTGGAGCAGTCGTTTTTGAGTTACAAGCTCCCGAGGGATAATATCGTCATGTCATAGGTGCCTGACGGGTTCCAAGGGGTGCGCTATGGGGGGCAACTCGTGGATTGGAGCGTAAAATCAAATAGCCAAAAGAAGTGGGGTACTTGTGCCTATCCAATGATACACGGGCATTTCAAATTCCCCATGGAAAAATTCCCAAAATGGCGGAAATTTCCTCGACATCCCGACTTTTCCCGAACAATTCCAGAATTCCCTCCAACTTTCACCATTGCACTTCCACGCTAACAATTTTCTTCCAAATTTTTACTTGGAGGTTCATCACGTCCTAGGCGCCTGACGCGCCCAAAGTGGTGCGCTAAGGGGGCAGCTCGTGGATTGGAGCGTAAAATCAATTAGTCTAAAGAAGAGGTGTAATTATGCCTATTCAATGATAGATAGGTATTTCAAATTCCCCATGGAAAAGTTCCCAAAATGGTGGTGGAAATTTCCTGGAAACATTCCAGACTGTCCCCAAACAATTCCAGAATTCCCTCCAACTTTCACCATGGCTACTTAGAGGTTAACCATGGATTCTTAATGGGAATTTTCCACCGAATTTCCCCCTTAAATCGTAATGGAGGCTAATCATGGAAAACTTCCACTTCGATATTTCCCTGGATCGCCTCCTCCGATAATCTATTCCGAATTTCGATCTTTCAATCCTTGTCACTTTCCCTTAAACTTATTTTTCGACGGAGAAATAACCGCCGGCCCCCCGCCCCGCGCCCTCGAAGGAATCCCGAGGGATCCGACCGCTTTCCCCCCCACATAAACCCGTGCTCCCCCAAGCGGAAACGACAGCCGACGTCGGGGCCTTTCGCTTTGGCGGAAATAAAAGGACGCTCCCGTTCCTCCTCCCCCCACCTCCCTCGACTATCCCTCGGGATAGGACGGACATGTATCGGATTTATGTTGTACGGCCTGACAAATGACGCTTAAGTTAACTCCGGCGGAGTTTCCGCCGAGCGCACGTTTAACGTTCGAGTAAGTGCGATGATATTGGAAAAGTTGGGGGAAAGTTTAAAACCCTTACTTATCTCCAACCCCCCCCCCCCTCCCCCAAATCCCGAATCCCCCCGTGGGGGAGATGTGACGTTTTTTCGCCCCTTGCGACCTCCACGTGCGAAATTGGCAGGTTATTAGAAATCAAAGCGCCTCTACGTATGGATCACGTGATCACAACCTCCAAATCCTGAGGGAATTTGGGGACTCAAAACCCCCCCAGCGACCACCACCCCCATTGTCCGGGCGTTGTAATTTCCGGCCTGACGTTTCGAGCCAGGCGATCTATCCATCATCAGGCGATACACTTTTATGCGAGGAGATAATGTAGGGAGCGGGGGGATTCCGGGACGGATCGGGAGAGGGGATTAAACGTCCCCATCCCATCAATTAACCTCGCGGGAGGAGGAGGAGCGGGGGAGTTCTTTCGTCACCCGGACACGTTTCGAATTAAAAGCCGTCCTCGGGTCGAGACAGGAGTGGCGGGATAATCCGGGAGATAAGAGGAGATCCGGGAAGTTTTCTGGAGACTCGCAAGGAAGTTTCGTCCGAGGGCGTCGCGTAATCCCGGACGGACGGTCTGAAGTCGTCGTTTTACATTTTTTTTTTGTTATACGTTAATTCTGGACCGTCTGGATGATCCAGGAAAGTGATCGGGGTTCCGCGGCCGGTTCTGGATCACCCTGGAATAGTTGCTGCGCTCTAAGTAAGGCTTGGAAATATTTCGTCGAGGAGCAAGGCCACTTTTCTGGAGAATTCCCTGGACGCGTCCGAAAATAGGGTAACCCTGAGACTAGGTCGCGGCGGTTTCCGGAAAATCGGGAGAATCAAGGGAACAGCAACGTTGGTGCGATGGAAGGCGAAGAACGAAGTTAAAGGGAGGCGCAATATCCCGAGGGCGCACGAAACGTCAACCTTTACCGCAATCCGTTGCGAAAACCCTTAACCCCCCTCCCTATTCCGATCGGGGAAGACAAGGGACGTCTCCTCCGCCGTAACACGCCGCGACGTTAAAGGGAATAGTCAAACGCGGCCGGGAGAGCTCCCCTTATCCCCCCTCCGCCCCCTCCCCCCAGGAGCCCTTTAAAAGCCTCATACACTCGACGACGACATAATGAAGAGTGATGCCGCGAAATGGGACAAGATGTTGTCGGTATTACATCCGATGGAGGAGGCGGGGGGAAATCCCTCGGGACCTCTCGTCGGGTTAATTTCATCGAGTGCACTCCCGGGGGTCGAGGAGAGTGGATCGTAGGCGACGCGCGCCGTGATTGTCGTCGTTCAAGCGACGATATCGGAAAGTAAATTTCGGGACCTTTCCCGGTTTTTCGCCGGTAATTTGAAAACGACTTATCCCACGGGAACATGTCCACGTTCATCTTACGCGGAATTTAACGCTCTACAATTTCGATGACCTGAGATTTTTCGATTGGGTCAGTCGTTTCCGAGTTACGAGGTCCCGAAGGTTAATACAGGCACGTCCTAGGTAACTGATGGGTTCCAAGGGGTGCGCTAAGGGGGGAACTCGCGAGTCAGACAGGCATTTCAAATTTCTCATGGAAAAATTACCAAATTGTGAAAATTTTCTTGAAATTCTGTCGTCTTTTCCCAAGCAATTCCTGAATTTTGGGGATTTTGGGGGAAATTTCGGGACTTTTTGTGCGTTTTCGCCTCCAACTCGAAAACGACGTATCCCACGTCTAAGAAGACGTTTTTCTGAAAAGGAATTAATTTGAGGAATAAGACATGAATTTATCCAAAGATGCTCCAAATTTACCCCCCCCCCTCTAAAATTGTTGGTTCATGTGCATTGCGCAAACGCCGAGGACTTTTAATCCCCCAAGGAATTGAACGAAATGGATTAACTCCAAATTCTCCTCAAAAAAAAAAAATATTTGAGAATTGGAATTTTTGAAAATTGGAAAATTTGGTAAAAACGGTTTGGACTTGCAGGGAAAATGTTCCTTTATCCAAATTTTTGGATGTTAGGGGTCTAATTTGAGAAAAGAAATAAATTACCTCCAAAACTGTACTCTACCGAATTTCCCCAATAGTGGCGGGAACAAAAAAAAACTCCCAACTAAAAAAAAAAACAAAAAAACCCCAAAAAAACTCTAACTAACGAACCGCCGTTTTCGGCGCCCGAAGCGTCCCCCCCTCCCGCGACCTGTTGCACGCGTCCTCCTCCCCCTCCCTCTCTCCTCCAGAGCGCCCCCGGAAACGTATTAATCTCCTGGATGGGAGGGGGAGGCGCGCAAGGAGCGACAAGACTCTCCCTCGGGATCATTACGAGTCCCGATCGATCGGCCGGACAATAAAACGGCATAAAAGCGGCGATTTATACACACGGACTCGGCCGTAACCGTAAGTCAAGCGACCCCATTTCTCCTCCCGTTTCTCCCATACTTTCTCCCGGGGAGGAGGAGGAGGAGGAGGGAGGGGACATTCACTATCTCCCCCGTTTCCCTCCACGTCTCCCGTCATTAACATTCCACGCCGGTGACGTCCCTTCTAATACCTGACATACCGTCCGTGGGGGAGAGTAGGGTCGAGGCGACCCCGGCGAATTTAATATAACTGTGCGTGCGTCGGGGAATTCCAGAATTATCCCGGAGACGGGAACTATTTTTTCTCCCGGAATGAGCTCGTAGGACGCCCCGCCGTCGCCCCCCTACGGCTACCCGGGTCGAAGCTTACATAACAAAAAAATCCCGGGATTCCCTCGGGATACCCCTAATAACGATATAATATTCGATTTATGCATCGGCGCCCGATATCCACGGGGGAAATCAGCGCATACGGATGAAAATAAGAAAAAGTGGCGTGGCGGGGGGGGGTGGGTCCCGGCGTCCCCTCCACATCATCCCGGGTCCCGACGGTGCGATTCCGCAGGACGGGAAACCGAACCGGTTTAATATTTTAGCGCGGTCATCATCGATTCCCCACGAGGGAAAAAAAACGGGACGGGCAGGAGAAAAGTGGGACTTCCGGGACGTCGACGTTCGTTAGTAGAGGCGCGCCCGAGGGAGACTCCGGGAATTTTCTGGAATTTGTCGATAGTTGAGATATCGACGCTACGATGTTTAACGTCTCGTGGAAATTAAATTTACCTCCCCCCGCCTCTTTGCAACGCCGGAAGAAGGGAACCGTCCCACCCCGTTCCCCGTTTTTATTAACTTAGCCGGGAAAGGGCAAGAAGTCCCTTTTATTTCGGCCCTACGCGTCATTAAGTTTTATGCGCTGTAGATTGACCGCGTGTTGAAGCGCCCCTCGGGAATCGGACTGGAGGATTTCGGGCCGTTCCTGTGGGAATTTGAATTTGCTCTCAGCGAAATTGCTTGAGAAGGTGAAATTTTTAAATCGGGCAAATTTGGTATTTCAGAATTTTTAAAAAATTCGGTTTCAAAATTGTTACCTCCGAAACTGAGCATCTGGAAAAACATTATTTTAGTATTTTTGTCCAGGGAAGCGTCCCCTATCGTTCGGTATGGGAACCTCAAAAATCGGTCATTTTCAAAATTTCGCTTGGAAATTCATACCATCGAAGCTGAGCTTTTTAGAACAAAACTTATTAAGACTTTTTTGCTCAAACAGTTGCCCTCTATCGTTTCTCACCGAAATCCAGAAAATTCCTCCACTTTCGAAAAAATCCCGATTTCTCCCTCCCCCACCTTTTTACCTGTTGTACGTGCAAGGATCCACCCCTTCCAACCTATGGGAGGTATCCCGACCCCCTCCTCGTCGTGTTTCACTTCGCTCCACTCGGGCATTTATTGGCATTACTCCGTCGTACTTCTTCCCCCCTATCCCCCCTATTCCCCCCTCCCGCCCGGGGCTTAATATCGAGTGCGCTCTTTGTGGGGGAATCGCTCCGCAAACACATTCGACCAAGAAATAACGGACAAATTCCTTCGGATATGAGCTACGGCGTAATTGAATGCGAAAAAGGGGGAGAAAGGAAAGTCTGGAAGAGGCCTGGAACGAGCGGGAATGGATTTCCGGGAAGAGCAAAACAGGAGATGTTTCGCCTTCCCAGACGCTAACGGGAGGAGCGGAGGATGGGGAGGAGGAGGAGGTGACGAGGCTTCACCTGTCCAAACGTGTTTCCAGAAAATGGAGGAGGATCGGGGCGGCGGTGGCGGGAACTTGGAAAGTCTGGAAAGTCGAAGTGAAGAGGAGTGCTCGAAAACGGTGCAAGAGACGGTTTTGACAAGTACCTTTCCAGAAACTCGCGAAGGATTGGAGCGGAAGATAATCCTGGATTCCGGACGGGCAGAAAGTCGGGATGAATTTAAAATTAGGAGCCGATGAGATTTCCACACAACTTAAAAGAATTCGTCTCTGGAAGAAAGTTTCCAGAAAGTGGGAGAGTAAGAAGAGGAAGATTTCCCGAAGATTGGGGAAAAGTTGCTAGATTAATGAAGGATGAAACTCATCGAAAAAGTGAGTGATGCAATTATGCCCCCAGTAGGGAAAGCCGCGTAAAAATCTGGAAACATTACGACACGTTAGTAATGGGGGTACTACTTATACGTTTAAGTTTAGATTTGGCAAATTGTCTGTAATGGGAATTTTTGAAATTTGAGATGTTTTAGGAACGTACTTTACAAAATTGAAATTTTGTCATTAACGTTATCGGCATGTCGTCTGGTATGAAATTTTTTTCAAAATTTTTTTTTTAATTTCCCGCACACCTTTCTCGGGTAGTATCCTCATATTTTTAACGAAACAGTCAAACCGCGTTTCCCTGAATCCCCCGCCTCTCCATGCCTCCCATCGCAGAGAATGGGGAAAGGGGGGAGCACCCCCCGTCGCTCCGGGGGTAGATTTACGTCCGAAGGGGCGCGAACGGGATGGGGAAAGATCCACGACGTCTTGCACGGACACGTCCCGCTGACTCGGCGAGTACGCCACCTCCAGAGTTACGTAACGAATGCACGGTCACACTTTGCACGGGACGCGAATCGTAAAAACGTCCCCCCCGCCTCCCTCCCTCCCCCTTCCCCCCGATCGCCCCCATCGGATCCGATAATTGGGGATCGATGTCGATGCGAGGGTTCCCCGCGATCGGATTAATATTTAAAAGGCGCGCAGCGATCGAGCAAACATTTGCTAAGTGTTCGCTCTTTGTATTCGTTTTCCTACGTTTCTCCCCCGTTTACCCCCGAAAATGGGGGAGGCGTCGAATCGGAGGAATTAAATCGGGACGTGAAAACAATCGCTCGAGTAGTAATCGCTTCAATGTAGTAAGGGGATATGGAACATGTTTTTCCATGGAAGAATTGATGTGGTAGATTATTTTGGAAGAAAAATGTACCACCTTTACACTTAAGGGTAGATCTTTCAAAGAACGCAATTTAAAAATAAACGCGTATTAACATTTTCATCTAGTAAGCATTCCCTATTATTTGCTGGTATAAAATTAAATACCGCAGAAAATCTACTTCTTGGAAAAAAATTGAAATTTCGAAAATCCAATTTTTCGATTTTTTTTTTGATACATCGTATTTCAAAGACGGTGCTTGATAAAAAGTTCCATATCGACTTTTCGATTCTCTCCACCACCTCCGACCGAGTTTCCCACCTACAGATCACCACCACTTTCTTTCGCCCTTTACAGATCCTGTGGCAAACTTTTGCCACGTATCCTGAGGGTGGAGGGAATATCACGAAACGAGGGAGAAGAGCGTTTATTATAATCCCGAGGTTCGATCGGACGGCGTTAGGGTCGTTTTCGATGTATACGTCCTTCGGTAGGGCGTAATCGAACTTTAATGATCAAAAATTCTGTTTAAAAATTAATGCTCGAGCCAATGGGGGAAACTATTTTACCGTTTTTCGTCAGGAAAGCAAGCTCTGTGACTTGGTACCGGAATTTCAAAAATCGGACATTTTCGAAATGTTTCAAAATTTCGGTAAAAAAATTTATACCTTCGAAATTGAGCCGTTTGGAAGGAAAATATTTTCGCTTTTTCGTTCAGGAAATTGTCCTCTTTTATTCGGAACTGGAATTTCAAAAATAGGACATTTTTGAAATTCGTCCAAAAATTCGCTTATAAATTTGTACCTCACTAAGACCTTTGGGAGAGAAATTATTTTAGCTTCTTTGTTCATGATATCGTCTGCCTTTATTTGGAACTAGAATTTGAAAAATCGGACATTTTCGGAATTTTTCAAAACTTCGCCCTTAAAATTTAACTTCCGAAACAAATTTTGGGAAAAAATTATTTTAGGTTTTTTGTTTAGGAAATCGTCCTCTTTCGTCCGGAACTGAAATTTCAAAAATCGGAGATGTTCGAAATTTTACAAAATTTTGCTTAGATCTCCGTAACTAAGCTATTGGGAAAAAATTATTTCAGCTTTTCGTTCAGGAAATCCTACTTTTATTTAGAATGGGAATTTCAAAAATCGAACACTGAATTTTTCAAAACGTTGCTTAATAATTTATACCTCGGAAACAGCTATTTGAGAAAAAATATTTTCGATTTTTCGTTCAGGAAATTATCTTTTATTCGAAACTAGAATTTCAAAAATCGTAATTTTCGAAATTTTTCAAAATTTCGCTAAAAACTCTATACCTTCGAAAATGAGTCTTTTGAAAATTATTTTAGCTTCTCCGTTCAGGAAATTGTCCTCTTATATTTGGAACTGGAATTTAAAAAGCGGGAATTTCGACATTTGTCAAAATTTCGCTTAAAAAATTGTACCTCTGAAACTAAGCAAATGAGGAAAAATTTATTTCAGCTTTTTTGTTCAGGAAATCGACCTCTTTTATCTGAAATCGAAATTTCAAAAATCAGGCAAATTATATTTTTCTAAATTTTTCGTTTTTTTTTTTTTTTAGAATCAGTACGTCCGAAACTGAGCTAGTGAGAAAAAAAATAATTTTATCTTTTTTGTTCAGATAAACGACCTCTATCATTCCGAACCGGAATTTACCCACCACCGAGTTTCCCACCCTCAGATCACCACCATTTTCCTTCGCCCTTTATAGGCCCAGCGGCAAACTTTTGCGACGTACCCAGAGGGCGGAGGGAAAATCCCGAAACGATGGAGTAGAGCTCTCATCATAATCCCGAGGATCGATCGGACGGCGATGCACACGCACACGTCCTCCGTCGGGGCGTAAACAACCCTTAAATCGCCATCGGAGATAAACGGAGGGATGAAACGTCGCCTCGGACTTCCGTAAGCCGGAATCTCGAATCGGAGATACGACGGACGTGATCGCCACGTTGGAAATACGGCAGATTGCGCCGTTCTCCCCCGCAGACGAACGACTTTTCTACTGCGAAAGCGAGTGGAGGGGGGGGGGCGTGGGGGCGACGGGACCCTGCGAAACCGCGTGACCGAGAAACTTTTTTAATTAAGAATCGAGGAGTGAGCGACGCGTCTCCCCATGAGGTACGGAAATATCGGTGGGGGGGAGGAGGAGTCGAAGGGCGAACGGCTCAGACTTCGCGACAAACAATTTTAATATAACCGCAAAGCGACGGTTTTACGAGGAAAGTTTACGTGCGCCTGGTTTTTCCTCTTGTGTAAGTAACGTCGATTCTCCCTACTCCTCTCTCCCCCACAGACTTTCGGGATTTACCGAATACATTACTCGCAGTCAGAAACGCATCACGACATTCCCACTACTTTCCCCCGCCCGGAAGGACCCCATAGCGCAGCCCCCGAGATCCCTCATACCCCTGGGCGAATCGTGGAAATTTTCCTCCACTTTCCCCACAGTGAAAGACCCCATGGCGCACTCCTGGAGATCTCTCATACCCATGAGCAAGTCGTGGAAATTTTCCTCCACTTTCCCCACCGTGAAAGAACCCATAGCGCGCCCCCGAAGATCCCTCATAACCCTGAGCAAATCGTGGAATTTTTCCTCCATCGGGAAAGACCCCATAGCGCACCCCTCGAGATCCCTCATACCCAAAGTATTTCAAAGATTCAAAGTTTGAAACCCGAAGTTTCAAGTGCACCTCCTTCGCCCAAAAAACGAACGAAAGGGCGCTCCCCCCTCCCCCTACCCCAAGTGACCGTATGCACTTCGCGCCTCCGGGTATTTAAGGGACGGGAAAAAATTCCGTTCCCCTTCCAAGGTCGCGACCGTTGGCGCCCCGGCGTCCGGCACACGTCCGACAATCGATAGGGCGTCGCCATGGCGACGACGCCGCGACGCCACGCGGCGCCCCCCCCAACCCTACGGGGGGGGGGGAGACCTTGGGGTAGGTTAACACGGATTCGATAAATCATCGTAGTCGGAATTAATCAAATGACGAGTCGGTTATTCTATCGGAACGTATGGAAGAGTAGGGGACGCCCTCTCTATTACGGACACCCACCCCCCCCACCCAGTAAGCACATGGGTTTCAAACAGCTTTGATACACTTTTGGCAGAAAACTATTCTAATGTGTACTAATGTGAATTGTATTGTAGATGTACTACTGAGTCGCGTACAGCAATCGCCTCTCTATTACGGACACCTCTGAGTTGCGGACACCATATGTCTCTCTTGATGGCTATAATTGTAACGGATACCTCCATATAACGGACACATGCGTGTTGTAGCTCGAGTAACTCCACTGCCTCTTAACGAAATAAGGAAACTCATGTGTCGTGAGGAATTTAAAAACAAATTCGAGAGGCACCTCTCAGTAACGGTCAGTGGAAATTTTCCTCGCATATGAGTGACTATTTAACATAGATTTTTTTAAATATTTCCCCTTGGGGTAATCTATCGGAATTAATGAACCACGAAGGGACACCTCTCTATTACGGACAGCGCTGAGTTGCGGACACTTGACGTTTGGTTGCAAATAATTAAGATTATAACGGGCACCTCTGTGTAACGGACAATTTCATTGCCCCGTAAGGAAATCCTTGTAACGTAAAGGATTAAGAAAAAAATCACCTCCCAGTTACGGACAGTAGAATTTCTCTTTGCGCATGAGCGACTATTATTTTTTTGAACATTTCCCCGAAAATCATATCAAATTGGTCGACATTAACGCCAAAAATAATTAGAGATCGGCAGCTCGTTAGATTTTCCCGAGGGAAAAATAGCCAGCGTCGGGAATTTCCCGGCGTAATCCCGGCGATTTTCCCGCGATTTTTCCTCGCAAATCCGCTAAATACGATGCGAATTTTTCCCGCGGGCGCACACGGGATACGATTCCCGGGTACGCGGGAGGTAGCGGGGGGGAGGATCGACGGGATAGCGGCGCTAATAAACGCACAGGCGAGCGGCCGCGTTGATGGAAAATGATTTTTATTAGCGGAGCGAATAGTGGTTTTTTTTTCGAAAAATAAAATCGTGGAGGTTTTTCCGGGCGCGATTCGAATTTTCCAATCCAGGAATTGTGACGTCGGAATTAAATCGTTGATGGAAAATGGATTTTCCTTGGAAAAACTGTCGAAACTATGAATTTCATGAGGTTCCTTTTTGATTTTCGCCCAAGGGCGTCGCCTTCTATCGCACCCCACCGGAATTTTTTTTTGGATTTTTTTCGCTAAAATTTCGAAAAATCATATCTCGAAAACCGAGCACTTGACGAAAAATCCCATATCGACTTTTCGACTTAAAGCCCACCCCCCCAGCAACCCCAAAGCGAAATTTCCAACACCCCACCACTTTCGACCCCCCCCCCCACAGATCACTACCACTCACCTGGACCGTATCCAGGTATTGGGGCAAACTTGAGGCAAACTAAATTTTTTTCGGGGAACGAAGCAACGAGGTGTCGAGGTTTTTCGAAAAATGGGGGGAAAGGTAAAAAATTCATCACGAGTCCCCCCATTTCCCCCAAGTTAATCACTACGATAAACCTCGACGGTGTTCCTCCCGCCGCATATCCGCTCGATTCCCCCGTTTCCCCTAATCGCCCTCTCAGAGGCGGCGACGGGTGGACTTTATGCGTTTTTAATGAACATCCCCCCTCCCATTCCCCCCGAGGACGGGTCGTCATAACCGAAACGTCGACACATGCAGAGATACGCCGTCCCCCCTCGACGGGGCGAAAATGCCTTCGATTAAAACCGTATCTGGCGTTATCGCAACGAGAACGTGGGGGAAGCGGTAATGGGGGGGGGATGTCAAGCGTCGAGATTCACCCCCCAACTTCCCCCCCCTCTCCTTTTGTCGCTAAATTACAAGACGTTAAGACACTAATCTCCTAAGACAGCTACTAATTTAAGTTTATCGGGCAATTAGCAGGCGCCCCAGCTAAAACTTAAGGTCAGGAATTACCACTCCCCGAAGCAGGGGAGGGGGGAAATCGGGGGGGGACCACCCCCCCCCCGGATCGAACGAGTTTAGACGGACTTAGTCCGGCGATCGGGGAGACGGAACGACTATTCCCGCAACGATCCCGGTGGGAGGGGGGGGGGTAGTTCCCCCAAAACTCCCCCCTAATCTTCAGGTGAGATAACTCCGAGGCGATCGCACTTACGTGGTGGGGGATTTTTTCCCGATCGGGTCCGCCGTGGGAGCTTTAAACTTCGCCATAACCATCATCATATTTATCGGCGAGAGCGGTGTAAGTGGGGGGGGGGAAGAGGGGGGGGAATGGGGGTGGGGATCGGAAAGTTGAGCGGCTGGAAACTTTCTCCCCGATCCTGCGAATTCCCCGTTAATGTAGATCGAAAAGCTCCGCGAAACTTCTCCCATCCCCGTACGTGGGCACGTATCTATATGTATATATATAGATAAAGGGGGATATCTATCTATCCTTATAAACGCGCTCCAGGACTACTGGAAACTTTTCTGGAAGAGGGGACTAATGCTCCATCGAACTTAACTCCACCGACCCCCCACCCCCGCGACCCCTCGTTCGTTCTTTATCATCGACGGTCGAGGATTCCCGCGGGACGGAGTCCTCGAGGAGACGGATCACCTCCAGGAGAAAAAATTCCAGGGTCGTCCCGTCGCTCGATCCGACCGTCAGGTCCATTATAGGGGACGTGTCATGGCGTCGGGGCGGAGCGTGCTACTAGGGAGGCGTGGCTTGACGCGGATTTACTTACGATTCCCCAATTACCGAGGGAGGAGCCTAAAAGTGGGGCGAGGAGGCGGAGCGACTAGTAAAATACATTAGGGAGGCCGGAGGGAAGAGGGCGGAGTCATCAAGAGGTTCGGCAAAGGGGCGCCCACCGATCATCCCTAAGAGGCGGAGCCAGGAAGAGGGAGGAGCCTAGACGCCTGGAACCCGAAAAGGGGGAAAATTCCCGTTTCCATCACCTCCGGACGGTCGCGAAATCGAATCAGGAATCCTGGATCGAGCAAATCGAATACGGACGCGACCCCCTCCCGTAATCTTCCCGGGGATTGATTCATCAAATACAAAAGTTCTTTATTGGTTTCGTGACCGCGTCGCTCCCCCCTCCTCGACCTCATCTCCCGCGGAAGTTTTCCGGGAGACATGTGGCCGGCGAGGCGGGAAGAAGTGGGAAGATATGAGATATCCAGGGGGAGCGAGGGGGAGAGTTTTGCATCGGGAACAACAACGACACATGGCGCGTCGGGCTATATTGGCTTCGCGTTCAGGAGTTTTTCCTGTTATATTTTGTTCCCGGTCGAGCTATCCGGTCCCCGGGGACGTAATAACTGGAAGCCCTGGAGAGGATCCCACTTCGTCTAATCCAGATTTCGGAAGATTAATAGGATCTATCGATCTAACTAAATGGACCCATGTCGAACCCATCAGCTTGAAGGGGCGTAGGTTGAAAAGGAAAACGTGGGCGGAGCCTTAGCATAGGGGCGTGCCTTAGTGGTGGTGGGGATGGAGCCCCTCAGCGACGAAGAAACAGCATAGTGGGCGTGTCCTAAAATGCCAGTAATGCATTTTTTTAGAAGGATTGAAAATTTTTCGAAATCTTTTTGAACTTCGAATTTTTCTAATTTTATGAGAATTTTTTGAAAACTCCACTCATCGTAATTTTGAATTTCGAACTGGAGCTCACAGAACAGGTGGTGCTTTTTGGTGCTATCAGGCAATTTCAATTGGACAATATCACTAGGTTTCGAAATATAGTGATTTTCGAAAAATTAAATTTGTGTGTTTCGATTCGTATCTGGGAAAGCAAGCTACTCATTAGGACAATTCATGTACATTCGGTCTCAGAAACTTTTTTTCATTGTCATCCGAGTCAAAATTACAATATCGAAATTCAAAAAATCGCCTCAAAATTTCCCTTTTTTTGAACTTTCGCGTTTCGAGGAAAAACTACGTAGGACGTGCCGTGCTAACGATTTTCCAGGTATCAACAATTTTCAATCTGATCACTAGTCACTAGTTTTCGAAATATAGTGAATTTCTAAAAACTAATCAGTCTTTCAAAAATCTATACTTCGGAAATAATTTAAACTCAAATTTTGGAAAAAAGTAGCAAGAGCCCACACCTGAACGTTTTGGAAATTTAAATGTCTAACTGAAACTCACAAGAGATGTTAATAATATTGCGCTATTAGCGTTCCATATTGTCACTAGTTTTCAAAATCTAGTGATTTTTGGAAAAAAAAGTTTTTTCAATCCTTCATATGTCGGGATGAACGCTTTATTAAGACTAGATAATTTTGCGTTTTTTCTTGTTCAAATTTCGATAATGAAATTTTGAATCATTTTTTAAAAAAAATTTGTGGTCTTTGTGAATTTGCGAATTTAGGGATGAAATTCATGGGAAGTGTCGTACTAACACTTTCACGTTATGTCTGCAAATTTCGATATGATGGCTTCACTAGTTTTTGAAATACAGGGGTTTTTTGAAAAACTAAAGTCGAATTTTCAAAGAAATTTTCATTTAGAAATTTCCCAAATTGAATTTTGGAGCCTTTTTTTGAAAAAAAAGGGAAATTTACAAGAAATGCCGAGATAGCGTCTCTTATTAACATTACGAAATTTAATTTGCCAACGTTCGCTATTTTTCAAAATGTAAAAAATCAATTTTGGAAACAATTCGAAAAAACGTCTGAAACGCCCTAAAGCGTCCCTTTTTGAATTTCTGAGTTTCGAGATAAAATTCTGTCGCCTAATGCTTCTTAGTGATGTTATATATTTTTATTTCACTAACATCACTATATTTGACAGTGATTTTTAAAAAATGTATTAATTTTGAACAATTTTTGAACAAAAAAAAACAAAAAACTAAAATGTCATCTTTACTGAATCATCTTGACTATTGTAGTGTATACCATTATAGTGACATCACTAACTTTAAACACATTGGCTTTATTCTTTTTTTCGAAGTAAATCCAAAATTTTGGAACATTTTTTGAGAAAATACGGCTTAAATCCTTTTTTAGAAAATTTCACTAGTTTTCGAAATTGTGATACTTTGGAATATGAAGCTCGACTCAAAAACCGCAATACAAACAGAACCTTAGGAAAAGGGGTGGAGCCATACACTAATATGGCGGACAGCAAATTAATCAACAAGAGGGGCGTGGCTTGAGAGAAAAGGCGGAGGCGGAGGCGGAGTTTCCTAAGAAGGGGCGGGAGGAGAAAAACGCGCGATCCAGGGTCGAAGGGCAAAATCACTTTTTCTGGATTTTTTCCTAATAGCAGAATACCGCTTCGGCCTCCAACCCCTAAGAGGATTAGGAAAAACGCACAAGGGGGCGCCGTTATACGACGCGGGGGTCGAAACACGAGCGCCCCCCCCCCCCCAACTTCGAGCGAGGGGGTCTAGGACGACACTACGAGCGCGCCGCGCTTACGCCGCAGATGGCGCCACCGGCGACGGCCGATTAACTTATCAAAGCGCGACTTAAGTAATTCGCACCGGGGGGAAGTGGGGGGGGGGGGGGTGCGGGGTCGAAGGCGGTAAACCGCCCCGATAACCGTTACGCGTTTTACGACCGCAGATAAAACTCCTGAGGGAAGACGGGCGGCCCGACGACCTCTCGGACCTCCCGGAAAGGTGCGAGGGGGATAAAACGGGAGAGAGAGAGAGAGAGAGAGGGAGAGAGAGCAATTACGGTTGAGTGCGAAGTTCCATCGAGTATCCCGTCGATCCGGGGTGGGGGGGTGGCGGTGGGGGTTCCCGCGGGAGTAACCCCCCGGGATCGATGCCGGGAGGGGGGTAGGTTTTCCTTACGAGGCGGATAAGTTCCGGGTAATTAACGCCCGTACGGGAAGAGAGGGAATATTTTTAACGCGAGCGTCAAGGGGAGTCGGGACTTTCCCCAAAAAAAATTATTCCGGGGGAGGAAGGAGCGTCTCTGTTAAATCGATAAGCGGGTCGTGGCACAATTGCCTACACCGACGTGAAACGGGGGAAACGGGGGGGAAAGCAGGGGGTAGTTCCCCCATCTAGTAACGATCCGAGAGTGAATATGCAATTAACGTCGCGACTACGACTCATTAGCAAGACAAACGCTGAAACATGCGAGGATCGACGAATAACAGGATTAGGCTCCTGCTAGGTCAGGTCCCTTGGCTTCCCCCCAGAACGGGGGGCGAGCTTGAACCTCCCCCGATTCCCCATGACGACGTGAAGGTTAACTTTTAGCATTTTGTTCCAATCTCCCCCGAAAAATTCAGATCCGACATGTTTGAACGTCCCTCCCAAAATTGGGGGAAAATTGGGGGAAAGGAGATCTCACCCCAATTTTATAATTTCAATTTCTCTCAATTGCTCAAAAGACACATCCACGACGTTTCGAGAATTACTTTTGAATTTCCCTCCAAATTGGGGGTGGGGAAACGATCATAAGTCCAAAAAAAGGGGGGAAATTTTAATAATTTGCATTTCACAAGTTATCTGAACCCTTTTAAGAGCATCTTGGCCGTTCCATTAAGGTTTGGGGGGTAAAAGTGGGGAACGTCCCCCCACGAAGGGGGGACTTAATATTGGGGAAACCGCGGGGGAGTTATTGATCCAATCCCTCCCAAATTGGGGGAAGAAAAATTGTTTAGAAAGTAAACAAGTGCAATGCCTCTAAAAAATTGGTGGGGGTCGTGGGGAGACTAATTTAACTTAAACCGACTCTAAAAAAATTATTAAATTTTGGGGGGATTTTCGAAATTTCAGAAGAACCGTTTCACCCTGGGGGAGTTTGGATTCCTCCCATGAATTTCCCCCAATTTCTAGTAATGACGTGAAAATAAATTTTTAGCCGCTTTCCCCTATTTGGGGGGAAAACGATTACGATCTTTTTTCCTCCAATATAGTGAAAGTTGGAGTTGGGGGAATCCTCGAAGTTGGAGGTACTTACATGGAGAAACCCTTCCCAATTTCCCCAAAACTATTTAACCCTCCCATGTTATCATGGCAGTTACTCGCTTTGTAAGGAGGAGCATTTGGACCTTCCCCCCAAAATTGGAGGCAAACGGGATTATCCTTAGATAGGTTAGATACTTTGGGAGAATTGTATTGTGGGTATTGTAAAGGGGATTTTTAAATATCCTCCAAAATTAAATCATACTACAATTGACATTGGGGGAAACAGGATTTGGGGGAATCGCAAGGAGAATTCCCCCAATTTTACAGTTTCAATGGTTCCCCCAATTTGGGGGGATGTCGTTGATAAAAACCCAATTGTAATGTAATGGCGATTACTTAGTTCTGTGGGGGGAGCTTTTGAACCCCCCCCCCAAAATTGGAGGCACCCGGATTATCCTTGTAATCACAAAAAATATTAAAGCTTTGATAGATTTTGGAAAAATTTGTTTTCGTTTTTTAAACGAATATGCTTGAATATCCCCCAAAATTGGAGGAAAACGATTTGGAGGGATCGTTGGGGAACTTCCAAGAAATTGGGGAACCCCTTTGGGGAAAACTGCAAAGCTGCACTTGCAACAATGTAACTGCAATTACGAGGCGCTATTGGACCTTCCCCCCAAAAATTGGAGGCAGCTTATTATCCCTAAATTCAACGAAAAACAGATTTTGGGGGGATTTTTCTCCAATTACAAAAAAAAATTTCGCCGCACGATGTTGCCGTTTTAATTTTCGTAAAGGAAAAAAGTATGAATCTCCCCCAAAATTGGGGGGAATGCAACTGTTCATCGATTTTGGGGGAATTGGGGGAGCACCTGGACCATGCCCCCTAAATCGAGAGCAGCCCACTTGTGTTACTTATTTTTTGAACCTTCCCCTCACAATTATGAGGAGGGACTATTTGGACCCTTAAATAAAAAGAAAATGCTTGAATTTCCCCCCAAAATTTAAGGGCAGTAAAACTGTTCATAAATGTGACAGTGGGGGAAACGGGGTGCGAGACTGGATTTTGGGGGTATTGGAGGAATAATTGAACCACCCCCCCCCCCAAAAATCGAGGGCAGCGCACTTGTTTACTATTGAAGCGAACAAGTGTAATGCCCCAAAGAAATTGGGGGAAATCGTGGGGGAGATCTCCAAAGTTCATTAAAACTATCTTACAATCGTGGGGAAAGACTGTTTGAACCTTTAAATCTAAAAGAAAAGGTGTTTGGATCTTCCCCCAAAATTTGGGGGGGCAGCACAATTGCTCACAGATTTGGGGAATGCGACAATCACCTTCATTACTTCTCATATTTCGTGAGGGTATTTCGTGTTTCGCATGTTAAAGAGGAGCTTTTGAACGTTCCCCCCAATTTTGGGGAGACGAAATTCCTCACGAAACCCAGCGAATATGCCCTAACGACTTCAAGCACGCATCTCCCCCCCCCCCCCCCCAAACGGAAGAGAAAAATTATACTGACATTTCATGACATGCGAGGTTCCCCCAAGTCGGGAGGGACCCTCCCCACCCTTCGAAAGTCTCCAAATACCCCTCCCCCGACCCCCAAAGCGCCGAATATCAGAGCGAGTCAGATAACAGTTTCCGCGAAACTATCCCCCCAATTTCCCCCGAAAACTCCCCCCCCCCTCCATCTCATCCATGGAGTCGTGAATATTTCATTAGGCGGATCGATTACAGGTGGATCCGTGCCGTAACTTTTCCCCCCTTTTCCTGACGAATTCAAAGCTCTCTCCCTCTCCTCCCCCACTCCCCCCCTTTGGGGAGTAATAAGATGTCAAACTTATAAATCACATTTCCTTCGACAAACTCGAAAGTCGGGAGACTTCATAAATTTAAAATTGCTCGATAAAAGGGAAACGAGAGGAACACATGGAGAAATGGAGGGAAAGGAGGAGGACTCGTAGGGAGAAAAAAGGGGGGAAATTCGAAAAAAATGGGGAAGGCAAAAATTTGGGGAAGATTTAATAAATACACGAAAATATTAAAAAGTGGGGGGACAGTTTGGAGAATAAGAAATTCAGTATCCCTCGAGGGGGGAAATTGGGGAGCACTGAGGGGAAAGGAAATTTTTAGAAGGTCGAGAAAATTTGGAGCATTTCACCCAAAAAACTAAACTCGGCTTAAACCACCTCTCCATCGCTCGGCCGGTTATATTTTAACGTCCGGACTTTACGGCGAATAATAATTAAACGATACGTACGAGCTCACGGCAGACGCGTGCACCGGTTATAAATATAATCGAGGCGTCACCGCGACCATTACTCACGCGCCTACGGGACGGGACGTGGGACGAGCGCTCACCTGCAACAAAAACAGAACGTTAAAATCGAAACCGACGATCAGAGGTAAAAATAGAAAAGCTTAAAAGGAGGTTAAGAGGTTTACATGAGATTTTTACGTTGTAAAAAATATTAGAAACTGCGCACGTTATCAACTGCGCACGTTATTGCGCACGACGCAATCGCAGTATGCTCAGGATGGCATCGCCCTATGCGTAGGATGAAATCGCAGTATGCTCAGGATGGCATCGCCGTACGGGTTTTTCGAGAAGGATTATCGAATGGGAGTTTCCCCGTGGAATTTCCACGTGGGAGCGAGGGGATAAGCGACCGCCTCCCCCACGTTCCCCCAGGACCCCCCGACGATCCCGGGCGTTAAATATTTGATACGCCTGAGGCGCAATTGCCATGCGGGCTACATCTAAATATTTGATCCGCAGCAACACAAAACGTCTTTTATTGTGTTTTCTTCGACTCGCCCCTACACACACACACACACACATGCAGAGAGAAAGAGGATTCGTTTCCATTATTCAGTTCCATTTTCGTAGTTGCTCCTGGAGAGAAGGGAGAAAGAGGGAACGGAAGGAACCGACGCCGCCTACGTGAGCGTATTCCCTTATTTAATCCGGTTTATGTTAACCCGGGGAAAAATTTAACTCAGGTAAGCGGGAATGAGATTTCTACGGGAATGGGGGATCTGGAATCAAACGTTCCTACGCTATTGAGGGCGGACGATGGGATTTTTGGTGAAGTGGAGTCGAATAAACGCTACCAGTTTCTTAGATCGAAGGACGCCCCGAGCGCCATCTGACGACGGGTAGACCGCTGACGGTACCAACCACAACGCCTCGAAGGCACGACGAGCGTACGTTAAAAGTACCTACGGTACTACAAGCTCATAATTTCCTAAAATATCCCCTCACGTAGCGACATCTCTCGACGGTCGAGCGAAAGGACGGTACTAAGGTAGAACGCCACCTGTCGACGGGTAGACGAACGATTGTCACAACGTCCAGAGTATGAGGGCGAGTACCGCGCCATCTGCGATGCCATTTATCCCGGCGAGCTATCGCTCCATTTCGGCTCCCTTAATCTTCCATTATTCGCCCGAGGGAAGATAAATGGCCGTATCCGTTTTAATATGTACATTCGCGGACAATAAAAGTTAGTGGAGGGGGGGGACGGGAGACAGATAGCGCGACGAAAGGGGGGAGAAAACCGGGAGGAAGGGACGTCGAGTGGCGTTTTATAAAAATGAAGAGAGGATGAAAAATGGAACGGTGTCTTCGTCCCGGTCCGAGTTAATAAATAGCCGGCCGTGGACGGGAACGAGGAGGGGGGGAAGAGGGGACGTCGAGGAGGGAGGGAGGGAGGAACGGGGGGCGCAGTAAGACTCCTCCAGGAAGCATCGCCGTTAAGTTCGCCCTTAATCCCGTCGCGACTCCCCCGCCCGCCGTTCCCGTCTCCTCCAGAAGGGTTACGTCGTATCTCTCCTGCGGGAGCACTCGCTACTAATTACGCGAACCCGTTATGCCCTCGGAGGGGGCCGTAACGGGGGGGTATTTTTCTTTATTAGACGACCGCACGGCGTAAACTTCGGCCGTATTTCTCCCCATAACACGGGAACACCCCCCCACTCCCTTCGATGTTCCTGGAGGAGGAGAGGGAGCTTAAAAAAAACCATCGGGAAAAACGGGATGAGTACGGGAAAATTACCATCACCTCCTTGTAACGGCCATGGTGGTGATATTCCCAAAAAAAAAGAGATCGAAAAATGGATAGTAGAACCAGGCGAACAAGCGAACGCGAACTTTACTTTACTTTACACTACAGAGAGGAAATGTAATGAGAAGGTGCGCATTTGTGTACATGTGCGCAGTATGACTGCGCTTCTCGAGATATGAACGATTGAAACACAGGGAATTTAATTTTTCAAAAAAAAACACCTCGATTTTTCGAAAACTGTTCGGTCTAGCGAGTTAAAAACTCCTCTGCAGGACTTAAAACCTTCCCATGGACGAACTCTGCGAGTGTGAGTGCGAAATTCGAAAATTCAAGTTTTTGGGTCGAAAAATAAGTGCTTAAACAATTTTGCGATTTTTTTAAAAAAAGCGTGACATTCAGATTTTTTGATATTCGATGCCAAATGAAAGGGGGTGCTTCACTGAAGCCAAATCTGAAAAGTCTGCTTTCAAAGACGTCTACTTTTCGAGATGTGAACGATTGAAACATAAGGAATTCAATTTTTCCAAAAAACTTAATTTTTTCGAAAACTGTTAGAGCCTAGCGAGTTGAAATTCACGTTGCAGGACTTGAAAACTTCCCATGGACGTACTGTGCAAGTCCCATTGCGAAATCCGAAAATTCAAGTTTTTGAGTCGAAAATAGAAAAGTGCATCAACCTCTCTTGCGATTTTTTTTTTGAAAAACGCTTCTCTCAGAATTTTAGTAACCAGTGCCAATTGAAAGGGGGTGCTCCAGAGAAGCCAAAATCGAAAAGTTTGTCATCCTACGATGGCCACTTTTCGAGACATGAACGATTGAAACATGGAGAATTAAATTTTTCCAAAAATTTCGATTTTTTTTAGACAACTGGTCTGCCAGGCGAGTTGAAATTCACGTCGTAGGGCCAAAAACCTTCCCACGGACGAACTCTGAGAGTCTGAATGCGAAATTCGAAAATTAAAATTTTTGAGTCGAAAATAGAAAACTGCACCACCAGCCACTCGAGATTTTTTTGAAAAGAAGTGTTGTTCCCAGATTTTTAAATATCAGGTGCCAAATAAACAGGGGCCATTTACTGAAGCCAAAATTGAAAATCTCGTCTTCCTACGACGTCCACTTTTCGAGACATGAACGATTGAAATGCGAGAAAGTCAATTTTTCCAAAAATATTCGATTTTTCGAAAACTCTTCGGTCAAGAGAGTTGAAATTCACGTCGTGGCGGTTAAAACCTTTCAATGGACGCATTCTGCGAGTCTCATCACGAAATTCGAAAATTCACATTTTTGTGTCGAAAAAAGTAAAAGTGAATTCCTCTTTGCGATTTTTTTTTTGAAAAACGAGCTGCCTTAAGTTCTTTCAAAATCTAGTGCCATATGGAAGGACGTTCTTAATTGTAACTAAAATTGAAAAAAGATTACAATTTTTCAAAAAAAGATACTAAATTTTTGGGAAAAAAATCCAAAAAAAAAAAAAATAAAAAAAATTCTAGTGCCATATGAAAGGACGTTCTTAATTGAAACCAAAATAGAAAAAAGATTACAAACAAGAAAAAGGATTACAATTTTTCAAAAAAAAAATCAAAAAAATCCAAAAAAAAATCCTATTAGATTACATCTAATCGACCGTCTACTGTCGATAGATGGCGCGGGCATCGCAGCCGATCGGAGGGGGATTGAGTCACTTCGCTCGACGATGGGGGAGGGGGAGGGGGGGTGGAAAAGCTCAAAGGGAAACGCGAAAGCCGCCATTTCCGTTAATCCCGCTAATAAACAAAGGCGCGAATCACCTGCCCCCACCCCCACCTTTACCTCCTTTTTTTTGGGAGGGGGTGGGGAAGCGGAACATCTGAAGGAAAAGAGAGAAGGGCCATTATGTAATTGAACGTGTTAATTAGAAGCCTTAACTTCCTCCTCCTCCTCCTCCTGCTTATCCCCTTTTCCTTTGTCTCCTCGGGAGCGAACGGCGAAGGGAGGATCGAAAAAACGTATTTTTTCACAAATTAATTTTTTAAATTATCCAATATCATGGTCGGCTTTAACTCAAACTACGAAAATTTGCAAAAAAAGATTTTCGAAAAATCACTAGATTTCGAAAAACGAGGTTTGGAATTTGATCACGGGACGTTTTTTTTTTCAAAAATTGCTCCAAATTTAGATTTTGGAAATTTTTGAGAACGTTTCTTGAAGAGAAAAGTGCCAAACTGTTACTCCAATAAAAAGGTAACTTTCGATGATATGTTTCACTAGCTTTTCAACAAAAATCACTATATTTCGAAAAGCGGTTTGAATCCATGTAACGTTTTTTCAAAAAACTAAAATTAGATTTGGCATCAATTTGGGCTCAAATAAAATTGCTCCAATAAAACGTTTACTCCTCGAGATACGGATTTTTGAAAAATTGCTTACATTTTTTCAAAAATCACTATATATATTAAAAAAAAAAAATAAAAAAAATAGGAAACATTATCAAAAAGCAGTAACACAACCACCTCAACGAATTTCATCTTGAAATTCAAAAATTTGAAACTGCGTTTTTTTGAGCAAAATTTTAGAAATTTTGAACGCGCGAGATACGAGAACGTTCCCGCTACCAAAAATACAAGCATTTTAAGTTCTTGAAAAATCACCAGAATTCGAAAAGTAGGGAAGGTGTGGAATTGGAATTTGGTGAACAAACTTTCAAGAAAAACCAACTATCCCGTCAAGTTCATTGCAAAATTGGAAATTTTTTAAAAGAAAGTCAGTTTTTTTTCAAAAAATGTTTCAAATTTTGTTTTTGATATTTGGGAAGTAAAAGCAGGATGAAGATTCCCTGGAACGAAAAATGCACGAATTGTTCCAAAAACGATATTGAGTTTTTTTTTTGGAAAATCACTATATTTAAAATCCAGTGAAGTGGCGATTTTTTCCCAAAAAATACTCAAAAATTTGATTACGAACATGCCTTGAAGCTCGACGTGAAAATATTGTTCCAGTAAATCGCCCCGTTTCGAAAAACAGTAAAATTCTCGAAATTAAACCAACATAATGCAAGTGTGGCTAATTATAACGTCGACTAACGCCGACTACTCGCCGAGAGATGGCAGCACGAATCATCGATGACCCCGGATCGACACTTCCGCAATCGATCGACAAATGACCGCGAATTATCCCAAATTTTCTAACCTAAGAAGTTCAAATTTGAATTTACGAGCGTAATTCGAAAAAACCGTAAAAATTTCCGCCCGTCCGTAATACAAATTAAAAAAAAAAAAGAAAAAAAAAGAAGAAAAGAAAAAAAAAGTGGGGTGAAATAATAATAATAAGAAATAAGCACCGACGCATATGCAAGGGCGCACCAGGCCGCATAACTCACTATATATATATATATATATATATATATATATATATATATATATATATATATATATATATAGGCGAGGCGACCGTGTAGAATTTATGCCTCGAAGGAAACCGGGGCGCAGAATATAAGGGAGGAAGTCGTGGGTGGGGGGAATCGGGGGTGGGGGGACGGCAGGGTCCATATATCACAGACGTACCGGAATCCCCACTTAAATTTCAGTTCTTTATGGGGGGCGGGGGGGGTTGAGGGGGGCTCATAAAACTTTGGCGGAGAGAGTATTAAGGGGGGCTTTACGAACACGATGTCGAAACCGGGAGAAGGGGTGAGGAGGGGGGAGGGGAGGGGGGAGGCGTAGGCACGTCTTACGGCCCTTAATTACGACGTCGAGCGTCATCGTAACTATTAAGGGGGGGGGAGACGTTACGCGGCGGATCGGTCGCGACTTGATTAATAGGGGCGATCGGGGCGCCGCCTACGCCCTCGCTTGTAAACCGATAGGGCGACGACGCTCCTTCAATTAGCCTGGAACGATATACCTATCGCGTTAACGGAGACGTGGCTATTTATAGGTCGCGTCTCTACCGGCCGAGAGGTGGCGCGGCGGGCCGTCGATGGCATCGATCCGCCCGGATCTTCCGTGTGGCGATCCAAGACGCGCTCCGTTTCCCCCCACGGAAAACCGTAAATTACGATCTACTCGCTCGCCCCCGGTCCGTATCACTCCGAGATTTCCCACGGGACCCCCTCCCCCCCCCGATTTTAATCCGTTCCGACTTCCCGACCTTCTCCCGTTTTCTCCCCCTCTCCCACCCCCTCGATGTTTTATTAGCGAAAAAAAATTTATGTCGGGGATATCGCGTGAGCCCCGTCGCAGTCACGCGACTTCCAGGGTCTACCCCCCCCTCCCCCCATCCTTCTTCGGATCGATTTTTTTTATCCCATCGACCCCGTTTTTTTCGCGGGAAAAAGTAGGTTAGGTTGAATTTTTACGGTCGAAGCGACGCCATCTGTCGGGCGGCGGCGGAAGCGCGCATCGATGGTTATCGACCACGTGGTGGTGATGCCTCGAATTGATGTGTATTGATTGATAGTTGGTGATTTTTTTCGTATGAAACGTCGCGGTTTTTTGAGATATTTTCGAAATTTTCGAATTACCAAAAAAATGTATTACCGCTTTCCATAATCCCTGGAATAATCTCAAAAAAGTATCTCAAAAATTTTTCTACAATTTTTGACATTTTTCGACGTTCGGTACACATGAAATGTTTCCAAAAATTCTTAGGTTGGAACCAATGTAGGCATTTTTCAAAAATATCATGTATTTACTATCTGCCTGAAAATTTGAATTCTTTATATTGGAAATTTTTCCGATAATTGCAATTTTGAAAAAAAAATTTGACTTTTTTTAAAAAAATTCGTATTACAAAAAAATTAAATACTTCGGGTTTCAAGGAAATTCTTTGTTCTTTTTGAGGCAGAAGTATCCAAAAACAAAATTTAAAAAATTTTTTGAAAAAAAATTCAAGCTGAAAACCACTCTTCATTTGAATTTTTAATTTTCGAATTCACTATTCTTTTAGCGATTTTGTAAAAAAAAATGAAAAAATTATTTTTCGAAAAATCAAAGTTGTTTTAAGCACTTTTGGCGTTTCGGTGAAAAAATTAAACGTACCTCTAATGGTAAACGATATTATGAAATTCATGTTATCCACGATATTAAAAAATTCATAAAAAAATCACCAAAACCCCCTTTTCCGCTAAAATTCCGTAAGAACGTATTTTGAACCTTCTTTATAGTGCCCAAAAAGTGTCAACTCCACATCACCAATAACCACCAAAATAAAACGACCATTCAACTCCATGACGATATTATTGAATTCCCGTTTTCGACGACATTCAAAAATTCGTAAACAAGTCAAGGAAAACCCTTTCTTGGTGAAACTTCGAAAGATTATACCTTAAGCCTTCTCCGTAACGTCCAAAAAGTGTCAACTCCATATCACCAATAATCACCAAGATACGCACATCATTACAACTCCTTGATGATATTACGAAATTTGAGTGATCGAAGACATTCAAAAATTCGTAAAAAGGTCACCGAAACTCCTTTTTTGATGAAACTCCGGAAGATTTCATTTGACACCTTCCCCATTACGTCCAAAAAGTGTCAACTCCATATCACCAATAATCACCAAGAAACGTCCATCATTTCAACTTGCTGATATTACGAAGTTCGCGCGATCGACGACATTCAAAAAATCATAAAAACGTCACCGAAGCTCCTTTTTTGATGAAACTCCGACAAATTAGATTTGAAACCTTTCCCACAACGTCTAAAAAGTGCCAACTCCACATCACTAACGATCACCGAAATACGCCTATCATTTCAACTCCTTGACGACATTCAAAAATTCGTAAAAAAATCACCAAAATTACTTTTTTGATGAAACTGCGATAGATTACATTTTAAACATTCCCAGTGACGTCCAAAAAGTGTCAACTCCACATCACCAATAATCACCAAGATACGCCTATCATTACAACTCCTTGACGATTTTATGAAATTTGAGTGATCGACGACATTCAAAAATTCGTAAAAAAGTCACTGAAACTCCTTTTTTGATGAAACTCCGGAAGATTTCATTTGACACCTTTCCCATTACGTCCAAAAAGTGTCAACTCCATATCACCAATAATCATTAAGATATGCACATCATTACAACTTCTTGACGATATTATGAAATTTAGGTGATCGATGACATTGAAAAATTCGTAAAATAGTCACCGAAACTCGTTTTTTGATGAAACTCCGGAAGATTTCATTTGACACCTTTCCCATTACGTCCAAAAAGTGTCAACTCCATATCACCAATAATCACCAAGATACGCACATCATTACAACTCCTTGACGATATTACGAAATTTGAGTGATCGACGACATTCAAAAATTCGTAAAAAAGTCACCGAAACTCCTTTTTTCATGAAACTCCGGAAGATTTCATTTAAAACCTTCTCCGTAACGTCCAAAAAGTGTCAACTCCATATCACCAATAATCACTAAGATATGCACATCATTACAACTTCTTGACGATATTATGAAATTTAGGTGATCGATGACATTGAAAAATTCGTAAAATAGTCACCGAAACTCGTTTTTTGATGAAACTCCGGAAGATTTCATTTGACACCTTTCCCATTACGTCCAAAAAGTGTCAACTCCATATCACCAATAATCACCAAGATACGCACATCATTACAACTCCTTGACGATATTACGAAATTCTCGCGATCGACGACATTCAAAAATTCACAAAAAATTCACCGAAACTCCAATTTCGATGAAACTCCGTCCGAGGGTCCCTCGAACTCCCCCCGATAAGCGCGCGAAGTTCGGTATTCCGGCGAAACTCCCTTCCGGCCATTCGGAGGCCCCCGACCGGAGGCGACGTCGCGTCGTTCATTCGGGGAATTCGACCCGGGGACCTTCTCCAAGTCGAAAGTTCAAGAATGTCGCGTTAATTAAACCGGGCGTCTGGTGATATGCCAGCGATTAAAACGGGACGGAGGAGTTTCGATGCGAGAATTTAGCTTAAATTTTTGCATCTTAAAGGGGAAGATTCCAGTGAATTCCAGAATTTGTTTATGGTTTTCCAGGGGATTTTATTCAGTTTCCGGAGTGTGAATAGCATTTCCAGGGGTGGGTTCTCGGTTTGTCTATTCCAGAAAAATTTATCAGTTCTTTTTTAGGATAAAAAATTATCGGCTTTCAATTTCGCCTAAAAAAAACCGAGGAAAATTTCAGAAATATCCAAACTTCGACCTTTAATTACTCTTCTTAAGAAAATATTTCCAATTTCCAGCTGCCAACTGAATATTTCCAAAGAGTTCTAGATTTTCCAGCAAAATCTTTGTTTCTAAATTATCCAGGAAAATTAAAATTTTGTTCCCAGGAAAATTATCTAGGCTTGAAACGTTTTCATGCCATTTCCCGGAAAAATATTTCCGCTTCTCTATTTTACTTGTAAAAATCAGGAAATTTTCCTACTTTCCCAAAAATTTCCAATTTCCAGCTGCCTATTTTCGAAAATTTCCAGATTTTCTAGAAAAATCTTTATTTATAGTTTCCAGGACAATTTAAAAAAAAATCCAGAAAAATTATCCACACTTAAAACGTGGAAATGCCATTTCCAGAAAAAAATATTTCTGCTTCTCTATTTTACTTGTAAAAATCAGGAAATTTTCCTACTTTCCCAAAAATTTCCAATTTCCAGCTGCCTATTTTCGAAAATTTCCAGTTTTTTTAGAAAAATTATCCAGGCTTAAAACGTGGAAATGCCATTTCCAGAAAAAATATTTCTGCTTCTCTATTTTACTTGTAAAAATCAGGAAATTTTCCTACTTTCCCAAAAATTTCCAAATTCCAGCTGCGTATTTCCGAAATTTTCCAGGTTTTCCGGAAAAATCTTTGTTTATAGTTTCCAGGACAATTTAAAAAAATCCAGAAAAATTATCCAGACTTAAAACGTGGAAATGCCATTTCCAGAAAAAATATTTCTGCTTCTCTATTTTACTTGTAAAAATCAGGAAATTTTCCTACTTTCCCAAAAATTTCCAAATTCCAGCTGCCTATTTCCGAAATTTTCCGGGTTTTCCAGAAAAATCTTTGTTTATAGTTTCCAGGAAAATTTAAAAAAAATTCCACAAAAATTATCCAGACTTAAAACGTGGAAATGCCATTTCCAGAAAAAAAATATTTCTGCTTCTCTATTTTACTTGTAAAATGCAGGAAACTTTCCGAACTTTCCAGGCTTCGCCAGTCCCTATTAGGAGAGACCAGGTCTTAATTCCCCTTCTTAAAAATGACTTTTAGCCAATAACTGTCTTCCAGAAAAATAAATTTTCAAATTCCAAATTTAAAAATGTTCTTGGATTGCAGCCATTGACTGGCTTTTCCAAAATAGATATTCTCGATTTCCAGGTTTTTTGGGCTCTCCAGGAAATTTTTCCAAATTTCCATATTTTATCTCCTTCCCAGAAAAATCAAATATTCCATATTTTACTGGTCTAATCCAGAAAAATTTCCTAGGTTCCTACACTTTGGCTGATTTAAAAAATAATCCAACAGTTTTAATCAAAGGTTTTGAGTACCTTTTCCAGAAAATGTTCCCAGGATCCAGCTATCAATTGTTTTTTCCAGGAACAATTTGTTGGTTCTTTCGGGAAAAGTCTCCAAGCCTCTACATTTTAAATGCATTTTCCGGAAAATGTTCCAAGTTTCCATATTTCGCTCAAAAAATCCAGTAAAAAGTCTTACTATCCAGACTTTTATTGTCTTATTTGGGAAATAATGTGAGAGCCCAGAATTCAATTAATTTTCATATGAAAATGTTATCAACTGTATATTTCCAGAAATTCCGACGCTTTCCAGAATAAATCTCAGCTACGAGAATTTCCAGAGCAATTTTCCAGAAAAATTTAACGTTTTTGTGTCTCTCCCGGAAAACTTACAATGTTTAGTTGCCATTTCCAGAAAAAAACTATTTCTGCTTCCCTATTTCACTTGTAAAATTCAGGAACATTTCCATAGTTTCCAGGCTTTTGTAGTCACTTTTAGAAAATAATACGAGAGTCCAGGTTTTAATTATCCTTCTTAAAAAAGGTCCTTGGCTTCCAGGTACCAACTGTCTTTTCCAAAAAATATATTCTGAAATTCCAGTTTTTCCAGAAAAAATCCAGTATTTCATCTTGCAGTTGGTAAAAATATCATAAAAATTTCCTGTACGCTTACATTTTGATTGTTTCTTTTAAAAAATAATCCAAGAGGTTAATTAATGGTTTTAATTACATTTTTCTGGAAAAGTTTTAGGGTCTCCAAGAAAATTTTCCAAATTTCCACATTTGAAGTCCCTTTTCCAGGAATTTCTTAAAAACAAAGATTTTCAACTCATAAATATCAACTGTCTATTTTCATGAGCTTCCCGATTATCCAGAAAAAAACTCAAGCTTCTGGGTTTCCAGAGTCTTTTCCAGACAAATTCAAATTTTTTTTTTTGGTATCTTTAGGAAAATTGTGGGAAATTTCCACTTCTTACATTTATTTTCCGGGTAAAAAATGTGATTAGCTTCCGTATTTCTTTTGCAAATCCAGAAAAATATCCAGGACCGCTCCCACAATTTCCCGATTTCTCAAGGAAGTGGCGCCGCCACGTGGAATTCGCCGCATTAACGGGGGCGGGCGGGCGACGGGCGCGCCAACGGTCGACCGGCTTTTGGGGGAAAAAGGGCGACTTTCCGTTCGAAATTTCCTCGCCCTTTCGCAGGCCAGACGAAGGGTTGAGTAGGGTCGATCCATTGTCTTCCCCCTCGCCCTCCGCCTTGCGTCCGTTTTTATTGTAATTTAATTGGGGGAAGAAAGGGGAAGGGTTTAGCGTATCGGTCAACGACAGTGAAATAAGGGATATCGCCCTTCCTTTGGGAAAAAGCGTTGACTTTATGAATATCTCAAAGACGGTTGCAGATAGGGGGTTGAAACTTTGGAAGCTCCTTAAGGAAACTCTAAACTACAACCGAACCGAATTTCAAGAGAATCGTGCACCTAGGGAATTTTTTAGAAATTTTTGAATTTCACTTATAAACACGAAGTACATAACGTAATTACGGAATTAAATAAATGGACGTGTCTTAAAGGCCCTTGGAGATAGGGAGTTGAAACTTTCGAAACTCCTTAAGAAAACTCTAAACTACAACCAAACCGAATTTCAAGTGAATCGTGCACCTAGGGAATTTTTTAGAAATTTTTGAATTTCAATTATAAGCACGAGGTACATAACGTAGTTACGGTATTAAATAGATGGACGTATCTTAAAGGCCCTTGGAGATAGGGAGTTGAAACTTTCGAAATTCCTTAAGGAAACTCTAAACTACAACCAAACCCAATTTCAAGTGAATCGTGCACCTAAGGAATTTTTTAGAAATTTTTGAATTTCACTTATAAACACGAGGTACATAACGTAGTTACGGTATTAAATAGATGGACGTATCTTAAAGGCCGTTGGAGATAGGGAGTTGAAACTTTTGAAACTCCTTAAGGAAACTCTAAACTACAACCAAACCGAATTTCAAGTGAATCGTGCACCTAGGGAATTTTTTAGAAATTTTTGAATTTCAATTATAAGCACGAGGTACGTAACGTAGTTACGGTATTAAATAGATGGAAGTATCTTAAAGGCCGTTGGAGATAGGGAGTTGAAACTTTCGAAACTCCTTAAGGAAACTCTAAACTACAACCAAACCCAATTTCAAGTGAATCGTGCACCTAAGGAATTTTTTAGAAATTTTTGAATTTCACTTATAAACACGAGGTACATAACGTAGTTACGGTATTAAATAGATGGACGTATCTTAAAGGCCGTTGGAGATAGGGAGTTGAAACTTTTGAAACTCCTTAAGGAAACTCTAAACTACAACCGAACCGAATTTCAAGAGAATCGTGCACCTAGGGAATTTTTTAGAAATTTTTGAATTTCACTTATAAACACGAGGTACATAACGTAGTTACGGTATTATATAGATGAACGTATCTTAAAGACCGTTGGAGATAGGGAGTTGAAATTTTTAAAATTAGTTAAGGAAGTCCTAAAGTACAATCAAGAGGAGTTGGAATCGAATCAAACATGTAGTAAATTTTTTAAAAATTTTTGAAATCTAACCTAAACGTGAAGTAATCAGAGTGCTAAATAGATGGACGTATTTTTAATATCGTAATAGATACAAAGTTAAAACTTTTAAAACTTTTTAAAGAAAGTCCAAACTACCATCAAACAAAGTTTCAAACAAATCGTATATGTACGGAATTTTTTAGAAATTTTTGAATTTCACTTATAGACATGCGGTAAATAACATTACGGTGTTAAATAGATGGACGTATCTTAAAGATAGTTAAGGATAGAGAGTTGAAACTTTCAAAACTTCTTAAGAAAACTCTAAATTACCGCAAAACAGAGTTTCAAGCGAATCGTGTACGTAAGAAATTTTTTAGAAATTTTTGAATTTCACTTATGGACATGCGGTAAATAACATTACGGTGTTAAATAGATGGACGTATCTTAAAGATAGTTAAGGATAGAGAGTTGAAACTTTCAAAACTTCTTAAGAAAACTCTAAGCTACAATCAAATGAAGTTTCAAGCGAATCGGATATGTAAGAAGTTTTTTAGAAATTTTTGAATTTCACTTATAGACATGCGGTAAATAACGTCACGGTGCTAAATAGATGGACGTATCTTAATGATCGTGGTAGATAGGGAGTTGAAACTTTTAAAACTTCTTAAGAAAACTCTAAATTACCGCAAAACAGAGTTTCAAGCGAATCGTGTACGTAAGAAATTTTTTAGAAATTTTTGAATTTCACTTACAGACATGCGGTAAATAACGTCACGGTGCTAAATAGATGGACGTATCTTAAAGACAGTTGAAGATAGAGAGTTGAAACTTTCAAAACTTCTTAAGAAAACTCTAAGCTACAATCAAATGAAGTTTCAAGCGAATCGGATATGTAAGAAGTTTTTTAGAAATTTTTGAATTTCACTTATAGACATGCGGTAAATAACGTCACGGTGCTAAATAGATGGACGTATCTTAATGATCGTGGTAGATAGGGAGTTGAAACTTTTAAAACTTCTTAAGAAAACTCTAAATTACCGCAAAACAGAGTTTCAAGCGAATCGTGTACGTAAGAAATTTTTTAGAAATTTTTGAATTTCACTTACAGACATGCGGTAAATAACGTCACGGTGCTAAATAGATGGACGTATCTTAAAGACAGTTGAAGATAGAGAGTTGAAACTTTCAAAACTTCTTAAGAAAACTCTAAGCTACAATCAAATGAAGTTTCAAGCGAATCGGATATGTAAGAAGTTTTTTAGAAATTTTTGAATTTCACTTATAGACATGCGGTAAATAACGTCACGGTGCTAAATAGATGGACGTATCTTAATGATCGTGGTAGATAGGGAGTTAAAACTTTTAAAACTTCTTAAGAAAACTCTAAATTACCGCAAAACAGAGTTTCAAGCGAATCGTGTACGTAAGAAATTTTTTAGAAATTTTTGAATTTCACTTACAGACATGCGGTAAATAACGTCACGGTGCTAAATAGATGGACGTATCTTAAAGACAGTTGAAGATAGAGAGTTGAAACTTTCAAAACTTCTTAAGAAAACTCTAAGCTACAATCAAATGAAGTTTCAAGCGAATCGGATATGTAAGAAGTTTTTTAGAAATTTTTGAATTTCACTTATAGACATGCGGTAAATAACGTCACGGTGCTAAATAGATGGACGTATCTTAATGATCGTGGTAGATAGGGAGTTGAAACTTTTAAAACTTCTTAAGAAAACTCTAAATTACCGCAAAACAGAGTTTCAAGCGAATCGTGTACGTAAGAAATTTTTTAGAAATTTTTGAATTTCACTTACAGACATGCGGTAAATAACGTCACGGTGCTAAATAGATGGACGTATCTTAAAGACAGTTGAAGATAGAGAGTTGAAACTTTCAAAACTTCTTAAGAAAACTCTAAGCTACAATCAAATGAAGTTTCAAGCGAATCGGATATGTAAGAAGTTTTTTAGAAATTTTTGAATTTCACTTATAGACATGCGGTAAATAACGTCACGGTGCTAAATAGATGGACGTATCTTAATGATCGTGGTAGATAGGGAGTTAAAACTTTTAAAACTTCTTAAGAAAACTCTAAATTACCGCAAAACAGAGTTTCAAGCGAATCGTGTACGTAAGAAATTTTTTAGAAATTTTTGAATTTCACTTACAGACATGCGGTAAATAACGTCACGGTGCTAAATAGATGGACGTATCTTAAAGACAGTTGAAGATAGAGAGTTGAAACTTTCAAAACTTCTTAAGAAAACTCTAAGCTACAATCAAATGAAGTTTCAAGCGAATCGGATATGTAAGAAGTTTTTTAGAAATTTTTGAATTTCACTTATAGACATGCGGTAAATAACGTCACGGTGCTAAATAGATGGACGTATCTTAATGATCGTGGTAGATAGGGAGTTGAAACTTTTAAAACTTCTTAAGAAAACTCTAAATTACCGCAAAACAGAGTTTCAAGCGAATCGTGTACGTAAGAAATTTTTTAGAAATTTTTGAATTTCACTTACAGACATGCGGTAAATAACGTCACGGTGCTAAATAGATGGACGTATCTTAAAGACAGTTGAAGATAGAGAGTTGAAACTTTCAAAACTTCTTAAGAAAACTCTAAGCTACAATCAAATGAAGTTTCAAGCGAATCGGATATGTAAGAAGTTTTTTAGAAATTTTTGAATTTCACTTATAGACATGCGGTAAATAACGTCACGGTGCTAAATAGATGGACGTATCTTAATGATCGTGGTAGATAGGGAGTTGAAACTTTTAAAACTTCTTAAGAAAACTCTAAATTACCGCAAAACAGAGTTTCAAGCGAATCGTGTACGTAAGAAATTTTTTAGAAATTTTTGAATTTCACTTACAGACATGCGGTAAATAACGTCACGGTGCTAAATAGATGGACGTATCTTAAAGACAGTTGAAGATAGAGAGTTGAAACTTTCAAAACTTCTTAAGAAAACTCTAAGCTACAATCAAATGAAGTTTCAAGCGAATCGGATATGTAAGAAGTTTTTTAGAAATTTTTGAATTTCACTTATAGACATGCGGTAAATAACGTCACGGTGCTAAATAGATGGACGTATCTTAATGATCGTGGTAGATAGGGAGTTAAAACTTTTAAAACTTCTTAAGAAAACTCTAAATTACCGCAAAACAGAGTTTCAAGCGAATCGTGTACGTAAGAAATTTTTTAGAAATTTTTGAATTTCACTTACAGACATGCGGTAAATAACGTCACGGTGCTAAATAGATGGACGTATCTTAAAGACAGTTGAAGATAGAGAGTTGAAACTTTCAAAACTTCTTAAGAAAACTCTAAGCTACAATCAAATGAAGTTTCAAGCGAATCGGATATGTAAGAAGTTTTTTAGAAATTTTTGAATTTCACTTATAGACATGCGGTAAATAACGTCACGGTGCTAAATAGATGGACGTATCTTAATGATCGTGGTAGATAGGGAGTTGAAACTTTTAAAACTTCTTAAGAAAACTCTAAATTACCGCAAAACAGAGTTTCAAGCGAATCGTGTACGTAAGAAATTTTTTAGAAATTTTTGAATTTCACTTACAGACATGCGGTAAATAACGTCACGGTGCTAAATAGATGGACGTATCTTAAAGACAGTTGAAGATAGAGAGTTGAAACTTTCAAAACTTCTTAAGAAAACTCTAAGCTACAATCAAATGAAGTTTCAAGCGAATCGGATATGTAAGAAGTTTTTTAGAAATTTTTGAATTTCACTTATAGACATGCGGTAAATAACGTCACGGTGCTAAATAGATGGACGTATCTTAATGATCGTGGTAGATAGGGAGTTGAAACTTTTAAAACTTCTTAAGAAAACTCTAAATTACCGCAAAACAGAGTTTCAAGCGAATCGTGTACGTAAGAAATTTTTTAGAAATTTTTGAATTTCACTTACAGACATGCGGTAAATAACGTCACGGTGCTAAATAGATGGACGTATCTTAAAGACAGTTGAAGATAGAGAGTTGAAACTTTCAAAACTTCTTAAGAAAACTCTAAGCTACAATCAAATGAAGTTTCAAGCGAATCGGATATGTAAGAAGTTTTTTAGAAATTTTTGAATTTCACTTATAGACATGCGGTAAATAACGTCACGGTGCTAAATAGATGGACGTATCTTAATGATCGTGGTAGATAGGGAGTTAAAACTTTTAAAACTTCTTAAGAAAACTCTAAATTACCGCAAAACAGAGTTTCAAGCGAATCGTGTACGTAAGAAATTTTTTAGAAATTTTTGAATTTCACTTACAGACATGCGGTAAATAACGTCACGGTGCTAAATAGATGGACGTATCTTAAAGACAGTTGAAGATAGAGAGTTGAAACTTTCAAAACTTCTTAAGAAAACTCTAAGCTACAATCAAATGAAGTTTCAAGCGAATCGGATATGTAAGAAGTTTTTTAGAAATTTTTGAATTTCACTTATAGACATGCGGTAAATAACGTCACGGTGCTAAATAGATGGACGTATCTTAATGATCGTGGTAGATAGGGAGTTGAAACTTTTAAAACTTCTTAAGAAAACTCTAAATTACCGCAAAACAGAGTTTCAAGCGAATCGTGTACGTAAGAAATTTTTTAGAAATTTTTGAATTTCACTTACAGACATGCGGTAAATAACGTCACGGTGCTAAATAGATGGACGTATCTTAAAGACAGTTGAAGATAGAGAGTTGAAACTTTCAAAACTTCTTAAGAAAACTCTAAGCTACAATCAAATGAAGTTTCAAGCGAATCGGATATGTAAGAAGTTTTTTAGAAATTTTTGAATTTCACTTATAGACATGCGGTAAATAACGTCACGGTGCTAAATAGATGGACGTATCTTAATGATCGTGGTAGATAGGGAGTTGAAACTTTTAAAACTTCTTAAGAAAACTCTAAATTACCGCAAAACAGAGTTTCAAGCGAATCGTGTACGTAAGAAATTTTTTAGAAATTTTTGAATTTCACTTACAGACATGCGGTAAATAACGTCACGGTGCTAAATAGATGGACGTATCTTAAAGACAGTTGAAGATAGAGAGTTGAAACTTTCAAAACTTCTTAAGAAAACTCTAAGCTACAATCAAATGAAGTTTCAAGCGAATCGGATATGTAAGAAGTTTTTTAGAAATTTTTGAATTTCACTTATAGACATGCGGTAAATAACGTCACGGTGCTAAATAGATGGACGTATCTTAATGATCGTGGTAGATAGGGAGTTGAAACTTTTAAAACTTCTTAAGAAAACTCTAAATTACCGCAAAACAGAGTTTCAAGCGAATCGTGTACGTAAGAAATTTTTTAGAAATTTTTGAATTTCACTTACAGACATGCGGTAAATAACGTCACGGTGCTAAATAGATGGACGTATCTTAAAGACAGTTGAAGATAGAGAGTTGAAACTTTCAAAACTTCTTAAGAAAACTCTAAGCTACAATCAAATGAAGTTTCAAGCGAATCGGATATGTAAGAAGTTTTTTAGAAATTTTTGAATTTCACTTATAGACATGCGGTAAATAACGTCACGGTGCTAAATAGATGGACGTATCTTAATGATCGTGGTAGATAGGGAGTTAAAACTTTTAAAACTTCTTAAGAAAACTCTAAATTACCGCAAAACAGAGTTTCAAGCGAATCGTGTACGTAAGAAATTTTTTAGAAATTTTTGAATTTCACTTACAGACATGCGGTAAATAACGTCACGGTGCTAAATAGATGGACGTATCTTAAAGACAGTTGAAGATAGAGAGTTGAAACTTTCAAAACTTCTTAAGAAAACTCTAAGCTACAATCAAATGAAGTTTCAAGCGAATCGGATATGTAAGAAGTTTTTTAGAAATTTTTGAATTTCACTTATAGACATGCGGTAAATAACGTCACGGTGCTAAATAGATGGACGTATCTTAATGATCGTGGTAGATAGGGAGTTGAAACTTTTAAAACTTCTTAAGAAAACTCTAAATTACCGCAAAACAGAGTTTCAAGCGAATCGTGTACGTAAGAAATTTTTTAGAAATTTTTGAATTTCACTTACAGACATGCGGTAAATAACGTCACGGTGCTAAATAGATGGACGTATCTTAAAGACAGTTGAAGATAGAGAGTTGAAACTTTCAAAACTTCTTAAGAAAACTCTAAGCTACAATCAAATGAAGTTTCAAGCGAATCGGATATGTAAGAAGTTTTTTAGAAATTTTTGAATTTCACTTATAGACATGCGGTAAATAACGTCACGGTGCTAAATAGATGGACGTATCTTAATGATCGTGGTAGATAGGGAGTTGAAACTTTTAAAACTTCTTAAGAAAACTCTAAATTACCGCAAAACAGAGTTTCAAGCGAATCGTGTACGTAAGAAATTTTTTAGAAATTTTTGAATTTCACTTACAGACATGCGGTAAATAACGTCACGGTGCTAAATAGATGGACGTATCTTAAAGACAGTTGAAGATAGAGAGTTGAAACTTTCAAAACTTCTTAAGAAAACTCTAAGCTACAATCAAATGAAGTTTCAAGCGAATCGGATATGTAAGAAGTTTTTTAGAAATTTTTGAATTTCACTTATAGACATGCGGTAAATAACGTCACGGTGCTAAATAGATGGACGTATCTTAATGATCGTGGTAGATAGGGAGTTAAAACTTTTAAAACTTCTTAAGAAAACTCTAAATTACCGCAAAACAGAGTTTCAAGCGAATCGTGTACGTAAGAAATTTTTTAGAAATTTTTGAATTTCACTTACAGACATGCGGTAAATAACGTCACGGTGCTAAATAGATGGACGTATCTTAAAGACAGTTGAAGATAGAGAGTTGAAACTTTCAAAACTTCTTAAGAAAACTCTAAGCTACAATCAAATGAAGTTTCAAGCGAATCGGATATGTAAGAAGTTTTTTAGAAATTTTTGAATTTCACTTATAGACATGCGGTAAATAACGTCACGGTGCTAAATAGATGGACGTATCTTAATGATCGTGGTAGATAGGGAGTTGAAACTTTTAAAACTTCTTAAGAAAACTCTAAATTACCGCAAAACAGAGTTTCAAGCGAATCGTGTACGTAAGAAATTTTTTAGAAATTTTTGAATTTCACTTACAGACATGCGGTAAATAACGTCACGGTGCTAAATAGATGGACGTATCTTAAAGACAGTTGAAGATAGAGAGTTGAAACTTTCAAAACTTCTTAAGAAAACTCTAAGCTACAATCAAATGAAGTTTCAAGCGAATCGGATATGTAAGAAGTTTTTTAGAAATTTTTGAATTTCACTTATAGACATGCGGTAAATAACGTCACGGTGCTAAATAGATGGACGTATCTTAATGATCGTGGTAGATAGGGAGTTAAAACTTTTAAAACTTCTTAAGAAAACTCTAAATTACCGCAAAACAGAGTTTCAAGCGAATCGTGTACGTAAGAAATTTTTTAGAAATTTTTGAATTTCACTTACAGACATGCGGTAAATAACGTCACGGTGCTAAATAGATGGACGTATCTTAAAGACAGTTGAAGATAGAGAGTTGAAACTTTCAAAACTTCTTAAGAAAACTCTAAGCTACAAACAAATGAAGTTTCAAGCGAATCGGATATGTAAGAAGTTTTTTAGAAATTTTTGAATTTCACTTATAGACATGCGGTAAATAACGTCACGGTGCTAAATAGATGGACGTATCTTAATGATCGTGGTAGATAGGGAGTTGAAACTTTTAAAACTTCTTAAGAAAACTCTAAATTACCGCAAAACAGAGTTTCAAGCGAATCGTGTACGTAAGAAATTTTTTAGAAATTTTTGAATTTCACTTACAGACATGCGGTAAATAACGTCACGGTGCTAAATAGATGGACGTATCTTAAAGACAGTTGAAGATAGAGAGTTGAAACTTTCAAAACTTCTTAAGAAAACTCTAAGCTACAATCAAATGAAGTTTCAAGCGAATCGGATATGTAAGAAGTTTTTTAGAAATTTTTGAATTTCACTTATAGACATGCGGTAAATAACGTCACGGTGCTAAATAGATGGACGTATCTTAATGATCGTGGTAGATAGGGAGTTAAAACTTTTAAAACTTCTTAAGAAAACTCTAAATTACCGCAAAACAGAGTTTCAAGCGAATCGTGTACGTAAGAAATTTTTTAGAAATTTTTGAATTTCACTTACAGACATGCGGTAAATAACGTCACGGTGCTAAATAGATGGACGTATCTTAAAGACAGTTGAAGATAGAGAGTTGAAACTTTCAAAACTTCTTAAGAAAACTCTAAGCTACAATCAAATGAAGTTTCAAGCGAATCGGATATGTAAGAAGTTTTTTAGAAATTTTTGAATTTCACTTATAGACATGCGGTAAATAACGTCACGGTGCTAAATAGATGGACGTATCTTAATGATCGTGGTAGATAGGGAGTTAAAACTTTTAAAACTTCTTAAGAAAACTCTAAATTACCGCAAAACAGAGTTTCAAGCGAATCGTGTACGTAAGAAATTTTTTAGAAATTTTTGAATTTCACTTACAGACATGCGGTAAATAACGTCACGGTGCTAAATAGATGGACGTATCTTAAAGACAGTTGAAGATAGAGAGTTGAAACTTTCAAAACTTCTTAAGAAAACTCTAAGCTACAATCAAATGAAGTTTCAAGCGAATCGGATATGTAAGAAGTTTTTTAGAAATTTTTGAATTTCACTTATAGACATGCGGTAAATAACGTCACGGTGCTAAATAGATGGACGTATCTTAATGATCGTGGTAGATAGGGAGTTGAAACTTTTAAAACTTCTTAAGAAAACTCTAAATTACCGCAAAACAGAGTTTCAAGCGAATCGTGTACGTAAGAAATTTTTTAGAAATTTTTGAATTTCACTTACAGACATGCGGTAAATAACGTCACGGTGCTAAATAGATGGACGTATCTTAAAGACAGTTGAAGATAGAGAGTTGAAACTTTCAAAACTTCTTAAGAAAACTCTAAGCTACAATCAAATGAAGTTTCAAGCGAATCGGATATGTAAGAAGTTTTTTAGAAATTTTTGAATTTCACTTATAGACATGCGGTAAATAACGTCACGGTGCTAAATAGATGGACGTATCTTAATGATCGTGGTAGATAGGGAGTTGAAACTTTTAAAACTTCTTAAGAAAACTCTAAATTACCGCAAAACAGAGTTTCAAGCGAATCGTGTACGTAAGAAATTTTTTAGAAATTTTTGAATTTCACTTACAGACATGCGGTAAATAACGTCACGGTGCTAAATAGATGGACGTATCTTAAAGACAGTTGAAGATAGAGAGTTGAAACTTTCAAAACTTCTTAAGAAAACTCTAAGCTACAATCAAATGAAGTTTCAAGCGAATCGGATATGTAAGAAGTTTTTTAGAAATTTTTGAATTTCACTTATAGACATGCGGTAAATAACGTCACGGTGCTAAATAGATGGACGTATCTTAATGATCGTGGTAGATAGGGAGTTGAAACTTTTAAAACTTCTTAAGAAAACTCTAAATTACCGCAAAACAGAGTTTCAAGCGAATCGTGTACGTAAGAAATTTTTTAGAAATTTTTGAATTTCACTTACAGACATGCGGTAAATAACGTCACGGTGCTAAATAGATGGACGTATCTTAAAGACAGTTGAAGATAGAGAGTTGAAACTTTCAAAACTTCTTAAGAAAACTCTAAGCTACAATCAAATGAAGTTTCAAGCGAATCGGATATGTAAGAAGTTTTTTAGAAATTTTTGAATTTCACTTATAGACATGCGGTAAATAACGTCACGGTGCTAAATAGATGGACGTATCTTAATGATCGTGGTAGATAGGGAGTTAAAACTTTTAAAACTTCTTAAGAAAACTCTAAATTACCGCAAAACAGAGTTTCAAGCGAATCGTGTACGTAAGAAATTTTTTAGAAATTTTTGAATTTCACTTACAGACATGCGGTAAATAACGTCACGGTGCTAAATAGATGGACGTATCTTAAAGACAGTTGAAGATAGAGAGTTGAAACTTTCAAAACTTCTTAAGAAAACTCTAAGCTACAATCAAATGAAGTTTCAAGCGAATCGGATATGTAAGAAGTTTTTTAGAAATTTTTGAATTTCACTTATAGACATGCGGTAAATAACGTCACGGTGCTAAATAGATGGACGTATCTTAATGATCGTGGTAGATAGGGAGTTGAAACTTTTAAAACTTCTTAAGAAAACTCTAAATTACCGCAAAACAGAGTTTCAAGCGAATCGTGTACGTAAGAAATTTTTTAGAAATTTTTGAATTTCACTTACAGACATGCGGTAAATAACGTCACGGTGCTAAATAGATGGACGTATCTTAAAGACAGTTGAAGATAGAGAGTTGAAACTTTCAAAACTTCTTAAGAAAACTCTAAGCTACAATCAAATGAAGTTTCAAGCGAATCGGATATGTAAGAAGTTTTTTAGAAATTTTTGAATTTCACTTATAGACATGCGGTAAATAACGTCACGGTGCTAAATAGATGGACGTATCTTAATGATCGTGGTAGATAGGGAGTTAAAACTTTTAAAACTTCTTAAGAAAACTCTAAATTACCGCAAAACAGAGTTTCAAGCGAATCGTGTACGTAAGAAATTTTTTAGAAATTTTTGAATTTCACTTACAGACATGCGGTAAATAACGTCACGGTGCTAAATAGATGGACGTATCTTAAAGACAGTTGAAGATAGAGAGTTGAAACTTTCAAAACTTCTTAAGAAAACTCTAAGCTACAATCAAATGAAGTTTCAAGCGAATCGGATATGTAAGAAGTTTTTTAGAAATTTTTGAATTTCACTTATAGACATGCGGTAAATAACGTCACGGTGCTAAATAGATGGACGTATCTTAATGATCGTGGTAGATAGGGAGTTGAAACTTTTAAAACTTCTTAAGAAAACTCTAAATTACCGCAAAACAGAGTTTCAAGCGAATCGTGTACGTAAGAAATTTTTTAGAAATTTTTGAATTTCACTTACAGGCATGCGGTAAATAACGTCACGGTGCTAAATAGATGGACGTATCTTAAAGACAGTTGAAGATAGAGAGTTGAAACTTTCAAAACTTCTTAAGAAAACTCTAAGCTACAATCAAATGAAGTTTCAAGCGAATCGGATATGTAAGAAGTTTTTTAGAAATTTTTGAATTTCACTTATAGACATGCGGTAAATAACGTCACGGTGCTAAATAGATGGACGTATCTTAATGATCGTGGTAGATAGGGAGTTGAAACTTTTAAAACTTCTTAAGAAAACTCTAAATTACCGCAAAACAGAGTTTCAAGCGAATCGTGTACGTAAGAAATTTTTTAGAAATTTTTGAATTTCACTTACAGACATGCGGTAAATAACGTCACGGTGCTAAATAGATGGACGTATCTTAAAGACAGTTGAAGATAGAGAGTTGAAACTTTCAAAACTTCTTAAGAAAACTCTAAGCTACAATCAAATGAAGTTTCAAGCGAATCGGATATGTAAGAAGTTTTTTAGAAATTTTTGAATTTCACTTATAGACATGCGGTAAATAACGTCACGGTGCTAAATAGATGGACGTATCTTAATGATCGTGGTAGATAGGGAGTTAAAACTTTTAAAACTTCTTAAGAAAACTCTAAATTACCGCAAAACAGAGTTTCAAGCGAATCGTGTACGTAAGAAATTTTTTAGAAATTTTTGAATTTCACTTACAGACATGCGGTAAATAACGTCACGGTGCTAAATAGATGGACGTATCTTAAAGACAGTTGAAGATAGAGAGTTGAAACTTTCAAAACTTCTTAAGAAAACTCTAAGCTACAATCAAATGAAGTTTCAAGCGAATCGGATATGTAAGAAGTTTTTTAGAAATTTTTGAATTTCACTTATAGACATGCGGTAAATAACGTCACGGTGCTAAATAGATGGACGTATCTTAATGATCGTGGTAGATAGGGAGTTGAAACTTTTAAAACTTCTTAAGAAAACTCTAAATTACCGCAAAACAGAGTTTCAAGCGAATCGTGTACGTAAGAAATTTTTTAGAAATTTTTGAATTTCACTTACAGACATGCGGTAAATAACGTCACGGTGCTAAATAGATGGACGTATCTTAAAGACAGTTGAAGATAGAGAGTTGAAACTTTCAAAACTTCTTAAGAAAACTCTAAGCTACAATCAAATGAAGTTTCAAGCGAATCGGATATGTAAGAAGTTTTTTAGAAATTTTTGAATTTCACTTATAGACATGCGGTAAATAACGTCACGGTGCTAAATAGATGGACGTATCTTAATGATCGTGGTAGATAGGGAGTTGAAACTTTTAAAACTTCTTAAGAAAACTCTAAATTACCGCAAAACAGAGTTTCAAGCGAATCGTGTACGTAAGAAATTTTTTAGAAATTTTTGAATTTCACTTACAGACATGCGGTAAATAACGTCACGGTGCTAAATAGATGGACGTATCTTAAAGACAGTTGAAGATAGAGAGTTGAAACTTTCAAAACTTCTTAAGAAAACTCTAAGCTACAATCAAATGAAGTTTCAAGCGAATCGGATATGTAAGAAGTTTTTTAGAAATTTTTGAATTTCACTTATAGACATGCGGTAAATAACGTCACGGTGCTAAATAGATGGACGTATCTTAATGATCGTGGTAGATAGGGAGTTAAAACTTTTAAAACTTCTTAAGAAAACTCTAAATTACCGCAAAACAGAGTTTCAAGCGAATCGTGTACGTAAGAAATTTTTTAGAAATTTTTGAATTTCACTTACAGACATGCGGTAAATAACGTCACGGTGCTAAATAGATGGACGTATCTTAAAGACAGTTGAAGATAGAGAGTTGAAACTTTCAAAACTTCTTAAGAAAACTCTAAGCTACAATCAAATGAAGTTTCAAGCGAATCGGATATGTAAGAAGTTTTTTAGAAATTTTTGAATTTCACTTATAGACATGCGGTAAATAACGTCACGGTGCTAAATAGATGGACGTATCTTAATGATCGTGGTAGATAGGGAGTTGAAACTTTTAAAACTTCTTAAGAAAACTCTAAATTACCGCAAAACAGAGTTTCAAGCGAATCGTGTACGTAAGAAATTTTTTAGAAATTTTTGAATTTCACTTACAGACATGCGGTAAATAACGTCACGGTGCTAAATAGATGGACGTATCTTAAAGACAGTTGAAGATAGAGAGTTGAAACTTTCAAAACTTCTTAAGAAAACTCTAAGCTACAATCAAATGAAGTTTCAAGCGAATCGGATATGTAAGAAGTTTTTTAGAAATTTTTGAATTTCACTTATAGACATGCGGTAAATAACGTCACGGTGCTAAATAGATGGACGTATCTTAATGATCGTGGTAGATAGGGAGTTGAAACTTTTAAAACTTCTTAAGAAAACTCTAAATTACCGCAAAACAGAGTTTCAAGCGAATCGTGTACGTAAGAAATTTTTTAGAAATTTTTGAATTTCACTTACAGACATGCGGTAAATAACGTCACGGTGCTAAATAGATGGACGTATCTTAAAGACAGTTGAAGATAGAGAGTTGAAACTTTCAAAACTTCTTAAGAAAACTCTAAGCTACAATCAAATGAAGTTTCAAGCGAATCGGATATGTAAGAAGTTTTTTAGAAATTTTTGAATTTCACTTATAGACATGCGGTAAATAACGTCACGGTGCTAAATAGATGGACGTATCTTAATGATCGTGGTAGATAGGGAGTTGAAACTTTTAAAACTTCTTAAGAAAACTCTAAATTACCGCAAAACAGAGTTTCAAGCGAATCGTGTACGTAAGAAATTTTTTAGAAATTTTTGAATTTCACTTACAGACATGCGGTAAATAACGTCACGGTGCTAAATAGATGGACGTATCTTAAAGACAGTTGAAGATAGAGAGTTGAAACTTTCAAAACTTCTTAAGAAAACTCTAAGCTACAATCAAATGAAGTTTCAAGCGAATCGGATATGTAAGAAGTTTTTTAGAAATTTTTGAATTTCACTTATAGACATGCGGTAAATAACGTCACGGTGCTAAATAGATGGACGTATCTTAATGATCGTGGTAGATAGGGAGTTAAAACTTTTAAAACTTCTTAAGAAAACTCTAAATTACCGCAAAACAGAGTTTCAAGCGAATCGTGTACGTAAGAAATTTTTTAGAAATTTTTGAATTTCACTTACAGACATGCGGTAAATAACGTCACGGTGCTAAATAGATGGACGTATCTTAAAGACAGTTGAAGATAGAGAGTTGAAACTTTCAAAACTTCTTAAGAAAACTCTAAGCTACAATCAAATGAAGTTTCAAGCGAATCGGATATGTAAGAAGTTTTTTAGAAATTTTTGAATTTCACTTATAGACATGCGGTAAATAACGTCACGGTGCTAAATAGATGGACGTATCTTAATGATCGTGGTAGATAGGGAGTTGAAACTTTTAAAACTTCTTAAGAAAACTCTAAATTACCGCAAAACAGAGTTTCAAGCGAATCGTGTACGTAAGAAATTTTTTAGAAATTTTTGAATTTCACTTACAGACATGCGGTAAATAACGTCACGGTGCTAAATAGATGGACGTATCTTAAAGACAGTTGAAGATAGAGAGTTGAAACTTTCAAAACTTCTTAAGAAAACTCTAAGCTACAATCAAATGAAGTTTCAAGCGAATCGGATATGTAAGAAGTTTTTTAGAAATTTTTGAATTTCACTTATAGACATGCGGTAAATAACGTCACGGTGCTAAATAGATGGACGTATCTTAATGATCGTGGTAGATAGGGAGTTAAAACTTTTAAAACTTCTTAAGAAAACTCTAAATTACCGCAAAACAGAGTTTCAAGCGAATCGTGTACGTAAGAAATTTTTTAGAAATTTTTGAATTTCACTTACAGACATGCGGTAAATAACGTCACGGTGCTAAATAGATGGACGTATCTTAAAGACAGTTGAAGATAGAGAGTTGAAACTTTCAAAACTTCTTAAGAAAACTCTAAGCTACAATCAAATGAAGTTTCAAGCGAATCGGATATGTAAGAAGTTTTTTAGAAATTTTTGAATTTCACTTATAGACATGCGGTAAATAACGTCACGGTGCTAAATAGATGGACGTATCTTAATGATCGTGGTAGATAGGGAGTTAAAACTTTTAAAACTTCTTAAGAAAACTCTAAATTACCGCAAAACAGAGTTTCAAGCGAATCGTGTACGTAAGAAATTTTTTAGAAATTTTTGAATTTCACTTACAGACATGCGGTAAATAACGTCACGGTGCTAAATAGATGGACGTATCTTAAAGACAGTTGAAGATAGAGAGTTGAAACTTTCAAAACTTCTTAAGAAAACTCTAAGCTACAATCAAATGAAGTTTCAAGCGAATCGGATATGTAAGAAGTTTTTTAGAAATTTTTGAATTTCACTTATAGACATGCGGTAAATAACGTCACGGTGCTAAATAGATGGACGTATCTTAATGATCGTGGTAGATAGGGAGTTGAAACTTTTAAAACTTCTTAAGAAAACTCTAAATTACCGCAAAACAGAGTTTCAAGCGAATCGTGTACGTAAGAAATTTTTTAGAAATTTTTGAATTTCACTTACAGACATGCGGTAAATAACGTCACGGTGCTAAATAGATGGACGTATCTTAAAGACAGTTGAAGATAGAGAGTTGAAACTTTCAAAACTTCTTAAGAAAACTCTAAGCTACAATCAAATGAAGTTTCAAGCGAATCGGATATGTAAGAAGTTTTTTAGAAATTTTTGAATTTCACTTATAGACATGCGGTAAATAACGTCACGGTGCTAAATAGATGGACGTATCTTAATGATCGTGGTAGATAGGGAGTTAAAACTTTTAAAACTTCTTAAGAAAACTCTAAATTACCGCAAAACAGAGTTTCAAGCGAATCGTGTACGTAAGAAATTTTTTAGAAATTTTTGAATTTCACTTACAGACATGCGGTAAATAACGTCACGGTGCTAAATAGATGGACGTATCTTAAAGACAGTTGAAGATAGAGAGTTGAAACTTTCAAAACTTCTTAAGAAAACTCTAAGCTACAAACAAATGAAGTTTCAAGCGAATCGGATATGTAAGAAGTTTTTTAGAAATTTTTGAATTTCACTTATAGACATGCGGTAAATAACGTCACGGTGCTAAATAGATGGACGTATCTTAATGATCGTGGTAGATAGGGAGTTGAAACTTTTAAAACTTCTTAAGAAAACTCTAAATTACCGCAAAACAGAGTTTCAAGCGAATCGTGTACGTAAGAAATTTTTTAGAAATTTTTGAATTTCACTTACAGACATGCGGTAAATAACGTCACGGTGCTAAATAGATGGACGTATCTTAAAGACAGTTGAAGATAGAGAGTTGAAACTTTCAAAACTTCTTAAGAAAACTCTAAGCTACAATCAAATGAAGTTTCAAGCGAATCGGATATGTAAGAAGTTTTTTAGAAATTTTTGAATTTCACTTATAGACATGCGGTAAATAACGTCACGGTGCTAAATAGATGGACGTATCTTAATGATCGTGGTAGATAGGGAGTTAAAACTTTTAAAACTTCTTAAGAAAACTCTAAATTACCGCAAAACAGAGTTTCAAGCGAATCGTGTACGTAAGAAATTTTTTAGAAATTTTTGAATTTCACTTACAGACATGCGGTAAATAACGTCACGGTGCTAAATAGATGGACGTATCTTAAAGACAGTTGAAGATAGAGAGTTGAAACTTTCAAAACTTCTTAAGAAAACTCTAAGCTACAATCAAATGAAGTTTCAAGCGAATCGGATATGTAAGAAGTTTTTTAGAAATTTTTGAATTTCACTTATAGACATGCGGTAAATAACGTCACGGTGCTAAATAGATGGACGTATCTTAATGATCGTGGTAGATAGGGAGTTAAAACTTTTAAAACTTCTTAAGAAAACTCTAAATTACCGCAAAACAGAGTTTCAAGCGAATCGTGTACGTAAGAAATTTTTTAGAAATTTTTGAATTTCACTTACAGACATGCGGTAAATAACGTCACGGTGCTAAATAGATGGACGTATCTTAAAGACAGTTGAAGATAGAGAGTTGAAACTTTCAAAACTTCTTAAGAAAACTCTAAGCTACAATCAAATGAAGTTTCAAGCGAATCGGATATGTAAGAAGTTTTTTAGAAATTTTTGAATTTCACTTATAGACATGCGGTAAATAACGTCACGGTGCTAAATAGATGGACGTATCTTAATGATCGTGGTAGATAGGGAGTTGAAACTTTTAAAACTTCTTAAGAAAACTCTAAATTACCGCAAAACAGAGTTTCAAGCGAATCGTGTACGTAAGAAATTTTTTAGAAATTTTTGAATTTCACTTACAGACATGCGGTAAATAACGTCACGGTGCTAAATAGATGGACGTATCTTAAAGACAGTTGAAGATAGAGAGTTGAAACTTTCAAAACTTCTTAAGAAAACTCTAAGCTACAATCAAATGAAGTTTCAAGCGAATCGGATATGTAAGAAGTTTTTTAGAAATTTTTGAATTTCACTTATAGACATGCGGTAAATAACGTCACGGTGCTAAATAGATGGACGTATCTTAATGATCGTGGTAGATAGGGAGTTGAAACTTTTAAAACTTCTTAAGAAAACTCTAAATTACCGCAAAACAGAGTTTCAAGCGAATCGTGTACGTAAGAAATTTTTTAGAAATTTTTGAATTTCACTTACAGACATGCGGTAAATAACGTCACGGTGCTAAATAGATGGACGTATCTTAAAGACAGTTGAAGATAGAGAGTTAAAACTTTCAAAACTCCTTAAGAAAACTCAAAACTACACTCGGACGCAGTTTCAACGAAATTCGAATCGCCCCGAATTTTTTCCAAATTTTTTAATCGTGGTTCATATCGCCCGAACCCCGGGTCCCGATCCACCTGATCCCCCTCGGGCACGCTTCGACCCTCTAACCCGGCCGACCCGTCCCGTTTCCCGTACGGGCCCTCGGCGGCCCCCTTCGCCGAAACCGGCACGTGCCGCCCTGTAGGGTCGCTTAATAGGAGACACGTGGCACGCGCGGGTCAAGCCCGCTCCGACCCCCTTCGAAATTTACGTTTTAGGTCGAAACGGCTTGAAATTAAGGCTGATGGTAGCTAAGAGGTAGCTGGGGGTCGCGGTGAAATTTCAACGCCCTGTATACGAGGGAAGGCGAGAGGTAAAGGCACCGGAATCGTAGCGCAAATACCAGGGGCCTTCAAGGCCTTATAGATTTTTACTAACGTGCCTTGTATCTAAACCCTTCTAGATTCTTTATGACATCTAGATTTTTCAAAACTTCTATATTTCTCTCTAGGCCATATAGAACCCTATGGAATCCCAAAAGGTGATTTTTTTTGTTATTATCTAGGGTACATTTAGGAGCTTCTAGATTTTTTCCACAACCTCTAGAATTTTTTTATATTTTTTTTTAGGCTCGTAATTGGAGGAGGGTGTACTCGATGAGCGTCCAGATATTTTTTTTAGAGGATTTCATTTTAAAAGATACATATAGCGGCTTCTAGATTTTTTTCTAGAACTTCTAGAATTTTTCCCCTTAGTTTTTTTATTTTCTTCGGCTCGTAATTGGAGGGAGGAAACTCGACGAGCGTCTAGATATTTTTTTAGGGGATTTCATTTTAAAAGATAGATATAGGGGCTTCTAGATTTTTTTCTAGAACTTCTAGAATTTTTCCCGGTAGTTTTTTGATTTTCTTCGGCTCGTAATTGGAGGGAGGAAACTCGATGAGCGTCTAGATATTTTTTAGGGGATTTCATTTTAAAAGATATATATAGGGGCTTCTAGATTTTTTTCTAGAACTTCTAGAATTTTTCCCCTTAGTTTTTTTATTTTCTTTGGCTCGTAATTGGAGGGAGGAAACTCGATGAGCGTCTAGATATTTTTTAGGGGATTTCATTTTAAAAGATATATATAGGGGCTTCTAGATTTTTGTCTAGAACTTCTAGAATTTTTCCCCTTAGTTTTTTGATTTTCTTCGGCTCGTAATTGGAGGGAGGAAACTCCATGAGCGTCTAGATATTTTTTTAAGGGGATTTCACTTTAAAAGATATATATATATATATATATATATATATATATATATATATAGGGGCTTCTAGATTTTTTCTAGAACATCTAGAATTTTTCCCTTTAGTTTTTTTATTTTCATCGGCTCGTAATTGGAGGGAGGACACTGGATGAGCGTCTAGTTATTTTTTTAGGGAATTTCATTTTAAAAGATACATATAGGGGCTTCTAGATTTTTTCTAGAACTTCTAGAATTTTTCCCCTTAGTTTTTCGATTTTCTTCGGCTAGTAATTGGAGGGATGACACTCGAAGAGCGTGTAGATATTTTTTTTAGAGAATTTCATTTCAGAAGGCACATTTAGCACCCTCTAGATTTTTTCAGAACTTCTAGAATTATTTCCCGTAGTTTTTCGATTTTCTTCGGCTCGAAATTGGAGGGATGACACTCGATGAGCCTGTAGATCTTTTTTTTAGAGAATTTCATTTCAGAAGGCACATTTAGGAGCTTCTAGATTATTTCCAGAACTTCTAGAATTTCTTCCAGTAGTTTTTCGATTTTCTTCGGCTCGTAATTGGAGGGATGACACTCGAAGAGCGTGTAGATATTTTTTTTAGAGAATCTCTGGAGGTACCGGAGGAATTATAGAAGATTCTAGAAGCTCACAACACAGAACACAACATGAGGCATAGAACACAAAATACAGTCGTTTTTCGAAAAATATGTCCATCGCTGTTTTTTCGAAATTTCGCCCTATTTTCGTTTTCACGAAGTAACCTCGTCCTATTAAACGGTCGAAAAACTACGCTTTGTCCCTTATCCCAGCGGTGTCGTTAAAATTTTCCCAAAAAAAAAAAATTCGGAAACTCAAAAATCCGAAATAACTTCGAAAAATTCGAGGATACTTGGGACCGTTGAGGATTTTTTTTTTAAAGGAAAATAACCCTTCGACGCTCGCACTTCTCCCCCTTTTCACCGTCCCCCAGCGAATAATTTCGCAAGGAATAAATAAGTAAAGAAAATAAAAATCCACCGACCGGTCTTTTTTGAGGAGGAGAAGAAAGCGACGAGGAACATCTGCCGCTCTCGTTCCCCTCCCCCCTCTTTCTGCCCTTTGTCACGGGAGGAGATGGAGGAGGAGGGGAGGAGAAATTAAGCGAAACGTCCGTTTCGTTTTAAGGCCGAAACGGCCGCGGCGCGACGAGGGATTTTCGTATGGTAATAAAGACTGGTTTTTTGGTATTATTTAGAGCGTCGTTAAAAAAAAAAGTAGAGAAATATTAAAGGACGGAGGAGGAAAAGGGGTGATTTCCAACGAATATTCTCGATGCGCGAGGCGATCCTCGTTTTTCCCACGGAGAAATCCACGAGATGGTCTAGAAAAAAATCTAGAAAAATCTAGAAGTTATATTAAATTTTTGAGGATTTTCTGAAAAATCTAGATGGGCTTAAAAGTACCTAGAAGATCTTTCTGATCATCTAGACGACGTCAGCAGAGGTATAGAAGAAAAATTATCTCGAAAAATCTTAAAAAATTCTAAGTAAGCTTAGAAGACACATCTGGAAGGTCCACCAGAAGGCCTCGTATAGCGCTAATTGAGAAGTTTTTTTGTATTATTTTAAACATTTCCATTTCTGTCTTTGTTGTAGAAGAAATTTTGTAAAGAATTTTTTCAATAACCTTTAAAAAAATCTAGAAGAAATATTAAATTTTAAGAATCTTCTGAAAAATCTAGATGGGCTTAAAAGTACCTAGAAGATCTTTCTTATCATCTAGACGACGTCAGCAGAGGTATAGAAGAAAAATTATCTCGAAAAATCTTAAAAAATTCTAAGTAGCCTTAGAAGACACATCTAGAAGGTCCACCAGAAGGCCTCGTGTAGCGTTAATTGAGAAGTTTTTTTGTATTATTTTAAACATTTCCATTTCTGTCTTTGTTGTAGAAGAAATTTTGTAAAGAATTTTTTCAATAACCTTTAAAAAAATCTAGAAGAAATATTAAATTTTGAGAATTTTCTTAAAAATCTGGATGGGCTTAAAAGTACCTAGAAGATCTTTCTGATCATCTAGACGACGTCAGCAGAGGTATAGAAGAAAAATTATCTCGAAAAATCTTAAAAAATTCTAAGTAGCCTTAGAAGACACATCTAGAAGGTCCACCAGAAGGCCTCGTATAGCGCTAATTGAGAAGTTTTTTTGTATTATTTTAAACATTTCCATTTCTGTCTTTGTTGTAGAAGAAATTTTGTAAAGAATTTTTTCAATAACCTTTAAAAAAAATCTAGAAGAAATATTAAATTTTGAGAATTTTCTTAAAAATCTAGATGGGCTTAAAAATACCTAGAAGATCTTTCTGATCATCTAGAAGACGTCAGCAGAGGTATAGAAGAAAAATTATCTCGAAAAATCTTAAAAAATTCTAAGTAAGCTTAGAAGACACATCTGGAAGGTCCACTAGAAGGCCTCGTATAGCGCTAATTGAGAAGTTTTTTTGTATTATTTTAAACATTTCCATTTCTGTCTTTGTTGTAGAAGAAATTTTGTAAAGAATTTTTTCAATAACCTTTAAAAAAATCTAGAAGAAATATTAAATTTTGAGAATTTTCTTAAAAATCTAGATGGGCTTAAAAGTACCTAGAAGATCTTTCTGATCATCTAGACGACGTCAGCAGAGGTATAGAAGAAAAATTATCTCGAAAAATCTTAAAAAATTCTAAGTAGCCTTAGAAGACACATCTAGAAGGTCCACCAGAAGGCCTCGTATAGCGCTAATTGAGAAGTTTTTTTGTATTATTTTAAACATTTCCATTTCTGTCTTTGTTGTAGAAGAAATTTTGTAAAGAATTTTTTCAATAACCTTTAAAAAAATCTAGAAGAAATATTAAATTTTGAGAATTTTCTGAAAAATCTAGATGGGCTTAAAAGTACCTAAAAGATCTTTCTGAGCATCTAGACGACGTCAGCAGAGGTATAGAAGAAAAATTATCTCGAAAAATCTTAAAAAATTCTAAGTAGCCTTAGAAGACACATCTAGAAGGTCCACCAGAAGGCCTCGTATAGCGCTAATTGAAAAGTTTTTTTGTATTATTTTAAATATTTCCATTTCTGTCTTTGTTGTAGAAGAAATTTTGTAAAGAATTTTTTCAATAACCTTTAAAAAAAATCTAAGAAGAAATATTAAATTTTGAGAATTTTCTTAAAAATCTAGATGGGCTTAAAAATACCTAGAAGATCTTTCTGATCATCTAGACGACGTCAGCAGAGGTATAGAAGAAAAGTTATCTCGAAAAATCTTAAAAAATTCTAAGTAGCCTTAGAAGATTCGCGACGCACCTGGAAGGTCCACCAAGAGGCTTGGTATGGACTTAATCCAGAAGTTTCTTTTTAATATTTCGAATATTCCCATTTTAGTCTCGGACTTGGAAGAAATTTTGTAAAAAACTGTCTCGAAAAATTCTCAAAAATTTCTAGAAGGTTGTAGGTAGCCTCAAAAGACGCGCGATACATCTGGAAGGTCCACTAGAAGGCATCGTGTAGCGCTAATTAATAAGTTTTTTTGTATTATTTTAAATATTTCCATTTCTGTCTTGGTTGTAGAAGAAATTTCATAAAGAATTTTTTCGATAACATTTAAAAAAAATCTAGAAGAAATATTAAATCTAGATGGGCTTAAAAGTACCTAAAAGATCTTTGTGATCATCTAGACGACGTCAGCAGAGGTACAGAAGGATCTAACTGGCGTCAGGTGGGTCCTAAATATCAATCTAGGATATTTTTGAATGTGCATATCGACGAATATTTCGAGAAAAAAAAATGCAAAAAATTATCTCGAAAAAAAATTCTAAGTAGCCTTAGAAGGAGTGCGACACACCTAGAAGGCCTCATATAGATTTTTTTTAGTAAATTAAATATTCCCATTTCGGTATTAGATCTAAAGGAAATTTTGCAAAGAATTTTCTCGAAAAAACGTTAAAAAATACTAGATTTTAGGTGGCCTTAGAAAGTGCGCTACGCACATATAAGATCCACTGGAAAGCTTCGTATAGTCCTAATCCAGGAGATTTCTTTTTAAATTTTAAACATTCCCATTTCTGTCGTAGATTTAGAAGACATTTTGCAAAAAATTTTCTCAAAAATCATGAAAAAAATCTAGGTTTTAGGTAGCCTCAGAAAATGCGCAACGCACCTGGAAGGTCCACTAGAAGGCTTCGTATGGACCTAATCGTGAGGATTTTTTAATAGTTCAAATATTCCCATTTCAGTCGTACATCTAGAAGAAATTTTGTAAAGAATTTTCCAAAAAAATCTTAAAAAAATTCTTGGTGACCTTAGAAGGTTTTTTCTCAAAACATTCTTACATTCTAGAAAATCCTAGGTAGACTCAGAAAATGCGCGACGCAATTGAAAGGTCTATTAGAAGGCCTGGTATAGCCCTAATACAGAAGATTTTTCTTTAATATGTCCGATATTTTCATTTCAATCCTAAATCTAGAAAAAAATTTGTAAAGAATTTTCTCGAAAATCTTAAAAATTCTAGGTGGCCTCAGAAAGTGCGCGACACACCTGGAAGGTCCAATAGAATACCTCATATATACCTAGCCTAGAAGATTTTTTTTAATAAATCAAGTATTTCCATTGCAGTTTTGGGTGTAGAAGGAGTTTTTTAAAGAATTTTCTCGAAAATCCTAAAAAAATTGTATAAAATTCTAGAAAGCCTCAAAAGGTGCCCGACACACCTGGAAGGTCCACCAGAATGCTTCGTATATACTTTAATTCAAGAGATTTTTGTAATACTTCGAATATTCCCACTTCAGTCTTGGATCTAGAAAATTTTTTAAAAGAATTTTTTCGAAAAATCTTAAACAATTTTAGATTTTAAGTGGCCTCAGAAGATGCGCGACGCACCTAGAAGGTCCACTAGAAGGCTTCGTATGGGCCTAATCCGGAAGTTTTTTAATGTTTTAAATGTGAGCATTTCAGTTTTGGATCTAGAAGAAATTTTATAAAGAATTTTCTCGAAAACGTTAAAAAAAATTAGAAAATTCTAGGTAACCTCAGAAGGTGCGCGGCGCACCTAGAATTGAGAAGATTTTTTATTTTAAATATTCCCATTTGTCTTTATTCTAGAAGAAATTTTGTAAAGAATTCTTTCGAAAAATCTTAAAAAAAAATCTAGAAGTTCTAACGAGGTTCTAATGATAAGGTGCACGACGCAACTGGAAGGTCCAATAGAGGGTCTCGTATAGACCTAATCCAGAAGATTCTTTTTATATTTCGAATATTCCATTTCAGTCTTGGACGTAGAAAAAATTTTGTAAAGAATTTTCTCGAAATATCTAAAAAAAATTCTAGAAGTTTCTAGATGACGTTAGAAGGTGCGCGACGCATCTAGAAACTCCGCCAGAGGGCCTCGTATAGACCTAATATAGAAGATTTTTTTAATATTCCGAAAAAAAAAATCTTAAAAAATTCTAGAAAATTCTAGGTAGCCCCAGAAGGTTCATAACACACCTGGAAGGCATCTAGATGACCTAGAATATTCTAGAAGGTATATCTTGCATATGACTTATGCTTTAAGCATTTTATACGTCAGCCGAGTCAAATGACAATTTCTCGTAAACTATAGTCGCTAGGAACTTGAAATTTTTACCAATGATCCATCGAACCTTAACAAATTTCCATATGAAATTTAGGCAAAATCCCTACACCCACGAATTTTCTACGAATTTCCAAAACACGACACGCCTAAGGTGTAAGACAAATCACGCCATCATCGAACCACTCCCCCCCTCCCCCCGATGGGAACATCGGGAAACAAATTTCGGGACGAATAAGGGGAGACAAAGGAGGAGGAGGGGGAGGGGGAAGGAGCGATTTTAATTCGATGATATCCCCCATTTCCCCCCTTTTCTCGCTCTGTCGACCTCGAGGAAAAACTTCCGAAAATGGGGGGAGAACGGGGGAAAAAGGGGGGAGTGGGGGTGGGGGAGAGTTGATATGTATTAAAATTACTACGTTTCGGACGGAAATCTAATTATTTTCTTGGCGGGAAGTTTTAATTGAGTTGGGCGTTTTGCGGCGACGAGTGACGCGCCCCCGTCGACTTTCGAGGGGTGGGGGTTGAAGGGGGAATTCGAAAAATAATTTCGAAATCGATTTTGGAGGGAAGGCGGAAAAATCTGTGGTCTGAAGTTCAAAATTCTGACGGTGATCTCTTGGAAATTCAACTCAAAAATTTTGGAGGCAAGGTATCCACTTGCAAGATTATTGGCAAATTTGGAAAGTGACTTTTTTGCCTCGACTCGCGATTTTTTGGAAAATTTTAGGAACTCAAAATTTGGAAAAATACTTTTCGAGATGAATTTCCTAATTAAGAGTATTAATTTTTTTTTCGGAATTTTAGTTCGTGGTTTTGAGAGAAAAAAAACATGATTTAAGGAAGCTCCTTTTTAGAACTCCATTTAAAGTATTTTGGCACAATGTAAGAAATTTCAGCTTAAAAATAGGGGAGTTTATTTATTAGTCCAATTTTGAACTGTAGAAAGCGGTATTTTTCTTAACTGCTTTCCCAAATTTATGAAAACTTTTGTGGTTCCAAAATTGAAAACAAAATTTCGAAATTTGGAAAATGCAATTTCTCGGAAATTTCACGCTGAAAATTTGGAAGAAAATTGTCGCAATTTCCATTTCCAATTTTGGAAAGTAACTTTTTTGATGCGACTCAAGATTTTTTAGAACCTTTTGGACACTCAAAATTCGAAAAATATTTTTTTGAGGCAAACTCTACACTGTGAAGACGAATTTCCCTCCAAGTACTCCTCTTACGAATTATAAACTATTTTGAATCAGTACGTAGTTTTGAAAAAAAAAAATTACTGGGGATCCTAATTTCCAACTTTGTTTTTGAAACTCGAGCCAAGATTTTTGAAAGTTTCCGTGCTTCTAAAATCCAAATCAAAATTTCTAAATTTTGAAAATGTAATCTCGATAATTCCACTTTCAAAAAGTTTGGCAGCAATTTATCGACATCGCGATTTCCGAATTTGACTACTCTGACTTTTTTTGAGAATATCAATTTATTTTGAAAAAAAAATTTTTAGGTAAATTTAGGTTATTTGGAGTCCAGCTAAAGATTTTTTTTGGCACGTTTTCGAGTTTCCTTTAGAACTCGATGCGAGTCAAAATAAGAATTTTGTAAAAGGGACTTTTTGTAGGGTTCGAGTTAAAATTTTTTTAAAGCCATTTGAACTTTTTTAAACACTACCTAAAATGCATTAAGTTTTTGAAATTTTTTCAGCAATTCCACCTCCAAATTTTAGATAGAGAATTTCACACGCCTCAATTTTTTTTAAACACCTTTTGAAAAAAATTGAAAATTTTGAAAAAAACAAAATTTTGAAAAAAATTCAACATTTTGAAAAAATTCAACATTTTGAGAAAAATTCAACATTTTGAAAAAAAAATCCAAATTTTGAATAAAAGTTTTTTTGCAGAATCGTTTTTCTCCATTTTTTTCCTGTTTCGCCCACGTGGAATCCTGAATGGTTTTAATTTAATTACCACCGTCGGTGGTTTATAGCGTGTATTTTATTTATGTACAGTGTGGCGTGTTAATGCACGCTCCATCATTCCGAAAGTGACAGCTCGTAGGCGTTCAAATGTATTGTTTAAGTCGCCGTGTTGACCCACTTGGACGCACGAGGTCAGATCGAGCGGCCGATATTTCTTTCAAAAAAAAAAAAAATAAACGCGGTCTTTTGCTGGGATTCGACTTGGGAAAGTGCGGAGACGTCGAATATTTCCTGGACTTTTTTGGATTTTTCCAAATTTTGTGACGAAAAAAGTGAAAAGAGTCGCAAAAGTCGAAACTGCGGAGAAATGGAGGCGTCGGTGACTTTCCTCCAAAAGTGAAATTTCCGAGATTACATTTTCCAAAATTTGGAAATTTTGAGATCAATTTTAAAACCACGAAACCAGAAATACTCCGAGCAAAAAAATCTTGTTACGAATTCCAGCCACTAAAACATCACCTTTCGAAATTTCGCAAGTCGAGTCCCAAAAAAAAAAAAAAATATGTAATAACTTCCCCCTTTTCCATCGATCCTCCCAAATAAGTGCTTCCCTCGGGACCGAACCGTAAATTCCCCCGAACAAAAAAAAAAAAAAAGAAGGAAGAGGAGAGAAAGAGCAGGCGCGACAGGAACAGGGAACGAGAAAAATGTATATATAATACCCCCTATGCAAAGTAGTAATGTGGGGGAATACAGGGAATACGGGGAATATGGAGAATTATTACACGTGGGGGAAGTATTTGAAGAGGAAACCGTTCCATAGCAGAATGGATGCTAACAAGCGGTTGATAGACCCAAGAAATAATAAGAAAGGAGGGAAAGGGGGAGGAGGAGGAGGAGGAGGAGGAAGAGGCATCGGTAATGGCAGGAAGAGAAGACGGGGGGGGGGGGCGGCGGTGGGGGTAAAAGACGCCGAAGAAATTCCTATAGGGAATATCAAGCAGACGGGAAAATGCGGTTTATCGAGCGGAACGCAGGGGCGCCGGCCCCGGGGGGAAAGGGGGGCGGGGGGGGGAACTTCTCCCGTCCGCGGGGGGAGGGGGGCCTCCCCCCCCCGCCTCCTTATACGATTCGCGGGTATCGCGGCGATGCATTAGCGAATCGTGATGGAAAATTCCATCCGCACCCAATCTCTTTTTTTTTTTTTTTTTTCGAAACTCCGGGCGTCCCTTAATGACTTTTCGAGATCCCGATCCGTACCCGCTCATCGAATCATAATCAATCGGGGAATTACCATGTAAAAGATGCGTCATTTCCATCACAAAAAGGGGGGGGTGAATATCGCTAGCGCGAGCTCCCCCACGCCTACCCCCCCCCCCACCCCCCACCCCCGGCTCGCGAACGACGATGGAGGAGCGACAATGGAGGTCTCATCCAGAAAAGTTCATGAATATAAATGCGGTTTATTACCGGCAGATCTTTATGCCCCGCTTCCCCCCCCCAACGGCCTGTTGACACGTCGAGAGGGGCAGGGGTGGGGGTGAAGTAGGGAGGAAAAACGTAATCAAAGGCAATTAAGGGCCGGTCGTGATGAGGACTCTCGATTTCGCTCCCGCTCCCCCCCCTCCCCCCCCCTCGCCACGGCGTCGGCGAGGGGGAGTTGCGCAACACATTGCGAACCGCTTACGAGTCGCGACTCTTCAATTTTGTTTCCGTGTGAAGTTGCAACTGGTGGTTAAGAGTTGCGTGAACTCGCAACTTCAAAATCGAAATCGCATTGTCTGCACTTGCAACTTCGGCGGGCGATAACTTCGAAATTCCCGCTGAACTCCAGAGGTTCAGGTGAAATTTGGACCCGGCTTGCATGCAACTTCCGAGTTGCGACCGTACGAGCTTGCAACTCTTCGATTTATTTCCGTGGGAATTTTCCCAAATTGCTGAACTGAACTTGCAACTTCGTCACGGGACAACTTCAAACTACGACTCAACTCCTGGAGTTAACGTAAAATTACTTGCAACTTTAGAGTTGCAATAGTTGAACTTGCAACTCTTGGCTTCATTTCAATGATAACTTCTGGCTAAATTAAACGAACTTGCAACTGATGCTTAAAATTTGTGTGAACTTGCAACTTCAAAATTTCAAAATTGAATTCGCTTGCAACTTCTTTCATTTTCCCCTTTATTAACGTGAACTTGCAAATCATTAACGAAAATCGTCTGAACTTGCAACTTCCTTACGGGACAACTTCAAACTACGACTCAACTCCTTAAGTTAACGTAAAATTACTTGCAACTTTAGAGTTGCAATAGTTGAACTTGCAACTCTTGGCTTCATTTCAATGAGAACTTCTGGCTAAATTAAACGAACTTGCAACTGATGCTTAAAATTTGTGTGAACTTGCAACTTCAAAATTGAATTCGCTTGCAACTTCTTTCATTTTCCCCTTTATTAACGTGAACTTGCAAATCATTAACGAAAATTGTCTGAACTTGCAACTTCCTTACGGGACAACTTCAAACTACGACTTAACTCCGGGAGTTAACGTAAAATTTGGAGTTCACTGCTAAATTAAACGAACTTGCAACTGATGCTAAAAATTTGTGTGAACTTGCAACTTCAAAATTGAACTCGCTTGCAACTTCTTTCATTTTCCCCTTTATTAACGTGAACTTGCAAATCATTAAGGAAAATTGTCTGAACTTGCAACTTCATAAGATAACTTCGAGCTCTCGTTTAACTCCGGGAGTTAGCGAAAAATTTGGACTTAACTTGCAACTCCTCGTTTTATTGCAATAGGAGTTTCCCCCTTAATTAAGCGAACAAAAAGGCCGTACGTTCAGATAGAAAGCAGAAATTTAAAACAACTGCTCCTAGGAGTTCAAGGTAGGTACAAAAGAAGTTTCAAAGAGATTGAAGCACCAAAGAAAATTTTGCGATTTTTTGAAAATTTACTGTACCGTCCGATTAGGACACCACGTCAGATGGTTCGGTACGTGCCTGTAATTCAAGCGGTGTTTAAAGGGGAGAGTTCAACTTTTGTGGAGTTGCTAAGGAAACTTCAAAAAACAGACAGAAGGAGTTTCAATAAAATTGGAATTCCCTGGAATTTTTTACAATTTTTTAAACATATAATTTGGCGAGATCCCGTTGTCGCATCAATAAAAAGGGAGTATTTTGGAAGTTCCTTCAGACAGAAAGCAGAAACTGAAAACAACTACTCGTAGGACTTCAAAGAACGTACAAAAGGAGTTTCAAGGAGATTGAAGCACCAGGGAATTTTTAGCGATTTTTTGAAAATTTACTGTCTCTTCCAATTACGACACTATGTCAGATGGGTCGCAACATGCCAGTATTTCTAGCGGTGTTTAAAAGGGAGGGTTCAACTTTTGTGGAGTTGCCAAGGAAACTTCAAAAAACAGACAGAAGGAGTTTCAACAAAATTGGAGTTCCCGGGAATTTTTTACAATTTTTTAAACATATAATTTGGCGACATTCCGTGGTCGCATCAACAAAAAGGGAGTATTTTGGAAGTTCTTTCAGACAGAAAGTAGAAACTTAAAACAACTACTCGTAGGACCTCAAAGAACGTACAAAAGGAGTTTCAACGAGATTGAAGCACCAGGGAATTTTTTGCGATTTTTTGAAAGTTTACAGTCTCGACCAATTACGAACCTATGTTAGATGGGTCGGAACTTGTCAGTATTTCTAGCGGTGTTTAAAAGGGAGGGTTCAACTTTTGTGGAGTTGTTAAGGAAGTTGCAGAAGACAGATAGAGGGAGTTTTAACAAAATCGAATTTTCCGGGAATTTTTTACACCTTTTTAAACAAAAAAGTTCAGCTAGACTGAGTGGTCGGATCGATAAAAAGCCAGTATTTTGGAAGTTCCTTCGGACAGAAAGTAGAAACTTGAAACAACCGTTCTTAGGACTCCGAAGAACACCCAAAAGGAGTTTCAAGGGGATCGAAGCACCGGGGAACTTTTCGCGATTTTTTGAATTATTCACGACGACTCGCTCGTTTCTTCATAGAGCAACTCCCAACTCCGCAATTTTTCACGACTCCCCGAAAGCCCCCACGTCATAAAGTTACCGCGGCGGAATTTAAAGCGCGACTCCCCCCCCCCCCCTCCCACGAACTTCCGCCGCTCACCTCGACTCACGTCCGACCTTTTTAATATTCCGATCGCGATCCGTCGACGAAATAAACAACCCCTAATTAACACCGGTCGTCCACCCCCGCTCCCCCCCGCGGGGGCCGCGAACGGACCGACCCTCCCCCCCTCTACGCCAGCTGCGCCATCGCCCCCTTTTAATAAAACGATCGAGTAATCGTCCGGGATTAAAGTCTGATTTCTCGTTAAGGGGGAGGCATGGAGGTTTAAAAATGGTTAAGAACGTGACGGTCTTCCCCCCCGCTATGAAAATCCGTAGCGTCTTCCCCCACGAATTCGGGAGGAGCGTGTGTGTGGGGGGGATTTAAGGGCACTCTAGGTAACGACGTTTCGGTCGTCGAGGAAAAACCATCAGACCCTCCTCTGACCTCGCTCCCCCCACCCCACCTCCCCCCTCTCCACCCCCTCTTCACGCACACGTCCTCGAGTAACAAGTTGTTTTTTGCACAGCTTCCCGAAAGTAATCCCGCGGGAGTTGCGGTGGGGTGGGGGGGGGTTGCCCCCCCCCCCCACGCACGATCCCCTACCTCGTATCTATCCCTCGCTCCTGTGACATTTATTAATGGTTATACTGAGGTTTGCAGACTGGAAAGTTGAGTATTCCGCCGCCGCCGCTCCATTATAAATTAATCATCCCTCAGGACACCGGAGGGGGGATCGGGGGGAGCGTAAGTGGGGGCGCCTCCCCCCCCCCCACCGGTGGTTCTTCATAACGTTAAGTGAAACCCCGAAAGTTAAATCGCTCCGATGTACCGGCGCGACAACAGGTGAGAGGGGGGGAGGGGGGCGATGGAAGCTGGAGAAACGTATTTCTCGAGGGGGGAGTGGGGGAGGTTGGAGTGTGTCGGGATCGACCCCCGGCGCTAATCTGTCAAAATGTCGGGGGGCAATCCATCATAGTACGTATAGAAAATCGGTTTCTATGGAAAAGTTAAATATTTGGTTTTTATCCGAACTTACCCTAAGGAGGGGGGGAAAGCGGGGTGATTTCGGGGGCGCCGAGATGCGGTTTATACTGACCTGAAACAACAAGAGAACGAATCGTTAGTTTCAACTTAGTAGTAACGACGGTTTAGGGGACAAAGTCGTTTAGAGGAAATTCGAAATGTGACGCACGGTTAGGTTAGAAAAATTGTAAAAAATTCGTCGGTAATTGGATCTTCATGAAACTTCGTCGAATTGTTCATTAGGGCCTTCTTAAAAAACAGGAAAAAATTCGACTCACTACCTACGAGGGTTTAGTAAATACTACCATTTGAACTACTTGGTTTCAAGAGAGTTCAAAACGAGAGTAACGTCATTATTGTAAAATTCGTAAAAATTCCTCGATGCTTCAACTTCAATGAAACTTCGTCAAAGTGTTCAGTATTGCCTTGTTAAGAAGTTAGGAAAGTTTCATTTGACTAACTTAAGTACTTCAGTAGATACGACCTACTGAAATGTGTCGTGTCGAAAAAGTTCCAAAGAGGAGTCGTTCTGAGTATTTAAAAATTTGTAAAAAATTCGGCGGTAATTGGATCTTCATGAAACTTCGTCGAATTGTTCATTAGGGCCTTCTTAAAAAAAATGGAAAAAATTCGACTCGCTACCTACGAGGGTTTAGTAAATACGACCATTTGAACTACTTGGTTTCAAGAGAGTTCAAAACGAGAGTAACGTCATTATTGTAAAATTCGTAAAAAATTCCTCGATGCTTCAACATCGATGAAACTTCGTCAAAGTGTTCAGTATTGCCTTGTTAAGAAGTTAGGAAAGTTTCATTTGACTAACTTAAGTACTTCAGTAGATACGACCTACTGAAATGTGTCGTGTCGAAAAAGTTCCAAAGAGGAGTCGTTCTGAGTATTTAAAAATTTGTAAAAAATTCGGCGGTAATTGGATCTTCATGAAACTTCGTCGAATTGTTCATTAGGGCCTTCTTAAAAAAACTGGAAAAAATTCGACTCGCTACCTACGAGGGTTTAGTAAATACTACCATTTGAACTACTTGGTTTCAAGAGAGTTCAAAACGAGAGTAACGTCATTATTGTAAAATTCGTAAAAATTCCTCGATGCTTCAACTTCAATGAAACTTCGTCAAAGTGTTCAGTATTGCCTTGTTAAGAAGTTAGGAAAGTTTCATTTGACTAACTTAAGTACTTCAGTAGATACGACCTACTGAAATGTGTCGTGTCGAAAAAGTTCCAAAGAGGAGTCATCCTGAGTATTTAAAAATTTGTAAAAAATTCGGCGGTAATTGGATCTTCATGAAATTTCGTCGAATTGTTCATTAGGGCCTTCTTAAAAAAATGGAAAAAATGCGACTCGCTACCTACGAGGGTTTAGTAAATACGACCATTTGAACTACTTGGTTTCAAGAGAGTTCAAAACGAGAGTAACGTCATTATTCTAAAATTCGTAAAAAATTCCTCGGTGCTTCAACTTCAATGAAACTTCGTCAAATGGTTCAGTAGCGAGTGGTCGAGAAGTTAGAAAAGTTTCATTTGACTAGTTTAAGTACTTCAGGAGATACGTTTTACTGAACCGTGTCATGCGAAAAAGTTTCAAAGAGGTGCGATCTTAAGTATTTAAAAATTCGTAAAAAAAATCACCGCTACCTCAATTTCGAAATAACTTCGTCAAGTGCGTCAATGAAACGTTCTTAAGAAACGGCGAGAGTTTCAGCTAACGAGCTTCAGGAGTTTAAAACATACGGCATGAAGAAATTTCAAAAATGAGCAATCGTCAATTTCGAAATTCGTAAAAAATTCCTTGGTGCTTCAACTTGAATGAAACTTCGTCAATTGGTTCAGTAGCGAGTGGTCGAGAAGTTAGAAAAGTTTCATTTGACTAGTTTAAGTACTTCAGGAGATACGTTTTACTGAACCGTGTCATGCGAAAAAGTTTCAAAGAGGTGCGATCTTAAGTATTTAAAAATTCGTAAAAAAAATCACCGCTACCTCAATTTCGAAATAACTTCGTCAAGTGCGTCAATGAAACGTTCTTAAGAAACGGCGAGAGTTTCAGCTAACGAGCTTCAGGAGTTTAAAACATACGGCATGAAGAAATTTCAAAAATGAGCAATCGTCAATTTCGAAATTCGTAAAAAATTCCTTGGTGCTTCAACTTGAATGAAACTTCGTCAATTGGTTCAGTAGCGAGTGGTCGAGAAGTTAGAAAAGTTTCATTTGACTAGTTTAAGTACTTCAGGAGATACGTTTTACTGAACCGTGTCATGCGAAAAAGTTTCAAAGAGGTGCGATCTTAAGTATTTAAAAATTCGTAAAAAAAATCACCGCTACCTCAATTTCGAAATAACTTCGTCAAGTGCGTCAATGAAACGTTCTTAAAAAACGGGGAGAGTTTCAGTTAACGAGCTTCAGGACTTTAAAAGATACGGCATGACGAAATTTTCAAAAATGAGTGTTCGTCACTGTTTCGAAATTCGTAAAAAATTCCTCGGTGCTTCAACTTCAATGAAACTTCGTCAAATGGTTCAGCAATGAGTGGTCAAGAAGTTAGAAAAGTTTCATTTGACTAGCTTCAGTAGTTCAGGAGATGCGTTCTACTGAAGCGTGTCATGCCAAAAAAGTTCCAAAAAGAAACCTTGTCGGTACAACGTTTAAAAAAATCGTAAAAAAAATCATCGGCAGTTTCGTTTCGAAGAAACTTCGTCAAGTGCGTCAACGAAGCGTCCTCAAGGAATGGTTGGAGTTTCACTTGACTAACTACTGTAGGTTAATAGATATGACTGATTTTTCAAGAGTTTGGTTTGATAAAACTCCACTCGATCGTGCAGCGAAGTCCAGATTTCTCCCAAAAATTACCCACGCTCCTCCCCCTCCAAAACACACACACCGGAAACTCCGCATCGCCCCCCCCCCCATATTCCCCCGGGAACCCCCAAGGATGCATTTGTATTCCCATCGGCGAAGCCACGTACGCCGCCGCTACCTGACCCTTTCTCCCCCCCCCATTCCCCCCCTCCTCGCCCATGGGGGTTTTTTTTTCGCCTCCGCTCCGTCGGTTAATTGGATTTCTTTCTTTGTTCCGATCCCTCGTCTCGTGAATTAACTCCATTGTCCCCTCACGTCGTCCATCTGCGCCCCGTCCTGCGTGCCTGGAAATTTATTCGGGAGAGAAAAAGGGGGAGAGGAAAAGGAAAAAGGGGGAGAGAAAGGAGGAAGTGCGGCCGCTGTGGGAAATTTCGTTTTCGAGGTAGAAGGTCGAATCGATCCCCCCCTTTTTTTTTTCTTCCCCAAGGAACCGCTCCGGCTCGGGGGAGTTTCGAGGGAGGCCTCGATCTTTTTCCTTCGGGATATGACGGTCGAATGAAGTTTTTAAGGCGGTTGTGGGAAAAGTTCGAAGTTGTCAAAAAAATTTAGGTAGAGGTTTTCATCAAAATAACTCAAAAAGCACTCTTAAGTAACTTTGTCTAAAAAACTAAGCAAGATCCTACTTAAGTTACATGGGAACATGGGAAGCTACTTTTTTTTTTAAATTTCAAAAGCGCAACAATTTTTTTTAAGTACTTGTGTTGTTCTTTTTTGAAAAAATTTAGTCTTTTTTGGTAGTCACAATTAAATAAGTTAGCGTTTTGTCACTTAAAATTGCTACACGGTATTTATTTTTTGAAAAAAAAATTTCAAAAATTTCCGAAATTGTAACGGGCATTTTCGATTGCTTCTTTCAAAATAACTCAAAAAACACTCTGCGCTTCGAGAACTCTCGTAAGTAACTTTGTATAAAAAACTAAGCAAGATCCTAGTTAAGTTACATGGGAACATGGGAAGCTACTTTTTTTCAAAATTTCAAAAGCGCAGCAATTCTTTTAAGCACTTGTTTTTTTTTTTGAAAAATTGAGTCTTTTCGGCAGTCACAATTAAATAAGTTAGCGTTTTGTCACTTAAAATTGCTACACGGTATTTATTTTTTGAAAAAAAATTACAACAAATTTCCGAAATTGTAACGGGCATTTTCGATTGCTTCTTTCAAAATAACTCAAAAAGTAGTAAGAGTTTTGAAAACTGACTTCTCTATTAAAATTAGGTAAGTACGAGTACTTATTAAGAAGGTTCTGGAAAAGATTTCACAATTCTCAAAAAATTTTGGTTTAATTTTTTTCCAAATAACTTAAAAAGCAGTCTTGTCTCGAAAATTCTAAAGTTAACTTTACAAAAAAATTTTAAAACGGTGGTATTTTCTAATTTTTCAAAATGACTCAAAAATGTAGGGATTTCGAAAAGTACAAGGAGTATTTTTGTATTTATACCAATTTTCTACCATTAAACTTTTAAATGAATAGCCTACAACATTTCTTAAGACCGATATACACAAATTTGTCAAAAAATGTGAGGCCTAGTTTCCAAAATAACTAAAAAAAAAAATCGGAATTTCAAAAACTACTTAGGCAAAGACACTGCTTTTAACAATTAGATAAGTGAGATTACTTCAATACGTTACGGAATAAATTATATATTTCTGCCATTTTTCGAAAAAAAAAAATTGATTTTGAATTTTTAAAATAACTCGAGAACGAAATTTTTAAACTTCCAAAATGCCGATTGGGTTGTTGGACACTTTTAGAGAAGTTTTGGAAAAAATGGTAAATTCTCAAAAATACATTTGAAATCGATTCGAAAATAACTAAAAACGCATTGGGAATTTTTGTGAGGAAAATTAGATTTTTTTACAAAATACTAAAACCTAATTACTACGGCAGTTACTAGGAACATTCAAACAATTCCGCCCATACAAAAATTTTTAGGGTGATCGATTTTTTCAAAATTTATCAAAGTGTAGGGGAAAACTTACATTTTCCAAAAAAAAATCCCTCGATGATCAACAAAGTTTTTAAAAATCAGTCAAAAAAATAAGAAAACAAAAATAATCGAAAAATCACCAGAAAACTATCAAAAAAACTGTTTCTAGAAACTGAAAAATGAGTTGCCATTTTAAAAATTGAAGCAAGTACTTTTGCGTAGAAAAGGTAATTTACAATTAGACAAAGTTAATGAAAAAATTACAATTTTTTTCAAAGAAACTATAAAGGTAATCAGAATTTTTAAAACTTTCGTGAGATGGTAAAAAAATGGAATTTTCTAAAAAAGACCAAAATTTAGTTCCTGCCGTTTCCAAAATATTTGTAGTTTTTTAAAAAAAAGGGAGATCACTTATTTTCTAAATGTAGTGGGAATTTTAGTGGTTTTTCCAAAAAATGTTTGAGTTCGATTGAATTTTCCAAAATAACTCGAAAAATAATTTGCATAATTGACAATAATACTTTTGCCGATATATTTAAGTTTTTTACAATTAGACACCAAAATTAAGCTACCAAGAATACCAAATTTACGGCAAATTTTCGGAAGTTTTCTTGATCGCGGGTTTTTTTTTGCAAAATAACTCAAAATGCAATGAGACTTAAAAATTACCATGAGATCTTTTGTACTATATAAGAAACTAAATTTTGTACAATATGACTCGAAAATCAAGTAACTGCTCAGGTACTAATAAAGTTAAAAGTGCGATAAAATTTCAATTTTTTTTTTGAAAATGTATGAATTTTGAAAACTGTTGATAAATTTTCTATTAAACACTTGTGAAATATTTATAAGGTGCAGTTATTAATCCAAAAAAATTAGATGGTGGTTACTCTACACAATAATCAAAAAAAGCGATCAAAATTTCGAAAAATCTCAAAAGCACTTTTAATAAAAAAAAACTCAAAGAAGCTAAAATTTCTAAAAATTTGCATTGTACAAATAATTTTTCAACAATAAGACACCAAAACTAGCAGCAAAATTTTCAAAAGTTTTTTAAGCCGATTGCGCTCTCAAAAATAGCTCAAAATGTAGTAGTATTTTCGAAAATAAGTTTCCCACAAATAATCACCAAAATTAATTTGCTATGGCGTTTACTATGGAAATTATGGAAAATTTCACATTCGACCCGTTTTCATAATTTCGAGATCGGTTTAATCAAAATAACTCGAAACGCAGTCGAAATTTCGAAAATCGCCAAGAGCACTTTTCCCTAGAAAACTAAATTCTCTACGGATCGACACCGAATTTACGTCGCTAGTGCGATTATTAAGCGAGTTACCGCGTCCTCGCGCCTCCGATTACGGTCGGGACGTACGTGTCTTCTACGTTTTAAACGAAGGCGTTGATTGCCAATTTAACACCGCCGTAAAGGACGTAATCCGGCACGGCGACGCGCACTAAAGGTAATCCGGGGCAGGAAGGACGCGGGGCGCCCCCTGACGTTATTAGCTCGCCCTACCCCCACTCCCCCCCCGACATACGGGCGAAAACTACCCCGGTCTCCCCCATAACGTCTAACTGCAGCAATGATAACGTGTAATTTAATGGCGTCCAATTTGTTTGCGGTGTACGTTTACGTCCGGCGGGGATTCGTTACGGTGGTAATCCGTAATTGGTCCGCGCCGCAAGGTGGGGCGACCATTAGGGGCCGGCGGGGGCCGGCAAACCGAGAAAATTCGAAAATTTAAATCCCAGGCCGACGAAACGACGGCAGAAGCCCAAGCAAACGTTGAGGCGACGGGACGAAAGCAATTTAGGCCTCCGTGAAGCAACATTGCATCTAACTTGCTCCACGAGAAGTCCGAAAACAAATTTTTAAAGCTTAAACGCCTTAAGAAACAATAACTCAAAGCAATATTGGCAACATTAATTGAATAAATCTGTCAATTGTATGAAACTGCCTCGGAGAAGCAATATCGCTTAGACTCGCCTGGAAGCAATCTTGCCTCAACTTAGTCTTACTTAAGCAATATTGCCTTATCCTCGAAAGATTCTCGAAAGCAAGTCTGTACATCTCACAGCAAAAAGTTGCCTTAAAAGATGCAACTCGGAGCAATATTGGCAACATTGAATGCACGCAATAAGCAATATTGAACGACAGATTTCTGCTCGAAAAGTTGTGTACACGAGATAAAACCAATTTTGGACTAAGCAAAGTGGCTTAGATTACTTCGCTGAAGCAATATTGCTTTGAACTTGCTTCGAAAAAGTTTCGAAGCAAGTTTGCTTCCTTCACGACAAAAATCGCTTAGAAACTGCGATTCAAAGCGCCATTGAAATAATGACTGTATAGTATAAGCAAGATTATTGTTCGACAAGTCGTGGTAATTGGATAGAAGCAATATTGCATCAACTTGAGCAGATGCAATTATCTTGCTTAAGCAAGATTGCCTAAAGTATGTCTTAAAATAACTCTGCAAGCAATTTTTTGCATCTTATGGCAGAAGGGGCCTAAAACGCGGTACCTCAGAGCAATATTGGCAATAATGAGTGGTTGGAATAAGCAATATTGGATGAAGGTAAGATTCCTGCTCGAAAAGTTGTGTACATGAGATAAAACCAATTTTGGACTAAGCAAAGTGGCTTAGATTACTTCGCTGAAGCAATATTGCTTTGAACTTGCTTCGAAAAAGTTTCGAAGCAAGTTTGCTTGCTTCACGACAAAAATCGCTTAGAAACTGCGATTCAAAGCGCCATTGAAATAATGACTGTATAGTATAAGCAAGATTATTGTTCGACAAGTCGTGGTAATTGGATAGAAGCAATATTGCATCAACTTGAGCAGATGCAATTATCTTGCTTAAGCAAGATTGCCTAAAGTATGTCTTAAAATAACTCTGCAAGCAATTTTTTGCATCTTATGGCAGAAGGGGCCTAAAACGCGGTACCTCAGAGCAATATTGGCAATAATGAGTGGTTGGAATAAGCAATATTGGATGAAAGTAAGATTCCTGCTCGAAAAGTTGTGTACATGAGATAAAACCAATTTTGGACTAAGCAAAGTGGCTTAGATTACTTCGCTGAAGCAATATTGCTTTGAACTTGCTTCGAAAAAGTTTCGAAGCAAGTTTGCTTGCTTCACGACAAAAATCGCTTAGAAACTGCGATTCAAAGCGCCATTGAAATAATGACTGTATAGTATAAGCAAGATTATTGTTCGACAAGTCGTGGTAATTGGATAGAAGCAATATTGCATCAAGTTGAGCAGATGCAATTATCTTGCTTAAGCAAGATTGCCTAAAGTATGTTTTAAAATAACTCTGCAAGCAAGTTTTTGCATCTCATGGCAGAAGGGGCCTAACACGCGGTACCTCAGAGCAATATTGGCAATAATGAGTGGTTGGAATAAGCAATATTGGATGAAAGTAAGATTACTGCTCGAAAAATTGTGCACCTCAAGTGAAAGCAATTTTGGACTGAGCAAAGTAGTTCGACATGCTTGGACGAAGCAACATTGCTTAGAATTTGCCTCAAAGCAGTTTAGAAGCAAGTTTTCTTGCTTAAAGCAAAAGCGCTTAGAACCTGCGTCAAAAACGTTATTAGTACGAGCAACAACGAGTTAAAGCAAGGTTATTGCTCGTTAATGCTCTTGTGGTAATTTGATAGAAGCAATTTTGGTTCAAGTACATGAGAATATCTTGCTTGAGCAAGACTGCGTTGGGCTTGTTCCAAAACATTTTTGCAAGCAAGTTTTCACATCTAAAAACAAAAAGTAACCTTAAAAACAATATTCTCAAAGCAATATTGGCACGAAATAAGCAATATTGGACCAAGTAAAGTACACCAAAGACTCGCTGAAGCAACATTGCTTCTAATTTTAAATTGCTTCTAAAGCAAGATTAATTGCTCAGCAAATGGCGGCGAGTCGGATAAAAGCAATTTTGGACTAAGTAAAGCAAATCAAACTGTCTTGCTTAAGGGAGACCGTCGATGGCTTCTTCCAAAATAATTCTGGAAGCAATACATTAAGTCTGGCAAAGCGACAAAAAAAATGCCACACAAAGCAACATTGGCAATATTGCACGAGCAACATATTTTGACAGTAAACTTGTTGCTCTAAGAGTCACAGTAATCAATCATGAGGTATTTTGAATGAGGGATCGATCTGACTTGCTTAAGCAAGATTGCCTTGGAATTGCTCCAAGGGACGGAACGGGCAATATTAAGTAAAAGCAAGATTACTTCTAAGGTAAAAGCAATTTAGACTAGACAAAGACGGTCGAAGTGTACGGCTAAAGCAACATTGCTTCAGAAAAATTTTTGAGAAAAAAGTGCTCGCGTCCTTGGGCAAAAATTGCTCCTTAGGCAAAATTGCGTTGGGTATTGATCGAAGCAACATTGCTTCAAAGCAACTTTTGAAATGGGTTAAGTGGATTCAAGACGTCTCCTTTTTTTTAAGATATTATCTGGAAAATACTGGAAATCATGCGATTTTCAAAATTTCGAGCAATTTCTGGAAACCCTAGCGATACCCCCCCCCCCACGTTCTGTAGAGGTTTCCCCTTTCCGAATTCTGGAAGCTCTGGAAAGACGTGTCATCATGTAGTCGTATTGGAACCCCTGGAAAACTCTGGAAAGCGTTATCCGGGCCTTCCTTTTTTACCACCCTCGGAACGTCTGGAAAGTCTGGAGAGGGGGATGAAGAGCAAGTGGAGAAATAAAGACGCCGACGGCGCTTTTGTATGATCGATGTCCTCTCCATTTTTATCATGCAAAACTTCCCCCATTTCCCCCTCTTATCACCCCCCTGCCCCATTCTGGGGGGAAGCGGGACCATTAATCACTCCAATACGACGCCACGCACGGCGAAAGCGGGACGTGTAAACACCTCAAAGGTCGATCTCGTTGCTACGTCGAGGGGAAATTCTTATCTCGTCTTCCTACGGGATAATCTCCCGTTCCCCCTACGGGAGGAGGGATCGGCCGGCGCTAAACGCTGTACCGACCTCGTTAGATATAATCGAGGAGGGGTAAAGTGTCCGAGGGAATTTGGCGCCTTGACGTTTCCTGGATCGAGGGGGAAGGGGGATGATGTCTGGAACGGGGTGAGGGGGGGGGGGGCGACTATCCAGATTTTCCTGGAAAGTGACGGGGGGAAGCCGAGCGCGAAACGGGCCGTCCGGACTTCCCGAAATCGACGACACTTACTCGATGCCCCACTCTCCCCCGCCGGATCCAGGAGCGTACGGCAATTTGTACGGATTTTATTGGATCTGATGCTACCCCCTCCCCCTCCCCCCACTCCTCTCCCGTAGTTAGTGGCGGCGCAGCTGTTTCACAATTAATTAAGATGTCCATAAATCATGTGGGGGAGAGCGGGGGAGGGGGGTGCTGCGCCTTCCTCGAGCGGCCGAAATTAAAAATTCCTTCATAATTCTTCCATTAGTATAAATAGGACGGCCGGAAGTGTAATCCCGCCGGATCCCCCGCCCCCACTCCCCCCCCCCCTCCAGGAGGGGGTCGCGACCGCTCTTTCCCCATTTTTTTTTGGGGGTGGGGGTTGGTCGTAGGTTACAATCCCGACGCTATTTTTATAGATCCGATGGCGTTAGGGCGATTTCTCCCCCCCCCCCCACCACCACCGCCCCGTTTTCCCCCGTTCCAGGAAACGTCCCCTAATTAACTCCTCGTCCCCCGGATTACCCCTTTTCCCTCCAAATGTGATTCTTTCGTTTGACCTTAGGCTTAATTGACGGACGGTTCTTCCTCCTCCCCCCTCTCCCCAATAGCTCCCCCCCCCAACCCCACTCCCCCCTACTTGATTAGCACTTAAACAACTGGCAAATCCGAGGTCGTTCTTTCTGCACGAAGGATTATAAAAAATCTACGAGGCGCAAGTTTGTGGATCATTGGATTAGAGCGGGGGGGGGAGACGTGGGGGGATGTTTTTTCGCCACGTCATCCAGGAATTCCAAGGGGAGAATGCGAGTTATCCCGGCGACCAGGGCGAGAAGACCTTACGACGCCACCTCCCCCCCCCCCATCCTCGACTTGGAAGGTGTCTGGAAAGCTTGGGGGAATAAATGGTGTATCCAGGTTTCGGGGGGGATCCCCAAAATCTCGCCTACGGGAGTAGCAGCGATCAGTTTCTGGAGGATTTCGAAGCGACCTCGGCGATTAGGGGGAATCGGGGACGCGTCTCCAAAACGAAAAGCGTGATTTCCAGAATCGGGGGATCCCGTTGGAGACAAACTCCTTCTCCCAAAAAAAAATCTGCAAATCGGTCCGCAGCTGTCCAAAGGTAAAAGGGAATTCCCGTTCCAGGATCCCTCCCCACGACTACCCCCCCCCCCATTGTATTGGAGGTGTCTGTAGAGGAGTTGGAGAGATAGGGAATAAATGGTGTATCCAGGTTTTGGGGGCAATCTCAAAACCTCGCCTATAGGAATTGATCAGGAGAATTTTGAAGCGACCTTTAGGGGGAATTGGGGGCTCGTCTCCAAAGCAGGAAGCGCGATTTTCCAGCATCGGCGAGATCCCATTGGAGACAAACTCCTTTTCTCCCAAAACGATGTAAAAAAGGAATTCTCGTTCCAGGGCCATCCCCCAACGAACGTGGATCACCACGTCCCTCCAGGTCTGGAAGATTCCTGGAGAGGAGATTGGGGGAATCAATGGTGTGTCCAGATTTTGGGGGGATTCTCCAAACCACCTCCCCGGCGTGTCTGGAGAGGAGTTGGAGAAATATGGGGAAATCAATGGTGTATCCAGGTTTGGGAGGGGGTACCCAAACCCCCGCCTATAGAATGTGAAGCGGTCGTTTTCTGGAGAATTTCGAAGAAACCTCGTGGACTGGGGGAATTGGGGGGAACGCCTCCATTTTCCAGAATTGACGGTATCCCATTGAAGATACCCCCGAAAACCCGTAAATCGGCCCACAGCTGCCCAAACGGTAAAGAGAAACTCCTCCCCCCGACTATACCACCGACCCATGGGGGAGATCGGGGCAAAAGTTCCAACTATACCTCCCCCCCCCCCGGTTTTATAGATTCCAGAAAGGATAATTCCACCCCCTTCCCAAGGCACTTATCCCCCATCTCCCCTAGTCCTTAAAACTTCCGCACTTCCGAATTCCGACGCGCCATTCTTATCCCGATATTAAATAAGGGAAGTTGGGGAATAGTTTGCGTGTGTGTGTGTGTGTTTGGGGTTCCGCAATGCGCGACCTCTTCCCCCCTCGTGCCCCGATCGCCCCCCCTCCCGTTTCCCCCCTTCCCGCAAGCTTATGGTAATACGGGAGGAGGAGGGAAGGGACGGGAATCGGGATAACGTACGACGGCTACGACGTACGTTATGTGTGTGTGTGTGTATATACAGTGAATTTTATCGGATTTGTTCCGGCGGAGGAGCCCCGGATGTCAAAAGGACAGGAGCGACGGGCGGAGGGTCCCGAGGGAAGACGAGGGCGGAGGTCCGGGACTCCGGATCGTCTGGAGGACGACAAGGTTCAAAGGGAGACGTGGGTATAGTGTGTCGCGGGGAGCTCGGAGGGCCGGGAGAGGGATCTCGCTTTCTGGAAAACCTGGAAGAGGGATCTCTTAAGGGGAACGCGACTAATTAGAATGGTCTCCCAAGGTTCTGGGCGCTTTGAAAATGGCATATAACTCAAAAATTCCTGGAATGCCGTGAAATACCATCGGAGCGATAAAATCCTGGAACACTTGGATTCGGGAATTTTTTTGCTACTTAGTGCCGGGAATGGTCTGGAAGAAATGTAAAGACACTAACCACTTCAGGAATTCCTGGAATAAGAAGATCGATGGAAATCCTAATTCCTGGAAACTCGTACAAAGCTAGTGTTACAAGAATTCCAACAATTTCTTACGAATTTCTGGATTATCTCGGGTATCACCTCAACTCTGGAAATCCTGGAACACCTGAATTATTATAAGTTTAGAAGGACTCTAAAAAATCATTGCTCCGGGAATCCCTGGAATAAGAAAATCGATAAAAATTTTAATTTCTATAAATTCCCGGATTTCACCTCAACATATGGAAATCCTGGAAAACTTTTGAAATATTTTGAATGACAACTCCAGACTTTCCGGAAATCCACCCTTCTTAGAAGGGATCAAAAAGCTATTCGTTCCAGGAAATCTTGTGATAAGAAGATCGATAAAAATCCTAATTTCTGGAAATTCCAGGAACTAGAACAAAACGATTGCGCTAGTGTTTCAAAGTCTAACATTTTCTTACGAATTTCTGGAATTATCCTGGATTTCACCCCAACATGTGGAAATCCTGGAGCACTTTTGAAATATTTTGAATGACAACTTCAGACTTTCCAGAAACCCGCCCTTCTTAGAAGGGATCCAAAAAACAAATAGTTTCAGGAATTCCTGGAATAGCAAGATCGATAAAATCCAAATTTTTTGAAAGTCCTGAAACACGTACAAAACGATTGCGCTAGTGTTTCAAAAAGTCCAACATTTTCTTAGGAATTTTTGGAATTATCCCGGATTCTTCCCCAACATCTGGAAATCATGGAAGATTTTCGAGATACTTTAAACGAACAGTCCAAATTTTCCAGAAACCCTCCTTCATTAGAAGAGATTCAAACATTAATTATTCCAGACTTTCCTGGAATGAGATGAAGATCCAAATTTCTGGAATTTCCTGGAACACGCATGAAAACGATGAGCAAGTGTCTGAAGAAAACCAAAATATTTTTACGAATTTCTGGAACATCTGGTAAATCCTGGAGAACCCTTGTAATATTCTAAACGGCAACTCGACTTTCCAGATATCCACACTCCTTAGAAGAATCTAAAAAAACTAATCGTTCCAGGATTTCCTGGAACAAAAAGAACGTCGAGAAACGTAATTTCTGGGAAATTTCCAGAAAATTGCACGAAACGATCGCGCAAGTGTGTCGATGAGTCCAACATTTTTTTACGAATTTCTGGAATTATCCCGGATTCTTCCCCAACATCTGGAAATCATGGAAGATTTTCCAAGATTTTCAAACTTCTCCAGAAACCCTCCCTCCTTAGAAAAAGTTAAAAAATAATCCTTCCAGGGATTGCTGGAATAAGATGAAAATCCGAATTTCTGGAATTTCCTGGAACACGCACGAAAACAATGAGCTAGTGTCTCGAGAAATCCAAAAAAAAAATACGAATTTCTGGAACATCTGATAAATCCTGGAGAACACAGTCCTCAGAAAGAATCTAAAAAAACTAATCGTTCCAGGATTTCCAGGAACAAAAAGAACGCCGAGGAACGTAATTTCTGGAAAATTTCCAGAAAATCGCACGAAACGATCGCGCAAGCGTGTCGACAAGTCCAACATTTTCTCACGAATTTCTGGAATTATCCCGGAAGACGCTCGGAATATTCCAAACGACAACTCCAGCCTTTCCAGAAATCCGCCGCGAGTCGCGGCCTATCCGGGAACTTCGCACGGGGAAATCGGGGGAGGGGGCGCAGCGACGGGCTGGATAATGGGGAGGGGGGAAGCGGGAAGCTAATCCAGAACATTCGTCAAAATTACCGAGTACATCTCCGCTACAAAGCGCGGCCCTTTGTCTCGCTCCCCCCGCTCCCCCCCTCTCTCTGTCGATTTTTCAAAAACGAGACGGGAGGGAAAAAGGGCGCCGCCGATTGATCGATGGCATTTAACGACTTTTTAATACGGACCGCGTTTTCGAGAGATCCGTCAACCATTAATCATATCTCTCGTGCCCCTCTCTCCCCCACGCCCGCTCATGCGCGCGCCGCGTTCCAGATAATCCTTTTTAATTGACAACCTAATCTGGACACCTTTCCAGATTTTAATTTTTATAGCGGGAGACTTCCCCGAGTTTAGACACCTGCAACATCATATTTCAAAAAAGTTTTTTGATCGACAATGCCATCTGGAACAAATTTCCAGATTGGTTTTTTTGGCGCGAAAAGTTGATTAGAGGGGAAATTTGGGGAAACTCGTGGAAAATCTCGATTTATATATTTATCAGCGAAGGTCGTAAGGATTTCTGGAAATTCCTGGATAAACTCTCCAGAATACTGGAAACTCTCATAATTAGGGAAACTTTTGGGTACTGATTGAAACTTTTCAAAATAAATACGTCGTTTGGAAGATTTCTGAAAGTTGCCCGAAAAACATATGATGTCTGGAAAGATTCCAGATAATCCATACAAAGTTTCCTTGGAAAACAGCGACATAGGAGATCTCGATTTTCTCCCCTACCTTCGAGAATTATTATGTAAAATCTTTAATCCAGGATTAAAAAATATCCAGGAAAAATTCTCCAAAAAAACTGGAAACCACTCCATTCTTTTTAAAATGTGTCGATAGCTAGACCATAACCAATTTTCCATACCTGCAACCTCGTATTTCAAAAAATTTTTTTGATCGACGATGCAATCTGGTACAAATTTCCAGATTGTTTTTTTTTGGCAGGAAAAGTTGATTATAGGGGAAATTTCGGGAAACTTACGGAAAATCTCGATTTGTACGCAGCGAACGTTGTAAGGAAATCTGAAAATTTCTGGATAAACTCTCCAGAATACTGGAAACCCTCATAATTAGGGAAACTTTTGGGTACTGATTGAAACTTTCCAGAATAAATGCGTCGTCTGGAATACTGGTAAAAGTCGCCTCGAAAAGCACTGCCTGGAAGAATTCTGGATAATCCAGGAAAATGTCCTTGGATTCAGCGACATGAGAGGTCTGAATGTTTTCCCTTACCTTCCAGAATTATTGAATGAAAAATCCATTTTTAATCCAGGATTGAAAAAAATCCTGGAAAAATTCCCTAACAAAAAACTGGAAACCCCTCCATTCTTTTTGAAAGGTGTCGATAGTTCGACAATGAAAAAATAAGGGTCCTGGAAACCGTCCCCAAATTTCTATACCTGCAACCTCGTAGACAATGCAATCTGGACCAAAATTTCCAGATTAATTTTATGTTGGGAATAAATCTGTCACAGGGAAAATTTCGGGATACTTCTGGAAAATTTCGATAATGCGCAGCGAACGGCGTAAGGAAATTTGAAAATTTATGGATAATCTCTCCAGAAAATTTCTCAACTAGGGAAGCTTTTGGGCACCGATTGAAAAAGTTTTCTGGAAGAGTATTTCCAGGAAAATATACAAGCATTATGGATTCATTTATCGCGACTTATCCAAAACGATACAGGAACTTTTACACTTTTCCAGAATTTACAGCTTTTTCTGAAGCAATTGCCAGTTTGTTCATTCTCCGTATTGGAAACCTTTCCGGATTTTAATTTTTATGACTGGAGACTCCCGGGGAGTCCCGGATACTTTCCCAAATTTCGACACCTGCAGCCTCACATTTTAAAATTGGAACAAATTTCCAGATTATTTTTTGCGGTCTTTGGAAATTTCTGGATAATTTCTCCAGAAAATTTCATGACCAGGACAACTTGTGGATACTGATGGAAAAACTTTACAAAGTAAATGTGGCGTCTGGAAGACTTGTAGAAGTTGCCCGAAAAAACGTGCTGTGTCTGGAAAGATTCTGGATAATCCAGGAAAAGTGTCCTTGGAAAATAACGACATGGGATTTTCTCCATTACATTCAAGAATAGTTTAACGTAAAATCCATTTTAAATCCAGGATTAAGAGGTATCCAGGAAAAATTCGTCCAGAAATTCTGGAAACCGTTGCATTCCTCTGGAAAGCGTCGATTTTACACCGTCAAAAAAATAAGGATCAAGGAAAACGTAAAAGTTGCCCCAAAAAACGTGCTGTGTTTGGAAAGACGCTGGATAATCCAGGAAAAGTGTCCTTGGAAAATAATGACATGGGATTTTCTCCCTTACATTCAAGAATAGTTTGACGTAAAATTCATTTTTAATCCAGGATTAAGAAGTATCCAGGAAAAATTCGCCCAAAAATCCTGGAAACCGTTGCATTCCTCTGGAAAGCGTCGATTTTACACCGTCAAAAAAATAAGGATCAAGGAAAACGTAAAAGTTGCCCCAAAAAACGTGCTGTGTTTGGAAAGACGCTGGATAATCCAGGAAAAGTGTCCTTGGAAAATAATGACATGGGATTTTCTCCCTTACATTCAAGAATAGTTTGACGTAAAATCCATTTTAAATCCAGGATTAAGAGGTATCCAGGAAAAATTCGTCCAGAAATTCTGGAAACCGTTGCATTCCTCTGGAAAGCGTCGATTTTACACCGTCAAAAAAATAAGGATCAAGGAAAACGTAAAAGTTGCCCCAAAAAACGTGCTGTGTTTGGAAAGACGCTGGATAATCCAGGAAAAGTGTCCTTGGAAAATAATGACATGGGATTTTCTCCCTTACATTCAAGAATAGTTTGACGTAAAATTCATTTTTAATCCAGGATTAAGAAGTATCCAGGAAAAATTCGCCCAAAAATCCTGGAAACCGTTGCATTCCTCTGGAAAGCGTCGATTTTACACCGTCAAAAAAATAAGGATCAAGGAAAACGTAAAAGTTGCCCCAAAAAACGTGCTGTGTTTGGAAAGACGCTGGATAATCCAGGAAAAGTGTCCTTGGAAAATAATGACATGGGATTTTCTCCCTTACATTCAAGAATAGTTTGACGTAAAATCCATTTTAAATCCAGGATTAAGAGGTATCCAGGAAAAATTCGTCCAGAAATTCTGGAAACCGTTGCATTCCTCTGGAAAGCGTCGATTTTACACCGTCAAAAAAATAAGGATCAAGGAAAACGTAAAAGTTGCCCCAAAAAACGTGCTGTGTTTGGAAAGACGCTGGATAATCCAGGAAAAGTGTCCTTGGAAAATAATGACATGGGATTTTCTCCCTTACATTCAAGAATAGTTTGACGTAAAATTCATTTTTAATCCAGGATTAAGAAGTACCAGGAAAAATTCGCCCAAAAATCCTGAAAACCGTTGCATTCCTCTGGAAAGCGTCGATTTTACACCGTCAAAAAAATAAGGATCAAGGAAAACGTAAAAGTTGCCCCAAAAAACGTGCTGTGTTTGGAAAGACGCTGGATAATCCAGGAAAAGTGTCCTTGGAAAATAATGACATGGGATTTTCTCCCTTACATTCAAGAATAGTTTGACGTAAAATCCATTTTAAATCCAGGATTAAGAGGTATCCAGGAAAAATTCGCCCAGAAATTCTGGAAACCGTTGCATTCCTCTGGAAAGCGTCGATTTTTACACCGCCAAAGGAGTAAGGATCAAGGAAAACGTTTCGGCGATTGGAGGGGGTCCTGTGGGGGATCATCTCCCTCCCCTCCCCCGGGAGAAGTCGGGACGCTTTCGGTAAATTAACGGACGGTCGACGAAAGGGCCTAATAAATTAATTAAAGTTTTCGAACATAAAAGGGACGCCGTAATGTATATCCAGGCGCTAATACAGATGTCGGGCGATTACGCCTAATTAACATCGAGAGTTTTCCCCCCAAGATTTCCCCCTCGGTTTTGGGGGGAAAATTCGCGTCAATCCAGGGATTTCGGGGGGGAATTTCCTGGAGGAGTTTCCACCGTTACCTGCTCGTAAGTGGCGTCTCCCCCTCGATTTGGGGGAGTCTCCCCCCCCCCTTAAAGACCGTGACCTACTAGCGTTATCTGCATCCCCTTTCCGGTATCTCCGAGGGGGATGTTTTCTCCCGTCATTCCCCCCCTTTTATCGGACGCCAGGCGTCGGGAAGTCTAGACGCCCGACGTCGATTTCGGTGGCGGCGAAATGTAAAATCGATAATCGACCACCCTGTACCTTCCGCCTCGAGCGCTCCATTAGGGCGAAAGAATCGTTCGTACTTCCCTTAAATTCGGGAAGATCGTTCCAGAAGTATCCAGAAATGATCCAGGGTTCCTGTGGGAAGTTCTTTTAAAAAAAAAATCCGATATCGTCCAGTTTCTGGGGGATTCTTCCAGGGTCGTACAAGGCATATTCCAGCCCGAGGTTTTGGGGTAATTCCCACAAACTTGGAGTTTTCTGGAAAGGCACTTTTCTAATTGAAATTGTCCAGAGGTCTTTTAGATTATAAATTGTTCGATGGGAAGCTTTTCCAGAAATATCCAGAAAAATTCCATCTTACTATTTTACATGATTTTTTTGAACTATACAGTAAATTTGGATTTTTGGGAACAATTTACACAAGGTTTCCATAGAACGTATCTTTTTGGAAAGCCTCTAAATTTTTATCCAGAGGTCTTCCAGATTGTTTTCTCTGGAAAATTACCTCTGGGATACACGCAATGTGGATTCCAGACTTTTCTGAGACAATTTTCACACCGATCACTGTGCCCTTATCTCAACATATCCAGGCATATCCAGAAATTTTCCAGTATACATTTTTGCATCTTCCATGTTATAAATGCCCGAGGAAATTCCGCCCGAATGTTTCATTGGGACTGCCCCCACGATATAACTTCTGGAAGATCGGTCCAGAAGAATCCAGAAATGATCCAGTGTCGTTGGGAAGTTTTTTCGAAAATATCCAAGATCGTCCATTTTCTGAGGAATTTTTCCAGGGTCGTACAAGAATCAGAGATGGTTTTTTGAGGTAATTCCCACAATCTTGGAATTTTCTGGAAAGGCACTTTTCTAATTGAAATTGTCCAGAGGTTTTTTAGATTATAAATCGTTCGATGGGAAGCTTTTCCATAAATATCCAGAGAAATTCCACCTAACTATTTTATAAGATTTTTTTGAATTGTACAGTAAATTTGGATTTTTGGGAACAATATACACAAGGTTTCCAGTTTTTCTTAGGGACAAAACTAAATCTAGTTTTTCTTAGTTTTTGAGGCGAAATTTTTTTGAATTCACATTTCTTTCGAAATTCACTAAAATTAATAATCGGCGGTTTGAAGAAAGTATCTCAAAAATTATTGAAAATATCACAAAATAACCACACGAATTTTCGAAAAAATATAAAATTTTCTACAAACAGTTTTCGAGATGAAAATGAGGAAACAACTCAAAAAAAATTGGGCATTTTTTTTAATCTTCCGCGTTATAATTAGTGTCGGTCTCAGTGAAATATCTCAAAAAGCAATTTTGAAATATTCAGTACATCGATATAATTTTTTCAAAAAATATTGAGGATATTGAAAATGACTTAATTTTTCTTAGTTTTTGAGGCGAAATTTCTTTGAATCCACATCTTTTCGAAATTCACTAAAATTAATAATCGGTGATTTGAAGAAAGTATCTCAAAAATTATTGAAAATGTCACAAAATAATGAGAATTTTCGAAAAAAATATAAAATTATCTACAACAGTTTTCGAGATGAAAATGAGGAAACGACTCAAAAAAAATTGGGCATTTTTTTTAATCTTCCGCGTTATAATTAGTGTCAGTCTCAGTGAAATATCTCAAAAAGCAATTTTGAAATATTCAGTACCTAGACATAATTTTTTCAAAAAAAAAAAAATAAGTTAATACAAGCATTAAGTACATTTAGAGAAAATATCTTAAAACGCAAGTGGATATGAATCCGCATTTTTTCGAAATTTACTAAAATTAATAATCGATGGTTTGAAGAAAGTATCTCAAAAATCATTGAAAATATCACAAAATAACGACACGAATTTTCGAAGAAATCTAAAATTTTCTACAACAGTTTTCGAGATGAAACTGAGGAAACAATTCAAAAAAAATTGGCATTTTTTTTAAATCTTTCACGTTATAATTATTGACAGTTTCGGTGAAATATCTCGAAATGCAATTTTGAAATAGTTAGTACCTCGAGGTATAATTTTTTCAAAAAAAAAAATTAATACAAGCGTTAAGTACATATTGAGAAAATATCTCAAAACGCAAGTGGATATTGAAAATTTCTTAATATTTCTTAGTTTTTGAGGCGAAATTTCTTTGAATCCACATCTTTTCGAAATTCACTAAAATTAATAATCGGCGGTTTGAAGAAAATATCTCAAATATTATTGAAAATATCACGAAATGACAACACGAATTTTCGAAAAAATATAAAATTATCGACAACAGTTTTCGAGATGAAACTGAGGAAACAACTCAAGAAAAAAATTGGGCATTGAAAGATTCTTAAAACGATTTTAGGAAATTGATCAAAATTTCTTAAAAATTCCATATTACAACAAATTTTTTTTCGAATCCAAATTTTTTTCGAAACTCGAAAACCCAAAAATATCCCCCAAAATCGAAAACGCCGTCCCCCTCGAGAAAAAAAAAAGAAAACAAAAACCAAACATTCAACCTCTTCAATTATCCTCCCCCTCGCGGCCACTTCGTTCCTCTAATCTCCCCCCTCCACTCCTCCGCATATACGCGAAAGTGTGTTTTTAACACGTCCCGCTTTATTTACGAAAGCACTCGAGATGGATAAGAGAGAGAGAGAGAGAGAGAGAGAAAAGGGGTCCATTAAAAAGTGGCAAAAACGTCGGCTTCATTACTGCAAGGAAAAGTCGCCTCTCGAGACGAGAGGAAAAAAAGAGGCGATACGCGCGCACCGTAAACAAATATCAATTAGGATTCCTCTTGCGTAAACACGAGGGGATAATAATATACAGAGTGTGTACGTAGCGCGGCGCAGGTGTGCAAACACGAGCTTTCCGTCCTTACAAAGTCTCGAGATTACTTTTTTAACGATCGCACAAGGCGGAATTACAATATTGACGAAAAGTCTAGCGAAAATGTCTCAAAAACCACGAAGGGAATTGAGAGAAAAAATTAAAAATGTCTTAAATTAGGCCGCTTTCAGAAAAAATAAAAAAATTCCAGGCCATATGTTTTTGAGAAGTTTTCAGGTTTTTTTGAGAAAATCGACGTTTTACATTTTTAGAAATTTTGCTCGAAAAACATTCACATCCAATTTTCTTCGTTGCGAATTTACGAAATTTTTAGAGAAATTTCCGGAAATCGTCGACTACGCATTTTCAAAAATATCTCAAATAATTTTAAAAATACTTCAAGTGTGTTGGTACTATTTGTCGTTTGATTCCGATTTCAACCTACTAGGTTGAAAGCATTTTTGAGTTATTAATCTGAAATTTACTCAATAATTTAAGCAAGACTTCGAGTTTAAAAGAAAGGAAAGTCGGACTAAAATAATTACTAAATATTTTTGAATTTGCAAAATATGGCGAAAACTTTTGATAAAAATCAAGTTTCCCGTTAAGCAAAATATTACCTGCCGTTTTGAAAGTTCGAAACTAATTTTTTTTCCCTTAAAATATCAAAAATCGAAAAGAATTTCAAAAAACCTTAAAATTGCCATTACGCTAGTTGTTATGTGTAGTTTAACGTTAATTTTAACTTGCTAGGTTCGACATTTCATGATACGAATTCCCAAAATTTACTCAAAAATTTTAGGAAAGTTCTCGGATTTGACATGTTCTAAATGATGTGGAAAAATTTAAATATATGAGATATTAATTATTTTCATTCAGATTCACTTTCTATTTTTCAGATGGAGTACTTTTTGAGATATGATCGTTGAGATTTATTCAAGAATTTAAGGATAATCGACGAGTAGTCAATTTGGCTTTTTTTGGGAAAATGATGGAAACAGTCCAACTAATTTTGATTTTTTTTAAAGTACTGAGAAATTTTCGGAAATCGAGGAATAGACGCATTTTCGAAAATATAATTCAGGTATTATTTTATGGAATATTTCAAAAATTGCTAGAATAAATCGAAAGATAGCAGTTTTTAAGTACCGTTATTACCGTTTTTGGCATAACCTTGAAAATTATTTTTTAAGAATAATAAATTTTCTAAAATGCCTCCCAATTTCAAGAATGTGAAATTATTAATTTTCGTGATGCTTTTTCAAAATTTTCAACAGGATTTAAAAATTTATTGAAAACGTTACCCGGCAATTAAAATATCTCGAAAAATTTCAAAATGGTAACACTAGTTTTTGGCGAAAGAAAACTCGTGACCAATTTCGAACGCTCTGTATCCGTCAAAAAATTGGCAAAAAATTTCTTACAAATTTATTAAACTTAAAAATACCAAAGTTCCCTCGAAAAAGTGAAACTTTAACCAAAAATTGCGAAATTTGAATGTTTGCGAGTTTTTTCAAAATTTGTGTCGAAATGTTAATTCCTTTAGAGATCTTAAATTTCATGTTTTCAATCACAAATATTCAAAAGCACTGGAAAATTTTCGAAAAACCGAAGTCGAAGCATTTTCGAAATTATATTTCAGACGTTTTAGAAAAATGGAATATTTCCTCAAATTTTTGAGGTAGACTATTTTACGATTATACTTTAATTTGAAACCTTCTTAACTACTGGTTAGTAAGTAACATAATTACCGTTTTGACATATCATTAAAAAATGTTTTTTAAAGTACGAAATTTTCTAAAAAACGCCCCAATTTCAACAATGTGTAATTAATAGTTTTCCAGATATGATTTTTCAAAATTTCTCACCCACATTTAGAAATTTACGGAAAATATTACTCTCAAAAAATTATCAAAAAAAATCTCAAAATGACAACAGTTTTTGAAGAAAATGACATTTCGAACGCTCTGTACGTGCCAACTTTCCAAAAAAAAATTCACTAAAACTTTCCTCAAAACCGTCTCGATTTTGAGAATTATTTGAGATTTTTTCCCAAAATTTATGTCAAAATATCTCTAGATTCTCAAAAACTTCAAAAGATCAATTTATTAAAAACATACATCTGAAACTCGCGGAAAATCTGGTTCCATTTTCGAATCCAAAAAATTATCCCAAAAAAAAAAAAACCACCTCGAACCGTCAAGCGACGAGCGCGTCGAACACGCGAATCGAACTTCCGGGCGTCGCGGCGCCGTTCCCTCTCCTCCTACAGGACCGTCAATTATAAAGCAAGGTGGCGCTGTTGCTCCATAAATCCTCCCTTATTCCCCCCACCCCCCGACGCGCGGGAAGGTGCGCGCCCCCCCCCCCCCCGTGTACACAGAATCGCAGTCGAGTGCTTTAATTATTCAGATAACGTGAGTTATAACGGTTTAATAAACGATTTGCTCCTACAGGAGTGGAGGGGGGATATTATGTAATAATATTATAACGGTTTAATAGGCGAATCGACGGGAGCGAAGGGGATGAGGGGGTGGGGGGCAGGAGAGTTAGTGCGATGTGAAGTGGGGGGATGTTTGGGAGGGGGGGAATGGGGGATATTTATAATCGGGAAACAAAAAATTCTACCAAAGAAGAAACTACAATAAAAAAAAGTCCTACAATGCGTTGAAAAATTTATAAAAAAAAATTTGGAAACGTTATAAAATTTTAAGAATCTAGAAAGAAAATTCCAGAGGTTCTGGAACCTTCAAAATTGGAATTTTCCCTAAGGGAATTTTCTAGAATTTATTAATTCAAAATTGAAATTTTTTTCCAGACATTTTTAATTTTTTTCTAAAATTAGAATTTTCATGAAATAAAAAATGCCTCAAAATAAAAACCTTTTAGGAAGAATAGTAAATTTGTTAAAATTTCGAAACTTAATCTTCTGCAACGATCAATTTTCGAGGAAGTCGTTTTTTAATTCCAATGTTCGTTTCGAAATTTACTAATATTGGCGCCCAAAAAATAATAAAAGCATTTTGAAGTACGAACGCTTTGAGTTTCCACCTTCTTTTTCTAAATGTACAGTAAAATGACCTTTTCAAAAAGTAACTAAAAAAATCTCAAAATGACATTTACATAAAAACAAAATTTTGCAATTATCAGTTTTCGTAGTGCTGTTTTTTAAATTGTCATTTTCAGTCCCGAAATACATGGAAAATTTTGAACAGTACGACAGAATTTTTTAATATGATCGCATTTTTGATTTTTTTTTAGCAATTTCTACAGTAGTGTAATTTTCGAGGTATAATTTTTGAAATTTCATTTTCCTTTTTCGCGATCTGGCAAAGTCGCCATTCGAATAAAGCATCTCAAAAGGGAATAAAAATACCTCAAAACAATTTTGAAAAATCATGGAAATTTGACAATAATTGCAATATCCCACGAGATTCTATCATTTTTCGAATTATTGTTTTTGAAAATTTTTCTAAAATTGCAGCTTCACGAAATGCCTCGAAACGTATTAAAAACATCCCAAAACAATAAAAATCTTTTTGAAAAAATATTAACTTCCTTAATTTCTTTTAAATCGGTTTAAATTGGCAATTAACCGTTTTAGAGGTAAGGGTTTTTCTTCGATATTCCTGTTTCGAAATTTGCTAAAATTGACACGTTCATAGAATATCTCAAAAAATAATCAAAGTATTTTGAAACAGGCACGCTCGTCGCAAATATAATAACTCTCACAAAATATTTGCGATGATCGAAGAGATTTCAAATTTTCCAAATTTACTAAAATCGACATTTCCAAAAAGCAACTAAAAAAAAAATTAAAAAAAATAACATTCGAAAGAACAGTGCGAATCCCTAAAACTTGATATTGGGTGCAAAATTTTGTAATTATCATTTTTCCATTTTCAATTTCAAAATTTACTCAAATTGACATAAAAATATCTCGAAACAAAAATACACGGGTAACTTTAAACATTTTTAAGTTCATCTTTTCGCCGATTTTTCAGCAATCTTTGCAGCAATCATCGTCTCTCCTTCCTCCGTTATTCCGGAAGATAATTAACTTTTTGCCACGATCGACTCCATTGTAAATTCCATAAGCGGCAGTTAATTTGGGGCCCCCGGCGGGGAATTAACGAGACCGCGGGGACAAAGGGGGAACAAAAGGGGGGAACAAAAGGGGGGAAAGGTATTCGCAACAAATAACGATAACGGGCGAACAAAGGAGCGACGACGCCCGACGAGGAAAAAGGAGAAAATGAGAGGAAAGCGCGGAAAATGGCGCCTTTGTCGTTTGTAATCGACGCGGAATTAATTAACGGAATCGAAAAGGGGGGACGATCGTACTTAAGGCGAATAATGTGTTTGTTGTATTTACCTTTCCCGCCTATTATATTTTAATCCGAGCGTCAAATGCTTCGTGGAAAATCATAATTTCCTACCTTTCCAGAAAAAAAGGGAAAGTCGTAAGGAATTTTCCAGGATTTCTCTGCTTCAAAAAGGAAAAAAAAGGAAACATTTTTTTTTAATTTAGGAAAACTTGAAATTTTACACAAAACTAAAAATTTATTTTTTTTAAAATATCCTAATAGAAAATAAAAAATAATCTGGAAAAAAATACCAGGAGCTCAAATGTCTTGAAATGCCCCAAAAATAGAATTTAAATGTTTTGTGCCAATTTTCTTTTTTTTTTAAATTTTTTTGAGCATCATGGGAAAAATCTATTTTTTTTATATGAACGCAGGTGAATTTCAGAAGCTTTTTGATTGTAATTTCAAACCTTACAAAGTTCTAAATGTGCTAAAGCGAAATTTTGATAGTTCCCTTACGATTTTTAAACGCTAGAGTATACTTAAAATTACACCAAGATTTCAAAATGCCTCAAAAACTGCAAGTGTAGTTACTTCCACAAAATGTCATTAAACATTATTATCCCTATGTTGGCGGTAGAATGAAAATAAAAATTTTTTAAAAAAAAATCAAAAAATCAAAAAAACGACAAGTGTGAAGTACGTCTCAGAAGAGTTGTAATAAAAAAAGTCCTGAAAGTTTATTACGCTTATTTGATAGAAATCTTTAAAAAAATCCTTGAAGTGAATACAATTTTTTAAAAAAGCTCAAAGGCAACGTGCAAAATGTCTTAAAAAAGTTTTAAAATTTCAAGTGTGTGGAGTAGTGTTCAGAAATTTTTTTTGTTAAATTTTTTAAAATACAACGACAATTTTAAAAAAATTCTAGAAGCGAATTTCGAAAAATTGTAAAACGCCAAAAACTTCAAGTAATAAAGTGTTTTTAAAAAAAAGTTTTACCGAAAACATCATGAAACTTTATTATAACTATCTTTGGAGTAGAATGAAAATAGAAAAATTTTAAAAAATCCCGGAGAAAAATTTAGAAAAAATTCAAGAACTAAAAAGACGCAGTGTTTTTCAGAGAAGATTTTGGCAAAAAATGTTATTCAAATTTACTATACATATTTGATTGTAAAAAAAATATTCAAAATTTGAAAAACATTCTTGGTGCATTTTGAAAAATTTCAAAAAAATCGAAACGCTACAAGTGCAGTTGCTCCTAAGTCAAAAAATGCCACAACTGTTTAATATAGGTATTAAACAATAGAATAAATATAGAAAAATCCAAAAAACCCCGTTGGAGCGAATTTCGAAAACTTTTCGAAAAGTTGATATTTTTAATTTAATTGCCGTATAAACGTACAACCTCGTGTAAGGAGTAAATAAACATATCTTTTTGGACCATCACATTCGCTTCCTTTCATTTTAGGCCGAAAATAACCCGTGAGCGCACCCCTTGGAACCCATCGGGGCCCTAGGTTTCAAGCCCCTATGTCGACTTGATCGTACCATGTACTTATATGAGGAAGTATTGGAAATATTTTCAAGCGTTTTTGGTTAAAATCAGAAGGGCCCCCTCCTCCAAAAATTTTTAAAAAATTCCCAAAATTTCCAAAAAAAAAAAATAATCAATAGAAGCAATTACGACGAATGTAATGAAAATCGCAATAACAACTACGTTAGCGCAACTTCCCCCTTCCCCTTTGCCGAGTATGTCGCGTGTATTTAAGGGTTGCCGCACTGCGGGGGTGCCGAACTGTAATAATTCCCGCGGGAGCATCGCGTGCGACCTCCGCCAGCCGATAAAATCCGACTTTACGAACGCGAGGATACGCGCCCGACACGGGAATCGCGTTTATTCCAGGGGAAAAAAAGGGAAACCCCTCGAAAACCCTTAAATTCCCCTCAAAACGACTGGTACGTGTACTCACCGCCGCCGCCGAGCAGGGAGCGTCCCGTTTTTCCTTACCTGCAACAAGGGAGAGAAAATGTGGATTAGTAAGGCTTTAAAGGAAAAATAATTATTAATAATAAAAAAAAATTTTTTTTTCAAAGCTCGTGGATTCGAAGGAGGGAAAGAAACCTTAAAAAAGGGGAACGTATCAAAAAAATTAAATTGAAAAGTCTGAGTTTGGATTTAAAGCTGTGAAACCTCCAAAATTGCTTAAAAGCTTTAAAAAATTGTTCCAAAATTGTCTCAAAAAATGTCACTTTTAGAGGTTCTAAAAAATACAAATTTTCGAGCTCCTAAAAGTGCCTCAAAAATTTCCTTAACGCAAATCGTATTAGTTTGATGCTAGTAATCAAGTTTCTCTAGACATTTTTAAAACATTTTTTTTTGTTTCTACAATTGTCTCGAAAAATTTCTAAAAACTATGGAAAAGACAAACCTCAGTTTAAGGTGGTGAAACATCCAAAATTCCTCTAAAAGCCTCAAAAAAGGGATTTTCGGAGTTTCTAAAATCGTCTCAAAAATTGACACATTCTTAGGTTTGGAAAAAAAAATGCAAATTTTGGAGTTTCTAGATTGGCGCCAGACGCCCAAATTTTCCTCAGTTATTTGTAAAACAAAAAAAAAAATTTGGAATTTTAAAAATTGTCTTCAAAAATTTCTATAAACTAGGAGAACGACTTAAATAACTAAATTTTTGAAATTGATAAATCTCCAAAATTCTTCCAAAAGCTTTAAAAATGGAATTCTCCGATTTTCTAAAATTGTCTCAAAAACCGGAAAAAGGTTATTTTCGAACTTTTAAGAAATGCAAGTGTTGGAGCTTCTAAAATTGCGTCAAAAGTATCCCTAAACGAAATTTGCTATTAATCGTTCTAACTTACAAGAAATTTCTAAAATACAAGGATTTTTTGGAGTTTTTAAAATTGTCTTCAAAAATTTCTAAAACCTATGGAAACGACTTAAACTTGACAACGAGTTAAAAGTAGTGAAACGTATAAAATTCCTTTAAAAGCTTAAAAAAATGAAAATGCAAATTGTCCCAAAGCTCGAAAAAGGTCACAGAAATTTTGGAAAAAAATTTTTTGGAGCATATAAAATTGCTTCAAAAGTCTTTATGCGAGTTTCTGTCTCGAAAATTTTATCAAAGCAATGAAACAGAATTTCACTTCATTTCAAAAGCTATAAAAAGTTTTCAAAAATTCCTCAAAAACTTTAAAAAAAAACCACGAAACTTCCCGAGTGTATAAAATTGCCTAAAAATCTGCAAATGCATCAATTTTAAACCAAATATTTCAAAAGGAAAATATTAAGTTTCTAAAATTGTCTCCAAAAATTCTCTAAAATCTATCGAAATGAATTTAAAGGTGTAAAACCTGCAAAATTCCTCCAAAAGCTTTAAAAAACCCGGAATTTTCAGAGTTTCTAAAATTGTCTCAAAAACTGGGTCATTTTTTGAAATTTTGAAAAAAATGGAAACGTTGGAATGTTGCCTCAAAAATTTCCAGGGCGAAAATGGAATTAGTTTTAATACTACAAAACGCCTTATGTTTTCCCCAGAAATTTCAGAAACAAAAATTCTTGCGAGTTTCCAAAAATTTCTCAAAGCAATTAGAATAGAATTTCACTTAATCTTAAAAGCAATAAAATCTTCAAAAATTTCCCAAAAAGCTTTTACAAAAACGAAACTTCACGAGTTTCTAAAATTGTCTCCAAAACTGGAAATGGTCACTATGAGGTTTTGAAAAAAAAAATGGAAATTTTGGAATGTCGCCTCAAAAATTTCCAGGGCGCAAACGCAATTAGTTTCGATGCTACGAAACGCCTCAACTTTTATTCAGAAATATTCTTGCGAGTTTCTAAGAGACTCCAAAATTTCCTCAAAGAGCTCAAAACCGAATTTCACCTCATCCCAAAATCTACAAAATCCTCAAAAATTCCCCAAAAAAAAAAAAAAATTCCTCCGCCGCGTCTACGCGTCCGGCCGTAAATAATTCCCCCGGCCCGTTCGAGCGCGGAGAAGACTCGAGGCCGAAGGAGGGGGGGAGGGGGGACGTATGAAATAAAAACGAGGGGACGAAAAGGGCGAAAGAAAGGGAGAAGGAGTTCAACAACCGCCCCTTCTGATCATTACGTCCGCGTATCGATTGCGAAGGGCGACCCTCGCACGGCGGCGGAATTTACTTACGTACGTACGAAACAGGGGAGAGGAGGGGGGTTAAGTCGATCAGTCAGTCAGTCAATCAGTCAGTCAGTCAATCGGTGATTGGATCGAAATAACGTTCAAAGCAAGAGCCTCCTACTGATTGATTGATTGATTGCACCGGGGGAGGGGGAGTCGGTCAATCAGTCAGTCAGTCAATCGGTGATTGGATCGAAATAACGTTCAAAGCAGGAGCCTCCTGCTGATTGACTGAATGAACTGGTGGAGGGGGAAGTCGATCAGTCAGTCGGTGATTGGACCGAAATAACGTCCAACGTAGGAGCCTCCTACTGATTGATTGATTGATTGAACCGGGGGTGGGGGGGGGGTGATGAGTTCAGCTTTAAATACTCGCGGAGTTTTCGACGGGAGAAAAGGTTTCATTGTATTTTCTCCCCGAGGGTTGGGGTCGGGGGTAAATTCCCCCCAAAGCTCTCAAATCGCGTCATATCTCCCCCGCCCCCTCCTCCCGAAAACTCTCCCGTCTTCCCAGATCGCCGCCGTCTTATCGAACACGTCGGCCTATGGAAAAATATCGAATAAAAGATGGAAAACGACGCGCCGACGGCGGCGATATCGACACTTTTCCCGCCTGCCCCGCTCCCCCCGCCCCCGACGCGTTATCGCGCTCGCCGGAAAACGGGGGGGGGGGGAGGGGGAAGCGGGTTTTCCTTCCTCGAAGGGTTTTTTTTTCCCTCACGTCCCGACGGTGGAAACAAAATTTTTCGGTTAATTTCCGGACGCCAATCACAGGCACGGGGGGAGGGGGGGAGGGGAGAAGGAGAGGGGAGAACCCGGGGGAGGGGGATTCGATTTCCTACGTCCAGGTCGGAAAATTTCCTTCGGCGATTTCGGGGGATCCCCCCCCCCAAGCCGGGGGGAGAGGGGGACCCCAAATGGTGAGGGGGAGGGAGATCGTCTCCAAAATATCGTGGAACCGAAAGAAGACCGCAACGCCTAGTCCGGGCAGCTGCGAAACGTCACAACCTCCTCCAAAACTTTCTATTTGAAAGAAGCCTCATTTTGGAGCATTCCAAGCTGTCTCCAAAAAAATTTAAAATTGCCCCAACTTCCCCCAAGAGCCTCAAAAAAGAGACTCATCATTTTGGAGCAGCGAAAAATGTCCAACATCCTCGACAGATTAGGCTTGAAGGTTGTAAAACGTTCCAATTTTTCCAAAGAAGAAACTTCATGGGGAGCAGTCATCTTTTGGAGCTCCCAAGATCGTCTCCAAATCATTCCGGAACCAATAAAAGACCGTAACGCTTAGTCCCTAGAGATGTACGTCACAACTTCCTCCAAAACCTTCCACCTTGAATAACGATAGTCACTTTGGAGCTTCTAAAGTTGTCTCCAAAAGCTTGAAAACCTCCAAATTCCTGGGGCCTCCAAAAAATTCTGGAAGCAACGAAAGGCCTTCACACCTACTCGTGGAAGCAGTAAAATGTCACAAATTACCTCTAAAACGTCCTTGGAGGGTACAAAAGTACCCTTTGGAGCATCCAAAGTTGCCTCCAAAACACCTCAATTTCTTCCAAGGACTTGGAAAGAAAACCTGTGAAGCGTCACAACTTGCCCTAGGACGTTCTTGGGAGATCCAAAAGTCACCTCTTGGAGCATCAAAAGTTGTCTCCAAAACATCTCAATTTCCTCCAAGGACTTAAAAAGGAAGGACTTTGGAACATCCAAAGTTGTCTTCAAAACACCTCAATCTTTTCCAAGAGGATTGATAAAGAGGAATCATCTTTTGGCGCCTCCAAAACTGAGCTAAAAGCTCCAAAAACGTTCCAATTTTTTTCAGAAGGCCCAAGAAGGAAGGTCATCTTTTTGAGTTTCCTAAATCATCTCCAAAGCATTCTGGAAGCAATGTAAGACAGTAACGCTTACTCCCTAGAGCTGTATGTCACAACTTCCTCCAAAAACCTTCCACCTAGAAGAACGAAGGTCACTTTGGAGCTTCCAAAATTGTCTCCAAAAGCTTGAAAACCTACAAATGACTGGGGTTTCCAAAAATTGCATCCAAAAGATTCCGGAAGCAACGCAAGACGTTCACACTTACTCATTAAGGCAGTGAAATATCATGACTTCCCTTAAAACGTTCTTGGGAGGTCCAAAAGTCACCTTTTGGAGATTCTAAAGTTGTCTCCAAAAACACCTCAATTTCCTCCAAGGACTTGAAAAAGGAAACCTGTGAAGCATCACGACTTCGCCTAGGACGTTCTTGGGAGGTCCAAAAGTCACCTTTTGGAGATTCTAAAGTTGTCTCCAAAAACACCTCAATTTCCTCCAAGGACTTGAAAAAGGAAACCTGTGAAGCATCACGACTTCCCCTAGGACGTTCTTGGGAGGTCCAAAAGTCACCTTTTGGAGATTCCAAAGTTGTCTCCAAAACACCTCGATCTCCTCCAAGTGCCCGAAAAAAGAAGAATCATCCCTTGGTGCCCCCAAAACTTCCCCAAAAACGTTCCAATTTCCTTCTGAAGCTTCAAGAATGAAAGCGACTTTTTGAGCTCCCGAAATCGCCTCCAAAACATTTTGGAGGCAATAGAAAAATCGAGGAGGAGCGCAATTCGTAATTAAGTCGATATCCCCCCCCCCCTATTTTTTTAGTAGCGATGATCGAACCTCCACGTCTATCCGCACCCCAAAACGGTATCGATCCCCCCCCCCGCTTCCCCCTCCCCCTCCTCCCGCAGGCTCGAAGCGATATCGCCCCCGCCGGCCAATACGGCCTTATTAATCTTGCACAACAACCCCTTTTGTCACTTGTCAGTTAATATCAGATTACCGAGACCGGACGACGAGGCCCCATTTATTAACGACCCCCCCCCCCCCGTTGCGGCCGCCCGCTTCCCCCCCCCCATTACGGCCGGAACACGATCCCGCGCCGCTCTCCCCCATCGCCCCCGACACGGGGGGGGGAAGAGCGTCAGACGTTAAGTAAGCGGAAGGGGGGAGTGGGGGAAGGTCGAGATTGATACGAATGTGGTGTCGGAGATAGGGGGGAGGGGTGGGGGAATCGTGACGTTTCCCCCCCAGTCTGGGGGGGGCGAGATTTTTTCAAGTTTTTCATTTTTTTTGGAGGTTATTTGAACTCCATTTTAAACACAAAATGTTATCATATTTTTTGGAGGAAAAATTGATATTTTATCGAAACGTTTGGTACTTAACCTACAAAGAAAAAATGCGCAGAATAATTTTAGAAGGCGTTTGGAGGGTTTTTTGGAGAAATTTCAGGACAATTTTTGGAAAAAAAGTTAATTGAAAATTATTTAGAAGGCTCTAAGTGCTGATACGATTTTTTGGAGGTAATTTAGAGGTTATTTTGAATATTTGCTTGCTTTCCTTCTAAAAATTATGTGTATGGGATCTTTCCAAAGCTTTTTTGAGGTAGAAACCGCCATTTTCAAAAACATTCGGAGCTAACCCTCCAAATAAAAATTTGAGAACGTTTTTGCCACGTTTTCACCACATAATTTTGAGGCATTCTATTTCCAAATAAAAAAAGCTGAATTTAAATTTTCTAGGAGTTTGGAGTTTTAAGGAGAAACTTTTCTTGGGGGATTTTTTGGAGGCAAAACTGGAATTAAAAAAACCTTTTAAAACCCCTTTGAAAAATATATCAATTTGATTGCTAAGAGCTCAAGCTGGAATAAAAATATTTAGAAGGGTTTTCCAAATGTATTTTGGAGGAAAATTTCGGCTTTAAGAACCCCTTGGAGCGATACCTCCAAATGAAAAATTGAGAATTTTTTGGCAACTTTTGTGGTGATTTGGGTTTGGGATTTTCTAACTAATTTTTGATAAAGTAATTAGGAAGTTTTGGAGGAAAAACGAGTTTTTAAAATTGTTCAGGGTCTTTGGCAAGAAAACAGGGAATTCGAATATTTAAATTTATCTCCAAAAAATAATAACAAGATTTTCTAAAAACTTGTCTCGAAAAAGACGAACTTTTGGTACTCCCGAAATGGTCTCAAAGTCTGAGGGCCCCCCAAGTGCCTTCTCCAAGTCTCCCAAATTTGGGGCGGAAATTCATAATTTTCCAAAATTTGAAACCCAAATTTCCGCTCCAAAAAGCCCTACAAGCCAATATTTCCTCCAAAACTCACAAAAAACATTCAAACTTAGGGTAATACGGCAAAATGATCCCAAATTTGAAGCACTCCCCCTTAATATCCTGGTATTTTACAAGTCTCCAAACGTCCCCCAAATTCTTTAAAACTCTCCCGAATTTGGAGGAGTAATTTTTGTATTTAAGATATTTAAATCCAGAATTTCGAACAAAAAATTTTCTCCCATGAGTCACAAAGGAAATTCCCCCCAACTTGGAACATTTGCTCCCAAACTTCGTTACCCCCCAAAGTAAGCCTGGAACGTCCCTCCCCAACTCCCCAGAAGGTATCACTCAGTGCCCCAAATTTGATCCAGGATTTCAAACGCCCAAAGGTGTCAGCACACCTACTTTCCCCCCAAAGGAGAAACTTTCCAAACTTGGAGAATTTGCTCTAAATAATTGGAACCATCAGTACCTCCAAGACTTAATGTCACCAAGACCTTCCCCCAGGGCTCCAAGGAGGTTCACTTGGTGAAGCTGAAGGGGAATCACCTCCCAAGTCTCCAAGACCCCAAATATCGCTCCAACCCCAAAAAAGGTGTTTCCAAAGTTTTATTCCAGCGAAAAATTGGGTTGGTATCTCCATTAACCATCAGTAAGAAGACCTTCCTCCAACGCTCCAAGAAGGGTGAAGGTGAAGGGGAATACCCCACAAGTCTCCAAGACCCCAAATATCGCTCCAACCCCAAAAAAGGTGTTTCCAAAGTTTTACCCCAGCGAAAAATTGGTTTGGTATCTCTATTAACCATCAGTAAGAAGACCTTCCTCCAACGCTCCAAGAAGGGTGAAGGTGAAGGGGAATACCCCACAAGTCTCCAAGACCCCAAATATCGCTCCAACCCCAAAAAAGGTGTCTCCAAAGTTTTATTCCAGCGAAAAATTGGGTTGGTATCTCCATTAACCATCAGTAAGAAGACCTTCCTCCAACGCTCCAAGAAGGGTGAAGGTGAAGGGGAATACCCCACAAGTCTCCAAGACCCCAAATATCGCTCCAACCCCCCAAAAGGAGACTCCAAAGTTTTACCCCAGCGACAAATTGGTATGGTATTACCGTTAATTCTCGACCTTTGGTACCTCCAAAGACTCCCCAAGTGTCCCCCAAGTGTCTCCAGAATAATTCCAGTGTTCCCCTATCCATTCCCGGTCCGGGACCGGGGGAGAGGAGGGCCGGAAGGGGAATAAATCGCCTACGACAAATCCGTTTTCCGGCCAATTTGAGGACGCTCTCCCGCTCCCCCCACCGCCGGGGGAGGGGAATGGGGGGGGGGGAGGGGCGATAAAGATCGCGAAACACAAACAGAATTTATATAAACCACTTATCTTTCTAAACGTCCCCCCCCCCTCCTCCTCCCGTTTCCCATTACGAAGCCGCCTTAATAAGTTTTGGGGACAAACTTTACAATACGACTTCCCCCATTCCAGGATCCCGGGAACTTCCCCCCCCCCCTCTCCCCCGACAAGTATTCAAAAGCTTTATTTACGAGGGCGACAATTCAATATTTATATAAAGAGACGTTCGCGTCGTCGTAAAATCTGCTCCCCCCCAACGGATAGGGGAGGGAGGAGGGACGGGGAGGAGGAGGAGGGGGGAGATTATGGGGGAATCGTAAAAAATAACGACGCGGCGATCAAAAATCTGTTAACTCAAGTACTCGTGGGGATAATCTCGTGTGTGGTGAGGGGGAATACAAACAAGTTAGGAATTTGGGGAGGCCCTACCCCACTCCCCCCCCCACCTCTCTCTCTCTCCCGAAATTTTCCTGGATGGGAGTTTCAACTTAATTAAACGTCTCACCAGATTAATCAACGTAATGGCTCGATTAATTACTCAAGATTATCAAAAGCGATCGGGGGATCGATTATTTTTAATTTTTTCTTTTTGGGGGGGAGGGGCCGCCATTGGATCATTTCTGTAAACAAACGGGGAAGTTTTGGATTATAATTTTACCTCCAGATATAACTGTTTTTTATTGGGGGGAAATTTGGAGGGGCCGACGAGGGAGGGGGGACTTTAAAAAAATTCGGGGGAATTTTGGAGGGATTTCTTTGGAGAAAAATTGGTTGGGTAGGGGGGATATTTTGGGGGAAGGGAGAGTAAAATAATTTTTTGAAAGGCTTCAAGGGCATAAGTGAAGTTACTCGATTGTTATATGTTTACCTCCAAAATTATTAGGGGAATTTTGGGGGAAACCCAGGCAATTTTTGTTGGAGCAATTTAGGACAATATAATTACAAAATATGACCGCAATATGCCCCACAAATAATCAAAAAAAAAAAATTCTAGCAGTTTGGGCAGAGGGATCAACTGGTATTAAAAAAAATATGGGCGTTTTCCAAATGTACTCTGGAGGAAAATTTTGGGAGAAAAATTTTTGGAGGAAAAAGCAAAATTTCAGTTTTAAGATACCCTTGGATCGATACCTCCAAATAAAAAATTGAGGATTTTTTTTTGGGAACTCTTGTGATGATTTGGGTTTAGGCTTTTCTAATTTTTGGAAAAACTTTCTTTTTTTAATTTTTCAGAGCCGTTGGCAAGAAAGCGGAATTAGATTTTTGAGGTTACCCAAAAACAAAAATTAGGTGAGGATTTTCTGAAAAACACATGGCAATCTACCTTCAAACAAAAACTGAATGTAATTACCTAAAAAGTTTTTTGGGAATTTTCATGGGGGGATTTACCTCCAAACCGAAACTGAATTACTCAAAAACTTTTCTTGGGGTTTTCTGGAGAAAATTTACTTTCAAACAAAAACTGAATGTAATTACTTAAAAAGGTTTTTTCGGGGATTTTTTGGGGGAATTTACCTCCAAACGAAAACTGTGTAACAATTCGAAATGTATTTTTTTGAGGGAATTTACCTCCAAACAAAAACTGTGTGTAATAATACAAAATGTTATTTTTTGGGGGAGGGGGATTTTTTGGGGGAATTTACCTGTGAAACAAAAACTGTGTGTATCAATTTGAAATGTTTTTTGGAAGGGAATTTTTTGGGGAATTTACCTCCAAACAAAAACTGTGTAATAATACAAAATGCTATTTTTTGAGAGAGGGGGATTTTTTGGGGGAATTATCCTCCAAAACAAAAACTGCGTGTAACAATTCGAAATGTATTTTTTTTGGGGGAGGGGGATTTTTTGGGGGAATTTACCTTCAAACAAAAACTTTGTGTAACAATTCGAAAAAAAATTTTGGGGGGATTTTTTGGGGGAATTTACCTCCAAACGAAAACTGTGTAACAATTCGAAATGTATTTTTTTGGGGGAATTTACCTCCAAACAAAAACTGTGTGTAATAATACAAAATGTTATTTTTTGGGGGAGGGGGATTTTTTGGGGGAATTTACCTGTAAAACAAAAACTGTGTGTATCAATTTGAAATGTTTTTTGGAAGGGAATTTTTTGGGGAATTTACCTCCAAACAAAAACTGTGTAATAATACAAAATGCTATTTTTTGAGAGAGGGGGATTTTTTGGGGGAATTATCCTCCAAAACAAAAACTGCGTGTAACAATTCGAAATGTATTTTTTTTGGGGGAGGGGGATTTTTTGGGGGAATTTACCTTCAAACAAAAACTTTGTGTAACAATTCGAAAAAAAATTTTGGGGGGATTTTTTGGGGGAATTTACCTCCAAACGAAAACTGTGTAACAATTCGAAATGTATTTTTTTGGGGGAATTTACCTCCAAACGAAAACTGTGTGTAATAATACAAAATATTATTTTTTGGGAAAGGAGGATTTTTTGGGGGAATTTACCTCTATAACAAAAACTGTGTGTAACAATTTGAAATGTTTTTTTGGAAGGGAATTTTTTGGGGGAATTTACCTCCAAACAAAAACCGTGTGTAATAATACAAAATATTTTTTTTTGGGAAAGGAGGATTTTTTGGGGGAATTTACCTCTATAACAAAAACTGCGTGTAACAATTCGAAACGATTTTTTGGAGGGGGATTCTTTGGGGGAATTTACCTCCAAACAAAAACTGTGTGTAATAATTCGAAATGTTATTTTTTTGGGGGAGAGGGGGATTCTTTGGGGGATTTTTACCTCCAAACAAAAACTGTAACGATTCGAAAAAAAATTTTGGGGGATTTTTTGGGGGGATCCTTCGAGGTGAAACCGCTTCCGACCTTGTGGAAACGTTAACTCGTACCGAGTGACTAACCATCCTCGAATTTTAAATATTTACGGAAGCATTTAATAGTCAACAAAATTTTTAGTAGTTTACGCCGCTTTCGTCCCAAAATTGCGCCGCGTAATCGCCGCGCCCTGGCGGCGAAGTGACTAACCGCGAATAGAAAACGGGAAGAGGCAAATAATGACGTAAGAGGATCATCGGAAATGCGGCGAGACGGCGCAAAATCGAGGGAAAATCCGGGCGCCGCGTTATGAATTTTCCGCCCGTTCCCGTTCCCGTCCCCCTCTCCCGCTTTCCGCGGTCATCCCGAAAAGGCACGGCACGCCGAATTTACGAGCGGCCCTCTCCTGGATGCGCGAAACCGTATATTTTATTCAAAACCCGCCTCGACCGACGACCGGCGGATATTTCATTCATGCCCCGGTCCCCCCCCTCTTCTCCCGCTCTCCAGACGCACGCTGGATAATCCCGAAGGGAACGACGCCAGCGCCGGTCGTAATGGAGGAATTGGGAAGAATACAAGTCTAAATCAGGGCAATTTTTGTGATTTTTTTTAAAGGAGTTTTGTAAAATCGCCGAACACTAGAAACTGGAAAAAATCCAAGTCTAAATCAGTACACTAGAGACTCATAGTAAGTCTTAAATTATTAAAGTTGAATCGAGTATTACGTTGAAATCAGTACAAGAACCGCTTAAGTCAGTTCAGGAGAATTTCTATAAAAGCATTTAAACAGTTGAAGTTGGAAAAAAATTCAAGTCTAAATCAGTACACTAGAGTCACATTGCAAGTCTTAAATTATTAAGTTGAATCGAGTATTACGTTAAAATCAGTACAAGAAACGCTTAAGTCAGTACAGGAGAATTTCTATAAAAGCATTTAAACAGTTGAAGTTGGAAAAAAATTCAAGTCTAAATCAGTACACTAGAGTCACATTGCAAGTCTTAAATTATTAAGTTGAATCGAGTATTACGTTAAAATCAGTACAAGAAACGCTTAAGTCAGTACAGGAGAATTTCTATAAAAGCATTTAAACAGTTGAAGTTGGAAAAAAATTCAAGTCTAAATCAGTACACTAGAGTCACATTGCAAGTCTTAAATTATTAAGTTGAATCGAGTATTACGTTAAAATCAGTACAAGAAACGCTTAAGTCACTTCAGGAGAATTTCTGTAAAAGCATTTAAACAGTTGAAGTTGGAAAAAAATTCAAGTCTAAATCAGTACACTAGAGTCACATTGCAAGTCTTAAATTATTTAAGTTGAATCGAGTATTACGTTAAAATCAGTACAAGAAACGCTTAAGTCACTTCAGGAGAATTTCTGTAAAAGCATTTAAACAGTTGAAGTTGGAAAAAAATTCAAGTCTAAATCAGTACACTAGAGTCTCACTGCAAGTCTTAAATTATTAAAGTTGAATCGAGTATTACGTTAAAATCAGTAAAAGAAGCGCTTAAGTCAGTTCAGGAGAATTTCTATAAAAGCATTTAAACAGTTGAAGTTGGAAAAAAATTCAAGTCTAAATCAGTACACTAGAGTCACATTGCAAGTCTTAAATTATTAAGTTGAATCGAGTATTACGTTAAAATCAGTACAAGAACCGCTTAAGTCAGTTCAGGAGAATTTCTATAAAAGCATTTAAACAGTTGAAATTGGAAAAAATCCAAGTCTAAATCAATACACTAGAGACTCGCTGCAACTCTTAAATTATTAAAGTTGAATCGAGTATTACGTTGAAGTCAGTACAAGGAACGCTTAAGTCAGTTCAGGAGAATTTCTGTAAAAGCAAATAAAAATTGGAAAAAATTTCAAGTCTAAATCAGTACACTAGAGTCTCACTGCAAGTCTTAAATTATTAAAGTTGAATGGAGTATTACGTTGAAATCAGTACAAGAACCGCTTAAGTCAGTTCAGGAGAATTTCTGTAAAAGCATTTAAACAGTTGAAGTTGGAAAAAAATTCAAGTCTAAATCAGTACACTAGAGACTCACTGCAAGTCTTAAATTATAAAAGTTGAATCGAGTATTACGTTAAAATCAGTAAAAGAAACGCTTAAGTCAGTTCAGGAGAATTTCTATAAAAGCATTTAAACAGTTGAAATTGGAAAAAATCCCAGTCTAAATCAGTACACTAGAGTCACATTGCAAGTCTTAAATTATTAAGTTGAATCGAGTATTACGTTAAAATCAGTACAAGAAACGCTTAAGTCAGTTCAGGAGAATTTCTGCAAAAGCATTTAAACAGTTGAAGTTGGACAAAAATTCAAGTCTAAATCAGTACACTAGAGTCCCATTGCAAGTCTTAAATTATTAAGTTGAATAGAGTATTACGTTAAAATCAGTACAAGAAACGCTTAAGTCAGTTCAGGAGAATTTCTATAAAAGCATTTAAACAGTTGAAATTGGAAAAAATCCAAGTCTAAATCAATACACTAGAGACTCGCTGCAACTCTTAAATTATTAAAGTTGAATCGAGTATTACGTTGAAGTCAGTACAAGGAACGCTTAAGTCAGTTCAGGAGAATTTCTGTAAAAGCAAATAAAAATTGGAAAAAATTTCAAGTCTAAATCAGTACACTAGAGTCTCACTGCAAGTCTTAAATTATTAAAGTTGAATCGAGTATTACGTTAAAATCAGTAAAAGAAGCGCTTAAGTCAGTTCAGGAGAATTTCTATAAAAGCATTTAAACAGTTGAAGTTGGAAAAAAATTCAAGTCTAAATCAGTACACTAGAGTCACATTGCAAGTCTTAAATTATTAAGTTGAATCGAGTATTACGTTAAAATCAGTACAAGAACCGCTTAAGTCAGTTCAGGAGAATTTCTATAAAAGCATTTAAACAGTTGAAATTGGAAAAAATCCAAGTCTAAATCAATACACTAGAGACTCGCTGCAACTCTTAAATTATTAAAGTTGAATCGAGTATTACGTTGAAGTCAGTACAAGGAACGCTTAAGTCAGTTCAGGAGAATTTCTGTAAAAGCAAATAAAAATTGGAAAAAATTTCAAGTCTAAATCAGTACACTAGAGTCTCACTGCAAGTCTTAAATTATTAAAGTTGAATGGAGTATTACGTTGAAATCAGTACAAGAACCGCTTAAGTCAGTTCAGGAGAATTTCTGTAAAAGCATTTAAACAGTTGAAGTTGGAAAAAAATTCAAGTCTAAATCAGTACACTAGAGACTCACTGCAAGTCTTAAATTATAAAAGTTGAATCGAGTATTACGTTAAAATCAGTAAAAGAAACGCTTAAGTCAGTTCAGGAGAATTTCTGTAAAAGCATTTAAACAGTTGAAGTTGGAAAAAAATTCAAGTCTAAATCAGTACACTAGAGTCTCACTGCAAGTCTTAAATTATAAAAGTTGAATCGAGTATTACGTTAAAATCAGTACAAGAAACGCTTAAGTCAGTTCAGGAGAATTTCTGCAAAAGCATTTAAACAGTTGAAGTTGGACAAAAATTCAAGTCTAAATCAGTACACTAGAGTCCCATTGCAAGTCTTAAATTATTAAGTTGAATAGAGTATTACGTTAAAATCAGTACAAGAAACGCTTAAGTCAGTTCAGGAGAATTTCTATAAAAGCATTTAAACAGTTGAAATTGGAAAAAATCCAAGTCTAAATCAATACACTAGAGACTCGCTGCAACTCTTAAATTATTAAAGTTGAATCGAGTATTACGTTGAAGTCAGTACAAGGAACGCTTAAGTCAGTTCAGGAGAATTTCTGTAAAAGCAAATAAAAATTGGAAAAAATTTCAAGTCTAAATCAGTACACTAGAGTCTCACTGCAAGTCTTAAATTATTAAAGTTGAATGGAGTATTACGTTGAAATCAGTACAAGAACCGCTTAAGTCAGTTCAGGAGAATTTCTGTAAAAGCATTTAAACAGTTGAAGTTGGAAAAAAATTCAAGTCTAAATCAGTACACTAGAGACTCACTGCAAGTCTTAAATTATTAAAGTTGAATGGAGTATTACGTTGAAATCAGTACAAGAAACAGAAATCAGTACAAAAAAGAAAGTAAAAGAAAAAAATTCAAGTCTCAATCAGTACACTAGAGCCTCGTCATAAGTCCTAAACTGTCAAAGTTCAATGGACTGTTACGTCAAAATCAGTACAAGGAGACTTCGGTAAAAGTCTTAAAACGGTAAAATTACAAGGTCGCAGCGCTTAAATCAGTACAGGCAAGTCTAAACTAAGTCTTAAAATGTGAAATTAACCAGATGAAACACTTAAATCAGTTCAGTAAAATTTCTGTAAGAGCATTAAACAGTTGAAATTGGCAAAAAAATTCAAGTCTAAATCATTACAGTACAGTTTCATTGTAAGTCTTAAATTACTAAAGTTGAATTGAGTATTACTTTAAAATCAGTACAACGAAACGCTTAAGTCACGCCAGGAGAAATTCTGTAAAAGCATTAAACAGTTGAAAATGGGAAAAATTTAAGTCTAAATCAGTACAGTAGAGTCTCGCTACAAGACTTAAATTATTAAAGTTGAATCGAGTATTACGTTGAAATCAGTACAAGAACCGCTTAAGTCAGTTCAGGAGAATTTCTGTAAAAGCAGTTAAAAGTTGAAATTGGGGAAAAAATCTAAGTCTAAATCAGTACACTATACGCCATAAGTCCTAAACTGTCAAAGTTCAATGGACTGTTACGTCAAAATCAGTACAACGCGACTTCTGTACAAGTCTTAAAATGGTAAAGTTCCAGGGTCGCAGCGCCTAAATCAGTACAGGCAAGTCTAAATACAGAGTCTAATAAAAAAGCTGAGGGAGACCTTCAGTCTAAATCAGTACGACGAGGATCCAAGCGAGAATCTTAAAAGGTGGGATCGATTTGGGCGTAAAATCGAAACCTGCGCAGGAAAGTCAAATTGAGAGCCTTAAATCGTATAGTACGACGAGGCGAGACGCTAAAATCAGTACAAGTAAGTCTAAACGAAGTCTTAAACAGTGAAATTAACGAGACGAAACGCTTAAATCGGTTTACAAGTAGTTCGGTAAGAGTATGAAACAGTTGAAATGAGGGGAAAATCCAAGTCTAAATCAGTGCACTGGAGTCTCGCTATAAGTCAAACTATTTAAGTCGAATCGAGAATTACGTCAAAATCAGTACAAAGGAACTTCGGTGCAAGTCTAAGTGTCTAAGCATAAAGTCCAACAAGAGAGGCGAGGAAGACTTAAGTCTAAATCAGTAGAGCAAATTTTTGTGATAAGTCTTAAATAGTTGAAGTCCAATAAGGAATGACGTCTAAATCAGTACTTTAAGGGCAAGATGGATGCCTAATTGCGCAGAGGACGATTTTAAGTCATTTGTTATTTTTCGGACTTCTCGAGGCGCTCCAGACGATTCTGCTGAGAAAAAGTGCTGTAATGCTCAGCACGGATCAGAAAAATTGTCTCTAAAAAGTTCGTTTTTTACACTTTTGCATATAAATTAGCGATTTTTCTAAAAATCGATTATTATTATATATTACAAGGACAAGTAATAGAGCGAAAAGGTTATGGCAGGTAAACAAAGTATCGATAACGTTAATAAGGTATCAATTGTTAATAAAAAAAAAAAAAGTATCACTTTCGATATCGGCAATAACAAGGTGTAATCACGTCAAAAAGAAAAAAAATCAATGTCATGAGTTCAGCTCAGTTTATTTATGCCCCACTTCCCCCCACCGACCCTACCAAGGTTTTTTCTATGGGAATCGGAGAGTTAATATTATTTCCCCTCCCCCATATTTTTTGGGGGGGGGGAAGACCCGTAGCGAAACGCCTCGACGGTAATTCCCCCAATTTTCGGGGGGAATTCAATTCCCCCAATTTAGGGGGGGGGGATTCGATTCCCCCTGGACTCCTCCTTACAAGAAATGTGGGAACAAATAACAACAGAACCATCAATTTCGATAATTCGGAGAGGATCCCCCCGGCCTCGGGGGAGTGGGGGGGGGGGAAACGGAGCAGCCCCCCCCCCCCTCTGGCGAAAATCCCCGACCTCGCCTTAATTGCGAAAGGGGAGACTAGAGAAAGTACCTGCTGCCCCCCCCCCCTCCTGGGTCGTGTTTTATTCGCCTCTCGCAGTATTTTCGGCGAACGGGGGGAAAAGGGGGGGAGCGGGGCGGGCGGCGACGCCGTATCAACATTTATATGAATTAAAACTAATTTGATGGCGTTTTTCCTTGGCGCGCTTTCCTCGAGGTTTTCGGGACCTACCCCCCCCCTTTAATCCTCGCCGGGGGGGGGGGAGATTTATGCGGCCGAGACGCCGGTGGAAAATCTTAGGGGCGGCACGGGAGGGGGAAATGGGAAAGTGGGGAAGTTCTATTAAAGTTTATCGCTAGCCAGGGGGACGGGGCGTTGATTCCTAACGAAGAGGGAATGTTTTAATCTGGATTTTTCCCCTCCGGTTTAGGCGAAGAGGATCTTTAAAAGGAGCGTATTTTTGTAAGGAAATGCCCCTTTTTCCCCCACACAAACTCACTCCTCGCCTTTTCTTAAGATGCTTTAAAAAAGTATTTAACGTTCTTGCCTTAGTTTATGTAGTAATTATAGTCGCCATTTTGAATTCGAATGTCGATAAGTCAAAATGGCAGCGTTTCCCGTCCTTCCGAACTGTGTATTAATAAGTAACATCGTCGCCATTTTGTTGAATCAATTCCGCCATTTTGAATTAATGAAAACACCTAGTGTCGAATATAAGACGAAATGGCGGCACCTCTCACCTCTATAGGCAAAAAAAGTCACCCGACGCCATTTTGTTTTAACACCTCTATCATGCCATTTTAAAACTGAATCGTCCATTTTATATGTGGCGGCCATTTTGAATCCAAACTGCTGTTAAAACATATCACTTGAGTTGTTCGTAATACTGACTAATTTCAATAAAATTTCCATCATTTTGTGGTAAATATGGACGCCATTTTGAATTCATTAACCGCTTCGAAAAGATAACTCAAAATGGCAACAATGCCAGTTTAATTGTCTCTATTAAAGAATGTACACGTTTTACACAGCCATGTTTATACCGGCCATTTTGAATTTTCACAAAATGGCCGGTTTCCTCTAATGGAATTCGTTAGTTTAAAATCGCCATTGGATGTGATTGCAATAATTGTCACCATTTTGAATTTTGATGTCGATCAGTCAAAATGGCGGCGTTTCCTGTTTTACCGAACTGTTTTTACAAGTAAATTCGGATTAAACACACAACATCGTCGCCATTTTGAAATATAAATTTCGCCATTTTGTCCAAATGTCGAATAGAAGCGAAAATATCATCTTGTTTACGAACCAAGCCGAAATTTTTAAAAATGTTTTCCATTTTGCTACAAATTCAAAATGGCGGCGCTCTAATTTCGAATTCACACCGTCGTAACCTTGTCATTTTTTGACCGAATTCAGTCAAATTTTCACCGATCGCATCCATTCCGAAACGAGATTGTCACAAGAAATTCAAAATGGCCGATTTAAAGAGTGATGCGATCATAACAATCGTCACCATTTTAAATTCGCATGTCGATCAGTCAAAATGGCGGCATTTACGATTTTACCAAACTATGTTTATAAGCAAATTCGGATTAAATACGTAATATCGCCGCCATTTTGTAATACCAATTTCGCCATTTTGAATTATTAAAAATACTAAATGTCGAATAGAAGGCAAAATGGCGAAACCAAGTCGAAATTGTTTAAAAATATTACTATCATTTTGTTACAAATTCAAAATGGCGGCGATCCAATTTCTATTTCAAGCCGTCATAACTTTGTCAGTTTTCGACCGAATTTGGTCGAATTTTCACTGATTGACAAAATTTCAAAATGGCCGATTTCGAAAGTGATTATTTTGAAATTGATTTTATCGCCATTTTGTTTCTACCGATCTACCATTTTATTAAAAATTTACTCGTGAACTTTGAAGCAATCGTAATACGCCAAATGAATTTCTAAACGATTTTAATGGAATAGTTAATTAATGTTCTCTTAATTACCGTCATTATACTTCACTTAATTATCCTTAATTAAAATGATTATAAAATTAATTGCGATGTTTGTTAATTAATTCCTAGTGAAATATCGAAGCCATGTCGAGTACACATTACCTCTCGCGCTCCAGGAAAAAAAACCGGGAACGTCTCCCCCCCTCCCTGACGCTCTCCAGGTTTTACACGATCGAAACTTAATCCGGAATCCCGAATTAAAAACAACCGCCGGTCCCGTTAACCTACCGGCGAGGGGGGAGGGGGGGACGATTCCCCCTCTTCCAGGTAATAAAAATTCCCGCTCCCGGTCAGATTAATCAGGGAAGAGGGAGAGGGAGGGAGAGAGGGACCCGATTTACGTATTATCGCTTAAACGCGTCGAAAACAAAGCGGGACAACAGATGCATTGTGTTACGCGGCTCGCGCAATTTCGGGAGTCCCGCTCCCCACCATCACCCCCCCCCCCACCCCACCTATCCCGAAAACACAATGATTCCGATCCGGGAACGCGAGGGGGAGACCGGGGGGAGGCGAAATTTATTCCTCCTTCCCTCCGCCCCCCTCACGCCTTAATTAAAACTCGAGGGGGTCGTTTCGAGATATCTACACGTGTAATTAGGTGAGAGAGAGAGAGAGAGAGAGAGTGGAGGGGGGAGCGGGGGAAGCGGGGAGGGGAGGGGGCGAAATCTGAAGATGGTTATCGGGACATGCGAGACTTTCATCAGAGGAGGAATCGATAGGAGACGCGGAAAAGTTACTTACGTGGGAGAAATAAGGGGGGTAGGGGGGGGGGGTTTGGGGGAATTTGGGAGCGACTTTAACATTTCAACAGAAAGGAGGTTTTTTCTTCTATAAATAAGACAGCGATAATTTCGACGCCGGCGACGTCGCCATTTCGAATTTCCCTTTCGTCCCTTGGAAAATCTTGGTAAACGAATTCAAAATGGCGTCTATGGCAAAATTTCCATGAAACTAAAATGTAAGAAAATTCTCTGGAACGACATTTTGTAACGATGCGATTATTACCACTTACATTTCACGATAGTACTTTTATTAATTCAAAATGGCCAAATTGGCATTACAAAATGGCGACGATGTCACGTATTTAATTTGATTTATAAACATAGTAGGCGCCGCCGATTCGACTAGCCGACATCAGAATTTTGAGTTATTTCCGATTCCTTTTCGAAACAGTTAATTATTTCAAAATGGCGGCCATATTTACTACAAAATGACGGACATTTCACTGAAATTACAGTCAGGATTATGAAGAATTCAAGTGACGTGTTGAAATAACGTTTTGGATTCAAAATGGCAACACGTAACTATCATAACAAAATGGCGGATGACAGAAAATATGATCGTTTAAAATTTCATTCCATAATAAATGGCATAGTAAGGACGTTAGAAGAGTTTCAAACGTTGCGATTTGCAATTAAATTTCATCGATGAATGAAAAATTTCTCTAAATTATTAATTTAAATTTAAAATGGCGAAGTATCATTTCCAAAACAAAATGGCGCGGGTTTAATTGAAATGGCAAAATCTAATAAGATAGTCCCAACAACTTCGCTGTTGTAGACATTTTTCGTTTCACCGCTTTCGAGAGTTCGTTTGGAATTTAACATGGCCACTTTCTACAAAACAAAATGGCGGAAAGTTTGAATCTGATATTAACCTTGTACAACGAGTAAAAAAAGTTTATAAGGTATACAGTGATGTTTTAAATGAACGGTGTAGACTGAAAATGGCGAATTTTACAACAAAATGGCCGTATTGATTAAAATGTTGAAATGTGAAACACTGAATTCAAAATGGCCGCTACACAAAACAAAGTGGAGCAAGTTTCTACACTTCTAGTTTTCTACAAGGAATCAAAGTTTGGGATGTTTTTAATTGGTGCTTTAGATTCAAAATGGCGAAATGTCGATTTTAAAACAAAATGGAGGTAATTTGATTCAAATGGCGAGAAGTGACAAAAAATTAGAGAGGGTCGCGTCATTTTGATATCCTTCGATCGCCTTTCGAGATTTTTAAGATAAGAGAGACAAAATGGCGGATTCCAGAATGGCTGCGTATGAAGCAAAATGGCGGAAATTTTCGTCGAGATACTAAACGACTTGTGATTGGTTTGCGACGCGAAATAAACAGGATATTGAAAGTTTGAAATGTTTCAAATTAGCGGTTTCGATTCAAAATGGCGAAATATCGTTATGAAAACAAAATGGAGGTGATCTGATCGAAATGGCGAGAAGTGATAGAAAAACTAGAGGTTTCTAGACGAGGATTGGGTCATGTTAGTTTCCTTCGACCAAAATGGCGACCTGCGATAAAAAACAAAATGGCTGATGCGGGTAAAAATGTAAAGATCACCTTCAAAGCCTACGAATAATGCAATTTTAGCATACGCCTTTGTACGTAAACCGATAGAGGGAGTCTCAAAAAAAAATCTGGAAGAAATCCAGTCGAACCCTTCGTAAGGCCTCGATATCTCAAAAAGTTTTCGACGAAATTATTTGAAATTTTCCAAAATTCACAAACACACTGCACCGAGCGCTCGGAGCCAATTTCAACGAAATCGCAACGTCGCGATTAATTTTTACGAATTTTCCACGTCGAAACTCGAAAAAAAAAAAATCGCCTCCGAAATTCTCCGAGACCCTCCACACCAAAAAAAAAAAAAAAACAAAAAAAAAATCGACGAGGACCGGAACGCAAGACCAAAGACCTCGAAAGAGCGAAACGACCCGCACGGCCAATAAGGAGAAGAGAGAGAGGGGGGGGGGGAGAAAGAGAGAGAGAGAGAGAGAGAGAATAAAACGAGTGTATCGAGAGCCTGCGTGTCTGCGATTCTCCTCCTCCTCCTCCTCGTCTCCTCGTTTTTATCACTTCTTCTACGTCGATTTTTCTCCCATTTCTCCTCCTCCTCCTCCTCCTTCTTCTTCTTCTTCTTCTTCTTCTTGGTTACCGGTATCGGCTCGTTGTTGCTAAGGGCGTCCTGCGCGCCGAGGTGCGCGCGGGAGCGAGAGAGACGGCCGTACCGGTATGTAAAGAAGGTCGAAAGTAGAAGAAGAAGAAGAAGAAGGAGGAGGAGGAGGAGAAGACGTCTGGGCGATTTCGCGTAGGAATCCGAGCGAAAGAAACCGTCGAGACGTGTGGGCCGAGGGGACCGGTCGTCGTCCCGTTGCGTAACGATCTCGGCCCGAGGAACGAGAAGAAAGAGAAGATCGATCTTCTGATCTCTTCTCGATCGAAGAACGAAGTCCTCGAGAAGTTTCTGCGGTCGCAACGCTAAAATTGCGTCATCCGTGGGGTCTAAGAGCGTTTTTTGACGCTCCAAGCTCTAAAACTAGGATCCGCCATTTTGTGGTTCTTATCGCCGGTCGCCATTTTGAATCCTCAATCCTCGACAATTATAATATATTAGAGACGTATAATTTTTTTATCACTTCTCGCCATTTTGATCGAATCACCTCCATTTTGGTTGAAAATCGATATTTCGCCATTTTGAATCGAAACCGCAAATTTCAAACTTTCAATATTTTGTTTATTCCCCGTAGCAAACTAATAACAAGTCGTATAGTATCTCGAAACAAACTTCCGTCATTTTGCTTTATATGCGACCACATTGGATTCCGCCATTTTGTGTTTCTTATCGCCGTCGCCATTTTGGATCCTCAATCCTCGACAATTATAAGACATTAGAGACGTATAATTTTTGATCACTTTTCGCCATTTTGATCAAATCACCTCCATTTTGGTTAAAAATCGAGATTTCGCCATTTTGTATCAAAACCGCTAATTTCAAATTTTCAATATTTTGTTTATTCCCCGTAGCAAACTAATAACAAGTCGTATAGTACCTCGAAACAAACTTCCGCCATTTTGCTCTATAGGCGTCCACTGTGGATTCCGCCATTTTGTATTTCTTATCGCCGGTCGCCATTTTGGATTCTCAATCCTCGACAACTATAAAACATTAGAGAGGCCTAACTTTTTTATCACTTTTCGCCATCTTGATCAAATCACCTCCATTTTGTTTTCATAACGATGTTTCACCATTTTGAATCAAAACCGCTAATTTTAAACTTTCAATATTTTGTTTAATCCGCGTATCAAACTAATAACAAGTCGTTTAGTATCTCGACAAAAACTTCCGCCATTTTGCTTTATATGCGACCACTTTGGATTCCGCCATTTTGTGTTTCTTATCGCCGGTCGCCATTTTGAAGTCGCAACAAAAATCTCGTAAGGTAATCGAAGAAGATCGAAATGATACGATCCTCGTCTAGAATCGTGATAAAAATCACTTCTCGCCATTTTGATCAAATCACCTCCATTTTGTTTGAAAATCCATATCGCGCCATTTTGAATCTAAAACTTATAATATTTTGTTTATTACGCGTCGTAAACCAATTGCAAGCCGTTTAGTATCTCGACAAAAACTTCCGTCATTTTGGATTTCGCCATTTTGTGTTTCTTATCGCCTGTCGCCATGTTGAATTCGCAACAAAAAAAATTCGCAAGCTAAGGTCAAAATGACGCAATCTTCAACAAATATTATTAGAAACGTCCAACGTAAACGGGGTTCTGGAAATAAGTTTCAAAAATGCACAAAAATCTTCAGAAAATTACAATATTTTGGAAATTTTTCCTAATTAATAATTGAGGTATTGCGTAACACTGGACAAAATTTCGAAGAAATTTTGAGATATAAACACTGGAAAATTTGAAGTGAACAGAAACTTTGTAATAGGAAGTTTCAAAAAATCACAAAAATCTCCACAAAACTGCAATTTTGTGAAAACGTTCCCATATAAATAACAACGGTACTGTCGATTATTTTTAAAAATTTGACTTCAATGTCTCAAAATATTTTTTTGTTTCAACAAAAAGTTTCAAGTTTCGACAAGTTTCAAAAAAAAAAATTTCAAAATGACCCAAATTTGCAATTTTGTTGAGAGTTTCCACATATACGTAATGGAGTATTGGCAATCATATTAGAAAATTTAAACCTCCCATTTCAAATATCTTTCGAGATATAATCCACTTTTGGACGAATTTACACAAGCGGAGCTGTTGAAACAAGTTTCAAAAATTTCCACAAATCTCCATAAAACTACGATTTTTTGGAAACTTTGGATAATTATTAATTGAAATATTGCTAATCATCTTGAAAAATTTGACTTCAATATCTGAAAAACTTTTTGAGATAGAGCCACTTTTGGAACGTTTTGAGTAAACGGAAACGTAATGACAAGTTTCAAAAAATCTCAAAAAATCCAGCAAATTTGCAATTTTTTTGACTTTCCTCAATTTCGTATTGCAGTATTGGCAATCGTATTAGAAAATTTAAACCCCCCATTTCAAATATTTTTAAAGATACAGTTCAATTGTTGACGGATCTACGTGAACGAGGTTGTTGAAACAAGTTTCAAAAATCCTCAAAAATTTCCAGTAAACTAATATTTTCTGGACACTTTCCAGAATTAATAAGCGAGGTATATTCAATCAATTTAGAAAATTTTACTTCATTATCTCAAAAACTTTTTGAGATATAGCCGTTCTGGAAAGCTTTAAATAAACGGAAATGTTGTACTAGCAAGTTTCAAAAATTCACAAAAATCTCCAGAAAATTGCATTTTTTTGAAAGCTTTTCCTACAAATAATAAATGTGGTATTGCCCATCATTTTGGAAAATTTGACTTTAATATCTCAAAAAAATTTCGAGATGTGGCCACTAGAACGTTTTAAGTGAAACCTTGTAATGACAAGTTTCAAAAATTCACAAAAATTTCCAGGAAAGTACAACTTTTTGGAAACTTTTCCCAATTAATTACTGGGGTATTACCAATCATTTTTGAAAAATTGGCCTCAATATCTCAAGAACTTTTTGAGATACAACCACTTTTTGAAAGGATCAAAACCTTCCAAATACACACGACGTCCCTCTTCCCGATAAACCCACGAATCCATCGTTCCCGACGTCCCGGCGAAAATCCCGAATTCCCGACCGACCCGCGAAAAGTAAACCAACCCCCCCCCCTCCCCCCAATAACCTGCCCCTTGTAATCCAGGCAATCACCATTTGCATGCGATCGACCTACGTTGCATATACTTCGGACCCGACCTCCTCTCCCCCCCATCCCGCTATTCCAGAGATTTACAGTCGGGATAACGGGAAAGGGAGCGCGCCCGATCTGGAGGAGGGGGAGGGAGAGAAAGGGTGAATTTACATTTTTACAACGACGGATATGCGATACACCTGCCGCGCGTACAAGGGAAGTTCGATTTATTAAAACTTCCCTCAGGAGCGCAAGGGGGAAGGAAGGGGGATTTCTAGGGGGAGGGGGTTGAGGCGATGTTTTGTGAAGTTTTGGGGATTCTCTCCCATTTCCCCCCCAAAATTGACATGAAGAGGTGCCTCCATGAAATTTCCCCCGCGTTCCCCCCGAGTTTGGAGGAACCCCCCAAAATTCCCCCGAATTTCAAAAAATCCACAACCGATCCTTCCCTTGAAAACCGTCGCGTCCCGTGCCATCCCCCAGATTTTCCCGAAAACTCCCCCTAAAACCTCCCCCTCCTCCTCCATTCCCCCCAAAATTTCGAGCAATCGACCGCAACCCTCAGTACTCAAAATCCGCGTACAAAGGGCGACGCTTTCTCCCCTCTTCCCCTTTCGACTGTGCGATATCCGAAAACGAAAACCGGGGGAGATACGGAAACTCCTCGTTTTTATCTCCTGGAATAGGGGATGAAAGGGGAGGGGGGAGCGACGGGATGGCCATTTACCCGGCACGCGAAAATTCAAAAGGGCAAAGGCGGAACGTAACCTTTCCTTAAGGTGGCGGTAAAGCATTTTAATAGGATTTTTTCCTCTCTCCCTCTTCTCCCCCCTATCCCGCTCCTCCAGCTTTTCTCCGGCGGAAACGGGAATTTCCCCTGGGCGGTTTTCTTTTCACGCCGGAGAACATGGAAGGGAAGGTATAATGAAAACGAATAGGCGGGAAAGGTTTCCAGACATTTCCAAAGGGGGGGGGTAGGGGGTCCCGTCCGGGATACGGGGGAGCTCCGTCACGTGCACCTGGAAAATCGGGTGGGAAGAGCCTGGACGAATTTACGTTGTGTTTTCGGGGAACTTCGCTATGACGAATATTCGGGATCCCGTAAGTCCGGAGGGTCCTGGAATGATTTCCGGGAAGATCGCTACGTCGGGTCGAAATTAGAAAATGTGTTCGAAACGTTCTGGATAAGTCGGGGAAAGATCCTGGAGGAGGTGAGAAATCGAGACGAAACCTGGATAGATTCCATAACAATCACAGGGAGACTGGAAAAATGAGGATAGTAGATTACCTTAGGAGACTTCTCCAGGATTCTGGATAAGAATTTTGGGCACGATTCTGGATGAAACAAATAATGCGAGGAAAATCCTGGAAGGTTTACAGCAGCTTTTATTATTTCAAAATAATTTCGAGATGTCTGGATAAGTTCTAGAAAAATCCTGGATAAGACGAGAAATTACTAAGCGACCCTTGGAAAAATCCTCATGAAACTATCTCATTGCGTGAGAAGACGAGTTCTGGATTATCTGGAGAATCCCTGGTTACTTTTGGAGGATTTGTATCAAGTCTGGACACGATTCTGGATCAAACAAAAAATGTCAGCCAAACTCTGGAACGTCTAAAGGAGCTTTTATTATTCCAGGATGATCACGAGACGTATGGATACGTTTTATAAAAATTCCGGCTAAAATGAAAAATTGCTAAGCGACTCCTGGAAATTATCCTGGATAAATTTGAAAAAAAATCCTCGTAAAAATATCTCATTGCGTAAGGAAAACAGAGTGCAAGGACAAGTTGTGGATAATCTGGAGAATCCCTTATTACCTTTGGAGGATTTTGTATCAAGTCTGGACACGATTCTGGATAAAACAAAAAATTTCAGCATACTTTTGGAAGGTTTAAAGGAGCTTTTATTATTTTGGGACGATTCCGAGACGTCTGGATACATTATATAAAACTTCTGGATAAAATGAAAAATTGCTAAGCGACTTCTGGAAAATGCCGGATAAGCTTAAAAAATCCAAGTAATAATCTCAATGCGTAAGGAAAAGGGTTGGAGTGCGAGAACAAGTTCTGGATAATGTGGAGAATCCTTTATTACCTTTGGAGGATTTTGTGTAAAGTCTGGACACGATTCTGGAAGAAACAAATATTATTGTGGAAATCCTGGAAAGATCAGAGGAGTCTGTACCATTCCGGGACGATCCCGAGACGTCTGGATAAGTTTTAGAAAAATCCAGGAATAAATGAGACTTTACTAATGGACTCTTGGAAAATCCTGGATAAATTTAAAAAAAATCCTCGTAAAATATTTCAATTGTGTGAAAAAGGAGTGGGAGTGCGAGAACAAGTTCTGGATAGCCTGGAGAAGCCCTAGTCACCTTTGGACGATTTCGTATAAAGTCTGGATACGATTCAGGATGTAACAAAAAATGTCGGGAAAAGTCTGTAGGGTTTAAACGGACTTTTGCTGTTCCAAGACGATCCCGAGACGCCTGTATAAGTTTTAGAAAAATTCTGGAAAAATGAAAGAAATCATGGATAATTTAGACAAAAAAATTAGGACTCTGGATTTTTGAGTCAGTTGTGGAAAATTTGGTGCAATTTGAAGGGATTTTTGAAAAATTTAGCACGAAATAATTAATAAATAGAAATAAAAATAGAATTAAATTTGGAAAGAGTGACCCGAATTCTGGATAATTCGGAGAATTTATGATTATATTTGTAATTAGACGGGTTTTCCAGGATCCTGGATGAGATTAATGGAGGAGTCCTGGATATCATCGATATCCCTAATCAAATACACGGGTTAATACGGAATTAGCAGATATTCTGGATAACTTGAAGGATTTTTAATTAGGAAAACTTCTTCCAGCTTTCCAGCCAGCAAAAGGGGCTTTCGATACCTCGACTCCCCCCTGGAGTAATCGAGACTCCTCCTCAAAATTCTTCGACAACTTCCCCCACCCCACCCCCCACTCCTAAGGATCACATAACCGACAACAGTTAATTTCCACTCGGAATCACAACTTTCCCGGGATCGGAATTTCCCCAGAGGGATGAAATCCCCTCCCCCAACCCCCCCAAAAACTACCCCAACCCCCCAAAACCTCCTCGGACACATATTAATGAATACGGGAATAGTCGGGGGAGGGGGGAGCGGTACGATATTCCCGTTTTTTGAAAATTACACGACTAAATAAAATTGGGGGGAAATCACCGCGTGCATAAGACAGGTCCACTAGTGTGATATACAGGGTGTGCGTCGTAAATCGATCATATAATTACGCCGATCTTCCCCCCCACTACTCCCATCCCCCGTATGATATCTGCCCCGCGCTTCCCCCGTCGCCCAGATGGAATTTCATTTCATATCCCGGGGATAGTTTATCGTCGCCTGGAAATATCGGGAGGGAGCGGGCGGGGGAAAATGGGGGGAATTATTCAGGAGGGTCCCGGGGAACGAATCCGAATTTCGGGGTTAAAAGCGCAATTTCTCCTTTTTCTCCTCTCCCTCTTCCTGCTTCTCCCTTAAAACTTTCGGGATCTTGCGCGAGTGTGTGTATGTTCGGTGCATATTCCTTAGGGAACTCCCCTCGAGTATCTGGGAGTTGTGTAGCGGGGGGGGGGGGGAGCGGGGGATCTTCCGATCCGCCTCGCCCGCGGCATAAATTTTCGGCCCGACCTTAATTGCGAAAAGGGGGGTTTCGGGGGGGGGGGAGGTCTTGGAGTAAGGGGGAAAGTTGCTCCCCATCTGGTTTCAAGATGGTCCCGTTTACGTCTATATTTAACGCTTGGAGGAATTATTGGCTCGTACTCGACGCAAAATTATTGCTCTAATTTGTCTGAAATCACTCAAAAATGTTCACGAATGCCTCAAAAGCTTTTCAGATTTTTCCAAATTTTTGAATTTTTTTTTGAACAATTTTCTCAAAAGTATTTCTAAATATTTCAAATCGACCATTTCCCAAAAATTTCGCCCTAAACTTAAATAACCTCAAAATGGCTCTTTTAAGAGTTGGTTCCACAAAGTTCCTAAAATACCTTCAAATCGTCCCAAATTCTTACATCTCAAATTATCCCGTCAGTTTACTCAAGATATTTTTCAAAATATCTCAAACTGTTGACTCGACACATTTAAATTTTTCCAATATTTTGAAAACTCTCCACAAAGGACACAAATGTTCTCAAAAATTGTTGCCTGAATTCACTCAAAATTACTTTTGGAATTCTCTCAAATTCTTGTCTTGATTTTCTCGAAATATCTCAAAAAGAATGTGGATTCAGGGTGCTCAAATTTTTATGGGGTGGTCTCAAATTTCGCTTCAAATTGTATCCACACTATTTAAAATTTCTGTCGGAATTTTATGACAAAAAAAAAACACGAAATTCCAAAAATCTTAAATTGTTGTCTTAACTTACGCAAATAATCTCGGAATCATCTAAAATTGGCGTCTACAATACTCAAGTATCTCGAAAACGCAAGAAATTCTACTCTCAAAATTATCTCGAAAAGGTTCAAAATATTAATCTCAAAATTATCTGGGAAATGCTCAACATTTAATAATATCTAAAATTCTTGTCTAAAAAACCGTCAAAATTACCTCAAATTGTTACCAAATTTTGTTATTTTTTTTTTAAAAATTACTTCAATTTGTTGCAAATTTTTTGCCTCAACGTACTCGAAAGGATTCAAAATTATCTCGAATGCTTCGTCTTGGGACTAAAATATTTTTCGAAATATCTCAAAATTACCTCAAATGGTACGATTCCCAAAATGTTGTCCAATTACTATAGTAGCGTAGTCAAAAAAAAATTAATTCAATTCAATGTATTTTTTTTGGAAAATTGTAACTAGTTAACTTCAAAACAAAATTGCAAACAAAGAGGGTTTAACCCTTTATTGGACCCTTAAGGGCGATAAAACCACAAGTGTTAATAAATTAAGCGGTGATTGCAAGAGCGAAGCGAAAAGGGTCATTATTCAATTTTTTGAAAATATCTCGAAAACGAGGCGAAATTGGACAAAAATACAGGAGTAACTTTTTGTAGAAAATTGAATTTCTTATCGAAACAGGTGATAAAAATGACGAAAAAAAAAATCTTTCGTAAAATATAAGCTAAGAAGTCTGGGTTTTTTGCTTGTAGCAATTCTAGGCCAATTTTCAGATGAAAAAAATTATAAGCAAAAGTAAGTTTTTGGGCTGTAAATTACAAAAAATCATCGTTTTCATGATTTTAAAGAAGTAATCTTGATTAGAAACTCAAATTTGCTACAAAAAATAACTTTTTAATTTTCACTGAAATTTGGTTACTTTTGAGATATATTGGAAAAAAATGAAAAATTCAAAAAAAAAACTATAAAGGTGATGACGCTCTTAGAAGCTTTGACGTGTCAATTTTGAAGTTTTTAACGAAATAATAGACCAAAACCCCTTTTCAAAAAAGTACGACGACAGGATAATTCGTATCTGCCCCGATTCCCCCAATTCCCCCCGAGGCCTTGGGGGGGGGGACCGGGGGAGCTAATTTATCTCCGACGCACCGTCGACGGCGGAGGGGGGGGGGAGTCGGGCAGAGTGGCGCGACCATTAATACGTGTAATTATACCGGCCGATCGCATTAGAGGGAATAACGTTAACGATACGTCCCCCCCCCCCCCGACTACCCCCTTCTCCTACCCCCCATTTAAACACACACGCATCGGTATCGAGTTAATCGGAGCCATTACTCTTCCCCTCGACCCGCCACCCCCCTCCCCTCCCCCCTCCAATCTGCGCCGCTCTCCCCCAGCGGCGCGAATAACGGGAGAAATGCGACAAACCGACGCCGGTTCCCCCCGCTGGAAAAAATGGGGTCGGCACGCGATATAAATCGGCAGCTGAAGCGAAACAGACTAGTACAGATTAATTAATAATTAACGGTAAGTTAATTATGAATTCCTCAAGTGAAGGTAAAACGCATTTTTTACCCCGTTTACCCCATTCCTTCCCAATTCATTAATTATCAGGATACTCCCCCCCCCCTCACCCTTATCTCCCGGAATTCCCCCCCCCCCTCCTCCTCTTGAATACTTAAAAACTTCGATAATTAGCGAAAATGCGGAAAACGGCTCTTCCCGGAATTCCCGTCTAAACTCCAGGTGTTCCGGGAGATGGGGGAGTGGGGGGGGATAAATTTGAATATTCAAATCGTCGCCCTGGGAGGAGGAGGGGGGGGTAAGCCGTTAATATAAACGTGATCGCTGGCAGAGTAATTTTCTTTTTTTAAACGGGAGGCTGTGATTGGATAACGAAGCGCATTTAAGGATGTTTCGAGGAAGTCTTTTTTGAAAATAAGACGTTTTCGAAAAAGTCGTCAGATTCGTAAAAATTAATTTACAAAAAATGTTAAAATCATGACGGGATTTTCGAAAATATGACATTTCTAAATAATGTGCTGTCAAACGAATTCATGACATTTTCCAAAAAAAAAATGAAATTTTCTAAAAATATTTTTCAAAAAATGTATGAAGAAATTTTGAACTCACTTTTTCAAAATACGACGCCTCAAAGAACCACATGATTTTAAAAAATTCGACACTTCAAAGAAGTACGATTTTCGTCAAGAAACTGACAACTACGGAAAAATTGTCAAACTGATGAAACTCAATTTTCAAAATTTAAGAAAGTCATCACGTCGTTTTTGAAGGTGTAACGTTTTGGAAAAAGGTGTCAAATTCGAAAAAAAAAATTTTCAAAAAATTACATGATTTGGTGATATTTTCCAACAAAATACATTTCTTAAAAAGTAAATTTCTCAAAGAAATGTCAAAATGCATTTTTTTTTAAATAAAAGAGAAAGTTTTTTCACGTTTTTCGGAAATATGACGATTCAAAGGACCTCATTATGCATTTAAAAAAATCGTTACATTTCAAGGAAATACGATTACTTTTCAAAAAACGGATAATTTCGAAAAAAAATTGTCGAAAAATCGATAAAACGCATTTTATTCAAATTTAAGGAAGTCATGACGTCCTTTTTAAAAAATGTAACGAGACTAAACGAAAAAAAAGTATGACAATATTGAGACAAGAGAGGCGTTCCCTGAAACACATCGTCACATTTTCGAAAAAGTTGTCAAAATCCGTAAAACTAGATTTTGGAAAATATGACGTTTCTAAATAGCGTCTTACGGTTTCAAGTGCATTTCAAACGCCTGAAAAATAAACTTTTGTAAGAAATATCAAAATGTCAAAATTTTTCCAAAATGAAGAACATTTTAAGCACTTTTGAAAATATGACGCCTCAAAGTACCTCATCATTACCAAAAAATCGTCACACTTCAAGAAAGTATGATATTCCCCAAGAATCTACGATAATCTCAGAAGAATTGTCAAGTTAATAAAACTCAAATTTTAAAATTTATGGAAGTCATTAAATCATTTTTAAAAACGACGTTTCGAAAAAATGCCTTTTTTATCAAAAGTTTTAATAACATTGCCCTGTTATAAAATGTGACGTTTCTAGAAGAAATAATGTATGAACGAAAAGATTTTTGAAAAAAATCTCAAATTGAAACTATTTCAAAAATTGAGTAATTATCATATTTTTTGAGAAACACAGAAATTTCGAATTACTATTACTATTTAAGCGAAATTATGACACATAAACACGAACTATGCCATTTACAAAAAGAAACTAAAAAAAATGTTTAAAAATGAATAAAATTCATAAATTGTGTATTTTCGAAAATTATGAAAGTTGTAACATTTTGGAATATGATGTAACAAAATGTCCTTAATTTCAAATGACTTCATGAAATATTGACATGACAAAGGACATACGGTGTCCTTTAAGAAATTTGGAAATTTTTGAAAGTAGCGTCAGGTTTTTTAAAAATTAAGTTATGACGTCCTATAAGGAAATATGACGTATTACGATTTCAAAAAATAAAAAAAAATTGGCGCGAGTATGAAAAAAATTTTGAAACGACTTGATGCGACTAATATTTCGAAAATTAAGAAAGTTAATTACAATTTTTAAGAATTATGACACAAGTATGACGAAGTGAAATGAAATTTTCATTAAAAGTGTTAATTTTTCAGAAAGTTGTGATACATTCTTAGAAAATGACATTTCAAAATTTGTCATTAAGATTTCAAAAATGTTCGAAAAAGTCTATCGAAATTATGACACCTTTCAATAGAATAGGACGTTTCCTGAGGAAGCAACATTCTTGAAAAAATTCTAATGACAAAAATTATTTTCCCAAAATTAAAAACGTAATTTTCATTTTTTCGAAAAAGTTGTCAAACCGCGAGATTTTCAAAAAAAGTGTCAAATTCGTAATTTTTTTAATCCATAACGTTACAACGAAAATGAGACTGTATTTATGATTTTATACGGGCGCCGACGCGTTTCCGGCCGATAAAAAAAATTTTTAAAATTTTTTTTAAGAAAAATATGAATTTTTTTTTGAAAATCGCATGCCTCTCCAAGCAAGATATTGGTGAAATATCCACGAGCGCTCATATATGATTGGTCAGAAAACGGCATTTAAATCGAGTAGTCTGGATTGGCCGAGCGTTCGAGTAGTGGGGGGCGAACGGGGCGACCCCATTGGAGGGCGAATCCCCTTCAATGGACGCATCCGGGCGCCCCATTAACTTTAGGGGGCGCTCGCGTCGAAATTAAAGCGTAGATTAAAAAGCGGGACGTAAGCCGATCGAACCGGAGAAACTCGCCCCCCGACCCCCCCCCCCCGCCCCCTTTTAATATATAAAACCGCTCCGCTCTCCCCCACCCCCGCGGATCCGAGGCGCGCGCGAAACAAATTACCGACAATTTAATCGGGCCATTTAAGAAAATTGGCCGAATTTAACGTTAATAAATTCGAGACTTTACCTTATCTCCCTCCGACCTCCCGCCGCCCCCCTCCTCCTCCTCCTCCTCCTCCTTTTCCTCCTCCCTTAATCCGAAACACTCACCTGGAATAAAGCGAGATTTAATTAAAACCGATAAAATAAAGTCTCGCGCTGGCGAAAAGGGCGAGAGTAGAAGTAAAATGGACACCCTGTATAACGTCGTTAGCGTGATTGATTGGAGGGATATCCTGTGGAATTTTCGGGGGACCCGAGGGGTTCCTGCAACCTTCGAATACAGCGATTTCGAAGGGGAAAGCTCCTTTTTTTTTTAATTTTTTTTAATTGGATTTTCTAATTTCGGAAATTTAATAAAAATTGTTACAATTGTTAAAAAAGATGTTAAAAATAGTTTAATAAGTATTATAAAAAAATTATTATGAAACTATGACGCTCAAATGGAATATGGCACTTCCTAAAAAAATATATGAAATTTTCTAAAAGTAACGTCAGAAAGTGTCAAAATCACAAAATCAAATTTTTGGTTATTGGCGATTGGGACGGGGAAAACTTCTTTTTTCACAATTTTTTTAATTGGAATTTCTAATCTTGGAAATTTAATAAAAATTGTTACACTCGTTATGGTTGTCAGATTAATAAAAGTTACAAAAAAATTATTATGAAATTATGACGCTCAAGTGGAATATTGCAGTTCCTAAAAAAAAAAAATATGGAACTTTCTAAAAGTAGTGTCAGAAAGTGTCAAAATCACAAAATCAAATTTTTGGTTATTGGCGATTGGGACGGGGAAAGCTTCTTTTTTCACAATTTTTTTAATTGGAATTTCTAATGGAAATTTAATAAAAATTGTTACACTCGTTATGGTTGTCAAATTAATAAAAGTTACAAAAAAATTATTATGAAATTATGACGCTCAAGTGGAATATTGCAGTTCCTAAAAAAAAAAATATGGAATTTTCTAAAAGTCGTGTCAGAAAGTGTCAAAATCACAAAATCAAATTTTTTGTTATTGGCGATTAGAAAGGGGAAAGCTTCTTTTTTCACAATTTTTTTAATTGGAATTTCTAATTTTGGAAATTTAATGAAAATTGTTACACTCGTTATGGTGGTCAAATTAATAAAAGTTACAAAAAAATATTATGAAATTATGACGCTCAAGTGGAATATTGCAGTTCCTAAAAAAAAAAAATATGGAATTTTCTAGAAGTCGTATGAAAAAGTGTCAAAATCACAAAATCAAATTTTTGGTTGTCCTCACTAAAGATATGACGCAAAAAAATTAAGAAATATGTCATTTCCATAAGCAGACAATTTTATAGAAAAGGTTTAAATTGAAAAAATTTTTTTTTCGAAAACTAAAAAGTTATGACGTCCTTTAGATAATATGGCATCAAAATATTTCATTGATTTCAGAAGTTACGACAAATCGTTAAATGGATAAAACAGGATTTTCAAATTGAGACGTCATGACGTTAATTTTGAAAATATGACGTGAAATATTTTAAAAAAAGTTGTCAGATTAGTGAAACTTGTTTTCAAAAGTCCTTAAAATTATGACGAGATTTTAGAAGACATGACGTTTCTAAATAGGGTGTTATGGCTTCAAACGAGTGTGACATTTTTCAAAAAATTTGATATTTCTTATAGAATTAATTTTTGAAAAAAAATGTCAAAATGAACTTTTTCTAATGATGACTGTTTTAAGGCGCTTTTTGAAAATATGACGTTTCAAAATATCTCAACATGGGTTTAAAAAAATTGTCATATCAAAGAAGTACGATTTTCACCAAGAAACTGACAATTTTGGAAAAATTGTCAAACAAATAAAACGCAATTTTCAAAATTTAAGGAAGCCTTTTTGAAAATATGACGTTTTTGAAAAAAAAAACGACAGTCCCGAACGAAATATGACTAAGAAACTGAAATATTTGAAAAAACCGCTAAAAAAAATATGAAAAACATTGAGCAAAGTGCGACGTTCACTAAAACACATGGTGTCATATTTTCGAAAAACTTGTCAGTTCACTTTTATGAGAACATATGACGTTTCTCATATTCCTATGATTCAAGCGAAATTATGACAATTTCAAGCAAAATATGACACCTAAAGTCACATAACATTTTCAAAAAAGGTGTCCGAAACAGTGACAGGAAAAAAATTAAAAGTAATTTCAAATTAATTTTTTCGAGAATTTAGAAAGTTAACACTTTTCAAACTGACGTTTTTAAATGTCATGTCGATTTTGGTAAAATTATTACATACAAAAAAAACACAATTTTAAGAAACGGTTATATGACGGGTTTTTTTTTGAAAAATTTAGAAAAAAATCAAATTGATGAAATTAGTTCTTCACAAATTAAGAAAGTTATGAATTTTGAAAAAATGGCATTTCTAAGGTAACCTTACTGAAATTATGAGGTACAAACGAAATATCGAGGCAAAAAATTTTTAATAAAAAATTTATGACGTTTATTCCACAAATTTTCAAAAAAATGACTGAAAAAAGAATGAAAAAAGTATGACGTTTCAAAGAAACTGGCATTTTTGGAAAAAATCAAGTTGATAACTAAATTTTTTTTCCAACATTGATACTTTAGATCGTCATATTGTGATTTTAATGATCATTCCATTTTTAAACGAAATATGGCATCTCAAAATGTGAAAATTTCAAAAAAGCTATACTAGCGAAATTTTTTCATAAAAAATTATGACGTTTTCGAGCCAAGTACGTTTCTTCTGGTCGTAAAAAATATTTTTATGAATTTGACATATCAGTTGTTACTCAGGTTAATACATAAAGTTTGGCACTTTTTGAGCGTTATTAATTTTTTTTCAAAATTTAATACAAAAACAGACAAAAAAAAATTGCCATCTAAATCATCACACGTCATCTTTCCGCTCCTCTCCTCGTATACGTGGCTCAGAATTCCCCCGCTTTTGGGGGAAGACGGCCGGAAATTGAAAATAAAAGTCGAAAGGGGTGGAAAAAAGGGGGGGGGGAGAGAGAGAGCGAAAACGAGCAGCAACAACGGCGGTTATGAAATAATAACGGCGGCAGTCGAGCGTCGGGAAACGCGCCAGAGGGAGAAAAAGGACGTGGGGGGGGGGAGAGGGGGGGAGGGAGGAGAGCGAGACAGAGCGATAAAGTTAAGGCCCCTTTTGTACGTAACGCGAGACCGGCAAAAATCGGATATGGCGTCGCGTTTCCGCCAGATCAAACCGTCACGTCCTCCCCTCCCCCCCATCCCCCATCCCCCCACGTTTCCTCCTTTTTCTATCTCTCTCTTTCTCGCACATGCACCACCCCCTTACACCCCTCCTCCTTCGTTTCTGACTCGAAAAGGACACGTACACACTCGAAGGAAAAAGGGGGGAAATTGCCTGTCGATATCCCCCCAGGCGCCCCCCCACCCCACCCCCTTCCTCGCCGAGTATTGTCCGGGGGGTGGAGGGGGGATGACACGTCTCGGACGCGACGTAAGGGAGATGGAGGGAAAAAGGGGGAAAAATGGGAGGCGTCGATGGGTTTAATTGGGGGGAACGGGCAGGGGAAAAATCGATTTTATTTTGATATTTGAGATGCGAAAAATATCCCCAACAGGGTTCTTTTTTAATTTATTTTAGGGTCAGGTCCCAAAAAAAATGCAGTTTTTTACCCCGGATGCTTTTTTTTGAAAATTTTAGGTAATTTTGGGAAAAAGGTACTTGGTAGTTTTTCTCGAAAGTGGATATTTTTTCGAGATGTAAATTATTGAAAGTTCGAAAAAATGTATACGTTTTTTTTTAAACATTTTTCTCTAAACACACCCTAATGTGCCCCTCGCTTTTGAACATTTTTCGTTTTTCGTAAATTTTTTTCAAAACCGCTCTAACGTTTATTTTTGAACATTTCTTCCCTAAAAAGCACCTTGCTCTTTTTAGAATTTCTTAATTTTTAAAAAAAAATTCTCCAAAACTACTTGAAATTTTTTTTAGAAATATTATTTTGGCTAATAATCTGCTCCTTGTCCTTCCATTTCATAGAAATAGATGAAAATTAAAATATAAAAAAATAAAAACTAAATAAAAAAAATTGACTAAATTTAAAGCGATTTCCCATAAGTAAATAAAGAAAATAATTAAAATAAAATAAGATGGGTATTAAAAAATGTTTAATCCATTTTTGACTCAACTATAGTTAAATATCGGTGCTAATATACAGGGTGATACTCAAAATTGCAATGCACTCACTGAAATGTTTTCTTTACGATTTTTTTTTTGAAAAATTGCTATTACTTGATGTATATAAATTTTTGTAACACGATGTAGAGGAAAAGGGCCTCTAAAAACAGAGGCATTTCTTAAAAAAAAAACAAGATGGCACTATACGCGAGAAAATTGACTATATTTTTTAGCAAAAATGTGGCATTTTAAAAAACCAATTCAACAGGTATAAGGATTTAAAAAAAGTTAATTGTCAAATTTTGAATATAAATAAAAAAGTATGGGAAACTAAAAATTTTTATAAATTTTTATGGTTTTTCTTAAATATACCTTAAATAAATATAATCTTAAATAATACATGTATCAATGTGAATTTATTGTAAATGTATCGTTGCTGTGAATTTGAATCAAAATTATCGGAAGTGTTTAAAAAAAAAAAGACAAAAATTTCTCAAAAAATTTTTTTGGAACGGTCGTAATTCTTACATCACTTTACTTATTTACTTAATTGCCGATATAATCGAGCTAAAGATGGTATTAGGACATTATTTTCATATACACTAAAAATATCCCAAATTGTTCCAAAATTGCTTAAAAACCTTAAAAATAAAAATTAGTTTTATAGAAAAGGGGAAGGGGAAAAGGGGAAGACGAAAAGGAGGCCTCACTCTCCAACCTCCCATCTAAAATGTATCATAAACAGCAGACAAGGGAAAAAGGGGGGAAGGAGGAATTTTTTAAAAACAAGGTAAAATTAGAAAAAAGTTCCTGGAGAGGGGGCTCCGCCCCCTCCACCCCCCGTTCCATCATCAGCCCAATCCAACAGTTAACATATATCCAAACTCCACCACATAACATCCATAATATTTTCCCTGGAAAGGGAAGAAAAAGGGGGAAACGGGCTTCGACCCCCCCCCCAACCCCCCATTCCTCCTTACTCCCGACCTCTCCCTCATGACCTGCCTAGACAACAAAACCGCGCCATCCCTCACCCCCCGACACTCCCCCCTAGTCACGGCAACTCCGGGAAATGGGGGATAGCCCCGGGGGGGGGGGGTGATGGGGGGAAGCCATCCAGCCATCCAGATCGCATTCTGGAAACGTCGAACGTTGCACATTTTCGGTCCTGATTCCAGACCGAAATCCATCAGGAACGAGTCGGGAAGAAGAGGAGAAGACGCGCCCTGAATAAGAATGAACCGCCGATCGGGGGGAATTGGGGGATGGGGGGGGGGAGGTAGTGGGAGATCGACGGGAGATGCAACGGAATCGGGATTTTTATGGGGGAAAAGGGGGAGGGGGATCGGTTTCGGTCGCGGTCGGTCTCGGCTGACGTTGCGTCATTCACCCCCCACAAGGCGGAGGCGATGGGGGGGACAAAGGGGGAATGGGGGGATCCGAAATTCCCCCCTATACGACGTAATAAAACAAAACTATCCCTAAACTTTCCGAAATAGTCGCCATCTTTCCCCAAAATCGAACTCCATTTGGGGGGGGGGGGAGAGGGGCAACTCCCCCTCCTCCCGACCAAAAAAAAATGAAACTTCCCCAAACTCCGGGAGAGATGACGTAAATCAAAGTCGCCGCGCGTAGTTTCAATTTCCCCCCGCCTTGGAGGACATCGCGATTTTGATTATCGCCCCCATTTAACGCCGCACACGACAGATCCGGGGGGGGGGGGGGGGAGGAGGAGGAGGATTTGAGAGAAAAAAATGGGTTTCCTCCTAACCGGAAAAACTCCGCCGGATTTTCCCCCACTTCCCCCCCTCCCCCCTCCTCGCAGCGGTTTCACGGGAATGTCGTGTTTATGCTCCCCGCTTCCCCCCCCCCCGCACGCACACACTGTAACAAGTCGGAATCGATTCCTGATCCCTTTGGGGTCCTTAAGGATTGAAATTTTTTTTATGTGGGGAAAAACTTAAGTAATGATTAGGTGAGTGGGAGTTTCCCCCGAATTTCCCCAAGGGGGAGATCGGACTTTTCGTGGAAAATTTTAGCAGGTTTCGTACAAAATATCAGATTTTTTTTACTTAAAAATGCAAGTACGATTCGTCAAGTGGGGAAGTTCTCCCAAGTTCCCCAAAAAATTCCGTCAATCCCCCCTCCCTCCGAGTACCGTTGATTTTCTAAGATAGGATTTTCCCCAACTTTCCCCCAAAATTACAAGCGTATGATTGAAAAAATCAAAACTCGAGTCGCCAAAACGTAACCGCTTGCCCAATGGAGAGGCTTCCCCAATTTCCCCTCAAAAAGACAATTTTGAATAAAATAAAATGAAAATAAAAAAAATAAAATTGAAAAAAAATTTGAGGACAAATTTGAATAAAAATTGAATAAAAAATAAATAAAATTTTGAAAAAAATAAAAAAGTTTTAGATATATAACTTAGGAAATTAGTGTTTCAAAAATTATAAAATTAAAATTGTTGAAATTAAAAAATAACTCAAAATTTTCCCCCAAAAAAAACCAGAAAAAAAGTTCGCCAAAAGTTTCCCCGGGAAAGAAAACGTTCTCCAAAAAGACAACTAAGACTATTTTGTATAAAATTAAAGCTTTAGAAATGTAATTTAGTAAATTGAAATTTCAAAAATTAAAACTTGAAATTATAAAAATTATTCTGAAAATATTCCAAAAACAAAAAACACATACAAACGTTCCCCCAAAAAGACAATTTTGAACAAAATTAAAGCTTTAGAAATGTAATTTAGTAAATTGAAATTTCAAAAATTTAAACTTGAAATTAAAAACATTATTCTGAAAATATTCCCAAAAAAAAAGTTCCATAAACGTTCCCCCAAAAAGACAATTTTGAACAAAATTAAAGCTTTAGAAATTTAATTTAGTAAATTGAAGTTTCAGAAATTAAAACTGTTTGAATTAAAAAACTATACTGAAAATATTACCCCAAAAATTCCCCAATTTCCCCCTCCAAACTGTAATTACGATATTAGTTCAGTCTGGGGGGGGGGGGAAGGGTATCCCCCAACTTCCCCCAAAGGAGAGCAAACAGTGCAAAAAGTCACCAGATATGGTGATTTTTGTACGTGTAGTTTCGTAACGGTTACCCCCCCGGGGGGCACCTGGGGGACTCCCCCATCCCGAATTCCTGGAGATTTACGTCTAAACGTAAATAACGCCAGTCTTCGCACTCGTGTCTCAGGGTCCAGGTGTTCCAGACGCGCGTATCCAGAGGGGGGGGGGGGGGAGGAGGAGGAGGAGGAGGAGGGGTTCCCGAGGGAACGTAAGCTCGCCCGTTCCGGGGGAACGCCAACAATTCACGTTTATGGGCCATTACGGGATTTTTCCGACGGACGCCGGATCGACTCCCTCCCTCCCCCCTCCCCCCCCCCGGTAGCTCTGGGGGAATCGAAGTGACGTCGAGGGGGGAATTAAAAAAAATTATTTTTTTTTCGCCCGGAGTTTTTCATCGAATCGCGTTAATTTGACGGGGGGGGTGATATAATTTCCCTCCCTCCCCAAGTTTTTGGGGGGATTTAGAACGTTTCATTTACCATCGAACTTCCCCCCTCGAAACGGTAACGTAAATGGGAAGTAAAACTTTTTCCCTCCCATTTTCAACGAATTTTCTCCAAAGTTGTAATTTTAAAAAATTTCGATGGATCCATTACACCTGCTTCCTCCTAAAATTCCCCCCTAAAATATGTTTTCCCTCCAAAGCTCACATCACCCCCACCACAAATTTCCCTTCTATTTCTTCTGTCATTCCCCCCAATTCTGACGATAAACCTTTGAATCAAAAAAATTTAAAAAATAAAAAAATTAAATTTAAAGTTTAAACTTTGATTTCCCCCCAATTTCCATTATTTTCCCCCAAAACTAACCCGCCCCCATTAATCCTTCTTTTTGCGTTAATATTTTATGTTTCAAATAAAATGGTTACCGCATTTTGACGTTTGGGGAAAAACTCCCCCTTCTCCCCCCCCATTTTGTCACTATTCTCCCCCCAAATAGGAACTGTAATGTGACGAAACTGAAATCCTTGTGCTACTATAGATTTTCCCCCAAATTATAACGAAAAAATTTTTTAAGGAAATTTTTGTTTCCCCCCCAAATCTGAATACTTTTCCCCCCAAAACTGCAATTTTAGTATTTTGTGATGGATTTAGTCCATTTTTTGTTTCCTAAATTCTTAGTTTCGTTACCAGTCAGACGGTGAGTATGATTTGGAGTCTGGGGAAATTCTCCCCCGGCCCCCCAAATTTTAACACAAAAATTCCCCCAAAACTGGAATTAGTAATTAAATTTAGTAGAATTTACCCAACCTTAAACCCCCCAAAATTTTAACGTCGCCACCTTGTTCAAGAACGAAATTTTAGAGCCCCCCCAAATTTAATTGGCCCCCTCCAAAAAATGCAAATTTTTTTAGTTTTTTTAGAGATTTTTTAGAATTTATCTCCCCCCAGACCCCCACTTTGTCTCCTAACCAAAGTAAAACGGAATTCGTTGTCAAGGGAAAATATTACACGCCCCCCCCTCCCAAAATTGCGTCCATATTCCCCCCAAAATTGAAAATTTTATGAATCATAGGAATCGTTTTTCGGTAGGATTCCCATATCTCCCCTAAAATTTTTATAACGTCGCTGACGTGGAATTATTGGGCTCCCCCCCAACTATTTGGAGGGAGGAAATTTCCCCCTCCCGCTCCTCCCACTAAAACAAATCTCCCTTGTCCGTCTCGCGATCCCATTTAAATCCGAACAGGTGACAGCCGGGGAGATTCCCCCCGGGACTCCCTCCCCCCCCCCCCAACCCACGGGAGAGCGAGGTGTGGGGGGGAGTGGGGGAGATATGAGTGAAATCGCGAGGAGGGGAATAAGTCTCCGCACGGGGGGAGAGTAAATACCCCTAAAAAGTGTAATGCGAAGGGTAAATGTCATATTTTCTACTTTCCGCGGCGATAGGGGGGAGCGGCGCACGGCGGGCGCGCGCGGGGGGGAGGAAAATCCCGGTGCAAATAAACCGGCGACGACACGACGAAATATATAAAAGCTCGAGGGGTTTCCCCCATCCTCCCCCCCCCCTCCTCCCCCCTCCGCGGGAATACGACGTGAATAACAACGCGGGATTAGAGTCCCCCCTCCCCCCTGTTCCTGCTTTGCTTATTCGAAATACAAATAGGGAACTTTCCTCGGACTTTATCGCAGGCATTTTTACGGGAGTATCTCCTCGCGCCGACACCGCGGCGCCCCCTGTCGGCGGGGACTGTCGACCCCCCCCCCCCCCGAAATCGGGGGAGAAATAGGAGAGCGGAAGTAGGGGAGTAAATGGGGCCGTCGACGGGTGGATCCCGGAGGATCCGGCGACGGGTTAGACCTGGAGACCGGGGGGGAAGCGTAGGGGGGAATAGGGGGGACGGCGGGGGGGTTCGACCCCGTTTCCCCTGGGGAAGTCGACGGTGTCGGCAAGGTGTTTTCTACCCCAAATAAGAATTTGAGGTACCTCGCGAGTCGCGGTTTTCTTTTTTCCCCCCCCCGACTTCCCCCCTAAATTTTTCCAGATTTCCGCCCGAGTGCCCCCATTTCCCCCGATTTTCCGAGATAATTTCGTTTATTCCCATGCACAAAAGGATTTCCTCATTTAATTTGCTTTCTCATCAAACTATGCGCCGGATAATAAAACAATTAACGTTGCAGTCTTGGGGATAGGGGGTGGGGAGGGGGGAGAAAGGGCGGAATGGAAATATGGGGGGGTGGAAAATTTTAATTCCCCCAAGAGGAAATTCGCGTCGCGATTTTGGCAGATACTAAAATTACAGTCTCGGGGGGAAAAGGGGGGGGAGGGCGAAAAAAGGCGTTTTCTTCTTGAAAATGGGGGAATTTTCCAGAATACTCCCAAAATTTTATGAGTGAACTGGGGAAATTGGGGAGTTACTAGGGAAACCCGTCAAATTTCAAGATTTTGAATTCATGTGCGTGTTGATAAGAGTAGGAGAAATAAAAGTCCTCCATTTCCAGAAATTGGGGAAATCTCCAATAAAGTCCCCAAGTTCGGAAAATTGAAGAATTTTCCCAAAGATTAATAAAAACGTTTTTGTATCGAAATTTTTGGAAAAAAATTTATTTTCGTTAAAATGGGGGACTTCCCCCATTTTCCCAAGGGGGAACATGGAGAAGTGGGGAAATTGAGGAGTTACTAGAGAAGCCCATCAAATTTAGAATCAAAATAAGAGTAGGAGAAATAATAATCCTACATTTCCAAAAATTGGGGAAATTTCGAAGAAAGTTCCGAAGCTTGGAAAATGGAGGAATTTTTCCAAAAATTAATAAGAATATTTTTGAACCAAACTCTGGAAAAAATGTATTTTTGTGAAAATATGGGAATTTTCGAGAATCACTCAAAATTTTTATGGGGGAACATGGGGAAAGTGGGAAAATTGGGGAGTTAGAGAAGTTCGTCAAATTTCAAAATTTTGGATTCATGTTCGTGTTGATAAGGATAGAAGAAATAAAAATCTGTTATTTTCAAAAATTGGGGAAATCTCCAATAAAGTCCCCAAGCTTGGAAAATGGAGGAAATTTCCCAAAAAGTAATAAGACTATTTTTGTACCAAATTCTTTGGAAAAATATGTATTTTCGTGAAAATGGGGCAATTTTCCAGAATACCCCCAAATTTCTGTGGGGGAACATGGGGGAAGTGGAAAAATTGGGGTTACTAGAGAAGCTCGTCAAATTTCAAAATTTTGAATTCATGTTCGTACTGATAAGAATAGGAGAAATAAAAATCTTCCATTTCAAAAATTGGGAGTATCTCCTACAATGTTTCCAAGCTTGGAAAACGGAGAAATTTTCCCCAAAATTCATAAAGATATTTTGATCTCATGATCGTTTGAAAAAAAGATGCTTCCTCGTGAAATTGGGGGAATTTTCCAGAATACCCCCAAAATTTTATGAGTGAACTGGGGAAAGTGGGGATTTACTAGGGAAGCCCGTCAAATTTCAAAATTTTGAATTCATGTTCGTGTTGATAAGAATAGGAGTCCTCCATTTTCAAAAATTGGGGAAATCTCCAATAAAGTCGTCAAACTTGGAAAACGGAGAAATTTTCCCCAAAATTAATAAGGATACTTTAATCTCGTAATTTTTGGAAAAAAAGATGCCTCCTCGTGAAATTGGGGGAATTTTCCAAAATACCTCCAAATTTCTGGGGGAGAACATGGGGGAAGTGGGAAAATTGTGGAGTTAGTAGAAAAGTTCGTCAAATTTCAAAATTTTGAATTCACATTCGTATCGATGAGAGTAAGAAAAATAAAAATCCTCCATTTTCAAAAATTGGGGAAACCTCCAATAAAGTCCCCAAGCTTGGAAAATGGAGGAATTTTCCCAAAAATTAATAAGAATATTTTTGCATCGAAATTTTTGGAAAAAAATGTGTTTTGTGAAAATGTGGGATTTTCCGAGATCGCCCCAAATTTCAGTGGGGGAACATGGGGGATGTGGGAAAATTGTGGAGTTAGTTGAGAAGCTCGTCAATTTTACAAAATTTTGGATTCATGTTCGTGTTGATAAGAGTAGGAGAAATAAAAGTCCTCCATTTCCAAAAATTGGGGAAATCTCCAATAAAGTCCCCAAGCTTGGAAAGTGGAGGAATTTTCCCAAAAACTAATAAGAAAATTTTTTCTATTAAAATTATAAGAAAAAAATGTATTTTCGTGAAAATGGGGCGATTTTCCAGAATATCCCCAAATTTCTGCGGAGAACATGGGGGAAGTGGGGAAATTGGGGAGTTACTATAAAAGTTCGTCAAATTTCAAAATTTTGAATTCACGTTCGTGTTGATAAGGGTAGGAGAAATAAATATCCTCTATTTCCAAAATTGGGGAAATCTCTAATAAAGTCTCCAAGCTTGGAAAATGGAGGAATTTTCCCCAAAAGTGATAAGGACACTTTGATCTCGTAATTTTTGGAAAAAAATATGCTTCCTCGTGAAATTGGGGCAATTTTCCAGAATTCCCCCAAATTTCTGGGGGGGAAATCGCGGGATAAGGGAGAAGTGGGGAAATGGGGGAGTTACCGGGGAACCTCTTAAAATTTCAAATTTTGAATTCACCTTCGTATCGATGAGAGTGGGAGAAATTGAAATCCTCCACTTCCAAAAAATTAGGGAATCTCCAATAAAGTCTCCAGGCTTGAAAAATGGAGAAGTTTCCCCAAAAATTAATAAGGATATTATAATCACAAAACTTTTAGAAAAAAGATGCTTTTTCGTAAAAATGGGGGAATTTTCCAAAATACCCAAAAATTTCTGTGGGGGAAATGGGGGAACATGGGCGAAGTGGGGAGACGAGGGAGTTACTAGGGAACCTCGTAAAATTTGAAAATTTTGAAGTTGATAAGGGTAGGAGAAAAATCATCAAATTCAAAAATTTGGGGAATTTCCAACAAAATCCCCCAAGCTTGGAAAATGGAGGATTTTTCCCCAAAATGAAGGATATTTTGATCTCAAAATTTTTTTAAAGAAAAAAAGATGCCCGTTCTTGAAAATGGGGGAATTTTCCAAAATACCCCCAAATTTCCGTGGGGGGAAACGGGATCATGGGGGAATCGGGCAATGGGCGATATTAATATAACACGTATATTAACCAGCGTTCATTTCGACAGCGAGCATCGCGATTACACAAGTCGGGCGTCGCCCCCCCCCCCACATCCCCCGGGATTCGGGAGAAAAAGGGGGGATCCGAAACACCCCTCTCCCCCCCCCATCGCCCCGAGCTTATCAGGCGAACTCGGAAACTTCATCGGCCGAAAGCCGTAAACGTCGTTTCGTGCGTAATTTCCCCCCCGGAAAATCTCCCCCCTATCGCTCCCTCCCCCCCCCCCTCCGGCAAACGAGATATCTCTGATCTTCAAAGACGTTTAAATAAACACGAGAGGAGGCAACATCAATAAACGGGGGGAGGGGAGGGGGGGAAACGCAGATATCCCCCCCGGTACCTCCCCCCTCCCCCACACACACTCGACCCTCGGGGCCATCGAGAGCGAAAACGGGAGAGAAGGACCCACAAACGCCGCCGGGAGGAGGAGGAAGAGGGGGAGGGGGAGGGAGAGGGGGAGGGAAAGTAAAGTAGTTAGATTACATTTAAATAGGGAGTAGGAGGAAGAGGGAAAAGGGATCTGTAAACAGTTCATTGAAACATCTGCGAGGAGCTAATGGCGCGCACTTGATTTCCCCCTCCCCTCCTCCTCCTCCCCCACTCACCCCTCCCCCCGCTCCTGTTGACTGTTTGCTTAATGATAACCGCTGATGGGAAGTAATTGTTCGGATTTATCAAAAGGACGACTCGGCTTAAGTGGTTTGGAAAAGGGGGGGGGGAGGTAGTTCGGGGGGGTGGGGATGCGTACTTAAAAAGTGCCGGAAGAGGGGGATTCGAAAAACGACCGTCCCCCCCCCGTTCCCCCCTTTTCGGCTTCGTCCGAGTCTGGGGTTCGATAAAGGGGCTCGTCGAGGATTTCGTCGTCCTGAGGGTTGCGGCATGTCGGAATTAATTCTCCCCCCGGCTTGGGGGAGAGGAGGGTTCGACTTTTTTTGGTTTTGACTGCATGGGTTCGTCCGCATTTGAGGTTAGAAAGGGCCGTAAAAGGTTTGTCGACACGTGAAACTATTATGGAAAGTTTTATGAGGAAATTTGAAAAATTTAATTCAAAAAAATCCAGATTTCAAAAAATTGACTACAAATTTGTCACAACGAAATTGTAGAAATTGACAATTTTGAGAAATCTCCGCCTATGGATTTTTCATTCCGTTTTTTTATGGAAAAATCTGGCAATTTTTTTTCTTCAGACATTGAAAAATGACATTTTCAATTCTACCCCGACAAATATAGCTAAAATACGAATTATCATGGGGAAATTTGGAAAATTTAACTCAAAAATCTAGATTCAAAAATTGGACGATCCAAGTTTGTCAGGACGAAATTGTAGAAACTGACGTTTTTTAATGACAATCTCTGAAAGTATGGTTGTTTTTCTGAAAAATGACCATTTTTTTATGGAAAAATCTGGCAAATGTTTTTCCTCCAAACATTGGAAAAATGACATTTCTTCAATTCTACCCCAACATGTGCAGTTAAAACACGAATTTTTTTAAGGAAATTCGGAAAATTTAATTCAAAAACCCCAGATTCAAAAAATGATAAATGATAATGATTTTAATGATAAATTTTGGAAGGTCATCGATGGTTTTTTGAAAAATGACACCAATTCCGTTTTTTATGGAAAAATCTGGCAAAATTTGTTCCTCCAAACTTTGCAAAAATTACACTTTTGATTCGATGCTGGCAAATGTAGTAAACTCAAATTTTCTTAAGGAAATTTGGAAAAATTAATTCAAAAAATCCATATTCCAAAAAATTAGACCAAGTTTGTCAGAATGAAATCGTCCAAATTGACCACTTTTAAAGACAATTTGTTTGTTTTTTTTTGAATGAATGGCGCCATTTTAGGTTTTTTTTTTAAATGAGTCAAATTTATCCCTCCAAACTTTCCAAAAATGTCATTTTCAGTATAGTCCCAACGAATGTACCAAAAATAAAAATTTCCGTGAGAAAATTTGAAAAATTTAATTCAAAAAATCCAGATTCAAAAAAATTAATGATCCAAGTTTGTCAGAATGAAATCGTCCAAATTGACCACCTTTAAAGACAATTTGTTTACGAGTTTTTTTTTGAATAAATGGCGCCATTTTCGTTTTTTTTAAATGAGTCAAATTTACCCCTCCAAACCTTCCAAAAATGATATTTTCAGTATAGTCCCAACGAATGTACCAAAAATACAAATTTCCGTGAGAAAATTTGAAAAATTTAATTCAAAAAATCCAGATTCAAATAATTTTTGAACGTTATCGAAAAGCTTCAAATTAGCAATTTCAAACGTATGTGCTTTTATTAAGAAATCCGGAAACAATTTTTAAACTTCTTTGAAATAAGTTTGAATTTGGAATTCCGTACTTAAGGGCTCGGAGTAGTAACTATACTCCACAACTGCTCTACAGTAGTTACAGTAATAAAGGTAGTTAACAATTTTTGGAAATGTCGAGTAGAATTTTGAAACTTTTCGAAAAGATAATTCAAAATTTTAATTCCATTTTTCGGATTTCACATCAATGAAATTGACTGATCATTTACACACTTCTCCCCGAAAAAAAAAAGTTAAAATTCTAAAAGTTTTTTTTTGAGAAAATTTCTAATTTCGCACTAGGGGCTCAGGCCGATAGAAGGTTCGTCGCAGATTATAAACAACAATTCGCAACTTTTCTACAGTTAGTAGCTTAAGTAGAGACTGATAGACATTTTGAAAATTTTTAATAAAATTTAGTTATTTCTTAAAAAAAAAACTTAAAATTTTGGTTGCTTTTTGGAGAGCGTATATTAATATAAGGTGCGTCTGTGATTATTGCTCAATATTTCTGCGCCAGCTAGTTGATGAGGTGCAAAAAATTAACATGTTGAAAATAGTTTATAATTTTTTTAAAAAATTTTGAAAAAATTTTAAATTTTAAAATAAATGTTTAATTATTATTATTAAGCATTTCCAAGTGTTTAGTGTTTTGGGAGAAAAAAAATTAGTTTCCCGGTTTCCATTTGAGCACTCAAATTTTTAAAGCGCACGTCAGTACAAACATTTCTCGAGATCTCTTTGAGAAAATTCCATACGAATTTTGTTATTTTAGGAAAAATCTAAAAAACCAAAAAAACTTAAAATCTCGACGAAAATCCTGGAAAGGGCGAAAAACGCGCCGATCGATTTCATCGTTGTCGGAAACTGACGTTTCCAGAGAGGGAGAGAAAAAATAAAACTTGCCACATCGGCGCGCCTCCCCCTATTCCAGGATTACCGCATCGCAGTAATCCCGAGGGACGTCATGTCTGCGAGTTAATCTACGGGACGCGTATTGTTCCCGCGATGATTACAACGTTCCAGGCGATGGAGTTTCCATGCTCCCGATATACGTTAAACGCGGCCATCGATATCCAGACAAATACGACAGCGCGGGAATAATAGGAAGTTATCCAGATGTCGGGAATATCTGGAAGCGCTTTACTCACGGAGGAGTTACCCGGACGTCTGGCATATCGAAATTCTGGATGAGGGGTGAGGAAAGTGGGAGTTCTGAATGGTGTGTTCCAGGTACCGAGATTCCTCCAAATTTTCAGTTTCTGGAAAAAGCCAGTCAGCCCGGAACGAAAGTATGCACATCTCAACCGTCGATCCAGGAATTTTATCTTCCCGTCCGCGCCTCCCTTTGTCGTTCCAGACTTTCCGGGAAGCGTGTTAAGCCGCCCCTCCGCCCCCTCTGGAAGGAAACTATTAATTCGACCATTATCTGGCATACGTGCCGCCGGATCCAGAATGTTTTACCGACGTTATGCCAGATAAGCCGCTTAATGTGCAAGTGCACGGGGAGTCCCGGAGTGGATAATATTCTGGATACGGCGTCCCGGGTTTAATGGGATCCAGACGGGATACCTGACGTGACGGCAATTTTTTTTCGGGTGCGCGGAACTTTCCAGATTATCTCGTCGGGGTTTCCAGACGCTTTCCAGATCGGGGATCGGGGAAAATTTTGGGCAGCTTCATTCGGGAAGAGTCGGGAACGTCAGTTTCCGTTTTCGTACGAATTTTCGTAGGCGACTTTAAATTTTTCGAAATTTATTTGGACGAGCTTCTGGAAATTTTTCTAAAAATTTTACGTATTTTTTTTTTAATTCGTTTAAAATTATTTTGATAAAAATTTGAAACGGTTTGGGAAAATTTTCCCAACGAAACTTGTCGAAAATTTATTGTCATTTTTTGAAAATATTTCTTAAAACCAAATTATTTCTTTTTAGAATTTTTCATTACTATAATTTTGTTTGTCGTTATTTATTAATTTTCCAGAATTCAAAACGCAACAAAAATGATTTGTACCTTAAAAAAAAATTTCAGTCATTTTTTATTTTTATTTTTTAAATTATATCTCAAAATTCGGACAAAAGTTTGAAAAAACTTTTTTCAAATCTCGGGACGTTTCCAGATGAAAAATGTATTATACAGGGTGATATTTACTCGATTCTAACAACGTACGAACTCATGCTCTTATACCGATTGTCCCACTTGGCACGATTCCGACGAGACGTCTCAAAAAAGGGTGTCCAATTATACAGGGTGTCCTAAAAATTGCTTTAACTGATTTTTTAAGGAAAGAGTAAAATTATACAGGGAGTCCCAAAAAATTTGTTAAACGAATTTTTAATTTTTCTCGCTGTATTATACAGGGTGATATTTACCGGACTCTAACAACGTGTGAACTCACGCTAGTATAACGACTGTCTCGCTATACGGGACGTCCCACTCGGCATGACCTCCGATGAGACGTCCTCCAAAATAGTGTCCAATTATATAGGGCGTCCCAAAATAGTACAGCGTTCGTCCCGCTATACGGAACGTCTCACTTCGAAATTTTCCCACTTATACAGTGTGCCCCAAAAAAATTTTACATGGATTTCTAACGGCCTTTTTGCATTATACAGGGTGATATTTACTCGATTCAAACAACGTATGAAATCATGCCCGTATACCGATTGTCCCACTCGGCACGATTCCGACGAGACGTCCCAAAAAAAAGTGCGCGGTTGTACAAGGCGTCCCAAAACAGTATAGCGAACGTGCCGCTATACCAGATGTCCCATTTCGGAAAAAAATAATATAAAATCGCTTATACAGGGTGTTCCAAAAAATTTAAAATCGATTTCTAATGGTCTTTCTGTATTATATAGGGTGATATTTACTCGATTCTAACCACGTATGCACTCATGCTCGTATACCGATTGTCCCACCCGGCACGACTCAGACGAGACGTCCCGAAAAAAGTGCCCGGTTATACAGGGCGTACCAAAACGGTATACCCATCGTCCCGCTATACGGAACGTCCCACTTCGAAAATTTTCCACTTATACAGGATGTCTCAAAAAAAAAGTTAAAATGGATTTCAAATTTTCTTTTGCCATTGTACAGGGTGATATATATATCGGACTCTAACAACGCGTGAACTCACGCTCGTATACAGATTGTCTCGCTATACGGGACGTCCCACTCGGTACGATTCTACAAAAAAAAGTGCGCAGTTATACGAGGCGCTCCAAAACAGTATACCCATCGTCCCGCTATACCGGACGTCCCTTCGGGAAAAAATCCACTTATACAGGATGTCCCAAAAAAATAATTTTAAAATGGATTTCAAATTTTCTTTTGCTATTGTACAGGGTGATATATATCGGACTCTAACAACGCGTGAACTCACGCTCGTATACAGATTGTCTCGCTATACGGGACGTCCCACTCGGCACGATTCCAAAACAAAAAAAAAAGTGCTCGGTTGTACGAGGCGTCCCGAAATCGTATCTCGAACCTGTCGCTATACCGGACGTCCCATTTCGACAGGAAAAAAATCCACTTATACAGGATGTCCCAAAAAAATTTTTTTAAATGGATTTTAAATTTTCTTTTGCCATTGTACATGGTGATATATACCGGACAACGCGTGAACTCACGCTCGTATACAGATTGTCTCGCTATACGGGACGTCCCATTCGGCACGATTCCAAAAAAGAAGTGCTCGGTTATATAAGGCTTCCCAAAATGGTATACCTATCGTTCCGCTATACCGGACGTCCCATTTCGACAGAAAAAAAAAACCACTTATACAGGATGTCCCAAAAAAATTTTTTTTTAAATGGATTTTAAATTTTCTTTTGCCATTGTACAGGGTGATATATATATCGGACTCTAACAACGCGTGAACTCACGCTCGTATACAGATTGTCTCGCTATACGGGACGTCCCACTCGGCACGATTCCAAAACAAAAAAAAAAGTGCTCGGTTGTACGAGGCGTCCCGAAATCGTATCTCGAACCTGTCGCTATACCGGACGTCCCATTTCGACAGGAAAAAAATCTACTTATACAGGGTGTCCCAAAAAAAATTTTTTTTTTTTTTCGAAAAAAGCCCGTCCCTTACCTTGATACTGTCGTAGCAGGCTATCACCCTCCCGTTCTGGACCTCGACGTTGGCCGGCGGGTGCGCGAACTTGCACTCCGTGTCCGGCCTCGAGCACTTGTTCCTCTGGAACTCCCTGCACACCTCGAGCTGCAGCCAGCGCGAGTCCTTGCCGTTCAGCAGGTTGTTCATGTTCACCATCGCCATGATGATGACACCGCTCTCCTTATCGTAGTAGTAGTAGTAGTAGTAGTAGTTTAGTAGTATGTAGTAGTAGTAGTATTATTGTTATTGTTTAAGGCGCTTGACGTGTGTACGTGTGTATGGTGGTGGTGGGGGGGTGTCTTCGAAACGGGATTCTTCTAAGGCTTCCTCACTTCCTCCCCTTATTCTTCTCCTCCTCCGAGTTTCTTCGTAATCCGGACGCTATCGACTCGTGGACGTGTGCGCATGTGCGTCTTAGTGTGTATGTGTACGTGTTCCCTTGTATGTGTGTCACTCGGTATCAGGTGGAGTTATCGTCCATATTTGAGTGGTTGCCTGGTCCTCTCCTGTCGCGGGCGTCTCCCTGTGGCGCGTGCGCGCGCGCTCTGCGCCTGCGCGAAGCGGCCTCGCGGACTATCGGGTATCGGCGTGCGCTTCTCCTGCTCTGCTCGGCCGCGAGAGGTTATCGCATGGCTCGCCGACGAGACGGTCTGGGGAGAAGAGAGAAAAACGTGAGTAATGCTCGTAACCCTTCCGTACCCCCCACCCTAGTTTCCCCCTTGGTAAAATTTCTCGAAAAAATGGGGGAAAAAAACAGGGGGAAGGCAGATGGACGCTGGACCGGTCAAGACGTCGGGCCACCCCTTTTAGATCGCGAGTAGGGGGGAGGGGGGCGCGCCATTTGAATGTCAATGAGGATGGGAAATTGTATGGAATCGACGTTACGGGCGAAAGAAAGTGCGTTATTTACATAATTTAGGGCAGATGTCGGCTACGAGGGAAGTAAGAGCTTTGAAAAAATGAAAATAATGACGATGGCAGTTACGGTGAATTTCGCAACGGACGATTTCGCCTCGAAATCGGCTCTAAGAGCGCCGGTAGTTCGAATGAACTGAAAATGTTCCGCGTAGTTCGAACGTTCTAAGCAAGTCTGATTCAAAAATTCTCAAGAGAGGACCCAAAAAATTCGCTCGGTGTAGATTTGGAATTTTTCGATAGAATTTTGAAAAAACGGTTCAAGAATTCCTAAAAAAGAACCCAAAAAAAATCCACAAAATGTAGATTTGGAATTTTTCGATAGAATTTTGAAAAAATGGTTCAAAAATTCCTAAAAAAGAACCCAAAAAATGTAGATTTGGAATTTTTCAATAGAATTTTGAAAAAATGGTTCAAAAATTCCTAAAAAAGAACCCAAAAAATGTAGATTTGGAATTTTTCAATAGAATTTTGAAAAAATATTTCCAGGTTAAATTTATTTCAATTTCCAATTCTTCAATTAACCTCGTCATTTAAACGATCATCAATTTTCAGCCCAGGATTTTTCAAAAATCTCGGGTAGTTCAAATGATTACTCGGGTACTCGGGTAGTTCGAACGTTCTAAGCAAGTCCGATTCGAAAATTCTCGAGAGAAGACCCAAAAAATTCACTCGGTGTAGATTTGGAATTTTTCGATAGAATTTTGAAAAAATGGTTCAAAAATTCCTAAAAAAGAACCCAAAAAATGTAGATTTGGAATTTTTCAATAGAATTTTGAAAAAATATTTCCAGGTTAAATTTATTTCAATTTCCAATTCTTAAATTAACCTCGTCATTTAAACGATCATCAATTTTCAGCCCAGGATTTTTCAAAAATCTCGAGTAGTTCAAATGATTACTCGGGTACTCGGGTAGTTCGAACGTTCTAAGCAAGTCCGATTCGAAAATTCTCGAGAGAAGACCCAAAAAATTCGCTCGGTGTAGATTTGGAATTTTTCGATAGAATTTTGAAAAAATGGTTTAAAATTCCTAAAAAAGAACCCAAAAAATGTAGATTTGGAATTTTTCAATAGAATTTTGAAAAAATATTTCAAGGTTAAATTTATTTCAATTTCCAATCCTTCAATTAACCTCGTCATTTAAACGATCATCAATTTTCAGCCCAGGATTTTTCAAAAATCTCGGGTAGTTCAAATGATTCAAGTAAGTTTCGACATAGGATTTTTCGAAAACTCCGGGCGGTTCAAAAGAGCTAAAGAAGTTTCAACCCGGAGTTTCAAACAGGACCGTTTCTGTTTCCCAAAATTTTTCCAAATTCTGATAACCTAAAGTTTTCAAAATCTGAATCCTCGAACAAAATAAGACCTGCGATCTTTTTACAGCGGCGTTTTTCGAAGGGCTCGTAGTTCAAAGAATGGAAATAAGTTTCAACATGGAATTTCTCAAAAATTCCGGGCGGCTCAAAAAGTGTTTCAACTGGAATTTTAAACCGAATCGTAAAAAATCGAAAAACAAGGATTTTTCCAAATTCCGAATTAGTTCAAACGACCTAAACAATTTCCAAACTTGAATTCTCGAACAGAAAAAGACCTGCGACTTTTTTACTCATGGTTTCTTTAACAGCCTTGTAGTTCAAAGGATCGAAATGAGTTTCAACCAAAGATTTCTCGACAAATCCGCACGGTTCAAAAGGCCTAAATAAGTTTAAACCAGGAAATTCAAACGAAACCATAAAAAAAAGATTTTTTCGAAATTTCAAAGCGGCTCAAACGACCTAAAAAATGTCTACCCAGAATTTACTAACAAAAAAAAATCAAAAAATTCAAAGTAGTTCAAATGATGACCAATTTTTTTTTGCCAAACCCTAGACGAGTCGATTGCCGTCATTTAAAATATTTGTAAAAAAAATATATTTTATCGCAATTTCCTTCCAAAAACCGTCTAAGTTCAAAATCGACCATTAATCAAAGACATACGTCGCGGCGAGTTCATCGCCAGGCAGGCAGACGCGTATAAGATGAGATACGTTACAGCGTGTTGTTAACGTAAAATGCGTTACATAAGATCACGTTTTGGGCACTATAATGCCTCACATTGCTCCTCTAAGTTTGTTCTTTCAAAAAAAAAGTTGCGTTAACTTTTAAGATACGTTACACACGCAAGATAAGTTACATATCATCACGTTACATTGATAGCACTTTAACTGCAGAATAACTTTGTTGTCGCAAATATTAGAAAGTTATGTAAGATACGTTACAGCGTGTTAACGTAAAATGCGTTACATAAGAACAAATTTTGGGCACTATAATGCCTCACCTTGCTCCTCTAAGTTTGTTCTTTCAAAAAAAAAATTTGCGTTAACTTGTAAGATACGTTACACACGCAAGATAAGTTACATATCATCCCGTTACATTGATAGCACCTTAACTGCAGAATAAGTTTGTTGTCACAAATATTAGAAAGTTACATAAGATACGTTACAGCATGTTGTTAACGTAAGATGCGTTACATAAGATCACGTTTTGGGCACTATAATGTCTCACGTTGCTCCTCTAAGTTTGTTCTTTCAAAAAAAAAAAGTTGCGTTAACTTTTAAGATACGTTACACACGCAAGATAAGTTACATATCATCCCGTTACATTGATAGCACCTTAACTGCAGAATAACTTTGTTGTCGCAAATATTAGAAAGTTATGTAAGATACGTTACAGCGTGTTAACGTAAAATGCGTTACATAAGAACAAATTTTGGGCACTATAATGTCTCACGTTGCTCCTCTAAGTTTGTTCTTTCAAAAAAAAAGTTGCGTTAACTTTTAAGATACGTTACACACGCAAGATAAGTTACATATTATCCCGTTACATTGATAGCACTTTAACTGCAGAATAAGTTTGTTGTCTCAAATATTATAAAGTTACGTAAGATACGTTACAGCGTGTTAACGTAAAATGCGTTACATAAGATCACGTTGAGGGCAATATAACGCCTGACCTTGCTCCTCTAAGTTCGTTGCTCCCAAATTAATTAACGTTAACTTTTGAGATACGTTACACATGCAAGATAAGTTACAAATCGTCACATTGTTCTTGTTCTTCTCAAGTATTAGAGATTAGTATTCTTGTTCTCTCAAGTATTAGAAAGTGGCATAAGATACGTTACATCATGTTGTTAACGTAAGATGCGTTACATAAGATCACGTTTTGGGTAATGCCTCACATTGCTCCTGGAAGTTTGGTGCTTCAGAAAAAAAAAAGCTCACTTTCACGTTTAAGATACGTTACGCAACTAAGATAGGTTACACGGTTAATTGGATTAACAGTACTCAAGTCAAATTTTGACAAAAGATACTTTACACGAAATAAGTTAAAGTTCGAGCTTTTTAGCTCCACTTTTGTCCCGAAATTAAAAACTTCCTCGTCACATAACAAAAAAAAAAACAAAAAAAAAAAAGAGAGGGGAGAATCACAAAGTGATAGATGGACGGGCACGGTTATTCTCTACGATTTCGTCGCTCTTTTATCACGGGACGTTAAGTTAATTAAAGAACACGAGAGAGAGAGAGGGGGGGGGGGGGGAGGGGGGGGTGAGAGAGCACGAGCGATCGATCAAAGTGACGGAGAATTCGGCCGTGCCCGAATTCAGACGCCCGAACATGAAATTAAATAACGAAAGTTCCCCCGCGTCGCCTTAATTAGCGGAAACGGGACGATCACGGACGTACGTATCGAGAACGGGTCCCCAAAAAAAAAAAAAAAAAAAGGAACCTGGAAGTCGATCAGAGACGTACGTTATCAGGATCTCGACGTCTCGGTATTTTTAAACCGCCGACGCGCCACCTCGCGAGGTTAAAACGGGGTTTTCGTGGAGGATCGAGTCACGAAATACGTCGCGAGCGGGGAAAAAAAAAACAGTTTTTCTCTCTCGTCGTTAACGCGTAAAGGCGCGCGGACCGTGGAGAGGAATTCTTTTGTCGCTAATCGGGCGGAGACGTGACGAAAAATACGGAACGAGACGACGTAACGTCGATTACGTCGTTGCGTAAGGCGAGCGATTTGACTCCCGGGACGTACGTCGACGATCGAAATCGACTCGATAATTTTCCATGAAATGACTTCAACGAGGGTTCGCGCACACGCCACCACGCAGCCCGCGCAGACGACACTATGCTATGTCGTGCGCGCAGCACGTAACGCGCGCGACCTGCGCACGAGGGATTTATACGGAGCACGCGCAGACTCGACTGGCGTCGAATATTTTCGTAATTTCGTATTTCGTAATATTTAAGAAACCGAACTGTATTTACGTGGAAACAATTTACCTAGAAACTGATTTTGTCGCCGGCTGCGCAGGCGCGACCCCCCGTTTCCGTGCTCGGCTACCTTAAACGCGCCAGCGCAGGCGCGGTTGCGCAGATGCCGCTACGCCTCGTTGCGCGCGCACGGCCTGCGCACGAGAGGTTTATATGGAAGTATGCGCAGACTCGACTAGTTTCTGGGGCTATGGCGTGCGTAGCGGCGGCGTTTCTCGCAATATTTAAGAAAGTAGACTGTATTTACGTGGAAAAAAATTACCTAGAAAATGGAGTTGCTGGCTGCGCAGAGGCTACTACACGCGAACGGCCGACGGTAGACCTGCGCAGATACCTCGAAGGAAAAGTTCGGGGCCCACGTCGCTGCTCGCCTCTTAAATAATTCAACGGGAACGTCCTGTTTATCTCAAGCGGACCGAATATACGTTTCCTGCATTTTACGAAACGAAAACTGCTACGTAAGAGCCTCTCTCTCTCTTTCTGTCTATTTTTATCGCTCCTTCTGTCTGCACGCATGAATATTTATCCGAGACAATTATTCTTCTGTTAATATTTGCCTTCGGATACGGCGCCCATAAATATGTATCGTTGTTGCTAGACGAGAAAGAGAGAGAGAGAGAAAGAAGTGGGCCTTGAATTTAGAAAAGTCCGAAACGTCGATTTGCAATGTAGATACCGATGTTACCGATATAAATATAACAAAGGAGATTATTCACGGGTATACACGCGCATAACGAGCCGACGAGGCGGAAAGCACCGACGTACGTCTCGATAAACTCGAAACGTTTTCTCCACTACTTCGCATAAAACTTAAAGAGAAACGATCATAACTCACCGAGTTTCAACCAATGAATATCGAAAACCGAAAGCTTCGATCGTTAGTGGGAAACGATTATAACTCATGGAATTATAACGACCAATCTCCTCGGCGAGAAAGCGGCGGGTTTAACGACGTACGTCGCGGCTTATTGTCATACGTCAACCAAAAAAACAAAAAAAAAACGTACGAGCTAAGACAAACTGCCACTGGAAAACATCCCGGTTACGGGTCAGGCCGACGGGGGGGGGGGGGATCATCCCGGCCCGCCCGTACATTGTCCTGCACGTCACTCTCATTTCCCGTGTAACGGAATCTAATTAGTTTCAGGCGGAGAGCGAGAGAGAGGGGGGATGGAAATTCAGACGAGCCAGATTAGCACGAACCCCATTACACTGCCGTAGGGGGCTGAAGGGTCCTACACTTGAATGGATTTGATAACGGCACGGTCGAGAGCGAGCGGAGCCGATGAAAAATGAAACTGTGCGAAATAATGGAATGTTGTTGTTGTTGTTTTATGACTGGGAAGAGGGGAATCGAGCCGGAAAACGCGCCGCCTGAACGATGAGCTACCGCGCCGCCTTGGTGAGCGGAAACCCATCATAACTCGCCAACCTAAAATGACATTTTAATAAAAATCCTCGTGATTACTAACCAAACCAGGACCCATCAGCTCACCGAGTTTGCTTGAAATCGGACCAACTTTGGTCTCCACGTGGTGAAGCACCAGAACCCGTCACCCCCTCGTCGTTTCGTTACTAAGCGACATTTCCGAGCGGCAGCACGTAGGACTAGTGAGCGGACCGGGAGCAACTCACGCAACAGTTTTGGTTCCGATCCGAGCAACTTCAGATTGCGGCTGGTGAGTCACCCGGACGCTTCGACACCCCGTAACTTCGACACCGGCAGGAATTTTTAAACGATATTTCGCACGATTACTAACTAGGGCAAGACTTATCGCTGTGCCTAATTAGGTACGAATCGGACCAACTTTAGGTTTCACCTGAGGAACCACCAAGACAATTCGAGACCCCGTAACTTCGACACCGGCAGGAATTTCTAAACGATATTTCGTAAGATTACTAAGTAGAGCAAGACCTGACGCCATACCAAATTAGATTCGAATCGGACCAACTTCAGGTTTCACCTAGGGAACCACCAAGACAATTCGACACCCCGTAACTTCGACACCGAAGGGAATTTCCAAACGGTATTTTGCAGCATTACTAACTATGGCAAGACCTACCGCCGTGCCGAATTAGGTTCGAATCGGACCAACTTCAGATTTCACCTAGGGAACCACCAAGACATTTCGACACCTCGTAACTTCGACACCGGAGGGAATTTCCAAACGATATTTCGTACGATTACTAACTAGGGCAAGACCTGTCGCCGTGCCGAATTAGGTTCGAATCGGACCGACTTCAGGTTGCAGCTGGCGAGCCACCGAGACACTTCGACACCACGTAACTTCGACACCGGAGGGAATTTCCAAACGATATTTCGTACGTTTACTAACCGGACCAGGACCCATCGCTGTGCGGAGTTTCGTTCCAACTGCGTCAACTTCAGGTCGCGCTCGGTCCAGCGCCACAACTTCGAGACTCGATAATGTCGCAACCGGTGGTCCTTCGAGCGGGAAACTTCGTGGGTTCGTCGCCCACACCAGGAATTGAATAATTATAATTGAATTGAATAAATCAACCCCGTACGTACAATAAGGAGGAGAAACGACTGGACGAGGTGCAACTTTCAATCAGATCGACGGCGTTGCAGCAACTCCGTGTTAGGCGACAGGAGAAGGAGCGCGACTTCGGAAATATCCCTCGCGTCTGTCGAGGAGGAAAGTTAAAGCGGAAAATTTCACTCCAGGCGCAACTCCAACGGAGATTGCAAACAGGGACGCAACTCCAGGAAGTCGTATTTATCCATAGCAAAAGAACGAGACGATCGCAGCTCCTTTAACTTCGCGACATCAGGAAGTTCCTATTTAATGATTGAAAGCGGTAAAAGAGCAAAAGACAACTACAAACGCAACTCTAGACTGGGTTGCAAGCAATATTGCATCCTCGCAATGTTGCGTCGTATGTTCCAATAAAAAAAACAATAGCAATTCCAAGTGCAACTCTACGCAAGGTGGCGAGCAATAACGCAACTTCAGAATTTCGTGTCGTATTTGATATGAGGCGACGTTAAAAAGTTGCAAGGTAATTTCGTAACGTTGCATTATTGCTTCTATCCAGGTCGAAATTGGGCAACTATCCAGAGTTGCGTTTTTTTGAGGAACAGCTCCTGCTGCTATTGGTAAATATGAAACAACTGCCGAATATTGCGTTATTGCTTGCAACTCGATATGAAGCAACATATATTGCTTTAGGCTGGCACTTGGAGCTACAAGCGATATGAAACAAAAAGAAAAGGTTGCATAGCAATTTTATAGCAATTTTCTAAGTTGCGGTTTTTTGAGGAACAGCTCCTGCTGCTATTGGTAAATATGAAACAACAGCTGAATATTGCGTCATTGCTTGCAACTCGATATGAAGCAACAGATATTGCTTTAGGCTGGCACTTGGAACTACAAACGATATGAAACAAAAAGAAAAGGTTGCATAGCAATTTTATAGCAATTTTCTAAGTTGCGTTTTTTTGAGGAACAGCTCCTGCTGCTATTGGTAAATATGAAATAACCGTCGAAAATTGCGATATTGCTTGCAACTCGATATGAAGCAACATATATTGCTTTAGGCTGGCACTTGGAGCTACAAGCGATATGAAACAAAAAGAAAAGGTTACATGACAATTTTATAGCAATTTTCTAAGTTGCGTTTTTTTGAGGAACAGCTCCTGCTGCTATTGGTAAATATGAAATAACCGTCGAAAATTGCGATATTGCTTGCAACTCGATATGAAGCAACATATATTGCTTTAGGCTGGCACTTGGAGCTACAAGCGATATGAAACAAAACGAAAAAGTTGCATGGCAATTTTATAGCAATTTCCTAACGTTGCGGTTTTTTTTGAGGAACAGCTCCTGCTGCTATTGGTAAATATGAAACAACAGCTGAATATTGCGTCATTGCTTGCAACTCGATATGAAGCAACAGATATTGCTTTAGGCTGGCACTTGGAACTACAAACGATATGAAACAAAAAGAAAAGGTTGCATAGCAATTTTATAGCAATTTTCTAAGTTGCGTTTTTTTGAGGAACAGCTCCTGCTGCTATTGGTAAATATGAAATAACCGTCGAAAATTGCGATATTGCTTGCAACTCGATATGAAGCAACATATATTGCTTTAGGCTGGCACTTGGAGCTACAAGCGATATGAAACAAAAAGAAAAGGTTACATGACAATTTTATAGCAATTTTCTAAGTTGCGTTTTTTTGAGGAACAGCTCCTGCTGCTATTGGTAAATATGAAATAACCGTCGAAAATTGCGATATTGCTTGCAACTCGATATGAAGCAACATATATTGCTTTAGGCTGGCACTTGGAGCTACAAGCGATATGAAACAAAACGAAAAAGTTGCATGGCAATTTTATAGCAATTTCCTAACGTTGCGGTTTTTTTTGAGGAACAGCTCCTGCTGCTATTGGTAAATATGAAACAACAGCTGAATATTGCGTCATTGCTTGCAACTCGATATGAAGCAACAGATATTGCTTTAGGCTGGCACTTGGAACTACAAACGATATGAAACAAAAAGAAAAGGTTGCATAGCAATTTTATAGCAATTTTCTAAGTTGCGTTTTTTTGAGGAACAGCTCCTGCTGCTATTGGTAAATATGAAATAACCGTCGAAAATTGCGATATTGCTTGCAACTCGATATGAAGCAACATATATTGCTTTAGGCTGGCACTTGGAGCTACAAGCGATATGAAACAAAACGAAAAAGTTGCATGGCAATTTTATAGCAATTTCCTAACGTTGCGGTTTTTTTTGAGGAACAGCTCCTGCTGCTATTGGTAAATATGAAACAACAGCTGAATATTGCGTCATTGCTTGCAACTCGATATGAAGCAACAGATATTGCTTTAGGCTGGCACTTGGAACTACAAACGATATGAAACAAAAAGAAAAGGTTGCATAGCAATTTTATAGCAATTTTCTAAGTTGCGTTTTTTTGAGGAACAGCTCCTGCTGCTATTGGTAAATATGAAATAACCGTCGAAAATTGCGATATTGCTTGCAACTCGATATGAAGCAACATATATTGCTTTAGGCTGGCACTTGGAGCTACAAGCGATATGAAACAAAAAGAAAAGGTTACATGACAATTTTATAGCAATTTTCTAAGTTGCGTTTTTTTGAGGAACAGCTCCTGCTGCTATTGGTAAATATGAAATAACCGTCGAAAATTGCGATATTGCTTGCAACTCGATATGAAGCAACATATATTGCTTTAGGCTGGCACTTGGAGCTACAAGCGATATGAAACAAAACGAAAAAGTTGCATGGCAATTTTATAGCAATTTCCTAACGTTGCGGTTTTTTTTGAGGAACAGCTCCTGCTGCTATTGGTAAATATGAAACAACAGCTGAATATTGCGTCATTGCTTGCAACTCGATATGAAGCAACAGATATTGCTTTAGGCTGGCACTTGGAACTACAAACGATATGAAACAAAAAGAAAAGGTTGCATAGCAATTTTATAGCAATTTTCTAAGTTGCGTTTTTTTGAGGAACAGCTCCTGCTGCTATTGGTAAATATGAAACAACAGCTGAATATTGCGTCATTGCTTGCAACTCGATATGAAGCAACAGATATTGCTTTAGGCTGGCACTTGGAACTACAAACGATATGAAACAAAAAGAAAAGGTTGCATAGCAATTTTATAGCAATTTTCTAAGTTGCGTTTTTTTGAGGAACAGCTCCTGCTGCTATTGGTAAATATGAAACAACAGCTGAATATTGCGTTATTACTTGCAACTCGATACGAAGCAACAGATATTGCATTAGGCATACACTTGGAGCTACAAGCGATATGAAACAAAACGAAAAAGTTGCATGGCAATTTTATAGCAATTTTCTAAGTTGCGGTTTTTTTTGAGGAACAGCTCCTGTTGCTATTGGTAAATATGAAACAACAGCTGAATATTGCGTCATTGCTTGCAACTCGATATGAAGCAACAGATATTGCTTTAGGCTGGCACTTGGAACTACAAACGATATGAAACAAAAAGAAAAGGTTGCATAGCAATTTTATAGCAATTTTCTAAGTTGCGTTTTTTTGAGGAACAGCTCCTGCTGCTATTGGTAAATATGAAACAACAGCTGAATATTGCGTTATTACTTGCAACTCGATACGAAGCAACAGATATTGCATTAGGCGTACACTTGGAGCTACAAGCGATATGAAACAAAACGAAAAAGTTGCATGGCAATTTTATAGCAATTTCCTAACGTTGCGGTTTTTTTTGAGGAACAGCTCCTGCTGCTATTGGTAAATATGAAACAACAGCTGAATATTGCGTCATTGCTTGCAACTCGATATGAAGCAACAGATATTGCTTTAGGCTGGCACTTGGAACTACAAACGATATGAAACAAAAAGAAAAGGTTGCATAGCAATTTTATAGCAATTTTCTAAGTTGCGGTTTTTTGAGGAACAGCTCCTGCTGCTATTGGTAAATATGAAATAACCGTCGAAAATTGCGATATTGCTTGCAACTCGATATGAAGCAACATATATTGCTTTAGGCTGGCACTTGGAGCTACAAGCGATATGAAACAAAAAGAAAAGGTTACATGACAATTTTATAGCAATTTTCTAAGTTGCGGTTTTTTTTGAGGAACAGCTCCTGCTGCTATTGGTAAATATGAAACAACAGCTGAATATTGCGTCATTGCTTGCAACTCGATATGAAGCAACAGATATTGCTTTAGGCTGGCACTTGGAACTACAAACGATATGAAACAAAAAGAAAAGGTTGCATAGCAATTTTATAGCAATTTTCTAAGTTGCGGTTTTTTGAGGAACAGCTCCTGCTGCTATTGGTAAATATGAAACAACAGCCGAATATTGCGTCATTGCCAGCAACTCGATATTAAGCAACAGATGCTTCTTTAGGCATGTACTCGCGGCTGAGATCGACGTGAAGCAACGTGAAAAAGTTGCAAGGCAATTTTCTGACGTTGCGTCGTTGCGCGCCCGTGAAAAACAATGACGTTGCAACAATAAACGCAACTCCGCGACTCGCCCTCTCCCCGGAGGGAAAAATTCCTCCGCGTTCGTAAATCATAAACGACACTGTTTCCTCCGTCCCCCTCCTCCCGTTTTTCACTCCCCGTCCCTTTTTTTTTATATACACATTTTTAATATAAGATTAGGAAGCCCTACACGTGTTCGAAGCTCGACAAACTCCATCGGGCGGAAAGAGCGCGGGAGGTGGGGGGAGAGAAAAGGGGGAGAGGGGGGTCGGAAAATCAATTCGGCGACTCGGAGGGGGGGAGCGGGACACGATTTTTCGGCGACGAAATCGGATTCATTTACGAGTCGCTCCGGCGGAATTTAATAAAGAGGAAGTCTAAATGAGTTGTGAAACGTCAGGAAATTCTGTTTCGCCGGATTATATTTTCCGGGGGGGGGGTGATTCGAAGGTAGCTCATCAGTTACGTCGCACCCCCGCGTTAAGGGCGCGATATGACGGACCCCCCCCCCGTCCCGGGGGGGGGAAATCCGGCGAAGGTAACGAGCGCCCCCTCGCGGGACATCGACGCGACCCCGCGGACGAAAATAAAATTTCTCGACGGGAAATCGAAATCTCCGTATTCCCGAAATATCGCCCCAGTCTTCCCCTTCGAGATCTGTCGCTTCTCCCCCCCCCTACCCTCATCCAGAGCGATCATCATATCTATCCCGTCGCCTCGGGATAATTAATGGGAATGACGTCACCTCGAACGCACGCACGCACGCGGAGAGAGTCTCGAGAATGCGGAGCCGCGCGTTCTGGAATTCCGGGAAGGAATGCGATCCCGGGACTATTGTCGGAGTCCGGGAACCGGGGGGGAGAGGGGGGATGGAGGTCGAATTCCCCCCACTTCCCCCCGCTAAACGCGGAAATATCGAAGCGGAACGGATGGTTACAGACGTGAGGTTAAAACGGACATGCGCACTAGCGACCCCGTGGATGAGCGGTGGAGATTAATAATTAATCGCCACGCCTTATCGCACTTGATTTTTAGATTAACTTATATGCGTATCCGCTTCTAGCATCGATTCTGTCGCTTCATCTACCGCACGCTAGGTGGCGCTAGAGACAACGCCACTACAGTTGCCTACGTATCGATCATTGTTACTATACAGCGGTATATCGTCGTGAAACGAAAATATAATTTATTAGTATTATTAACGCGAGGATAAAAAGTGAATGTGTCAATTATACCGGGTGTTCGACCAAAAAAAAAAAAATGTCACCCGGGTGATTAGCGTTAATTGGCGAAAAATACTTGCATCGAACGAATTATGGAATTATCGCCGGTGCCGATAAGATAACCTTATCGGCGGATAACGTTAATTGCACCACGGGTACGATTCCTGCGTCGAATACGGGGTCGACGTCATGTTTGGCGCTCCCCACCCAAAAAAAAAAACCAAAAAAGAACAAAAAAAAACACCTGCTAAATATATTTTTTTGTTATCGCGCCCGCCAGTGTAACGACGTACGGAGATTTTAAACATTCGAGTCGTAAGGTCACGGGAATTGGAAATGCGTGAGTCAGCGCGTCGACGACGACGACGATTTATTATTAACTTTTTCGAGAGGTTCGTTTCTAAAGTGGCAAATATGAAAGTTACGGTTTCTACGAGCGGCGACGGTAGGATTAATAAGACGGCCGCGTTAATATAAGCCGAAGGTGCGCCGTCGACGTGATTCCGTCGAATGCGCATGTGATCGACGCGCCCACCGTCTGACCGTTTCGCGAGCGCTTAAGAAGCTTCAAAGCCACGACTGTTCACGTCATCTTCTGTAAGTCTCTTAAAACGTACGAGGCTCGAAAGGTAGTTATCGCCATTACTCACTAATCAAAGCGAACACTCCCCAATCGAGAACGTAACTCTATACTTAATATAGCAATAATCGCCTTAAAAATCCTTCGCTTTTCTAGAGATTTAGTGCCTTCAAACTTCCTAACACGAGTGAGTTACGGTCATTACCCACGACTCGCCCAACTTTTGACCATTTCCAGCGCATTAACGAAACTTCAAAGATTATCGTTACTACTCACGAAGGTCAAAAGGTAGTTATCGTTATTACTCACGGCTCACGACTGTTACCATCATTATTCACGACATGCAAAAAAGTGCCTTTCTTGAAATATACGAAGCTCAAGAGGTAGTTATCGCCATTACTCACTAATCAAAGCGAACACTCCCCAATCGAGAACGTAAGTGTCTATACTTAATATAGCAATAATCGCCTTAAAAATCCTTCGCTTTTAGTGCCTTCAAACTTCCCACACGAGTGAGTAAGGGTCATTACCCACGACTCTAAAAGTAGTTATCGTTATTATTCACGGCTCACGACTGTTACCATCATTACTCACGACATGCAAAAGAGTGCCTTTCTTGAAATATACGAAGCTCAAAAGGTAGTTATCGCCATTACTCACTAATCAAAGCGAACACTCCCCAATCGAGAACGTAACTCTATACTTAATATAGCAATAAAATCGCCTTAAAAATCCTTCGCTTTTCTAGCGATTTAGTGCCTTCAAATTTCCCACATGAGTGAGTAAGGGTCATTACCCACGACTCAAAAGGTAGTTATCGTTATTACTCACGGCTCACGACTGTTACCATCATTACTCACGACATGCAAAAGAGTGCCTTTCTTGAAATATACGAAGCTCAAAAGGTAGTTATCGCCATTACTCACTAATCAAAGCGAACACTCCCCAATCGAGAACGTAACTCTATACTTAATATAGCAATAAAATCGCCTTAAAAATCCTTCGCTTTTCTAGCGATTTAGTGCCTTCAAATTTCCCACATGAGTGAGTAAGGGTCATTAGCCACGACTCAAAAGGTAGTTATCGTTATTACTCACGGCTCACGACTGTTACCATCATTACTCACGACATGCAAAAAAGTGCCTTTCTTGAAATATACGAAGCTCAAGAGGTAGTTATCGCCATTACTCACTAATCAAAGCGAACACTCCCCAATCGAGAACGTAAGTGTCTATACTTAATATAGCAATAATCGCCTTAAAAATCCTTCGCTTTTAGTGCCTTCAAACTTCCCACACGAGTGAGTAAGGGTCATTACCCACGACTCTAAAAGTAGTTATCGTTATTATTCACGGCTCACGACTGTTACCATCATTACTCACGACATGCAAAAGAGTGCCTTTCTTGAAATATACGAAGCTCAAAAGGTAGTTATCGCCATTACTCACTAATCAAAGCGAACACTCCCCAATCGAGAACGTAACTCTATACTTAATATAGCAATAAAATCGCCTTAAAAATCCTTCGCTTTTCTAGCGATTTAGTGCCTTCAAATTTCCCACATGAGTGAGTAAGGGTCATTACCCACGACTCAAAAGGTAGTTATCGTTATTACTCACGGCTCACGACTGTTACCATCATTACTCACGACATGCAAAAGAGTGCCTTTCTTGAAATATACGAAGCTCAAAAGGTAGTTATCGCCATTACTCACTAATCAAAGCGAACACTCCCCAATCGAGAACGTAACTCTATACTTAATATAGCAATAAAATCGCCTTAAAAATCCTTCGCTTTTCTAGCGATTTAGTGCCTTCAAATTTCCCACATGAGTGAGTAAGGGTCATTAGCCACGACTCAAAAGGTAGTTATCGTTATTACTCACGGCTCACGACTGTTACCATCATTACTCACGACATGCAAAAAAGTGCCTTTCTTGAAATATACGAAGCTCAAGAGGTAGTTATCGCCATTACTCACTAATCAAAGCGAACACTCCCCAATCGAGAACGTAAGTGTCTATACTTAATATAGCAATAATCGCCTTAAAAATCCTTCGCTTTTAGTGCCTTCAAACTTCCCACACGAGTGAGTAAGGGTCATTACCCACGACTCGCCCACTCTCTAGTCATTTCATGCGCATTTACGAGCCTTCAAAGTTTATCGTTGTTACTCACGACTGTAACCAACATTACTCACGACGTGCAAACAACTAAGTTTCCTAAAATATACGAAGCTCGATAGGTGGTTATCGTCGTTACTCACGGCTCGAAGTGAAGGTTCCGATCGAGCAGCGAAATGTAAACCGTCGCATGCGAGTTTTAAAACATCGGCACGATATACAAGCTGCGACGTACGTCCCCGGATTCTAATAGGAGATTGTATAATAACGTCGTTACTGATCGCATCCGAAGGTTAGGCAGAACGGCGGATTAGTCACCGCGGTAGGGATAAATCACTTTAGAGAGAGAGAGAGAGAGGGGGGGGGGAGAAGAGACGCTTCGTGGCGAGTCCGAAAAATAAATAATAACACTGACACACACACACTGAAATAATAATTATAATCATCACTAAAAATAGCGGACACACATTCACCCAGACACGTTACGCGGTGCTGACTCCGGTAATTGCGTAATTAGAGCCAATACGGACGGCCGTGGGTTACTTAACGCCTTGGCGGGAAAAAAACGCGCTCTCGCTCGCTATCGAATAAACGATACGAATCGACATTTTGACTAAAAAGTCCTTCCCGTATCGATCGCCGAGGTGTGCTTCATTCGGGATGGACACGGTATCGACAAATGTGGTTTGTACGCCGTTAGAAACCGGACTTTTCGCTTCGATCGTACTGTATAATATCGGTTGTGCGATCGCTCGAGGTTTTCCCTTAGATATCGGGGAAATTAGGAGTCGTTCGCGCTAATCGGGAGGACGTTAGGGATCGTCGATTATTTCATTGGAAACGTGGATTTACTGGCAATTTTTCGGGATTTTCTCCGGACGCGAAATTTCCTCGTACGTCATCGGCCGAGGAAATTCGGCCGAGCGTACGTACGCGTGATTAATTACAAATTTATAATTAAAATGACAGAATCCAATTTCACACGACGTAGAGCCCGGAACGTATTCGCTGCGCGGGCAGATAAACCGCCTCGGAAATTAATTTCCCTCCCAACGTAAAATCGAATCGAAGAGCGGCAGGAGGAACAGGAGGAGGAGGAGGAGGTGATCCCTACTACATTCCCGCTTCATATATTTAATTTTAGACTCGCCATGCCGGAGCTTACGTTTGCTATCGGGTTCGCATCCCGCGTGGAATTTTTCCAGGGGGAACGACAATTGCGGCTTCGCTCTCCTTCTCCGACGCGAAGTGAATTACACGAATCTGAACGGGAATGAGTTCCTTAAGGACTTTCGGGGCGGAGGAAAGTGTGTATAAAAAGTTGAAAGTGGCGTTGGGTTTATTTCGAGTCCCTTTCCGGAATCTGGACTGATTTGCGCTCCGCCAATTTGGAATCTTCCAGGATCCCAATGAGGAACGATGTCAGGTTTCTCACTTTTTGGGTTATATTGGGAAGTTTCGATTTTGAATAAAAATTTGAAAAAAAATCCAAAAATAGCTCGATCGAGCTAAAATTTGGTTGGAGTATTAAGCAAAGTTTCCTGGACAAATACAGTGAATTTGAAGCGATTAACTAAGAGAATTTCCAAGATATGAAGGTGAACGTCGGGAACCAGACTAGCGTCTAAGTTTCAACTAGGAATAAAAATTTGTAAAAAATCCAAAAACAGTTCGATCGAACTAAAAGTCAGTTGGAGTATTAAGCACAGTTTACTGAACAAATAAGGTGATTTTCAACCGTCTCTCTAAGAGAATTTTCAAGATAGGAAGGTGAATGTCGGCAGATGTGCTAGCACCCAAGTTTCAACTCAAAATAAAAATTTGGAAAAAATTCAAAAATAGTTCAATCGAACTGTAACTCAGTTGGACTATTAAGCACAGTTTACTGAACAAATAAGGTGATTTTCAACCGTCTCTCTAAGAGAATTCTCAAGATAGGAAGGTGAATGTCGGCAGATGTGCTAGCACTCAAGTTTCAACTCAAAATAAAAATTTGGAAAAAATTCAAAAATAGTTCAATCGAACTGTAACTCAGTTGGACTATTGAGCACAGTTTACTGAACAAATAAGGTGATTTTCAACCGTCTCTCTAAGAGAATTTTCAAGATAGGAAGGTGAATGTCGGCAGAAGTGCTAGCACCCAAGTTTCAACTCAAAATAAAAATTTGGAAAAAATTCAAAAATAGTTCAATCGAACTATAACTCAGTTGGACTATTGAGCACAGTTTACTGAACAAATAAGGTGATTTTTAACCGTCTCTCTAAGAGAATTTTCAAGATAGGAAGGTGAATGTCGGCAGATGTGCTAGCACTCAAGTTTCAACTCAAAATAAAAATTTGGAAAAAATTCAAAAATAGTTCAATCGAACTGTAACTCAGTTGGACTATTAAGCACAGTTTACTGAACAAATAAGGTGATTTTCAACCGTCTCTCTAAGAGAATTTTCAAGATAGGAAGGTGAATGTCGGCAGATGTGCTAGCACTCAAGTTCCTACTCAAAATAAAAATTTGGAAAAAATTCAAAAATAGTTCAATCGAACTATAACTCAGTTGGACTATTGAGCACAGTTTACTGAACAAATAAGGTGATTTTCAACCGTCTCTCTAAGAGAATTTTCAAGATAGGAAGGTGAATGTCGGCAGATGTGCTAGCACTCAAGTTTCAACTCAAAATAAAAATTTGGAAAAAATTCAAAAATAGTTCAATCGAACTGTAACTCAGTTGGACTATTAAGCACAGTTTACTGAACAAATAAGGTGATTTTCAACCGTCTCTCTAAGAGAATTTTCAAGATAGGAAGGTGAATGTCGGCAGATGTGCTAGCACTCAAGTTCCTACTCAAAATAAAAATTTGGAAAAAATTCAAAAATAGTTCAATCGAACTATAACTCAGTTGGACTATTGAGCACAGTTTACTGAACAAATAAGGTGATTTTCAACCGTCTCTCTAAGAGAATTTTCAAGATAGGAAGGTGAATGTCGGCAGATGTGCTAGCACTCAAGTTTCAACTCAAAATAAAAATTTGGAAAAAATTCAAAAATAGTTCAATCGAACTGTAACTCAGTTGGACTATTAAGCACAGTTTACTGAACAAATAAGGTGATTTTCAACCGTCTCTCTAAGAGAATTTTCAAGATAGGAAGGTGAATGTCGGCAGATGTGCTAGCACCCAAGTTTCAACTCAAAATAAAAATTTGGAAAAAATTCAAAAATAGTTCAATCGAACTATAACTCAGTTGGACTATTAAGCACAGTTTACTGGGCAAATAGAGTGAATCTGAACTACCAGCCTAATCAAATTTCCCCTTTAAACACAGAAACGTTGATGGCGTCACTTGGACTTAAAGTTCACTTCGAATTCAAAATTTGTAAAATAATCAAAACCCATTCAACCGAACTAAAATTCAAACGACCTGTCCCAAGTTAACTCCAAAAAAAAAAATTGACAGCACGCCTCAACCCCTGCCTCGATCCAAAACCGCTTCCCGACGTCTTCCCGTTTTCCTCCCCCCATTCCGGCCCCATTATCGGGCCGATATCGATCCCCCGCCCCCCTCCACTCCCGTTCACTTCATTATAAAGAAATTCTACACCGGCAATTTAATTCCCGCGCCGCCCCGAGGGGCCCGGCCTGCGGCGCAACGTAAACACACTACGCAAACCTCACGGGCTATTTATCAAAAACGCCGCCGATGAAGAAAGGGGGGAGAAACCGGGAACTATCCAGGGTCTCTCCTCCCCTTTACGCGTCTACACATGCCGATTTGTTAAGGGGAAAAATAAGCGCGGCAGCGCCTAGGACGCGAGCCTCTTCGTCTTTTTGGACTCCTGGACGGCTCGGGATCATCGACGTCGATGCCTGGAAAGGAGCCTCGATCCTCGTTTAAGGACGTCTGGATGAAACTCCTTGCGCGATTTAATTAACGCTCGCCCCTACGGGGGATCCCGTCGGAGACGTGGGGGCGAGAAGGGCCGTATAGTTTTTAATACGAAAACGTCGATGTAATTATTTCGTGTGCGACGCGACCGGAATGATCGGGTTTTTTTCGGGTTTAAATCGGGATAAACATCCGATGTGACGGGATCGGGATTGATAATCCCGCGGGAAAAACGATGGGGGCGACCGGGGGAGGGAGGGGGGGTATAGGGGTCGATTATCGGGCGCGCGCACGTGTCGCGCCTTAATTAACGAAAAATGCGGGTCGGGCCGATCCAGTTCCAATCGTTAAATTAGCAAAACGGATTCCGGTTAAATGACCTCGGGAATTTCAAATATGACGAAAATAACACCAAATTGTCAAATTTGACTAAATTTAACCGAACCGTTAAATACACCACTTAACGCGCGCTTAAAATGGTAGCAATAACTCAAGAGGAGTTGGAAAAAAATTTGAAAAAAAAGGTCAAAAGTGGTTAAATGGAACTAACGTACCGTCATGCACGAGTCGCTATTGTAGTTACAACCTAGCTTAGCTGAAACTCGCGTTAATGAAGCGAGCAGATCGAGGAAAAGTTTGTCCGAAAGTCAAAAGTGGTTCAACGGGACTAAACTCGAGTAAGACGTTTAGGCGCGCCTTTCGACGCTATATACTAAAATACAATAGAAAGCATATAATGAAATGAAAATTAAATACACCATTTAACGTGCGCTTAAAATGGTAGCAATAACTCAAGAGGAGTTGGAAAAAAATTTGAAAAAAAAGGTCAAAAGTGGTTAAATGGAACTAACGTAACGTCGGGCACGAGTCGCTATTGTAGTTACAAACTAGCTTAGCTGACACTCGCGTTAATGAAGCGAGCAGATCGAGGAAAAGTTTTTCCAAAAGTCAAAAGTGGTTCAACGGGACTAAACTTGAGTAAGTCGTTTAGGCGCGCCTTTCGACGCTATATACTAAAATACAATAGAAAGCATAAAATGAAATGAAAATTAAATACACCACTTAACGTGCGTTAAAGTTGGTAGCAGTAACTCAAAAGGAGTTGGAAAAAAATTTGGAAGAAAAGTCAAAAGTGGTTAAATGGAACTAACGTACCGTCATGCACGAGTCGCTATTGTAGTTACAACCTAGCTTAGCTGAAACTCGCGTTACCGAAGCGAGCAGATCGAGGAAAAGTTTGTCCGAAAGTCAAAAGTGGTTCAACGGGACTAAACTCGAGTAAGTCGTTTAGGCGCGCCTTTCGACGCTATATACTAAAATACAATAGAAAGCATATAATGAAATGAAAATTAAATACACCATTTAACGTGCGTTAAAGTTGGTAGCAGTAACTCAAAAGGAGTTGGAAAAAAATTTGGAAGAAAAGTCAAAAGTGGTTAAATGGAACTAACGTACCGTCATGCACGAGTCGCTATTGTAGTTACAACCTAGCTTAGCTGAAACTCGCGTTACCGAAGCGAGCAGATCGAGGAAAAGTTTGTCCGAAAGTCAAAAGTGGTTCAACGGGACTAAACTCGAGTAAGTCGTTTAGGCGCGCCTTTCGACGCTATATACTAAAATACAATAGAAAGCATATAATGAAATGAAAATTAAATACACCATTTAACGTGCGTTAAAGTTGGTGGCAGTAACTCAAAAGGAGTTGGAAAAAAATTTGAAAAAAAAAGTCAAAAGTGGTTAAATGGAACTAACGTACCGTCACGCACGAGTCGCTATTGTAGTTACAACCTAGCTTAGCTGAAACTCGCGTTAATGAAGCGAACAGATCGAGGAAAAGTTTTTCCAAAAGTCAAAAGTAGTTCAACGGGACTAAACTCGAGTAAGACGTTTAGGCGCGCCTTTCGACGCTATGTACTAAAATACAATAGAAAGCAGAAAATTAAATACACCACTTAACGTGCGTTAAAAATAGTAGCAATAATTCAAAAGGAGTTGGAAAAAAATTTTGGGAAAAAAAGTCAAAATTGGTTAAATGGAACTAACATAAAGTCATGCACGAGTAGCTATTGTAATTACAAACTAGCCGAGCTAAAATTGGTAGCGGGAGTATTACCGCAGCGAGCGGATCGAATAAAATCTTCCCAAAAAGTCAAAAGTAGTTCAGCGGGACTAAACTCGAGCGCGACGTCCGAACGCGCCCTTCGACGAGTGCGCAGAAGATTCCGGCCGACCAGCCGGTAAAGCCGTAGCGCGCAGCCAGTCGAAAACTCAAAAGCGGTTCGACGGAACTAACCGAAGGTCACCCGAAACCGAGCCGAGCGTCATCGTTCTCGTAATCTGCCCGCGCACGTCCTGCTTCCTTTCCGCGTCCCGTCATTGGCGGGAAGGGGGAAACCTCTACCGCCTCTCTCTCTCGCCTTATCTCTCGCGCATTTGGCAGATAAGCGCTATCGCTTAGTTAATTTAATACAAATACGTTTTGTAAATGTGACGGCGGCGTCTTATCTCTCGCGAGGTTACCTCGTCGATTAGAAGGGCGAGGAGAGGCTCGAAGTGTAACCGGCGGGTATAGAAAAGGCATATTGTTAAGTCGAGAAAATGGAGATTTTGCTTAAATACCTGCTCAAACCTACTTAAGAGCGATTTCTATGTACCTGAAAGTGCGGCCGATATGAGCAAGTATAAGAAGTACAAGTATGAGGTACAAGTGTTACAAGAAAGTATAAAATGGTATATGAGAAGTTTACGTGAAAGTAGTAGATTTTGAAGTATAAAATATAAAATGCAATAGTACGTATGAGGGAACCTTTTAAAAATCATTATGTAAAATACAATGGAAAGTATGAGAATGCAGGGAGAAATGTATAGAATACACTAGAAAGTATAAGTAATGAGGAAATCGGAAAAGCTCGAAAGTATAAAATGCAATAGTACGTATAAGGGAACTTTAAAACCTTCTTATATAAAATACAAAGGAAAGTATAAAAATGCCAGAAGACATGTTGAAGAAACAAAAGTATAAAATACACTAGAAAGTATGAGAAGAAATGAGGAAATTGGAAAAAGCTCGAAGTATAAAATGCAATAGTGGGTATGAGGGAACGTTAAAAACTTCTTTTTTAAAATACAGTGGAAAGTATAAAAATGCAGGAAGAAATGTATAAAATACACTAGAAAGTATATGAAGACATGAGGAAATTGGAAAAAGCTCCAAGTATAAAATGCAATAGTACGTATGAAGGAACCATAAAAACTCGTTATATAAAATACAAGGGAAAGTATAAAAATGCATAAAGAAATGTATAAAATACACCAGAAAGTATAAGAAGGAATGAGGAAATTGGAAAAGGCTCGAAGTATAAAATGCAATAGTGGGTATGAGGGAACGTTAAAAACTTCTTTTTTAAAATACAGTGGAAAGTATAAAAATGCAGGAAGAAATGTATAAAATACACTACAACGTATAAAAGGCAATAGTAAGTATGAGGGAACCGTAAAACCTTCTTATATAAAATACAATGGAAAGTATAAAAATGCAGGAAGAAATATATAAGAAACAAAAGTATAAAATACATTAGAAAGTATGAGATGAAGTGAGGAAATTGGAAATAGCACGAAAGTATAAAATGCAATAGTACGTATGAGAGAACCTTTAAAATCTCTTATATAAAATACAAGAGAAAGTATAAAAATGCAGGAAGAAACGTATAAAATACACTAAAAAGTATAAGAAGTGAAGAAATTGGAAATAGCTTCAAGTATAAAATGCAATAGTGCGTATGAGGGAATGTTAAAAACTTTTTGTATAAAATACAATGGAAAATATAAAAATGCAAGAAGAAATGTTTAAGGAAGAAATGTATAAAATACACTAGAAAGTATAAAAAGAAATGAAATTGGAAAAAGCTCGAAGTATAAAATGCAATAGTCCGTATGAGGAAACTTAAAAACTCGTTACATAAAATACAAAGGAAGGTATAAAAATGCAGGAAGAAACGTATAAAATACACTACAAAGTATAAATAATGAGGAAATTGGAAAAAGAAGGAAGTATAAAATGCAATAGTACGTAAGAGGGAACCTTAAAAACGTCTTATATAAAATACAATGGAAAATATAAAAATGCAAGAAGAAATGTTTATGGAAGAAATGTATAAAATACACTAGAAAGTATGAGAAGAAATGAGGAAATTGGAAAAAGAAGGAAGTATAAAATGCAATAGTGGGTATGAGGGAACGTCAAAAACTACTTTTTTAAAATACAGTGGAAAGTATCAAAATGCAGAAAGAAATGTATAAAAACAAAAGTATAAAACACATTAGAAAGTATAAGAAGAAAGTGAGGAATTTGGAAAAAGCACAAAAATATAAAATGCAATAGTACGTAAGATGGAACCTTAAAAACGTCTTATATAAAATACAAGGGAAAGTATAAAAATGCCAGAAGAAATGTTGAAGAAACAAATGTATAAAATACACTAGAAAGTATAAGAAGAAATGAAATTGGAAAAAGCTCGAAGTATAAAATGCAATAGTCCGTATGAGGAAACTTAAAAACTCGTTACATAAAATACAAAGGAAGGTATAAAAATGCAGGAAGAAACGTATAAAATACACTAGAAAGTATAAGAAGAAATGAGGAAATTGGAAAAAGCAAGAAAGTATAAAATGCAATAGTACGCATGAGGGTATCGTAAAACTGAAATGTATTTATATGAAAAACAAAGTATAAAAATATACAGAGTATACGATACAACAGTATTATCGAGAAAATAAATTCTTTTTAAAAAAATTCAGGGTATGAAATACAAATAACGTATGAAACGCCCTTTAGTAACTGCCTAAACCTTCTCCATTTCCCTTCTCTTAGGACATCCATTAGGACAGTCGATTAATGCAAGCGACGTCGATCGACGCGCCCCCCGGCGGGCCGGGCATCAAAGTCGGCGGCCGATTGAACTGTCAAATCTGGAAGGCTCTTTTTGTATCCGAGGTTGGGGTGGGGGGTGAGGTATTGACGATACGGGGGAAGTTTGTGGGAAAACGGGGAAATCAGGGAAAAATGGAGTTTGTCCGTTAATAAAAACACCAATCGAATTGTTATGAACGAATTTCGAAGACTAAATTATTTCAAAATTCAATTTTTCTATAAGTTGATCAAAAAAATTCTTAATACGCAAGTAATTCAAATTTTTTGTTCGTTCTTTCCGTAACAATTGTTAAGAAAAATTGGAAATTGAAGATAACGGACAATTTTCCAAAATTAGGAATTTTCTAACAAATTCTAAGGTATTTCTTAGAAAAAATTCGTTATTTTGTTAATAGTAATATTAAAAAAAATCGGTAATAGTTTTTTTGGATTAAAATTTTTTGATAACGATGAGGAAATTTTTTCCGAAATTCGGGATTTTCAAACAATTTCTAAAATCATTCTTAAAAAAATTCATTGTCTTGATAAAAATAATACTAAAAAACCGTACTAGAAAATTCGATTTTTTTTGTAGCAACAAAATTGAAATTCAAATTTTCATATGAACCTGAAAAATTCAAAGCAAAATTTTTGTCTGAAAATCAAATCGTTCTTTTATTTTCTATAGGAAAAGTGTTACAAGAAAGACAAAATTTTGACTTTCTGGAAAAACCGCAGACAATTTCATCGGCGACAAGATTTTTAGGGGATTACAGACAGAATTTTTCCAAATAAGAGCGCATTTTGTCACTAATAAAGACAATTCTGGATACAATTGGTCAAAGAATTGAGTACCGACTAGACAGGAAAAAAGACACAATATTTCCGATTTTCCAACGCTTTTTTTCCAATAAAACGTCCTAAAATCGACGGACAGCAACAAAATCAAAGCAGAATTTTTGTCTGCAAATCAATTCAATTTTTTTTTGTTTATGGAAATTTGACCGTTATAAAGAAAATAAAATTTTGAGTTTCTGACGACCCCGGCGAGACTCTTAGGGTACTAAAGACAGAATTTTTAAAACAAACGTGAATTTTGTCGCTAGCAAAGACCATTCTCGTCAAAATTAATTAAAGAAATAAAGGCAAGAAATTCGAGAAAGAATTGTGGATTTTGTCCAAAAAAGGTACGGAAATTGGACGGAGGAACAAAATTAAGACAGAATTTTTGTCTGAAAAAACAATTTAATGTTTTCTTTCTGAAAATAGAAGCTTGTAGAGAAAATAAAATTTTGACTCTTTGACTGGAAACTAGCGCAGACATACTTTTAACGACGGGAAGAATTTTTCGTAATTAGCGACAAAAAGACGGTCAAAATTTAATTTTTCGCCACAAATCGCTTCAAAAAATAATGGAAGAGCTGATGAAACAAGAAAGAATTTTGAAAAATGAGAATCATGGATTTTACCGAACAAAACATGGAAGCGACGGAAAAAAACCTTTAGGAACAAAATTCAAAAAAAGAATTGTCTGAAAATGTAATCGTTTTATTTTTGAAAAAAGGTGTTTAAAAGACAACTGGCAAAATCAACAGACAAACTTTTAGCGACGGTAAAAATCCTTAGAAAATTAAAGACAGAATAGCAAAGCCAATCGCAATCAAAATTCGTTAAAGAATTGACTGTCGACTCGAAAAGATGTAAAGAAAATGTAAATAATGTTAATTCTGCTGCTTGAAAAAAAATCAAAGAAAAATTGTAAATTTGGTCCAAAAAACGTATGAAAATCAGACGAGAGGAACAAAATTCAAGGCAGAATTTTTTGTCTGAAAAGCCAGAGTTTTTATTTCCGAAAAATGATGTGTTGTAAAGAAATTCTGACTTTTTGACTGGAAACAGTGGACACATTTTCAGCGGCTTTAACAGATTTTTAGGGCATTAAAGACAGAATTGTTTCAAATAAAAGCACAATTCGTCGCTAGCAAAGACAATTCCCGTCATAATTCGCTAAAAAATTGACCGTCAAACGTTTAAAGAAAATGTAAGTAATTTTAATTTTGCCGTTTCCAAAAAAAACCCGGAAAAATTTTAACAGAAAAAGGAGTACATTTTATTTCCAAAAAGAGAAGCATTGCAAAGAAAACAAAATTCTGACCCTCTGACCGAAAACTGCCGGACATATTTTTACCGTCGGAAAGAATATTTCGGAATCGCCGATAAAATTTTTCATCAGAGACCGCTAGAAAAGACAGAATTTGATACAGAAGTCATCATTTCATCAACCACAGTTGAAAGACGAAGAAAAATTTATAAAAAAACCTAAAATTTTGGCCAAAAAACACGAAAATTGGACGACAGGAACAAAATTCACAGCAGAATTTTTTGTCCGAAAAGTCGAATTTTTTATTTATGAAAAAATATGTGTTTTCTGACTTTCTGGTCAAATTTTGAAAGAATTAAAGACAGAATCGTTCCAAATAAACGCACAGTTCGTCGCTAGGGAAAAATAGAATACGAATTTTATTAGAAAAAAAGTAGAATTTTAGTCTAAAATTAAAATCCCTATTTTATTTCTGAAAACAAAATTTTGTCTCTGACTGAAAACTAGTGGACATACTTTTACCCCGAATTTGATAAAGAAGTCATCATTAAATCAACCAGAGTGAAAGAAAATTACAAAAAAGGCTTTTGAAAAGGGGAAATTGTAGATTTTCTCCTAACAAAATCTGGACGTGACGTAAAGACAAATTTATATAAAAAAGCACAAAATGTTGCGAAAATCTTGTGGAAATCGCTTCAAACGACAGTTTTGGACATAATTTGTTCAAGAATTGACCGTCGGCTCGACGAAATTTAAAGAAAATGGGATTAAACTGAATTCTGCCGCTTTCGAAAAAAAAATTCGAGGAAAAATTTTGGATTTCGTCCAAAAAACACGAAAATCGGACGACAGGAACAAAAATCATAGCAGATTTTTTTTGTCGGAAAGAACGATGAATTGGCTTGAAAACAGCCGGTCATACTTTTACCGACGGAAGGAATTTTTCGAAATTACCGACAAAATTTTCCACCGTCGGCCGCTACAAAAGACAGAATTTGATGAAAAATTCACCACTCCATCGACTAGAGTGAAAGAAAATGACGAGAAACGATTTTGAAAAGGGGAAATCGTAGGTTTTCCCCTAACAAAACCTGGGCACGAAAAAGAAAAATTTATAAAAAAATAGGACAAAATTTTGCGAAAATTCTTAGAAAATCGCTTCAAACGCCACTTTCAGACATAATTCGGTTCGAAAAGAGGTAAAGAAAACGGTTTTTAATGAAAAATTGCGGAATAAAATTTCTGCCTTTCTTACTAGAAAAACAGCCGGTCATACTTTAGAATCTTTCGGAATCACCGACAAAATTTTCCATCATCGATCGCTAGAAAAGACAGAATTTGATGAAGAAATCACCACTTTCGTCGACCAGAGTCGAAGTAAATTACAAGGAACGATTTTGAAAGGGGAAATCGTACATTTTCCCCTAACAAAACCTCCACGCGACACGAAAAAAAGACAACATTTTGTAAAAATCCTTTTAAATGGCATTTTACGGCATAATTTGGTGAAGAATTGAAAGTCGGCGCGACAAGAATTAAAGAACAAAAATTTTGACTTTCCTACGAGAAAAACCAATAAAGAGACGCAAAGGGAGATTTATAAAAGACAAAAATTAACAAAAAAATCTTGGGAAATTGTCTCAAAATACAGTTTTCGACATAATCTGTTAAAAAATTGACCGTCGGCTCGACAAGAGTTAAAAAATTCTGACTCATGCGGGAAAAACCGCAGGTCATAGAAGGGACGATTCTAACGAAATTCCGACAAAATTTTCCATCGCCGGCCGCTGGAAAAGACAGAATTTAATGAAGAATTCACCACTTCCGTCGACCAGAGTCGAAGAAAATTACAAGAAACTATTTTGAAAGGGGAAAACGGAATCGTAGATTTTTCCGGAAAAAAAACCTTGAAGTCGACGCGACGAATAACTTATAGGAAAAATAAAATTTTGCAAAAATCTTTAGAAAATCGCTCCAAACGCTACTTTCAGGCATAATTTGTTAGAGAATTGACCGTCGGCTCGACGAGTGTTGAAGAACAAAAATTATGACTTTCCTACGAGAAAAACCCCTAGAGATTTTCCTCTAACAAAATGTGAACGCGAAAAAAGACAAAATTTTGCAAAAATCTTTAGAAAATGGTTTCAAGCGCCACTTTCAGACATAATTTGTTAAAGAATTTACCGTCGGCTCGAAAAGAGGTAAAGAAAACAGTTTTAAATGAAAAATTGCGGAATAAAATTTCTGACTTTCCAACGAGAAAAACCTTCGGAGATTTTCCCTAAAAAAACTTAGACGTGACGCAAAGAGAAATTTACAAAAGACAAAATGCGACAAAAAGTTCTTAGGAAATCGTCTCAAACGACAGTTTTCGACATAATTTGTTAAAGAATTTACCGTCGGCTCGACGAGAGTTAAAGGACAAAAATTCTGACTTTCCTACGAGAAAAACTCCTGAAGAGAGTTTTTCTTCTAACAAAATTTGGATGTGACGCAAAGAGAAATTTATAAATGACAAAGTTTCACAAAAAAATCCTTAGGAACTCGTCTCAAACGACAATTTTCGACATAATTTGTTAAAAAATTGACCGTCGGCTCGACGAGAGTTAAAGGACAAAAATTCTGACTTTCCTACGAGAAAAACTCCTGAAGAGAGTTTTTCTTCTAACAAAATTTGGACGTGACGCAAAGAGAAATTTATAAAAGACAAAATGCGACAAAAAATTGTTAGGAAATCGTCTCAAACGACAATTTTCGACATAATTTGTTAAAAAATTGACCGTCGGCTCGACTAGAGTTAAAGGACAAAAATTCTGACTTTCTTACGAGAAAAATTCCTAAAGAGGGGTTTTTTCCTAACAAAATTTGGACGCGAAGCAAAGAGAAATTTATAAAAGACAAAATTTTACAAAAAATCCTTAGGAACTCGCCTCAAACGACAATTTTCGACATAATTTGTTAAAGAATTGACCGTCGGCTCGACTAGAGTTAAAGGACAAAAATTCTGACTTTCATACGAGAAAAACCCCTAAAAAGAGGTTTTCTCCTAAATAAACTTGGACGTGACGCAAAGAGAAATTTATAAAAGACAAAGTTTCACAAATAATCCTTAGGAACTCGCCTCAAACGACAATTTTCGACATAATTTGTTAAAAAATTGACCGTCCGCTCGACGAGAGTTAAAGGACAAAAATTCTGACTTTCTTACGAGAAAAATTCCTAAAGAGGGGTTTTTTCCTAACAAAATTTGGACGCGAAGCAAAGAGAAATTTATAAAAGACAAAATTTTACAAAAAATCCTTAGGAACTCGCCTCAAACGACAATTTTCGACATAATTTGTTAAAGAATTGACCGTCGGCTCGACTAGAGTTAAAGGACAAAAATTCTGACTTTCATACGAGAAAAACCCCTAAAAAGAGGTTTTCTCCTAAATAAACTTGGACGTGACGCAAAGAGAAATTTATAAAAGACAAAGTTTCACAAATAATCCTTAGGAACTCGCCTCAAACGACAATTTTCGACATAATTTGTTAAAAAATTGACCGTCCGCTCGACGAGAGTTAAAGGACAAAAATTCTGACTTTCTTACGAGAAAAATTCCTAAAGAGGTGTTTTCTCCTAACAAAATTTGGACGCGAAGCAAAGAGAAATTTATAAAAGACAAAATTTTACAAAAAATGCTTAGGAAATCGTCTCAAACGACAGTTTTCGACATAATTTGTTAAAAAATTGACCGTCGGCTCGACTAGAGTTAAAGGACAAAAATTCTGACTTTCTTACGAGAAAAATTCCTAAAGAGGGGTTTTTTCCTAACAAAATTTGGACGCGAAGCAAAGAGAAATTTATAAAAGACAAAATTTTACAAAAAATCCTTAGGAACTCGCCTCAAACGACAATTTTCGACATAATTTGTTAAAGAATTGACCGTCGGCTCGACTAGAGTTAAAGGACAAAAATTCTGACTTTCATACGAGAAAAACCCCTAAAAAGAGGTTTTCTCCTAAATAAACTTGGACGTGACGCAAAGAGAAATTTATAAAAGACAAAGTTTCACAAATAATCCTTAGGAACTCGCCTCAAACGACAATTTTCGACATAATTTGTTAAAAAATTGACCGTCCGCTCGACGAGAGTTAAAGGACAAAAATTCTGACTTTCTTACGAGAAAAATTCCTAAAGAGGGGTTTTTTCCTAACAAAATTTGGACGCGAAGCAAAGAGAAATTTATAAAAGACAAAATTTTACAAAAAATCCTTAGGAACTCGCCTCAAACGACAATTTTCGACATAATTTGTTAAAGAATTGACCGTCGGCTCGACTAGAGTTAAAGGACAAAAATTCTGACTTTCATACGAGAAAAACCCCTAAAAAGAGGTTTTCTCCTAAATAAACTTGGACGTGACGCAAAGAGAAATTTATAAAAGACAAAGTTTCACAAATAATCCTTAGGAACTCGCCTCAAACGACAATTTTCGACATAATTTGTTAAAAAATTGACCGTCCGCTCGACGAGAGTTAAAGGACAAAAATTCTGACTTTCTTACGAGAAAAATTCCTAAAGAGGTGTTTTCTCCTAACAAAATTTGGACGCGAAGCAAAGAGAAATTTATAAAAGACAAAATTTTACAAAAAATGCTTAGGAAATCGTCTCAAACGACAGTTTTCGACATAATTTTTAAAAAATTGACCGTCGGCTCGACGAGTCTTCAAGAACAGAAGTTATGACTTTCCTACGAGAAAAACCCCTAAAGAGATTTTCCTCTAACAAAATTTGAACGCGAAAATAGACAAAATTTTGCAAAAATCTTTAGAAAATGGTTTCAAACGCCACTTTCAGACACAATTTGTTAAGGAATTTACCGTCGGCTCGAAAACAGGTAAAGGACAAAAATTCTGAAAAACTCCTGAAGAGGATTTTTCTCCTAACAAAATTTGGATGTGACGCAAAGAGAAATTAAAAAAAAAGACAAAATTTTACAAAAAATTTTTTCAGTTTTCTACATAAATTGTTAGATATTAGACTCGCGTCAAAAAATTCTGACCCCTACGACGAAAACCGCCGGTCGCACTTTTCCCGGCGGCGAAAATCCCACGCCAAAAACCGCCTCGAAAATTCCCCAAAAAAAAAAACCAAAAAACTTACTTCTCTCGCCCGGCCTCCCGTGCGCTCCCTCGGGAAACCCTCGCACGCACCGCCGCCGGAAACTCGAAAAAAAAACAAAAACTGAAAACACGCACCACCAGAGGTCACGCGCGCACTCCCGCTCTCGGCACGTCGACGATTATTTCGTTTTATACCGGGGCCGGACCGAAAGTCGAGGGGCTGGAAAGCCGGCGGCGGCGGGGGGTGGGGAGCAGGGGACGAGGGGGGGCGCGAACGTCCACGCGCGCTCGGGCACACTTTTCGAACCCTCGGGCCGTTCCGGGGGGGTTTTTTCGAGTTTTTTTTCGGATTTTTTTACACGCGAGAGAGAGAGAGAGGAAGAGAAAAAGTGTGTGTGTGAGAGAGAGAGAGAGAGAGAGTAAAAGTAGGACCGTGTGGAGAAGCTTTTACTGCGGGCAAGCTAAGCGTTCAGGCGATAGCGAGGGACTGTTCGGGGACGCGAGGCGTCGCGTCCACAATTGGCGCACGGCGGCTGCGCGCGACGGCCCCGGGTAGTGGGGGGGGGGGTAGAGGAGGGGGGGAGGGCGGCGTTGCGCGAGTTCCGCGTCGGCCCCGCTCGCCCCGCGCCCCGCGCGCGATCGGTACGCTCGGGCCTGTAATTACGAGTGAGCGTCGCGACGGCGGCGGCGGCGGCGCACGCGAAGGGGTTCCCTTCTTCCGTGTGACTCATCGAAATTACGTCGGGGGTTATTTGCTCCGGTCCCCCCCCCCCCACCACCCCATGTGGAAATAAGCGAAAAGGGGGATTTTTCTGTTTTCATTTGAAGTGGATCGGAAAAAGTTTAAAAAAATCGCTTTTTCGATTTAAGAACCAGTTTTTACTCGCCATTGCTCCAAAAAATAACCTTTTTTTTCATATCACAAAAGATCCAGAAAAATATCCCCGGTTTTAATCCATTTTTACACGAATCAGAAATTTTAAAAATAGGTTTTTTTTCTATTGCAAAATTATTAATTACAGACATTTTATAAACAAGTTTTTACTCGCCATTGCTCAAAAAAATATTTTTTCATATCCAGAAAAATTCAGAAAAATATCCCGAAATATCCAGAAAAATTATTCTGGGTCAATTTGTTAAAAATCGATTTTTATACTGCAAATATATTAATTACAGACATTTTATGAACAAGTTTTTACTCGCCATTGCTCCAAAAAATACCCTTTTTTTCATATCACAAAAGATCCAGAAAAATATCCCGGTTTCAATCCATTTTTAAACGAATCAGAAATTTTAAAAATAGGTTTTTTTTTCCTTCTGCAAAAATATTAATTACAGACAGAAAAATATTTTTTTCATATTCAAAAAGATCCAGAGAAATATCCAGATTTTGATCCAATTTTACATGAATTAGAAAAATTATTCTGGGTCAACTTGCTAACAATCGGTTTTTCTACTGCAAAAATATTAATTACAGACATTTTATGAACAAGTTTTTACTCGCCATTGCTCAAAAAAATAATATTTTCATATCCAAAAAGATCCAGAAAAATATCCCGATTTCAGTCCATTTTTACATGAATTAGAAAAATTATTCGGGGTCAATTTGTAAAAAAATCGGTTTTTCTACTGCAAAAATATTAATTACAGACATTTTATGGACAACTTTTTACTAGCCTGCTCAAAAAAATATGTTTTTCATATCCAGAAAAATTCAGAAAAATATCCCGATTTCAGTCCATTTTTACACGAATTAGAAAAATTATTCTGGGTCAGTTTTTAAAAAAATCGTTTTTTCTACTGCAAAATAATTAATTATGGACATTTAAAAGCAAATTTTTACTCGCCATTGCTCCAAAATATAACTTATTTTTTCTTATCCAGAAAGATCCAGAAATATATCCAGATTTCAATCCATCTCCACACGAATTAATAAAATATTCTGGATCAAAGATAGCAATTTTTCTCTAAAAAAAATTGATAAAAAAGCATTAAGAAATCTAATTAGCGCCATTTTGAAGTAGAAAGCTCAAAATTTACACACAAAAATTCTTAAACTATTTCCTCCTATGGTGATACCTTTTCCAACGTTTAAAATCGAAATAAATCCGTTGGGATCTTCCTCGAACCCTCCAGATTCACTCTGGGAGAAATTCTGGACGGCGAGGGTTCCAGAAAAACCTCTGCCATTTTCGTTCTGGATCCATGAATTTTTTAACGCTTTTAGAATTTTCCTTTAGACAGATTCAAGCTTTCTGTTGTATGGAATTCAAAACAAGAAAGATTAAAAAATAAACCTGGAACGTTTCCACAAATCCTGGATTATTCCAGAACTTCTGGATTAAATTTCAAGACAACTTCAGTAATTTCGAAGAGAAACGTATTCTATACTTATCCTAACGTTTAAAATCTGAATAAATTCGACTTTCCAGATTTTCTTTGGGGGAAATTTTGGATGTCGAGGTTGCCTGAAAAAATCTCTGGAATCTCCCGAATGATAGAATTTTCCTTTAGAAATATTCAAACTTTCTATTGCAATGAGAAAGATTCCAAAGTAATCTGAAACATTTCCAGAAATTATCCCTCGAAACTCGCATGAAACTTCTGGATTAAATTCGAAGGTATTTTCAGTAATTTCTGGGATCACGGAAATCTCTGGAAACTGTATTCCAGATTCTTCGTAGCGTTCAAAATCGCCGTTAATTTGCCAGGGCGTCCTTAAACCTTCCAGAGAGAAATTTTGGATATCGAGGATTCCAGAAAACATCTGGAATATTCCTTATGGATTCTTGAATTTTTCAACGCTTGGCATCAAAATCGAAACGTATTTACAGGGAGAGAGAGATTCCAAAATAAATCTGGAACGTTTCCGGAAAGTCTGGATCGTTCAAGGAAACCTGGAAACTCGCCTGGAGCTTCTGGATTGAATTTTAAGGCATTTTCAGTAACTATATAGAAATGTCTATATAGAACCGTATTCCATACTCCAATTCACGTTTAAAATCGTAATGAATTAAAAAAAAATTAAAAAAAAAATTAAAAAAAAAACTAAAAAAAAATTAAAAAAAACACCGAAAAACTCACCAATCAGAAACCTGCGAGTTCTCGGCGCCTCTCGACCTGCAAAAGGAAACTCAAAAATAATTTCGAATTCGTACTAGCGCGACATGTGAAAAAATAACAGTTTTCGATACGTACATGCGCACTCTTTTTTTTTTCTTTTTTTTTTTCTCATGCATACCGCCTATTTATAACGCACGGTTTGACGTCACCGCTCCCTCGAGCGGCACATGTGGAACGGATTATCTTTGAGGACGCGAGAATGTGCCCGAAATTATATTTGAGATATCACATCAAAGGGGTATCGATCGATTATTAATCGATTAATCGCTCGCTATCTCATTATCTCAATCGTCGATTTGATTTTATTTTTAATAATAAAACACCCTACATTTGCATGTAAATTTCGTTAGTAACTTTCCTCCTGTTGTAACGAAATTTTTGGCAATTTTCCAGAAACTTATAAATATTTGGGAAAATACCAAACATCACCGCGACCCACACGATTTCGTGAAATTCGTGTCGCACATTCGTTTTTTATTTAAATAAACGCGATATCTATTTTCAAATTTGTCCCAAATTATTTTAAAAATCACTCCAAAAAAATCACAAAACCTTAAATAAAATCTTAAAAGCTTACATTATACGACGAGTCATTGATTTCTCCAAAATGTTACTTTTCGATCATTTTGGACATCGACAAGCTTCAAAATATACTCAAAATTTTTAAAAAAATTACCGAAAACGTTTCAGTGAAGATAATATTCTACGACGAAAATCCTCGAAGCCATCGCTTATTAAAAATGTCACATTTCTGTGAAATTCCAAAAATGTCAAAACGTACTCAAAATATCGAAATAATACCAAAAACGTCTTAACGAAGGTATTTTCGCCGTAAAACTTACGACGTTCATCGACGCAAAGCTCGACAATTGATAATTTTCGAAACGCGACTTTCGAAATATTTTCGAACCAAAAAATTTCGAAAAAAACCAGCAACAATTTCGAGACTTGCTTCATTAAGAGTAATCGGATGTAATATAACTCGGTGTAAGTTAGGACATTCCTTTCATGGTTGAAGATGCTGCAAAGTATCACTTTTCGATTATTTTGGAAAATGAAAATTTTCAAAATGTTCTCAAAAATCTAGAAAAATCACCAAAAACGTTTTAATAAATACATTTAGAATCTGTATAACAGCTACAATATCATAACACGAAAATCTTCAAAATTATCGACTATTCGGAATGTCAGATTTCAGAGAAAACTCAAAAATTTCAAAAAGTACTCAAAATATCGAAATAATACCAAAAACGTCTTAACGAAGGTATTTTCGCCGTAAAACTTACGACGTTCATCGACGCAAAGCTCAATTGATAATTTTCGAAACGCGACTTTCGAAATATTTTCGAACCAAAAAATTTCGAAAAAAACCAGCAACAATTTCGAGACTTGCTTCATTAAGAGTAATCAGATGTAATATAACTCAGCGCAAGTTTGGACATTCATTTCAAGGCTGAAGATACTGCAAAGTATCACTTTTCGATTATTTTGGAAAATGAAAATTTTCAAAATATTCTCAAAAATCTAGAAAAATTACCAAAAACGTTTTAATAAATACATTTAGAATCTGTATAACAGCTACAATATCATAACACGAAAATCTTCAAAATCATCGACTATTCGGAATGTCAGATTTCAGCGAAAACTCAAAAATTTCAAAAAGTAGTCAAAATTTCGAATAAATGCCATAAACGGTTTAACAAAGTGATTTACGTTAACTGAAATACAAGTTTCTTGTGAACCCCACAAAACTGCTTTCAAATCCACTCAAAATACTAAATATTTCAAAAGTACGTTAAACGATTTTATTCTCAACCGCTCAAGAATTTCTAAAAATTGGAAATTAATAAAGGAAATAAAACGCTGCTTGAAATATTTTTTAAAGCTCTTCAAGTGAGTAACGTTATCGCCCCACTTTCCTATATACCTTAAATATCTCCAAAACGACTCAACATTTCGAAAAATCGTAATAAAATTTTGTTAATGGTTGAATTTCCAAAATGATCTCATGAATCAATAGAAACTTCAAAAAATCTCAAGATTTCACAAAAAACCGCAAATTACTCGATTTTTTTTTTTTTTTGAAATACCTCGTAAAATCGTGTTTTTCCCAATTTCGGAAAATCAGTGGAATAAATTTTAGTAGGGACGCATTGTCCCTAGTAGCTAAAATTATCTCACAAATCAATGAAAAGATACGAAAAATTTCTGATTATCTGATACAAGATTTTTTGGAAATACCTCAAAACTATGCCCGGATTTACTCAAAATGTCAAAAAATCAACAACTTATCCAAAAAAAAATCAAATTATCTACAAGATAATAAATAATTCAAAAATCTGTTTATTGATTGAAATTTGAAAAATCCATAATCTGAATCCATCTAAATGAAAAATCAAATTATCTACAAGATAATAAATAATTCAAAAATCTGTTTATTGATTGAAATTTGAAAAATCCATAATCGAAAAACCTCAAAATACCTCGGAATATTTTTTTTTTAAATTAGAACACGCTTACACTTTTCGGAATAATGCTCAAAGCGAATGACGGTACGGCTGCACTTCAAAAATATCTCAAAAATCGCTCAAAAATTTCTAAAAACGGGAATGACGACAGAAAGAAGGCGGAGAAATTTCCAAATATCTCGGAAACCACTCGAAATACCGAAAAAGCACAAGAATCCTTTCCAAAAGAGAATTAAATTCCCTACGACGTCGTACCAGTTTAAACGTCGCACGACGAATAACATTTGAGATGACGTTTAGTGAATTTAATGTAAATCGTCTTGTTATTTATTTCGAGATCACGAGGAGAGAGAGAGAGAGCTGCTAAGATGCGCGATAAGGGAATATTTCCATAATAAGTACACATAAGGCAACATTTATAAATATATTTCGCCGGGACGAGATAAGGAAATTTATACAGGAAAAGCTTCGGTTGATAACGGGAAACGATATCCTATGATATGGTGGAGCTATGGAAAATTTACATTTGCGCTACGCTAGATGAGTCATCGCGCGAGAAAAAAATTGTTAATTTTTGTAGAAATTTCGAAAAATCGATATTTCTCAAAAGAAATTAAAATTACTCGATATGATTCAATTTTTTTTTTTTTTGAAAATACCTCAAAACTGCTTTCGAATGCACTCAAAATTTTGAAAAATCTCGATAAAACGCAATAAAATCGTGATTTTCGAAGTTTCCAAAAATTGATTTTAGTGAGGCCTCTTTTGTCCCTAAAATTATCTCACAAATCCATTCGAAAAATCTCGATGGTTTACTAAAGAGAATTAAATTATTTGATATACGATGTTTTGGAAATACCTCAAAACTGCCTTCGAATGCACTCAAAATTTCGAAAAATCTCGATAAAACGCAATAAAATCGTGATTTTCGAAGTTTCCAAAAATTGATTTTAGTGAGGCCTCTTTTGTCCCTAAAATTATCTTACAAATCCATTCGAAAAATCTCGATGGTTTACTAAAGAGAATTAAATTATTTGATATACGATGTTTTGGAAATACCTCAAAACTGCCTTCGAATGCACTCAAAATTTCGAAAAATCTCGATAAAACGCAATAAAATCGTGATTTTCGAAGTTCCCGAGAATCGATTTTAGTGAGGCCGCTTTTGCCCCTAAAATTATCTCGCAAATCCATTCGAAAAATCTCGATGGTTTACTAAAGAGAATTAAATTACTTGATATACGATGTTTTGGAAATACCTCAAAAGTGCCTTCGAATGCACTCAAAATTTCGAAAAATTTGAATGACACTCACTAAATGCGACCACTTTGTCCCTAGTAGTTAAAAGTATCTCACAAATCAATGAAAAGTCGAAAAAATTCAATAGTTTTTTAAAGAAACTAATTACTTGATATGCGATTTTTGGAAATACCTCAAAACTACTCCCGAATCCACTCAAAATTTCGAAAAATCAACATTTTATCAAAGAAAATCAAATGATCTGCAGTGGTTAATATTTCAACTTCAATTATTTGAAAAAAAAAATCCATAAAACGAATGTTACGACAAAGGCGCACATTTCGAAAAACCTCAAAATCAATTCATCATCTTTTTTTAGATTTTTGAGGCACTTTTAGAAAATCTAAAGGCAAAATTTCTAAAATAATTCCAAACTTTTGTCAAATTTTTATAGAGCATGTAATTATTAGTGGATAGGTTGCAATTTTTTCGTTCAGTTTGTACCTTCAAAAATATTTTCTCACGACTGAAAAATTTTTGTACCATTTTTGAGACACAAACTTTCTAAAATTCTTTCCAGTTTCAGAATTTTTTTTTGAAAATTGTAGACGTAAGTTGCATTTTGAAAAAATGTTTCAAATATTTTAGGGGCACGTTTTGGACCGTTTTATAATTTTCAGGTAAGAAGTCTATCTTATCTTTTTTTAGATTTTTTGAAGCACTTTTACATTTGGTCAAATTTTCGACTAAATTTTCTAAAAATATGTTTCTAATCTTCGGCAAATTTCTATAAAATATATAAATTTTAGTGGACAAAGTTGGTACGATTTTCTCATTGAAGTCAAAATATTTTCTCAACATTTTGAAAATTTCTATTTTCTCTTAACGAATTTTATGTGAATTGAAAAATTTCAAAATATATTTCGATAGAATTTTTGAGCATTTTCAAATATTTCACGGATACATTTGTTAAATTCTGTTTTTCTAGAGCGAGGTTACTTCTTTCCTGGGATTTTTTAAGCACTTTTAGAAAATTTAAATGCAAATTTTCTATAACACGTTCAAAATTTACGCAGTTTCTACAGAATGTGGATTTTGATTTATTTGTTAAATATTTTCAATCGTAATTTTTAAAAATTGCAAATATAAGTATCTCGAAATTTAATAGAGAACCCTAAAAACGCTCAAAAGGTGGTTTAAAAATACCCTTTTTGAGTTATTGCGTAATTCTCTCAAAAAATCTCAAAAACACTAAAGTCTAAAGAAATTAATTGTACGAGTACATCGACAAGCCTTGTCGATAGTTTAATGAAAATTATATATATATATATATATATATATATATATGAATTATCAAGCTTTCAAAAATTTTCAAAATATTCCAAAAATCATTTAATACTTCAGCAAACTGGAAGAAACATTTTTTTCGAATAAATATTAAAACCGAATTTTTCGAAATGAGAGAAATGGGGAAAACTCAAAATGCGCTCAAAAATTCATTCAAAAAAAATGGGTTCAACTATTGAGCATTTTTTAGAAATATTTAAAAAACCACTCAAAAATCCAAAATTCAGCGCGGAATTCGCCGCAACCTCGACATTTCTCGTGAAAAAAAAAATGGATTTCCCTCCGGACCCCCGAGGGAAATCCCGAAGGATCGAGCGGGATAAGCGGAGAGGCGAAGCACGGACGTACGTACATTCCCGCCCGGCCGTAATTTACGGGACACCTCGACGATGCTCTACTTGTTGCGCCGCTACAAAAAAAACCCGACTAAACGCGCGTACGCGCGCGTTCTTTTCTCTTTTGAAAAGAGCGGACAATGCGGCAAAAGTCCCGACGACGACAAAGGGCCTCGACACGCCTGCCGCACGTAAGAAAAGACTTTGTTAGAGGAGGAAAAAACTAATTACTTCCCCTTCCACGACGATAAACGTCGCTCTAAGGGCGCTCGTTAAATTTGAGGCGAAAAGACGACGTTTTTCAAAAATTTACTCGAAAAAACTCAAAATTTTGAAAACATTGGTCGAGGTTCGACTTGCAGTTTGACGATGGCCGACGTCTGATTGGTCGAATTAAAACGTCCGATGTAGAAAACTACTAAAATGAAGTTGAAATTTCAATCCGACTCCACATAAAAAATGGCTGAATTTCGACTTCAACTCCTTTTTACGACTTATCACGTCTCGACCATTTTTTCAAAATTTTTTTCTGTAATAATGAACGTTAGAAAATGGTCTAGAAAGGTTGAAATATCAATTAGGGCTTCATAGAGCAATCGAAAATTCAACTCCTTGCAACTCCTTTAAAACCCAGCACCACTGCGACATACAAGTTTGGAACTATTTGGAATCTCCCCCAAAAATTTTTTTGAAATTTCAATCCTTCGCGACTTCTTTTGGCAATTTACAAATCAAATTTTGCTTTATAGAACCGATATGAAAAAACCTCAAAAATTCCCAAGTCTTTACAAAAATACCCTCAAAACCATTTGAAATCCCCCCAAAAAACCTTGAAATTTCAACCCCCCGTAACTTCTTTAATTATAATTCGATTTTGAACGTTCTTTCCATAATTTATAAATCAAACTTCGCACTAAAGAACCAATATGGAAAAATCTCCAAAATCCCCAAACCTTCACATGTACAACCCTGAAACCACTTGAAATCCCCCAAAAAATTCTGAAATTTCAACCCTTCTTAACTTCCTTATTACTTACTCGATTTAGATGGTTTTTCCACAATTTTCAATCAAACTTTGCGTTAAAAAACCATTATAAAAATGGCTGCAAAATCCCCAAAGCTTCACATAAAAAAAACTTGATCGCTTGAAATCCGCTCCAAAAATCTTGAAATTTCAACCCTCTATAACTCCCTTATTTGTCGCTCGATTTCGATCGTTTTTTCGACAATATATAAATAAAACTTTGGCCTAAAGTGCCAATATCAAAAAACTCCCAAAATTCCTAAATAGTCACACGAAAAATCTCGGAACTATTTAAAATTCCCTCAAAAAAAACCTTCCAATTTCAACCCTCTAAAACTCCTTTATTTGTTGCTCGATTTCGATCGTTTTTTGACAATTTATAAACTAAGCTTTGCTCTAAAGAACCAATATCAAGAAACCTCCAAAATCCCCAAACCATCCCACCAAAAACCTTGGAACCATTTGAAATCCTCCAAAAAAAACCTTGAAATTTCAACCCTCCATAACTCCCTCATTTATTACTCGATTTCGATCGTTATTTCGGCAATTTATGAATTGAACTTTGCCCAAAAGAACTAATGTAAAAAAAACCTCCAAAATCCCCACTTTTAGACGAATAACCTTGGAACCATTTCGAAATGATTCCAAAAAAAAAACAGAGATTTCAAGCCACCATAAATTCCTTATTTATTACTCGATTTCGATCGTCCTTTCAACCATTTACAAATCAAACTTCGTTCTAAAGAACCGATATAAGAAAACCTCCAAAATCCCCAAACCTTCAGACGGACAACCCCGAAACCGTTAGAAATCCCCCCAAAAAAACCTTGAAATTTCAACTTCATTTATTACTCGATTTCGATCGTTATTTCAACCATTTATAAATCAAACCTTGTTCTAAAGAACCGATATAAGAAAACCTCCAAAATCCCCAAACCTTCAGACGGACAACCTCGAAACCGTTCGAAATCCCCCCAAAAAACCTTGAAATTTCAACCCTCCATAACTCCCTCATTTATTACTCGATTTCGATCGTTCCTTGGACGATGTACAAAACGACCTTCGCTTAGAAGGAATCCGCCCCAAAACCTGAGACATTCCCCCCAATAACCCCCCAACCTATCGCCCTTCTTCCAGCAAATTTCCCCCGATTTCGACCTTCCTTCTCCTTCGCAGAAAAACCGTTCGACGTTCGCGATCGAAGAACCGGCAACGCCGCGGCCGCCGCGCGCGACCGTTTCGCGCTCCCTCGAAACTGGTCCGCGACCGGTTTTCGGGACCGGCGACGACATGTGCGCGCGCTCGCGTGTGCGCACGCGCGCCGACGCGATCGCATTACGAGAAGGAGACACGGCGAGGGAGACGAACGAGAAGAAAAAAAAGGTAAAATCGACCGAGCAGAAGGAGAAGAAGAAGAAGCGGCAGCGTAAGTAAACGGAGGAAGAGGAGCGGGAGGAGGAGGAGAGCCCGACGGTCGTAAATTATGCCAACGAAACTTTTGCGCCGATACACGCGGACGCGAGAGAGCAACAAAGAAAACTAGTTTTTTTCTTCGTTCCGCTCGCGAAAATAACGAGACGCACATAATCGATGCCGCTCTTCTTCCCCTCCGCGCCATCCGAACTACGATCCCGTCATATTAATATTTATTAGCGTCCTCCGTCCCTATGGGAAAAAAAAACCTACGACTTAACCGACGCGATACGAAGGAAAAAGTACCTTTCGCACCGCCTCGTATCTATCGACGCCCTCGAAACGCACCTCGACGCCCGCCGTTTACCGTCCGAGTACCCAGCGCGCGTGCGCGCGCCGGACGCGCGCGCGCGCACCCCCGCGAACCCATACCTAAATGAGCATACGGCGATTACCTGTGGCGATATCGACGGCGATGGTAATGGACGATTGATCGATGGAATTGCTTCTTTTTTTGAAATCTCCCCGTCTCTCTCTCTCTTTCTTCCTTATATAAAAACGATATCTCTTTATTAGCGAGCCACGTCTGGTCTAGACTCGGTTATGCAGCGACCGGCTTTGTAAGGAGCACGACGTTGCCTCTACATAAGAGACAGAGAGAGAGAGGGGAGATTCCAAGGTTACAGTACATTCTCTCTCCCTCTCTCTCCCTCTTGTATCTTTCCTATAGTTTCGTCGCTTTCTATTCGCGAAACTAACCGGCAGCGGATCGCTCGCTGTACGTATAAGAAGGAGCACTTAAAGACAACAGTCGCAAGACTATTTATGGGAGGATATATCACGAGGCAGATGTTGTTACTACCTCTCTCTCTCTCTCTCTCTCTCTCTCTCTCTCTCTCTCTCTCTCTCTCTCTCTCTCTCTCTCTCACGCTCGCTATACGCCTCTCTCTCTTGTTTTTTCGAATGTTAATTCGACGTCGGTAGACGTGACTAATTTCACAAGCGGGAAAGGGGGACACCGCCGGCGAGTCGATAATGCGCCGAAAACGCCGACACTCTTGCGTGACTTCCCTTGCTTTACTTTAAAACCACCGCCCTGTATGGTTTTCTCGGGCGGAGTGGGCGGAGCCAACGATTAGACCAATCAGGAGGCGGGCCGTCGGACTAGCCACGCCCCCTTCGACCAATCGCGACACGGGCACGCCTCCCTCGCCCTAGGGGGGCGGGGCTTAGGGGGGAACGCCCCCGAAATTGGCGGCCTTTTGGTACCGCCATTTTAGCGCCCTTAAAAATCCCCTCTAGAGGAAAGATTTACGGTACCACTTACGGGATTTCCACCACCGGGAAAAAGTGGGCGGAGCCTCCGATCGGACCAATCAGGAGGCGGGCGATGGGCGGGTCGAAACTGCGCACGCCCCCTCCGGCCAATCGGGAGGCGTCCCTCCGCTCGAGGGAGATTTACGAAACCACTCACGGGAATAGTTCCAGAGTTTCCTCTCTCCGCCGGCTGTTCCTTTAAAACATAAATACACCCGATCCCTCTTCCCGTTCACCCCCCGTCCCTCCCCTCCTTCGCTCCCGGGCCGTGAAAACGGCTCCCCTCCTAATGAATGGGAGACCGGGAAACTTTCTTAATAAGTTTCGTCACCCGAAAGCAATAACTTCGTCGCCTTTAAATATAACTGTTGCGGCGGGAAGCCGTCGACCTTTCCCACGGCGCGCGCGCGCGTTCTTCCCGCGGGAACGACGGGATACTTCCTTCGGGAGATTAAATACGCCCGAGCTGCGCGCGGCGATCTCGACGGGGGTTCCCTGGGGAGACCGTTTTTCGGTATCGACGGGATCGGGGATTTTCTCACCAGGCGAAGGGGATAGAGACGGAGAACAGGGAGGGCGGGGGTTTCATCCCGGTTTTATCGTGGGGAGGAGACGTTCCTCGTGGAAATTCCCTGGAAGAGTGCCGGAGCGAGCGAATATCCCGTTTCGTCGGCTGGGAGTACGGGGATTCGGGATATGAAAGCATCCGAGTGTCGAGGAAGAGGGAATATTCCTTCTGGTTCGGTTTGTGAAGTTTCCCTTGAATCGCCACAGGCAACTTTCGGCGAGTTTTGGGAAGCCGTTGCCGCAACACTTTTGAGCCAGACGCAACTATCTTAATGCAACTCCTTGTAATACAGGCATCAGTTGAAATTAGTTGCAGGGATTGTAATCTGGAGTTGCGGCAACTTTTTAACTGCGCGTTGCAACTTTTAAGCAAGGGTCATTAGTTCGCATTCAATTACAGTTTTTACTTATAACGCCACTTCGGAGTTCTAGTGAGTTATTCAGTCAGGAACTTCAATAAGGTGGAGTTAGTTCATGTGAAATGTTGCGGCAACGTTTGCAACACACGTCGCAACTTTTCGAATTAGAGAAACTTAGTTGCAGAACTTACTTAGGGTGACATTATAACCTTTGCAAATTATATAGTTCAGTATATAAATTGGGCAATTAGGTCAACTGGAGTTGCAGCAACTTTCGAGCTGCACGCTGCAACTTTTTAGGCAAGGATCATTAGCTACAATCCAATTGCAGTTTTTACTGAAGACGCAACTCTGGAACCCTCGTAAGTTATTCAACTAGAAACCTCAATAAGGTAGGTAGCTCAAGAAAAAAGTTGCAGCAACGTTTGCAACACACGTCGCAACTTTTCGAATTAGAGAAATTAATAGAAACTCAGTTGCTGAATTTACTTAGGGTGACACGTTATAATCTTTTAAATTATATAGTTAAGTCGATAAATTGGGCAATTAGGTCAACTGGAGTTGCAGCAACTTTCGAGCTGCACGCTGCAACTTTTTAGGCAAGGATCATTAGTTAAAATACAATTGCAGTTTTTACTTAAGACGCATCTCTAGATCTCCCGTAAGTTATTCAACTAGAAACTTCAATAAGGTAGGTAGCTCAAGAAAAAAGTTGCAGCAACGTTTGCAACACGCGTTGCAACTTTTCGACTTAGAGAAATTAATGGGAACTTAGTTTCAGAATTTACTTAGGATGGTACATTATCACCTTTGCAAATTATATAGTTCAGTCAATAAATTGGGCAATTAGGTCAACTCGAGTTGCAGCAACTTTTGAGCTGCACGTTGCAACTTTTTAGGCAAGGGTCATTAGTTCGAATTCAATTACAGTTTTTACTTATAACGCCACTTCGGAGTTCTAGTGAGTTATACAGTCAGGAACTTCAATAAGGTGGAGTTAGTTCATGTGAAATGTTGCGGCAACGTTTGCAACACACGTCGCAACTTTTCGAATTAGAGAAACTTAGTTGCAGAACTTACTTAGGGTGACATTATAACCTTTGCAAATTATATAGTTCAGTATATAAATTGGGCAATTAGGTCAACTGGAGTTGCAGCAACTTTCGAGCTGCACGCTGCAACTTTTTAGGCAAGGATCATTAGCTACAATCCAATTGCAGTTTTTACTGAAGACGCAACTCTGGAACCCTCGTAAGTTATTCAACTAGAAACCTCAATAAGGTAGGTAGCTCAAGAAAAAAGTTGCAGCAACGTTTGCAACACACGTCGCAACTTTTCGAATTAGAGAAATTAATAGAAACTCAGTTGCTGAATTTACTTAGGGTGACACGTTATAATCTTTTAAATTATATAGTTAAGTCGATAAATTGGGCAATTAGGTCAACTGGAGTTGCAGCAACTTTCGAGCTGCACGCTGCAACTTTTTAGGCAAGGATCATTAGTTAAAATACAATTGCAGTTTTTACTTAAGACGCATCTCTAGATCTCCCGTAAGTTATTCAACTAGAAACTTCAATAAGGTAGGTAGCTCAAGAAAAAAGTTGCAGCAACGTTTGCAACACGCGTTGCAACTTTTCGACTTAGAGAAATTAATGGGAACTTAGTTTCAGAATTTACTTAGGATGGTACATTATCACCTTTGCAAATTATATAGTTCAGTCAATAAATTGGGCAATTAGGTCAACTCGAGTTGCAGCAACTTTTGAGCTGCACGTTGCAACTTTTTAGGCAAGGGTCATTAGTTCGAATTCAATTACAGTTTTTACTTATAACGCCACTTCGGAGTTCTAGTGAGTTATACAGTCAGGAACTTCAATAAGGTGGAGTTAGTTCATGTGAAATGTTGCGGCAACGTTTGCAACACACGTCGCAACTTTTCGAATTAGAGAAACTTAGTTGCAGAACTTACTTAGGGTGACATTATAACCTTTGCAAATTATATAGTTCAGTATATAAATTGGGCAATTAGGTCAACTGGAGTTGCAGCAACTTTCGAGCTGCACGCTGCAACTTTTTAGGCAAGGATCATTAGCTACAATCCAATTGCAGTTTTTACTGAAGACGCAACTCTGGAACCCTCGTAAGTTATTCAACTAGAAACCTCAATAAGGTAGGTAGCTCAAGAAAAAAGTTGCAGCAACGTTTGCAACACACGTCGCAACTTTTAGAATTAGAGAAATTAATAGAAACTCAGTTGCTGAATTTAGTTAGGGTGACACATTATAATCTTTTAAATTATATAGTTAAGTCGATAAATTGGGCAATTAGGTCAACTGGAGTTGCAGCAACTTTCGAGCTGCACGCTGCAACTTTTTAGGCAACGATCATTAGTTAAAACGCAATTGCAGTTTTTACTTAAGACGCAACTCTAGAACACCCGTAAGTTATTCAACTAGAAACTTCAATAAGGTAGGTAGCTCAAGAACAAAGTTGCAGCAACGTTTGCAACACGCGTTGCAACTTTTCGAATTAGAGAAATTAATAGAAACTCAGTTGCTGAATTTACTTAGGGTGACACATTATAATCTTTTAAATTATATAGTTAAGTCGATAAATTGGGCAATTAGGTCAACTGGAGTTGCAGCAACTTTCGAGCTGCACGTTGCAACTTTTTAGGCAAGGGTCATTAGTTAAAACGCAATTGCAGTTTTTACTTAAGACGCAACTCTAGAACTCCCGTAAGTTATTCAACTAGAAACCTCAATAAGGTAGGTAGCTCAAGAAAAAAGTTGCAGCAACGTTTGCAACACACGTCGCAACTTTTAGAATTAGAGAAATTAATAGAAACTCAGTTGCTGAATTTAGTTAGGGTGACACATTATAATCTTTTAAATTATATAGTTAAGTCGATAAATTGGGCAATTAGGTCAACTGGAGTTGCAGCAACTTTCGAGCTGCACGTTGCAACTTTTTAGGCAAGGATCATTAGTTAAAACGCAATTGCAGTTTTTACTTAAGACGCAACTCTAAAACTCCCGCGAGTTATTCACTTAGGAACTTCAATAAAGCAGATAAGTCAAGAAAAAAGTTGCAGCAACGTTTGCAACACGCGTTGCAACTTTTCGAATTAGAGAAATTATTAGAAACTTAGTTTCAGAATTTTCTTAGGATGGCACATTATCACCTTTGCAAATTATATAGTTCAGTCAATAAATTGGGCAATTAGGTCAACTGGAGTTGCAGCAACTTTCGAGCTGCACGCTGCAACTTTTTAGGCAACGATCATTAGTTAAAACGCAATTGCAGTTTTTACTTAAGACGCAACTCTAGAACACCCGTAAGTTATTCAACTAGAAACTTCAATAAGGTAGGTAGCTCAAGAAAAAAGTTGCAGCAACGTTTGCAACACGCGTTGCAACTTTTCGACTTAGAGAAATTATTAGAAACTTAGTTTCAGAATTTACATAGGATGGTACATTATCACCTTTGCAAATTATATAGTTCAGTCAATAAATTGGGCAATTAGGTCAACTGGAGTTGCAGCAACTTTCGAACTGCACGTTGCAACTTTTTAGGCAAGGGTCATTAGTTAAAACGCAATTGCAGTTTTTACTTAAGACGCAACTCTAGAACTCCCGTAAGTTATTCAACTAGAAACTTCAATAAGGTAGGTAGCTCAAGAACAAAGTTGCAGCAACGTTTGCAACACGTGTTGCAACTTTTCGACTTAGAGAAATTATTAGAAACTTAGTTTCAGAATTTACTTAGGATGGCACATTATCACCTTTGCAAATTATATAACTAAGTTCATAAATTGAGCAATTAGGTCAACTCGAGTTGCAGCAACTTTTGAGCTGCACCTTGCAACTTTTTAGGCAAGGATCGTTCGTTAAAACGCATTTGCAGTTTTTACTTAAGACGCAACTCTAAAACCTCGCGAGTTATTCATTTACGAACTTCAATAAAGTAGTTAATTAATGAGAAAAAGTTGCAGCTAGGTTTGCAACACACGTTGCAACTTTTCAATGTACAAGAATTAGTAGATACTTAGTTGCAGAATTTATTTAGGGAGGCACATTGTAACTCTTGTAAATTATACAGTTATACAGTTCAGGGCAGTTACGTCAAATGGAGTTGCAGCAACTTCAGAACTACCCATTGCAACTTTTTACCTAAACATCATTAGTCCATTTGCAGGATTTCTTTGGACACCTCCGCTAGCAACTCAGCTAGGTTCGTTAATTCAACCGGAGTTGCAGCAACATTTGTACTACACCTTGCAACTACTTGGGTTAGTTGAAATGTTGCAAGAATTTTTATAGGTCGTACTGTATCTTCGAGACAAAACCTTAGGCCCTGATTGGCCGGGGGCAGGAGTCGATTTCCGACGCCATCGACGTTTCCATCAATCAGAGGCGTTCCGTCTTAGCCACGCCCACAAGATACTCCCCTATTGGTCCGACAGGGGGGAGGGGAGGAGCCTTGTCCAAGTATAATACGAATAAGAATTCGATTCGACTCCGCCCCTTCGGGGAGGAGCCTCGCGTCATCGGCTCCTCCCCCGAGCTACCCGCGCCAGGATTGGTCGACTCGATTACCCCCCGCCCCCGGTCACTCTTTTCCCGTTACGAACTCCACCCCCCCTCCTCCCCTTCGACCTGCAACACGCCCGGAGTTGCGACGGGTAATCCGAAAACAAGCGGAGTCCTTACGACGCCAAAGCGGGGATTTTCGGGACCGGGACTTAGGGGATTAAGCGCGGGAGTTTATCAGCGTCTCGCACGAGGGCGACCGGCGGCTCCCTCCGCGTTCCCGGTTTTTTTCCGGGATCGGGGACGCGCGCGCGCGCGCGCGGCGACGGTTCCCTCCCGGGATTTATTTTTAGGCGCCCGTGTGTATTTCTCGATTTTAAAAATAATACACGCACGTTCCATTAACGAGTCATCCGTAAAAATAAGGCCGCCGGGCGATAAATCGCCCGGCCTGCCTTTATTATGTCGCATTATAAATAAGGCGGCAACCTTCCGGGCATTTTCCGATGGAAATTTCCCACAGTTCGACTTTTTTTTAAAAAAAAAAACAAGAAGGAAGAAAAACTCCTGGACATGCAAGTCGCGACTCCAACCACATCTTCAATGCGCAAGCGCATTTCCATAAAGAAAATTTCGCGAATTTCGAGCCGTCCCCAACTCGAGGAAAAGTCGAACAGAAAGGGGAACGACGCAGAAACGCCTTTGAACCGGCCCCGTCCGATTGCTGTGATCGGGTTCGGGCCACGCCCACTGATTACTTTAGTCACTGTCGTCGGCCCCGCCCCTCGTGCGCAGATCACGATTAACGGTCCGGGAGTGTCCAAATAAATTTTGAGTTAAGAGATTAATAACGAACATACGATTGCCTGACGTACGTCTGTGATGAACTCGAGGATAAAGCACGGGTGTTCAAATAAATTCCAAACCGCAGAAATCACATTCGACAAAAATAATAGATTACGTTTGTCCGAGATCATTTCGGAGATTATAATTGCGATCGAATAAAAGTCGATGAGGTAATATTAGAGAGCTGTAAACAATATTACGTCTGCTAAAGTAAATTTCGAATCGTTCAAGGTTACGTTACGTACGTCGATGATTACTACAACATTTGCGCTTTCGGGAAATGAAGCTTAATACAAAACTGGATGTAGAGGTACATCTCTTTATAACGTCATGGAGGTGCGTATGTCGCAGATAAGCTCGAAGGTGTGTGTTCAAATAAGTTTAGAATTTCAAACGGACGACGTACGTCCGAGAAAAAAATAAAATTTAAAGCAGAGATATTGGAACACATTTAGACTCTCGTTACGTTTGTCTGAGATAAGTTCCGAAGGGATCGTTTGAAGTGAAATAAGATACGAACCTCAAAACGTATGTCTGAGATAACGCTAACGGTTGTGACTTTCAAGAGACGATACCGTTGTTCACGTAAATGCCCATTTACAGACAAGGACGTACGTCTGAGACCTGCGAAATTACGATTACCGTATAGGAAATTTAAATCGAAACGTGGGTGTTCAAATAGATTTCAAACCTCGTGACGTCCGTCCGAGATAACCTCAGCAGTTACGATTCGTAAAAGGAAGGTAAAGGCGTTCAAATATACGTCGAAAACGTACGTCTGAGATAAGATTTCCTAAGCGGCTCCTTGAAAAGAAAGTACGGGCGTTCAAATAAATTTCAAATCACAATATGATGACGTACGTCCGAGATAAAAAAATGAAACCTAAAACGGAGGTATTTAAATACACTTCGACTCTTGTTACGTTTGTCTGAGATAAGTTGAGATTTAAAAAGCGACCGTTTAAAGTGAAAGTGAGGGCGTCCTCAAAACGTATGTCCGAGATAACCTCAAGGAAGGAAAGTACGGGTGTTCACAATTACAAACAAGGACGTACGTCTGAGATAAAAAAATGAAAACTAAAGCGAAGTTTTCCAAACGAATTTCGACCCACGTTACGTTTGTCTGAGATCGTTTAAAGTCGAAGCGAGGGCGTTTAAATCAACGTCGAACCTCACAACGTATGTCTGAGATAACCTCAAGGCGGTTACTTAAAGGGAAAGTACGGGTGTTCACAATTACAAACAAGGACGTACGTCCGAGATAAAAAAATGAAAACTAAAGCGAAGTTTTCCAAACGAATTTGGACCCACGTTACGTTTGTCTGAGATCGTTTAAAGTCGAAGCGAGGGCGTTTAAATCAACGTCGAATCTCAAAACGTATGTCTGAGATAACCTCAAGGCGGTTACTTAAAGGGAAAGCACGGGTGTTCACAATAACAAACAAGGACGTACGTCTGAGATAAAAAAAAATGAAAACTAAAGCGAAGTTTTCCAAACGAATTTCGACCCACGTTACGTTTGTCTGAGATCGTTTAAAGTCGAAGCGAGGGCGTTTAAATCAACGTCGAATCTCAAAACGTATGTCTGAGATAACCTCAAGGCGGTTACTTAAAGGGAAAGCACGGGTGTTCACAATAACAAACAAGGACGTACGTCTGAGATAAAAAAAAATGAAAACTAAAGCGAAGTTTTCCAAACGAATTTCGACCCACGTTACGTTTGTTTGAGATCGTTTAAAATCGAAGCGAGGGCGTTGAAATCAACGTCGAACCTCACAACGTATGTCTAAGATAACCTCAAGGCGGTTACTTAAAGGGAAAGTACGAGTGTTCACAATTACAAACAAGGACGTACGTCCGAGATAAAAAAATGAAAACTAAAGCGAGGTTTTCCAAATAAATTTCGACCCACGTTACGTTTGTCTGAGATCGTTTAAAATCTTTAAATCAACGTCGAACCTCAAAACGTATGTCTGAGATAACTTCAACTTTTGCGATATTCCCTTTAAGGGAATGTGCGGGTGTTCATAATTACAAACAGGGACGTACGTCTGAGACGTGTGAAACGTGGGTGTCGAAATAAATCTGAAACCTCGTCACGTCTGTCCGAGATCAATCAGAAGACCGCGACTCCCCAACGTTAAACGGGGGAACATCACGGGCGTCCACTAAAATTTCCACAGCAAAAATCCGTCCGTCTACGACGTACGTCCTCGCACAATTTAATCCGCCAAACATCAATTCCACGCAAATCTCGCCTCATTTATAATCGTGTCGTAATCCGGCTGACATTAAATCCTGCGCCTTAAGTGAAAGTCGAAATGCAAAAACATTCACCGACGAATCGAAAAAGGTCAAAGTCCGTCGATATTCCGATATTATACGACTGCGCGCATGCGCGCCTCGACTCGAATTAACATTAATACATTTAAATCTAATTAATCGATACTACAGATCGATCGATCGATCGTACATAACCTAACGTAACGTAACTCGACGTAACCTCAGCACGTGTAATTAATCATGTGATTACTTAACGAGCGTAACGACGGCCTATCGTGTAATACGCATTACCCACGGGCGCTGAAACATAAAGTGCCAACTCACACTCGATTCAACAATATTACTTAACGATGCCATATGGCAATACGTATTACTCACTAGTGACTAAATTTTAATAAAAACTGACTTACTTAACGAGCATGGGTAATAAGTATCACTCATTACCTGCAAGGTGTAACACTAAGGCACTAAAAGGTTGGTATTATTTGAGGTTATGTCACTTAAAGATCATGCTTAACCTTAAAATCAACGGACCGTTATTAATAATGCAATTACTTAACGAGCGTAACGACGGCATATCGTGTAATACGCATTACCCACGGGCGCTCAAACTTAAAGTGCCAATTCAGACTCGATTTAAGAATATTACTTAACGATGCCATATGGCAATACGTATTACTCACTAGTGACTTAATTTTAATAAAGACTGATTTACTTAACGAGCATGGGTAATAGGTATTACTCATTACCTGCAAGGTGTAACACTAAGGCACTAAGGTTGGTATTATTTGGGGTTATGTCACTTAAAGATCGTGCTTAACCTCAAAAGCAACGAACCGTTATTAATAATGCAATTACTTAACGAGCGTAACGACGGCATATCGTGTAATACGCATTACCCACGGGCGCTCAAACTAAAAGTGCCAATTCAGACTCGATTTAAGAATATTACTTAACGATGCCATATGGCAATACGTATTACTCACTAGTGACTTAATTTTAATAAAGACTGATTTACTTAACGAGCATGGGTAATAGGTATTACTCATTACCTGCAAGGTGTAACACTAAGGCACTAAGGTTGGTATTATTTGGGGTTATGTCACTTAAAGATCGTGCTTAACCTCAAAATCAACGGACCGTTATTAATAATGCAATTACTTAACGAGCGTAACGACGGCATATCGTGTAATACGCATTACCCACGGGCGCTCAAACTTAAAGTGCCAATTCAGACTCGATTTAAGAATATTACTTAACGATGCCATATGGCAATACGTATTACTCACTAGTGACTTAATTTTAATAAAGACTGATTTACTTAACGAGCATGGGTAATAGGTATTACTCATTACCTGCAAGGTGTAACACTAAGGCACTAAGGTTGGTATTATTTGGGGTTATGTCACTTAAAGATCGTGCTTAACCTCAAAAGCAACGAACCGTTATTAATAATGCAATTACTTAACGAGCGTAACGACGGCATATCGTGTAATACGCATTACCCACGGGCGCTCAAACTAAAAGTGCCAATTCAGACTCGATTTAAGAATATTACTTAACGATGCCATATGGCAATACGTATTACTCACTAGTGACTTAATTTTATTCGACGATTCAGATGTATTGTAAAGGCTTAGTCACTTAACGAGCATGGGTAATAAGCATTACTCATTACTTAAAGGGGTAATACAGTAAGGACACTAAAGTTGGTGTTATTTGAAGTTATGTCACTTAAAGATCGTACTTAACCTCAAAATTAACGGACCGTTATTAATAATGCAATTACTTAACGAGCGTAACGACGGCATATCGCGTAATACGCATTACCCACAGGCGCTCAAACTAAAAGTGCCAATTCAGACTCGATTTAAGAATATTACTTAACGATGCCATATGGCAATACGTATTACTCACTAGTGACTTAATTTTAATAAAGACTGACTTATTTAACTAGCATGGGTAATAAGTATTACTCATTACCTGCAAGGTGTAACACTAGGGCACTAAAAGGTTGGTATTATTTGAGGTTATGTCAGTTAAAGATCGTGCTTAACCTCAAAAGCAACGGACCGTTATTAATAATGCAATTACTTAACGAGCGTAACGACGGCATATCGTGTAATATGCATTACCCACGGGCGCTCAAACTAAAAGTGCCAATTCAGACTCGATTTAAGAATATTACTTAACGATGCCATATGGCAATACGTATTACTCACTAGTGACTTAATTTTATTCGACGATTCAGATGTATTGTAAAGGCTTAGTCACTTAACGAGCATGGGTAATAAGTATTACTCATTACTTAAAGGGGTAATACAGTAAGGACACTAAAGTTGGTGTTATTTGAAGTTATGTCACTTAAAGATCGTACTTAACCTCAAAATTAACGGACCGTTATTAATAATGCAATTACTTAACGAGCGTAACGACGGCATATCGCGTAATACGCATTACCCACAGGCGCTCAAACTAAAAGTGCCAATTCAGACTCGATTTAAGAATATTACTTAACGATGCCATATGGCAATACGTATTACTCACTAGTGACTTAATTTTAATAAAAACTGACTTACTTAACGAGCATGGGTAATAGGTATTACTCATTACCTGCAAGGTGTAACACTAAGGCACTAAAAGGTTGGTATTATTTGAGGTTATGTCACTTAAAGATCGTGCTTAACCTTAAAATCAACGGACCGTATCTAATAATGTAATTACTTAACGAGCGTAACGACGGCCTATCGTGTAATACGCATTACCCACGGGCGCTGAAACATAAAGTGCCAACTCACACTCGATTCAACAATATTACTTAACGATGCCATATGGCAATACGTATTACTCACTAGTGACTTAATTTTAATAAAAACTGACTTACTTAACGAGCATGGGTAATAGGTATTACTCATTACCTGCAAGGTGTAACACTAAGGCACTAAGGTTGGTATTATTTGGGGTTATGTCACTTAAAGATCGTGCTTAACCTCAAAATCAACGGACCGTTATTAATAATGCAATTACTTAACGAGCGTAACGACGGCATATCGTGTAATACGCATTACCCACGGGCGCTCAAACTTAAAGTGCCAATTCAGACTCGATTTAAGAATATTACTTAACGATGCCATATGGCAATACGTATTACTCACTAGTGACTTAATTTTAATAAAGACTGACTTATTTAACTAGCATGGGTAATAAGTATTACTCATTACCTGCAAGGTGTAACACTAGGGCACTAAAAGGTTGGTATTATTTGAGGTTATGTCAGTTAAAGATCGTGCTTAACCTTAAAATCAACGGACCGTATCTAATAATGTAATTACTTAACGAGCGTAACGACGGCATATCGTGTAATACGCATTACCCACGGGCGCTGAAACTTAAAGTGCCAACTCACACTCGATTCAACAATATTACTTAACGATGCCATATGGTAATACGTATTACTCACTAGCGACTTAATTTTATTCGACGATTCAGATGGATTGTAAAGACATTACTTAACGAGCATGGGTAATAGGGATTACTCATTACTTAAAGGGACGCTAAAGTTGGTGTCATTTGAGGTTACGTCACGTGAAGAGCGTACTTAACCTCTAAATCAACGGACCGTAAACGGAGTCGGGATCGATTTTAATGAATCACCCGGTATGCGAACCGACGTAATTGACGTCATACGTCGGGCGAGAGGAAAACCTCGACGTCTTAACCCAATTCGAAACATATGGCGAGGCGAGTGCCGACCGTGGGTAATACGGCGCGTATCACGCCTGCGCGCTTCGGCCGTGAGTAACGACTCGACTTAACCGTAACGAGTGTCAGGATATGCGTGTGCTCACCTCATGCGGTAACGTCCATAACGCACGGCTCGGGCCGGGCGGCGGTCGGGGCCGCGACGTACGCACACTGATCGGCACCCACGCACTAGCCGGTTACGGCACTTATAACTCACGGGCGGGACGAGACTTATAACTCACTACCTCTTTCTTCCTCGCTCGGGCGTCGGGCGGTGCGACGGATCGGCTCGGCACGCACAAAAACACAACAAAAACAACAACGACGACGACGACGACGACGCGACGCCCGACGTTATACGCGACACACTCTCTCTCTCTCTCCGTCTCGCACGGCCGCGAGGGGGCGCGGCGGGCGCGCGGCCGGCGAGGCGGCGCGCGGTTGGTCGGAGCGGGCGCGGAGCCGAGGAGGCGACGCGGGATTGGCCGGCGGCGGGAGCGCGTCGGAACGGAGGAGGAGCGGCGCCATCTGTCGGGCGGGAGCGGAGGCGCGCTCGCGGCGCGGGCGGGCGTGGGCGACGGCGGAGGCGCGCGCGATTCGAAAATCGAGGGTGTCGTAAGAGGGGGAGTTCGGGGATTTCGGCGGGAACGGTCGCGTTTTTGGGGTTATTTCCCAAAAAAATGAGGGGTTTTTTTTTCGAAAATTAACGCGACGGACGAGTAATCGAATGATTAATTCCTCCGTTATGCTAATCGCGCCTTTAATCATCGCCGGCTTCGTATGCATAATTAATTAATTATCACTCGACTAGTTATCGATAAAATATAATTACTCGCCAAAATGGCGATTGATTGCGGGCTCGTTGCGGCGCTTTTAATGATGAAACGTCATTATGACTTTAATTTGCGTTAGTTTTGGAGTTGAAACAATTTTGGAAGAGAAAACTCCTTTTTCGAAAATAATAAATCTCGACCAAGGTGGAGTTTTGAATGGTTTAAATGCAGCGAATTTGACCGATTTAAGTTCAAAGCAACTATTTTGGAAAAAAATATTTGTGTTTAAAACTCCAAAAGTGTTTCACTTGTTCCAATTATTTTTCAAGCTCTTTTTTTTGAAAACTAGGGAAACTACACAATATGGCACTAAACTGAGATTTTTGAAAGGACTTTTTTGAAAATTACTTCAATCTAAAACTCCAAAAGTGCCGTACTTAAGTGATGTACAGCTTCAAACAATCGAGACCTGGAGTTTCAAATCCTCCAATTAAAGTTTTTTGGAAGAAAAATTTGTCGAAACTCTTGTTTGGAAAGAGAATACGTCGAATCGAAATGAAATTTTAAATACTTTCCATAAATTAATATTCTAAAAATTGAACTCGGAGCGATATTTTTGGGATCATTTTCGTATGAAACTCCAAAAATATCATACTTTAAGGGGTACATGCGTAGAGTTGCAGAACTTCAAACGTACAGAGAGTTGGAGTTTTAAATCCTCCGATTAAAGTTTTTTGGAAGAAAACATTTTTGAAACTAGCTTTTTGAAAACTTTAGGAACTACAAATAATACGTCAAACTTAATGGAAGCTTTAAATATTTACAATCCAATTTTTGTAAAAATTAAACTTTAAAGCGTAAAATTAAATTTTAAAGTTTCGTACTTGTAGGAATATATAATTAAAGTTGCAGAACTTCAAACTATCAGAGAGTTAGAGTTTCAAATCCCCCATTAAAGTTTTTTGGAAGAAAAAAATTGATGAAACTCGTTTTTTGGAAAAGCTTAAGAAGTACAAAAATACGCCGAACCGAATTGAAATTTGAAATACTTTTAATAAATTAATTTTGAAAAAGTTGAACTTTAAAGTAATATTTTGGAGATCAGTTTTGTATGAAACTCCAAAAATGTCGCACTTGTAAGAGTGCATAAGGAGAGTTTCAGCACTTGAAACGTATCAAGAGTTGGAAATTGAAACCTTCCAATTAAAGTTTCTTGGAAAAACAAATTTTTTTAAACTTATTTTTTGGGAAATTTTAGGAGATACAAAAAATGCGCCAAACCGAATTAAAAGTTTAAATACTTCTTATCAACTAATTATTTCTTAAAATTGAAGTACGAGGCGACATTTCGGAGATTATTTTTGTTTGGAACTTCAAAATGGTCGTGTTTGTAAAACTTTATAAGTAGAGTTCAGAACTTCAAACAAACAGAAATATGGCTGCCTTCAAGTTTTTAGGAAGAAAAATTGTTGAAAATGGTTTTTTGGAAAACTTTAGGAGTTGCAAAAAATAAGTCGAACCGAATTCAAGTTTTAAATAATTTTTATCAAGTAATTTTCTAAAATTCGAACTTTAAAGCGACGTTTTGAAGATCACTTTTGTATGAAATCGCCCAATTAAAATTTTTTGGAAGAACAAAGTTTTGAAACTCATTTTTTGGAAAACTTTAGGAGCTTCAAAAGATACGTTAAACCGAATTGAAGTTTTACATTCTCTTTTCTAAAAATCGAACTTTAAAATATCATTTTTGGATGAAACCCCATAATTGTCGCATATGTTGGAGTACCTAAGTAGAGTTTCAGAACTTCAAACGTGCAGAGTGCGGAGTTTTAAATCCTCCAAAAAAAGTTTTTTGGAAGGAAAATTTTTTGAAACTCGTTTTTTTGGAAACTTTAGGAGCTCTAAAAATAGGTCAAACCGATATGCGGTTTTAAATATTTCATCTAAATTAATTTTCTTATAAATTGAACTTTAAAGCGATATTTTGGAGATCATTTTAGTATAAAACTTCAAAAGTTTCGTACTTGTAGGAATATATGATTAAAGTTGCAGAACTTCAAACTATCAGAGAGTTAGAGTTTCAAATCCCCCATTAAATTTTTTTGGAAGAAAAAAATTGATGAAACTCGTTTTTTGGAAAACTTTAGAACCTACAAAAATACGCTTAGCGGAATTGGAATTGATAATACTTTTTATAAATTAATTTTGAAAAATTTGAACTTTAAAGAAATATTTTGGAGATCACTTTTGTATCAAACACCAAAAATGTCGCACTTGTAAAAAGTTTCAGAACTTAAAACGTCTCAAGAGTTGGAAATTCAAACCCTCCAATTAAAGTAAAATTTTTGAAACTTATTTTTTACGAACTTTTAGGAGCTACAAAAAATACGCCAAACCGAATTAAAATTTTAAATATTTCTTATAAACTAAGTATTTCTTAAAATTGAAGTTCGAAGTGACATTTTGGAGATGATTTTTGTTTGAAACTCCAAAAATGTCGTATTAGTAAAAGTTTATAAGTAGACTTGCTGAACTTGAAACATGCAGAGAGTTGGAGTTTGAAATCCTCTAATTTAAGTTTTTTGGAAGAAAAATTGCTGATAATGGGTTTTTGGAAAACTTTAGGAGTTGCAAAAAATATGTCAAATCGAGTTTTAACTTTTAAATTATTTTTATAAAGTGATTTTCTAAAAATCGATCTTTAAAGCGACATTTTGGAGATCATTTTTGTATGAAATCGTCAAATTAAAGTTTTTTGGAAAAACAAAGTCCATCCATCAACAAAATCCATTTTTTGGTAAAACTTTAGGAGCTTCAAAAAATACGTTGAACCGAATTGAAGTTTTACATTCTCTTATAAATTAATTTTCTAAAAATTGAACTTTCAAGCGTCATTTTTATATGAAACCCCATAATTGTCGCATTTGTTGGAATATTTAAGTAGAGTTTCAGAACTTTAAAGTGCAGCATTAAAGTTTTGAATACCCCAAAAATAATTTTTTTGGAAGGAAAATTTTTTGAAACTCGTTTTTTTGGAAACTTTAGGAGCTCTAAAAATAGGTCAAACCGATATGCGGTTTTAAATATTTCATCTAAATTAATTTTCTTATAAATTGAACTTTAAAGCGATATTTTGGAGATCATTTTAGTATAAAACTTCAAAAGTTTCGTACTTGTAGGAATATATGATTAAAGTTGCAGAACTTCAAACTATCAGAGAGTTAGAGTTTCAAATCCCCCATTAAATTTTTTTGGAAGAAAAAAATTGATGAAACTCGTTTTTTGGAAAACTTTAGAACCTACAAAAATACGCTTAGCGGAATTGGAATTGATAATACTTTTTATAAATTAATTTTGAAAAATTTGAACTTTAAAGAAATATTTTGGAGATCACTTTTGTATCAAACACCAAAAATGTCGCACTTGTAAAAAGTTTCAGAACTTAAAACGTCTCAAGAGTTGGAAATTCAAACCCTCCAATTAAAGTAAAATTTTTGAAACTTATTTTTTACGAACTTTTAGGAGCTACAAAAAATACGCCAAACCGAATTAAAATTTTAAATATTTCTTATAAACTAAGTATTTCTTAAAATTGAAGTTCGAAGTGACATTTTGGAGATGATTTTTGTTTGAAACTCCAAAAATGTCGTATTAGTAAAAGTTTATAAGTAGACTTGCTGAACTTGAAACATGCAGAGAGTTGGAGTTTGAAATCCTCTAATTTAAGTTTTTTGGAAGAAAAATTGCTGATAATGGGTTTTTGGAAAACTTTAGGAGTTGCAAAAAATATGTCAAATCGAGTTTTAACTTTTAAATTATTTTTATAAAGTGATTTTCTAAAAATCGATCTTTAAAGCGACATTTTGGAGATCATTTTTGTATGAAATCGTCAAATTAAAGTTTTTTGGAAAAACAAAGTCCATCCATCAACAAAATCCATTTTTTGGTAAAACTTTAGGAGCTTCAAAAAATACGTTGAACCGAATTGAAGTTTTACATTCTCTTATAAATTAATTTTCTAAAAATTGAACTTTCAAGCGTCATTTTTATATGAAACCCCATAATTGTCGCATTTGTTGGAATATTTAAGTAGAGTTTCAGAACTTTAAAGTGCAGCATTAAAGTTTTGAATACCCCAAAAATAATTTTTTTGGAAGGAAAATTTTTTGAAACTCGTTTTTTTGGAAACTTTAGGAGCTCTAAAAATAGGTCAAACCGATATGCGGTTTTAAATATTTCATCTAAATTAATTTTCTTATAAATTGAACTTTAAAGCGATATTTTGGAGATCATTTTAGTATAAAACTTCAAAAGTTTCGTACTTGTAGGAATATATGATTAAAGTTGCAGAACTTCAAACTATCAGAGAGTTAGAGTTTCAAATCCCCCATTAAATTTTTTTGGAAGAAAAAAATTGATGAAACTCGTTTTTTGGAAAACTTTAGAACCTACAAAAATACGCTTAGCGGAATTGGAATTGATAATACTTTTTATAAATTAATTTTGAAAAATTTGAACTTTAAAGAAATATTTTGGAGATCACTTTTGTATCAAACACCAAAAATGTCGCACTTGTAAAAAGTTTCAGAACTTAAAACGTCTCAAGAGTTGGAAATTCAAACCCTCCAATTAAAGTAAAATTTTTGAAACTTATTTTTTACGAACTTTTAGGAGCTACAAAAAATACGCCAAACCGAATTAAAATTTTAAATATTTCTTATAAACTAAGTATTTCTTAAAATTGAAGTTCGAAGTGACATTTTGGAGATGATTTTTGTTTGAAACTCCAAAAATGTCGTATTAGTAAAAGTTTATAAGTAGACTTGCTGAACTTGAAACATGCAGAGAGTTGGAGTTTGAAATCCTCTAATTTAAGTTTTTTGGAAGAAAAATTGCTGATAATGGGTTTTTGGAAAACTTTAGGAGTTGCAAAAAATATGTCAAATCGAGTTTTAACTTTTAAATTATTTTTATAAAGTGATTTTCTAAAAATCGATCTTTAAAGCGACATTTTGGAGATCATTTTTGTATGAAATCGTCAAATTAAAGTTTTTTGGAAAAACAAAGTCCATCCATCAACAAAATCCATTTTTTGGTAAAACTTTAGGAGCTTCAAAAAATACGTTGAACCGAATTGAAGTTTTACATTCTCTTATAAATTAATTTTCTAAAAATTGAACTTTCAAGCGTCATTTTTATATGAAACCCCATAATTGTCGCATTTGTTGGAATATTTAAGTAGAGTTTCAGAACTTTAAAGTGCAGCATTAAAGTTTTGAATACCCCAAAAATAATTTTTTTGGAAGGAAAATTTTTTGAAACTCGTTTTTTTGGAAACTTTAGGAGCTCTAAAAATAGGTCAAACCGATATGCGGTTTTAAATATTTCATCTAAATTAATTTTCTTATAAATTGAACTTTAAAGCGATATTTTGGAGATCATTTTAGTATAAAACTTCAAAAGTTTCGTACTTGTAGGAATATATGATTAAAGTTGCAGAACTTCAAACTATCAGAGAGTTAGAGTTTCAAATCCCCCATTAAATTTTTTTGGAAGAAAAAAATTGATGAAACTCGTTTTTTGGAAAACTTTAGAACCTACAAAAATACGCTTAGCGGAATTGGAATTGATAATACTTTTTATAAATTAATTTTGAAAAATTTGAACTTTAAAGAAATATTTTGGAGATCACTTTTGTATCAAACACCAAAAATGTCGCACTTGTAAAAAGTTTCAGAACTTAAAACGTCTCAAGAGTTGGAAATTCAAACCCTCCAATTAAAGTAAAATTTTTGAAACTTATTTTTTACGAACTTTTAGGAGCTACAAAAAATACGCCAAACCGAATTAAAATTTTAAATATTTCTTATAAACTAAGTATTTCTTAAAATTGAAGTTCGAAGTGACATTTTGGAGATGATTTTTGTTTGAAACTCCAAAAATGTCGTATTAGTAAAAGTTTATAAGTAGACTTGCTGAACTTGAAACATGCAGAGAGTTGGAGTTTGAAATCCTCTAATTTAAGTTTTTTGGAAGAAAAATTGCTGATAATGGGTTTTTGGAAAACTTTAGGAGTTGCAAAAAATATGTCAAATCGAGTTTTAACTTTTAAATTATTTTTATAAAGTGATTTTCTAAAAATCGATCTTTAAAGCGACATTTTGGAGATCATTTTTGTATGAAATCGTCAAATTAAAGTTTTTTGGAAAAACAAAGTCCATCCATCAACAAAATCCATTTTTTGGTAAAACTTTAGGAGCTTCAAAAAATACGTTGAACCGAATTGAAGTTTTACATTCTCTTATAAATTAATTTTCTAAAAATTGAACTTTCAAGCGTCATTTTTATATGAAACCCCATAATTGTCGCATTTGTTGGAATATTTAAGTAGAGTTTCAGAACTTTAAAGTGCAGCATTAAAGTTTTGAATACCCCAAAAATAATTTTTTTGGAAGGAAAATTTTTTGAAACTCGTTTTTTTGGAAATTTTAGGAGCTCTAAAAATAGGTCAAACCGATATGCGGTTTTAAATATTTCATCTAAATTAATTTTCTATAAATTGAACTTTAAAGCGACATTTTGGAGATCATTTTTGTATGAAACTCCAAAAATGTCGCATTTGTAGAAGTACATAAGTGAAGTTGCACAACTTTAGACCTTCAGAGAAATGGCGTATTAAAATTTCCAGTTTTAAATTTTTGAAACTCATTTTTGAAAAATGAAAGTTTTAAAATGAAGTTTTATTTTTGGAAAAAAATCAAAAATTGAATTTTTTTCTGTAAAACCTGCCTGCGCCTGCTTAGAATATGTAGTAAAATCCGAGAAAAAGTGAATAAAACTACTATTAGGTAGTTTCGCCCCTTACATCAAACTCCAGACTCCAGAAAAGTTCCCCCCATCCCAAAACTCCCCGGGAACACTCCCAATATTCCCACTTCGAAACTTTAAAAATAAATCAAAACATCCGGCACCTCCCCCCCCCCCTCCCTCCAAGTTAACACTCCTTAAAACTCCTCGGAAGTTTCGATTTAATAACGCAAATCTGCCTCTTTCATAATCGAACTCCGGCGCAACTCCCGTAAATACGTTGAAGGCGGAAAAATGGAGTTTTCGAATTTCGGAACTTCGAGAAGCTCCCTTTAAAGAAGCTCCGAAACGGGCGATCTGACCCTTAAAATTCGCCCCGGGAGTCCGAAATACCCCCGATTTTAAACTCCGAAATTTCTCAAAAAACACCCTCGTCTCACAAGACGACCCCGGCACGGGTCGACGGACGCCCCGACGTGGTCGTCCCATTTTTTTCCCCATTCGACCTCCCCGACCCCTTCAGCGTAAAAGCGGCACTCGTCGTCCCCTAGCGATTAGGGGCGGCGCGTGCGCGCCCCAGCGGCAGGTAGAAGAACGACCCCGTCCCGTCGCGGGACCCTCGTCGAACCCCTAAATTCCACTTAAGGGATGATGTCCCTTTAATCAGCTGTTAACTTAACAATTTTCTCATAATTCTTCGTAGGAGGAGCTAAAGCATCGACAGCCAATCAGAAGCAAGTAAATTCCCTAGGAATGAATCGTGGGAGGAGCCGTCCTGCGCCCCACGGGTAAGTGGGAGGAGCTCGACAGGCCACGCCCTATCAGGAGGAGCTTAGTAAATCGTAACTTGTAATTGGCTCGCCACAGGTGTAAAGGTGAGCGTCGATTGGTCGTACAAGCGTTCAGTTTTCGGTCCGCATCGCATCGTTAAGCGTCTAACGCAGGTTCTGATTGGTTTGAAACGTCACGCCTCCTGATTGGTTCGTAGGAGTAGATCGAAAACTAGAAAAACTACAAAGTATAGCACACTCGATAAGATTTTTTTTTTTCAAAATTTTCTCTGTTTGAAATTCCAAAAGTGTCTTACTTAAGTGGAGGTGTGCAGCTTCAAACTATCTGGGGACTTAGAGTTTCAAATCCTCAAATTAAAGTTTTTTGGAAGAAAAAATTGTCGAAATAATTTTTTTTTCTCGAAATTTTAGAAACAAAAAAATACGTCGAATCGAATTGAAGTTTTAAATACTTTCCATAAGTTAGTTTTTGTAAAAATTGAACTTTAATGCAGCATTTTCAAAGATCCAAAGAGTTGAAATATCATATCCTCCAATTAAATTTTTTTTGGGCGAAAAAATTGTTGAAACCCTTTTTTGGAAAATTTCAAAAGCTACAAAAAAATACAACAAACCGAATTGAAGTTTTAAATACGTCTTTTAAATTAATTTTCTGAAAATTGAACTTTAAAATGATAATTTGGAAGTCATTTTTGTACGAAACTCCAAAATTGTAGCATTTGTATGATCATATAAGTAGAGTTGCAGAACTTCACATAACCTGGAAACTTAGAGTTTCAGATCCTTCAAATAAAGATTTTTGGAATTTTTTTTAAGTTTTTTGGAAAATTTTAGAAACAATGAAAAATACGTCGAATCGAATTGGAGTTTTAGACACTTTTCATAAATTAGTTTTTGTAAAAATTGAACTTTAATGCAGCATTTTGAAGATCATTTTTGTATGAAACTCCAAAAATGTCACACTTGCAGGAGTACATAAGTAGAGTTAGAGAACTTCAAAGATCCAGAGAGTTGGAATTTCATATCCTCCAAATAATGTTTTTTTGGGCGAAAAAATCGTTGAAACTCTTTTTTTTTTTGGAAAAGTTCAAAAGCTACAAAAAAATACAACAAAAAGTTTTAAATACTTCTTTTAAATTAATTTTCTGAAAATTTAACTTTAAAATGATAATTTGGAAGTCATTTTTGTACGAAACTCCAAAATTGTAGCATTTGTATGATCATATAAGTAGAGTTGCAGAACTTCACATAACCTGGAAACTTAGAGTTTCAGATCCTTCAAATAAAGATTTTTGGAATTTTTTTTAAGTTTTTTGGAAAATTTTAGAAACAATGAAAAATACGTCGAATCGAATTGGAGTTTTAGACACTTTTCATAAATTAGTTTTTGTAAAAATTGAACTTTAATGCAGCATTTTGAAGATCATTTTTGTATGAAACTCCAAAAATGTCACACTTGCAGGAGTACATAAGTAGAGTTAGAGAACTTCAAAGATCCAGAGAGTTGGAATTTCATATCCTCCAAATAATGTTTTTTTGGGCGAAAAAATCGTTGAAACTCTTTTTTTTTTGGAAAAGTTCAAAAGCTACAAAAAAATACAACAAAAAGTTTTAAATACTTCTTTTAAATTAATTTTCTGAAAATTTAACTTTAAAATGATAATTTGGAAGTCATTTTTGTACGAAACTCCAAAATTGTAGCATTTGTATGATCATATAAGTAGAGTTGCAGAACTTCAAATAACTTGGAGACTTAGAGTTTCAGATCCTTCAATTAAAGATTTTTGGAATTTTTTTAAGTTTTTTGGAAAATTTTAGAAACAATGAAAAATACGTCGAATCGAATTGGAGTTTTTTTTTTGTGTTTTAGACACTTTTCATAAATTAGTTTTTGTAAAAATTGAACTTTAATGCAGCATTTTGAAGATCATTTTTGTATGAAACTCCAAAAATGTCACACTTGCAGGAGTACATAAGTAGAGTTAGAGAACTTCAAATATCCAGAGAGTTGGAATTTCATATTCTCCAATTAAAGTCTTTTGGGCGAAAAAATTGTTCAAACTCTTTTTTTGGAAAATTTTAAAAGCTATAAAAAAATACAACAAACCGAATTGAAGTTTGAAATACTTCTTTTAAATTAATTTTCTGAAAATTGAACTTTAAAATGATATTTTGCAAGTCATTTTTGTACGAAACTCTAAAATTATCTCAAATATGCAGAGAGTTGGAATTTCAAATCCTCCAATTAGTTTTTTGGAAGAAAAAATTTTCGAAACAAATTTTTTGGAAAATTTTGGAAAAAATGAAAAATACGTCGAATCGAATTGGAGTTTTAGACACTTGAACTTTAATGCAGCATTTTCAAAGATCCAAGGAGTTGAAATATCATATCCCCCAATTAAATTTTTTTTGAGCGAAAAAATTGTTGAAACCCTTTTTTTTGGAAGGTTTTAAAAGCTACAAAAAATACAACAAACCGAATTGAAGTTTTAAACACTTCTTTTAAATTAATTTTCTGAAAATTGAACTTTAAAATAATATTTTGGAAGTCATTTTTGTACGAAACTCCAAAATTGAAGCAATTGCATGATCACAAAAGTAGAGTTGGAGAACTTCAAACATGCAGAAAGTTGGAATTTCAAATCCTCCAAGTTTTTTTGGAGGAGAATATTTTTGAATCTCGTTTTTTGGAAAACTTCAGGATCTACAAAAAATACGTCAAACTGAATTGAAGTTGTAAATACTTTTCATAAATTAATTTTCTAAAAATTGAACTTTCAAGAGACATCCTGAAGATCACTTTTACCTGAAACTCCAAAAATATCCGACTTGTAAAAGAGAATTGAAGTTTCAAACGATCCAGTTTTCGTAGGAGGAGCTGAAATCTCCACGGCCAATCCGAACCGAGTAACCTCCCTACGAACGAAACGTGGGAGGAGCCCGATAGGCCACGCCCTAAATGCTCCTCCCACTCCGACCCGACCGCCCTGTGATTGGACCATAGCGACGCGTACTCTCTAATTGGCTCATGACAAATGCACAAGTGACCGCTGATTGGTAGTACGGGCGTTCAGTATTCGGTCCGCATCGGCTTAGCGGCTCCTGATTGGTCGGTGGGGATAGATCGAAGGTGTGCGATTGGTCGGGACGTGGATAAACGGAATGGGTCGTATAGCTTTCGATGGGGTTGGTGGGGGGGGGGGGAGTGGGGGGGAGTGGGGAGCGGTTCCCAATTACTTTACGGGATAATGAAAAGAGGTAATTACATTTTCCTCGGCGTAAGGCCCGCGCGTACTTCCCTTTTTCCTTGCTCACCGCCCACCCCCCCCCCCTCGCGTATAATTACGTTAAGAGGAGAGCGTCGTCGTCGTTGGCGGTGCAATTCTAGAAAATTTGTTTGGGAGAACGCTAAGTTAGATTAGATGGGTAGGCGGAAATTGGCCCCCGGATTCTCCCCCCCTCTCCCGCTTTCTTCCCGCTCATCCCGTATTCAGGGTTCGCGCCGTATCGTAACGGAACTCATCAAATTTGAGGCGCGTCGACGACCTCGACTCGATAATCTCGTCTTAAGGAGACGGAGAACTTTGATCATCCCGTGAATTATATGATGACGTATGGAATATAAAATACCTGAGGCTCGGGAGGGAAGAGGAGGGACAAACCTGGAAGCTGGGGTGGGGGAAGTCTCTATGACGGGCGACGCGTCCTCCCCCCCACCCTTCCCCTTGCGCGCGCAGCTCAGTCCGCGGTTCGGCAGTTCCTCACCTCGGGCGACAGGGGGCGCGATTTAAATCTCGCCCATTCGTACCGTAAAACACCACAAATCGACCAAAAAAAAAAAAACAATTAATACGACACTTAGCGCTCAATTGAGGTAGATGCGCGCGCAGCCCCTGCGGGACTCCTGATTCGTCGTCATTCAAACTGAAGCGCTTAATCAGTTCGAAAATTCTTCTAATTAACTCCGACGCGAGGGAACGAGAGACGGAAGTTATTCGAGGTGGCCGGGGTGGAGGGGGGGTAGTGGTGGGGGAGGCTGTTGTGCCGCGATAAATCAACGCGGATTCGGGATGACGCTTTATTAATTAGAGACGAATATACGTGTAGAGGGGGAGGGAGGGAGGATTTTGCGCGGAGTTGCCGTTTTTTGGGTGTTCGTAATTAGTTTCGGGGGGTTAATTGGATCGGAAAAATGTTGCGAGTCTCGCGTGAAACTCGAGGGAAACGAAAAAATTGTTGCGGGCGTCGATTTTGGGGGGGTTTGGGGAAAGTGGGAGAACCCATGGCGATGATTATTTTAAATTTGAAATCTTTTTTTTTTGGAACTCCTTTGGAAGTTACTAAATTTAAAAAAAATATATTTATCGAAATAAGATCCTAGAGGCTTTCATATCTTTTCCAAAGCTGTTGAGAAGTTTTTGGAGTTCAAATTCTTCTTTTGGAGTTCTCAGATCATCGATAGATATTTTGGAGACTTTTAAGTGTCGAGACGTTTTAGTGAAACTTCTCAAGAAAAATTTGAAGTTAAGAGTCGCCTTTAAAATCTGCCTCAAAATTTCGGAGTTTGAAGTTTTATCGTCGGAGCTCAAAAACGCTCTCGAGGTCCAGGAAAGTCGGACAATTCTTGTGCAACTTCTGAATTTTTTTGTCGGTTTTTTGAGTTATTTTCACTTTCACATTTGCTCTAAGGCGGTCGAGATGTTTTTGGAGTTCAAATCCTACTTTTGGAGTTCTCAAGGAATTGGAGACTTAAGACACTTTAGAGTCCATGTAAAAGTTCTAAAGAATGATTTGAAGTTAAGGAGCGTCTATAAGAGCTCTTTGAAAGTTTCTTTGAAAAACTCTTTTGCATCTTACATTTCCTCCAAAGCTGTCGAGAGGTTTTTGGAGTTCAAATCCTACTTTTGGAGTATCGACGGACACTTTGGAGACTTCAGACATTTTGGCATCTAGGTAAAAGTTACTCCACCATTACTGATATGTTTTTGAACTCCAAAATGTAATTTTGGAGTTTTCGCAGTATCGACGGATATTTTGGAGGTCCTAAAATGCCGAGACGTTTTAGAGTCCACGTAAAACTTCACAAGAATAATTTGAAGTTAACAGTCGTCTTTAAAAGTTGCTTGGAACTTCCTGAGTTTGAAGTTTTATTGTTAAAGGTCAAAAACTTCGATAATATTTAGGCCCACGAGCCTGGAAAGTTTGAAAATTCTTGTGCAACTTCAGAAATTTCTCGATTTTTTTGTCGGTTTTTAGACACTTTTGGAGTTATTTCCACAGCACTACTCGAAAAACACTTTCGAGCCTCAAATTTCCTCCAAAGTTATTGAAAGATTTTTGGACTCCAAAATCTACTTTAGGAGTCCTCAGACCATCGACTGATTATCTGAAGATATTGTAGAGTCCAGGTAAAAGTTCTCAAAAAAGATTTGAACTGAAGAGACTTTTTAAAAAATGCTTGGAAGTTCCAGAGTTCGAAGTTCTTTGCTGGAGTTCAAACACTTCTATCACTTTTCCTCTCATGGAAAATCTGAGAATTCTTGTGCAACTTCAGAAATTTCTCGATTTTTAGACACTTTTGGAGTTATTTTCACAGCACTACTCAAAAAAACTCTTATGACCCTCAAATTTTCTCCAAAAGTATTGAAAGGTTTTTGGACTCCAAATCCTACTTTCGGAGTCCTCAGAGCAACGACGGAATACCTGAAGATATTTTAGAGTCCAGGTAAAAGTTCTCAAAAATAATTTGAACTCAAGAGACGCTTTTAAAAGCTGCTTGAAAACTTCAAAGTTCGAAGTTTATTACTGGAGTTAAAAAATGTCGATCACTTTTCCTCTCATGGAAAATCTGAGAATTCTTATGCAACTTCAGAAATTTCTCGATTTTTTTGTCGATTTTTAGACACTTTTGGAGTTATTTCCACAGCACTACTCGATAAACTCTTTCGAGCCTCAAATTTCCTCCAAAGTTATTGAAAGATTTTTGGACTCCAAATCCTACTTTAGGAGTCCTCAGACCATCGACTGATTATCTGAAGATATTTTGGAGTTCAAGTAAAAGTTCTCAAAAATAATTTGAACTCAAGAGACGCTTTTAAAAGCTGCTTGAAAACTTCAAAGTTCGAAGTTCATTACTGGAGTTAAAAAATGTCGATCACTTTTCCTCTCATGGAAAATCTGAGAATTCTTATGCCACTTCAGAAATTTCTCGATTTTTTTGTCGATTTTTAGACACTTTTAGAGTTATTTCCACAGCACTACTCGATAACCTCTTTTGAGCCTCAAATTTCCTCCAAAGTTATTGAAAGATTTTTGGACTCCAAATCCTACTTTAGGAGTCCTCAGACCATCGACTGATTATCTGAAGATATTTTGGAGTTCAAGTAAAAGTTCTCAAAAATAATTTGAACTCAAGAGACGCTTTTAAAAGCTGCTTGAAAACTTCAAAGTTCGAAGTTCATTACTGGAGTTAAAAAATGTCGATCACTTTTCCTCTCATGGAAAATCTGAGAATTCTTATGCAACTTCAGAAATTTCTCGATTTTTTTGTCGATTTTTAGACACTTTTGGAGTTATTTCCACAGCACTACTCGATAACCTCTTTTGAGCCTCAAATTTCCTCCAACGTTATTGAAAGATTTTTGGACTCCAAATCCTACTTTAGGAGTCCTCAGACCATCGACGGATTATCTGAAGATATTTTAGAGTTCAAGTAAAAGTTCTCAAAAATAATTCGAACTCAAGAGACGCTTTTAAAAGCTGCTTGAAAACTTCAAAGTTCGAAGTTCATTACTGGAGTTAAAAAATGTCGATCACTTTTCCTCTCATGGAAAATCTGAGAATTCTTATGCAACTTCAGAAATTTCTCGATTTTTTTGTCGATTTTTAGACACTTTTGGAGTTATTTCCACAGCACTACTCGATAACCTCTTTTGAGCCTCAAATTTCCTCCAACGTTATTGAAAGATTTTTGGACTCCAAATCCTACTTTAGGAGTCCTCAGACCATCGACTGATTATCTGAAGATATTTTAGAGATCAAGTAAAAGTTCTCAAAAATAATTTGAACTCAAGAGACGCTTTTAAAAGCTGCTTGAAAACTTCAAAGTTCGAAGTTCATTACTGGAGTTAAAAAATGTCGATCACTTTTCCTCTCATGGAAAATCTGAGAATTATTGTGCAACTTCAGAAATTTCTCCATTTTTTGTCGATTTTTAGACACTTTTGAAGTTATTTCCACAGCACTACTCGAAAAACTCTTTCGAGCCTCAAATTTCCTCCAAAGTTATTGAAAGGTTTTTGGACTCCAAATCCTACTTTAGGAGTCCTCAGACCATCGACTGATTATCTGAAGATATTTTGGAGTTCAAGTAAAAGTTCTCAAAATAATTTGAACTCAAGAGACGCTTTTAAAAGCTGCTTGAAAACTTCAAAGTTCGAAGTTCATTACTGGAGTTAAAAAATGTCCATCACTTTTCCTCTCATGGAAAATCTGAGAATTCTTATGCCACTTCAGAAATTTCTCGATTTTTTTGTCGATTTTTAGACACTTTTGGAGTTATTTCCACAGCACTACTCGAAAAACACTTTCGAGCCTCAAATTTCCTCCAAAGTTATTGAAAGGTTTTTGGACTCCAAATCCTACTTTAGGAGTCCTCAGACCATCGACTGATTATCTGAAGATATTTTGGAGTTCAAGTAAAAGTTCTCAAAAATAATTTGAACTCAAGAGACGCTTTTAAAAGCTGCTTGAAAACTTCAAAGTTCGAAGTTCATTACTGGAGTTAAAAAATGTCGATCACTTTTCCTCTCATGGAAAATCTGAGAATTCTTATGCCACTTCAGAAATTTCTCGATTTTTTTGTCAGTTTTTAGACACTTTTAGAGTTATTTCCACAGCACTACTCGATAACCTCTTTTGAGCCTCAAATTTCCTCCAAAGTTATTGAAAGATTTTTGGACTCCAAATCCTACTTTAGGAGTCCTCAGACCATCGACTGATTATCTGAAGATATTTTGGAGTTCAAGTAAAAGTTCTCAAAAATAATTTGAACTCAAGAGACGCTTTTAAAAGCTGCTTGAAAACTTCAAAGTTCGAAGTTCATTACTGGAGTTAAAAAATGTCGATCACTTTTCCTCTCATGGAAAATCTGAGAATTCTTATGCAACTTCAGAAATTTCTCGATTTTTTTTGTCAGTTTTTAGACACTTTTGGAGTTATTTCCAAAGCACTACTCAAAAAAACTCTTTTGAACCTCAAATTTCCCCCAAAAGTATTGAAAGATTTTTGGACTCCAAATCCTACTTTAGGAGTCCTCAGACCATCGACGGATTATCTGAAGATATTTTAGAGTTCAAGTAAAAGTTCTCAAAAATAATTCGAACTCAAGAGACGCTTTTAAAAGCTGCTTGAAAACTTCAAAGTTCGAAGTTCATTACTGGAGTTAAAAAATGTCGATCACTTTTCCTCTCATGGAAAATCTGAGAATTCTTATGCAACTTCAGAAATTTCTCGATTTTTTTGTCAGTTTTTAGACACTTTTGGAGTTATTTCCAAAGCACTACTCAAAAAAACTCTTTTGAACCTCAAATTTCCCCCAAAAGTATTGAAAGATTTTTGGACTCCAAATCCTACTTTAGGAGTCCTCAGACCATCGACTGATTATCTGAAGATATTTTGGAGTTCAAGTAAAAGTTCTCAAAAATAATTTGAACTCAAGAGACGCTTTTAAAAGCTGCTTGAAAACTTCAAGGTTCGAAGTTCATTACTGGAGTTAAAAAATGTCGATCACTTTTCCTCTCATGGAAAATCTGAGAATTCTTATGCAACTTCAGAAATTTCTCGATTTTTTTGTCAGTTTTTAGACACTTTTGGAGTTATTTCCAAAGCACTACTCAAAAAAACTCTTTTGAACCTCAAATTTCCCCCAAAAGTATTGAAAGATTTTTGGACTCCAAATCCTACTTTAGGAGTCCTCAGACCATCGACTGATTATCTGAAGATATTTTGGAGTTCAAGTAAAAGTTCTCAAAAATAATTTGAACTCAAGAGACGCTTTTAAAAGCTGCTTGAAAACTTCAAAGTTCGAAGTTTATTACTGGAGTTAAAAAATGTCGATCACTTTTCCTCTCATGGAAAATCTGAGAATTCTTATGCAACTTCAGAAATTTCTCGATTTTTTTGTCGATTTTTAGACACTTTTGGAGTTATTTCCACAGCACTACTCGATAAACTCTTTCGAGCCTCAAATTTCCTCCAAAGTTATTGAAAGATTTTTGGACTCCAAATCCTACTTTAGGAGTCCTCAGACCATCGACTGATTATCTGAAGATATTTTAGAGTCCAGGTAAAAGTGCTCAAAAAAGATAAAAGCTGCTTGGAAGTTCCAGAGTTCGAAGTTCTTTGGTGGAGTTCAAAAATTTCTATCACTTTTCTTCTCGTGGAAAATCAGAGAATTCTTGTGCAACTTCAGAAACTTCTCGATTTTTCACAGCAAAAATTCTTGGACACCAAATACTACTTTTCGGGTTTTCAGGGCGTCGACGGACATTTTGGAGACTCGAGCCAGTTTAGACTCCACGCAAAAGTTCTCAAGAACGATTTGAAGTGCAAAGACGTTTTTCAAAGCCACTTGGAACTTCCCGAGTCCAAATTTTCATCGCCGAAGCTCAAAAACACCAATCAACTCCTCTAAAGCCACTGGAGCACGTTAAGTCAGTTTTGGACACTTTGAGCGACCTCCAACCAATCAATGGTCTCATTCACCGTCGATTAACGCGTTTCTTACCGAAAATAAATCCATGAGAGACTCGCTTGTTACGAAGGGCGTAGGCGGTGGAAATCGTAGCGTAAACTTTAAAAATAGGCCGAGAGAGCGAAAACCGTCAGCCATGATGCATAACGCCGTGAGATATTAAAACCATTCATTATCACCCACGCACCAGCAGAATCATCACCATCACCGTTATTATTATTATTATTATTATTATTATTATTATTATTATCGCTGTGGTGGCGCTCGAGTGGGCGTCCGAAGCGAAAAAAAAAAAATTAATCGACATTTAACACACTTTCGAAAAAAAAATTAGTTTCGAAAAAAAAAATAAGTTTCGAAAATTCCAAAAAAAAAAAAAATCGCCTCTCCGAACTCCCGATCGGATCCCCCGCTCCTCGAGAGCCATCGAGAGCGGGCGTAGGGTGGGGGGGGGGGGCGGGTCGGGTCGAGTGCGCGCAACTTCGCCGCTAGAGGGCGCACTCGAGGCGCCCTCGTCGCCACTACACGAGATAATAATAATAATAATTACGTAAGTTTCGGCCGAGGACACTCGAAACTCCGCCCGTCCCTGATCATTAGTGTCGATGGGTCAGGGAGATGGGGGGTAGGGGGTAGGGGGGACGCTAATTCGAGGACGCGTCGCGACGCCCTTCCGGGTTTTTAATTGTCCGCTCGATAATCGCCCCGTCTCTGGACGACTTCCAGGTTGTTAACACGCGTTTTTTTTTTTCGGGAATCCGGGGGATTCCGGGAATCTCCACGTCTCGCCCCGGGAACGCCCGAAGGACGTCCCCCTACGACGTCGAAGCTTTCACGACGATTCGCCTCCGTTAATGGTCCTTCGAGCCGGATAATCGTAACTGCGCACGCGGTACGCCCGGTTAACCGTGTCGCTACTGCACGTTTTGTAAATTTCGAAATAATTTTTCGAAACTCCGTGTAAATTTCAAATCTTTTTTAATAACATTCTGGACACATTTTTTGAGTTTCAATTTTTACTGTCCTGGGGCGTAATTCTACAGATTCCTTCGGAAATATTTCCAATATTATTTGAAGCCAAAAAGCATAATCGTTTTTCGTCGTTTTCGGAAATTTCCAATTTAAATAAATAAATTCATAAATAAACAAATTAAGGTCGAACCCACGCGGCCGCTTAAATCGACGCGGATTGCCCACGGGACGTCTGTCGAGTAGGAACGAAACTAATAAAGGAGAAGTACTTTAAATTGTAAATTTAACACTAAAAGTCACAGCAGTTGCTTTTGCTGTAATTCATACTATAAATCACTTAAGGCACTTGAAGCATTGTAGTACGCTCTTAGAATATACATTCGAGCAGAAAAAGACCGAAGGTGTTAAATCGCATTAACTGTGAGTACTGAACACCTAAAAGTTAAATAGCAATTAATGAGGGTCATACCAATTTAGACGGACCGCGCATTAAACACCTAAAGTAAAATAGCGATTAATGAGGGTCATACTAATCTAGTCTGACCGTGTATTGAACGCCTAAAAGTTAAACGGCAATTAATGAGGGTCATACTAATTTAGACGGACCGCGCACTAAATATTTAACGTTAAATAGCAATTGATGAGGTTCATACTAATCTAGTCGGATCGAGTATTGAACACCTAAACGTTAAATAGCAATTAATGAGGGTCATAATAATTTAGACGGACCGCGCACTAAGCACCTAAAGTTAAATAGCCATTAATGAGGGTCATACTAATCTTGTCGGACCGAGTATTGAACACCTAAAAGTTAAATAGCAATTAATGAGGGTCATAATAATTTAGACGGACCGCGCACTAAGCACCTAAAGTTAAATAGCAATTAATGAGGGTCATACTAATCTGGCCGGACCGAGTATTGAACACCTAAAAGTTAAATAGCAATTAATGAGGGTCATAATAATTTAGACGGACCGCGCACTAAGCACCTAAAGTCAAATAGCGATTAATGAGGGTCATACTAATCTTGTCGGACCGAGTATTGAACACCCAAAAGTTAAATAGCAATTAATGAGGGTCATAATAATTTAGACGGACCGCGCACTAAACACCTAAACTTAAATAGCGATTAATGAGGGTCATACTAATCTAGTCGGACCGAGTATTGAACACCTAAAAGTTAAATAGCAATTAATGAGGGTCATAATAATTTAGACGGACCGCGCACTAAGCACCTAAAGTCAAATAGCGATTAATGAGGGTCATACTAATCTTGTCGGACCGAGTATTGAACACCCAAAAGTTAAATAGCAATTAATGAGGGTCATAATAATTTAGACGGACCGCGCACTAAGCACCTAAAGTCAAATAGCGATTAATGAGGGTCATACTAATCTTGTCGGACCGAGTATTGAACACCCAAAAGTTAAATAGCAATTAATGAGGGTCATAATAATTTAGACGGACCGCGCACTAAGCACCTAAAGTCAAATAGCGATTAATGAGGGTCATACTAATCTAATCGGACCGAGTATTGAACACCTAAAGTTAAATAGCAATTAATGAGGGTCATAATAATTTAGACGGACCGCGCACTAAGCACCTAAAGTCAAATAGCGATTAATGAGGGTCATACTAATCTTGTCGGACCGAGTATTGAACACCCAAAAGTTAAATAGCAATTAATGAGGGTCATAATAATTTAGACGGACCGCGCACTAAACACCTAAACTTAAATAGCGATTAATGAGGGTCATACTAATCTAGTCGGACCGAGTATTGAACACCTAAAAGTTAAATAGCAATTAATGAGGGTCATAATAATTTAGACGGACCGCGCACTAAGCACCTAAAGTTAAATAGCAATTAATGAGGGTCATACTAATCTAGTCGGACCGAGTATTGAACACCTAAAAGTTAAATAGCAATTAATGAGGGTCATACCAATTTAGACGGACCGCGCACTGAAGACGTAACGTTAAATAGCAATTAATATAAGTAGTACTAATCAAAGTATAGGAAAAATTATTTAAATTAATGCTTTCAAAACCAAAATTTGATGTTACTGTAAAGCGTTCAATTTTCGGTCCGACTACGCTTAGATGTAGATTTTTTTCAATATCGCATTGTGATCGGACAAAATTACAACGTATCAACTACACCTTGACCAGTTTTGAGTGAAAAAAATAGGATCAAACTACAAAGCTTTCATATGATTGGTGTGCAACTTAACCCATGGGCGAGCCCTTCAAATAACCAACGCATTGATTGGTCGACAAAAATATTTACGATTTCATCCCATCTTATGATAGGACGTAAATTTCATAAACAAGGCGCTTCGATTGGCTCAATACAGTTTGTGGGCGGAGCCTTCAATACAGCGATTGGTCACGTGAGGCGTTCAATATTCGGTCCGACTAGATTTAGAGGAGGGGCCCGCGACAAACTCGCGTCGTGATTGGCCAACGTCGCTCGCGGACGAGACTTCCGTAAGAGCGACGCTCCGATTGGTCGTAACTACTAGAATAAGCTCTGGTGGTGTGAATGGCACGATCAGGGCGCAGTGATTGGCCTGTACAACTCGTCGGCGGAGCTCGGAGCTTTCGATCTAGCGATTGGTCCTGCGGAGCGTTCAGTGTTCGGTCCGACTAGACTTAAGTGAAGGGGGGAGGGGGGTTTAGACAGTTATGCGCAGTTGGTTCGCGCGCATCGACTCGTATCTCCTCGAGGCGAGCTCCCACCTTCGATTTTTCGTTATTTCCTACGTTTCTCTTCGACTTCCCCCCCCCCCCCCGATACCCCCCCCCTACGGGCGGTTATAAATCAGGACGCGTACCGCATTAAAATGCAAATATTCGTTTAAAATTCTTTTTAATGTCCGCCCCTGATTATTTAACGCCGCTCCCTATAAAAGAATGGAGGCTTTATTAAACTTTCCGCCGAAACTTCGGACGTTTCCATAAAATCGCTACTTACTTACTCACTCACTTAACCCCCACCCCCCACCCCGTACGTGCCGGTATATACGGGGCGATCGAAAATTAAAAAATAAAACCGCGCCGTCAAGTACGACTCCCTCTCTTCCCTCGGACGTAATTCCCGACTTCCCTTCTCCCGAGGGATTAATCCCGCGACTGCGGCATATGTCGTGGGGGAGAGCGGGGAAAGGGGGACGGCCCGTCGAGTGTCGTCGCGTCTCGTCAAGATCGCAACACGTGGTCCGGCGACGCTCCGTCTCCGAGGGGCCCGCGGATCCCGCGGGAAGATGGGGAACGGGCGGTAATTAAGAGGCGTCGAACGATCCGAACCTGGAGGTCCGGGAGATTCTTAAGGGAAACAGCAATTCCTCCTCCTCCTCCTCGTTATCGACCTCGCGTCTAATTACCTCGGACCGCCAGACCGGAAAACGCTGCCACGCTTCATGACCGGGATATGTAAATACAAAAATACCGTCTGTATCCTCTCTAATATACAGGGGATCCCGAAATGACCCGACTAAACCCACCCAAGTACTACTGAAATACTTCTATCCTCCCATAGATGGCGCCGCTAAAGCCGGCCCCGATTGGTCTTGCGGGTGTCCAGTCTTCGGTCCGACCTGCGCGCCGATTCGCCATACACACGACCCGCGGGCGGAGCTTACTCCATATTAAGGGCGTGTCTATCTACCGATCTAGCGCTCTGATTGGACGCGACGGAAGCCATTGAAAATTCGACGCCGTGATTCGCCAGGTGAGAGGACGTGGGCGGGGCTTACGTCCGGTGACGTTCCGACGTTCGTAAGTGAAACTGTCAATCCAACGATCCTCTGATTGGCTAAGCAACGGTTCGTTAAGCTTCCGATACGTTAGACGCCCATTGGTTCAAATACCGATGTCGCTCAAGGGGTGACCACGTATAAATCGCTTTGTTTAGGACTTTAGAGCGTCCATTGGGCGAGGCAAACGCAGGTAAAGGCGCGGCTGCATATGAAATGGAGGCGTGGCGTTACGTAAGACACTCTCATTGGTTGTGCGAGGCGTTCAGTGCGCGGTCCGACCGAATTGGGAAGCGCGGCTGCTTAAAACATGTGCGCAGGAGTAAAAATGGAGGCGTGGCCTTTGGTGAGGCACTCCTATTGGCTGTACGAGACGTTCAGTAGGCGGTTCGACTGCAGTTAAAAGCTTGGCTACTTATAATTATTTCAGTGGTAAATTTCATGGTGGATTATTTCAGTAGCAAATTCGCTTGGATTTGACGACCTTCTAAACAAAGACGCCCTGATTGGTCATGGGAAGCGTCCAAAGCGTCCGATTAAAGGCGTGGCTTTATATAGACAGCATTCATGGGCATTACTGGTAGAAATGGAGGCGTGGCATCCCATAAGACACTTCCATTGGTTCAGTTAAAGGCGTCAAAGTTCAATTAAAGGCGTGGCTGCTTAAAACATATGCGCAATAGTAAAAATAGAGGCGTGGCGTATCATAAGACACTCCCACTGGTTCTGAGAGGCGTTCAGTGGGCGGTCCGACCGTAATTAGAGGCGTGGCTTCTTAATACATGTGCGCAATAGTAAAAATAGAGGCGTGGCGTTTCATAAGACACTCCCACTGGTTCTGAGAGGCGTTCAGTGGGCGGTCCGACCGTAATTAGAGGCGTGGCTTCTTAATACATGTGCGCAATAGTAAAAATAGAGGCGTGGCGTTTCATAAGACACTCCCATTGGTTCTGAGAGGCGTTCAGTGGGCGGTCCGACCGTAACTAGAGGCGTGGCTTCTTAAAACATGCGCGCAAGAGTAAAAATAGAGGCGTGGCGTTTTATAAGACACTCCCATTGGTTCTGAGAGGCGTTCAGTGGGCGGTCCGACCGTAACTAGAGGCGTGGCTTCTTAAAACATGCGCGCAAGAGTAAAAATAGAGGCGTGGCGTTTCATAAGACACTCCCATTGGTTCTGAGAGGCGTTCAGTGGGCGGTCCGACCGTAATTAGAGGCGTGGCTTCTTAATACATGTGCGCAATAGTAAAAATAGAGGCGTGACGTTTCATAAGACACTCCCATTAGTTGTGCGAGGCGTTCAGTGGGCGGTCCGACCGAATTTAGAGGCGTGGCTTCTTAATACATGTGCGCAATAGTAAAAATAGAGGCGTGGCGTTTCATAAGACACTCCCATTGGTTCTGAGAGGCGTTCAGTGGGCGGTCCGACCGTAACTAGAGGCGTGGCTTCTTAAAACATGCGCGCAAGAGTAAAAATAGAGGCGTGGCGTTTCATAAGACACTCCCATTGGTTCTGAGAGGCGTTCAGTGGGCGGTCCGACCGTAACTAGAGGCGTGGCTTCTTAAAACATGCGCGCAAGAGTAAAAATAGAGGCGTGGCGTTTCATAAGACACTCCCATTGGTTCTGAGAGGCGTTCAGTGGGCGGTCCGACCGTAATTAGAGGCGTGGCTTCTTAATACATGTGCGCAATAGTAAAAATAGAGGCGTGACGTTTCATAAGACACTCCCATTAGTTGTGCGAGGCGTTCAGTGGGCGGTCCGACCGAATTTAGAGGCGTGGCTTCTTAATACATGTGCGCAATAGTAAAAATAGAGGCGTGGCGTTTCATAAGACACACCCATTGGTTCTGAGAGGCGTTCAGTGGGCGGTCCGACCGTAATTAGAGGCGTGGCTTCTTAATACATGTGCGCAATAGTAAAAATAGAGGCGTGGCGTTTCATAAGACACTCCCATTGGTTCTGAGAGGCGTTCAGTGGGCGGTCCGACCGTAACTAGAGGCGTGGCTTCTTAAAACATGCGCGCAAGAGTAAAAATAGAGGCGTGACGTTTCATAAGACACTCCCATTGGTTCTGGGAGGCGTTCAGTGGGCGGTCCGACCGAATTTAGAGGCGTGGCTTCTTAAAACATGCGCGCAAGAGTAAAAATAGAGGCGTGGCGTTTCATAAGACACTCCCATTGGTTCTGAGAGGCGTTCAGTGGTCGGTCCGACCGTAATTAGAGGCGTGGCTTCTTAAAACATGCGCGCAAGAGTAAAAATAGAGGCGTGGCGTTTCATAAGACACTCCCATTGGTTCTGAGAGGCGTTCAGTGGTCGGTCCGACCGTAATTAGAGGCGTGGCTTCTTAAAACATGCGCGCAAGAGTAAAAATAGAGGCGTGACGTTTCATAAGACGCTCCCATTGGTTCTGGGAGGCGTTCAGTGGGCGGTCCGACCGAATTTAGAGGCGTGGCTTCTTAAAACATGCGCGCAATAGTAAAAATAGAGGCGTGACGTTTCATAAGACACTCCCATTAGTTGTGCGAGGCGTTCAGTGGGCGGTCCGACCGAATTTAGAGGCGTGGCTTCTTAATACATGTGCGCAATAGTAAAAATAGAGGCGTGGCGTTTCATAAGACACACCCATTGGTTCTGAGAGGCGTTCAGTGGGCGGTCCGACCGTAATTAGAGGCGTGGCTTCTTAAAACATGCGCGCAATAGTAAAAATAGAGGCGTGACGTTTCATAAGACACTCCCATTGGTTCTGAGAGGCGTTCAGTGGGCGGTCCGACCGTAATTAGAGGCGTGGCTTCTTAATACATGTGCGCAATAGTAAAAATAGAGGCGTGACGTTTCATAAGACACTCCCATTAGTTGTGCGAGGCGTTCAGTGGGCGGTCCGACCGAATTTAGAGGCGTGGCTTCTTAATACATGTGCGCAATAGTAAAAATAGAGGCGTGGCGTTTCATAAGACACTCCCATTGGTTCTGAGAGGCGTTCAGTGGGCGGTCCGACCGTAACTAGAGGCGTGGCTTCTTAAAACATGCGCGCAAGAGTAAAAATAGAGGCGTGACGTTTCATAAGACACTCCCATTGGTTCTGGGAGGCGTTCAGTGGGCGGTCCGACCGAATTTAGAGGCGTGGCTTCTTAAAACATGCGCGCAAGAGTAAAAATAGAGGCGTGGCGTTTCATAAGACACTCCCATTGGTTCTGAGAGGCGTTCAGTGGTCGGTCCGACCGTAATTAGAGGCGTGGCTTCTTAAAACATGCGCGCAAGAGTAAAAATAGAGGCGTGGCGTTTCATAAGACACTCCCATTGGTTCTGAGAGGCGTTCAGTGGTCGGTCCGACCGTAATTAGAGGCGTGGCTTCTTAAAACATGCGCGCAAGAGTAAAAATAGAGGCGTGACGTTTCATAAGACGCTCCCATTGGTTCTGGGAGGCGTTCAGTGGGCGGTCCGACCGAATTTAGAGGCGTGGCTTCTTAAAACATGCGCGCAAGAGTAAAAATAGAGGCGTGGCGTTTCATAAGACACTCCCATTGGTTCTGAGAGGCGTTCAGTGGGCGGTCCGACCGTAATTAGAGGCGTGGCTTCTTAAAACATGCGCGCAATAGTAAAAATAGTGGCGTGGCGTTTCATAAGACACTCCCATTGGTTCTGAGAGGCGTTCAGTGGTCGGTCCGACCGTAATTAGAGGCGTGGCTTCTTAAAACATGCGCGCAATAGTAAAAATAGAGGCGTGGCGTTTCATAAGACACACCCATTGGTTCTGAGAGGCGTTCAGTGGGCGGTCCGACCGTAATTAGAGGCGTGGCTTCTTAAAACATGCGCGCAATAGTAAAAATAGAGGCGTGACGTTTCATAAGACACTCCCATTGGTTCTGAGAGGCGTTCAGTGGGCGGTCCGACCGTAACTAGAGGCGTGGCTTCTTAAAACATGCGCGCAAGAGTAAAAATAGAGGCGTGGCGTTTCATAAGACACTCCCATTGGTTCTGAGAGGCGTTCAGTGGGCGGTCCGACCGTAATTAGAGGCGTGGCTTCTTAATACATGTGCGCAATAGTAAAAATAGAGGCGTGACGTTTCATAAGACACTCCCATTGGTTCTGGGAGGCGTTCAGTGGGCGGTCCGACCGCAATTAGAGGCGTGGCTACTTAAAAATGGGGGCGTGGCTTCCGGTAAGACCGTCGCAATTGCGAACGTCGAGGATATAAGTACAATTCCGGCGATTGGTTCGTCTAAATGCGTTCTCAACGTCTGAAAGTAGATCGGTCCCCGATTGGTCGGGAGGGGAACCCCTCGTGACTTAAACGACGCGCGGCGGCGACGCGTCGCTAGACAAACGGCCGAAACGGGAAACTTTTCTAATTACACGCGAAAACGCAATTAAGCAACATTCAGACTACATAAACTTTTATCTCGCGAGAATTACAATCGAAGAGCAGGACAAGGCGGCGGAAAGGGGGGGGGGGAGAGAGGGGAGGAGAGGGGGGAGAAGATTAAGCTAGCACCCTAGCCGTCTGCGGTCCTGGAGCTATCCTAAGGCGCAGGTGATTTATCGCTCTCCTGGCGAGTCGGAGAGAGGAAGTACGAGGGAGCAACTCGTGGTTTACACCTCCCGCCCTCGACTTTCTTCGTGAACCTTAATTATTCATCCCCGCTCTCCCACGGGAAGAGGGAGAGGGGCCGCGTCCGGGATCCTCCCGGTCAATTAACCGATCGGGAACGCGACCGGGAAGCCCCCGACGTACGCGTACGAAAAGGGGAATCTCGCCCCCTTCCCGTCCCCTCCCGGAGTGCATCCCGTTGATACCGCGAACAGGAGGATTTACCGTCGGCTATCTCGTAACAGATAAATTTTCGGGAATAAACACGTTTTCTTAACGAGCTGTTCCCGCGCTCCCTACAAATAACGACCGTTCCCCCCTCATCCTTCCCCCACCCCGTGTATGCGTTCCCTATTCCCTAGTCGGGAGGAGAGGTGTTTAATTGGATTTCGAAACCTCCGCGTGTGAAACGGGAACCTTCGGGAACGGACCCGAGAAAGGGGAGAGGGGGGGGCGATCGATCCCGGATTATAAAATTGAATCACTTTCTCGACCTTGGGACGGCCGTCGGGTTAAGGTCGGACGGCGGATTGAACGGTTAAAGTAGGATAACGTGGTTAAGTAAGCGAATTTTAAGTCAATAGTAAAGTGACTTATACTTAAAGTAATAATACTTAAACTTATACTTAAAGTGACACTAGTCCAAATGTGAAGTTTCGTAAGTGAACGTTTTAAGGAAAAATAAAGTTCGTAAGGGCAAAGGGCACCTCAGAGAAAATCACTCAAAAATTAAATATCCAACTTTTTGAATTCTATACTGCCTCTTCGGTCAACACAAATGTGCCGAAAAATGAGAGCTTCAGGTGAGTTGAAACTGTTTTGAGACACAAATTTATATTTTAAGCGACTTTCGAGTTCAAATTGGAGTTTCAGTTGGATTGAAACTCATAAAAATAAGTTAAGTTTTAGGTAAAGTAAAAACGAAGGAGTTTCTCATGTGTATGTTTCGATTTGGAGAGTTTCAATTCAACTGAATCTCATGGATAGAGTTGAGCTTTGATTAGCTTCGATTTAGAAAAGACGTAAGGCGAAAATTAGAATTTTACTTGAAATGAAACTCACATGAAACACGTGTGAGTTTCACTCACTTAAGTGGACTTCTTTAAGGGTTTCAATAGGAGTACAATTCATGACTACGGTTGAATTACCGTTTCTATTAAGAAACAATTGAAGCGAAAAACGAAGGAGTTTCGGTTGAAACTCACGTACGACGAAGGCTTCAAATTGGAGAGTTTCAGTTGTACTGAATTTCATGATTGAAGTTGAGTTTATTGTGAGCCGCGATTCAAAAAGGATGCAAGTTGAAAAGTGAGAGTTTCAATTGATTTGAAACTCATGTGAGACAGAAATATCCATTTCAAGCGATTTTCGATTTAAAACTAGAGAGTTTCAATTGGACTGAAACTCAAAAATGAATTAAGTTCCAAGGAGTTTCCATTTAAAAAAATAAATGCAGAAAGCGGAGGAGTTTCAGCCGAAATTTAAATTTGGTACAGCTTCAATTTGGAGAGTTTCAGTTCAACAGAATATCATGGATAAAATTGAGCTCTGATGAGCAACAATTTAAAAAAATGTATGGCGAAAATTTGAGTTTTACCTGAAATGAAACTCACATGAAACGCTTGTGAGTTTCACTCAATTCAGTGGACTTTTGACTTCAACCTATAAGAATTTCAATTAGATTGTAACTCATGAATATAGTTGAAATACGGGAGTTTCTATCAAGAAGCAATGGAAGCCGAAAACCAAGGAGTTTCAGTTGAAACTCACTTACGACGAAAGCTTTAAACTAGTAAGTTTCAATTGTAATCAATTTCACAGATTTATAGCGAGTCTCGGTCCAAAAAAAGTGCAAGTCAAAAAGTGAGAGTTTCAACTGAATTGAAACTTTATTTGAAATTAAGCGACTTTCGATTTAAAATTGGAGGGTTTCAATTGGACTGAAACTCATAAAAATAGGTTGCCTCAAGGAGTTTCAATTTAAAAAGGTAAATACAGAAAACGGAGGAGTTTCAGCCGAAATTTACATTTGGTGCAGCTTCAACCTGGAGAGTTTCGATCGTCGAAAAGTGAGAGTTTCAATTGAATTGAAACTCACGTGAGACAAATCTCCATTTTAAGCGACTTTCTATTTAAAATTGGAGAGTTTCAATTGGACTGAAACTCACAAAAATAGGTTAAGTTTGAAGGAGTTTCCATTTAAAAAGATTAATGCAGAAAACGGAGGAGTTTCAGCCGAAATTTACATTTGTTGCGGCGTCAACCTGGAGAGTTTCAATCGTCGAAAAGTGCGAGTTTCAATTGAATTGATACTCGCGTGAGAAAAATCTCGATTTTAAGCGACTTTCGATTTAAAATTGGAGAGTTTCCATCGGACTGAAACTCATAAAAATAGGTTAAGTTTGAAGGAGTTTCCATTTAAAGAGATAAATGCAGAAAACTGAGGAGTTTCAGCCGAAATTTAAGTTTGGTACGGCTTCAACCTGGAGAGTTTCAATCGTCGAAAAGTGAGAGTTTCAATTGAATTGAAACTCACGTGAGACAAATCTCGATTTTAAGCGACTTTCGATTTAAAATTGGAGAGTTTCAATTGGACTGAAACTCATAAAAATAGGTTAAGTTTGAAGGAGTTTCCATTTAAAGAGATAAATGCAGAAAACTGAGGAGTTTCAGCCGAAATTTACATTTGGTACGACTTCAACCTGGAGAGTTTCGATCGTCGAAAAGTGAGAGTTTCAATTGAATTGAAACTCACGTGAGACAGATCTCGATTTTAAGCGACTTTCTATTTAAAATTGGAGAGTTTCAATTGGACTGAAACTCACAAAAATAGGTTAAGTTTGAAGGAGTTTCCATTTAAAGAGATAAATGCAGAAAACTGAGGAGTTTCAGCCGAAATTTACATTTGGTACGACTTCAACCTGGAGAGTTTCGATCGTCGAAAAGTGAGAGTTTCAATTGAATTGAAACTCACGTGAGACAGATCTCGATTTTAAGCGACTTTCTATTTAAAATTGGAGAGTTTCAATTGGACTGAAACTCACAAAAATAGGTTAAGTTTGAAGGAGTTTCCATTTAAAAAGATAAATGCAGAAAACTGAGGAGTTTCAGCCGAAATTTACATTTGTTGCGGCGTCAACCTGGAGAGTTTCAATCGTCGAAAAGTGCGAGTTTCAATTGAATTGATACTCGCGTGAGAAAAATCTCGATTTTAAGCGACTTTCGATTTAAAATTGGAGAGTTTCCATCGGACTGAAACTCATAAAAATAGGTTAAGTTTGAAGGAGTTTCCATTTAAAGAGATAAATGCAGAAAACTGAGGAGTTTCAGCCGAAATTTAAGTTTGGTACGGCTTCAACCTGGAGAGTTTCAATCGTCGAAAAGTGAGAGTTTCAATTGAATTGAAACTCACGTGAGACAAATCTCGATTTTAAGCGACTTTCGATTTAAAATTGGAGAGTTTCAATTGGACTGAAACTCATAAAAATAGGTTAAGTTTGAAGGAGTTTCCATTTAAAGAGATAAATGCAGAAAACTGAGGAGTTTCAGCCGAAATTTACATTTGGTACGACTTCAACCTGGAGAGTTTCGATCGTCGAAAAGTGAGAGTTTCAATTGAATTGAAACTCACGTGAGACAGATCTCGATTTTAAGCGACTTTCTATTTAAAATTGGAGAGTTTCAATTGGACTGAAACTCACAAAAATAGGTTAAGTTTGAAGGAGTTTCCATTTAAAGAGATAAATGCAGAAAACTGAGGAGTTTCAGCCGAAATTTACATTTGGTACGACTTCAACCTGGAGAGTTTCGATCGTCGAAAAGTGAGAGTTTCAATTGAATTGAAACTCACGTGAGACAGATCTCGATTTTAAGCGACTTTCTATTTAAAATTGGAGAGTTTCAATTGGACTGAAACTCACAAAAATAGGTTAAGTTTGAAGGAGTTTCCATTTAAAAAGATAAATGCAGAAAACTGAGGAGTTTCAGCCGAAATTTACATTTGTTGCGGCGTCAACCTGGAGAGTTTCAATCGTCGAAAAATGAGAGTTTCAATTGTATTGAAATTCCTGTGAGACATCTCGATTTTAAGCGACTTTCTATTTAAAATTGGAGAGTTTCAATTGGAGTGAAACTCATAAAAATAGGTTGCCTCAAGGAGTTTCAATTTAAAAAGGTAAATACAGAAAACGGAGGAGTTTCAGCCGAAATTTACATTTGGTGCAGCTTCAACCTGGAGAGTTTCGATCGTCGAAAAGTGAGAGTTTCAATTGAATTGAAACTCACGTGAGACAAATCTCCATTTTAAGCGACTTTCTATTTAAAATTGGAGAGTTTCAATTGGACTGAAACTCATAAAAATAGGTTAAGTTTGAAGGAGTTTCCATTTAAAAAGATTAATGCAGAAAACCGAGGAGTTTCAGTCGAAATTTACGTTTGGTGCAGCTTCAACCTGGAGAGTTTCGATCGTCGAAAAGTGAGAGTTTCAATTGAATTGAAACTCACGTGAGACAAATCTCCATTCTAAGCGATTTTCGATTTAAAATTGGAGAGTTTCAATCGGACTGAAATCGATGAAGCTATCACGAACTGAAACTCAAAATGGCCGTCCAAAAAAAAATTAAGGAACTATTTTTGATTTGTCGTTCGGACGGCGTTTTCAAAATGGCAGACAAAAGGACTTCGACGAGATTTCCCAGTATTTTTTCAATACATTTTCCGCTTCCGTGGAATCGTCGCAGGAACGCCTCTTTTCGAAAATCATTGAAATTTTCTCAAAATTAGCCAAAAAAAATGCAACTTTTTCCAATAGCGAAATACACCTCATGAACCACGCAGACGATCGAAACTTCTGAGGGAGAATCGCCCGAGAGACGGGCGCGTTCCTCTCCTCCCGAGGGAAAAACGGGATTTCCCGCCGTTTTACGGACTCCTCGAACTTATGCATCCCGTAAAACACGTATTATGCAAAACGGGCCCATTATTACCGGCCGTAAAGAGACGCGAAAGCTGCTAATTAAGAACACGACCGTAAAAGACGGGAAGGCGAGCGCTAAAAAGAGAGAGAGAGAGAGAGAGAGACTTAATAACGCGCACGTAGCTTAAGTTAAGTATAACAAATTGGATATTCGACGGTGATTGCTTTTTGAGTTAACGCGAGAAAATACGACGCGGTCGACGAGGTGAGAGGAGAGTTTTTTCCGTCGCTCGAAGGCGACGGAATGTCCGGGTGTTTTTCCATGTCGCGAGAATTTTTCGAAAGTTTTTCGTCATTTTTTGGTTACTTCGGGGCCGTCGCTCGTGTTAATCCAGCCGTGGGACGGAGGGAAATAATTTTTTTCTTTTGGGATTTTCGTGGCAACAGGCGGTCCAAAATAGGTACGAAATAACTCAAAAAAATTTTTCAAAATTTTCAGTTTTTTTTAGAAAAAAATTGAAAATTTTCAAATTTTTTTATTTTTTTTTTTAAAAATTTACTACAAACGGTTACCATTTGTATCAGATATTTTTTACAATTTGCGTAACGATTCTTTTTTCGCAACTTTCCAAAGAAATAATTACTTTAGTAGAGATTTTTTTGAGTCGTGATTTTAAAAATTTGTAGATGCATGCCGCAAAAAGTAGTGGAAACACCGATAATCATTGAAGCGATGTTTCATAAAATAATGTCAGTTCCCCTAAATTTTTCAAAACTGAGCATGTAAAAATTAATATAAATATAGCACTTTACGAAATAACTGAAGGTAACTCAAAAGGCACAAAAGTTCGAAAAAGTATCAAAAACCACTAAAAGTTTCGAGAAATCACAATCAAGTGTGTAACTTCAGTACTTTTTGTTATAAATTTATTCAAAAAATGTCTTTTGTGATCATTTCAACGAATTTTCGAAATATCTCAAAAAAATTCCTTGGAATGTCAAAAAATGACAACGATCCCTCCTCGTGGAGCCATAAATTTTTCTCTTTTTTTCCGAATTTACGAATCGAACCGTTTTTCAAAACTCGAATCTCAAAAATTGTTAAAAATCTCAGCAAATAAGTGAAATGTCAACATCGCCTTCTATTAACTTTACAATGATCCAATACAATTCTCTTCACCGGAGAAAGCCGAAAAAAGGAACTTTCCCAAATTGATAGGAGTAACTCAAAATCTGCTCTAAATTTCGAAAAATCACAGTCAAAAGTTTCAAGTCTGTAACTTCAGTACTTCTCGTTATAAATTTATTCAAAAAATGTCTTTTTTTGATAATTTCAACGAATTTTCGAAATATCTCAAAAAAATTCCTTGGAATGTCAAAAAATGATAACAATACCTCCTCGTGGAGTCACAAATTCGTCTCTTTTTTTTCGAATTTACGAATCAAACCGTTTTTCAAAACTCAAATCTCAAAAATTGTTAAAAATCTCAGAAAATCAGTGAAATGTCAACATCGCCTTCTGTTAGCTTTAAAATGATCAACTACAATTTTCTTCACTGAAAAAAGTAAAAAAAAAAAGGGAAATTTCCAAAATTGATGAAAATAACTCAAAAACTGCTCAAAATTTCGAAAAACTACAATCAAAATTTTAAGGCTGTAAAACCAGCATTTTTCATGTAAATTTATTTTAAAAAACATTTTTTGGCAATTTTATAACAACAAATGTCATTTTTCGAAGTAATAAATCTAATCGTTTTTCAAAATATCTCAAAAATCGTTAAAAATTTCAAAAAAATCCTTGAAATGGTAACGTCATATTCTCTAAACTTTAAAATGTTCCGCTATCAATGTCTTGACCGAGGAAAGTCATAAAAAGGATCTTTCCAAAATTGATAGGAGTAACTCAAAAATAGCTCCGAATTTCGAAAAATCACAATCAAAATTGAAGTCTGCAGGCTCAATACTTTTTGAGGTATAAACTTATTTTAAAAAATGGGTTTTTGACAAGTTTACCTACTTTGGAATATCAAAATTCACGTGAAAAGTCAAAAAATTGCAACAATATTTCCTTACGGAGACACAAATAAATGTCATTTTTCGAAGTTATGAATCGAACAGTTTTTCGAAACGTCTCAAAAATCGTTAAAAATCATTGAAATGTTAACGTTATGTCCTGTTAATTTCAAATTGATGCGCTAATAATTTTTTCACTCAAAAAAAGTCAAAAAAAGGAACTTTCCAAAATTGATATGACTAACTGAAACACTGCTCAAAATTCCGAAAAATCACTATCGAAAGTTTGAAGTCTGTAAGCCCTGTACTTTTCTGATTAAAAAATTGTTTAAAAAAATTTGGCAATTTCACCGACACCGAAATGTCTCAAAAACTCACAAGAAATGTTAAAAAATCGAAAACTATTTCCTCATGGCAACACAAATTTGCCACAACTTCGAGAAAGTTTCAACGCGTCATTTGATTTTTTGAAGTTACGAATCGAACCGTTTCTCAAAATATCTCAAAAATCGTTAAGGCACAGAAAGTGAAAAAAACTTTTCAAATTTGAGAGAAGTAACTCAAAAATTGCTCAAAATTTCGGAGAAAAAATAAAAATTAAAATGTCCAAAATAGAACTTAAAGGAAGCTATGATCTTTTCTTCAGGTTAATTGAAATTATAACGGGAAAGCGCTTCTAGTCTCGTTATAACACCATGTAGGAAAAGCTAGATTATATTTTTTGTGATTTTTCAAAAGCAAAATAATTCGAAACTTGCATAAACCTTATAAATTTGATTTTAAGGCGCACTAAGTCATTTAAAGTTTCCTAAAATCATCGACGATTTTTATTCCAAAATCATTCTAAAATATATTTACAACGAAACTATTTGAAACATCCCAGATTTAATTTTGAAGCAACCTGCACGACACTACACCCGCCTCAAACCCAAGTACGTCCCTTCTAACACAGAGGTCGTCACGCGTCACCCTTAACGCGCACGTCGCACTTAACACGCGTCAGTCACGTCTACCGAAACGTAGATGGCGCCCGCTTAAACGAAGCTCCCTATAACTTCAACGTACTTAAGTCACTTGTGCGTCACGCGTCACACAGAGGGCGCGACCTCGCGCATAAAACGTGTACGGCGAAGTTACAAGGTGTGATGGCGGAAAACGAAGCGACTCAAGGGAACGTCCTCAGGGATGCTAGGGGGGGGGGAGGGGGTAAGTGAGTACCGTAGAAGAATGTCGTGCGTGGAGTAGTTTCGTCTTCCTCCGCTGCGGGTGTATTAAATTTGGATTCTCTCCCGTGGCTTCCCCCTCCCCTCTCCCTACTTCAGACGGGTAATAATTCTCCGGCGTATCGGCCTAATGGCAAATTGAAGACGAGTCTCGGGGAAATCCGAGAAAAATGACAAATTTATAGATGGCGCCCTCTTCGCCCCCCCCCACACAAAATTCCCCCCACCACCTCGCCTAAACATAATTCGCCCTCGGTGTTGATTCCGTCGGAAGTCATACATCATCCGGCACATGCTAAAGCCGTCGGTACATTTATCATCCCACGTTAGATATACAGCGTGTCCCACGACCGAGACGCCATTTTCCCCCCCTAACGGTAGATATCGACACTTCTACTCCGTATCCCACTTCTGACCCCAATGATTTGATCCAACTTTAGCAACAAAGTGGTATGAAGAAGGGTGGGGTGGGGGGCGGTCCGGGGGTAGCTCCACCCACTGCCTCCGCTGATTGGGCTGATGCTCACAGGCCACGCCCACTTATCCGCCCGATAAGTCTCTAAGTAACTTTACTGAGCGATTTTGGAGGTTATGCCGTCTCCAGGCGGACACGCAACTGGACGAGAAACGGTCGGCACGGGTCCAAAAGCAGACGGTGTCGAAGAGACCCTACCACCCCCCACCCCCCGGAAACGGAATATTGCTAGTGTGTTTTTTTACGATCGTCCGCAGTCTGCAACCATCACGTATCCGGTCCGCATGTAAATTTTTCACGAGCTCACCTTAACTTTCTCCCCCCCACCCCACCGCCCTAACGTACGGACGGGTCTCGGACGGGTGCGGACGGGAACGTTATCCCCGGGCGTGCCGTAAATTACGGCGGAGAGGCTTGTTATCCTCCGCGCCCCCCCCCCCCTCGCAGTTATTATCCGCCGTCGACCTCCCGAATCCGGATATATTCATTATTCGATCGTATGTGTTAAACGGCCGTTTTATTTCACTGGGACCCGAATAAAGGGGGCGCGTAAAGCGCTCCCGGCGCCCGAGGAAGGACGACGAGGACGAAGACGTTACGTTTTATTTCGCCAATAAACCCCGGAGTGTTCCTAACGTAAAATTTTTAGCAGTTACGTGTAGAAAAAACGACGGGAGGGCTCGGAAAAGCGGGGGAGCTTTTATGTACTCGTCGAGGCGACGGAGGAAAAATTACACGTATTAAACTGCTAACCTAAACTCCCTTACTTCTACCTCAAAACCCAACACTAAAAGTTCCATATGCAACTGCCGAGGAAACCTCGCACTATATTGATATAATTTTCAGGTTGTAGGATAAGCAGCCCATGTTCTCCATTGGACTCATGAGCCCTATGGCGTATCGACCCTGGGACCTTCAGTCCCCTAGGATTTTCACATTTAAAAAACCGAGGCTCCGCCCACAACTCCACCTTCTAGCGCACGTGGTCCAATAAGAGTGGCACTGCTAACCTAACCTCCCTCACTTCTACCTCAAAACCCAACACTAAAAGTTCCATATGCAACTGCCGAGGAAACCTCGCACTATATTGATATAATTTTCAGGTTGTAGGATAAGCATCCCATGTTCTCCATTGGACTGATGAGCCCTATGGCGTATCGACCTTGGAACCTTCAGTCCCCTAGGATTTTCACATTTAAAAAACCGAGGCTCCGCCCACAACTCCACCTTCTAGCGCACGTGGTCCAATAAGAGTGGCACTGCTAACCTAACCTTCCTCACTTCTACCTCAAAACCCAACACTAAAAGTTCCATATGCAACTGCCGAGGAAACCTCGCACTATATTGATATAATTTTCAGGTTGTAGGATAAGCATCCCATGTTCTCCACTGGACTCATGAGCCCTATGGCGTATCGACCCAGGGACCTTCAGTCCCCTAGGATTTTCACATTTAAAAAACCGAGGCTCCGCCCACAACTCAGCCCTCTAACGCACGTGGGCCAATAAGAGCCGCATTGCTAACCTAACCTCCACCACTTCTACTTCAAAACCCAACACTAAAAGTTCCATATGCAGCTGCCGAGGAAACCTCGCACTATATTGATATAAATTTCAGGTTGCAGGATAAACATCCCATGTTCCCTATTGGACTCATGAGCCCTATGGCGTATCAACACTGGAACCTTCAGACCCCTAGGATTTTCTAGATCGTTACCAAGGGGTTAACGTCATGGTCAGACCACGAGGAGGGTGGTCGACCCTTAAGCCCGAGTCGTTAACTGAACTAATTTGACTTTAAACCGACCGTTTCTTTGCGTCAGTTATTATTAGGGCGGCAGTCAATTCCGCCTAAGCTCGCAGGCGAATTTACCGCCGCGGCGTAAAGGTGCGTACATATTTCGGGGCGCCGCGGGTCGGGGGCGGGGGTGACGAATGGCGTCGCCATCAAAATATCCCGAGCGACAAAAGACAGGTCATTTTCCGGGATACCCTCGTGGGGGGAGGGGAAACGGAAGGGTGGAGGGGGAGGAATTCTTCGTATTTTATTAAAATACCTAAAGTTTCGTCGACGGGGTGTCGCTACCCCCTCCCCAGCCTCCCTTCCCTCCAGCATCATCCCTTGTAATGAAAATCTCCGGCAAGGTCGCTAATTTATAAATACAATGGCAGTCGTTGCCGACACCTGCCGCACCTTTTCATGAACTTTGGAGGAGGAGGGGGGAAGAGGTAAATACTAAGGGAGGACGGGGGTGTGGGGGGGGTTAAGGTTTTCTTAATGAAAATATGAACGATAGTGCGCGCGGGGGGAATTAACGCCTGGCATTTATCTCTCGGCCCTCCCCCCCTCCTTTTTCGCTTACAAACACGTACGCACAAAAGGTAACCCGCGAATAGAGCGGGGAGCCCTTAACGCGAGCGATAACCCGACGTGTAGATCAAAAAATTCATTTCCTACTCCTTTTTCGGGAAGCCGTTCCCGGCAGGAGAACCCGCGGGAACGTTATCTTAAGTGCGCCCTTTTTTCGACCCTTTCGGTTTTTCCGCGCCTCTAACCGATACCGGGACGTTATAACGCCATGCAAGAGAGAGGAAGGGAGGAAATTAACGATAAGGCTGAGAGAGAGAGAGAGAGATTTCGCCGAAGAACACCTAAACTCTTCCGTTCGCCTCTACTATTCCTGCATTTACTGAGTTAGTGTAAAAATGTAACGTGCTGATGTAAAAAATAAAGGTTTTTACGCGCCAAATTTGACATCTGATGTGAAAAAAAGAGGTGAATTTTCCGGTCGGACGGAGAACTGAACAGAGCCGCGGGTGCGCCAAGACAGTCGGACCGGAAACTGAACGCTAAATCCGACCAATAACACGCGTTATTTTGGTCGGACGGTAAACTGAACGCCTTATAAGTCTCAGCCGTTTTCGAAAGGAGTAGATTGAGAAAATTACAATAAATAAAAGAGAATAGTACATATTTTAGAAAAAAAAAAGGAAAAAAAAAACCACACACACACACACACACACACAACAGCAACAAACTACTCATTCTGCGCGGAAAATTAGTCCATGCCCTTCAGCCGTCGAACAGCAAGACCGCACGTCGGAGGTCGGACCGCGAACTGAACGCGGATCCCGACCAATCGGGCCCCGAGCCCCGCGCCCTGGACCGGTCGGACCGAAAACTGAACGATCGCCTCGACCTATCCGACGCGTCCGGGTCGATTTCCTCCAATCGCGACCGCCAATTTCTGGCTCGATCGCAGATTTTCCTGGAACCGGGAAGCGTTAATATTCCCGTTTTGTTCCCGTCTCGCTCCATCGAAGTCTCGGGCGAGCAAATAAAATTCCCGTCGGCATACAAATGCGTGGCCGTACATTATCCGGGAGCAGGAGGAGGGATAGAGAGAGGGAGAGCGGCTAACTTTGAACGATGACGTCGAACAGTAATGACGCCTCGGTGCAGCTTATTGAATTTCCTGACAAATGGCTCAACTTTTCCTCCCGTCGCCGCGACGACGAAAAATTCCCCGTGACATATTCAGATCGGAGTTTCTGGTCACGTAACCTTCGAGTATAGGAACGAGATGAAAATTAAGAATCATTATTCTTTTCAGCTTTGTCGCTCCTCCTCGAGGAGGGGAGCGGGTATAAAAATGCGAGACGACACCGACGTCGGCGGCGTCCTGTTATTGGGCGTCGCATCTGCGACCCGCTCCCCCCTCCTGCCCGACCGGAATGCGAATGAGGGCGACGGGAGGGGAAAAAATACGAAAGTTGCCATCGCCGAAAAGTTAACGGCGACGAAATAAACTCTGGAAAAAATAAGACCGAAGAGGCCCCTCTGGGCGGTCCCTAGGGGCGTGGCCTCTAGTAAGGAGGAGCTCGTGGGTAACAGTGGGCGTGGCTCATTATAAGGAGGTCGTGGGTAACAGAGGGCGTGGCCTCTTATAAGGAGGAACTCGTATGAGTAAAAGTGGGCGTGGCCTCTTATAAGGAGGAACTCTTGAGTAAAATTGGGCGTGGCTTCTTATAAGGAGGAACTCGTGGGTAACAGTGGGCGTGGCTCATTATAAGGAGCTCGTGGGTAACAGAGGGCGTGGCCTCTTATAAGGAGGAACTCGTATGAGTAAAAGTGGGCGTGGCCTCTTATAAGGAGGAACTCTTGAGTAAAATTGGGCGTGGCTTCTTATAAGGAGGAACTCGTGGGTAACAGTGGGCGTGGCTCATTATAAGGAGCTCGTGGGTAACAGAGGGCGTGGCCTCTTATAAGGAGGAACTCGTATGAGTAAAAGTGGGCGTGGCCTCTTATAAGGAGGAACTCTTGAGTAAAATTGGGCGTGGCTTCTTATAAGGAGGAACTCGTGGGTAACAGTGGGCGTGGCTCATTATAAGGAGCTCGTGGGTATCAGTGGGCACAGCTTCTTATAAGGAGGATCTCGTGGGTAGCAGTGGGCGTGGCCTCTTATAAGGAGGAACTCTTGAGTAAAATTGGGCGTCGCTTCTTATGAGAAGGAGCTCGAGGCTAACAGTGGGCGTGGCTTCCTAAGGAGGAGCTCGTGGGTAACTATGGACGTGGCTTCTTATAAGGAGGATCTCGTGAGTAACAGCGGGCGTGTCATTTAGAAGTGGGCGGGACAAATAATAATAGGAAATATGTGGCTCTTCGATATTTTACACGACCCTATATAGTCACCAAAACTTACCAAAATTCAGAACATCGCGACGTCTGATTAGGGCAAGGGGCGTGGCTTCGTTTAGGGTGGAGCCTACCGCTTGACCACGCCTCTAGGGGCGTGCCTAACCTACGACTAGGCGCTGGAGGCGTAAATTTCGCCATTGAACGAATGGGGGGGGGGGGGGGTATTTTCCTTTAGAGGCTTATTAATGGAGTTTCTTATAAGAAGCCCATTGGGAGTGGCGAGTCACTAGGCGGAGCGACAAGGAAGGTGGTGGCAACTTCTAGGAGGCACAATGGGCGTGGCTTAACACACGCGGTCGTTTAGAAATGGGCGGGAATTCCCTTGAGCCTGGTTCCGCCATGAACTCCAATAGTTAATTAGAATTATTTCTAAGTAATAATAGGGAATATGTGGTTCTTCGATACTGTACACGGCCCTTTATGCCATATAGTCACCAAACTTGGCGAGTCTGATTGGGACAAGGGGCGTGGCTTCGTTTAGGGTGGAGCCTACAATTTGTCCACGCCTCTGGGGGCGTGTCTGAGTCACAACGGGCGTGGCTTACCACAAGGAGGTGGTTTAGAAGTGGGAGGAATGTCACGTGAGTTTAATCCCTACAGGAAAAGTTTTTTAAACTTTAGTTATAAGATGGTACTTTCGAGAAAAGTATTTCTACCTTTTATTTCTAATGAAAGAACTTTTTCGATTTACTTAAGGTAATCAATTATTATAGAACTTTCTATAATGGAAAAATTCGAGAATATTGTTAGAAAAAAAAAGAGAAAAATAATTTTAAAAAATGTTAGTTTTGAACACTTGCTCTTAAAAATCTCGTACTACTAAATACGAGGCTCACTCCTTATAAGAGGTCGCACTTGTGATCGGTGACGATGGGCGTGGCTTCGAGCAAGGCGGAGCCTAAGGGGTGGCGCGGCCTCGAGGGGCGCGGCCACCCGACGACGATCCCCCCGTCGATCGGTAAGGGGGAGAAAAGGCGATTCCCTCGGGATTTCCCGCAGAGTTCGCCCGTTTCGATTTTTCCGTGCGGAAGCAATCGAGCCCGCGTGAATAATTCAAGTCGGCGCCGGCCCGCCGGTCCGCACGTAATTGCGTTTAATGCGCCCCCGCTCACCCCCCCCCACCCCCCACCCCTCGACCCACATCGGACCGCATTAAATCCTCCGCATATAAAATTTATCTCCGGCGGATTAACTGCATTCCGTTTTTGTTACGGCGCGTACCATATAAAATAATTTCCGGGAGGTGGAGGGGTGGGGTAGCGCCCGTCGCCTGGAAGTTTCCGATCCCCCCTAACGCGTATGAAAATTTAACCCTACGACCGCGTACTTTTCGCCCCCTAGTGACTGATTTCCACCTTACTTAAGTCGATTCTGTCCTATGCCGAGCAGGTGATAAGCCTGTTTACCTTCGAGCGAAAAGTGGGAGGAGCCCGAAGCGCAAACGTTCATGGTAAAGTGGGAGGAGTCTAATTCGCATGGGCGTGGGAGAGTGGGAGGGGCTTCACCTCCGCGCCAATAATCGGGCGGGATTACGATCGAGATGGGCGTGGCTGGAGGAGGGGCGGGGCGAAAGTGCGTAGAAAGTAGGCGGAGCCAAAATGAAACGTAGGAGGGATCTGCATTTAATGTCATTACCACATTTACTACGAGGGGGTGAAATCGAGGTGGAAGAATATCCAACGTCAAGTTATATTCCCGCTTAACGTTACCACAGGAGGAAACAACAGGGAAATCTCCCGGTTTCGGCGACGGGAACACGGGACGTCCCCATCGAGGTTCATCGTCTGTTATTGTGGCAAAAACCCCTAATTTGTCAGTCATCATCCTCGACGACGATCAATCTTTCGGCGGAGGCTCCCGCGGGATAACAAAGCGTTCCTCTCTTCCCGTCCGCTCGCCAGCTGGACGCCGTCCAAAATACGCTCCCGGTCTCCCTCCCCCCTCTGACATACATCGATATGTATCAAAATACGGAAAGCGCGAGGACTTTTATCCGCGTCATCCCTCGGGCTAACGAATATTCCGCCGCTTCCTCGAGGAGGATCCTCATTGGAGTCCCGGGGAGGTTTCGGGAGAGAAACGGGACCGGCAGGGTCGAGTCGATTTATCCCATTACCCGTCGTCCGCTCGCGGGGGGAGATAACTTTCTGATTGGGCCATCAAGTGGACTGCCCCGACAATATTTCTGGATGGCGAATTATTACCGTTCGAATCGGGAATCAATCAGGATCGGGACGTGGGGGAACAGGGGGGAGGGTTTATCCCCCTTCCCATCTCGTCCGGGGGATTTCTCGCTCCATTCTCGAGGTAATAACTATGTATTATTAGGTTACGTGTACTGAATAAATACTTTTCACCACGACGGGGGAGTGGGGGGGGGGGGGTGAGTGGGGGCTCCTCGAAGGTCGGTCGTTATGCAAAAATGTCGATTTCTTCGTAACGGACACGCTCTCCCTCTTATGGGAATTTCTCCCTTACTCGAAAGGTCTGCCCTCTAAAGGGCGCAACGTAACTTTCCCCATTTGCTCTATCAGAAAGATTTTTCTCGACCAATCAGAAGCTTGAAAGCACATTTCGTTGTATTAAACCCAATATTTTGTCCACTAGCATGGCAATGTATAGGGTCGAAAGAAGACCGAACATAAACATCCCTTACCTTCTGGAGAAGAGTGGGAGGAGCCTAATGCGCATACGGGCGTGGCAGAGTGGGAGGAGCTCCACCTCCACGTGAATAAGGCATGACATACGCGTTCCATATGGGCGTGGCCTTGCAAGGGGCGGGGCTGAAGTGCCCAATGAAACTTGGGAGGGATCAGCGATTACGTCACTACCACATTCAGTTGCGAAATTTCAATTTAAAGCAATAATTTTGTCGAATAGGGCAACAATGTATAGGGTCGAAAGAGGACCCAACATAAACATCCCTTCCGAAATTGCCGCCTCAGCCCATGGAAATCAAACCTTTTGACATAAAAACAATCCCACTTCCGACTAGCGTGACGGTAAGTTTGGCAACCCTGTGTTGAAAAAAGTGGAGACGACGTTTTTCTCCATTTTTCCGGTGTACCTCGGAAACTAAAGGTTACGCGAGAAAAAGTTTCAAACAAGAGTTGTAGAGGACTGATTCACCTACCCAACGGTATAAAGAAAACTATAGGTGGCCCCACTAGTTATAGAGTTAAATCAGTTTTTCTTTAGCAAATTCGTATTTATTAACAAAACCGTCTAGTACGATTGATCCATTGAAAAATTATTTTTCATTTTTAATCGAGAAATATCGAAAAAACCAACGTGAAGATATCCAGGAAGAACCGCGGCTCTAACTGAAGATTTCCCTGTATCGCACGGCAAAATCGCCCGGAAGAACCTCACCAATCGCTTTTATAACAGTCCTCGTAAAAAAAATCTCGTTACATGTAAATAGTAGTTGGAATGGGGACAAGTCCTATAGAAATTTCTGGAATATTTCTAGGATTATTATTCCAAAAAATCTGGACGAATTCCAGGGAAATTTCTGGATACAATGAGGATGTTCCAAATGGCCTGTATTACTTTCTCTACAGCTTAATTTTACTCACAACATAAATTACACACGCCCCTCAAAGAGGTCCTCGAACAATTACTCCCCGTCACTGCCAAGGGCAGCAAAAAACGAGCTCCTCACTAAACCTACTTCCTCACGCCCACTACGACATCGAACCAATTAAACGCCCATCCCGGATCCGAAGGGAACAGAGAGACAGAAGGATCAGTCAAGAAAAGGTGCGCAATGGACAGAACGATCGTGTGCTCCGCGTCCCGAAAGTCACGCCGCTCCGGCCAATCACGCGACGCGCAGGCGAGAGGGCGTGTCCTATCCGAAGCGGGAGGAGCTCGGTTACGCTCCTCCCACCAGTCAGCATAAGCCGTTCAGTGGGCGGAGCCTACTAATAGGGATCGTAAGATAGTAGGGATACGCAAGATGTGGCTTTAATAGGCAGGAATGGACTAGCCTAAGCTAGCTTAAAGCAGTTGCTTTTAGCTACTTACACTAATAACCCATTAGGTAGCTGGGTGCTGTAACTCACATCAAGTGTTCTAGCTATTATTGGGACGCCCTTTGCGTAAGGGCACGAAGGATCCCCGAGGGGTGCGCTCGGGTATGCCACAGCATTTTCAGGTGCGAATTCCGACTACCAATGTTAATGTTACATCGGTTTGCAATTTTTTTTAAGGTAAGTCCGCATGAATTCGAAAGAGGGATTCGGCCGGGGGAGAGCGGGGCGGATCTCTACTCCTCGACGAAACTTTCTCGAGTATCCCGCGGGAGCCTCGAGGATTCCCTGCGTTTAACTTTCGACCTTAATCGGGACTCTTTCGAGTCCCGACGATCGGGAAGTCGTCGTCGTCGTCCCCTTTCGCTTTCCTACAGGGCGAGCGGAATTCCCGGTGGGGTGGAGGAGGGCGGCAGAAAAGATAAGCGACGTACTGCGGCGATGACGCGAAAGGGGGCGCGGGGGAGCGCGGCCGGTCGCCCCCACGCGTGCATAACGATAACAATCGATGGGGGTGAAGCGGGGAATCGTCGGTGCATAGCGAATCGATCGGCACCGGCGAATTCGCGGTCGAGACGCCCGATTGGCCGGCTCGTTTTGACGAAATCACACTAGTAGGGCCTTTTCTCCCTCCAGGGGGCGCTTGAAAAGCGATAAATTGCCGCGAAGGCGCAGCGAGCCGATCACGAAACGACGCTAAGTAAACCAAACGCGAGGTAAAAGCGCGCACCTCGAAAAACTACTAAGTAAACATTATAACGCGGTAAACTTAAGTCACCTGCTTACTTTCTTAAAGAACGACAAGGACTCACCATCGCATTTTCTCACCCTGCTAAGTAAACGTAAAAATCCGCTAAAAGTAAATCATCTATCCTCTCGCTTAAAGAACAGCGAGACTCAATTACCAAGAATTCAGAAATATCTTCTGAAAGATTCCATAGTCGTCAGTGGTGAACTGCCTTAGAGAGAGAAAATTAGATAAAATAACACCGCGTCGCACGTGTTTATCAGGAAAGTGTCCCCGTGAATTTTTCCTGACGCAGTTCTGCGCTGCTCCGAGCTGCGCGACGCGCGAATTTTGCCTGCGTCGCGTGTCCTGCGCAGCGTCGTCACCCGCGTTTCCACGTTCGTCCTCGCTCGGAAAGCGAGAGTTAAATAAGTGCGGTTAATGCTATAGTGGGCATCGGTTACGTTCTCGATTGGAGCCTTCGCTTTGAGCCGTGAGTAATGGCAATAACTACCTTTTGACTTACATATATTTTAAGAGTCACTTTTTTGCATGTCGTGATTAATGATGGTAACAGTCGTGAGCTGTGAGTAATAAGGATAACTACATTTTGAGCTTCGTATATTTTAAGAAACGTACACTCGTACGTCGTGAGTAGTAACGATAATTTTTCAAGTTTCGTAAATGCGCGGGAAGTTGTCAAACGTTGGTCGAGTCGTGGGTAATGTCCCTTACTCACTCGTGTGGGAAGTTTGAAGGCACCAAATCGCTAGACAAGCTAAGGATTTTTAAGGCGATTATTGCTATATTAAGTATAGACACTTACGTTCTCGATTGGAGCCTTCGCTTTGGTTAGTGAGTAATGGCGATAACTACCTTTTGAGCTTCGTATATTTCAAGAAAGGCACTTTTTTGCATGTCGTGAGTAATGATGGTAACATTCGTCAGCCGTGAGTAATAGGGATAACTACCTTTTGAGCTTCGTATATTTTAATAAACTTACACTCTTTAGTACGTCGTAAGTAATAACGATAATCTTTGAAGTTTCGTAAATGCGCGGGAATTGGTCATAACGTTGGGCGAGTCGTGGGTAATGACCCTAACTCACTCGTGTGGGAAATTTTAAGGCACTATACCGCTAGAAAAGCAAAGAATTTTTAAGGCGATTATTGCTATATTAAGTATAGAGTTCTGCATTGGAGCCCTCGCTTTAAGCCGTGAGTAATAGCGGTGACTACCTTTCGAGCTTCGTTTGTTTTAAGAAACTAACAGCTCTTGGCACGTCGTGAGTAATGATGGTAACAGTCGTGAGCCGTGAGTAACGACGTTAAATTCTGAAGCCTCGTAAATGCGCGCCTGGTGATCAAACAGTAGGCGAGCCGTGAGTAATGACCGTAACCCACTCGTGGGTGAAGTTAGTAGACGTTAAACCGCTAGGAAAGCGAAAAAGTTTTATGTGCGACTAATGCTATAGTGGGCATCGGTTACGTTGTTGATTGGAGCTTTCACTTCGAGCCGTGAGTAATAACGATAACTACCTTTCGAGCTTCGTATATTTTAAGAACCTTAGTTTTTGGCTCGTCGTGAGTAATGATGGTAACAATTGCGAACCGTGAGTAACGACAATAAACTTTGAAGCTACGTAAATGCGCAGGATATGCTCAAACAGTGGGTGAGTCGTGGGTAATGACCGTAACTCACTCGTGTGGGAAGTTTGAAGGCACTATACCGCTAGAAAAGCGAAGGATTTTTAAGGCGATTATTGCTATATTAAGTATGGATTCTTAATTGAATCCATACCGTTCTTCATCGGAGTCTTCGCTTTGAGCCGTGAGTAATAACGATAACTACCTTTGGAGCTTCGTATATTTTAAGAAACTTAGTTTTTGGCTCGTCGTGAGTAATGATGGTAACAATTGCGAACCGTGAGTAACGACAATAAACTTTGAAGCTACGTAAATGCGCGGGATCGGCTCAAACAGTGGGTGAGTCGTGGGTAATGACCGTAACTCACTCGTGTGGGAAGTTTGAAGGCACTATACCGCTAGAAAAGCGAAGGATTTTTAAGGCGATTATTGCTATATTAAGTATAGATTTACGTTCTTCATTGGAGTCTTCGCTTTGAGCCGTGAGTAATGGCGATAACTACCTTTTGAGCTTCACATATTTTAAGAGTCACTTTTTTGCATGTCGTGAGTAATGATGGTAACAGTCGTGAGCCGTGAGTAATAACGAAAACTACCTTTTGAACTTGGTATATTTTAATAAACTTACATCCTTTAGTACGTCATAAGTAATAACGATAATCTTTGAAGTTTAGTATATGCGCGGGAAATGCTCAAACAGTGGGTGAGTCGTGGGTAATGACCGTAACTCACTCGTGTGGGAAGTTTGAAGGCACTATACCGCTAGAAAAGCTAAGGATTTTTAAGGCGATTATTGCTATATTAAGTATGGATTTACGTTCTTCATTGAAGTCTTCGCTTTGAGCCGTGAGTAATGGCGATAACTACCGTGACGTCACGCTATCAGTTTTATTGAAAAAAACATCAACTGACGTGTATTTCCGCCGAATCCCCCCCCACCCACTCGACCCTCGCGGACTAGTAGGCGACGGTTGTTGTCGCGAATTCCGCCCATGACCCCCCACCCCCCACCCCCCGCCTCCCGCTCGACCCCGAAAATTATCCCCGCGCGTCCCTCGGGGAATTCCCGTCGCAATTGCGTGCACGTCACGTGCGCGGTGATCGAACTTCCGTCCGTTTTACATGCGACGACGTACCTGGCGCGTGCACACGTCGCGACGGCCGCGTCGCCATGGCGACGCCGTCGCCGTCGGTGCGCCATCTGCCCGCGGGGCCCGGCGGTTCGACGTGCGCGCGCATCGCGAGGTCATCCGCCGACTTTACTTCGTCGAGTCATGAACGCCATCTCTCGGGAAATAGCCGAGGGTGCTTCATTACGAAGTACAGAAGTTTTGAAAAAGAAACTCCGAAAAGCTTCCATATTTTCTTTAAGTACTCGAAGCGTAGATCGTAGAACTCTCATTGGGAAAAAAATTGTTTCTAAGATTCAAAAAAAAAAGTCGAAGAGTATAACATCCCCACGAACGAGGAGATGCGCGTAGGCGTCCGCGCATACCTGCGCGGCGTGGCTGCGCCGTAGTTCCCGTCCGTTAATTTCTGGAATCTAGGATTATTAAGCGAAAGACGTTTCGCCATAAACCGAGGGAAGGTGGGCGAGGGACGAAAAAACTACCCCCGTCACGTCAGAGGCCGTAAATACCGATGGATCGTTCATCTTGAGGTTTTACGCCCGCAGCGCCGCGCCGGATATATCCGGAATCATTGAAATTTACGAGTTACACAAATGAAAACGGTCGCCGTAATAAATTCGGCGGACGAGTAAGTGTGTTATACGCCGCCGCATAAATGTCGCCTCCGGACGTAAGCGGAGACGGTCTTTATAAAGTAATAAAGGGCGACGTGCCTCCGATATAAAATAGATAAGCCGTAAAAGGTTGCCGCATGATCCGCCGTCGGAATATCGACGAGACGCTAGGGCGCCGCGCGTGACCCCTTTCCCCTCCTTAGGGAAAGCGTCGGTAGATGGCGTCGAGGACGCGCGCGCATCACTACCGCGCATGAGGCCGAGGCAATTCAAAAAGAGTCGAAACCTTCCTCGTTCAAGGTCGAAACTTCAAGGTCAATATTACTCATATCACCCATTATAATCCATATAAATTGACACGCATCATTCCACTATATTTTCCTAAGCTGACAAAATTCCTACTTCTTCTAACCTGCCTTTACTCAACCTTCTTAATGAACACGTGCGTCCACCGCCTGCGTCACACGCGTTTTACCTGCGCTAAATCAGACTGCACTGCGTTGCCTGTCACCTGCGTCTCGATGTACGTGAAAGGATTAGTACAGAAGCGCAGAGTAGCACGGCGCAGTACTGCGTCGGGCAGGAATTTTGCGGTTTTCTGCCGAACACGTGCGACGCAGTATTATGGCACTTACGTCGTTATGAATGGAAAATTTTCAAGTATCTCACAGTTTCTTAATAGACACGTGCGACGCAGTGTTGTTTTGGATAGAACGAAACACTCGTACGCTCCACAGAAAATCATCAATTGCAACACTCTCAGGCAGGTGAGTTTTATTCTTAACGCGGAAAATTCGTAACTGCTTTTAAATGTGCGTCCATCCCCTGCGTCGCACGTGTTTTACCTGTGATGAATCGAGCTGCACTGCGTTGCCTGCGTCTGCTGCATCTCAATATGTACATGAAAAATTACTTGTAAGTGCACGAATAGAAGCGTAGAATATCACGGCGCAGTGCTGCGTCGGGCAGGAATTTTGCAATTTTCTGCCGAACACGTGCGACGCAGTATTATGGCATTTACGTCGTTGTGAATGGAAAATTTTCAAGTATCTCACAGTTTCTTAACAGGCACGTGCGACGCAGTGTTGTTCTTAACGCGGGATATTCGTAACTGCTTTTAAATCTGCGTCACACGCGTTTTTCCAGCGCTAAATCAAACTACATTGCGTTGCCTGCGTCACCTGCGTCTCGACGTTAGTCCGGGTAAAAAATTAGTTCTAAGGGCAGGAACAGAAGCGCAGAGTAGCACGGCGCAGTTCTGCGTCGGGCAGGAATTTTGCAATTTTCTGCCGAACACGTGCGACGCAGTATTATGGCATTTACGTCGTTGTGAATGGAAAATTTTCAAGTATCTCACAGTTTCTTAACAGGCACGTGCGACGCAGTGTTGTTCTTAACGCGGGATATTCGTAACTGCTTTTAAATCTGCGTCACACGCGTTTTTCCAGCGCTAAATCAAACTACATTGCGTTGCCTGCGTCACCTGCGTTTCGACGTTAGTCCGGGTAAAAAATTAGTTCTAAGGGCAGGAACAGAAGCGCAGAGTAGCACGGCGCAGTTCTGCGTCGGGCAGGAATTTTGCAATTTTCTGCCGAACACGTGCGACGCAGTATTATGGCATTTACGTCGTTGTGAATGGAAAATTTTCAAGTATCTCACAGTTTCTTAACAGGCACGTGCGACGCAGTGTTGTTCTTAACGCGGGATATTCGTAACTGCTTTTAAATCTGCGTCACACGCGTTTTTCCAGCGCTAAATCAAACTACATTGCGTTGCCTGCGTCACCTGCGTCTCGACGTTAGTCCGGGTAAAAAATTAGTTCTAAGGGCAGGAACAGAAGCGCAGAGTAGCACGGCGCAGTTCTGCGTCGGGCAGGAATTTTGCAATTTTCTGCCGAACACGTGCGACGCAGTATTATGGCATTTACGTCGTTGTGAATGGAAAATTTTCAAGTATCTCACAGTTTCTTAACAGGCACGTGCGACGCAGTGTTGTTCTTAACGCGGGATATTCGTAACTGCTTTTAAATCTGCGTCACACGCGTTTTTCCAGCGCTAAATCAAACTACATTGCGTTGCCTGCGTCACCTGCGTCTCGACGTTAGTCCGGGTAAAAAATTAGTTCTAAGGGCAGGAACAGAAGCGCAGAGTAGCACGGCGCAGTTCTGCGTCGGGCAGGAATTTTGCAATTTTCTGCCGAACACGTGCGACGCAGTATTATGGCATTTACGTCGTTGTGAATGGAAAATTTTCAAGTATCTCACAGTTTCTTAACAGGCACGTGCGACGCAGTGTTGTTCTTAACGCGGGATATTCGTAACTGCTTTTAAATCTGCGTCACACGCGTTTTTCCAGCGCTAAATCAAACTACATTGCGTTGCCTGCGTCACCTGCGTCTCGACGTTAGTCCGGGTAAAAAATTAGTTCTAAGGGCAGGAACAGAAGCGCAGAGTAGCACGGCGCAGTTCTGCGTCGGGCAGGAATTTTGCAGTTTTCTGCCGAACACGTGCGACGCAGTATTATGGCATTTACGTCGTTATGAATGGAAAATTTTCAGGGATCTCATAGCTTTTTAACAGACACGTGCGACGCAGTGTTGTAGTGGATACAATAAAATACTCACACTCCACAGTGAATCATCATTTTCTACGTTTTATTGTCAAACGCACGAAATTCGGAACAGTTTTTAAATGTGACTCCACCCTGCGCGACACGCGCCTTTTTCCTGTGCTGCGTCGACCTGCGTCTCCTGCCCCGCGTTGCGTCGCCTACGTAACCCGTGTCGATGAATTAACTGTGACTGCGCGAATTGAGAAGCAATTACAACCGCGCGTAACTGCGCCGGACAGATATTTTACGATTTTCTACCGAAAACACGTGCGACGCAGTGTCCTTCTGCACACCGCCTCATCGAAGATGAATCGTGAAGTATATCGAGTAGGCGAGATTCTCGACGCAACCCTAGTTGGTCACGTTCTCGAAATCTCCAAAATGGCGGCATGCGCACGGCGATGCGCACAAGTTCTCGATACGTAAAATGTGCCAGTTGAGCGTTTCGTAAGCGCAGTGATACATTTCGGAGGAATTTAAATAACTACGCAATTAAATATTAATTGATATATAATAATATAATAATAACATATTAATTAATTAAAAAATTTAAAGCGATTTTTTGTTTGTTCTGACGCTCCGATTCGCTAGTCGGATGAAACATTTTCCGCTCTCCCCCCTCTACCCCCCTCCCGCCCCTCGACGTACGATTATTTTCAATTCCGATGGGGGCGAGCGGCGCGGATTAAAACCACCTCCCCCGGATACACCCGCGCCCCGATAATGAGGGGTACGTCGGCGATAATAACGATATTTCGTATATTAGAATTCATAATCGGGGCGGCCGTCGAATTAATTTAAATCTGTTTGGGGAGAATGGTAATCGCGCACGTATCGCATGATAAATCGTTTAATGCGGCCGCTGCCCCTCTTCCCCCCACCCCCTAGCGGGGGATTATGTGGAGTTTTTTTACGGTTAATTAATGGGGGGGGGGGGAGTGGGGGGATTTAAATTCGACGCTCGGAAACAAACGGGGTACGTTCGAGGGTTTAGATGGGGGGGAGAGTGGGGTCGAAAAACGAATTTTCGAAAATTCGATCTCGTCCTCGTCTCGAAGAGGAGAGGCGGAAGGAGGGTGGAAAAATCGAGGGGGGATCTTCCGGCGAAGCGACTTCTCCCTTAACGACTTCGGCAAGGATCCCCGCAATACGGCGGGAAGGCGAAGGAGGAGGAGGAAGAGAGGAAGGAACAAGTGTACGTATCCGCTCCATAAAGACATGATGTCACCCAATCGATTGGACGAAGAAACAAGCCGCGTTGATATCGTGAGGGACACCGCCACATACGCTACACAAACAAGACGATTTCCTCGAGGAGGAGGAGGAGGAGGAGGAGGAGGAGAATGGGGAATAGGGAAGAGGGAGGACGACCCCCGGGAGGAGGAATCTCCTCGGCGAAACTTAATAACGTCGCTCCTTTCGACGGAACGGCACGGACCGTAGCGATTTTATTTACTCCGCTCCACTCTTTCGCCTCTATTTGTCTTCTCCTCGGCGATACTAATGAATGGGAAGTTCCCCCACCCCCCCCCTACGTCGTAGGAAACCTAATTGCGCAGACCGCCGAAATCGTGACCGCGCGTACGCGCTAATCCGATTCCGGCCGCCCCCGCTACGCCGCCGTTCCGGCGAAAATAAAATCCGCGTCCGTGATTAAACTCCGCGACGGCCCGGAATCGCATTACGGCGCCGCGCGCCATCTGGAGGCGAGTAGACGCGGCGGCGGGATTACGAACTAAAAAAAAAAAGGTATTAGTTCGACGATGGAATATAAGTGGCGCCATCTGTTGTACGGTGGAAAAGGGTGTAGTGAATCAATTGAATCGATTACGATGTGATATGAAATTATACGGCTCGAGGAGGATATTTTTGGCTGTACTTTCGAAGTTTCTTTACTGAAACTACTGAAACTCCTTCAGAAGGTCCAAGTGACTTAAGACAGTAACCAGACGAAGCACGAATCCCATTGGTGCTTCGGTAAAGGTTTTATGGAAACTTGAAACGATCGAAGGGTTCACTTGAGCTCGCCTAACGAATCCTCGACTGTACTTTGGAGCTTCCTTTACTGAAACTACTGAAACTTTGTCAAATTGTCCAAGTGACTTAAGTCAGTAACTAGACGAAGCACAAGTACCATTGGTGCTTCAGTAAACGTTTTATAGAAACTTGAACCAATCGAAGAATTCACTTGCGCTCGCCTCGCGAATCCTCGGCTGTACTTTGGAGCTTCCTTTACTGAAACTACTGAAACTTCGTCAGATCGTCCAAGTGACTTAAGACAGTAAGCAGACGAAGCACGAGTACCATTGGTGCTTCGGTAAAGGTTTTATGGAAACTTGAATCAATCGAAGAATTCACTTGCGCATGCCTCGCGAATCCTCGACTGTACTTTGGAGCTTCCTTTACTGAAACTACTGAAACTTCGTCAGATCGTCCAAGTGACTTAAGACAGTAAGCAGACGAAGCACGAGTACCATTGGTGCTTCGGTAAAGGTTTTATGGAAACTTGAATCAATCGAAGAATTCACTTGCGCATGCCTCGCGAATCCTCGACTGTACTTTGGAGCTTCCTTTACTGAAACTACTGAAACTTTGTCGGATTGTCCAAGTGACTTAAGTCAGTAACTAGACGAAGCACGAGTACCATTAGTGCTTGGGCAAACGTTTTATGGAAACTTGAATCAATCGAAGAATTCACTTGCGCACGCCTCGCGAATCCTCGACTGTACTTTGGAGCTTCCTTTACTGAAACTACTGAAACTTCGTCAGATTGTCCAAGTGACTTAAGTCAGTAACTAGACGAAGCACGAGTACCATTAGTGCTTCGGTAAACGTTTTATAGAAACTTGAACCGATCGAAGGGTTCACTTGAGCTCGCCTAACGAATCCTCGACTGTACTTTGGAGCTTCCTTTACTGAAACTACTGAAACTTTGTCAAATTGTCCAAGTGACTTAAGACAGTAAGCAGACGAAGCACGAGTACCATTGGTGCTTCGGTAAAGGTTTTATGGAAACTTGAATCAATCGAAGAATTCACTTGCGCACGCCTCGCGAATCCTCGACTGTACTTTGGAGCTTCCTTTACTGAAACTACTGAAACTCCTTCAGATCGTCCAAGTGACTTAAGACAGTAACCAGACGAAGCACGAATCCCATTGGTGCTTCGGTAAAGGTTTTATGGAAACTTGAATCAATCGAAGAATTCACTTGCGCACGCCTCGCGAATCCTCGACTGTACTTTGGAGCTTCCTTTACTGAAACTACTGAAACTCCTTCAGATCGTCCAAGTGACTTAAGACAGTAACCAGACGAAGCACGAATCCCATTGGTGCTTCGGTAAAGGTTTTATGGAAACTTGAACCAATCGAAGAATTGACTTGCGCTCGCCTCGCGAATCCTCGGCTGTACTTTGGAGCTTCCTTTACTGAAACTACTGAAACTTCGTCAGATTGTCCAAGTGACTTAAGACAGTAACCAGACGAAGCACGAATCCCATTGGTGCTTCAGCAAACGTTTTATAGAAACTTGAACCGATCGACGAATTCACTTGCGCACGCCTCGCGAATCCTCGACTGTACTTTGGAGCTTCCTTTACTGAAACTACTGAAACTCCTTCAGATCGTCCAAGTGACTTAAGACAGTAACCAGACGAAGCACGAATCCCATTGGTGCTTCGGTAAAGGTTTTATGGAAACTTGAACCAATCGAAGAATTGACTTGCGCTCGCCTCGCGAATCCTCGGCTGTACTTTGGAGCTTCCTTTACTGAAACTACTGAAACTTCGTCAGATTGTCCAAGTGACTTAAGACAGTAACCAGACGAAGCACGAATCCCATTGGTGCTTCAGCAAACGTTTTATAGAAACTTGAACCGATCGACGAATTCACTTGCGCACGCCTCGCGAATCCTCGACTGTACTTTGGAGCTTCCTTTACTGAAACTACTGAAACTCCTTCAGATCGTCCAAGTGACTTAAGACAGTAACCAGACGAAGCACGAATCCCATTGGTGCTTCGGTAAAGGTTTTATGGAAACTTGAACCAATCGAAGAATTCACTTGCGCTCGCCTCGCGAATCCTCGGCTGTACTGAGCTTCCTTTACTGAAACTACTGAAACTCCTTCAGAACGTCCAAGTGACTTAAGACAGCAACCGGACGAAGCATTAGTGCTTCACATTGCCTATCCTCCCATTAATCGACTCACATAAGAAACTCCCCCATTTCACCCCCAAACACGCGAAGAGGGTTAAATTTAGGGGAAGCATTCGCGTCGCGGCGCTCGCGAAATCGGTCGCGGGGCGAGCGGGGCGACGACAATTACACGTACGCGTACTGCCCCCGGGGGGATGGGGGGGTTGGTTAGGGGGTCCGTATGCAAACCGACCGCGCCTCGCCCGATTTGCGGGCAGGTAGGGCGCCGCGACGCCCGTCAGGCCGGCGCCTCCCCCTCCCCCTCCCCCCCGAGGCCTTTCCCTCCCGGATGACTCCTCCGTCGGGTCGATCAAACACACACACACAACTACTCAACTCGTTCCCCCCCCCCTTTCCCCCCTCCCCCCATCCCACCTCCCGTGACTAACTATCGCTGTATTTAGTTGAGGTATTATCGGAAAGGGGGGCGGGAAGGGCGCCCCGCGGGTGGAGGAGGAGGTGGGGGAGTTCGGAATTCCCTTTTTTCCCTTCTTCCTTTCGCTCTTATTTTCAGGGGGATCGGTTGATGGATCGGATTTATGGGGATGTTTGTTTTTCGGACGGATTCGAGGTAGGAAGAACCAGTTAATTCGACCGGGGGTGGGGGGTGCCTTTTTTAAGGGTAAAACGTCTTAATTACCGGAATTGAATTAAGCGCAGCTCATTTTACAGGTTTTCCAATTTCCGACAAGTATTCCCGCGATAGCAAATGCGGCTTCAACAAAATTGAAGTTGTAACAACTTTTATATCAGCGACTGAAGTTGAAATTTTGGCAAGTTGTAGTCTTACTGACAGAAAAGCGATCAGAACTCCGAAACTCCTTAGTGAAAAGAGTTTAAACTCACTGAATTTCCTAATGACACCTTATTGGACAATTCTGGGGAGTTTCAATAAAATTGAAGTTGCAACAACTTTTTCATCAACGACTGAAGTTGAAATTTTAGCAGGTTACTCTCTTATTGAGAGAAAAACGATCACAACTCGAAAACTTCTTAGTGAAAAGAGTTGAAACTTACTGAACTTCTTAAAGACACTTCATTCGAGAATTCTGGGGAGTTTCAATAAAATTGAAGTTGCAACAACTTTTTCATCAACGACTGAAGTTGAAATTTTAGCAGGTTACTCTCTTATTGAGAGAAAAACAATCACAACTCGAAAACTTCTTAGTGAAAAGAGTTGAAACTTACTGAACTTCTTAAAGACACTTCATTCGACAATTCTGGGGAGTTTCAATAAAATTGAAGTTGCAACAACTTTTTCATCAACGACTGAAGTTGAAATTTTAGCAGGTTACTCTCTTATTGAGAGAAAAACAATCACAACTCGAAAACTTCTTAGTGAAAAGAGTTGAAACTTACTGAACTTCTTAAAGACACTTCATTCGACAATTCTGGGGAGTTTCAATAAAATTGAAGTTGCAACAACTTTTTCATCAACGATTGAAGTTGAAATTTTAGCAGGTTACTCTCTTATTGAAAGAAAAGCGATCACAACTCGAAAACTTCTTAGTGAAAAGAGTTGAAACTTACTGAACTTCTTAAAGACACCTCATTCGAAAATTCTGGGGAGTTTCAATAAAATTGAAGTAGCAGCAACTTTTCCATCAACGACTGAAGTTGGAATTTTAGCAGGTTACTCTCTTATTGAAAGAAAAGCGATCACAACTCGAAAACTTCTCAGTGAAAAGAGTTGAAACTTACTGAACTTCTTAAAGACACCTCATTCGAAAATTCTGGGGAGTTTCAATAAAATTGAAGTAGCAGCAACTTTTCCATCAACGACTGAAGTTGGAATTTTAGCAGGTTACTCTCTTATTGAAAGAAAAGCGATCACAACTCGAAAACTTCTCAGTGAAAAGAGTTGAAACTTACTGAACTTCTTAAAGACACCTTATTGGACAATTCTGGAGAGTTTCAATAAAATTGAAGTTGAAAAAACTTTTGTATCGACGACTGAAGTTGAAATTTCAGCAGGTTACAGTCTTATTGAAAGAAAAGCGATCACAACTCGAAAACTTCTCAGTGAAAAGAGTTGAAACTTACTGAACTTCTTAAAGAAACTTCATTCGACAATTCTGGGGAGTTTCAATAAAATTGAAGTAGCAACAACTTTTTCATCAACGACTGAAGTTGGAATTTTAGCAGGTTATTCTCTTATTGAAAGAAAAGCGATCACAACTCGAAAACTTCTTAGTGAAAAGAGTTGAAACTTACTGAACTTTTTAAAGACACCTCATTCGACAATTCTGGGGAGTTTCAATAAAATTGAAGTTGCAACAACTTTTTCATCAACGACTGAAGTTGGAATTTTAGCAGGTTATTCTCTTATTGAAAGAAAAGCGATCACAACTCGAAAACTTCTTAGTGAAAAGAGTTGAAACTTACTGAACTTCTTAAAGACACTTCATTCGACAATTCTGGGGAGTTTCAATAAAATTGAAGTTGCAACAACTTTTTCATCAACGACTGAAGTTGAAATTTTAGCAGGTTACTCTCTTATTGAGAGAAAAACAATCACAACTCGAAAACTTCTTAGTGAAAAGAGTTGAAACTTACTGAACTTCTTAAAGACACTTCATTCGACAATTCTGGGGAGTTTCAATAAAATTGAAGTTGCAACAACTTTTTCATCAACGATTGAAGTTGAAATTTTAGCAGGTTACACTCTTATTGAAAGAAAAGCGATCACAACTCGAAAACTTCTTAGTGAAAAGAGTTGAAACTTACTGAACTTCTTAAAGACACTTCATTCGACAATTCTGGGGAGTTTCAATAAAATTGAAGTTGCAACAACTTTTTCATCAACGACTGAAGTTGAAATTTTGACTAGTTACTGTCGCATCGATAGAAAGGCCGCGACAACTCCAAAACTCCTTAGTGAAAAGAGTTGAAACTTAGTGAACTTCTTAAAGGCACTTCCTTGGACAATTCTAGGGAGTTTCAATAAAATTGAAGTCGCAACATCTTTTGTATCAACGACTGAAGTTGAAATTTTGACTAGTTACTGTCGCATCGATAGAAAGGCCACGACAACTCCTAAACTCCTTAGTGAAAAGAGTTGAAACTCACTGAGCTTCTTAAAGGCACTTCATTGGACAATTCTAGGGAGTTTCAATAAAATTGAAGTCGCAACAACTTTTGTATCAGCGACTGAAGTTGAAATTTTGACTAGTTACTGTCGCATCAATAGAAAGGCCACTACAACTCTGAAACTCCTTAGTGAAAAGAGTTGAAACTCACTGAGCTTCTTAAAGGCACTTCACTGGACAATTCTACTGAGTTTGAACAAAATTGAAGTCGCAACATCTTTTGTATCAACGACGGAAGTTGAAATTTTGACTAGTTACTGTCGCATCAATAGAAAGGCCACTACAACTCTGAAACTCCTTAGTGAAAAGAGTTGAAACTCACTGAGCTTCTTAAAGGCACTTCACTGGACAATTCTACTGAGTTTGAACAAAATTGAAGTCGCAACATCTTTTGTATCAACGACTGAAGTTGAAATTTTGACTAGTTACTGTCGCATCGATAGAAAGGCCACGACAACTCCTAAACTCCTTAGTGAAAAGAGTTGAAACTCACTGAGCTTCTTAAAGGCACTTCATTGGACAATTCTAGGGAGTTTCAACAAAATTGAAGTTGTAACAACTTCTATATTAACAACTAAAATCACAGTGATAGAAAAGCGATTACAACTCCGAAACTCTTTAGTAAAAAGAGTTCAATCTTATCAGACTTCTTAAAGACACTTCATTGGACAGTCCTGTGGAGTTTCAACAAAATTGAATTTTTATTACCAATTGAAAGTTTGTCGAGTTACAGCCGTATTGATAGAAAAGTGATCACAACTCCGAAACTCCTCAGTGAAAAGAGTTGAAACTCACCGAACTTCTTAATTTTTAGTCACGTAATTTCGTAATCACCCTGGACTATTTGCCACAGTCCCGTCAATTTTTTTCCATTTTACTAGCGATAGAAATGCAATTCAGATAACGTCGAGTGCAAATAGTACGAGGCGAAGTACTCGTACTTAGTTTGATTTATCACCCATGACTAACTAATATTACAATTATATCAACGATAAGACGCGGTATCGACGAGGAATCGTGCTAGAAAATTCTATTTGATAACGCTCTAAACTCTCTAAAGACGAGGATACAAGTATGCATTAATTTGAGGCAATAGTACTCATCTACTGTCTATTTAGAGGAAGAAAATCTGTCTTTGTCATCCCTGATCTGTAAATTTCTCCTGATATCCTGATCTCCTGATCTACGATATATAAATCTCTCCTGATCTCCTGATCCTAAGCTCCTGATCTTTGATTTGTAAATTTCTCCTGATCCTGGACTCCTGCTCTCTGATCTGTAAATTCCTCCTGATCTCCTGATCCTGGACTCCTGATCTTTGATCTGTAAATTTCTCCTGATCCTGGACTCCTGATCTCCGATCTGTAAATTTCTCCTGATCCTGAGCTCCAGATATCTGATGTGTAAATTTCTCTTCCTCTTCTGATCCTGAGCTCCTGATCTCTAATCTATAGATTTCTCCTGATCCTGAGTTCCTGATCTGTAAATTCCTCCTCCTCTCCTGATCCTGATCTCCTAATCTCTGAATTTCTCCTTATCTCCTGAATCTGAGCTCCTGATCTCTGATCTATAAATTTCTCCTGATATCCTGATCCTGAAATCCTGATCTTGAACTCCTGATCTCTGATGTGTAAATTTCTCCTCCTCTCCTGATCCTGAGCTCCTGATCTCTGATGTGTAAATTTCTCCTCCTCTCCTGATCCTGAGCTCCTGATCTCTGATCTGTAAATTTCTCCTCCTCTCCTGATCCTGAGCTCCTGATCTCTGAATTTCTCCTTACCTCCTGAATCTGAGCTCCTGATCTTTGATCTGTAAATTTCTCCTGATCTTCTTATCCTGGATTCCTGATCTCTGGTCTGTAAATTTCTCCTGATCTCCTGCTCCTGAGCTCCTGATCTCTGATCTGTAGATCTCTCCTGTAAATCTCTATTTATTGACAGGAGAAATATTATAAATGCCATTTATGGAGAGTGATACCCTAGAAACAGGATCATTACTGCGTCCACTCCACTATTAACAATACCATCAATTAACCTCCTGAATTTAAAAACTAATAGACAGAATTATTATTATTACTGCGTTTGTAATAATCAGAAATACTTTAATTGATAGGAAAGTGCCTAATTCTCCACCTATTACAATTTTACTACAGCGCCATCTCGCGCATTTCCCCTTAACGACAAAACAAAAAAGAAATAAACTCCTCTAGACAACGTCAGGCACTAAGTGACCGATATAACCGTAGGTTCCTCGGCCTCGGTAATGAATTCCATTACCGAGGCCCTGAGCGGAGGGAAAAACCCTCAGACACATCTCCACCTCCTCCTCCTCCTCCTCTTCCTTCGCTCCCTTTTCTCCTCCTCCTCTTCCTACTTCTTCTCCCGACTTATATTCCATCCGACACGCAGACATCCCCCAGAAGTGTAATAAGAAATCGAGAAACTCTTGTCCCCCAAGGGGGGCTCCGATTAATTATTAACCGGGAGGAGGAGGGAGGGAGGGAGGTAGGGAAGATGGAGGAAACGGGAGGGGTCGTGGTTGTTGTTGTGGGTTTTATCGGGGAAGACGTGCTCATTTGCATCGCATTTGGGCGCTCGCGCTTGTTTGTTTGTTCCTCTTTTGTCCTCCTCGTTCTACATTCTGGTTACTTGTTTTACAGTAAATTAGTGCAGTAGTAGCTATAGTAGCCGCACCCGTGACGCTAATACTCTTAATAGCGACGGTATTAACGCCAAGAATATCGTATGCGGTGTTAAAGTAACATCCACAATAGTAGTAGTAGTAGTAGTAGTAGTACACTTAGCACAGTGCTATAACACCTTTAACGTTGAGTAAGGGAGTCCTGCGTGATGACGTCGCTAATTAATTTTGCGAGAAGTTATCGGGGAGTTTTCACGGCGATCTCAAATCGACCGATTAAATTTCGATCGAGCCGATTATATTCTGACCGTTGCCCGCCTGCACCTCCGATTAACGGACGCGATATAAGAAATTTTAGAGGAACATTTTTTCCTTTCGTTATTGCAATGCGATAACGAATTAATTGCGATAGCAAACGAATAGTTCCTTAATCAAGTGTTCACTCCTCTATAACGGTCACTCTATAAAAAATTAATGAACGGCCGCAGATTAGAAACTCGGTTATTCGGTATTAAGGTAACAAAAAATTACATTGTCTGAATGAGATAAAGCACGTGCACCCCCCTATAACGGCCACACGTCTTATTTTCTGAATACTCGTTAATGAGAATTACGTCAATCATAGCGATCAACTCTCCCTTTACTCACTTGATTCTTTCCAAGTGACCGTTACTAGGAGGTTTTTAGACCTTAAATCGGCCGATTAGTTGATCGTTCCCGCCTCCACCTCCGATTAACGGACGCAAGAAACCGACTCGAGGTTAGGAAATTTGAGGACATTTTCTTCTATTATATGACTGCAATGGGAATTTAACGATTTTTGCATTTATCAATCATAGCGACGGACACCTCTTGAATAACGGCCAGCGAGCATAACTTTAATCACAACAGAAAATGAGCGATTTAAGTCTCAGAAGTTTCTCTATAGATCGTCACTTCTCAATTACGGTCACCCCCCGTATAACGGACGTCATTACTGTCCTCTAGCAGCTGGTTACATTAAATTAATTCTAAAGAAACACGCGATAATAGAGGTAGATAATCGATTTTAAAATTTCTCAATTGAAAACACAAACTTCCCCATTACGGCCACCCCCGTATAACGGACTACGTTACTACTGACTTCTAGATTGTTATTAGTTGATCGATTTTAAAGTTTCTTAAGTGAAAGTATATGTGTAGAAAGCCACCTCCTAATAGCGGCCACTCTATTATATTACTTCATAAGGAATTATACATTTGATAACGTTTACATTGATTAGTCATAGCGACCAGCACCTCTTGAATAACGGCCAGGCAATTTCATAACTCAAATGTGTTTACTCCTCATTAACGGCCATTCGGTAAAACTTACTGGATGGCCGCCAGTGAGAAGCCCTACTGTCTTACGTTAATGAGAAATTATATTGCACTTGAATAAGACGGTGCACGTCATAATTCACCCCCCTATAACGGCCATCACTTTTATCATTCTTCCCAAACGGCCGTTATCGAGAAATTTTCAAGGCGAGCTCATACGGGTCGGTTAAATTTTAATTGGGCCGATTATATTGTGACCGCCCCCCCCCCCTTCACCCCCCTTTAACGGACAAACCTACCCCTAGCACATGTCCTCTCCCTCCCGTCCGCGACGACTACAAACAAACTAACTGCGGGGGGGTGGGGGGTAATCGGGGGTAGGAACGACCGACCCCCGATCCCCCCCACCCCCTGCCACGTCACACGCCGCCCTTCCGATATGGCAAGGCTCCGGCTGGTCTGCGCGCCATCATTACCGATGCCATAATTTTCTATATTTTATGTTCGCCCGGTAGGGGGTAGCGGGGGGTCGGGGGGGGGACGCCCCGTGGAGGGGGGGGGTAGTTCGACGTCGACCCGCGGCTGCAATCGTTAAGTGACACTCTATAGACCCGTTTCGCAAACGAAAACGTCGAAAGGGGGGAGGAGGAATAGGACGAGTGCGAGCAATTAGCGATCGAATGGGGGGGGGTAGGAGGGTGGAACGTAACGGGGGGAGGGCCTCGATTGGACGGGACCCGTCACGTGTAGCGTACCCGAGAAGCGAAGGTATCGTCGGTTGCCTAATTACGACAGGTTTAGACGATAGGCAACCAATCGTGCGCTCGTGCACGATTGGTTGCCTACAAGTCGACCATTAGATATGGCTTATTTACTGACCTACGTCGGGCAAATCGGACATCCGGAACCTCCTTAAACCGTCCAGGTTGAGGAATTTTTTGACGAAAGTTGATCGAGCCGACGAAAGGGGATAAACTCGCCCCCCATCCCGTACGTACGCCCAGCGGAGGGATAAAAGCGCCGCCAGGGGGCGCTCCCTACGGAAGACACACGCATACCGTACCTACATACCTATATATATGTATATGTGTATTTTATGGTCCCGCAGAGGGGGGGGGGGCGCGCCAGGTTGGAATTATTCCCGTACGTCACCACCCCCTACCTCTTTCTCTTTTTTTTTTTACAATCTCCTACGAGGATCCCGAGGAGATTGTCCCGCCGTTCCTCCCCCCACCCCCACGTCTCCCATAAGATACGGGGGTCGTCGTAAGGGGGGTAGAGATGTCGAACAAACACGAAACGTAATATAAAGAAAAGGGAGTTATTTAAAATTGACAGGAGGCTCGAGGAAGGGAAAAGGGCGAGTCGGCTGGATCTGGATGAAGGGGAGGGGGGGGGAGGGTGGTCCGAGCGTCCCACGGGTGCGGGGACGTTATTACCCCTGCAGATGCTAACGTGACGTCATATTTACTGCCGATGCTTCGATCACATACAGGGTATTTCCCTTCGATGCGGTCCGCGTTATCCTTGCGACTGCGCCAATTATCGAAATTACTTCCGGTGCGCCTGCGCCGATTAATGACGGATATTCCTGGATCGGATTTTCTAATCCTAGTATTTTCTGAGTGAATTTCAAATATAAGACAAAAATAATTAGGATTGCAAGTGATGACCGTTATACGGAGGTGTCCGTTCCTAAAAAGCGACTTTTATGAGCGCAATTTCAATAGACGATGTTAAACATTGGCCGTTAATAAGAAGTAGAACGTCGAATGCAAAAAGTGGCTGGAATGCTTGTTTTCATTGGAGTGGCCGTTATCGGGAGGTCTGCCTTTCGAACTTGCACACCTCATAAATTAACTAACAGTGATTGGTCGATGAGTACTTGTACAACAGTAGGTAATACAATCGGAGTGTAATGGCCGTTATTCAGAGGTTAACCTTCGTGTATTCATTACCAACTGTAGCTGAAGTATGGAAACTAGTGGCCGTTAAACGGAGTTTGCAGTTATTAAATGGGAAGGTTGCATAGGCACATTACCGGTTATCGTAATCGCACATTGACCGTTAATAAGGAGTATCACCGTTTACAGGTGGTGGCAAATGGCTGGATTGTTTTTACATGACCGGCCGTTATCGGGAGGTGAAGCGTCATAAGTGCGTTTCAAATTTGAGAACATCAAAAATGTTACTTCACAAGGCTCGAGAGACGGTCGAGGTTTCACAGGAGTGACCGTTATTCAGAAGTTCAGTTTCATTAATTCATTTCCGACTGTAGTTCAGGTTTTGATACTAGTGGCCGTTAAATGGTGTTTGCTGCTATTTAATTCATAGGTACATTTTCGGTCATCGAAGTAGAACATTGACCGTTAATAAGGAGTAATACCGTTTAAGTTGGTGACAAATTGATTGTGTTCACAAAACCGGCCGTTATTGGGGGGTGAAAGGTCATAAATGCGTTTAAAACTTTAAAAAGATTACTGCAAGGCCGATATTTCATAGGGATGGCCGTTATTTAGAAGTCAACCATCATATATTCGTTTCCAGCTGTTAACAAAGTATAAAGATTAGTGACCGTTAAACGGAGTTTTCTGCTATTAAGTGGGTAGCTCCTATAGGCACAAAGATTTAGATTGTTTTCACATAAGCGGCCGTTATTGAGAAGTTAATCTGCATAAGTGCGTTTTCAATAGCAGCTAAGATAATTCTAGTAGTGACCGTTTGAGGGAGTCATTGTGGCCGTTATTGGGAGGTGCAAGTTCCTAGCTACGACCCACTTGAGGAATTTTAAAAATGATTTGACGAGTAGTTACGTTCAAGTGAGAATTTATCATAATTGCACATTGACCGTTAATAGGGAGTAACACTGTTTAAAGCTGGATTGTTTTTACATGACAGGCCGTTATCGGGAGGTGAAGCGTCATAAGTGCGTTTCAAATTTGAGAACATCAAAAATGTTACTTCACAAGGCTCGGGAGACGGTCGAGGTTTCACAGGAGTGACCGTTATTCGGAAGTTGACTTTTCCGTTCAGCTGTAGCTAAAGTGCGGCGAGTAGCGGCCGTTAAACGGAGGTCGCGGTTATAAATGGGCGACCGCGCTCCCCTCCGGCGCGATTAATCTCCCTAACTTATCCGGGTAATTAGATCTCGTCCCGTGTTCCCGTATAAATCGGGCAGGGGTCGCGCGCGTCCCGGTCCAGGAACGCACCTCGCACGTGCACATACGCACGAGGAGACGGACGGACCCTTCCGACTATTTCCGCTCGATATTTCTTTCCCGACCTCGGGAGCATCCCTAAGGGGAACCGCTCGCCCTCCTCCGGCCCCTCCCGCCCACGAATTACGTCCTGAGGGACGTCGCGTTCCTCTCGTTCCTTGAGAGAGCGGAGGTGTCCGGCGGACACGGGGAAAACCGACAGAGGGAATCGATACGGGGGATTTCTTTTACGGGAATGGGGATTCGCATTCAAATTCGGCGTTCCTGAGGGAATCCCCGGTTCGAAATGGGAAGATGTCCTGGAGAGGTTATTTCGTTTCACCTCCGCTTAACGGCCACTCGCACTTAAACGTAATTTCTCGTCAAATCATTTTTGGAACTCCTCTAGCTAGGAGCTGGCACCTCCCAATAACGGCCACCTCGAACGGAAACTTCCCTCGGTCACTACTAGAATTATCTTGGCTACTTATGCAGATTAACTTCCCAATAACGGCCGCTTATGTGAAAACAATCTAAATATTTGTGCCTATAGGATCTACCCATTTAATAGCAGAAAACTCCGTTTAACGGTCACTAATCTTCATACTTTATCAACAGTTGGAAACGAGTTTATGAAGGTTGACTTCTAAATAACGGCCATCCCTATGAAACATCGGCCGTCTCCTAAGCTTTTTGAGGTAATATTTTTGAAGTTTTAGACGCATTTATGACGTTTCACCCCCCAATAACGGCCGGTTTTGTGAACACAATCAATTTGTCACCAACTTAAACGGTGCTGCTCCTTATTAACGGTCAATGTTCGACTACGATGACCGAAAATGTGCCTATGAATTAAATAGCAGCAAACTCCATTTAACGGCCACTAGTATCAAAACCTGAACTACAGTCGGAAATGAATTAATGAAACTGAACTTCTGAATAACGGCCACTCCTGTGAAACCTCGACCGTTTCCCGAGCCTTGTGAAGTAACATTCTTGATGCTCTCAAATTTGAAACGCACTTATGACGCTTCACCTCCCAATAACGGCCAGTATGTAAAAACAATCCAGCCATTTGCCACCACCTGTAAACGGTGTTACTCCTTATTAACGGTCAATGTGCGATTACGATAACCGGTAATGTGCCTATGCAACCTTCCCATTTAATAACTGCAAACTCCGTTTAACGGCCACTAGTTTCCATACTTCAGCTAGAGTTAGTAATGAATACATGAAGGTCAAATCCTGAATAACGGCCACTCATGTGGTACGTTGCGCAACATCTTAAGGAACATTTCTGATGTTCACAAAACACGATCACACCTCTCAATAACGGCCACCCTCTGTGTGGGGATACTCATTGCTTTCCTTCAATCGGATAAAACATCAAGAAATGTAAATACAGATGAAAACCCGTTTTGTAGAAAACCCCCGATTAGCGGCCAAAATTGAAATTCGATGAGTAAAATAAACCCACGGAAAGTCAATTTTTAATAAGGCACCCTCCGTATAACGGCCACCACAGGAATATTTTAGTTACTATTTGAAGCGTACATATGAAATTTCAATGCTTTGGCTTCGGAAAATTCCAGGAAAACCGCAAAAATTCAACAGAAGAAAATTTTTCCATAAACTCGAAGATTGACGAGAAAAACAGGAAAAACCCCCGTTAACGGCCAAAAATTAAATTCGATGAGTAAACTAAACCCACGGAATATCAATTTTTAATAAGGCACACTCCATATAACGGCCACCACAGAAATATTTTAGCTACAATTTGAAGTGTACGTATGAAATTTCAATGCTTTGGCTTCGGAAGATTCCAGGAAAACCGCGAAAATTCAACAGAAGAAAATTTTTCCATAAACTCGAAGATTGACGAGAAAAACAGGAAAAACCCCCGTTAACGGCCAAAAATTAAATTCGATGAGTAAACTAAACCCACGGAATATCAATTTTTAATAAGGCACACTCCATATAACGGCCACCACAGAAATATTTTAGCTACAATTTGAAGTGTACGTATGAAATTTCAATGCTTTGGCTTCGGAAAATTCCAGGAAAACCGCGAAAATTCAACAGAGGAAAATTTTTCCGTAAACTTGAAAATTGATGAGAAAAAGCGGAAAACCCCCCGTTAACGGCCAAAAATTAAATTCGATGAGTAAACTAAACCCACGGAATGTCAATTTTTAATAAAGCCCCCTCCGTATAACGGCCACCACAGGAATATTTTAGCTACAATTTGAAGCGTACGTATGAAATTTCAATGCTTTGGCTTCGGAAAATTCCAGGAAAACCGTGGAAATTCAACAGAAGACTGGAAAACTAAAATCGTTGGAAATGTTTCTATAAACGTGAAAAAGGCTCAAAACTGTATCTGAAAAACCTCCGATTAACGGTCAAAAATTGAATTCAACGAGCGAGGTGAACCCACGGAACGTCAAATTCTAATAACGCCGACCTCCCTATAACGGCCACCACAACATTTCTGGGAAATATTCAAAAATTTTATTAATAATTAATTGATCGACGATCGATGATAACTTTGTAGTGTATCATCCAAGCGATCACAACCGATCATTCATCGACGCCTGATCAGTCTAGAAATTAAATTATCAAAACACTTAATTACCTAATTAATTACACCGACATCCGCGTAATTTCTGGAAAATTTTATTTCACGGATGTTTTTTTTGTCGCCTAAAATCTTATCTGAGATTATCTCGATTATTTTTATACGAAATTAGCGCGATTAACGCGCGCGACGTACGTCTCGGATTAATCGACGTACGCGCCGTTCGGCGGAGAGCAAATGGGAAAGGGGGGGAGTCGTTAATTAATTCCCGCGCTCGAATAAATCAACAGAAGTGAGAGTCGAAAAGTGGCGGGAGTGATTTAATTAAATCAACGTCCCCTCCCCTCCCCTCCCCCCCTACCATTTGATAACTCGCGGGCGCCGCTTCCCCCACCCCCTCGCCCGACGTCCATAAGTGACTTTTGATTTTGTTATTATTATTGTGGCAAAAATTTAATTAAACTTTTTCATCGCCGCCGCCGATTGATTTCGAAAACGCCCGGGGTGGGGGGAGAGGCTCGCCTCCCATTGGGCGAATTAATCGAAACATGAGGTTTCGGACTGTAGGGGGGGGGGGGAGGGAGGGGAAGCTTCTACGAGTCCAGCGGTAATTAATCATAACTACCATTATTTATTGAAGCTGCAATGAAACTCTCACTAATTAGGTCAATTTGCTTGTTTTTCGCCATAACTTTCCTTATTAACCTTTTTTCCTTTTTTTCTTCTTCTACATCTGAGTGAATTAGAACGAAGACAATCCTTAAACCGTTAGCTTCACTCCCTTTCCTGTCTTCCTTTAAGACGGAATCCCCTTAAGCGCGCCCCGTGGGGATCCCTCAGGGCCCTGGGAGCGACAGTTGTTGCTGAGGTACACAGCCTTAGGTTAGATGACACTTCAAAACGATACAAAAAATTTAATGAAGCTCTGATTTTAATGAAACTACGCACGATGGATAAGTGAAGCTCACTTTACAACTCCACCAAACTTCGTTATCCTTTCTAATATAGTGGTAGAGAAAATTAGAGTTACTTAGTCACTTGACTAAGCTTCAGCGATGAAACATTACGAAATTTCAAGAATTAAAGAAAAATCAACGGAAACTCTGATTTTAATAAAACTCCGCTCGATTGATAAGTGAAGTTTACTTCATAACTCCACCAAACTTCATCCCCCTATCTAACATAGTTATCAAGATAATTAGAGTTAAACAGCCACTCGACTGAACTTCAGTGATAAAAATATAGTGACACTTTAAAATATTACCAAAAATCAAATGAAACTCTGATTTCAATGAAACTGCGCACGATCGATAAGTGAAGCTCACTTCACAAATCCACCGAATTTCGTTATCCTATCTAATATAGTAGTAGAGAAAATAAGAGTTTCTTAGTCACTTGACTAAACTTCAGCGATGAAACATTACGAAACTTCAAAAATTAAAGAAAAATCAACGGAAATCCTCATTTTAATGAAACTCCGCTCAATCGATAAGTGAAGCTTCCTTCATAACTCCACCAAACTTCATCCCCCTATCTAACATAGTTATCAAGATAATTAGAGTTAAACAGCCACTCGACTGAACTTCAGTGATAAAAATATAGTGACACTTTAAAATATTACCAAAAATCAAATGAAACTCTGATTTCAATGAAACTGCGCACGATCGATAAGTGAAGCTTACTTCACAACTCCACCAAACTTTGTTATTCTATCTAATATAGTGGTAGAGAAAATAAGAGTTTCTTAGTCACTTGACTAAACTTCAGCGATGAAACATTACGAAATTTAAAAAAATAAAGAAAAATCAACGGAAACTCTGATTTTAATAAAACTCCGCTCGATCGATAAGTGAAGTTTACTTCATAACTCCACCAAACTTCATCCCCCTATCTAACATAGTTATCAAGATAATTAGAGTTAAACAGCCACTCGACTGAACTTCAGTGATAAAAATATAGTGACACTTTAAAATATTACCAAAAATCAAATGAAACTCTGATTTCAATGAAACTGCGCACGATCGATAAGTGAAGCTTACTTCACAACTCCACCAAACTTTGTTATTCTATCTAATATAGTGGTAGAGAAAATAAGAGTTTCTTAGTCACTTGACTAAACTTCAGCGATGAAACATTACGAAATTTCAAAAAATAAAGAAAAATCAACGGAAACTCTGATTTTAATAAAACTCCGCTCGATCGATAAGTGAAGCTTCCTTCATAACTCCACCAAACTTCATCCCCCTATCTAACATAGTTATCAAGATAATTAGAGTTAAACAGCCACTCGACTGAACTTCAGTGATAAAAATATAGTGACACTTTAAAATATTACCAAAAATCAAATGAAACTCTGATTTCAATGAAACTGCGCACGATCGATAAGTGAAGCTTACTTCACAACTCCACCAAACTTTGTTATTCTATCTAATATAGTGGTAGAGAAAATAAGAGTTTCTTAGTCACTTGACTAAACTTCAGCGATGAAACATTACGAAATTTCAAAAAATAAAGAAAAATCAACGGAAACTCTGATTTTAATAAAACTCCGCTCGATCGATAAGTGAAGCTTCCTTCATAACTCCACCAAACTTCATCCCCCTATCTAACATAGTTATCAAGATAATTAGAGTTAAACAGCCACTCGACTGAACTTCAGTGATAAAAATATAGTGACACTTTAAAATATTACCAAAAATCAAATGAAACTCTGATTTCAATGAAACTGCGCACGATCGATAAGTGAAGCTCACTTCACAAATCCACCGAACTTCGTTATCCTATCTAATATAGTAGTAGAGAAAATAAGAGTTTCTTAGTCACTTGACTAAACTTCAGCGATGAAACATTACGAAATTTCAAAAAATAAAGAAAAATCAACGGAAACTCTGATTTTAATAAAACTCCGCTCGATCGATAAGTGAAGCTTCCTTCATAACTCCACCAAACTTCATCCCCCTATCTAACATAGTTATCAAGATAATTAGAGTTAAACAGCCACTCGACTGAACTTCAGTGATAAAAATATAGTGACACTTTAAAATATTACCAAAAATCAAATGAAACTCTGATTTCAATGAAACTGCGCACGATCGATAAGTGAAGCTCACTTCACAAATCCACCGAACTTCGTTATCCTATCTAATATAGTAGTAGAGAAAATAAGAGTTTCTTAGTCACTTGACTAAACTTCAGCGATGAAACATTACGATACTTCAAAAATTAAAGAAAAATCAACGGAAACCTTGATTTTGATGAAACTCCGCTCGATCGATAAGTAAAGCTTCCTTCACAACTCCACCAAACTTCATCCCCCTAACTAATATAGTTACTGAGATAATTAGAACTAAACAACCACTTGACTGAACTTCAAAAATTCAAAGAAACCCCATGAAAAATTTTCCCCCCATTTTCCATTAAATCGCATTCAAATTTACAAGCAGAGATCGTCCGAAACGTCGAAAACCTCGACACTTCCTCCACATTTCCCACGATTTCCCCCCGAAAAAAAAAAGAACCCGGCACCTCCTCCCCCCCTTTCACCCGACATCTCCCGATTTTTCCACCTCCCGCTAGCGAGTAATTTAAATTATCCACACATGATTAGAGTGCGATTGAAAACGTACTCGTGCGTCCCGCCGAAGGATGGATTGTCTTTGACGGCTCGATCTCCCCGATTCCCGCCCTCTTCCCTACTCGGAGAACGGGGAAAATTCGGGACGATCAAATCTGGAACGTCTGGAAGGGGAAATCCATTTCCTCCGCCGTCGTCGCCGGTCCGGTTTCGTCGAGTAGGAAGAGCTTCGCGCCGCGCACGCGCGGACGATTTCCCCCCGCCACCCGCCGCGCCTGCGCGTCGACGCGTTTCGGTCGCTTCGGCGCAACGGACGTACGTTGAGATTGTATTGTGATGACAAATACGGTTTTGCTGTTACTATTTAGTTACAAAGTAAGTCACGTTATCTTCCTTGTTGCGCAATGTCGAGAGGAAATCGATACTCGACGATCGATCGATCGATCGATTATCGAGTGGCGGCCATCAATCACGCGCGGCGCCGGCGCCGCTTAAATATCGACCCGGGCGCCGCTCGAGGCTCAGTCGCTTCGCCTCACCGCCACGACGATGAAGGTACTGGCGTTGCTGTCGCTGCTGTGCTGCGCGCGCCACCTCCCGGCGGCGCGCGCCGCCGCAGGCGTGAGGGCCGAGGAGTGCGCCGAGGACGAGTGCAGGATAGCCGACGACTGCAGGTGCTCGAACGCCGCCGGCCCCGTGCCGGCCGAGGAGCTCGAGGACTATCCCCAGGTGAGGGAAAAGCCCCCGGGTCCGACCGCCTCGACGTCCGGGTTTCTTACAGCTGATCAGCCTGACCTTCGACGACGCCGTCACCGCGGAGATAGTCAAGGACTACTGGGAGCCGCTGCTGTACAATCGCGTCAACCCCGACGGTCAGCCCATAGGCGCCACCTTCTTCGTGCCGCACGAGTACACCGACTATACCAAGGTGAACGAGCTGTACATCAACGGCTTCGAGATCGGAGTACATTCCATCACGTGAGTATGCGCAGAAGGGCTCGCGATCGGCGCGCGCGCAGCTCCGCCATCTGTCGAATTTTTTTTTTTTTTTTTTTTTTTTTTTTTTTTTTTTTTTTTTTTTTTTTTTTGCGAGATAAATACCGCCTCATAAGTTCCAAAAGAACCTGTAGGTGATGACGGTGAGGTCGAGTGCGTCGTAAGCTAGAATAGAACCCAACGGCGCTGACCCCACGTCGGCTCCTCGCTACACCTCTCCTTTTTTTATTTCCTCTTCCTCCCGCAGCAAGAACCCCCTGCAGGAGTACTGGAGGACGGCGAACGAGGAGCTCCTCGAGCAGGAGTTCGGCGGGCAGAGGACGATCGTATCGAAGTTCGCGAACATCCCCGCGGAGGACGTGATAGGCGTCAGGACGCCTCAGCTCCAGCTCGCCGGGAACTACTCCATAACGGCCTTCGTCAACTCCGGGCTGTCCTACGACAGCTCGTGGCCGACGCTGCCCAATAAGAAGCTGTTCCCGTACACCCTGGACTACCTCAGCACGCAGGACTGCACGCTGGGCTCCAGGTGCCCCAACGAGGCGTTCCCAGGGTTCTGGGTGCTGCCTATCAACGACCTCAACGGCGCCCAGAAGGAGTGCAACGTGCTCTCCTCCTGCGAGGTCAAGTGAGTATCGTGGCGCCCATTGGGCATACCGTCGGGCATCTGCCAACCACGGCCTCCCGTGGCGACCCTCGCACTACCCAACACCGCGCCACCCAATAAAATCCCCCCGTTTCCGTTTCCCTTCCAGCGGCACCGCCGAGGTGATCTCCGATTGGCTCTTCGACGAGATAGAAACGATCCGCACGACGAGCAAAATCCCGCTGACGCTGCTCGTCACCTCCGGCTGGTTCGAGTTCACCGAGAACTCGCTCGAGGCGTTCACGAACGTCCTCGACAGGCTGGCCGACCTGAAGGACGTCTACCTGGTGTCGCAGCGGCAGGTGCTCGCCTGGATCAGGCACCCCGTGAACCTGAAGGGCTTCGCCACCGACTTCCCCGACCAGAAGGCGAGCTGCAACCAGGTCTCGTGCACGCTGACCGACTCCGAAGGGAAGAAGAAGTACATGAGGTCGTGCGTCAAGTGTCCCGACTCGTACCCGTGGCTGGGGAATCCCGAGGGAAACTAGACGGGCGTGTGGATCAATAGAGTTTTCTGAATTTTAACACTGGTGCGATCTTTTTCCTATCCCCTGTAGATTTTAAGTTGTAGCAAAAAAACACTATTTTTTGAAAAATTTGGAAAATTTACTTTTTCGAAAATCAAACCTGCTTTTGAACCTACACTTCTTAAGCCAGCCAAATTTAAATAAAGACATCTTAAGTTTGAGGTACCAATTTTTTTTTATTTTTTTTTTTCGAAAAAATTTTCAAATTTCGAAATTTTGATTCTAAAGACTTTAATGAAGATCCATTTTAAAGGTTTTTTAAGCACTTTCAAAACGGCCCAGATACTTTTTTCTCTAAAACTTATCGTACTGGCGTTATTGAACCTTGAATGGTTCGAATTTTATCTTAGTGAACTTCAAAAATTCATAACTTCGTTCATATGCATTTCAAGCAATCCAAAAGAACGCCACTCGATTCGTTTTTTTATTACCTTCATTTTTGTTCATTACTACTTTCTCGCTAAACCCTACGGTTTTTCTGCTATTTGTAAAAAAACACCCCACAAGCAAGCATTTCTTAAATCAAACATCAACATATTTAATCGCGAATTACTCGTAAAATATTGATTTATCAAAAAAACCTCACATAACATTTATTGCTTAAAATTTCCTCCTCTATCGATTCCTCTGGTTATTTTGCGCGCAAAAATTTCACCCCCGCTAAGGGGTGCTTCCCATCCCCCAGGACAAAAACACACCTTCGCCCTAACCGAACTCGTTTCTTGAGGCATTCCCTACGTACACTCAAAATTTCACTTCAATCGGTTCAGTAATAAGGAATCCTCAGGCGAAAACCTCGAGTAACTGGACTATATAGTCCAGGCGTAATCGTTATTTCGATCGAGCTTCTCTAAAGGGTCATTCGGCCTTGTGAATCTCCTGTTTTTCCACAATTTTTCCCCAATCGACCCTACATATTAGAATGGACACACACGTTATATATATATACAAGTTGAAAAAGGGCTGAACGCGACTATTTTGTTAGACGCGAGTTTTTTTAGAAAGCCCCAATGACAGATGACACAATATTTTTACCGCGTTTTATACCTGTGTATGTAACACTAAGTCCGTTAAGTACATTAAGTTCATAAACCAAAACATTTTTCTCCAAACAAGCCCCAGAGGGCACTTTTTTTGGGTCGTTAAAATTTTTTTTTTGACTGATGATAGTTCTCGCAATCTTACTTTCGTATTTAAAGGGCAAGAAGCAGTTCGAGTTTTTCTCAATCTCCTTCAGTCGAGTTATAAGAAATCCGAACGCAGATACCTCAAGTGACTGTAGTATAATCTCGTTAAGAAAACACTCAAGATAACCTATCTTATCGGTCTCTACTAATTCGATCTAAAGTACCTTCGAATTTATCCCTCGATCGATCACGTTAATCCACGGATCAGCGACGTAATCCCTCGGGAATCGAATAAAACCGAACCCCGTAGTCCAAACGTTTAGTCCTTGGTGATAAGCAAGATATGAAGGTCCTACTGCTCGTGGCGTCCATTTGCATTTCCGCAGCCTCGGCCGCGGAAAGGGCCGCGGAATGCGACGAGGCGAAATGCGTCATAGGAGAAAACTGCAGGTGCTCCAACGCCAGGAGCCCGATCGAGGCGGAGCTGGACCGATACCCGCAGGTGAGGGGTGACCTGAAGCGCCTTCATTGGACTACCGTCGCTTAATCGGTCGGTTCCAGCTCATCAGCCTGACCTTCGACGAATCGGTCACGGCCGACATCGTCGAGGACTACTGGGAGCCGCTGCTGTACAGTCGCGTCAACCCCGACGGTCAGCCCATAGGCGCTACCTTCTTCGTGCCGCACGAGTACACCGACTATACCAAGGTGAACGAGCTGTACATCAACGGCTTCGAGATCGGAGTGCATTCCGTCACGTGAGTATGCGCAGAAAGGGGCTCGCGATCGGCGCACGCGCAGCTCCGCCATCTGTCGATTTTTTTTTTTTTTTTTTTTTTTTTTTTTTTTTTTTTTTTTTTTTTTTGCGTTACTGCACCTCCGGGTTGGCGAACCTATTGCAAAAAAACCAATTTCTCCGAACCGTCCCGTGAACTTAGGGATGATTTTTCTCATCTGCAGGAAGAACCCGCTGCAGGCGTACTGGAGGAACGCCACCGAGGAGCTGCTGCGCCAGGAGTTCGCCGGCCAGAGGCAGATCATATCGAAGTTCGCGAACGTCCCCGTGGAGGACGTGATAGGCGTCAGGACGCCTCAGCTCCAGCTCGCCGGGAACCACTCCATCAGCGCCTTCGAGCATGCCGAGCTCGTCTACGACAGCTCGTGGCCGACGCTGCCCAATAAGAGGCTGTTCCCTTACACCCTGGACTACCTCAGCACGCAGGACTGCACGCTGGGCTCCAGGTGCCCCAACGAGGCGTTCCCAGGGTTCTGGGTGCTGCCTATCAACGACCTCAACGGCGCCGAGAAGGAGTGCAACGTGCTCTCCTCCTGCGAGGTCAAGTGAGTATCGACCCATTGGGCATACCGTTGGGCATCTGCCAATCGTGGCTCCCCCTGTCGACCCTTGCACTACCCAATAAAATCTCCCCGTTTCCGTTTCCCTTGCAGCGGCACCGTCGAGGCGATCTCCGATTGGCTCCTCGGCGAGATCGAGCGCGTGCGCTCTACGTCGAGGGCGCCCCTCACGCTGCTCGTCACCTCCGGCTGGTTCGAGTCGACGCAGAACGCTTGGGAGGCGTTCAACCGCGCGCTCGACGAGCTGAACGCGCGCGCAGACACGTTCCTCGTCGCGCAGAGGCAGGTCGTCGAGTGGATGCGCGCGCCGACGAAGATCGCCGACTTCGTCACGGACTTTCCCGATCAGAGGGCGAGCTGCAACGCGGTGACGTGCACGCTGAAGGACAACAAGAACGTCGACAAGTACATGAGGTCGTGCGTCGCGTGCCCCAAGGCGTACCCGTGGCTCGACAACCCCCTGGGAGAGTAGTTGGGACGTCGTGTACCTAGCCGCCTCGCACCGATAGTGTATCTTACTAGGGCTTAAGTCAATATAGCGTTACCTGCCTCTCCAAAATTTTCACTAACCTACCCTTAACCACATCGTGTATTTCTGCGCAGCCTCTACGCGCAGCCTATAGTCGATATAGTTAGACTCGGGTAGGTAAGCTCCGAATGGACGTCGTGTACTTAGCCGCATCGCACCAATAGTGTATCATACTAGGGCTTAAGTTACTACAGCGCTACCTGCATCTCCACGACTATCTCTAACCTTTCCTTAATCATATCGAGTACTTCTGCGCAACATCCACGCGCAGCCCCTGTGCGCAGCCTATAGTCGATATAGTTAGACTCATATAGGTAAGGTCTGAATGGACGTCGTGTACTTCGCCTCCTCGCTCCAATAGTGTATCGTACTACGGCTTAAGTTATTATAGCGTTGCAGGCGTCTTCAAAATTTTCACTAATCTTCCCTTAACCTTATCGAGTACTTCTGCGCAGTCTCCATGAGCAGCCTCTATGCGCAGCCAACAGTCGATATAGTTAGAAACAGGTAGGTGAGCTCTGAATGGACGTCGTGTACTTCACCACCTATATACTTCTGCGCAGCCTCTATGTGCAGCTTTTATGCGCAGCCTATAGCCAATATAGCTAGACTCAGGCAGGTAAGCTCTGAATGGACGTCGTGTACTTCTCCGCCTCGCTACAATAGTGTGTCATACTAGGGCTTAAGTTAATATAGCGTTATAGGATTTTCACTAACCTTCCCTTAACCATATCGAGCACTTCTGCGCAGCCTCTATGCACAGCCCATACTTAGCTCTGAATGTCGACGGGTAGAAATGCAAGTAAGCGCGGGTAAACTGCGAGAATAACCACGATTATAATTGATCAACTATTGTGCAGCCTCTGCCTAAGATCATTAAAACCGGGGGAATTGAAGCACTGGGTATACTCCTTCCGATTTCAATTTTTTTTCGAAATAGTTGTTCAGGCTCAATTGCTCATTTAAGTGTGCCCCTCGGAGCTCGGAAATGACTCAGGAGGGTTGTAAAAATCAGTACGAACTCGGTATGAGCGAGTATTTCTCGCTATAAACGAGGCTCAAGTGAGTACAAAACGTCGAAATATTGTTTTCCCGCGTTGAGCCCTTAGTGCTCAGACCCGTGGTCACAACATTCATAACCTGGTACAGAAAACCCAGTAGCTTCATCGATTTTACCGCCCTTTCTCGGAGATAAGCGATTCTCTCCTGAGCAAAAACTAGCCGCGGGTACTTAGAGCGCGCACTCTACAAGTGCTGGCACCCGAGTCTCTTCTGGACTAATTAAGTGCGCCACGTTAGCTCACGCATCCCGCCGCTCCAGCGTCGTCCACGGACGAGCCCCCAAATCGTAACGACGCATCGGACTACATTCTGCCGTGATGGATTCTCTGTCGTTTCTTCGATGATGACGTCGGCGATTTAGCGACTGTCCGTATACAGGGGCGGTCCAAAAAGTACCAAAAACGAATCTCTTAGGGAAGCCTCTCTCTCTCTCCCTAAGGAACCCCGATAGGACGTCGCGGGGATTTTCGCTCCTGTTACATTGTCTTAAGGTGCTCTTCCCCCTTTTTTACGACGACGCTCCCCGCGCTCCCGGTCCGATCCCCTTTACGGCTCGCCGTAATTCGTCGACGGGGCCATTATAAGTGAATTTCGCTCGAGAGGCGTCGCAGGGACGCATAAAAACGGCGCACACGTCCGAAAGTAGGTAATAGGACGGAGGGGGGCGCGAGGGCATGGACGGAGAATCCCGAGGGATCACCCACTACTATTTCATCAAGTACGATTCCAAACGAATTCCCCTAATGCTTTAATTGCTCGACACACTATCCAAGCATCGCTCGACTTGGTAACCCTCGTAATTATCGAGATATCAACTTAAGACACCTTAGCGATCAGCAGGACGTGAGGGTTGCCTGTAGTTCCAAGTGTAACACGACTAGAGAAAGAAACTACGCTGGAGCAGTGCTGTGCGTAACCTGAGTGCGCTAGTCGGCTGAAAAGATCACGAGCGCCTATTGGTTAGGGTCGTTCACGTGAAATTTTGGGGGCTGCAATCACCACACGTTTCACCAAAAACGCAACAAGGGAAAATTCAGATAAGTTAGATCGGCCGCACCGAAATCACCCTTGGGCACCCAAAACATCACCAAATATTCAAGGAAGGAACTCCTCCAGAAAGCTCCAACGGCCCAGGAGCAATTTCTGAAGACGCAACATGGGGCAATCCAGAAAAATTAGATCGTCCACACCAGAATCCCCCTTGAGCAACGAAAATATCACCAAATCTCCAAGGAACCAAACTGGCTTTCGCGCTTTGCGCATAATTGCCCTTCTCCCCATTGCCCTTCCTGGATCGTAGGTGCACTTTAGGGAATATTCCAAGGGAATTAAAGGACGACTCGCTGAACTCCTCCAGAAAGCTCCAACGGCCCAAGAGCGATTTCTAGAGACGCAACAAGGGGTAATCCAGACGAATTAGATGTTCCACATCAAAACCACCTCAAATCCACAAAAACATTCCCAATTATTGAAGGAACCAAGAGAAGGAAAAGGAACCAAATGGACTCTCGTGCCTTGCACATATTTGCTCTTCTCCCATTGCTCTTCCTGGATCGTACGCGTATTTTAGGGAATATTCTAATGAAATTAAGGAAAGCAACTCTCAGAGCTTCTTCTGGAGATTCCCATGGTCCAAACGCAATTTCTAAAGACGCAACAAGGAGCAATTCAGACGAATTAGACGGTCCACACCAGAATCCCCTTTGAGCAATAAAAATATCAACCAAATATCGAAGGACCGAGCGAAGGAAAAGGAAAAAGACAAGCTGAACTCCTCCAGAAAGCTCCACCGGCCCAAGAGCGATTTCTAGAGACGCAACAAGGGGCAATTCAGACAAATTAGATGATCCACACCAGAATCCCATTTGAGCAACGAAAATATCACCAAATATCGAAGGAACAAAGAGAAGGAAAAATAGCCAAATGGACTCTCGTGCCATGCACATATTTGCTCTTCTCCCATTGCCCTTCCTGGATCGTACGCGTATTTTAGGGAATATTCTAATGGAATTAAGGAAAGCAACTCTCAGAGCTTCTTCTGGAGATTCCCATGGTCCAAACGCAATTTCTAAAGACGCAACAAGGAGCAATTCAGACGAATTAGACGGTCCACACCAGAATCCCCTTTGAGCAATAAAAATATCAACCAAATATCGAAGGACCGAGCGAAGGAAAAGGAAAAAGACAAGCTGAACTCCTCCAGAAAGCTCCAGCGGTCCAAGAGCGACTTCTAGAGACGCAACAAGGGGCAATCCAGACGAATTAGATGTCCCACGCCAAAACCACCTCAAATCCACAAAAACATCCCCAATTATTGAAGGAACCAAGTGAAGGAACAGAAACCAAATGTGTTCTAGCGCCTCGCGCAAGTTTGCCCTTCTCCCCCATTGCCCCTCCTGGACCGTAAGTGCACTTTAGGGAATATTCTAAGGGAATTAAAGGACGTGACTCGCTGAACTGCTCCAGGAAGCTCCAACGGCCCAAGAGCGATTTCCGGAGACGCAACAAGGGGCGATCCAGACGAATTAGATGTCCCACGCCAAAACCACCTCAAATACACAAAAACATCCCCAATTATTGAAGGAACCAAGTGAAGGAACAGAAACCAAATGTGTTCTAGCGCCTCGCGCAAGTTTGCCCTTCTCCCCCATTGCCCCTCCTGGACCGTAAGTGCACTTTAGGGAATATTCTAAGGGAATTAAAGGACGTGACTCGCTGAACTGCTCCAGGAAGCTCCAACGGCCCAAGAGCGATTTCTAGAGACGCAACAAGGGGCGATCCAGACGAATTAAGTGTTCCACACCAAAACCACCTCAAATACACAAGAAACTCCCCAAACATCGAAGGAACCAAGCGAAGGAAAATGACCAAATGCGTTGTAGCGCCTTGCGCAAATTTGCTCTTCCTTCTATTGCCCTTCCTGGATCGTAGGTGCGCTTCAGTAAAAATTGCAAGGGAATTAAAGGACGCGACAAGCTGAACTGCTCCAGGAAGCTCCGACGGCCCAAGAGCGATTTCCAGAGACGCAACAAGGGGCGATCCAGACGAATTAAGCGTTCCACACCAAGACCACCTCAAATCGACAAAAACATCCCCGAATACCGAAAGAAGGAAGTAAGGGAATTCCCCCAAAGAGGCCCCTTCGCCTGCCACGTCCATGCCCCACCTGTTATTGCCCGTCTCCCTCCTTCTTACTCCTGGATCGTATAAACCGCCATGAGTTATTTATTACGGCGTATACACGTGACGTAAAGGCGGGCGAGGGGGCTTAACTCCGGGAAAAACTTATTTACTGTCAATAAAAGCGAGCGTATAACTCAAGAAACACATACACCTACCCCTACAGCGGAGCCGTAATATTACGTGTACGCGAGCCGTGAGTGTAAGCTTACAAATTGGAAGGTGAAAAATTGATAAGAGTTTTTATTGCCCCTTCCTGTATATGCGGCCGTATGTGTGTGCGTTGGGTTTAATTCGACTTGGGGGAATTAAGCGAATTCTTCTGCGTCCTTCCTTATTCATGGCGAGAGAGAGGAGGGAGGGAGCGATTAAAGGGAGCGGCGGACCGCTCGTCCGGAATTGGGATTTTCGGACGAGTTAGCGCAATTTACCCGGGGCCGTTCCTCGCGAGATCGGAATTCTCGGCCTGTTCGCCCTCGACGTTAATCGAGGGGAATTAACGCTGACTCGGCGGAGATTTTCCTCGGCGAGGTCGATTTTCGAAATTGAGCTGAATTTCGATTTCGCTCGAAAGGAAGGATGGCTTTTCGAGGCTCAATTGTGTGCCGTTTAAACGGTTTTCGTCGAATTCCTGGCTCAATTTTTTTTTGAAATTTGAGCTACCCAGAAATAACTCGAATTTGATTTTGCCATTGATTCGTCAATTCAAAGTCAGTCCCTGCCATATGAAATTAACTCGACTAGAGTTTGTCATTTGGCTCAATGTTATACCATCCACATAGTAGTAAATTTTGTTTGGTTTTTTTTTTAAGTACATGACTCAATTTTCAAATACTTTACAATGAATTTCTATTTTTAAATGAATGTTTAAATTTTCCAATGCTTTTTGGTGCTCAATTTTGTTACTTGCAGCAATTAATTTGTTCTCATGCTCAATTTTTGGTAAAAACTTTTTTGACTCAATTTCGAATTGTGGTAAATTTGGCGACAATCAACGCAATACGTAGTGCATTAAACTTTTTAAAAATATTCCGTTATTTTGTAATTTTCAGTTTCCAGTTTGCCAATGTTTAGTTCTGTGCTCAATTATTTGAGATTCTTTTTTGACTCAATTTATAGTCAACCATCGCAACATATAAAAGCTACAAATTTTTCGAAAACAATTACGTTATATTTGAGGTATGAACTTGAAATTGTAAAAATTTGGCTCAAGTGCTCAATAATTTGAGACAATTCTGGAGACTCAATTTTATTCCAGTGGTTAATTCTTAGTCAATCGACGCAACGTGCAATACTTAAAACGTCGATAAATAATTTCTGATATTTTTCATTCTGAAATTCGAACATCCCAATGTTTGGTGTTCTGTGCTCAATTTTTTGAGATACTTTTTCGACTCAATTTATAATCAACCACCGCAACATATAAAAGCTACACATTTTTCGAAGACAGTTACGTTATATTCGAGTAATGAACTTCGATTTAGCAAATATTTGGCTCAATGCTCAATAATTTGAGACAACTCGTGCGACTCAATTTTAATGCAGCGGCTAATTCGTAACGTATAATACGTGAAACATTTTTAAAAAATTCTGGTATTTTTTATTTTGAATTTCAAAGATCCGCAAATGTTTAATTCTGTGCTCAATTTTTTGAGATACTTTTTCGACTCAATTTATAGTCAACCACCGCAACATATAAAAGCTACACATTTTTCGAAGACTGTTACGTTATATTCGAGTAATGAACTTCGATTTAGCAAATATTTGGCTCAATGCTCAATAATTTGAGACAACTCGTGCGACTCAATTTTAATGCAGCGGCTAATTCGTAACGTATAATACGTGAAACATTTTTAAAAAATTCTGGTATTTTTTATTTTGAATTTCAAAGATCCGCAAATGTTTAATTCTGTGCTCAATTTTTTGAGATACTTTTTCGACTCAATTTATAGTCAACCACCGCAACATATAAAAGCTACACATTTTTCGAAGACTGTTACGTTATATTCGAGTAATGAACTTCGATTTAGCAAATATTTGGCTCAATGCTCAATACTTTGAGACAACTCGTGCGACTCAATTTTAATTCATCGGCAAATTCGTAACATATAATACGTAAAATATTTTAAAAAAATTCTGGTATTTTTTATTTTGAATTTCAAAGACCCGCAAATGTTTAGTTCTGTGCTCAATTTTTTGAGACACTTTTTTGACTCAATTTATAGTCAACCACCGCAACATATAAAAGCTACACATTTTTCGAAGACAGTTACGTTATATTCGAGTAATGAACTTCGATTTAGCAAATATTTGGCTCAATGCTCAATACTTTGAGACAACTCGTGCGACTCAATTTTAATTCATCGGCAAATTCGTAACATATAATACGTAAAATATTTTAAAAAAATTCTGGTATTTTTTATTTTGAATTTCAAAGACCCGCAAATGTTTAGTTCTGTGCTCAATTTTTTGAGACACTTTTTTGACTCAATTTATAGTCAACCACCGCAACATATAAAAGCTACACATTTTTCGAAGACAGTTACGTTATATTCGAGTAATGAACTTCGATTTAGCAAATATTTGGCTCAATGCTCAATACTTTGAGACAACTCGTTCGACTCAATTTCATTCCTATAGCTAATTTGTAGCCAACCAAAGCATTACGCAGTACTCAAAACGTTTATAAATAAATTTTGATATTTTTTTTAATCTGCATTCGAACATCTCAATGTTATGTGCTCAATTATTTGAGACACTTTTTGACTCAATATCGATTCTACAGTCACTTTATAGTCGACGACTGCAACGTAGGGAAGTTACACATTTTTCAAAAATAGTTACGTTATATTCGAGTTACGAACTTCGAATTTGCAAATATTTGGCTCAGGTGCTCAATAATTCGAGACACCTCGTTCGACTCAATTTTAATCCTGCGGCCAATAATTTTAATCAAAAACGGTTCCGTTATGCTTACGAACTTCGAATTGAAATATATTTTGTTCGGTGCTCAATTTTTTGAGCCGCGAATTTGAAAAATGCTCAATTCAAGAAAAAAACTTTCGCCCGGATCAAAATTGAGCAAAATTCGAAACTCACAAGGAAGGATCGAAAAAACGATGGAACCACACTCGAACCCCGAAATGACTCCAAAACGCATTTTTTTTAAACGAAATTGAGCCAAGTTGAGGCGCATAGGCGGCGCGCACGGGCACATCGCGACTTCCGTCAGAGTTAAGAAGAAGAGGGTTACGTCGCTAATTAGAATTTGCATATAAATAGAGTGCCTTATTGGCTTTTGGAAAATGGCAAGGGAGGGAGAGACGCTGCGTGCAAATGTGTATTTTTTACATCTGCTTTATTCTCCTCTCCTCTCCTTTTCTCTCCCTTTTTTTTTTTTTTTTGATTTATGGAAAGGATTTCTCCTGTCTCCTCCCTCCTCCTCCCCCCGCAGCCTGTGACACTGAATCAATCCCCCGATGGCGATCCGAGCGGAATATAAATAAGAGATTAAGTAAATCCACCTTAGGAGGAATTCGCCTTACAATGTCCCATGAATAAGTTAGCGGCGGTGTTTTGTGAACGTTTACGTGCCCCCCCCCCATCCCGAGGACCGCTTCATTACGTCGAAAAAAAGGTATAGATTGAGCCTCGAAAGGGTCGGCCGCTCATCGAAATTGAGGCGCGAGGGGCTCTCGCCGAGTAAGTCGGACGAGAGGCGAGCTTTCGTAAGCGGGAAGTCGTGAAACTTTTTTTCAAAAACGAAAATTGAGTCAAAAAATTTATCTCAAAAATTGAGCACGGGACTAAACAATTATGACGCTCGTAACTCAAAAAAAAAATATCAAAAATTTGTTATAGACGTTTTAAGTACTGTAAGTTACGTAGCCGCAGGATCAAAATTGAGTCGAACGAGGTGTCTCAAATTATTGAGCACTCGGGTCAAATATTTTTTAATTCGAATACTCCACAACTCGAATACAACGTAAAGGTATTCGAAAAATGTAACTTTTATATGTTGCGATGGTCGATTATAAATTGAGTCAAAAAGTAACTCAGATAATTGAGCACAAAACCAAAAATGATTCCGACGAGAAACGAACTTTCGTAGGTGTGAAATCGTGAAATTTTTTTAAAAATGTTTACGAGATGATTTGACGAGCAGCGGGATCAAAATTGAGTCAAAAAATTTATCTCAGAAATTGAGCACCGGACCGAACGGTCGTGATGTCCGAAACTCAAAAAAAAATATCAAAAATTTGTTATAGACGTTTTAAGTACTGTAAGTTACGTAGCCGCAGGATCAAAATTGAGTCGAACGAGGTGTCTCAAATTATTGAGCACTTGAGTCAAATATTTTGTAATTCGAATTATCCACAACTCGAATAGAACGTACTTGTGTTTGAAAAATTTGTAACTTTTATATGTTGCGATGGTCGATTATAAATTGAGTCAAAAAAGTATCTCAGATAACTGAGCACAAAACCAAAAATGATTCGGATGAGAAGCGAACTTTCGTAGGTGTGAAATCGTGAAACTTTTTTCAAAAATGTTTACGAGATGATTTAACGAGCAGCGGGATCAAAATTGAGTCAAAAGAATTATCTCAAAAATTGAGCACGGGACTAAACAATTGTGATGTTCGCAACTCAAAAAAAAATCAGTTTTTTTTCATAAACGTTTCACGTGTGGCATGTTATCGTGAAACTTTTTTTAAAAATGTTTACGAGATGAATTAACGAGCAGCGGGATCAAAATTGAGTCAAAAAATTTATCTCAAAAATTGAGCACGGGAGCAAACGATTTTGATGTCCGAAACTTAAAAAAAAATATCAAAAATTTGTTATAGACGTTTTAAGTACTGTAAGTTACGTAGCCACAGGATCAAAAATAGTTTTTTTTAATTAATAATTAGTTTAAAAAAATTGAAAATTTCTTGGGAAAATTATGGAGTCCGTTAGTTTCTATCGAAAATTTTCTTAGTTTTTTTTCTGAAGATTTAAACCAATAGTTAGTCCATAGATTGGCAGCTAGTTATTAAATCTGAAAATATAAAAAAAAAGGAAAAAATTATACCAAAAATTAGTTACGAGTCGTCAATTAGTTAATTACTCCCGAAAGGTAACTAATTGAATAACTAATTTTCAAAATTATCCTAGGAAGAAATTAACCAACTTTTTAATTAACTCTCGAGAAGTAACTAATTGAGTTGTTTTAAAAAATTTCTTGGGAAAATTATGAAAAGTCTATCGAAAATTTTCTTGGACTTTTTTCTGAAGATTTAAACCAATAGTTAGTCCATAGATCGGCAGTTAGTTATTAAATCTAAATATATAAGAAAAAAGTGGAAAAAATGATACCGACAATCAGTTAGGAATAGTTAATTAGTTCATTACTCTCGAAAAGTAACTAATTGAGTAATTAATTTTCAAAAGTCTCCTAGGAAAAAATTAACTAACCTAGTTAAATAACTCCAGAGAATTAACAAATTGAGTTGTTTTCAAAACTTCCCGGGAAAATTATTAAAAATCCATTTAGTTTGTAATAAAAGTTTTCTTGGGATTTTTTTAAGCCAACAGTTAGTCCATAGACCGGCGATTAGTTATCAAATCTAAAAATATAAGAAAAAAGTGAAAAAATATGCCGGCAATTAGTTAGGAGTTCTTAATTAGTTAATTACTCTAAAAAAATAACTATATGAGTGACTAATTATAAAAAATCTCGTAGGAAAAATTTTTAATATTATTTAATTTTTAAATAACTCACGAGAAGTAACAGGTTGAGTTAAGTTTTCAAAATTCTCTTGGGAAAATTATGAAAAATCAAGTTAGTTTTTAATGAAAGTTTTCTTGGGCATCTTTCGGGATATTTAAACCAACAGTTAGCTCATACTCTGGTAATCATTTAATTTAATTAGCAATTAGTTGCGAGTTTTTAAATCGGCAAATAACTGCCAAAAAGTTAAATTTTGTAAAAATCTCCGAGAAATATCATGAAAAGTCAATTTGATAAAAAATATTTAACTAGAGTTGACTGTGTTTTCTGAAAAGTATTAAATTGAGTCGGACTCAATTTTAAAATTTGAAATTCAGTTAAAATAAAATAAATGAAAAGTTGAGCCAAGATAGCATAGTCGATTTGACTCAAATTGAGCTAGGTTTAAGATTTAACAAAAATTACGTTATTTTACAAAAAGAATCAGGTTTAATAAGAAAAATATTTGAATGGAAAATTTGAGCCAAAACGGCATATTCGACTTGACTCAAATTCAAACCGGTGCGGTTTAAAAAAATCAGGTTTAATATGAAACATGTGAAACATGAAACAGTATATTCGACTTGACTCAAATTGAGCAAATGTTTAAGACAACAAAAAATACATTTTTTGACGAAAAAAATCAGGTTTAATAAGAAAAATATTTGAATGGAAAATTTGAGCCAAAACGGCATATTCGACTTGACTCAAATTCAAACCGGTGCGGTTTAAAAAAATCAGGTTTAATATGAAACATGTGAAACATGAAACAGTATATTCGACTTGACTCAAATTGAGCAAATGTTTAAGACAACAAAAAATACATTTTTTGACGAAAAAAATCAGGTTTAATAAGAAAAATATTTGAATGGAAAATTTGAGCCAAAACGGCATATTCGACTTGACTCAAATTCAAACCGGTGCGGTTTAAAAAAATCAGGTTTAATATGAAACATGTGAAACATGAAACAGTATATTCGACTTGACTCAAATTGAGCAAATGTTTAAGATTTAACAAAAATTACATTTTTTTACAAAAAGAATCAGGTTTAATAAGAAAAATATTTGAATGGAAAATTTGAGCCAAAACGGCATATTCGACTTGACTCAAATTCAAACCGGTGCGGTTTAAAAAAATCAGGTTTAATATGAAACATGTGAAACATGAAACAGTATATTCGACTTGACTCAAATTGAGCAAATGTTTAAGATTTAACAAAAATTACATTTTTTTACAAAAAGAATCAGGTTTAATAAGAAAAATATTTGAATGGAAAATTTGAGCCAAAACGGCATATTCGACTTGACTCAAATTCAAACCGGTGCGGTTTAAAAAAATCAGGTTTAATATGAAACATGTGAAACATGAAACAGTATATTCGACTTGACTCAAATTGAGCAAATGTTTAAGACAACAAAAAATACATTTTTTGACGAAAAAAATCAGGTTTAATAAGAAAAATATTTGAATGGAAAATTTGAGCCAAAACGGCATATTCGACTTGACTCAAATTCAAACCGGTGCGGTTTAAAAAAATCAGGTTTAATATGAAACATGTGAAACATGAAACAGTATATTCGACTTGACTCAAATTGAGCAAATGTTTAAGATTTAACAAAAATTACATTTTTTTACAAAAAGAATCAGGTTTAATAAGAAAAATATTTGAATGGAAAATTTGAGCCAAAACGGCATATTCGACTTGACTCAAATTCAAACCGGTGCGGTTTAAAAAAATCAGGTTTAATATGAAACATGTGAAACATGAAACAGTATATTCGACTTGACTCAAATTGAGCAAATGTTTAAGATTTAACAAAAATTACATTTTTTTACAAAAAGAATCAGGTTTAATAAGAAAAATATTTGAATGGAAAATTTGAGCCAAAACGGCATATTCGACTTGACTCAAATTCAAACCGGTGCGGTTTAAAAAAATCAGGTTTAATATGAAACATGTGAAACATGAAACAGTATATTCGACTTGACTCAAATTGAGCAAATGTTTAAGACAACAAAAAATACATTTTTTGACGAAAAAAATCAGGTTTAATAAGAAAAATATTTGAATGGAAAATTTGAGCCAAAACGGCATATTCGACTTGACTCAAATTCAAACCGGTGCGGTTTAAAAAAATCAGGTTTAATATGAAACATGTGAAACATGAAACAGTATATTCGACTTGACTCAAATTGAGCAAATGTTTAAGATTTAACAAAAATTACATTTTTTTACAAAAAGAATCAGGTTTAATAAGAAAAATATTTGAATGGAAAATTTGAGCCAAAACGGCATATTCGACTTGACTCAAATTCAAACCGGTGCGGTTTAAAAAAATCAGGTTTAATATGAAACATGTGAAACATGAAACAGTATATTCGACTTGACTCAAATTGAGCAAATGTTTAAGATTTAACAAAAATTACATTTTTTTACAAAAAGAATCAGGTTTAATAAGAAAAATATTTGAATGGAAAATTTGAGCCAAAACGGCATATTCGACTTGACTCAAATTCAAACCGGTGTGGTTTAAAAAAAATCAGGTTTAATATGAAACACGTGAAAGGGACAAAATTGAGCCAGGTGGAGGACTTAAACGGGACTGAATTGAGCGAAATTAAGGAAATTTACGGCTCAATAGAGCGAAAGTACGCCGGGCTCAATTTTTGAGCCGATCGACTTTTTCTTAGTTGAGAAAACTCCCACGTTTCACGTACACACACGCACGTCCACAGGGGCCAAATTGGCTAGATTAGTTCCTCTCTCTCCCCCTCTCTCCTTTTCTCATGGCCGTAACTCGGAGTCGGCCGCACATCGCATCCCTAACACGAGAAAGGGGGGGGGGAATAGGGACGCCGGAAAAGGGGATACACACACACACACACTTCTATAAGGACGGCGACAATGTTATGAATAATTTACTCGACGTCATCTCCGCCTCGCGACTTCAAACGAAACTCCCCCGGAGTTCGCCTTATGCAAATCCGGGAGCGAACGGGATAAGAGGGAGAGAGAGAGAGAGAGAGGATCTCCTCTCTTGCGACTCCGGGCCGCAGAGAGCGGATTTTTGTAATTAAATTGTGTAACTTTTTTTTTAAACATCCTGTAGATGACTGAAATATCGATGCCGAACACTAACGTTCGGTTCTGCGCTCAATTTTTTGGGATACTTTTTTTTGAGTCGATAATCGGCTCGGTGCTCAATGACTTGAGACGCCTCGGGCCACTCAATTTTCATCCTCATAACGTATACTCAAAAAATAATTTTTGATATTTTTCATTCTGAATTTCGAACATCCCAACGTTTGGTGTTCTGTGCTCAATTTTTTTAGATACTTTTTTTTTGACTCGATAATCGGCTCGGTGCTCAATGACTTGAGACGCCTCGGGCCACTCAATTTTCATCCTCATAACGTACACTCAAAAAATAATTTTTAATTATTGGTTAAAATTGGTTTAAATCTTCAGAAAAAAATCCAAGAAAATTTTCGATAGAAACTGACTCCATAATTTTCCCAAGAAATTTTCGAAAACTTAACTCGGTTAGTTACTACTCCGGAGTTAATTAATAATTAGCACTGTTAATTAAGTTGGTTTAATTTGTCCTACGAGACTTTTGACGATTAGTAACTTAATTAGTCGCTTTTCGAGAGTAATTAACCAATTAGCGACTCCTAACTAATTGTCGGTATAACTTTTTCCAATTTTTCCTTATATTTTCGGATTTAACAACTAACCGCCGGTCTATGGACTAACTATTGGTTTAAATCTTCAGAAAAAATCCAAGTAAACCTTCGATAGAAACTAACTTGACTTTTATACACTTCCCAAGAAATTTTTTAAAAGTTAACTCATTTAGTTACTTTTCGGGGGTTAATTATCTAAGTTGGTTCATTTTTTCCTAGAATAATTTTGAAAATTAGTTATTCAATTTAGTGACTTTTCGGGAGTAATTAACTAACTAACGACTCTTAACTAATTGTCGGTATAATTTTTTTCCACCTTTTTTTATATTTTCAGATTTAATAACCAACTGCCGATCTATGGACTAACTATTGGTTTAAATCTTCAGAAAAAAAATCCAAAAAAACTCGATAGAAACTAACCGACTCCATAATTTTCCCAAGAAATTTTCGAAAACTCAACTCAGTTAGTTACTACTCCGGAGTTAATTACTAATTAGCAACTGTTAATTAAGTTGGTTTAATTTTTCCTACGAGACTTTTGACGATTAGTAACTCACTTAGTCACTTTTCTAGAGTAATTAACCAATTAGCGACTCCTAACTAATTGTCGGTATAACTTTTTCCATTTTTTCCTTATATTTTTGGATTTAACAACTAACTGCCGATCTATGGACTAATTATTGGTGTAAATCTTCAGAAAAAAATCCAAAAATTTTTTCGATAGAAACTAACCGATTCCATAATTTTCCCAAGAAATTTTCGAAAACTTAACTCGGTTAGTTACTACTCCGGAGTTAATTACTAATTAGCACTGTTAATTAAGTTGGTTTAATTTTTCCTACGAGACTTTTGACGATTAGTAACTTAATTAGTCACTATTCGAGAGTAATTAACCAATTAGCGACTCCTAACTAATTGTCGATATAACTTTTTCCAATTTTTCCTTATATTTTTGGATTGAACAATTAACTGCCGGTCTATGGACTAACTATTGGTTTAAATCTTCAGAAAAAAATCCAAGAAAATTTTCGATACAAACTAAACGACTCCATAATTTTCTCAAGAAATTTTCGAAAACAACTCGGTTAGTTACTACTCCGGAGTTAATTATTAATTATCACTGTTAATTAAGTTGGTTTAATTTTTCCTACGAGACTTTTGACGATTAGTAACTTAATTAGTCACTTTTCGAGAGTAATTAACTAATTAGCGACTCCTAACTAATTTATGGTATAATTTTTTCCTTTTTCCTTCTTCTTATACTTTTGGATTTAACAACTAACTGCCGGTCTATGGATAAACTATTGGTTTAAATCTTCAGAAAAAATCCAAGTAAACCTTCGATAAAAACTAACTTGACTTTTTATAAACTTCCCAAGAAATTTTTTAAAACTTAACTCAATTAGTTACTTCTCGGGGGGTAATTAACTAAGTTGGTTAATTTTTTCCTAGGATAATTTTGAAAATTAGTTATTCAATTAGTGACTTTTCGAGAATAATTAACTAATTAGCGACTCCTAACTAATTATCGGTATAACTTTTTCCAATTTTTCCTTATATTTTTGGATTTAACAACTAACCGCCGGTCTATGGACTAATTATTGGTGTAAATCTTCAGAAAACAATCCAAAAAAATTTGCGATAGAAACTAACGGACTCCATAATTTTCCCAAGAAATTTAGTTACTATTAGTTACTACTCCGGAGTTAATTACTAATTAGCCACTCTTAACTAAGTTGGTTTAATTTTTCCTACGAGACTTTTGACGATTAGTAACTTAATTAGTCACTATTCGAGAGTAATTAACCAATTGGCGATTCCTAACTAATTGTCGATATAACTTTTTTCCATTTTTTCCTTATATTTTTGGATTTAACAACTAACTGCCGGTCTATGGACTAATTATTGGTGTAAATCTTCAGAAAAAAATCCAAAAAAATTTGCGATAGAAACTAACGGACTCCATAATTTTCCCAAGTAATTTAGTTACTATTAGTTACTACTCCGGAGTTAATTACTAATTAGCCACTCTTAACTAAGTTGGTTTAATTTTTCCTACGAGACTTTTGACGATTAGTAACTTAATTAGTCGCTTTTCGAGAGTAATTAACCAATTAGCGACTCCTAACTAATCGCCGACATAACCGAAAAAACAAAAATCATCACGAATCCCCGCGGTTAATCGAACCCGCCGTCGGCGGCGGCACGTGCGGATCGCTCGCGTTCCGCTTCCTCGTTCGACGAACCGCCGACGTGAGCGGAAAAAAGGAGCCGCTCGCCCGAGTTCAAGTTCGCGCCGAGCGGCGCGCTATAAAACCGCCGCGCGGCCGGCGGAGAGAGCGAATCGCACTGTATACGACGATGGCGGCGACAACTAAGGTCATCGCGCTCGCCGCGACCCTGGCGACGATCTGCGCCCTGGCGGTGAGTACGACGAACTAACGGAATCCCGACGATAGTGACTCGCGTGTCGGCCACTCGGGGCGCTTTTTTCGGGACATTTTTCGACAAAAACTAACTAATTACTAACTAATTAACTAACTAATTAACTGATAATTAACTAATTGCTAACTAACTAATTACTACTTAGCACGGCTTACATTAACTAATTACTGTCCCTTTAACACTCGTACTTTTAATTAAATAAATACATCAATTAATTAAATAACCATCAAAATTCTCATCAACTTTAACAATTTAGCTTAAACACTAACTAATTGATTTTCAAAAAGTGATTAGTTTAGAAGCAATTCTACTTATGAATGAGCTCTTTACAGAAATCAGTGTTTAATTTCGTTAATTAATCAGTAGCTACTAACTGTCGTCATTAACTTAAGTATGTATTTAGATAGGCTATAGCGACCTTAAAAACTGCTTTCTAAACATTTTAAACTAACTTTATAACTAAGTAACTAACTAACTGTATCGCTTATAACAAGCTTACTTACATTAACTAATTACTGTCCTTATAGCATTCATACTTAATTAGTTAAGCATCAAAATTCTCATGACGTTAATAATCTAGCTTAAACACTAACTAATTGATTTTCAAAAAGTTATTAGTTTAGTAGGAATTCTACTTATGAATGAACTCTTCACAGAAATCGGTGTTTAATTTCGTTGATTAATCAGTAGCTACTAACTGTCGTCAGTAACTTAAGTATGTATTTAGATGAGCTATAGCACTTTTAAAAATTTTTTGAAACATTTCAAACCAATGGCAAAAGTTAGTAAGTCGATCGTTAATGGCAATTATCTTTAACTAACTAACTTTATAACTAAGTAACTAACTAACTTTATCGCCTATAACAAGCTTTCTTACATTAACTAATTACTGTCTTTATAACATTCATACTTAATTAAATAACCATCAAACTTTATAACTAAATAACTAACTAACTTTATCGCTTACAACAAGCTTACTTACATTAACTAATTACTGTTCTTGTAACACTCGTACTTAATTAAATATCCATCAAAGTTCTCGTGACATTTTAAACTTTAGACAGTTTAAACATTTTAAACCAATGGCAAGATTTAGTAAGTCGATCGTTAATAGCACTTATCTTTAACTAACTAACTTTATAACTAAGTAAGTAACTAACTTTCTCGCTTATAACAAGCTTACTTACATTAACTAATTACTGTCCTTATAGCATTCATACTTAATTAGTTAACCATCAAAGTTCTCGTGACATTAAAAATCTAGCTTAAACACTAACTAATTGAATTTCAAAAAGTGATTAGTTTAGAAGCAATTCTACTTATGAATGAGCTCTTTATAAAAATCAGTATTTAATTTCGTTAATTAATCAGTAGCTACTAACTCTCGTCATTAACTTAAGTATGTATTTAGATAGGCTATAGCGACTTTAAAAACTGCTTTTTAAACATTTTAAACTAACTTTATAACTAAGTAACTAACTAACTGTATCGCTTATAACAAGCTTACTTACATTAACTAATTACTGTCCTTATAGCATTCATACTTAATTAGTTAACCATCAAAGTTCTCGTGACATTAAAAATCTAGCTTAAACACTAACTAATTGATTTTCAAAAAGTGATTAGTTTAGAAGCAATTCTACTTATGAATGAGCTCTTTATAAAAATCAGTATTTAATTTCGTTAATTAATCAGTAGCTACTAACTCTCGTCATTAACTTAAGTATGTATTTAGATAGGCTATAGCGACTTTAAAAACTGCTTTTTAAACATTTTAAACTAACTTTATAACTAAGTAACTAACTAACTGTATCGCTTATAACAAGCTTACTTACATTAATTAATTACTGTCCTTATAGCATTCATACTTAATTAGTTAACCATCAAAGTTCTCGTGACATTAAAAATTTAGCTTAAACACTAACTAATTGATTTTCAAAAAGTGATTAGTTTAGAAGCAATTCTACTTATGAATGAGCTCTTTATAAAAATCAGTATTTAATTTCGTTAATTAATCAGTAGCTACTAACTGTCGTCATTAACTTAAGTATGTATTTAGATAGGCTATAGCGACTTTAAAAACTGCTTTTTAAACATTTTAAACTAACTTTATAACTAAGTAACTAACTAACTGTATCGCTTATAACAAGCTTACTTACATTAACTAATTACTGTCCTTATAGCATTCATACTTAATTAGTTAACCATCAAAGTTCTCGTGACATTAAAAATCTAGCTTAAACACTAACTAATTGATTTTCAAAAAGTGATTAGTTTAGAAGCAATTCTACTTATGAATGAGCTCTTTATAAAAATCAGTATTTAATTTCGTTAATTAATCAGTAGCTACTAACTCTCGTCATTAACTTAAGTATGTATTTAGATAGGCTATAGCGACTTTAAAAACTGCTTTTTAAACATTTTAAACTAACTTTATAACTAAGTAACTAACTAACTGTATCGCTTATAACAAGCTTACTTACATTAATTAATTACTGTCCTTATAGCATTCATACTTAATTAGTTAACCATCAAAGTTCTCGTGACATTAAAAATTTAGCTTAAACACTAACTAATTGATTTTCAAAAAGTTATTAGTTTAGTAGGAATTCTACTTATGAATGAACTCTTCACAGAAATCAGTGTTTAATTTCGTTAATTAATCAGTAGCTACTAACTCTCGTCATTAACTTAAGTATGTATTTAGATAGGCTATAGCGACTTTAAAAACTGCTTTTTAAACATTTTAAACTAACTTTATAACTAAGTAACTAACTAACTGTATCGCTTATAACAAGCTTACTTACATTAACTAATTACTGTCCTTAATAGCATTCATACTTAATTAGTTAACCATCAAAGTTCTCGTGACATTAAAAATCTAGCTTAAACACTAACTAATTGATTTTCAAAAAGTGATTAGTTTAGAAGCAATTCTACTTATGAATGAGCTCTTTATAAAAATCAGTATTTAATTTCGTTAATTAATCAGTAGCTACTAACTCTCGTCATTAACTTAAGTATGTATTTAGATAGGCTATAGCGACTTTAAAAACTGCTTTTTAAACATTTTAAACTAACTTTATAACTAAGTAACTAACTAACTGTATCGCTTATAACAAGCTTACTTACATTAATTAATTACTGTCCTTATAGCATTCATACTTAATTAGTTAACCATCAAAGTTCTCGTGACATTAAAAATTTAGCTTAAACACTAACTAATTGATTTTCAAAAAGTGATTAGTTTAGAAGCAATTCTACTTATGAATGAGCTCTTTATAAAAATCAGTATTTAATTTCGTTAATTAATCAGTAGCTACTAACTGTCGTCATTAACTTAAGTATGTATTTAGATAGGCTATAGCGACTTTAAAAACTGCTTTTTAAACATTTTAAACTAACTTTATAACTAAGTAACTAACTAACTGTATCGCTTATAACAAGCTTACTTACATTAACTAATTACTGTCCTTATAGCATTCATACTTAATTAGTTAACCATCAAAGTTCTCGTGACATTAAAAATCTAGCTTAAACACTAACTAATTGATTTTCAAAAAGTGATTAGTTTAGAAGCAATTCTACTTATGAATGAGCTCTTTATAAAAATCAGTATTTAATTTCGTTAATTAATCAGTAGCTACTAACTCTCGTCATTAACTTAAGTATGTATTTAGATAGGCTATAGCGACTTTAAAAACTGCTTTTTAAACATTTTAAACTAACTTTATAACTAAGTAACTAACTAACTGTATCGCTTATAACAAGCTTACTTACATTAATTAATTACTGTCCTTATAGCATTCATACTTAATTAGTTAACCATCAAAGTTCTCGTGACATTAAAAATTTAGCTTAAACACTAACTAATTGATTTTCAAAAAGTTATTAGTTTAGTAGGAATTCTACTTATGAATGAACTCTTCACAGAAATCAGTGTTTAATTTCGTTAATTAATCAGTAGCTACTAACTCTCGTCATTAACTTAAGTATGTATTTAGATAGGCTATAGCGACTTTAAAAACTGCTTTTTAAACATTTTAAACTAACTTTATAACTAAGTAACTAACTAACTGTATCGCTTATAACAAGCTTACTTACATTAACTAATTACTGTCCTTAATAGCATTCATACTTAATTAGTTAACCATCAAAGTTCTCGTGACATTAAAAATCTAGCTTAAACACTAACTAATTGATTTTCAAAAAGTGATTAGTTTAGAAGCAATTCTACTTATGAATGAGCTCTTTATAAAAATCAGTATTTAATTTCGTTAATTAATCAGTAGCTACTAACTCTCGTCATTAACTTAAGTATGTATTTAGATAGGCTATAGCGACTTTAAAAACTGCTTTTTAAACATTTTAAACTAACTTTATAACTAAGTAACTAACTAACTGTATCGCTTATAACAAGCTTACTTACATTAACTAATTACTGTCCTTATAGCATTCATACTTAATTAGTTAACCATCAAAGTTCTCGTGACATTAAAAATCTAGCTTAAACACTAACTAATTGATTTTCAAAAAGTGATTAGTTTAGAAGCAATTCTACTTATGAATGAGCTCTTTATAAAAATCAGTATTTAATTTCGTTAATTAATCAGTAGCTACTAACTCTCGTCATTAACTTAAGTATGTATTTAGATAGGCTATAGCGACTTTAAAAACTGCTTTTTAAACATTTTAAACTAACTTTATAACTAAGTAACTAACTAACTGTATCGCTTATAACAAGCTTACTTACATTAATTAATTACTGTCCTTATAGCATTCATACTTAATTAGTTAACCATCAAAGTTCTCGTGACATTAAAAATTTAGCTTAAACACTAACTAATTGATTTTCAAAAAGTGATTAGTTTAGAAGCAATTCTACTTATGAATGAGCTCTTTATAAAAATCAGTATTTAATTTCGTTAATTAATCAGTAGCTACTAACTGTCGTCATTAACTTAAGTATGTATTTAGATAGGCTATAGCGACTTTAAAAACTGCTTTTTAAACATTTTAAACTAACTTTATAACTAAGTAACTAACTAACTGTATCGCTTATAACAAGCTTACTTACATTAACTAATTACTGTCCTTATAGCATTCATACTTAATTAGTTAACCATCAAAGTTCTCGTGACATTAAAAATCTAGCTTAAACACTAACTAATTGATTTTCAAAAAGTGATTAGTTTAGAAGCAATTCTACTTATGAATGAGCTCTTTATAAAAATCAGTATTTAATTTCGTTAATTAATCAGTAGCTACTAACTCTCGTCATTAACTTAAGTATGTATTTAGATAGGCTATAGCGACTTTAAAAACTGCTTTTTAAACATTTTAAACTAACTTTATAACTAAGTAACTAACTAACTGTATCGCTTATAACAAGCTTACTTACATTAATTAATTACTGTCCTTATAGCATTCATACTTAATTAGTTAACCATCAAAGTTCTCGTGACATTAAAAATTTAGCTTAAACACTAACTAATTGATTTTCAAAAAGTTATTAGTTTAGTAGGAATTCTACTTATGAATGAACTCTTCACAGAAATCAGTGTTTAATTTCGTTAATTAATCAGTAGCTACTAACTCTCGTCATTAACTTAAGTATGTATTTAGATAGGCTATAGCGACTTTAAAAACTGCTTTTTAAACATTTTAAACTAACTTTATAACTAAGTAACTAACTAACTGTATCGCTTATAACAAGCTTACTTACATTAACTAATTACTGTCCTTAATAGCATTCATACTTAATTAGTTAACCATCAAAGTTCTCGTGACATTAAAAATCTAGCTTAAACACTAACTAATTGATTTTCAAAAAGTGATTAGTTTAGAAGCAATTCTACTTATGAATGAGCTCTTTATAAAAATCAGTATTTAATTTCGTTAATTAATCAGTAGCTACTAACTCTCGTCATTAACTTAAGTATGTATTTAGATAGGCTATAGCGACTTTAAAAACTGCTTTTTAAACATTTTAAACTAACTTTATAACTAAGTAACTAACTAACTGTATCGCTTATAACAAGCTTACTTACATTAATTAATTACTGTCCTTATAGCATTCATACTTAATTAGTTAACCATCAAAGTTCTCGTGACATTAAAAATTTAGCTTAAACACTAACTAATTGATTTTCAAAAAGTGATTAGTTTAGAAGCAATTCTACTTATGAATGAGCTCTTTATAAAAATCAGTATTTAATTTCGTTAATTAATCAGTAGCTACTAACTCTCGTCATTAACTTAAGTATGTATTTAGATAGGCTATAGCGACTTTAAAAACTGCTTTTTAAACATTTTAAACTAACTTTATAACTAAGTAACTAACTAACTGTATCGCTTATAACAAGCTTACTTACATTAATTAATTACTGTCCTTATAGCATTCATACTTAATTAGTTAACCATCAAAGTTCTCGTGACATTAAAAATCTAGCTTAAACACTAACTAATTGAATTTCAAAAAGTTATTAGTTTAGAAGCAATTCTACTTATGAATGAGCTCTTTATAAAAATCAGTATTTAATTTCGTTAATTAATCAGTAGCTACTAACTGTCGTCATTAACTTAAGTATGTATTTAGATAGGCTATAGCGACTTTAAAAACTGCTTTTTAAACATTTTAAACTAACTTTATAACTAAGTAACTAACTAACTGTATCGCTTATAACACGCTTACTTACATTAACTAATTACTGTCCTTATAGCATTCATACTTAATTAGTTAACCATCAAAGTTCTCGTGACATTAAAAATCTAGCTTAAACACTAACTAATTGAATTTCAAAAAGTGATTAGTTTAGAAGCAATTCTACTTATGAATGAGCTCTTTATAAAAATCAGTGTTTAATATCGTTAATTAATCAGTAGCTACTAACTGTCGTCATTAACTTAAGTATGTATTTAGATAGGCTATAGCGTCTTTAAAAACTGCTTTTTAAACATTTTAAACTAACTTTATAACTAAGTAACTAACTAACTGTATCGCTTATAACAAGCTTACTTACATTAATTAATTACTGTCCTTATAGCATTCATACTTAATTAGTTAACCATCAAAGTTCTCGTGACATTAAAAATCTAGCTTAAACACTAACTAATTGAATTTCAAAAAGTGATTAGTTTAGAAGCAATTCTACTTATGAATGAGCTCTTTATAAAAATCAGTGTTTAATTTCGTTAATTAATCAGTAGCTACTAACTGTCGTCATTAACTTAAGTATGTATTTAGATAGGCTATAGCGACTTTAAAAACTGCTTTTTAAACATTTTAAACTAACTTTATAACTAAGTAACTAACTAACTGTATCGCTTATAACAAGCTTACTTACATTAACTAATTACTGTCCTTATAGCATTCATACTTAATTAGTTAAGCATCAAAGTTCTCATGACGTTAATAATCTAGCTTAAACACTAACTAATTGATTTTCAAAAAGTTATTAGTTTAGTAGGAATTCTATTTTAAATGAACTCTTAATAGAAATCAGCGTGTTTCATAACTTCTGATTCGACTTTTAAACTCCGTTAATTAATCGATAGTCACTAACTGTCCTCACTAACTTAAATATGTATTTAGATAAGTTATAGCGATTTTTAAAACTGTTTTATAACCAATTTAAACCAATAGCAAGAGTCAATAAATTCATCGTTTCGGTCTCCTGAAAAGTTGTCGATTCAGGCAATTAGTTATTTTTAAGCCAGTAATTAGTAGCAATTATTTTCTAAATAACCAACTAATCAAGTACTTACTGACTAACTAACTTAGCTTACAATAACTAATTAATCCTCATAACAGCCATGCTTAAGTAACTAAGCTTCAACTTTCTCAATTAACTATCTGGCTAAATCTAACTAATTGCGTTTCAAAACGTTATTAATTTATTGGGGATTCCACGTTAAATGAACACTTCATAGAAATTAATATTAACACTGTTAATTATTACTATTATGAATATTAATTAATTATTATAATTACACTATATAAATACTATTAATTAGTCAGTTAGTGATTTGTTAGTCGACCAGTTTAACTAAATTTTTAACTAAGCAACCTCGTAGGAGAATCGAGGGAAGTTATCCGACTTCTTATGAAACCACTCTTAGGAATTTTTGAAAAAGTAAAATCGACTCTTAGTTAGTTAATTACCCATATTAACAACGAGTAGTTTAGTTAAAATAATACCTTGAAAAAATCATGGAAACATCAAAGCTGAAACTGGCAACTTCCAAACCTCCTCTAAGAAATCTTGAATAACAGTTATTGGCTGAGTAGTTAGTTAGCTAATTAGTTAAGTAACTTACCCATTTCAGAACACATTGCAATAACTAAAAAACTTAGAAACTTTCTTAAATTTTTTTAAATAAACTTAAACTAACAATTAGTTAGTGAGTAGCTAATCAGTAACTATTTTTTGAAAACTAGCTAATTAGTTAAGGCTTTCATTTTTAAAAATATCAGGAAAATCAATGATGGTCAATCAGTTTCTAATGAAATTTCTCTTGGTTATTTTCTGGCCGCTTATAACTATTAATTAGTTAGTAAATTGGCAATTAGTTAGTTTCCAGAAATTCCAACTAACTTAGTTAAACTAGCGTTTAGGGAAACCATAAAACTTAGAGACACTTATCACCCTGAAATCTCCTTTAGAAAAATCAGTTAGTAAGTAATTGATTAATAACTATTTTTCGAAAATTAACTGTCATATTTTTTTGTTTTTTTTTTTTGGAAAAGTCTCATAGAAAAATCATGAGGGGTCAATGGGTATCTAGTAAAACCTTTCTTTGGCACTTCTGAACACTATTCAATGAACAATTAGTTAGTTAGTTAGTTAAAAATTAACTGAATTAAATTTTTTCTTTAAAAAATTTTTTTAGTGAAACCATCCTTGAGGAGCTTTCGAAAAATTTCAGCTGACAGTTAGTTAGAAGATGATTAGTTAGTAGCCAATTATAAAATTATGACTGGTTTAGTTTAACTTAAGCAAGATTTTAAGCAAAACTCGTGGAAAATCATGTCTTTACTAGTCACTAGAAACCAGCGAATGCATTCAGTTAAAACGTCACTATAGTTAGTTAATGGAATCACTAAGAAAAACCCTGGAAAAACTAGAAATAGTGACCTACGAAAACTTATTTTCACCAAAACTCACTAGTGACGTTTATAATTGCAATTACGATTTCTCTTCCCCAGCACTCCTGTTGCCTGCCCCCGACGCTGTCGGGCCTGGAATGCCTGGACTCCCCCCTGGCGCCCGCCCTTTCCGGATCGCCCTGTATAACGCCCTTGGACGACTGCCTGCTCGCGCAGGCTCCGTGCCTGCCGGCCCAGAACCCCCTTTTGGCCAAAATCGCCCAATTGAAGGCCCTCAAAAGGGCCAAAATGTGCGGGGGGCTCCTGTCGCCGTCACTGAAGCTGAAGCTATTATTGGCGCACTGTTTGTAGTGACGAGAAAATTGTAATATAGTTTTGTTTGGTTTTTAATAGTGATTTTTTTGTAAATCGGGAATTTTCCGGTAGATGGCGTCGAAGTGATTTAATAACTAACGAACCTTCCAATAATTGCCCTAACTGAAAATTAGTGAAATTTCCTCCATTTATTTTCTAGTGATGAAGCAGCGAACAAGATTTTTCTTAAATTTTTCCAAAATTTTCCTCTTCGATTTTCTAGTGACGTGCATGTAGACGACCTACGGGAAATTCTTTGAAAATTTTTCCAACCGTCCCCTCACTTACTTTCTAGTGACGCTTATGTAAATGAAAAACAAGATTTTTTTAAAACTTTTCCAAAATTTCCCTTTTCGGTATTCTAGTGACGTTCATGTAGATGGCGTATAGTGAATTTTGTTAAAACGTTTCTAACAGTCCCCCTTTTACTTTCTTAGTGACGTCCATGGTGATGACGTACAGAAAATTCATCTAAAGTCTTTCCAACTGCCTCATCACTAATTTTCTAGTGACGTTCTTATAAATAAAGAACAAGAAATTCTCTTTAAACTTTTCCAAAATTTCCCTCTTCTAGTTTCTAATGACGTTCATTGTGATGACGTGCTGGAAATTCTTTTAACACTTTTCAACTGTCGCATCACTAATTTTCTAGTGACTTATGTAAATGGGGAACAGGGAGGTTTCTTAATCTTTTCCAAAAGTTCCCCCTTCGAATTTTCAGTGACGTTCATGAAGAGTGCGTGCAAGATTTTTTTTCAATCAGATTCTAGTGACGTTATTGTTCATAGCATAGAGCAATTTTTTTAAAAGGTTTCTAATAGTCCCCTCTTAGCATTTCTAGTGACGTCATGTAGATGGCGTACAGGACATTTATTTAAAACTGACCCAACTGCCTCATCACTAATTTTATAGTGACTTATGTAAATGGCGAACAAGAAATTTTTTTAAACTTTTCCAAAACTTCCCTCTTTGAGTCTCTAGTGACGTTCGTAGTGATGACGTACAGGAAATCCTTTTAAACCTTTCTCCACCGTCTCATCACTAATTTTCTAGTGACGTTCTTATAAATAAAGAACAAGAAATTCTCTTTAAACTTTTCCAAAACTTCCCCCTTTGAGTTTCTAGTGACGTCTATGGTCTCGACGTACAGGAAGGTCTTTTAGAACTTTTTCAACAGTCTCTTCACTAATTTTCTAGTGATATTTAGGTATATTGCGAACAAGAGTGCTTTTAAATTTTTTTCAAAAATTCCCTCTGAATTTATAGTGACGTTCACGCAAATGGCGTACATGAAATTTTTTTAAAACTTTTCCAACCGTCATCACTATTTTTCTAGTGACGTTCATTTGAATGACGAACAAGAAATTCTCTTTAAGCTTTTCCAAAATTTCCCTCTTTGAGTTTCTAGTGACGTCTATGGTCGCGACGTACAGGAAGGTCTTTTAGAACTTTTTCAACTGTCTCATCACTAATTTTCTAGTGATATTTAGGTATGTTGCGAACAAGAGTGCTTTTAAAATTTCTTCAAAAATTGCCTCAGAGTTTATAGTGACGTTCACGCAGATGGCGTACATGAAATTTTTTTAAAACTTTTCCAACCGTCATCACTATTTTTCTAGTGACGTTCATTTGAATGACGAACAAGAAATTCTCTTTAAGCTTTTCCAAAATTTCCCTCTTTGAGTTTCTAGTGACGTCTATGGTTTCGACGTACAGGAAGGTCTTTTAGAACTTTTTCGACTGTCTCATCACTAACTTTCTAGTGATATTTAGGTATATTGCGAACAAGAGTGCTTTTAAATTTTTTTCAAAAATTCCCTCTGAATTTATAGTGACGTTCATGTAGATGGCGTACAGGAAAATCTTTTAAACCTTTCTCCATCGTCTCATCACTAATTTTCCAGTGACGTTCTTATAAATAACGAACAAAAAATTCTCTTTAAACTTTTCCAAAATTTCCCTCTTTGAGTTTCTAGTGACGTCTATGGTCGCGACGTACAGGAAGGTCTTTTAGAACTTTTTCAACTGTCTCATCACTAATTTTCTAGTGATATTTAGGTATGTTGCGAACAAGAGTGCTTTTAAAATTTCTTCAAAAATTGCCTCAGAGTTTATAGTGACGTTCATGCAGATGGCGTACACGAATTTTTTTTAAAACTTTTCCAGCCGTCATCACTATTTTTCTAGTGACGTTCATTTGAATGACGAACAAGAAATTCTCTTTAAATTTTACCAAAACTTCCCTCTCTGAGTTTCTAGTGACGTCTATAGTCGCGACGTACAGGAAGGTCTTTTAGAACTTTTTCAACTGTCTCATCACTAATTTTCTAGTGATATTTAGGTATGTTGCGAACAAGAGTGCTTTTAAAATTTCTTCAAAAATTGCCTCAGAGTTTATAGTGACGTTCACGCAGATGGCGTACATGAAATTTTTTTAAAACTTTTCCAACCGTCATCACTATTTTTCTAGTGACGTTCATTTGAATGACGAACAAGAAATTCTCTTTAAGCTTTTCCAAAATTTCCCCCTTTGAGTTTCTAGTGACGTCTATGGTCTCGACGTACAGGAAGGTCTTTTAGAACTTTTTCAACAGTCTCTTCACTAATTTTCTAGTGATATTTAGGTATATTGCGAACAAGAGTGCTTTTAAATTTTTTTCAAGAATTCACTCTGAATGTATAGCGACGTTCATGTAGATGGCGTACAGGAAATTCTTTTAAAACTTTTCCAACCGTCTCATCACTAATTTTATAGTGACGTTCTTATAAATAACGAACAAAAAATTCTCTTTAAACTTTTCCAAAATTTCCCTCTTTGAGTTTCTAGTGACGTCTATGGTCGCGACGTACAGGAAGGTCTTTTAGAACTTTTTCAACTGTCTCATCACTAATTTTCTAGTGATATTTAGGTATGTTGCGAACAAGAGTGCTTTTAAAATTTCTTCAAAAATTGCCTCAGAGTTTATAGTGACGTTCATGCAGATGGCGTACACGAATTTTTTTTAAAACTTTTCCAGCCGTCATCACTATTTTTCTAGTGACGTTCATTTGAATGACGAACAAGAAATTCTCTTTAAATTTTACCAAAACTTCCCTCTCTGAGTTTCTAGTGACGTCTATAGTCGCGACGTACAGGAAGGTCTTTTAGAACTTTTTCAACTGTCTCATCACTAATTTTCTAGTGATATTTAGGTATGTTGCGAACAAGAGTGCTTTTAAAATTTCTTCAAAAATTGCCTCAGAGTTTATAGTGACGTTCATGCAGATGGCGTACACGAATTTTTTTTAAAACTTTTCCAACCGTCATCACTATTTTTCTAGTGACGTTCATTTGAATGACGAACAAGAAATTCTCTTTAAGCTTTTCCAAAATTTCCCCCTTTGAGTTTCTAGTGACGTCTATGGTCGCGACGTACAGGAAGGTCTTTTAGAACTTTTTCAACTGTCTCATCACTAATTTTCTAGTGATATTTAGGTATGTTGCGAACAAGAGTGCTTTTAAAATTTCTTCAAAAATTCCCTCAGAGTTTATAATGACGTTCACGCAGATGGCGTACATGAATTTTTTTTAAAACTTTTCCAACCGTCATCACTATTTTTCTAGTGACGTTCATTTGAATGACGAACAAAAAATTCTCTTTAAACTTTTCCAAAATTTCCCTCTTTGAGTTTCTAGTGACGTCTATGGTCGCGACGTACAGGAAGGTCTTTTAGAACTTTTTCAACTGTCTCATCACTAATTTTCTAGTGATATTTAGGTATGTTGCGAACAAGAGTGCTTTTAAAATTTCTTCAAAAATTGCCTCAGAGTTTATAGTGACGTTCATGCAGATGGCGTACACGAATTTTTTTTAAAACTTTTCCAACCGTCATCACTATTTTTCTAGTGACGTTCATTTGAATGACGAACAAGAAATTCTCTTTAAGCTTTTCCAAAATTTCCCCCTTTGAGTTTCTAGTGACGTCTATGGTCTCGACGTACAGGAAGGTCTTTTAGAACTTTTTCAACTGTCTCATCACTAATTTTCTAGTGATATTTAGGTATGTTGCGAACAAGAGTGCTTTTAAAATTTCTTCAAAAATTCCCTCAGAGTTTATAGTGACGTTCACGCAGATGGCGTACATGAAATTTTTTTAAAACTTTTCCAACCGTCATCACTATTTTTCTAGTGACGTTCATTTGAATGACGAACGAGAAATTCTCTTTAAGCTTTTCCAAAATTTCCCTCTTTGAGTTTCTAGTGACGTCTATGGTTTCGACGTACAGGAAGGTCTTTTAGAACTTTTTCGACTGTCTCATCACTAACTTTCTAGTGATATTTAGGTATATTGCGAACAAGAGTGCTTTTAAATTTTTTTCAAAAATTCCCTCTGAATTTATAGTGACGTTCATGTAGATGGCGTACAGGAAAATCTTTTAAACCTTTCTCCATCGTCTCATCACTAATTTTCCAGTGACGTTCTTATAAATAACGAACAAAAAATTCTCTTTAAACTTTTCCAAAATTTCCCTCTTTGAGTTTCTAGTGACGTCTATGGTCTCGACGTACAGGAAGGTCTTTTAGAACTTTTTCGACTGTCTCATCACTAACTTTCTAGTGATATTTAGGTATATTGCGAACAAGAGTGCTTTTAAATTTTTTTCAAAAATTCCCTGAGAGTTTATAGTGACGTTCATTTGAATGACGAACAAGAAATTTTCTTTAAATTTTGCCAAAACTTCCCTCTCTGAGTTTCTAGTGACGTCTATAGTCGCGACGTACAGGAAGGTCTTTTAGAACTTTTTCGACTGTCTCATCACTAATTTCCTAGTGACGTTTTATGTAAATGACTAACAAAATCTTTTCTTTAAACTTTTCCAAAAATTCCCTCTGTGGGTTTGTAGTGACGTTCATCGCGATGACGTATAGGAAATTCTTTCACAATACCTTCCTTTAGATCCTAGTGAATTTCTAGTGAAAAATTTGAAAAAAAATCCAATTTTTAGTTTTTTTTTTGTACTTAATTTGTTCAAAAAAATATATAATTTGTACTTCAAAAAAGTAATTTCGATAGGAAATTTTTTTCGAAAAAAAAAAACATCTTATCCCACAAAACGGCGATGCGGTATTCCCGCGTCCTCCCGCGGGACGCCACTCCGTCATTACCCTAAAACCGTAACAGGAACGAACTTATCGAAACGACGCGACTTCCCCCTAACTAGCCCCCAACCCCCCCCCACCTCCCACCCCCCGACTAAGTAGGGGCGCGATGCAGCGAGACGCTCGTGAATTATCGCACACGCACGGAGGCGCCGCGACGCCTGGCGTCGCCCCCCGACGACGCCGGCCGACGCCGCCGTCTGCGACACACTTTCGCCCCGATCGACCCTATTTAATATACACAGAAATAGGGGGGGAGGGGGGAGGGGGGAAGGGGACTGCTTGAGAATTGTCCGCCGCGACCGTTTGGGGGAAGTGGGGGGAGGTCGAGGGGGAAGTCGGGGACACCCTTGGAGAGGACGTCCTGGAGACGACGAGGCGCGTCGATGACGTAGAAAATAGGGTAATCTTCTGGGGGAAAATCTGGGGAGATGGGGGGAGGGGGAGGAAACCAAAATTTTCCCGCATATACAGAAGTAAACTTGGGGTTAATAAGGAGGAGCTTGAGAAAATTTGGGGGAGTGGAGGGGCTGATTTGAGCCACAAAAATTTTATAAGACAGCAGACAGACATTTTTATAAAAGCTCATGGATATTTCGGATTTTGGAAATACAGAAATAAAGTTAGAGCTAATAAGGAGGAGCTTGAGAAAATTTGGGGGGAAGTAGGGGGCTGATTTGAGCCACAAAAATTTTATAAGACAGCAGACAGACATTTTTATAAAAGCTCATGGATATTTCGGATTTTGGAAATACAGAAATAAAGTTAGAGCTAATAAGGAGGAGCTTGAGAAAATTTGGGGGGAAGTAGGGGGCTGATTTGAGCCACAAAAATTTTATAAGACAGCAGACAGACATTTTTATAAAAGCTCATGGATATTTCGGATTTTGGAAATACAGAAATAAAGTTAGAGCTAATAAGGAGGAGCTTGAGAAAATTTGGGGGGAAGTAGGGGGCTGATTTGAGCCACAAAAATTTTATAAGACAGCAGACAGACATTTTTATAAAAGCTCATGGATATTTCGGATTTTGGAAATACAGAAATAAAGTTAGAGCTAATAAGGAGGAGCTTGAGAAAATTTGGGGGGAAGTAGGGGGCTGATTTGAGCCACAAAAATTTTATAAGACAGCAGACAGACATTTTTATAAAAGCTCATGGATATTTCGGATTTTGGAAATACAGAAATAAAGTTAGAGCTAATAAGGAGGAGCTTGAGAAAATTTGGGGGGAAGTAGGGGGCTGATTTGAGCCACAAAAATTTTATAAGACAGCAGACAGACATTTTTATAAAAGCTCATGGATATTTCGGATTTTGGAAATACAGAAATAAAGTTAGAGCTAATAAGGAGGAGCTTGAGAAAATTTGGGGGGAAGTAGGGGGCTGATTTGAGCCACAAAAATTTTATAAGACAGCAGACAGACATTTTTATAAAAGCTCATGGATATTTTGGATTTTGGAAATACAGAAATAAAGTTAGAGCTAATAAGGAGGAGCTTGAGAAAATTTGGGGGGAAGTAGGGGGCTGATTTGAGCCACAAAAATTTTATAAGACAGCAGACAGACATTTTTATAAAAGCTCATGGATATTTTGGATTTTGGAAATGCAGAAATAAAGTTAGAGCTAATAAGGAGGAGTTTGAGAAAATTTGGGGGGAAGTACAGGGGCTGATTTTAGAGCCAAAAATTTTATAAGACAGCAGACAGACATTTTCATAAAAGATCATGGATATTTTGGATTTTGGAAATGCAGAAATAAAGTTTGAGTTAATAAGGAGGAGCTTGAGAAAATTTGGGGAGAAGTAGGGGGGCTGATTTGAGCCACAAAAATTTTATAAGACAGCAGACAGACTTTTTCATAAAAGCTCGTGGATATTTTGGATTTTGGAAATGCAGAAATAAAGTTTGAACTAATAAGGAGGAGCTTGAGAAAATTTGGGGGGAAGTAGGGGGGTGATTTTAGAGCCAAAAATTTTATAAGACACCAGACAGACATTTTCATATAAGCTTGTGGATATTTTGAATTTGGGGAAGACAGAAATAAAGTTTGAGTTAATAAGGAAGAGTTTTAGAAAATTTGGGGGGAAGTAGGGGGCTGATTTGAGAGCCAAAAATTCAGATGTGGAAAAAGGAAAGTATGGGTGGAAAATGCCATGTTGCCATTTAAAAAAACATCCTCACGACCCTCCCCTCAATACTCAACACTAGTTATTACGACTCCACCTGCTCTACCTCGACTCAGCGCCGCAAGAGGTCACGCGTTTCCCTCCTAAAATCCTGGAAGACTCTGGATACTTTTCGACCAAAAAAAAATACAGCCAATTTACCAAAACTACCCTCAGAACACGACCCATCGACTTTCCAGCTTTTTCCCGGACTTCCCGGAAGTTATCACCCGGAAAACCTTTTAAATTTTACGGCGCCGCGCTCCCGTCGATCCTAATACCTGTATCGCGTCGCACCGGCACGAACCGGGAAAGCGGGAGAGGGAGAGGGAGAGGGAGAGAGGGGGAAGATCCTGGAGCGACCCGCGGTTCCGGCGGCACGTCCCGTCGCTGATTAACGCCGGGATTTTTCTTCCCCCCCCCCCTCTCTCCCTTTCGATAAGGTTTTCCGCGCGCTCTCCCCCTTCTTCCCGCCGGGAGAATTATGGCATAATTAGGAGCGGAGTTTCCTCCTTCCTACGGGAAAGTTTTTCCGCAACGAAAGTTATGGTTAATTAAAAGTTACTTTTCCAAAAAAAAAAAAAAGGAAAAAAAGAGGGAAGAATGGAGGTAGGGAGGGGAGGGGGGGGTCCGCGTGCGGTTTTTCCTATTCCCTCTTCCGTCGAACTCGATTAGGGGAAAATTATGGAAAAAATACTCCTGATTACCTCCACGGATGGAGACCTCGGTCCAATTATATCGCGTCCCTGAGCCAATATCCCGGAGATTTCCCGATAGCCTGGATGAACGGGAATACGAGAAGGGGACGCCCCGTAGGTGATAACGGACAGCCTCTTAGGCGATCCGGGACTAATTACTAAGATACGTTTCGATACGGAGACAATTAGGTAAGAGACGGGATCCGGGATCTAATCGGGAAAACCTGGAAATGCGATTTTCTCGCGGCGGGAAGGAAGGGGACGCTTGATGAGATTCGCTCCCGCAGGAGGAAAAAAAAAGGGTATATCGCACTTACCCCACGTGGTAAATCGAGGGGAGTTATCGGGGGCAAAACGGACGCTATGCAACCCCCCACGCCCTCTAAAATTCAAGGGAAGCGTAAATGATAGCAAAAATCAACGCAATAATCAAAAAAGAAGACGGTTCGTCTCCATCCCCCCTCCACCGGGCGATCAGACCGAAGGTAGCGCGCTGGAGCAATAGGTGCGCGAACTGGGTGCGCAATGGTAAGCATAAATCATACTATAAGGGGCGCAAATTTGTTTTCTACCCTCGGGATTCCGAACCCGTAGGTTTCAATAGGCGCAACCCGCGGCAGATTCTCAAAAAAAAACCGAAATTTTTTTCAGTTTTTTTTTTTGGGGATTTTCTCAAAAACTAAGAGATTTCATCAAAAAAAAAATAACTCGACCGGCGTGTTCCTCGCGCGAAGACGCTTCGATTTCGTACTCGGACGGTAAGCGGCGCATGCGCACGTCGCAGCTGTCGTGCGTCTACTGCACGTGCGCACATCGAAACCGACATATAAACGTCGCTCGGATTTAATGATTGGATTAATAAAATTCGACCGTAGGAATGAGTTCCTTAATTTTTTTCTAATCGACTCAAAAATGAATAAAATGATATAAAAATTAATTAAAATTTTTTTCCAGTAATAAAAAAGGGTGAATTAAAATACGCTTTCCTAAGCTTCGGCCTTCATAGGCTCACATGAAAAAAACACTTCAAAACGCTCGAAAAAATTTCAACAAAACGTGACTTAACTAAGTCATGTTTTGTTAAGTCTGACTTACTTAACTTAAGTCTGACTTAAGAATTTTGTTAAGTGTGACTGTTAAATCTGACTTGAGACTTTTGTCAAGTCTGACTGTTAAATCAGACTTAAGTTAAGTCACATTATCCCCTCCATCTTGTAACGGGGTGGAGCGATAAAACTGATTTCGGCATAATAAATTAACAAAAAAAAAATATCCAAATCAACAGGAAACCTCCACCTCCTCCGAGCGTTCGAACCGAAGGAAGCGCGCTGGAGCAATGGTGCGCGTGAATTGAGTGCGCCGTCCAGAATTTTTAGGACCTTCGGTACGACTCTTCGCCTCGCGGTTTCCCGAGGGATGAATCGCTTAATAAACGAGTCGAAGAGGCACGTCCTCTCCTCCTCATCCCTCCTCTCCAGAAATGGGATAATAATGGCCTCGGCTGCGACATCCTGCAGACTGCGCCATTTTTTCCCTCCCGTTACGATTATCATCTGACGTATGTAAACATATTTTAGGGGAAGCGTGTAAATTAAGGGAATACGTGGATTAAGGGGGGGACGTGACGGGAATGGGGGATCCCGTGGCGGGGAGTCCGTTAGTTACTTTAAAAATTTTGTTTTTCCCCCGATTTTCCTCCCCCCCGGCGAGTTTACGTTTGTGTTTCTCCCCCTCTTCCCGCTCGTCCTTTTCGGGTTTCCGGGAGAGTAAATCTCGGGCTGGACGTGCCAGGTTCCCTCTTATACGCTCGGTATTCCTGTAGGATGGCTCGGACTCCTCGAGGCGATACGAGGGGGAAAGGGCGCGCCCGTCGTTAAATTATCGTTTGTTCAAGGGGGCGAGAGGAGGTTTCGGGGGTGGGGGGAAGGAGAAAAGGCTGGAAACTGGACCTCCTAATAAAATTCGATTTTTGAAAATTTTTGCAATTCACGCGGAAAAATTGAAAAAAATGAAACTCGACGAGGACGTTAAGGAAGCTTCAATTAGCGACTCGGGTGAGTTTCAACGATCTCGTTAATCCAGGACATTTTTGGAAATTTTTGAAATCCACGTAGAACCTTTTTTGAAAAATTTCTAATCGTTTCGGTCATAATTCTCAAGACAAAATTCAGAAATGGGGAGGGGGGCACTTTCGAGGAACTCAGTTAATGTGCCTCAATTTTTTTGGAAATTTTCACCTCCTTGACGAACTCAGTTTTGAGGAATTTTCGAGCTACCGGTCATAATTCAAAAAAGGCATAATAAACGGTCTTGAAACTCCACAAGGACATTAAGGAAGGTTCAATAAACGACTCAGGTGAGTTTCAACGATCTGGTTAATCCAGAGCATTTTTGAAAATTTTTGAAATCCACAGAATTTTTTTTTTTTTTTTTCGAAGAACTTAACTTCGGTCGTAATTCTAAAGATACAGGTCAGAAATGTGTCAAACTTCGTCAGATTCTTAAGAAAACCTCCACTTAACGACATAATAAATCTTCGACCAACTGTGTTAATCTGGCTCGATTTTTTTGATAATTTTCAATTTTGATGTACTCAATTCTATAAAATTTTCTAAAAAACAGTCGTGAAACTCCTTAAGGACGTTAGGGGAGCTTCAATTAACGACTCAAGTGAGTTTCAACGATCTCGTTAATCCAAAGTATTTTTGAAAACTTTTGAAATCCACAGAATTTTTTTTTTGAAAATCTTCATAATTTCGGTCATAATTCTAAAGACACAAGTCAGAAATGTGTCAAACTTCGTCAGATTCTTAAGAAAATCTCCACTTAACGACATAATAAAGCTTCGACAAACTGCATCAATCTGGCTCGATTTTTTTGGAAATTTTCAGTTTTGATGAACTCGGTACTGACATTTTCAAAAAAAAACTGTAATGAAACTCCATAAGGACGTTAAGGGAGCTTCAATTAACGACTCAGTTGAGTTTTAACGATCTCGTTAATCCAAAATATTTTTGAAAATTTTTAAAATCCACAGAATTTTTTTTGAAGAACTTCTTAACTTCGGTCATAATTCTAAAGACGCACGTCAGAAATGTGTCAAACCGTCAGATTCTTAAGAAAACCTCCACTTAACGACATAATAAAGCTTCGACAAACTGTGTTAATTTGGCTCGATTTTTTTGAAAATTTTCAATTTTGATGTACTCAATTCTAAAAATTTTTCTAAAAAACAGTCATGAAACTCCTTAAGGACGTTAGGGGAGCTTCAATTAACGACTCAAGTGAGTTTCAACGATCTCTCTAATCCAAAGTATTTTTGAAAACTTTTGAAATCCACAGAATTTTTTTTTTGAAAATCTTCATAATTTCGGTCATAATTCTAAAGACACAAGTCAGAAATGTGTCAAACTTCGTCAGATTCTTAAGAAAATCTCCACTTAACGACATAATAAAGCTTCGACAAACTGCATCAATCTGGCTCGATTTTTTTGGAAATTTTCAGTTTTGATGAACTCGGTACTGACATTTTCAAAAAAAAACTGTAATGAAACTCCATAAGGACGTTAAGGGAGCTTCAATTAACGACTCAGTTGAGTTTTAACGATCTCGTTAATCCAAAATATTTTTGAAAATTTTTAAAATCCACAGAATTTTTTTTGAAGAACTTCTTAACTTCGGTCATAATTCTAAAGACGCACGTCAGAAATGTGTCAAACCGTCAGATTCTTAAGAAAACCTCCACTTAACGACATAATAAAGCTTCGACAAACTGTGTTAATTTGGCTCGATTTTTTTGAAAATTTTCAATTTTGATGTACTCAATTCTAAAAAATTTTCTAAAAAACAGTCATGAAACTCCTTAAGGACGTTAGGGGAGCTTCAATTAACGACTCAAGTGAGTTTCAACGATCTCTCTAATCCAAAGTATTTTTGAAAATTTTTGAAATCCACAGAATTTTTTTTTTTTTGAAAAACTTCATAATTTCGGTCATAATTCTAAAGACACAAGTCAGAAATGTGTCAAACTTCGTCAGATTCTTAAGAAAACCTCCACTTAACGACATAATAAAGCTTCGACAAACTGAATCAATCTGGCTCGATTTTTTTGGAAATTTTCAGTTTTGATGAACTCGGTACTAAGACATTTTCAAAAAAAACCTGTAATGAAACTCCATAAGGACGTTAAGGGAGCTTCAATTAACGACTCGGTTGAGTTTTAACGATCTCGTTAATCCAAAATATTTTTGAAAATTTTTGAAATCCACAGAATTTTTTTTGAAGAACTTCTTAACTTCGGTCATAATTCTAAAGACACACGTCAGAAATGTGTCAAACTTCGTCAGATTCTTAAGAAAACCTCCACTTAACGACATAATAGATCTTCGACAAACTGTGTTAATCCGACTCGATTTTTTTGTAAATTTTCAATTTTGAACTCGATTCTAAAAACTTTTCTAAAAAAAAGTCATGAAACTCCTCAAGGACGTTAGGGGAGCTTCAATTAACGACTCAAGTGAGTTTCAACGATCTCGTTAATCCAAAGTATTTTTGAAAATTTTTTAAATCCACAGAATTATTTTTTTTTTTTTGAAAAAATTCATAATTTCGGTCATAATTCTAAATACACAAGTCAGAAATGTGTCAAACTTCGTCAGATTCTTAAGAAAACCTCCACTTAACGACATAATAAAGCTTCGACAAACTGAATCAATCTGGCTCGATTTTTTTGGAAATTTTCAGTTTTGATGAACTCAATTCTAAAAAATTTTCTAAAAAACAGTCATGAAGCTCCTCAAGGACGTTAGGGGAGCTTCAATTAACGACTCAAGTGAGTTTCAACGATCTCGTTAATCCAAAGTATTTTTGAAAATTTTTGAAATCCACAGAATTATTTTTTTTTTTTTGAAAAACTTCATAATTTCGGTCATAATTCTAAAGACACAAGTCAGAAATGTGTCAAACTTCGTCAAATTCTTAAGAAAACCTCCACTTAACGACATAATAAAGCTTCGACAAACTGTGTTAATTTGGCTCGATTTTTTTGAAAATTTTCAATTTTGATGAACTCAATTCTAAAAAATTTTCTAAAAAACAGTCATGAAACTCCTCAAGGACGTTAGGGGAGCTTCAATTAACGACTCAAGTGAGTTTCAACGATCTCGTTAATCCAAAGTATTTTTGAAAATTTTTGAAATCCACAGAATTATTTTTTTTTTTTTGAAAAACTTCATAATTTCGGTCATAATTCTAAAGACACAAGTCAGAAATGTGTCAAACTTCGTCAAATTCTTAAGAAAACCTCCACTTAACGACATAATAAAGCTTCGACAAACTGTGTTAATTTGGCTCGATTTTTTTGAAAATTTTCAATTTTGATGAACTCAATTCTAAAAAATTTTCTAAAAAACAGTCATGAAACTCCTTAAGGACGTTAGGGGAGCTTCAATTAACGACTCAAGTGAGTTTCAACGATCTCTCTAATCCAAAGTATTTTTGAAAATTTTTGGAATCCACAGAATTATTTTTTTTTGAAAAAATTCATAATTTCGGTCATAATTCTAAATACACAAGTCAGAAATGTGTCAAACTTCGTCAAATTCTTAAGAAAACCTCCACTTAACGACATAATAAAGCTTCGACAAACTGTGTTAATCTGGCTCGATTTTTTTGAAAATTTTCAATTTTGATGTACTCAATTCTAAAAAATTTTCTAAAAAACAGTCATGAAACTCCTTAAGGACGTTAGGGGAGCTTCAATTAACGACTCAAGTGAGTTTCAACGATCTCTCTAATCCAAAGTATTTTTGAAAATTTTTGAAATCCACAGAATTTTTTTTTTTTTGAAAACTTCATAATTTCGGTCATAATTCTAAAGACACAAGTCAGAAATGTGTCAAACTTCGTCAGATTCTTAAGAAAACCTCCACTTAACGACATAATAAAGCTTCGACAAACTGAATCAATCTGGCTCGATTTTTTTGGAAATTTTCAGTTTTGATGAACTCGGTACTAAGACATTTTCAAAAAAAAAAACTGTAATGAAACTCCATAAGGACGTTAAGGGAGCTTCAATTAACGACTCAGTTGAGTTTTAACGATCTCGTTAATCCAAAGTATTTTTGAAAATTTTTGAAATCCACAGAATTTTTTTTGAAGAACTTCTTAACTTCGGTCATAATTCTAAAGACACAAGTCAAAAATATGTCAAACCTTAACAGATTCTTAAGAAAATTTATTTTAAGTCAAGTTAAATTTTAAAATTTGTTTTCCAAAATTGATTAACAAATATGAAAATTCAAATTTTCAATTAGTTTCGAAATTCGTCAGGCACTAAAAATTCGAATAGAAGAAAAAAATTAATTTCAAAATATTAAACTCGAAATTTTTAATGTATACAAAAATTTAAAAAAAAACGCCTCATTTTAAATATCTCGGAATCAAAAATGCAAATTCTAGGAGGATTTTCCCCTCCTTTTTCTCATGCGAGACCACGCGGGCCAAGGACACGGCGCTCTCCTCTGATACCCATTTTTCTTTCACTTTTTTCCCATCTTTTCTTTAAAAATTCCACGTAGCCGACATTATCGTCCTTTAGTCCTTTTTTATTTACTCGTTATTTTTCTGCTATATTTTTTCGCGCAAGCGCACGCGCGATCTTCCCGCCCGCCTCGCCTGGCGCACCCTCGCGGGCGCCTCGCGCCCCCCGGTTTCGACTCATTAACCGACGTTTCTCGTAAATTCACCGAAAAAACGGGAACGTTTTCCTCCCTGATCCCATCCAGACGGCAGACCCGAACGGGGGGATGAAAACTCCCTCTCCTCCCGGATGAAACTTTTATTATATCAACAATCCCGTCGCGTGTTTTTCCCTCCTCGGACGACGACCGGGAGGAAAAAATAAACGGACACACAAATCGACAGGAGGAGGGGACGAGGAGACGCTTCGATCGGGACTCGTCTCCCTATAAACACCCCCTCCCCTCGTGCCCCCCTCTCCCCCGGACGAAACGAAATTAATTATTGTTCCTACGGGAACGCGTATGTGTCGAGGGGCACGAAAGGCGCAGGAGAGAATTCGAATTGCGACGTCCCTTTTTCAGGTCACGTATCGATAATGAGATAAAAGTGGGAGGAATCGGGAGAAACAGGAGGAGGAGGAGGAGGAGGAGTGGGGGAGGGACGTTGCGACGAAGACACAATCATTAGTTTCAATCAACATATTAATCGAGCCGCGATCGGAATCTATCCCGTCCCCTCCCCCTTTCCTACCCCCACCACCACCCCCCTTTACACCCTTCATTACTTTTAAATTGCCCGGCCGGATATCCGTATAAATGGATGCCATTATTTATTTCGGGGACGACGTCCCGGCGCTCTCCCGGCCGACTTGACAAATTCCACGCTTCGGCCCTTTGAATACCGAATAGGTCGGATTCCTGAGGGAAGACAGGGAGAGAGAAGAGAAAAAAAACTGGGAGAAATAGGGGAGTCCTTCGCTCCGACGGACTTACTCGAGACGAAGTTTAAAGTTCGCCCCCCCCCAAGCTCCGCGGACCCCCACTAATTAAAGTCGGGCGACGTCCGAGGCTCCCGAGGGAATCGCTTCTTAAGTCGGGACGTTCGAGGGATCACCGTTACGACGCCAAGCGCACCTGACGGCTTCCGGGGGTATCGAGGATTTTTTCACTTCCGTTCGTTCCCTAAAAAACCCCAAAAATTCCCTAAAAAACCCCAAAAATTCCCTAAAAAAACCCAAAGACATCCCATTTTGTAGATATATGTATAAAACTAAGGTAGGTGCCTTTTAGGAGCTCCAAATTTCGAACAAAACTTCAAAGGACCCCTGGCGTCCAATCCTGGAAACATCCCGTCGAGAAACTACGTTTGCGACGTTGCCGATACGAACCATTTTTCCGAGTTTCCCCCACTACCGCCCTTCGCGTGGGGGAAAATGAGGGTAGACGCTCGATGAAAGTTTATCGGAAAGTTGCGAAAAGCGCAACCCCCACACACCCCCCCCCCCCCCATTTTCTTAACTTCTCCCCCGTTTCGAATACGTAATATTCCCTTTCCGACCGGCGAAAAATGCCTTAGACGGGGGGACCTTCGCCCCCTCCCCTCCCCTCCCCTCCCCTAGGTCGCCGATAAAGACGCGCCCTGTAACGGAGGCGTCGACGGCGTCGCAACGCCGGACGTGGCCGACATACAAACTCCCCCCGCTCCCCCTCGCCTTCCTACCAGTAGAGGTGGGGGGAGGGGGCGATAGTGGCGACCTCTAGAAGTCAATTTCGCCCCCCTCCCCCCCCCCCTACGGTGAGATCATCCGGGTCAGTTTTTTTATTCAAAAAAGTTTACGGCCGCGCGGCCGAAAGTGTCGCTTTTACGTCGCGTGTAAAACTATTTTATGTGCGTCGTTTTGGCGCTTTATCGGTAACAGCGGCGAGGTGGAGGGGGGCGGCGGGAAGACGGGCGACGCTCCGGATTGGTACGAGTCCCCTGCGCACCCGGGGACTTAATCGGGTCTCGCGCGGACCCATAAACCCGGCTTAAGTAAAACATCCTCCATCTTGACCATCGCCATATTCCATTTTAACCCTATTCGCGCCATTTTCCGACGTGAACTTCGCGGTTTCGGGCCGCGCGCTCCCCGACCGATCCCGCTGGCCAATAGAAAACCCGAAAAGACTCAAATCGCGGCGGATTAAGATCGCGAATTCTCCGACCTTCGCGCCCGGGGACGCTGAAAAATCCGCGAATTCTCCGACCGTCGTTAATCAAAGATGGCGTCTATCATTATTGATGCAAAATTCAAGATGGCGGACGATTTTTTGAACCCAACCTTATTAAACTTTCGAAATTCGAATTGGCGCAGATTCAATATGGCGGAAACAACATGGCGGATATTCTTTTGTAAGCTCAACGGCCCAATTCGTAATTATGAAATTGGCACTATTTTTGGAGAGTAAAATTTTGACATTAGAAGCATCATTTGCAACTAAATTTTTTGCTATTCGCTAAAGATGCGCAGGAAATTCAAAGGGCCATACGACCTGCGCAGTTGAATTTTTTAGGCCCTTCGTTTTGAAGCTTGAGGGGATTTAAAGGGCCTAGAAATGGTGGTTCCCTCATATAACTTAAAATGGCGACATTTCTGTTGCCACCAATCTTGGAGAAAAATAAAAAAACCAAAATGTTTAGCAAAAAAACTAAAGTTTTGTCACTATCGCACCTTTTTATGGTTCCCTTTAGATTTCACGTTATAACGTAAAAAATCAAGAATAAAATTTGAAAACTTAACTTTTCCAAAAATCAAGCTTTTCTTTTAAATGGCGCCTTCCAAGCCCGCCAAATATCCAAAATATATCGTTAGAACATGAATAATAAGTTCAGTTTTAATTGTTGCGTTAAACGACTTACGAGAATAACGTGCAAGTAAATACAGGCTATGCAAAACTTAAACGGAGAATGAGGATGTTCTAGGCAAAAGACGCCTAGTGAAGAGCTGCAAGGAAAGTTTTAACGAAGATTACGAAAATTTTCCAACAATTGAAAAATGGCGACGACCCAAGAGGCTTAGCTGGAGTGGAGCCTCCGAAGCCTGCCGCCGCTTTATTCATACCGTTAGCTGCAAGCTCTCCATGCGACGATATAGTGATGGATCCACCGCCCAAGTGAATGTTTAAATTGTTATTTTGCATTAAGTACTTTACTTATACTACGGTATAATTGTTGAGATTACGTGTTAATATATCGAAATGAAGTTTAAAAAAGAAGTAAAAGACGAGGCGAAAACTGTCGTGCACGTCAGTTCCGACACGCCGTTCCAAACACGGTATATATATATATATATATATATATATATATATATATATATATATATATATATATATATATATCGATTTTTGGAGAATCTGCCGAGTTCCGCCGCCATCTAACCGTCACTGCGTTATACGTCAAACTGGTCAGCTAATGACGGGCTTTCGCATACCGTAAGAGCTCTGGAGGTTACGTCAGGTGCGCAGAACATCGCAAATGAGCATCCTTAACGATTTCATCAAGTTTCTGTGTTGCCGTACGAGCGAACCGTTTTCGTTTTACGAGTACTTCGAGTGAAGTCTTCGCCGAGTGATGCATATTAAAAAATAATAAACGCAGACGCCCTCCGCCTTTGATCCGTCGGCGGCGTCACCTAGCCGCCATTAATATTCAAAACGTCGCGACGCCGTCATCGTTAGCGAAAAAAAAAAAAAAGAAAAAAAATAGCGAGCGCGCATTAAGAAAAACCGAGAATTAGCATATCCGGTAACGAACGTCCCCATTCGCCACTTCCCGCCAGAGGGACATCGCGTCACCCCCCCCCCACCGCCACCACCACCCCCCACCCTTCGATTTTAATAGGGAGTAGCGGCGAAATGAAGAAACCGAAAAGTAGTGTCGTCGTCGTAGTCGTCGTTTTAATATTCAAGGGCGTTCGGCGACTCCAGGCGCGTCCCTCAGGCGCGCCCTTAATTCTCCCTAATGGAAAAGCGGGAGAGTTGCCGGAGAAGTTTACCGCGGGAAGAGAAACTCCCCGTATGAATGATTCAATGAGGAATTTATAATTTTCATCGGGAAAGCGGACCCTATGGTGGAGGCCGGTCCTGATGGTTTCTTAAGAAAAATCTTTTTTAACGCTGAAAAGACGAATCAGAAAGTTCTGAAACTTCGTCAGATCGTTAAGAAAGCTTCACTTAACGACAAAATGAAGTTTCAGCGAGCTCGTTAATACAGGATATTTTTTGGAAATTTTTATGATTCACGAAGATTAGTTTTGAAGAATTTTTGAATTTTTTACTCATAATTCTGAAGAAATAAACGGGAAATTTTGGAAAATTCCGCCCGATTCTTAAGAAAACTGTGCCTAACGACGTACTACAATCTGGATAACCTGTATGAAACGTAACTATTTTTTAAAATTTTTATTGCCTCCAAGAATTCAGTTCTGAAGATTTCTTAAGCAAACCTTTCTTAATTCTGAAGAGACTAATCAGAACGTTCTGAAACTTCGTCAGATCGTTAAGAAAGCTTCACTTAACGAGAAAAAAAAGTTTCAGCGAGCTCGTTAATACAGAATATTTTTTGGAAATTTTTTTGATTCACAAAGATTAGTTTTTGAAGAATTTTTGAATTCTCGAGTCATAATTTAGAAGAAATAAACGGGAAATTTGGGAAAATTCCGCCTGATTCTTAAGAAAACTGTGCTTAATGACGTACTACAATCTGGATAACCTGTATGAAACGTAACTATTTTTTAAAATTTTTATTGCCTCCAAGAATTCAGTTCTGAAGATTTCTTAAGCAAACCTTTCTTAATTCTGAAGAGACTAATCAGAACGTTCTGAAACTCCGTCAGATCGTTAAGAAAGCTTCATTTACCGAGAAAAAAAAGTTTCGACGAGCTCGTTAATACAGAGTATTTTTTGGAAATTTTTATGTTTCACGAAGATTAGTTTTGAAGAATTTTTGAATTCTCGACTCATAATTCTGAAGAAATAAACGGGAAATTTGGGAAAATTCCGCCCGGTTCTTAAGAAAACTGTGCCTAATGACTTACTACAATCTGGATAACCTGTATGAAACGTAACTATTTTTTAAAAATTTTATTGCCTCCAAGAATTCAGTTCTGAAGATTTCTTAAGCAAACCTTTCTTAATTCTGAAGAGACTAATCAGAACGTTCTGAAACTCCGTCAGATCGTTAAGAAAGCTTCATTTACCGAGAAAAAAAAGTTTCGACGAGCTCGTTAATACAGAGTATTTTTTGGAAATTTTTATGTTTCACGAAGATTAGTTTTGAAGAATTTTTGAATTCTCGACTCATAATTCTGAAGAAATAAACGGGAAATTTGGGAAAATTCCGCCCGGTTCTTAAGAAAACTGTGCCTAATGACTTACTACAATCTGGATAACCTGTATGAAACGTAACTATTTTTTAAAAATTTTATTGCCTCCAAGAATTCAGTTCTGAAGATTTCTTAAGCAAACCTTTCTTAATTCTGAAGAGACTAATCAGAACGTTCTGAAACTCCGTCAGATCGTTAAGAAAGCTTCATTTAACGAGAAAAAAAAGTTTCGACGAGCTCGTTAATACAGAATATTTTTTGGAAATTTTTTTGATTCACGAAGATTAGTTTTGAAGAATTTTTGTATTCTCGACTCATAATTCTGAGGAAATAAACGGGAAATTTGGGAAAATTCCGCCCGGTTCTTAAGAAAACTGTGCCTAATGACTTACTACAATCTGGATAACCTGTATGAAACGTAACTATTTTTTAAAAATTTTATTGCCTCCAAGAATTCAGTTCTGAAGATTTCTTAAGCAAACCTTTCTTAATTCTGAAGAGACTAATCAGAACGTTCTGAAACTCCGTCAGATCGTTAAGAAAGCTTCATTTACCGAGAAAAAAAAGTTTCGACGAGCTCGTTAATACAGAGTATTTTTTGGAAATTTTTATGTTTCACGAAGATTAGTTTTGAAGAATTTTTGAATTCTCGACTCATAATTCTGAAGAAATAAACGGGAAATTTGGGAAAATTCCGCCCGGTTCTTAAGAAAACTGTGCCTAATGACTTACTACAATCTGGATAACCTGTATGAAACGTAACTATTTTTTAAAAATTTTATTGCCTCCAAGAATTCAGTTCTGAAGATTTCTTAAGCAAACCTTTCTTAATTCTGAAGAGACTAATCAGAACGTTCTGAAACTCCGTCAGATCGTTAAGAAAGCTTCACTTAACGAGAAAAAAAAATTTCGGCGAGCTCGTTAATACAGAATATTTTTTGGAAATTTTCATGATTCACGAGTATCAGTTTTGAAAAGTTTTTGAACCATTCAAAACAACTCAGAAATTTTTCTAATAGAACCTCCAAGAACACAAAATGTTTACTTTCGCTCAACTTATCCAGAAAAACATATTTGCAATTTTCAAAAAAAAATTTAAAAATTCGTTGGAAGCTTTTCATGAAACTTCCATGAAAAATTATTATTGTTTATATAATTGCGTTTTTTAAGCATCTCGTCAGGGGAAAAGTGGCCAAAACTAAAAGAAAAACACCACAAGAAACGTAAGTCGGTTATAAAATGGAAGTGGTATCCTACATGGTCCAGAGGGACGAAGGTTTTTTGGCGATTTTTGGTTCCCCATTCGAGGATCCACGACAACTGACATTTGGCCGAGCGGAAAATTCCCCCATTTTCCACCAAGATTATTAGACCAGCCTCGCGGCGTCGGTCAAGCCGGGAACGTTTAGCACCACCTCCACCTTTCTCCTCCTCCTCCTCCGGGAAGATAAAGGAAATATTCACTTCGACCCTCGATACGAGATCCCCGGCTAAACGGTTTTCCGTGTTCCTGGCAAAAACGTAAACCGACCGCCCCGAAATAGAGACGAAAAGTCGGGAGGCGAGCCGCTTTAAGGGCGGTTTATTACCGTCTTCCAGGGGGTGGGGGGTGGTGGGGGGCGGCGCGTCATGAAACAAAAAACTTGTTCCGCTTGTTCAAAAAATAATAAAAGCCCGAACGAGTGCGGCGTTGATAAATCGTCCGGGAGGCGAAAAACTTATTTCGGCTTTTTGAGTTTCCGCGAGGGGGCGTAATGGCGACGAGGGGGCCGGGGTGGGGGTAGGACTAGGAGGGAGACATTTGCGTTATGTATACTGATGATTGAGGCCGGGAGCGCGCGGGACGCATACTAAGGAGCTCCCCCGCCTCCGAGAGAGGAGACTCTCCCCCCTCTGGAGGCACGAAAGTGCATTACGGAGCTCTTTGAAAACGCCCGGGTACTCGGCCACCCTGTATCAAACCGGAAAGTTTAACAAAGTTACCGCCTTTTCAAAACACTTTTAACATTAACACGTTCAGGTAAAACATCCGAATCACCCTGTATCAAAACCCAAAAATCGTAAGATAAGTAGAAGACAATTTTAAAACTTTTTTGCCTAAGCCTATACGAGAGGTCGATTAGGCGCGGACGATCTCCATGCGCGCTTTAGGAAAAAACCTCGTCCAAACAAAAATTGGTGTTTACTACTCGAGCGGCGGCGACAGTGTGTCGTTAACGAAGCGTTGAGGGGGGTTTCTTCATAAATACGACTCGAAAAAGTTCTTCAAAACTGACTCCCGTAAATCAAAAAATTACAAAAAAATATGTTCCCTGTTAACGAACTCGCTGAAACTTCTTTTTATCGTTAAACGAAGCTTCCTTAACGATCTGACGAATTAGTCTCCTCAGAATTACGAAAGATATGCTTAAGAAACGCTCAAGACATTCCCATGATACAATGAAATAGAAGACGAGGTATTGCGCATGACCGGGCGGGCCTACTGACGTCATATTGTAAACAACTACTGTACGTTCTGCGGTAAACAAACGACTCGTAATACAATGAAATTATTTTCCGAGCGCAGTGTTTTAATAACTAATGTTAACTAATACCAAGAAAAGACGTCAGAATGAATTCTTACTTGCTCATGTTAAAAAGCGCTCACATTGTGACGTCACATGCGCAAACCAGACGAAACTCGAGCCTTACCTTGCATTGTTTCAATACTCGATTCGTGTCAATTTCGCTAAACACCCTGTACATGACGTAACGTGTGCGTCGGTACGTTACTCGTAAATCGTAATACAAACCCAAATTAATCACAAGAAAACACGATTTTCCGAAAAGGAGCTGCGCCGACTTCACGTCGTTGCCATTGACGTTTCGACGTTAGAAGTGAAGTTGGCGCTAACGGGGGACCAATCAGAGACCGAGATTATTATTATGACGTTAAAAAGTTGAGTTTAAAAGGTAAAACAAGTGTTAATTAACGTAATATGGTGTTTCATTGACAAATCTTGTTCAAATCGTCGCACAAATAGAGCGACAAATGCTATTTTTGGTACCCTTGTTAAGTCGGTACGGAAGGGTTCTGTAATTGCCGGTAACGTATAGGGTTAAGTATATGATAATTGCTTGATGTTAATGTCGCTAAACACCCTGTACGTAACATTATGTATACGTCAGTACCATTGCAGATACAAAACGTCCCTCCTAAATCGCATAACGAACGAAATCATCACAACGAAATTCGACGAAAATATCGCTCGTCCCTGCGCCAACTTCACTTCGTTGCCATTGACGTCTCGACGTTAGAAGTGAAGTTGGCGCTAACGGTGGACCAATCAGCGGCCGGGAGTATCATCAAAGCGTTAAAAAATTGGATTTAAAAGGTAAAAAGTGTGTTAATTAACGTAATGCGGTGTCTTATTGACGCATCACGTTCACATCGTCGCATAAATGGAGCGACAAATGCGATTTTTGGTACCCTTGTTAAGTCGGTACGGAAGGGTTCTGTAATTGCCGGTAACTTATAGGGTTAAGTATATGATAATTGCTTGATGTTAATGTCGCTAAACACCCTGTACGTAACATTATGTATACGTCAGTACCATTGCAGATACAAAACGTCCCTCCTAAATCGCATCACGAACGAAATCATCACAACGAAATTCGACGAAAATATCGCTCGTCCCTGCGCCAACTTCACTTCGTTGCCATTGACGTCTCGACGTTAGAAGTGAAGTTGGCGCTAACGGTGGACCAATCAGCGGCCGGGAGTATTATCATTGCCTTAAAAATTGGGTTTAAAAGGTAAAAAGTGTGTTAATTAGCGTAATGCGGCGTCTTATTGACGAATCACGTTCACATCGTCGCACAAATGGAGCGACAAATGCGATTTTTGGTACCCTTGTAAAGTCAGTACGGAAGGGTTCTGTAATTGCCGGTAACGTATAGGGTTAAGTATATGATAATTGCTTGATGTTAATGTCGCTAAACACCCTGTACGTAACATTATGTATACGTCAGTACCATTGCAGGTACAAAACGTCCCTCCTAAATCGCATCACGAACGAAATCATCACAACAAAATTGGACGAAAATATCACTCGTCCCTGCGCCAACTTCACTTCGTTGCCATGGACGTCTCGACGTTAGAAGTGAAGTTGGCGCTAACGGTGGACCAATCAGAGGCCGAGAGTATCATCAAAGCGTTAAAAAATTGGATTTAAAAGGTAAAAAGTGTGTTAATTAGCGTAATGCGGCGTCTTATTGACGAATCACGTTCACATCGTCGCACAAATGGAGCGACAAATGCGATTCTCGGTACCCTCGTTACGTCGGTAAGGAAGGGTCCTGTAACTGCCGGTAACGTGTAGGGTAAAGTGTTCGATACTGATGTCGATAAACACCCTGTGTGCAACGTACCGCGCGTGTCGGTACCGTCGAGCGTACGTGACGGACCCCCGGACGAAATTGTCGCGCAACGAAACCCTGCGAAAATGCGATGGCGCCCATCACCCTATCCGACTCACCTTTTACGTGGAGAAACCTCCGGTCCCTTCACCGCGCCGCTCCTCCCTCGGCACCGAATCACCACGCGACACCGTAATCACCGCCTCGCGACGTACTTCACCGATTTTCCGATCGATTTTACCGACTTTTCGACGAAGAAGGCCGCGCGCGACACGTCCGCACCTCGGACGGCCTTCGCGAGCGATCGGGCGAGGTCGGCCGGCGGTCGCGGGCCAATCGCGCGCCGCGTCTCGGGCGATTTTCGTCGAGCGCGCGCGCTCGGCCGAACCTTCGCGGCCGGTAATACCGTATCGGCGATATTTCTTCCCTGTTTCCGTTTCGACGCGCGTCCCCGGCGGTGTGTATTCCCGGATATCCCGCGGGACGTGCCGGGAATCGTCAAGGATCCGCGCCCGGAGACGCCATATTGCAAATCTCATTTGCGGCAATAATTTATATGTAAATAGATCGGATGGAGGGCGACGGAATATCCGGGAGGGGGCGCGACTCGCTTTGTCGACGGGGGGAGGGGGAAGGGGGGCCGTCTCGTATCGGAAGCGGGGAGCTCGGGTCGTAATTTGAAATTTAACAGGCAATTCGCGAACAATTTGCCACTGGTTAAATAAATATACCAGGAATTGGCTTTGGAAAATCAATACGAGTTAGGTTAGGTTACGTACGGCTTACGTTTGACTAAAGGTTCGTTCCATTATTACTGTTCCGTGCTTTTTGGTGCTCGTACCGGATTAATTTTTAAAATTAGTACTTTTACAATACACCTTCCAAACATTCTTTCTCTGTACATTACATCAATTGAACGTGATCGTAGAATGTCGCCTCGTCCCTGATTGGTCCGCAGCTGCGGCCAACTTCACTTCGAACCTCGAGCGGGTAGCCGCAACGGAGTGAAGTTGGCGCCGGTAGCGATCGCGCGTTCTTCTCGAAAAATGGGGAAAATCGAAGAGAAAATCGCGATAATTGCGGTGTTGCATTAGGACTTAGTGCGAGACGAGGCAACCGCGGGTGCCTCCAGGGGAAGGTAAGTCAAATATAAAGATGGCCGCCGTCGTACTTGGAAAAATTCCGTTCGTTTCGTGATTCGGTAGGGAAATCCGGTACCTTCAGCGGTACTGGTGCGCGCGTTACGTCGCGTACAGGGCGTTTAGCGAAATTGTTGTAACGCTTATAAAACGGTGGGCTCTTATTGGTCAGCCGTCGCGGCCAACTTCACGTCGAAGGGTCGGTCGCAACGAAGTGAAGTTGGCGCGGGGGTAGGACCGATCCGGCGAAAAACGTCACGAGACGGAGTGTGCGACGTTGCCACTACGTCTTGCAGTATAACCTGTTAATTTATCTTATTCGCTCTATATCGATAATAGGAAATTAAATTGGAAACTTCCCGATTAACTCGGGGGCGTCATCGATGCACAGGGCGTTCGGCGATAACGACGTCTGCCGCGGAAAATTCCGCGTTCCGCATTTTTACAACGCCTCGTCCATATTTCTCCCTAACCGAACAAATTTCTGTTCTCTACCCCCCCCCCCGCCCCTTCCTCCTCTTCCTTCGGCCCTTTCGGCTCTGTCGGCTTCTCTTCCCTGATGACAAACGCCCGAAACGTTGATAGCTTTGAAATATTAAATTTCCGCGCCGCGCCCCGCCGTTCGGTGAGAATTTCGGCTCGCGAAAAATCTTATTAAGTTACACAGGGTGATTTATAATTTAACACTTGCAGATAACAGCCGTACCCGCCGTCGGGAGGAGGGGGATTAGGGTGGATAGGAGGGGAAAAAACGAAAACATGTTGTGAGGGAAATTTTCCGAGATACCCGACAGATAAGGGATGGTCGTCAGGTTAGGAAATCCGTAGGTCGTAGCTAGATTTAAGCGACCGTAATGTCATATGTCAAACGTCAAAAATTGCGGTGCGTTCGATATACTTTTTGGTAACGTAGAAACCTGACTGTTTTCATGGCTAACTTCAGTAAGGATAGTTAAGGCGAGTGGCGCATGCGTCGAATGTACAAAACGGTAACTGCGCATGTCGGTTTTTGCAATAGCGATAACCTTTATGGCCTCCAAATGGCGATTTTCTTGAAGCCAAAAAGTTGACCCCAAGAAACTCGGAAGTTTCAAAAATTGTCTAAATTTTGGAAAATAATTTTTGACGTTGGTAAAGACCTGAGAACTCCAAAGTTTCATTTGCTACCGACTTTAACTAAACTCCCTGAAACTTCGAGCCCGTCTCCTTTCTTAACCTCCAAATGGCGATTTTCTTGGAGCCAAAAGGTTGACCCCAAGAAACTCGGAAGTTTCAAAAATTGTCTAAATTTTGGAAAATAATTTTTGACGTTGGTAAAGACCTGAGAACTCCAAAGTTTCATTTGCTATCGACTTTAACTAAACTCCCTGAAACTTCTAGCCCGTCTCCTTTCTCAAGCTCCAAATGGCGATTTTCTTGGAGCCAAAAAGTTGACCCCGAGAAACTCGGAGGTTTCAAAAACCGTCTAAATTTTGGAAAATAATTTTTGACGTTGATAAAGACCTGAGGACTCCAAAGTTTCATTTGCTATCGACTTTAACTAAACTCCCTGAAACTTCGAGCCCGTCTCCTTTCTCAAGCTCCAAATGGCGATTTTCTTGGAGCCAAAAAGTTGACCCAGAGAAAGTCGGAGGTTTCAAAAACCGTCTAAATTTTGGAAAATAATTTTTGACGTTGATAAAGACCTGAGGACTCCAAAGTTTCATTTGCTATCGACTTTAACTAAACTCCCTGAAACTTCGAGCCCGTCTCCTTTCTTAACCTCCAAATGGCGATTTTCTTGGAGCCAAAAAGTTGACCCCGAGAAACTCGGAGGTTTCAAAAACCGTCTAAATTTTGGAAAATAATTTTTGACGTTGATAAAGACCTGAGGACTCCAAAGTTTCATTTGCTATCGACTTTAACTAAACTCCCTGAAACTTCGAGCCCGTCTCCTTTCTCAAGCTCCAAATGGCGATTTTCTTGGAGCCAAAAAGTTGACCCAGAGAAAGTCGGAGGTTTCAAAAACCGTCTAAATTTTGGAAAATTTTTTTGACGTACATAAAGTCCAAAGGACTCGGGAGTTTCATTTGCTACCGACTTTAACTAAACTCCCTGAAACTTCGAGCCCGTCTCCTTTCTTAACCTCCAAATGGCGATTTTCTTGGGGCCAAAAAGTTGACCCCAAGAAACTCGGAGGTTCCAAAAATAAGCGAGTTTTTGCATTTCACATAACGTCGGGCGCTATTGGCGTTTACCTTATTTTGACAGGAGCGCATGCGCATTAAGCGATAGCGCTACTGAAAGCGCTTAAAGCGCATGCGTTGCGGTCAAAATAAGGTAAACGCTACTTAACCTCCAAATGTCAATTTTCTTGAAATCAGCCCAAGTCGACCCCGAGCGACCGTCCAAATTTCGGAAAATAATTTTCGAAATTTTGGATCAAGAAATTATATTACGAGTAATTTTCCCAGTTTCGTTCCAGAAACGAAAAAAAGTGCCGCTACTATCCTCGCCATGAACACACACAAAAAAGCTTACAATAAAAAAATTATCAGGGTCCTTAACACCCTAATCACCTCCGGTTACTCCTCGCGGGACACCTGGGGACGCGCCCGAGCTCCTCCACCAGGTCGCGCAGCGACGCCTCGCTGCCGCCGCGCTCCGCCCCCCCCTCGGTCAGCGTCGCCGACGACGAGTCCCGCAGGAAGTAGTCCAGCAGCTCCTCGTCCACCTCCTCCCGCTCCTCCCGCGGCCGCCCCCTCAGCAGGTCCTCGAAGATCCTGCACGCGTCCGCCGAGAAGCCGTTCGCGCCGCCGCGCCCGTTCCTGTAACCCTTCCCGCTGCGCTCCCCCGGGACCCTCCCCCGCGCCTCGCCGACGACCCTCTTCAGGTACCGGCCGGTCTCGCCCTTCATCTTCTCCACCTCGCGCAGCAGCTCCTCGTTCCGCTTCTCCGCCTCCCTCCTCTTCGACGTCTCGACGCGCAGCCTCTCGTTCAGCTCCCGGATGCGCGCGTCCGCGTCCCGGAGGCCCGTCGCCGTCTTCGCCTTCCTCGCCGCCTGCGCCGGCGCCGACCGCGTCTTGTGCACGGCGCCGAACGAGCTCCTCGAGCCCGCGTCGCGCAGGTTCCACGTCAGCGAGGCGGCCGTGCTGCGCCACTGGTGCTCCGGCCGCGTCTGGTACTGCCGCTCGCGCAGCACCTGCGGAAAGACCGACGTGCAGACCGCCGCCGGGGCGCGCCTGGGGCTCGCTCACCTGCAGTATCTCGTCCAACACGGCGACGTCGAGGCGCTCGTTCTGCCTGAGGTCGAGCACCTCGAGCGACCCGTTGCGCCGCACGACGCGCAGCACGCGCTCGGCGAGCGCGTCGGTGACGCCGCAGCGCTGCGCGTCGAGCGCCCTCACCCACAGGTCGTCCTCGAGCTCGTCGAGGACGGCGCCGAGGCCGTCGTCGCCGAGGGCCTCGTTCGAGTCGAGCGTGAGCCTCTTGAGGCCGCGCATCGCCTCCGAGCGCGGGTTCTCGTACCTGAGCGAGCTGTGCCAGCTCTCGCAGTACCTACGGAACCGAAGAAGTAAGCCCTAAGGGATGCCCGAGGAGGTTGTCGACCTCCACCAGACCCGAGAGGTCGTTGACCTCGTTGAAATCCGATAGGTCTTGGTCGAACCCAACGGGCATATGTTAGACCAAACAAGCTTCCAGTACCAAAACACAAAACCCAATTGGCTTTAATAGATCTTTGCTGAACGCCAAGAAGTCTCCAGCGTTCACTGTTCACACCAGTTCTACTAGATCGTACAGTTTGCCTTGGTGAAGCCCAATGGGATGTGGTGAAAATGAAATACACCAATCATAGCGCACGGCTTGCTTGGCGCAGACTTCTTTGGAGTGCAACGTATACTGGTAAAGCCCAACCAAGGTTTTGCTTTGACATATATCAGAAACAAGATAGGAAGCCCAATTGGCTTTGGTGAAGTTCTACTGACTTTAATAATAGTGACGAAGTAAGGCTTCTGCCTAAGACCAAGAAGACCAAATGTTAATTTTTCACAAGTTTGAAATGATCGCATAGTTTACTTAGGTGAAGCCCAAGTAATAATGCATCGGTGAGAGCCCAATTGGCTTTGATGAAGTTCCACGTTATGCCTTTGGTCAACACCAGGAAGCGCAAATATCAATTGCTAATTAGTTTGAAATTACAGTACAGCCTCCTCAGATGAAGCCCAAGCGGTATGGAAAAGCCCAATTTATATTGCTGGATATGAAGTGCGCTGAACTGCAGTAATTAACTAATAATACACTTTTGCTAGTTAGAGCCCAATTGCTTTTTGAGGAAGTTTTGCTCATCTTAATGAAAGTTAGGTGTTATAAACTGTTATATAGCTGGTGAAGCCCAAAAGATCTAACCGATTTTGGTTGAAATGGAGGCAGCACAATTACTGTCCAAAATGGTTCTTATTGGATATCATGGCATTCTCATTTGGGGCTGAAAGTTGTTTGGTCAAATTTTTCAAAAAACAAAGGATTTAGAATATTTGAAAAGCTTGAAGCCCAATTAACTATACACAGCAGCAGGGTAAATTGGCATGGGAATTAGTTTATGGGGAGCCCAATTGGTTCCAATGGTAGAAAAGTTCTATGAAATGGACACCAAAAGGATCCAACCACCACTGGACTTGGAGGTAGTCTGATCGGTGGTAATCAGAATTGTCTTTTTCTAAGACCAATGAGATGCAAGCGTTTTAAAGGGTTCTTCTAGATACCCTAAAAGCGAGAATGGAGCCCAAATTGCTTTGATCATAACCTTCACATCATGGTTGGAGTGAGAAAAGCCCAATTGGATCCGTTGGGCTCTAGAAAATCTCCCAAGATATAGGAACCTCTGATAGCACCAAGGGATCCAGAAGGGGTAAATGTAGGCGATGAGTTTGAACCTGTTGGGTTTAAGGTGTCGAGGTTGGGTTTTGGAAAAAGGAAAGTTGTAATAGATTTTGCTTGATTGAAGCTTAAGTGCTTTTGTTGTGGAATCGATTAGAACCAAAGTCTCCAAGTGTACAGCAAAAATGGTGAAGCCCAACGGAAACTTTTGGGTTTAGGTTGATCTCTTAGAATTTAAGTGTTTTGGAGGGTACCATTTGGTACAACGGTGTTTAAATTAGCTCGGACGCAAGCTGGGACCGTCTTTTTGATCCAAAAGCTCCCTTGGTGTCCATGAGTGTGCGTGGAGAAGCCGTGGGGCTCAGCATGGTCGTACCTGTTGGTGCTTGACTCTGTCGGTGGTCATTGAAGCTGTTGGGTTTAAGGTGTCGAAACTCGGTTTTGCTTGTGTGATAATGCTTGGTTAGGCTCGTGCTTGGTTGAAACTCAAGAGCTTTCGTTGTGGAATCGATCGGATCCAAGTGTACAACAGATATAGCGTAGAGCCCAACGGAAGCTTTTGGGTTCCAGTCGATCTCTTAGGGTTTTGGTGTCGTGGAGGGTGCCGTCGGGCACGAAGGCGACCAAATAGCTCGGGACCGTCCCTTCGACTAGCGAGTCGGCCCGAAAGCTCCCCCGGCGCCCTCCACGTGTTCGTACCTGTTGATCTGTTGGTGCTTGACGAGCTTGGCGAGGTGCTCGCCGCTGCGCCCGGTGAGGCCGCAGCCCGACAGGTCGAGCACCTCGACGTTGGGCGCGAACCTGACGTACGAGCAGACGAGCTGGCAGCCCGAGTCGCCGATCGGCGAATTGGCGAACGACAGATTCTTGAGGCTCTTGTTCTTCCTGAGCGCCTGCAGCAGCGGCTCGAGGTACTCGTCGGCGAGCGGCAGACCGTCGAGCTCGAGGCACGTCAGCACGTCGCTCGAGCGCGCCGAGCTCGCGAGCGCGCCGAGCACCGTCCTCAGCACGTAGTCGGTGCGGATCGCGCAGGAGCGCCTGCGCATCAGCCTCGCCTTCTCCTCGGTGTCGACGTCGCGCAGGAACGGGCACGAGCCCGCGCGGCTGCGCAGGCGGATCACGTGCAGGCTCGCGTCGGCGCGCAGCGCCTGCGCGACCGGCTGCCACTCGGCGAGCTTCAGCCTGTCGGCGGCGAGGTCGAGCACCGTCTGCGACTTGGGCTTCGCCGGCCTGACGGCCGGCGAGGGGGCGCAGTTGAGGCGGCGGCAGAGCTCCGCGTACCACACGTAGAACACGTTGCGCGGCTTCGGCGCGTCCGTCATCGGGGCGGCTGCGGCTGCGCGCGCACGCACTGCTCGGGGGTCGCGCGGCCTTAGCTGCGGCGGCGGGGCGTCGTCGGGGCTTCGCTCGGCTCGGAATGCTTCAGTGACAGTGTGACGGGCGCGGTTGGCATCTGGGCGAAATGACGGCGGTCGACGGGCGACGGGGACCATACGGGGCGCGCGCCGAAAGTCTCGCGCGTACGGGAATGACGTGCGAGTAATCGTAGGCTGCGCGAACGTTAGGCGGAGCGCGGGGTCGCGATAAGCGACAGAGCTCACCACCCAAGACCAAACCACACACTAAACTTCCCCCAATGATTACTTAGGATCCTTACATTAAAAGTCTTTAGGTTCTGGGATGATAATAAGTCACTTGGTTTCGAAATATGGAGACTCCAAAGATCGCAACCTTTGTTCCCTAGTAAAGCCCAATGACTCTATAGGAGTTTCCATTGGGTCTTTCTGAAGCAAATGATCAAAGCTTTCAACGTTTCATTAATACTCCTTAAAGGTTTCTATAGGCTTCTTAGATGACAACTGATGGTATAATTCGAAACCTTTGAAGCCCAATTGAACCCAACCTTCTGGATTTTACTTTTGCATTTGTGTAAATTCAAAAGCACGAAACACCAATTTTTGTCTTCATGGGAGCTCAGATAGCTTCTTGGTTTCAATGGGTTCCTTGACCTCAAGCCTTTAGGTCCTGAAATGAGCATTGATTTGGAAATATCAAAAGTCCTACAGATTCCAACGTTTCATTAATATTCATTTAAGGTTTCTACAGGCTTCTCAGATGACAATTGATGCTTTTTGGTTTAGCCAATTCCCTCCTCTATTATTCAAAACGTTTGAAGCCCAATTGTACCCAAACCAAAACCCTTCTGAGCTTTACTGTTACATTTATGTTAATTCAAAAGCACCAAACACCAACTTTTGTCTTCATGGGAGCTCAGATAGCTTCTTGGTTCCATTGGGTTCCTTGACCTCAAACCTTTGGGTTCCAAAATGAGCACTGACGCTTCTTTAGCTGTTTCCAAATTCTCCTTTCATCCTCCCAAGAGCTTTTACCATATAGATACCTTCTAGGTTCCTCCTACCCCATGATGTATAGCTTCCCTTAGCTATATAGCAACACCAAGTGTGTTGGGTTTTCCCTTTGCACATCATGGTCTCCATGGATTAAAGCTTTTCAATGTCAGAAAACTCGATGGTTACACGAGGTATCTTAAAAATCTCGTCAGTGCTGAGCAGTAGGGTTTCAGGGTCAATTTTTTTTCTTGAGCAAAGAATTCCCAAAGGTTAGGGTCTTGGGTCATTTCAAAATTTCTATCACTACTGTCTCCTTAATCTTACTCTTGCTTCCCTCTATTGGGCTTCCCCTTTCAATATTAAGTTCCTGGACGATTAGAGCTCTTGGAGCTCAGTAAAGCCTAAAGTTTTCTCTGGAATACCCGTAAAGACCTCTGGTGTTAAATCCCTTTCTGAGCAATTAGGTACCTTGTATGAAACCCTAAGGTACAAGGAACCCACACTTTCCACTGTGTTTGGTTTGCTCTGTGCCGATTAGGTTCCTGAAAAATTACTCTTTTGACGTTGACATGACGTCCTTTCCCTTTTCTTCAATTCTATTGGGCTTCCTGTTACTATTGTAGTTTCACAAAAATTAAAGCTTTTGGAGATCAGTAAAGCTCAAGGCTTCCAAAAGGATCCTCATTAAAACCCCAAGGCTCCTTTGGTTGGGCTCCATGGTAGTGACCATTACTCTCTATTGACGTTGACATGACGTCCTTTCCCTTTTCTTCAATTCTATTGGGCTTCCTGTTACTATTGTAGTTTCACAAAAATTAAAGCTTTTGGAGATCAGTAAAGCCCAAGGCTTCCAAAAGGATCCTCATTAAAACCCCAAGGCTCCTTTGGTTGGGCTCCATGGTAGTGACCATTACTCTCTATTGACGTTGACATGACGTCTTTTCCCTTTTCTTCAATTCTATTGGGCTTCCTGTTACTATTGTAGTTTCACAAAAATTAAAGCTTTTGGAGATCAGTAAAGCCCAAGGCTTCCAAAAGGATCCTCATTAAAACCCCAAGGCTCCTTTGGTTGGGCTCCATGGTAGTGACCATTACTCTCTATTGACGTTGACATGACGTCTTTTCCCTTTTCTTCAATTCTATTGGGCTTCCTGTTACTATTGTAGTTTCACAAAAATTAAAGCTTTTGGAGATCAGTAAAGCTCAAGGCTTCCAAAAGGATCCTCATTAAAACCCCAAGGCTCCTTTGGTTGGGCTCCATGGTAGTGACCATTACTCTCTATTGACGTTGACATGACGTCCTTTCCCTTTTCTTCAATTCTATTGGGCTTCCTGTTACTATTGTAGTTTCACAAAAATTAAAGCTTTTGGAGATCAGTAAAGCTCAAGGCTTCCAAAAGGATCCTCATTAAAACCCCAAGGCTCCTTTGGTTGGGCTCCATGGTAGTGACCATTACTCTCTATTGACGTTGACATGACGTCCTTTCCCTTTTCTTCAATTCTATTGGGCTTCCTGTTACTATTGTAGTTTCACAAAAATTAAAGCTTTTGGAGATCAGTAAAGCCCAAGGCTTCCAAAAGGATCCTCATTAAAACCCCAAGGCTCCTTTGGTTGGGCTCCATGGTAGTGACCATTACTCTCTATTGACGTCGACATGACGTCTTTTCCCTTTTCTTCAATTCTATTGGGCTTCCTGTTACTATTGTAGTTTCACAAAAATTAAAGCTTTTGGAGATCAGTAAAGCCCAAGGCTTCCAAAAGGATCCTCATTAAAACCCCAAGGCTCCTTTGGTTGGGCTCCATGGTAGTGACCATTACTCTCTATTGACGTTGACATGACGTCTTTTCCCTTTTCTTCAATTCTATTGGGCTTCCTGTTACTATTGTAGCTTCACAAAAATTAAAGCTTATGGAGATCAGTAAAGCCCAAGGCTTCCACAAGGATTCTCATTAAAACCTCAAGGCTCCTTTGGGTGGGCTCCATGGTAGTGACCATTACTATCTTTTGACGTTGACATGACGTCCTTTCCCTTTTCTTCAATTCTATTGGGCTTCCTGTTACTATTGTAGTTTCACAAAAATTAAAGCTTATGGAGATCAGTAAAGCCCAAGGCTTCCACAAGGGTCCTCACTGAAACCCCAAGGCTCCTTTGGTTGGGCTCCAGGGTATTGACCATTACTCTCCTTTGACGTTGATATCGCATGCTTTCCCTTTAGATCAGTTCTGTTGGGCTTCCCTATAGTACTGCAAGAAGTTAGAGCCAAATTCCTTGCTGAGCAACTAAGCACTTTATGGGTTCTTTAAGATAGGGGTCCTGGGGACTTTTACTAACCTTCCCATGCACGACTCCTTCCTACTCCTTCCACCCCGTGATGCTCCCCTTTCCCTAGCTTTCGGCACGTCGGGCTTCTTCTGCACAAGGAACGTACCGTTACGACCAATCCCGTGGGAAACCCCTAGGAACTCCTCACCTCTCGCCTTGAGCAATTCATTCCACAGGCACGCCTGGATCGTCTCCCTCCAGGCCTCCGACGTCTCTCGGTCTTCCGCCTCGAGCTTGTACTGCACCGAAGTCCCGGACCTCCTGGACTTCTGGAAGTCCCTCAGGGTCAACCTGGTGGGTTTCGTGTCGGGTTCGAGGACCAGGTCGTCCAGCTTGATGCTGCCGAGGTAGTAGGCGGCGTTTCTGCCTTTGTCGAACTGCAAAGGGAAGGAGTAATGTAATTTCTGATGATTGGGGTGATTTTTAATCCTAACTTGCGTAAATGGAGGTATTTTTGTGCTTTTTTGATTGGTAACGGACCGAAAGTAAGCGCCCTAAACGAGTATCGCAGCGTATGCAACCAACATTACGAGAATAACCCCCGCCGCGATCGATAAACGTCGGAACAGCTTCTGCCTCTCGTCCGCAGATGGCGCGGGTCTTACCTTCGTCAACACGACGATCCTCTGGAACAGATAGACCGTCACCTTCTTGCCCTTGTGCTTGAACCGGTCCCTCAGGAGCAGCTTCCCGTACCCCGTGACGTCGAAGGGGCACTCCTCGATCGCCGGATCCTCCGGGGCGACCGCCGCGATCCTCCGGAAGTCGGTCGGGGCCGAGACGTGCGCCTGCGCGACGGTGTTCGGCCTGGAGCTCCTCGATCTCCTCGGGACGTTCCCGCGGGACTTGGACATCTCCACTGAGGATCCCTGAGACTTATCTTAAGTAAGGGGTAAAGTCGCGGCGATAAGATAAGATAAGACAAGGTTTTATTATCTGTCGTGTACAAAAAGAGGGAACAGTTTTGTCGTTACTAATCGCTAAATCCTTCGAGTCAGTCTACGTAAAAGACGGCGGAACCTGGAATAGGGACGTCAGATTAGGGGTTCGAAGATGGCGGCGCCCGGTTTACCTGTGGACTTGGTCCTGGATCTGTTCCCCTTGACGTCCCTGTCGTTGTTAGTGCCCAGCTTCAGCACGTGCTCTGCGAAAAGAAGGGATCGCGTTAGCGCTACCCGCCGATAGATGGCGCCGTCGCGTCCGTATCGATCCCGTGAGGGGTGACGGGAATGCTCGGATTCGGGGGTTAGGACGACCCTAAGGCGACTCAAGGTGCGGGTGGCGAGGGGTTAAGAGGACCGACAGGTGGCGCGGTTAAGACGACTTAAAGTACCTTTCTCCCTGAAGAGCTGCTGCCACAGCAGCTTCTCGATCGCCTCGCGCCACGCGTCCCTCACCTTCGCCGATTTGCTCTCGAGCACGTACGTGTACCTGCCGGAGCGCGGCTTCCTCTTCGTCTTCGGGAAGTCCGTCAGGTGGATCGTGCCGTCCTCGAAGCTCGCTATCCTCAAGTGGTGCATCTTGATGCTGTCGCAGTAGTTGAACAGCTCGACGTTCTTCTGCAAAAATGGCGGAGTTAAGTCGTGCGTGCGCGCGCACCTCGAGCGACGCGCGCGCATCGCGTACGCGACCCGACCTGCTCCGACACGGTGAACACGACGACGTCGGTGAAGAGGAACACGACGCACTCGAGCCGCCTCGGCTTCAGCACCGAGAACTTCTCCCTCATGATGAAGCTGCCGTAGTCCATCTTGCTGATGGGGCTGTTCTCGATCGACTCGATGGCGACGCAGTCGTTCCCCCTCGCCATCACGCCCCTCATCATGTCGAGGGCGAGGCCGACCGGCTCCGAGCCCGACCGCAGCTTCTCCAGCTCCCTCAGGATCTTCTCCAGGAAGAGTATGTACTTCCCGAGCCGTTGCAGCGGGGTCAGGAGGTAAGCGGAGAAGTCGAGCTTCTCGCCGTACTTCTCCTGCATCCGCTACGGGAGTACAGTCATTACCTGAAGCCCAACGGAAGCCCGATACCGTACCTTGATCACAGCGCTGAATTCCCTGATCAGCACGTCCGCCCTCGGTTTGTTCCTGAGGTAGTTCGGGTACAGGTCGAAGAGGGACTCCTGCAAGGGAAAAATCCGATAAAAAGCGCCCGCCTCGGGCTTTACCCTTGGGCTTACGTAATCGATGAAGCAACTCGCCAATCGGTCGACGTCCCACTTGGTCCTCTCCAAGGCGTCCAGGAACCTCTTCTGCTTCTTGTAGATCTTCCCTATGTTACCGAAGATCTTCTCGGTGGCGCCCTGGAGGTGCGCGGGCGCGTTCCTCTCGATGTACGGGATGTATTTCTGAGCCCAAAACATAACCACCGAGACCCTCACTTACAAGTACAAAAATCGGTCCTCTTACCTTGATCACCTTCTCCAGGTCCTCCACGTACTTCCTCTCGGTGGTCTTGAGCTCGTCGATGACGTAATGCAACCTGCGACACAACCCAATGCTAACGTGGACGCGACCCTCTGATATCTACTCACTTCTTGGCCGAGACGAGCGAGTCGTTCCTCTCGAGGTCGCCTCGGTCCGAGGCGTCCTCTGCCTCGCCCCGGAATTTCTCCGGGTAGCCGACCCTCTCTATCCTGACGATCCCTTTGTCGTCGCAGAACGTCTCCCTCCTCACGTTGTTGTAGACGGGACCCTCGTAGCCCCGCGGGCCGAGCCCCTCGTCGTCCTCGTCGAAGGCCGAGCAGAACGCCTCCGCGTACTCGGGCGCCTCGCGGCGAGGCGACGCCTCGCCTCGGTAGAACACCACGTCCGCCTCGGCCATGGCGCGTCTGATGCTCTGCGCGGAATCGAGGTCGATGACCTTGCGGTCGACGCTCAGCTGCACTATGACGAGCTCGCGGCCGTCGTCGTTGTAGGCCTCGACGAAGAAGGCGCCGTCCTCCAGCTCGTCGCCGAGGCTCTCGGAGATGTCCTCGGGCGAGGCCGAGGCCGCCTCGGCGGCCGAAGCTGAGCGCTCGAAGCGGGACGCTAGCTCTTCGACGCTCGACGAGGCTAAGTTTCTGAGCCTTCCCGCGGGAGACGGGGAAGCTGAGTCGACGCTGCCCGAAGCTGAGTGCTTGCGCCATGTCGAATTTTCCGAGCGAGTCGAAGCCGAGTCCCGGAACGATCCGGGCGACTCCCTGGCCGAGTATAGAAATTCTCCGGGAGAATCCTGTCCGGCTGAGCCCTTGAATCTCCCTCGAGGCGAAGCTGAGCATGAGGCCGATTTCTGCCCGGCGACCAGGTTCTTGAACCTCTCGAGCTTTCCGATAGGAGACGAAGCTGAGCCCTCTTCGATCGTCGCTGAGCGTGTAGATTCGATGGATTTTTGTCTAGCGACTGAAGCTGAGTGCTTGGAGCTTACGGACCTTTCCGAAGCTGAGCCTATGGTGTCGAAGTCCGAAGCTGAGCGCGTCGAATCGATGGATTTCTGTCTCGTGATCGAAGCTGAGTGCTTGAAGCTTCTGAAGTTTTCCCGATGAGCAGCAGCTGAATCCCTGAAGCTTGAAGCTGAGTACGTATTCTGATCGGCAAGCGAGCCCTTGAACCTCCAGAGGCGCGGTACTGAGTCCACCTCCTCGTATACTGGATCAGAAGCTGAGGCGGCTTTCTGTCCCTCGGCTGAAGCCGAGTGGTTTGAATCTAAGTTTCTTTCTGAAGCTGAGTCGACGATCTCGAAATCGTACTCTGAAGCTGAGCGTGTCGAGTCGATGAATTCCTGTCTGGTAGTAAAAGCTGAACGTTTGAAGTGTTCCCTAGGAGACGAAGCTGAGTCGCCTGGTGCCGAGTCCTCGAAGCTTGAAGCTGAGTACGATTTCTGACCTGTAAGCGAGTCCTTGCATCTCATGGGGTTCGGAGCGTAGCCTGCCTCCCGGTATACAGAAGCTGAGGCGGATTTTTGTCCCTCAAGGTATCTTTCTGAAGCTGATTCTATGGTCTCGAGGTCGTAGTCCGAAGCTGAGCATGTGAAGTCGATGAAATTATGGTTGATAGTAGAAGCTGAGTGTTTGAAGCTTGTGAAGTGTTCCCGAGGAGACGAAGCTGAATCGCCTGGTGCCGAGTCCTCGAAGCTTGAAGCTGAGTAAGATTTCTGACCTGTAAGCGAGTCCTTGCATCTCATGGGGTTCGGAGCGTAGCCTGCCTCCCGGTATACAGAAGCTGAGGCGGATTTTTGTCCCTCGAGGTATCTTTCTGAAGCTGATTCTATGGTCTCGAGGTCGTAGTCCGAAGCTGAGCATGTGGAGTCGATGAAATTATGGTTGATAGTAGAAGCTGAGTGTTTGAAGCTTGTGAAGTGTTCCCGAGGAGACGAAGCTGAGTCGCCTGGTGCCGAGTCCTCGAAGCTTGAAGCTGAGTAAAATTTCTGACCTGTAAGCGAGTCCTTGGATCTGACGGGGTTCGAAACGTAGTCTGCCCCCCGGTTTACAGAAGCTGAGGCGTATTTTTGTCCCTCAAGGTATCTTTCTGAAGCTGATTCTATGGTCTCGAGGTCGTAGTCCGAAGCTGAGCATGTGGAGTCGATGAAATTATGGTTGATAGTAGAAGCTGAGTGTTTGAAGCTTCTGAAGTGTTCCCGAGGAGACGAAGCTGAGTCCTCGAAGCTTGAAGCTGAGTAAGATTTCTGATCAGCAAGTGAGCCCTTGAACCTCCTGGGAGCCGAAACTGAGTTACGATCAGAAGCTGAGGCGGATTTCTGTCCCTCAAGTGAAGCTGAGTGTTTTGAATCGACGTACCTTCCTGAAGCTGAGTCGAAATCGTAGTCTGAAGCTGAGCGCGTCGAGTCGATGGATTTCTGTCTACTTATCGAAGCCGAGTGCTTGAAGCTTCTGGGGTGTTCCCTAGGAGACGAAGCTGAATCCTTGGAGCTTGAAGCTGAGTAGGATTTCTGATCAGCAAGTGAGTCATTGCCCCTCGTCGAGGCCGAGCCGGTTTCCGAGGCAGCGGCGAGGTCCGTCAGCGACCTGACGAACTCCCCGACCGTGGCGCCGCGCGCGGGGACCTCGTCCTCGTCGAGGAACCCGTCGGTCGCCATGTCGGCGATGCCCTCGTCGAACTCCCGCGCGAGGCCCCTCCTGTAGGACTCCCTCTCCTCGGGGGTCGCCGCCTCGTACGCCTCCCTCGCGGCGCGCACCCTCCCCGTGAGCCTCTCGTAGAGGCGGTTGTCCTCGTCGGTCACGGCCGGCTCTGCGATCTCGACGTCCCCGACCCTCCTCTCGTAGTCCTCGGCGATCCTCTTCACCTTGTTCCTGCGGTACTTGTTGCTCCTCCTCGAGCTGCTCCTGCGCGCGCCGTTCCTCGCGAAGATCCTCTCCTTGTCCATCTCGTCCGGCGGGGGTTCCTTAGGGATGGCGCCGGTCCTGTTCGGCCGTTTTATCTGGAACACGCCGGCTATCCTGTTTCTCTTGTCCATGAGGGGGGCAGCACTACATCGTATTTTCTGGACGCGGAAAGGAGGACGACGGGACTGGCTGCCGTTATCTTATCTGGCGGTTATCTCGCCATGCAAAACGTCGAAGCGGCGATGCCAAAGGGGGGGAGATAAGGAGAGAGCGCAGGGAAGGTTTCGCGTGTTGACTTGGCGATGATGTCATCGGGTCTTCTGAGAATTTTCGATACCGTAATCGATGCAATGGAGTTTGCAATAATTGCCTTGCGGCAATATTGCGCCCGAAATTGGCCTGAGGCAGTGATTGCTTGCCAAAGTCTAAATTTAGTTTCTCCATAATTGCCTGAATTGCTACTTTGTACAAAGATTCTTGCAGCAATTAACTATGCAACGTATTAGTACAAAAATTACCTTCTACTTGCTTGTCGACGCTTTCAATTACAGTAATAGGCGATAACTGCCTTTTTTGATTCCAATTTATTATACTCATTGTCTAAAGTTGCATGCAACACGTCGTATTGCATACGACAGTGGCTAATTCTTGAGGCAATAATTGCTTCCTTAAGACTAAGTTTAATTTTGCTATAATTGCTTGTTGCTGCAACGACTCATTTGTACAAAGATTCTTGCAGCAATAACTGTGCAACGTATTAGTACAAAAATTACCTTCTACTTGCTTGTCGACGCTTTCAATTACAGTAATAGGCGATAACTGCCTTTTTTTATTCCAATTTATTATACTCATTGTTTGAAGTTGCCCGCAACACGCCGTATTGCATACGACAATGGCTAATTCTTGAGGCAATAATTGCTTCCTTAAGGCTAAGTTTAATTTTGCCATAATTGCTTGTTGCTGCAACTACTACTTTGTACAAAGATTCTTGCAGCAATAACTATGCAACGTATTAGTACAGAAATTATTTCTAATTGCTTGTCGACGCTTTGAATTGCAGCAATAGGCAATAATTGCCTTTGTTAATTCACATTTACTATATTCATCGCTTAAGGTTGCATGCAACACGTCATATTGCATACGACAATGGCTAAAGTAATTGCTTTCTAAAGACTAATTTTCGTTTTGCCATAATTGCCTGTTGCTGCAATTATTTCTTTATACAAAAGATTCTTGCAGCAATAACTGTGCAACGTATTAGTACAAAATTGCTTCAAATTACTTGTCGACCCTTTCAACTGCGGTAATAGACAATAACTGCCTTTATTAATTCTAATTTATTATATTCATCGCTTAAAGTTGCATGCAACACGTCGTATTGCATACGACAATGGCTAATTCTTGAGGCAACAATTGCTTCCCTAAGACTAAGTTTAATTTTGCCACAACTGCCTGTTGCTGCAATGGCTACTTTGTACAAAGATTCTTGCATCGATAACTATGCAACGTCTTAATACAAAAATTGCTTCCGATTGCTTGTCGACATTCTCAGTTGCAGCAATAGGCAATAATTGTCTTCTCTAATTCTAGTTATTACCCTCACAGCTTATCGTTGCATGCAACATGTATTGCATACGACATTTGCATATCTTGAGGCAGTAGCTGCTTTCCAAAGACTAAATATTGTTTTGCCACAACTGCCTGTTGCTACAATTGCTACTTTATACAAAGAGTCTTGCAACAATAACCGTGCAACGTATTATTCCAAAAATTGCTTGTCGACGCTTCCAACTGCAGTAATAGGCGATAACTGCCTTTGTTAATTCAAATTTATTATATCTATCGCTTAAAGTTGCTTGCAACACGACGTATTGCATACAGCAATGACTAAAGTAATTGCTTTCTAAAAACTAAATTTCGTTTTGCCATAATTGCCTGTTGCTGCAATTGCTACTTTGTCGAAAGGCTCTTCGAGCAATAATTGTCTCGTGTTAGTACAAAAATTGCTTCGAATTGCTCGTCAACTCTAGTTTCTTATTCCACTCACATAAGTATTTTGAAATAACTCATTAATTTAATCGCAAGTACTACTTAGCTTTCGTGCTCGACTAAAATAACTCATTATTTGACTGACTTAAGTACTACTAAAGGTGTCCTGTAAAAATCAATCATCATGTGATTGTTCCATAAGTAATCTACTAATTCATTATGTCATCGGTTTAAGTAGTACTTGCGTTCTTCTTTAAAGCCCCTCGTCACTTAACAGCTCCACTTCAGAACGACTACTTATTTGACTCGTCTAAGTAATACATGCGCCGTGCGTATAAACCTGAGTCGATTAGAATTTAGTTAAGATCGCGCTGCGCTGGAAGCCTCCACGTTAACCGACCAGATGGCGCTTTCAAGGTTTACATTTTTTTTTATTCACCAAACATCGACGCCTTACAAAATATACAAAACTGAAAAGAAACTCAGACTCCCCTGTTCGGCAGATCCTTCACCTTGTAGATCCTGACGAGCCAGTGCTCGGTCGTGTAGGCCTCCTCGAGCACGTCGAGCTCGAAGTCCTTGTTGCCTATCTCGGCGCCGCGCACCCTGTCGTAGCCCGGCGGTTTGCCGCCTTGAAACGAGCGGAGGGAATCACAAAAAAGCCGCCTTAAAGACCGTCCTAAGTTACCTTCGGTGTAGACCTGCCCGAACCTGTAGTAGCACATCTTGTACATGAGGCAGTTGAGGAGCGTCGGCGAGCCCTCCTTGTCGATGCGGAACTCCCCCGAGGGCGAGTAGTAGTCCCACTCCTTGATGTGGGCGCCCCTGTCGGTGCTGCCGCCTGAAACGACAAGTCGAAAGTATGATTGGTTGCCTATACCCTGCGCGTACCACACGTACTAAACCAGCGTACGTTTGGTTGCCTGAGCGTCATAAACCTAACCTATGAGAGCGTATGCGCGAAAGGTTTACTCGGGCTGCGCCAAAAGAGAAAAGAAATCCGCGCTCACCTATCCTGACCATCCACAGGAACTTGTTGATGTCGTCGGAGGAGTAGCCGGTCAGGCCGCCGAATATGACGAGCACGTAGTCGACGTCGAGCTCGCGCATGATCTCGTACGCCCTCTCCTCCGAGCTGGCCATCGCCTGCCCGACGCGGCTGATGTGCGTGTTGTTCCACGTGTTGTTGTCGACGAGTATCGTACGGTTCGCCATCGCCGTTATCTGGTAGCCGTAGTCCCACCACGACATTATCCTCGCGTCCTCCGGCGTGTTCATCTTCAACCTACGGAAGAGACCGGATTCGTAGGTTAGGTCAGCTTGCCTATCCCCGGGTCGACTCATGGGTTAGGTTAACGGCTCACCAATAGTACGCCTCCCTGAAATCGTCGAAGATGATGCGGCCGCCGTCGTGGCTCCTCGCGCTCAGCACGATGCTCGGCGAGCTGTACGCCTCGGACGTGACCCAGGTGCAGTGGAACGTGTACGATATCAACAGCAGCGTCATCATGCCGACGAACGTCGTCGATATCTCGCCCTTGAGCGTCGAGCCGGGGTCGGCGCCGCGGTGCTTCTTGTGGCCGGCCGGCCTGGCGGCCGACTCGCCCGTCCGCATGAACTTCGACAGCAGGTGCGAGACCGTCACGCCGCTGAGGATGCACATGACGGGCGCGAGCACGAGCATCAACCGCACCATGACGCCCTGGAAACGAGACACGGGTCAGCGCGAAGCCTGCGCAGCACCGATCCCTTACCGCGAAGTATATGCTGGTGATGCCGTACAGTATCATGAATATGTTGGCGTCGGTGAGCTTCTGGAAGCAGAAGTACAGCCCGGCCGGGAACAGGAACACGAGTATCTGCAGGTCGAAGTAGAACGAGCTCCACGACGTCGGCTGGTGCTCGGACACGCTCGCTATGATCGGTATGTGGTTCTTGGCGTAGCTCGGGTCGAGCAGCGAGTAGAAGCGGCCCGTCCACGGCGAGATCTTGCCCGACACCGTCAGCACGGCGGCGACGGCGAGCGAGGCGGCGCCGACCGTGTACAGCAGGAACGAGAACAGCGCCTCGAAGTCGCGCTTCGACAGCCTCGAGCGCAGGTAGTCGACGAAGGCGACGATCTGGCACAGCCCGAACACGCCCAAGGCCTGCAACGACGAGACGACGGTGAGGCGACCCGGTATACGGGGGTGGTCGCGACACTCACCAGCATGTGCTCCGAGCTCTGGACCGGCTGGAACCCGACGAACGAGATCTGCATGCTCAGGATCGTACCGACGCAGTACAACGTGCTGTAGGCGACGTAGATCCGGTGCGAGAACCTCCCGGTGGCCATCAGGGTGAGCACGTGCAGCGGTATCAGGTTTATCAGGAAGACGTAACCGCCCCAGGAGGAAACCTAAAAAGAAAAAAAACGAAATCATCGACGGTCCTCCCGCCGAACGGAGCCGGCGGGTCGACCCCGGAGGGCGAACGGTTCCTCATTCGCCCAGTACGTAGCTTTGTACCCCGGTGGAACTTCGTGGTGGCTCCTCCCTTACCATGTAGAAGTAAGCGAGGGCGGCCAAAGCGCCCCACAAGATCGTGCCGGTCTTGACCGCCTTAATCCAAGTGTAGTACGTCAGGAGCATGCAGAAGATCGCTATGCCCTCGTTGTCGTAACTGCCGGCCACCGACCTAAAAATACGTTAAATCGATCAAACTACCGATGATACAACCTCAAAAGTGGGTTTATAGGCCGACGGTCGCTGACCTGCTGATGTAGCCGGGCACGATGGCGACGAAGGCGGCGGCGACGAGGCCGGCGCCGCCGTCCTTCACCTCCCTCGTGAGGAAGTACGTGACGATCGTCGTGAAGGACGAGAACAGCGGCGCCAGGAACACGCACACGTTCCTTATGTCGATGGTGATGTTGAGCGCCCAGCAGAGGCGGTAGATGGCGGCGCTGGTCACCATGAGGCCCGGGTAGATCGTGCCGCCGATGATCCTGCCGAGTGGGTACCACGCGCGGTCGTCGAACCAATTGTGGAACGCGTAGAAGCCCTGCTCGGCGAGGTACTTGGTCGTGCGGTAGTTGAAGTACGGGTCGAACTCGTGGATGACGCTCTCGAAGCGCAGGACGGAGAAGAGCCTCGTGGCGAAGGCTGCGACGGAGATATGACGTGAGGACAGGGCGACGGACGAGAGGGGGCGCACTTACAGAGTATGGCGGCCAACGTGAGGATCGACAGAGTGAGCAGCGTCTCCTGCTTGTCGGCGCCCTCGGGCTGCTTCTCGCGCCGCTTGCCGAACCCCAGCATCTTCGAGCGAACGGACACCTGAAATACTAAACTTTCCTTAAAGTAAACCGAGGTGGTGTCGACGGTCGCGACTCGGCCCTGGGGCGACACCCCTTTGAGGTTAACGAACCCTCGTGGGGCCCCCTTCGAGGCGAAATCAGAGGTAACGGCACCACTTCGAAACAAACCGAGGTTACGCTACGTCCTCGGACGCTCTTAAGGCCCCCTCGAGGCAAATCGCACTTAAATCACGTTCGAATCGACTTTTTTTGAGGTTATGCAACCACCAGTCGTACTCACCGGAATTTACAGCTCGTACCGCAGACGGAAGCGCACTAGCACAGCCGGCGTTCCCACGGGAGCTCTCGCCTTAAATCCCGGCGCGAAATAACATGTTTTCCTGGAAAAATTGAAACGATTTTAAGGAAGACACGTCGACTAGACGCCGGCGCGCGCACGGAACGTAAAGAAAGTCGATTCGACGTTCCGTCACGTTGACGCAAAACCACGGAACACGAAATAAAGCAAAGTCGAATAATTAAATCGAAATTTAATAACAACTTTGATATAATAACATTAGTGATGATAGTGGTAGATTGTTCATAAGTCAGGGACGGACTTTACTTAAGTAAATCAAGTTTGTACCGGCACTTTCACTAAACTGTCAATCCAACTGCCGTTAGGCCCGTTCCATTGGTGTCGACACGATCACATTTGGTATAGCGTACGACGTCCACTTCCCATTGGTCCTAACGGACTCCGGACCGGCCAGGAATTTGACAGGTCATAAGTACAAACCCACCTGGAGCAAGTACAAGCCCACAGGACGAGGGATCACGCCAGGCTGTTCCCTCTCCGCTGGGACGGACCCGTCTCCACGACTTCCTCCTTCACGTGACGCGTCACTGGTTCATCCACTTGTCCCTCAGGATCGAGTCCAGGCTGGCCCGCTTCGCCGGGTTGAGGGCGAGCAGTTTCCTGAGGAGGTTCTCGCAGTCGGTGCTCATGTAGAACGGTATCCTGTACTTGCCCTTCAGGACCCTCTCCCTGAGCTCCCTGAGGGTCTGGCCGTCGAAGGGGAGGCTGCCGGAGACCAGCGTGTAGAGGATGACGCCGAGCGACCAGATGTCGACCTCGGGACCGTCGTACTTCTTCCCCTGGGATGAATCGAAGAGGGAAGGTCAGAATGCCCAACGGAATCGGAACCAAATGGCCAATTTCGGAAGCAAGGGAAGACCATTCGACCAAGAGTGAATTGAAAGGATAAGGAACCACCGGGGCCGTCGTACTCCTTCCCCTGGGATGAATGGGATAGGGAAGATCAGAATGCCCAACGGAATCGGGACCAAATGGCCAATTTCGGAAGCAAGGGAAGACCATTCGACCAGGAGTGGATCGAAAGGATAAGGAACCACCGGGACCGTCGTACTTCTTCCCCTGGGATGAATGGGATAGGGAAGATCAGAATGCCCAACGGAATCGGGACCAAATGGCCAATTTCGGAAGCAAGGGAAGACCATTCGACCAGGAGTGGATCGAAAGGATAAGGAACCACCGGGACCGTCGTACTTCTTCCCCTGGGATGAATGGGATAGGGAAGATCAGAATGCCCAACGGAATCGGGACCAAATGGCCAATTTCGGAAGCAAGGGAAGACCATTCGACCAAGAGTGGAATGAAAGGATAAGGAACCAAGGGAAGTTAAAGGGACCACCTTACCAGGAGAACTCACCTGGAACAGCTCCGGCGCAGCGTAGGGAGGACTACCGCAGAAAGTGTCCAATTTACTCCCCGGCGTGTACTCATTGGAGAAGCCGAAGTCCGCGATCTTTATGTTCATGTCGTTGTCCAACAGCAAGTTTTCCGCCTTCAGGTCCCTACGGGAAAAACAAACTTGGACTACAACTTCCAATCGAACATTTACATATTTTGGACTACAGCGGTGCTTACCTGTGGACGATGTTCTTCTGGTGGCAGTACTGCACGGCGGAGACGATCTGGCGGAACTTCGCCCTCGCCTCCTTCTCCTTCATCCTCCCGTGGAGCACCAGGTAGTCGAAGAGCTCCCCGCGGGACGCGTACTCCATCACCAGGTAGAGCGTCTTCTCGGTCTCGATCACCTGGTACAGCTTCACTATGTTCGGGTGGTCGAGCATCTTCATTATGCGGACCTGGAAGCGGGAGAGACGGGTTGTAGTCCAACGGTTCCGCTAAATGCGCTAAATGGTGGCTAAATGGTTGGACCCCGGGAGTTTCTGGGGTATGGATAAGGTGAAGACATTTGAATTTCCCGTGGGTCCAAGTTTTGGACTACGAATCTCTTTAGGACGACTCAAAAGAATGGTGAATTTAGATTCGTTAATGATGATGACCTGAGCTTCTGGCCTCTAGTGAATCGTAATCTGATGCTTTTGAAACTCCTTGGACTACCACAAGTTGGACACGATGTAACCCGAAGAGACCCCACAAGAATCGAATTTGACCGAGAAGCTAAATGTATCTAAATTTCTATAAGAGGTACGATAAATAAGCTACTTAAGCTGTTATCAGTCTTAGGCTCCTTGGACTACCGTAAGTAGGAGCGTGAACCCTTCAAGAAAGAAGTAGAAGAATGAAACTTAGTCTTGGAAGCGGTTTACTTGGGTGCCCAATTTGAAACCAGCGAGTCGTGTTGGACTACCAAATGTTGGACTCTTAACGGTGACAGTGTCCAAATGGGTTAAAGGCGATAACGCCCGAGTTTCTCGCTAGTGTCGAACCCTAGGATCCGGGAGTCCGACCAAGGGAGGCCCGTTGGACTACCGCCGAGATCGGCCCGCTCACCTCCCTGTAGAGCTTCTGCAGCGACTGCGCCGTGAGCTGGGTCTTGTCGATGATCTTGATGGCGACCTCCTTGCCGCTGAGCGTGTTCCTGGCGAGCTTCACCTTGGCGAAGTTCCCCTTGCCGATCGTCTTGAGCAGTTTGTACTTGCCGATCGTCGGCTCGTCGTGCCTCGCCTTGCCTCGCGACGAGGACGAGGAGCTCCTCGTCGAGTCGGACTTGGAGAGGTCGCCGTTCTGCGCAGAAGAGGAGAAGTGGGTTAAATCGCCGGAGGTGAAGCGAGGGTGACGAGCGTTTTGCACACGTCTCGAACGTGCATTTGTGATCTCGAATTATCGACGGATTTTATCGTTTATTGCGCCTGAGAGTATTTAATTCGCGGTGTATTTCCAGTATTGAGATAAAAGGTGATTAAGGAATCGATAACGTAATTAGAAATATCAATAAGAGAGAGAGAGAAGTAAGTATGACGCTACGTTTCTAGGGAAATTGAAATCGAGGTGAATTTTGGTGATGGGGCGCTTCTCGAGGGATCTGTGGTACAAAATTTGGACTACTGACCCTGAGGCTTCCTTAGAAGACCCCGAGGAAATGAAGCAAAAATCGCTAAGGAATTACCCCGAGCCCAACTTGAGTCCCTAAATTACCAATACGGGTTCTCAAGTTTGTCGTAGTCCAAAATATCTGGACTACCGAGGTGAACGTACCACGGTGACCATGGTCGGCCGAGCCATCAGAGCGGTAATGGGAGAAAGTCGGGGTGGATAAGACGAGCTGGTAGTCCAACGCTTTTGGACTACAGATCCCCTCGATAAGCCCCAAGCGAGCCCAGCAGATCTGGGGTCGACGCGAATTAAGCGGTCGGTAGCTCACCTTCCTGCTCCTGTCCTTGGCCGGCGGCGGCGGCGGCGGCGGCGGCGGCGGCGTCGGCCTCTTCGCCTGCGCCCTCTCGCCTTGGGCGTCGGACGCGGTCCTGCTCAGCGCGGCGGCGGCGCCCCTCGCCGCCCTCTGGTCCATGCTCTTGCGCTCCTTGACGTCGCGCGCGAACGGCGGCGGCGTCGCGGCGCCGTCGGCGTCGGCGAGAGCGCGCGCCTGCAGGTCCTCGACCTCGCTGCAGTGCTTGATCGGCTCGAGGATGTGCGCCTGGGGCGGCGGCGGCGGCGGCGGCCGCGTCGGCTTGTGCGCGAACCTCTTCACCATCTCCTCGAACCTGCGCAGGTTCTGCTCCTTCTTCTCCTTCTCGTGCAGCCTCGTGATGATCTGCTCGACGTCGCGCAGGTGCGACCTGGCGGCGTCGCCGTTGGGCCTCGCCTGGGGCTTCGCCGCCGCCTCGGGCGTCACGTTGTAGATGTTCACGTCCCTCTTGCTCCACCTGGAGGGCGCGCACGCTGACGTCGTCGCCGTGCCCTCGGGCACGGTCTTGTATCCGATCAGGGCGTTCTGCTGCTTGTTCAGGTCGTTGGTAGCGTTGCTCTTGTCCGTCACCGGCCTCATCTTCTCGGTGGTGAGGTTGTGGTGGTGGTGGTGGTGCTGGGGCTTCTCGCCCTTGGACGCCTTCCTGTACAGCTCCATAGTGTCCCTGCACCTCGAGGTGAGCGGGTAGCGCGATTGGTCGGGCGGCGTCCTCGGGAAGGCGTCCCTGTACCTCTCCGAGTACTTGCCGGCCTTGGTGATCCTCTCGCGTTGGTCGCGCAGCATCTGGACGCCGTCAACGGCTGGAGGAGGCTGGCGCTCGGTCATCGTCGGCACCTGCGGGACGACAGTCTTGGTACGAGGTTCGATTGGGTTTCGCCCGTGGTGGTCGAGCTCGGTCGGAGCCTTGGGCATGAAATTTGACGAGCACCTAATGGGATTTTGGGTCTTGGTGATGGATTTTAGACCTTGGTGATCGAGTTTATGGAGTCGGCATAGAAATTTGGGGCTTGGTTAGGAAGCACAGCCACTTGGTGTTCGGTTAGCTGTCTTGGTGACGAAGTTAAGGGTGTTGGTGCAAAGATTGGGTTTTAGACTTGGAACCTTGTGCGTAAAATTTGACTACGACGTAATGAAGGTTTCGGTCTTGGTGATCGATTTTAGACCTTGGTGATCAAGTTTACGGGGTCGGCATAGAAATTTGGGGCTTGGCTACGAATCATAGCCACTTGGTGTTCGGTTAGCTGTCTTGGTGACGAAGTTAAGGGTATTGGTGCAAAGTTTGTTTGAGTGTAAGACTTGGTGTCGAAGCTTGGAGCCGTGGGCATAAAATTTAGCGACCACGTAATGAGGATTTTTGGTCTTGATGTTCGATTTTAGACCTTGGTGATCAAGTTTATGGAGTCGGCAATGAAATTTGGGGCTTGGCTACGAAGCATAGCCACTTGGTGTTCGGTTAGCTGTCTTGGTGACGGAGTTAAGGGTATTGGTGCAAAGTTTGTTTGGGTTTTAGACTTAGTGTCCAAGCTTGGAGCCTTGGGCATAAAATGTAGCAACCACGTAATGAAGATTTTTGTCTTGGTGATCGATTTTAGACCTTGGTGATCAAGTTTACGGGGTCGGCATAGAAATTTGGGGCTTGGCTACGAATCATAGCCACTTGGTGTTCGGTTAGCTGTCTTGGTGACGAAGTTAAGGGTATTGGTGCAAGGATTGTTTGGGTTTTAGACTTGGTATCGAAGCTTGGAGCCTTGGGCATAAAATGTAGCGACCACGTAATGAAGATTTTTGTCTTGGTGTTCGATTTTAGACCTTGGTGATCAAGTTTATGGAGTCGGCATAGAAATTTGGGGCTTGGCTACGAAGCATAGCCACTTGGTGTTCGGTTAGCTGTCTTGGTGACGGAGTTAAGGGTATTGGTGCAAAGTTTCTTTGGGTTTTAGACTTAGTGTCCAAGCTTGGAGCCTTGGGCATAAAATGTAGCAACCACGTAATGAAGATTTTTGTCTTGGTGTTCGATTTTAGACCTTGGTGATCAAGTTTATGGAGTCGGCATAGAAATTTGGGGCTTGGCTACGAAGCATAGCCACTTGGTGTTCGGTTAGCTGTCTTGGTGACGGAGTTAAGGGTATTGGTGCAAAGTTTCTTTGGGTTTTAGACTTGGTGTCCAAGCTTGGAGCCTTGGGCATAAAATGTAGCAACCACGTAATGAAGATTTTTGTCTTGGTGATCGATTTTAGACCTTGGTGATCAAGTTTACGGGGTCGGCATAGAAATTTGGGACTTGGCTACGAAGCATAGCCACTTGGTGTTCGGTTAGCTGTCTTGGTGACGAAGTTAAGGGTATTGGTGCAAAGATTGTTTGAGTTTTAGACTTGGTATCGAAGCTTGGAGCCTTGGGCATAAAATTTAGCGACCACGTAATGAGGATTTTTGGTCTTGGTGATCGATTTTAGACCTTGGTGATCAAGTTTACGGGGTCGGCATAGAAATTTGGGGCTTGGCTACGAAGCATAGCCACTTGGTGTTCGGTTAGCTGTCTTGGTGACGAAGTTAAGGGTATTGGTGCAAAGATTGTTTGGGTTTTAGACTTGGTATCGAAGCTTGGAGCCTTGGGTATAAAATGTAGCAACCACGTAATGAAGATTTTTGTCTTGGTGTTCGATTTTAGACCTTGGTGATCAAGATTATGGAGTCGGCATAGAAATTTGGGGCTTGGTTAGGAACCATAGCCACTTGGTGTTCGGTTAGCTGTCTTGGTGACGAAGTTAAGGGTATTGGTGCAAAGATTGTTTGGGTTTTAGACTTGGTATCGAAGCTTGGAGCCTTGGGCATAAAATGTAGCAACCACGTAATGAAGATTTTTGTCTTGGTGTTCGATTTTAGACCTTGGTGATCAAGTTTATGGAGTCGGCATAGAAATTTGGGACTTGGCTACGAAGCATAGCCACTTGGTGTTCGGTTAGCGGTCTTGGTGACGTAGTCAAGGGTATTGGTACAAGGTTTGTTTGGGTTTTAGACTTGGTGTCCAAGCTTGGAGCCTTGGGCATAAAATGTAGCAACCACGTAATGAAGATTTTTGTCTTGGTGATCGATGTTAGACCTTGGTGATCAAGTTTATGGAGTCGGCATAGAAATTTGGGGCTTGGTTAGGAACCATAGCCACTTGGTGTTCGGTTAGCTGCCTTGGTGACGAAGTTAAGGGCATTGGTGCATAGTTTGATTAGTTTCCATACTTGGTGTTGAAGCTAGGAATCTCGGGCCTAAAATTTGACTAACACGAATGTTTTTGGTTTTGGTGATCGATTTCAGACCTTGGTGGTGAAGTTTATTGAATCGGCAATGAAATTTGGGACTTGGTTACGAAGAATAACCACTTGGCGTTCGCTTAGCGGTCTCGGTGACGAAGTCAAGGGTGTTAGTTCGATTGGGTTTCAGCCTTGGTGATGGAGCTTGGAGCCTTGGGCATAAGACTTGGCGACCATGTAAAAATGATTTTCGGTTTTGGTGATGACGCTCATGGAGTCGACGATGAACTTTGGGTCTTGGTTACGAAGCCTAACCACTTGGTGTTGAAGTTTCAGGCTTGGTATTAAATTTTGGGGACTTTCTGATTGAAATGCAGTCCTGACAACTAAGATTGGGCTTTGACGTTGAAATTTGGACTTGCCAAGAGGTAGCGTGGATTAATAGTAAGTCGTAACAGTACAACAACGACCTTAGGGCGTGTAATTGGGATTTGGACGGAAATTTGGACTACGAAACACTTTGAAATCCATGTCACGAACTAATATATGGAATCTCATGGGACGTGGTTAAAAGCTTTGGGCCTTGGTGACAAAACCTGGGGTCTTGGAGCAGCTTTTGCGTATGGTGGAGACCCAGTGACCTGCGCTTGGGCTCTTGGTGATCGAAATGGGGTCTTACCTATCTGGTTTGGTGATCTAGAAAGGTTTTGGGTCCTGGTGATGAAACCTGGGGCTTTTAAAAGACCCCTGGGGGCTTTCCTGGGACCCTTGAAAATTAGCTAAAAGAGTATTCCAGGAGTTCCATTTGAAGTAAAGTACCCTTCGGAAAGCCCTTGTGAAGTTGGTGGGATTTTCGAAAAACGAGACCCCTAGGGACCCGAGACTGCGTTCCCACGGTCTCCTTCGATCCAAAAGTTGGAAACATTCACGTCGATCCGGGAAGAACCTTAGGACCTTTGGCACGTTTCTTCGGGACTTCGAGAGACCCCTAGGGACTATGGGTCGGATCGCCCGGGATGAGCGTCCAGGATATATTCCAGAAACCCGGGGGGTAATGAGAGATCCCCAGGGAATATCGTGGAAGGCCTGGAATTTGATACCTTTCGAAATGCAACAGCTCCAAGGTTTTTATTTGTTTATGCCTCTCGAGCGCAGATATATCGATATACTTAATTCACAAATTAACACAAGCACAGATAACGTCCAGATAACACGTAGATAACACACGATCTTTTTGTACATTACGCTTTATTGTATGTGAGGAGATCGGGAATTTTATGACGATTCGAAACGAAATAATTCACACGTCTTAACTTAAGTAAGCAGGCGAAATCGGCTTTCCCCTTCCCCCCTCTCCCGCTAGCTAATGAAGTTACACTACTTAACTGTTAACTGTCGATTCGAGTGCCTTTCAGTTAGATGCGAATCAAGTCACTTTAAGTAAAGTTAAAACTGCCATCTGGATTAAGGCATTTCGTTTAATTGCAATAGAGCCTCATTTCAGTTAAGTGAGTAACTTACAAAACTCATTTAGCGACTTATTAAAACTCTACAAATGATTAAGGCTGATTGGTGCCTAAGTTAAGTAATTTCATTGAATTGCATTATAGCCTGACTTTCAGTTAAGCGATTTAACTGAAAGTTCCTTCTCGGATCAGTAACTGAGAGCATGTGAAATGGTCAATGCGCATCATATACTTAAGTTAGTTATCTAACTGACCAATGTCGATTATAGGACTTTCCAGTTAGCTGAGATCCAGTCACTTTACGTCAGTTAAGTGAAGTTAAAATTGCCATTTGGATCAAGACACACGTTTAACTGTAGTAGAGACTCATTTCAGTTAAGTGAGTAACTTAGAAAAACTCGTTTAGCGAGTCATTGTAACACTACAACTGAATAAGACGCATTACTACTTAAGTTAAGTAATTTCCTTGAATTGCATTAAAGCGTCACTTTCAGTTAAGCGATTGAACTGAATGTTTCTCCTTGGATGAGTAAATGAAAGCGTGTGAATGGTCAATGCGCATCATATACTTAAGTTAGTTAATCTAACTGACCAAAGTCGATTATAGGACTTTTCGGTTAATTGAGATCAAGTTACTTTACGTCAGTTAGGTGAAGTTAAAACTGCCATTCGAATTAAGACACACATTTAACTGTAATAGAACCTCATTTAAATTAAGTGAGTAACTTATAAAAACTCATTTAGCGAGTTATTGTAACAATACAACTGAATAAGACGCATTACTACTTAAGTTAAGTAATTTCCTTGAATTGCATTAAAGCGTCACTTTCAGTTAAGCGATTGAACTGAAAGTTCCTCCTTGGATGAGTAAATGAAAGCGTGTGAATGGTCAATGCGCATCATATACTTAAGTTTGTTAATCTAACTGACCAAAGTCGATTATAGGACTTTTCGGTTAATTGAGATCAAGTTACTTTACGTCAGTTAGGTGAAGTTAAAACTGCCATTCGGATTAAGACACACATTTAACTGTAATAGAACCTCATTTAAATTAAGTGAGTAACTTATAAAAACTCATTTAGCGAGTTATTGTAACAATACAACTGAATAAGACGCATTACTACTTAAGATAAGTAATTCCCTTGAATTGCATTAAAGCGTCACTTTCAGTTAAACGATTGAACTGAAAGTTCCTCCTTGGACGAGTAAATGAAAGCGTGTGAATGGTCAATGCGCATCATATACTTAAGTCAGTTAATTTTACTGATCAATGTCGATTATAGGGCTTTTCGGTTAATCCAGGTCAAGTCACTTTAGTTCAGTTAAGTGAAGTATCTGTTCCCATTGAGTAATCTCATTTAACTGAATTAGAGGCTCCTTTTAGTTAAGTAACTTAAAAACCCTATTTAAGCGAGTTACTAAAACTATACAAAAGATTAAGGCTCATTGGTGCTTAAGTTAAGTAATTTCATTGAATTGCATTAAAGTCTCACTTTCAGTTAAGCGACTTAACTGAAAGTTCCTCCTTGGATGAGTAGCTGAAAGCATAGAATGGTCAGTGTGTATTAGTTACTTAAGTTAGTTAATCTCATTGACAAACGTAGATGATATAGAGATTTTCAGTTAATTCAAATTAAATCACTTTACTTAAGTTAAGTAAAGTATCTTTTCCCATTAGCGACTTCATTTAAGTGTAAGAGGGACTTCTTTCGGTTAAGTGGGTAAATAAGAAAACTCCTCTAAGCGAGATGTTGAAATTTTACAACCGATTAAGGCGCAATGGTGCTTAAGTTAAGTAATTTTATGGAACCGCATTGAAACCTTCCTTTCAGTTAAGTGATTTAACTGAAAATTCTTCAAATTGAAGGCATGTGAATGGTCAATGTGCATAACTGACTTAAGTTAGTCAGTCTAACTAATAAGTGTAGATTATAAAGTTAGAAATAACTAACGGAAATAATAACGTAAGGCGCATTAGCTACTTAAGTCAATTGAGTTAAATTATTTGCATAACGAGAACCGCCATACTTAACTCGCGTAACGTAGAGTGGTTTTAATCGAATTTAAGTTAACGAGACTCATCCACTAACCTCACACGGACGAATAACTGAAGCATATATACACACGTCACATTAACTGACTTAAATGTTAAGTATAGTAATTGCTGAGAACCAGCTAACCTAGATGTACACAGTTCATAGGAATAACTAACGACGTTCGGCAATACAGTGCGTTTAACTTAAACTGATTTAGTGACTTAACTTACGTAACCGACTTAACTGTCGATTAATCAACTTCGCCCTTAGTTAAGTAACTGCGATTTAACTAAGGTAGTGTATGTAAGGTGATGGGTTTTAGCGATGGAGTAGGTGATACATGTGGTAGGTTAAGGCGTATTAGCCTGTTTGCGTTAACTGACTTAACTGTCAGATAAAATGATTGCGTACTTGAACGTAAATTTAAGTAAGTAGTCGATGAGGTTAAAGGGGGAATGTTACTTAACTGTGATAAGCGGTTGGATTAGTTAAGCGAGTTAAATCGAGTTATTGTTCGAGTCAAGTTAAGCGAGGTCGACAGTTAAGTAAAGGTGCTCGGCGGGTTAAGTTAAGCGAGGCGTGCGTCTCAGCTATTCCCCCCTCCGCCTCCACCCCCCCCCCTCGCTATACTAACTTGCGATCGGATCGACGTACGGACCGGCTAAACGACACATGCGCACACGCAAACACGAAAAGCGGCCCTCGGGCGTCGCGACGCCTTCAGTTACCTCTCGGCCGCTGCATGTTCCCCGGGCCGTCGCAGAACCCTCCCGCACGCTCCTCGCTCCGCACTCTCACTGCTCGCCCCTCGTATCGCGCGCATCGCGTACTTATCGCCGTTATCTGGACGGCGGCGCGCGCGCACGCGCGCTTGCGCACCTCGATCGGACCGATTTGCGATTTATCGATTCGTAATGTAAATAAGAGGCGCGTAACGATGATGAAAGTGACAATAGTGATGGAGGAGGAGGAGGGGGAGGATAAGCGAGCCAAGGTCGCCGCCACCGGTCGAGCGTTACGTACACGCGAGTACAAATAACGCACACGCACACGCACGTACTTATGAGATTTTTCCTTATTTTACCCGCGGTACCACCCGTCGCATCGAGGAATTACCCATCGACGACGCGACGATCGAATCGAAACGGATTTGCGCTCCGATCCGCGCCGCAGCGCGCCTATGCGACTTAAGTACCTGATGCGCGTCGACTCATTACATTACTCATCTCGATGAGACTCGTACTATTAAACGACAATCGTTCGAGAGTCGACGTGTAAACGCCGCCTCCTCCGATCGTAACGGAACGGTACGTATGCAACACACCATACACCTCCACAACTCGTATTACGTGTTGCATACAACCTACTAACTATTTGATTTCCTCGCGTCGCGCCATCTACCGGATTTCTACGATATTTCCTTCACTATTGGTTTCTCTAACTGTCGTCTACTTTAGCTAATGTGGGACACTTGGGAAGCTTTCGTGTCGCGCCAACAGGTGGCGCCATAACGACGATACTTCCTAAGGTAATTAGATGCTATGTTAATTAACATCACTTAGTACGAACCTACCGTACTTAAGTTAAGCGGCTCTAAGTTAAGTAGTTTAAATAGTAATTCTGCTTGTAGTTACTCGTTCATGAAACGTCATTAAACCAGTTTCCATAATTCAGCTCGAGTTAAAAGTCGTTTTGTAACCGTCTACTTTACTTAACTTAATTAACGTAAGACGATATAAAGCATGTCGGTTCATTCAAATCATAGTACTTGGTTCGGTTAAGTAAAGTATCTGTACTCACTGAGTGACTTCATTTAACTGTAACAGCGACTCCTTTTAGTTAAGTGAGTAACTTAAAAGACTCCTCTAGGCGAGTTATTAAACTTATACAACTGATTAAGTCGCATTGGTACTTAAGTTAAGTAATTTCGTTGAACCGCGTTAAAGCCACCCTTTCAGTTGAGCGATTTAACTGAAAATTCCTCCTAGAGTGAGTAACTGAAATCATCTGAATGATCAATGTTCGTTAGTTACTTAAATTAGTTAATCTAACTGAGAAATATAGATTATAGAGCATTTCGGTACATTCAAATCAAATCACTTTACTTAAGTTAAGTGGAGTAACTGTTCTCACTAAGTAATTTCATTTAGCTGCAATAAAGACTCCTTTCAATTAAGTGAGTAACTTAAAAACCTTCTCTGAGCGAGTTATTGCAGCTATACAACTAATTAAGGCGCATTGGTACTTAAGTTAAGTAACTTCATTGGACTGCATTAAACCCTTTGTTTTAGTTAAGTAATTTAACTGAGAAATCCTCAATAGGTAAGTAACTGAAAGTATGTGAACAAAAAATGCGCATCATTTACTTAATTTAGTTAATCTAACTGACTAATGTAGATTATAGAGCTTTTCGGTTAATTCCAAATTAAATCACTGTAATTCAGTTAAGTGAAGTCAGTAGAGACTTTTTTCAGTTAAGTTAGTAACATAAATAACCCCTCTGAGAGAGTTATTGAAACAATACAACTGAATAAGGCGCATTAGTACTTAAGTTAAGTAATTTTATCCATCTACATTAAAACCTCCCCGTCAGTTAAGTGATTTAAAATTTCTCATTGGGCGACTAACCCAAACAATATAATTGATCGACGCGCATCACTTACTTAAGTTAGTTAGTCTAGTTGGCAAGGGTTCACGAGATGCAACGTCATCTTAACAGTTAAGCGAGTTAACATGATCACCAAGTGCGTTTTTGTTATTTCGTTATACCTAATGTGAACGAAGCTACTTAACTTAAGTTAGGCAGCTTTTACTACTTAACTCATGAGTTAAGTCGTTTAAGTGATCGAGTCTTAGCGTATAAACGTGCTTAACTTACTTAACTTACTTACTTATCTTACTTAACTTGACTTAACTTACTTAACTTAAGTTTAGGCAGCTTTTACTACTTAACTCATGAGTTAAGTCGTTTAAGTGTTCGAGTCTTAGCGTATAAACGTGCTTAACTTACTTAACTTACTTACTTATCTTACTTAACTTGACCTAACTTAGTTAACTTAAGTTAAGCAGCTTTTACTACTTAACTCATGAGTTAAGTCGTTTAAGTGATCGAGTCTTAGCGTATAAACGTGCTTAACTTACTTACTTATCTTACTTAACTTGACTTAACTTACTTAACTTAAGTTTAGGCAGCTTTTACTACTTAACTCATGAGTTAAGTCGTTTAAGTGATCGAGTCTTAGCGTATAAACGTGCTTAACTTACTTAACTTACTTACTTATCTTACTTAACTTGACTTAACTTAGTTAACTTAAGTTAGGCAGTTTTTACTACTTAACTCATGAGTTAAGTCGTTTAAGTGATCGAGTCTTAGCGTATAAACGTGCTTAACTTACTTAACTTACTTACTTAACTTAAGTTAGGCAACTTTTACTACTTAACTCATGAGTTAAGTCGTTTAAGTGATCGAGTCTTAGCGTATAAACGTGCTTAACTTACTTAACTTACTTACTTATCTTACTTAACTTGACTTAACTTACTTAACTTAAGTTTAGGCAGCTTTTACTACTTAACTCATGAGTTAAGTCGTTTAAGTGATCGAGTCTTAGAGTATAAACGTGCTTAACTTACTTACTTATCTTACTTAACTTACTTAACTTAAGTTAGGCAACTTTTACTACTTAACTCATGAGTTAAGTCGTTTAAGTGATCGAGTCTTAGCGTATAAACGTGCTTAACTTACTTAACTTACTTACTTATCTTACTTAACTTGACTTAACTTACTTAACTTAAGTTTAGGCAGCTTTTACTACTTAACTCATGAGTTAAGTCGTTTAAGTGTTCGAGTCTTAGCGTATAAACGTGCTTAACTTACTTAACTTACTTACTTATCTTACTTAACTTGACCTAACTTAGTTAACTTAAGTTAAGCAGCTTTTACTACTTAACTCATGAGTTAAGTCGTTTAAGTGATCGAGTCTTAGCGTATAAACGTGCTTAACTTACTTACTTATCTTACTTAACTTGACTTAACTTACTTAACTTAAGTTTAGGCAGCTTTTACTACTTAACTCATGAGTTAAGTCGTTTAAGTGATCGAGTCTTAACGTATAAACGTGCTTAACTTACTTAACTTACTTACTTATCTTACTTAACTTGACTTAACTTACTTAACTTAAGTTTAGGCAGCTTTTACTACTTAACTCATGAGTTAAGTCGTTTAAGTGATCGAGTCTTAGCGTATAAACGTGCTTAACTTACTTACTTATCTTACTTAACTTACTTACTTATCTTACTTAACTTAAGTTTAGGCAGCTTTTACTACTTAACTCATGAGTTAAGTCGTTTAAGTGATCGAGTCTTAGCGTATAAACGTGCTTAACTTACTTACTTATCTTACTTAACTTACTTAACTTAAGTTAGGCAACTTTTACTACTTAACTCATGAGTTAAGTCTTAGCGTATAAACGTGTATATACGAGGTTTTAGCCGAGTCGACCTTCGAGGGAAATGTTTTAGGCGCGGGGCGGAGCGGGGGAGGGGATGGGGTAGAGTTTCCGGGGGAGACGGCGTCGCCCCGCGTCCCTTCCCCCACCCCGTCCGCCCCCCTCCACTAGGCCGCGGGCACGGCCCGTCGATAAGCCGCCGCCGCCGCCTCAGTCGTTCTCTGGCGGTCGCGCAGAGAGGTCGCTGCGGTAGGCGTGCGCGCGCACTTTTCTACGGGGCCGAGCGAAAGCGTGTCGCGGCATGTCGCGATCTCAAGTCGAATAAGAAGGTAATCGATATCGATCCTGGCGATGGCCAATCACGGCTCGAGGAGCAGGCAGGAGAGCGTCGGCTCCTCCTCGGGAGGGGCGACGACCGACGAGAGGTACTCGGACGAGGAGAAGGACCATCGGTACGACATCGACGATTTCCAGATGATCAAGACGGTCGGTAAGTCGCCCTGTATACGCGACGCCCTGTATACGCGCCCGCGTTCGATTTGACTCGGGTCGGGGGCGGAGGGGGTTTTCGTGTGGCATTTTTCGCGAAAAAAATTACGCCATACGTTCGAAGATTAAAAAAAAAACATTTTTTTTCCAAAAATTTCGAAAATTGTTTTGCCCCAAATTTATAGCTGATTTTTTCCAAATTTCCTTAGTCGAACAAGCTTTTGGAAATATTTACAAAATTAATAAAAAAAAAATCCAAAACAGATTTCCATAAACTTAGTCCAGCCCTTTGTAATTGTTTCAAAATATACTTCTTCCAAAAAAATCCCATTTACTAACTAAAATATACTTGCATCCTCGACTTACTTAATTGAAGAGTGATATTTCTTTAAAAATGTAAAAATGAAAAACATTTTTTCCAAAATTTCGAAACTCGCATTTTAAAAAAATCTTCTCCTTGTCAAATTTAGGTTAATTACCGTGAAACTAACAGAACAAATAAATTAAAACCTTGTGGGGAAATTGAGGAAACTTCATCGAGAAAATGTTGGAAAATTTCATTTCGCGAATTTTCGCATTTTAGCGGATTTTGAAAAACAAAATTTCGTAAGAATTATTTTGAATTTTCGTTTGACGTCAAACGTAAGTTAATTACCGTGAAACTAACAGAGAAAATGAATTGAAACCTGGTGGAGAAATTAAGAAAACTTCATTGAATAACGTCGCAAAATTTCATTTCGTTTAGAGTTTCAGTAAATTTTTAGTAACCAAGCTTTAACGGAGTTAGTTTCAAATTTTCAAAAACTTTCAAAAACTATGTGAAGATGTTAGAGGAGTTTCGTTAGGTAGTGCCACGGAATTTCATCAAAATTAGGGTTTCAGTAAATTTTTTACAATTTTTTTACAATTCTAATTTTTGAAACTAACCGAAGAAATAATTTGTTTTTTTAATAAAGTTTCTCTTAAATTCGACTTGCAGTAAATTTTTAGCGAATTTATAAAAAGAAATTTCGTTACAATTATTTTCATATTTTCGTCTTGCGCCAAACGTAAGTAATAAATTGAAACGATGTCGACAAATTGAGGAAACTTCATTGAAAAATGTTGGAAAATCTCTTTTTATTTAGAGTTTCAGTAAATTTTTTACAAATTTTTAAGCTATAATTTTTGAAACTAACCGAAGAAATAATTTTTTTTAAATAGAGTTTCTCTTAAATTCGAGTTGAAGTAAATTTTTAGTGAATTTTTAAAAACAAAATTTCGTAAGAATTATTTTGAATTTTCGTTTGACGTCAAACATAAGTTAATTACCGTGAAACTAACAGAGAAAATGGATTGAAACCTGGTGGAGAAATTAAGAAAACTTCATTGAATAACGTCGCAAAATTTCATTTCGTTTAGAGTTTCAGTAAATTTTTAGTAACAGTTTTAGCAGAGTTAGTTTCAAATTTTCAAAAACTTTTATAAACTATGTGAAGATGTTAAAGGAGTTTCGTTAGGTAGTGCCACGGAATTTCATCAAAATTAGGTTTTCAGTAAATTTTTTACAAATTTTTTCAATTCTAATTTTTGAAACTAACAGAAGAAATAATTTGTCGCAAATGCATTGAATAGCTCCGGAGAGTTTCTCTTAAATTCGAGTTGCAGTAAATTTTTAGTAAATTTTTGGAAACAAAATTTCGTCACAATTATTTTCATGTTTTCGTTTCGCGCCAAACGTAAGTAATAAATCGAAACGATGTCGAGAAATTGAGGAAACTTCATTGAAAAATGTTGGAAAATTTCTTTTTATTTAGTTTCAGTAAATTTTTTACAAATTTTTGAGCTCTAATTTTTGAAACTAACCGAAGAAATAATTTGCCAGAAGTGCATTGAATAGCTCCGGAGAGTTTTTCTTAAATTCGAGTTGTAGTAAATTTTTAGTAAATTTTTGGAAACAAAATTTCGTCACAATTATTTTCATGTTTTCGTTTCGCGCCAAACGTAAGTAATAAATCGAAACGATGTCGAGAAATTGAGGAAACTTCATTGAAAAATGTTGGAAAATTTCTTTTTATTTAGTTTCAGTAAATTTTTTACAAATTTTTGAGCTCTAATTTTTGAAACTAACCGAAGAAATAATTTGCCAGAAGTGCATTGAATAGCTCCGGAGAGTTTTTCTTAAATTCGAGTTGTAGTAAATTTTTAGTAAATTTTTGGAAACAAAATTTCGTCACAATTATTTTCATGTTTTCGTTTCGCGCCAAACGTAAGTAATAAATCGAAACGATGTCGAGAAATTGACGAAACTTCATTGAAAAATGTTGGAAAATTTCATTTCGTTTAGAGTTTCAGTAAATTTTTTTACAAATTTTTGAAACTAACCGAAGAAATAATTTCTCGCAAGTGCATTGAATAGCTCCGGAGAGTTTTTCTTAAATTCGAGTTGTAGTAAATTTTTAGTAAATTTTTGGAAACAAAATTTCGTCACAATTATTTTCATGTTTTCGTTTCGCGCCAAACGTAAGTAATAAATCGAAACGATGTCGAGAAATTGACGAAACTTCATTGAAAAATGTTGGAAAATTTCATTTCATTTGGAGTTTCAGTAAATTTTCTACAGATTTCTCATATCAAATTTTTTGAAACTAATGAGAAATTAAACTATTAGAATTGAACTATAGAAATTAAACTATACGAGGGTATTAAATAAGTACAAGTTCGTAAAATCCATTAGGCGAAACAGACCGGAAATATCAAAAAAGGGAAAAATACTCAAAAAATTCCCCGAATCGAGAAGCTGCTAATTAAAAAAGAAAAGAAAAAAAAATTAAATTTGGAAAAGCAATTTCGCCGCACGTGAAACTCCTGACGAGCCGTCAGTTTCGGTTTTTAATAAGCGACAGGAGCCGTAATTAAATCATGAATTAGTTATCGCGCGCCGCATGTGCTCACTTTTCGGCAAACTAAAATAGTCAAGTGCTGTTGTCCGTCCTACTTTCGTCCGATTTAAATATAAACACTGGAATTACGGAATAATTCGCGTTTTACACCAGAAACGGGACCGTCTCGATTTAGAACTCATTTAATCCGCTTCATATCAAAATATACAATTACGCTCGATCTATAAATTTTATTAATTAATCGATCTGATTAGACGGCGGCCGGTCTATTAATATCGGAAAAATTTGAGGCATTCGCGAAAAAAAAGTTATTTTTTTTCTTTTTTCTTTTTTTTTTTGGTAATTTTTTATCTCGGCGCGTTTATAAAAACGATCGACCGACAGGTTTATTACGCGAAGTGGGCGGACGTTAGCGAAACTTTCCCGTCTAAATGAAAATAAATAAACGCCTGGCCAATGAAAAACAATAAAAACGAGAGTTATAACGAGACGTCCGACACGACACAGAGTTATTTCCGCTATGAAATCGCTTTTCCAGACTATTTTCCCGATTTTATCTCGAAATTTTCCAAAATTCAGCTTTTTTAAGCGCTTTTCAATTTTTTTTTTTTGAAAAATTTTTTAAACGATACGCCGAAATTCTAATTAAAAAGAAACTCTAAACTCTAAACTAAAAAATCCCAGAAAATTTTGACTTTAAAAATGCGTAGAAAATTGAAACTCTTCTCGAAACTAACGAAATTTTCCAAAGTTCCGCTTTTTTAAGCGCGTTTTAGATCTAGTTGTATGAGTTTCAATTTTATTTTTTTGAGAAAATTTTTAAACGATACGCCGAAACTCTAATTTAAAAGAAACTCCCCAGCATTACTCAGCGGAATTTCCTTAACCTCTCGGCGAAGTTTCAAAGCATTGCTCCGGTTAGTTTCAAAGTTATAACCTTTTATTTGGCGATTAACGATAATTCGAAGCTAAAATCCAAGAAAATTTTGATTTGAAAAATTCGTAGAAAATTGAAACTCTTCTCGAAACTAACGAAATTTTCCAAAATTCAGCTTTTTTAAGCGCGTTTTTCAATTATTTTTTTTTGAGAAATTTTTTAAACGATACGCCGAAACTCTAATTTAAACGAAACTCCCCAGCATTACTCACCGGAATTTCCTTAACCTCTCGGCGAAGTTTCAAAGCATTGCTCCGGTTAGTTTCAAAGTTATAAGCTTTTATTTAGCGATTAACGATAATTCGAAGCTAAAATCCAAGAAAATTTTGATTTGAAAAATTCGTAGAAAATTGAAACTCTTCTCGAAACTAACGAAATTTTCCAAAATTCAGCTTTTTTAAGCGCGTTTTTCAATTATTTTTTTTTGAGAAATTTTTTAAACGATACGCCGAAACTCTAATTTAAAAGAAACTCCCCAGCATTACTCAGCGGAATTTCCTTATCCTCTCGACGAAGTTTCAAAGCCGGTTAGTTTCAAAGTTATAAGCCTTTATTTGGCGATTAACGATAATTCGAAGCTAAAATCCAAGAAAATTTTTTTTGAACTCGGTTTCAAAATGGCTTCAATCGGTATTGCACACTTTTCATGTATTTTGTTTAGTTTCAAAAAATTTTTTGGAGCTCGCATTTGAGCTTCATTATTTTCAATTTTTTTTGTCTTTTTAAAAAATTTTTGGGGCTTCAAACTAAGTGAAGTAAAAACTAGACACTTTTAAACACTTTTGAAGTCCATTTTAGAGTCCATTTTTGAAATTTCTTAGCTTCAAAATTTATTATCGTTTTAAAATTTTAAAATTTCTTTTTAAACTCGGTTTCAAAATGGCTTCAATCGGTATTGCACACTTTTCATGTATTTTGTTTAGTTTCAAAAAATTTTTTGGAGCTCGCATTGGAGCTTCATTTTCATTTTTTTTTAGTCTATTTCAGAAATTTTTGGGGCTTCAAACTAAGTGAAGTAAAAACTAGACACTTTTAAACACTTTTGAAGTCCATTTTAGAGTCCATTTTTGAAATTTCTTAGCTTCAAAATTTATTATCGTTTTAAAATTTTAAAATTTCTTTTTAAACTCGGTTTCAAAATGGCTTCAATCGGTATTGCACACTTTTCATGTATTTTGTTTAGTTTCAAAAATTTTTTTGGAGCTTGCATTGGAGCTTCATTTTCATTTTTTTTTAGTCTATTTCAGAAATTTTTGGGGCTTCAAACTAAGTGAAGTAAAAACTAGACACTTTTAAACACTTTTGAAGTCCATTTTAGAGTCCATTTTTGAAATTTCTTAGCTTCAAAATTTATTATCGTTTTAAAATTTTAAAATTTCTTTTTAAACTCGGTTTCAAAATGGCTTCAATCGGTATTGCACACTTTTCATGTATTTTGTTTAGTTTCAAAAAATTTTTTGGAGCTCGCATTGGAGCTTCATTTTCATTTTTTTTTAGTCTATTTCAGAAATTTTTGGGGCTTCAAACTAAGTGAAGTAAAAACTAGACACTTTTAAACACTTTTGAAGTCCATTTTAGAGTCCATTTTTGAAATTTCTTAGCTTCAAAATTTATTATCGTTTTAAAATTTTAAAATTTCTTTTTAAACTCGGTTTCAAAATGGCTTCAATCGGTATTGCACACTTTTCATGTATTTTGTTTAGTTTCAAAAATTTTTGGAGCTCTCATTGCAGCTTCATTATTTTCAATTTTTTCAGTCTTTTTCAAAATTTTTTGGGGCTTCAAACTAAGTGAAGTAAAAACTAGACACTTTTAAACACTTTCGAAGTCCATTTTAGAGCCCATTTCCGTAATTCCTCTCTCAAAATTTTTGCAACATTTTCAAAATTTCTCATGAAATTCGAGTCGAAATTCACTTTTAACGCGCCCGGAGCCTAAGAAAGACCTGCGCAACGCTATTTTCGACTCCTTATCGACGTCGATAAGGGGAGAAGGTCGTTAAAAGCGAGCCGATAAAAGTTCCAAAAAGGTGCAAGCGGGTCACGATTGTTTACGCGCCCCGAATTTACGAAAATCTAAATTTACGATTTGCCTTAAGGCAAGCGCGAGAAGTAAATTTAGACGCGCGACGCACGTCGATGATAGACGATTTAATTAATCGAAAAACGAGGCTCGGAATCGAAATTTAATCAATCATTAACCGTTATTAAATCGGTTAATTAGCCGATTAATCGTCGGTCGTTTCAGCCGCGAACGTTCGATTTGAATGAATTATACAAAGCGGCCTACTTAAGTAGCGTCATTTTTCTTAATTGCATCTCGCTTAAGTATCTTTTCTTCTCTGGCTTAGTAGGTCGCCGCTCTTCGTCTTTCACTATTTTTATGGGACACGCGCGCGCACACTGCGCTCATCGAAAGTCACGTGCTCTGTCGACTTAAATTCTCCTTTTTCCCTCTTCGAGCTCGTCTTATTTTCTAATCTTTTCGACTTGTTTTGGAACGGTTGTTGTTGCGAACGCGATAAAAACAGGCGCCGCGGCCATTTTTATTTTGGAGTTCGCGTCGATAACGGTCGGTGTGTTGTTTTCCAAAATTTTCCAGGGAGTCGACGGTAAATTAAATATTTAATCGTCGTGCGCCCCTGGATTTTTTCCCCTGGATGGAATTTTTCTATTTGGAATTTTAATTTTAAGTTACCTTTTGTGAACTAAATATTCTAGACTTTTTTTTAAAAAAATTTCGGAATGATAAAATTATTTCGAAATTAATTTTAGAAATTTTCAAGTCTCAAAAAATTTCCATTTTCAATTTTTTAGTTCCTCTCATAAAAAAATTAATACCTTCTATATTACAAAAAAAAAACAGTTCGAAACGCACACTGAAGAATTTATAGACAACCTGCAAGTTTCAAAATTTTTAAAGCCACTTCACATTTTTCTTTCAAAATACTCGTCCAAAATAATGTCAAAATTTGGATTTTCTTAGATTCAAAATTTATTAGAGCCTATTTTGTATTTTTTGGAATTTCAAAAATATCTTAGTTTCAGAAAAAACGTCATACTAAAATTACTAAAACTGTCGCAACCTACATTAAAGCACCATTTACACGGTTTTAGTTTCACAATTTTGAAACTGGACTTTTTTCGAAATTGGCACGCCGGCACATACGTCACTGGTTTCTATAGAATTTTTCTATTTGGAATTTTAATTTTAGGTTAACTTTTGTGAACTAAACATTCTAGATTTTTTTAAAAAAAAATTTGGAATGATAAAATTATTTTGAAATTAATATTAGAAATGTTTAGGAGTCTCAAAAAATTTCCATTTTCAATTTTTTAGTTCCTCTCATAAAAAAATTAATACCTTCTATATTAAAAAAAACGTTCGAAACACACTGAAGAATTTATAGACAACCTGCAAGTTTCAAAATTTTTAAAGCCACTTCACATTTTTCTTTCAAAACACGCCCAAAATAATGTCAAAATTTGGATTTTCTTAGATTTAAAATTTATTAGAGCCTATTTTGTATTTTTTGGAATTTCAAAATTATCTTAGTTTCAGTAAAAACGTCATACTAAAATTACTAAAACTGTCGCGACCTACATTAAAGCACCATTTACACTTTTAGTTTCACAATTTTGAAACTGGACTTTTTTCGAAAATGGCACGCCGGTAGGTACATCTCTGTTTTCTATAGAATTTCTAAAGGTTGGAATGATTTAAAATTCAGTCTAGCAGATTTTTGAAATTTTAATTTAACCGAAAATTAGATTGAAATATATAAACTGAACATTCTAGAATTTTCATTAGAATTTTGGAATGGTAAAGTTGCTATGAAATTAATTCTAGAAATTTTTTGGAATCTCAAAACTTTTCCATTTTGAATTTTTTAATTTCTCCCATATGAAAATTGTATTATAACGTACTTTCTTTATTAAAAAACCAAAAAAAATTTTTAGATTAATTTAGTTTCAGAATTTTTAAAGCCACGTCACATTAGTTTTTCAAAAATGCTTAGACCATATTAGAGCCCAATTTTGGATTTCCCGTCCGTTTTGCATTTTTTTCGAGTTTCAAAATTATTTCAAACTAAACCGTTTTTTTAAAATTTCGAAATGGTAAAATTATTTTGAAATTAATTCTAGAAATTTTTTGGAATCTCAAAGCTTTTCCGAGTTGAATTTTTTAATTCCTCCCATATAAAAATTGTATTATAATACACCTTCTTTATTAAAAAACCAAAAAATTTTTAGATTAATTTAGTTTCAGAATTTTTAAAGCCGTCATATTATTTTTTCAAAAATACTTAGAGCCCAATTTTGGATTTCCCAAGTCCGTTTTGCATTTTTTTCGAGTTTCAAAATTATTTCAAGCTAAACCGTTTTTTTAAAATTTCGAAATGGTAAAATTATTTTGAAATTAATTCTAGAAATTTTTTGGAATCTCAAAGCTTTTCCGTGTTGAATTTTTTAATTCCTCCCATATAAAAATTGTATTATAATATACCTTCTTTATTAAAAAACCAAAAATTTTTTAGAATAATTTAGTTTCATAATTTTTAAAGCGGTCATATTATTTTTTCAAAAATACTTAGAGCCCAATTTTGGATTTCCCAAGTCCGTTTTGCATTTTTTTCGAGTTTCAAAATTATTTCAAACTAAACCGTTTTTTTAAAATTTCGAAATGGTAAAATTATTTTGAAATTAATTCTAGAAATTTTTTGGGATCTCAAAGCTTTTACGTGTTGAATTTTTTAATTCCTCCCATATAAAAATCGGATTATAATATACCTGCTTTATTAAAAAACCAAAAATTTTTAGATTAATTTATTTTCAGAATTTTTAAAGCCACGTCATATTATTTTTTCAAAAATACTTAGACCCCATATTAGAGCCCAATTTTGGATTTCCCAAGTCCGTTTTGCATTTTTTCGAGTTTCAAAATTATTTCAAACGACCGTTTTTTTTGTAAATTTCGAAATGGTAAAATTACTTTGAAATTAATTCTAGCAATTTTTTGAAGTTTCAAAACCTTCAACAAAATTTTCGGAGCTCTCGCACCTTTTTTTTCCAAAATATTCATAGCCCATATTAGAGCCCAATTTTGGATTTCCCAAGTCCGTTTTGCATTTTTTTCGAGTTTTAAAATTATTTAAAACTAAACCGTTTTTTTACAATTTCGAAATGGTAAAATTATTTTGAAATTAATTCTAGCAATTTTTTGAAGTTTCAAAACCTTCAATAAAATTTTCGGAGCTCTCGCACCTTTTTTTTCCAAAATATTCATAGCCCATATTAGAGCCCAATTTTGGATTTCCCAAGTCCGTTTTGCATTTTTTCAAGTTTCAAAATTATTTCAAACAACCGTTTTTTTTAAATTTCGAAATGATAAAATTATTTTGAAATTAATTCTAGCAATTTTTTGAAGTTTCAAAACCTTCAACAAAATTTTCGGAGCTCTCGCACCTTTATTTTCCAAAATATTCATAGCCCATATTAGAGCCCAATTTTGGATTTCCCAAGTCCGTTTTGCATTTTTTTCGAGTTTCAAAATTATTTCAAACAACCGTTTTTTTTAAATTTCGAAATGGTAAAATTATTTTGAAATTAATTCTAGCGATTTTTTGAAGTTTCAAAACCTTCAACAAAATTTTCGGAGCTCTCGCACCTTTTTTTTCCAAAATATTCATAGCCCATATTAGAACCCAATTTTGGATTTCCCAAGTTCGTTTTGCATTTTTTTCGAGTTTCAAAATTATTTCAAACTAAACCGTTTTTTTACAATTTCGAAATGGTAAAATTATTTTGAAATTAATTCTAGCAATTTTTTGAAGTTTCAAAACCTTCAACAAAATTTTCGGAGCTCTCGCACCTTTTCTTCCAAAATACTCATAGCCCATATTAGAGCCCAATTTTGGATTTCCCAAGTCCGTTTTGCATTTTTTCGAGTTTCAAAATTATTTCAAACAACCGTTTTTTTTTAAATTTCGAAATGGTAAAATTATTTTGAAATTAATTCTAGCGATTTTTTGAAGTTTCAAAACCTTCAACAAAATTTTCGGAGCTCTCGCACCTTTTCTTCCAAAATACTCATAGCCCATATTAGAGCCCAATTTTGGATTTCCCAAGTCCGTTTTGCATTTTTTCGAGTTTCAAAATTATTTCAAACAACCGTTTTTTTTTAAATTTCGAAATGGTAAAATTATTTTGAAATTAATTCTAGCGATTTTTTGAAGTTTCAAAACCTTCAACAAAATTTTCGGAGCTCTCGCACCTTTTTTTTTCAAAATATTCATAGCCCATATTAGAACCCAATTTTGGATTTCCCAAGTCCGTTTTGCATTTTTTTCGAGTTTCAAAATTATTTCAAACTAAACCGTTTTTTTACAATTTCGAAATGGTAAAATTATTTTGAAATTAATTCTAGCGATTTTTTGAAGTTTCAAAACCTTCGACAAAATTTTCGGAGCTCTCGCACCTTTTTTTCCAAAATACTCATAGCCCATATCAGAGCCCAATTTTGGATTTCCCAAGTCCGTTTTGCATTTTTTTCGAGTTTCAAAATTATTTCAAACAACCGTTTTTTTTAAATTTCGAAATGGTAAAATTATTTTGAAATTAATTCTAGCGATTTTTTGAAGTTTCAAAACCTTCAACAAAATTTTCGGAGCTCTCGCACCTTTTTTTTCCAAAATATTCATAGCCCATATTAGAGCCCAATTTTGGATTTCCCAAGTCCGTTTTGCATTTTTTTCGAGTTTCAAAATTATTTCAAACAACCGTTTTTTTTTAAATTTCGAAATGGTAAAATTATTTTGAAATTAATTCTAGCGATTTTTTGAAGTTTCAAAACCTTCAACAAAATTTTCGGAGCTCTCGCACCTTTTCTTCCAAAATACTCATAGCCCATATTAGAGCCCAATTTTGGATTTCCCAAGTCCGTTTTGCATTTTTTCGAGTTTCAAAATTATTTCAAACAACCGTTTTTTTTTAAATTTCGAAATGGTAAAATTATTTTGAAATTAATTCTAGCGATTTTTTGAAGTTTCAAAACCTTCAACAAAATTTTCGGAGCTCTCGCACCTTTTTTTTTCAAAATATTCATAGCCCATATTAGAACCCAATTTTGGATTTCCCAAGTCCGTTTTGCATTTTTTTCGAGTTTCAAAATTATTTCAAACTAAACCGTTTTTTTACAATTTCGAAATGGTAAAATTATTTTGAAATTAATTCTAGCGATTTTTTGAAGTTTCAAAACCTTCGACAAAATTTTCGGAGCTCTCGCACCTTTTTTTCCAAAATACTCATAGCCCATATCAGAGCCCAATTTTGGATTTCCCAAGTCCGTTTTGCATTTTTTTCGAGTTTCAAAATTATTTCAAACAACCGTTTTTTTTAAATTTCGAAATGGTAAAATTATTTTGAAATTAATTCTAGCGATTTTTTGAAGTTTCAAAACCTTCAACAAAATTTTCGGAGCTCTCGCACCTTTTTTTTTCCAAAATATTCATAGCCCATATTAGAGCCCAATTTTGGATTTCCCAAGTCCGTTTTGCATTTTTTTCGAGTTTCAAAATTATTTCAAACAACCGTTTTTTTTTAAATTTCGAAATGGTAAAATTATTTTGAAATTAATTCTAGCGATTTTTTGAAGTTTCAAAACCTTCAACAAAATTTTCGGAGCTCTCGCACCTTTTCTTCCAAAATACTCATAGCCCATATTAGAGCCCAATTTTGGATTTCCCAAGTCCGTTTTGCATTTTTTCGAGTTTCAAAATTATTTCAAACAACCGTTTTTTTTTAAATTTCGAAATGGTAAAATTATTTTGAAATTAATTCTAGCGATTTTTTGAAGTTTCAAAACCTTCAACAAAATTTTCGGAGCTCTCGCACCTTTTTTTTCCAAAATATTCATAGCCCATATTAGAACCCAATTTTGGATTTCCCAAGTTCGTTTTGCATTTTTTTCGAGTTTCAAAATTATTTCAAACTAAACCGTTTTTTTTACAATTTCGAAATGGTAAAATTATTTTGAAAATAATTCTAGCAATTTTTTGAAGTTTCAAAACCTTCAACAAAATTTTCGGAGCTTTCGCACCTTTTTTTTTCAAAATATTCATAGCCCATATTAGAGCCCAATTTTGGATTTCCCAAGTCCGTTTTGCATTTTTTTCGAGTTTCAAAATTATTTCAAACTAAACCGTTTTTTTACAATTTCGAAATGGTAAAATTATTTTGAAATTAATTCTAGCGATTTTTTGAAGTTTCAAAACCTTCGACAAAATTTTCGGAGCTCTCGCACCTTTTTTTCCAAAATACTCATAGCCCATATCAGAGCCCAATTTTGGATTTCCCAAGTCCGTTTTGCATTTTTTTCGAGTTTCAAAATTATTTCAAACAACCGTTTTTTTTAAATTTCGAAATGGTAAAATTATTTTGAAATTAATTCTAGCAATTTTTTGAAGTTTCAAAACCTTCAACAAAATTTTCGGAGCTCTCGCACCTTTTTTTTTCCAAAATATTCATAGCCCATATTAGAGCCCAATTTTGGATTTCCCAAGTCCGTTTTGCATTTTTTTCGAGTTTCAAAATTATTTCAAACGACCGTTTTTTTAAAATTTCGAAATGGTACTTATTTTGAAATTAATTCTAGCAATTTTTTAAAATCTCAAAACCTTTAACAAAATTTTCGGAGCTCTCGCACCTTTTTTTTCCAAAATATTCATAGCCCATATTAGAGCCCAATTTTGGATTTCCCAAGTTCGTTTTGCATTTTTTTCGAGTTTCAAAATTATTTCAAACGACCGTTTTTTTAAAATTTCGAAATGGTACTTATTTTGAAATTAATTCTAGCAATTTTTTAAAATCTCAAAACCTTTAACAAAATTTTCGGAGCTCTCGCACCTTTTTTTTCCAAAATATTCATAGCCCATATTAGAGCCCAATTTTGGATTTCCCAAGTTCGTTTTGCATTTTTTTCGAGTTTCAAAATTATTTCAAACTAAACCGTTTTTTTACAATTTCGAAATGGTAAAATTATTTTGAAATTAATTCTAGCAATTTTTTAAAATCTCAAAACCTTCAACAAAATTTTCGGAGCTCTCGCACCTTTTTTTCCAAAATACTCATAGCCCAATTTTGGATTCTAGTGCCATAAACAACTACGGCTGTAAATCTCATTTCTCCGACCGTCTCCAAAACAACGTCTCGTTGTTTTCATTGTTCGCGTCAAATAAAGTCCCGCCGCGGCGTTCTACTCAAAACACGCACCAAAAAACTTAAAATTACATCGCCGCGTTTACATAAAAAAAAAAAATACATTATCTCTCCTCTCGTGCGATTCTATATTTAAATCGGCGTCCCGGTGACGCAATACGTGCGTGCGCGTGCGTCTACAACCTCTCTTCTCCTCCTACTTTCCTTCTTTTTTTTTTTGGGAAATTAATTGAACTCTAAAAATATAATTATCTATCCAGAATCTCCCGGCGGGCGTTCCAGGTCGCTACTGCGATCCGGTATTAATAGAGATGCATAAATTTCGTCGTCACGGAAATTTCCCGTCGTTATACACCATCCACCCTGTAATCCGCTCACATCTCCACCCTGTACACGTTTCCGTCCAATCGACGCTCGAGCTCCCCTCCCATCGACCAATCAGGAGCCGTTAACGTCTTTTAAGCTCCTCCCACTCTACAGTTGATGGCTGAATTTTCGAAATTTCGTCATATAATTAATTAATTAACCGCTTCAATTTGGATATTATAATTAATGATATAATTAGCTATTAATTAGAATCGAATGATGACTCATTAATTACTTCATCGATTAATGGAAGTGTTATCTTTCTAATTAAAATAATAACTTATCCAATTAATCATAAATCGTCTTCGACATTTACTACCCCCTCCTAAACCCTTCGCATCGTCCAATGGGTCGTCTTAACCGTCCAATCAGGACTCACAGTTAAGCCCCATTAACTGTCCATTAGCTAATTAATTAGCTATATCTTTATCAAGTTGGTTTTGGTGACATTTGCGCTAATTATCGTATAATTACAATGACCACACCTACATTTTTATTAATTAAGTTTTGCACTAGTCTGTAATAACAATTAATTATCTAATTAGCTACAATATCACGAAGCTTGTTAATTGCTCCTTAGCAATTGCAATTACGGTCTGATTAGTTAAGTTATCGACAAGCGGAAGCCAATAATTGCTGTGCTAATTATGTCAATTACACATTCTAATTAATTAATTTACTGACAAGCCTTTTCCAGTTAAAATCAAATTAGCTAATTAATTGTCAGTTAAATTACAGCAAGCTACAAATTGGTGCGGCCTATAACGTTCCTGGCTGACTAATTAATCGGCCAATTAATTAGCTATAACTTTATCAAGTTGGTTTTGGTGACATTTGATCTAATTATCATAATTAAACCTCACGTACATTCTTGTTAATTATGTTTTTGACAAGTCTTTAATTCCAATTAGTTAATTAATTAGCTACAAAAACATGAAATTTGTTAATTAATCCTACAATTGCAGTTCTGATGACACATCTGATTAGTTAAATTGGGTTTTATAAGTCTCCTAATTAATTAAGTTACTGACGTGCTTAATCCAGTTAAAAACAGATTAATTACTTACTTGATTAATGACTTACTTGATTGCGGAATTACGAAGCTTGTCAATTAGATCATAACAAATTATGACCTGGTAGCGTCAATTAATTAGCTGATCGATTTAGTAATTATTAATTGCCAATTAGTTAATCGATTATCTACAAGAGCGTTACCTATCTGAACTAATTATGGTAAATTTTCCCAATCAAACTGACGTCTTTCTATTTGACGAGCCTATTTGAGTTAAAATCCAATTAGCTAATTAATTAGCTAAGATATCCTAAAACTTAATTTTAGCTTAGCTTAGTTTAATCGTAGCAAATTATGATATGATATGGTGTGATTAGTAATTGCCAATTAGTTAATCGGTTAACTAAAAGAACGTTCCATATCTTAATTAACTATCAAAAATTTATCCAATCGAACTGACGGTGATCTATTTGACGAATTAGTTAGACGAGTAATTAGTTAGTTAATTAGCTGCGATATCTTGAAACTTATCATTAGTTAACTTGATAATTAAATTTTGGTTTTTAGTTAATTAAGGCAGTTAGCACAGTTTCAGTTAAATTTTTGACATCCGACTATTCCAATTGAAAGCCAGTCGATTAATCAATCAGCTATGTGTCATGATTCATGATCAATCAGCTATGATTAAGTGTCATATTTGAAGTAATGAACGCAATTAAATTAAGTTATGATCAGTCTAGTGATAATTAATTGCCAATTAGTTAATCGAGTAGCTACAGGAACGTTTTATATTTGAACTAATTGTCGTAACTTAATCAAATCAAAATGACAGTTATCAGTTTGACGAGCCTATTTGAGTTAAAATCCAATTAGCTAATTAATTAGCTACGATATCATGATACTTGGTATTTATTAGTTAACCTGATTAGTTAAGTCTTGACTCGTCGTGTCCCATTAAAAAATCAATTGATCAAAAAAGTATTTAGCTAATTAACGCAGTTAAAATTTTGGCAGCTAATTATTCCAATTAAAAAACCAATCGATTAATCAATCAGCTGCGACACCACGAAGCTTGCTAATTAAGTGCGTGATCATACTATTGAGCAATGAACTCATTTGCTACCAATTAGCTAAGCAATTAGCTACCACTAAACGACGCTGAATTTGATGATCATGGAATTAGCTGTCATATTTGAAGGAATGAGCGCAATTAAATGGAATTAAATTAACCTCCTGATTAGTTAAGATTTGGGCAAATCGATGTCAGCTAATTAAGTGCCGATCAGCTGACGTATAGTCCAGTTAATTGCGTTAGTTAAGCGATTAGTTATGGACGATCGAACGTCATTCTGACTATTTCGACTAGCTAATTAACTTAGGTTAGTCAGTTAATTGTTTGTGAGGTAATTAACTGTTAATTAACTGACTTATAGTCCAATTAATTGCCAGTTAGTTAAGCAATTAGTTAACCTGATTAGTTAAGTCTCGACTCGTCGTGTCCCATAAAAAAATCAAATGATCAAAAAAGTATTTAGCTAATTAACGCAGTTAGGACAGTTTCCTTATTAATTAAGTTCCTTAAATTCCTTATTAAATTAAGTTAACCTTCTGATTAGTTAAGATTTGGGCAAATCGATGTCGGCTAATTAAGTGCCGATCAGCTGACGTATAGTCCAGTTAATTGCGTTAGTTAAGCGATTAGTTATGGACGATCGAACGTAATTCTGACTATTTCGACTAGCTGATTAACTTAGGTTAGTCAGTTAATTGTTTGTGAGGTAATTAACTGTTAATTAACTGACTTATCGTCCAATTAATTGCCAGTTAGTTAAGCAATTAGTTAAGTCTCGACTCGTCGTGTCCCATAAAAAAATCAAAAGACCAAAAAAGTATTTAGCTAATTAACGCAGTTAGGACAGTTTCCTTATTAATTAAGTTCCTTAAATCCCTTATTAAATTAAGTTAACCTTCTGATTAGTTAAGATTTGGGCAAATCGATGTCGGCTAATTAAGTGCCGATTAGCTGACGTATAGTCCAGTTAATTGCGTTAGTTAAGCGATTAGTTATGGACGATCGAACGTCATTCTGACTATTTCGACTAGCTAATTAACTTAGGTTAGTCAGTTAATTGTTTGTGAGGTAATTAACTGTTAATTAACTGACTTATAGTCCAATTAATTGCCAGTTAGTTAAGCAATTAGTTAACCTGATTAGTTAAGTCTCGACTCGTCGTGTCCCATAAAAAAATCAAATGATCAAAAAAGTATTTAGCTAATTAACGCAGTTAGGACAGTTTCCTTATTAATTAAGTTCCTTAAATTCCTTATTAAATTAAGTTAACCTTCTGATTAGTTAAGATTTGGGCAAATCGATGTCGGCTAATTAAGTGCCGATCAGCTGACGTATAGTCCAGTTAATTGCGTTAGTTAAGCGATTAGTTATGGACGATCGAACGTAATTCTGACTATTTCGACTAGCTGATTAACTTAGGTTAGTCAGTTAATTGTTTGTGAGGTAATTAACTGTTAATTAACTGACTTATCGTCCAATTAATTGCCAGTTAGTTAAGCAATTAGTTAAGTCTCGACTCGTCGTGTCCCATAAAAAAATCAAAAGACCAAAAAAGTATTTAGCTAATTAACGCAGTTAGGACAGTTTCCTTATTAATTAAGTTCCTTAAATCCCTTATTAAATTAAGTTAACCTTCTGATTAGTTAAGATTTGGGCAAATCGATGTCAGCTAATTAGGTGCCGATTAGCTGACGTATAGTCCAGTTAATTGCGTTAATTAAGCGATTAGTTATGGACGATCGAACGTAATTCTGACTATTTCGACTAGCTGATTAACTTAGGTTAGTCAGTTAATTGTTTGTGAGGTAATGAACTGCTAATTAACTGACTTATAGTCCAATTAATTGCCAGTTAGTTAAGCAATTAGTTAAGTCTCGACTCGTCGTGTCCCATAAAAAAATCAAATGATCAAAAAAGTATTTAGCTAATTAACGCAGTTAGGACAGTTTCCTTATTAATTAAGTTCCTTAAATTCCTTATTAAATTAAGTTAACCTTCTGATTAGTTAAGATTTGGGCAAATCGATGTCGGCTAATTAAGTGCCGATTAGCTGACGTATAGTCCAGTTAATTGCGTTAGTTAAGCGATTAGTTATGGACGATCGAACGTCATTCTGACTATTTCGACTAGCTAATTAACTTAGGTTAGTCAGTTAATTGTTTGTGAGGTAATTAACTGTTAATTAACTGACTTATAGTCCAATTAATTGCCAGTTAGTTGAGCAATTAGTTAACCTGATTAGTTAAGTCTCGACTCGTCGTGTCCCATAAAAAAATCAAATGATCAAAAAAGTATTTAGCTAATTAACGCGGTTAGGACAGTTTCCTTATTAATTAAGTTCCTTAAATTCCTTATTAAATTAAGTTAACCTTCTGATTAGTTAAGATTTGGGCAAATCGATGTCGGCTAATTAAGTGCCGATCAGCTGACGTATAGTCCAGTTAATTGCGTTAGTTAAGCGATTAGTTATGGACGATCGAACGTAATTCTGACTATTTCGACTAGCTGATTAACTTAGGTTAGTCAGTTAATTGTTTGTGAGGTAATTAACTGTTAATTAACTGACTTATCGTCCAATTAATTGCCAGTTAGTTAAGCAATTAGTTAAGTCTCGACTCGTCGTGTCCCATAAAAAAATCAAAAGACCAAAAAAGTATTTAGCTAATTAACGCAGTTAGGACAGTTTCCTTATTAATTAAGTTCCTTAAATCCCTTATTAAATTAAGTTAACCTTCTGATTAGTTAAGATTTGGGCAAATCGATGTCAGCTAATTAGGTGCCGATTAGCTGACGTATAGTCCAGTTAATTGCGTTAATTAAGCGATTAGTTATGGACGATCGAACGTAATTCTGACTATTTCGACTAGCTGATTAACTTAGGTTAGTCAGTTAATTGTTTGTGAGGTAATGAACTGCTAATTAACTGACTTATAGTCCAATTAATTGCCAGTTAGTTAAGCAATTAGTTAAGTCTCGACTCGTCGTGTCCCATAAAAAAATCAAATGATCAAAAAAGTATTTAGCTAATTAACGCAGTTAGGACAGTTTCCTTATTAATTAAGTTCCTTAAATTCCTTATTAAATTAAGTTAACCTTCTGATTAGTTAAGATTTGGGCAAATCGATGTCGGCTAATTAAGTGCCGATTAGCTGACGTATAGTCCAGTTAATTGCGTTAGTTAAGCGATTAGTTATGGACGATCGAACGTCATTCTGACTATTTCGACTAGCTAATTAACTTAGGTTAGTCAGTTAATTGTTTGTGAGGTAATTAACTGTTAATTAACTGACTTATAGTCCAATTAATTGCCAGTTAGTTGAGCAATTAGTTAACCTGATTAGTTAAGTCTCGACTCGTCGTGTCCCATAAAAAAATCAAATGATCAAAAAAGTATTTAGCTAATTAACGCGGTTAGGACAGTTTCCTTATTAATTAAGTTCCTTAAATTCCTTATTAAATTAAGTTAACCTTCTGATTAGTTAAGATTTGGGCAAATCGATGTCGGCTAATTAAGTGCCGATCAGCTGACGTATAGTCCAGTTAATTGCGTTAGTTAAGCGATTAGTTATGGACGATCGAACGTAATTCTGACTATTTCGACTAGCTAATTAACTTAGGTTAGTCAGTTAATTGTTTGTGAGGTAATTAACTGTTAATTAACTGACTTATAGTCCAATTAATTGCCAGTTAGTTAAGCAATTAGTTAAGTCTCGACTCGTCGTGTCCCATAAAAAAATCAAATGATCAAAAAAGTATTTAGCTAATTAACGCGGTTAGGACAGTTTCCTTATTAATTAAGTTCCTTAAATTCCTTATTAAATTAAGTTAACCTTCTGATTAGTTTAGATTTGGGCAAATCGATGTCAGCTAATTAAGTGCCGATCAGCTGACGTATAGTCCAGTTAATTGCGTTAGTTAAGCGATTAGTTATGGACGATCGAACGTAATTCTGACTATTTCGACTAGCTAATTAACTTAGGTTAGTCAGTTAATTGTTTGTGAGGTAATTAACTGTTAATTAACTGACTTATAGTCCAATTAATTGCCAGTTAGTTAAGCAATTAGTTAAGTCTCGACTCGTCGTGTCCCATAAAAAAATCAAATGATCAAAAAAGTATTTAGCTAATTAACGCGGTTAGGACAGTTTCCTTATTAATTAAGTTCCTTAAATTCCTTATTAAATTAAGTTAACCTTCTGATTAGTTTAGATTTGGGCAAATCGATGTCAGCTAATTAAGTGCCGATCAGCTGACGTATAGTCCAGTTAATTGCGTTAGTTAAGCGATTAGTTATGGACGATCGAACGTCATTCTGACTATTTCGACTAGCTGATTAACTTAGGTTAGTCAATTGATCCCGATCGGTCGATCACGAGTCGGGAATTGACTAATCCTCCAGGAATATCGAATGTTCATCCCGAGTTTGAGTCAGCGCGCCGATTTTATTAGCAATTTCATTTGGGGGCCGTCGGGCGTGGGAGGCGATGATTTACGATCCCCTCTATAAATACGGGACCGGGAATAAATAAAAGGGAAAAGAAGGAGAGAGAGACGCGCCTCGTTAAATTTAGAAAGTAGACTGCGTGGCTCTTCCCGTCTTCCCTCTTAACTGATTTTGCTTTAACTGATCCCCAGGCACGGGCACCTTCGGCAGGGTGCTGCTCTGCAGGAATAAGGAGACCGACGAGTACGGCGCCATGAAGATCCTGTGCCTCGCAGACGTCATCAGGCTGAAACAGGTCGAGCACGTGAAGAACGAGAAGCACATCCTGGAGGAGATCAGGCATCCCTTCATAGTCAACCTGTGAGTCTCCTCGGGGGAGTTTCGATTCGATCGAAGCGCCCTCTGGGTTAGTTATGGACTTCCTGATCGGTTTTTCCGTGTTTACTACGAGAAAGTGGGTCGGTAGATTTTTGTTTATAATCAAGAGTGTATCGACTTCCACTCGTCGTTATTAATAACGGAAAACGGACTCGAGGCGAATTTTTAAAAAAAAACGGGTTGAAACTCCCGTATTTTCACTTTTTCTCTCTCTCGCTCGATTGAAACTACCTGATTGAAACTCGAAATAAACGTGTTTCAGCACGATTGAAATTTTCCCGTTCTAAAAGCTCCCCGAAACGAAATTTCGCATCGATTGAACTTCTCCTCAAATGAAACTCCGCGTTTCGATCCTTCCGTCGGTTGAAACTAACCGAACTGTCGTTCGATTGAAACTCTCCGACTCTAAAAGCTCCACGAAACGAAATGTCGCTTCGATTGGACTTCTCCTCAAATGAAACTCCGCGTTTCGATCCTTCCGTCGGTTGAAACTAACCGAACTGTCGTTCGATTGAAACTCTCCGACTCTAAAAGCTCCACGAAACGAAATGTCGCACCGATTGAACTTCTCCTCAAATGAAACTCCGCGTTTCGATCCTTCCGTCGGTTGAAACTAACCGAACTGTCGTTCGATTGAAACTCTCCGACTCTAAAAGCTCCACGAAACGAAATGTCGCTTCGATTGGACTTCTCCTCAAATGAAACTCCGCGTTTCGATCCTTCCGTCGGTTGAAACTAACCGAACTGTCGTTCGATTGAAACTCTCCGACTCTAAAAGCTCCACGAAACGAAATGTCGCTTCGATTGGACTTCTCCTCAAATGAAACTCCGCGTTTCGATCCTTCCGTCGGTTGAAACTAACCGAACTGTCGTTCGATTGAAACTCTCCGACTCTAAAAGCTCCACGAAACGAAATGTCGCATCGATTGGACTTCTCCTCAAATGAAACTCCGCGTTTCGATCCTTCCGTCGGTTGAAACTAACCGAAATGTCGTTCGATTGAAACTCTCCGACTCTAAAAGCTCCACGAAACGAAATGTCGCTTCGATTGGACTTCTCCTCAAATGAAACTCCGCGTTTCGATCCTTCCGTCGGTTGAAACTAACCGAACTGTCGTTCGATTGAAACTCTCCGACTCTAAAAGCTCCACGAAACGAAATGTCGCATCGATTGGACTTCTCCTCAAATGAAACTCCGCGTTTCGATCCTTCCGTCGGTTGAAACTAACCGAAATGTCGTTCGATTGAAACTCTCCGACTCTAAAAGCTCCACGAAACGAAATTTCGCATCGATTGAACTTCTCCTCGAATGAAACTCCTCGTTTCGATCCTTCCGTCGGTTGAAACTAACCGAAATGTCGTTCGATTGAAACTCTCCGACTCTAAAAGCTCCACGAAACGAAATTTCGCTTCGATTGAACTTCTCTTCAAATGAAACTCCGCGTTTCGATCCTTCCGTCGGTTGAAACTAACCGAACTGTCGTTCGATTGAAACTCTCCGACTCTAAAAGCTCCACGAAACGAAATTTCGCTTCGATTGAACTTCTCCTCGAATGAAACTCCGCGTTTCGATCCTTCCGTCGGTTGAAACTAACTGAACTGTCGTTCGATTGAAATTCTTGTAAAGTTTCTCTAAGTTGAAACTCCGAGATTGATTGAAATCGCGTCAAATGTGAAGAATCTTTCAGCCCCTCGAGAGTCGACTTGATTGAAATTGAGTTTCAATTCTCTTTCGTTTGAAACTCTCGGTAAATTGAAACTCTCACATTTTTACCTTTTTTTATTGAAACTTCATCCGTAACTCGACTTGACTGAGTTTCATAACAAACGTGTTTCAACGCGATTGAAACTCTCCGACTCCAAAAGCTCCACGAAACGAAATTTCGCATCGAATGAACTTCTCTTCAAATGAAACTCCGCGTTTCGATCCTTCCGTCGGTTGAAACTAACTGAACTGTCGTTCGATCGAAATTCTTGTAAAGTTTCTCTAAGTTAAAACTCCGCCATTGATTGAAATCGCGTCAAATCTGAAGTATCTTTCAGCCTCTTGAGAGTCGACTTGATTGAAATTGAGTTTCAATTCTCTTTCGTTTGAAACTCTCGGTAAATTGAAACTCTCACATTTTTACCTTTTTTTATTGAAACTTCATCCGTAACTCTACTTGACTGAGTTTCATAACAAACGTGTTTCAACGCGATTGAAACTTTCCCGCTCTCAATGCCCTACGAAACGAAACTTCGTTTTATTGAACTTCGTGTCAAATGAAACTCCACATTTTGACCATTTCATTGGTCGAAGGAGTTTCAATTCGAATGAAATTCTTCCTCCATTTCGAGCGATCGCTGGAACGAAACTCTCTAAATTCATGCTTGGCGGAGGTTTCGAGTCAAAATCAGTTTGACGGAGTTTCGTGTCAAGCGGAGTTTCAGTTCAGATGAAACTCCACCTCCATTTCGAGCCATCGCTAGAACGAAACTTCCTAAATTTATGCTTGACGGAGGTTTCGAGTCGAAATCAGTTTGACGGAGTTTCGTGTCAAACGGAGTTTCAGTTCAGATGAAACTCCACCTCCATTTCGAGCCATCGCTAGAACGAAACTTCCTAAATTTATGCTTGACGGAGGTTTCGAGTCAAAATCAGCCTGAAGGAGTTTCGTGTCGAACGGAGTTTCAGTTCAGATGAAACTCCACCTCCATTTCGAGCCATCGCTAGAACGAAACTTCCTAAATTTATGCTTGACGGAGGTTTCGAGTCAAAATCAGCCTGAAGGAGTTTCGTGTCGAACGGAGTTTCAGTTCAGATGAAACTCCACCTCCATTTCGAGCCATCGCTAGAACGAAACTTCCTAAATTTATGCTTGACGGAGGTTTCGAGTCGAAATCAGTTTGACGGAGTTTCGTGTCAAACGGAGTTTCAGTTCAGATGAAACTCCACCTCCATTTCGAGCCATCGCTAGAACGAAACTTCCTAAATTTATGCTTGACGGAGTTTTCGAGTCAAAATCAGCCTGGCGGAGTTTCGTGTCAAGCGGAGTTTCAGTTCAGATGAAACTCCACCTCCATTTCGAGCCATCGCTAGAACGAAACTTCCTAAATTTATGCTTGACGGAGGTTTCGAGTCGAAATCAGCCTGGCGGAGTTTCGCGTCAAACGGAGTTTCGATTGAAATGAAACTCTCCGCCCATTTCGAGCCCCACGTGAAACGCCACTACGAAATTCTTTGACGCGTTTAAACATAGAGAATTACCGGTTATTTTTAGTCTCGACAACTACTTTGTGTAATAATAAAGTTATTACCTTTTATTTCTGTGTAAAGCGTCAATACGCGCGTGTAATCGGCGCAAATGGCGTCCGTAAATTTTATTTTTTTCTCTCTTGGCAGTGGAGGAGAAGTCGATTTGGCAGTGTTATAAATTACAACTTTTCTCGCAGATCGTATCGCCCGATATATTTAGAAATGTTTTATCGGAATAATAATGACGATAATAATAATTCGTAATTTATTTTCAAGTCGAACGAAACTCTCGCCAAATTTTCGGGGAGGGAATCTCAACCGAGAGTCGCGTCCGCCGTTCCGGCGAAGTTTCGGTAGAGTTTCGATCGAACTGAAACTCAGATTTTCCCGAAGGAACCTCGATTTCACCGAGTTTCACTTCGAAATCGCACCGCCGTTTCAGCTGCGCCGAAATCCAAGCGCGTCGATCCGTCGAAATTTAATCGACTTTCCTCGCCCCGGGCGTCGATCCGACCGTTCGCTTTCATCTCGGACGAAAGCGAAGCCCCCCGGGGGCCCGCCGAGCGGAGATCCCGAAAGAAAGTTTCACGGTCGAGACGCGCGAAAGGAGTCCATGACGCATCGAGCAGTATGCGATTTTTTTCCATCGATCTGGTCTAGTCCCGAGCAGAAAGGGCTAATTAGCTAATTAACTTCGATCTAATGACCCCGATTAGGCGGCGATTGTTATTATTTCTTTACTTTTTTTGTTCGGAAACGTGGAAACAAACAAAATCACTATTATGAGCGTTTTACGGCGGAGCGCGTAAGTCGACGTATATTATTTTTAGCGTCCGCACGGTTCGTGATATTAATTGTACCGCCGGTTATTTATTTACGCGGGCCCGTTTGTTTTGACTAGGGAAGCACTTTGACGTTCGGCTAGCGAAATTATAATTGTAGCGAAAATATTAAAACAAATAAACTGCAGTACGTGAGAGAGAGAGAGAGAGAAGAGATGTTTTCGTGTGCTTCTTGAGTTGTTTTCCTATTTCGTTAAGTAAAAATCATTACGAGGATGTTGCATGTTTTGTCGAGCACGTGGAGTTCATTTCAGAGAAATTAAATATTAGAATTTAATCTCCTTTCAGTACGGGAGTTTCAAATGAAACTCCCCAAAGGTGCTCGGCGTGCATTTATTGAATGGCGTTATTATTGACTAATTAACGTGAGTGATAAAACTCTCTTCGTCTTTTGAAAAATTGAAAAAGATTCAAAAGTGCTTCAATTGACCTGAGCTTCGTCAATAACGTTTAACGTAGCTTCACGTGTGTTTCGAGTTTCTCAATTGCCCAGCTAAATAATTAACGAAATTAGTATCGAATCGATATAAACGATCGATATTCTGCTTTAAAGAAAATTCATGATTAATTCAGAGGTGCTTCAAATGAACTGAAACTCATCCAAAACACTTTGAAATGCGCGTTTTTCGTCTCTTTCATATTTTAACTGTCTAGTGAAATACTTAACGCAATTATTAACGAGAATGACGAAATTCCAAACTTTGAAAAATTCAAAAAAATTCAAAAGTGCTTCAATTGACCTGAGCTTTGTCAATAACGTTTAACGTAGCGTGCTTCACGTGCGTTTCGAGTTTCTCAATTGCCCAGCTAAACAATTAACGAAATTAGTATCGAATCGATATGAACGATCGATTTTCTGCTTTAAAGAAAATTCATGATTAATTCAGAGGTGCTTCAAATGAACCGAAACTCGTCGAAACTCTCTCATATTTTAACTGTCTAGTGAAATACTTAACGAAGTTATTAACGAGAATGACAAAACTCCAAACTTTGAAAAATTCAAAAAAATTTAAAAGTGCTTCAATTGACCTGAGCTTCGTCAATAACGTTTAACGTAGCGTGCTTCACGTGCGTTTCGAGTTTCTCAATTGCCTAGCTAAACAATTAACGAAATTAGTATCGAATCGATATAAACGATCGATCTTCTGCTTTAAAGAAAATTCATGATTAATTCAGAGGTGCTTCAAATGAACCGAAACTCGTCGAAACTCTCTCATATTTTAACTGTCTAGTGAAATACTTAACGAAGTTATTAACGAGAATGACGAAACTCCAAACTTTGAAAAATTCAAAAAAATTCAAAAGTGCTTCAATTGACCTGAGCTTCGTCAATAACGTTTAACGTAGCGTGCTTCACGTGCGTTTCGAGTTTCTCAATTGCCCAGCTAAACAATTAACGAAATTAGTATCGAATCGATATGAACGATCGATCTTCTGCTTTAAAGAAAATTCATGATTAATTCAGAGGTGCTTCAAATGAACCGAAACTCGTCGAAACTCTTTCATATTTTAACTGTCTAGTGAAATAATTAACGAAGTTATTAACGAATTAACGAGAATGATGAAACTCCGAATTTTGAAAAATTCAAAAGAAATTCAAAAGTGCTTCAATTGACCTGAGCTTCGTCGATAACGTTTAACGTATCGTGATTCACGTACATCTAGAGTTTCAAAGGTCTAGTTAAGTAAGTAACGAAATTATTATCATAATGGACTCATCATTATTCCCAAATGGACGACCAATCACATGATTCAAAAAAATTCAAAATTACTTCAAAGGTGCTTCAAATGAAACGAAACTCACCACAAGCACTTCACATAGCGTGTCTCTCGCCTCCTTCGACATTTAACTGTCCAGTTAAATAACTAACGAAGTTATTAACGAGAATGATGAAACTCCCTTTCTCTCTCGCGAAAGTCGCGGCCATTTTGTTTCCGTCATCATCACCGTAAGCTCCCGCTCGTCCCTCTCATTTTCGATGCGTGTGAACCCCCCGGTCGGCCATTTTGAAACACGGCGGCCATCTCGGAGTAGGCGCGGACGCGTGCGCACGCGCCTGCGCACGCGTCCGCGCCTGCGCACGCGCCCGCGCGTGCGCAGTAACGACGTCATATCGACGGTCCGTATGCGCAGTCTATGGTGCGACAAGGACGAGTCTTGTATCTACATGCTGTTCGAGTACGTGTGCGGCGGCGAGCTGTTCTCCTACCTGCGCAACGTCGGCCGTTTCGCGACGTCGGCCGGCAACTTCTACGCAGCCGAGATCGTGTCCGCGCTCGAGTACCTCCACTCGAGGAGCGTCGTCTACAGGGACCTGAAGCCCGAGAACCTGCTGCTCGACAGGGAGGGCCACCTCAAGATCACCGACTTCGGCTTCGCGAAGAAGCTCACCGACAGGACGTGGACGCTGTGCGGCACGCCCGAGTACCTGGCGCCCGAGATCATACAGAGCAAGGGCCACAACAGGGCCGTCGATTGGTGGGCGCTCGGTAAGTCACGTCGCGCGCCCCGTATATTTACACTGTACACTTTTTTTTTTTTTTTTTTTTTTTTTTAGGCGTGTTGATCTACGAGATGTTGGCCGGTTATCCGCCGTTCTACGACGACAACCCCTTCGGCATATACGAGAAGATACTGAGCGGGAAGATAGAATGGCCGAAGCACCTCGACCCCGTCGCCAAGGACCTCATAAAGAAGCTGCTCGTTCAGGACAGGACGAAACGCCTGGGGAATATGAAGGTTAGGACGCCATCTTGATCCGCCTCGGCCATTTTGATTTCCTCTTCCGTTCAACTCGGTCGCCATTTTGTTTTCGTATTTTCCCTCACGGCGCCGTTTTGTCTCCTCTAAACGTACCTCCCCCCCGAGTAAAATGTATTTTTGTTATTCAGAGCGGAGCCGAGGACGTGAAACGCCACAGGTGGTTCAAAGGAATCGACTGGCAGGACGTCCTCTCGCGGAAGCTGACGGTGAGCGCGCCATTTTGTTCCGCCATGTTTAATCGCAATTTTACTCCACTAATCGTGACCCCCCTTTTAACCTCCCCGAGTTCATTACAAATTTACCCGCCATTTTGTTTCGCCATATTCATCTGACATGATAATCTCTCGAATTTGACTGCCAAAACTATATTTTAATTATTTATTTTAACCCATTAGTTTTGTATCGCAATTTCGACATGTCATATTTACCCGCCATTTTGCCCAACTATCCTCCGTCCGACATGTTAACCCGCCATTTTGTCTAATCATCTTCATTAGACATATTGAGTCCCTAAATTTATCAGGCACTCCGACTTTCCCATGGCTGTACTCCACGCTTATATAAGCCGCCATACTTATCCGCCATTTTGTCCAGCCATTTTCATCTGACATGTCGGTTCGCGAACTTTATCTGATCTTTGCCTTCCCTTTATTTCTATTTGACGTTTTTTATTTCACTAGCATTATTCGCCATTTTGATTCTCCATTTTGTCCAACCATTTCCATTTAACACGTTAATCCGCCATCTTGATGTCATTTTGACTCACCCAAATTTATATTCCATGTTTACTCGACATTTAGCATTCTCCACTAGCATTCTTGGAGCCATTTTACCCAACTATCTTCATCCGACATGTTAACTCACCTACGTTATCCGCCATTTTGTCCAATCAGCTTCATCAGGCATATTGAGCCACTAAATTTATCAGTCACTTTGACCTTTTCATGTTTGTACTCTACGTTCAATCAACATTTTTAAGCCGCCATTTTGTTCAGCCATTTCCATTTCACTTGTTAACCCGCCATCTTGATGTCATTTTTACTACCATATTTCTATTCGATGTTCACGGGACGTTTAGACTCCACTAGCATCCTTGTTGCCATGTTTATCCGCCATTTTGTCTAGCTATCTTCATCCGACACGTTAATCATCCGCCATTTCGTCTAATCACCTTTATTACACATACCGACTCGCTGAATTGATGAGGCATTTTGATTTTCCCACATTTAATTCAATCGACATTTTTAAGCCGCCATTTTGAAATGGCGTTCCGTCTACTTCATCGGCCATTTTAACTCTCCCATATTTACACGCCACGCTTCACGCTTGTACCTACCGGCTTCATTTCTCATATCGATCCGCCATCTTGATTTCCCATCTCGACCCGCCATTTTGCCCGATCGGCGACCCCATCAGTCGTTCCGTCTCGCCCTCGTTTACCCTCGACATAACCTCCATCCGCCATTTTGACTCTCCGCCATCTTGGAGCCGGACCTAACCTCGAAACGTCCGATTTCTTTTAGCCGCCATTCGTGCCGAAGGTGATGTACGAGGGGGACTCGAGTAATTTCGACGATTATCCCGAGAGCGACTGGAGGTCCTCGAGGACGCTCGAGGAGTCCGAGCAGAAGCTCTTCGAGGACTTCTGAGCCCAGGAGGAAAAAAGAAAAAGAAAAAACAAAAAAAGACTGCGCGTAGTGAGTAGTGGAAGTTAATTCAAAGCAAACAACTAAAAATGGAAATAAAATTGTGATATTTCGAGCTAATGTCTTAGTTAGTTAGTCGGTTAGTTTTGTAAATATAGTACTTGACGTCAAGATTAAAATTTATATATATTTATATACAGGGTGTATACTTGTAAAATGGACGTTTTCGTATGCATACGTTGTGTATAGGTAATTTCTAACTTGTAATATTTATTTGTTTGAGTGAGGACGTTTTAATAAAAATCATATTTTAATAATCATAATCGATAATCGTAATTCTAATAATCAGGCAGACGAGCAATGATTAGCGACGGAAATTTTAGAGAGCGATCATTGGCGAGCCAGTAAGTTTTCGACTGGAAGGCAACCCTTCATGCAAACTTTCTGTTCTGTGACTGCTGACGTAAAAATTACTACTTACGTGTTCCGTGCTCCGATGATTTGGAAAGCTAGACACGCACTAACGGCTTAATCACTAAATTAAGCGCTAAGCGTCTCACCATGAGCACCATTGGGGCCACCTGCGATTGGTGCCTCAGAGGGTCGCCGGTGCACACGATCCGGGAGAGGTTATGGCGTTTCTGGAAGATAATCAGCGCAGAGGTGAGCGGGACACGTCCCCTATTAGTGCTTAGTACTACAGAATATACTCTACTTAAAGCGCCTTATCCACTAACGGACGTTACGACAAAGAGCCTTGAAAATTGCACGGACATACTTAAGCCATGGCCTTCCTATGCCGGTGCAAAGTTAAACGGGAGCGTAACTCCTTTGGGATCCGGGATCCGACGGGACGAGTCCTGTGGTACTTCGTCCGGACCCATTTAGATCGTTGCATCATTAGTACTTTCGGTACTCCAGGCGCGATTCCTATGTTCTAATCGACGTCTTTTCTTCCAGGCTCCGACCTTGGCGTCCCGTAGGAACATCTGCGAGCGGTGCGAGTCGCGCTACGAGGAATTCTCTGCGTACGTCGAGACGTGCAAGGCCGACGCGTCCGTGGCAGAGGGGATACTCGCTCCCGGAGCGCCCTCGATCGACGTCACGTACCATCCGTTAATCAAGGATCAAAGTGTAACGGAAGATAAGTCCGGTTCGAGTGATTCCACAGCATCTTACGCTCGGTCGGGCGACTTTAAGGGGCACGTGCGCGCTCGTCCGGGCGCAGGGCCCTTTAAATGTTCCACGTGCGATAAGGGTTTTAACCGGCGTGGCGGTTTAAAAACGCACCTGTACGTTCATACGGGCGAGAAGCCCTCGAAATGTTCAGTCTGCGGTAAAACTTTCACTCGGTCCGATCATTTGAAGTCGCACATGCGCATCCATACGAACGAAGAGCCATTTAAGTGTTTAGTTTGTGATAGGAATTTTAAGACGTCCGATAGCTCGAAAAGGCACATGCGCCTTCATACGGGCGAAAAGCCTTTTAAATGTCCCGTCTGTAATTATAAGTTTAATCAGTCCGGCGCTTTGGGGAGGCACATGCGCAGTCATGTGCGCAGTCTGTAATAAGGCTTTTACTCGGTCCGGTTATTTGAAGTCGCACATGCGCATTCATGCCGGTGAAGAGCCTTTTAATGTTCCTCTCTGTAAGTAATTGGCATGTATTTTGGTGAAGTTGCAATTTTCATACTTAACGAGTAATTTTTACTAACGGTACGTACTAATCATTGTAACATAATTAACTGTTAATTGCTAAAACATAAATAATTAATAAAAGTATCTCAGATTAACATATTAACTTATATGGCAAAGTACTTAATATAATTATAGCCTGCCTTTAGAAGGTTTCTCGAAATAGTTTCCTGTCTGTTTAAGCAGCCTGTCAAGGTGGATCAAAAAGAGGCAAATAAAAAGAAATAAAGGGAGCTAAGGGCACATGAGAATCAACACGTTTCCAAAAAAAACGTGGCACGTCATAGTAGTACCGCCCATGATAAGTCAATACGCACAACTTTATAAAACTTACGTACTTAAGTAACGTATATTATAACGTGCCATGCTTTAAGCAATGGGAATTAACAATGGCCGACCACGGAACACGAAATATCACAGAACATCCAAAAAGAAGTACGTCAGTGATCACAAAACGCAAGTACCGCATTATTTCTATAGACATACTAAAAGTCCATCTTGCTTCCTCTATACTTAAGTCGTCAATTAAGTAACCCGATTTCGTATCCAGAAATGTCCCTTGGGATAAGTATATATTTACTTAAAATAATTCTTAAGTACTTTTGGGTTAAAAACAGTCTTACTTGCTTCATTGCACTCATGAGCTCTCCGAAGTAAAGTTGTTAAAGTTATGTTCGTAGAAGTTAAGGTTATAGAAGTTAAACGTTGGGTTATTGGAGGTTATGTTTTGACGGTATTGGACGAAACGAATAAACGTCACTTGGGAAAAATTTCATTTCCAATATTTTTTGGCCAAGGAACGGCCTTATCTTAAATATTTCTTGGAAATTAATAGGTACAATTATCAATATTAAATCAGTAGAAAACTCGAAATTAGAAGAAATAACGTATTGTTTTTAAAAATACTGAAGTTCTAAATGGAACGCCGTGCATGAAATTACAATGCTTAAGCCACGTCTGCGCGCGTCGCCTGAATAGCGTGGATTTTGGACTGTTGTGGTGGAGGCAACAAGGTCGTTTCTTGTAAGGACGCAGTATAGTTAGCGAGATATACTTATATATATACACATATAGGAGCGAGCAATTAGGTGTTCCACTCCAAAAAAAAAACCGTTACTTTAATGAGTTTTATTTAATATTAACCATCGAAATCAGAATTTTACAATTAATCCTCTCAAGTCTGATGCGCAGACGAGGAAGGGGAGGCTTTTTGCGCATGAATGCGCATGTGACTCTTCAAATGAGAAGACGTCTTAAAGGCCTTATCGCAAGACGAACAATCGAACGGTTTCTCGCCGGTATGGATGAGCATGTGTATCTTTAAACAACCAGATTGAGTAAAAGTCTTATCACACGTGGAACATTTAAAGGGCTTCTCACCTGTATGACTGCGCATGTGTCGCTTTACATCGCCGGACCGAAAGAAAGTCTTATCACAGAGGGAGCATTTAAAAGGCCTTTCGCCTGTGTGAATGCGCATGTGCCGCTTTAAACCGCTAGCCTGAGTAAAAGACTTATTACAGATGGAACATTCGAAGGACTTTTCGCTCGTATGAAGGCGCACGTGCTTTTTCAAGTCACCAGACTGAATAAAAGCCTTATCACACGTGGAACACTTAAAGGGCTTTTCGCCTGTGTGAAAGCGCATGTGCATCTTCAGGTAAGCGGACTGAGTAAACGTCTTATTACAGACGTCACATATGAACGGCTTTTCCCCTGAATGAAGGCGCATGTGTCTTCTCAAAGCGCAAGACTGATTAAACATATAATTACAGACGGAACATTTAAAAGGCTTTTCACCTGTGTGAATGCGCATGTGCGACTTTAAATAAGCAGACCGAGTAAACGTCTTATCACAGACGGAACATTTAAAGCGGTTTTCATTCGTATGAAGGCGCACGTGCGCTTTCAAGTGATCGGAACGAGTGAAGGTCTTATCGCAGGTGGAACATCTCAAAGGCTTCTCACCTGTATGAACGTACATGTGCGTTTTTAAACCGCTACGCCGATTAAAGGTCTTATTACACATGGTGCATTTAAACGGCTCTGCACCTGTATGACTGCGCATGTGCTTCTTCAAGGCACTCGACTGAGTATACGCCTTATCGCAGCGTGAACACTGAAAGCGTAACGGAGGAGACGATGTGGAATCGCTCGAGCCGCACTCGTCCTCCGTTAAAATCTCTTCCTTAACCAACGAATGACAGAGGATATCGACCGAAGGCTCGTCCTTGATTCGTCCCACAGCCAGCATCCCCTCTACTACGGACGCGTGGGTCTTCCACACGTCGACACGTATTGAGAGTCCCTCGTAACGTGATTCGCATCCCTTGCAGATATTCCTACGGGACGCCAAGACCGGATCCTAAAAGGAATTGACAAATCCTTAACAAGTACATGGACAACTTGTACCCCTCACCTCTGCGCTAATTAACATCCAAAGCCGCCATAACCTCTCTTGGATCGTCTGCGCCGGCGCGTCTCGTAAGCACCAATCGCAAGTAGTACCGTCCATGATAAGTCAACGCGCTCAACTTTGAAACGTTCTTAACGTAAGTAAAGCGTATTACGAGGCGACGAACCACTAAACGATAACCTAACCTAAAACCATAAATAAACAATGGCCGAACATGGAATACGAAATACCACGGAACACCAAAAATGCGCACGTCAGCGATCACAAAACATACATTATAGAGAAGAGCAAATACGGCGTGACCTCCATAGGCAAAGTGGTGTATCTCTCTTTCTCTCTCGTCACTTTAGTAACCCGATTTCATACGCAGAAACGTCCCTCGGGATAAATAAATCCTTACTTAAAATAATCTTTAAGTATGCATTTGTGGTTATGTTGCTGCGAATTGTCAAAAATTACACCACCGTTGAGAATCTAGTCGTCGGCAACAATGCCCTATGGTCTAGACGCCTTAACTAAAGCCGCCTAAATCTCTGGGTGTTCCAGGAAGCTTCAGTCACCGAGGTTGTGAACCGTACTTAGTAGGGCGTAGGGAGTAGTTAGTAGTTATAGAAAATCGGAAACAAAATGGAGGACTTAAGTACCATGGCGGGTGAATCCTTCTCCACTAAATGAGGTGAGGGACGAAAGGATCGAAGAAGCTTCGTTCGCTGACTCGGTAAGAATACCAGCGTCTAGTGCGATCAGTAAATCTCATGCCTGAGGTTCATAAGGTAACGGTACTAACATTCTCATACGGACGGAGGAACTTCCTACGACGGCTCTGATACCACTATCGGTACCGATAACACCAGTACCGTAGTAGTAAATATGGAGAATGAAAATTTTGGAAGTAGTGGAGGACGAAGAAGCTGGAGAGCTTTAAAAGGAATCACAAAGAACGTTCACCATGAAAGCATTAAAAATCTTAGGACCGACAACATTCAGGCAGGAACGACCCCCTAATTATTACAGTAGATTTGAATGCCCAAAATCCTCCGTGGGGATCTTCCCGGATCAACCGAGTTTTCCAAGAATTCCTTATTTTCCTATCGCAGGAAACAACCATCGTATCCCAATGGTAATTTCCATTACAATCCATCCCTCGCGCCGGTACTCTCCGGGAAATACTTCGAACCTCGAGTGGAACATCGACGGGACAAGTCTCGATCGACAATTCAAGGAGCCTCACGATCCGATGTACACCTCCTTATGGTAGCGGTGAGTGATGTATCGCCCGGGGATGAATCCCTTGGAAGTCCTCTGGACCCCGTGAAATTGGCAAAGGTAAAGGGCAGGGACCGTGGATTAGGCGTCGGGGAGTCTTCGAGGCACCCATGGTTGAAACGTTTCCAGAATTTAACCGAAATAGAGATTTAAAACGTTATCGGGCTAGGTTGTGGGTAAATGTCGAGAATAGCTAAGGGCTGTTCCTTTGCATACGCTAACAGCATGATGAGCTTCGCTTCCAAAGACAGTTTGGCAATGGGATAGGTTAACGCTACAACGTTTGTCTTTGTTTTCAGGTCACCAACGAGAAGATACGACGGACTTGGACTTGCCGACACGTTAAATTGACTAGGGGAAAGTCGTGCTAGCACACACCGTCTTAAATAGCCGGAGTGGGTCTATTACCGCTATTCTAATAGCATAGCTGCGGTATTTCTTCCGTTTCTTTCGAACATGGACGTGGAGGTAATGACTTGCAATTGGTGCCTGCGAGAAGCACCCGTGCAGATCATCGAGGAGAAACTATGGCGCTTTTGGATAATAATCAGTGCGGAGGTGAGCATACGTTACTTACATTTTGTGCTTAAGTCACGTCGGTAGACTCATTACAGGATTGTCGTCCGTGTTTTGCCTCGTTCGTACCAGGCTTCATCACCCATGAAGTATTACCGACAGCTTTTCTTTCAGGATCCCGTCGTGACGTCCCGCAGGAATATTTGCGGGAAATGTAGCCTACGGTTCGAGGCTTTTTTCGCATACATCCAGGAATGCAAGGGCAACGAGGCGACGGTATCGACGGTAGCCGTCCCCGGGAGGGTCGAGGCTCCACCTCCGACCGCCATCGAGTATCATCCCGCAGTCGAAGAAGAGGCGCCGATAGGCCAAGAAGGACGGGTCGAAGGTGAACCGTCGGTCGATGGGGAGCGTCATCCGATGGTGGAGGAAGGAGTACCGTCGAATCGCTCTACCGTGTGGGGTGGAGTCGTCGTGGAGCGCAGGGCGCTGCCGGGCCGTTCGGAACCTCCACGTACGCCGTCGCTCGGTAAGCTCGAAAAGCAATCTTTAGTCGGCATCGAGGATCGTCTCGTAATCGAAGAAGACCGTGCGGGCGTCGATTACCGTACGGCCCGCGACGACGGCAAAGGGAAGGTCGGGTTAGTTTTACGGGTCGTCTTGAAACGCGAAGAGTTATCGGGCCCTGTGATTTCCCGGAGGAAACATAACGCCAATAGGACGTGTCCTCATTGCGATAAAACCTTCCAGTATCCGTACAAGTTACGGATTCACTTACGCGTCCATACGGGTTTCAAGCCTCATAAGTGCCCCGTGTGTAATAAGGCCTTTTCGCAGCCTCAACACTTCAAGACTCACTTGCGCAGGCATGCTGGAGAGAAGCCTTTTATATGTACCGTGTGTAATAAGGCTTTTGCTCACGCCACTAGCTTGAAAAGGCACACGTACCTCCATACCGGTGATACGCCTTTTAAGTGCTCCACCTGCGATAAGACCTTCGCTAGTACCGGTCGTTTGAAGACGCACATGCGGTATCATTCGGAGGCGAAGCCTTTTAAATGCTCCGTCTGTTTCAGGGGTTTCACTTACGTGCATAGCTTGAAGAGTCACATGTACCTCCACACGGGTAAGAGGCCTTTTAAATGTCCGTCCTGCGATGAGGCCTTCACTTGTGCCGCCCATTTAAAAACGCACGTGCGCGTCCATGCGGTCGAGAAGTCTCTCGAATGTTCCACCTGTAAGAAGTCTTTCGCTCAGTCACGTGATTTGAAGAGACACGCGCGCCTTCATACCAGCGGTAGACCTTACGAGTGCCCGTCCTGCGATGAGGTGTTCGTTTACCATCGTAACTTAAAGACGCACATGCGCCTTCACCAAGGGGAAGAAGCTCTGAAATGCACCGTCTGTAATAAGACTTACAGCAGCTCCGTCACCCTGAGGAAGCACTCCCAGATTCATTCGGCCGATAGCCCTTTCAGGTGTGCCCTGTGCAGTAGGAACTATTACGATTCGAATAATTTGAGGAAGCACCTACGGACCCACACGGGCGAGAAGCCCTTCAAATGCCCCGTCTGTAATAGTGCCTTCGCGTGGGCCGAGAGCGTGAAAAGGCACATGCGCCTTCACACGGGGGAAAAACCTTTCCAGTGTACCGAATGCCATAAGAAATTTATCGATTCCCGTTGCTGGAAAACGCACATGCGCCGTCATCACGGGATCGAAAAGCGGTAAAAGTTCCTCGCCTACGGTAATGGAAATACGGTATGAATTCAGGCATTTTTAGGAAGTACAGGTGAATAAATACTTTCCCAAGCTGTCGCGGTGCTTGATTTACAATACATTTCCTTTGGACTTAGACTGCGCCTTTAGACTTAAGCCTCTGTAGCTAAGCCTCATATGTAAATGGGAAGCGCAGTTGCTGTTGATGTTAGCAACATTTACGTACTTAAGTCACGTGATAAAAGCAACAAATGAGTAGCATAGTAATGGAAAATTGTTTACTTACTTAAGATAGGGACGTGACTTGAAGGGAAAAATAGGCTTAATCAGCCCAACGTGTCACCATACGTTTTCTCTGCCAGTGAGGCAGGGTCCTACGGTAAGTCATCACTTGTAAGAGTGATAAGGACCAAAGAGGGGGAGAAGGCTCTGTATAGAGCGTCCTGAAGGGGAATCGAGGACTATTCTTGCCCTTGTTTAAGTGGCTAGAAATTATCTTTCTCCATTTAAGGGCGGGGCTGTTCAAGCATGTTGCTTATTCGACGAAGTTTTAAGAATACAAGTCTTATTAAAAATACTTGGAGTATCCAGAAATGTACTAGAAAAGACTTATCCTCTTATTCATAAACGCGCTTCAACATTAAAATGGATTTTAGCTTAAAATGCGTTTAGAATATGTAATCATAAGTATCGCCATGTAAAGAATACACGAAACATAACTGTAGTTACATCTGTGAGGCACATTCTAAGCGTATTTTAAGCTAAAATCCATTTTAACATTAAAATGCGTTTATGAATAAGACCGTTTTAAATACTTATGACATTTATTAAGCAGTTTTGTATAAGAACTAATCACATTTAACAATCTTAGCGCACAAAACCATTCAAACTTCACACAACCATACAACACAAAACATGTAGAAAAACATGTTTGTAGCATGTACATTCACAGCACAGAAAAATAAGTCATCAGCTCTCTATGGTGTTCTGTGCTAATGTTTGTGTTTTGTGTTAACCTAACCTAACTTATGTGTTCTATGATTTAAAGTGCTCAATTGTACATGTTTGTAACATATACATTCACAGCACAAAAAATGGATCAAGATCAGCTCTCTATGATGTTCTGTGCTAGTGTTTGTGTTTTGTGTTAACATAACATAACCTGTATGTTCTGTGGTTTAAAGCCCAATTGTACATGTTTGTAACATATACATTCACAGCACAAAAAATGGATCAAGATCTGCTATCTATGATGTTCTGTGCTAGTGTTTGTAGTTTGTGTTAACATAACATAACCTGTATGTTCTGTGGTTTAAAATGCCCAATTGTACATGTTTTTAACACGTACAGAAAAATAAGTCATGATCAGCTCTCTATGGTGTTCTGTGCTAATGTTTGTGTTTTGTGTTAACCTAACCTAACTTATACGTTCTGTGGTTTAAGGTGCCCAATTGTCTGTAAGTGAAGACTGTAGATACTCAACAAAGGCTTTTGCCTTATGGTGATGGTATTAATCTAGTTGGAAGGATATATAGACCTTTGATTAAGGAAAAACTGTGATATTCACAATTCTGGCATCACCAAGAATGATCAAATGAAGGTAATTATATGGATTCTGGATCAACGACCACAGCAGTGAGCCAATTAAGTGAAGCAAGAAGAAGCCTGTAAGTGTGCTATTGTTCTATCATGGGCGATTCTACTTGCGACTGGTGCTTAAAGGAGGAGCCGGTGCAGACGATCCGGGAGAGGTTATGGCGCTCCTGGGAAGTGATCAGCGCAGAGGTGAGCGGCGCGAATGGTCCTGCCACCATCATTCCGTTCCATTCTTCCAGGATCCGATCTTGGCGTCCCATAGGAATATCTGCGACGGATGTGAGTCGCACTGCGAGGACTTCTCGGCGCGTATCGAGACGTGGAAGGCCCACGCTTCTACGGTGGATGGAATACTGGGACGGGAACCGTCGATCGGTGCCCAGCACCATCCGGTGATCGAGGGGGGAGTTTTAACGGAGGACGAGGCCGGCTCGAGTAATTCCACATCCGGCGTCGGTCGTACGAGCAAAAACTCATGCCCGACGTGTAAGAAGACTTTTACTCGACCCGTCGCTTTGAAAAATCACATTCGAGTCCACACGGGTGAAAAGCCTTTCAGATGTTCCGTTTGCGGCAAGGCTTTCGCTTGGTCCGAAGTGCTGAAGAGTCACATGCGCTTCCATACGGGCGAGAAACCTTTCGAATGTCCCGTCTGTGATAAGGCTTTCGCTTGGTCCGGCGTTTTCAAACGGCACATGCGCGTTCACACGGGCGAAGAGCTTTTCAAGTGTTCCGTCTGTAATAAGAATTTTACCGAATCGAGCAGTTTGAAGAGGCACTTGCTGCTTCACACGGGCGGAAAGCTGTTCAAGTGTTCCGTCTGCGGTAAGAACTTCAGCGAATCGGGTAGTTTGAAGAGGCACACGCGTCTTCACACGGGCGAAAAGCTCTTCGAGTGTTCCGTTTGTACCAGGACTTTTACTCGGTCCGGGCAGTTGAAGAGGCACATGTGCCGTCATACCGGCGAGAAGCCTTTCAAATGTCCCACCTGCGATAAGGACTTCAGTGATAATAGCAATTTGAAACGGCACATGTGCCTTCATACGAAAGAAAAGCTTCTTAGGTGCCCCATTTGTAATAAGGATTTCGCCGAGTCCGGCGGCTTGAAGAGGCACATGCGTATTCATACCGGAGAGAAGCCGTACCGATGTTCCATCTGCAGTAAGAGTTTCACCGAGTCCGGTAGCTTGAAACGGCACATGCACCTTCACACAGGAGAAAAGCCATTTAAATGTCCCGTCTGTACTAAGACTTTTACTCAGTCAGGTGGTTTGAAAGTGCACATGCGGGTTCATAGAAGCGAAAAGCCTTTTTAATGTTCCTTATGTAATAAAGTACTTTTCTCTACACTTGTACATTACTTAGTGGGGAATATTTTACTGTTTTTACACCGAATAAGGAACTCTTTAGAATGGCACAATCACTCTTTACCTTCATTTCTAAGTCACTTATACTTAAAGGTCTAAAATGTGATTCAACTAATGTCTTAAATACCATTCATTGATATTACTTAAATTCTCTCTTAAGCCGGGGTCGTCGGGCAAAAAATTTCCTTACTTCCATCTGACATACGGAGACGATTTTCAGTGACACCGACACAGACCTCCGTTGGGTGTTGCAAAGCCCGGCGCCGTTGCCACGTAAGCTCATGAGATGCCTTACTGAACACTTTACTGAGTCGACTTAAGTAGGTGATGCGCCTGACCGGCAGTATATTTGAGTTAGTCGTTTAACAGGACTTCTCTTTGGAAAATGGAACGTTTTTCTGGCGAAAACTTCGGTGTGTCATGTTGGTTGCATAACCTCCGGCCGCCCCCACGCCGGAAGGGGAAATGAGACATCTAAAGGAAACTACTTCATCGCAAAGTTAAATCAGTTAACGTAAGGAGGTGATGCGTCTTAACTGACCAGTTAACTTAGCTTAGGTTAAGTTAAAACCGTTTCATTACAATATAGGAAAGTAAAACTTCGGTATTTTATTGCAGTTAATTTGAACTGAACTAAAGTCTACCACGCTTCACTTAAGTAACTGCTCATGAGATGCCTTACTTAACACTTTACTGAGTCGACTTAAGTAGGTGATGCGCCTGACTGGCAGTATATTTGAGTTAGTCGTTTTACAGGGCTCCCCTTTGGAAAATGGAAAGTTTTTCTGGTGAAAACTTGGGTGTGTCATGTTGGTTGCATAACCTCCGGCCGCCCCCACGCCGGAAGGGGAAATGAGACATCTAAAGGAAACTACTTCATCGCAAAGTTAAATCAGTTAACGTAAGGAGGTAATGCGTCTTAACTGACCAGTTAACTTAGCTTAGGTTAAGTTAAAGCAGTTTCATCACAATATAGGAAAGTAAAACTTCGGTATTTTATTGCAGTTAATTTGAACTGAAGTAAAGTCTACTACGCATCACTTAAGTAACTGCTCATGAGATGCCTTACTTAACAATTTACTGAGTCGACTTAAGTAGGTGATGCGCCTGACCGGCAGTATATTTGAGTTAGTCGTTTTACAGGGCTCTTCTTTGGAAAATGGAACGTTTTTCTGGTGAAAACTTCGGTGTGTCATGTTGGTTGCATAACCTCCGGCCGCCCCCACGACGGAAGGGGAAATGAGACATCTAAAAGAAACTACTTCGTCGCAAAGTTAAATCAGTTAACGTAAGGAGGTGATGCGTCTTAACTGACCAGTTAACTTAGCTTAGGTTAAGTTAAAGCAGTTTCATCACAATATAGGAAAGTAAAACTTCGGTATTTTATTGCAGTTAATTTGAACTGAAGTAAAGTCTACTACGCATCACTTAAGTAACTGCTCATGAGATGCCTTACTTAACAATTTACTGAGTCGGCTTAAGTAGGTGATGCGCACCGACAATATAGGTTTTTCCGGCGAAATCTTCGGTCTGTCATGTTGGTTGCATATCCTTCGGCCGCCTTTACGCTAGAAAGGGAAATGAGACATCTAAAGGAAACTACTTAATCGCAGAGTTAAATCAGTTAACGTAAGGAAGTGATGCGTCGTAACTGACCAGTTAATTTAGCTTAGGTTAAGTTAAAGCAGTCCCATTACAATATAGGAAAGTAAAACTTCGGTATTTTACTGTTCAGTTATCGGTTAATTTGAACTGGAGTAAGGTCTACTACGCTTTACTTAAGTTAAGGCTCATGAGATGCCTTACTTGATACTCTACTGAGTCGGCTTAAGTAGGTGACGCGCACCGACAATATAGGTTTATCCGGCGAGATCTTCGGTCTGTCATGTTGGTTGCATATCCTTCGGCCGCCTCCACGCTAGAAGGGGAAATGAGACATCTAAAGGAAACTACTTCATCGCAAAGTTAAATCAGTTAACGTAAGGAGGTAATGCGTCTTAACTGACCAGTTAACTTAGCTTAGGTTAAGTTAAAGCAGTTTCATCACAATATAGGAAAGTAAAACTTCGGTATTTTATTGCAGTTAATTTGAACTGAAGTAAAGTCTACTACGCATCACTTAAGTAACTGCTCATGAGATGCCTTACTTAACAATTTACTGAGTCGACTTAAGTAGGTGATGCGCCTGACCGGCAGTATATTTGAGTTAGTCGTTTTACAGGGCTCCCCTTTGGAAAATGGAACGTTTTTCTGGCGAAATCTTCGGTCTGTCATGTTGGTTGCATATCCTTCGGCCGCCTTTACGTTAGAAGGGGAAATGAGACATCTAAAGGAAACTACTTCATCGCAAAGTTAAATCAGTTAACGTAAGGAGGTGATGCGTCTTAACTGACCAGTTAACTTAGCTTAGGTTAAGTTAAAGCAGTTTCATCACAATATAGGAAAGTAAAACTTCGGTATTTTATTGCTGTTAATTTGAACTGAATTAAGGTCTACTACGCTTCACTTAAGACTCATCAGATGCCTTACTTAATACTCTACTGAGTCGGCTTAAGTAGGTGATGCGCACCGACAATATAGGTTTTTCCGGCGAAATCTTCGGTCTGTCATGTTGGTCGCATATCCTTCGGCCGCCTCCACGCTAGAAGGGGAAATGAGACATCTTAAGGAAACTACTTCATCGCAGAGTTAAATCAGTTAACGTAAGGAGGTGATGCGTCTTAACTGACCAGTTAACTTAGCTTAGGTTAAGTTAAAGCAGTTCCATCACAATATAGGAAAGTAAAACTTCGTTATTTTATTGCAGTTAATTTGAACTGAAGTAAAGTCTACTACGCATCACTTAAGTAACTGCTCATGAGATGCCTTACTTAACAATTTACTGAGTCGGCTTAAGTAGGTGATGCGCACCGACAATATAGGTTTTTCCGGCGAAATCTTCGGTCTGTGATGTTGGTTGCATATCCTCCGGCCGCCCCCACGCTGGAAGGGGAAATGAGACATCTAAAGGAAACTACTTCATCGCAAAGTTAAATCAGTTAACGTAAGGAAGTGATGCGTCGTAACTGACCAGTTAATTTAGCTTAGGTTAAGTTAAAGCAGTCCCATTACAATATAGGAAAGTAAAACTTCGGTATTTTACTGTTCAGTTATCGGTTAATTTGAACTGGAGTAAGGTCTACTACGCTTTACTTAAGTTAAGGCTCATGAGATGCCTTACTTGATACTCTACTGAGTCGGCTTAAGTAGGTGACGCGCACCGACAATATAGGTTTATCCGGCGAGATCTTCGGTCTGTCATGTTGGTTGCATATCCTTCGGCCGCCTCCACGCTAGAAGGGGAAATGAGACATCTAAAGGAAACTACTTCATCGCAAAGTTAAATCAGTTAACGTAAGGAGGTAATGCGTCTTAACTGACCAGTTAACTTAGCTTAGGTTAAGTTAAAGCAGTTTCATCACAATATAGGAAAGTAAAACTTCGGTATTTTATTGCAGTTAATTTGAACTGAAGTAAAGTCTACTACGCATCACTTAAGTAACTGCTCATGAGATGCCTTACTTAACAATTTACTGAGTCGACTTAAGTAGGTGATGCGCCTGACCGGCAGTATATTTGAGTTAGTCGTTTTACAGGGCTCCCCTTTGGAAAATGGAACGTTTTTCTGGCGAAATCTTCGGTCTGTCATGTTGGTTGCATATCCTTCGGCCGCCTTTACGTTAGAAGGGGAAATGAGACATCTAAAGGAAACTACTTCATCGCAAAGTTAAATCAGTTAACGTAAGGAGGTGATGCGTCTTAACTGACCAGTTAACTTAGCTTAGGTTAAGTTAAAGCAGTTTCATCACAATATAGGAAAGTAAAACTTCGGTATTTTATTGCTGTTAATTTGAACTGAATTAAGGTCTACTACGCTTCACTTAAGACTCATCAGATGCCTTACTTAATACTCTACTGAGTCGGCTTAAGTAGGTGATGCGCACCGACAATATAGGTTTTTCCGGCGAAATCTTCGGTCTGTCATGTTGGTCGCATATCCTTCGGCCGCCTCCACGCTAGAAGGGGAAATGAGACATCTTAAGGAAACTACTTCATCGCAGAGTTAAATCAGTTAACGTAAGGAGGTGATGCGTCTTAACTGACCAGTTAACTTAGCTTAGGTTAAGTTAAAGCAGTTCCATCACAATATAGGAAAGTAAAACTTCGTTATTTTATTGCAGTTAATTTGAACTGAAGTAAAGTCTACTACGCATCACTTAAGTAACTGCTCATGAGATGCCTTACTTAACAATTTACTGAGTCGGCTTAAGTAGGTGATGCGCACCGACAATATAGGTTTTTCCGGCGAAATCTTCGGTCTGTGATGTTGGTTGCATATCCTCCGGCCGCCCCCACGCTGGAAGGGGAAATGAGACATCTAAAGGAAACTACTTCATCGCAAAGTTAAATCAGTTAACGTAAGGAGGTAATGCGTCTTAACTGACCAGTTAACTTAGCTTAGGTTAAGTTAAAGCAGTCCCATTACAATATAGGAAAGTAAAACTTCGGTATTTTACTGTTCAGTTATCGGTTAATTTGAACTGGAGTAAGGTCTACTACGCTTTACTTAAGTTAAGGCTCATGAGATGCCTTACTTGATACTCTACTGAGTCGGCTTAAGTAGGTGACGCGCACCGACAATATAGGTTTATCCGGCGAGATTTTCGGTCTGTCATGTTGGTTGCATAGCCGCCGGAAGGGGGGCACGGCCGACCCCCTCGCACGTGGGGGGAAAACCGTGGTGGGGGGAACCCGTCCGGCGGCGCCGGCCCCTCCGCCCGGTCAGCTCTCTCGCGGTGCCGCTCCGGTCCAGTAGGTGGAACGTCGAAAGCGAGGCTGACGAGTGCGCGCGCGCGCGCGTTTGTGTGTGAGTGCGTGTGCGTGTGCGTGTGTGCGCGCGCGTTTTCGATCGATCGACGGGTCCGATCGCCGCCCCCGCTCCCGGGAGAGGGCGCCGCGACGCCCGAGGGATGGCCGACGGCGACGTCACGACGCCGAAGGAGTGACGGTGAGTACGGGAAGCTCGGAGGCGCGCGTAGACGGTACCGGTTCTCCTCGGGCGGGTCGAGGAATTTTCCTCGTCGGCGGAAACGGGCCGTTTAGGCCTGCGCGAGAGGGAAACTTCCCCGGCGGTTATTTCGTGACCGACCGTCGCGTCGAGCCTCTCTCAATCTATCCCTAAAATCACGTTCGGTTAACGGTCGGTTAGGGTCGAACATGTGTGCTCCGGTCACATTCTAACCGACGGTTATATCGAAATCTCGGTTAAATTCGATCGGCGGCTAGAACGTGCCTTACTCTTACTTAACTCGCCTGGAGTCGACACGGTTATATTCTGACCTTCGGTTAATCTCATCCGTCGGTTAAGTTAGATCGGAGGTTAGAACATGCCTTACTCATCCCTAACACCTGTTGTCAGATCACATTCTAACCGACGGTTATATCGATTTTTCGGTTAAATTCAATGGGCGGTTAGAAGGTGCCTTACTTAACTCGCCTGGAGTCGACACGGTTATATTCTGACCTTCGGTTAATCTCATCCGTCGGTTAAGTTAGATCGGAGGTTAGAACATGCCTTACTCATCCCTAACACCTGTTGTCAGATCACATTCTAACCGACGGTTATATCGATTTTTCGGTTAAATTCAATGGGCGGTTAGAAGGTGCCTTACTTAACTCGCCTGGAGTCGACACGGTTATATTCTGACCTTCGGTTAATCTCATCCGTCGGTTAAGTTAGATCGACGGTTAGAACGTGCCTTACTTATCCCTAACACCTGTTGTCCGGTCACATTCTAACCGACGGTTAAATCGATTTTTTCGGTTAAATTCGATCGGCGGTTAGAACGTGCCTTACTTAACTCGCCTGGAGTCGGTGTGGTTATATTCTGACCTTCGGTTAATCTCATCAGTCAGTTAAGTTAGATCGGCGGTTAGAACGTGCCTTAGTCATCCCTAACACCTGTCGTCCGGTCACATTCTAACCGACGGTTATATCGAAGTCTCGGTTAAATTCGATCCGGGCTTAGAACGTGCCTTACTTAACTCGCCTGGAGTCGACACGGTTATATTCTGACCTTCGGTTAATCTCATCCGTCGGTTAAGTTAGATCGACGGTTAGAACGTGCCTTACTTATCCCTAACACCTGTTGTCAGGTCACATTCTAACCGACGGTTATATCGATTTTTCGGTTAAATTCGAAGGGCGCTTAGAACGTGCCTTACTTAACTCGCCTCTAGTCGGTACGGTTATATTGTGACCTTCGGTTAATCTCATCAGTCAGTTAAGTTAGATCAGCGCTTAGAATGTGACTTACTTATCCCTAACACCTGTTGTCCGGTCACATTCTAACCGACGGTTAAATCGAAGTCTCGGTTAAATTCGATAGGCGCTTAGAACGTGCCTTACTTAACTCGCCTGGAGTCGACACGGTTATATTCTGACCTTCGGTTAATCTCCTCCGTCGGTTAAGTTAGATCGGCGGTTAGAACGTGACTTACTTATCCCTAACACCTGTGTACGGTCACATTCTAACCGACGGTTAAATCGAAGTCTCGGTTAAATTCGATAGGCGCTTAGAACGTGCCTTACTTAACTCGCCTGGAGTCGACACGGTTATATTCTGACCTTCGGTTAATCTCCTCCGTCGGTTAAGTTAGATCGGCGGTTAGAACGTGCCTTACTCATCCCTAACACCTGTTGTCCGGTCACATTCTAACCGACGGTTAAATCGATTTTTCGGTTAAATTCGATCGGCGCTTAGAACGTGTCTTATTTAACCCGCCTAAAGTCGGACGGTTATATTCTGACCTTCGGTTAATCTCATCAGTCAGTTAAGTTAGATCAGCGCTTAGAATGTGACTTACTTATCCCTAACACCTGTTGTCCGGTCACATTCTAACCGACGGTTAAATCGAAGTCTCGGTTAAATTCGATAGGCGCTTAGAACGTGCCTTACTTAACTCGCCTGGAGTCGACACGGTTATATTCTGACCTTCGGTTAATCTCCTCCGTCGGTTAAGTTAGATCGGCGGTTAGAACGTGACTTACTTATCCCTAACACCTGTGTACGGTCACATTCTAACCGACGGTTAAATCGAAGTCTCGGTTAAATTCGATAGGCGCTTAGAACGTGCCTTACTTAACTCGCCTGGAGTCGACACGGTTATATTCTGACCTTCGGTTAATCTCCTCCGTCGGTTAAGTTAGATCGGCGGTTAGAACGTGCCTTACTCATCCCTAACACCTGTTGTCCGGTCACATTCTAACCGACGGTTAAATCGATTTTTCGGTTAAATTCGATCGGCGCTTAGAACGTGTCTTATTTAACCCGCCTAAAGTCGGACGGTTATATTCTGACCTTCGGTTAATCTTCTCCGTCGGTTAAGTTAGATAGGCGGTTAGAACGTGCCTTACTCATCCCTAACACCTGTTGTCCGGTCACATTCTAACCCATGGTTATATCGAAGTCTCTGTTAAATTTAAGGGTATGGTAAACGTGATGTTTAAATTTAACAGACCGTTACAATTCTTCTAATTACTATCGATAGTTGTTCACCATCTAACGTACGTTTTAACGGTCGATTATATCAATTACGCTCATCTGGCGATTAGAATGTAACCGATCGCTTCGCGAGGTGCGGTCGTAGCGTCACATTCTAACGGTCGGTCAAATTAATTTACGTCTGACAAAGAACGTCAGGTGAATTTACCTTCTCTCGTATTCCTTTGGAGGACGAACTCGCTTTTCATCGAGTCGCGCGACTGGGGGAATTTACCGTGGCAAGGTTATCGTACCGTGTGATCAGATAATTTTTCAATTAGATTTTTTCTTAAGTGATTAATTGGAGGCTGTTAGATGAAAAGTGACGTGGCTTTGTTTTGATCGTACGTGTTGGTAATTTACGATCTAATTAATCGATTAATTAATGATTAGAGATGATTAATTATCATCGGATGTGTTTGTTAATTAACGAATAGATGTAATATTACTTGACTTAACATTTCATAAGAGGACGAGGAAAAATAATAATTTAGTGGAATGTGAAAATTCAGTTCTTAAGGCAGCTTCTTATTGGACCGCTTAATCCCAGGTAGGGGCTTAAGGCGAGTTCAAGCGAATAGCTTAAGTAGTAGCTTAAAATCGCCGCGAGGACCTCACGCGAGGCACGAGAGAAGCTTTAGAAAATCATGGCGGAGTCAGTGCTCAGACGGACTAAAACTTCTACGGCGGCTTCCTATTGGGCCACTTAATTCAATGGAGGGGCTTAAGGCGAATAGCTTAAGTAGTAGCTTAAAATCGCCGCGAGGACCTCACGCGAGGCACGAGAGAAGCTTTAGAAAATCGAGGGAGATTCAGCACGTGCTCAAACGGACTAAAACTTCTACGGCGGCTTCCTATTGGGCCACTTAATTCAATGGAGGGGCTTAAGGCGAATAGCTTAAGTAGTAGCTTAAAATCGCCGCGAGGACCTCACGCGAGGCACGAGAGAAGCTTTAGAAAATCATGGCGGAGTCAGTGCTCAGACGGACTAAAACTTCTACGGCGGCTTCCTATTGGGCCACTTAATTCAATGGAGGGGCTTAAGGCGAATAGCTTAAGTAGTAGCTTAAAATCGCCGCGAGGACCTCACGCGAGGCACGAGAGAAGCTTTAGAAAATCGAGGGAGATTCAGCACGTGCTCAAACGGACTAAAACTTCTACGGCGGCTTCCTATTGGGCCACTTAATTCAATGGAGGGGCTTAAGGCGAATAGCTTAAGTAGTAGCTTAAAATCGCCGCGAGGACCTCACGCGAGGCACGAGAGAAGCTTTAGAAAATCATGGCGGAGTCAGTGCTCAGACGGACTAAAACTTCTACGGCGGCTTCCTATTGGGCCACTTAATTCAATGGAGGGGCTTAAGGCGAATAGCTTAAGTAGTAGCTTAAAATCGCCGCGAGGACCTCACGCGAGGCACGAGAGAAGCTTTAGAAAATCGAGGGAGATTCAGCACGTGCTCAAACGGACTAAAACTTCTACGGCGGCTTCCTATTGGGCCACTTAATTCAATGGAGGGGCTTAAGGCGAATAGCTTAAGTAGTAGCTTAAAATCGCCGCGAGGACCTCACGCGAGGCACGAGAGAAGCTTTAGAAAATCATGGCGGAGTCAGTGCTCAGACGGACTAAAACTTCTACGGCGGCTTTCTATTGGGCCACTTAATTCAATGGAGGGGCTTAAGACGAATAGCTTAAGTAGTAGCTTAAAGTCGCCAGGAGGACCTCACGCGAGGCACGAGAGAAGCTTTAGAAAATCGAGGGAGATTCAGCACGTGCTCAAACGGACTAAAACTTCTACGGCGGCTTCCTATTGGGCCACTTAATTCAATGGAGGGGCTTAAGGCGAATAGCTTAAGTAGTAGCTTAAAATCGCCGCGAGGACCTCACGCGAGGCACGAGAGAAGCTTTAGAAAATCATGGCGGAGTCAGTGCTCAGACGGACTAAAACTTCTACGGCGGCTTCCTATTGGGCCACTTAATTCAATGGAGGGGCTTAAGGCGAATAGCTTAAGTAGTAGCTTAAAATCGCCGCGAGGACCTCACGCGAGGCACGAGAGAAGCTTTAGAAAATCGAGGGAGATTCAGCACGTGCTCAAACGGACTAAAACTTCTACGGCGGCTTCCTATTGGGCCACTTAATTCAATGGAGGGGCTTAAGGCGAATTCAAGCGAATAGCTTAAGTAGTAGCTTAAAGTCGCTACGAGGATCTCACGCGAGGCACGAGAGAAGCTTTAGAAAATCGAGGGAGATTCAGCACGTGCTCAAACGGACTAAAACTTCTACGGCGGCTTCCTATTGGGCCACTTAATTCAATGGATGGGCTTAAGGCGAATAGCTTAAGTAGTAGCTTAAAGTCGCCACGAGGACCTCACGCGAGGCACGAGAGAAGCTTTAGAAAATCATGGGGGATTCAGCACGTGCTCAAACGAACTAAAATTCTTACGGCGGCTTCCTATTGGACCACTTAATCCAAGAGAGGGGCTTAAGGAGAATTCAAGCGAATAGCTTAGGAGGTGTCTGTAGAAAATCGGAGAAAATTCAGCACGTGCTCAAACGAACTAAAACGCCTACGACGGTTTCCTATTGAGCTACTTAATTCAAGGGAGGGGCTTAAGGCAAATTCAAGCGGATAACTTAGGAGGTAGCTGTAGAAATTCGTAGAAAATTCTGCACGTGCTCAAACGAACTAAAACGCCTACGACGGTTTCCTATTGAGCTACTTAATTCAAGGGAGGGGCTTAAGGCAAATTCAAGCGGATAACTTAGGAGGTAGCTGTAGAAATTCGTAGAAAATTCTGCACGTGCTCAAACGAACTAAAACGCCTACGACGGTTTCCTATTGAGCTACTTAATTCAAGGGAGGGGCTTAAGGCGAATTCAAGCTAATAGCTTAGGGGGTAGCTGTAGAAAATTCAGCACGTGCTCAAACGAACTAAAACGCCTACGGCGGTTTCCTATTGGACCGCTTAATTCAAAGGAGGAGCTTAAGCGCGAATTCAAGCGAATAGCTTAAGAGGTAGCTGTAGAAATTTGTAGAAAATTCAGCACGTGCTCAAACGACCTAAACTTCCTACAGGAGGTCCATAATGAACTACTTTAACAAGTGAAATGTGTTTAATGCAATCCACGCCGTTTCCAATCCAAGTTGAGACGTCGAGCCGTCATTAACGGCCATTCTAATTTAATTTCCCCCCCTCCCCGTCAAAATCCCATTAAAAATCGAAATAGGATCGATAGGAAACGCGAAAAGCGGTCCGCCGCGCACCCCCCTCCGCGCCTCGCGGCGTTGCCGCCACGGCGGCGGCGGCGATGAGGTAAGCCGACCGCGTAAAATATCACCAAATTTGGACGATTTAGTCCAAGGCGGTCGGCCGACGGCCGGCGCCTCGGTTACGTCACGCCGCGCGCGCACGCGCCAGGGGGGCGCGGGGGGTCCCCCGGGGGAGTCCCGCGGGAGAGGGAGTCTTCCCGGACGCGAACGTGGAACGTTTCGTCTTAGGCGCTCCGGTCACGATCTCTCCTCGGTGGCCGAAGGCTCTCTCTCTCTCTCTCTCTTAGTGGCTTAGGCACACATGCGCGCGCACGCGTTCACTCTCTCTCGGCTCTTTCTTTCGTCCTTTACCGTTCGTTTGTTTGAATTACAATTAGATTGTTGAGAGGAGGGAATTGGAAATGAAAGTGCTTGAAATCGTCGTATTTTTGTGTAGTTATGGGCAATTGAAGGTAAAAAATGCGGGCGCTTAACGAATTTTAAAGGGGTAGTTTAGCCTTTTTTTTTCGCTTCAAGAATTTTTTTCTACTCTCACATGTGTCTATTAGAGTTTAATAACATATTAGCAGTTTACACATTATCTTTTATATTTTTTTAAAATTTAACAGAAAATTAAAATAACTGTTTTTAAGTTAAAAGTTCTGTTGGCGAAAGTAACAAGTGCGCCACTTACTTCAAACATTCCGTTGTGGATACCTTTCACTTTTGAATCAATTTCAGCTCATTTGAGCAATTTTCGAATTTTTTTCATCTCTTTTTGTATTTAATTACCAAATTTTCCCTCGATTTTTCTCAAACATTTTCTTTCATTTCACATTTATACAGCTTAAAATGAGTTTCAACTTATTTGAGCGATTCGTAATTTTTTTTTCGTATTGTCCAAATTTCCAAAACCTCTCAAATTTTGAAAATTCAATTCCACGAAAAATTAAATTTCTTTGTATCTATTCTCGGTATTTTTACAAAATTTTGTAGAAATTTGTCTTGTAAAACTCCACAAAAAATTTGGCCTCATTTGAACCACTGCTCAATTTTTTGAGTAATTTTAAAGCTTTTCCCATTTAAATTTAAGTTCATGAGTCAATATTGAAGACATTCTGTAGTACGTCCGAGATAATTTTGTTGCAATTCATTTCAAATTTTGCTCATGGATGAGCAACTCTGGAGTTTTGCAACATTTTTTAAATCTCAATTTTAAATTCAAAGTCTTGAATTTTTTTTATCTTTTTTCTATTCAGCCGAGTTTTCTCAGTTTTCATAAAGAGGTCTCCTCAAGGTCAGAACTTTTTTATGAAACTTCAGAAAGAGTTTTCCCTCATTTAAGCAATTCTTTTATTCATCTAAACAATTTTTAAATTTATTATAAATTTTTCAAAACTTCAATTACACAAAATCTTTTCTTGTACCTAAGTAAATTTACTCAAAATTTTTATAAAACTTTCTCTGTAAGTAGCCAACCCTCTTATAAGAAGTCAAAAATAGTTTCAACTCATTTGAGCAATTTCTGATTTTTTTTACAAATTTTGATTTTTTTTGAATGTCTTGTATTTAAATACCAAATTTTCCCTCAATTTTTCTGAAACCTTTCTTTAATGTCACATATATACAGCTCAAAAAGGAGTTTCAACTTATTTGAGCAATTCTTAGTTTTTTCATATTTTCCAAATTTCCAAAACCTCCCAAATTTTGTGAATTCAACTTTACGAAACATTAATTTTTTTATGCATCATTATATGTGTCCTTAATACTTTTACGAAAATTTGTAAAAATTTAGGAACTTCCCATAAAACTCCACAAAAAGTTTCAACTCATTTGAGCAATTCCTCAATTTTTTTGAGTAATTTTAAAACTTTTTTCATTTAAATTGAATTTCGTGAGTCGCTATATTACGTTTGAGATAGCGTTGTTGCAATTCATTTCAAATTTTGCTCATGGATGAGCAACTCTGGAGTTTTGGGTACATTTTTTGAATTGAAAGTTTTGAATTTTTTTTATTTTCTTGAATTTTGCCGACTTTTCTCATAGTTTTCATAAAAATGTCGCCTCAATGTAACAAATTTTTTATGAATTTTCGGAAATTTCGCCTCGTTTAAGCTTTTTTTTTATTTATTTAAACAACTTTTAAATTTATTACAAATTTTTCAAATTTCACTTGCACACACTCTTTTTTATACCTCAGCAAATATACTCAAAACCAATTCTCCTCTAAGTAACCGACCCTCTTATAAAACTTCAAAGGGAGTTCCAACCCATTTGAGCAAATTTTGAACTTTTTACAAAACTTGAAAAGTTTTTAGTTTCATGTGTCAATATTGAAAACATTTCGTTTTGTATTTTTCCAAGTTTTGTTGCAATCAACTTAAAACTTGCTTCACGTGCTCCCAACACCTTCGCAAAATTCCAACAAAAGTTATGCAACTCTAGAAATTTTTGAAAATTTAATTTCACATAAAATGATTTTTTTTTGTATCTCCTCGTATTTAAACAATTATTATCACACTTTGTCTACAAGTTCACGAGTCTTGTAAATCTCAAAAAAAAATTTGAACTCATTTGGGCAATTCTCGAGTTTTTTAAAAAAATTTTGAAAGTTCACAACATTTTTTTTATGAATATATCCTTGTATCTGCTCTTAATTTTTCGTGTACAAGTTCATAAATTTTTTATAATACTCCAATAGAGGTTTTAACTTGTTTAAGCAATTTTTGAATTTTTTACATTTTTAAAGCTTTATTTCACTAAAATTTAACTTCATGCGTCGATATTGTGACATTTTCTTTTTTATTCGAGCAAGTTCCGTTATAAATAATTTCAAGCTTTGTTCATGGGTCTCCATTGCTTGATTTTTGCGTCGATATTGTGACATTTTCTTTTTTATTCGAGCAAGTTCCGTTATAAATAATTTCAAGCTTTGTTCATGGGTCTCCATTGCTTGATTTTTCCGCAAATTTTTGAATTTGATTTTTTTTTGAATATTTAATTTCACAAAAAATTTGAGTTTTTTTTCTAAAATTTTCTAAATTTTTTTCTGTATAAATTCACAAGATTTTTTGTAAAAGTCTCAACTCATTTGAGCAACTTCGGAATTTATCCCAAAAAGGAGTTGCAACTCGCTCGAGCATCCCTTGAATTTTTCCCAATTTTTCCAAAGCCAAAAATTTGTAAAAAATTCCCGAGTTTATTAAACCTGCTGAAACTTCTACTACGGCCCGATATCGTTTTCCAAAAATTTCCAAAAAACTTCCAAAAAGGTCATGTTTTTACCGATTTTCCTTAAAAAAAAGAGCAACTTTTGTACCTTCTAACGTCGAGAAAAGCTAATTAGCGTACCGCCTGGGCGTACCTGCACGTCACTCCCATTCGGCAAACACTTACGTACATGCGTACTTAAGTTACGCACGCATACTTATTCAGTATCCTTGGCCGATTTATACCTGCGCACATACGCTTACACCTTTGGAGATCTCATTAGCATATTCGCTATTTATTTATTTATTTATCTACTTAATTACTTATTAAAATTTCTCCTCCTCTTCTCTAAGTCCCCTCCCCCCCCCCGTTCGTACTTAAGTCGCCTCTGATCCGCTCCCGTACGCGCAGGAGTGCGTGAATCACCGACGCCATTACTTACGGAAAAAACTCAAAGATGGCCGACCGGTCGGGGGGGGGGGGGGTTATAAATCACTCGGGCAGAGTGGACGGTCGAGGATTTTATTTTTAGAACCCGTCTGGTTCTCGTCGAGAGGAAAAAATGGCGTTTCGAGTGGGGATTTTACGTGGAGAGTCTCGTTATGTTGATGGAAGTCGATGCGGAGTTTGCGCACGATTTTGGCGAGTTTGGGATTTTTTGGGATTTTTTCGAAGCGAGGATTTGGTGAAATTTCGAGGTTTTTGCGTTGGGGCCGGGTCGTTTTGTGACGTGACTTATTTTCAACTACTTAACTTAACTTAACTACTACTTAACGAACTTTTTCTACAACTAGAAAATCCTGTTGTAAACCCTCTTTAGGAATTTTAAGCAAATAAGGCTTCTGATTTTTTTACGATTTTTAGAAACGAGGCGACTTGGACTTAACCCCTCGGTGCTAAGTAGTCATGCGCTGTAACTTTGTCAGACTTTTTTGAAACTCTACCAATAGCAAAGGGCACTTTTTAAGAAGTGTTGTTAAGAGTTTCAGGGGAATCGATGGACTCCTGAAGTTTCTACGACTTTCTTTATAACACTTGGACTTCACTCGTCGGTGCTACCTTCTTTAGAACCCCGTAACTCGAGCAATTGTGCTTCGATTTTTTTGAAACTTTCACTAACGTTAGAAACGACTATCTTACGATAGATACCAGAGTTTCACCCAATTCCAAGAATCGTAGCATTTTTTAAAAATTTTTGTAACGCGCTTTGAACCAAAATTGGCCTTTCACGAAGGTGCTAAGACGTTTCGTGTTGTGACTTAACGAAACTCGGTTCGATTCTCATGAAACTTTTTCTGCAAGTAGAAAATACTATTGAAAACTGTTTTTAGGAATTTTAACCTTCTGTGGCTTCTCATGAATTTTCTACGATTTTTAGAAACGACGCGACTTGGACTTAACCCCTCGGCGCTAAGTAGTCACGCGCTGTAATTTCGTCAGACTTTTTTGAAACTTTACCAATAACAAATGGCACTTTTTAAGAAGTGGTGTTAAGAGTTTCAGCGAAATCGTTAAACTCCTGAAGTTTCTACGACCTTCTTTATAACACTTGGGCTTCACTCGTCGGTGCTATCTTCTTTAGCACCCCGTAACTCGAGCAATTGTGCTTCGATTTTTTTGAAATTTTCACTAACGTTAGAAACGACCATCTTACGGTAGATACCAGAGTTTCATCCAATTCCATCAATCGTAGCATTTTTTAGAATTTTTTGTAACGCGATTTGCACCAAAATTGGCCTTTCACGAAGGTGCTAAGACGTTTCGTGTTGTGACTTAACGAAACTCGGTTCGATTCTCATGAAACTTTTTCTGCAAGTAGAAAACACTATTGAAAACTGTTTTTAGGAGTTTCAACCTTCTGTGGCCTCTCATGAATTTTTTACAAATTTTAGAAACGAGGCGACTTGGACTTAACCCGTCGGTGCTAAGTCGTCATGCGCTGTAACTTCGTCAGACTTTTTTGAAACTTTACCAATAGCAAATGGCACTTTTTAAGAAGTGTTGTTAAGAGTTTCAGGGGAATCGATGAACTCCTGAAGTTTCTACGACTTTCTTTATAACACTTGGACTTCACTCGTCGGTGCTATCTTCTTTAGCACCCCGTAACTCGAGCAATTGTGCTTCGATTTTTTTGAAACTTTCACTAACGTTAGAAACGACTATCTTACGATAGATACCAGAGTTTCATCCAATTCCATCAATCGTAGCATTTTTTAGAATTTTTTGTAACGCGATTTGCACCAAAATTGGCCTTTCACGAAGGTGCTAAGACGTTTCGTGTTGTGACTTAACGAAACTCGGTTCGATTCTCATGAAACTTTTTCTGCAAGTAGAAAATACTATTGAAAACTGTTTTTAGGAATTTTAACCTTCTGTGGCTTCTCATGAATTTTCTACGATTTTTAGAAACGACGCGACTTGGACTTAACCCCTCGGCGCTAAGTAGTCACGCGCTGTAACTTCGTCAGACTTTTTTGAAACTTTACCAATAACAAATGGCACTTTTTAAGAAGTGGTGTTAAGAGTTTCAGCGAAATCGTTAAACTCCTGAAGTTTCTACGACCTTCTTTATAACACTTGGGCTTCACTCGTCGGTGCTATCTTCTTTAGCACCCCGTAACTCGAGCAATTGTGCTTCGATTTTTTTGAAATTTTCACTAACGTTAGAAACGACCATCTTACGGTAGATACCAGAGTTTCATCCAATTCCATCAATCGTAGCATTTTTTAGAATTTTTTGTAACGCGATTTGCACCAAAATTGGCCTTTCACGAAGGTGCTAAGACGTTTCGTGTTGTGACTTAACGAAACTCGGTTCGATTCTCATGAAACTTTTTCTGCAAGTAGAAAACACTATTGAAAACTGTTTTTAGGAGTTTCAACCTTCTGTGGCCTCTCATGAATTTTTTACAAATTTTAGAAACGAGGCGACTTGGACTTAACCCGTCGGTGCTAAGTCGTCATGCGCTGTAACTTCGTCAGACTTTTTTGAAACTTTACCAATAGCAAATGGCACTTTTTAAGAAGTGTTGTTAAGAGTTTCAGGGGAATCGATGAACTCCTGAAGTTTCTACGACTTTCTTTATAACACTTGGACTTCACTCGTCGGTGCTATCTTCTTTAGCACCCCGTAACTCGAGCAATTGTGCTTCGATTTTTTTGAAACTTTCACTAACGTTAGAAACGACTATCTTACGATAGATACCAGAGTTTCACCCAATTCCAAGAATTGTAGCATTTTTTAAAAATTTTTGTAACGCGCTTTGAACCAAAATTGGCCTTTCACGAAGGTGCTAAGACGTTTCGTGTTGTGACTTAACGAAACTCGGTTCGATTCTCATGAAACTTTTTCTGCAAGTAGAAAATACTATTGAAAACTGTTTTTAGGAATTTTAACCTTCTGTGGCTTCTCATGAATTTTCTACGATTTTTAGAAACGAGGCGACTTGGGCTTAACCCCTCGGCGCTAAGTAGTCACGCGCTGTAACTTCGTCAGACTTTTTTGAAACTTTACCAATAGCAAATGGCACTTCTTAAGAAGTGTTGTTAAGAGTTTCAGCGGAATCGATAAACTCCTGAAGTTTCTACGACTTCCTTTATAACACTTGGGCTTCACTCGTCGGTGCTATCTTCTTTAGCACCCCGTAACTTGAATAGTTGTGCTTCGATTTTTCTGAAATTTTTACCAACTTTAGAAACGGTTATCGTAAGTTTGATGTCGAATTTTCACTTGATTCCATCGAATATAAACTTTTTTTGTAATTTTTTTAACATTTCTCCGCCTCGGTGCTAAGTTATTTAGCACCGCAACTTCCTCGAAATTCCACTGTTTCTTTTGAAGTTGCCACCAGATGCAATTACCCTTATTACAACACTGTATTAGGGATTTCGACGAATTCCAGAATTTTCCACAAATTTTCAAACCAGACTTAAGCACTAGTGCTAAGCCGCCGGTACGAATTCTGGCCGATCACATGAATTCCTAACACTTTTTTCGCCTCGAATTTCGCCTTTAACCCCGAAACTCCCCGGGTTTTCGGGTTCGAAACCCGATTCCGGATCCGGGAACGATCCCAGACTTTCCCGTGGGAGTTCCTCCCGCTCCCTCCGGTCGAAATCGCTCCGCCATCGACCAAACGAACGCAGTTTCCGGCGATTTTCCCTCGCACAGGACGTCACGTACGCTCCTTCCTACTTCGGCGGTCGGGTACGTTGAACCACGTCCTTTTAGACGTATTTACCCGCGTTAAATCTCTATTTTTAAACGGAGTTGACGCGTGTCGACCAATGAGAGACGGGGATTCGGCACCCGGGGGCCCTCTCCTGGGTCGTCGGGGACCCAGACCTGGGTTCACGTTATGGGCCGTCGTGGGTCCAGCTTCGGGCTAATAGCGAGAAATTCCTTAAGTGTTCCATCGGGAATCCATAGTAAAAACCCGTTTATGGGTCTTCTGGATACTTCTGGATGGTTAAGGACCCCATCCTGGGTCTAGGTCAATCGTGACTCCTGTTGTCGTTTCCTCACGGGAAACTCCTTAAGTGTTCCATTGGAAATCGACAGTAAAATCCTATTTATAGGTCCTCTGGATACTTCTGGATGGTTAAGGACCCCATCCTGGATCTAGGTCGGTCGTGGGTCTCGTTTGGGCTTCATCGCGAGAAACTCTGTAAGTGTTCCATAGGGAATCCATAGTAAAAACGCGTTTATGGGTCTTCTGGATACTTCTGGATGGTTAAGGACCCCATCCTGGGTCTAGGTCAATCGTGACTCCTGTTGTCGTTTCCTCACGGGAAATTCCTTAAGTGTTCCATAGGGAATCCATAGTAAAAACGCGTTTATGGGTCGTCTGGATACTTCTGGATGGTTAAGGACCCCATCCTGGGTCTAGGTCAGTCGTGGGTGCCGTTTGGGCTTCATCGCGAGAAACTCTGTAAGTGTTCCATAGGGAATCCATAGTAAAAACGCGTTTATGGGTCTTCTGGATACTTCTGGATGGTTAAGGACCCCATCCTGGGTCTAGGTCAGTCGTGGGTGCCGTTTGGACTTCATCGCGAGAAACTCTGTAAGTGTTCCATAGGGAATCCAAAGTAAAAACGCGTTTATGGGTCTTCTGGATACTTCTGGATGGTTAAGGACCCCATCCTGGGTCTAGGTCAGTCGTGGGTGCCGTTTGGACTTCATCGCGAGAAACTCTGTAAGTGTTCCATAGGGAATCCATAGTAAAAACGCGTTTATGGGTCGTCTGGATACTTCTGGATGGTTAAGGACCCCATCCTGGGTCTAGGTCAGTCGTGGGTGCCGTTTGGACTTCATCGCGAGAAACTCTGTAAGTGTTCCATAGGGAATCCATAGTAAAAACGCGTTTATGGGTCGTCTGGATACTTCTGGATGGTTAAGGACCCCATCCTGGGTCTAGGTCAGTCGTGGGTGCCGTTTGGACTTCATCGCGAGAAACTCTGTAAGTGTTCCATAGGGAATCCATAGTAAAAACGCGTTTATGGGTCGTCTGGATACTTCTGGATGGTTAAGGACCCCATCCTGGGTCTAGGTCAGTCGTGGGTGCCGTTTGGACTTCATCGCGAGAAACTCTGTAAGTGTTCCATAGGGAATCCAAAGTAAAAACGCGTTTATGGGTCTTCTGGATACTTCTGGATGGTTAAGGACCCCATCCTGGGTCTAGGTCAGTCGTGGGTGCCGTTTGGACTTCATCGCGAGAAACTCTGTAAGTGTTCCATAGGGAATCCATAGTAAAAACGCGTTTATGGGTCGTCTGGATACTTCTGGATGGTTAAGGACCCCATCCTGGGTCTAGGTCAGTCGTGGGTGCCGTTTGGACTTCATCGCGAGAAACTCTGTAAGTGTTCCATAGGGAATCCATAGTAAAAACGCGTTTATGGGTCGTCTGGATACTTCTGGATGGTTAAGGACCCCATCCTGGGTCTAGGTCAGTCGTGGGTGCCGTTTGGACTTCATCGCGAGAAACTCTGTAAGTGTTCCATAGGGAATCCATAGTAAAAACGCGTTTATGGGTCGTCTGGATACTTCTGGATGGTTAAGGACCCCATCCTGGGTCTAGGTCAGTTGTGGGTGCCGTTTGGACTTCATCGCGAGAAACTCTGTAAGTGTTCCATAGGGAATCCAAAGTAAAAACGCGTTTATGGGTCTTCTGGATACTTCTGGATGGTTAAGGACCCCATCCTGGGTCTAGGTCAGTCGTGGGTGCCGTTTGGACTTCATCGCGAGAAACTCTGTAAGTGTTCCATAGGGAATCCATAGTAAAAACGCGTTTATGGGTCTTCTGGATACTTCTGGATGGTTAAGGACCCCATCCTGGGTCTAGGTCGCTCGTGGGTGCCGTTTGGACTTCATCGCGAGAAACTCTGTAAGTGTTCCATAGGGAATCCATAGTAAAAACGCGTTTATGGGTCGTCTGGATACTTCTGGATGGTTAAGGACCCCATCCTGGGTCTAGGTCAGTCGTGGGTGCCGTTGGGACTTCATCGCGAGAAACTCTGTAAGTGTTCCATAGGGAATCCATAGTAAAAACCCGTTTAAGGGTCTTCTGGATACTTCTGGATGGTTAAGGACCCCATCCTGGGTCTAGGTCAGTCGTGGGTGCCGTTTGGGCTTCATCGCGAGAAACTCTGTAAGTGTTCCATAGGGAATCCATAGTAAAAACCCGTTTAGGACTCCTCTGGATACTTCTGGATGGTTAAGGACCCCATCCTGGGTCTAGGTCGGTCGTGGGTGCCGTTTGGGCTTCATCGCGAGAAACTCCTTAAGTGTTCCATAGGGAATCCATAGTAAAAACGCGTTTATGGGTCTTCTGGATACTTCTGGATGGTTAAGGACCCCATCCTGGGACTAGGTCGGTCGTGGGTCCCGTTTTGAGGTCCTCTGGACAAATTTAAATACCTGAGGAGCCCAATTTAGTTGTAAATTCGAACCAGGAAAAGTCGTTGGACCCGTTTCGTGGTCCTTAGAATAAGTGCAGGTACTTTAGAAATATAACCTTCTAATTTAATCCCGTGCACCCATTTTGGGGTTCTCTGGACAAGCCTGGATAGTCGAGGACCCCATCCTGGATCTGGGTCGGTGTTAGGTTCAGGCTAAGATTGGTCGTGGGTGCCGTTTTGGGTTCCTCCCGACAACCGCGGGTTCTCCGTAAGCGCTTTATTGGAAATCCCATGTTAAAACCCAGCTTAGGGTCTTCTGGAAAAGTTTAAATTCTCCAGGACCCGTTTAGGGGCGCTCTGGGCAAGTCTGGATAGTTAAGGACTGGGTGGGTCCCGTTTTGGGTTCCTCACGACTACCACGGATACTCCATAAGCGTTCTATTGGGAATCGATGGTAAAAACCCAGTTTAGGGTCCTCTGGATAGGTTTAAATACCCGAGGAACCCGATTGAATTGTACCAATTCGACCTTAGAAAGGTCGTACAACCCGTTTCGGGATCACCTTTTAATCATATCGTGTGGACCCATTGTGGGGTCTCCTGGACGAGTCTGGATAATCGAAGATCCCATTTGTCCCGGGGGTCTAGTGCTGGGGGTCTTCGGGGCAAGTTCAGCTACTCATATTTGGTGTAACCTTCTTTAGATTAATGTGACCTTAACAGGTTTCACTAATCGCAGACCTAGGACCTCCAAGACCTAAAATGGGTCATTTTATCCAGAAACCCCAATGGGTTCGACACTCCTAAACCCAAGTACCCGTTTTGACATTTAAGAACCTCCACATCGAAACCTTTCGGTCTGCGAACCCACGGGTTTAAGCTCCGGGTCCTCCATTTCCAGATACGAGGAGATGGACTCGTCCAAGATCGGCCTCGACTTCATAGTCGAGAACCCGGAGTACGTAAGGAAGCTGGCCTCCGCCCTGGACACCCAGAACGTCGCCGTCAAGAAGCAGGTCTTCGAGCTCCTCTCGGCCCTCTGCGTCCACAACGAGGAGGGGAAGATGAGGACGCTCGACACCCTGGAGCACTTCCAGGTAAGCCACCACCAGAGGTCGGGACAGTGCGACACCGGCGGCGTTTTGCAGAAGCTGAAGGGCGAGCGGTACCGGCTGACGTCCGTGGTGCGCGAGCTCGAGCGCGCCTCCTCGGTCGGCTACCAGACGGCGCTGGTAGCGTTCATCAACTGCCTGATCATATCGACGTCGAGGCTGAGCGACAGGATCAGGCTGCGCAACGAGTTCATCGGTAAGAGCGCCGCCTATCGCTCGGTAGCCGTACTCACACGAGCCTCGTTCTATCCCCGACAGGTTGCCACCTGCTCCCGGTGCTGAACGGCCTGAGGTAAGTGTCGAAGGCGCGCGCACGCCCGTCTCATCTGACCTGGGGGGGCCGTGTCCTTCGCAGGAAGTGCGCCGAGGCCGAGCCCGAGCTCGCCGTCCAGCTCGACGTCTTCGACGAGCAGCGCGACAGCGACGACTCGCAGAGCCTCCAGGGGCCGCACGGCGTCGACCTGAACTCGCCGCTCGACGTCTTCTACGCCATACTCAAGCAGGTAAGGGTGGACGTCGTCTCCGTAGGTCCGAGTGCAAACGAGAGACTCGTCGGCTCCGGCGGACGTCGTCCTCTTGGGTCGACGTGCCCGTGACGATTTTTCGAGTCGAGTCCAGCAGGGGTCGCTGGATCCAGTGGACGTCGTCTCCGTGGGTCAGAATGCAAAAGGTCGAAACTACGCGCTCGTAACCGTTTTTTTGAGTCTAGCGTGCTTAAGATCTTTATCGGCGCCGGTGGACGTCGTCTCCGTAGGTCCTAGTGCAAAAGGTCGAGGCGAAGAGGTCCGGGTCGGCTCCGGCGGACGTCGTCCTCTTCGGTCGACGTGGCCGTGACGATTTTTCGAGCTGAATCCAGCAGGGGTCGCTGGATCCAGTGGACGTCGTCTCCACGAGTCAGAATGCAAAAGGTCGAAACTAGGCTCCGGTAACCGTTTTTTGAGTCTAGCGCGGTTAAGATCTTCATCGGCGCCGGTGGACGTCGTCTCCGTAGGTCCGAGTGCAAATGAGAAACTCATCGGCTCCGGCGGACGTCGTCCTCTTGGGTCGACGTGCCCGTGACGATTTTTCGAGCTGAATCCGGCAGGGGTCGCTGGATCCAGTGGACGTCGTCTCCACGAGTCACAATGCAAAAGGTCGAAACTAGGCTCCCGTAACCGTTTTTTTTTTAGTCTAGCGTCGTTAGGATCTTCATCGGCGCCGGTGGACGTCGTCTCCATAGGTCCGAGTGCAGAAGGTCGAGACTGGGCGCGCGGCGGGTTTTCCGGGTCGTCGGACGCGTATTCGTCGAAACTGGTGGACGTCGTCTTCGTAGGTCCGAGTGCAAAAGAAAGACTCGTCGGCTCCGGCGGACGTCGTCCTCTTGGGTCGACGTGCCCGATGCCCGTAACGATTACTCGAGTTGATTCTGGTAGAGGGTCGCTGTACCCGGTGGACGTCGTCTCCGTGGGTCCGAATTCATAAGGTGGAAGCTAGGCGCCCGTAACCGTTTTTTGAGTCTAGCGCGGTTGAGAGATTCGTCTGCGCCGGTGGACGTCGTCCCCGTGGGTCAACGTGCATTAGGTCGAACTTCGATACCAGGAACGATTTTTCGAGTTGAATGCGGTTGGGATCGCTGGATCCAGCGGACGTCGTCTCCATAGGTCATAATGCAAAAGGTCGAAACTAGGCTTTCATTAACCATTTTTTTTTTAATCGAGCATGGTAAAGTGATTCACCGGCTCCGGTGGACGTCGTCTCCGTGGGTGAACGCGCATATGATCGAACTTCGATACTTGTAACGATTTCTCGAGTTGAATGCGGTAGGGGATCGCCGGAACCGTTGGACGTCGTCTCCATAGGTCCGTACGCAAAAGGTCGAAACGGCGCCCGTCACCTTTTTTTAGTCGAGCATAAGGTCGAACTTCGATACCCGTAACGATTTTTCGAGTCGAGTGCGGCAGGGAATCGTTGAATCCAGTGGACGTCATCTCCATAGGCCCAAATGCAAAAGGTTGAAACTAGGGTTCAATTAACCATGTTTTTGAGTCGAGATGCGCCATCGCGCATGAGGTCGAACTACGATACTGGTAACGATTTTTCGAGTGGATGTGGTATGGGATCGCTGGATCCAGTGGACGTCGTCTTCATAGCTCCGGATTCAAAAGATCGAAACTAGGTTCCCGGAAGGTTTTCCGCGTTGAACGCGAGCGTAGGTTCACCAGGTCCGCGGACGTCATCGTCGTAGGTCGAGGCGCGAAAGGTCTCCCACCTCCGTGACTTTGGTGTTCCAGGTGGCCGAGACGCCGCAGGAGATCCCCTTCCTGCTGCTCCTCCAGCACCTGCTGCGCATCGACCCGAAGGACCCGATCAGCGACATCGTCTGGGACACGGCCGAGCGCCTCGTCCACCGGGCGACGCTGCTCGAGAGCCGCGACGACGCCTCGAGGCTGCTCAAGTCGCCGAGCGCGACGCAGTCGCGGCTCCCCTGCCCGTGCCAGCGGCGCCAGAGCGCCGGGGGCGGGGCGCCGAGGGCGGCGACGCCCCCTCCGCCGCCGCCGCCGCCGCCGCTGTCGGCGTGCAAGCCTCCGCCTCCGCCGCCGCCGCCCTCCGTCCCGCCCCCGCCGGCCGTCGAGGCCGCCGCGCCGCCGAGGCCCGGCGGCCGGGCCCCTCCCCCGAAGCTGGGGGAGGAGCGGCTGCCGCAGCAGGCGATCCCCGCCCCCAGGACGAAGATGAAGACGATCAATTGGAACAAGATACCCAGCAACAAGGTACGTGCCGGTAGCGACTTGGGGCCCGAATCGATTCGATCGCCCGATCTGTCTAGGTCTTCGGCAAGAACAACATCTGGACCCAAGTCGCCTACAGCCACCAGCACTCCCCCATGGCGGACATCGATTGGTCGGAGATGGAGGGGTTGTTCTGCCAGCAGGCGCCCTCCTCGGCGAACTCGTCCCCGAAGCTCGGCGCCGAGAGGAAGCTGCGCAAGGAGTCCCCAGAGGTATGCCCAAGCGCCACGTCCGCGCCATGCCCAATCGTCTCGTCGCTTTCAGGTCGCGCTGCTCGACGCCAAACGCAGCCTTAACGTCAACATCTTCCTCAAGCAGTTCAGAAGGTAGTAATACCCAACCCCCCCGACCGCCAAGAACTACACCAAGGCACCTTTTCCTTCCGCAGCTCCAACGACGACATCATCAGGCTGATAAGGGACGGCGAGCACGACGAGATCGGCGCCGAGAAGCTGAAGGGCCTCCTGAAGATCCTCCCCGAGATCGACGAGCTGGACATACTGAAGGGCTACAACGGCGACTTCGAGAAGCTCGGCACGGCCGAGAAGTTCCTCATACAGCTCACCGGGCTCTCCAAGTAAGTACCCCCCCGGCCTTGGTCTCGGTTTGGTGCCAAGAAGTTTCTGTCACTGACCCACGTCCCACCCCCTACAGCTACAAGTTGAGGATCGAGAGCATGCTGCTCAAGGAGGAGTTCGCCTCCAACATGGGCTACCTGGAACCCAGCATCAACTCGATGATGCTCGCCGCTCAAGGTAATTAACTCGATCTCCAGCGACCCAAAACCCCACACGCCCCGTCTTCTGTCCGCAGACCTCACGACCAATAAGCCGCTCCAGGAGGTGCTCTACATGATCCTGATCGCCGGGAACTTCCTCAACTGCGTAAGTCGGGTTTCTGGTCTCCAGCCTCGGGGTTCTGTAGAGATTGTGTCCGCAGGGAGGGTACGCGGGCGGCGCGGCCGGCGTGAAGCTCTCCTCGCTGCAGAAGATCACGGACATAAGAGCCAACAAGCCCAACATGAACCTCATACACTTCGTGGCGCTGGTAAGACCGAACACCCTGTGTTTACTTGGTTCCTCGCAGTCGGGTAAGATCGTGGGGTGTACGCCACGGGGAAGGGTGGTCTCCTTGGTGGACCCAGGTGCTCTTGGTGCACCTGCTGGGTCGGTTCCAAGGAACCCTGGATCGGCTCCTGGTACCTGCCGCTTTCGATTTACGTTTCTCTGTTGCAGCAAGCCGAGAAGAGGAACAGGAACCTGCTGTCCTTCACCGACAACGTCGGGGTCCTGGAGGATGCCGCCAAGTAATTCGGTTCCAGGTGCGTTTGGAGCTTCCAATTGAACCAATTGAACTTACAGGACCACCGTGGAGCAGCTACACAACGAGATCAACGCGCTAGACGCGAGGATCAAGAAGATCAAGAAGCAGATCGAGACGCCCTCGACCGAGGCGGAGATCAAGTACCAGATGGTCGAGTTCCTGCAGGTAAGGGGTAGAATGTGGAAGAAGCCCAAATCGGTTATCAGCTCGAAACTGTCCAAATGTTCATGAGCCCAATGGTCAAGTTCCTGCTGCAGGTAAGGGATGAAATGTAGAAGATGCCCAAAGGGATTGTCAGTTCTGAAAGGTCCAAATGGTTTCGAACCCAATAATCAAGTTCCAAATGGTCGAGTTTCTGCAGGTAGGAGATCAAATGTAGAAGATGCCCAAGGGGGTTATCAGTTCTGAAAGGTCCAAATGGTTTCGAACCCAATAATCAAGTACCAAATGGTCGAGTTCCTGCAGGTAGGAAATCAAATGTAGAAGATGCCCAAGAGGGTTATCCGTTCTGAAAGGTCCAAATGGTTTCGAACCCAATAATCAAGTACCATATGGTCGAGTTTCTGCAGGTAGGAGATCAAATGTAGAAGATGCCCAAATGAATGCCCAAGTTCTGAAAGGTCCAAATGGTTTCGAACCCAATAATCAAGTACCAAATGGTCGAGTTCCTGCAGGTAGGAAATCAAATGTAGAAGATACCCAAGGGGGTTATCAGTTCTGAAAGGTCCAAATGGTTTCGAACCCAATAATCAAGTACCAAATGGTCGAGTTTCTGCAGGTAGGAGATCTAATGTAGAAGATGCCCAAGGGGGTTATCAGTCCTGAAAGGTCCAAATGGTTTCGAATCCAATAATCAAGTACCAAATGGTCGAGTTCCTGCAGGTAGGAAATCAAATGTAGAAGATGCCCAAGAGGGTTATCCGTTCTGAAAGGTCCAAATGGTTTCGAACCCAATAATCAAGTACCATATGGTCGAGTTTCTGCAGGTAGGAGATCAAATGTAGAAGATGCCCAAATGAATGCCCAAGTTCTGAAAGGTCCAAATGGTTTCGAACCCAATAATCAAGTACCAAATGGTCGAGTTCCTGCAGGTAGGAAATCAAATGTAGAAGATACCCAAGGGGGTTATCAGTTCTGAAAGGTCCAAATGGTTTCGAACCCAATAATCAAGTACCAAATGGTCGAGTTTCTGCAGGTAGGAGATCTAATGTAGAAGATGCCCAAGGGGGTTATCAGTCCTGAAAGGTCCAAATGGTTTCGAATCCAATAATCAAGTACCAAATGGTCGAATTCCTATAGGTAGAAGATCAAATTTTGAAGAAGACCAAATGGGCTGTCCATTCAGAAAAGTCCATATGTTTTCGAACCCAGTGAGCCCAATGATCGATACCAAATGGTCGAGTTCCTACAGGTAAGGGGTCAAATTAGAAGAAGTCCAAATGGATCATTAATTCAGGAAAGTCCGAATGTTTTCGAACCCAATGAGCCCAACGATCAGGTACCAGATAGTCGAGATCCCGCAGGTGTGGGATCAAATTTTGAAGAAGCCCAAATGGGTTGTAAATTCAGGAAAGGTCAAATATTTTTGAACTCAGTGAGCCCAATAATCAAGTATCAAATGGTCGAGTTCCTATAGGTAGAAGATCAAATTTTGAAGAAGACCAAATGGGTTGTAAATTCAGAAAAGTCCAATTGTTATCGAACTAAATGGGCCCAATGGTCGAGTTCTTTCAAGTGCGAGGTCAAATCTAGAAGAAGCCCAAATGGGTTAACAATTCAAATGAGTCCAAATGTTTTCGAACCCAATGAGCCCAAAGATCGAATACCAATTGGTCGAGTTCCTACAGGTAAGGAATGAAATTAAAAAGAAACCCAAATGTGTTGTCAATTCAGAAAAGTCCAATTGTTATCGAACTAAATGGGCCCGATGGTCGAGTTCTTTCAAGTGCGAGGTCAAATTTAGAAGAAGCCCAAATGGGTTAACAATTCAAATGAGTCCAAATGTTTTCGAACCCAATGAGCCCAAAGATCGAATACCAATTGGTCGAGTTTCTACAGGTAAGGAATGAAATTTAAAAGAAACCCAAATGTGTTGCCAATTTGGGAACGAGCAAATGTTTTCGAACCCAATGAACCCAACTGTTTTACCTCAATACGTACCTGGATCTTTTGGTGATGGAAAACACCAAACCCAAACGACCAAACGTTCCTAACCCAATGAGCCCAATGGCTGCGCCACGGAATCCCCCTACCTATACCCCTTGGTGTCTAGATGGCGGAGCGCGAGGTGTCGAGCCTCCAGGTGAACCTGGTGAAGTTGGAGCACGTCCGCAGGCAGCTCGCCGACTTCTTCTGCGAGGACGCGAGCTCGTTCAAGCTCGAGGAGTGCTTCAGGATATTCCACGGGCTGTACTGCAAGTTCAGGCAGGCCGTCGCCGAGAACGAGCGCAGGAGGGCGCAGGAGGAGCAGGCCGCCGAGCGGAGGAAGCAGCGCGAGGAGTTGCTCGCCACCAAGAGGAAGCAAAGTGAGTACCCAATCGATGCCCAAAAACTGATAGATGCCCAAACGGTCGTTTCCTTTGCAGTGGAGTCGATGTCGGACGGCTTCTCTATAGACATGCAGATCTACGCGTACCCCAAGAAGGCGGGGCCGAGGAAGGTGGGCGGAGCCCAGGGCGGCGGAGGCGGGGCCTCCGAGGACGAGCTGTCGTCGATCACGAGCTCCCCCTCCTTCCCGAGGCGGAGGCTGGGCTCGTTCAACAACGGCGGGGGGGGCGGGGCCGTCGAGAGGGAGGAGCGCTCGCCCGACGTCACGCCCAACGGCAGCCTGAGGAGGAGGAGGAGCAGCCGCGTGCTCAGCGAGGACGACGAGGGCAACCTGATGGAGTTCCTGAGGGCGACCGGCGGCGACGGGACCAGGGAGAGGAGGTCCTGGGGCAGCTTAGGTGAGCGGTCGCCCGAGCCCGTCCGGCGTTCACCCAGTCTGCTCTCTCTCTCCCCCAGATCGCTCGTGGGCGAGGAAGGCCCGAGGGAGCAGCCCGAGGAAGCGGCCCGCGTTGCTGTCGGCCGACTTCGCCTCGGACCGGGAGAGGCCGTCGTCCCCGTCGCCGATCGCCGAGTCCGGGCCGGTGCTGTCCGCGCCCGAGGAGGAGACGAGGCCCAGGGAGTGGAAGCAGAAGATCGAGAGCTGGCTGCAGGCGAACGAGAGCGACCAGACGAGCGACGAGCAGAGGAGGCAGCGCAGGCTGGCCAATAGGAAATCGACCGAGATGGATTCCGGTAAGTGCGACGCACCCGGCGCAACCCCCTGGGGCTACTACCTGGGGCTCCGATTTCTCCGCAGAGGGCGAGAGGGGCGGCACCCTGGACACGCTCCCGGAGGGCAAGCAGGTCTACAGCGGCGGCCAGTCGAGCTACAGGAAGACGTTCCTCTCCTGGACGCCCTCGCTGGAGGGCACCGACGTCGTCGGCGCCATGGAGGTCGTCGAAGGTAAACGGTACAGCCCGAGCGACACGCCTCCAGGTATTAACCCCCTCCCTGTCGATCTTCCAGAGGTGCAGCCTGCGCAGATCAAGGATAAGTCCGCGTGGCGCAAGTCCAACCTGAACGTCGCCAACACGACGGAGCAGGTCAGGGGGCCGGATCGCCCGGGCAGGCGCGACTCGAGCAGGATCGAGGCGACAGCGCTGCACTCGATCGACGAGGACAGGCCGACGTCGGACCGCAAGGAGCTCATCAGCTCGCTGGGCGAGAGGTCGCCGACGGACAGGCTGACGTTGTACATCAGGAAGCCGGAGGGCCCGAAGCCCAACCCGGGTGAGACCCGCAAACCCTGAGGCGCCTTTGAGCACCTGGTGTGATTTGCTCCAACTTGGTCACCCCCACCCATACCCGATTTCCTCTAGGAGCTTAGGTAGCTGTTGCTTGGGCATCTCTGTCTACACCTGAGATCGCCTTTCGTTTCTTATTTGGGTCTCCTGGGGTATTTTTCCTAGACCCGGTGTAAATCGAGTCGAATTCCAAACCTGGGGAGCTCCTTCCAAGACTTTGGTCACCCCCACCCATACCCGATTTCCTCTAGGAGCTTAGGTAGCTGTTGCTTGGGCATCTCTGTCTACACCTGAGATCGCTTTTCGATTCTTATTTGGGGTATTTTTCCTAGACCCGGTGTAAATCGAGTCGAATTCCAAACCTGGGGAGCTCGTTCCAAGACTTTGGTCACCTCCACCCATACCCGATTTCCTCTAGGAGCTTAGGTAGCTGTTGCTTGGGCATCTCTGTCTACACCTGAGATCGCCTTTCGTTTCTTATTTGGGTCTCCTGGGGTATTTTTCCTAGACCCGGTGTAAATCGAGTCGAATTCCAAACCTGGGGAGCTCCTTCCAAGACTTTGGTCACCCCCACCCATACCCGATTTCCTCTAGGAGCTTAGGTAGCTGTTGCTTGGGCATCTCTGTCTACACCTGAGATCGCCTTTCGTTTCTTATTTGGGTCTCCTGGGGTATTTTTCCTAGACCCGGTGTAAATCGAGTCGAATTCCAAACCTGGGGAGCTCCTTCCAAGACTTTGGTCACCCCCACCCATACCCGATTTCCTCTAGGAGCTTAGGTAGCTGTTGCTTGGGCATCTCTGTCTACACCTGAGATCGCTTTTCGATTCTTATTTGGGGTATTTTTCCTAGACCCGGTGTAAATCGAGTCGAATTCCAAACCTGGGGAGCTCGTTCCAAGACTTTGGTCACCTCCACCCATACCCGATTTCCTCTAGGAGCTTAGGTAGCTGTTGCTTGGGCATCTCTGTCTACACCTGAGATCGCCTTTCGTTTCTTATTTGGGTCTCCTGGGGTATTTTTCCTAGACCCGGTGTAAATCGAGTCGAATTCCAAACCTGGGGAGCTCCTTCCAAGACTTTGGTCACCCCCACCCATACCCGATTTCCTCTAGGAGCTTAGGTAGCTGTTGCTTGGGCATCTCTGTCTACACCTGAGATCGCTTTTCGATTCTTATTTGGGGTATTTTTCCTAGACCCGGTGTAAATCGAGTCGAATTCCAAACCTGGGGAGCTCGTTCCAAGACTTTGGTCACCTCCACCCATACCCGATTTCCTCTAGGAGCTTAGGTAGCTGTTGCTTGGGCATCTCTGTCTACACCTGAGATCGCCTTTCGATTCTTATTTGGGTCTCCTGGGGTATTTTTCCTAGACCCGGTGTAAATCGAGTCGAATTCCAAACCTGGGGAGCTCCTTCCAAGACTTTGGTCACCCCCACCCATACCCGATTTCCTCTAGGAGCTTAGGTAGCTGTTGCTTGGGCATCTCTGTCTACACCTGAGATCGCCTTTCGTTTCTTATTTGGGTCTCCTGGGGTATTTTTCCTAGACCCGGTGTAAATCGAGTCGAATTCCAAACCTGGGGAGCTCGTTCCAAGACTTTGGTCACCTCCACCCATACCCGATTTCCTCTAGGAGCTTAGGTAGCTGTTGCTTGGGCATCTCTGTCTACACCTGAGATCGCCTTTCGTTTCTTATTTGGGGTATTTTTCCTAGACCCGGTGTAAATCGAGTCGAATTCCAAACCTGGGGAGCTCGTTCCAAGACTTTGGTCACCTCCACCCATACCCGATTTCCTCTAGGAGCTTAGGTAGCTGTTGCTTGGGCATCTCTGTCTACACCTGAGATCGCCTTTCGTTTCTTATTTGGGTCTCCTGGGGTATTTTTCCTAGACCCGGTGTAAATCGAGTCGAATTCCAAACCTGGGGAGCTCCTTCCAAGACTTTGGTCACCCCCACCCATACCCGATTTCCTCTAGGAGCTTAGGTAGCTGTTGCTTGGGCATCTCTGTCTACACCTGAGATCGCTTTTCGATTCTTATTTGGGGTATTTTTCCTAGACCCGGTGTAAATCGAGTCGAATTCCAAACCTGGGGAGCTCGTTCCAAGACTTTGGTCACCTCCACCCATACCCGATTTCCTCTAGGAGCTTAGGTAGCTGTTGCTTGGGCATCTCTGTCTACACCTGAGATCGCCTTTCGATTCTTATTTGGGTCTCCTGGGGTATTTTTCCTAGACCCGGTGTAAATCGAGTCGAATTCCAAACCTGGGGAGCTCCTTCCAAGACTTTGGTCACCCCCACCCATACCCGATTTCCTCTAGGAGCTTAGGTAGCTGTTGCTTGGGCATCTCTGTCTACACCTGAGATCGCCTTTCGTTTCTTATTTGGGTCTCCTGGGGTATTTTTCCTAGACCCGGTGTAAATCGAGTCGAATTCCAAACCTGGGGAGCTCGTTCCAAGACTTTGGTCACCTCCACCCATACCCGATTTCCTCTAGGAGCTTAGGTAGCTGTTGCTTGGGCATCTCTGTCTACACCTGAGATCGCCTTTCGATTCTTATTTGGGTCTCCTGGGGTATTTTTCCTAGACCCGGTGTAAATCGAGTCGAATTCCAAACCTGGGGAGCTCCTTCCAAGACTTTGGTCACCCCCACCCATACCCGATTTCCTCTAGGAGCTTAGGTAGCTGTTGCTTGGGCATCTCTGTCTACACCTGAGATCGCCTTTCGTTTCTTATTTGGGTCTCCTGGGGTATTTTTCCTAGACCCGGTGTAAATCGAGTCGAATTCCAAACCTGGGGAGCTCGTTCCAAGACTTTGGTCACCTCCACCCATACCCGATTTCCTCTAGGAGCTTAGGTAGCTGTTGCTTGGGCATCTCTGTCTACACCTGAGATCGCCTTTCGTTTCTTATTTGGGGTATTTTTCCTAGACCCGGTGTAAATCGAGTCGAATTCCAAACCTGGGGAGCTCCTTCCAAGACTTTGGTCACCCCCACCCATACCCGATTTCCTCTAGGAGCTTAGGTAGCTGTTGCTTGGGCATCTCTGTCTACACCTGAGATCGCCTTTCGTTTCTTATTTGGGTCTCCTGGGGTATTTTTCCTAGACCCGGTGTAAATCGAGTCGAATTCCAAACCTGGGGAGCTTGTTCTAAGACTTTGGGCACCTCCACCTGAGCCCAATTTCCTATGTAATCCCGATCACGTCTAGAAGGTATTGGGTATCTCTACCTAAATCAGGAACCAGTCCGTGGTGTTCACGTGACACCTTGACACCTGGGATACATTTACCACGTCCGAGACCCATTTTCTAGGTCCTGGGGTATTTTTCCTAACCTGGTGCTAGTAGAGCCAAAACTGATTCCTCGAACCCATACCGAGGTCCTGAACTTAAACCTGGGGAGCTTCTACCATAGCCTGGGACATTTCCACCTGAGCCCAATTTCCTATGGAACCCTGATCACGTCTAGGAGGTGTTGGGTATCTCTACCTAAATCAGGAACCAGTCCGTGGTTTTCACGTGAAATGACACCAAATAGACCTGTGGACCCACCTTGACACCTGGGGTACATTTACCACGCCCGAGACCCATTTTCTAGAACCTAGGGTATTTTCCCAAACCTGGTGCTAATCGAGCCAAATGTGATTCCTCGAACCTATACCGAGGTCCTGGATTTAAACCTAGGGAACTTCTTCCATGGCCTGGGGTATTTCCACCTGAGCCCAATTTCCTCTGGAATCCCGGTCGCATCTAGCATACATTGATTACCTCTATAAATCAGAAATCAATCTGTGGTTTTCACGTGGAATGACACCAAATAGACCTGTGGAGTCACCTTGACACCTGGGCTACATTTACCGCGTCCGAGACCCATTTTCTAGGACCTGGGGTATTTTTCCCAACCTGGTGCTAGTAGAGCCAAACCTGATCCCTCTGACCTATATCGAGTGCCTAGACTTAAACCTGGGGAACTTCTTCCATAGCCTAAGGGATTGGGCTCTACCTGAGCCCAATTCCCCCTTGGGATCCTGACACCAAATAATCCTGTTGGATCACTTTCACACCAGAGATCCATTTACCACTCGGCGCATGTGCTACCACAACCTGGGATATTTTCCCCAAATTGGGCTCTATTCGTATCCAGCTTGCACCGAATGCCTCAACTTAAGTCCCCCGGGGACTTTAACGTACTTGTTCCAGGTCCGCCCCCCAGGAGGCCGAAGGACGCCCAGAACGGCCTCGACTCCAAGGCGGACATCGACCAGGACAACATCGAGACGCCGCCGGCGACGAGGAGGATGTTCGTGCCCTCCCCCGTCGACAAGCGCGAGCCGTCGACGCCGAGCCCGTGCAGCAGGAGGCTGCGCGAGGAGCAGCAGGAGGAGACGTCCGTCCTCGGCGACGGTCAGTTCGACAGGTAGCGTACCCCAACCCCAGGAGTCGAGGCGATGCAACCTCCTTTTCTACGGTACTTTTCTGCCGCAGGTACTCGGCGGCGAGGCGCACCAGGAGGTACAGGCGCGCGCAGGAGAGCAACCAGGAGGTCGTCGCCGAGGAGCCGGCGACGGCCGGGTCCCCGCCGCCGCCGCCGGAGAAGGCGAGGCCGGCGGACCAGCCGCAGGAGGCGAAGAGGAGGCACAGGAACCAGACCGTCATCGACCCGGGGCACGTGGAGTTGGCGCTGAAGATCGCCTCCGAGGGGGACGTCGAACGCGGCGGGAACGTCACCGTGAAGGTAAATCGGGTATAAATGTCGCCGTCTGGAACAAGAAAATCTAGTCTGGATACAACTGGAGGTCTAGGGAGGTTCCTAAAGGCCTTACGGGACTTTAGTGTACACGAAACGCTAATGTAGTGTCCTTTAAATGATTTATTTGTTCCGAGGACATTTCCGTTCCGTTTAGTGTCCTATGCTGGCATTATTGTGTTCCAAGGAAATTGGTCGTAATTACCGTTATTTAAATATGCTTTAAAGGCATGCCTGGAGACATGGTTAAACCTAGGAGGTTCCTAAGAACCCCCTGAGACATTGGGTTTCCTCATGAGTAACCAAATTGAGTGTCCTATGCTCGTTATCATCATAATAAGCGTAGCTTTAAAGACATGCTCACAACCGAAACCTTGAACCAAGTCATGCCTGGAACCCATTAAAGAACCCATGGAACTTTCATACTAATTTAGTATCCTATGCCCAGTTTGTGTCCCAAGAACTTTTGTTGTTCCATGCTTGATTCATATGTTCCAAGAGGGTTTGTTGTTCCATGCTTGTTTCATATGTTCCAAGAGGGTTTGTTGTTCCATGCTTGTTTCATGTGTTCCAAGAAGGATTGTTGTTCCATGCTTGGTTCATGTGTTCCAAGAACGTTCGATGTTCCTTCGAGTTTGAGTCTCCTCTTGGGCCGCAGGTTCCCTCCGGCAAGGTCGACGCCCCCGCGGGCCACAAGCCCCCCAGGGAGCCGCACGACAACGACGAGGGCTTCGAGGAGACGCAGAGCCTCATGTCGGAGTCGCCGAGCCAGGGCGCCTCCCCGGCCGGCAACTGCGAGGGCGGCCGCCCAAAGGCGGCCGAGGCGAGGCGCGCGCCGCCCGACCGCCGCGGCCTCGCGCCGAGGCAGCCCGCGCACGCGCCGATCCAGAAGTCGAGCTCGCGCAGCTCGATCGTCAGCTCGAGGAGCTCCGTCAGCAGCGCCGCGTCGACGGTGAGGAGGGCGCCGCCGGCGGCTGCGAGGCCGGCGGCGGCGACCGCGCAGCCGCGCAGGGGCGCGCCGAGGCCGGCGGGCCTCGCGAGGAGCGGCTCGGTCGGCGCGGCGAGGCCGGCGGCCGCGCCCGCGCAGCAGCGGCTCAGCAGCTTCATGAAGCCGACCGCCTCGAGCGCCACCAAGCGGAACTCGTCCGTCGGCGTCGCGAAGAGCTACTCCTTCAGGACCAAGTGAGCAGGGCATGCGCGCGCGCGCCGATTGTACATTACTCGACTAGTCAACCGGCCCGAGGAGTACTTAGGACGACGACGACGACGACTACCCTTACTTATTTATTTCGTAATTTATTTATAGCTTGATTAATCAATTAATTCGTTCATTAACAGGCAATTAATACCCGCTAATCGTTACCAAATACGCGACCGTTTTACCAAATAGTGTTTTATCATATATATATATATTTTTTTATATATACGTACTGTTATTTGTGTTTAAAAGTAAACGATAACCATTGATTAATCGATGATTTATTCGATCGATCGGCGTGAAAAAATGACATCTCGATTTATCCAAATCTTTAATAAAATCAATATTGGTAATAATAATAATAATAATGATAGTAATAAAAGCAAACCGGGCAATATACAGGGTGAGGCGTGGTATAATATAATGATAATAAGGACAAACGTCACGTAACGATCGTTGTAACGGCAATAATCGTTCGAAGGAGAAAACGCGCGCACACTCGATTAAAATCAATATCTAACCAATTACATAATCGATAATAATAACAAAATATACTGTACACGTACGTTCGATTACAAAAAAATTACATTATACTCAGTCATGTACATATATATATTATTTATTTATTAAATTTAATTAATTCATTTATAAAATTCTCACCTAACGCTTCCTCGAAATTACCATAATTAAACTCCCGCGACGAACCGTCCGTACGGAATGTGGAGGCCGCGCGCGCGTGCGCGCGCACCGCCCGACGAATCACAGGACCGCGCACGCTCGATCGTCGGACGGACCGCGCACGCCCGTCGGCGCGTGTTAGAGTATGCCGTTGGTGAAGTACTGGAAGCCGTCGTAGAGCTTCGTCGACAGCGAGCGGATGCTGCCGTCGACCATGCGGTTCACCTCGAGCCGCAGCTGCTCCTCCGTCATCGACACGTGGAAACGGTTCTTGAGGTTGTGCACCGTCGAGGCGGACGACTTGAAGCACGGCAGCTGCGAACCTACGGGTCGAGACGGGACGTTAAGTAACTATACTTAAGTACATACAGCGCTAAACCTCCTAACCTAAAAACTTAACCGAGGATCATTAAGTGACTATACTTCGTACCTATCTCTTCTAGAACTTTGTACCGTTTCACCGGTCAAGCCTAACCTAACCTACAAACTGGACCGAGCCACCGGGTGGCACGGCACCTGCGAACCTACGAGTCGAGACGGGACGTTAAGTAACTATACTTAAGTACGAATAGCGCTGCGCCACCCAACCTAAAAGCTTAACCGAGGATCATTAAGTAACTATACTTCGTACCTATCTCTCTTAGAACTTTGTACCGTTTCACCGGTTAAGCCTAACCTAACCTACAAACTGAACCGATCCACTGGGTGGCAGGGCACCTGCGAACCTACGAGTCGAAACGGGACGTTAAGTAACTATACTTAAGTACGAATAGCGCTGCGCCACCTAACCTAAAAGCTTAACCGAGGATCATTAAGTAACTATACTTCGTACCTATCTCTCCTAGAACTTTGTACCGTGTCACCGGTCAAGCCTAACCTAACCTACAAATTGAACCGAGCCACCGGGTGGAACGGCACCTGCGAACCTACGAGTCGAAACGGGACATTAAGTAACTATACTTAAGTACGAATAGCGCTATGCAACCTAACCTAAAAGCTTAACCGAGGATCATTAAGTAACTATACTTCGTACCTATCTCTCCTAGAACTTTGTACCGTGTCACCGGTCAAGCCTAACCTAACCTACAAACTGGACCGAGCCACCGGGTGGCACGGCACCTGCGAACCTACGAGTCGAGACGGGACGTTAAGTAACTATACTTAAGTACGAATAGCGCTGCGCCACCCAACCTAAAAGCTTAACCGAGGATCATTAAGTAACTATACTTCGTACCTATCTCTCCTAGAACTTTGTACCGTTTCACCGGTCAAGCCTAACCTAACCTACAAACTGGACCGAGCCACCGGGTGGCACGGCACCTGCGAACCTACGAGTCGAGACGGGACGTTAAGTAACTATACTTAAGTACGAATAGCGCTGCGCCACCCAACCTAAAAGCTTAACCGAGGATCATTAAGTAACTATACTTCGTACCTATCTCTCCTAGAACTTTGTACCGTTTCACCGGTCAAGCCTAACCTAACCTACAAACTGGACCGAGCCACCGGGTGGCACGGCACCTGCGAACCTACGAGTCGAGACGGGACGTTAAGTAACTATACTTAAGTACGAATAGCGCTGCGCCACCCAACCTAAAAGCTTAACCGAGGATCATTAAGTAACTATACTTCGTACCTATCTCTCCTAGAACTTTGTACCGTTTCACCGGTCAAGCCTAACCTAACCTACAAACTGGACCGAGCCACCGGGTGGCACGGCACCTGCGAACCTACGAGTCGAGACGGGACGTTAAGTAACTATACTTAAGTACGAATAGCGCTGCGCCACCCAACCTAAAAGCTTAACCGAGGATCATTAAGTAACTATACTTCGTACCTATCTCTCCTAGAACTTTGTACCGTTTCACCGGTCAAGCCTAACCTAACCTACAAACTGGACCGAGCCACCGGGTGGCACGGCACCTGCGAACCTACGAGTCGAGACGGGACGTTAAGTAACTATACTTAAGTACGAATAGCGCTGCGCCACCCAACCTAAAAGCTTAACCGAGGATCATTAAGTAACTATACTTCGTACCTATCTCTCCTAGAACTTTGTACCGTTTCACCGGTCAAGCCTAACCTAACCTACAAACTGGACCGAGCCACCGGGTGGCACGGCACCTGCGAACCTACGAGTCGAGACGGGACGTTAAGTAACTATACTTAAGTACGAATAGCGCTGCGCCACCCAACCTAAAAGCTTAACCGAGGATCATTAAGTAACTATACTTCGTACCTATCTCTCCTAGAACTTTGTACCGTGTCACCGGTCAAGCCTAACCTAACCTACAAACTGAACCGAGCCACCGGGTGGCACGGTACCTGCGAACCTACGAGTCGAAACGGGACATTAAGTAACTATACTTAAGTACGAATAGCGCTGCGCCACCTAACCTAAAAGCTTAACCGAGGATCATTAAGTGACTATACTTCGTACCTATCTCTCCTAGAACTTTGTACCGTGTCACCGGTCAAGCCTAACCTAACCTACAAATTGAACCGAGCCACCGGGTGGCACGGCACCTGCGAACCTACGAGTCGAAACTGGACGTTAATTACTATACTTAAGTACGAATAGCGCTATGCAACCTAACCGACAAATTTAACCAAGAATCAGTAAGTAACTACACTTTGTACGAATTTCCCCTAGAACTTTTTTACCGTTCCTCCCGTTAAGCCTAACCTAACCTACGAACTTAACCGGGCTACACGATTGCCCAAATTTCCCCTAGAACTTTTTTACCATTTCACACGTTAAGTCTAACCTAACCTATGAATTTAACCGGGCTACACGATTGCCCGATCTCTTTTCCCCAACCTGGCACGGTAGCTGCGAACCTTCGGGTCGAAACACAACGTTAAGTAACTATACTTAAGTACATCGCCATGCCAACTAACCTAACCTACAAATTTAACCGAGGAACAGTAAGCAACTATACTTGGTACGAATTTCCCCTAGAACTTTTTTACCGTTCCTCCAGTTAAGCCTAACCTAACCTACGAATTTAACCGGACTACACGATTGCCCTATCTCTCTTCCCTAACCTGGCACGGTAGCTGCGAACCTTCAGGTAGAAACACATCGTTAAGTAACTATACTTAAGTACATATAGCGCCATGCCACCTAACCTAACCTACAAATTTAACCGAGGAACAGTAAGCAACTATACTTCGTACGAATTTCCCCTAGAACTTTTTTACCGTTCCACCCGTTAAGCCTAACCCAACCTACGAAGTTAACCAGGCTACACGATTGCCCTATCTCTCTTCCCTAACCTGGCACGGTAGCTGCGAACCTTCGGGTCGAAACACATCGTTAAGTAACTATACTTAAGTACGTATAAAGCTATGCCACCTAACCTAACCTACAAATTTAAGCAAGGAACAGTAAGTAACCTGATCTCATGATCTCGACCAGCGTGACGATCATGCCGTGGTGCTTCCTCGCCGCGATCAGCCCCTGCAGTATCAATATCTTGAAGTACTCGAACATGTCCGACTCCTCGCCTCCCATGATCTCGACGAACTCCGGCGTCAGCTTGAACGGCGACTTCTCGAAGCCCAAATTCTTGGGCGACGTCGACAGTATGAAGCCGAAGTCGATGTGGATGAGGTGCCCGTCGCTCTTCAGCAGGATGTTGCCGTTGTGCCTGGAGACGAGAAAATATAATGGTACATCATAACCTACAAGGCGCCTTAACCTCAAAACTACAAAGGTGCGCCGTAACCTACAAAGCGCCTTAACCTCAAAACTACAACGGTGCATCATAACTTACAAACTATAATGGTGCATCATAACCTACAAAGCGCCTTAACCTCAAAACTACAATGGTGCACCGTAACCTACAAAGCGCCTTAACCTCAAAACTACAATGGTGCATCATAACCTACAAAATATAATAGTGCATCATAACCTACAAAGCGCCTTAACCTCAAAACTACAAGAGTGCACCATAACCTACAAAGCGCCTTAACCTCAAAACTACAACGGTGCATCATAACCTACAAAATATAATGGTGCATCATAACCTACAAAGCGCCTTAACCTCAAAACTACAATGGTGCACCGGAACCTACAAAGCGTCATATCTTCAAAACTATAACGGTCTACCGTAAAAGCGCCGTAACTTCAAAACTACAATGGTGTACCGTAACCTACAAAGCGATTTAACCTTAAAACTACAAAGGTGCGCCGTAACCTACAAAGCGCCTTAACCTCAAAACTACAAGAGTGCACCATAACCTACAAAGCGCCTTAACCTCAATACTACAACGGTGCATCATAACCTACAAAATATAATGGTGCATCATAACCTACAAAGCGCCTTAACCTCAAAACTACAATGGTGCACCGGAATCTACAAAGCGTCTTATCCTCAAAACTATAACGGTCTACCGTAAAAGCTCCGTAACTTCAAAACTACAACGGTGTACCATAACCTACAAAGCGCCTTAACCTCAAAACTACAATGGTGCATCATAACCTACAAAATATAATGGTGCATCATAACCTACAAAGCGCCTTAACCTCAAAACTACAACGGTGCACCGGAACCTACAAAGCGTCTTATCTTCAAAACTATAACGGTCTACCGTAAAAGCGCCGTAACTTCAAAACTACAACAGTGTACCGTAACCTACAAAGCGATTTAACCTCAAAATTACAAAGGTGCGCCGTAACCTACAAAGCGTCTTATCTTCAAAACTATAACGGTCTACCGTAAAAGCGCCGTAACTTCAAAACTACAACGGTGTACCGTAACCTACAAAGCGATTTAACCTCAAAATTACAAAGGTGCGCCGTAACCTACAAAGCGCCTTAACCTCAAAACTACAAAGGTGCGCCGTAACCTATAAATCGCCTTAACCTCAAAACCGTGCAAGGGGTCGTCGACCTCACCTGTCCTTGACCTGTATGAGGTAGCATATGAGGCAGTAGGCTGCGCAGCTCTGGACGAAGTTCTTCTGGGCGGTCAGGAAACCCTCAGAGTTGACGGGGCCGAACTCCTTTATGAAGTACTGCAGCAGCGACAGCTGGCAGTGCTTCTTGATCTGATGCAACGAGACGGTGTTGAGGATGGGCTCGATGAGGCCGCTGTCGTCCGACAGGCACAGTATCCTGGAAACGATCGAGGTTAGACGCGCGCTCGCGCTCCTCAAGCGGACCTGTCAACCTGTACGGGTGCACCCACAACGGCACGTGCTCGAGCTCCCATATCCTCTGGAACGTCTCGAGGAGCTGCGACGCCATCAGCTCCTGCCTGAGGTCGTCGCCGCACTTCACTATGACCGAGAGGAGCCGCCAGTTCGACAGGTAGCCGTAGGGGGAGCTCTCTCGGATCCTCTGCTCCTTATCCTACGGGAAACGACTTAACTTAAGCCGCCTTAACTAGCGTCGAACGTCTTCTTACCTGCCACGGTTCCTTGAGGACGGCGGCTGAGGGGTCCTCCGGGTCGTGCGTGAACTTCCTGCTCTTCTCCTCGTGGAAGAAGTTCGACAGCCTCCGTCTGATCTCGCTCGCCGGTATCGACATCGGCGGCTCCCTCGAGTCGCTCGACTCCTGCGACATCTGGGAGATCGTGTCCCGGTCGATCGGCTTCCTCAGCTGCGTGTACTACGGATAACGGACATAAGCTCGCAAATCGTCTACCGAACATAACATCACTTAAGCTAAGGAGACTTAAGTAAGTGACCTAACCTAAAACACAGAAGCTAAACCTTCCATCGAGTCGCTTCTCAGCTACCTAAACGAACCTCATGTCAACCATATGATCTTAACTTGTGACTCTCCTACCGTAAGTTAAGACGTTTAATGTGCTCGGACTATTCTAACTCTCTCAAGCTAAGGAGACTTTAGTGAGTGACTTAACCTAAAACTGGGAAGCTAAACCCTCCATCGAGTCGCTACTCAGCTACCTAAACGAACCTAATGTCTCGATATGATCTTAACTTGTGACTCTCCTACCGTAAGTTAAGGCGTTTAATGTACTCGGACTATTCTAACTCTCTTAAGCTAAGGAGACTTTAGTGAGTGACTTAACCTAAAACTGGGAAGCTAAACCCTGCCTCGAGTCGCTACTCAGCTACCTAAACGAACCTAATGTCTCGATATGATCTTAACTTGTGACTCTCCTACCGTAAGTTAAGGCGTTTAATGTGCTCGGACTATTCTAACTCTCTTAAGCTAAGGAGACTTTAGTGAGTGACTTAACCTAAAACTGGGAAGCTAAACCCTGCCTCGAGTCGCTACTCAGCTACCTAAACGAACCTCATGTCTCGATATGATCTTAACTTGTGACTCTCCTACCGTAAGTTAAGGCGTTTAACGTGGTTCGACTATCCTAACTCACTTGAGCTAAGGAGACTTTAGTGAGCGACCTAACCTAAAACTGAGAAGCTAAACCCTCCATCGAGTCGCTACTCAGCCACCTAAACGAACCTCATGTCTCGATATGATCTTAACTTGTGACTCTCCTACCGTAAGTTAAGGCGTTTAATGTGCTCGGACTATTCTAACTCTCTTAAGCTAAGGAGACTTTAGTGAGTGACTTAACCTAAAACTGGGAAGCTAAACCCTCCATCGAGTAGCTACTCAGCTACCTAAACGAACCTAATGTCTCGATATGATCTTAACTTGTGACTCTCCTACTAAAATTAAGGCGTTTAACGTGGTTCGACTATCCTAACTCACTTAAGCTAAGGAGACTTTAGTGAGCGACCTAACCTAAAACAGGGAAGCTAAACCCTGCCTCGAGTCGCCTCTCTGCTACTTAAACGAACCGAATGTCTCGATACGACCTTAACTTATGACTGTCCTACTGTAAGTTAAGGCGTTTAACGTGGTTCGACTATCCTAACTCACTTAAGCTAAGGAGACTTTAGTGAGCGACCTAACCTAAAACTGAGAAGCTAAACCCTCCCTCGAGTCGCTTCTCTGCTACTTAAACAAACCGAATGTCTCGATACGACCTTAACTTGTAACTGTCCTACCGTAAGTTAAGGCGTTTAACATGGTTCGACTATCCTAACTTACTTAAGCTAAGGAGACTTTAGTGAGCGACCTAACCTAAAACAGAGAAGCTAAACCCTGCCTCGAGTCGCCTCTCTGCTACTTAAACGAACTTAATGTCTCGATATGACCTTAACTTATGACTGTCCTACCGTAAGTTAAGGCGTTTAACGTGGTTCGACTATCCTAACTCACTTAAACTAAGGAGACTTTAGTGAGTGACCTAACCTAAAACTGAAAAGCTAAACCCTCCATCGAGTCGCTTCTCAGCTACCTAAACGAACCTCGTGTCTCGATGCGATCTTAACTTGCGACTCTCCTGCCGTAAGTTAAGGCGTTTAACGTGGTTCGACTATCCTAACTCACTTGAGCTAAGGAGACTTTAGTGAGCGACCTAACCTAAAACTGAGAAGCTAAACCCTCCATCGAGTCGCTACTCAGCCACCTAAACGAACCTCATGTCTCGATATGATCTTAACTTGTGACTCTCCTACCGTAAGTTAAGGCGTTTAATGTGCTCGGACTATTCTAACTCTCTTAAGCTAAGGAGACTTTAGTGAGTGACCTAACCTAAAACTGAAAAGCTAAACCCTCCATCGAGTCGCTTCTCAGCTACCTAAACGAACCTCGTGTCTCGATGCGATCTTAACTTGCGACTCTCCTGCCGTAAGTTAAGGCGTTTAACGTGGTTCGACTATCCTAACTCACTTGAGCTAAGGAGACTTTAGTGAGCGACCTAACCTAAAACTGAGAAGCTAAACCCTCCATCGAGTCGCTACTCAGCCACCTAAACGAACCTCATGTCTCGATATGATCTTAACTTGTGACTCTCCTACCGTAAGTTAAGGCGTTTAATGTGCTCGGACTATTCTAACTCTCTTAAGCTAAGGAGACTTTAGTGAGCGACCTAACCTAAAACAGGGAAGCTAAACCCTCCACCGAGTCGCTTCTCAGCTACCTAAACGAACCTCATGTCTCGATATGATCTTAACTTGTGACTCTCCTACCGTAAGTTAAGGCGTTTAACGTGGTTCGACTATCCTAACTCACTTGAGCTAAGGAGACTTTAGTGAGCGACCTAACCTAAAACTGAGAAGCTAAACCCTCCATCGAGTCGCTACTCAGCCACCTAAACGAACCTCATGTCTCGATATGATCTTAACTTGTGACTCTCCTACCGTAAGTTAAGGCGTTTAATGTGCTCGGACTATTCTAACTCTCTTAAGCTAAGGAGACTTTAGTGAGTGACTTAACCTAAAACTGGGAAGCTAAACCCTCCATCGAGTAGCTACTCAGCTACCTAAACGAACCTAATGTCTCGATATGATCTTAACTTGTGACTGTCCTACTAAAATTAAGGCGTTTAACGTGGTTCGACTATCCTAACTCACTTAAGCTAAGGAGACTTTAGTGAGCGACCTAACCTAAAACAGGGAAGCTAAACCCTGCCTCGAGTCGCCTCTCTGCTACTTAAACGAACCGAATGTCTCGATACGACCTTAACTTATGACTGTCCTACTGTAAGTTAAGGCGTTTAACGTGGTTCGACTATCCTAACTCACTTAAGCTAAGGAGACTTTAGTGAGCGACCTAACCTAAAACTGAGAAGCTAAACCCTCCCTCGAGTCGCTTCTCTGCTACTTAAACAAACCGAATGTCTCGATACGACCTTAACTTGTAACTGTCCTACCGTAAGTTAAGGCGTTTAACATGGTTCGACTATCCTAACTTACTTAAGCTAAGGAGACTTTAGTGAGCGACCTAACCTAAAACAGAGAAGCTAAACCCTGCCTCGAGTCGCCTCTCTGCTACTTAAACGAACTTAATGTCTCGATATGACCTTAACTTATGACTGTCCTACCGTAAGTTAAGGCGTTTAACGTGGTTCGACTATCCTAACTCACTTAAGCTAAGGAGACTTTAGTGAGTGACCTAACCTAAAACTGAAAAGCTAAACCCTCCATCGAGTCGCTTCTCAGCTACCTAAACGAACCTCGTGTCTCGATGCGATCTTAACTTGCGACTCTCCTGCCGTAAGTTAAGGCGTTTAACGTGGTTCGACTATCCTAACTCACTTAAGCTAAGGAGACTTTAGTGAGCGACCTAACCTAAAACAGGGAAGCTAAACCCTGCCTCGAGTCGCCTCTCTGCTACTTAAACGAACCTAATGTCTCGATACGACGTTAACTTGTGACTGTCCTACTCTAAGTTAAGGCGTTTAATGTGGTTCGACTATCCTAACTCACTTAAGCTAAAAGGACTTTAGTGAGCGACCTAACCTAAAACTGAGAAGCTAAACCCTCCCTCGAGTCGCTTCTCTGGTACTTAAACGAACCTAATGTTTCGATACGATCTTAACTTGTGACTCTCCTACCGTAAGTTAAGGCGTTTAACGCGGTTAGACCGTCCGAACCTAACTTTTCTAAATAACGCCGGTGTCGGCCCGTAGGGGGCTCTCGTAGTCGATCGACACGTTTACCGCGCTCCTCGACCAACCTAACCTAACTTTCGGGAATAGGGGGATAGGCCTGGGGAATCACCTGCAGGGAGATCTCGTCGTCCTCGATGCTCCAGTCCGGGTCGTAGTCGTCGTAGCAGCATACGCTGAAGGCTGACAACGAGCCCGTCTCGTGCTTGAGGTTCTCCTCCGATTTGGTGTGTCGCAGCGTCGGCATCACCTTCTGCGGCACCGGCGAGCACTCGATGTCGTCCACCTCGACCACCTCCACGTAGATTATGTACGGCGCCTACGGAACAACGGTTGAAGTCAAATGCGCACGCCTCGAAATTGATATATTAAGGCGGTGAAGGGGATTACTTTATGGTCCAGGTATAGCTTCATTGAGGTTATGTCTTATTAGCTCTAAGGAATTGAGGTTATGTATTACTAAAATCGTAATGATCTCAGGTTGTGTCCTATTAGCTCTAAGGATTTGAGGTTATGTATTACTAACCATAACGATTTGAGTTTGTGTCCTATTAGCTCTAAGGATTTGAGGTTACGTATTACTAAAACCCTAATGATCTCAGGTTGTGTCTTATTAGCTCTAAAGAATTGAGGTTATGTATTACTAACCCTAATGATCTGAGGTTGTGTCTTATTAGCTCTAAGGATTTGAGGTTATGTATTACTAAAACCCTAATGATCTCAGGTTGTGTCTTATTAGCTCTAAAGAATTGAGGTTATGTATTACTAACCCTAATGATCTGAGACTGTGTCCTATTAGCTCTAAGGATGTGAGGTTATGTATTACTAAAACCCTAATGATCTGAGGCTGTGTCCTATTGGCTCTAAGGATTTGAGGTTATGTGTTACTAACCCTAATGATCTGAGGTTATGTCTTATTAGCTCTAAGGATTTGAGGTTATGTATTACTAAAACCCTAATGATCTCAGGTTGTGTCCTATTAGCTCTAAGGATTTGAGGTTATGTGTTACTAACCCAAATGATCTGAGGTGGCGTCTTATGATTTGAGGTTATGTCCTATTAGCCCTAATTAATGTAGGTTACGTGGTACCTTGTCCTTGGAGTTAAGCACGGCGGCGACCTGGGGCGGTATCCTGACGATGAAGTGCGGCCGGTGCGAGCTGTGCACCGGCAGCCACACCCTCGCCGGCAGGTTGAGGTTGAGCGTCGTCAGCTCGGCGATGAGCCTCGTCGTCTTCGCCTCCTTCGTCGGTATCGAGCTCAGCAGCTTGCCGATCGTGATCAGCGCCCGCATGAACTCGAGCTCCGGCCTCAGCCTCGGCGCCTGAAACACACACACACACACATACACGGCACCGTCGACGCCGGCCTATAGGAGCGCGCCAGGACCCTTACCGAGCACGCGCACTCAGTCTTCTCTCCCCTAAGCTCGTTGACGACGTTCCTGCAGCTCTCGAAGCACGCGCAGCCGTTGTCGAACGCCCTGCCCGAGCTGAGGTCGCCGAGGCTCAGCTTCGCCGCCGGCGCGGGCGCGCCGCTCTGGATCAGCGCCGAGGCGTCGCTCTGGGAGCGCTGGTGCGACTTCTTGAACTTCTGGCGCTCGGCGGGCGCCTTCGACTTCTGCTCGTTCGGCCTCAGCTCGTCGGAGAGGATCAGGTTGCGCAGCCGGACGCCGTGCGGCTTCTTCTTCGTCGGCGGCGTCGCGTCCGAGCTGAACGCGTCCAGCAGCCAGGCGCACTTCAACGAGAAGTCTATGGACTTGCGGCACCTGCGGCGTACGAAAATTAACATAACCTCACTTTTACTAGCTACCTACTCAACTTGGCTTAAGCCAAACTTAGCTTAGCTTATATAAACCTAACCTCACTTAATTCATCGTGAGCTTCAAACCTAACCTCACTAAATCCATAATGCGCTTCAAACCTAACCTCACTTCATTCATCGTGCGCTTCAAACCTAACCTCATTTAATCTATCATGCGCTCCAAAGCTAACCTCATTTATTTCATCATGCGCTTCAAACCTAACCTCACTTAATTCATCGTGAGCTTCAAACCTAACCTCACTAAATCCGTCATGCGCTTCAAACCTAACCTCACTTCATTCATCGTGCGCTTCAAACCTAACCTCATTTAATCTATCATGCGCTTCAAAGCTAACCTCATTTATTTCATCATGCGCTTTAAACCTAACCTCACTTAATTCATCGTGCGCTTCAAAACTAACCTCACTTATTTCATCATGCGCTTTAAACCTAACCTCACTTAATCTACTGTCCGTCTCTCCTTACCTGTGGATGAAATACCTGTGGACGACCTCGGCGACGTCCTGCATCTGTACGTACATGCAGACGAGCTGCGGCAGGTAGAAGTCGACCTCGTGGTCGTCGAAGGAGAACAGCCTGTTGACTATGTAGCACAGCACGCCCGGCTCCTTGCTGTTGAACAGGTAGTGCATGGCCATCGAAGTGTCGAACACCTTGCTCTCGAGCAGCCTCAGCATGCCGGAGCTCTTCGGCGCGGTCGCGCTCTGAGCCTCCGGCGCGGCCTCCTACGGCAATTTAACGATTAATGTACGTCAATGTGAATTGGACTACCAATTATGGTCGTGGACTCAACGGTAGCCCGAAGGTACTGGAAACTCACATCGAGTCCACAGAGGTGCAAATATAAATAAGAAGTCACCACGACTGACTCGGTCGATGATAGCAAAGAATTGGACTTCCGGAGTCCAAATGGTCAAAGCCGAGTCAAAACTAAAGGAAACTACTACACTAACTGTCTGACTTAAATTAAGTATCGAAACCCTGGAAGAACTTTCCATTACCTCGGGCTGAACCCAAGGCTTCGACGGTAGTCCAAAGTGTCAGCCAAGGCACCTTCGGCCTACCTTGAGGTCGAGGCGCTTAGACTCAAAACGTTAGGAGGCATTAGACTAAAGCTACGAGCTACTAGACGAAAATGGAGTAACGACAGCTCAACGTGAATTGGACCCAAGAAAGAATCGGACTACCAATTATGGTCGTGGACTCAAATGGTCAAAGTCGAGTCGAAACCAAACTAAACGACTACACTAAATGACTTAAATTAAGTACCGCCTCGGGCTCGGACCCGAGGCCTCGGCGGTAGTCCGACCCGGCCTACCTTGACGTCGAGGCACTCGACGCTCGACTCCCTCGTCGCCGACGAGTCGGACGTGTCCGAGCCGCCGCACAGTATGCCCGAGTCGTCGGAGCCGAGGCTGACGAGCTCGTCGGCGTGCCTCGCCGACGCCGGCCTCTGCGCAGGCGCGGTCGCGCCCACCATAACCTGCTTGTCGGCGTCCGGACTCGGCGTCACGTCGACCTCGGGGATGCGCTGCAGGGCGGAGTCCAGGCTGCGGTTGCGGTGGTGCTGGTGGTGGTGGTGGTGGGGGCCCGAAGGGGGCGTGGCCGTGCCCGTCGAGGAAGAGGAGGAGGAGGAGGAGCAGGAGCTCGTCGATTGGGCCACGGGCGGCAGGAGGATCCCCATCGACCTACGACCAATAGAAGGTTAGCTACATAACCTGCTTCCGGAGGCTCCGCCTCGGCTACCGACCTGAAGTCGAGGCTGAGGTTCCTCTGGTGGTTGCTCAGCCTCGTCCTGACGCTCAGCGAGGCGCCGTTCGCCCTGCCGTGCACCATCGGCACCGCCTGCTGGGAGGCGCCCGGGTGCCTCTGGAGCGGCCTCGGCCCGCCCGGGACCTGCCTCGGCTGGACGAGCTGCGGTTCGCTCATGGCTCTACGGCTCCTCGGTTACGAGTCGTCCATCGCAGCGGGCGAGCACGAACTATCGGCCTCGGATCAGATCCCGAGGGAATGTCTGGAAGAAAATTGTAAAAAAGTGTTAATCATCCAGGACGTCGACTATGTAAACGATAACATCAAATAAGGAACTCTTAATGACGAGCTGGAACGCGGGGATCCCGTGGGATCGTCCTGGAACAAGGGAACCAGGATCAACTCCTGTGGGATTTTAAAGAAGCGCCGATATTTCCAGAGCGCGGCCTGTCTAATATCTACAAAGAATAAGCTGAAACGTTTGTAAAGGACGAGCTGAAACCAGGATATCTGAATCTGATCCCGTGGGAACCTCTTACAGAACAAGGGAACCCGAGTCATCCCGCGGGAACGTCGGTATGTAAAACTTAAGGAAATGTCGGAAGTGATAAGTGCAATGGATTAGGTGAGAAGTCCGTAATGGGGAGCTGGGGTCCCGTGGGAACGTCCTGGAACAAAGGAACCAGAATCAACTCCTGTGGGATTTTAAGGAAGCGCCGATATTTCCAGAGCGCAGCCTGTCTACCATCTACAAAGAATAAGCTGAAACGTCTGTAAACGACGAGCTGAAACCAGGATATCTGAATCTGATCCCGTGGGAACCTCCTATAGAACAAGAGAACCCGGGTCATCCCGCGGGAATGTCGGTACGTAGATCTTAAGGAAGTGTCGGAAGTAATAGGTGCAATGGAATAGATGAGAAGTCCTTAATGGCGAGCTGGGGTCCCGTGGGAACGTCCTGGAACAAGGGAACCAGAATCAACTCCTGTGGGATTTTAAGGAAGCGCCGATATTTCCAGAGCGCGGACTGTCTAACATCTACAAAGAATAAGCTAAAACGTCTGTAAAGAACGAACTGAAACCAGGATATCTGAATCTGATCCCGTGGGAACCTCTTACAGAACAAGGGGACCCGAGTCATCCCGCGAAAACGTCGGTATGTAAAACTTAAGGAAATGTCGGAAGTGATAGGTGCAATGGATTAGATGAGAAGTCCGTAATGGCGAGCTGGGGTCCCGTGGGAACGTCCTGGAACAAGGGAACCAGAATCAACTCCTGTGGGATTTTAAGGAAGCGCCGATATTTCCAGAGCGCAGCCTGTCTACCATCTACAAAGAATAAGCTGAAACGTCTGTAAACGACGAGCTGAAACCAGGATATCTGAATCTGATCCCGTGGGAACCTCCTATAGAACAAGAGAACCCGGGTCATCCCGCGGGAATGTCGGTACGTAGATCTTAAGGAAGTGTCGGAAGTAATAGGTGCAATGGAATAGATGAGAAGTCCTTAATGGCGAGCTGGGGTCCCGTGGGAACGTCCTGGAACAAGGGAACCAGAATCAACTCCTGTGGGATTTTAAGGAAGCGCCGATATTTCCAGAGCGCGGACTGTCTAACATCTACAAAGAATAAGCTAAAACGTCTGTAAAGAACGAACTGAAACCAGGATATCTGAATCTGATCCCGTGGGAACCTCTTACAGAACAAGGGGACCCGAGTCATCCCGCGGAAACGTCGGTATGTAAAACTTAAGGAAATGTCGGAAGTGATAGGTGCAATGGATTAGATGAGAAGTCCGTAATGGCGAGCTGGGGTCCCGTGGGAACGTCCTGGAACAAGGGAACCAGAATCAACTCCTGTGGGATTTTAAGGAAGCGCCGATATTTCCAGAGCGCAGCCTGTCTACCATCTACAAAGAATAAGCTGAAACGTCTGTAAACGACGAGCTGAAACCAGGATATCTGAATCTGATCCCGTGGGAACCTCTTACAGAACAAGGGAACCCGAGTCATCCCGCGGGAACGTCGGTACGTAAATCTTAAGGAAGTGTCGCAAGTAATAGGTGCAATGGATTAGATGAGAAGTCCTTAATGGCGAGCTGGGGTCCCGTGGGAACGTCCTGGAACAAAGGAACCAGAATCAACTCCTGTGGGTTTTAAGGAAGCGCCGATATTTCCAGAGCGCGGACTGTCTAACATCTACAAAGAATAAGCTGAAACGTCTGTAAACGACGAGCTGAAACCAGGATATCTGAATCTGATCCCGTGGGAACCTCCTATAGAACAAGAGAACCCGAGTCATCCCGCGGGAATGTCGGTACGCAAATCTTAAGGAAGTGTCGCAAGTAATAGGTGCAATTGATTAGATGAGGAGTCCGTAATGGCGATCTGGGGTCCCGTGGGAACGTCCTAAGGGAACCCGACTCCGCTCCTGTGGGAGTGTCTGGAGATAGATTTTAAGGAAGCGTCGATGTTTCCGGGGCGTTTACTCTCTAATAAGTGCAACGGGCATGGTGAAAAATTTATGATGGCGAGCTGAAACGAGGATATCTCGATCAGAACCCGTGGGAACATCCTGGAACAAAGGAATATGGGTCACATCCCGCGGGAGTGTACGGCGTTAGATTTTAAAGGAGGTGTCCTCTTTCCCGAAATGTGGACGGCGTTATAAGTGCCGAGAAGCTTGTGGTGATAAACTAGAAACGGGATACCCGGATAAGGTCTTACGGGAATATCCTGGAACAAGGGAACCGAGGTAAGATCCGGCGGGAATGTACGGAGTTAGATTCTAAGGAAGTCAAAAATTTATGGTGGAGAACTAGAAACAGGATACCTGGGGAACATCCTGGAACAAGGCAATCTGAATCGCTTCCCACAGGAACATCGGGAAGTAGAGCTTAAAGACGTGTCGTTGTTTTCAAGGCATGGACTGCCTAATAAGCGCAATGGATATGGTAGAGGTTAGTGATGGCAAGCTAGAACCAGGATATCTGGATGAGATCCCGTGGGAACATCCTGGAACAAGGGAACTTCGGTCAGATCCCCCGGGAATGTACGGCGTCAGATTCTAACGAAGTAAAAAGTTTGTGGTGGTGCACTAGAAACAGGACAGTTGGATCAGATCCCATGGGAACGTCATGGAACAGGAAACATGGGTCAAATCCCTCGGGAACATCGGGAATAAACCTTAAAGACGTGTCGATGTTTTCTGAGCACGGACCGCTTAATAAGAGCAATAGATATGGTGAGAGATTAGTGCTGGAAAGCTGGGATCAGAATATCTGGATGAAATCCCGTGGGAACGTCCTGGAACAAGGGGACTTGGGTCAGATCCCGCGGGAATGTACGGCGATAGATTCTAAAGAAGTAAAAAAATTGTGGTGGTGCACAAGACACAGGACAGTTGGACCAGATCCCATGGGAACGTTCTGGAACTGGAAACATGGGTCAAATCCCTCGGGAACGTCGGGAATAAACCTTAAAGACGTGTCGATGTTTTCAGAGCACGGACCGCTTAATAAGTGCAATAGATATGGTGAGAGATTAGTGATGGAAAGCTGGGATCATAATATCTGGATGAAATCCTGTGGGAACGTCCTGGAACAAGGGGACTTGGGTCAGACCCGCGGGAATGTACGGCGTTAGATTTTAAAGAAGTAAAAAGATTGTGGTGGTGCACAAGAAACAGGACAGTTGGATCAGATCCCATGGGAACGTCCTGGAACAGGAAACATGGGTCAAATCCCTCGGGAACATCGGTAAGTAGATCTTAAAGACGTGTCGTTTTTAGAGCATGGACTGGCGAATAAGTGCAACGGATAACTGCAACATACAAGATTGGATCAGGATACCTGGATCAGATCCCGTGGGAACATCCTGGAACAGGGGGACTTGGGTCAGATCCCCCGGGAACGTACTGCGTTAGAAAATAAAGAAGTAAAAGGTTTATGATGGTCGACTAGAAACAGGATACCTGGGTCAGATCCATATCTGAACATGTCAGACGAAGTGTTTCGATGAACCGCAGGAAGGAGGGCACCGGGATCAGATCCTGTGGGAGGCCCAGGATAGACTTAACGGTAACATTAACGTCCTCGACGCATCTTCTAATAAAAGTAAAGTAAACAAACCGAACCTGTCGTCGACCTCCTGGGGGACCACCCTCGTCCGTATCGAATCCCGCGGGAACGTCCGGGAGAGCCTCGAAAAAACGTCGGGAGTACTTTCTAAAAATTAAATGTAACATACGACGTTTTGTTGTCAGAAGTGAAATCCGTTTCGGTTGTTTATGGCACATTTACATCTTTATCTGATCGCGATCGGCGCGCGCACACGCACTTACATAAGTGGAATGAATTTTTTTTTTATTTAATTAATTGACGCTATCTGAACGGCTAATAAAAACTTTCTTATTGCGCGTGAAAACAAAAGGAACCGTTTTCATACGAATGGAATGCGCGTTTTATTAATTAAAAGCGGACGCGGTAACGTCACAGTCTAATGTCGAACTTGGGTTAGTCTTAACGAAACCGACCGTCGAGGTCACGAAGACGGGCACGATTTTAGGTCATTTGAACTACTATTTAGAGTAAATGAAATCTGTCCTCGGTAGGGTCACAGTCTAAGCCCTAAAATTAAATTTCTCGTATCACAAATCAGCTTAGACTGTGAGCTTAGCTGTGAGGAAACGGTAGTAGTTCAAATCCCACTGGAGTTTAGAACTTGGAGATGTAACCACAATTGGACTACTGGGGAACTTATGAAACATACGTTCACAGTCTAATGTTCGACCAGGACTTATCCCATTGGAACATTAGACTGTGACGTTTGCTGTTTAGTCGACGTCAACAGTAGTTCAAATCATAAATATGTTGGACTACTCAGCAATTCATCGAACTGTCTAAACCTTCACAAGTGCAATGTCGTAATGAACCATTAGACTGTGATGATGCAGTCCACATGAGAAATACGTTTAAGTAGTTCAAATGACTTTTGGACTATCCAATAATGCATCAAACTATCACAACTGTACATAAGTAGTTCAAACGGCGGAACATACGTTCACAGTCTAATACCCGACTAGGACTTGTCCTATTGAAACATTAGACTGTGACGTTTGGTGTTAAAGCCACCTCAACAGTAGTACAAATCATAAATATGTTGGGCTACTCAGCAATTCATCGAACTGTCTAAACCTTCACAAGTGCAACGTCGTAATGAACCATTAGACTGTGATGAAGCAGTCCACATGAGAAATGCGTTTAAGTAGTTCAAATGACTTTTGGACTATCCAATAATGCATCGAACTATCACAACTGTACATAAGTAGTTCAAACAGCGAAACATACGTTCACAGTCTAATATCCCACTAGGACTTGTCCTATTGAAACATTAGACTGTGACGTTTGGTGTTAAAGCCACCTCAACAGTAGTTCAAATCATGAATATGTTGGACTACTCAGCAATTCATCGAACTGTCTAAACCTTCACAAGTGCAACGTCGTAATGAACCATTAGACTGTGATGAAGCAGTCCACATGAGAAATGCGTTTAAGTAGTTCAAATGACTTTTGGACTATCCAATAATGCATCGAACTATCACAACTGTACATAAGTAGTTCAAACAGCGAAACATACGTTCACAGTCTAATATCCCACTAGGACTTGTCCTATTGAAACATTAGACTGTGACGTTTGCTGTTAAAGCCACCTCAACAGTAGTTCAAATCATGAATATGTTGGACTACTCAGCAATTCATCGAACTGTCTAAACCTTCACAAGTGCAACGTCGTAATGAACCATTAGACTGTGATGATGCAGTCCACATGAGAAATACATTTAAGTAGTTCAAATGACATTTGGACTATCCAATAATGCATCGAACTATCACAACTGTACATAAGTAGTTCAAACAGCGAAATATACGTTCACAGTCTAATATCCGACTAGGACTTGTCCTATTGAAACATTAGACTGTGACGTTTGCTGTTAAAGCCACCTCAACAGTAGTTCAAATCATAAATATGTTGGACTACTCAGCAATTCATCGAATTGTCTAAACATTCACAAGTGCAACGTCATAATGAACCATTAGACTGTGATGATGCAGTCCACATGAGAAATACGTTTAAGTAGTTCAAGTGACTTTTGGACTATCCAATAATGCATCAAACTATCACAACTGTACATAAGTAGTTCAAACGGCGGAACATACGTTCACAGTCTAATATCCGACTAGGATTTATACTATTGGAACATTAGACTGTGACGTTTGCTGTTTAGTCGACATCAACAGTAGTTCAAATCATAAATGTGTCGGACCACTCAGGAATTCATCTAATTGCACCTTCACATGTGCATTGTCATAGTGAACCGTTAAACTGTGATGATGCAGTACATATGAGAAATAAGTTTAGGTAGTTCAAATGACATTTGGACTATTCTAGAATGCATCGAACGGTCTAATACATGTCAAAGGAGAGTTCAAATAGTTCAAATGATGTACGAACGATTCCAAAGACCTTAACAACTTCGAAGGTAACTTAAACAACTTCATCGTACAAACTTACAATCACTTTTGAACTATTTTGGACCCAATTCCATTGAACATGCCATTTAAGGATAAATGTGAACTAATGTGAAACCGCTACGTCCGAGCTTATCCAATGCTTCAAAAGGTATCTTAAGTCTGCCCAAATGTAAATGTACCGTTGGACTATCTCACGACTCAGCAGGTTCATTATGCAGGTGATGACCTGGTAGTTCAAACGTACCATTCCACTTCTGGACTCTTATCTAAAGCACAACGCTTAGAATATACTATATAACGTTATGACATATTGCTAAGCTAAATAAAGCAACACAGAAAAGTTAGTTTTGTCAGAAAGCAAGTTTGAACTACCGCAAAATTTTAGGAGAACGTAGATTTATTACCGAGGTGACGACTTCTTCGGTAGTTCGAATGTATGAAGCCACTTTTACATAGAGGGACATGTTCGAATGAAGGTGTTATTTGTAGTTCAAAAATACCCTGCCGCAAGCGACCCTGACGGTGCACATAATCAGCACCGACGGTCTAGCACTAGGGAATGGTCGACACCAGTTGTTCGAAAGTAAAATCGTACCGTCGTAACTCTGTAAGAAGTTCTACGGTATTGAAGACACCGTCGGGTAGTTCGAATGTGCCGTTTCAAATCCCAACTGGAACCCGCGACGGGTGGATGGCCCCGGAGTCATTCGGACTACCGGAAAGGTTCATTCGAGCGGGTCGACAGTCCAAGGGTCGTCCCTAGGGTAGTGTTATTAAGTGGCAGGGGGGCGCCGGGCTCGACGAGGCGCGTACCCGCTCCCCTCTACGCGGGGAAAGGCGTAACCTCGAAGGATCGAAGGGGAGTCCGAAGTACCGGACGTCGAAAGTACGTCAAGCGGATACGTCAAAACGGCCCGTGAATCGCCTCGCGTCCCTCCCGAGGGACGCACGGGCGCCCCTCGCACGACCTCGAGCGCACTCACTTTCTATCCGGGATCCCTCGCCGGGGGGGGGCGTCCTTCCTGTCGGGCGGGGGTGGCGGCGGCTCCCCGGGAACGTCCTCGGCGCTCGGCGGGACTCCTCGCTTCGCTTTCACCGCTCGTCTCGCCCTCTAGAACGTCGCACGGCACGTAAACATCGCGTCGGCCATCTTACGCCTCTGTATCTCGGAGGCGGTGGCGAGAGGGCGCAGGCGCGCAGGCCCGGGCTCGGCATTCCATCGGCCGGGACCGGTCCGGGACCGGTTCGCGACGGTCCCGGGACGATCCGGGATTAAACTCGGTTACGTTCACGGCTCGTGACGAATAGAAGCATACGTCAAACTTCGATTTCCACTGGCGTGATCACAAAACGCGGTACCGCGGCGTCCGCCATCTTCGAACCAGAAATTCGAGCGGGTGAATTCAAATCGGAAATGTTACGCCACGTCTTCTATACTACGACACTTAGCACAATCCTCGCTCGAAACGAATAAACGAAACGCACGGTTCATACTAAGCGTAAATCTATACATAATCCTTAAACGAACGCGCCCTATGAACCTTTCGTCACAGAACATCAAATTATTGTTTCTATACGTCGTAGTGTTCCGTGTTCGACTGATTACGAGGGCTCGCCGCGTTATAATAACTCAAAGTGCTCGATCGTTTTCGATGGATTACACACCGCCGTCTTACCATGAGCGACGCCGCAGTGGCTACCCGCGACTGGTGCTCTCAAGGGTCGCCAGTACAGACGAGATGGCGTTTCTGGAAAATAATCAGCCAAGAGGTAAGCCGTCTCCATTAGTGCTTAGTGATATAGAATACCTCCTACTCAGAGTGCCTTATGCACTAAAGAATGTTGGCAACGATTGGTACTCTTCAGAAAGTATGTAGGCATCGGCATGTCCAATTCGCTGATGTACTTAAGCCACGAATGGCCCTTCCTTCCGGGGACCTTTCTAGTCGACTTAGGGTATAGCAATACTGAGTACACGTAGCCCTAACTTTAGTCGTCGGCCCTTCGTTGGTCGCCGTTATGAAACTGTTACCGTGCGGATGTTCAACAAAAGCCATAACAGTAATTCTTATGGCAAAGTCTTTATTATATGTACTCAGTTTAGGAATAAATTTGATCACTAGATTTGTTTCGCCCTCGTGATATTACCGTTCCCTCTAATTTAAGGACGAACAACCCACGACGTCCTTGGTACCTTTGAGATCCCGGGACGTCCCGTAAGAGACTTACCGAAGGTCTAGATTATCCGGAAGAGGTTAAGATTTAATTCTACATTCTATGACGGCTTGGCGGGTTCAAAGGGGGAATTACAGAAGCACGATTCGAACCCCGGATCTAGAATATCCCGGAAGAGATATCTAAGCCCCTCTACGATCTGGTGCTTTTGTAAAAGGCGCTTATAGAACGTCGGAGTAATCTAGAAGATAGTATAATGGAAGACATTTATGGATAGTTCCTCTAAGGTCTAGAAGCATCTGAAACGTCCCTAGCAGAACGTTAAGGCTGAATTCTATATATTAGGATGATTCCAGAATATTCGAAGAGGAAATTATAGAAGCATTACTTGAACCCGAGGGAAATCTAGGAATAATTCTAGAAGAGACGCCTGTGAATAAAAGAAATAATTCTTTTAAAAATTTTTTTGGGGTTGTTTCATGAATATAGATGCTCATGGGTTATCGCGAACTCCTCCCGTCAATTTCTTCTAGATTATCCCATGGTCATGCGGTCGCTTCTAGAATCCTTCAGAACCCTGAAATTCCCTCTGGAGCGTTCTACTAGTAAGGTTACGTGAGGCTTTAAAATCAGTCTTATCTGTACCGTATCGTTTCACGACCGTGCACATCTGCTAGGTATTCTAGATTATAAAAAATTGCCGTCGTGCTTCTATAACTTCCTTCTGGATTGTCATCTCTATGCTATTCCATGGTGTAAAATTCTCATTTGAGGTTTTCTCGGGATCGTTGTGTATACGTAGAAGCTTTTGGACCGCTGCGAGGTCCACCATCGTGCTTCTATAAACCTCTTCTAGATTATTCTGTTATCGTAGATACCCGTACATCATTCTAGAATCTGCTACCGTGGGCCCTCTTTTGCCGCTTCCAGAAACGCGGTCGCTTCTAGCCCTTGAATTTGTAAACGTTAATCTTAATGATTTATATTTAAAACAAATTACAGTTATCAAAGAATCAAAATTTCACAACTGATCAGAGGAAGGGAGGCACCGCACATGTGCAAAGCGAGCATTTTTCACGTATGGAGTCGCACGTGCCTCTTCAAAGCACCGCACTGATTAAAAGCCTTAGGAACATTCAAACGGCTTCACGCCCGTATGGATGCGCATGTGCCGTCTCAAGACGCCAGACCGACCGAAAGTCTTGCCGCAAACGGGACACTTAAAACCCTTTTCGCCGGTATGGATACGCACGTGCCTTTTCAACACGCCCGACTGATTGAAAGCCTTGCCACAAACGGAACATTTGAAAGGCCTCTCGCCCGTATGAATACGCGTGTGACTCTTCAAGTTAGCGGAACTACTGAACGTGCCGTCACAGACGGGACACTTGAAAGGCTTTTCGCCGGTATGGATATGCACGTGCCTTTTCAACACGCCCGACTGATTGAAAGCCTTGCCACAAACGGAACATTTGAAAGGCCTCTCGCCCGTATGAAGACGCGTGTGACTCTTCAAGTTAGCGGAACTATTGAACGTGCCGTTACAGACGGGACACTTGAAAGGCTTTTCGCTCGTGTGAACGCGCATGTGCTTCTTCAGATCCGTAGACCGACGATACGCTTTACCGCATGATGAACATTTGAAAGGTTTCTCGCCGGTGTGAATACGCACGTGCCTCTTCAAACGACCGGTACTATTAAAAGTCTTATTACAGACGGGACATTTGAACTTTCCGTCGGTATGGACGTGCACGTGACTCTTCAGATTACCGGAACTGCGAAAAGTCTCGTTACAAAGCGAACACTTGAAAGGCTTTTCACCCGTGTGGAGGCGCACGTGCGTTTCCAGATCTCTGGACTGACGGAAAGCTCTATCGCACGACGGGCATTTAAGAGGCTTCTCGCCCGTATGGGTGTACGTGTGCCGTTTCAAACTGCCGTACTGATTAAAGGCCTTATCGCAAAGTGAGCATTTAAAAGGCTTTTCGCCCGTATGAAGGCGCATGTGCGTTTTTAAACCGGTAGAACGAGTAAAAGCCTTACGACAAGATTGACATTCGAAAGGTCCGTCACCGCTATGGACTCCGGGGGGATTCCAGGATTCTTCTTCGATGCTCCGACATTCTATCTCCTGTATTACGGATGCGTGGAGCTTACACTTTTCGATGTACGTGTAGAATTCCTCGTAGCGTGATTCACACCTCTTGCAAATATTCCTGTGGGATATTACAAGCGGGTCCTGGAAGAAAAGTCGTGTTATACCTCATGGGCATGGGAACGAACTTCAGTTGGGCGTAAAATGAAAGTAGTTACCTCTGCGCTGATTATTTTCCAAAAGCGCCACAAGTTCCCTTCGATGATTTGCACCGGTGCTTCTCTCATGCACCAATCGCAGATCGTTGCGTTCATGTTATTAGTATAACAGTAATTTCTACTGAAAATAACCTCAACAGACTTCTTTCTTCTTCTATTTTTGTTGGCCTCCGCTGCGAAAACTCAATAGAAACCACGGAACGTCGAAAGCACAGAACACACAAGTTCGCCGCCATATGCAATCGCCGCTCCCCCCACCACCGACCGCTGAAATCGGCGGTAAATTCAAAATTTACTAGCGGAATTTCAAAATTAAGCCATAATTTTCTACGTCAAGCGATATTTAAGCTCGCAAGAGAATCAAGCAACACAAGTTCAATTAGCTGCTTTAAGCGCTCTCCTATAATTCTTAATATCGGTTCAAGTAAATGATCCCGGAGATGAATTTTGTTCGAAGCAGAAAAAGAAAAAGGGCATTCAAGACTGAAGCTTGAATTGACTTAAAATATATATTATTAGTTACTTTTTGCGCCCTCCGACGACTTCTCCTCGCATATCGACCAGCAGCGATCCGTACTTGTCCTTATGGGAGACGTGCCTCGAGTCCCCTTCTCCTAACGGGACTCCCGGATCTTTCTTCGCTCCCTCTGAAACGGTGAAGTTTCCCTATTTCACTTCGAACCTTCCAGGCCGTACAGCTACACCTGGAACAGATAAACCGTTAGCCGGTATAAATACGTTCCTAGTTTGTCGATGCCGATGGTCTCCAGGAAAAGCTGGATATTACCTGGATTTGACCGTGATTCCTTCCTAGTGATCAGATGGTCCGGGAACTAATATCCTATGTGTCATAGATGCGCGGATCTTACACCTTTTAGCCTGAATATTCCTGTGGGACGTCACGACTGGACCCTGAAAGAAAGCTTGTAGATTCCAGTCGAGCACATGATGCGCGTGGCTACCTCTGCGCTGATTATTTTTCGAAAGCGCCACAAAGGTCTTCTCGCGCACGCCAATCACAGGTCATTATTTCCGCACTCACTGAAATAAACGGCAGGGTTAAAGTAATCAAGACAAAAGCGTAAAAGTTAGGTTAGGTTAGGGCCACAAGACGTATACATTCGCCGCCATATGCATTCCTTGTACCCCCACCACCGACCGTCTAGATCGGCGGGAAATTCGAAAGTTCGAGAGAGAATCTCCCTGGCGCATGAGTAAAAGGGTAAAAAATCAGAAATTATCGGTAAAAAGTACTCTTTAACCGTCTGTTCCGCGCAAGTCGACCTGAGATATGTCGAGAAAAGAATGTCTTTACGATTAGAATGCGCGGGAAATATGAATAAGAAATATAAATAATACACGTTTGAAATGAAAATTATTCTTCATTTACTAATTTACCGAGAACCTCCTACCCTAACCTAAAACGTTGCACTTGTATGGCGTAAAACAATTGACAATTGACAGATCTTGCCAGATTGGATCAGGCGTGCGCAGATCGGCTCAGGCATGCGCAGAACAGCCGGTTAAAGAGAACGTTTTACTGTAGCCTCTTGTACAGGGTAAAAACGTATTTTTTAAACGCGCTCGGTATAAAGCCGGTTAATTTTTCCGTTTTTAACCGTACCAACTCTTACTGGAAGGACCTTAACTTATCATGTGTTGCATAACGCGCTTGCATTTTCGCTTTTATCCTACTATTAATTGTTAAATGTATCAATGATAACAAAACAAACTTTTCTTCAAAATAATATAATAATACATATGCCAATAATACTTAACAGTAAAACTATAGGTCAACGAACCAATGAGTTCTGCCTCAAAAAGGTAACACCACCTAACCTAACATAACTTAACTTAACCTAACTTAACCAAACCTAACTCAACTCATTGCCAAATAGCTTGAAGATACTGAATATCAGTAAGAATATGCTTAAAAGGAGAAGTTCGAGAAGCTTGAGCATTTAAGGGCGCTTATGGCTTGCGTTAATCTGCAGGTGTCGCTTCAAGTGATACGAGGAAGGAAAAGCCTTATCACAAACCGAACACTCGAAGGGTCTTTCCCCTGTATGAACGCGCATGTGCGCCTTTAAATCATCAGACATGGCGAAATCCCTGTCGCAAACGGGACACTTAACGCGCCTTTCGTCCGTACGCGTCCGTAGGTGTCTTCGCACATCTTGCGCCAGAGGAAAAGTCTTATCACAAGAGGGACGCTTATAGGGCTTCTCGCCCGTATGAGCGCGCATGTGCTGCTTCAAAGCGTTCGAACGAGTGAAGGTCTCGGTACAGAGCGAACACTTAAAAGGCTTCTCATCGGCATGGACTGACTTGTGTCTCTTCAAATGGTTCGCCCTAGTAAAAGTCTTATTACAAACCGAACATTCGAAGGGTCTTTCCCCTGTATGAGTGCGCATGTGCGCCTTTAAACCATAAGACATGGCGAAAGTCTTGTCGCAAATGGAACACTTAAAGGGCTTCTCATCGGCATGGATCAACTTGTGTATCTTCAAACTGCTCGGCGTAATAAACGTCTTATTACAAACCGAACATTCGAAGGGTCTTTTCCCTGTATGAGTGCGCATGTGCCACCTTAGACCATCAGGCATGGTGAAAGTCTTGTCGCAAATGGAACACTTAAAGGGCCTTTCGCCCGTGTGCTTCCGTAAGTGCCTTTGCAGATTAATCCGCCAAGGAAAAGCCTTATCACAAGAGGGACACTTAAAGGGCTTCTCACCTGTATGAAAGCGCATGTGTCTCTTCAAACTGATGGAATAAACGAAGGTCTTGGTGCAGAGTGAACACTTAGAAGGCTTCTCATCGGCACGGACTGACTTGTGTCTCTTCGAACCGGCGACGGTCTCGGCATGGAGTAACTTGTGTTTTTTCAATCTGCACGATCTAGGAAAAGTCTTATCACAAACGGAACATTTGAAAGGCCTTTCCCCCGTATGGACGAGCATGTGCCTCTTCAATATACCAAACGTGGTATAATTCTTGTCGCAAATGGAACACTTAAAGCGCTTTTCGCCCGCATGTCCCCGTAGGTGTCTTCGCATATTTTCCGCCAGAGAAAAAGTCTTATCACAAGAGGGACACTTAAAGGGCCTCTCACCTGTATGAAAGCACATGTGCCTCTTCAAACTGGTGGAATAAGCGAAGGACTTGGTGCAGAGCGAACACTTAAAAGGCTTCTCATCGGCATGGATCCACTTGTGCATTCTCAAACTGTCCGACCTACGAAAAGTCTTATCACAAGAGGAACATTTGAAAGGTTTTTCGCCCGTATGAGAGTACGTGTGCCGTTTCAAATCGCCAGGCCGAGCGAAAACCTCGTCGCAATGCGAACACTTAAAAGACTTCTCGCACGCACGTCTCTGCACGTGTTTACTGAAGCTGTACTCCCTAGGGAAAGCCCTATCGCAATACGGACACTTAAACGGCTTCTCGCCCGTATGAACGAGCATGTGCAGCCTTAGGCCTCCCGGGCGAGCGAAGGCAAAGTTACAGATCTTGCATTCGAAAGGCCTCTCGTCGGTATGAGCGACTTGGTGTTTCCTCAATCTGCTCCCCTCGGTGAAGGCTTTATCGCAGAGGGAGCACTTGAACCGTTTTCCGCCGGTGTGCGCACGCATGTGGATCTTCAAAGCGCCCGATGTGGTAAGGGCCTTATTACACGTCGGGCATTTAAAAGGCTTTACTCTTGTATACCTCCGTGAAGGTCTCGTCACGTTACTAGGCTGCAAGAGAGTCTTATCACGGGACGAACACGGGAAAGTCCTTTCACTTACCCGTGAGTCCGTGTCGACCCTTTGCGGTGTATCTCGAACGCTCGAGTGACCCGGTAGCACTCGGCGTTCAACGCCCGTTCCACCTGGTACCGTAGGAAGGTAAGGGGTTTCTTCCTTGAACAAGTGATGATACTCGATATCGATCGAAGGTTCGTCTTTGACATGCCCGCCGGAAGATACCTCGTCTATCACGGACGCGTGGATCTTCCACCTCTCGACGTACCTGGAGAAGTCCTCGTGGCGCAACGTGCACTTAAGGCAGATCTTCCTGTAGGATTCTACCCTTGGATCCTGAAAGAAATCAACACAAAAGGTACAGAATTGTGAAGAGATTATGGAGCGGCGCTCACCTCTGCGCTGATTACTTTCCAGAGGCGCCATAGCTTCTCCTCGATCTCCTGCGCCGGTGCTTCTTTTAAGCACCAATCGCAAGTGGTCGCTTCAATGTCGCTCATGGTAAGACACGTGCGCTTCGTGTATTGCAACGGACTCGCAGAACATTTAGGTTAGGTTAGCATAGAGCAGGGAACGCCGAAAGTGAGGTTATGTTCCATCCCCGGGCTGTCAATGGTAGTAATGTGCGAGTCGAGAAGTGTTTTTAAATCAAATAATACAAAGGCCATCAAGCAATATTAAAACAAATTATAAGTATAAAACCATGGGGATGACGGTAGCATTGAGGATCCGGCGATGTTGCCAGACTTCTGCTGACTTGCATCAAACTCAAGCGCGGAACACAAAATTGCGCTTTGTGGATAAATCTGGGATTTTTATTTCTACTGGTAAACTGGAGCAAGGGACAAAGATGGCGGCCGCTAGAGATTTCTCCTGTTTTAAGCTAGTTATTTACTGATCTGTGACTTTCACGACTTAGAAAGTCATAACACACTTCTCTAATGTATGTTTTGTGAGTAACCTAACCTCACTTTCATTGTGCTGCGTTGTTCGCCGTAATACCGAGGTTTATTGTGTTTATTAACAAATCTGCCGCTTAAGTCAGTTTCAAATACCATGATTACCTGTGATTGGTGCTTACGAGAAGCCCCAGTACAGACGATCGAGGAAAAGTTATGGCGCTTCTGGAAAATCATCAGCGCAGAGGTGAGTACACGCCGTTTTGGTTAAGTAACTGTCTAAGCTTTCGAAAAGTTCCTTTATGGTATAGTCTACATGATTTTCTTTTAGAATCCAATAGTAGACTCGTACAAGAAGATTTGCAAGAAATGTAAGTTACGCTACGAGAACTTCTCAAAGTCCGTCGAGAGGTGGAAGATCCACGAGTCCATAGTAGACGAGCTAGCGTATGTCAAAGACGAACCTTCGATCGATATCGAGTATCATCCCTTGGTTAAAGAGGAAACGTCGGGAGAGACGGCATCAAGCGGAGCGCTCGTCGAAGAAACGTTCGAACCGGGTCGTTCGGATTTTCGAGAAGAACCTGACGCGCGCAGGCGCGTAGGTAAAAAGACCTTGACGTGCTCGTCGTGTAATAAGACCTTCGCTCGGCCCATTCGCCTGAAGGAGCACATGCGCGTGCACACCGGCGAGAGGCCCTTTAAGTGCCAGCTATGTAACAAGGCTTTCGCTCGGCCGTACAGCCTGAAGAGGCACTCGCAGAGCCACACGGGCGAGAAGCCCTTCGCCTGTTCGTTTTGTAACAAGGCTTTTCCTCTGGCCGGTAGCTTGAAGCGACACCTGCGCGGCCATACGGGCAGGGAGCCGTTCGAGTGTTTCCTGTGCAAAAAGACCTTCACCGAGTACGACGGCTTGAAAAACCACATGCACATCCACAAGGGCGAGAAGCCCTTTAAGTGTTCACTGTGTGACATGGCTTTTCCTCGACCTAACCGCCTGATGACGCACCTGCAGTGTCATACGGGCGAGAAGCGTTTCAAGTGTTCACTCTGTACTAAGTCATTTGCGCTCTCTCTGTCCTTGAAACGTCACATGTGCGTTCATACAGGGGAAAAGCCTTTTAAATGTTCATTGTGTGATAAGGGCTTTCCTCGAATTTATAGTTTGAAGAGACACTTACAGATTCATGAAAAGGACTAAACGCCTTTAAGTAGCGTTTTAAGTTCGTATGACAAGTTTGCCACATTTGAAACGACAACGTTGCCCGAAGAAATCTCATTGGTGTAGGTAGAAATAAGTCAAATGCTTAAGTTACTTAAGTACAGCTTCTTCTTAAGTCTTAAGTGATTTCTACGAAATCGACCTGCCCATTTTTGTGAAATTTCAACCACGTGCTTGTTACACACGTGGACTTCGTCGGAAGGGCCGTTTAGTGAAAATTCAAATTTGAAAATTTTCGATAACCCTTGTTCAAACTACCGCCATTTTGTCAACTGTCAAATAAATATAAGTTTTTTACTACCGACCATGACCGTAGGCCATTACTTTTTTTTCGAGTTTGGTTCAGCTATGGAGACGTCGCCATCTTGAATGCATGTATCGTTTAAAATCGACAAAAAAATTTGTATACTTATAGCGTGTACTTATTGAACATGAAAAGATATGCAACCCTATATATTATTGAGGACGCATATGGGATCCAAATGTGGATCCCTTCATTGAAACATTGGTGAATATCACTAATCGTGATAAATAATCACCTACGACAAATTCTGCCGCCATTTTGTCAACATCCACATAACCTCACTTTTTCTTTTATTCTTTGCTCCGTTCTGCCTTGCGCGACCATATGGGGACGATTCTGCCGCCATTTTGTCAACATCCATATAACCTCACTTTCGCTTTTGTTCAGTTCTGCCTTGTGCAAGTTCATTCTAATTTTAACGAGCCCGTCGCAGTATACAAAGTACTGCTGTCTTACCATGAGACATTCATTATAAATGAACACTTATGATTGGTGCTTACAAGGTGCGCCGGCGCAGGAAATGGAGAAGTTATGGCGCTTCTGGAAACTGATTAGTGCTGAGGTGAGTGCCACTTAATATCCTTCGAAGGATTCTTTGTTAGTCTACATTGTTTCCTTTCTTCTTTCTCTAATGTGTTTTGTGAGTTACCTAACCTCACTTTACTGATACCGAGGTTTAGTATGTTTATTAACAAATCTGCCCCTTAAGTCAGTTTCAAATAAGCTGCACCATGATTACCTGTGATTGGTGCTTGCGAGAAGCCCCAGTGCAGACCATCGAGGAAAAGTCTGGAAAATCATCAGCGCAGAGGTGAGTACATGCCGTTTTGGTTAAGTGACTACCTAACCTTTCGAAAAGTTCCTCTATGGTATAGTCTACATGATTTTCTTTTAGGATCCCATGGTAGACTCGTACAAGAAGATTTACAAGAAACGTAAGTTACACTACGAGAACCGAGTTTATCCTGTTTTATATAGGTTATGTTAGAAGTAAGAAGAAAAGCTAAAGTGGAGCTATGATTCCTAGCACGTAGTAAGGGTATCGAGTCCCCAAGATCCCCTACAGCACTTATAGACTATATATATCTCGATACCAAAATCCTTGAACTTGTAGGTGCTATACCGGTCCATGTACCTCTCATCTGCCGACAACGGCGCCTTTAGTACGCAGCGAGAGTCTACTTAACGAAGATCAGAGGATGATGGTCTCAAACGGTATTAAGTCGCACGGTTCTTATCCTGAGAACGTTCCATCGGAATACTTTGAAGTATATAAATCCGAATATGCAAGGCTGCATTCTAATAAACAATAACCATTACGGCGTGCTACGATTTTATCCGTTAAAGGAGTGACTGTTAACTTACTTAAACCAAGGAAACTCCCGCAGACCGTCAGTGACGTTATGATACAGGATTACTTAACTTTACCGTATCGTTTACAACCTTGGGTAAGTCTTTAGTGATTTCACAATAATCCTCCGTCGCTACCCGACTACCGTCACCTCTGATGGTTGATCGATGTCCATTACCAATAAGTCTTTGGTAGCATCGTTTTTCCATCGGAGACGTGGGTTGCCTAACGGTCTTTTACTAACCATTGCTTCGTGCCATATGAATCAGACCGTGCGGCTACCTTTTCCATAAGGTTATCGTTAGAGTCAGCTGCAAAAATACACTTAATTGCTATTAAGAAGTCTGTATTCTAAAGTAAACTGCACAAAGGTATGGTTGCAGCATTATAATGCTCTAGTTCATGCGTAATAACATTATAACGTTCAACAGTCTAGTGGTATATGGTCAATATTCATCTCGATTTGCCTTGCAAAGTAATTCCATGGGAACTGTCATTTCTAGCTAGACGTGCTATAGCAATTTCAACACTATTAGTACCATCGTCGATGGTGTATGATAGTGCAAGATTCAAATTGCCCGCCAAAGCATTTTTAGTTCGCGGGCCCGAGTCGGGGGGGCGCGCGCGCATCGAATTTTAAGAACATCGATTGCATGTAAAGTATTATAGCGAAATATTTCCATTAGCGACAACACAAAACAGAAAAAACTCATCAGCAATGAGCATAGAACAATAGAATAACGCGAAGCAAACGAAATGCATCAACCATGAGCACGGAACAGTAAAGTAACCGTGGAGGTTATGGTGATCGTGTTTGAAGCTAACTTGTAAATGAATTTGTAGTTAACTAATTGTCTTTGAAATAACTATTTTTCACAACTAGCCATAGGGAGATCATAACCTCAAAACGCTTAATGCACTTAACTCTACCTGAAGTGTGATTAATGATGAGTTCGTGCTCAACTAACCTATAGCTATTAAAAATATTAAATAATTTTAAAACTGAAATATAAACGTTCATGGCGTGGAAGATAAATGACGGCACTTGAAGTGTCAGCTCTTGATTTTTGTGTTTTATCCGTGTCCGTTATCTGTCAATACTATTTTTGACAAGAACGCATGCGCATTAAGTACTTTAAATCGTGCTATTACTTAATGCGCATGCGTTGCTGTGAAAATAAGGTTAGCTTTATGTGAAATGCAAAAAACTCTCTAATGTCAACAGTACACTTTAAATATACAGACATATACAAATGTATAATGTAATACATTTAAATCAATGATTAAAAGTGGAGATAATACACGTCGTAGTTCCGACTTGTAAAATGTTCTTCTAGGTCTTATTATACGAGAAACATTAAAAACTCTTTTCGACTGCATGACTGCGCATGTGCGTTTTCAAGTGACCGGACCGAGTAAAAGTCTTATCACAGACTGAGCATTTAAAAGGCTTCTCGGCTGTATGAACGCGCATGTGCTGTCTCAAATCACCGACCCGAGTCCAAGACTTGTTACAGGTGGAGCATTTAAAGTCCTTTTCACCCGTATGCGTGCGCATGTGCATCTTCAGATAAGCAGACCGAGTGAAAGTCTTATCACAGATGGTACATATGAACGGCTTTCCCCCGTATGAAGGCGCATGTGCCGTTTCAAAGCGCCCGACTGATTAAAAGTATAACTACAAACGGGACATTTAAAAGGCTTTTCACCGGTGTGAAGGCGCGTGTGCTTTTTCAACTCGCTAGATTGAAAGAAGGCCTTATTACACGTGGAACACTTAAAAGGCTTTTCACCCGTATGAATGCGCATGTGCAGCTTCAAGCCGCCGGCCCGAGTCAAAGACTTACCGCAGACGGAGCATTTAAAGGGCTTTTCGCCCGTGTGACTGCGGACGTGCATCTTCAAGTAAGCAGACCGGGTGAAAGTCTTATCGCAGATGGTACATGTAAACGGCTTCTCCCCCGTATGAAGGCGCATGTGCCGTTTCAGAGCGCCCGACTGATTAAAACTATAATTACAATCGGGACATTTAAAGGGCTTCTCCCCCGTATGGAGACGCGCGTGTCTCTTCAAGCCGGCAGACGCCCTGAAATTCTTACCGCATACGGCACACTTGAAGGGCTCTTCACCCGTATGAATGCGCACGTGCGCTTCCAAACGATCAGACCGAGTAAAAGACGTATTACAGACGGAACATATCAAAGGCTTGTCGCGTGTATGAAGGTACATGTGCGTCTTTAAAGTACTCGCCCGAGTAAAAGTCTTATTGCACGTAAGACAAGTAAAACGCTCCGCACCTGTATGACTGCGCATATGCCTATACAAATTACTCGAATGACTATAAGTCTTACCGCAGTGCGAACATTTAAAGGACGACCGAGAAAAGGATATGGAATTACTTGAGTCTTCCGTTAAAATCTCCTCCTTGACTACCGGGTGGTACTCGATATCCATCGAAGCTTCCTTCATGACTCGTCCCAGTATTTTCTCCACTACAAACGCGTGGGTCTTCCACGTCTCGATACGCACCGAGAATCCCTCGTAACGTGATTCACATCCCTCGCAGATATTCCTACGGGACGCCAAGATCGAATCCTGAAAGAAAAGCAGGAAGCCTTTATGTAACGGCGCGGACCAATCAAATCTGTAAGAAGTATAGGAAGGACGTGTCCTCCTCACCTCTGAGCTAATGGACTTCCAGAAACGCCATAACCTCTCCTGGATCGTCTTCACCGGCACCTCTCGTAGACACCAATCACAAGCGGCAGCGCCCATTATAAGTCGACGGTATTTTAAAGTATGATTAACGTAAGATATATTAGTTTTGCCGTAAGCCGAAGGAAATTTCTCCGTCGCCGAGCATGGAACGTGAAATATCACAGAACACCTAAAATTAAGTACGTCAACGATCACAAAACATAAAAAGCAGAGAAGCGCAAGTACTGCTTATTTCCATAGAAATACCAAGAACAGACTAAGTAAGGTACATGCAGAGAAATAATGCGGATTTTCGTCGCGTTAAGCTTCGAGAAACGATTAGTACGAGCGAATTAGTCAAATTTAGCCATTTTCTTGCAAAATGCGGACGATGCCTGTTTTCCTGCAGGAATCTGTTCTAAATAATATATACCACGTGAAATGTGAATACAAGTTGTGAAAAAAATCGTTATTAACAAATTAAGATGAAAAAATCGATATTTTTTTTCAGTTTTCCGACTGTAACTTCGTTCCTTTAGATTTTAGAAACAAAAAATATGCTATCAAAAGTTGTTCAGAATTAGGTTTTCTATATGAACGGTGTGATGCGAATTCCGAAAATTTCCACATTTTCTCGGAAAACGACCGTCTACACTCAAATCCAGTCTAAACTTCGTGAAAAGGAAGATTTCTATATACGACTTAAAGCCGAACACGGAACATGAAATATCACAGAACACCTAAAAATACCTACGTCAACGACCGCAAAACGTACAAAGTAGAGAAGCGCAAGTACCGTTTATTTGCATAGACATACGAAGAGCAGAACAGGCAAGGTAAAGGTACATAGAAAAGAGGTAACCTATTCCCATTTCCGGGGCACGTAATTCCCCTTTTCAGATATACAATTAAAAGGTAAACGTAATTGCCCCCTCGGTTACGATTCTCCTATATTAGAAACCTGTAATATTCCTTCAAATATATTGCGTATGTAATAATATTCATGTACTACAGCATCAAATCGTCATGTGGGTATTAAATTAACTTAACTTTAGTAGGAAAATTATGGTAAAAATGGTTTGGTCCGAGACGAATCGCACGCTTTTATACCATGCGCTCTAAGGCGTTAAGTACTAACCTACTTAGCTTAATACTTTTAAATCAATGATTTAAAATACATACAATAGTTCCTTTGCTTAATGGTTTTGCCCTCACTAACCTACTTCGCTTAATAGTTTTAAATCGATGATTTAAAATACATACAACAGTTCTTTTGCTTAATGGTTTTGCTCTCACTAAGCTACTTAGCTTAATACTTTTAAATCGATGATTTAAAATACATACAATAGTTCTTTTGCTTAATGAGTTTGCTCTCACTAAGCTACTTAGCTTAGTACTTTTAAATCAATGATTAAAAATACATTAAACAGTTCCTTTGCTTAACGGATTTGCCCTCACTAAGTTACTTAGCTTAATACTTTTAAATTGATGATTTAAAATACATACAATAGTTCTTTTGCTTAATGAGTTTGCTCTCACTAAGCTACTTAGCTTAGTACTTTTAAATCAATGATTAAAAATACATTAAACAGTTCCTTTGCTTAACGGATTTGCCCTCACTAAGTTACTTAGCTTAATACTTTTAAATCGATGATTTAAAATACATACAATAGTTCTTTTGCTTAATGAGTTTGCTCTCACTAAGCTACTTAGCTTAGTACTTTTAAATCAATGATTAAAAATACATTAAACAGTTCCTTTGCTTAACGGATTTGCCCTCACTAAGCTACTTAGCTTAATACTTTTAAATTGATGATTTAAAATACATACAATAGTTCTTTTGCTTAATGAGTTTGCTCTCACTAAGCTACTTAGCTTAGTACTTTTAAATCAATGATTAAAAATACATTAAACAGTTCCTTTGCTTAACGGATTTGCCCTCACTAAGTTACTTAGCTTAATACTTTTAAATTGATGATTTAAAATACATACAATAGTTCTTTTGCTTAATGAGTTTGCTCTCACTAAGCTACTTAGCTTAGTACTTTTAAATCAATGATTAAAAATACATTAAACAGTTCCTTTGCTTAACGGATTTGCCCTCACTAAGTTACTTAGCTTAATACTTTTAAATCGATGATTTAAAATACATACAATAGTTCTTTTGCTTAATGAGTTTGCTCTCACTAAGCTACTTAGCTTAGTACTTTTAAATCAATGATTAAAAATACATTAAACAGTTCCTTTGCTTAACGGATTTGCCCTCACTAAGCTACTTAGCTTAATACTTTTAAATTGATGATTTAAAATACATACAATAGTTCTTTTGCTTAATGAGTTTGCTCTCACTAAGCTACTTAGCTTAGTACTTTTAAATCAATGATTAAAAATACATTAAACAGTTCCTTTGCTTAACGGATTTGCCCTCACTAAGCTACTTAGCTTAATACTTTTAAATTGATGATTTAAAATACATACAATAGTTCTTTTGCTTAATGAGTTTGCTCTCACTAAGCTACTTAGCTTAGTACTTTTAAATCAATGATTAAAAATACATTAAACAGTTCCTTTGCTTAACGGATTTGCCCTCACTAAGCTACTTAGCTTAATACTTTTAAATTGATGATTTAAAATACATACAACAGTTCTTTTGCTTAATGGTTTTGCTCTCACTAAGCTACTTAGCTTAGTACTTTTAAATCAATGATTTAAAATACATTTAACGGTTCCTTTGCTTAACGGATTTGCCCTCACTAACATACTTAACTTAATACTTTTAAATCGATGATTTAAAATACATATGATAGTTCCTTTACTTAACGGTCTTGCTCTCACTAACCTACTTAGCTTAATACTTTTAAATCAATGATTTAAAATACATTTAACAGTTCCTTTGCTTAATGGATTTGCCCTCACTAAGCTACTTAGCTTAATACTTTTAAATTGATGATTTAAAATACATACAATAGTTCTTTTGCTTAATGAGTTTGCTCTCACTAAGCTACTTAGCTTAGTACTTTTAAATCAATGATTAAAAATACATTTAACAGTTCCTTTGCTTAACGGATTTGCCCTCACTAAGCTACTTAGCTTAATACTTTTAAATTGATGATTTAAAATACATACAATAGTTCTTTTGCTTAATGAGTTTGCTCTCACTAAGCTACTTAGCTTAGTACTTTTAAATCAATGATTTAAAATACATTTAACAGTTCCTTTGCTTAATGGATTTGCCCTCACTAAGCTACTTAGCTTAATACTTTTAAATTGATGATTTAAAATACATACAATAGTTCTTTTGCTTAATGAGTTTGCTCTCACTAAGCTACTTAGCTTAGTACTTTTAAATCAATGATTAAAAATACATTTAACAGTTCCTTTGCTTAACGGATTTGCCCTCACTAAGCTACTTAGCTTAATACTTTTAAATTGATGATTTAAAATACATACAATAGTTCTTTTGCTTAATGAGTTTGCTCTCACTAAGCTACTTAGCTTAGTACTTTTAAATCAATGATTAAAAATACATTTAACAGTTCCTTTGCTTAACGGATTTGCCCTCACTAAGCTACTTAGCTTAATACTTTTAAATTGATGATTTAAAATACATACAATAGTTCTTTTGCTTAATGAGTTTGCTCTCACTAAGCTACTTAGCTTAGTACTTTTAAATCAATGATTTAAAATACATTTAACAGTTCCTTTGCTTAATGGATTTGCCCTCACTAAGCTACTTAGCTTAATACTTTTAAATTGATGATTTAAAATACATACAATAGTTCTTTTGCTTAATGAGTTTGCTCTCACTAAGCTACTTAGCTTAGTACTTTTAAATCAATGATTAAAAATACATTTAACAGTTCCTTTGCTTAACGGATTTGCCCTCACTAAGCTACTTAGCTTAATACTTTTAAATTGATGATTTAAAATACATACAATAGTTCTTTTGCTTAATGAGTTTGCTCTCACTAAGCTACTTAGCTTAGTACTTTTAAATCAATGATTAAAAATACATTAAACAGTTCCTTTGCTTAACGGATTTGCCCTCACTAAGTTACTTAGCTTAATACTTTTAAATTGATGATTTAAAATACATACAATAGTTCTTTTGCTTAATGAGTTTGCTCTCACTAAGCTACTTAGCTTAGTACTTTTAAATCAATGATTAAAAATACATTAAACAGTTCCTTTGCTTAACGGATTTGCCCTCACTAAGTTACTTAGCTTAATACTTTTAAATCGATGATTTAAAATACATACAATAGTTCTTTTGCTTAATGAGTTTGCTCTCACTAAGCTACTTAGCTTAGTACTTTTAAATCAATGATTAAAAATACATTAAACAGTTCCTTTGCTTAACGGATTTGCCCTCACTAACATACTTAACTTAATACTTTTAAATCGATGATTTAAAATACATATGATAGTTCCTTTACTTAACGGTCTTGCTCTCACTAACCTACTTAGCTTAATACTTTTAAATCAATGATTTAAAATACATTTAACAGTTCCTTTGCTTAATGGATTTGCCCTCACTAAGCTACTTAGCTTAATACTTTTAAATTGATGATTTAAAATACATACAATAGTTCTTTTGCTTAATGAGTTTGCTCTCACTAAGCTACTTAGCTTAGTACTTTTAAATCAATGATTAAAAATACATTAAACAGTTCCTTTGCTTAACGGATTTGCCCTCACTAAGCTACTTAGCTTAATACTTTTAAATTGATGATTTAAAATACATACAACAGTTCTTTTGCTTAATGGTTTTGCTCTCACTAAGCTACTTAGCTTAGTACTTTTAAATCAATGATTTAAAATACATTTAACGGTTCCTTTGCTTAACGGATTTGCCCTCACTAACATACTTAACTTAATACTTTTAAATCGATGATTTAAAATACATATGATAGTTCCTTTACTTAACGGTCTTGCTCTCACTAACCTACTTAGCTTAATACTTTTAAATCAATGATTTAAAATACATTTAACAGTTCCTTTGCTTAATGGATTTGCCCTCACTAAGCTACTTAGCTTAATACTTTTAAATTGATGATTTAAAATACATACAATAGTTCTTTTGCTTAATGAGTTTGCTCTCACTAAGCTACTTAGCTTAGTACTTTTAAATCAATGATTAAAAATACATTTAACAGTTCCTTTGCTTAACGGATTTGCCCTCACTAAGCTACTTAGCTTAATACTTTTAAATTGATGATTTAAAATACATACAATAGTTCTTTTGCTTAATGAGTTTGCTCTCACTAAGCTACTTAGCTTAGTACTTTTAAATCAATGATTTAAAATACATTTAACAGTTCCTTTGCTTAATGGATTTGCCCTCACTAAGCTACTTAGCTTAATACTTTTAAATTGATGATTTAAAATACATACAATAGTTCTTTTGCTTAATGAGTTTGCTCTCACTAAGCTACTTAGCTTAGTACTTTTAAATCAATGATTAAAAATACATTTAACAGTTCCTTTGCTTAACGGATTTGCCCTCACTAAGCTACTTAGCTTAATACTTTTAAATTGATGATTTAAAATACATACAATAGTTCTTTTGCTTAATGAGTTTGCTCTCACTAAGCTACTTAGCTTAGTACTTTTAAATCAATGATTAAAAATACATTTAACAGTTCCTTTGCTTAACGGATTTGCCCTCACTAAGCTACTTAGCTTAATACTTTTAAATTGATGATTTAAAATACATACAATAGTTCTTTTGCTTAATGAGTTTGCTCTCACTAAGCTACTTAGCTTAGTACTTTTAAATCAATGATTAAAAATACATTAAACAGTTCCTTTGCTTAACGGATTTGCCCTCACTAAGTTACTTAGCTTAATACTTTTAAATTGATGATTTAAAATACATACAATAGTTCTTTTGCTTAATGAGTTTGCTCTCACTAAGCTACTTAGCTTAGTACTTTTAAATCAATGATTAAAAATACATTAAACAGTTCCTTTGCTTAACGGATTTGCCCTCACTAAGTTACTTAGCTTAATACTTTTAAATCGATGATTTAAAATACATACAATAGTTCTTTTGCTTAATGAGTTTGCTCTCACTAAGCTACTTAGCTTAGTACTTTTAAATCAATGATTAAAAATACATTAAACAGTTCCTTTGCTTAACGGATTTGCCCTCACTAAGCTACTTAGCTTAATACTTTTAAATTGATGATTTAAAATACATACAATAGTTCTTTTGCTTAATGAGTTTGCTCTCACTAAGCTACTTAGCTTAGTACTTTTAAATCAATGATTAAAAATACATTTAACAGTTCCTTTGCTTAACGGATTTGCCCTCACTAAGCTACTTAGCTTAATACTTTTAAATTGATGATTTAAAATACATACAATAGTTCTTTTGCTTAATGAGTTTGCTCTCACTAAGCTACTTAGCTTAGTACTTTTAAATCAATGATTTAAAATACATTTAACAGTTCCTTTGCTTAACGGATTTGCCCTCACTAACATACTTAACTTAATACTTTTAAATCAATGATTTAAAATACATATGATAGTTCCTTTACTTAACGGTCTTGCTCTCACTAACCTACTTAGCTTAATACTTTTAAATCAATGATTTAAAATACATTTAACAGTTCCTTTGCTTAACGGATTTGCCCTCACTAACCTACTTAGCTTAATACTTTTAAATCGATGATTTAAAATACATACAATAGTTCCTTTGCTTAATGGTTTTGCCCTCACTAACCTACTTAGCTTAATAGTTTTAAATCGATGATTAAAAATACATTTAACAGTTCCTTTGCTTAACGGATTTGCCCTCACTAAGCTACTTAGCTTAATACTTTTAAATTGATGATTTAAAATACATACAATAGTTCTTTTGCTTAATGAGTTTGCTCTCACTAAGCTACTTAGCTTAGTACTTTTAAATCAATGATTAAAAATACATTAAACAGTTCCTTTGCTTAACGGATTTGCCCTCACTAAGTTACTTAGCTTAATACTTTTAAATTGATGATTTAAAATACATACAATAGTTCTTTTGCTTAATGAGTTTGCTCTCACTAAGCTACTTAGCTTAGTACTTTTAAATCAATGATTAAAAATACATTAAACAGTTCCTTTGCTTAACGGATTTGCCCTCACTAAGTTACTTAGCTTAATACTTTTAAATCGATGATTTAAAATACATACAATAGTTCTTTTGCTTAATGAGTTTGCTCTCACTAAGCTACTTAGCTTAGTACTTTTAAATCAATGATTAAAAATACATTAAACAGTTCCTTTGCTTAACGGATTTGCCCTCACTAAGCTACTTAGCTTAATACTTTTAAATTGATGATTTAAAATACATACAATAGTTCTTTTGCTTAATGAGTTTGCTCTCACTAAGCTACTTAGCTTAGTACTTTTAAATCAATGATTAAAAATACATTAAACAGTTCCTTTGCTTAACGGATTTGCCCTCACTAAGCTACTTAGCTTAATACTTTTAAATTGATGATTTAAAATACATACAATAGTTCTTTTGCTTAATGAGTTTGCTCTCACTAAGCTACTTAGCTTAGTACTTTTAAATCAATGATTAAAAATACATTAAACAGTTCCTTTGCTTAACGGATTTGCCCTCACTAAGCTACTTAGCTTAATACTTTTAAATTGATGATTTAAAATACATACAACAGTTCTTTTGCTTAATGGTTTTGCTCTCACTAAGCTACTTAGCTTAGTACTTTTAAATCAATGATTTAAAATACATTTAACGGTTCCTTTGCTTAACGGATTTGCCCTCACTAACATACTTAACTTAATACTTTTAAATCGATGATTTAAAATACATATGATAGTTCCTTTACTTAACGGTCTTGCTCTCACTAACCTACTTAGCTTAATACTTTTAAATCAATGATTTAAAATACATTTAACAGTTCCTTTGCTTAATGGATTTGCCCTCACTAAGCTACTTAGCTTAATACTTTTAAATTGATGATTTAAAATACATACAATAGTTCTTTTGCTTAATGAGTTTGCTCTCACTAAGCTACTTAGCTTAGTACTTTTAAATCAATGATTAAAAATACATTTAACAGTTCCTTTGCTTAACGGATTTGCCCTCACTAAGCTACTTAGCTTAATACTTTTAAATTGATGATTTAAAATACATACAATAGTTCTTTTGCTTAATGAGTTTGCTCTCACTAAGCTACTTAGCTTAGTACTTTTAAATCAATGATTAAAAATACATTAAACAGTTCCTTTGCTTAACGGATTTGCCCTCACTAAGTTACTTAGCTTAATACTTTTAAATTGATGATTTAAAATACATACAATAGTTCTTTTGCTTAATGAGTTTGCTCTCACTAAGCTACTTAGCTTAGTACTTTTAAATCAATGATTAAAAATACATTAAACAGTTCCTTTGCTTAACGGATTTGCCCTCACTAAGTTACTTAGCTTAATACTTTTAAATCGATGATTTAAAATACATACAATAGTTCTTTTGCTTAATGAGTTTGCTCTCACTAAGCTACTTAGCTTAGTACTTTTAAATCAATGATTAAAAATACATTAAACAGTTCCTTTGCTTAACGGATTTGCCCTCACTAAGCTACTTAGCTTAATACTTTTAAATTGATGATTTAAAATACATACAATAGTTCTTTTGCTTAATGAGTTTGCTCTCACTAAGCTACTTAGCTTAGTACTTTTAAATCAATGATTAAAAATACATTTAACAGTTCCTTTGCTTAACGGATTTGCCCTCACTAAGCTACTTAGCTTAATACTTTTAAATTGATGATTTAAAATACATACAATAGTTCTTTTGCTTAATGAGTTTGCTCTCACTAAGCTACTTAGCTTAGTACTTTTAAATCAATGATTTAAAATACATTTAACAGTTCCTTTGCTTAACGGATTTGCCCTCACTAACATACTTAACTTAATACTTTTAAATCAATGATTTAAAATACATATGATAGTTCCTTTACTTAACGGTCTTGCTCTCACTAACCTACTTAGCTTAATACTTTTAAATCAATGATTTAAAATACATTTAACAGTTCCTTTGCTTAACGGATTTGCCCTCACTAACCTACTTAGCTTAATACTTTTAAATCGATGATTTAAAATACATACAATAGTTCCTTTGCTTAATGGTTTTGCCCTCACTAACCTACTTAGCTTAATAGTTTTAAATCGATGATTTAAAATACATACAACAGTTCTTTTGCTTAATGGTTTTGCTCTCACTAAGCTACTTAGCTTAATACCTTTAAATCGATGATTTAAAATACATACAACAGTTCTTTTGCTTAATGGTTTTGCTCTCACTGACCTACTTAGCTTAATACTTTTAAATCAATGATTTAAAATACATTTAACAGTTGCTTGGCTTAATGGTTTTGCTTTCAAGTGTGCATCACTCTACATTGGAAAATGTTAAGACGCCTAATCCTACTTAGGACCCTTACGTAATTAATCAATGGCCTGTAAGTCTTATTAGATAAGGAACGTTAAGTGCGCCCTTCTCTTGTGTGAATACGCATATGATTTTTCAAACCGTCACGCCGAGCAAATGTTTTAGTACATACGGAACAATTAAAATCATTTTCCCCGGTATGAAGGCGCATGTGCTTCTTTAAACTAGAAGATATAGTAAAATTCTTATTACAGACGAGACAGTTAAAGGGCTTTTCGCCGGTATGAACGCGCCTATGCTTACTTAAGTCGCTGAACCTCATGTACGACTTATTACAAATGGAACACGTAAAACGCCTCTCGCCGGTATGAATGCGCACGTGCTCTTTCAAATTACTGGACCGAGCGAAAGCCTTATTACAGGTCGAACATTCGAACGGCTTTTCACCCGTATGAAGGCGCACGTGCGATTTCAAATCGCCCGACGAAGTGAAAGTCTTACCGCAGGCGGTGCATTCGAAAGGCCTCTGGCCGGTGTGAAGGCGCACGTGCCTATTCAAAACGCCGGACTCGGCGAAAGCCTTACCACAGACGGGACACTTAAACGGCCTTTCCACCCCGTGTGAAGGGGCATGTGCTTATTCAAATCACTGGACCAGGCGAAGGTCCTATCGCAGACGGAACATTCGAAAGGTTTTTCCCCCGTGTGGACGCGCACGTGCGAATTCAGATCACGTGACCGGGCGAAAGTCTTATCGCAGACGGGGCATGCAAAAGGCTTCTCGCCCGTATGGATACGGGTGTGTTCTTTTAAACTATACGACCGAGAGAAAGTCTTATTACAGACGGAACATTTTAAGCGCTTCTCGCCCGTATGAATATGCATATGCGCCTTCAAAGTACTTAACCAAGTATAAGCCTTATCACAGTGTGAACACTTAAAAGACGCAGCGCAACTTAAACTAGACTTATCTTCCGGTAATTCTTTCCCTTCTTCCTTCGTTAACGGATGATGCTCGATATCGATCGCAGGTTCTTCCTTGGTAACCCATCTGCGATCCAGGATCTCCTCTACCACAAAAGCGTGGGCCTTACACGTCTCGATATACACCGAGAATCCCTCCAAACGTGATTTACATTTCTCGCAGACACTCCTGCGGGATGCCAGCATCGGATCCTGGAAGCAAAGATGCGGATTATATTCCCTTATGCCCGCAGTGACTCACCTCTGAGCTGATTATCTTCCAGAACCGCCATAACCTCTCCCGGATCGTCTGCACAGGGGCCTCTCTTGAGCACCAGTCGCAAGTAGTCGCTCGAGTATCCTCCATGGTAAGTCGACAGTACTTAACTTATCGCAAGTGACTGAGCACCTTAAAATATCACAACATGCAACCTTTCCACAATATAGCTGAATGATACACTAGCAATTAACACAAAACAGAACAGCAAAGCAACAGTGAGGTTATGGCAATCATATTCAAAACTGACTTAAGCTAGTTGTAGCTAAGTAATTGGGTAAAGATGTTCCTTCTTCCAGGTCTTACTTTAAGCTGTAATTAAAGGAAACACATGAGCAAAGAAGCTAATTATTCGTAACATCAACCAACTGCAATGGCGACAGAACTTAATATCACAGAACACTAATTTATTAGACATTTGGGATAACCTGGAAATCACAGAACATCTAAATTATTGTGGTGTATCGTGCACAAAACGCAGTTTATTCAAAACTAATCAGGGATCACGTGACCGGTAGCATCACAATGCGTACCAACCTTCATCTATGGTACCAACTGCAGCAAGTTCCATGGAGCTAGCCTAATCTATATGTTTTGTGATTAGAAAGCTGGGGACTAGAGTAGATGCGGTTTTACCAAGAGGAAGATTTTTCATTTCTTCGTCCAGGTGGATCTGAAAAATGGCAATTTTTATACTAAAAGAGGACAGTATTAGGGTGCTGGAAGAAATAATTTTAACTTCTGGAAGGCAGTGCTTTTTGAGAGAAAAAATAAAATGTGAATTTTGGCAAACTTGCCGGTTTTCTAAGTAAAATTTCTATATGGATGTCGTTCTCATGGGTTAGACGATAATAATAAAGTTCGATTATTCAACTTGACGTCGATATTCAAATTTCGTGAAAAGAGTGTGGAGAATAAGTGAAAAACGACTATATATTAGGCTAGAATTTTGAAATTCCCGCCAATTTCAAAATCCCGCGATTTTCGAATTTCCCGCCAATTTCAATAGTCAAACTGACCGTTCACGGTCTATGTGTGGGTTATTTTTCAATGCGCCATGAAAGTTTCTACTGTGGACTGCGCGCGACAGGAAACTTCGAAATATACCCTTCATTTCTGATTCAAAAGGAAAAAATACAAGATTACTTGCGCACAACGATTTAAAATTTGATTTATTCCAGAGGTGAAACTCTATCATTGGTCCAACCGTCCAAGGCGGTTATGTCATCTCAAAATGCCTTTAATTAACCTAAAAATTTGTTTGTTACCTGTAAAAATAAACCCTTCATTTTTTAAGCTGCTGTCGAGAATTCGCCAAAGGGCGCAAGCTCAGCAGCAATAAGGAAACTGCATCAAGGTACGTTTCGATTGACTTAAACTAAGTAATCCTCGTATGTTTTATTTTAAATTAAAAACAACAGGTTTAAAGAGCAAAAGTTGAAAAAAGAAGCAATTAAGTCGAAGAAATAGCAAGTAATAACTACACAAATTAATATAATTAATATATTATGATCTATAATCTAATGGTAAATGATGATGCAAAATAGCAAAAGCGTAGAAATGTATCAGATAATAGAGAGTTTTTGCATTTCACATAACGTCGGACGCTATTAGCGTTTACCTTATTTTGACAGGTACGCATGCGCATTAAGCATTTTCAATAGCGCTACTGCTTAATGCGCATGCGTACCTGTCGAAATAAGGTAAACGCTAATACCGCCCGACGTTATGTGAAATGCAAAACTCTCTATTATCTTTGATTTCTCTTAATCATGATTTCGATTACTTTTTGTGCCTCGATAGCCTTAAACTTCCGTCTTCGCCGCAAGATGGCGTGGATCGCTCATCTGTCAAACGCATGCGCAGAGGCTATCGAAAGGTAGTCGTTTTTGGAGTCTTTTCCTCATTGCCGAGTACAAAGACTAAGCATTCTCCTGCTTAGGTATGACTCTGTAAATGCTTTTTCAAATTACTAGACAGAGGAAAAGACTTGCTACAGAGTGGGCACTTAAAGCGCCCTTCGCGCGTATGAACGTGCATGTGTATTTTCAAAGTGCCGGACTGTGTAAAAGCCTTATTACAGGACGGGCACTTAAAAGGCTTCTCACCGGTATGAATCCGTAAGTGACTTTTCAACACTCCGAACCTAACGAAAGTCTTATTACAAAAGGAACATTTAAAAGGCTTTTCACCTGTATGAATACGGTTGTGGACCTTCAAGGTGCCGGAACCAGTAAAGGCCTTATTACACGACAAACACTTAAAGGGCTTTTCACCGGTGTGAATCCGCTTGTGGACGTTAAGGGCACGGGAATCGCTAAAAGCTTTGTTACAAAAGGGACACTCGAAAGGTTTCTCACCCGTATGGGTGCGCTTGTGATCGTTCAACGTACCGGAATTGGTAAAAGCCTTATCGCAGAACGAACACTTAAACGGCTTTTCGCCCGTATGCCCGTACATGTGCGTCTTCAAGTTACCGGACTGACTGAACGTCCTATCGCAAAACGAACACCTGAAAGGCTTCTCGCCCGTATGCCCGTGCATGTGCCTCTTCAAGTTACCGGACTGAGTGAAGGTTCGATCGCAGAACGAGCATTTAAACGGCTTCTCGCCCGTATGCCTGTACGTATGCATCTTCATATTACTACACCGATTAAAGGCTCTATCACAAAACGGACACCTAAAAAGTTTCTCGGGCATCTTCGACTCAGACCGGCACTCGAAACTCCCGCCGGTTGAGGCCACCCCGTCGACCGTTAACGGTACCCTCTCGTCGCTCTTAACCCTTGTAAGTTTCTCTTGAGAACTCGAACAGCCCGGTAACGCTTCGACGGTCGCCTCGCTCGACGGCGTGGCACGGTCGGGATCTGACGGTCGATCTACCGAGACGTCTGCTTTAACGGTGGGATGGAACTCGATCGAAGGTCCACCTTTGACGTACCTGCCCGATGATATCTTGTCTATTACGGAGGCGTGGATCTTGCACCTCTCGATGTACGTAGAGAAGTCCTCGTAGCGTGACTTACATTTCTTGCAAATATTCTTGTAAGACTCTACCATGCGATTCTGAAAGAAATACCATGGATTATAGTTTTCTATACAGCAGACATGCTTAACCTAACCTCAAAACATATACCCACTGACCTCTGCGCTGACCACTTTCCAGAAGCGCCACAACTTCTCCTCGACCTCCTGCGCCGGCGCCTCTTGAAAGCACCAATCACAGATGGTCGCTTCAATTTTGCTCATGGTAAGACAACACTACGTCGTTTATTACAGCCGATTTGGTAAAAGCACAGGACACAAAACACATAAGTGAGGTTAGGTTAGGATTAGGTTGAGTTGTACTAATTGCTTCGCTCTATGAATTCAAAAATCAACTAGGAGCGACTTACTAGTATGATAAATCGTAAATAGGCCAAATACTTATATTCTATAATAGTATTATTGTTTATAAAAAAGAAATTAGTAAAATTCCTCGCCTACTAACGGTTGCATAAATACGTGAAACTTTGGGGCCTTAAATGAAGGGGAATTTCCTAATGAAAATCTCAAAAAAGGGTATAGGCATCGACCCTTGCACCCCCGTGTCACGGCCCAAAGAAGACGATACAAGGGGGAAGAGGTTATGTGAGGGCGGAGCGGCAACACCGACGAAGCAACGCCCCCTACCACGGAACGAGGAGATTACCGTTCCGTGCTCAAATCTAAAAAATACTTGACGCAAAACACCAAAAGAACATGCAGATAGTTTACGACACTTGTAGATGCTGAGAGAAAACAAAATGTCTCGCTTTGTCTTGTCTTGCTTTAACTCTCAAAATGTCTTGCTCAGAATTTCTTGCTTTAACTTCTCGACCACACTATGGAAACTCAATATTCTCACCTAAGGGTCCCCTACTCCATGGTGACTATATCATGGGTATAAATTATGGTAACGCACTGATTTTATCAATTTTTCCCTCAAGGAGCTCATGTTTGCATAATTTCCCTAGTCAATAGCTATAAAGGTGAGGTTAGGTTTCAAGCACAGAACATCAAATTCGAGCTTTGGGCGCCTAAAAGTGGAAAGTTGACTAACTTTCGGGGCGCTCATAACTATTCCCTTACTCATATTCTATTCTTCTATATTAATCCCGTTTCACGGTTATTCCCTTATTTTATCCAGCACTGGATTCTGTGGTAATTACATATGACGCGAACTATTTTGGTGTTCTGTGAATGTATGTGTTTTGTGGTCCAAACCTCTTCAGTCAAAAGAGGACAAGAAGAAGAAGAAGAAGAAACCTCTTCAGTGTTTAATATTTTTAAGGTGCTTAAGTAACTTTAATACAAGTACTGTCCTATCATGGAGGATACCGAAGTGATTACTTGCGATTGGTGCTTGCAAGCAGCGCCAGTGCAGAGGATTCAAGAGAGGTTATGGCTCTTTTGGACATTAATTAGCGCAGAGGTGATGAGTACACATCGCTTAAACATTTGCTATTAGTGCTATTTCTCGTGGAAACGTAACGGACATCTTTTCTTCCAGGATCCGATCTTGGCGTCCCGTAGGAACATCTGCCGAAAATGTAAGTCACGTTACGAGGAATTCTTGAGGTATATCGAGACGTGTAAGGCCCATGCGTCTGTAGTAGAGAAGGTACTGGCCATAAGGCAAATCAAAGACGAACCCACGGTCAATATCGTGTGTCATCCGTTAATCGAGGAAGAAATTCTAACCGTTCCTCAGTTGTCTTTTAAGTGTCTACTGTGCGACAAGGCTTATACTCGGTCTAGTAAGTTGAAGACGCATATGAGCGTCCATACGGGCGAAAGGCCTTTTAAATGCCTCGTTTGTAATAAGGCTTTTACTTCGAACGATAACTTGAAAAGGCACATGCGCTTCCACACGAGGGAGAAGCCCTTCAAATGTTCCGTCTGTGATAAGAACTTCAGTGAATCCGGTAGTTTGAAAACGCACATGCGCCTCCATACGGGGGAAAAGCCGTTTAAATGCCCGCTATGTAACAACACTTTTACCGCATCCGGTCACTTGAAAAATCACATTCGCTCCCATACAGGTGAAAGGCCTTTTAAATGTTCCCTCTGTAATAACGCTTTCACTACGTCTAGTCACTTAAAAAATCACATGCGCTGTCACACGGGCGAGAAACCTTTCGAATGTCCCGTCTGTAATAAGACCTTCCCTCGGTCTGATAACTTGAAAATGCACATGCGCGTCCATACGGGCGAGAAGTCTTTCAACTGTCCGGTCTGTAATAAGAGTTTCGCCCGGTCCGTTCACGTGAAGACCCACATGCGCGTCCACACGGGCGAAAGGCCCTTTCAATGTTCCGTCTGTTTTAAGGCTTTTACTTTGTCCGGGGCTCTTAAGAGGCACATGCGCCTTCACGCCGTCGACAATCCCTAAAAATGATCGACAAATTTCCTCAAACCTGCGTAAATTTTTTTCGAATGGTCTTAGGTTAAGTAAAGTGTTGTCTTTGTACGCGCCATTGTACCTAATAGAAGGGTTCATAAAAGAATGTATGGATAAACAACCAATAACCCGACTACTTTGGATATTTTGTTTTGTAGATTTCCACATTCATCTTGTTAATATCAAATATTGTATACATTATTATATACTAATTTAAACGATGTGTTATCCTTAAATTACATGGTGAAACATGCACATTCGACAGTACGACTTTCGACTAGTGAGACTCTCCAAAACGCTCTTAAATTGAAAATAAAGACCCGACGTGGAAGGTTCGACTAACGTAGTGTTCTGCCCGGTACTCCGTACGACCGTGGCCCCGTCTCAAACAGTCACTACGACGAAGTCCACGGGTCATTGCGGTAGAGTACGTTCGCTCGCCTTTCCCGACGTTTGTACCGATGATTGACAATTTTAATCGGCACCATCGACCCACTTCGCACTGCGTGTCTGTACGTTATATTGACTTGTGTAAACCTACAAAACAAACTAATCATTCGAACCATTTTAGTAAAACGGCTTCCCTCTTTTCTCTCCTGTAGCAATTCTTTTGGTTTTCGTCGTAGCTCATGTAAGTCACCCGTCATCGACCTTAAGCAACGGTACTGTCTCCACCGTCGGTGTAGAGTCCTTCGTTGTAGGTACTCCTGTTTCTTGCAGCACTGTTCTCACATCTACCATATTTGATTAACAAGTCTGTTATGCACAAGTGCTGAAAGTGTAGCGGCATGACTTATGTGTTAGGGGTACGTGGGGGTGATTTACCTGCGCTTTTATTCCCAATGTTTATAGGGGGCTCCTTCACCTCCGTTTTAAGTCAGACGGGGGTGCTGAGCGCCCAAAAGACGCACCGATCATCACAGAGTATGCAAATTGTTAACCTAACCTCACTTTAGGCGTTCTGCGCGTAACGGTGTGTTCTGTGATGCGCATGTGTGTGTAGGTTAGTATTAATAGAATAAGTAAGTTTTACTGCAGGTTCTGTTGAAAACATGAGTAAGAAAGTACTGACCTGTGATTGGTGTATCCAGGAAGCACTAGTGCAAGGCTAGGCTTTACCTTTTTCCAGGTGGAATCTTGATAAAAGCTGTATATGAGTAGAAAATAGAGTTTTCCCTTTTAGAAATATTCCAAGGTACTTATAAAGTATATTATAGGTAAGTAAGTAAAGTATTATATAGTATAAAGACTGTCGTTTAAGCAACTACCGTATCTCCACTAAGCACACCCGCATTTAAATTTTCAAAATGGCGAATGCGCCAAAACCGCGCCTTTTATGATTGTTTTTTTTGCTTATTTCTCCACGTTCCTTTCACGAAATTTGAATATCGGCTTAAAGTTGAATAATCAAACTTTATTATTATCGTTCAACCCTTAAGAATAACATAGGAAAGCGTTTAAAAATTTCACTTGAAAAAGTGTCAAATTTGGCAAAACTAAAGTTAAAATTATTTTTTCCACCACTGTCCTTTTTCCCTAAAAAAATAACCGCCATTTTTGAGTTCGACTTGGAAAAAGGAAAATTTTTACTTTTAAATAGATAAATTTAATACAGCCAGGTATTATCTAATTAACTACACGATTAAATGAAGTAAAATCTATGGTAGATGATTAATTTATATTAATAACGAGACACCTTTCGGTAAATTCAAATTTGGCGCCTCTTTTGGGACCAATCATGGACGTTCGATTGCCCTACTTTATACATCTAGTGACTTTAGTAAAGTCATCTTTCTTCTTCTTCTTCTGTGCTATTTTTATTTGGCCTGCGCTGCCGTGGTGGTCGAGCCACTTTGTCACGAAAATTTTTCTTTCTACGTTTTGAGGTTAATCGCTTTAGAAATTTTAAAATCTTCATATTTGGTTACTTTGCTGTTCTATGCTTGCTCTGAATTTTGATGTTCTATGACGACTGACGTATTTGTTCTGTGTCATTTGGCAGCGGAGGCCTAAAGTGTTGGACTAATTTCAATAAAACCAGTATTGCTGTCTTATAATGGACGATACTCGAGTAACTACTTGTGATTGGTGCTTGCGAGAAGCGCCTGTGCAGATTATCCAGGAGAGGTTATGGCATTTCTGGAAAATAATCAGCGCAGAGGTGAGGAAGTACACGTTGTTCATACAATTGACGCGTCCCTGGACTTCCTACAGCTCTGCTATTAATGCTCTTCCCTTCTTTTGCACTATGTTAAGCAGGGTAAACTGGAATCGAAGAAGTAAAGACGCTTGTTCTTTCAGGGTCCAGCCTTGGCATCCCGTAAGGATATCTGCGAGAAGTGTAAGTCTTGCTATGAGGAATTCTCGGTATATGTAGAGACTTGCAAGGCCCATGCGTCCATCGTAGACAGGGCACGGACTCCTGGGCAAGTCGAAGACGGACCTTCGATCGATGCCGTGTGTTTCCCGTCAATCAAGGAAGAAATTTTAACGGAAGATAAGTCGGGTCAGTCTTTTAAGTCACCACGCCGTGATGAGGTGTATGCTGCGCCCGGTGATTCGGGAAAGCGTATGCTCGTTCGTCCTTATGAATGTTCCATATGTAATAAGGCTTTCGCTTCGTCCGGTAATTTGAAGACGCACATGCGCATTCATACAGGTGAGTCTTTTCGATGTTTCACCTGTGATAAGGTTTTTACTCAGTCGGGTGCTTTAAAACGACACCTGCGCCGCCATACGGGCGAGAAGCCCTTTAAATGTTCCGTCTGCGGTAAGAGTTTCAGCGAATCTGGTAGCTTGAAGTCGCACATGCGCCTTCACACGGGCGAAAAGCCTTATAAATGTTCGATCTGTAACAAATCGTTTACTTTGTCCGGTAATTTGAGGAAGCACGTGCGCGTCCACGCTAGCGAAAAGCCCGTTAAATGTTCACACTGCGACAAGGCTTATACCCACGCTGGTGATTTGAAAAACCATATGCACACTCATACCGGCGAGGAACCCTACAAATGCCCCGTTTGTACTAAGACTTTTACTTTGTCTCGTAACTTGAAGACGCACCTGCGCGCGCATACGAGCGAAAAGTCCTTCGAATGTTCCATATGTACTAAGACTTTCGCTGTGTGTGGTAATTTGAAGACGCACATGCGCACTCATACGGGGGAAAAGTCTTTTAAATGCACCGCCTGTAATAAGGCTTTTAGTCAAGCTGGTGGCGTGAAAAGGCACATGCGCGTTCACACAGGAGAGAAGCCTTTTAAATGTTCCATCTGTAATAAGCCCTACGCTTGGTCTGGTGATTTGAAAAAGCATATGCTTGTACACGCAGGTGAAAAACCTTTCTAACGTTCTAAAGTAATTCGCATGCGTTGCAATGTACTTACAATTTTCACTCGCTAATTACCGTTAATATATCTTAACATTACGTTACACTCATGGTTCCTCTTATTACCGTAGTACCGAATCCCACGACTTAACTCAGAGGATCACGTATACGAAGCCCCGTTTCATGTTCCTGACTTTCGGTCTTCATCGGTACGGTGCAGCCTATAGTGAAGGGTTTGGAACAGGCGAAGGGGCCAATGGCGGATTTGGCTGTTTGTTAAGGCTGGTTAGTACCTTCGGAAGGGCCGGTGTTCTAGGCAATTTCGAACTAAAGTAATTTAGGCGAGATTCCATTTGATTGGCCCGATACGTGGCTTTGAAGAATAGTTCCCCAAGTTATTTTAAGAACAATTAGTAAGCTTCGTACTTGCACGTAGTAGCGCAACGTCCGCCATATTTGGAGTAGAAATTTGGGAGGGTAATTGCCTTCGCCACGTTTGTTATGGTACGGGGCTAATTGCTATTATAACCATTGCTAATTACTATACAAAGCTAAAGATTGTTATATATACTTCACAGATCCTTGGTGCATAATGCGCATGTCAAGAAATTAATCCAAGCCATTTCTGTTTCCTCTCAGGACCTGCAGGTATCTTAAATAATCTGTATACTTTTTTGGGTTCAACTTGCTCAACACATTCTATTTTCACATAACCTCAAAAAATGAAAAGTAACTATTTAGGCCGACATATTTGAGCTAATGTATGTCACCTCCCCTCTCTCAATCCCCATAACTTTGCGGTACTGTACATGTTTAGTTTCACTTAGTGGTAGCCGTTACCCTCGCGGCTTCGCTCGCTCACTACTCGTATTAGCACTTATAGCGTACATAATATTTAACGCTGTAATAGTAACATTAACTCTTAAATATTAAGAGTTTTGACGTGTATTACGATACCGTTCAAAGGTGGAATCTAATTGTCATTCGCACTGCAGCGCCCTCTGGTGGTGAATTGAATTAGAGGTAATAGCACGAAAATATTCTACGTACTCAGATATCCATCTGTACCGATTTTCACTGCTATCGGTTGAATGGTGTAAAAGTTGACGTACCACAGCGCCATCTGGTGGCGAGTTGAAACGAAGCTGATAGCACGAAAATACTCTGGGTACTCAAGTATCCATTTGTACTAATTTTCGTCGCTATCGGTTGAGTGGTGTAGAAAATGACGTACCGCAGCGCCATCTGGTGGCGAATTGAAACGAAGCTGATAGCACGAAAATGCTCTGGCTAACTCAAGTATCCATTTGTACTAATTTTCGTCGCTATCGGTTGAGTGGTGTGGAAATTGACGTACCGCAGCGCCATCTAGTGGCGAGTTGAAACGAAGCTGATGGCACGAAAATACTCTGGGTACTCAAGTATCCATTTGTACTAATTTTCGTCGCTATCGGTTGAGTGGTGTAGAAAATGACGTACCGCAGCGCCATCTGGTGGCGAATTGAAACGAAGCTGATAGCACGAAAATGCTCTGGGTGCTCAAGTATCCATTTGTACTAATTTTCGTCGCCATCGGTTGAGTGGTGTAGGAATTAACGTACTGCAGCGCCATCTAGTGGCGAGTTGAAACGAAGCTGATAGCACGAAAATACTCTGGCTAACTCAAGTATCCATTTGTACTAATTTTCGTCGTTATCGGTTGGGTGGTGTAGAAATTGACGTACCGCAGCGCCATCTAGTGGCGAGTTGAAACGAAGCTGATGGCACGAAAATACTCTGGGTACTCAAGTATCCATTTGTACTAATTTTCGTCGCTATCGGTTGAGTGGTGTAGAAAATGACGTACCGCAGCGCCATCTGGTGGCGAGTTGAAACGAAGCTAAAAGCACGAAAATATTCTGGGTATTTAAACATTCATTTGTACTAATTCTCATCGCTATCGGTTAAACTGTATAGGAGTTGATACACTGCAGCGCCCTCTGGCGGTGAGTTAAAATAATGCCAGTAATACGAAAATATGCCTCATACCTCATGCCATCAAATATTCGTTTGTATCCACTGCTATTGGTTCCACGGTATAGAAGTTTATATACTGCAGCGCCATCTATTGCGAGTTATAATAATGGGCATTACAGACACCTTCCTCACGAAAAAATACATGTATATGCTACATAATTTCGTGGTGATGGTTCAAATGGTGTTCGAATTTATGGATTTCATATATTCAAGCGTCCATTTTGGTGTAGATAGAAATTAGCCCAAATTACTGTTCTGTGCTTGTGATTTGTTCTGTGTTATGACGAATGACATGTCAATCATTTCAATGTTCTGTGGTTTGGTGATTGTGAAAATATTTTAAAGTGCCTTATTTCATTAATTTCAATAAACAAAACACTGCCTTCTTGTCATGGGCGATGCTTTAGTTACTACTTGCGACTGGTGCTTACGAGAGGCGCTAGTAGAAGGTATTCAGGAGAGGTTATGGCGGTTCTGGAGTAGAATCAGCGCAGAGGTGAGCAGTAGGAGAATCACTTAAGGGATATAATCGACATGTTTTCTGTCAGGATCCCCTCCTGGCGTCTCATAGGAAAATCTGCGAGAAATGTAAAACGCGCTACGAGGAATTCTCGGTATATATCGAGACGTGTAAGGCCCACGCTTCTATAGTAGAGAAGGTACTGGTTCCCGGACGGATCAAAGATGAACCCTCGATCGACATCGAGTACCATCCGTTGGTTAAAGGGGAAACTCCAACGGACAAGGAATCCGGCTCGAGTAACTCCACGTACTTTCCTCGGTTGCCTTTTAAGTGTTCCCGCTGCGATAAGGCTTATGCTCGGTTTATTAACTTGGAAAAGCACAGGTGCCGTCACGGAGGCAAGATGCCTTTTGAGTGCTTTACCTGCGGTAAGAGCTTCACTCGGTCTTTCTATTTGAAAACGCACATGCGCCTCCACGCCGGCGAAGAGCCTTTTAAGTGTTCCGTTTGTAGCAAGAATTTCAGCGACTCGGGTAATTTGAAGATGCACAGTCGCATTCACACCGGCGAGAAACCTTTTAAATGCTCCTTCTGCGATAAGACTTTCGCCTGGTCCGGTGATTTTAAGACGCACACGCTCCGTCACATCGGCGAAAAGCGCTTCGAGTGTTCCATCTGCGATAAGACTTTTACTTTGTCTACCGATCTGAAGAAGCACGTGCGCGTGCACACCGGCGAAAGGCCGTTCAAGTGTTCCGTATGTACCAAGACTTTTACTCGGTCGGACGATTTGAAAAAGCATACGCGGATCCACACGGGCCAAAAACCTTTTAAATGTTCCGTATGTAATAGGACTTTCAATCGGTCTGCTGATTTGAAAGCGCACGCGCTCGTTCATACCGGCGAAAAGCCTTTTAAATGTTCCGTGTGTAGCAAGAGCTTTACTCGGTCCAGCGAATTAAGGAGGCACGTGCGCTTTCACACAAGCGAAGAGACTTTTAAATGTTCCGTCTGCGATAAGACTTTTACTGCTTCCGCTAACTTGAAGAGGCACAATCGCGTTCATACCGGCGAAAAGCGCTTCAAGTGTTCCGTCTGTGATAAGCGTTTTAACGAATCCGGTGATTTGAAAAGGCACACGCGCCGTCATACCGGCGAAAAGCCTTTTAAATGCACCGACTGTAATAAGACTTTCGCTTGGGCTGCTGATTTCAAAAAGCATGCCCGTCTGCATACGGGCCAAGGAAATCAATCAGTCCCATGAACAATTCGTCGAACATACAGGATCGCTCTATCAGCATTTTACTAATCCATAAAATCGTTTACTATTAAGCCACTATTGCCGAATAATAAACGATCATTGGTCAAAAAGTAATTTATTCTCTAACCAAATAACGATAATGTGGGATCGTACATACGAAACCAAATTATCAACGGTAGTGAAATTACAAATATTGTAACACTAATTAAGTAATCTTTTCTTCTAACCTTGTCGAGGTTTCTGTAATTTTCCTCCTTAGGGACCGCCCCCCTACGAAGGGTCCATCCCGGTGTACTTGTTTAACCTCCAGCTTTGCGCCGGAGCATTTAAGCTTCAAAGCAACCCGTTAAATCTCCTCCTTAGCCCTTCCAAATTTCACCGATGAGGCTTCGACGATTACTTCGACCCATCGAAACTGAAGCCCAGGCGGTTTTATATCGACGGTAATACCTGCATTTGGTTCGAAGCGGTACCGCAGGCAGATTCGTTGAAATCGTCGGTGTATACGTCGAGCCCGATGGAAAAGCCGACCACGTGCGGTGGTGGAAGGAGAACGGTCTTGCTCTACTCGCTTAACACGACTCGTCGGTGGTACTCGGGTGCCGAAACTTCGTTGGTTAACCATACGGTGGATTATGATTGAATCTTCTCTTTTGCTTGATCAGCACCGTTTTCTTCACCTATCGCAGCAGGTGCTCCATCGGTTATGTGGTGATCGAAGGAAAACGGTCTTGCTCTACTCGCTTAACATGACTCGTCGGTGGTACTCGGGTGCCTAAACTTCGTTGGTTAACCATACGGTGGATTATGATTAAATCTCCTCTTTTGCTTGATCAGCACCGTTTTCTTCATCTGACACATCAGGTGCTCCATCAGTTGATGTTCCGGAAAGTGTTTCCACATAAGATTTTTCAACATATTTTCCTGTTGTTGTACCTTCGGTTGCGATTTAAATTCCTTCCACTTCTTCATCAATCTTCAAGTAATCCTTATGTTTTGCCTCCTAAAACCTGTAAACATGATTTTGTAGTTTCAACTACGAAGAAGTACTTTTCTTCCCATTCTTCGTTATACCTTCTACTTTCGTCCACTTTTCTTCTTTTCTCTTTGCGGTCGTGCTGACCATGACGGAGATATCAAATACAAACTACTTAAATTAAGCCTGCTTTGGTTTCTTATCAGACACGAAAGATGTGGGTTAGGTTACTGTCCTCGTCACAGAACGTCAAATATGATTGCAACAAAGTTGACAAGTGACAGTAGGCCCAGGCTACAGCGCCCCCTACACAAGTAACTTCTAAATATGAAGCCCTTTAGAAGGCTTAGGGCACGGTCGCACTAAGGGTGGTCCTCAAGGTACGTCATCGACGAACGAGGCGCTGATGACACGCAATAAGTGGAGTGTTATTTTATTGCCTATCTCTTGTACAAAATTGGATCAATAGGACAGAAGGTAATTGGTGAATTTTTAGCCTTACAGTATTATTTATAAACGCATATTAACGTTAAAAGGGGTTTTAGCTTAAAATGCGTTTAGAATGTGCTTCAATAAGGTAACTATAGTTACTTTCATATTAAGAATACACGAAGTAGTACACATTCTAAACGCATTTTAGGCTAAAACCTATTTTACCTTTAATATGCATTTATGAATAATACCGTTAGAGTTTTTGCATTTGACATAACCTCGGTCGCTATTAGCGTTTACCTCATTTTGACAGGAACGCATGCGCATTAAGCGATAGCGCTCGATATAATCAAATCTTCAAAATAAGGTGAAATGCAAAAACTCTCTAATAATGCGTTTGCGCCCTTAGTGTCTCACTAGTTTTAAACGTCGTTCATGGATTTTATTTATTTGTTTACCCGTTTTCCCCCATCAACCCCGTAATTTGTTGGAAAGAACAGACAAGAAAAGCATTCGAGTACAAAGTTCAAAAACTCGCTTAGAATTTAAATTTGCCGCCGAGGAAAGTACGTGTTCTGTGGTAGTTTCCAAGATCTGCCGCAAGAGGCGCCACTGTCAATGTCGCCATTGACACTTCTAATAATTTGAGTGTTCCGTGCCTCGTTGATTTATTATCTGGAAATTGTGGTTAAAAGTGCTGGATCACTTTCAGTAGTGACTTATCGGTGCCGTCTTATCATGGGTGATGCTCAGTGCGACTGGTGCCTGCGGGAAGCGCCGGTGCAGATTATCCAGGAGAGGTTATGGCGTTTCTGGAAAGTAATCAGCGAAGAGGTGAGGGGTCCCTGGATTCATCGCAGATTTGCTTTTAGGCTTTGCGCTATTGGAAAAAGCGCTTATTCATATGTTATATTCCTGTCAGGATCTGGTCCGGGCGTCCCGTAGGAACATCTGCGAAGGATGTCGATCCCGCTATAAGGAATTCATGGTGTACATCGAGACGTGTAAGATCCACGCGTCCGTAGTAGAGAAGGTCGTGGCCGCTGGGCAGGTCAAAGAGGAACCCTCGATCAACATCGTCCATCATCCGGTAACCAAGGAAGAAACTTCGACGGAAGACGAAGCCGGATCAAGTAATTCCACAACTTTTCCCAAGTCGCCGTTTAAGTGTTCCCGCTGTGGTAAGGCTTGTGCTCGCTCTAACGATTTGAAGGTGCACATGCGCACCCATACGGGCGAAGAGCCCTTCAAGTGTACCGTCTGCGACAAGACGTTCGCTTGGTCGGGCAATTTGAAGTCGCACATGCGCACCCACACGAGCGAGAAGCCCTTCAGATGCGCCACATGTAACAAAAGTTTCAGCGAATCCGGCAACTTGAAGAGGCACGGGCGCATCCACGCGGGCGGCAGGCCCTTCGAGTGTCCCGTCTGCAGCAAGACCTTCGCGTGGTCCGGCAACATGAAGACGCACATGCGCACCCACACGAGGGAGAGGCCGTTCAAATGTACCGTCTGTGATAAGAATTTCAGCGACTCGGGTAATCTGTCGAGGCACACGTACCTCCATACGGGAGAGAGGCCCTTTAAGTGTTCGATCTGCGGTAGGGCGTCTGCGCGCTCGGTCGATTTGAAGAATCACATGCGCACCCATACGGGCGAGAAGCCTTTTAAGTGCTCCGTTTGCGATAAGACTTTTGCTCATTCCGGTAATTTGAAGATGCACATGCGCACTCACGCGGATAAAAAGTCTTTTAAGTGTTCCGTTTGTGATAAGACTTTCGCTCAGTCGGGTAACTTGAAAAGGCACATGCGCCTTCACGCGGAGGAGGAGCCTTTTAAATGCGTCATCTGCGATATGACCTTTGTCTGGTCAAGTTATTTGAAAGCGCACATGCGCTTCCATACAGGGGAAAAGCCTTTTAAATGCTCCGCGTGTAATCAGAATTTTATTAAATCGGGCAATTTGAAGAGACACAAGTGCCCTATTTAGTGTAATAAATCTCTCTAAATAATTAGCATGTATTTACACAAGTAATTTTATAAGCCGATTTCCTAGAACGAATTATATTTTTTCATATCGAAAAACTTACTTTAGAATCTTCACCCCATAAATAGCATAGTAACGTAAAACAAACCGATATAGGGTAAGGGCCATCATGTTTTACTCGGCCCGATTTAATAATTCATATGTAAAATAGTATATGATGGGTAGGCAACACAAACTACTTGAAACCGTCGAAATTTAAAAAATCCATGTAAAGTCATCTACTTTAGCTTATAACATTGATATAGATGAGTGTGGAAAAACTCGTAAAATGCATTTAAAATAAACCATCAGAACACAACGCTTCTAAATGATTAATCATGAAAAATCAGTTGATTTACCGATAAGTCGGCAGCAGTGGCAACATCGCACAGCTCTTCCTACGTTAGAACCTTGACGATGCAACAGCGCCATCTATCGAAATCACTTCGAATTTAGCCTCCTTAGTTGAGGGACTCGTCGAAAGGCGGCGCTGTTTTTATGAACCGTGGGTTAGGCAACTTCACGTACGCCCGATCGGTCGTACGGTCTTCATTTTAGTGTTCCGTGCTAATCGCCGATGTACGTGTTTTGTATTATTTTGACTTTCGATGGATCGAGTCCGTTTAGAGCATCACAGCCAATCAGAAGAGCGGAAACGATCAGCGAGAATACTTCAAAAAAGTACGTATTACCTTACTAATAAAATATTTATTTTGTATTGTTCGGTATTGAATGCTTTTATGTAGAGAAACGTGGCAAATATTTGTGTTCATTTTCTTTGTAACGCCCTGTATAGTAGTAATTAATTCTCAGTTTGGAAATTGATTTCAAAACGTCTTTAATTCGATCGTGGCCCCTCCTATTTTCATCCATTTATAGACAGTTAATTAACTTATTTTTTATTACCTTAATTAATCCATTGTATCCATCTTTTGTAAAATTGTACGACAGATGAGAGAGCTGTGAGCCCCCCCCCCCAAAACCAGAATCCGAGCCCATGATTGGTCAACCGCGTCAGAATTTCGAGGTATTTAAGGTTGCCTATCCAATTTTGAGGATTAGGAATAGGTCGCACAAATTTATTATAATTGCTCTCTAAACGTGCTTTCTGACGACGTTTCTTTCGAAATCCACCGCCATTTTGCGACGACGCGTCCGCCATCTTCGAAGCGGTTCTCAAAAATCGACCGACTTACCCCAAATTTCTTATACGGGGGTCGTGGGGATCGCCGAGCACGAATTCGAGGTTAGATTTCGAAATAGAAGAAACTTATTATTTCTGTTAGTAGTTTCAAGCCGGCCGCGAGATGTCGCCACCAGAAATGGCGGGGGGAGTGTTCAAGGTCAGGAGGACCCTAACCTAACTTTTTGGGATTGGCTCATCGGGCATTAGTAAGCGGAGCCACAAAAAAATCAGCGTACTCACTTGATCTTCTGTCTTACATTATCCTTCATCTTTATCTTAATAAATTATCTATTCTATTGCATCTAAAATCTAAAATTATTCTTGTATCTAAAATCTATTTGTAATAATATCTTTAATAATAATAATCTAGTAATAGTAATCCTCTATAATACAATAATTAGTAATGACAAGAGTCGGACCGTCAAGAGGTTGCTCGCTAAGTAACCAACAACTGCAGCTCCCTTGAAGTACATGCTAATTATTTAGAGTTAAGCTTACTTAGGCCAGGAAGGTTAGCGTTATTCGTTAGGCGTTTTCGAAGCACCAGACCAAATGAGATGGAACTTATTAGAGATGGAGTCTTTCAAAGGCTTTTCCTCTGCGTGAACATGCACGTGCTTATGCAGACCATCAGGCGACATAAAAGCCTTAAGGCAGATGGGACATTTAAAAGGCTTTTCTCTTGTATGATCTTTTTCGCCTGCGTGACTCCGCAAGTGTCTCCTCAAATGACCTCGCAAAGTGAAGCCCTCATGGCAAATCGAGCATTTAAAAGGCTTTTCGCCGGTATGAACACACATATGTTCCTTCAATTGGCCAGAATGCTTGAAAGACTTATTACAGTGCAGACACTTGAAAGCGTCGTTGCTTACGTGTTTCCATAAGTGCTTCGTTAAGCTACTAGAGTACCTATAAGTCTTATTACAGAGCGAACATTTAAGAACCTTTTTACCTACACGCATGTGCACGTCGACCCATTTAGAGTGATTTTGACGATCCGAACGACCTGGTACGAACATTTCTTCGACGACAGTCTCGCCGTAAGCTGTAGCAAGGTGACGGTCTGACGGTCCCTCTTCAGAGGTTTCTTCTTCGATTATGACATGGTCCTCGATACCCACTAAAGGATCGTTTTTGACGTGCCTGCCGGACGATAGCCCGTCTACTACGGACGCGTTGATCTTCCACCTCTCGACGTACATGGAGAACGCCTCGTAGCGTATTGTACATTCCCTGCACATTTTCTTGTACGATTCCACCATGGGATCCTTAAAGCAAACAAATTAGACTCTATAACAAAGGATTACTTCGGAGGTTATGCGCAGTACTCACCTCTGCGCTGATGACTTTCCAGAAGCGCCACAACTCCTCCTCGACCTCCTGCGCAGGCGCCTCTTGTAAGCACCAATCGCAAGTACCCATTTCAATGTTGCTCATGGCAATGCAGCAGAATTCGTTGATACTAGCGCAAGCCCGCTCGTGGGAGGACAGAACAAAAGCAAAAGTGAGGTTATGTGCACAAAACCATTGCTAACACGTGTTGCCGACGTGAAGGGAGAATCGTCACCCTACATGTGGGGGGGGGCACAGCACTAAGCAAAAGGTTCACCTCGTATTTGACACGTTTGCTGTTGCACATGCGCTCTTAATTATCAATCTGGTTTACTTGTTATCGCGTTAGGGCTGCTCCCCTCCTACTCAGATACACAAATCACATAACGTGCCTGCAAGACTAAACAGTTTTAGGTTAGGTAATTGCCATAGAACAAAACACAAAATTGTACAAAACATGTCAGTTAGCATAGAACACAAACTTAGACCACAGAACTGAGAATATCATTGATGTGATGTTAATTTCGAAATGACAATTTTGTTTAAACAAAATTCACCTATAAAACCAACCCAATTGTCGTTATTAAAAATACAATGAAGAATTACTTATCACAGACTACTATGATTGGTTGTCTTAAAACTTAAGGCGAATTACCGTCAGTAGAGGCCATTTTCGTGCACTTTTCTCCAAGCGAATAAGAAAATCGAAGATAGCCAAGTCGACCTTTTTCAAAAAAGTAAAATCCTCTTTTAATACGCCGAATTTTGCAAGATTTCTATGTATATTGTTAATAACGAAATTGTACAAAAACTATTCATCTGACAGTAACAAAGTTTTGCATGCTTAAAGTAGACGTAATAACCTAAATCTTCACGCAAAATTAGAGCTTCAGCTTTAAACTGGGCAAAGCTGTGGATTTTTGGAAAGGGTACGTTTGAACTACTTTTCTCGGTGAAAAATGCTTCAAAAAAGAAATCGTCTGTAGCATTTCCAATAATAATTTTCACGCCGTGGTGAAAAACGACCAATTCTTGTAGTTTTTATGATTTAAAGAAAAACGCAAATGATCAGATTTTTTCTTTGATTTCGTTTTTTATCATCTTCGATCTACTTTAAACAAAGTTTTTTGGTTGGTCTGCTGTTAAATTTGATCTACCAATATAGTTTTTTATCGCTCTTTAAAATGGGCCATCCTATGCCATCTCCTCAAAAAAAGATAGAACAAATCTCGTCCATTAGAAAGACAGGGAAAATACTACTTAAGTCGCTCCTGTACACTTCTCAGAGGGAGAAAACGGAGGCGACTAACCATAGAACGCAAAGTTTAAAGAAGCGTCAGTACTTTGAGTTTTGGAGGCGACAGGGACGACATCTACCGCCACATGCATTCCTTGCCTTCCCCATTGAAATTGGCGGGAAATTCGAAATGTGCAGGGATTAAAATTGGCGGTACTTCTAAATTAAGATTATCCTTGCACTTCTAAGGCCATTTACATCAATCCTGTCCATACCCCAACGGTTGAATTTGCGATTAAAGTTAATCAAGGAATTTCGAATGAGTTAGGATCCCCCTGATCTCATTGAAAATCGATCCAATTTCGATTTAAGTCATCCGGCGTCTCTGTATCCCAATAAATCCTGAGACCGCTCAGCAGTTGTACGAGTCGTTCCCCAGGGATGATGCAAGGACGAAATTAATCCCAGGGGATCACACAATTTTGCAACAGCAGACAGCACCTGCCGCTTTGTACGAGGATCAGCAGGGATAGGATTATTGGAAAATCCTTCATAATGTCCACTTTTGGCTTCGAGTATTTGGAAATGTTAGCTCGAAGGACTGAAAGAAGATGACATATAAATAAAACTTAGAAAGCAGAAGTAGATTTATAATAGTAGATGTATTAGTAGTATACAAGTAATTTATCATATAAAAATCTTATTATAAAGAGAACATCTAAAAGGTTTTCATTACCAGATTCATTAAAATTCTTCTTACAGGCGAGACACTAAAAATCCTTTTCACCGGTATGTTTGCGCATGTGCACTTTCAACTGACCAGACTGACGAAAAGACTTATCACAGATGGAACAACTATAAGGCTTCGCGCCTGTATGAATGCGCACATGTCGTTTCAAAGTAGAGGACTGCCCAAACGTCTTATTACACATGGGACATTCGAAAGGCTTCTCACCTGTATGAAGGCGCAAGTGTTGTTTCAAATTGCTTGCCTGACTAAACGTCTTATTACACATGGAACATTTAAAAGGCGTGTCCCTTGTATGAAGGCGCATGTGCCTATTCAAACTATCAGACATGGTGAAAGTCTTATTACAAACGGAACATTTAAATGAGTTTTCCCTTAAAACATTTGTATGAAGAAGATACATGTGCCGTTTCAAACAACTTAACTGAGAAAAAATCTTATTACACATGGAACATCTATGAAGCTTCTCACCTGTATGAAGGCGCAGGTGTAGTTTCAACTCAGCGGACCGAGCAAAAGCCTTGTTACAGGTGGAACATTTAAACGGCTTTTCACCGGTATGGACGACCATGTGCGAGTTTAAGCGACCAGAGCTAACAAAAGCCTTATTACACACGGTACATTTAAAAGGCTTCTCGCCCGTATGAATACGCTCATGCATTTTTAAATTACCTGAAGAAACAAAAGTCTTATTACACGTGGAGCATCCAAAAGGCCTTTCACCAGTATGGATGCGCATGTGCGACCTCAAGTTACCAGAGCAAAAGAAAGTCTTATTACACATAGAACACTTAAAAGGTCTCTCACCAGTATGAAGACGCATATGCATTTTTAATTGACTAGAAGAAGCAAAAGTCTTATTGCACATGGAGCATTTAAAAGGCTTTTCACCAGTATGGCTGCGCATGTGCAACCTCAAGTTACCAGAGCTAAAGAAAGTCTTATTACACATGGAACATTTAAAAGGTCTCTCACCTGTATGAACACGCATATGCATTTTTAATTGACTAGAAGAAGCAAAAGTCTTATTGCACATGGAGCATTCAAAAGGCTTTTCACCAGTATGGACGCGCATGTGCGACCTCAACAAACTAGACGTAATGAAAGTCTTAATACAGAAAGAACATTTAAAAAGCTTCTCACCTGTATGAAGACGCATATGTATATTCAAACTACTAGATGCACTATAATTCTTATTACAAATGGAACATTCAAAACGCTCTTCGCCAGTGTGACTACGCATGTGTCGTTTTAAATCATAAGGCCAGATGTAAGTCTTATTACAGATAAAACACTTAAAAGGCTTGTCACTAGTATGAAGTTGCACATGTCTTTTCAAACTACTAATCCATGAAAAAACTTTATCACAATATGGACATTTCAAAGGCTTCTCACCTGTATGAAGACGCATATGTATTTTCAAACTACTAGATGCACTATAATTCTTATTACAAATGGAACATTTGAAACGCTCTTCGCCAGTGTGACTATGCATGTGTCGTTTTAAATCATAAGACAAGATGTAAGTCTTATTACAGATGGAACACTTAAAAGGCTTGTCACTAGTATGAAGTTGCACATGTCTTCTCAAACTACTAATCCGTGAAAAAACCTTATCACAATATGAACATTTCAAAAACATTTTACCTGTACGAAAGCATGAGTGATTCTTCAACTCAGGAGAGTGAGTGAGAGTGTTATTACATAAAGAACATTTAAATGACGACCGAGAAGAGCATGTAGGAGAACTCGCACCGGACTCGTCTTCCTTCAAAATTTCCTCCCTCTTTAACGGAGGATAGTCGATATCGATCAAAGTTTCTTCTTTGACCTGCCCCGGAGCCAGCATTTCCTCTACTACAGACGCGTGGGTCTTACACATCTCGATATACGTGAAGAATCTTTCATAACACGATTTACATTTATCGCAGATTTTCTTGTGAGATGCCAATATCGGATCCTGGAAGAGAACTTGTCTATTATATCTTATGACCAAGCCATTCTCGGCTATTTCATGCAAAGCACTAATAGCAAATCTGTAAGAAGTATATGAACAGCGTGTCCTCCTCACCTCTGCGCTGATTAATTTCCAAAAGAGCCATAACCTCTCCTGAATCCCCTGCACCGGCGCCTCTCGCAAGCACCAATCGCATGTACTCACTTCATTATCATCCATGATAAAATGGTAGTTATTTACTTATCACGATTTAGCACTTTAAACCACAACTTTACAATATTGAAACGTGGTGACACACTTTACACAACCACGTAACATATAGGTTACTTCTTCTTCTTCTTTTCAATTCTTAGGCATCTGGCTGTCCATTTGGGCTCGGATGCAAGCTAAAGATTTATTAATCTGAGTTTCATGTATCGTAAATAAGACGCGCCACGAGGTTAGGAACAGTGGTTCGTTGTAATTATGCACAAATTGGGATTTTTCCCTCTGAAAAAGTGGATTGATTTCACTTTAATTCTGTTGATCGTTGTAGTTTGTATTACAAATATTACTAGTAGTACCATAATTAACATCAAATATTTCATTATGGAAGCAATCATATTCATGCAACTTTCCTTATCGCACAAATAAGTACTGCTCACCAGTTGTAAACCCTGCTTATGGATCAAACATGTTTCACAATTTTCTTACGAACGCTGCCCGTATGTTAAAGAGGAAGCACGTATGTTGATTTTATAGAGACATTTGTAAAAGACATTTTGTTACATCAGATTATGCTAATCCCAATTTAAAAATAACTGCCTGCATCAGTACCTAAATGTGTTGATAACTGTAACACAAGCAGTATTATTATACTATAAATCATAGTAATATTTACCATGATACCCTGCCCACTCCTTTAGAGGTGAACGTCCCTATTGTAAGTGGTTCTGATCATTCTAGTCTTGATATAAATCAAGAACATGAGATTTAATTTCTGAAACAATTAAATTTACATAAATCAGATTTATCAAGTCTTGAAAGTAAAATGTATCGGATACATAAAAATGCAGGTAATTATCTAAACAATGCGAGCTTATTAAGTAATGAGAGCAGCTAATCGAACACTTAAAAATTTATACGAAGAGGGTAGGTTCAAGTTTATTTAACTACTTGTTTCTAGTTTTAAGAAACTATCGAACGAAGAAAAAGGAAGATAAACTTGGTTTCATAACATGTCCATGATTTTTACTCTAATTAGGAATTTGTTTTAGGAATCATGCAGTTCAAAACTAAAGACGGAGGACGACAAATCTTACTGAAAAGCATTAGAATTAAAGTTGTCGGTAACTATTACGGTCTCTAATGTTAGAATAATTTCAGTTCTATTCTCTATCACTAAATATAAATGTTTTGTTTGAATTTGTGTTTTCTTTGTTATTTGTCATTCAGTAATACTTCGTGAAGTGGAAGTGGCACTCATTCATCGGTTTATAAAAACTTGGGATCGTTTACACCAAGCAATATATAAGATTACTTAAGATTATGGAGCACTTATTCGTAGAAACTTTACAAAAGAAAACGTTTTTGTAAGTGTTACATAATTTTAAGTGGACTTATATTTTGTTTGATGTAAATGGACCAAGAAATGCAATAATAATCGAATTTCAAAATTCCCGCCAATTTCAAAATCCGACAATTTTCGAATTTCCCGCCTATTTCAGTAGTGAGTGGTGGGGGGAGCGCAAGGAATAAATATGGCGGCAAATGTCATCGGTGTCGCCTTAAAATAACACGGTAGTTACGCTTCTCTAAGGTATATGTTTTGTGCGGATGCTGGTCCATTCACCCAGTAGCGATCACTATTTACTTGTCACCCTTTGAGTATGTCGTTGTTAGAACTGCAGACTCGTCTGACTCGAAATCATGCTATCAGTTCTTGGAGTTTGTCTTCTTGGTCGCTTATAGAGGATTTTCCTGTTAGTAGAATATGTTTGGGTTGTGATATTACAAGTGTATGTTATTTTGAGTTAGGAATTTTATTAAGGTTGTGACGGCCTGGTTGTTGATATCTAAAAGTAGTGAGGTTATAGATATTGGTGTTTCGATTTTGTCTTTGATCAGTTCATCATGTAAGTTTATGTTACTTGTATTTATTGTATTGCATTCGAAGAGGATGTGGTTAATGGTCCCTACACCTCCGCACGGGCGGAAAGGGTCGTCCTTAAGTCCCATTCTAAATAGGTGTTCGGGAGTTCGACAGTGGCCAGTCCTGATTCTTGTAATGGTTGTCATATGCTTTCTTGATACGTATTCTACATCTTTGTACCACGTCTTTTTTGAGAAGTTGGGTTATATGTTACCATAGTAGGTATTTTTTGCTTTGATGGTACTGGCCCATGTCTGTTTGAATTGTTTTAGTACGTCTCTTTTAACATATAGGTTAGGTTAGCATACAACACAGCGCAAGCATAGAACACGAAAATGGGCCTGAAGGTTATCGTAATCTTATACCAAATCGATTCGCAAACTAACTAAAGCTAGTTAAAGCTGACTAATTTTTGTTTGATCAGCTATTTTTCAGAGCTACGGGCTGGTTCATCCAAATGATTTTTTTCCCGTGGTTCTAAGTTGATCTGTCGACCTAACCTCGAAACCGATTTAAGCTAGAGAGAAAAAGGTAAAAACATCATTCGGATGAACCTGCCCGTACATCTGAAAGACAGTTATGTTAAAACAAAAATTATTTAGCTTTAACCAGATCTAGTAGCTGTTTCATGTTCTATGCTTGCCCTTTGTTCTGTGCTAACATAACCTATATGTTCTACGGTTGTGTAAAGCGTGGCATCACATTTTAATATATGAAAGTTGTGGTTTAAAGTGCTAAATCGTGATAAGTAAATAACTGCCATTTTATTATGGATGATACCGAAATGACTACATGCGATTGGTGCTTGCGAGAGGCGCCGGTGCAGAGGATTCAGGAGAGGTTATGGATGTTTTGGAAAATAATCAGCGCAGAGGTGAGGAGGTCACGCTGTTTATCTACTTCTTACAGATTTGCTATTAGTGCTTTGCATGAAATAGCCCAGAATCGCTTGGTCATAAAATGTAATCGACATGTTCTCTTCCAGGATCCGATATTGGCATCTCATAAGAACATCTGCGATAAATGTAAGTCATGCTATGAAGCATTCTTCACGTATATCGAGAAGTGTAAGACCCACGCGTCTGTAGTAGAGGAAATCCTGGCTCCAGGCCAAGTCAAAGAAGAAACTTTGATTGATATCGACTATCCTCCGTTAATTAAGGAGGAAATTTTGAAGGAAGACGAGTCCGGTGCGAGTTCTCCTACGTGCTTTTCTCGGTCGTCATTTAAATGTTCTTTCTGTGATAACGCTTTTACTCACTCTAGTGAATTGAAGGATCACAAGTGCGTTCGTACAGGTAAAACGTCTTTGAAATGTTCATACTGCGATAAGGTTTTTACACGGATTAATAGTTTGAGAGAACATATGCATCTTCATACAGGTAAAAAGGTTTTTAATTGTTCCACGTGTAATAAGACTTTCGCTTGGTCTCTTGATTTAAAAAAGCACATGCACCTTCACACTGGTGAACAGCCTTTCAAATGTTCCATTTGTAATAGGAATTGTAGTGGCCCTAGTAGCTTGGAAATGCATATGCGTGTTCATACAGGTGAGAAGCCTTTTAAATGTTCCATGTGTAATAAGGTTTTTTCTCAGTCAAGTAATTTGAAAGAACACATGTATCGTCTTCATACAGATGTTTTAAAGGAAAAGCCATTTAAGTGTTCCGTCTGCAATAAGTCTTTCTGTAAGTCTGGTAATTTGACTAATCATATGCGCATTCATACAGGGGAAAAGCCTTTTAGTTGTTCATTTTGTAATAAGTCTTTTACTGTATCTGGTACTTTGAAAAAGCACATGCGCCTTCATACAGGTGAAAAGCCTTTTAGTTGTTCATTTTGTAATAAGTCTTTTACTGAATCTGGTAATTTGAAAAAGCACATGCGCCTTCATACAGGTGAAAAGCCTTTTAGTTGTTCATTTTGTAATAAGTCTTTTACTGAATCTGGTACTTTGAAAAAGCACATGCGCCTTCATACAGGGGAAAAGCGTTTTAGTTGTTCATTTTGTAATAAGTCTTTTACTGAATCTAGTACTTTGAAAAGGCACATGCGCCTTCATACAGGTGAAAAGCCTTTTAAATGCTAATAAGACTTTTGCTCGATCTGATGTTTTGAAAACGCACATGCGCATTCATACAGGCGAGAAGCATTTTAGTTGTTCCATCTGCGATAGGTCTTTTCGTCGGTCTAGTCAGTTGAATGCGCACATGCGCAATCATACCGGTGAAAAGGATTTTTAGTGTCTCGCCTGTAAAAAGAATTTTAATGAATCTGGTAATGAAAGCCTTTTAGATGTTCTCTTTATAATAAGGTTTTTATATCATAAATTACTTGTATACTACTAATACATCTGCTATTATAAATCTACTTCTGCTTTCTAAGTTTTATTTATATGTCATCTTCTTTCAGTCCTTCGATCTAACATTTCCAAATACTCGAAGCCAAAAGTGGACATTATGAAGGATTTTCCAATAATCCTATCCCTGCTGATCCTCGTACAAAGCGGCAGGTGCTGTCTGCTATTGCAAATTTGTGTGATCCCCTGGGATTAATTTCGTCCTTGCATCATCCCTGGGGAACGACTCGTACAACTGCTGAGCGGCCTCAGGATTTATTGGGATGCAGAGACGCCGGATGGCTTAAAACGAAATTGGATCACTTTTCCTAGTTTAACTCCAGTCGATAAGAGATTGAAAATTCAACTCTTGGAGTATGGTGGAGGATTGATGTAAATGGCCCTAGAAGTGCAAGGATAATCTTAATTTGGAAGTACCGCCAATTTAAATCCCTGCAAATATCGAATTTCCCGCCGATTTCAATGTCGAGCGCGAAGAATGCATATGGCGGCAAACGTCATCCCTGTCGTATGCAACAAATCTACGAAATTAGAGAGTTTTTGCATTTCACATAACGTCGGGCGCTGTTAGCGTTTACCTCATTTTGACAGGTACGCATGCGCATTAAGTAGTGCTATTGAAAATGCTTAATGCGTATGCGTACCTGTCAAAATAAGGTCAACGCTAATAGCGCCCGACGTTATGTGAAATGCAAAAAGTCTCAATAATAATTGAAATTATTATGAAATATCCAAATACCTGGGGCCGGTAGAAGTCATGTGGGAGATTCGACGACACTGAGGTGTGATGTCATAAGTTGAAGTGTTTTTGAAAAATTATAACTAAAATTTTAGAGCGAAATTTATCTTTATTTCTGCATTGTATTACGGTTCGAAGACGACTGACTATTTTTAAAAGAATTCGCTTTTACAATAATTGCCAAGTAAGCGGTTTTATGTAATTTAACACATACATTCATTTATGTAGGTAAAGATGCAATGGACTTAGTAGAGTTCATTATTCCCATATTTATTAGACTATTAATATTTAAAATCAGCGAAATTTACTAATGTGCAACAATTATTTGACCGTGAAATTCCATCACATAAGTAACTGAAACCACTTTCAAAAGATGGCGCTGCGACGCAACTTTTTTAGGCAAAGCGCGAATTAAGCTACAGTTTATACTAAACCGATAATTTCTGAATGCTCAAAAAATGCGCGCTGTGCCACGTCGCGTCAAATGCGCATGTGGCGTCGCTTGGGCTTAAAGGAACACGACTTGATGCGTTCCGACTGTACGATCTTTTAGCGTCCATTTTCTTCTGAATTGCAAAGGCGTTTGGTTATAAAGTATAAAAAGTGTAAATAGTAAGGTATAAAAGTAGTAAAGAGTAAAAGGTTTCCTTACCGTTAGAATGCGCGGGAAAAATTTAATATATCAGCACATCTGTATTCAGTCGATACGAGAACGTACGTATAAGAATTGCTTATTTATTTACTTACCGAGAACCTAACCTAAAACGGTTCGTTTGTATGGAGTAACACATTTGACAATCGACGGATCTTGTCAGATCGGCTCAGGCATGCGCAGAACGTCTTATTTGATGGGCTACCGTGACTCTTCCTCAAAAAAGGTGGAACAAATCTCGTCCATTAGAAAGAACGGAAAATACTACTTGAGTCGTTCCTATACCTCTAGAGGGGCAGACCGGAGAAGGTGACTAACCACAGAACACAATTTAGAGAAGTGCACAGTTTAAGGTTAGATTATAGATAGTCAACTCTCTATCATTTTGGTTACAGCTCAGCGCCATCTCGGGACGAAACCTACTACCAAAGTGTCAATAGCGGGAAATTTGACTTACGGCCCTGTTTATACATTTTATAATAATATCAATCAGTTTCAGTAGTTTGTTGGAGGCGAAAGGGATGACGTTTGTCGCCAAATGCATTCATCGCTCTCCCCATTGAAATTGGCGGGAAATTCGAAATTCGCAGGGATTTAAATTGGCGGTACTTCCAAATTAAGATTATCCTTGCACTTCTAGGGCAATTTACATCAATCCTGCACCATACCCCAAGAGTTGAATTTTCAATCTCTTATCGACTGGAGTTAATCTAGGAAAAGTGATCCAATTTCGTTTTAAGTCATCCGGCGTCTCTGCATCCCAATAAATCCTGAGACCGCTCAGCAGTTGTACGAGTCGTTATCCAGGAATGATGCAAGGACTAAATTAATCCCAGGGGATCACACAATTTTGCAACAGCAGACAGCACCTGCCGCTTTGTACGAGGATCAGCAGGGATAGGATTATTGGAAAATCCTTCATAATGTCCACTTTTGGCTTCGAGTATTTGCAAACGTTAGTTCGAAGGACTGAAAGAAGATGACATATAAATAAAACTTAGAGTGTAGAAGTAAATTTATAATAACAGATGTATTAGTATACAAGTGATTTATATATGATTTAAGATATTCAAATCTAATGAGAAGTAGAACACCTAAAAAGGTTTTCCCCTGTACGAAGGCGCATTTGCCTTTTCAAACCACCAGTTTCATTAAAATTTTGATTACAGACGGAACATTAACAACGCTCTTCGTCGGCATGATTGCGCATGTGCAAATGCAACTGACCAGACTGACGAAAAGACTTATCACAGATGGAACAACTATAAGGCTTCTCGTCTGTATGAATGCGCACATGTCGTTTCAAAGTAGCGGACTGCCCAAACGTCTTATTACACATGGGACATTCGAAAGGCTTCTCACCTGTATGAAGGAGCAAGTGTTGTTTCAAATTGCCTGCCTGACTAAACGTCTTATTACACATGGAACATTTAAAAGGCATGTCCCTTGTATGAAGGCGCATATGCCTATTTAAACTATCAGACATGGTGAAAGTCTTATTACAAACGGAACATTTAAATGAGTTTTTCCTTAAAACATCTGTATGAAGAAGATACATGTGCCGTTTCAAACCACTTAACTGAGAAAAAATTTTATTACACATGGAACATCTATGAAGCTTCTCACCTGTATGAAGGCGAAGGTGCAGTTTCAACTCAGCGGACCGAGCAAAAGCCTTGTTACAGGTGGAACATTTAAACGGCTTTTCACCGGTATGGATGGGCATGTGCGAGTTTAAGTGACCAGCGCTAACAAAAGTCTTATTACACACGGTACATTTAAAAGGCTTCTCGCCCGTATGAATACGCTCATGCATTTTTAAATTACCTGAAGAAACAAAAGTCTTATTACACGTGGAACATCCAAAAGGCTTTTCACCAGTATGGATGCGCATGTGCGACCTCAAGTTACCAGAGCTAAAGAAAGTCTTATTACACATGGAACATTTAAAAGGTCTCTCACCTGTATGTAGACGCATATGCATTTTTAACTGACTAGAAGAGGCAAAAGTCTTATTGCACATAGAGCATTCAAAAGGCTTTTCACCAGTATGGACACGCATGTGCGACCTCAAGAAACTAGACGTAACGAAAGTCTTAATACAGAAAGAACATTTAAAAAGCTTCTCACCTGTATGAAGACGCATATGTATATTCAAACTACTAGATGCACTATAATTCTTATTACAAATGGAACATTCGAAACGCTCTTCGCCAGTGTGACTACGCATGTGTCGTTTCAAATCATAAGGCCAGATGTAAGTCTTATCACAGATGGAACACTTAAAAGGCTTGTCACTAGTATGAAGTTGCACATGTCTTTTCAAACTACTAATCCGTGAAAAAACCTTATCACAATATGGACATTTCAAAAACATTTTACCTGTACGAAAGCATGAGTGATTCTTCAACTCAGGAGAGTGAGTGAGAGTGTTATTACATAAAGAACATTTAAATGACGACCGAGAAGAGCATGTAGGAGAACACGCACCGGACTCATCTTTCTTCAAAATTTCCTCCTTCTTTAACGGAGGATAGTCGATATCGATCAAAGTTTCTTCTTTGACCTGCCCCGGAGCCAGCATGTCCTCTACTACAGACGCGTGGGTCTTACACTTCTCGATATACGTGAAGAATTCTTCATAGCATGATTTACATTTAACGCAGATGTTCTTATGAGATGCCAATATCGGATCCTGGAAGAGAACATGTCGATTATATTTTACGACCAAGCGAGTCTGGGCTACTTCATAGGATACACTAATAGCAAATCTGTAAGAAGTATATGAACAGCGTGTCCTCCTCACCTCTGCACTAATTATTTTCCAAAACAGCCATAACCTCTCCTGAATCCTCTGCACCGGCGCCTCTCGCAAGCACCAATCGCATGTACTCACATCATTATCATCCATGATAAAATGGTAGTAATTTACTAATCACGATTTAGCACTTTAAACCACAACTTTACAATATTAAAACGCGGTGACACACTTTAAACAACCGCAGAACATATAGGTTATGTCAGCACAGAACAAAGCCCAAGCACAGAACACGAAAGTAAGCCTGTAGGTTATCCTAATTTTATTCGAAGCCAATTCTCAAACTAACTAAAGCTAGTTAAAGCTGACTGATTTTGGTATTAATAACCATTTTTCAGATGCACGGGCTGGTATATCCTATTGATGCTTTTTCCTTGTTCTCTCTAATTTAAATCGATTTCGAGGTTAGGTCGACAGGTCAACTCAAAACGTCGTGATCATTCAGGCGCTGGTGCCCCTTGTAAGCACTAACCGCAAGTAGTCGTTCCGATCTTGTGCACGGTATGACAACAAACGGTACGTCATCTGTTATAATAACAGATTCTTGAAATTGAATCAAACATTGAGCGACGAAGCAATGAAGAAAAGCAAAAGTGGGGTTACGTTATGGTCTTCTCATGGGAAAAGAGGATCAGGAGGTGATGATACAGGGTTCCAACAATTGAGGTGATTACCAGCAAGATTTTTAGTAGGAAACTGTTCCTACAGAAATCCGGAGTTTGAAGAAATTACTAACCAACAGCTCATAAGAAGCTCGTTTCCTGGGCCACGGAGATCAAACAAAATACCATCTTTGTTGCATGCCCCAAGTTTAGTCAGGCATTTAGCTCATAAAATCTGTTGCACTGAGAACGTACCATGGTTTGAGGCTCGTTTCAACCTCTTCCTTAAATCTCCCCCAGTGTATAAAATGCCCTTTGAGGAGAATGGAAAGGGATAAGTTTACTTCTTTACAATTCATTGAAGAGAAATACCATAAGTACAAACTTATATTGACCGATGGGTACAAAGATCCTCATGGAAGATGAGGTTCGGGGGTCTATGGGGGAAACAGGATAACTGGGAACAGGACCTGTTAGGATTCTCATAGTGAGAGGCCCTAAGATAACCACATTTGCAAATCCAGAAACCATTGAAACAGACAACGTCTACTAGACCTTCTGAGGAGAAAAGGAGTCAAGGTGGTTTCTTGTTGGATTCCAGGTCATTTCAACATTCTAGGGAACTCCATAGATGATAACTTAGCGAAAGCGGGGACCAAAAGGGTCACTCGTATTAACCCAAAAAACCAATCATACTGACATGATAATCTTTATTAAAGAAAATGATCTGGGATCAAGGGAAGGAAATCTTTCAGAGTTGGTCTTTAAACAAGGGAAAACTATAGGCTGAATCTATACCGAAACCTCTAAGGAGGCCCTGGATTTATAATTTAGTAGCTGCTCCCAGGGGACGAATAACCTCCTTATCGAGACCCAGAAGAAGACATTGCTCTTTGGGTGAACCCCTGTTTTGAGTGAAAAAATTAAGAACGGCGTGAAGATATTTCCAATATTCATTCATGACATCTTATACAAAAATGAAGAAATGACATCTTTGATCCTGTACAAGTTTCTAAGACTGTCTAATATTAAAGTGTAAAGGGACTCGGTAAACATGAAAGTGGAAGGATTGGCTGGATCGTCCTGGCAGCGCAGGTCAAATAAACCTATCACACATACACACCGTTTTGTTTACCGTTCAGCGCCATCTCGTAACGAAGCCATGTACCAAAGTACCAATAATATGAATTATACCGGTATTTACGCCTTCCATAGTAATTTCAAGCAGCTTCATAAATTCATTGAAGGCTACAACGATGACGTTTGCCGCCATGTGCATTCCTCGCTCTCTACCTTGAAATTGGCGGGAAATTTGGAATTAGGCTATTCTCGTATTTCTGGGACCATTTACATCGAACCTGCATCCAACAATATATGGAGACACCTCCATATCGCCCCCCTGTATACACCCCAGTAGTTGAATTTTCGATCTGTTATTGATTCAAGTTAATCTAGGAATTCTGAATCAATTAAGAGTCCCCAAATCTTGTTGAAAATTGATCCAATTTCGTTTTAAGTCATCTGGCGTCTCCGCATCCCAATAAATCCTGAGACCGCTCAGCAGTTGTACGAGTCGTTATCCAGGAATGATGCAAGGACGAAATTAATCCCAGGGGATCACACAAATTTGCAACAGCAGACAGCACCTGCCGCTTTGTACGAGGATCAACAGGGATAGAATTATTAGAAAATCCTTCATAATGTCCACTTTTGGCTTCGAGTATTTGGAAATGTTAGCTCGAAGGACTGAAAGAAGATAACATATAAATAAAACTTAGAGAGTAGAAGTAAATTTATAATAGCAGATGTATTAGTATACAAGTGATTTATGTATGATTTAAGATATTCAAATCTTATTACAAATAGAACACCTAAAAAGCTTTTCCCCTGTACGAAAGCGCATTTGCCTTTTCAAACCACCAGTTTCTTTAAAATTTTGATTACAGACGGAACATTAACAACGCTCTTCGTCAGCATGACTGCGCATGTGCGCATTCAACTGACCAGACTGACGAAAAGACTTATCACAGATGGAACAACTAAAAGGCTTCTCGCCTGTATGAATGCGCATGTGCGCTGTCAAAACACCAGATCGCGTAAAAGTCTTATTACAGGTAGGACATTTAAAGGGCTTCTCGCCTGTATGAAGGCGCATGTGCAGCTTCACATCAATGGAGCGAGTAAAAGTCTTATTACACGTGGAGCATTTAAAAGGTTTTTCGCCTGTATGAAGAGGCAGGTGACCCTTTAAATGACTAGACTGAGTAAAAGTCTTATTACAAAATGAACAACTAAAAGGCTTTTCCCCTGTATGAAAGCGCAAGTGTTGTTTCAAATTGCTAGACTCACTAAACGTCTTATTACACATGGAACATTTAAAAGGCTTGTCCCCTGTATGAAGGCGCATATGCTTATTCAAATCACCAGACCTATAGAAAGACTTATCGCAGGTGGAACATTTAAATGACTTTTCCTTTAAAACACCTGTATGACGACGATACATGTGTTGTTTCAAACTACCTAACTGAGAAAAAATCTTATCACACATGGAACATCTATAAGGCTTCTCACCTGTATGAAGGCGCATGTGCGTTTTCAAATCACCGGACCAAGCAAAAGTCTTGTTACAGGTGGAACATTTAAACGGCTTTTCACCGGTGTGGATTCGCATGTGCGAGTTCAAGTGACCAGACCTAACAAAAGTCTTATTGCACATGGAACATTTGAAAGGCTTCTCACCCGTGTGAAGACGCATATGCCTTGTCAAACTACCAGATTCACTTACATTCTTACCACAAATAGAGCATTTAAAAGGCTCTTCGCCAGTGTGAAGGCGCGTGTGTCTTTTTAAATCATAAGACCAAGCGAAAGTCTTATTACACATGGAACACTTAAAAGGCTTTTCACCTGTATGAAGTCGCACGTGTCTTCTCAAATTACTAATCCATGAAAAAACCTTATCACAATATGAACATTTCAAAGACATTTTACCTGTACGAACGCACTTGTGATCCTTCAACTCATGAGAATAAGTAAAAGTGTTATTACATAAAGAACATTTAAATGATGACCGAGAAGAGCATGTAGGAGAACTCGAACCGGACTCATCTTTCGTCAAAATTTCCTCCTTGATTAACGGAGGGCGGTCGATGTCGATCAAAGTTTCTTCTTTGATTTGCCCTGGAGCCAGGATTTCCTCTACTACAGACGCGTGGGCCTTACATCTTCCGATATACGTGAAGAATCTTTCATAACGCGATTTACATTTATCGCAGATTTTCTTGTGAGATACCAATATCGGATCCTGGAAGAGAACTTGTCTATTATATCTTATGACCAAGCCATTCTCGGCTATTTCATGCAAAGCACTAATAGCAAATCTGTAAGAAGTATATGAACAGCGTGTCCTCCTCACCTCTGCGCTGATTAATTTCCAAAAGAGCCATAACCTCTCCTGAATCCTCTGCACCGGCGCCTCTCGCAAGCACCAATCGCATGTACTCACTTCATTATCATCCATGATAAAATGGTAGTAATTTACTAATCACTATTTAGCACTTTAAACCACAACTTTACAATATTAAAACGTGGTGACACACTTTAAACAACCGTAGAACATATAGGTTATGTCAGCACAGAACAAAGCGCAAGCACAGAACACGAAAGTAAGCGGGAAATTTGAATTATATCGGTATTTATATCTTTCATAATAGAGAGTTTTTGCATAACGTAAAATAGCGCCGGACGCTATTACAGAGGACGCTATTTTTACGGTATTTCAGTAATTCGCTGGCTACGTTTCTTTTAGTTTTTGCAGTGCAGTCGAATAGCGTTATGAAATGTTGTTTGACAAACGGCAGTTGATACATTCTACTGTTTTGGGTTTCGAATAACCTATAAATTGTGGCTGGCAGTAACATAATATTATTTTCGTGTTAAGTTCTCGGCGTCTAGTGGTTTTTTTACAACTTTATAATGGAAAACATAATAGACGCTGCCGCTTTAGGTGGCTTAGATGACGAGGTAGTGGAAGAAGCAGTCCTTCATGAATTGCTAATGCAAAGAGTCCCACCATTATTAAGGGACAGGCAGTTTGGTCATTTTAATTTAAATTTATTAAGTGACCAAGAGGTACAGCTAAATTTCAGATTTAATAGAGACGACTTGGAAAGGTTAAGAATAGCTTTGAGGGTACCAAATGAACTAAAGACACCTAACGGATATTCAGTAAGTGGTAAGTAAACGTAAACCTAAACATACAGTTTTTTTATTACTACTTGCATTTTTTAGGCCTCACAGGATTATGCATGTATTTAAGGAGGCTCGCATATCCTGCATAGGCTCGCAGAGTTCCTCCAACTTTAGAACAATATTTAACATAATTATTAGTATATTTGTGGCGCCAAGTCCATTTTGCTGAATATTGGAGATCTTCAAGATTTCTAAAATGGTTTCTGGTTTTTATTGGTGATTACTAATCAGAAGGTAAAGAAGCTAACTTTGGGAGAATATAAATAATTTCAGCAAAATTAATTAAAGCTGACGCTGCAACTTAGAAAATGGGATGAGGGGAGAAATCCCTCATATACACGGTAAGGGAAGGAGTTGATCGGGTGCCTCTATTAGGCCTTCTAAATAGTACTAGTGAATAAATTATTTTGTTTTCTATGTAGCTGTAGATACGTTTGTGTGTCTTTAAAACCGAAGTTTTTTTGAATAAATGAAACTGGTTTATTTTCAAATACTCCCAAGATTACTTTAGTATTACATATACTTTTAATGTGTGAGATAGTTCATTTTTATATATGAGTAGAATGTTCAATGGTGGGTTTATAAGATCAGGTCACATAGATAACATAACTCAAACATAGTAAAATAATTCACTCCAATGAACTATTGACCGCCCAACATAACTTCACTTGTCGAAGCAGTAGAATGCAGTGCTGTGTTAAGCAGTTGCCCAGAGTAAATTCACGTTCAATGGTACTGTTTATCCTTACTTAATTCGATGATAAGTTCTATCATTAGTCAAATGGCAATTTACATTGCTGAGCTCTTCGTAAAATGAGGTATTACCTCATTTTATGGTAAGAGGTATATAGAGGTATAGAAAAGAAGCGAGAACATTCTAAGAATCATTCGGTACTTTTAGCATTATCACCGTTAACTTTCATAAAGGTTTTGTTCACTAAATAAACTTGAAAATGTACAAAACATGTAAATAGATGGTTAAATATTAAGATAACGACTATTGAGAAGGAAATGGGTGATAAAAGTTATGGGGTTGTTTACTGAGCGTACGCTAATGAAAGGGAACGAAATAAATAATAGGCAATATATTGATAATTGATAAGTACCGAATGTGGGATTACAACAAGCCACACGTGTACCCACAGCGTCCCGCAAAATTTCGAACAGAAATAGTATTGTTCTGTAATTACAGGAACCCAACTGCAGTAATCTGCGCCAACTGCCAGCCAACAAAGTTACTAAATTTGACCAATTTAATCCCCAAATAGCGTTGACGGTAATCGTCCGCAAATAGCGTCGGACGCTAACGTAAATAGCGTCAACGCTATTTCAAGTGCTTAATGCGCATGCGTACCTGTCAAAATAAGGTAAAGGCTAATAGCGGCCGACGTGCAAAAACTCTCTAATAAGTTCAGTCAGCTTCATAAATCCGTTGAAGGCGACAGAGATGACGTTTGCCTGTATGTGCATTTCTTGTTATCGATATTGAAATTGGCGGGAAATTCGAAATTAGACTATCCATGCATTTCTCGACCCATTTACATCTTTTTGTTAACTGTGGGAGTTCGTTTATCATTGTTCTTCTTTGATTTACACTGATGAGTGGATTTTCCGGGTGATTGGGCAGTGCTGGAAAATCTTTTGGATGCTCTTGAATTTGTTGTATTTGGGTTGTTTTGGGAAATTTGAGTGATGCGTCGTAATTATTGATGTTATCTGTAGCCATTAAGGTTTTAATGATTTTTTGTCTAATGTATTCGGGGCATATTTTGGATGTTGATTTGTGTTCGGGGCTTTTACAATGAATACATTTCTGTTAACAGTTGGTATGGTTCTCCTCGTTATCTCCTTTTGGATTGCCGCAGTTGAAACATTTAGTTTTGCCCCTGCATACACCCCAGGAGTTGAATTTTCGATCTGCTATCGATTAAAGTTAATATAGGAATTTCTAATGAGTTAAGATTCCCCAAATCTTGTTGAAAATCGATCCAGTTTCGTTTTAAGTCATCCGGCGTCTCTGCATCCCAATCAATCCTGAGGCCGCTCAGCAGTTGTACGAGTCGTTCTCCAGGGATGATGCAAGGACGAAATTAATCCCAGGGGATCACACAAATTTGCAACAGCAGACAGCACCTGCCGCTTTGTACGAGGATCAACAGGGATAGGATTATTGGAAAATCCTTCATAATGTCCACTTTTGGCTTCGAGTATTTGGAAATGTTAGCTCGAAGGACTGAAAGAAGATGACATATAAATAAAACTTAGAAAGCAGAAGTAGATTTATAATAGTAGATGTATTAGTAGTATACAAGTAATTTATGATATAAAAATCTTATTATAAAGAGAACATCTAAAAGGCTTTCATTACCAGATTCATTAAAATTCTTCTTACAGGCGAGACACTAAAAATCCTTTTCACAGGTATGATTGCGCATGTGCGCATTCAACTGACCAGACTGACTAAAAGACCTATCGCAGATGGAACAACTAAAAGGCTTCTCGCCCGTATGAATGCGCATGTGCGTTTTTAAATCACCAGAGCGAGCAAAAGTCTTATTACAGGTGGAGCATTTAAATGGCTTTTCTCCAGTATGAATGCGCATGTGCGTGCTCAATTGACTAGACCTAGCGAAAGTCTTACTACAGGTGGAACATTTAAAAGGCTTCTCGCCGGTATGGAGATACGAATGCTGTTTCAAATCACAAGACGCGATAAAAGTCTTATCACAAACGGAACATCTAAAAGGTCTTTCGCCCGTATGAAGGCGCATGTGCAGTTTCACATCACCAGAGCGAGTAAAAGTCTTATTACACATGGAGCATTTAAAAGGCTTTTCACCTGTATGAAGGCGCACGTGCTGTTTCAAAGCACCGGACCCACTAAAGCTCTTATTACACACGGAACATTTAAAAGGCTTCTCACCCGTATGAAGGCGCATGTGCGTTTTCAATTCACCGGAATGAGTAAAAGTCGTATGACAAGCCGAACATTTAAAAGGCTTCTCTCCTGTATGAAGGCGCATATGCTTACTCAAATCACCAGACCAAGTGTAAGGCTTATTACAGATGGAACACTTAAATGACTTTTCCTTTAAAACACCCGTATGTCGATACATGTGTTGTTTCAAACCACCTGACTGAGAAAAAATTTTATCGCACAAGGAACATCTATAAGGCTTCTCACCTGTATGAAGGCGCATGTGCGTCATCAAATAACAAGACCGAGTAAACGTCTTATTGCAGAAAGAACATTTAAAGGGCCTCTCACCCGTATGAAGACGCACGTGCATTTTTAAATCACCAGACTGAGTAAAAGCTATATTACAGGTGGAGCATTTAAAAGGCCTTTCACCTGTATGAAGCCGCACGTGTCTTCTCAAATTACCCGTCCGAGTAAAAACCTTATCGCAGAATGAACATTTCAAAGACTTTTTACCTAGAGGAACGCACATGTGATCCTTCAACTCACTAGAGTGAGTAAAAGCGTTATCACAGAAAGAACATTTAAACGACGACTGAGAAGAGCAAGTAGGGTAACTCGAACCGGACTCGACTTCCGTCAAAATTTCCTCCTTGATTAACGGAGGGCGGTCGATGTCGATCAAAGTTTCTTCTTTGACTTGCCCTGGGGCCAGCATTTTCTCTACTAGAGACGCGTGGGTCTTGCACATCTCGATATACGTGAAGAATTCTTCATAGCATGATTTACATTTATCGCAGATGTTCTTATGAGATGCCAATATCGAATCCTGGAAGAAAACATGTCGATTATATTTTGTGACCCAGCGATTCTCGGCCATTTCATGCAAAGCACGAACAGCAAATCTGTAAGAAGTATATGAACAGTGTGTCCTCCTCACCTCTGCGCTGATTATTTTCCAAAACAGCCATAACCTCTCCTGAATCCTCTGCACTGGCGCCTCTCGTAAGCACCAATCGCATGTAGTCACTTTGGTATCGTCCATGGTAAAACGGCAGTAATTTATTAAATGCAATTTAAGCACTTTAAACCACAATTTTAAAATATTAAAAGTAGTGCCACGCTATACGCCACCACAGAACATATAGGTTATGTTAACACAGAACACAACGCAGGCATGGAACACGAAAGTAAACCTTTTGGCTCCGAGTTTTGGGAGACGTACATTTTCAATAGCGCTACTGCCTAATGCGCTTGCGTACCTGTCGAAATAAGGTAAACGCTAATAGCGCCCGACGTTATGTAAAATGCAAAAACTCTCTTTTGCTTAAACGGGATCGTCATGTCGAAATTATCGATGACATCGTTTGTCCTATGGTGTTTTGTTCGTGTTCTGTGTTAACGTACACGTTCAGTCCAGTTTTGTGTTCCGTGTCAATGTACATGTTCCGTGTAGTGTTGAGTTGTCGTCCGGCGATCTTCCGAAACTTAGCGTGACCCATCTTTGTGTATTAGAAGTGTTTAAAGTTATGGTTTAAACCGCTCGATGAATCGAGCACTACCGTCGTACCATGGACGATATTCAAGCGACTACTTGCGACTGGTGCTCGCGAGAGGCGCCCGTGCAGACCATCGAAGAGAGGTTATGGCGGTTTTGGAAACTAATCAGCAAGGAGGTGAGTACAGTGAATCTGCCGTGTTCCCCCAATGAAAATAGCTAATTATTCATCTAGTACTTTACAGATGTTTCCATTTACGCCTAATATGTAAAGGGCCCCCCCCCTGTCCTTTATCTTCCATAAGGATGTAGTGACGTTACATTCTTCGATTCATGGTTATTGTCCCGTCTTCATTCCCCTCTTCATGTTGTGCTGCTTCGAAGAGAGAACATGACCGGTGCTGCTCTTTATTTCGTTCGGTTACATCTCCATACTATCTCGATATCCTTGAGTCGATAATCATGGCATGTGTAGTTGTGATGCCGATATTGAGGTATTTGTACGGTACGCTGTCCCATGCGCAAAGTCATGGGCTCCGAGCTTCTGCAGCGTAAGTGGCAGTAGGAGAGAAAAGTGCCCATACCGTAGCCTCGCGTACTTAGTTACCTTTCCAGATTTTAGTAAGCTCGTCCTATGTATTCCTTCTTAGCGCCCTCTGCTGTTTGTGACGACGACTCGTCGCTGTGGTGTCGTGTGCATCGATTTAGAGCCCGTATTCTCCGGTATCGTCTGCCTAGATTTTTCGTCCTCCGACCGTTCTTCCTGCTTGTCAGTTCTCTAGTACACTAGGGGCTTAATGTGTCCGCTTTGTATATTCAACGGTATGGCTATATCAAACCGTTTCCTATTTCGTAGGGTGTACGCGTTCCATTACTTCTTGATCGTTTAACTCTCTCTCTCTCTCTACCTCTAACATGAGGATACACTGGGATCGCCTGCCTGTAACCGAGTTCTCTTCTTCCAGGATCCGATCCGTACCGCTCATAAGAACATCTGCGAGAAATGCAAGTCGCGCTATGAGGGATTCTCCGTATATATCGAGACGTGTAAGGCCCACGCGTCCTTAGTAGAGAAGGTGCTGGCGTCCGGACGGGTCGAAGGAGAAGCTCCGTTAGTTAAGGAGGAAGGAGACGGGGGCGATCCTCCTCAGTTGCCGTTCAAGTGTTCGATCTGTGATGAGGCCTTCGCTGGGTCTGGTGATTCGGAGAAGCACACGCTCGTTCATGCGGTCGAAATGCCCTTTAAATGTTCCGTCTGTAACGAGAGTTTCAGTCAGTCCGGGGACTTGCAGCAGCATATACGCATTCATGCGGGCAAGAAGCTACTTAATTGTTCGATCTGCGGTAAGACTTTCACGTATTATACTACTTTGAAAACGCACATGCGCATCCATACAGGTAAAGAGCCCTTGAAGTGTTTCATTTGTAATAAAATCTATCCTTGCTCTAGCGATCTGAAGAAGCACATGCGCGTTCACACGGGAGAGAAGCCTTTCGAGTGTTCCGTCTGTAGTAAGGGTTTTACTTCGTCGGGTAGCTTGACGACGCACATGCGCATCCATACGGGAGGGAAACGCATTGAGTGTCCCGTCTGTAGTAGGTCCTTTAATCGGCCTGATTATCTAAAAAGGCACATGCTAGTTCATACGAGCGAAAAGCTTTACAAGTGTTCCATATGCGATAAGAATTTTAGTGAAGCTAGAAGCTTGAAGAACCACGTGCACCTGCACAGCGATGAAAAGTTCTTTAAATGTTCCATCTGTAGTAAGTTCCATCTTGTTTCGTCTGGTGATTTGAAGGCTCGTACGGCGGAAAAATGCTCACCTTTCTTGTGTACTAAACCTTAACTTTAAATAATCAGCATGTGCTTCGAGGGAGTTGCAATTGTTGGTTGCTTAACGAGTATTTACTGATTTTGAACAAAGCCTTTTAAATGTTCTGTCTGCATCAAGACTTTTACTTCATGTGGTGGTTAAATGTTCCACGTGTGACAGTACTTTTACACGGTCTTGTAACTTGTAACACTGTAGGTGCGCATGTGCGCCTTCCTACAGGAGAAGAGCCTTTCAAATATTTTGTCTGCATCGAGACTTTTACTTCGTTTGGTGATTTGAAAACGCACATGCGCGTTCATACAGAGGAAAAGTCCTTTAAATGTTCCATCTGTAATGAGACTTTTGTTTCGCCTGGCGGTTTGAAAAACCATACGTTTGCTCATAAAGGGAAAGGTCCTTTGAGATATTCCATCTGTAATAAATTCCGTCTTATTTGCTCTGGCGCTTTGAAAACGCATATGCCTCCTGGTACAGTCGAAAAAGATTAACCTTTCTTGTGTAATGAAACTTACCTCTAAATAATTAGCATGTGTTTCAAGGGAGTTGCAATTGTTGGTTACTTAACGAGGAACCTCTTGTCAGTTCGATTTACTTTATTGGGTATTTACTAATTGTGAACGTATAAAAGATTGACCGCTTCTATACAGGAAGGGGCGGAGTGTTTTTAAGAAAAATTGAACAGTCACCTCTTACAGGTAATATGTGGTAACGTTATAAAAATTTGATTGTATTTACAAATGTATTACACTAGTGACTGATGTACTCGTTTTTATTATGTAATCAAAATTTGTGGTTTATGAAATTGAGACGATGTAGATAATTGGAAACGGGTTTGATGTTTTCATGTTTTGATACACCAACGTTTTTATATGTGATTAGTTATTGTTTCAAAGTGCATAACAAATGTCAAACGCGTTTCCTAAGAATTTTTTGGTATAAATAATATATTTCAATCTGAATAGTTACTAAGAAAGTTTTCTTCTTAAGAAAAATATGGTGTTTGTATTTGCCCTTAAAACAATTAAGAAGTTGAATAGTCGGAGTTAATGGAAGACACCCTTGTTGAAATAAATAGAATCCATGCCGATGTAAATCGAAACATTCTAACAGTATGATTCGATGTTAAGCTCACATGTTTTGTTCGTTTCCACTTCGCCCTGTATTGTATCGACTTATAGTGCAAAATATTGCTTCATTAAACATAGGACGAGCATATTCTATGGTACCTGCCTAAGATGGAGACGATATTTTCAGTGGCAAAATCATGAAACTAAGGCTTTTCAAAAATATTCACCGGCTTTGAAAATTTGTAATTTCAGGGGTGATTCCAATAATCTGACCAATCACCCACAGGTATTCATACAGAGTGATCACCATTTTTTAACTCCAACTACGGGGTAATCACGATGCTTCCCGGGCAATGTTTAACATTAATTACGTTTACTTGACGACCTTTGCATCCCTAATCCTGACGCATGTTCTTACAAGCATCGCTGAGAATTCTGGAGGTATCGAACGATTTGTTACCGGAGATTTAATATTGGATCGATTTAAATATTCCTCCATTTCTACACACAATTCACTAAAGATCAGAGGCACTTCGAAAGAGAAATCAAGGAGAAAATAACGTTGCAACGTTCTAGACGTTCTCCCACATAATTTAAATGTCCTAATGTAATATGTCAGATCATTCGCACGTTGACCGATTTACACTACACCCACTTATTAAAGAGGCTGAAGGTGCACGTGATCACACGTAAGTTACAATTTACAACGTAACTTAAAAATAGTTACATGGGTTATTACACTTCTTAATTTTATACGTTGGGGTTTTCAAAGACCCGTTGCACCAAAGTAGATGGTAACTTTGTTTTTGAGTAGTATGTAAACAGTCCCTTTACAATAGTGCAGCTTTTGTGTGTTGCTCCACTGCTGACGTTACGATTTTGTCTGTTAGACCTCGATAATTGGATTATAAGTAGTAGCTTTTAATACTTTCCATCTTAAGTATGCTACTTACTTAATATTCTTCTAATTACCTAATTAAATGATCCACAATGTAACTCTAATGAATTATCTAGACGTAATATTTTTCTACGTTTCGTAAATACAAACATCATTCCTTATGAAAATTATTAATTAATACTTTTATTAAACACAGGAATGGTTAATAATTGTTGGTTGCTTAGTTGTCTGCCAACGGTTACGCGCTGCACTAATAGATGGCGCAGATATGAAAACGTGCAATCCACCACTTGGGCCCGGGATGGGTGCCGTATATATACGGTGCTTTCGGGGGCAACGTCACTCCGGTATTCCTAATTCGAACTCGGTAGGGAATAAAGGTTGCCATACGGAGGCACAGCGGGAAGTTAATCACAAATTTTTGGAGGCTCGACTTTGTAGTTGAGCCCGTCAAATCAATCCAAACAAAAGTTTAGTAGAAGGTAGACCGGACGCTCTCCTTCGCCCCTCTTCTTAGTGGCGACATCTCGCGCGCCAGTTTCAAATCACACGCAGAAAGTTGTATATGCGTACGCATTGCTGTACAGGTTCTATTGCTCGTTGACCGACCAGGATTGAAACCTGCGAAATCTTAAGTATATCTTTTATTAAAGTTGACTTAAGTGCGATTTTCTTGTAATACAATACCAGCATTCTTTACATCTTTTACAGTTGTGAGTTGAAAGTAAACTTTAGTATAAACGCACTTCAGTAAACGGTACATAATATTTTATTACTATGTTACTAATGTCTTGAAATAATCCATACGTAGAAAATAATCACTATATAATGCAAATAAGTGTTATCATTACCATGCTCATGATCTTCTATGAAAAACCGGTAGCTTCAAGTATGATTTTACCTTCCTTTGCACTTAAGTAATACTGAAGGAAGAGAAGACAATTCCTCCTATCATAAGTCATGTGCGCAGAACATTGCTATGCACACAGAACCGTAGATATTTCACAGAACGATAAATTTCTATCACCCATCAGAGAGATTAACTTAAACCGTCCATCTGAGATCTGGCAACACCGTCACTCCACGAGTTAGAAAGGGGGGTGACTACCTTTTCTTAAAATAGCGTTGGGCACAGGGCGACGTCGGCGTTGCCAGGCTTCTGCGCACGTACATCAAAGTGGAGCACGGAACACGAAATTATGGCGGCCGTTAGCGACTCTTCTCGTCTTAAGCTATCTGTGAGTTTCACGTAATATAAACGAGGCGTGACGTTCCGCGTCTAGCGCCATCTGTCCCGCAATAGAAAAACTAACTTTTGGAGCAATACTAATGCCTCATAGAGGGGTTGTTTTCAGAAACGACGCGGGAATTTATCGATTCAATAACTTTGTGAAATAAACAGTTTTTGAACCGATAGGAAATCGCCCATCGGTAAAGAGTTTTTGCATTGCAAATAATCGTGCGCTATCAGCGTTTACCTTATTTTGACAGAAACGCATGCGCGTCACGCACTATTGCTTAATGCGCACGCGTTCCTGTCGAAATAAGGTAGACGTCACGTCAAACGCAAAAACTCTCTAGTATTACTTTTATTTAACATTTAGATACTTTTTATTTGTTGTTCCATGAGAACCGATCCCCATAATTAACAATAAATTCGAATATAATTACCTCCTTGGTTTAACTGAGATCAATTAACACCTCTAATTCGCGAGGGATCACGTGGGACGAAATAACGTCCGTCTATTGGCCTAATAGTAGACCTGCTTTAAACGATACTCCGTACTAACGTGCCCTTGACGCCCTTCCAGATTTGAAGAGACACCGGATCCTAGGAACAGACCCTTACAACTCCACTAACAGATTTATGTGATTATTCGTCCATAACCATGACAAAAGTGGTACAATGGAACTAGCCTAGAGACTATAATTTTGTCTACTACGTAAGGATTGAATTGACAGGAGTAGGGGAATGCAAGGGGGCTGACAGAGCTGACTTGTCCCCCTTCCCTTTTGAAACTATGACTTAGTAATATAGTGTTGCGACTATAGCTTAAGGCGTTTAAGGGTTTAAACCATAGGCGTGTTTAATTTTATGAATAAAAGGTCCAAAGCTGTCGTAAACATAACAATATATTAATACTTTGTTAAAAGTTAATGATGTGCTCATTACAACACATTCAGGGGGAGGGAACGTTTGAAAGGTTCGTCGGCGGTATGAATGCGCATGCGCCTGCGCAAACTATCGAAGGGAATAAAACCCTTATTGCAGAGTATCTAAGAGGCTTTAAAGCTGATTACACGAGGAACATTAAAAGGGGTGTTCAGTTGTATGAAGGCGCATATGGTACTTCAAGCCACCGGACTGAGTAAAAGACTTATTACAGATGGAACATTCAAAAGGCTTTTCGCCAATGTGACTGCGCATGTGGACCTTCAAGGCACCCGATCCACTTAAGTACTTATAACAGATGGAACACTCGATAGGAATTTTACCTGTATGAAGGAGCATGTGTCTCTTCAAACTACCGGATTCACTGAAATTCTTATCACAAAAGGAACATTTAAAAGGCTTATCGCCAGTATGAACGCGCACGTGGGCCTTCAAGGCACTAGATTCATTAAAATTCTTACTACAGGTGGAACACTTAAAAGGTTTTTCGCCCGTATGAAGGCGAATGTGCTTTCTCAAGGCACCGGATTCGGTAAAACTCTTATCGCAGGTGGAGCATTTAAAAGGCTTCTCCCCCGTATGAACGCGCATGTGCCTTTTCAAATCGAAACGCCGAAAAAAAGTGTTACCACAGGCGGAACATCTAAAAGGCTTTTCCCCCGTGTGAAGGCGCATGTGCGCCTTCAAACCACGAGGCCGAGTAAAAGTCTTACTACAGAGTGAACATTTGAGGTACGACCGAGAAAATGATGTGGAATTACTCGAGCCGCTCTCGTCTCCCGTTAAAATTTCTTCCTTAATTAACGACTCATCCGTGATATCGATCGAAGGTTCCTCTCCGATTCGTCCGGGATCCACTACCTTCTCCACTATAACCGCGTGGGTCTTGCACGTCTCGATATATATGGAGAATTCCTCATAGCGTGATTTACATTTCTCGCAGATATTCCTACGGGACGCCAAACTGGGATCCTGGAATCAAGGAAAGCATCAATAGCAAACCTGTAAGAAGTCCAGGGACAAATTAACCTCTGCGCTGATTATCTTCCAGAAGCGCCATAACCTCTCCTGGATCATCTGCACAGGCTCCTCCTTTAAGCACCAATCGCAAGTAGTCACTTTAGCATCGCCCATGATACGCGGTAATGCTCGACTTATCGAACGTGATCAACCTAACCTAACTTAACCTGATCTGTGCGCGCGACCATAAGGTACAATTCTAGATCGGAAACTGTGATGTTAAAGAAGGCGACGCGGCGAGCGCCCTCTTCGAGGAATCATCACCGAACTAATTTCTTCTTCTATTCCCCCAATCCTCGTCGTGATACCCCCTCCTTACCACACCGCAGTAAAGCCATATATGTTATTATATTTTCCCCATGTTGGCATTAACCTATGAATTTAATGCATTAATTACACAATACAATATTAATACATGACTGAGATGGGAATGTAATTGTGGAAATATTTAATATTACTCGTTTATATAGAAAAATGATTTACAGCAAATTATATTACTATTATCAGAAAATCTAAATTGATAAACTTAAACTTACTAATATATAAAAATTAATTATATGAAGTAATTAATTACACGTTATTAAAAAAAGGCGAAATCGAGCATGTTGGTGCTCAATTAAACAATGGGATAAAATGATATTACAATACAAGGCCTTATTTTAAAGATGGAATACATGGAAACAACCAATTTATTCTTAATTTGGATAGTTTGCCTCGGGGCGTCACTTTTTCATAGATAAACGATAGATAAAGGGAAACGTAGATGAAGGTTTAGATCGTGTCAAGTTCGCAACAAAATTTGACATTTGACATGGAACACAAACAGCATTTGCTTCTAAAATTTGACTTTTGCCACAGCATACAAATATAGCGTTTGTTCATAAAATTTGACATTTGGCACGGAACAAAAACATAGCATTTGCTCCTGTCACAGAACACAAATATAGCATTTGTTCGTGAAATTTGGTATTTGGCACGGAACATAAAGATGTGATGAGTGTGTATGTGCGTTAAAACTACAAGGCCTTATTTTAAGATGCAATACGTGAAACAGCCAAATTGTTATTAATTTCGATTGTCTGCTTCGGAGCGTCGCTTTTATTTTTGATAGAAAATGACATAAATAAAGGTTCAGATCATGTCAAGTTCGTAACAAAATTTGACATTTGACACGGAACGCAAACGTAGCATTTGCTCCTAAAATTTGACATTTGCCACAGAACACAAATATAGCATTTGTTCATGAAATTTGACATTTGGCACGGAACATAAAGATGTGATGAGTGTGTATGTGCGTTAAAACTACAAAGCCTTATTTTAAGATGCAACACGTGAAACAGCCAAATTGTTATTAATTTCGATTGTCTGCTTCGGAGCGTCGCTTTTATTTTTGATAGAAAATGACATAAATAAAGGTTCAGATCATGTCAAGTTCGTAACAAAATTTGACGTTTGACACGGAACGCAAGCATAGCATTTGCTCCTAAAATTTGACATTCGCCATGGAACACAAACATAGCATTTGTTCATGAAATTTGACATTTGGCACGGAACATAAAAATGTGATGAGTGTGTATGTGCGTTAAAACTGCAGGGCCTTATTTTACGATGGAATACTTGAAAATAACCAAAATTGTTATTAATTTGGATCGTCTGCTTCGGAGCGTCGCTTTTATCTTTGATAGAAAATGACATAAATAAAGGTTCAGATCGCGTCAAGTTCGTAACAAAATTTGACATTTGACACGGAACGCAAACGTAGCATTTGCTCCTAAAATTTGACTTTTGCCACAGCATACAAATATAGAGTTTGTTCATAAAATTTGACATTTGGCACGGAACAAAAACATAGCATTTGCTCCTGTCACAGAACAGAAATATAGCATTTGTTCGTGAAATTTGGTATTTGGCACGGAACATAAAGATGTGATGAGTGTGTATGTGCGTTAAAACTACAAAGCCTTATTTTAAGATGCAACACGTGAAACAGCCAAATTGTTATTAATTTCGATTGTCTGCTTCGGAGCGTCGCTTTTATCTTTGATAGAAAATGACATAAATAAAGGTTCAGATCATGTCAAGTTCGTAACAAAATTTGACGTTTGACACGGAACGCAAACGTAGCATTTGCTCCTAAAATTTGACATTTGCCACAGAACACAAATATAGCGTTTGTTCATAAAATTTGACATTTGGCACGGAACAAAAACATAGCATTTGCTCCTGTCACAGAACACAAATATAGCATTTGTTCGTGAAATTTGACATTTGACACGGAACATAAAGATGTGATGAATGTGTATGTGCGTTAAAACTACAAGGCCTTATTTTAAGATGCAATACGTGAAACAGCCAAATTGTTATTAATTTCGATTGTCTGCTTCGGAGCGTCGCTTTTATTTTTGATAGAAAATGACATAAATAAAGGTTCAGATCATGTTAAGTTCGTAACAAAATTTGACATTTGACACGGAACGCAAGCATAGCATTTGCTCCTAAAATTTGACATTCGCCATGGAACACAAATATAGCATTTGTTCATGAAATTTGACATTTGGCACGGAACATAAAAATGTGATGAGTGTGTATGTGCGTTAAAACTACAGGGCCTTATTTTACGATGGAATACATGAAAACAACCAAATTGTTATTAATTTCGATTGTCTGCTTCGAAGCGTCGCTTTTAGTATAGATAAAAGGTGTCAAAGATAGCATTTACTCCTAAAATTTGACATTTGTCACAAAACACAAGTACAGCATTTACTCCTAAAATTTAATATTTGACACGGAACACAAACACAGCATTTGCTCCTAAAATTTGACATTTGCCACAGAACACAAACATAGCATTTACTCCTAAAATTTAATATTTGCCACAAAACACAAATACAGCATTTACTCCTAAAATTTGACATTTGACACGGAACACAAACATAGCATTTGCTCCTAAAATTTGACATTTGACACGGAACAAAGATGTGATGTTACGAAAATGGTGCGTATTAGTCCTAAAAGACCTTATTTTAACATGGAATACTTGAAAACCACCAATCTTGAATTTTTAACAATTTTTTAACGGGCATGGATATTTAGACGTGGACGCATGTTCCCACCATTTGCTAATATCTTTCCTGGAAATTATCAACTGTAGGCATCTCATCACAAAATAAAATACATTAAACATTTGAGGCCCACGACGCAGAGACACTAAAAGTACATACCGTACAACGTTGTGCTCAAAAGTAATGCGCACTAAATGCGTACATCACAATTTACTCAAAAGTAGTAAGATAACTCTAAAGTAATCTCGATTTCTTCCTTACTCAAGAGCTCAATCGAGAGCGAACGACGCCAGGGGTGTGCGCAGAAAGAAGAAGCGAAATCGCGCAAGTCGGTCGTGCGCACGCGAGCTAAAACGTCAACGTATGACGTTCGATCTGCGTGCGCGTGCGCACGTGCGCAGAAACGAGAAGCGAAAGCGCGCGAGTCGGTCGTGCGCACGCGAGCTGAAACGTCAACGTATGACGTTCGGTCTGCGCGCGCGTGCGCACGTGCGCGCGCGCGACGTAAATTGGAAGAATTTGAAGCTTTCGGACTCGTAGAAAGCGTATAATTCAAGCGAAGCTGTTTTTCCTTCGGGATTTTCTCCCGGGCGATCGATTTCGTTTTAAGTTTCGTTGAAAATGGAATTTTAACGAGGTCGAAGTCCATTACATTTTTTGCCGCTGTCTATCGGATATGCAAGAAACATTACGTAATGTTTAATGCCATCATCAGACTTAACGACGTAGTCATTAGTCGCTTACGATGGCAGCTGGAGGTAAGTTGTTAAGTCGAGGCGTCTTCTGATGTAAACTCCTCGATTTTCAGGAGGCCCTTTGGACCAGGTGTACTACTTTCGAGTCCTCGATTGGTTCAGGCGCAAGACCCTCCTCGGCAGGCTCGTATGCGGCTCGATACTGCTTTTCGCCGCGTTCGTGGTCCCCTCGAGCTTGTACCACGCGAGGAGGGATAGAGACGGTTTCCTCCTCAGTCTCATCATAAACGTGACGTTCCTGACGGTAAGTAGGACCATACGGTACCGTGTAATATTTTGGGCAAATAATCTGAATAGCTTATCAGGACTGACGGGTCAAGTCGGAGAGTGGTCGTGAGGTTGAGCCGACTTCGACTTGCGGTGACGACAGGATAGTCGACGACACTCGGATTTTCGCGGAATTTTCAGGACGCACTGTATAGAGGTCGTAGGTTACGTTTTCGGCCGTGGCAGATGAGGAAAATGCACAATTAAAGAAATATCAATGTTTTAAAATTTCTAATTATTGGCGAATTCGCACCCACGCCATGCAATAATTTCAATTTTCCCGCCGAAAAAAAGAGAAATGGAGGACACAAACATAATGTAATAAGTATTGAAATTTATGCGTCGAGATATTTTTTCCAAATGAGTGGTTTTTTGAAAGATGTGTCAAAATCATAGTACAAAAAGCAGAAGATCCTTTGTCGCTCCGCCTGTCGACTCCGCTCCTCAATCGAATACCGCGCCCTCTGCACTCGAGGATTTCACAGTTGCTGCTGAGTGTTCATGTTGGTAAAACATTGAGTGTTTTTGTTAATTTTAGGGCCCTGAGAGAGCAGAAATACTAACCGCGTTCGCCATTTTTTTTCCAATAAAGTTACGACGATTTTAACAGCTCACATGAAGTATCCCCATGGAACAGAAAAAAGACGGCGAAAGTCGACGTTCCATGCTCGCAACTGTCATATTCCGTGCGTTCCGTGCCTCTATGACGTGAACAATGGCCGATTCGAGGAGCAGAAATTCAAATTGTAATTAAAAAAAAAATACTGATTTTCCTCACCTGCAATGACCACCGATGGTATCAAGACCCATTATACAGTGTCTCCTCAAAGTTTAGCGAAAATGCAAGTGTTGTCGGCTACCCTGACGCACCCAGTTTGTTTTTTTTAACCCAAAAAACTGAATTGACCTAACCTAACCTAACCTAACGTAATCCTATAGGTTAGATTAGTTTCGTTGAGTTTTTTTTGGGTTATTTAAAAAATAACCAAGAGGATTGGGTCAGTTGGTTTTATTTTTTTTGTTTTCTTTTTTAACCCAAAAACTGAATTGACCTAACCTAATCGTATCTTCCTATTTATCATAGCCTAACTAACTTAACGTTATCCTATAGGTTAGGTTAGTTTCGTTGAGTTTTTTTTGGGTTATTTCAAAAAAAAAACGAGGATTATGTCAGTTGGTTTTGTTTTTTTTTTTTGGGTTATTTAAGAAAATCAAGAGGATTATGTCAGTTGGTTTTTTTTTTTTTTTTTTTGGGTTATTTAAAAAAAATCAAGAGGATTAGGTCAGTTGATTTTGGTTTTTTGCTTTTTTTGTTTTTTTTTTGGGTTATTTAAAGAAACCAAGAGGATTAGGTCAGTTGGTTTTGTTTTGTTTTTGTTTTTTTTTGGGTTATTTAAAAAAATCAAGAGGATTAGGTCAGTTCGTTTTGTGTTTTTGTTCTTTTTTTGTTTTTTTTTAACCCAAAAACTGAATTGACCCAACCTAATCGTATCTTCCTATTTATTATAGCCTAACTAACTGAACGTTATCCTATAGGTTAGGTTAGTTTCGTTGAGTTTTTTGGGTTATTTAAAAAAAATCAAGAGGATTAGGTCAGTTGATTTTGGTTTTTTGTTTTTTTTGTTTTTTTAACCCAAAAACTGAATTGACCCAACCTAATCGTATCTTCCTATTTATTATAGCCTAACTAACTTAACGTTATCCTATAGGTTAGGTTAGTTTCGTTGAGTTTTTTTTGGGTTATTTAAAAAAAAAACGAGGATTATGTCAGTTGGTTTTGTTTTTTTTGGGTTATTTCAAAAAAAAACAAGAGGATTAGGTCAGTTGGTTTTGTTTTGTTTTTGTTTTTTTGGGTTATTTAAAAAAATCAAGAGGATTAGGTCAGTTGGTTTTAGTTTTTTTGTTTTTTTTTTGTTTTTTTTAACCCAAAAACTGAATTGACCTAACCTAATCGTATCTTCCTATTTATCATAGCCTAACTAACCTAACGTAATCCTATAGGTTAGGTTAGTTTCGTTGAGTTTATTTCGGTTATTTAAAAAATAACCAAGAGGATTAGGTCAGTTGGTTTTGGTTTTTTTGTTTTTTTCTTCTTTTTTTTAACCCACAAAACTGAATTGACCTAACCTGATCGTATCTTCCTATTTATCATAGCCTAATTAACCTAACGTAATCCTATAGGTTAGGTTAGTTCCGTTGAGTTTTTTTGGGTTATTTAAAAAAATCAAGAGGATTAGGTCAGTTGGTTTTGTTTTTTTGTCTTTTTTTTTTGTTTTTTTAACCCAAAAACTGAATTGATCCAACCTAATCGTATCTTCCTATTTATCATAGCCTAACTAACCTAACGTAATCCTATAGGTTAGGTTAGTTTCGTAGAGTTTTTTTGGGTTATTTAAAAAAAATCAAGAGGATTGTCAGTTGATTTTGGTTTTTTGCTTTTTTTTGTTTTTTTTTTTTGGGTTATTTAAAGAAATCATGAGGATTAGGTCAGTTGGTTTTGTTTTGTTTTTGTTTTTTTTGGGTTATTTAAAAAAATCAAGAGGATTAGGTCAGTTGGTTTTGTTTTTTGTCTTTTTTTTTGTTTTTTTAACCCAAAAACTGAATTGATCCAACCTAATCGTATCTTCCTATTTATCATAGCCTAACTAACCTAACGTAATCCTATAGGTTAGGTTAGTTTCGTAGAGTTTTTTTGGGTTATTTAAAAAAAATCAAGAGGATTAAGTCAGTTGATTTTGGTTTTTTGCTTTTTTTCGTTTTTTTTTTTTGGTTATTTAAAGAAATCATGAGGATTAGGTCAGTTGGTTTTGTTTTGTTTTTGTTTTTTTTGGGTTATTTAAAAAAATCAAGAGGATTAGGTCAGTTGGTTTTAGTTTTTTTGTTTTTTTCTTCTTTTTTTTTTAACCCAAAAACTGAATTGACCTAACCTAATCGCATCTTCCTATTTATCATAGCCTAACTAACCTAACGTAATCCTCTAGGTTAGGTTAATTCCGTTGAGTTTTTTGGGTTATTTAAAAAAAAAACAAGAGGATTAGGTCAGTTGGTTTTGTTTTTTTTTGTTTTTTTTTTTGATTAATTTAAAAAAAATCAAGAGGATTAGGTCAGTTGGTTTTGTTTTTTTGTTTTTTTTTTGTTATTTAAAAAAATCAAGAGGATTAGGTCGGTTGGTTTTGTTTTTTTTTGTTTTTTTTTTTTTGGGTTATTTAAAAAAAAACAAAAGGATTAGGAGTTGGTTTTGTTTTTCTTTCGTTTTATTTTTAACCCAAAAAACTGAATTGACCTAACCTAATCGTATCTTCCTATTTATCATAGCCTAACTAACCTAACGTAACCCTATAGGTTAGGTTAGTTTCGTCGAGTTTTTCGGGTTATTTAAAAAAAAACCAAGAGGATTAAGTCAGTTGGTTTTTTTGGGTTATACGAAAAACCAAGACTACACGTCTCCCCCCCCCCTCTCTCTCTCTCTCAAGGACGTCTTCATGGTCGTAATCTACCTGTTCACCATCTCCGACGAAATCGATCTGCAGCAGAAGGTCGACGGCAGGTTCGAATCGCTCCGATCCGGGAGTCCTAAGAGCCGCGACAGGATAACCAGGACCGACCGGGAGCTCTCCGCGCTGCTCTGGACGTACTCCGCCCTCCACCTGCTCTACACCGCCTTCGTCGTCTCCTCCGAGGAGCTGAAAACCTGGACGGGCGAGCGCGCGGCGCTCCGGGGGTCGATCGTGCCGATCGCGTCGATGTTCCCGGTGATCCTGGTCTCCAAGCACGCGCGCTGGGCGTATTTCTTCTGGGCGCAGGCGGTCCTGCTCGGGGATCGTATCGAAAGTGGCCTGGGAGCGAGGACCGACAGGGAGGACGAGGAGCAGCAGCGGCTCCGCGGGAGGCGCCTGAGGGAGGTCGCCAGGTGCCACGCGGACGTCAAAAGGTTCGTCGGGAACGCACTAAAACTTTCACCGATTCCTCCTTTTCCAGCGCCGCCGACGATTATTCCCGCCACATGCTCAAGGTGAACACCGTGGCGATATTCATCCCGGGGGTGTGTACGGTGACGGTACCGGTCCTCGTCTTCTTCACGGTATACACCGAGCCTATATTACATCGACCCCTCCACCCTTAACCACGATTTATTCCCGTAGGAACTCTCTGTCGGCGTGAAGCTCTCGGTGAGCTACATTTGGTTCGACGTGGCGTTCTTCACGTACATCGGCGTGAAAACCGCCCAATGGACGATCGACGAGGTAAAAATGATCGAATTTATGTTGTTGTGACGTGCCCTTAGGGCCTACGACCCGAAGAAAGCCGACGCGTCCTACGCCAGTAGATATACTATGCCGGTTCTGGGACATGATTCAGTACGTAACCTCACTTTTGCAAATTTTAGATGGCGACACTCCTATGAGTACGTCGCTTTACGATAGGTGGCGCCACTCCTATGAGTAGACGGTACGCCACTGTACGATAGATGGCGCTCCTCCTATGGGAAGCTACCTATATAACGGTACGCCACTCCTATAGACATCTACCTAAAATGGTACGCCGCTGTACGATAGATGGCGGCACTCCTATGAGCGTCTACTTATAACGGTACGTCGCTTTACTATAGGTGGCGACACTCGTATGGACTGCTACCTATATCGTTACGCCGCTGTACGATAGATGGCGGCCCTCCTATGAGCGTCTACTTATAACGGTACGTCGCTTTACTATAGGTGGCGACACTCATATGGACAGCTACCTATATCGTTACGCCGCTGTACGATAGATGGCGGCATTCCTATGAGCGTCTACTTATAGCGGTAAGTCGCTTTACTATAGGTGACGACACTCTTATGGACTGCTACCTATATCGTTACGTCGCTGTACGATAGATGGCGGCACTCCTATGAGCGTCTACTTATAACGGCACGTCGCTTTACTATAGGTGGCGACCCTCATATGGACAGCTACCTATATCGTTACGCCGCTGTACGATAGATGGCGGCACTACTATGAGCGTCTACTTATAACGGTACGTCGCTTTACTATAGGTGGCGACACTCGTATGGACTGCTACCTATATCGTTACGCCGCTGTACGATAGATGGCGGCACTCCTATGAGCGTCTACTTATAACGGCACGTCGCTTTACTATAGGTGGCGACCCTCATATGGACAGCTACCTATATCGTTACGCCGCTGTACGATAGATGGCGGCACTACTATGAGCGTCTACTTATAACGGTACGTCGCTTTACTATAGGTGGCGACACTCGTATGGACTGCTACCTATATCGTTACGCCGCTGTACGATAGATGGCGGCCCTCCTATGAGCGTCTACTTATAACGGTACGTCGCTTTACTATAGGTGGCGACACTCATATGGACAGCTACCTATATCGTTACGCCGCTGTACGATAGATGGCGGCATTCCTATGAGCGTCTACTTATAGCGGTAAGTCGCTTTACTATAGGTGACGACACTCTTATGGACTGCTACCTATATCGTTACGTCGCTGTACGATAGATGGCGGCACTCCTATGAGCGTCTACTTATAACGGCACGTCGCTTTACTATAGGTGGCGACCCTCATATGGACAGCTACCTATATCGTTACGCCGCTGTACGATAGATGGCGGCACTACTATGAGCGTCTACTTATAACGGTACGTCGCTTTACTATAGGTGACGACACTCATATGGACAGCTACCTATATCGTTACGTCGCTGTACGATAGATGGCGGCACTCCTATGAGCGTCTACTTATAACGGCACGTCGCTTTACTATAGGTGGCGACACTCCTATGGACAGCTACCTATATCGTTACGCCGCTGTACGATAGATGGCGACACCCCTATGAGCGTCTACTTATAACGGTACGTCGCTTTACTATAGGTGGCGACCCTCATATGGACAGCTACCTATATCGTTACGCCGCTGTACGATAGATGGCGGCACTACTATGAGCGTCTACTTATAACGGTACGTCGCTTTACTATAGGTGGCGACACTCATATGGACAGCTACCTATATCGTTACGTCGCTGTACGATAGATGGCGACACCCCTATGAGCGTCTACTTATAACGGTACGTCGCTTTACTGTATATCTCGTGTTAGATTCAAGGGCCGAGTCCTGGGAGTCCCGACCACACCGCAGGAACAGACGATGTGAGGTCAGTAACCCCACGACTTCCTGTTCCGTGGCGAATGTGATTGCTCCCAGGATTCCTGGTGTTCCATGCCATAAGCGTCAGATTTAGGCGCCAAACCGAAAAGTGAGGTTATGTACGGAATCGTGTCGCAAAACCCGCGTAGTATATCTACTTACGCGCTCCACCACCATACAGGGTGGCTAGAATTCGGCGGCGCATGAGGATTACGTCAGTGGAAGCAATATGGCCACGTTTTCGACGTAGAAACAACGATTTTACGTTAAGAAAATTGTAATTTTCATTTTTCGACGACTTTTCCAATTTTTCCAGTCCGAGAACCTCTGCGCAGTACTCTACGAGTGCCCGTGGTACGACTGGGACAAAAGCAATTGCGCCACTTTGATCATCATCATGTCGATGATGAAGAAACCGTTGTTGAAGACCGAAATATTCGGCGTGGTGGAGGTAAACAACAAAGCGTTCTTGAAGGTAACGAGCTAATATACCAATCAAGTATCGCGTTAGATAACTAGAGTACATTTTAGATTTTTCGAGTGTCGTATGGCCTTGCGACAGGGATTCTGTCCTAAAGCAACAGAATCAGCGCACGTGCACGATACTCATCAGCTAGTTACTTCACTAATACACTCTTCGGCTTAGATACTCTTGCTCACATGACTTATCGCTTTCTTAAGTACCCTGCCGGTCGCTGAGTACGCTAAGAGTATCCTGGATCCTCCAATGAAAACACTTAAGTACCTTAGCGGCGGCAGCCAGGAGAACTGGATCGACCAAATCTTCAACCAAACGTACAGACCTAATCACCAGACTCGCCTGCAAAACTTAAGGGTTAAGCTGACTAAAAATGGCTGAAGGGCGAGCTGACAGTACAAGGAACATCATGGGGTAATCATGCTCGAAGATCAGCTACTGACTAGGGAGAAGAAGGTGTGATCCTAGAAATAGTAGAGTTTCGTATTGTAGATCCACTGCACCAAAATATTTGCTCTGGTTATGAACTTCAAGGATTAGGCTTGTGCCCTTCGAGTCTGCCCTTCTTCTTTCTCTTAGAAGAGGCGACTGCTGTGGCATACTATCGGTTTTACCAACCTTTATAGCACTTTTAAATACAATATAAAGTGTGAAGATATACATGAGTAGTTTTAAAAGAACCAATATACTAGAAGCTATACTACTTAGAATATACTAATAAGAATAACTTAGAAATATACTACTTAGAAGCTAACCAATATACAATAAAAATCTGGCTTAATAAGCGATTCTCGGACTTGGAGAGAGTGGCAATATCGACATTGAGGCAATTTGTGGTCCTAAGGACTCCCGAGATAAAAACAAGAATACCAACACAGGCGACCGCTCTACCAGAAAACCAACCCGTTAAATGAGGTCAGGGTGTGTCAGTCAAGTGAATTCCATGCCAAAATATCACGTAAGTCGGTGTAAAGACCTTAAGTGACATTACGGATGATCAGCTGACACCGACTAATTGTTGTTCTATATCGCCGTAGTAGAGGGATTTTGCATTTCACGTAACGTCGGGCGCTATTAGCGTTTACCTTGTTTCGACAGGAACGCATGCGCATTAAGCAATGGCGCCACTGACAGTGCTTAATGCGCATGCGTCCCTGCCAAAATAACGACGTCACGTGAAACGCAAAAACTCTCTAGTGTCATAGTTTGTTTTCCTAACCTCGAAAAACAGGTAGGTATTCGTGGTTAATTTCGCGAAATTCAAAATGGCGGAGCCAACCCACTATTCGATCTGCGAAATTCAAAATGGCGGATAACTCGACGGTTCACGCTCTAAATTCGCACGGCCTAGTTGTCATGCCGAATTTAAAAATGGGCGTGGTCAAACCGCCGGTTTCAAGGTCGCGCGTTTACTTGGCAACACCGGATCGTTCGACCGGACGGCGGATCTGAACGTTTGTTTACGGGGTTACAGGGTACCGTAAGCGCGCGGCTTATACTTCATTTAAGGTGAAAACGGTTGCATATCTTTGCGCTGTTGCCATGCTTACCACGGTTGCCATGACGAGATCGGACACTCCCGTTGTAGCTGTGAGAATGGATGGAAGAGACGATAAACGTGTTCGATACGTTGTTAAAGGGTCCCATAACCCACGCCATCTGTTTATTCCAGACTGTTTCAAGGGAACAGGTCCTTTACACTAACGATTTGTCCTATTGCTTACATGAACGCACGAGTGATTCTTCAAATGTCCCGACTGGATGAAGGCTTCGTTGCAATGTGAACATTTAAAAGGTCTTTCACCTGTATGGATGCGCAGATGGTTCTTCAGATTCCCGGACTGATTAAAGGCTTTACTACAAACGGGGCACTCGAAGGGCTTTTCATTGGTATGAATGCGCAGGTGATTCTTCAAATTGCTAGACACGTTGAAGAACTTAGTACAGAAGGAGCACTTAAAAGGCCTCTCACCTGTGTGAATGCGCAGATGTTTCCTTAAGCTACCAGCATCCCCGAAGGTCTTATCGCAAAAGGAGCATTTAAAGAGGTTTTCACCCGTATGATTACGTGAATGTCTCTTCAAACTGCCCGACTGATTGAAACTCTTAACGCAGCACGGGCACTTAAAGGGCTTCTCGCCGGTATGCACACGTGTTTCTCTAAGCCACCGGAATCACCGAGGGCCTTATTACAGAAACGACATTCAAAAGGCGACCGAGTACCGTACGCAGGCTTCTCGTCTTCTCCAGGAATTTCCTCCTTAATTAACGCGTGGTACAGGATATCGATCGAAGGTTCATCCTTGGCCCGTACGGCGGTCGGCATCTCCTCGACGACGGAAGCGTGGCTCTTACACGTCTCGACGACATCTGCACGTCCCGCAGATGTTCCTGCGTGAAGCCGGGGTGGGCACCTGGAGGAAGAGATGTCCTGAAGGAGTCCCGTGACCGAGTAAACTGCGGGTACTCACCTCCTCGCTGATCCTCTCCCGGAAGCGCCACAGCTCCTCGTCGATGGTTCGCGCCTGCGCCCCTCGCAGGCACCAGTCGCAAGCGGTCGCTTCGCTCCTGCTCATGGTGGCGCGGCAGGACTGCTGTCAGCGGTGAAGCCCCAAATTACCCCTTCGGTGTCCAGGAATGTATAGGGCGAGGTGCTGGACAGTTGCTTTTAGTGACTCATAGGGCGAAGGTTGGGCCGGGCCCCTGCAAAGCTGCGCAGCGTATGCACGTATCGTGTCCACAAACGCTAATTGGACTCTTTTTCACGGAACACCAAACTCGCTCCATTGTGAGGTTAAGTCTCCGTTTCTATGCGTTCCGTGGGCTCGAAATGCGAATTCCAGGCCATTTTACGCACTTTTCTCCAAATGTGTACGAAAATCGAAGATAGCCAAGTTGTAGGTTATGATCTCCTCTTTCAAAAACCGTTTGAAAAATTAAAATCTGCCAATCTCAGCTAATACGCGGAATTTTGCAAAATTTCGGTATATATCGTTAATAACGTAATTGTGCAAAAACTACTCATCCGAAAGCATCCAACTTTTGCACGCATAAAATAGACATAATAATCTAACATTTTACTCAAAATTAGCCCTTCAGCTTCAAACTGGACGAAGCTGTGAATTTTTGAAAAAGGGCGCGTTTTAACGGTTTTTCCGAGATATTTCGGTGAAAAACGCTCCAATCGCCTTTTAAAAACACTCATTTTGAAGGTCTTTTAATTCTCTACAAATCGTCCTTACGACGTATTGCATTTCTGTCAATAATTTTCACGCTATCGTGAAAAAATCGAAAAACGACCTGTTCTTTTTAGCTTTTATTGTTAAAAAAAAACGCAAGAGCTCAAAATTTGTCTAGATCTTTGGTTTTCATCGTCTTTGATCCCTTCTAAACAGTTTTTTGGTCCGTCTGCTGTTAAATTTTATCTACCAAAACAGCTTCTTTTGCTCTATAAACTGGACTAACACTCCTGCATGGAATAGAAGAATTCTACAAATAACTACTAAATAAATAACTAAATACTGTGTACAATACAAATACTAAATAACTACTAAAATATCCGTACTCTCGAGTCCCCTCACATATTCAGTCGATAACCTGTGGCAGCGCTGCCTGCGGCTTAGCCTCCAAATGCGAAGCGGCAACACCGACGAAAATAACGTCTAATACCACGGAACAAGAAGATGAGTGTCCCGTGGGGAGGACGACGGATATTAAGGCGATGAAGAAGGAGAGACGCGCTAAATTGGGACGTCATGTCGGATAAGTTCTAATTACGCCTCACGTGGGTACAAAATTGCCTCCATTTTCAATGGATGTCAATGGATATGGCGTCAAATATCATCGGTCTATGATGTTTATGTTCCGTGTGTTTTGAGTTATTATGGGGTTGTTTTGGTGTAGTGAAAAGCGTGGTACGTTTTGCTGTTTTAAAGTTGTAGTTTGAAGTGCTCAATCTATCAATCGTCTTATCATGGACGGTATTGAAGGGAGTACTTGCGACTGGTGCCTGCAGGAGGCGCAGGTACAGACGATCCAGGAGAGGTTATGGCGGTTCTGGAAAATAATCAGCGAGGAGGTAAGGAGTACCCATGTGGTAGATTCGTCCCTTGATTTCTTACAGCTTTGCCATTAGTACTTTGCTTCGTTTCCACCATTTTGTGAAGCAGGCTCGTATAACTGGCATCTTTTCTTTCAGGATCCGGCCCTGACGTCTCGTAAGAATATCTGCGAGAAATGTAAGAAACGCTATGAGGAATTCTCCGTATATGTCGAGACGTGTAAGACCCATGCGGTCGAAGTAGAGAAAATACTGGCTCCCGGACAAGTCAAAGACGAACCCTCCATCGATACCACGGATCACCCGTTGATCAAGGAAGATGCTTCAACGGGGGACGAGTCCGGCTCAAGTAATTGCGCATCCTTTTCTCGGTTGTCTTTTAAATGTTCACACTGCGATATGGAATACACTCGGTCTAGCGATTTCAAAAGACACATGGTCATCCATACGGGCGTGTTGCCCTTTAAATGTACCGTCTGTAATAAGAATTTTAGTTTCCCTGGCTATTTGAAGACGCACATGCGCATTCACACGGGAGAAAAGCCTTTCGAATGTTCCGTCTGTAATAGGAATTTCAGTGAATCTGGCGGTTTGAAGAGGCACAAGCGCCTTCATACCGGCGAGAAGCCTTTTAAATGTTCCTTCTGCGATAAGACTTTCACTCAGTCCGGTTGCTTAAATAAGCACAGGCGCCTTCATACCGGCGAGAAGCCGTTTAAGTGTCCCACTTGCGATAAGACGTTCACCCAATCTGGCGCTTTGAAACAGCACACGCGCCTTCATACGGGAGAGAAACCGTTCAAATGTACCACCTGCGACGAGACCTTCACCTGGTCCAGTTATTTAAAAATGCACATGCGCACCCATACGGGCGAAGAGCCTTCTAAATGTTCCATCTGCCATAAGACTTTTACTCGGTCTGATAATTTGAAAGCGCACATGCGCATCCATACGGGGGAGAAGCCTTTCGGATGCTCCGTTTGTAATAAGTCCTTTACTTTGTCCAGTGGTTTGAAGACGCACATGCGCGTTCATACAGGGGAGAAACCTTTCAGATGCCCCGTCTGTAATAACGATTTTGGCGAATCCGGTACTTTGAGGAAGCACATGCGCGTTCATACAGGCGAAAAGCGTTTTTAATAGAGAGTTTTTGCATTTCACATAACGTCGCACGCTATTAGCGTTTACCTTATATTGACAGGAACGCATGCGCATTAAGCATTTTCAATAGCGCTACTGCTAGCTAAGTGAAATGCAAAAACTCTCTAATGTCTCCTGTTTCAGGCAAACCAAATAATCGCCTCGTTATATGCCTGCGAGTTAGGCAACTGGACATGACCTTACACCATGTTTTACAGGTCTAACAACCTCATAATTGTAATGACACAGTGTACCACATGTTGCCTACCCACAATACCCCAATTAACCAATTGATAGCGACCTCAACGTCATATATACTGATTACACGTTTGGTCTACTATAGTGTCGTCCTCGTAAACTAAAGGTTATCTGATGTAATTTCTTTCTAAGTTTTTGGCATGTATTTCAATGAAATTGTAATTTTCCGTTACTTAATGACTGTTTTGACGGTTGTTTTTTTTTTCAAATTAATAGTCGACGTTTAAATTACTTAAGTGTAATTCTACTTAAATTAGTCATTATAAATAAACAAATCATTAATTAATCTCTCGTAAAGTTTTAATGATTTACCATTTTTGAGGCGTTAAACCGTACGGCTTTGAAACGTTTGACGCCTTAAAAACACGTCGGACACCTTCGAGATGTCTTAAAGACGCACCATGTTGAAGTACACCACTTGTACCTTTGACAACTAAGCAACTTACCTTGCACATGCGCAAGTAAGGCTCGCCGTTGCTTTTCTGTGTTCGGTGTCCTTCGACTTAACTGTAGAGTATTATTTTAAAAAAAATCGGAACACTCGCTATTTACAGGTAAATTATTTCAAGATTAAAAAAGATTTGTAATATATTGCACTACTGATCAATCGATTTACCTGTCTTCACTTAAAAGTTCCAGATTCTAAAGCATTAGAGGGAAGTACTTTAGACCTTCTTACTTAAGTACTTACTTACTTAGTACTACTAAGTACTTTTTACTTAAGTACGTTTTACGGGAAGTTGCTCATTCGATTAGCTACGAAGCGTTAATGTGCCTTAAGGCATGTATTCTATTCCTACACTTGGTCGACGTAGAGAAGAATTTTGAATAAATTCTGTTTTGTGCATGATACACCACAATAATTTACATGTTCTGTGATTATTAGATTTTTACTGATCTGTCTAGTAAATTGGTGTTCTGTGAAGGGTGTCGCCGCACGCCCTCTGCCGAAAGTAGTCGGTACTTTTTTACCAACGTGCGCACTTCGCTGCATCATTCAAAGTTAATAAATGCATAAAATGAAGCGTTCGAGTTTTCATATACGAGACGACCTAAACAAAAAAAAAATGCACAAAACACCTACGGCAGACGTATTCTTCTGTCATAACGGATCGATAATCTTTATATTTTGAATATTCCTCATTAGATTCGTGATCAGCACCCTCGTATCCAAGATTCGGTAAAAATCGTTCAAAAATTTCGACCGCCATATTGGAGTCGCCATCTTGAATTTTTGATACGTAAATTTCAGATTCATTAATGCGGTGACCTCGAAAAGCCCCGTGTACCTGATTTACAAATCAAATATGGCGGACGTGTCACCTTAAAATGGCCATGATTTTTTAAAGAAAATCGTATAGGGTAATAAATAGAATATATATAAAATTAAAACTGTTTTGAAGTCTTGATCTAACCTCAAATATAGTTAAAAAAGCCAATCATTTGGCCAATTCATGACGCACTTAGCTAATTAATCCAGCTCGAAGGACCATGCGTAATTTCAAAGACAAATTTTAGGTAATTCACCTCGTATTCGTCGTAAGAGAATAAAGTCCGAGCAGAAATCGAATTAAGAATGTTTACATGGGAATTTCCTCATTCCCCGAATGAAAAGTAACGAAAAGAGGGTGTTCTCGTCTTGACATACAAATTCTAAGCCCCTTATTGGTTAAGATATACTTACAGTATGAGACTCATCCAATGAGAGGACCATGACGAGTTGCATTCCTGAATTAGTTGCAAACTACCGTCTACTTGTGATTTCCCAAGAAATATGGTAGAACGTTACGGATTCAAAATCTTTTAGGAACGTGGGTTTAACGGCCCGGTAAAAGAACGGTTCTTCGCCTACAATAAAATTCATTACAAATTGGTAACACTAAGGTCCATAAGTGACGAAATCATGTTTTCGACCCTTTGCCATCGATTAAGGAAAAATATTTTACTGTAACATTTTAGAAATTATAACTTTTGAATATGCACGTGACCTTCCAATAAAGTCAAGTACATCGGACGATAGTTGGATTTATTTGTAAATATTGTTAAAATAAACACATGCGACTCCATCAATTTATTGAAGATTGGTTTTTTAAATGCAACACACAGTACAAAACGATTATCTCTTTGTACTTTGAGAACATGCACATCGGCCTTTTTTCGCCATAAGAGCACATGTCTTAGCCACAAAGACATTATCCGGCCCTCTCCATTCTTACACGGTTCATGGCAACGGTCGAACCTGCTTGGCCGTAACATTGAAAGTACCCCCTACTTCACCCCTGATATCTGGAGAGTAGGAAGTCATGGAGTAATTTCAAAATAATATATTCAAATTTTTATAACATTCGAATATAATAACTACAAATTGTGATTGTTTCACTTTTTTTTTTTTTATGAATATCCCACTCTCGTTCCTATTTAGAAACATATAATTCTCCAATTATAGTAATTATTAGTAACTGAACTGTAACATTAAGGGCACTAAGTAATATTAAAAGGGCTTTTCACTTGTATGAATGCGCATATGGCTTTTCAAACCACTGGATCGAGTAAAAGTCTTATTACAGATGGAACATTTAAAAGGCTTTTCACCTGTATGAACGCGCATGTGCTTTTTTAAACCACCGGATTCAGTAAAAGTCTTATTACAGATGAGACATTTAAAAGGTTTTTCGCCTGTATGAAGGCGCATGTGCGTTTTTAAAGCGACATGCCAAGTAAAAGTCTTATTACAAATGGAACACTTGAAAGGCTTTTCACCCGTATGAATCCGCATATGCGTTTTTAAAGTGACAGACCAAGTAAAAGCCTTACTACAGATGGAACACTTAAACGGCTTTTCACCTGTATGAAGGCGCATGTGCGTTCTTAAACTACTAGGCCATGTAAAAGTCTTATCACAAATGGAACATTTGAAAGGTTTTTCATCAGTATGAAGGCGCATGTGGACTTTCAAACCACCAGATTCATTAAAATTCTTATTACAGACGAGACATTTAAAAGGCTCTTCACCTCTATGAAGGCGCATATGCGTTCTTAAAGGGACAGACCAAGTAAAAGTCCTACTACAGATGAAGCATTTAAACAGCTTTTCACCTGTATGAACGCGCATGTGCTGATTCAAATTACCGGAATGAACAAAAGTCTTATTACAGATGGAACATTCAAAAGGCTTTTCCCCCGTATGGACGCGTATGTGCAATTTCAAACTACCAGAATCGGCAAATTTCTTATCACAGATGGAACATTTAAAAGGCTTCTCCCCCGTATGAAGGTGCATGTGCTTTTTCAAACCACCAGACGTAGTGAAAATCTTATTACAAATGATACATTTTGAACAGTTTTTGACTATGTGAATGTGCATGTGCTCTTTCAAAGTACTTGACAGAACATAAGCCTTATCACAGTGTGAACATTTAAAAGGAAACCGAGAAAAGGATGTAGAATTACTTGAGCCGGGCACATCCTCTGTTAAAATCTCCTCTTTAATCACTGGATGATAAAGGGCATCGATCGAAGGTTCCTCTTTGATTTGTCCGGGATACAGTACCTTTTCTACTATGGACGAGTGGGTCTTACACATCTCGATATATATGGAGAATTCCTCATAGCGTGATTTACATTTCTCGCAGATATTCTTACGGGATGTCAAACTGGGATCCTTAAATAAAACATCTCTATTATTTTCAGCATAAATTAGTATTAAAGCATGAATAACGTCCAGGGACAAATTAACCATGTGTAGGGCTCACCTCTGCGCTGATTACTTTCCAGAAGCGCCACAACCTCTCCTGGATCGTCTGCACCGGCTCCTCCTTTAAGCACCAGTCGCAAATTGTAGTCTCTCCCATGATATGCCGGTGATACTTGATTTAGTGAACGTTATCGAGGGCTTTAAACCACAACCCACAAAACATGCACGTTAGGTTAGGTTGCACCATTTATTCCTTGCTCTCCCCACCACTGACTACCGAAATTGGCGGGAAATTCGAAAATTGCTGGATTTTGAAATTGGCGGGAATTTTGAAATTTGATTATTATTGCATTTCTTGGTCCATTTACATCAACAAAATATAAGTTCACTTAAAATTATGTAACACTTACAAGAACGTTTTCTTTTGTAAAGTTTCTACGAATAAGTGCTCCATAATCTTAAGTAATCTTATATATTGCTTGGTGTAAACGATCCCAAGTTTTTATAAACCAATGAATAAGTGCCACTTCCACTTCACGCAGTATTACTGAATGACAAATAACAAAGGAAACACAAATTCAAACAAAACATTTATATTTAGTGATAGAGAATAGAACTGAAATTATTCTAACATTAGAGACTGTAATAGTTACCGACAACTTTAATTCTAATGCTTTTCAGTAAGATTTGTCGTCCTCCGTCTTTAGTTTTGAACTGCACGATTCCTAAAACAAATTCCTAATTAGAGTAAAAATCATGGACACGTTATGAAACAAAGTTTATCTTCCTTTTTCTTCGTTCGATAGTTTCTTAAAACTAGAAACAAATAGAACCTACCCTCTTCATATAAATTTTTATGTGTTCGATTAGCTGCTCTCACTACTTAATAGGCTCTCATTGTTTAGATAATTACCTGCATGTTTATGTATCAGATACATTTTACTTTCAAGACTTGATGAATCTGATTTATTTAAATTCAATTGTTTCAGAAATTAAATCTCATGTTCTTGATTTATATCAAGACTAGAATGATCAGAACCACTTACAATAGGGACGTTCACCTCTAAAGGAGTGGGCAGGGTATCATGGTAAATATTACTATAATTTACAGTATAATAATACTGCTTGTGTTACAGTTATCAATACATTTAGGTACTGATGCAGGCAGTTATTTTTAAATTGGGATTAGCATAATATGATGTAACAAAATGTCCTTTACAAATGTCTCTATAAAATCAACATACGTGCTGCCATCTTAACATACGTGCAGCGTTCGTAAGAAAATTGTGAAACTTGTTCGATCTATAAGCAGGGTGTACATCTGGTGAGCAGTACTTATTTGTGCGATAAGGAAAGTTGCATAAATATGATTGCTTCCTTAATGAAATATTTGATGTTAATTGTGATATTGCTAGTAATATTTGTAATACAAACTACAACGATCAACAGAATTAAAGTGAAATCAATCCAGTTTTCCAGAGGGAAAAACCTCAATTTATGCAAAATATGGCAACCGTATATTTGGTTATATTCTACACCCTACACTTTTACATTGAAATATGTTATACTTAACAATCTTACCACCAAGTCATACCTTTCAAAATTTATAATAACACCGTTATTACACCAATTATCACACTAATTACAACGAACTACTGCTCCTAACCTCGTGGCGCGTCTTATTTCCGATACATGAAACTTAGATTACTAAAAGTTTGGCTTAGAACAAGAAAAGTCGTAAACGGTGGCCATCTTTATTCCTTGCTCCCGTTTGCCAGTGGAAATAAAAGTCCTAGATTTACCGACAAAATTCAGCATAATTTTGTGTCTCGTGCTTGTGTTTTATGTATAACTGCAGAAGTCTGGCAACATCGATGTCGCCAATTCCTCCATGCTACTTTCATCCCCATGGGTGAAACCTAACCTAACCTAATCTAACCTAACGTGCATGTTTTGTGGGTTGTGGTTTAAAGCCATCGATAACGTTCACTAAATCAAGTATCACCGGCATATCATGGGTGAGACTACAATTTGCGACTGGTGCTTAAGGGAGGAGCCGGTGTAGACGATCCAGGAGAGGTTATGGCGCTTCTGGAAAGTAATCAGCGCAGAGGTGAGTAGTACATATGGTTAATTTGTCCCTGGACTCGTTACAGATTTGCTATTCATGCTTTCCTTCGTTTGCACTATTTCATGAAGTAAGTGAGAAAATAATCGAAATGTTTTATTTCAGGATCCCAGTTTGACATACCGTAGGAATATCTGCGAGAAATGTAAATCACGCTATGAGGAATTCTCCATATATATCGAGATGTGTAAGACCCACTCGTCAGTAGTAGAAAAGATACTGTATCCCGGACAAATCAAAGAGGAACCTTTGATCGATGTCATTTATCATCCAGTGATTAAAGAGGAGATTTTAACAGAAGATGTGCCCGGCTCAAGTAATTCTACATCTTTTTCTCGGTTTCCTTTTAAATGTTCACACTGTGATAAGGCTTATGTTCTGTCAAGTACTTTGAAAGAGCACATGCACATTCACATAGTCAAAAACTGTTCAAAATGTATCATTTGTAATAAGATTTTCACTACGTCTGGTGGTTTGAAAAAGCACATGCACCTTCATACGGGGGAGAAGCCTTTTAAATGTTCCATCTGTAATAGGACTTTTATTCATTCCGGTAATTTGAATCAACACATGCGCGTTCATACAGGTGAAAAGCTGTTTAAATGTTTCATCTGTAGTAAGACTTTTACTTGGTCTGTCCCTTTAAGAACGCATATGCGCCTTCATAGAGGTGAAGAGCCTTTTAAATGTCTCGTCTGTAATAAGAATTTTAATGAATCTGGTAGTTTGAAAGTCCACATGCGCCTTCACACTGATGAAAAACCTTTTAAATGTTCCCTCTGTGATAAGACTTTTAGGTGGCTTAGTAATTTAAGAACGCACATGCGCCTTCATACAGGTGAAAAGCCGTTTAAATGTTCCATCTGTAGTAAGGCTTTTACTTGGTCTGTCGCTTTAAAAACGCATATGCGCATTCATACGGGTGAAGAGCCTTTCAAGTGTTCCATTTGTAATAAGACTTTTACTTGCCATGTCGCTTTAAAAACGCATATGCGCCTTCATACGGGCGAAAAACCTTTTAAATGTCTCATCTGTAATAAGACTTTTACTGCATCTGGTAGTTTAAAAAAGCACATGCGCGTTCATACAGGTGAAAAGCCTTTTAAAAGTTCCATCTGTAATAAGACTTTTACTCAGTCCAGTGGTTTGAAAAGCCATATGCGCATTCATACAAGTGAAAAGCCCTTTTAATATTACTTAGTGCCCTTAATGTTACAGTTCAGTTACTAATAATTACTATAATTGGGGAATTATATGTTTCTAAATAGGAAGGAGAGTGGGATATTCATAAAAAAAGTGAAACAATCACAATTTGTAATTATTATATTCGAATGTTATAAAAATTTGAATATATTATTTTGAAATTACTCCATGACTTCCTACTCTCCAGATATCAGGGGTGAAGTAGGGGGTACTTTCAATGTTACGGCCAAGCAGGTTCGACCGTTGCCATGAACCGTGTAAGAAAGGAGAGGGCCGGATAATGTCTTTGTGGCAAAGACATGTGCTCTTATGGCGAAAAAAGGCCGATGTGCATGTTCTCAAAGTACAAAGAGATAATCGTTTTGTACTGTGTGTTGCATTAAAAAAACCAATCTTCAATGAATTGATGGAGTCGCATGTGTTTATTTTAACAATATTTACAAATAAATCCAACTATCGTCCGATGTACTTGACTTTATTGGAAAGTCACGTCCATATTCAAAAGTTATAATTTCTATAATGTTACAGTAAAATATTTTTCCTTAATCGATGGCAAAAGGTCGAAAATATGATTTCGTCACTTATGGACCTTAGTGTTACCAATTTGTATTGAATTTTATTGTAGGCGAAGAACCGTCCTTTTACCGGGCCGTTAAACCCACGTTCATAAAAGGTTTTGAACCCGTAACGCTCCACCATATTTCTTGGGAAACCACAAGTAGACGGTAGTTTGCAACTAATTCAGGAATGCAACTCGTCATGGTCCTCTCATTGGATGAGTCTCATACTGTAAGTATATCTTAACCAATAAGGGGCTTAGAAATTGTATTTCAAGACGAGAACACCCTCTTTTCATTACCTTTCATTCGGGGAATGAGGAAATTCCCATGTAAACATTTCTAATTTGATTTCTGCCGATTGAGAAAATAGCATCCTGTTAATTGTAAATAGAGTTTTTTATATTCGGACTTTAGTTTATTCTCATACGACGAATACGAGGTAAATTAGCTGAATTTTGTCTTCGAAATTACGCATGGTCCTTCGAGCTGTAATAATTAGCGAATTACATTATGATCGTTTAAATCATTTAGTTTTATTTCTAATTAATCATATTGATCCCGAGAAACATACAGGGTGAGTACCTGTGAAAGCTCCATTTAAAAATTATCCAGATCACATTGATTATTCCCCAGGGTATTAACGTAATCGGAAATGAGGCAACGTTGCAATGCGTCGTATCTAATATATAAAGGGTAGACAGAGACATGGGGATGAAAGTAGCATTGAGGAACCGGCGACATCGATGTTGCCAGACTTCTGCTGATATACATAAAACTCAAGCGCGAAATACAAAATAATGCTGAATTTTGTCGGTAAATCTGGGACTTTTATTTCCACTGGCAAACGGGAGCAAGGAATAAAGATGGCCACCGTTTACGACTTTTCTTGTTCTAAGCCAAACTTTTAGTAATCTAAGTTTCATGTATCGGAAATAAGAGGCGCCACGAGGTTAGGAGCAGTAGTTCGTTGTAATTAGTGTGATAATTGGTGTAATAACGGTGTTATTATAGATTTTGAAAGGTATGACTTGGTGTTAAGATTGTTAAGTATAACATATTTCAATGTAAAAGTGTAGGGTGTAGAATATAACCAAATATACGGTTGCCATATTTTGCATATATTGAGGTTTTTCCCTCTGGAAAACTGGATTGATTTCACTTTAATTCTGTTGATCGTTGTAGTTTGTATTACAAATATTACTAGCAATACCATAATTAACATCAAATATTTCATTAAGGAAGCAATCATATTTATGCAACTTTCCTTATCGCACAAATAAGTACTGCTCACCAGTTGTACACCCTGCTTATGGATCGAACAAGTTTCACAATTTTCTTATGAACGCTGCCCGTATGTTAAGATGGCAGCACGTATGTTGATTTTATAGAGACATTTGTAAAGGACATTTTGTTACATCATATTATGCTAATCCCAATTTAAAAATGACTGCCTGCATCAGTACCTAAATGTAATGAAAACTGTAACACAAGCAGTATTATTATACTATAATTATAGTAATATTTACCATGATACCCTGCCCACTCCTTTAGAGGTGAACGTCCCTATTGTAAGTGGTACTGATAATTTTAGTCTTGATATAAATCAAGAACATGAGATTTAATTTCTGAAAAGAGAATTTCTCAAACAATTGAATTTAAATAAATCAGATTCATCAAGTCTTGACAGTAAAATGTATCAGATACATAAAAATGCAGGTAATTATCTAAACAATGCAAGCTTATTAAGTAATGAGAACAGCTAATCGAACACTTTAAAATTTATACGAAGAGGGTAGATTCAAGTTTATTTAACTACAGTCGAACCGGTATTTAACGAAGTCCTAAATCCGCTGAAAAAACTTCGTTATATAGAAAATTCGTTATATAGAATAATTCGGTATATATAGACCGAATTATTATGTATTATACGCATATACATATATAAATGATGTATGTTTAATCGACATAAAAAATGATTTTATAATTGAAGTTGTAGTTTTGAGTGAAGTTTAATGCACGTAATACATATATAATAATACATTATACATGTAATATATGAACTAATATGTATTTACATGAACGTGCATTATGTATGATTAAACATATAAGCTATTATCAGGGCTATTATACATAATGTACAAAGAAACAAAAGCCGTATTAGGTCCTCACGAAAACATCAGATGTGGACTTAACTTAAGAATTCTTAAAGAAGTCTGTAATTTTTGATTGCGCTTCGCATTTAAATAATACTGCGTTTTCAAAAAATACCTCGCACTAATTTAAAGATTTAAACAAACAGTCTGAAAAAATGCAGGCAGCAATACCGCGTAATGACCGCATTAAAAATCTAGGAAAGGATAAGAGTGAACCTTCTTGAAATTCAGACTACCGTGTACCTGCTATGGGTTCATAACCCTAACTGTACTTTGTTAAATAGAGATTGTCTTCGCTAAATAGAGAGAAATTTATTAATAAATAACATGGGACATTCACGGTTCTAACCAAAATTTCGCTAAATAGAGAATTTTGTTAAATAGAGATTCGTTGAATAGAGGTTCGACTGTATTTGTTTCTAGCTTTAAGAAACTATCGAACGAAGAAAAAGGAAGATAAACTTTGTTTCATAACTTGTCCATGATTTTTACTCTAATTAGGAATTTGTTTTAGGAATCATGCAGTTCAAAACTAAAGACGGAGGACGACAAATCTTACTGAAAAGCGTTAGAATTAAAGTTGTCGGTAACTATTACGGTCTCTAATGTTAGAATAATTTCAGTTCTATTCTCTATCATTAAATATAAATGTTTTGTTTGAATTTGCGTTTTCTTTGTTATTTGTCATTCAGTAATACTACGTGAAGTGGAAGTGGCACTCTCTAAAGTATATGTTTTGTGGTTTCACCCATATGCCGCCCTTCTCTTAATCGACTGCCCACTCTCTGTTTACCCCTTATATGTTAGATACGGCATATTGCAACGTTGCCTCGTTTCTAATTACGTTAATACCCTGGGGAGTAATCAATGTGATCTGGATAATTTTTAAATGGAGCTTTCACAGGTACTCACCCTGTATGTTTCTCGGGATCAATATGATTAATTAGAAATAAAACTAAATTATTTAAACGTTCATAATGTAATTTGCTAATTATTACAGCTCGAAGGGCCACGCGTAATTTCGAAGACAAATTTCAGCTAATTTACCTCGTATTCGTCGTATGAGAATAAACTAAAGTCCGAATATAAAAAACTCTATTTACAATTAACACGATGCTATTTTCTCAATCGGCAGAAATCAAATTAGAAATGTTTACATGGGAATTTCCTCATTCCCCAAATGAAAGGTAAAGAAAAGAGGGTATTCTCGTCTTGACATACAATTTCTAAGCCCCTTATTGGTTAAGACACACTTATCGTATAAGGCTCACCCAATGAAAGGACCACGACGAGTTGCATTCCTGAATTAGTTGCAAACTACCGTCTACTTGTGATTTTCCAAGAAATATGGTAGAACGTTACAGGTTCAAAACCTTTTAGGAACGTGGGTTTAACGGCCCCGTAAAAGGACGGTTCTTCGCCTACAATAAAATTCAATACAAATTGGTAACACTAAGGTCCATAAGTGACGAAATCATATTTTCGACCTTTTGCCATCGATTAAGGAAAAATATTTTACTGTAACATTTTAGAAATTATAACTTTTGAATATGGACGTGACTTTCCAATAAAGTCAAGTACATCAGACGCTAGTTCGATTTATTTGTAAATATTGTTAAAATAAACACATGCGACTCCATCAATTTATTGAAGATTTGTTTTTTAAATGCAACACACAGTACAAAACGATCATCTCTTTGTACTTGGAGAACATGCACATCAGCCTTTTTTCGCCATAAGAGCACATGTCTTTGCCACAAAGACATTATCCGGCCCTCTCCTTTCTTACCCGGTTCATGTCAACAGTCGAACCTGCTTGGCCGTAACATTGAAAGTACCCCCTACTTCACCCCTGATATCTGAAGAGTAGGAAGTCATCGAGTAATTTCAAAATAATATATTCAAATTTTTATAACATTCAAATATATTAACTACAAATTGTAATTGTTTCACTTTTTTTATGAATATCCCACTCTCCTTCCTATTTAGAAACATATAATTCTTCAATTATAGTAATTATTAGTAACTGAACTGTAATATTAAGGGCACTAAGTAATATTAAAAGGGCTTTTCACTTGTATGAATGCGCATATGGCTTTTCAAACCACTGGACTGAGTAAAAGTCTTATTACAGATGGAACTTTTAAAAGGCTTTTCACCTGTATGAACGCGCATGTGGACTTTCAAACCACCAGATTCATTAAAATTCTTATTACAGATGGGACATTTAAAAGGTTTTTCGCCCGTATGAAGGCGCATGTGCCTTTTCAAACTACCAGATTCAGTAAACTTCTTATAACAAGTAGAACATTTAAAAGGCTCTTCACCTGTATGAAGGCGCATGTGCTTTCTGAAACTAACAGATTCACTAAAATTCTTATGACAGGTGGGACATTTAAAAGGCTTTTCACCTGTATGAAGGCGCATGTGCTGTTTCAAATTAGCAGATGCACTAAAGTTCTTATTACAGATGGAACATTTAAAAGGCTCTTCACCGGTATGAAAGCGCATATGCTTTTTCAAAGCGGCAGGCCAAGTAAAATTCCTATTACAGATAAAACATTTAAAAGGCTTGTCGCCTGTATGAACGCGCATGTGCTGATTCAAATTACCAGACTGAATAAAAGCCCTATTGCAAACGGAACATTTAAAAGGCTTTTCCCCCATATGTACGCGTACGTGCAACTTCAAACTGCTAGATTCAGCAAAATTCTTATTACAGACGGTACATTTAAAAGGCTTCTCCCCCGTATGAAGGCGCATGTGCCTTTTCAAACCGGCAGACCGAGTACAGGCTTTATCGCAGAGCGAACATTTGAAATACGACCGAGAAACGGATGTGGAATAATCTGAACCGCACTCGTCTCCTGTTAAAATTTCTTCCTTAATTAACGGATGATTCATGATATCCATCGAAAGTTCCTCTTCGATTTGTCCGGGAGCCAGTATCTTCTCTACTACGGACGAGTGGGTCTTACACCTCTCGATATACACCGAGAACTCCTCATAGCGTGATTTACATTTCTCGCAGATATTTCTACGGGATGTCAAACTGGGATCCTTAAATAAAACATCTCCATTATTTCCAGCATGAATAGCAAATCTGTAACAAGTCCAGGGACAAATTAACCACGTGTACTACTCACCTCTGCGCTGATTACTTTCCAGAAGCGCCACAACCTCTCCTGGATCCTCTGCACCGGCTCCTCCTCTAAGCACCAGTCGCAAATTGTAGTCTCTCCCATGATATGCCGGTGATACTTGATTTACTGAACGTGGTCGATGGCTTTAAACCACAACCATAAAATATGTCACCGTACTACTTACCGGCAGGGGGGTGCAACCAAAAAACGTATACCTTAGGGCGCAACTAATGTAGGGAAAAGTTGCATTCAAGTAGGCCCCTTTCAATGGCAACAGAACGCAAAATTTAAAAGTACGAACACAGGTCGAGGTTGCAAAGATTAGCATTTTCATGTGTTACTATGGCTTTGTGATATTTCGAGGTTATGTACGTATGTTGTTTACATGTGATGATTTTCCTGGGATATTTACATAAATCACTTGGATAACCATCACAACCACAAGCTTTTACTTAAAATTCGGTCGAACGTCATATAATTGCGACTGTGACCGGTGACGATCAGCATTTTCTCGTCCTACTACCATCAACTCCGCTCCTTCAGCCCATAAGAACCGAACGCTGCAAAACCATGGGATTTGTATGTTTCAATAGTTTATAAAGCGTGCCATGGCGCGATTTAATATTTTAAAACCGTCCTATCATGGGTGATACTCGAGCGACTACTTGCGACTGGTGCCTGCAAGAGGCGCCGGTACAAACGATCCAGGAGAGGTTATGGCGATTCTGGAAAATAATCAGCACGGAGGTAAAGAGTAGACATTGTTAATACAGTTGAGGAGTTCCTGCGTTGACACCTCACCGACTTGCTATTAGTGCTTTGCTTCGTGCACACTACTTAAGTCATACGAGCGAATTAGCGTCTTATCTTTCAGGTTCCGACCATAGGATCTCATAAGAATATCTGCGTGAAATGTAAATCACGCTATGAGGAATTCTTGGTTTATGTCGAGATGTGTAGGACCCACGCGTCTGTGGTAGAGACGATACTGGCCGACGGGCGAGTCAAAGAAGAACCTTCGATCGATATCGTGCAGCATCCGTTAGTAAAGGAAGAAATTTTAACGGGAGACGAGTGCGGCTCGAGTAATCCCACGTCCTCTTCTCGGCCGTCCGTTAGATGCCATAGGGCTTATAAACGGCCTAGTGATTTGAAAAGGCACGTGCGCATTCATGCAGGCGAAGGGCCTTTTAAATGTTCCGTCTGTAATGAGACTTGTACTCGGTCTTTCGATCTGAAACAGCACACGCGCCTTCATACAGACGAAAAGCCTCTCCAGTGTCCCGTCTGTATTAGGACATTTTCACGGTCTGGTAACTTAAAGTCGCACATGCGCGTTCATACAAAAGAAAATACTTTCAAGTGTCCCATTTGTGATAAAACGTTTACTCGGTCTGCTTATTTGAAGAAACATGTGCGTCTTCATACGGGAGAGAAGCCTTTTAAGTGTTCCGTTTGTAATAAGAGTTTTAGTGAGGCCGGTGGTTTGAGAAGGCACGTCCGCCTCCATACAGGAGAGAAGCCTTTTAGATGCACCGTTTGTAATAAGAATTTTAGTGAATCTGGTAGTTTGAGAAGTCACATGCGCCTCCATACCGGTGATAAGCCTTTCAAATGTTTCATTTGTAATAAGAATTTTAATGAATCTGGTAGTTTGACGAGGCACATGCGCCTTCATACCGGGGAGAAACCTTTCAAGTGCTCCGTTTGTAATAAGAATTTCAGCGAGTCTAGTAGTATGAAAAGGCACATGCGCATTCATACAGGGGAAAAGCCTTTTAAATGTACCATTTGTGATAAGACTTTTGTATGGCCTGGTGCTTTTAAACAACACGTGCGTCTTCATACAGGTGAAAAGAGTTTTTAACGTCACTTGTGTAATAAGGATAACCCAAACACCACCGGTATGTACATAGGACGTCCTTAGTACTTACATGCTGGACCAAAAAATACCTACATCGTCCAATAAAATGTACATCCTATGCACGTTCTACCTATGTATAAATGGTACGTCTTTTGTACATACGGATGTACATGCAAACTATGTTTCATATATTATACCATAATGTATTGTAATGATCACTATAGTAAAAGTGCACATGTAAAGATTCAAATAGTTTACTTTTAGGTTTTTAGTGAGATACAGCGGCGGCCTCCACTCTTTCGATGGTGAAGATTTTCCTTCTTCCAGGTCGATCTCAAAAATGGCAATATTTTTGGTAAAGGAGGACGGCATTAGGGTGTTGGAAAAAATAATTTTAACTTTAAGAAAACAGAAGTTTATGAGAGAAAGAATGAAATGTGAGAAATTTTGCCGGTTTTCAAACTGAAATGTTTTCGTATGTTGTTAACGTTAAACGTTAATATTAAAGTTTGATTATTCAACTTTGCGCCGATATTCAAATTTCGTGAAAAGAGTCTGGAGAAATAAGTGAAAAATCGATTCTAAATTGTGCGATTTTCGCGTCTTCGCCATTTTGAAATGGGGGTGTGCTTAGTGGTAATGGCTAAGCGACCGTACGTATGTCGTACTTTATAACGTTTCTATAAAAAAAAAAAAACAGGACCGAACCCCTAACCTATGCTTGTACGGAGGATTCTACACAGAAACTGGTACTTTATAATATTTCTAAGAGGAAAAACAAGCAGAATTACAAATTAATAGGGTTTCAATGCGTTCTCCTCGGTCGATTAGCCATCACCATTTAAGTGTCATCGTCGTGTGGCAACCCTGCGATTATTTTCATGTTCCATATGAAACGATTGCAAAATCTGATGAAAGTGGACATGTCCATAAAAATTTATTAATTTATGTGTTATCGTGTAGCTCAATTGAAAGTGCTTAAGGCGCATGCGTTCCTGTCAAAATAAGGTAAACGCTAGTAACGCCTGACGTTATGTGAAATGCAAACCTCTCCTGACTAACATATTTAAAAATGGCTCTAGTGGATTTCTTAGTTTGCCAAGTATCTATTGTTTGCATCTTTGCAACTGTAAGTATGAGGAACTATACAGGACAGTAACTTCGTCAGAAATGAAATGCTTAATATGAGTTGATAATGCGTTATCAACTATATTCACATAATTTAATAAGAAAAGCATGCATTCTTCTCAGCTTCTCAAAAACGTAATAACTAATTTATTGTCCTGTGAATAGTAGTACGACTTTTTCGAGGTTAAAGTGCGTCTCTCTTATTTACGGTCGAGAATTCAAAGATAAAATGATTTCAAGGAACCCTTTCACTACTTGTAAATAATCGTATTATTTTATAAAGTTGTTTTAGGATCAGCACAAATCTAACCTATATGTTTCGTGGCGACACACCGATGACATTTGCCGCCATTTGCATTCTTCGATCTCCCCACCACTGACCATTGAAATTGGCGCGAGATTCAAAATTTGCTGTTTTAAAATCGGCGGGAACTTCAAAATTAGGTTAGGTTTACATCACGCTTAAGCTCGGGGAAAATTAAGCAATACTTACAAAAACGGTTTTTCTTGGAAAAATAGCTTAAAGTGTTCATTAATTTGAAGTGTCCTTAAATATTGCCTAAAGTAACTGCTCCCAAATGTTTTTAAATGAATGGATAAGGTTGAGTGCGTTCAAATTAGGTGCCATTTGACAATGACAGTTTGTGAACCAATCACAAACGAACACGTCACGAGTGGGAGTTTCTCGGGCCCTCATTCGTTATTACTCTTGTGATCTTTTGGGTTCGCGATTGTCGGTGCGAGTGTTTTGTTTTTAAGAAGTAACGCCCCCACTCCCGTTTCGTACTCGTTTTTGATTGGTTCACAGATTGTCACTGGCAAACCGTAAGACAAATGGCACTTAATTTGGATGAAAAGTGGAATTTCCGCTAATTTCCGTTTCGAAACCAATAAAATTTTCTGTCGTCTTGCACAACTAATCATGTATACTTTTCTTATCTGCCTTTTCTAGTCTTTAACGTCCAAAATGAAAAACGAATGACTTCAAAATTTAACGTGTCTCCCCTTCTTCTCTCTTAATGCATCATCTTCTACATGGAACAGTCAACCTCCCCACGGAACAGTAAACTCGTGTTCCGTGGTATTAGACCTTGTTTTCGTCGGTGTTGCCGCTCCGCATCGAGATTTTGGCGCGACACACCTAACCTCAAAACTTCAACCGGTCCGCTATTTTCATAGAGAAATACACTTATTCCTATCTATTTAACTACAAGTATTCATTTCTCCACGGTCTTTTTATCCCGATGGGTTCGTTGGAGGTGCCGGACGACTTCGAGTTCCCTTTCCCCCCGTACGAAATCCAGAGGGAGTTCATGAGGCGGCTGTACTCCGCTCTGGAGGACGGGAAGCTCGGGATATTCGAGAGTCCCACAGGAACCGTAAGTACAGACGTGCGGTAGAAATAAGTAAGAGAGTAGATAAAGTATATCTAATGTAAACCTGCACCGATTAGTCCGAAGTGTTTTGGTGAGTGAACGTTGCAGCTTTCGGTCGGTTTTAGGGGAAGTCGCTGAGTATAATTTGTGGGGCCGTCAGATGGTTGAAGGACCGCCAGGCGCTCGAGCGGCGACGGATCACGGAACAAATCGATCGCTTAACGGACGATAAGCTTAAGTTAAAAGACGAGGCGGACGATTGGCTATCGTTGCAGTCGAGGGAAATGGAGATAACCCGTCAAATCAGACTGTTGAACCTCGAACAGGTCAAGATGTCGAACTATGAGAAGAAGATCGAGAACATGAAGAAATCCAAGGAGAAAAGTTTGAACAGATACAGGAACGGAAAGGGATCGAAGAAATCGGACGAAACCGATGAGAAATCGCCAGAAGACGGTAGTCCGGAGGACGACGACATTTTACTCGACGAGTCCGATGGTGTGAACGAAGACGACTCTTCTGCCGAAGAAGACGAAGATGAAAACAAGTACGAACCGATCAAAGTAAGTTGAGCGCCGTTCGGACGTGTCACGTTCACCCGTATTCCCTCGTCTAGATTTACATCTGCAGCAGGACCCACTCGCAGCTGTCGCAGCTCCTCGGCGAGATAGTCAAATCACCGTTCGGGGACGACGTGAGGGTGGCGTCGTTGGCTTCTCGACAGACCTACTGCGTCAACCCGAAAGTGTCGCAGCTCAAGAGTACGCCTCTGATCAACGAACGGTAAGTACGTGCTTTCACTTACTACCGGATTCTAATTCGACCCCTCGTAGTTGTCTGGACCTCCAGAAGAAACCCTGTTGTCGGACGAAGAAAGACGAGGCCGGTAGAGCGGTGAAGAAGCGAAAGAAAGAAGATACGTCGTGTCCTTATTACAGACAGACCGCCATCGAGGAGCTTCGCGACCGAACCCTGTCGCAGGTCTTGGATATAGAAGACCTAGTGACGTTCGGTAAGCAGATCGATGCGTGCCCCTACTACGCCAGCAGGAAAGCAGCGGAGGATGCCGAAGTGATCCTGGTGCCATATAACACTCTGCTGCATAAGGCGACTAGGCAAGCGAACGGTATCAAGCTGAAGGGCAACGTCGTGATCATCGACGAAGCACATAATTTAATGGAAGCTATAGCTCAGATGTACAACGTCGATCTGAGCTATAGTCAGATACGTCACTCGCTGGCACAACTGAGGGCTTACAAGGACAGGTTCAGTACGAGATTTTCAGCCAGGAATTTACTGTACATCAATCAGTTGATCTACGTAGTGAGTCGGTTGGAGAAAATGATCGGTAAGTTCGTACGTTGTCGATAGAAATATTAAATGGGCATGTACGGTGGTACCTCGACGGTATGACTGCCGTGACATTTTTTGAGCTATGCTCGGCTGTGTTTAAGAAGGTTCCGGTCCCACCTGTCCCGGGACAGCTAGGAGGTGGCACGGAACGCACTCACCCTTCGAGAGTACCGTGAGGACTTTAACGTCGTGACATGCCCGAGAGTTATCGATCAGGCCGTGCCGGGTGTCGCAACGGGAGCCTTCGAAGAGGCCTTCGAGGCGTCAGCGGAGGAGGAGCGCCTCTGGGAAAATCCGTGGGTCCGGAGGTGGAGGAGAGAGGGCGCTCTCAGGAACTGTCGGACGAGGAGTTGCAAGAGTGTTGCAGTCGAAGCAGCCTACGGAGGAGCCCGCTTTTGACGAGGAGCCGAAGGAGGTTATCTTTATGGGTGAGAGTTTCACGGTGCGACGGGGCTCGTGACGTGCTGTCTACCGAGGAGTTGCAAGAGTGTTGCAATCGAAGCAGCCGACGAAGGTTCTGGGTTTTGACGAGGACCCGAAGGAGGTTATCTTTATGGGTGAGAGTTTCACGGTGCAACGGGACTCGTGACGTGCTTTATACCGAGGAGTTGCAAGAGTGTTGCAGTCGTAGCAGCCTACGGAGGTTCTGGGTTTTGACGAGGAGCCGAAGGAGGTTTTCTCTACGGGTGCAACTGGGCGTGCGTAGGAGAAACTTAAAGAAACTCCCCTAAGTTCTGCATGATCCTTAAAGGGGAGGATGGAACAAATTTCCTCCTCGGCCAGGTTTTGCTTTGAGATACGAACGAATTGACATACATGCAAGGCTGAATTAAACCCGTATGTCGTGGTACCACCGTATTAACATTTATCGACTACGGGCATTTAACCGACAAGTACAGGAATATTATTAAGTCCATAAGAGTAACCATGCCTCTGTCTTCGATTTGCTAATAACTCTGTTTTAGTTGATGGCGGTGATGAGCCCGGCAGTCAAATTTTCACCTTGGAGAACTTCGTATTAACGGCAAGAATTGACAATTACAACATGTTGCAGATCGTCGGGTTCTGTAAAGAACGTCGACTGGCACAAAAGGTACGCATTCATCCCTCATTTTCCATATTCAAACCCGGCGTTCGTTCCAGATCCGAAGCTACGCCATTAAGTACCCGACAGACGAAGAGCCCGTACGGACCACCGGGAAGAAAGGAATAAAACACTTCCTACACTCGTTAGATCCGAAGAACGCAAAAGCTCAGCCAGATCCGACGCCTCCGGCGCAGGTCGTCGTCCCACCGCCCGGCAATCCTCTCCAGGCCGTGATATCCTTCCTGGAATCCCTAACGTACTCCTACAACGATGGCAGGATCCTCTTCAAGAGGCACTCGGATAGGCCGCAGACTAAATTCCAGTTTCTCTTGTTGAACCCCTCGTCGAACTTCGAGGACATCGTGAAGCAGGCCAGAGCCGTGATAGTCGCCGGCGGCACGATGAAACCCGTCTCGGAGTTCAGGGATAGGCTCTTCGTGAAGTCCGGGGCAGATCCCGGTAGAATCGTACAATTCTCCTGCGATCACATCGTGCCTCCGGAGAACGTCCTACCGGTCATCGTCACCGAGGGACCCGGCAACGAAAGCTTGCTGTTCAACTTCGAGAACCGGACGAAGATGGTAGGGTCGATAGGCGCTCCACGATTCCCGTAAACGTTCCTGTTCCAGGGTAGGGATTTGAGGAGCGTGATAGTGCAGTGCTGTAGGACGGTGAGGGGCGGTGTCGTGGTGTTCTTCCCTTCTTACAGCTACGAGAATTGGTTCTGGCAACGAGTGAAAGATGCGGACTTCGGACGGCCGGTCTTCAGGGAACCACACAGCTCGAAGCTGGTCGATGCCGTGTTAGGAAAATACGCAGCTGCTATACGGAAGCCTTCCAGTAAAGGTGCTTTGTTATTCAGCATCGTAGGTAGGTTTAACTAACGTGTAGCACGATTAGTTGTAATGAAGCTCCCCTTACTTAACTAAGTCACGTTATTAGTATGAGTTGAGTAACGTCGATTACCTCATTACCCTGCTTTCTAGGTGGTAAACTAAGCGAGGGCCTGAACTTCAGCGATGATCTCGGTAGATGCGTCGTGGTCGTCGGGCTGCCTTATGCCAACGCCACCGCTGAGGATTTGAAGGAGAAAATGAAATACCTGGACAAAACAGAGGTACCACGCACCGTATCAATCACCCCTTACGGTAACTCCCTTCATCTATTATCGGTAGGGTCCGGGTAGTGGCCAGAAGTTCTACGAGACCCAGTGCATGAAAGCCGTCAATCAGTGCATAGGCAGGGCGGTGAGGCACAGGGACGATTACGCTGCCGTGCTGTTATTGGACGAACGGTTCGATCGAAGCTCGGTGAAGGAGTCCCTGCCGGACTGGATCAGGAGATCGTTGAAGGTGTGCGACTTTAAACAGGCGTTCCTCCTCGTCGATGAGGTACGTTCATGCCTGGATGTCAAATGGAGGCACTTACCGAAGCGTTTATTCCAGTTTTTCAAGGGGAAAACGGACATACCGCTGATGGTCCCGGCCAAGGTGTAACGGTGCCAGAACGATGCCGCAAACGTTGTTCAATGAAATCACTCGAATACATCTCAAATTTAAGGAAAGGACGTTTAGCAATATTGCATCACATCACATTCGGTATCCACACAGGGTCCAGATATTCCCTCTCCTCTTCTCTGGAAGGATGGGAAAGGCGACGGGGCTGCCACGGCGCACTTGGTTTCGATACGTTTACTTGCCAGACGCGGTAGATCGACTCAGTGTAGTACTACCGACGTGCGCAGAAAGCGTGCGAGCGGTCAGGGATCTGAGAGCGTACCTTTCCCCGGGGGCGTCGTAAAGTAAAAGTTTTAACCGGTTTTTAACGTTAAGTAAAGTTTTAAGTAAAAAAAGTAAAGTTTAAGTTTTAAGTAAAGTTAACCGTCAACTCGCTGTTCCTCATACTGACGGTTTAAAATAAATTAAAACTGCGTAGAATTACACTTTATTTGTGAAATAAGGTATGGAAATGAATAGTGCCTTTTTGTAATTTTCTGGCCGCGTTTGTTGAATCACGTTTTAGGCCCTTTTCGATCCCTCGAGAAAGAAAATGTGGCTTTTCTATGAGGTTTTAGAAACAATAGAGTTTTCTCATTTCACATATCGTCTGGCGCTATTAACCGTCTACCTTATTTTGACAGGAACGCATGCGCATTAAGCACTTTCAATAGCGCTATTGCTTAAGTTGCCATTGACTTGCTGGTCCAGTATCTTTTGGGGAGCATTCCCTTCCAGAATTAAGTTACTGGAATCGGCAGTGTTGTTTTTCGCATTTATTGACACTTGAGATGCTTTTCACAAAATTTCTCATTATAGACCGTCATAATTTATTTGTATATTTTAATAAGGATATCAGTCGTATCACATATAACGTTCCTTTACCCATTCCATTTTCTTGAGACAATTGCCGCTAACCTGTAGGGCGTTATTACGCGTGCCATTCCCTTGGTACCATTGCACGCTCGACCCCGTTATGTTTATAAGATTATTGTGTACTAGTATTAGCTGGGTGGGTACTTTGTGCATAATTCCCTTCATACCCTTGCACATCCAGTACTAGCACTGGTGGGTATGTCTGGCTAACATAACCTATATGTTTTGTGGCACGAGCCAGACGAAAATAACGAAAATGTTAGTAACTATTCATTGAAAAAAGACAGTATACATGCTATAAACGTAAGAATCGTTAAAGAGGTTCACGCAGGAACCTGCGCTTGAGGATTGGTAACTTACTGACTAAAATAATAAAATTTTGAATTTACATGAGTGGTTTTCGATGTCAAAACTATAACCATAATCTTATTAAATAAAAAAAAAGAAAGTAGTATCTTCCATATATACATATACATATTAAAGTGAGACTAATATTACAATACTATAATGTACTATATATATAATACTACATTATTATTTTTTCCTCGTTGTCCTCAGCAAGAAAACGAACAATTAAATATATTATATTTCTCTTCGTCTTCTGTTACTTTTATTTGGCCTGCACTGCTATGGTGATCCAGCCGCTTCCTCACGAAAATTTCTGTTTCTACGGTTTGAGGTTAATTTTGCCTTAAGAAAATTCGTGACGACCATACAATTTTCCTATTGTATTTAATTTGAATTGCCCCATTATACAACTTCTACGAGAAAAATACAATATTCTATTGTTTTTTAACTTACAGAGAAGACGAGTTGCTCAAAGACGTTACTATTTTTTGTTCCACGGTAAATTTACTGTTCTATGCTTGTGTTGTGTTCTGTGCTAATTGGTGATGCATGTCACAGATTATGTTAGGTTAGGTTGAATGGTTGTCGTATAAGGCTTGATACATATAATATTGTAAAGTTGTGGTTTAAAGTGCTCAACAGTTTTTAAAAAAAGTATTGCTGTCTTATCATGGGCGATACTAAAGTGCCTGCTTGTGATTGGTGCTTAAAAGAGGGGCCGGTGCAGACGATCCAGGAGAGGTTATGGCGATTCTGGAAAATAATAAGCGCAGAGGTGAGGAGCATTTCTTAACATCTCACGGATTGCTTCGTAGACGAGAATGGCTTGCACATGGAAAATAATCAGCAACTTTTCTTTTAGGATCCGACCATGGGAGCCCGTAAGAATATCTGCTCGGAATGTAAATCGCGCTACGAGGGATTCTCGGTATATATCGAGACGTGTAAGACCCACGCGTCCATAGTGGAGAAAATGCTGGTCCCAGGGCGAGTCGATATGGACCATCACCCGTCGGTTAAGGAGGAAATTTTGACAGACGACGAGTCCGGTTCGAGTTATCCTCCATGCTCCTCTCGACTGACTTTTAAATGTTTATACTGCGATAAGGCTTATATTCGGTCCGATACTCTGAAACAGCACATGCGCCTTCATACAGGTGAGAAGTCTTTTAGGTGTCCCGTCTGCGATAAGGCTTTTACTCGGTCGGGCAATTTGAAAACGCACATGCACGTCCATACGGGCGAAAAGCCTTTTAAGTGTTCCGTCTGCGATAAGAATTTCAATGGATCCGGTAATTTCAGGGCGCACATGCGCCTTCACACGGGCGAAAAGTCTTTTAAGTGTTCCTTTTGTAATAAGACTTTTATTAGTTCTAGTAATTTGAAGGCGCACATTCGCTTTCATACAGGAGAAAGGCTTTTCAAATGTTCAGTCTGTAGCAAGGCTTTCACCCGGTCCGGGGATTTGAAAACGCACATGCGCCTTCATACCGGCGAGAAGCCTTTTAAATGTACCGTCTGCGATAACGGCTTCAAACAATCCGGCAGTTTGAAAAAGCACATGCGACTCCACACCGGCGAGAAGCCTTTTAAGTGTTCCACCTGCGATAAGGCTTACACTCGGTCTACCAATTTAAAAATACACATGTGCACTCATACACACGAAAAGCCCTTTAAGTGCGTCATGTGCGATAAGACTTTTGCTCGGTCTGATGGTTTGAAATCGCACTTGAGACTTCATGCAGGGGAAAACCGTCTGCAGTAAGAGGGGTTCACTTGTGCTAGTAATTTGAAACGCCACGTGTCCAGAATCCTTTTCATTATCGGGTCGACTGAGTAAAGTCCCGGACTTTCGACGACGGTTAAGTAGAGTTTTAAGCGACTAATGCCTGGTGGAGCACCAGAATTTATTGTTATATACATTATTTTGCTATTATTTTAAAAACGTTACATTATTTTATTGAGGGAGTTCGTAAATGCAGTAATGGAGCATGCGCGTGAAGTGCAATTTTATAAAGTCTTCCCAAGTCCTTCCGACAGACAAAAGATGTTTTTCTGTCTCTTCTTTGATTCAAACCGATCTCGAGGTTGAGTAAAATTAAAACGGTAGAGAACATTTATTTGTATTTATTTGGGCCGAGTTGCAGTTAAGCTAGCGATGGAAGTCATCGTAGTTACACCTCGAGCAGCAGTAGCAGAGTAGTAGAGGTTCTGATTCGGGAGAAGAAATCCACCAAAGAACCATGAACTTCAACCATGTGACCACAAAACCATGACCACGACCATGAACCACAAAAATGTGGTTTTTCTATATGGACCGTGTGGTCTTTGAAATCATCTTAAAATATCTAAAGGATCTGTTGGAGTTGGCAAATATTTACTTTACTAATTGCACCAATATATCGTCACCAAGACGAGACTTCGACGACCATAAACAAAATCAATTGATTAGACCACGGTCGGGGGCAAGGCGAATCGTGACGAACTTCTAATAACGAACAACAAGAGTAAAGATCGCAAAACAACGTTAAATATAAATGGGAGGAAAGTACTGGAATGGACCAGTTGGGTCCAGACGTGCGGACAAGTGCTGTCCAGGGGGGCCGTCCGGTCGAAGAATAGAGTAGAAAATGGTACTCGGCCTGAGACTGCTGTCCGTCGTCGAAGGGCCCGAGGAAGAGCCGAACGTCCGCAGAAGAACCTACCGAGACGCCCTCCGTCACCTCACGCGTTACGGAAGTCGGTCACTGTTCGATGCAAAAACTCTTTCGGCATTGTCTTCGGAGAAGATGTTCGCACGTGAAAAGACGGCGCTCGACGTATCTGGGTTTCAATTCATGCGGTACCCAATTTCCTCGTTTTTGTACCATACCGGTGGTCTTGGGACGGTGTGAAATCGCTTGCTGAGTCACACCCGGGCTTTCTGCGAGCTGCTCTTCAGTTTGGCCTGAGTCTTGGTCCGATAATGCCTCTAACTCGGCGTCTTCAAACTTGACCGGCCTTCCTTCGCCTTCTTCATCTTCCACGTCAAACTTGCCGTTTTTAAACTTCTGAAACCATTCAGGACAACTTCTTTCACTTAAAGCAGCATCATCGTAAACTTCTACAAGAGAGCGATGCGGCTCAGCGGCAGATTTCTCTAAATGAAATAAATAAATCAAAACTTCCAGCAAATGACGCTTATTTGATACAAAACTCGACAATTTCGAACAAAAAAAAAAATGTATACTACCAGTACAAAGATGATAGTATTTTAAGGTTATGTTGTCGTCAGGTGTTTAAACTTTCTACACGGCATCTTACACCTGATGATTTCAAAGTAGTCTTGTCAGTGGAGCCGTCTCTTGAAAACGACGGAAACTTCTTTATATACCCTCTAGATCCATAAATTTTCATTAAAATATATCGAATTCTGATGGTCCTCAGAAGAAACCTGGTAATCGGACCGATGGCCGTTTTCGTGCTCCAATATAATTGTAGTTCCAGTCCCCTGTAGCCACATTTTTCTAACCACCTTGTTAAATTCTATATATATTATGAGTACACTGACTTAATATGTTTTACGATTCACAAAGCAAACGTTCTAAAAGTTAACCTTAATCTTCTTCTTCTTCTTTTATTGGCCAGCGCCAGCCACCAACCAACCTACTCATTCGTCTTCGTCCAATCAGGGGCTAGGACCACGAGCTCATCGACCGAGAGCCGCTGGTTGCCTACGAGGCAGTCCAAAATTTCTCACGGACGCGAAACATATAGGTTAGATAAGACGAGGGTAAAGATGTCGAAAAACGTAAGTTCGGCAGACCGTTCTTTAAATAAATTGTAAGTAATTGTAAGTAAATTGTAAATTTCCATCATCTTCCCCATGGAACAGTCATTTCGCCACGGGACGGTAATTTTCTCGTTCCGTGGTATTAGGCGTTGCCGCTCCGCATCGGGAGGGGCGCCACATGTTCAACAACGGAGAGGGGGACGCCGTCGCCGGGATTTTCAAAAAATAATTCGTTCGAATGTAGCGATCTCATTTTTAGACGAATAATAACGATAATATGGATTTTAGCTTCAAATGTGTTTCACTAAGGTAACTGTGCCTCCATGTTAAAAATACAAGGAACAAAAAAGAAGGCATTTTTGAGGTAATCAACATATGAGTGAACTAGAAAAAAGGAGTGCTAGGTGCTTCTGCTGAGAAAAACGCGACGATAAAAGAATTCATTGCTCAGGAAAGAAAAATGTGACGCTAATGATCTATTTGAGGAGCAGGAAGGCATACTGTATGGAGCAGAAATTGCTGATTAAGCGTAAAACCTTTTATTTCAAAATTTTACATACATTTTTGTAAAAAAAAAGAACTTTAAGGGCGCTTTTCTCGAAACGACGTTTTTTTTACCTGATTTCGAAAAATCTATGTTACCGATTCGGCTGAAATTTTGCTTTAGTATTCAACACGTGAAGTTTCAGCCCCTAACAGATTCAGAATTTTCTATAAACTTTTAACGATTTTTAATTGCAAAAAAGGGGTAAAAAATATGAAAAATCCGCCATTTTGTTTGTTTTCGCCCAAAATGTATAATTCTGATTCTGATGATGATGAAAATTCGAATTTTTTGTTTCAGGTGCTCCAGTGAGATGTCGTGTCGACCAGTTTTTCGGGTGCCTCCGTGATGGCCGCCATTTTGTAAACAAAAGTGAAAAAGAATTTTTTTCTTTAAGTTCAATAGTTGCTCGTTGATATACAAAAGCTTTATACCATTTAAATAAATATTTATATTACAAAAAAAAATTATTGAAATTTGGTCCAAAGGATCTAAGCTGCCCACTTAATATTCTTTTTAAAGACAATATAAAATATTTCAAATTCTCTTCAAAAAGAAACATTAGATGTATCCACCTATGGACAGGAGTATATTCTTGATTTGTTAGACTTATAAAGCCCACGAGTGCCTGAAGTTTTGTGTATTGTTGATTGCCTACGTTAACGGCTATATTAGTTCAAGACCACGAGGCCTGTATTTTCATGTACTGTTGATTGCCTACGTTAACGGCTATATTAGCTCAAGACCACGAGACCTGTATTTTCATGTATTGTTGATTGCCTATGTTAACGGCTGTATAAGTACAAAACCACGAGGCTTGTATTTTCGTGTATTGTTGGTTGCCTACGTTAACATCTGTATTAGGACAGGTTTAAGCAATCCTTAATGTGATCACACATTGTTTTTGTGTTAATTAACATCTGTTTTTAATGGAATGTTTGTAATAAAGCTTCAAAAATAGTGATAAAGGGCAATTCTTGTCAATGCCTATTTGTCTAATAGTTTCAATTTCTTTCCGAGAGATCACAGGAGAAGGCTCTATGGAAAAAACCGTTGAACGACACTAGTTTATAGGGTAAAGATGTATGGAGTAGAAATTATTTATTTTATAATATCTTAGATCCAGAGGATTACCTTCGTGAGTAACAGCCACCATTATACTCTTGTTTAATGAGATAAAAATGGTACGATCAGCTTCGTGGGTAACGGTCCCTATTAATTTTTTGTTTAATAACACCCTATTGAACTTTAGAAACTAACTTAATATTGAGGTTATGATCATCATGGGTAATAGTAACCATTATACACTCGTTGAACAATATTGTAACCGTAAAGTCAAGTATTCATCTTCCTAGGTAACAGTCACCATTTACCCTTGTTTAGTAGTAGAATATTTATTTTGGAATATAATGGCAGTTTCAAGTGATTATTGTCGTGGGTAATAGTCCTCATTATACCCTTGCTCTAAACTAATGAATTTCCTAAATGAATCTAATATTCACTCTAATGGATTATTTTAGTGGGTAATAGTGGTGATTATATTTTTGGAATTCCAATAGAACTTGGATGGATTTGAATTAGGACGCGCATGTGCGGTTTCAAATAATTTGAATGGAGCATTTAAATGGTTTTTCCCTCGTATGGCATCGTTCATGCCTATTGCGATTACTAGACGAAGCAAAAGCCTTATTACAGATGGAACATTCAAATGGCCTTTCACTTGTATGTATGCGCATGTGCTTTTTCAGATCGACGGACCGAGCGGAAATCTTATTACAGACGGGACATTTGAAAAACTCCTTTCCCGTATGAATGCGCATGTGCCTCTTTAAGTCACCGGCCCGAGTAAAAGCTTTACCACAGACGGAACATTTAAAAGGCTTTTCGCCTGTATGAATGCGCATGTGCTTTTTCATGTTATTAGACCGAGTGAAAGTATTATTACATACGGAACATTTAAAAGGCTTTTTGTCGGTATGGACCTGCACGTGCGCCTGCAAATAATCATAGTCACTAAATTTTTTATCACAGACGGAACATTTAAATGGCTTTTCCTTTGTGTGACAGAGTTCATGCCTAATCAGATTACTAGATGAGGTAAAAGCCTTATTGCACTTGGAACATTTAAAAGGCTTCTCGCCTGTATGAATACGCATATGCTTTTTCAAATCAATCGACCGAGCTGAAACCTTACTACACATGGGACATTTAAAAGACCCGTTTTCTGTATGAATGCGCATGTGCGTCTTCAGATCACCAGACCGGGCAAAAGCCTTATTACAGATCGGGCATTTAAAAGGCTTTTCACCTGTATGAATGGGCATATGCTTTTTCAAAAGACTAGACCAAACGAAAGCCTTATCACAGATTGAGCATTTAAAAGGCTCTTCACCTGTATGCGCGCGCATATGCCTCTTCAAATCACGAGACACAGTAAAAGCCGCATTACACACGGAGCATTTAAATGGATTTACCCCTAGGTGCCTGCGCAAGTGCTTCGTAAAATTACTAGACCAAGCGAAAGCCTTACTACAGACGGGACATTCAAAAGGCTTCTCGCCGGTATGAAGGCGCATGTGCGTTTTCAAATTACGGGACCGAGTTAGGGTCTTATCGCAGACGGTACATTCGTAAGGCTTCTCGCCGGTATGAATGTGCGTATGCTTTTCTTTAAAAAATAACTGAGAAAAGGACGCGGAATTACTTGATCCGGGGTCATTTTCTTCCTTAATAACTGGATGATGCAGGATGTTGATCGAAGGTTCTTCTCCCTTCCGCATGGGAGCCAGTATCTTCTCCACTACGGACGCGTGGGTCTTACACACCTCGATATACACCATGAATTCCTCATAGCTTGATTTACACTTCTCGCAGATATTCCTATGGGACGTCAAGTCGGGATCCTGGAAGAAAACATGCCGATTATATTCTACGAGCGAGGAATCCTACTAGCAGCTCCTTAAGTTCGTCCTCTATTTAACCTCTATTTAACGAAGTCCTAAATCCGCTGAAAACACTTCGTTATATAGAATAATTCGGTATATATATGCACCGAATTATTATGTATTATACGTATATACATATGTAAATGGTGTATGTTTAATCGACATAAAAAATGATTAGATAATTGAAGTTGTAGTTTTAAGTGAAGTTTAATGAACGTAATACATATATAATAATATATACATGTAATATATGAACTAATATGTATTTACATGAACGTGCATTATGTATGATTAAACATATAAGCTATTATCAGGGCTATTATACATAATGTACAAAGAAACAAAAGCCGTATTAGGTCCTCACGAAAACATCAGATGTGGACTTAACTTAAGAATTCTTAAAGAAGTCTGTAATTTTTGATTGCGCTTCGCATTTAAATAATACTGCGTTTTCAAAAAATACCTCGCACTAATTTAAAGATTTAAACAAACAGTCTGAAAAAATGCAGGCAGCAATACCGCGTAATGACCGCATTAAAAATCTAGGAAAGGATAAGAGTGAACCTTCTTGAAATTTAGACTACCGTGTACCTGCTATGGGTTCATAACCCTAACTGTACTTTGTTAAATAGAGATTGTCTTCGCTAAATAGAGAGAAATTTATTAATAAATAACATCGGACATTCACGGTTCTAACCAAAATTTCGCTAAATAGAGAATTTTGTTAAATAGAGGTTCGACTGTATTTTATTTGATCCTTCAATACTTTGTTGGATTTGTAGGCTGCAATTTTTAACCGCCTCGCCTACTTTATGGTGGTGCAAACCTAACAAAGCACTAATAGCAAGTGTGCCTCACCTCTGCGCTAATTATCTTCCAAAATCGCCGTAACCTCTCCTGGATCGTCTGCACTGGCCCCTCTTTTAAGCACCAATCACAAGTAGTCGCTTCAGTATAGTCCATGTTCAGACGACACTTCTTAAGTTATCTGAAGGGTTTGAGCCCCTCGAATTACACCTTTGAAATATTACCACGTGCCACGCTTTTGACCTTTATCTATGTTTTCGACAGCAGCTAACCAATCACAGAACGCATAGAAACGACAACTCAACACTACACGGAACATGTACATGAACACAGAACACAAAACTATACGAAACGTGTACGTTAACACAGAACACGAACAAAACACCACAGGACAAACAATGTCATCGATAATTTCGAAATGACGATACCAGAGAGTTTTTGCATAACGTAAAATAGCGTCGGACGCTATTACAGAGGACGCTATTTTTACGGTATTTCAGTAATTCGCTGGCTACGTTTCTTTTAGTTTTTGCAGAGCAGTCGAATAGCGTTATGAAATGTTGTTTGACAAACGGCAGTTGATACATTCTACTGTTTTGGGTTTCGAATAACCTATAAATTGTGGCTGGCAGTAACATAATATTATTTTCGTGTTAAGTTCTCGGCGTCTAGTGGGTTTTTTACAACTTTATAATGGAAAACATAATAGACGCTGCCGCTTTAGGTGGCTTAGATGACGAGGTAGTGGAAGAAGCAGTCCTTCATGAATTGCTAATGCAAAGAGTCCCACCATTATTAAGGGACAGGCAGTTTGGTCATTTTAATTTAAATTTATTAAGTGACCAAGAGGTACAGCTAAATTTCAGATTTAATAGAGACGACTTGGAAAGGTTAAGAATAGCTTTGAGGGTACCAAATGAACTAAAGACACCTAACGGATATTCAGTAAGTGGTAAGTAAACGTAAACCTAAACATACAGTTTTTTTATTACTACTTGCATTTTTTAGGCCTCACAGGATTATGCATGTATTTAAGGAGGCTCGCATATCCTGCATAGGCTCGCAGAGTTCCTCCAACTTTAGAACAATATTTAACATAATTATTAGTATATTTGTGGCGCCAAGTCCATTTTGCTGAATATTGGAGATCTTCAAGATTTCTAAAATGGTTTCTGGTTTTTATTGGTGATTACTAATCAGAAGGTAAAGAAGCTAACTTTGGGAGAATATAAATAATTTCAGCAAAATTAATTAAAGCTGACGCTGCAACTTAGAAAATGGGATGAGGGGAGAAATCCCTCATATACACGGTAAGGGAAGGAGTTGATCGGGTGCCTCTATTAGGCCTTCTAAATAGTACTAGTGAATAAATTATTTTGTTTTCTATGTAGCTGTAGATACGTTTGTGTGTCTTTAAAACCGAAGTTTTTTTGAATAAATGAAACTGGTTTATTTTCAAATACTCCCAAGATTACTTTAGTATTACATATACTTTTAATGTGTGAGATAGTTCATTTTTATATATGAGTAGAATGTTCAATGGTGGGTTTATAAGATCAGGTCACATAGATAACATAACTCAAACATAGTAAAATAATTCACTCTAATGAACTATTGACCGCCCAACATAACTTCACTTGTCGAAGCAGTAGAATGCAGTGCTGTGTTAAGCAGTTGCCCAGAGTAAATTCATGTTAAATGGTACTGTTTATCCTTACTTAATTTGATGATAAGTTCTATCATTAGTCAAATGGCAATTTACATTGCTGAGCTCTTCTTAAATTGAGGTATTACCTCATTTTATGGCAAGAGGTATAGAAAAGAAACGAGAACATTCTAAGAATCATTCGGTACTTTTAGCATAATCACCGTTAACTTTCATAAAGGTTTTGTTCACTAAATAAACTTGAAAATGTACAAAATATGTAAATAGATGGTTAAATATTAAGATAACGACTATTGAGAAGGAAATGGGTGATAAAAGTTATGGGGTTGTTTACTGAGCGTACGCTAATGAAAGGGAACGAAATAAATAATAGGCAATATATTGATAATTGATAAGTACCGAATGTGGGATTACAACAAGCCGCACGTGTACCCACAGCATCCCGCAAAATTTCGAACAGAAATAGTATCGTTCTGTAATTACAGGAACCCAACTGCAGTAATCTGCGCCAACTGCCAGCCAACAAAGTTACTACATTTGACCAATTTAATCCCCAAATAGCGTTGACGGTAATCGTCCGCAAATAGCGTCGGACGCTAACGTAAATAGCGTCAACGCTATTTCAAGTGCTTAATGCGCATGCATACCTGTCAAAATAAGGTAAACGCTAATAGCGGCCGACGTGCAAAAACTCTCTATTGTTTAGGCAAAGTTACACTTCATTAAAAGACAGCGGCCAGAGTGAAATTGATGACGTACTTGGACAGAGCATTTCGTTCGCAGAGAAGACACATCGAGGTCTTAAAAAGTATTTAGCTCGTATTTAATTGGTCGATGTAATCAACTTGTTATCTGTATGACAGAGGAAGGAGTTAACGTCGAGTGAAGCTGCCCAATAAAGATAAAACCGGGTCTCTTGCGCTCCTTTTGCCGTACGCACTACACAAAACATCTTATGGGTATATACACATGTGGCCTCCTGCTCATGTCCTTCTTGTTTGATGTGGCAAATCACCTGCTCTAACCTAATGTAAATCTGTGCATTTGGTTTCAAGAATGGCTTCGAACGAGGAATTCGTAGATCATTTTCAGTTTCGAAAATGGTGGATTTGATATCAAGGGAAACTATTTACCGACTCGGAATTTTAATAGTTATCAAGAATTACATAAGTACATACATGTACATAAGTACAATTTTATATATACATATATGTACATAAGTACAATTCAACCAAATTGCAAAAACGCAACCAACTTAACAATAATATAACCTCAAAATAACGAAAGCGCGGTAACTGCCAGTGCGACATAACCGCGAAATTTTGAAAAATGGATGCGCTCAGTCCCCCTTCAGCCGCACGGGGGCAACATGTGTGGATGTTTTCCGTCAGGCTTGGAAAACAAAAACATTGTTTCTATCAACATGTAACACAGTTTTATCGACATAATTTGTGTAGCGTGTACGGCAAAACGTGCGCAGGAGACCCGGCTTAAGTTTCTTCTAAGTTTCATTCTAACGATTTATATGACTTTGTGTGTTTTATACTTATACTTATATTAATTACGATTATGCTTCGGTGTGACCTGCTGCTAATATTGGATTATTACACGTTTCTCTTTTATTTATTTTTCCATAATGCTAATCTATTTTTCTAACTAACGTGCTTCTGCCCTCTGGTAGTCATCATCGGTACTTTGCGGCCTGTTCGGAAGGGCAAAAAGGGACGACCAAATCGTCCATCACAAAATTTTGCCAGCCTGCCACGTTGGCGGTTTAAAATAAATAAAAACTGCATAGAATCACATTTTATTTGTGAAATAATCTTTTTGACATATACTAATGTATAATGCAAGTGAATATGCATTTGTTAAATGTTATGTACGAAGGACCCCTTGCCCTTGGAATATAAGTACATGTAGATTTTTTTACCCCCTTTACGTAACTAATAAATGGCCCCTAATTCCTATTACATGAGGAATATTAAAAACTCTTTTCAACCGTATGAATGCGCATGTGCGTTTTCAACTGACCAGAGCGAGTAAAAGTCTTATTACACATGGAACAGGTAAAAGGCTTCTCACCTGTATGAATGTACATGTGCATGTTCAAATGATTCGACTGAGTAAAAGTCTTATTACAAACGGAACATTTAAAAGGCTTTTTACCAGTATGAACGCGCATATGTCTGTTGAAATTACTAGACCAAAAAAAAGCCTTATTACAGATGGAACACTTAAAAGGCTTTTCGCCTGTATGAATGCGCATGTGTTCAGTTAAAGCACCAGACCGAGAAAAAGTCTTATTACAGATGGAACATCTAAACGGCTTTTTACCGGTATGAACGCGCATGTGCGAGTTCAAATTACCACACTGAGTAAAACTCTTATTACAGATGGAACATTGAAACGGTTTTTTGTTAGTATGAATGCGCATGTGCGTGTTCAAATTACTAGACAGAGAAAAGGTCTTATTACAGATGGAACATTTAAACGGCTTTTCGCCTGTATGATGGCGCATGTGCGTTTTCACATCACCAGACCGAGTAAAACTCTTATTACAAATGGAACATCTAAAGGCCTTCTCGCCTGTATGAACGTACATGTGTTGCTTGAAACTATTGGAACGAGTAAAATTTCTACTACAGATGGAACATTTAAAAGGCTTTTCACCTGTACGAACGCGCACGTTCGGCTTCAAGTCACACGACCAAGTAATTTCCTCCTTAACAAGGGTATTATACTTTATATCGATCGAAGGTTCGTCTTTGATTCGTCCGGCAGCCAGCACTTGCTCTACTACGGACGCGTGGGTCTTACACGTCTCGACATACGTGAAAAATTCTTCATAGCATGACTTACATTTCTCGCAGATGTTCTTGCGAGGTGCCGAGGTCGGATCCTAAAAGAGAAAATATCGATTATATTCCACGACCAAGCGACCCTCGCCCTCTCCATGATATAGAGCAATGCAAAACGGTAAAAGCAAATCTGTAAGAAGTACATGATCCTCCTCACCTCTGCGCTGATTATTTTCCAGAACCTCCATAACCTCTCGTGGATAACCTGCACCGGCCCATCTCGCAAGCACCAATCGCAGGTACTCCCTGGAGTATCGCCCATGAAAAAACAGCAGTTTTCGGTTTATCGAAGATGATTGGACACCGTAATCGCGACTCTCAAATATCAAAACGGGTCAGACCTTCAACTTCCATCAACAGCCATGGAACACAAAACATTTTACGTCAACACAGAACCCGACCAGTGTTGCCAGATGAGATGTCAGATTCGTGGTGACGCACCGAAACCATCGTGACAAATCGTCGAAAAACATATATTATTACTGTCCTTAACGTCAACAATTTGACTACGAAAATAGCTAAGTAACCCAAATGCACTAATACCTTTTGTTTTACCTGAGCGGATATGCAACCAACCGTACAACTAAATGTTCATCCCACCTACTATTAGCCCGGCAAATCTAAGCAACCCAACCTTCCTGCAAAGGACTCATATAACCATTTGTAACTTACATGTTGTGATCCGTGGTATAAAGACATACTAAATAAGTACACACCGCTAACGTGAGTAACAAATAACTTTATTGGAGTAACTCTCCTTCTTTACAACCACCGTGCATGAAGATTAACACACAAGTGTAAACTGACTATAGTTATTTACATTAGCACTTCGAGCGAGTAACACTGAAAAATTCCGCCATGACACTTCTATGTGTACCATTGTAGTGTTCTATGGCATGGAACGTGAAACGCAGTTACCACCATAGACATATCGAGAGCAGACCAGGCAATGTGCAGGCTTCATCGTATGAAAAATTATAAAATGTCGACCTTTGCTACCCGTGGTCCAGTTATCTATAACTCTTCTTATATTATATCTTATTTTATTATCTTAAATTTATTTCAGAAATAATCAGAAACCGGAATTCACCATACCGTATGATTAGGAAAAATTTGGGAGACTACCGTTTCCTGAAACTCTCAAAATTAAGGGCATTGGAGGTTAATATTTTAGTTCAATACCTTACAGACGACAATATAAGCAAGACAGCGTCACACTCACAGAACATATAGGCTAGGTTAGGTTAGTTAGCATTGATGCCAACATATTATATGCATACTTGAATAACATGGAAGATACCGGGAAAAAAGGCATTAAATTTAAATTTTTCCAAAGCAACGGACGCCACAAAGGCCACTCGATCACGAAAATGTACTGCAACCGACAAACTGTTGAATATACTTATGCAATTGCGGGTTGCCTAGTTTTGTTGCCAGAGACTAGAAAGAAGAGATGTGAATGTCTCACATGCAAAAAGCTGGGACGTTTTCAATGCAAACGCCCTTTTGCCGCGCGAAAATTTGAAAAAGAAGAAAATACCCTACACCACCAAATTTTCTATTGCAGTATACTTGTCGAAAATTCGCTCGGGACCAAAGGAAACCACAGTAAAACTTGTGGGAAGGCAGTATCGTATCTTCCCTTTTCTGGACGACGTTCCACTTCGGATTAAGTAACGTCACTGAATCTCCACTGCTTCGACTTGTCGACAAGGAATTACAAAGGTTCATACCTTTCGGTGTCACTATGACTTAAGTGACGAACTGAAACTGTAGTGTTTTGATTGCTTTTCTAAAGGCTTGGGGCTGTTCTTCCTTGAAACCCAAATCCCTCGTCACTCCCTCGACTTTACCGTGCGAGTGCCCCCTCTCCGAGCCCGACTCCTGTGAACAAATCTAGTCAGGACTGGCGACCTTAAGTACAAATTCCCTATTCCCTCATCTTCAATCTCCTTTTCTCCATTTAACTGTGGGTTTAGTTGATGTAACTCTTTTGAAAACCTCCATAATGGACTTTACTTATTATGTGTTGTAACCGAGTATTACACGAGTACCATCTTTCTTATTTTTTTTATTTTTTAAAATTTATACAAGTAATAAAGGTTATTAAGAAAGTTACATCGATGATTTTTATTTTATATTTTAAACAAATTATCAATTATCACAGGATTGAAATCAGAATCTCATAACTAATGCTATTATGTCTCATGTTACGATAGAGAAGAGCGGTTTATATATTGAATTCGGGCGTCAGATGTCCTTTGCGCATATGCGCATGTGCCACTTTACATCACTAGATTGAGTAAAGGCTACGTTAAAAGGCTTTTCATAAATGATGACGCATGTGACTCATGATGTGTCAGATGTCCTTTGCGCATGTGCCAGTTTACATCACTGGATTGAGTAAACGCTACGTTAAAAGGCTTTTCATATATGATGACCCATGTGACTCATGATGTGTCAGATGTCCTTTGCGCATGTGCCAGTTTACATTACTGGATTGAGTAAAGGCTACAGTAAAAGGCTCTTCATATATGATGACGCATGTGACTCATGATGTGTCAGATGTCCTTTGCGCATGTGCCACTTTACATCACTGGATTGAGTAAAGGCTACAGTAAAAGGCTTTTCATATATGATGACGCATGTGACTCTTCAAACGAGTGGACGTACTAAAAGCCTTATTGCAGGACGAACATTTAAAAGGCTTCTCGCCTGTATGAGTGCGCATGTGAGACTTTAAGGCGCTAGAACTAATAAAAGTCTTATTACAAAGGGAACATTTAAAAGGCTTTTCACCCGTGTGAATGCGCACGTGATTCTTCAAATGACCGGAATTATTAAAAGTCTTATCGCACACGGAACACTTAAAAGGCTTTTCACCTGTATGAAGGCGCATGTGCATCTTTAAATCGCTAGACTGAGAAAACGCCTTATCGCAGGATAAACACTTGAACGGTTTCTCGCCTGTGTGTATGCGCATGTGATTCTTCAAATGACCAGAGTTATTAAAAGTCTTATTACATACAGAGCATTTGAAAGGTTTTTCGCCTGTATGAAGACGTATGTGCTTTTTCAAATCGCTAGCCTGACAAAAGGTTTTACCACAGGTTAAACATTGAAACGGCTTCTCGCCTGTGTGAATGCGCATGTGGCTCTTCAAATGGCCAGAATAATTGAAAGTCCTTTTACAGACAAAACATTCGAAAGGTTTCTCGGCTGCATGGATGCGCATGTGACTCTTTAAGGTGCTCGAGCTAATAACGCTCTTATTACATACGGAGCATTTAAAAGGCTTCTCGCCTGTATGAAGGCGCGTATGCTTCTTCAAAGTGCTAGACTGACAAAAATTTTTACTACAGTACGAACACTTAAAAGCCTTCTCCCCCGTATGAATGCACATGTGTCGTTTCAAATTACTAGAAGTATTAAAAGTCCTACAACAGACAGAACATTTAAAAGGTCTCTCACCCGTATGAAGTCGCATGTGTCTTTTTAAAGCACTAGACTGACAATAATCTTTATCGCAGGAGAAACATTTAAAAGGTTCGTCGCCACTACGAACTCCACCCGACGCCGTAGGCTGATTTAAGTGCGACTCTTCTACGCTGAGAACTTCTTTTTTAACGATCGAGTGGTTATCTTCGACCCGTGCGGGAGCCAATATTTCATCTACTATGGACGCGTGGGTCTTGCACCGTTCGATGTACATCGAAAACTCCTCGTAGCACGATCGACACTTCCTGCAAATGTTCTTGTGAAATGTTACGGCTGGATCCTGAAAGGAACGTCGTGCGTTAAAGTGGAATAGGCAAACTTTATTATTATCGCTCGACATTTATAAAATTTACTTTGAAAACCGCCAAAACGGGCAAAATTTCTCACGTTTGATTGATATTTACTCAAAAAATACTGGTTTCTTATACTAAAAATTATTTTCCCCAGCACCCCAATACCGTCCTCTTTTACTACAAGAATTGACACTTTTGAGATCTCGGTGCCATAAGAAAAATTTTTACCTGTTATACCGTGCGATGTACTTTATGGATAAGCGATCCTATGGAACGTTATGAACAGACATAAACTAGGTAAAACGCTAACAATAATTTTGTAAAAATTTCATAGACTTAAGTCAAGTACATGAAGTAAACGGGTTGCACTTACCTCTGCGCTTATTATTTTCCAAAAGCGCCACAATTTCTCTTCGATGATCTGCACTGGTGCTTCTCGTAGACACCAATCGCAGGTCCTTACTTCCACACTCATGTTTTAAAAGAAATGGCAATATATTTTCTAGTGTACTTAATGTGACATAACCTCGTAAGAAATGCAATCAATGACACAGAACATTCAAATCACAGAACATATAGGTTAGAGAAGCGTTATTACCGTGTTATTTCAAGGTGACGTCGATGACGTTTGCCGCCATATGCATTCTTTGCTATCCCCACCACCGACTATTAAAACCGGCGGGAAATTCGAAATTTGGGAGATTTTGAAATTATTATTAGGGCATTCCATGCCAACTGAGCAGTCGATCCCACGTCACCCTCTCGGATTTGACTCAAAATTAGTACATCGATTAGTACCATTGAAAAAAGCATGTTCCTAAATTTTCAGCTCAAATGGTCACTCGCAGCGCCCTGGGGCTCATTTTTAAGTTTTCAGGCATTTTTTGACCTCTAAGTGCCCGAAATCGGTTTTTGGCGTACTAACAAGGTATTTTGAAGTGAAAAATGACCAAAAGTACATGGGAGATGCCAAATTTCCCGTAGAAAACGATCCCGTAGTCCGTTTGTCGATATCTGGCAAGGGGAGCTCAGAAAACGCGAAAAACTGCTTTTTTTAAAAATCGAATTGCTTCAAGACGTACGCTTCAAATCGTCTCAAAATTTAGGAAAAGACTCTTTGATAGTTGGTCTTTCGAATGTCTATACGCGGGCAGTGATCATTATATATAAAAAAAAAAGTTACACGCGTTTTACGCATTTTAGAGGGGATTTTCGGTGATTTTTTTCGTTATAATCCATGCATTGGCCCTATTCAGTTGGATATTAGTTGGATTTTTTTTTCTCTGAAGGTGTTTTCCTCCTTTCTCAGTTCTTACAAACACAGAAATTTGTCTCAGTGGGTTAGAAAAGGAAAAGATTATTATTTATCCATGAATTTTTCGTAATTTTTTTTGATTTTTGATGAATTTTACATTTTCTACAGCTTAGCTCTATTATTTGAAAAAAAAATGCTTATATTTTTTGAATTTGCCGATTGTGTGATCAGTTTTTAATATAGAATTCGGTCTTCCTTCATGAATAATGAAAGGAACCTGGAAAAATGTGACTGATCAAAAAACAAAAATTCAAGAATAAATGATTTTTTTTTGCTTTTTTAACTCACTGAGAGGAATTTCTTACCAGAAAGTTTCCGTTTCGAAAAGTTTCTATACACAAGTGCTTCATAAACCTTAAGTAATCTTATATATTGCTTGGGGTAAATGATCCCAAGTGCTTATAAACCAACCATTAAGTGCCATCTCCCTTTCGCGCCTTGTTCCTAAATGATAAATAACAAAGAAAACACAAATTCAAACCAAACATTTTTATTCAGTGATAGAGAATGTAAATGAAACCATCCTTACGTTTATTTTTAAACTTTAACTTTTTTAAGTATTAAAAAACCAAGTTTAACTTTAGCTTTAGTTTAACTTTAACAAATAGCTGACTAAAGTAAAAAACAAGAATATTTTTTGGAACGAAATTTATCTTTCCTTTGTCCTTGTTAGAGTGTCTCTTAAAATTTGAAACGAAAACACATAAACATACTACCTTCATATAAATTTTTAAGAATTCGATTAGATGCTCTCCTACTTAATACAGTGGCAGTGCTCAGAGTGGAGCTAAAAAATGCTCAAATGCGCAAAAAAGTGCCTGGGTATCATGATAAGTATTATCAACTCATATAGCAAAGTAATGCTAAAGAGGAGGGATGGCAGTGTTCGGTCTACCATCTACTAAACTTTTGTTTGGATTGATTTAACGGGCTCAACTACGAAGTCGAGCCTCCAAAAATTTGTGATTAACTTTCCGCTGTGCCTCCGTATGGCAACCTTTATTCCCTACCGAGTTCGAATTAGGACTACCGGAGTAACGTTACCCACGAAGGCACCGTATATATACGGCACCCATCCCGGGCCCAAGTGGTGGATTGCACGTTTTCATATCTGCGCCATCTATTAGTGCAGCGCGTAACCGTTGGCAGACGACTAAGCAACTCACAATTATTAACCCTTCCTGTGTTTAATAAAAGTATTAATTAATAATTTTCATAAGGAATGATGTTTGCAATTACGAAACGTAGAAAAATATTACATCTACATAATTCATTAGAATTACATTGTGGATCATTTAATTAGCTAATTAGAAGAATATTAAGTAAGTAGCGTACTTAAGATGGAAAGTATTAAAAGCTACTACATATAATCCAATTATCGAGGTCTAACAGACAAAATCGTAACGTCAGCAGTGGAGCAACACACAAAAGCGTCACTATTGTAAAGGGACCGTTTACATACTACTCAAAAACAAAGTTACCATCTACTTTGGTGCAACGGGTCTTTGAAAACCCCAACGTATAAAATTAAGAAGTGTAATAACCCATGTAACTATTTTTAAGTTACTTTGTAATTTGTAACTTACGTGTGATCACGTGCACCTTCAGCCTCTTTCATAAGTGGGTGTAGTGTAAATCCGACATATTACATTAGGACATTTAAATTATGTGGGAGAACGTTTAGAACGTTGCAACGTTATTTTCTCCTTGATTTCTCTTTCGAAGTGCCTCTGATCTTTAGTGAATTGTGCGTAGAAATGGAGGAATATTTAAATCGATCCAATATTAAATCTCCGGTAACAAATCGTTCGATACCTCCAGGATTCTCAGCGATGCTTGTAAGAACATGCCCCAGGATTAGGGATGCAAAGGTCGTCAAGTAAACGTGATTAATGTTAAACATTGCCCGGGAAGCATCGTGATTACCCCGTAGTTGGAGTTAAAAAATGGTGATCACTCTGTATGAATACCTGTGGGTGATTGGTCAGATTATTGGAATCACCCCTGAAATTACAAATTTTCAAAGCCGGTGAATATTTTTGAAAAGCCTTAGTTTCATGATTTTGCCACTAAAAATGTCGTCTCCATCTAAGGCAGGTACTACAGAATATGCTCGTCCTATGTTTAATGAAGCAATATTTTGCACTATAAGTCGATACAATACAGGGCGAAGTGGAAACGAACAAAACATGTGAGCTTAACATCGAATCATACTGTTAGAATGTTTCGATTTACGTCGGCATGGATTCTATTTATTTCAACAAGGGTGTTTTCCATTAACTCCGACTATTTAACTTCTAAATTGTTTTAAGGGCAAATACAAACACCATATTTTTCTTACGAAGAAAACTTTCTCAGTAACTATTCAGATTAAAATATATTGTTTATACCAAAAAATTCTTAGGAAACGCGTTTGACATTTGTTATGCACTTTGAAACAATAACTAATCACATATAAAAACGTTGGTGTATCAAAACATGTAAACATCAAACCCGTTTCCAATTATCTACATCGTCTCAATTTTATAAACCACAAATTTTGATTACATAATAAAAACGAGTACATCAGTCACTAGTGTAATACATTTGTAAATACTGTAGCGAATGCCCTGTATAGGTCGTTGTTAGGGAAAAACAAGTAGTTGTTTATGTAATTGTGAAATGTAAATACTGACGTCAGTGTAGTACAAAATCTCTGTGTGTAAAGGCTGTTGTAATTTCGGAAGAACTAAATCTGTTTGTACGTAGAAACGTTACAAATTTGGGGGCTCGTCCGGGATTTGGTGAACCGAAGTAGCGGAAAAATTTTGGTGGACCTGAGATGGCGTACAGAAGTGATGGCGATGGCACGCGGCGGAGAGGCGAGGAGTGCAGTCTGTGCGGCGTTATGGAGTTGTTGAGCGGCTGGCGCGACTCGAGATTCCACAGGACTTACAGCTAAGTTAGATTTAGGATAACACTCGAATGGATTGACTGCGTGCGGCTGGCGCGCGTGGCCCGTTTGAGTGCTACACCCACATTTGTAACTCATATTGGGAGACGGGCGCTGTTCATCTTTAGTACAAGAATTGGTGATGGTTGACCACTGGGTTGTGCGTCTGGAACCATGAAGCAGTTGCTGGGGATTTCAGTAACTGCAGGAGCAGCGAAGGATTTCAAGAGACAGGTCCCTCTTCTACCTGGAGCATTGGATGGTATTGGTCATCCCTGGTGTCTCTGATGGTCAGAAGTAGGATTGGCCTGCTTGGAGGATTTCAAGAGACAGGTCCCTCTTCTACCTGGAGCATTGGATGGGATTGGTCATCCCTGGTGTCTTTCATGGTCAGAAAGAGGATTGGCCTGCTTGATTTCGATTTGCTGCTGATTAATTTTTGTACAAGATTTGCAGTCTAACCCGCTCAATGGAGTTAATCAAATGGATTTGGCAAGGATCAGGCGGAATCTCTGAAGAAGGGGAGAAGCCGTAGCAGTAGCAGCAGTAGCAGTAGCCGTAGCTGTAGCAGTAACCGCAACCGTAGCATTAGCAGTAGCAGTAGCCGTAGCAGTGGCAAAAGCCATAGCTGTAGCAGCAGTAGCAGTAATAGTAGCCGTAACCATAGCAGTAGCAGCAGTAGCAGTAGCCGTAATAGTAGCGGTAGCCGTAGCCGTAGCAGGAGCAGTAGCAGTTGCAGTAGCAGTAGCTGTAGCAGTAGCAGTAGTAGTTGCAGTAGCAGTAGCTGTAGCCGTAGCAGTAGCAGTAGTAGCAGCAGTAGCAGTAGCCGTAACCGTAGCAGTAGCCGTAGCCGTAGCAGGAACAGTAGCAGTTGCAGTAGCAGTAGCTGTAGCAGTACCCGTAGCAGTAGCAGTTCGCTGATATGGACTGTTGTGGAAGTAGATCGTCCGAGGGTCGAGGGCGACCCTGAAGACGGGGAGGGATAGTGTAGCGAATGCCCTGTATAGGTCGTTGTTAGGGAAAAACAAGTAGTTGTTTATGTAATTGTGAAATGTAAATACTGACGTCAGTGTAGTACAAAATCTCTGTGTGTAAAGGCTGTTGTAATTTCGGAAGAACTAAATCTGTTTGTACGTAGAAACGTTACAATACAATCAAATTTTTATAACGTTACCACATATTACCTGTAAGAGGTGACTGTTCAATTTTTCTTAAAAACACTCCGCCCCTTCCTGCATAAAAACGGTCAATCTTTTATACGTTCACAATTAGTAAATCCCCAATAAAGTAAATCGAACTGACAAGAGGTTCCTCGTTAAGTAACCAACAATTGCAACTCCCTTGAAACACATGCTAATTATTTAAAGGTAAGTTTCATTACACAAGAAAGGTTAATGTTTTTCGACTGTACCAGGACGCATATACGTTTTCAAAGCACCAGAGCAAATAAGATGGAATTTATTACAGATGGAATATTTCAAAGGATCTTTCCCTTTATGAGCAGACATATGGTTTTTCAAACCGCCAGGCGAAACAAAAGTCTCATTACAGATGGAACATTTAAAGGACTTTTCCTCTGTATGAACGCGCATGTGCGTTTTCAAATCACCAAACGAAGTAAAAGTCTTGATACAGACGAAACATTTGAAAGGCTCTTCTCCTGTATGAAGGCGCATGTGCGCCTTCCAGTTACCAGACCGCGTAAAAGTACTGTCACACGTGGAACATTTAAAGTGCTTTTCATTAGTATGAAGGAACATGTGCTGTTTCAAACCACCACATGAAATAAAAGTCTTAATACAGACAGAACATTTAAAAGGCTTTTCTCCTGTATGAAGGCGCTTGTGTAATTTTAAAGCACTAGATCCACTAAAACCCTTATTACAGAATGAACATTGAAAAGGTTTTTCACCGGTATGAAGACGAGTATGTTTCTTCCAAACACGAGACGAAGTAAAAGCCTCATTACAGATGGAACATTTAAAAGGATTTTCATCGCTATGAAAGCGCATGTGCCTTTTCAAACCACTAGAATAAGTAAAAGTCTCAGTACAGATGGAACATTTAAAAGGCCTCTCGCCCGTATGAAGGCGCATGTGCGTTTTCAAATTACCAGACAAATTAAAAGTCTTAATACAGACGGAACACTTAAAAGGCTTTTCCCCTGTATGAACGCGCATGTGCCTTTTTACATTACGAGAATTAGTAAAAACCTTATTACACATGGAACACTTAAAACGCTTACCGTCTGTATGAGCGCGCATATGCTTCTTCAGATCACTAAAGCAAGTACAAGCCTTATCACAGTGTGAACATTTAAACGACAACTGAGAAGATGATGTAGAATAACTTGAACAGGGCTCATCTTTCGTTAAAATTTCTTCCGTTAGTATTAATGGATTATCCACGATATCGATAGAAGGTTCGTCTTTGACTTGTCCAAGAGCCAGTATCTTCTGTACTATGGAAGCGTGGGTCTTCAACATGTCGATATACACCAGGAATTCCTCATAGCGTGATTTACATTTCTCGCAGATATTCTTATGAGAGGCGAGGATCGGATCCTGAAAGAAAAGATCCAGATTATATATAAGCGATCCTCGTCTGCCTTATGAAAAGGATAGTTTATTGGAAACACGTTTCAGGCCTACCAGAGCCAATCTTCAGTCACCTTACCAAAACCAAAAGGAAAATATAGTCAAAACTTGAAGGCATACGCAGATAGACAGACTTACCTAATTTAATATATATTATAAAAGCTCTTAATGGACAATTCTAGGGAGTTTCAACATAATTGAAGTTGCGACAACTCTTGTATCAACAACTGAAATTGAGATTTTGGTGAATTACAGTCATATTGATAGAAAAGCGATTACAACTCCGAAACTCCTTAGTGAAAAGAGTTGAAACTCACTGAGCTTCTTAAAGGCACTTCATTGGACAATTCTAGTGAGTTTCAACAAAATTGAAGTTGTGACAACTCTTGTATCGACAACTGAAATTGAGATTTTGGTGAATTACAGTCATATTGATAGAAAAGCGATTACAACTCCGAAACTCCTTAGTGAAATGAGTTGAAACTCACTGAGCTTCTTAAAGGCACTTCATTGGACAATTCTAGTGAGTTTCAACAAAATTGAAGTTGCGACAACTCTTGTATCAACAACTGAAATTGAGATTTCGGTGAATTACAGTCATATTGATAGAAAAGCGATTACAACTCCGAAACTCCTTAGTGAAATGAGTTGAAACTCACTGAGCTTCTTAAAGGCACTTCATTGGACAATTCTAGTGAGTTTCAACAAAATTGAAGTTGCGACAACTCTTGTATCAACAACTGAAATTGAGATTTCGGTGAATTACAGTCATATTGATAGAAAAGCGATTACAACTCCGAAACTCCTTAGTGAAATGAGTTGAAACTCACTGAGCTTCTTAAAGGCACTTCATTGGACAATTCTAGTGAGTTTCAACAAAATTGAAGTTGCGACAACTCTTGTATCAACAACTGAAATTGAGATTTCGGTGAATAACAGTCGTATTGATAGAAAAGCGATTACAACTCCGAAACTCCTCAGTGAAAAGAGTTGAAACTCACTGAGTTTCTTAAAGGCACTTCACTAGACAATTCTAGTGAGTTTCAACAAAATTGAAGTTGCAACAACTTTCATATACAATATATTGTATATTTGGAGCATATTGGAGCGATTTTAAAAAAAAAATTCAAACGACATGTTATGTTAGAGATGTAACAAGTTTCAAAAATCGTAGAGTTCTGAAGAATGACGGTCGCGTCGAAACTCTCTCATTTCACCACATAGCCACCGTTGCTCCAATCATGGACGTTAAGCAATGTGACGTATACAAGCTGTTCAACATTACCCGCCTTAAGTTACGCGAATTTCATTGGAGGATACATGCAGACATACTTGCTATATCGACAGTGCGTACTCACCTCTGCGCCGATTATTTTCCAGAACCGCCATAACCTCTCTTGGATCGTCTGCACCGGCGCCTCCTTCAAGCACCAGTCGCAAGTAGTCGCTTCAATGTGGTCCATGATAAGACGGCAGTACTTGATTTGTTGAGTAATTGATCAGTTTAATCCACTACTTAACAAAACAAAAGAACTTACACCTCTTTCACGCTAACGATCATAACACAAAACATGTAAGTTAGGTTATGTCAGCAAACACCACAGAACAAAAGATTTCATGGATATATCGACATTTTGGTGGACATACATTTGAACAAATTTATTAGAGTGTTTTTGCATAAAGTAAAATAGCGTCGGACGCTATTACAGAGGGCGTTATTTTTACGGTATTTCAGTAATTCGCTGGCTACGTTTCTTTTAGTTTTTGCAGAGCAGTTGAATAGCGTTATGAAATATTATTTGACAAACGGCAGATTATAGATTCTCCTGTTTTGGGTTTCGGATAACCTATAAATTGTGGCTGGCAGTAACATAATACCATTTTCGTGTTAATTTCTCGGCGTCTAGTGGTTTTTTTACAACTTTATAATGGAAAACATAATAGAAGCTGCCGCTTTAGGTGGCTTAGATGAGGAGGTAGTGGAAGAAACAGTCCTTCATGAATTGCTAATGCAAAGAGCTCCACCATTATTAAGGGAGAGGCAGTTTGGTCATTTTAATTTAAATGTATTAAGTGACCAAGAGGTACAGCTAAATTTCAGATTTCATAGAGAAGACTTGGAGAGGTTAAGAATAGCTTTGAGGATACCAGATGAACTAAGGACACCTAACAGATATTCAGTAAGTGGTAAGTAAACGTAAACCTAAACATACAGTTTTTTTATTACTACTTGCATTTTTTAGCTCTCACAGGATTATGCATATATTTAAGGAGGCTCGCATATCCCAATAGATTAAGTGATCTAGAACGGATTTTCGGATTATCTGCACCTTATTTATCAAATATTTCAAACTTTATAAATAATAATTGGAGTCACCTGCTAACTAATCTCAATCAGCTCACGTGGCTAAATTTTGAAAAATTGGATGCTTATTCCCAGGTTTGTGATTACAACCACTAATAACATATTAAAAAACTCCTATTGTGTCATTTAAACAAATCGTTTTTAATAAATGTTGTTTCAGGCTATAGCACAGAGAGGTGCCGCCCTCCAAAATTGTTGGGGGTTTATAGATGGCACAGCACGAGCTATCTGTAGACCTAAAGTCAATCAACATGAATACTTTTCTGGACACAAACATTTCATTGTTTAAAATACCAGTATGTTTTATGTCCAGATGGTGTAATTACCAGTTTGATGGGACCATTTGTTGGAAGGCGTCATGACGCTGGTATTTTTCAAGAGTCAAATCTATATCAACAGTTAGAGGATTGTACTACATTTCCTAACGGTAGGAAATTCGTTTTGTATGGCGATCAAGCTTATGGGGTAAGGGAACTGCTCTTATGTCCATATGGGAATCAACAGTTAACACATCAACAACAAGCTTTTAACAATTCGACGAAATCTTTAAGGCAAGCGGTGGAATGGGGATTTGGAAAAATAATAGCTGAATTTGCATTTCTTGATTTTCGAAAAAATCAGAAATTATTACTGCAAGATCTTGGTGCAATGTATACAAGTGCAACTATTTTAATCAATTGTCATACAACATTGTACAAAAGTCAAACTAGTATTTACTTTAATGTAGTTCCTCCAACTTTAGAAGAATACTTAACATAATTATTAGTATATTGTGGCGCCAAGTCCATTTTGCTGAATGTTGGAGATCTTCAAGATTTCTAAAATGGTTTCTGGTTTTTATTGGTGATTACTAATCAGAAGGTAAAGAAGCTAACTTTGGGAGAGTATAAATAATTTAAACAAAATTGATTAAAGCTGACGCTGCAACTTAGAAAATGAGATGAGGGGAGAAATCTCTCATGTACATGGTAAGAGAAGGAGTCGATCGGGTGCCTCTATTAGGCCTTCTAAATAATACTAGTGAATAAATTATTTTGTTTTCTATGTAGCTGTAGATATGTTTGTGTGTCCTTAAAACTGAAGTTTTCTTGAATAAATGAAACTGGTTTATTTTCAAATACTCCCAAGATTACTTCAGTATTACATATGCTTTTAACATGTGAGATAGTTCATTTTTATATATGAGTAAAATGTTCAATGGTGGGTTTATAAGATCAGGTCCCATAGATAACATAACTCAAACATAGTAAAATAATTCATTCTTTAGTGAAAAACCTTTTAAATGTTCCATCTGTAATAAGACTTTCACCCAATCTGATGGTTTGAAAAGGCACATGCCCCTTCACACAGGAGAAAAGCCTTTTAAATGTTCCATATGTTTAAATGTTTCCTTTATACAGAGGAAAAGTCCTTTAAATGTTCCATTTATGATAAGTCGCTTACTGGCCCTGATCATTTAAAAACACATATAATTTATATAGATAATAAGATATAATTTATCTAGATATAAACAAGATATAATTTATAACAGTGTTAAATTACACATTTATGCCATCTCAATTACTGAGATATCTACAACTGGGGTAGAATCAAAAGTGTTCTAAAAGTTCAGATTTTTCTCGACATCACCTTGAATTATATTTGGTATATCGAGCGCAGCTTTTTCAAAACAATTCCGGATAGTCTATTAGACTACCCATCAGATACTCTAGCTAAACTATCAGAATCTTTAGTTATTTCCATCGCTGTTATTAAATATTCTATAATATCTATTCCCTGTATTTTATTTCAAAATTTTTAATTATCCCCGGATCCAAGGATTGACAAACCCTGAAGTGCAGTTCGCTGGAAAAATATCAACTTGCATTTTTTAGCCGAAGATGGGGATGTAATTCCCTGCATTATCAAGAAACAGCACGATTTTTCTATTTTCGTTCCCAATCTTGCGATCCAAAGCACCTAAAGTGAATTCGGGAATTTTGAGTAACTGAGTAAGCGTTATGGTTACGTACTTACTCAGCCACTTCTTGCGTCATCCATACTTTACTATCGAACTCCCAAATGACTGGCAGCTTCTCGATCTTAACAACCACTTGGAAACATCGAGGCTTTGCTGATTTCACTAAAGCTATAAATGTGTAAACTCAGAAAACGTCACCAGTACCGGTTTGCGTCCAAGACGAGTAACATGGACGATCTTGATGTTGCTCTTTCAGTGGTGCTAGATGGCGAGGAAGAAGGGAATCATAGAAGAAGTGAATCTGACCTTTTTAAAAAAAGAACCGCAGAAGGTGCATACTAAATTTTGATTTGTCGGCATCTATATACTGACGAAAATAAATTCAGGGAATATTTTCGTTTGACGCCGGTCTTATTTGATTACGTCTTAGGCTATATAAAAGACGATATCACCTCAATACCAACAAAACGTGTTCAAAATCCGTCGACTGCCGAACAAAAATTATGCCTGCTTTTAAGGTATGTATTGTTATCTCCATTAACTACTAATTATATCAAACACAAAAGTATCACATGTTTTATATATACTTTTATTTCAAGAAATGCTTATACAAGTGTTTGAGATGTTTACATATTAATAAAGTAGTTTCGGCTAGGCTCCGCCGACACTAAAGTAGCCGATGGTCCCATTGGAGTTGTAAAATCCACGGTAACAGAAGTACTGTTGATGATGGCCCATGCCCATCATCAGGACTTATCAATACTGATAGATATTCAATCTCTGCATTTCCTACTAAATTTCTTAGCCTGAACGACTTTTGGCAACCTTTTACTTATTTTTGCCATTGCTGCAAAGAATAAATCATTTTCGTCTTGCTTTTCCATCTTCTGTAGATCTTGCTTATCAGCTGTTTGTTGTAATATCTTCAAACGTTCATCAGCAGTTGCGGATTTAGTTGTATATTTGCGTTTGGTAATTCTTGGAGTTTTTAAAATTTCAACTTCGGCTTCTCGGATATCTGAAATATCGTTGCTAGATTCCTCTGCGGTAATATGTAATTCAGACCGTTCTTGCTCCATGTTGTTGCCCTCTTTGTTACGATGAGCTGTACTGCTTGCCACACTCTTTTGGCATTCAGACTGCCCTATATCGCTGAGAGTGCTGAAAATAAAATGAAAAATATTCTACTTTAAGTAAAATAAGGAAACATATACATTTACCTTCTTTTGCTCGAAGAGATACGATCCAAGAATGACAGCTGGCCCGATCGTTTCTTCGCTGCTTCTCCAGATGAACCCGTGCTCAGTTTGCCTGGTCTTTTTATGTGGTAGTCTCTTATATATCCCCATCTCTTTCTGCAATCATTACCTATAATTATAAAACCAAAAAGAATGAGGTAAGCGTCTTGAATTACTACATATTAATTTTTTAGGTTTTTGGCTACAGGAGAATCCTTTGGATCATTGGCGTTCCAGTTTAGAATATGTCATTCATGGATTAGTATAGTAATAAGGCAGGTTGCTGAATCCATTATTACAAGAATGCTCACCGTGGTAATGCCACAACCAACAAAGGAAATGTTTGAAACGATATCTAGGAAGTATAGATCTCTTTGGGATTTTCCGAACCGTGTTGGAGCAATTGATGGTAAACACGTCCGGATGAAGGCTCCGAATAATAGTGGTTCCACTTATTTTAATTACAAGGAGTTTTATTCTGTGGTTATGTTGGCAATTGTAGATGCAGATAATAAATTCGTTGCAGTATACATAGGATCGTACGGGAGAGAAGGAGATGCAGGTAAATGTATTATAATGAACGTATAATTTTTCTGACAAAACAAATTTCATTTTAGGCATGTATTTGAAAAGCAGATTTGGACAAAAGATACTGAGAAAAGAATTTAATATTCCACCACCGCAACCACTGCCTCGTACGAATATCCTTATGCCCCATGTCATTCTCGGGGATGAGGCATTTGCCCTTCATGAACATCTTATGAAACCATATCCGAGAAATCAATCAGTGACTGACAAAACTAAAGCAACATATAATTACCGACTTTCTCGACCTCGAAGGACAACTGAAAATACTTTTGGCATTCTTTGTGCATTTTTTCTACCTATAGCTACGCATCCAGAAACCACAGATAAATTAATAACGTGTGCCTGTATTTTATATAATCTTCTGCGAGAGGCAAATATATTACCGACATCAACTAATAGTAAAGAGACATATCCACTACCTACAGAAAATTTACTTCCACTAATTCACAACAACGTACGTGGGGCAAATATAGCGGTCCAAATTCGTGAGACATTTAAAACATATTTCAATGGACCCGGTGCTGTAGCATGGCAGGAAGAGTATTACGAAGAGAACTAATCATAGTAATGTAAACTATTATATATTAATATTTGATATGGTAGCGAGAAGTTGTATTATTGTATTACCTGTTGTTTGAACTATCTGGGCTGTTTCATTCCATAAACTCTGTTGTAGTTGGGCTTTTCTATAATCTGTACATTGAATATTATACGAACGTTCATGACTTCTCACAAAATCTATCAATATTTCGTCCTGATCACTTGTCCATTCAGTGTGTTTTGTTTCAGAACACATTATGCTGAAAAAAACACCATAAAATAACATAAACTGAACATATAAACAACATAAAGTTAATAAAATAACGTAGTTATTTTAATATAAGTAAGTTATTATGATATAAAACATAAATACATACCTATTTTATCAGTTTTGTACTAAAGAAAACGAAATTACACACCGCCACCGCAAAAATCGTCGCTGAACTGTGGTGTACACGGTACAGTTTTCTATGACGTCATTCGCCGCATTATTGCGGTCGCAATTTGACGGTGCCGCTTTCGAGGAAAGCATAGCTTTAGGGCTTTATACTTTTAATAATTTTGATGTTCTATGGTCTAAAACGTGTCACATTTCTTTTTCGTGTTTTGAGTCAATTTTTTGTGGTTACGTGCTTAGCGCATAAGATCCATAAATAGCACGTGGGGCGATATTAGTTTCATTAGAAGACGAACGTACGGCCGTTTGCTTTGAAAACATGAAAGCGGAAGTAATGCCCTGCAATTGGTGCCTGCAAGAAGCACCAGTGCAGATCATCGAGGAGAAACTTTGGTGCTTTTGGATAATCATCAGTGCAGAGGTGGGTGGACTTTGTTAGACTTGCGTCTAAGAACTTTTTAAGGAATTGTCGTTCATACTTTGACTGATTTGTGCCAGTTCCTGTTATCCAAAGCGTTAGCTTATCCATTAAGTGTAACTTACAACTTTTTCTTCAGGATCCAGTGATGACCTCCCTTAAGAATCTCTGTGAGAAATGTAGATCTCGGTGCGAGGCGTTTTTCGCATATATCCAGAAATGTAAGAGTAACGAGACGATGGTAACGAAGTTCCTCACTTCTGGAATAGTCGAAGCTGATTCTTCGATCAACGTCGGACGTCGTCCGATAATTGAAAAAGGAATTTCGAACAAGCAAGAATCACATTCAAGCCGAGTGCTCCCGGAATGTTCTAATCTTCCAGATAAGCCGTCCTTCCAGAAGGTCAAAGAGGAATCTTCGACCGGCATCGAGGATCACATAATCGACGAAGCGTTAAGTCCCGATTACCGTACGGCCTGCGATGACAAAGGAAAAGTCGGTCCAGTTTTACGGGTAGTCTTAGAACGTAAGGATATCTGGGCTTATATGATTTTTCGGAAAAAACCTAATGCTGGTCTTACATGTTCTTATTGTAATAAGACTTTCAAGCTTGCTAGTACGTTAAAGAATCACTTACACGTTCATACAAGGAAAAAACCATTTGTATGTTCCTTATGTAATAGGACTTTCGCTCAGTCTAGGTATTTAACGGCACACATGTTCAATCATACTGGTGAACGGTCTTTTAAATGTTCGTCTTGCGATATAGCTTTTACTACTTCATCAAAATTAAAGAGACATATGCAGATACACAAGAATGAAAAACCTTTCGAATGTTTCATCTGCGATAAGAGTTTTACACAAGCCAATAATTTGAAAATGCACATGTACTTTCATACAGATAAAAAATCTTTTAAATGTGCAATATGCAATAGGACTTTTAAAACATCTCAGAATTTAAAGAAGCACATGCGTCTTCATACCGGTGAAAAGTCTGTTAAATGCTCCATCTGCGATAAGAGCTTCGATGCGCCTAGTATTTTGAGAAAGCATAGGCGCATTCATGCAGGAGAAAAGCTTCTTAAATGTTCATCCTGCGATAAGGCTTTTACTTATTCATCAAAATTAAAGAGACATATGCAGATACACAAGAATGAATAACCTTTCGAATGTTTCATCTGCGATAAGGGTTTTGCACAAGCCGATAATTTGAAAATGCACATGTACCTTCATACAGATAAAAAATCTTTTAAATGTGCAATATGCAATAGGACTTTTAAAACATCTCAGTATTTGAAGAAGCACATGCGCCGTCATACTGGCGAAAAGCCTTTTAAATGTACGTCCTGTGATAAGACTTTTACTTGTTCTAGTAGTGTAATAAGACATATCCGTCTTCATACAGGTGAAAAGCCTTTTAAATGTTCACTTTGCAGTAAAGCTTTTAGTACGTCTTATCATTTGAAGAGGCACATGCGCTGTCATACAGGGAAAAAGCCCCCCAAACGTTCATCCCGTAAGCGTAATTAAGTTTTTAGTACTTCATATTTATATAGATAAGACGCCTGATAAATGGTTGTAATGCGTCGTGCATATATACACTCAACTTATGTTCAGTACTCCCTTCCCCCAACTAGTTACACCTCTGGGATACCCTCTAGCGCACCCCATAGGATCTCTCCGGCCCCTTCGATGTGACGGTGCATTAAGACTGGAAATTTTAAAACGTGAAAGTGTTACTTTTGTTAGGACGGTATTTTTGTGTCGTCTTATTTCCATTTTTTTCCTCATTAATTAAATGATTGTTGACCTTGTCGCCACGTAGATAGTACGATTAACGAAATGTTTCATATTCATTAACTTCGAATGTTATGTATGTAATGGTAGATCGTTGAGGAGTGAGCTCTACGTTAGTTGCGGCTAGTTTAAATTCGGGAGAAGATCACCGGTTCCGGAGAATAATGACAAAAAGTCACAAGATGTCGTTGGGAAACACTTTTTATTTTAAATAGTTTTATTTAATTTCAAATATAAATTAGCCTGACTCTTATTAGGACCTAAATTAGTCGTTATCACGAACCGGCCTTCTTTATAAAGTGATATTTTGTTAAAAACAGGAAAGGAAAATAAATAAATCAAGTTAAATAGAAAAACAAGTCGATTAATTTTTCCATGAGCTAAGGGATCGTCTTCTATGATGAATGAGTAAAAAACAAACCAAGACATTTGGTCAATAAGAGAGTATTTCACATAACGTCGGGCGCTATTGGCGTTTACCTTATTTTGACAGGAACTCATGCGCATTGAGCAACAGCGCCATTAAAAATGCTTAATGCGCATGCGTTCCTGTCAAAGTAAGGTAAACGCTAATAGCGCGCGACGTTATGTGAGATGCAAAAACTCTGTTATCTCGTTAGAGATTTTTGGAATCAATTTTGTAACTGAAGATTACCTAATGAGTTTTATCAAGAAGAAAAAGAGCTCGATTTATGATTGTATTTACGGGGAAATACCGTGTTTGATATACAGGACGTTACAATATATAAATACATTTACTTCAGTTAGAACAGCAATGTAACGTCGTTTCTTTTTTAGAAAATTCTAAGGAACTACGATTTATCCATGCCTATTTAATATAACTTTCAAAATAAAATGTTTTTTAATTTACGGGTATACTTCGACCTCTTTCTTTCCTTCAACTCTCTAATATATTTACAACTTTATTTGGGAAATGGGAACCTAACCTAAGCTAACCTGATCTGTGTCCTAACCTAAATGTTCTGTATCCCATGGTATTCGTATTAATATTTTAAGGTAGTTGTTTAAAGTACCTACTAACTTTCAATAAATCGAGTACTACGGTCTTATCATGAGCGATCCTCAAGTGGCTACTTGCGATTGGTGCTTGCGAGAAGCGCCAGTGCAGACGATCCAGGAGAGGTTATGGCGATTCTGGAGGATAATAAGCGCAGAGGTCAGTACATATTGTTAATATAAATCCCTGGACATCTTACACAATTGCTATGAGTGTTTTGTGTGGTGTGCACTATTTAATGAGGCAAACGAGAATTGCTTGTTCGTGGAAGGTAATCGTCATATTTTCTTTTAGGGTCCGATCCTAGCGTCTCATAGGAATATCTGCGAGAAATGTAAATCACGCTACGAGGATTTCTTGGTGTATGTCGAGATGTGTAAGAGCAATGCGCTTGTAGTAGAGAAGATACTGACTCTCGGACGAGTCAAAGAAGAACCGTCGGTCGACGTCCTTTACCATCCAGTAATTCTAAAGGAAGAAATTTCAGCAGAAGATGGGTCCAGTTCAGGTTATTCTGCATCCTTTTCTCAGTTGCCTTTTAAGTGTTCGCACTGTGATAAGGTTTATACTCGGCCTAGTGATTTGAAAAAGCATATGCGCATTCATACAAGCAAAAAGGATTACAGGTGTGCTATCTGTAATAAGACTTTTACATCATCTGGTAATGTGAAAAAGCACATGCGCTTTCATTCAAAAGAAAAACCTTTTAAATGTTCCACCTGTAATAAGGGTTTTAGTCAGTCTGGTGATTTGAAAAGGCACATGCGGCTTCATACTGGCGAAAAGCCTTTTAAATGTTCCGACTGTAATAAGGATTTTAGTGAATCTGGTAGTTTGAAAAAACATAGACGCCTTCATACAGGGGAAATGCCTCATAAATGTTCCATCTGTAATAAGTTTTTTAATGAATCTGGTGCTTTGAGGAGTCACATGCGCCTTCATACAGGGGAAATGCCTTATAAATGTTCCATCTGTAATAAGTTTTTTAATGCATCTGGTACTTTGAGGAGTCACATGCGCATTCATACAGATGAAAAGCCTTTTAAATGTTTCATCTGTAATAAATTGTTCACTCAGTCTGGCAGTTTGAAGGTTCATATACGCCTTCATACAAATGAAGTACCTTTTAGATGTTCCATTTGTAGTAAGACTTTTAACTGGTCTAGTGGCTTCAGAAGCCATATGCGCACTCATACAGGTGAAAAGCCTTATAAATGCTCCATTTGTAGTAAGTCTTTTAATCAATCTGGTACTTTGAAGGTTCACATACGTCTTCATACAGGTGAAAAACCTTATAAATGCTCCATTTGTAGTAAATCTTTTAATAAACCTGGTAGTTTGAAGGCTCACATACGTCTTCATACAGGCGAAAAGCCTTTTAAATGTTCTATTTGTAGTAAGACTTTCAATGAATCTGGTAGTTTGAAAAGGCACATGCGCATTCATATGGGTGAAAAGCCTTATAAATGCTCTATTTGTAGTAAGTTTTTTAAAGAATCTGGTAATTTGAAGGCTCACATGCGCCTTCATACAGGGGAAAAGTCTGTTAAATGTTCCATCTGTAATAAAAATTACAGTGAAGCTAGTAGTTTGAAAAGGCACATGCGCATTCATACTGGTGAAAAGCCTTATAAGTGTTCCATTTGTAATAAGTCTTTTAGGGAGGCTACTACACTGAGGAATCACATGCGCCTTCACACAGGTGAAAAGCCATTTAAATGTTCATCCTGTAATCAGGCTTTTACTAATTATAGTAATTTGAAAAGGCACACACGCGTCCATACAGAGGAGGAGGAGGATTTTTAATGTTTAATGTGCATTAATTGGCCACCGCATGGGGGCTTCATCTCGATCTTTTCCTTCATCGATCAAATCTGGGCGCAAATATGTTTTCGACCCTCAGGATTCTGAATTAGTAGGTTTCAACCGGCGCAACCCCTGGCAAGTAGTTGAGACTGGAAAAAACTGACAAATTCTTAGTTTATGCGAATTTCTTAATATAAGTTAGTATAAGTAATATAGTATAGTTGTAAGTATAAGTAAAAGTTATAAAACTTGACCAGCGTTTTCTTCGTGCCAAAATGCTTCGATTTAATGATATCGCTGATGACAACTGAACAAATTTATGTCAACTTAGGAATGTGTTTTAATGTTTTGTAAAACCAAGGATGGGAAGCGTATATATAGGGGCGCCCTCGCAAGTCACAACTGCCGTGCGTCTACTGCACGTGCGCACATCGAAACCTTCATTCATTCATAACATGTTATATGAATATTGGTTTTTGTGTTGTTGCTTTTGTTTGTGACCAGAGTGCTACAAATAGGAGAGCCATTTCTTTATCGACTAAGGAAAATCCCAGTCCGTTTTCTTTTGTTGTTGAAAATGAAACAGTGATAACGATTTTTGGTGTCCCTCATCTTTTTGAAAGTACTCGAAATTCTCTTTTCAGGTGTAATATTTAGTTCGAACCCAATAAAAAAGGCTCGTTTTCGCCATATCGAATCTGCCTTTAGGGACTATCAGGATAGAACTTTCAAGTACTAATCGAAACTCAAAACGAATTGCTTCAATTCATAGGACTCGTATTCCAAAACGAAAGTTAAGATTGCCGCACAATTTGTCAATTTATCTTTGTTAACTACTCGATATTATTATTCTATGTATATAAATGTTTATGAACAAAATTCAATTCTTTTATTTCAATGTACCAAGTGCATGTTCCCCTACAAAGTGTAAGTGTAAAACGGGATAACGTTACAATATTTTGTTTATTATATTCTTTATACACTTATATTGTGTCGAGGAATAACCATGTTTAAGCTTAATTAGGAATGAGACGGGAAGGGAAGCTCGATTTGAAATTCCCACCCTAATTTAGTTCAGTGCCAGGCGGCGCATACGTCGCTACCTGATGTCATTCCAAATACAAGAAGTTTCCATTTCTCTAACTTAAATGTTGTGTAAATCATGGTTTGCTAACCTAACCTATATGGATTCCCGACCTGTCAAACGTAGTGCGCAGGTCGGGAGTCTAGTAATATATTTTAAATCCAATAATACAAAGGCCATCAAGCGATATTGAAACAGATTTCCAGTATAAAACAATGTTGTGAACGTGATTCTGAAGTATAATACATATTTTTATAATTAACTATAATTTATTGCCTCGTGGTAAGTAGTAGTAGTAGTTTAAAGTGCAGGGGCTCTCACTATCCCTTCGAGTCGGACTGTCTGAGTGCCTAATATATAAAATTTCAAAGAATAAGCTTTTGAAGCTTATCGACATTGGGTGAATGGACAAGTATCGGAGCCCATTTTGTATCCCTAATTAAAGGAACGATAAATTGAAGAGAAGAAGAAGAAGAACTAACCTATATGTTTTGTATGCTGTTTACTACAGTACTATACAGAATACTACAGTTTCATCATGAACGATTCTCAAGTGGCCACTTGCGATTGGTGCTTGCGAGAAACGCCAGTGCAGACGATCCCAGAGAGATTATGGCGATTTTGGAGGATAATTAGCGCAGAGGTAAGGAGTACATGTTGCTAATATGGTTGAGGAATTCCTGGCTTGACATCTCACGGACTTGCTATTAGTGCTTTGCTTCGTTCGCACTACTTGAGGTACACGGGAATCGCTTGCTCATGGAAAAGTAATCAACGTCTTTTCTTTCAGGATCCGATCTTAGCAGCTGATAAGAATATCTGCGAGAATTGTAAATTACGCTACGAGGAATTCTCGGTATATATCGACATGTGTAAGACCCATGCGGTTATAGTGGAGAAGGTACTGGCTCCGGGACGAATCAAAGAAGAGCATCCGATAATCAAGCAAGAAGTTATAACAGAAGACGAGTTCGGTTCAAGTTATTCTTCAACATTTTCTCAATTATCATTTAAATGTTTACACTGTAATGAGGTTTATACTCGGCCTAGTGATTTGAAAAGGCATATGCGCATCCATACGGGCAAAAAGGATTACAGATGTTCTATCTGTAGTAAGACTTTTACATCATCTGGTAATGTGAAAGCGCACATGCGCATTCATTCAAAAGAAAAACCTTTTAAATGTTCCACCTGTAATAAGGATTTTAGTGAATCTGGTAGTTTGAAAAGGCACATGCGGATTCATACTGGCGAAAAGCCTTTTAAATGTTCCGTCTGTAATAAGGATTTTAGAGATTCTGGTAGTTTGAAAGGGCATAGGCGTATTCATACAGGGGAAAAGCCTTTTGAATGTTCCATCTGTAATAAGATCTTTACTTGGTTTGGTCATTTGAAAAAGCACATACGGATTCACACTGGCGAAAAGCCTTGTAAATGTTCCATCTGTAATAAGTCTTTTACCCAATCTGGTGGTTTAAAAAGGCACATGCTCCTTCATACAGGAGAAAAGCCTTTTAAATGTTCCGTCTGTAATAAGGATTTTACCCAATCTGGTGGTTTAAAAAGGCACATGCTCCTTCATACAGGAGAAAAGCCTTTTAAATGTTCCATATGTAGTAAGAATTTTACTCTGTCTGATGATTTGAAAAGGCACGTGCGCATTCATACAGGGGAAAAGCCCTTCGAATGTTCCATCGGTAGTAAGTCGCCTACTTACCCTGATCATTTAAAAGCGCATAGTAAAATATAATTTATAACAGTGTTAAATTACACATCTACGCCATGTCAATTACATTAATGTCAAATTTAAGCCATGCAGGTTCTTAGAGAAAGGATAGAGCGGGACAATGATGAATTCATTAATGCAGCATTGAACGTATTTTGATAACAAGCTGTACGCGTGTTTCTGTTCAAAGGATAAATTTAATGTTTAAAATTTTGTTTATTTCTCTGCCATTTTTCTACATGGTAGGTGGGTGCCAGTGCACCCTTTTACACCACTTTACCGGCGCCCGTGGTTTGATTTGTAATAAGAATTTTAGTGAATCTGGTAGTTTTAACTGTGTGCCTTCCTGTACATCGAAGAAGGCCACAAACCATGGTGTACAGAACATTTAGGTTAGAGAAATGGAAACTTCTTGTATTTGGAATGACATCAGGTAGCGACGTATGCGCCGCCTGGCACTGAACTAAATTAGGGTGGGAATTTTAAATCGAGCTTCCCTTCCCGTCTCATTCCTAATTAAGGTTAAAAATGGTTATTCCTCGACAAAATATAAGTGTATAAAGAATATAATAAACAAAATATTGTAATGTAATCCCGTTTTACACTTACACTTTGTAGAGGAACATGCACTTGGTACATTGAAATCAAAGAATTGGATTTTGTTCATAAACATTTAGATACGTAGAATAATGATATCGAGTAGTTAACGAAAATAAAATAACAAGTTGTGCGGCAATCTTAACTTTCGTTTTGGAATACGAGTCCTCTGAATTGAAGCAATTCCTTTTGAGTTTCGATTAGTACTTGAAAGTTCTATCCTGATAGTCCCTAAAGGCAGATTCGATATGGTGAAAACGAGCCTTTTTTATTGGGTTCGAACTAAATATTACACCTGAAAAGAGAATTTCGAGTACTTTCAAAAAGATGAGGGACACCAAAAATTGTTCTCACCGTTTCATTTTCAACAACAGAAAAAAACGGACTGGGATTTTCTTTAGTCAATAAAGAAATGGCTCTCCTATTTGTAGCACTCTGGTCACAAACAAAAGCAACAACACGAAAACCAATATTCATATTGTCACGAACACGAGACTTCGACGACTACAAATAAAAAACAAGGAATTAGGAGGCCACGGTCAGTTCGTGTGAAAAACGAAAAATGAAAGCGAGAGTGTTTAACAAAACAAAGTATAAGCAAAACAAAAGCCGAACATAAATAGAAGGCACAAGATAGTTGAGGGGACCAGTGAGGTCCCGACGTACGAGCTTGGACAAGTGCCGTCCAAGGGGCCGCCCGGAAGAGGGCCGTCCCTGAAGGGACCAGCCGGATGGCCGGTCGAAGAAGAGAGTAGAAAGAGCTCCGAGCGGAGACTGTGGTGGATCGTCGAAGTCTCCAGAACCCCAGCCGGACGCCCGAAGAAGAGCCTTCCAACCCGCCTGTCAAGAGGCCCTCCGTTATGGAAAGCCGAAAGTCCGGACGACAGGCAATCCTGTAAGTTACCTTCCTCATTCTCACGCTCCAGCCTTTTGGGATTCGCTGTGCCCCCCATCTTCTTGTTTTGTTTTATTTTCCTTTTGTTTTTGTACCGACCTGACCCATTTTTAGATTCCCCGTTTGTGGAGAATAAAGCCTTTTTCTCTGTTTTGTTTTAACCTGTTTTCGTCAATAGCAAGCTCTACCCCCGCAGCTACCAACCCCTTACCTCACGCAGCCGTGACCCAGGAAAAGACGCCCCGGCTCGTGACAATATAACATGTTATGAACAAATGAAGGTTTCGATGTGCGCACGTGCAGTAGACGCACGGCAGTTGTGACTTGCGAGGGCGCCCCTATATATACGCTTCCCATCCTTGGCTTTACAAAATATTAAAACACATCGATAAGTTGATATAGATTTGTTCAGTTGTCAGCAGCGATATCATTAAATCGAAGCATTTTTGCACGAAGAAAACGCTGGTCAAGTTTTATAACTTTTACTTATACTTACAACTATACTATATTACTTATACTAACTTATATTAAGAAATTCGCAAAAACTAAGAATTTGTCAGTTTTTTCCAGTTTGTGTGTGCCTTTTCAAATTACTATAATTAGTAAAAGCCTGATTACAGGATGAACATTTAAATGACTTTTCACCTGTGTGACGACGCATGTGATTCCTCAGTGTACTAGCATCATTAAAAGACTTATTACAAATGGAACACTTATAAGGCTTTTCACCCGTATGAATGCGCATGTGCCTTTTCAATCTACCAGATTCATTGAAAGTCTTACTACAAATGGAACATTTAAAAGGCTTTTCACCTGTATGAAGACGCATGTGAACCTTCAAATTACCAGATTCATTAAAAGACTTACTACAAATGGAGCATTTATAAGGCTTTTCACCTGTATGAGGGCGCATATGGCGTTTCAAGCAACTAGACCAGTTAAAAGTCTTACTACAAATGGAACATCTAAAAGGTACTTCATCTGTATGAAGGCGTATATGACCCCTCAAACTGCCAGAATAAGTAAACAATTTATTACAGAGGGAACATTTAAAAGGTTTTTCACCTGTATGAAGCCGCATGTGACTCCTCAAAGTACCAGATTCATTAAAAAACTTATTACAGATGGAACATTTATAAGGCTTTTCCCCTGTATGAATGCGTCTATGTATTTTCAAACTACCAGAATTACTAAAATCCTTATTACAAACGGAACATTTAAAAGGCTTTTCACCAGTATGAATCTACATGTGCCTTTTCAAATCACCAGACTGACTGAAATCCTTATTACAGGTGGAACATTTAAAAGGTTTGTCCCCCGTATGAAGAAGCATATGCTTCTTCAAACCACCAGACTGAGTAAAACATTTATCACAGGTGGAACATTTAAAAGGTTTTTCTTTTGAATGAATGCGCATGTGCGTTTTCATATTACACGAGTATGTAAAAGTCTTATTGCAGATAGAACACCTGTAATCCTTTTTGTTTGTATGAGTGCGCATATGCTTTTTCAAATCACTAGGCCGAGTATAAACCTTATCACAGTGCGAACACTTAAAAGGCAACTGAGAAAAGGATGCAGAATAACCTGAACTGGACCCATCTTCTGCTGAAATTTCTTCCTTTAGAATTACTGGATGGTAAAGGACGTCGACCGACGGTTCTTCTTTGACTCGTCCGAGAGTCAGTATCTTCTCTACTACAAGCGCATTGCTCTTACACATCTCGACATACACCAAGAAATCCTCGTAGCGTGATTTACATTTCTCGCAGATATTCCTATGAGACGCTAGGATCGGACCCTAAAAGAAAATATGACGATTACCTTCCACGAACAAGCAATTCTCGTTTGCCTCATTAAATAGTGCACACCACACAAAACACTCATAGCAATTGTGTAAGATGTCCAGGGATTTATATTAACAATATGTACTGACCTCTGCGCTTATTATCCTCCAGAATCGCCATAACCTCTCCTGGATCGTCTGCACTGGCGCTTCTCGCAAGCACCAATCGCAAGTGGTCACTTGAGCATCGCTCATGATAAGACCGTAGTACTCGATTTATTGAAAGTTAGTAGGTACTTTAAACAACTACCTTAAAATATTAATACGAATACCATGGGATACAGAACATTTAGGTTAGGACACAGATCAGGTTAGCTTAGGTTAGGTTCCCATTTCCCAAATATAGTTATAAATAATATCCTAATATTCTTCTTCTTCTTATCATATATCGGTCTTATCCATGATGATCCAAGATGACCAGTTCATTATTATAATAACACAATACATCAAACTCACAGCACAGGAAAAAACTTCGATAACAGCAAACGACAATAGAGAGTTTTTGCATTTCACATAACGTATAATAGCGTAGGCTACGTTTCTTTTAGTTTTTGTAGAGCAGTTGAATAGCGTTATGAAGTGTTGTTTGACAAACGGCAGTTGATAGATTCTCCTGTTTTGGGTTTCGGATAACCTATAAATTGTGGCTGGCACTAACGTATTTTCGTGTTAATTTCTTGGCGACTTTAGTAGTTCTTTTACAACTTTAAAATGGAGAACACAATAGACGGTGCCGCTTTAGGTGGCTTAGACGTTGTGGAAGAAGCAGTCCTTCATGAATTGCTAATGCAAAGAGTCCCACCATTATTAAGTGAGAGGCAGTTTGGTCATTTTAATTTAAATTTATTAAGTGACCAAGAGGTACAGCTAAATTTCAGATTTAATAGAGACGACCTGGAGAGGTTAAGAATAGCTTTGAGGATACCAAATGAACTAAGGACACCTACCAGATATTCAGTAACTAGTAAGTAAACATAATCCTAAACATACAGTTGTTTTATTACTACTTGCATTTTTTAGGCCACACAGAATTATGCATGTATTTAAGGAGGCTCGCATATCCTGCATAGGCTCGCAGAGTTCCTCCAACTTTAGAACAATATTTAACATAATTATTAGTATATTTGCGGCGCCAAGTCCATTTTGCTGAATATTGGAGATCTTCAAGATTTCTAAAATGGTTTCTGGTTTTTATTGGTGATTACGAATCAGGAGGTAAAGAAGCTAACTTTGGGAGAATGTGAACAATTTAAACAAAATTGATAAACAAAAACTTGAAAATGAGATGAGGGGAGAAATCCTTCATGTACACGGTAAGAGAAGGAGTCGATCGGGTGCCTCTATTAGGCCTTCTAAATAATACTAGTGGATAAATTATTTTGTTTTCTATGTAGCTGTAGATATGTTTGTGTGTCTTTAAAACTGAAGTTTTTTTGAATAAATGAAACTGGTTTATTTTCAAATACTCCCAAGATTACTTTAGTATTACATGTACTTTTAATGTGTGAGATAGTTCATTTTTATATATGAGTACAATGTTCAATGGTGGGTTTATAAGATCAGGTCACATAGATGACGTAACTCAAACAATGTAAACTAATTCACTCCAATGAACTATTGACCGTCCAACATTGCTTCACTTGTCGAAGCAACGGAATGCAGTGCTGTGTGTTAAGCAATTGCCCAGAGTGAATTAAAGTTAAATGGTACTGTTTATCCTTACTTAATTCGACGATCATTAGTCAAATGGCAATTTACATTGCCGAGCTCTTCGTAAAATGAGGTATTACCTCATTAGCGATAAGTATAGGAAAGAAACGAGAACATTCTAAGAATCCATTTTTTTTTATTAAAATATCAATCAGTGTTTTTTGTTGGTCTATCACTTTTTGTAAGTTGTCTACAGTACTTTGTTGCTGCAACAACCTTTTTTCTTCTAACTGCAGTCGGAATCTTCTTTCTTCTTTTTCTAATTCAAACTGCTGTTCTTCCAGCTGCAGTTTTTTTTCTTGCAGCATCAATTTTCCTTCCTCAAGATCTAATTCTCTTTTTTCAGATCATGATCTCTTATACTTTTTTCTTCTATAAAATTGAGAGCGCTTCTTCTTAGTGGTTGATTCTTCGGCTTACGCTGACCATGAGGTTCTAAAATTTCATTGTTTGTATCTTCGTTTATATGTAACAAACATACAAATAAACTTACTGAAAACAGAAGTTGTAGGTGTTTTATTGATATTCTGGTTACCTTGCTCCATTTGGCTACCTTGATCACCATTATTTGGTGATTCTTTTAAAATAAAGTGGTAATCCTGCCTATTCACTGTTACATTTTCATTTATATTATCTGAAACAAATAATAATACATAAGTGAAGAAGTTCACTCTATCTTTTCAGTGTTTTAGCAGCGGTTTAAAATGTGTAACTCACAAAAATAGAGACGTGGTAATGAATTATACTCACCGTTGTCACATGTAGCAATATTAGTGGTATGTGTTTTTGTTTTTCCAAAAAAAATGGATGCTGCTTTGTCTCGCTGATCTTTCCCCAAATTGATTATCTTTTTATTGCGAGAAACAACCGCCCCTTTTTGATTTTTTAAGGAAACCTTAGATGCCCTACAAATATTGGACACCTCCTCCAATAAATTATCCTTTTCCGAATATACTTCTTCTACTCCTGATCTAAAAATTAGATTATAAAATATTAGTCTCTAAAGTAGAACTATTATTTATGTAACAACATACTTCGCTAAATTTATCATATCCTTTTGCTTCCATGCCTCTAACAATAAAGAGACGTGATCTTTTAAGCTTCTTATGGTGAAATTTTTGCCAGTAATCATATATAAAGAATGTTTTACTTCTTCCCATTTAGATGGCTCTATGAGAGGATTAATGTTTACCACCTCACGGAGAAGGGCTAAATCGTCTTCGGAAGAAAATCGAACTCTTGTTCGAAAACCTTCTTGACCGATACTGGTATTTTCTTTGTTCTCCTAAAATATAGAATTATGCCAGTTAAAAAACAAAATATTGCTATAAACTTACCATTTTATTTTCCCTTTTTCCAAAATTATTTAAAAAGTTGCAGGGTGAACCCAATTTATATAACTGCAAGTACTGCCGAAGCTATCAATACACACCAAAGCGCCAGAGACCAAAAGAACTAGCGAAAGAGTCAAAGGCGTCGCGCAAAACTGTTTATATATGTTTTTAACATACCGGAAGAAATTTGTGGTGGTGGTGGTGGAGGAATCTTCCCTCCACTCGGAACCACACGAAATCCAACATTCGGTACTTTTAGCATAATCACCGTTAACTTTCATAAAGGTTTTGTTCACTAAATAAATTTGAAAATGTACAAAATATGTAAATGGATGGTTAAATATTAAGATAACGACTATTGAGAAGGAAATGGGTGATAAAAGTTATGGGGTTGTTTTACTGAGCGTACGCTAATGAAAGATACCGATGATCTTAGGTTTACGAATTTAAATGTTTTTAACTATTAGGTAAATAATAGGCAATGTATTGATAAGTACCGAATGTGGGATTACAACAAGCCACACGTGTACCCACAGCATCCGCCACATTTTGAACAGAAGTAGTATTGTTCTGTAATTAGAGGAACCCATAGGGTATTGTTCTAGATCGGAAACTGTAATGTCGGGAACGGCGACGCGGCGAGCGCCCTCCTTGCGATGGGTACCGAAACAAATTTCTTCTTCCACCCCCCCTCGCCCCCTCCTGATACCCACAACCTCACCGCACCGTAATAAAACTACATATATAACAGAAATTATTATATTTTCCCAAAATTGACATTAACAGATGAATTCAATGCATAAATTGTGGAAATATTTGAGTGGAATGATATACAGCAATTACATTACTAACAAAAAAATCTACATTAATAAACTTAAACTAACTGATATGTATTCTATACAAAAATTAATTATGTGAAATATTTATACACATATGATACAAAAGAGAAGGAAATAAAACGTGTGGGTGCTCAACTAAACAATGGGATAAAACAATATTAATATATGACTCTGAGATGGCAATTTAATTTTAACAATTTACCTATATCACAGTAACATATTTAATATAACTTTATATATCAAAACCCAATTGGAACAGCTAAAAAATTCTTCATGCCACTCAGCCCGCAACAAAAGAGCTACGGGAATGTCCCTCAGACGTTAGTGTTTAAAAATATAAAATTTACTCACTTTGTCAATGAAATTTTATGATAAGTTTTAAAATCAGTTTAAACGTTTACAAACGTTTTAACAAAGAGGAAAACTAAATAAATAAAGAATTTAAAAATTTCATTGTCCAGCAAAGACAACGAGGAGGTGTGAGTAAACTTTGCCAGGATGGGAAATGTGACCAGTGTATTGTGGTTAGTAGAGAAGATTGTTTGTAGAATTGAAATAATAGATATTTAATACAAACTCTGTCTTCTCTGTTGGCACTCCAGAACTTTTTTGTCTTGATCTGGGATGTTTATCTCTAGGCAAGTAGACAAACAGATAACTAATAGAAATAAACATTTAACATTTATAGAAGTCGTTAAATATTTGCAAATAACCTAAGCCTGGAACCTAATTTATGAATTTTGGTAAATACGTGCCTCAGAGATCATCCACAAATCACTATTCCAACTGAAACCTACGAAATTCTCCTTACCAACAGAATCCATCGTTTAAGGTCGAATATGTTTACAAGACTGGGCATCTTTTTGTTGCCCTTATCCAATCCAGATGATGCAGCCTGTCGTATCGGTCCCATAGGCTTCCAGAACATGATTCGTTAAAGCTTTCGTTCTAGGAAAAGCGGCATCGTAGGCAAAATTATTTAGAAACAATGGCATCAGCGTGTTCTGTAAATATTAAAATTTTTTATCAGATTAGTTTCTAGAAGTTGATAAGCAGTGCTTACATTCATGGTGCTCTTTTCAAAGCTTCCATTTTCCGAGTTGAAATAGTTAATCCTTTTCGGCGCCTTACTCTTTCGTTTATTGACAGAATCTAACTTGCAAATTCTAGTTTGAGAGCGATGTATTGTTTTTTTTTTCTTTAATACCTTCCGTTGCGAGATTTTCTTATTAATACTTCATGTGAGCGAAACCAGTCTGGCAACTTTTGTCTCGATGCTACTTCGATTTCGGGCATGAATCTTGGATGTTGTATTACACTTCCAGAATGATGATGTTTCAAAGGCATTAACTAATGAAGCTGTGGTAGTCATTTATGTCTTCCTTGCACTTTTTGCACTTTTTTTTGGTGTCTGGCAACAGACAGTGAAGAATTACCTAGAAAAATAGAAACAAGGCATCAATTTAACATATCTAAAGGTCAAAATGTCCATAAATGATACAAAGCTCAATCACGAATTGAACTAAGTTCAATTCGTCACTCGTCTGAAGGAAATCCTAAATACGTCCAAGTCTATGGGTGGAAATGATGTTTCAACATAGATTTGTTTCATTTCAGGTATAACATTAATATTGAAGACGTGTGTTCACAACAAATTGGAAATAAATAGGCACTGAATACAAGAGTCACTGATTTAATTTTAATGAGTTCGACAATTGCTTACTAGATACTTTAGATAATAGATATTTACTTACTGTTACTACCAGTATCTATAAGCCAGCAGCTAGTTCACTACAAAACAAATACACTTAAACAATTCAAGTCGCTTTGAAATCGCTTTCAAATATTTACAATCGAACCCTTTCGCAACGCAGAATAAAATGGAGGCTACAGTTTGTAAACACGGAACGCGTGACGTCGGTTCCTTAAGCCCAAGCTACGCCACGGCGTGTTTAAGGCGCCGTGACAGAGTGCATATTTTTGGAACATATAGAAATGAATGATTTTGCGTATACTGACGACACGTCGCCACGTATGAGTCTTGAGACGCATGGCGCTGCGACAGAGAGCTTCTCGTGCCCCCCGTCCTATGTGCCCCACCCGTCATGTCACTTCGCAGTCTTCGAGCGCCGCAACCCGCATTTTCGTTTGCACTTAGCCTAAAAAAGTTGTGTAGCAGCGCCATCCTTTCGATGGCACCTCGAACTACTTTCGTGTCCCCGATCCTCCCATAAGACTTTCCTGGCCCTGGAGGAACCCAACTGCAGTAATCTGCGCCAACTGCCAGCCAACAAAGTTACTAAATTCGACCAATTTGATGTTACAAAATCCCCAAATAGCGTTGACCGTAATCGTCCGCTAATAGCGTCGGACGCTAACGTAAATAGCGTCAACGCTATTTCAAGTGCATAATGCGCATGCGTACCTGTCAAAATAAGGTAAACGCTAATAGCGGCCGACGTGCAAAAACTCTCTAGTATCTACTAACAGAAATACTAGCGACATTCAATTTCCGCTCACAGTCTCTATTGAAATCACTGATGATTTCACGATTGGACGAATGTGACGTCACAAAACCGGCGACATATTAAAATTAGACAGGATATTTCTGATTGAAAAATGAATATTCCATAGAATTTTAAGTTTAAAAACATTCATCGATGCCGTTAGCACATGCGAAATTCAAAACGGGCGTCAACAGCCATCCGGATTTTAAAATTATCGGAGACTTTGAGAGCCTCACAATGCGGAGCGGCAACACCGACGAGAGCAACGCCTAATACCACGGAACGAGAAAATGACTGTTCCGTGAGTAGGGTGATGGACACGTGGAACACTAAAAAGACTTTTTGTCTGTGTGAAGACGCATGTGCTTTTTCAAAAACTTTTTGCCTGTATGAATGCGCATATGCGTTTTCGAATCAAATCGAAATGTGAAAAATTAGGGAAAAGTCGTTTTTCTTGTGTTTATTCTGCCCATAATACTTTAAATATTCATTCTAGAGTGAAAGAGTAGAGGGGGAAAATTCGTAATGAAATTATTTAAATCACAGCGGTTTTTAGTAATTTCAAAATGCAATAGTTTCGTTACAAAAACTTCCAAAAGCGGTGAAAAAATGGATCAATAAAACAATTTTTATTGTAAAGTTTTAAATATAACAATTTAAACAAATGTACCCCATTGCGCCCTTAAACAATACTGCTCATAAAACATTTTTTTGGAATTACCTCTTTACATACTTTGACTTGTTTTAACATCGCAACAATCGATATGGGGGCACTAACTAGTTTGTTTCTTATTGCGGAACGTTATGCAATCAGCAATGCACACGGATGTTACGGACACCCTTAACGTCTGAAGCGTACGCAACACTCAATACCCATTGCATAACTATATAGGTACGTCACAAAATTGTCATTCGTTTTGAAATTTAAGATATAAACTCAATTCTGATTCTGTTCATTTATTACGTTTACAAAACAACTTAAATAATTATTGAGGAAACTTGACTTTACTTAAACACTCGATTTTATTACAAATGGAACATTTCCAAGGCTTGTCAAATGTACATATGCTTAGTCAAAGGAAGCTTACTTTGAATCACCTTTTAAGTCCCAAAAGGCATTTTATATAAAAGCAATTGCCTTTGACTTATCTTTCTCCAATTGCTTGATTGCCTGACTAGAAACGATCCAACATTTCTGCACTGGAATATTCGTAGTACGTTTTCCAATAAAGCTGACTTAATGCATCTCATCTATAAACTTAAGCCTATGGGAGTTCTCTCAAGGGAAACTTTCCTTAACCCTTCCTCCATATGCTATTTTAAAAGATAATCAGACACACCATTATACTAATTTACGATGAGAAAAGGGGGTTAAATACTGTGTTCCCCTTTGACTATTTGCCTTAAGTAGCTAAGTACCTGGGCAGATCACGTTGCCTTCTCCTCGCCTCCTCTTGCCTACCGCTCATCTCTCTCATTAGCTCTTTAGCATGTGACCGCATCTTGCCGAAAATCCCTCATCGCGATTACGCTTCAATCCTTAATCGCTCCCACTTCAAACTTACCACAATTATTTATCGATTTAGTATGTAACTACTGCACAAATCTGATTAGAATCGGATCAGTGGAACCAGACTTATTGAGGGTTTTCTTTAGTCAATAATGCTCAAGTTTAAGAAGTTCTAATCGAGATGGAATTTTTATGATCGCCGTGCGGATTTTGAAATTATCAGGGATTTTGGGAATGTGGGGTTTATTTTAAATTTAGAGGTTTTGTTAGTTTTGCTCCACGATGTCGCTACTGTTTATATTAGACAGGATGTATGTTTGAGAGGACCTTTAATAAATGCACTTAAGAGGCCATTGTGGTTCTTTGAACAGACTACACTATTTTCTACAAAAATTACTTTAGATATACTGGTTTGTTGTATAAACCAGGTATTGAAGAGATGATGTACTTCTTTAAAATGCCAAAACTCTTACTTGTCTTACGGCTTTTCACCTGTATGAAGACGCATGTGCTTTTTCAAACTACCAGACTGACTAAAAGACTTATCACAGGTGAAACATTTAAAAGGCCTTTCACCTGTATGTATGCGCATGTGCCTTTTCAAATCGACGGACCGAGTACAAATCTTATTACAGATGGAACACTTCAAAAGCTCTTCACCCGTATGAATGCGCATGTGCGTTTTCAAATCACCAGACCGGGTGAAAGCCTTACAGCAAATGGAACACTTCGAAGGCTTCTCGCCTGTATGAATGCGCATGTGCGTTTTCAAATCATTAGACCGAGAAAAAGTTCTATCGCAGTTGGGGCATTTCAAAGGCTTTTCGCCTGCGTGAATGTGCATGTGCGTTTTCAAACTTCTAGCCCATGTAAAAGTCTTAGCGCAGATCGAACAATTAAACGGCTTTTCGCCTGTGTGAATGCGCATGTGCTGCTTCAAATCACCAGACTGGGCAAAAGTCTTACGACAGGTAGGACATTTAAAAGGCTTTTCGCCTGTATGAGTACGCATGTGCCTTTTCCAATCAAAGGACCGAGTGAAAGCCTTATTACATATGGAACACTTAAAAGACTTTTCGCCTGGATGAATGCGCATGTGCTTTCTCCAGTTATCACAGCAAGTGAAAGTCTTATTACAGATCAAACATTTAAAAGGCAGTTCACCTCTATGAAAGCGCATGTGCCTTTTCAAGGAATTAGACCAAGTGAAAGCCTTATTACAAGACGAACATTTAAAAGGCTTTTCACCCGTGTGAATGCGCAAATGCTTTTTCATATCGACATACGAAGAAAAAGCCTTATTACAGATGGAACACTTGAAAGGCTTTTCGCCTGTATGAACGCGCATGTGCCTTTTCATAGAATTAGACCAAGCAAAAGTCTTATTACAACATGGACATTTAAAAGGCTTTTCACCTGTATGAAGGCACATATGCTTTTTCAACCTACCAGGACCCGTGAACGACCTTATACACATCAAACATTTAAACGGCAACTGAGTAGAGCACGTAGGATAACTTGAATCGGGCTCATCTCCTGTCAAAATGTCCTCCTTAATCGTAGCGTCTTCTTCGACTTGTCCAACACCCAGTATCTTCTCTACTACGGACGCATGGGTCTTACACATCTCGACGTACACAAAGAATCTCTCGTAGCGCCATCTACACCGCTCGCAGATATTCTTAAGAGAAGTAAGGATCGGGTCCTGAAAGAAAAGAACCCAATTATAACCAAGCGATCCTCGTTTTTCCTCGTGAAATGGCGTAAACAGGAAGGATTCCTGCCTCGGTGGAGGAGGGTTCCGGATATGGTCCTGCTTATGATCAGCATTTTCATTGGCGGTGGGACATTAAACAATCAAGAAGTAACGGAACGCTTACATCTTATGACATCAGTAATGGTCTGATAGGTAAGATACAACGGTCAACGGTGGCTGTATGCGTACCTTCCTTTACCGCCAAGGTATAACATCATCCACCTACCTATACCGAACTAAAGGTACATGGGTCGATGCGACGATCCCTCACGGTGTGCTCAACATAGACGGGAAACGTCCTCGACACTGACCGTAGATACGCAGGATAGGTCTGCCACATAAACACTTACGGATCGACTGAGGATGTGACTTAAGCTAAGTCACTACTGCGTAACAGCTATGGAAGAACGGTAGCCGTCCCATAGGTTCAGACACTTACGTGCGACAGCCACACATTTGCTCGACTGATACTGCGCACAAGCAGACGAACGGAAAACCACTCGATCACCTATTCCGGTGAAAAAGATTATAGCGGTGTGACATGGGAGATGGACGTAGGCAACCAGCACACAGCAAACGTAAAAGTCAACAACACATACTTCGGAAACTTCAAAGTAAAGGCCGACGTCCGTCAGGGATGTATCTTCATATATCCTTATACCGTTCAATCTATAGAGCGAGCGCGTCATGCGCATGGTCTTCGAGGAGCGGCCAGGAGGAATGACAGTCGGAGGACGAATAATCAGCAATCACCGCTACCCCGACGGCACCTTAATACTGGCGTCCTAAACACAAGAATTTGAACATATCATAAATAGACTAGACAACGTTAGCGGAGGGATCAAAATCAATGCACACGAAAACAATGTGACGATCATCACAATTATAACCAATGAGGGACTCGGTAAGAAGAAATACTCACTAGAATCCGAAGAGGTACCGACGTAACTAAGAGCACCAAACTACGTCTGGTACGGGCACTTGTGACCCCTATCGGCACTTACACCAACTCGGACCTTACGACGTATAGTGGCCCTCGAAATGTGGCCCTAGCCCAGAACTCTGGGCATATCCCGCCCGTATCGACGGGGCTCGACATCACCGCTGGGCTTACCAGGATCATCAGCTAAAGCGTATCGGGACACTTTGGAGATATAACCAGAGGAGGGAAGGTGCGGAGAGGTCAGTAGTTGAGGGCAGAGCGAAGGTCCAGGTGAAATAAACGGCATCACCGGTCACCCTCTTACTGGAGCGGTGCAGCACGTGCGAGAGGGAAGAAAGGGCAATAACCATGGAGCGAATAACATAACGTCACAACATGGGCCCCTTTACATATTAAAGTGTAAATGGAGACATTTAATGTATGAACAAATAATCCTGGAAATTGTGAAATGTAACGTATACAAATTGTCCAACATTAACATTAACAAAGGATACTCACTTCCTTGCTAATTATTTTCCAGAACCGCCATAACCTCTCTTGGATCGTCTGCACCGGCGCCTCCTTCAAGCACCAGTCGCAAGCAGTCGCCTCAATGTGGTCCATGATAAGACGGAAGTACTTAATTTATTGAGTAATTGGCTAGTTTAATCCACGACTTAACAAAACAAAACAATTTGCACCTCTTTCAAGCTAACGGTCACAGCACAAAACATATAAGTTAGGTTATGTTAGCAAACACCACAGAACAAAAGATTTCATGGATATATCGATATTTTGGTGGACATACATTTGAACAAATTTACTATCTACTAACAGAAATAGTAGCTACATTCAATTTCCGCTCACAGTCTCTATTGAAATCACTGATGATTTCACGATTGGACGAATGTGACGTCACAAAACCGGCGACATATTAAAACTAGACAGGATATTTCTGATTGAAAAATGAATATTCTGTAGAATTTTACTTGAGAATCATTCATCGATGCCGTTAGCACATGCGAAATTCAAAAAGGGCGTCAACAGCCATCCGGATTTTAAAACTATCGGAGCCTTTGAGAGCCTCACAATGCGGAGCGGCAACACCGACGGGAGCAACGCCTAATACCACGGAACGAGGAAATGACTGTTCCGTGGGGAGGGTGATGGACACGTGGAACATTAAAAAGACTTTTTGTCTGTGTGAAGACGCATGTGCTTTTCCAAAAGCTTTTTGCCTGTATGAATGCGCATATGCGGTTTCAAATCAAATCAAATTGTGAAAAATTAGGGAAAAGTCGTTTTTCTTGTGTTTATTTTGCCCATGACACTTTAAATATTTATTCTAGAAGGAAAGAGTAGAGGAGGAAAAATTCGTAATGAAATTATTTAAATCACAGCGGTTTTTAGTAATTTTAAAATGCAATAGTTTCGTTACAAAAACTTCCAAAAGCGGTGAAAAAATGGATCAATAAAACAATTTTTATTGTAAAGTTTTAAATATAACAATTTAAACAAATGTACCCCATTGCACCCTTAAACAATGATGCTCATAAAACATTTTTTTGGAATTACCTCTTTACATACTTTGACTTGTTTTAACATCGCAACTTTTTTACTATGGAAAGTTATGCAATCAGCAATGCAAACGAATGTTATGGACACCCTTAACGTCTGAAGCGTATGCAACACTCAATACCCCATTGCACCTTTAAACAATAATGCCCATAACACATTGTTTTGGAATTACCTCTTTACATACTTTGACTTGTTTTAACATCGCAACAATCGATATGAGGGCACCCACTAGTTTGTTAGTGCGACAGTGCTGAAAGTTAGGCAATCAGCAATGCAAACGAATGTTATGAACGCGCTTAACGCCTAAAGCGTATGCAACACTCAACATGCAACCACAACTTTAGAATATAAAAACTCCCTAAAACACGCTTGAAAGTACACACAAAACATGTACATTAACACAGGCACAACAAACACCACAGAACTAAGGGTGTCATCGATATTGCTGTGTTGGATACTCTTATACCTTTTCACTCCATACATCCTATTGAACAGACATAAATTAATATAAAGAACAATGGGTGATAACATAGGCTTATTAAAGATGGCTAAAGTCAGTACTAATACAGCCGTTAACGTAGGCAACCAACAATACACAAAAATATTGAATTATAAAATTTGCTAAATCCTGCAAAATCACGGCCCTTTTGGCGTCTCTAAGTAGGTACCCCTGCTATGTTATTTAGTATCGGTAGGACGGTTCAGTCTGCATTAACTCTAAGTAATAACTTCAATAAATTGTCCTCTACAGGACCGAAAGGCACATAACCAAGCACTCAAACCACACGAAGTTCCCTAAACCAAGAGTACATGCATATCCCTATATCAACGCTGCTAGAATCTTAACTCCCATGGGAAGGATCTAACAGGAAGCGATCCCTATCTCGTACGGCAAAACCGCCCGGGAGAACGTCACCGGTCGCTCATCTCAGTTCTCGTACTTGAACTGTCGATATTTCCTTAAAATAATGCAAGCAGAAGAGAAATGCACCGTACTTACTAGAAATCGATGTCATCGTACTTAAGTGTCTACAGTGGGATTTTTAGATCCGCGTCTCAAGCTTAAGATAGTCCCTTGAAGCCCCAGGAGAAACAGAGAATCGTATATTTACCAGGAGAGGGAATAAAACAATGCCACAAACTGCATGTTTGCACCTTTGCCTCGCCTCGGGTGGCCATAAACTTGCAATATGGAACATTAGGATCTTTTGGCTAAAACACTCGAAAAACATTTTAAAACCCCCTAAAAGGGGACGATCAGGTAGCTCGATGTACTAATGATCATCAAATCTTATACAAGAAACGTTCCCTTACGACGAGACTTTTCTTAAGGAAATTTGTACTCCAGTCACTATGCAGTTTTGTAATCGTTATTACAAATTTTCTCTCCGTTGCTCTACCCAGGTAACTTAAGAGCAGTACTAAGAGTTAGAGCAGAATAGAAATCTGACACCGTATGTGAAGCAGAGGCCATAATGTTTTGTCTTCAGTTTTCTAAAGATTCTTTAGTACTTTGCTGAAGACTGAGGGGTACTGAGGTAAATCTGACCCCTGAATCGTGCTCAGTGCGTAAAATTACACCAGAAACAATATATCGCATGTCTGGATCTGATGCATATTTTCTGTAAGGTGTGGTATTTTACAAGGCTTTTACGTTACAAAGTAAATTACATGTAACTGGAAAATTCAGGGATATGGCACTCGAAGCAAGTAAAATTTATACTTATCAGGTCATAACGGTAGCTTAAGTATGAAGAAAATGTTTGGTAAGTACTTGACTTATATAATACATTAGCACAGAATAGAAAACAATGTAATCATGTGTGCCTTAATGAGTCTTACCGAATATATCTAAACAACTTCTTGAACATTGAACGTGAAACATACTAGACTCTACATGAGGAACATTAAAAAGGCTCTTCACCTGTATGAAGGCGCATATGCGTTTTCAAGCTACCCGACTGCGTAAAAGCCTTATTACAGATGGAACATTTATATGGCTTTGCGTCTGTATGAATGCGCATATGCCTCTTCAAATCAACAGACCGAGTAAAAGACTTATTACAGGTAGAACATTTATAAGGCTTTTCACCAGTATGAACGCGCATGTGCTTCCTCCAATTACCAGACCAAATAAACGTCTTATCACATACTGAACATTTAAAAGGCTTTTCGCCTGTATGGATGCACATGTGCTGTTTCAAATCGCCAGACTGATTAAAGGTCTTGTTACATATTGAACATTTAAAAGGCCTTTCGCCTGTATGAATGCGCAGATGCGTCTTCAAACCGTTAGACCAAGTGAAAGTCTTATTACATATCAGACACTTAAAAGGCTTTTCGCCTGTATGTATGCGCATGTGCCGTTTCAGCTCAACAGACACGATGTAAGCGTTATTACAGATGGAGCATGTAAAAGGCTTCTCGCCTGTATGGATGCGTGTATGTCTTTTCAAATCAACTGACCGAGAAAAAGCCTTATTACATATGGAGCATTCATGGGGCTTTTCACCTGTATGAAGGCGCATATGGTTTTTCAAATTACCAGACGCAGTGAAAGTCTTATTACAGATCGAACATTCCAAAGTTTTTTCGCCTGTAGGAAGGCACATGTGCTGTTTCAAATCGCCGGACTGCTTAAAAGTGTTATTACACATGGAACATTTAAAAGGCTTTTCGTCTGTATGAACGCGCATGTGCCCCTTCAGACAATTAGACCAAGTAAAAGCCTTATTACAAGATGAACATTTAAAAGGCTTTTCGCCTGTATGAATGCACATATGCTCCTTCAAACAATTAGACCAAGTAAAAGCCATATTACAGGATGGACACTTAAAAGGCTTTTCGCCTGTATGAATGCGCATGTGCCTTTTGAGACAATTAGACCAAGCAAAAGCCTTATTACAGCATGAACATTTAAAAGGCTTTTCACCTGTATGAATGAGCATGTGCCGTTTCAAGTCCCCACACTGAGTAAAAGCCTTATTACAGACGGAACATATATAAGGCTTCTCACCCGTATGAAGGCGCATGTGCCTTTTCAAATCACTAGTCTGAGCAAAAGCCCTATCACAAGACGGACATTTAAAAGGCCTGTCATCTATATGAACGCACACGTGATCCTTCATCTTACTAAAGTGAGCAAAAGTATTATTACATAGAGAACATTTAAACGACGACCGAGAAGAGCCTGTAGGATAACTCGAACCGGACCCATCGTCCGTCAAAACCTCCTCCTTAATTAATGGAGGACGGACGACGTCGACCAAAGTTTCTTCCTCGACTCGACCTGGACCCAGGACCTTTTCCACTATAGACGCGTGGGTCTTCCACGTGTCGATATACACCGAGAATCCCTCGTAGCGTGATTTACAGTCCTCGCAGATATTCCTGGCGGATGCTACGGTCGGATCCTGAAAGAAAAGATGGCCATTATATTCTATGATGCATAAAACTACTCGTGTAGTGCAGTGCAGACGAAGCAGAACGTTAATAGAAAGTAGGTAAGAAGTCAAGGAGCGTATGAACTACTTGTGGTATGATCAAGACCAGCCTGAACATCGACAAGAGGAAATGAACTAACCGACAAAAGCATTGAAAGCAGCAAGTACAAGTTCAAGGCGTCCCTGCCCCACTTAAGAGGAATCACATCGCATGGGCAGGACCGTGGTAAAAAATTGGTATTCGAACAGTCTACCGACCGACTACAGAAATCAAAGAAAGCCTACGCAACCCGAAATGCGCCAGGAACCCTTCCACAAAAGCAGGAATCGAACAAATTCCCGGCAACTCCGGCAGGTTATACATAAGTACAACCGACAGATCCGTCGACACATTAGCAGAAGAACACGAACACAACAAGCAAGAAGATAGAAATTCTGGAACACGAAGACAACTTCAACGGGGAAGAAGAAACTTTAAGGATAAACAGCACTTGTAATCTGGTATTAATGGCTATAAGAACCTTTATGAGCGTACTAAAGAGATAAACTCCGTGGAGATTAAATTAATATCGGATAAACCTATCGAAGCTAACAATAGCTAATCACGGGCCGTCCGGATTACCCGGTGATGATCAATTATCAACGACGGTGAATTCGATAACAGAATTTCCTTACCAGTCAATTCACGTCGATTAATAAAGGTCTGATGATGCTTACTGTAGATGTAAGCGAAACGTCGGGAAGAAAAATCCTACGTCGACCACGGCCCCACAGCCCGGCGAACCCTCCATTTTACTGATGACGCCGGGTGTGAAAGCCCGCAGTATGCAATTCGTTAAGGGGCAAATTTATGGTCGGTCACTTAAGGGTCTTGGTGGAACCTCAGATAAGCCGTTCGATAGTTACAAAATCTTCTTGCCTAAGCCGAGGAGCACTTAAGTAGGTAAAAGTTCTGACGACAGGGCGAATCGTGAATAAGGAGTCGGTCTATGGAATATGGCTATTTCTATGGTTCTACGATCGTGTCAAAGTGAGGTTACAAATTACAACCAATTGAAACCTGTAATTAAACTAAGGAAAAGTAAATTTACACCCTCAACCTTCTTTTTTAAGCAACTAAATCGTTCTTTCCAGATTTTCAAACATCTTTTGAAGATATTTCTGGTGCTTCTATGAGCCCTATTATAATTTCTCTCTGCATGTATATTAGGATATACGACTGGTGTCGGCAGATATCTTTTACATGCACAGCCATGGTCTCCCAACGTTTTACCTGTAACAACGCATAAGTTATAACAGATTCATGTTGCAGATTTGGTGTTAAGCAAAATAATTATAGGCTGACCTGGCACTTCATTATTTTCATATTTGACACGAACCCTACTTCTTTGAAATATTGTGTTATCATGAGTAGACCCTGGATACCTAGCGACAGTATCTAATATTTGCATTGTTGGGCCTCATACCACCTGTAAATAACACTTCTTAAACAATTTCATCAATTATTATTGAGATAACATAAGTATCTGTAAATTGATGGAGGAAATTCTCCTTCTATTTCTATATATTTCAGCTATAGCACCTCCAGGATTTTTATTGGGATGTGGGTACCTTCTATACAAGGTGCTACACCAGGAAAGTTGGCTACTTGATTAAATTCCTTCATAAAACCTTGATAATGAAAAGGGTCTTCTGGGAGTTTTACGATATTCCTCATTTATCCTGCCAATGACTCTGGAATCTTTTTTATTCTTAGAGACACGGTCTAAAATAAATATGAAATAGTAGAATAGACAAACAAAGTTCAAAAACTCGAATAAATCATAAGTAACCATTCTTTTTCTAGATATAAATACGTATATAGAAATGCAACTTGCCTGGAAATTTCCTGTGCCATAGTATCGCAAACTGATTAATAATTGGATCAGTGGAACCACTGGCAAACCTCTAATATTGGGTTTATGAAGAGCATCATCAATCAGAGGCAAAATAATACGTTCAATTCTATTTGTATAAAAGCGATACCTCCTTATAAACTCACATTCACCATATAAATCTAATGGATTTTGCCAGTCTCTCAAATACCGTTTAAGTAATCGATTTACATTATTAATAATTCGACTGACGTACTCATAATAATCGTCATTCATCTTGAATCCACGTCTCGAAGGCGAACTTAACCTTTAATAATTTCTGAAGGATACTCAAGGTAAGATGAAACCGACCGTCGACCTCATCTCATCCTTAAGGTGCACTTAAGTAAGTACGGCTTAAGGTTAGAGGAATCCTCAAGGTACGATTATAAACCTGCCCCTTAGTATTATTAATACGTGTATGTCGAAAGCAGCTGTGTAATATTTCTTTTCAGTACTTTACGCCTAGCACTGTAGGTTCCAAAATTATCATACTGCTCGATACGCTGAGTAGTTTAGGGATGAATCAGCAATGGGTACTCACTTCCTTGCTGATTATTTTCCAGAACCGCCATAGCCTCTCCTGGATCGTCTCTACCGGCGCCCCTCGCAGGCACCAATCGCAAGTAGTCGCTTTAATATCGTCCATGACAAGACGGCAGTACCTGATCTATTGAGTAATTGAGCGATTTGAACCACTTTAAAATATAGAAACTTGCAACTATACGCCCCACAGTACACACAAAACGTGTATATTAACCACAGATAAGGTTAGGTAATAGATAGTCGACTCTCCGCTATCATTTTGGTTACAGTTCAGCGCCACCTCGTAACGAAGCCACGTACCAAAGTGATACCAAGTGAAAGATAACAAGTATCAATAGCGGGCAATTTGATTTATGATGGTATTTATACATTCCATAATAATTTCAATCAGTTTCATAAATTCCTTGCAAAAATTAAACTTCAAGAAACGGAAATTTATAGTAGAGATTTCCAGTCGATGAAGTTTAATTTCTGCAAGGAATTTATGAAACTGAAATACGGTCGTGGAAGGCCTCATTTTCAATAAGAAAGACAACAATTTTTATTTGGATATTTATTTATTAATATTTATTAGCATTCTAAAGATAAATACAAAAAAGTAAAAGTATATGAAATTTAACAGCTGCGAATTAAAGAAAAAATAAAGTTTTCACACATATAACATTCATGCTATAAATAAAAATATGACGTTTAATACTTACATGACAATTATACATGCATTCGATGCCACTAAAATACTCTACTGCGTTAACTTGCAATGTTAACATAGATATAGATATATTAACACAGAAAGAGCTAGAACACCACAGAACTAGACAAGTAATCGATATATCGATAATTCCGAAGTGTCGATACCGTTTGAACAATTTTGTACTTCACTAAATAGATATCGAAGAAATTTTCGGAAATCGTCTTACGTCTTATGATGTGCGCGAGACATTAGTGAGTATCGATGTTGCCATGTCTACCTAATATTCCTACATTATATCGTATATCATTGGTCAGTTCCTTCACAGTTGATAATGACAGAAATGTATCATAACCTATATATATTTTTTGTTGGTTTCTCGTTTTTTTGGATCTTTCTTCAGTATGATCATCAAAAACAGTCTTTTTCCAGACTCCTCATCGGTTTTTCTATAGATACCGAGTAATTAACTACATGTAACTCCAGGGGGGTTTATCTCAAGTTTTTTTAATGCTGATGTTTATTTTGATTTCACACATCTTTGGCCTATAAACTAGTGGCGTTTAACGCTTTTTTCCATAGAGCTTTCTCCTTTTTTCTCCCAGAAAAAACTGAAACTATTAAACAAATAGGCATTAACAAGAACTACCCTTTATCACTACTTCTGAAGCTTTATTACGAACATTTCATTAAAAACAGACATTAATTAACACAAAAATAATGTGCGATCAGTTTCATTAAGAACTGCTTAAATCAGGTCTAATACAGCCGTTAACGTAGGCAACCAACAATACACAAAATACAGCCCTCATGGCTGTTCCAGTACAGCCGTTAACGTAGGCAACCAACAATACACAAAATACTGCCCTCGTGGCTGTTCTAGTACAGCCGTTAACGTAGGCAACCAACAATACATAAAATACGGCCCTCGTGGCTGTTCTAATACAGCCGTTAACACAGGCAACTAACACTACACAAAAAAACACAGGCGTTCGTGGGCTCCGTACTAATACAACCGTTAGCGTAGGCAGCCAACAATACACAAAAATGCACAATGCACGTAAACTCTTATGCATCCAGCAAAATCAAGACTACGCTTGCGCCTCCACGTGAATACATCTGTAATGTTATCGTGAAAGCTTCATTTCTAAAATAATATTTACTGGTGAAGTCTATGGTCTCACAACCCCCGAAATGTCAAAAAAATATCTAAACGATAACTCCATGTGCCTGTTGATATTTAGTATTGTTTATAGTAGTAGTTAAACACTGTAGTTATCAATTTATTGTAGTCTTTGTAATATACTAGGAGCTTCCTACTACACGAGGAGCATTATAATGGCTCGTCCCCTGCATGAACGCAGCGGATGTGCCTCTTCAAATCACTAGACCGGGTAAAAGCCTTCTTACAGCTTGAACATTTAAAAGGCTTTTCACCTCTATGGATGCCCATGTGCTTTTTCAAATAACTACACCAAGTAAAAGCCTTATTGCACAGCGAACATTTAAAAGGCCTTTCGCCTGTATGAAGGCACATGTGCTGTTTCAAATCACCAGACTGAGTAAAAGCCTTATTACAGATGGTACATTTAAACGGCTTTTCACCTGTATGAATGCGCATGTGCACTTTCAAACCATTAGACCAAGGGAAAGTCTTGTTACACGTCAAGCATTTAAAAGGCTTGTCGCCGGTATGAATGCGCATGTGCCGTTTTAACTCAACTGACACAGCAAAAGCTTCATTACAGACGGAACATTTAAAACGCTTTCCATCGGTATGAATGCGCATATGCATTTTCAAACAATTAGACCAAGTGAAAGCCTTATCACAGGATGGACACTTAAAAGGCTTCTCACCCGTATGAGTGCGCATGTGCCGTTTCATCCCACCGTACTGAGTAAAAGTCTTACTACACGTGGAACATTTATAAGGTTTCTCACCCGTATGAAGGCGCACGTGTCTTCTCAAATCGCTAGTCCGAGTAAAAACCTTATCGCAGAACGAACATTTCAAAGACTTTTCATCTGTACGAATGCACACGTGATTCTTCAACTCACCGGAGTGTGCAAAAGTGTTATTACAGGAAGAGCATTTACATGACTCGTCTTCTGTCAAAATCTCCTCCTTGATTAACGGATGACAGTCGACATCGAACGAAGTTTCTTCTTTGATTCGTCCCGGAGCCAGCACCTCCTCCACTATAGACGCGTGGGTCTTGCACATCTCGACGTACACCGAGAATCCCTCGTAGCGTGATTTACATTTGTCGCAGATGTTCTTACGACATGCCAGGATCGGATCCTAAAAGGAATCTTGTCGATTATATTCTATATGCAAGCGATTCTCCTCTGCCTTATGAAATAGTGCAGCAGAAACGATAATGTTCCAGGGATGCAACTAAATAGTGTGACGAACCCCGTACGAAATAGTTTAAAAGCTACTTGTAGTTGTTAATGAGAAAATCAACGTTGATAGTAGAATAAAACGTCTGCGCGTCACTTCCATGCGTATTCCTTGCAACTCCTCACCTCTGCGCTGATTACTTTCCAGAAGCGCCATAACCTCTCCTGGATCATCTGCCCTGGTGCATCTTGCAAGCACCAATCGCAAGTGATCAATTCGGTACCACCACCGCTCATTGTAAAACGACAATACTTCGTGTATCGAAACCGATCCGTAAGATTAGAGAGTGAGGTTATGTCAGAGACGATGTGGCCAATTCACGGAACGTAACTATCGTCATAGTCATGGTATCGTCAGTCATAGACACAATACCCTATGGTCATAGATAAACTGGGCAGGTTGACCCCCCTCATTTTCGAACATAACCTCAAAAAGCCGGTGCGGCGGAGCCCTGGCGGCCCCGTGATTGGTGAGCGCCGCATGTAGGCTTTCCGCGCGACATCTTCACGAGCGCCACCTATTGTTGTATAGCAGAAGGTGAATCAAATCAGCCATCACGTTCACTGCGCTCGTGGTTCTTAAGCGCAGGTGCTACTTAAAATAAGACATAAAGGTCCAGCGCAGGCCATATAAACCTATACAGACGCACACAATGGATAAAGGTTAGATAGACACGGCACGCAACACTTTCGCGCTCTCTAAATGATGAACTGTGTTTGAGTGTTTGTCACCACAGTCAACAGTATCGAATTTACTGTTCCATGGTGCTTAAGATGTGTGACAGTGAACTTAAGTACCGTACAGTGAACTTAAGTACCGTATGTCCACTGTATCTCACCACTATCATATATAAATATCCAAGAAATGCACAGTCTGCATCAGTAAGTCTCATAAATTTGTATCTGATGCTTTCTAATTCCCTATTTATTCTAATTGATAATGTACAATAAGGGTATATTTCTATAAATATTGGTAATTGCATTATCTTTGATCAAAAGAAGGTAGAACAACGACTTTTTAAGGTACACAACCTCATCGTCTTAACCAATAATCTTTATACATTTTCCTCTTCACAGCGCAACCCGTTGAGCTTTCTCAAAAAGATGTCTTCCTTCGACGGTCCGATTCTGAGATACACCCAGGTAATGCCTGAGGCATTCGCCCCGACCGAATGCTCTACCGAACCCTCCAGATGTGACATCATCAGCGCTTTCGACATTACAGACACGGGAGTCGAATCGTAGCCGCCCGTGGGGAGCTACGGTAGGGTCGCCCCCAGGCGGTCGAGGATCTTACAGACGTGGGAGCAGGGGTTATCGATGAGGATTACGGAGGTGTAGTGAAGGTTGTTCGGTTCGATCGCTCCGCTAAGGACTTTGGAGTGATAGCAGGGGATCGCGTGGCGCGGTTAATATGCGAGAAGATTATTTATACGTAGCCTGAGGAGGTCTAGAAACTAAGTCGAACTAAACGTGGTGAAGGCCAATTAGGCTCAGCAGGTACCAAATGATTTAATATATTAAAAAGAGTTTGTTTCAAAAGGAATTTTTTGCTAAAACTGTATGTTTTTACAGTGATGGACCAAAGATGCACGGTATGCTGTACGGTAATCTTCAAAGGAAGTTACATTAATTATTCTGGAACAAAACCGAGAAGATCCCTGTTTTCAAAAGCATCATAATACGGGCATATTTTAGTACACTTCTGTATGGAATGTGGGAAGATTATTAATCCCGGTGATTACATATCCAGAACAAAGAAACATATTTTAGGGAAAAGCAGCAAAAGAAGATGAAATAATGTGTATAAAATGTGGTTGTCGGACATGCACTACAAAAATATTGAAGATTGCAACTTAAGCAAAAATAACGGACATTTCTTTTTCGTAATAAGCAGGTTCTTCTATAGATAATAATTATAAGCACTTGGTTGCTGCTGCTGATAGATTTGTAGGCTGCTATAGGGTAGTTGTTGTAATTGAATTTTATTCTTGTTTTAGTTGCTATATTCTTTGTTATTCCATATTGCATATTGATTATGATTGTTTACATCGAGTAACCGAGTTTTGGCTTCTTCAATAATACTGTTTGAATGATCTGAAAACGAATTCTACATCGTTTGCATTCTACAGCTCTTATGCCTCTTCCTTTTTGTATTACGAAGCCTCAAAAAGATGAACATTCAACATTCAAATATTTGTACGCATGCGCATAAGTACTTTCAGTAGCGCTGTCGCTTAATGCGCATGGGTTCCTGTCAAATTAAGATAAAAGCCTAATAGCGCCCGACGTTAGGTGAAACGCAAAAACTCGCTAATAACTTCGGAGTTTTTCTTTTGAAATGACAGATGAAAGTGAAATTTGGAAAATAATAATGAAAAAACATGAAATCAGGTGTAGTTGGCTGTGACGAAATTTAGAATCTTCTGGTGGACCCCCTTGACGCTCCTTTAGGGCCCCGGGGTAGGTCGTTTTTGAGCTGAAATTTGACATTTGATAGCATGGAACACAAAAAGAGCAGGTCGTTCGCGCCTATACCGGTGGTTGAGTTTGAACATAACCTCACTTTCGCAAGATACAGACGGCGAGCGACTGTAGAAGAAGCCATATAAATGTGAAAAATAAGAAAGTTTCTAGTAAGTCAAGTACTGCTGTCATATCCTTTATCTACGGTCATATCATGGACGATATTAAAGAAAGTACTTGCGACTGGTGCTTGCGAGAGGCGCCATTGGAGACGATCGAGGAGAGGTTATGGCGGTTCTGGAAGATAATTAGCGCAGAAGTAAGGACTGCACGTAGTTATTATAGTTGACGCGTCCATATTACATACTTGCTATTGGTGCTTTGGCCCCAAGAGGCAGGCGAGAATTTCTTGTTCATCAAATACATACATATTTTCTTTCAGGATCCCATCCTACCTTCTCTTAAGAGTATCTGCGTGAAATGTAAATCTCGCTATGAGGGATTCTTGGTGTATATCGAAAGGTGTAAGAGCCACGCGTCCGTAGTAGAAAAGGCGCTGCCTCCCAGACAACCCAAAGAAGAACCTTCGATCGATATCGTGTATGATCCGCTATTACCAAAGGAAGAGCTTTCAACCGAAGATGAGACTGGTAAAAGTAATTCTACATCCTTTTCTCGGTTATCTTTCAAGTGTTCACACTGTGATAAGACTTTTACTCAGTCGAATGACTTGAAGAAGCATATGCGCTGCCATAGAGAGGAAAAGCCTATTAAATGTTCCATCTGTGGTAAGAATTTTGGCATATTTGGTAGTTTAACAAGGCACTTGCACCTACATACAGGAGAAAAGCCTTTCAAATGTTCTGTCTGTAATAAGAATTTTGCTCAGTCTGGTAATTTGAAATTGCATATGCGCGTTCACACAGGCGAAAAGCCTTTTAGATGTCCCGTCTGTAATCAGACTTTTACTCGGTCTAGCTGTTTGAACAGGCACATGAGAATTCATGTAGGTGAAGTGCCTTTTAAATGTTCCACTTGTGATAAGGCTTTTAGTGATTCCAGTAGTTTAAAAAGGCACATGCGTATTCATACAGGCGAACAGGTTTTTAAGTGTTCCACTTGTGATAAGACTTTCACTCGGTCTAGCAGTTTAAAAAGGCACATGCGCCTTCACACAGGGGAAAAACCTTTCAAGTGTTCCATGTGTGATAAGAATTTTAGTGATATGGATAGTTTAAAAAAGCACATGCGTTTCCATACACGTGAACAGCCTTTTAAATGTCCCGTCTGTGATAAGACTTTTACTCAGTCTTGTCATTTGAAAATCCACATGCGCTGTCATACGGGCGAAATGCCGTTTCAATGTTCCATCTGTAATAAGACTTTTACTCAATCCGGTCATTTAACGGCGCACATGCGCCTTCACACAGGTGACAAGCCTTTTAAATGTTCCATCTGTAATAAGGCTTTTCCTCAGTCCAGTAATCTGAAAAGGCACATGCGCGCTCATGCAGGCGAAACGCCTTTTAAATGCTCCATCTGTGACAAGACTTTTACTCGGTGTGGCGCTTTGAAGAAGCACATGCACAGCCTTCATACAGGGGAAGTGGCATAAATGTGGAAAATCCCAAATGGATGATAAATATTTGTCTCAAGAGAAACCGAAAGGCTTGCATCGAAAGAAATAAATACCTATCGACAGTTCTTCATACTTTTATTAAGCAGGAGACTCCTTACATAACAAAAATTCACGGTACTATGACCGAAGACCCACATACGACCAAATTCAAATTCTGTCACGGTCGCCATAAAGCTACACCTACATTGTCCATGGATACCGCTCTTCGTGGCTTGCTAGACACATTTCTATTGACAGGTTTATTTACAGCGTCTACATTTATTTCCTTTTGTTCGCTTCACTTATGCACAGTCGACGCACATTCACTAACCTTCTCCCTTGTCTCTCGAAAGAGAGATGTGCCATGGTACATGACATTGATATAAATTTACCTTATAACGAGTAGAAAGGGGGTTTCAACGTTACCTCTACTGACGAAAGCCTCAACGAACACCGACTACCAAAATACCAATATTTCATTACCGTCTGAATCATGGGTGAACGGTAATCAGCAGGGGGTTGCTCTGACGCTAAGGATGCAAGTGTGTCGATGACAGTTTCTACCTCCTCCTTACTACCTTTCACCATACAAAAAGATAGACGATATAGCGTTTATTTAGGTAGCGCTTAGATAGCAATTTCTACATATTTCGGCAAGTGAGTTTAATGAGAATTTTGCTCATGACGGATCGGAGCCACTTGCGCAGTTTTTTCAAGATTCTTGGATTTGGAGTTGAATTTGTATCCTGTTTTAGTTCTGTATACGTGGGTGCGCGCGCATGTGGGTGCGCGTGCGTATAAATGGCTGCCATATTGGCAGCGACCATGACTGTAATTCTCTCTTTTGCTCTTCTTTCCTCGCTTACAAATTTCGTGTTTAAAAAAGGAATGGATAAATTGAGCCTCGCTATGTACTTACCAGATGCATTTGAATCATAACTTTTAAGCTATGATCTTTTATGAACTTTTGATGTGGTAGACATTTTCATCTGTTTATAACTAATAATGGAGAGACTTTTTCCCTATGGCGGCATGACTATGAGGCCATGGATCTGTTAAAATAAGAATAAAAGAGTTAAGTATATTATGTGGTAACTGTACGTAATCATAACCAATTACACAATTTTTAAGACACAGTTCTCGGATTTTCATTTCCAAAACCACTTAAGCATGTAAGGTTTCTGTCGACTAAAGGTTTCCATTGCTCTTCACTGACTTAAGTTCACGTGGCAAATTTGAACAATCTGATAACACTTGGTGTTCAAGCATATGTTGGTGTTCACCTGAAACTATAGTAGTATGATTGTTATCTGACGGTCTCTCCTCCAAGATTTTTTCTTAATATCGAACGAAAGTCCATTTTTGACGAACCTGCTGGGTAGTCCGTTGCGGTGATTTTGGTGCCGCCTAAATGAAGAGGGCGCTCGCCGCGCCGCTTTCTTTAACAATACAGTTTCCGATCTACTCTTGTAACCGATGGTATCTACGTTAAATGGGTTCTGTGCTAACCTAACCTAACTTTTATCTGTGTGGTGTTTGTGTTCTTGGTTATTGTTTAAAGCGTTGCACCTGAAAATCTTTTACGTTGAGGCGTTCAATAAATCAAGTACTGCTTCTTTTCATGGTCGATGCTCAAGTGACTATATGCGATTGGTGCTTGCAAGAGGCGCCAGTGCAGACGAGCAGTAGCCCTATTGAAAATGCTTAATGCGCATGCGTACCTGTCAAAATAAGGTAAACGCTAATAGCGGCCGACGTGCAAAAACTCTCTATTATGTGAAATGCAAAAACTCTCTAATAAACTATTGTAATCAAATGGTTTAAAGCCTTACCCACGCCATAACCCCGCACGGAAAACAGAAGACCGTAGAGCAAAGCGCGAAGAATAGCGAAAACAAAGAGGGAACCCAATGTTGAAAAAAGTGGCGATATATTTAGTTTCCCTGTTCCGTGGGGAGGAAAATTACTGTTCCGTGGGGAGGATGACGGACGACAAAAAGAGGAAAAAAGATTGGAGAAGGCCGATTACTTCTAATTTTTCCTCCCGTGGGTACAACATACCCCCGCAGGATTATCTAAATCTATTTTTTTTTCAGTTTTGGAAAATAGAGAGTTTTTGCATAACGTAAAATAGCGTCGGACGCTATTACAGAGGACGCTATTTTTACGGTATTTCAGTAATTCGCTGGCCACGTTTCTTTTAGTTTTTGCAGAGCAGTCGAATAGCGTTATGAAATGTTGTTTGACAAACGGCAGTTGATACATTCTACTGTTTTGGATTTCGAATAACCTATAAATTGTGGCTGGCAGTAACATAATATTATTTTCGTGTTAAGTTCTCGGCGTCTAGTGGTTTTTTTACAACTTTATAATGGAAAACATAATAGACGCTGCCGCTTTAGGTGGCTTAGATGACGAGGTAGTGGAAGAAGCAGTCCTTCATGAATTGCTAATGCAAAGAGTCCCACCTTTATTAAGGGAGAGGCAGTTTGGTCATTTTAATTTAAATTTATTAAGTGACCAAGAGGTACAGCTCAATTTCAGATTTAATAGAGACGACTTGGAAAGGTTAAGAATAGCTTTGAGGGTACCAAATGAACTAAAGACACCTAATAGATATTCAGTAAGTGGTAATTAAACGTAAACCTAAACATACAGTTTTTTTATTACTACTTGCATTTTTTAGGCCACACCGAATTATGCATGTATTTAAGGAGGCTCGCATATCCTGCATAGGCTCGCAGAGTTCCTCCAACTTTAGAACAATATTTAACATAATTATTAGTATATTTGTGGCGCCAAGTCCATTTTGCTGAATATTGGAGATCTTCAAGATTTCTAAAAGGGTTTCTGGTTTTTATTGGTGATTACTAATCAGAAGGTAAAGAAGCTAACTTTGGGAGAATATAAATAATTTCAACAAATTTAATTAAAGCTGACGCTGCAACTTAGAAAATGGGATGAGGGGAGAAATCCCTCATATACACGGTAAGGGAAGGAGTTGATCGGGTGCCTCTATTAGGCCTTCTAAATAATACTAAATACTAAATAAGTGAATAAATTATTTTGTTTTCTATGTAGCTGTAGATATGTTTGTGTGTCTTTAAAACTGAAGTTTTTTTGAATAAATGAAACTGGTTTATTTTCAAATACTCCCAAGATTACTTTAGTATTACATGTACTTTTAATGTGCGAGATAGTTCATTTTTATATATGAGTAAAATGTTCAATGGTGGGTTTATAAGATCAGGTCACATAGATAACATAACTCAAACATAGTAAAATAATTCACTCCAATGAACTATTGATTGTCCAACATAACTTCACTTGTCGAAGCAGTGGAATGCAGTGCTGTGTTAAGCAGTTGCCCAGAGTAAATTCATGTTAAATGGTACTGTTTATCCTTACTTAATTCGATGATAAGTTCTATCATTAGTCAAATGGCAATTTACATTGCTGAGCTCTTCGTAAAATGAGGTATTACCTCATTTTATGGTAAGAGGTATATAGAGGTATAGAAAAGAAACGAGAACATTCTAAGAATCATTCGGTACTTTTAGCATAATCACCGTTAACTTTCATAAAGGTTTTGTTCACTAAATGAACTTTAAAGTGTACAAAATATGTAAATGGATGGTTAAATATTAAGATAACGACTATTGGGAAGGAAATGGGTGATAAAATTTATGGGGTTGTATACTGAGCGTACGCTAATGAAAGGGAACGAAATAAATAATAGGCAATAAATTGATAAGTACCGAATGTGGGATTACAACAAGCCACACGTGTACCCACAGCATCCCGCCACATTTCGAACAGAAGTAGTATTGTTCTGTAATTACAGAAACCCAACTGCAGTAATCTGCGCCAACTGCCAGCCAACAAAGTTACTAAATTTGACCAATTTAATCCCCAAATAGCGTTGACGGTAATCGTCCGCAAATAGCGTCGAACGCTATTTCAAGTGCTTAATGCGCATGCGTACCTGTCAAAATAAGGTAAACGCTAATAGCGGCCGACGTGCAAAAACTCTCTAATAGCGTCAACGCTATTTCAAGTGCTTAATGCGCATGCGTACCTGTCAAAATAAGGTAAACGCTAATAGCGGCCGACGTGCAAAAACTCTCTAATGTCGCTTTGTTTAAAAGTTTGTAAGCCTTCGAATAGATGCCCAAGTGCCTTGTGTGTGTTCTATGCAGCGATCTGATTATAAGTTCTGTACTTCTCTGGACCTCTGCGACATAACCTCACTTTCACTTGTTACAAATACGAAAAGTACTTACGTTTTGCCATGGGTGATACGAAATCGACTATTTGCGATTGGTGCTTGCAAGAAGCGCCGGCGCAGACGATTCGGGAGGAGTTGTGGCGCTTTTGGAAAGTGATTAGCGCAGAGGTGAGGGGTACACATTGTTCATGTAGTACGCGTACCTAGACCGTGCTTCTTTGATACTATTCCATGAAGCAGGCGAGGATCGTTTGCGCCTAGAATATAACGTACCATCTTTTTCCAGGGTCCAATCCTGGTGTCTCATAGGAATATCTGCGGGAAATGTGAATCACGCTTTGAAGAATTCTTCACGTATATCGAGATGTGGAAGACCCACGCGTCTGTAGTGGAGGAGGTACTAGCTCCCCGACAAATCAATGACGGATCTTCTATCGATATCGACAGTCATTCATTAGTTATGGAGGAAGTCTTGACAAAAGGTGAGGCCGGCTCAAGTTATTCCACGTCCTTTTCCCGGTTGTCTTTTAACTGTACATCCTGCGATAAGACTTTCACCGGGTCTGGTGAATTAAAGAAGCATATGCGCATTCACAGGGGGAGAAAACCTATGAAGTGTTCCATCTGCGATAAGGCCTTTATTCGGCCTGCCGCTTTGAAAGAACACATGCGCATTCATACAGGTGAAAAGCCTTTTAAATGTCCCATCTGCAGTAAGACTTTTACCCAGTCTGGCGTGTTAAAAACGCACGTGCGCTTTCATACAGGCGAACGGCCTTTCGAATGTTCCATATGTCGTAATACTTTTACTCGGTCTAGCGATATGAAACAGCACATGCGCCTTCATACGGGCGAAAAGCCTTTTAGATGCTCCATCTGTAATAAGACTTTTACTTGGTCGGGTGATTTGAAAACGCACAAGAGAGTTCATACCGGTGAACGGCCGTTCGAATGTCTCGATTGTAATAAAAATTTTAGTACGTCCAGTAGTTTAACGAGGCACATGCGCGTTCATACAGGAGAGAAGCCTTATAAATGTTCTGTATGTAATAAGGCTTTTACTTCATCTGGCCATTTGAAATCGCACATGCAACTTCATACAGGCGAAAAGCCTTTCAAATGTCCCATCTGTGACAAGTCTTTTACTCAATCTGGGGAACTGAAAACGCACATGCGCGTCCATACCGGTGAAATGCCTTTTAAATGTTCCATCTGTAGTAAGGCCTTTAATCGGTCTGTTTATTTGAAAACGCACATGCGCCTTCATACAGGAGAAACGCCTTTCAAATGTTACACCTGCGATAAGTCTTTTACTCAGTCTAGTAATTTGAAGACGCACATGCGCATTCATACAGGTGAAAAGCCTTTTAAATGTTCCGTCTGTGATAAGTCTTTTACTCGATCTTGCGATTTGAAGCAGCACATGCGCGTTCATACGGGAGAGAAGCCTTATAAGTGTTCCATCTGTGATAGGTCTTTTACTTCGTCTGGTAATTTGAAACAACACAAACGTCTTCATACAGGTGAAAACACTACTGCGCCATACTCAGTGCCATAGTTTGTCTTTGGTGTGCCCTTCTACCGAAATGGAGGTTAAAGATGTTTTAGAAAAGAAACAAAAACGACAGAATATTGAATGAAATAAATATTTATTGATACATAGTATTTTATTTTATATTTCGATAAGAAGTTCCTAATAGACAGGGCGATTCTCAATATATGCGACAAACTTAAGGAGCTGATTCCTGGGGTCATTTTGATCATCAAAGTTCATAACAACATATGTCCGAAATCGCTTGTTTTTTAAAGTTATACAATGTTTAATAGTAAGTTAACGTAATTCATGTTTTTATTATAAATTAGCAAAATAAGCAGCAAAACAAAATTAACTTATACTAACTGTTAAAAATGACCAACGGCAATACAAGCTTCGTTGTATCGACCGTCGAGTCCGTTTTAAAATACCATGGGTATTTCGAATTGTTTGAAAAGCTGCCGTACGGTTTCTCAGTTCGACATTTTCGATAGGGGTCGTATAAGCTGAAGATTTAAGGCGACCCTGGTTAAAGAAGTCCGAACGATTTAACCGAGGAGGCCACGGTTGTGGACCTCCTCTCCACCGATCTGGACACGTATGGTCCAAAAACTAGCCAGTGACTAAAGTAAAATGCGCTGGAGCACCGTCATGCATAAGATACATTCGTAATCTTAATATATTTTGATGTAAATGGACTAAGAAGTGCAATAATACTCGCGTTTTGAAATTCCCGCCAATTTGAAAAGCCCTCGGTTTTCGAATTTCCCGCCATTTTCAATAGGCAGTGGTAAGGAGAACGAGGAATTCATATGGCAGTAAGTCATGCGTGTCGCCTTCAGGTAATGTCAGTACCAGAAGGTACTGACATTTTGACCACTTGTCTAACCAATTTGTTTTGTGGTGCTGGCGACACTTACATAACCTCACTTTTGCTTTCCTTGGTTCAGTTCTCCATATTGCAAGATTTTACTATTTCTTACAATATATACTGCTGTCTAATCATGAACAACATCGAAATGACCACTTGCGATTGGTGCTTACAAGAGGCACCAGTGCAGAAAATCGAGGAAAAGTTATGGCGCTTTTGGAAAGTAATTAGTGCAGAGGTGAGTGTATCCTGTTTTAGTTAGATTAGTCCTGATATACGATTTTTATTAGTGCCTAGCCTTGGGTAAGGCTTCTTTTGAAGTACCTTTTGTTATATAATCCACGTTTTCCTCCAGGCTCCGATGGTAGAATCCGGCAAGAAGATTTGCAAGAAATGTTCGTTACGTTACCAGGACTTTTCGATATACGTCGAGACGTGTAAGATCCACGCGTCCGTAATAGACGAAATGTTGTATGACAAGTACGTCAAAGACGAACCTTCGACCGTCATCGACTGTCATCCCTTAATTAAACAAGAAATCTCGGAAGAGGCACGGTCTGACTCCGATCACGGGGCGATCGTCGAGCGCCGAGTGTCACCGTGTTCCTCAAATCTTCCGGTCGAGAACGGTGACGAGGTGCTGCCGTCCGGAAGGGAAGTCGCAAGCGATAGCGACACGAGCCTTACTTGTCCGATTTGCAACGCGATTTTCGACGATCCTTCTAAGTTGGAGGTCCATTTGTGTTCTCATATACGGGCCAAGCCGTTTCGGTGTTCGTTCTGTGATAAGGATTTTACTCGGCCCGGTAATTTGAAAACGCATATGTACGTGCATACGGGCGAGAAGCCTTTTAAGTGCTTGTTCTGTAATAAGGCTTTTACTCGCGTGAACACTTTGAAGGTACACAAGCGCAGACATACGGGTGAAACACCTTTTAAGTGTTCGCTGTGTAATAAGGCTTGCACTCGGGCCGGAGATTTGAAAACTCACAAGCGCGTTCATACGGGTGAAAAGCCTTTTAAGTGTTCCCTTTGCCCTAAAGCCTTTACCGTGTCCGGTAATTTGAAAACGCATATGTACGGGCATACAGGTGAAAAGCCTTTTAAATGTTCCCTCTGCGATAAGACTTTTACACAGTCCGGTACCTTGAAAAACCACATGCGCTGTCATACAGGTGAAAAGCCCTTTAAATGTTCCTTCTGTGTTAAGGCTTTTACTGAGGCTAGTAATTTAAGGAGGCACCTACAAAGACATACAGCTGAAAAGCCTTACCTTTAGTACTTTAAGAAACCACTTGTTATCATGTAGGTGAAGCAAGTATATAATGTAAAATTATATAAGATGTCTAATAAATATGCAAACTAATTGTTTTTGAAAAATCTTCATTTCTTCATTTTTTACTAGAACAAGTTCTTGGTAAATAAATAAATAACGAACAATTTTCACCTCAAACCTGTGTTCCCATATCAGTTGTGAGTACAGGTGCACTGATATATTTAAATTTTCCCGCGCATTCTAACATGGAAGAAATTCATACTTCGACTGACCTCGTCAGATCGGCCAGGCATGCGCAGAAGAGCATTGAGGAACTGTCGATATCGATGTTGCCAGACCTCTGCTGATGTACATAAACACTCAAGCACGGAACACAAAATTATATGTATAAATATATACTAAACGCCAAACGAAGTTGCGCTCACGTCATCACCATATTATCACATGTCTATTTAGGGTGTTGTCAGATTTTCGGGAATCTCGAATTTTTCGCAGTACTTATACAATTATTGAATTGCTGGTTGCATAAGTAACAGTAATTAAAAATGTGTTGTACTAGTTTTTAAGTGAAAAATCACTTTATTATAAAAATAATTTATAAAACAAGGAAAAACTTGGTATTAAATTTATAGATCTAAACCATGGTAATACATTTTAAAAGCTACAATGTAAAAATTAATACATGATGTAAATGTAATCACAAAACGTAAACATAACCTTAAAAGACCTTCTGAGGGTCGATATAAGGTTCGATTAAATCCGACAACGTAGCACGGTAGCTATGTTTACACGTTGCCATTACTTACTTGTTGATTAATATTTTTCAGAAAATTTTAGATGGCCGATTCTTTAAATTCTATGAACCAAGCTAATGCGCATACATCATGTTGCTAAAAAACATTTTTTTAGACATATATTTATATTTGATTATTTGATAACACATTTTTTTTATTCTAAGAAAAGTGTTTAATGCCTATATAATATACGTACAATACGATACAGATACGTTACCGAAAATCTGGCAACATTCTAAATCGACCTGTGATAAAATGGTGATGACGTGAGCGCAACTTTGTTTGGCGTTTAGTATATATATAGAGCAAGGAAAAAAGATGGCGGCCGTTTACGACCTATAACTAGGGGTGGCATTCAGAAACGTTCCTTAAAGTTTTTCTTAAATTGAAGGCAAATCTATAAACTTTCTTGCATTTACTTATCCCCTTAATTTCAAGTAGGCACTCCCACCCTCTTTAAAAATTTGGTTTATAGACATCATTAACCCTATTATCTTCTAAGAAATTTTGACTGAATTTAGGAAAATTGTAGTGAGCACTTAAAATTTTGTAATGTGCCCCATATAACTTGTATTTCTAATTTTGAGATTAATCATGTTTGGGGTCCACTGTTTTGTCATCTGTAGAATTTACTACATACTGAAGGCAACGGAGCTAATAACTGTTATAAAATCTATACTACTTATACTACTTAAAATTTCAAAATGGCGAAGGCGCGAAAACCGCGCCATCTATAATCGTTTTTTCACGTATTTCTCCACGTTCTTTTCACGAAATTTGAACATCGGCGTGAAGTGGAATAATCAAATTTTATTATTATCGTTTAATCCATGGGAATAACACGAAAACATTTAAAAATTTCACTTCTAAAACCGCCAAAATGGCCAAAATTTCTCATTTTTTATCTTTTGTTTTTCTCAAAAACTACTGATTTCCTAAAGTTAAAATTATTTTTTTAAGCACCCTAATAGTGTCCTCTTTTACTATAAAACCTGCCATTTTTGAGATCGAAGTGAATGAAGCAAAATTTTTCGACCATTTTGTTATTACGACTTCCCTTTAATTTTTCAACCATTATAAATTACTCCTTCTTTTCATTAAAAATTAATTTTTTTGCTTTGTTTAATTGTCAAATGTGGCCAATGAACAAAGCTCTTGCTTAAAATATAAAATTCTTATTTATTTCAAACATTCACACAGATAATTCAAATATTCTTCTAACATCCGCCTCAATTGCTTAGCAGTACATATACAGGGTATAGATAAAAGCAGTAACAATACAATGCCCATATGAAGCTATGAAATATGTTGAACGAATTGTTTAGTGTTCAAATATTCGCCAAAATTAAGTAATTCTTATTTTAACGAACAACATTCGAGAGAAGTTAAGTCAGATCAGGTGTAGATCCTTGCTTTATACTGTTACTTAAGTAACTTAGCATTTAGCCTATGAACGTTTCACATGACAAAGCTTACAGCCTGTCTGGACGTATACTGTACTTTAATAATAGTCCTTTAGTATCGTTCGAAAGCTCAATATGGACTGTTTTAAGGGAAACTGCAGTTTCAGAGCGTCGTACAAGAAAGTAGTCATTTTATTGCAAGTTGCATTATTAAACAGTTAAGTTAGATCAGGTGTAGATCCTCGCTTTATACTGTTACTTAAGTAACTTAGCATTTAGCCTATGAACGTTTCACATGACAAAGCTTACAGCCTGTCTGGACGTATACTGTACTTTAATAATAGTCCTTTAGTATCGTTCGAAAGCTCAATATGGACTGTTTTAATGGAAAGTGCAGTTTCAGAGCGTCGTACAAGAAAGTAGTCATTTTATTGCAAGTTGCATTATTAAACAGTTAAGTTAGATCAGGTGTAGATCCTCGCTTTATACTGTTACTTAAGTAACTTAGCATTTAGCCTATGAACGTTTCACATGACTAAGCTTACAGCCTGTCTGGACGTATACTGTACTTTAATAATAGTCCTTTAGTATCGTTCGAAAGCTCAATATGGACTGTTTTAATGGAAAGTGCAGTTTCAGCGCGTCATACAAGAAAGTAGTCATTTCATTGCAAGTTGCATTATTAAACAGTTCTGAAAAAAATGTACAAGCAAAACGTCCCAACATTAAAAATTTCATATACGAAGCTGGAATACCACGAATCTGCAAGACAGAGGCAAAGTCTTATTACGAACTGAACACTCAAGACTGTTCAACTGTATGCATGTGCATGTGCCGTTTCAAGCCAATAGACCGAATGAAAGTCTTATTACAAAGCGAACATTTAAAAGACTTTTCATCTGCATGACTGCACTGGTGATTTTCCAACGTGCCAGACTGTGCGAAAGTCTCGTTACAGGTGGAACACTTAAAGAGCTTTTCGCATGCATGCTGCAAGTGTTTCTTCAAGCTACTCGGCCGAGTAAAAGTCTTACGACAATGTGAACACTCGAAAGGCTTTTCGCCCGAATGGACGTGCATATGCTCTTTCAAGCTGTTAGACCGAATGAAAGCCTTACTACAGAGCGAGCATTTGAAAGGCTTTTCGCCCGTGTGGACGTGCATGTGCTCCTTCAAGCCGTCCGACCGAATGTAAACCTTATCGCAAAGGGAACACTTGAAGAGCCTCTCGCCCGTGTGGCTTTGCAAGTGCCTCTTCAAGCTGTTCGGCCGAGGGAAAGCCTTACCACAAAACGAACACTTAAAAGGCTTTTCGCCCGTGTGGACGTGCATGTGCTCTTTCAAGCTAACGGACCGCACAAAACTCTCACTACAAACCGAACATTTGAAAGGCTTTTCGCCCGTATGATTGAGCATGTGGTACTTCAAGCCGATAGAGCGGGCGAAGGTCTCGTTACAGAGTGAACATTTGAAAGACTTTCCACTAGTATGAATGAACTTGTGCGTCCTCAAACTACTCGATCTAGTAAAAGCCTTATCGCAGAACGAACATTTGAAAGGTTTCTCTCCCGTATGAATGCGCATGTGTACCTTCAAACGACTGGACACGGCGAAAGTCTTATCACAAAGCGAACACTTGAAGAAGTCCTTTTGTGCATGCACGCGCATATGAAACTTCAAAGTACTAGATTCGGTAAAAGCCTTATTACACAGCAAGCATTTAAAAGGCGTTTCACCCGTATGGCTACGCTGGTGATTCTCCAAGTTACTAGACCGTGAGAAAGTCTTATGACAGAGGGAACACTTAGTACGCTTTTCGTCCGTATGACTCTGCAAGTGCCTGGTCAACCTGTAAGATACAGCGAAAGCCTTACCACAAAGCGAACACTTAAAAGGTTTTTCTCCCGTATGCTCGCGCATGTGAATCTTCAAAACGTTCGCCTGTTCGAAAGTCTTGTTACAGAAGGAGCACTTTAAGAGCTTTTCACCCGTATGTTTCCGTAAGTGCCTCCTCAAGCTACTAGGATCCATAAAAGTCCTATTGCAGAACGAGCATTTAAAAGCCGCCTCTTCACCTACACGCCCGTCCACTTTGACCCGTTTACCTTGAGGATTCGAACAGCCCGGGCGTTCTACGACCGCTCCGCCTGACACTGCGGGAACGTGCGGGTCCGACCGTCTCCCTTCTTCTTTAACTAAGGGACGATACTCGATATCGATAGAGGGTTCGTCTTTGACGTGCCTGCCGGACAATATCTCATCTATCACGGACGCGTGGCTCTTGCACCTCTCGATGTAATTCGAGAAGTTCTCGTAGCGTAACTTACATTTCTTGCAAATCTTCTTGCGAGATTCCACCATCGGGTCCTGAAGGAAAATAATGTAGACCGGGGGATCATTTCGAAAGGTATTAAAAGGTTAGGCGGGATGCACTCACCTCGGCACTAATTACCTTCCAAAAGCGCCATAACTTGTCCCGGATCTCCTGCACCGGTGCCCCTTGTAAGCACCAATCACAAGTGTTCATTTCTAAGGAAAGTCTCATGGTAGGACAGCAGTGCTTTGTATATCGCGACGGTCTTCTAAAAATTAATAAAAACTCGCATGTGGTAGAACCATAGCGAATTGTGTAGGGTAGAACTAAACAAGTATCAAAAGCAAAAGTGAGGTTATGTGAGTGCTGCCAACGTGGAGGGAAGATTATCCCTACATGTCCCACAGTCGTCCCTTAAATAAATAATCCCTTGAAAGGTAAGGGTGCCTTTATAAAGAAAGCCTTAATGTTAGGATAGTAGATGCAACGCGTAGTCGTCATTTAAGGGACCCTTCATGAGAAGTGAATGGAGAAATGTGTGTTTCATGGCCGTGGAGTTGTTAGTTTTATGGGGTTTGTCATTCTTACTGTTTCGTGCCTCATGAGTTATTTTTTTCCGTTTGGCTGGGACACACTTGTTCATAAATTATACATTAAATTAATTACATATCAGCATTGTTCGCGTTTGTATTACAGATATTACTTGTAGTATTATAATTAATATCAAATATTTCATTAAGGAATCAATCTTGTTTATGCAACTTTTGTTATTGTACAAATAAATACTACCCACTAGTTGTAAACCATGCTTATAGATCAAACAAGTTTGACGTCATCATAAAACAAGTTTCATCGTCACCATCAAAATGAGAAATAGTTGAAATGTCCGCCATCATTCGTTCGTGGAAAAATAGCTACAATATAAATATTAATACATGATTCTTCATATGAATCAGATTAGTCGTAATACAAATAGTGAATGTGTAGTAAACTTAACGAAACAGAAATTTTCATTTTTTTTACATATCATCACTGTCATCATCACGATCATAATCTTCGTCATCATCATCACTACCAATATTTATAATCAAAGGACTGATTTCTTGGCGATCAAATATTCTCTCCCTCTCATACCATTTAAATATTAAAATATCTGATGGCAAAAATCGTTCCACAACAAGTGTAAACAAAGCGTGTAAATGTAGTCACAAATCGTAAACATAACCTTAAAAGACCTCCTCACGGTCGATGTAAGGTTCGATTAAATCCGACAACGTAGCACGGTACCTATGTTTACACGTTGCCATTACTTACTTGTTGATTAATATTTTTCAGAAAATTTTAGATGGCCGATTCTTTAAATTCAATGAACCAAGCTAATGCGCATACATCATGTTACTAAAAAACATTTTTTTAGACATATATTTACATTTGATTATCTGATGATATATTTTTTTTATTCTAAGAAAAGTGTTTAATGTCTATATAATATACGTTCAATACGATACAGATACGTTGCCGAAAATCTGGCAACACTCCAAATCGACCTGTGATAAAATGGTGATGACGTGAGCGCAACTTTGTTTGGCGTTTAGTATAGGTGCATTTGATCAGTCTACAGTAGGACGTACCCTTTAACCCTACGTTCTGCGCATGCGTCCGGCAATATCTGTCGATTGTCAATTGTTTTCATTGTCAATTGTCCCATTTTTCTACTGAAATCGAAAGGAGTTGGCCTCCCTTTGTCGTACTTCGACGTGGAGGAAAAAGTTCGAGGAACCTCCAGATGCGTCACGTGTCTTTTAGCGGATTTTCGAAGGTTCTAGAAGCAGAAACATTGGAAAAGAGTCGATTTGCGACGCAAAATACCAGCAACCCTCGCAAAACGACGTCGGATCGAATTGCATCACTTTCCAATTTAAAACTAATGCAGTGTTTTCTTTTAATTAATCAAAGCAGAATTCAGTTAAGGAGTGATTTATTAAAACGAACAGTGAAGCGTGCAGCAAGTCACAAGGTAGTTAACAACTCAGTGATTTAAGTGAGTAGTTGCTTTATGATTGGTGCCCAAGCTCGACAGTTTATAAGTAGCTGCGCATGAGCAGCATAAATCGTCACTTCTCGGTGCTGATCCTGTTACTTTAGGACAAAATCCCGGTTGCAAGGCCATACGACACTCGAAAAATTTAAAATATATATACTAATTACTGACACAATACTTAATTACTCTATTAGCTCTTAACCTTCAAGAACGCTTTATTGTTTACTTCTACCACGCCAAATATTTCTGTCCTCAACAATGGTTTCTTCATCATCGACATGATGATGATTAAGGTGGTGCAATTGCTTTTGTCCCAGTCGTACCACGGGCACTCGTAGAGTACTTTGCAGAGGTTTTCTGACTGGAAAAATGGAAAAATGATTAATTTTCCAAGGCTCATCGAGTACCAAATGATCATTTGTAATCTGGTGCCGCTTTTCGTAGGCCTGGCTTTCCGTAGGTCCGGACGATTTAGACTCTGGAGAAATTCCAGAAGACTCGTGAAAATACACACAGAATTCGGAAGAATTCTCGGTTTGTCGTTTTTAAGGAAAGTCCGGCAACAGTGTTAAAAACACTACGAGCAACGACGACGGAAAGAAATTTTATCGACGCGCGCGACCTAATGCGCCTAATAACAGCGCCACCTCTGTATCAGAACAGTAAGCTCTGTTCCACTAAGTCTTGAAGAGTATCTACAGGTTTCTGATGGTTTCTAGTTGACGAGATGTCGCCAACGTTGCCGATTCACGTGAAAAGTTGAGAAACTGGGATAAATATGCAATACGAACCGTACTAAACACGACTATGTTAAATAACACGAAATGCTAAACTGATTACATATTCTTAAAACTTTTCTCCTTTTATACCAAGATTAAGCTGCATATGATATTAATTGTTGATACCTCGTCAATTGTCGACTGGGCGGTTATCAAGGCGATGTACGTGTAGAGTGCCACATCGACCCATATGAAGCTCAAAAGGAGCTTTTCGCCCATAGAGACATCCTAAGGATAAAATTACGATTAGGCATGGGTTTGATATGGTATAGAATCAGTACGTACCGTGAAGTAAACGAGGACAGGTGCTGCCACTGTGCACACCCCTGGAATAAATACCAACATAGCGTTCATCTTCAGCATGTTACGATAATATTCATCAGCGATGCTGGAATGAGAAGAACCAAACGTTACATCGATAAGTAATCCTTGAAAATATCTCAAACGGTCCAGACCTAACACGTAATCCTCTCACAAACCTTTTGATGTCTGAGTGGCACCTGACGACCTCCCTCAGGCGCCTCTTGCAGGCCTCCTGCTCCTCCTTATCCTCCCTACGGATCCTCACGCCCAGTCTCCTTCTGATGTGATCCCTGAGCAGAACCGTCTAGATCCAAAGGTGATACGTCCAACGCGCATGCTGAGACGATAGTATCACAGGGAACATCGACAAAATAAGAACGACGACAATTGCCGATCCTTCGAGGACCACGTGCCCACCCATCAAGCGGTAAATGGTACTCCGACCTTTTATTCCATGGAAGGAGATTAGGGAGATGACGTAAAATACGTGGAGGACGATAAAGACCCAAAGCGACGTGGAGAGTTTCCTGGTGGTCCGAGTTATCCTGTCGTGGGTTTCGGGTCCTTCGGACAGGGGCGATTTAGACTTCTCCTCGACCTTCTTCTGGAGCTCGATGTCGTCATCGAGGGTGAAGAGGAAGATTATGACCGTGCACAGTTCCTAGAGGAAAGCGTACTTAATTCGGGTATGTTCAAATGTACATGAGTAAACAGCTTAATATGCAGAGTTTCTTAATAAGTTTTTTTTTGTTTAAAAAATTTTAATGGCCTTTTGAGAGTAACCAGACCGATACCCTCATGAGTTTCAAAGACGTATTCAAATTCGAGGCAAAATGGATCATAGCAGCGTTTTTATTCTGCCACCAGGAGTTGTCAGAAAAGATACGTAAAACCTTGACAGGTCTTCAAGTAATACATAGTGTCAGGACCACAAGATTTCCACCATTCTTAACGAAGGAAGAGACGGGCCAACGACCCGGCCGAGGTGAAGTTACGTGCACCTTTATAGGCGCGCTGACTATCGAGGCGCGAGATGTTTCGATAAGCTACACACCTTATACTTTTAAATACTTAAACTTCTACCTTTTTCCAGGTGGAATTTTGATGAAGGCTATCGATGGCTAGAAAGTATATGGGATAACTAGTCCGAAAACATCAGTTATAATCTTAAAAAATGGTCCGTTCAAAGGTTGTAGGCTTTGGAACATGCGATTTTCCGTAAGAGGTGAACTGCATGAAAACTAGAAACTCACCAAAAAATCACCACTGATCGATAACAGACCGTAGAAAACGATGTGCGCATTCAATTTCCGCCTTCCCTTTTACTCTTTGAGAAAAGAATTATTTTCCACCTAACCTCACTTTCACGTGACCCGCTATTTCGTCGACTTGTAACCGATATGGCAAGCATGAGGGAACCTCAATTTCACTTTCTGCTACTTCTATGGAATGTCTTCTACACGAGTCGCATTAATTTCCACACGATATTTCACGATAGCACAAATAAATCAACAAATCTTTATGGACACGTCCATTTTCATCGGATTCTCCATTCATTTCACATGGAACATCAAAATAATCGCAGTATGCTACACGAGGAATAGCCTCTAAACGATAGTGGTTAATCGACCGAGGGGAACGCATTGAAACCGTATTAATACGTAATTCTGCTTGTTTTTCCTTTTAGAAATATTATAATGTACCAGTTCCTGTGTAGAATCCTCCGAAAAGCAGAGTTAAGTTAGGCGGTTTGGTTCTGTTTTTTTATAGAAACGTTGTAAAGTGCGACATAAACGACATGAGATATAAATAACGACGGTCGTTTAGCCACCGCCGTATCTTCGATAAGCACACCCACATTTAAAATTTCAAAATGGCGAAGACGCGAAAACCGCGCCCTTTATAATCGTTTTTTCACATATTTCTCCACACTCTTTTTACGAAATTTGAGTATCGGCCTAAAGTTGAATAAACAAACTTTATTATTATCGTTGAACCCATGAGAATAACACGAAAACACTTAAAAATTTCACTTCGAAATTCGGCAAATTTGCCAGTACTTCCCACATTTTATTTTTTTCACTCATAAACTACTGATCCCTTTAAGTTAAAATTATTTTTTCCAGCACCATAATACTGTCCTATTTTACTAAAAAAATTCCCATTTTAGAGATCGACCTGGAAGAAGGAAAATCTACGGAAAACCTACCACCCCGAAGATGCTCTCCGACCCTTCTCGCACTATTTGTACAAGTGTGCTCCTCAATATGCGTCACAACATTTCGGCTGTTTTTCTCCAATTTTGTATTATAATTATTTTTGTAGAGAACTCTATAAAGGTATTACGTATGTATCTACAATTGTTATATCGCCCGTCACTCTAATAAGGAGAAACAGACTTGCACCTTAGTTGATAGGTCAAAGGGGATAAAATGACCGGTTCCTATTAGCCGACGTAAAATCCGAGCTCTTTCATTGGCCAGAGAGCAGGAAATGGACGAATACCACGCCAGCCCGTAGCGGCGGTCAACTTGACAACCTGGCCGCAAGTAAGAAGGAAACACGAGAGTGGAATCGGTACGGACGGCGCTTTCACCTCGATACGACGTTTCACGAGGAGAATTCAGAGCCGCGCTTCGATCTGAAACTCTGCCATAGTCAGAGAGGGTTTGGGTATACTTAAGCGAGGGGAGTGAATCTAGGGTCCCTAGGATCCCGAGGGATGCCTAGTTAGTAATGCGGTTGAAAAAACGACGACGCGCTGCCTCGTCTGGACGAACTACCCCCGAGCCCCCTGCCTGAGCCCTCGGAAGGGCGACCAGGCTGAAGCTGCTCGAGCTTGCAACCTGAGCGATAGTGACAGTGTAAAGTGTGCCCCTTTTATCTACTTGTCGACAAGTCGAAACTATTTCAAGTAGGGGATATTCGTTGGTTGGAAATGTGGGGTAATGGGGATTACCCCTCGTTTAAAACCTTCTCGGCAATGGTGCAGCTTACCGTCGATAACGCCGCGTCTATTATCACATTTAGAAACAAACTGTTTCTATCCTCCCTCACTTGGGATAGACTTAAAGGGCCCACGCACGCAGCGAATAGCAGTACTGAGCCACATACGAGTCTGTTCAGAAAAACGTTGCTTCTAAACCAATCGATAGCTCGAATGTAGTAGGCTTGTTCTAAAGGATTCTCTGAAATATGAAAAATTTAAATTGGAAGACGTTTCGATATAACGACTTACCTCTCGACGACATCGTACTCGACTGATATCCTTGTCGTTACGTCTAATGGACGTATTAAAGGTTTTAAGTATATCTCTTATAAATCTAGTCATTAGGCACGGTAAAGTCGATGAATTTTAACTGCCTTAAGTGACTTATTGCAATCCATCGATTACTTGTACAATATGTAGATTACTACACATGTACCTAGTAAGATTAGCAAGTAGAGATTATTGCCAACCACGTATAAAGACGTTAAATGTCGCACGTGCAAACCTACACTTAAACTAATCTCAAATACAGAGTCAAATTTTCACTGTATACAGTTTCTGGGGGAAAGTCGACCGTATACAGGCGCGCGCATGCGCGCGCGCACCTTCAAACCTAGTTACCGGAAGTTAAGCATTATTGATTATTTTAAATGAATCCATCTAAAAAGTAATGTAGTGCATTAATTTCATTACCTTTATTCATCAATTGATATCACATCAAATACTTTAAGAGTCGTGTGATATTTTATTTGAAAAATAATCAAATGATTGCAATAAAAGAAGAGAATGTGATGTATAGTTAAGACTTAATCTTCAATCAGCAATAAGTTTGTAGATGAGACTAATCTTACTTGTCTCATTAAGCGGGCGAATATTCGTCATCTTTTGAGTAAATGTAATCAATTTAATGTTTTGCATTTCTGAGCATTAACTTGTGCGTATTATAGTCCCGTTTAGTACGGCTCGTATTGTATATTCTTGATTTATCTCAGTTTCCCAACTTTTCACGTGAATCGGCAACGTTGGCGACATCTCGTCAACTAGAAACCATCAGAAACCTGTAGATACTCTTCAAGACTTAGTGGAACAGAGCTTACTGTTCTGACACAGAGGTGGCGCTGTTATTAGGCGCGTTAGGTCGCGCGCGTCGATAAAATTTCTTCCCGTTGTCATTGCTCGTAGTGTTTTTAACACTGTTGCCGGACTTTCCTTAAAAACGACAAACCGAGAATTTTTCCGAATTCTGTGTGTATTTTCACGAGCCTTCTGGAATTTTTCCAGAGTCTAAATCGTCCGGAGCTATGGAAAGCCAGGCCTACGAAAAGCGGCACCAGATTACAAATGATCATTTGGTACTCGATGAGCCTTGGAAAATTAATCATTTTTTCATTTTTCCAGTCAGAAAACCTCTGCAAAGTGCTGTACGAGTGCCCGTGGTACGATTGGGACAAAAGCAATTGCACCACCTTAATCATCATCATGTCGATGATGAAGAAACCATTGTTGAGGACAGAAATATTTGGCGTGGTAGAAGTAAACAATAAAGCGTTCTTGAAGGTTAAGAGCTAATAGAGTAATTAAGTATTGTGTCATTAATTAGTATATATTTTAGATTTTTCGAGTGTCGTATGGCCTTGCAACCGGGATTTTGTCCTAAAGTAACAGGATCAGCACCGAGAAGTGACGATTTATGCTGCTCATGCGCAGCTACTTATGAACTGTCGAGCTTGGGCACCAATCATAAAGCAACTACTCACTTAAATCACTGGGTTGTTAAGTACCTTGTGACTTGCTGCACGCTTCACTGTTCGTTTCAATAAATCACTCCTTAACTGAATTCTGCTTTGATTAATTAAAAGAAAACACTGCATTAGTTTTAAATTGGAAAGTGGTGCAGTTCGATCCGACGTCGTTTTGCGAGGGTTGCTTGTATTTTGCCTCGCAAATCGACTCTTTTTCGATGTTTCTGCTTCTAGAACCTTCGAAAATCCGCTAAAAGACACGTGACGCATCTGGAGGTTCCTCGAACTTTTTCCTCCACGTCGAAGTACGACAAAGGGAGGCCAACTCCTTTCGATTTCAGTAGAAAAATGGGACAATTGACAATGAAAACAATTGACAATCGACAGATATTGCCAGACGCATGCGCAGAACGTAGGGTTAAAGGGTACGTCCTACTGTAGACTGATCAAATGCACTTATACTAAACGCCAAACAAAGTTGCGCTCACGTCATCACCATTTTATCACAGGTCGATTTGGAGTGTTGCCAGATTTTCGGCAACGTATCTGTATCGTATTGAACGTATATTATATAGACATTAAACACTTTTCTTAGAATAAAAAAAATATATCATCAGATAATCAAATGTAAATATATGTCTAAAAAAATGTTTTTTAGTAACATGATGTATGCGCATTAGCTTGGTTCATTGAATTTAAAGAATCGGCCATCTAAAATTTTCTGAAAAATATTAATCAACAAGTAAGTAATAGCAACGTGTATACATAAGTACCGTGCTACGTTGTCGGATTTAATCGAACCTTATATCGACCGTCAGAAGGTCTTTTAAGGTTATGTTTACGATTTGTGACTACATTTACACGCTTTGTTTACACTTGTTGTGGAACGATTTTTGCCATCAGATATTCTAATATTTAAATGGTATGAGAGGGAAAGAATATTTGATCGCCAAGAAATCAGTCCTTTGATTATAAATATTGGTAGTGATGATGATGATGACGAAGATTATGATCGTGATGATGACAGTGTTGATATGTAAAAAAAATGAAAATTTCTGTTTCGTTAAGTTTACTACACATTCGCTATTTGTATTACGACTAATCTGATTCAGATGAAGAATCATGTATAAATGTTTACATTGCGGCTTTCAAAATGTATTACTATGGTTTAGTTCTATAAATTTAATACCAAGTTTTTCGTTGTTTTATAAATTATTTTTATAACAAAGTGATTTTTCATTTAAAAACTAGTACAACACATTTTTAATTACTGTTACTTATGCAACCAGCAATACAATAATTGTATACATGTGATAAAATGCTGATGACGTGAGCGCAACTTTGTTTAGCGTTTAGTATACTTCAATGAGTTGGCCAATTGTACCGTGAGGAAACAAATGCCAATAAGTAGAAGAAGAAGAAAGGGAAGATTACGTTAACTAAGACCAAAACAAGCGCCATTAAACAAATCGTGAAGAAGAAGGAGAAACATAACCTCACATTTGGTACACAGCCCCCGTACACTCTTCCATAAAATTTAGGTGAACGTGACCGCGTGCGATTGGTGCACGCAGGAAGGACCCGTGCAGACCATCGGGGAGCAGCTGTGGCGCTTCTGGGGTGTGATCAGCGACGAAGTGAGTAACGCACGTAAACCACGACGCCCCTCGATCACTAGTGACGTAACAAACTTTTCTAGTATCCCCCTAAAACGTCCCTAAGGAACATCTGCGGGACCTGCCGGTCGCGCTGTGAGGAACTCTCCGTACACGCCGAAAGATGGAAGCACGCCGACTCCCTGGCGACGAACGTCCTCGCCTCCGGGAACGTCGAGGAGGAATATTCGATCGACGTCGAGTATCACCCGGTGATTAAGGAGGAAGTTCTGGAGGAGTTAGGCGAAGGAAAAGGGGGCGTTCCGTGTCCGTTTTGCCGTAAACGTTTCGCCACCCCGTACCGCTTGAAGGTACCTAGACACTCGCCGTACAAATGCCCGCATTGCGATAAGGCTTTTACTCAGTCTTACCGTTTGAAGAGGCACTTGCTGGTTCATACCGGCGAGAGGCCCTTTAAATGTTCGCGTTGCGACAAGTCGTTTAACCAGTCTGGTAACTTAAAGAACCATTTACTCATTCATGCAGGCGAGACGCCCTTCGAGTGTCCGTATTGCCATGAGGCATTTAACGAGTCTCGTCTCTTGAAGGAGCACTCACGCGTACATACGAGTCAGAAGTCTTTCGAATGCACATTCTGCGGTAAGACTTTCACCTGGTTCAGCCACTTGAAGAGGCACTTGCGACGACACACCGGCGAACGGCCTTTCAAATGCCCGCTCTGTCGTAAGACCTTCGCCGGGTCCGCTCACTTGAGAAGTCACGTGCGGTTCCATACGGGTGAAAAACCTTTTAAGTGTTCTCTGTGCGATAAGACCTTCGCTTGGTCCGGCGTCTTGAAGACGCACTTGCGCACTCACACCGGCGATAGGCCCTTTCGGTGTTCGCTGTGCGGTAAGGCCTTCGCTCACTCTCGTACCTTGAAGGGCCACTTGCGCGTCCACAGGGGCGAGAAGCCCTTCGAGTGCTCTCGGTGCGACAAGAGCTTCGCTGACTACGGTAACATGGCTATACACCGTCGCACTCATACGGGCGACAGACCTTTCGAATGTCCGCATTGTTTTAAGGTTTTTGTACATTCTAGTGACTTGAAGAGGCACTCGTACGTTCATTCTGGCGAGAGACCTTTTAAGTGCGTACAGTGCGATAAGGCTTATACCACGTCGACTTCTTTGAAGGAGCACTCGCATATCCACTCCGGCGATAAACCTTTTGAATGTTCGCACTGTAACAAAAGTTTTGCTTTTTCTTCTAATCTAAGGAGACACCTGCGTAGCCATTTGCATTGACATTCCCTATTACCATAGGGCAGAAGAGGAATATTTATGGACATTTAGCCCATATCGACTCGTTAACTGTACCTGAGAGGCACACTCAGTATATGGATACTTGCTCTTCATGGTTTATTAACAAACACTATTATACCTTACGTAGCGAAAAATGAAATGACCTAAGGAAGTCCATGTAAGTAAGTCTCATAAAAGAATTTTCTTGCATAGAACGAGGTCTGTTACATGCCAGGATTTGTTGCGATTTACCCTAAACGTTCTATAAGCTACCCTCCCTCCACCTAATTGACAAAATGGCCGCTAACGCTCTTTCACCTGAGAAGTCGTTTTATTTTTCGCTAGGGGAGTTATATTAAGTGTGGCGGGGGGGGGGGGGGGGTTGGATTTGTTACACAATATTTCCAATGATGTTCTTTCATGTTTTAAACTGTTTACAATAAAATATTGACATTATTTATATTTTTTAGTGTATTTAGTGTCAAAATGACAGCCTTCCCACTTATTTTCTATCCATTTTGAACGTTTTTATAAAATAATCGCCAATTTACAAATAGCTCGTTGTACCACGCGCACCGTAATGAGTCGGTGCTGCGCAGATATCTGTTTAGGGCAAACGCGCGTTCTATCGTATCGCCTTGTATATTTCCAGGTCTCCGATTTGCATCAAAATGGCAGCTTTCCCACTTCCTTTCTATCCATTTTGAACGTTATCATGAAATAATCGTCAATTTACAAATGGCGCGTTGTACCACGCGCACCGTAATGACTCGGTGCTGCGCAGATACCTGTTTAGGGCAAACGCGCATTCTATCGTATCGCCTTGTATATTCCAGGTCTCCGATTTGCATCAAATTGGTTGAGTAGAAGTTTTTCGTATCCGCCGATCACGAATCAGAAGTCAGTGACGTCAAATTCAAGATGGAGGTCGAGATTTAAAAAAAACTTAACCTAACCTATACCAAATTAAGAAAGCGGGTGCCTTCTTTTTTTTGGGGGGGGGGGGGGGGTCGTTGATCACGGATTGGATCGGTGGAAGTTTCTGGAGTCATCGGAGAGTTTTTGCATTTCGTTTCCATTTTTGGGGCTCAAATTCGAACAAATCAAGTTCTCCAAAACATCAATCTGGATTTCAGAAATTGTCGCACGTCAGTTTCCCTGGTGCTAGATATGCAACCAACTTTGACTCTCACCCTTGCTCACAAAACAGACCCTACGCTAGGTGGCAGCACTGTGGGTACTTCAATGCGTGGCAATAGCCAGTAGCTATTGCGGCTAGTCAGTCTAGTCAGTTAATTAGTGCAATGAATAAGTAGAATAGTTTGTCAATGACTAACGCCAGTCGTTGACAAGCTTAAGATGATTTGCACTTTGGCTTGTGAAGTTGGTTAATTACTAATTTAAAAGGATACTAACAGCTAGTCAGTTACTGGGTGAAGCAAAACTGGTCAAGTCTCTTAGATGAATAAGCTAGTCAACCTAGTTATCATGTTACAATCGACACATTCCACATCTAATCTAACTTAATCAGTCAGTCTGTTAATCTTTGTGATGAGTCCGTTGAAACTTAGCGTGTCACATAAGTTAGTCAGCAATTAACTGGTTAGTAAAAGCTAGTCAGTTATTAAATGAAGCGAAACTAGTCGATCTCCAAGTCTTTAACTGGTCAATCGAAATATTACGTCACATCCTCCTCATTTTTCAATGCCTTTTAGACCTCCTACTCGAGTAGAAGATAGTTAGTCGGTTATTCAGAAAGAACACCCTGTGCGTGATCGTTACAATTTGGGAGCCTATCAGGGATAGCAGGAAACACGCTGGAGCGGCGGAACTGGGAATTTTTTTAATCGACCGCCCCTGGAGCTCCTGTTTGTCAAGCGTTCTGCAGTGTTCTGTTGTATTCTTCTGAGTCGAGTAGAGTCTGACTAGGAGAAGCGCTGCCACTTCATTGTACTTGTCTTAAGGTTTTCCTCTAAGTAGGTTTCTAGTTGCTAAACGTTTGTAGTAATTGTACGTCACGAGTGTTTACTTAAGCAGGCTCCAGGGTACACAGATATACTTTGGGTACGTACACGTAATTAAGTCACCTCTGTAGCTAAAAATGTCATAGATTAATATTACTTGGCAGTTTCTCAGGAAATGAATAAAACAAATAAATATTCACGCCGTTTATTAGTAGAAACGTTAGGAGGCGCTACAGCTAATTTAATAAGAGAGATGGAGAAACACCCCCATGTCAAGCAATACATGCGCACAGGTCACGTGTCATACATGTAAACAGCTCTAATTCACCTTAATATAAACTAGTTCTACGATCTAGTTTATGGTTATCCGGGTATCCTAAGAGACGACATATATGATGGTAAACTGTAAATAAATTTTTCGTCCATTTCACTGCCTAAACGAATGTCAATGCGCATGAATACTGCGGTGGTGCCTATTTAAATTAGAACGACAATGAAAACTTTCGTTACAATGAGAACATTTAAAAGGTTTCTCACCTGTATGAATACGCAAATGTAGTCTTAAAGAACTAGACTGAGTATAAGTCTTATTACAATGTGAGCATTGAAAGGGTTTAACAGCTGAATGTAAGTGCAAATGCGAGTTCAAAGAAAAGCGTCGTGCAAAAGTCTTATTGCAATGTAAGCATTTAAATGGTTTTTCTCCTGTATGACGAAGCAAATGATGCTTTAAATTGCTAGATTGGGTAAAAGACCTATTACAGTGTGAACATTTGAAAGGTCTGTCACCTGTATGAAGGCATAGGTGATTCCTTAAAGTAGTGCTATTAGCGAAAGCTTTAATACAGTACGAACATTTATAGGGTTTGTCACCTGTATGAATGCGTAAGTGCACCTTCAACCAACCAGAATAATTAAATGCTTTATTGCAATATGAACATATAAAAGGTTTGTCCCCTCTATGATGGCGTAAATGAGGGTTCAAAGTGGAAGAGTGGGCAAAAGTCTTATCACAGTATGAACATTTAAAAGGATTGTCACTTGCATGAACGCTCAAGTGACGCTTCATCGAATTACGATACTTGAAAACTTTATCGCAAATAGAACATGCAATGCGAGCCTTAGAGCCTGATAACTCTTCGCGTTTCAAGACGATACGTAAGACTAAGCCGGCTTTGGCCTTTCCATCGCCGGCTACATGACGATCAGGACTTGCCACTTCTCCTTCCACGGCGTCTTCTTCGATTATAAGGTGATCCTCGATCTCGAGTGGAGATTCTTCTTTGATCTTCCGGAGCAAAAGTGGATCTGGAAGATTTGAACAACCCGGCAGCTGTCGGTTTTCACAAATAGTTCCACCTGATATCGTCGGATAACTTGAATGTGATTCTTCTTCTTGCAACAATTCCTTTTTAATTACGGGATGATACTCCACATCGATCGACGGTTTTTCTTCGACCTGTCCGGAAACTAGTATCTCATCGACTATGGACGCGTGGCTCTTACACTTTTCCATGTACTTTGAAAATTGCTCATAGCGTAGTCTACACTTTCTGCAAATTTTCTTGGGTGATGCCACAACGGGGTCCTGAAAGAAACGTAGTAGGCTACACTTCATGGATAAGTATGGATACAAAGTAGGAGTAACTCTAAAAATGCGAGTCCACACACGTGATGTAAACGGGGTACGCTTACCTCTGCGCTGATTATTTTCCAAAAGTCCCATAATCTCTCTTCAATGATTTGTACTACTGCTTCCTGTAAACACCAACCGCAGGTCGTCATTTCCACACTCATGATTTTAAAAGAAACGGCAATAGCTTCACCCGCTAAACGTATAGGTTAGGTGCGATAGAGGCACAGAACACGCTCAGGAGGTGCTATTATAGAACACACGATTAGATAAATGAAACTTTATTCTTAAATGACTATGCCTCGCTTACAACGACGTATTTAACTAAAGTTTACACTTAAATTAAGTTGAAATTTTGATTTTTATATGTACCGACATTTAGCCCTGATTTATTTCTGCCAGCTACACTAATTCGAGAGATTGGAGAAGCTTGTGACGCAGAACAATAATGGCTTTCTCTTGTCTTAAGCAGCGCATTTAAGCTGTTTTAGTTCTGTTTTTGCTGTTTAGATTGTTTCAGTTGACGGACTAACGCTTCTCTGAGGTATATGTTTTATGGTCGCACCCACAGAACATATCAGTTAGCAGCGTTCATAAGAAAATTGTGAAACTTGTTTGGGCTATAAGCAGAGTTTACAACTGGCGAGCAGTACTTATTTGTGCGATAAGGATAGTTGCATAAATATGATTGCTTCCTTAATGAAATATTAACTACAGCGATTAACAAAATTAAAGTAAAATCTATCAAAATTTCCCGAGGGGAAAATTCCAACTTGTGCCTTTAAATAATGCAATCGTACATTTGGTTATATTCTACACCCAACAGTATTACACTGAAATGTGTTATAATTAACAATGTAACCACAAGTCTTAACTTTCAAAATTTAAAATAACACTTTTATTAAACTAATTATCATACTAATTACAACGAAATATTGTTCCTAACTTCGTGGCGCGTCTTATTTACGATACATCGAACTCAGATTTGTAAAAGTTTAGCTTAGAACAAGAAAAGTGAAAAAGCCCCAGATTAACCGACAAAATTCAGCATAATTTTGTGTTTCGTGCTTTAGTTTCATGTATATCAGCAGAAGTCAGGCAACATCTGACATGTCGCCTGTTCTTCAATGCTTCCTTCACCCATACCTAACCTATATGTCTTATTCAAAGGGTGACAAGTAAATAGTCACCGCCACTGGGTGAATGGACCAGCATCCGAGCCCAAATGGACAGCCAGATGTCTAAGAATTGAAAAGAAGAAGAAGAACTAACCTATATGTTCAGTGGATGAAGCTATTGTCGTTTCTCTTAAAAAAAATGAGTGTGGAAATAACGACCTGCGGTTGGTGTTTACAGGAAGAAGTAGTGCAAATCATTGAAGAGAGATTATGGGACTTTTGGAAAATAATCAGCGCAGAGGTAAGCGTACCCCGTTTACATCACGTGTGTGGACTCGCGTTTTTAGAGTTACTCCTACTTTGCATCCATACTTATCAATGAAGTGTAGCTCACAACGTTTCTTTCAGGACCCCGTTGTGGCATCACCCAAGAAAATTTGCAGAAAGTGTAGACTACGCTATGAGCAATTTTCAAAGTACATGGAAAAGTGTAAGAGCCACGCGTCCATAGTTGATGAGATACTAGTTTCCGGACAGGTCGAAGAAAAACCGTCGATCGATGTGGAGTATCATCCCGTAATTAAAAAGGAATTGTTGCAAGAAGAAGAATCGCATTCAAGTTATCCGACGATATCAGGTGGAACTATTTGTGAAAACCGACAGCTGCCGGGTTGTTCAAATCTTCCAGATCCACTTTTGCTCCGGAAGATCAAAGAAGAATCTCCACTCGAGATCGAGGATCACCTTATAATCGAAGAAGACGCCGTGGAAGGAGAAGTGGCAAGTCCTGATCGTCGTGTAGCCGGCGATGGAAAGGCCAAAGCCGGCTTAGTCTTACGTATCGTCTTGAAACGCGAAGAGTTATCAGGCTCTAAGGCTCGCATTGCATGTTCTATTTGCGATAAAGTTTTCAAGTATCGTAATTCGATGAAGCGTCACTTGAGCGTTCATGCAAGTGACAATCCTTTTAAATGTTCATACTGTGATAAGACTTTTGCCCGCTCTTCCACTTTGAACCCTCATTTACGCCGTCATAGAGGGGACAAACCTTTTATATGCTCATATTGCAATAAAGCATTTATTCATTCTGGTCGTTTGAAGGTGCACTTACGCATTCATACAGGTGACAAACCCTATAAATGTTCATACTGTATTAAAGCTTTCTCTCATCATACTACTTTAAGGAATCACCTACGCCTTCATACAGGTGACAAACCCTATAAATGTTTATACTGTATTAAAGCTTTCGCTAATAGCACTACTTTAAAGAATCACCTACGCCTTCATACAGGTGACAAACCCTATAAATGTTCGTACTGTATTAAAGCTTTCGCTAATAGCACTACTTTAAAGAATCACCTACGCCTTCATACAGGTGACAGACCTTTCAAATGTTCACACTGTAATAAGACTTTTACCCAATCTAACCATTTAAAGCATCATTTGCTTCGTCATACAGGAGAAAAACCATTTAAATGCTCACATTGTAATAAGACTTATACTCAGTCTAGTTCTTTAAGACGACACTTGCGTATTCATACAGGTGAGAAACCTTTTAAATGATCTCATTGTAACACAAGTTTTCATTGTCGTTCTAATTTAAATAGGCACCATCAGCGTATTCATGCGCATTGACATTCGTTTAGGCGGTGAAATGGATGAAGAATTTATTTACAGTTTACCATCGTGTATGTAGTCTCTTAGGATACCCGGATAACCATAAACTAGATCGTAGAACTAGTTTATATTAAGGTGAATTAGATCTGTTTACATGTATGACACATGACCTGTGCGCTTGTATTGCTTGACATGGGAGTGGTTCTCCATCTTATAAATAAGCTGTAGCGCCCCCTAATACTTCTACTAATAAACGGCGCGAATATTTATTTGTTTTATTCATTTCATGAGAAACTGCCAAGTAATATTAATCTATGACATTTTTAGCTACAGATTTACCAGTATATTGTAAATGGGAAGGAGTTGTTGCCCTGTTTTATACACAAATTTGTAATAATTATTTTAATAAATAAGTTGATTTATCTCTAAATTAGTGGTTCAATTTATTAGAGGTATTACTTAAATATTTTACATACTGTCACAGTCAGGAGTTCGAAGTGAGATCGAGGAAGCTCCATGGGGTGACTCAAAGATAAGATACTTTCATCCCCATGCCGTCTACCCTCTTTTACTGAATTTGAATATTTAGAGCTGAGCTGATAGATGTAGATGTTTGCATCTCTGGTCAACAATATCGTGTAAAGCGCGATTGATACGTTCAGCCATAGGTAAAGGTTAGGTTAGATTAGGTTAGGTTAGGTTAGATGAGATTAGGTTAGGTTAGGTTAGGTGTGGCCTTCTTAGATGAACAGGAAGGCACACAGTTAGTTTAACTATCTTTTTATTTAACACTAACTACATTGCTATCGTTAATCTTCGTTCTGATAAGTCGCGAGGGGTGACTTAATCTGTGACTTAATTACGTGTACATACCCAAAGTATATCTGTGTACCCTGGAGCCTGCTTAAGTAAACACTCGTGACGTACAATTACTATAAACGTTTAGCAACTAGAAACCTACTTAGAGGAAAACCTTAAGACAAGTACAATGAAGTGGCAGCGCTTCTCCTAGTCAGATTCTACTCAACTCAGAATAATACAACAGAACACTGCATAATGCTTGACAAACGCATCTACATAAGAGAAGGGAAAGTGTATTGGCGGGAATTTCAAAATACGATTATTGTATTTTTTGGTCTATTTGCATCAAAGAAAATATAAGCTCACTCAAAATTACGTAACACATACAAGAACGTTTCCACTTGAAAAAGTTTCTATGTACAAGTGCTCCATAATCTTAAGTAATCTTATATATTGCTTGGTGTAAACGATCTCAAGTTTTTATAAACCGATGAATAAGTGCCACTTCCACTTCACGCAGTGTTACTGAATGACAAATAACAAAGAAAACACAAATTCAAACGAAACATTTATATTTAGTGATAGAGAATAGAACTGAAATTATTCTAACATTAGAGACTGTAATAGTTACTGACAACTTTAATTCTAATGCTTTTCAGTAAGATTTGTCGTCCTCCGTCTTTAGTTTTGAACTGCATGATTCCTAAAACAAATTCCTAATCAGAGTAAAAATCATGGACATGTTATGAAACAAAGTTTATCTTCCTTTTTCTTCGTTCGATAGTTTCTTAAAACTAGAAACAAATAGTTAAATAAACTTGAACCTACCCTCTTCGTATAAATTTTAAAGTGTTCGATTAGCTGCTCTCTTCACTTAATAAGCTTGCATTATTTAGATAATTAACTGCATTTTTATGTATCTGATACATTTTACTTTCAAGACTTGATGAATCTGATTTATTTAAATTCAATTGTTTCAGAAATTCTGTTTTCAGAAATTAAATCTCATGTTCTTGATTTATATCAAGACTAGAATGATTAGAACCACTTACAATAGGGACGTTCACCTCTAATGAAGTTGGCATGGTATCATGGTAAACATTACTATAATTTATAGTATAATAATACTGCTTGTATTACAGTTATCAATACATTTAGGTACTGATGCAGGCAGTTATTTTTAAATTGGGATTAGCATAATCTGATGTAACAAAATGTCCTTTACAAATGTCTCTATAAAATCAACATACGTGTTTCCACCTTAACATACGGGCAGCGTTCGTAAGAAAATTGTGAAACATGTTTGATCCATAAGCTGAGTTTACAACTGGTGAGCAGTACTTATTTGTGCGATAAGGAAAGTTGCATGAATATGATTGCTTCCATAATGAAATATTTGATGTTAATTATGGTACTACTAGTAATATTTGTAATACAAACTACAACGATCAACAGAATTAAAGTGAATTCAATCCAGTTTTCCAGAAGGAAGAACCTCAATTTATGCAAAATATGGCAACCGTATATTTAGTTATATTCTACACCCTACACTTTTACATTGAAATATGTTATACTTAACAATCTTACCACCAAGTCTTACCTTCCAAAATTTATAATAACACGGTTATTACACCAATTATCACACTAATTACAACGAACTACCGTCCCTAACCTCGTAACGCGTCTTATTTCCGATACATGAAACTTAGATTACTAAAAGTTTGGCTTAGAACAAGAAAAGTCGTAAACGGAGGCCATCTTTATTCCTCGCGCCCGTTTGTCAGTGGAAATAAAAGTGTCAGATTTACCGACAAAAATCATCATAATTTAGTGCTCCGTGCTTGAGTTTTATGTATATCAGCAGAAGTCTGGCAACATCGATATCGCCAGTTTCTCAATGCTACTTTCACCCCTACGACAAAACATCCAGAAAAACATGTACGTCCACAGCGTAGAGAAATAAGTAATAATAATTTTTCTAAGGGGTTCTGTGGTAATTCCATGTTCTGTGCTAACCCCAAATGTCTGTCAGCCACGTCCGTGTTTTGTGCTATTTCACAGTCGTTTGTGGTGTGGTACATTTTAACATTTTAAAATTGTTATATAGACTGCTTAAGCAATTGCTATAAATCAAGTACTGCTTCTCATCATGGGCGATACTCAAGTGACTACGTGCGATTGGTGCTTGCAAGAGGCGCCAGTGCAGACGATCCAGGAGAGTTTATGGCGATTCTGGAAAATAATCAGCGCAGAGGTGGGTATACAATGTTAATCTCGTCGACGCTTACCTTGACTCCGTATGTTTACTCTATGTTTATATTATGCCGTGTTTACATTTTCTGTTATACTTACATAGGGTTATACCAAACAGAATCAGTTCTTTAGGATCCAAGAAATAAGCCTCATAAGTACAAAGCACCTTCTCCTATTCCGAGCCTTTTTCTCTATTTTATTTCTATGGTATGCGCTTAAGACATTATAATATCGGTAGGCACTCAAAGCAGAAAGCGCAGTCAAATCAGCCACGTCCATCGTGTAGTAGGCACGTCACGCTACTTAATACACTGTAAGTGTGGATGGGTATGCTCGTGCGGCCTCCACTTGTCAAACGTCGTGCGAATGGCAGATCATACAGCTTAATTGCATTTGAACAGTTTCATAAGGCAGGCGATAATCCCTTGCTCATAGGATATAATCCACATCTTTCCTTTCAGGATCCGATCTTAGCATCCGCTAGGAACATCTGCAAGAAATGTGAATCGCGCTATCAGGAATTCTCCGGATATATCGAGACGTGTAAGAACCACGCGGCCTTAGTAGAGGAGATGTCGGGTCCCAGGCAAGTCGAGGAAGAACCTTCGATCGATGTCTCGCGTCGCCCGTTAAGTAAGGAAGAAATTTTAACAGAGGACAAGTCCGGTTCGAGCTGTCCCGACGAGGCTTATACTCGGACTGGTGATTTGAAAATGCGTATGTGTATTCAAACGGGCAAGAATTCTTTCAGGTGCTCGACCTGTGATAAGACCTTTGCGCAGTCTGTCGCTTTAAAAAATCACATTCGCGTTCATACAGGTGAAAAGCCTTATAACTGTTCCGTTTGTAATAAGACTTTTACTTGGCCTGGTGATTTGAAAAAGCACAGGCGCATTCACACGGGTGAGCGGCCGTTTAAATGTTCCATCTGTAATAAGAACTTTACTTTGTCGGGTAATTTTAAAACGCACATGCGCATTCATACGGGAGAGAAGCCTTTTAAATGTTCCATCTGTAATAAGACTTTCACTTGGTCCGGCGATTTGAAAAAGCACATGCGCATTCACACGGGCGAAAAGCCCTTTAAATGTTCCATTTGTAGTAAGACTTTTACTTGGGCTAGTTATTTGAAAAAGCACATGTGCGTTTCCATAGGGGAAAAGCCTTGTAAATGTTCCATCTGTAACAAGACTTTTACGTCGTTTGATAATTATAAGGCGCACATGCGCATTCATACGGAAGAAAAACCTTTTGAATGTTCCGTCTGTAATAAGACTTTTAGTTGGTCCGGTGACTTAAAAAAGCACATGCGCGTTCACACCGGCGAAGAGCCTTTTAAATGTTCCGTCTGTAATAACACTTTTACATGGTCCGGTGATTTAAAAAAGCACATGCGCATTCACACGGGTGAAGAGCCTTTTAAATGTTCCGTCTGTAATAAGAATTTTAGTGAATCTAGTAGTTTGAAAAGGCATATGCTCCTTCATACGGGGGAAAAGCTTTTTAAATGTTCGGTTTGTAGTAAGGATTTTAGTGAGTCTTGTGGTTTGAAAAGGCACATGCGCCTTCATACGGGTGAAAAGCCTTTTAAATGCGCCATCTGTAGTAAGAATTTTAGTGATCGTAGTAATTTGAAAAGGCACATGTGCCGTCATGCGAAAGACGAACCTTTTTAACATACCTTGTATAATAAAACTTCTTTCTTCACTTATACATTACTTAACGAGGAATATTTCACTGTTTTTGTACTTAATGAGGAACTGTTGTTAAATAGAAAACCGCAATAATCACTATTTACATTCAATTGTAAGTCACTTACATAATAAACTATAGTTCCTATAACATTACAGAAAGGTATTTCACATTTTCTTTCTTAAGCGGTGGAAAAGGTCCAAAATGTGATTCAACAAAAGTCATAAACACAATTTATTGCTATTACTCAAAATCAGTTTACTAGTAGAAATTAGTTATTTATTAGAAATTTTGGCTTTGAGTTTTTTGGAGTTGAACACTTCTTTTCCAGCACTGTGTTTACCAGTGAACTTCCTTGGTGGAATTATGGTTGTAGAATTATTTGGAGGGGAAAAGTTACCTGGAGGGCAGTACTCACATATGGCACAAAAATAATCACTTGAATTGTATTAATTAAGTATTTCCCTTTTCCACCGCGATGAGCTGGATTTAGAGGTTATGGTGAGGCCTAGCACAGAAGATGTAGGTTAGGTTATAAGTCACCTTTATCTATTGGTTAGGTTAGGTACATTAGCGTCACAGAACAGATATTGGCGCATCCAGTGCTGCCAGGTGTATGAACTAGGATTCACCAGATGCTATAGGAAAAAGTAGGCAGGTTTTCACCATTTCTAGTCGCCATATTGCTGAGCTCAAACCGATAATTAAAAAAATATTTTGTATTTTGATTTTATCGCCGATTTAAGAAGGGTATAGCCAGAACTGAAAACACCGCATCAGATATAATAGTTGTGTATTGCTGGTTGCCGCTATTCTTTGAAGTGATTAATACTCGAAATGGCATTGTAATGAAGAACGATAGACCAATCGCATCCATTCTTTACGAAATCATATTAGGGACAGTCATGAGAGTCCCCTATTCTATATGAAATTACTAATCAGGCAAATTTTGAAAAAGATGCCTGCACCGACGACCAGTTTACTAAAATCTAAGTATTTTCTTTAGTTTTAGTGGATTCCACTAGATGGCGGCACAATGTAAATATACCTCATGATACAATAAAACATAAGTTATCTCGCACGATTGGGCGGGGCTAACGAAATCATAGTGAGAGTAAACAGAGGTACATCGTGGGTCGACTAGAACGTCTTTGCCCGTTTTTTTACTATCCCTTGTTATCAGCCTCACAGTGCGGAGCGGCAACACCGACGAAAGCAACGTCTAATACCACGGAACGAGGAGATTACTGTTCCGTGGGGAGGATGACGGATGAAAAGTGGAGGGGGAAGTGGTGGCGTGCTACCCCCCCCCCGGATCCAAACAACATGAAGTGTACTGTGTGATAACCAGGGAAAAGATTCTTCGCTGGATTTGAAGCTCTCCGGCTTCTTAGAAGATAACAACATATGGAAACATTTGTGAAAACTTTGATGTTAATAATGCTCGTATCTGGTCCAACATTTTAGCTGTTTTATGCTAATAACTATCGTTAATTGCCACACCAATAAGAGCTCTAAACGATAGATATATGATGTTCCCATTGGATAACATAACTCACACCATGACGTCACTGGCGTCAACCAGAATAATTTCGAACGGTCACGTGTCGTATCTTGTCCTTTATTGTGCAACGTTGTCGGCTCTCGGTGATTTGTGTTTCCAGTGTTGCAACCACTTTTTCTCTTAATATCATTGGCTCTGCTGGTGGGGTATTCAAATTGCAAATGATCTCCTGGAGCTGCGCAGTCTTTCATTAATTTTTCACAGGATCCCCTCCAGTGATTTTTGATTTGTTTTCTCACTTGTCAGAGCGCTTTTTTTCACAGGATCCTTTCCAGTGATTTTTGATTTGTTTTCTCAGTTGTCGGAGTGCCCTCTTTTGGTATTACTGCTAAGCGTCTTGACGAAAAGTTACCAGTTTCGTACGCTCTTGTGATATTTCAGCTTTTTGAGGGGCACTCCAAAAGACTATTAAAACAGTGTCATTTTAATACAAGCAATAAAAACTGCCCAATACTGACAGAATTTGTATCTTTCGATATGTCCACTCTCTATTAAATATATACATAAATTCTAACAGAATTTGGTTAACTTCGAAAGCATATAGAATATACATCTATATTGAATGAGCTTAACCAATATATCAATAAGAATATAGTAGATAAAATGTATAAATGCATAATAGCATTTCCTATATAAATAATCGCCGTATGCTCTGGATGTCATGGATGCATGGAATCACAAATGAATAGGCACTGCGTAGAATGAACACAGAAGTGAAACCTCCATATGTCATTAAGAAGAGGAAATTGGAATACCTAGGACACACAATTTAGGGAAAAATCAATAGAAAAAGAGGACGTGGCCGAAGACCTTTGGGTCTTGTGAAGACAAAGTAAAGATTGCCCTATCGAACGCAAACTTCTGAAATTAAGGAAGGCACAAGAAGAAGAAGATATAATAAGCTAGTTATTAGCAATATTTATATTATTACGGTTAGTAATTTTATTAGGCTTCTGTAAAAATTAATGGGAGTGTCAAGAGAGTGTTTCACCTGTATGAAGGTGCATGTGCTTTTTCAAATAATGAGCCCGTGTAAAACTCTTATTACACACGGAACATTTAAAAGGCTTTCCACCCGCATGAATACGCATGTGTTGTTTTAAATTACCGGAGGAAGTAAAAGTCTTATGACAGATTAAACATCTAAAGGACTTTTCCCCCGTATGAAGGCGCATGTGGTGTTTCAAAGTACCAGGCCGAGTAAAAGTATTATTACAGATGGAACATTCAAATGGCCTTTCACCCGTATGGATGCGCATATGTTTTTCTAAATTACCAGAACGAGTACAATTCTTATTACAAATGAAACATTTAAAAGGATTTTCATCTAAATGAATGTACATGTGTTCCTTCAAAGTACTAGACCGGGCATAAGCCTTATCACAGTGTAAACACTTATAAGTCAACTTAGAAAAGGATGTAAAATTACTTGGACTAGACTTATCTTCCGTTAAAATTTCCTCGTTAACTATTGGATGATACATGATATCAATCGGGGGTTCGTCCTTGACTTGTTTGGAACCAAGTATCTTCTCCGCTGTAGACGCATGGGTCTTACACATCTCGACATATACCGAGAAGTCCTCATAGCGTGATTTACATTCCTCGCAGATATTCCTATGGGATGCTAGGACCGGATCCTGAAATCAAAGACGTCGATTATATCCCATGAGCAAGCCGTTCTCGCCTCCCCCATCAAATGGTAAGCGAGGCAAAGTACTAATTGCAAATCTGTAAGGAGTCCAGATACCCATTAAATATATTAACAATGTGTACTCCTCACCTCTGCGCTAATTAATGTCCAGAACCGCCATAACCTCTCCTGGATCGTCTGCACTGGCGCCTCTTGCAAGCACCAGTCGCAAGTAATCACTTCAGTATCACCCATGATAATGCGCCAATACTTGAATTACTGAAAATGATTGAGCCCTTCATAACAAATCTTGAGCACAGAACATGAGAAGCTCCTGACATTTTCGACAGCAGCCAAACCATAGAACACATATAATCACAGAACATCCAAATTATTCAAAAGCATTTCTATGCAAATGACGGTGATTATCTTATTTTTTATGATAATAGAGAGTTTTTGCATTTCACACAACGTCGGGAGCTATTAGCGTTTACATTATTTTGATATCAACGCATGCGCATTGGGCTAGAGCGCTATTGAAAGTGCGAATATTTAGTCATAGCGTCGTTAAATATTCGAAATGGTCAGTAAATATAGGGGCAATAGCGTGCAAATCCTTCAAATGTTTATTTTCCAATTAGAGGGATTTATTCCTTTTTATGATCTGTGATTCTAACCAATAGGACCGACGTACCTAACCTATATGTTTTGTGTTCTATGGGGTTCTGTGCTAAGGTTGATGTATTTTTTGTATTGTCTATGCAGTGACGACTCGAAGTTGTGGTTTAAAGTGCCTTAAAGTATTTTCAATAAAACAAGTACTGCTTCTCATCATGGGCGATGCTCAAGTGATTACATGCGATTGGTGCTTGCAAGAGGCTCCAGTGCAGACGATCCAGGAGAGGTTATGGCGCTTCTGGAAGATAATCAGCGCAGAGGTGAGGAGTACACGTTGTTGATTATAGTTGACGCGACCCTTACATTTTTGCTATTACCGCTTCGCTCCGTTTACAAGAGGCAAAGGAGAATTACTTGCTCATAGAATATAAACCCGCGTGTTTTTTCCAGGATCCGCTCTCAGCGGATAAGAATATATGTGACGAATGTAAATTACGATGTGAGACGTTCTTGGTATATATCGAGATGTGTAGGAGCCACGCGTTTGTAGTAGAGGAGATACTGGCGCGCCGGCAAGTCAAAGAAGAACCTTCGATGGATATCGTGTATCACCCATTAACTAAGAAAGAAATTGTAACGGAAAAGAAGCCCATTACTCAGTGGTCTTTTAAATGTTCACACTGTGACAAGGCTTATATTTGGTCCAGTGATTTGAAAAGGCACATGCGCATTCACACAAACGAAAAGACTTTTAAATGTTCCGTCTGTGATAAGACTTTTACTCGGTCTGACGCTTTGAGAGATCACATGCGCCTTCATACAGGTGAAAAGCCTTTTAAATGTTCCATCTGTAATAAGACTTTTACTCGGTCTGATGTTTTGAAAAATCATATTCGTATCCACACGGGTGAAAGGCCTTTTAAATGTTCCGTTTGTAATAAGTCTTTTAATCGGTCTAGTGATTGGAGAGTACACATGCGCATCCATACAGGTGAAAAGCCCTATAAATGTTCCATCTGTAATATGGGTTTCACTTTGTTTAATGTCTTGAGAAACCACATGCGTCTTCATACAGGCGATAAACCTTTTAAATGTTCCGTGTGTGATAAGACTTTTACTTGGTCTGGCGATTTGAAAAAGCACATGCCCGGTCATACAGGGGAAGAGCCTTTTAAATGTTCCTTCTGTAATAAAAACTTGAGTGGAGCTTTTAGCTTGAAAAGGCACATGCGCCTTCACGAGGGGAAATGATCTAGTAAGACTTAATCAGTCTGGTGAGTTGCAAACGCACATGCGCATTGGTAGAGGTGAAGACCTGTTAATCGTTCCATGTGTAATAAGTCATCTCTCCAAATTAAGTAGCGGGTCTAAAAAATTTCACCGATTTCATAATAAATTTGGCAGTCACATATATCAATTGTACTAAATCACGATGATAACATTGTTACATAATTTATCCCATTTATCAATAATACAACAAAATCGGTGAATACCTATATTGCCTTAAATTAAAAATAATATCAGATAGATTACATAAAATAAGGCGAAAAAGACATTGCTACATGATAAATTGATAAGTTATGAGCATTACCCTCCTAATGTAATCAACAATGTTACTATACTATTATATTAGATAACAATATTCCTTATTCTTTTAGCATGATCCTTGTACTGTTTCTGCGGTCATCGAGGATTTCTCAAAATTTCTCAAAATTGCAATCCGTCACGAATAATTCCCCAAAATATATGCCAAAAAGGAAGAAAGGCGCAAGGCAATCTGCCTAACTATCCTAGCACTAACTATTAGTTAACATTAATTCGGTGAACTTAGAGACTCGATGAATTTTCCGCCTCCCCTAGCATGTATTTTAGTGAAGTTTCAATTTTCAGTTACTTGAGAAGGAATGTTTAGATGGTTTGATTTATGTTATTGAGTGCTAGTAGAAAAATCACCGTTATTGAATGGTGATAGAACGATCACTATTTACAGGTAAAAGTGTAACACTGCTTTACCGATGTACACGGCTTCATTTGTAAGTCACTTAACTAATCAAAGCTAGTTTTTAAAATATCACAGAAATGTGTTTCACATTTTCTTCCTTAAGCGGTGGAAAATGCCTAAATGTCTATGCAGTTTGAATTTGTGTTAAACCGTTGGTATACGGTAACCGTCAGAGCCTCGTTAGGTTTCTGGCATAAGTACGATAGAGGGACTTATCGTCCCTTGTAAATTACAATTTCTTCTGTGACCGATGGAAATTTTAGGAAAAATTTTGGAAATTTACCTGTGAAGGCTAAAATGGGAAAGGTGCGTCACGGCCGTAGCGTTACCTGATGATATATACATCAGGTATATCTTCATATTATATTATGTATATATGTATATTATATTATAAAGACGAGGGGTGCGACTCGACGCTTTTAACAGTCGACGCGTGCGCCCTCCGACTCGAGACTACGAACTAAAAGTGCTTTGGCGGGAAGTTTGAATTTAGATATGTCAGTTGGCTGTCGGTAAACTTTAACTGAAATATGGACGGTTTATCGGTTTATGACCATTCTTGGGCCAAAAACCCCCAATAAATTGTCGATATTTCGGTTAATGTATTCCGGTAGGCAACCAACATGTCGAGGGTTTGAATAAGGATGGTAACTAGATTGTTAAACATATGGTATTAATACATATTCACGTGTAAAAACTTGTAAAAAGTGTACTATAAATGATTAGCATTGTTATGTGTTATTATATATTACAGAGAAATAAAAGCAAGTAATTGTTCTATTGGTATTTATTCAGTTACATAATGTTGCATGATCTTTGATTGTTTATTCTTGCTCTCTTGCTTGGTTATGCATTGCAGAGTTTATGGGTATTAATAATTCAAAGAGTTTGTAGCCAAGAAATGTCAGGAAGAATCGTGAAAATCGTTTAAAATCGTGAAAAATCAAAATTTAAAAAGTAACATGTAAGGTCTCAAAAAACTGTTGAACTCTTGTTTGTTAAATAATCATAAGACAGGTAATTTCTGAAAGAATAGTAAATTGTTGATAAAATCATTGTTTTATTAATGTTCCTATAAATGGAAGGGAAAAACATTTAAGGCGTATCTAAAATCACAGAAATACAATCAAAATTCTACGTGCACATAATCCACATAGTAACTACGAAACAATAAATTAACGAATATATATTTACTGGAAATATTTGAAATAAAAGCTACATTCAGTAGAAACAAATACAGCTTATCTTTTGGTACAGAAAAAATTATATACGAGATTTTTCTTCTGTAATTATATTTCAGATTTTTATAAAACATCCTCAAATCAGTGTTCAACATTTTCATTTATATTTACCCATAGCTCAAATGTTCCCTGTTTTCGGTGCATTTTGTGTTCTATACATTTCTGTGTTTTGAGACTTATGTATGCTCCGAGGCTCTAGAACCTAACCTAAATATCTTCAATAAATATGTTTCTGATGTTTATAAAACTTTCTCAAATCAGTGTTCAATATCGCTTTATTTAAGAGTGGTCGAACAAGGTTGACATGTACGTTACAGGTGAAAATAGTAAGTAACATACTAGAAATAAAATGGAGAATTTTTTCGTGTATACCGTAAAACTCTGAAGAGGGCAATTTACACTTGTCCATCGCTCGTATGTTCCATGTTCTGTGTATTTTGTGTTCCATACATTTCTGTGTTTTGAGACATGTATGCTCCATGGCTCTACAACCTAGCTAAACCTAACCTAACCTAAATACGTTCTATAAACCTAAAAATATGTTTCTGATTTTTATAAAACTTGCTCAAAATCAGTGTTCAATATCGCTTAATTTAAAAGTGGTCGAACATGGTCGACCTATACAAATAATGTATTATCAGAAACAAAACTGAGAATTTTCTCGTATACGTCAAATGAAGGTGGCGAATTTACACTTACCCATAGCTCGCACGTTCCCTGTTTTTCTGTGCATTTTGTGTTCCACATATTTTTGTGTTTTGAGATTGATGTATGCTCTAAGGCTCTATAACCTAACTAAACCTAACCTAAATATCTTGTATAAATCTATAAATAACCTCTTATAAATATGTTTCTGATTTTTATAAAACTTCTTCAAATCAGTGAAAATATCAAATAACATACTAGAAATACAATTGAAAATTTTTTCGTATAAATTTAAAACTGTGAAAAGGGCGATTTACACTTGCCCATCGTTCGCATGGTCCTTGGTTTTCTGTGTATTTTGTGTTCCATATATTTTTGTGTTTTGAGACTTATGTATGCTCTAATGGTCTTATTCATAAACGCATATTAACGTTAATGTGGGTTTTAGCCTAAAATGCGTTTAGAATGCGTTTCAACAAGGTAACTATAGTTACTTCCATATTAAAAATACATGGAACAAAACACTGTAGTGACATCAGTGTGAAACACGTTCTAAACGCATTTTAAGCTAAATCCCACATTAACGTTAATATGCGTTTATGAATAAGACCATAAAACTCTATAATCTAAACTTAACCTAAGTATGTTCTATAAATCTATAAATAACCTCTTATAAATATGTTTCCGATTTTTATAAAACCTCCTCAAATCAGTGAAAATATCAAATAACATACCAGAAATACAATTGAAAATTTTTTCGTATAAATTTAAAACTGAAAAGGGCGATTTACACTTGCCAATCTTTCGAATGTTCCTTGGTTTTCTGTGTATTTTGTGTTCCATACATTTCTGTGTTTTGAGACTTTTATATGTTCCAAGGTTCTTAAAGCTAACCTAACCTAAATGTTTTGTGGCTCTATATACAAAGAGAAGATGGCACTTTTTGAGTAGTTCGTTTTCCATTCAATTTGAAGTTATATGCCAGAAGTGAAACCTAAATGGTGCAGTAGAGCTTATTTAAGAACCATAGTGCAATCTACAACAGATTTTGACAATTCTTCAGGTGTTTCACAGTTACATCCGGATATTCGAAATGATCAAAATGGCCCTTAATGGCGTCAAGCCATTCCATTCTCCTGTTGTTATTAGGAAAAGAAAATACAGACTTATCGCCTGTGAAACTGTTACAGCTTGGAGTACTACGAGTAGTACCGAAGATGGCTAAGGCGATGCTCTATCGACCCTACTCGCAGCGGTTAGGAAGGGTGCATCCGATGCAAAATCCCTGACCCTCCAGGAAGTTAAAGTTTGCGAGGAAAAGGCGACGACTGCCTAACATTAGTACGCTTCCGTTGCCAAGGCCCGGATTCTCAGTTAACACGGCTAAAAGGAGGAGGGAGAAATTCCGTCGTGGTGCACTTGGACGGTGAGAAGACAAAAGAAGGTCCTGAACCTGGCAAAAGACGATTTCAGGATCGAAAAGGTTAAGGGGATTCACGGAGGGAGTGTAGGGATAGGGAGGAGCGCGTCGGGAAGATCGGGGGAATCTGCTATTTCGATCAGGTTTTCTGGTGTAGAAGCGTGTAATGAGTTAAGAGTATATGAAGGTAATAATATGCTAGAAAACCAATGAGGCTCTGGCGGTGCAAAATGAATTGAAGTGCATAGAAGTACATTTTATTTGTAGAATAAGTTTTTTTACACTGAAGAAAACTATATTGGTATATACAAAAATAAACAATTTCTTAAAGTAAATTGAGGTGTTGACCACATTCGTCGTATAAGGTTTTAGACCTTTCTCACCATTTAGGAAAGGAGATCTGAAATACTTTTTTGTAAGATTCCACAAACTATAACTTTTGGGTTCGTAATTGCTATCAAATGAAGCCGAGTACTTCGGTCAGTAGTACAATATTTATTTATTCCAAGATGTTTACATAGTATTTACAATATATTGGTGATACAAATAAGTTTCGGCCGTTTTTATAAAAAGTTATCAATTGATTATAAAAAAAAAATGTACATCAAATTTTATTCAAAAAAGATATATACTACCAGTACAAAGATAATAGTATTTTAAGGTTACGTTGTTGCCAGGTGTTTAAACTTTCTGATTTCAAAGTAATGTTGTCAGTGGAGCCACCTCTTGAAAACGGCGGAAACTTATCTGTATACCCTATATATAAAATACCTTAATACTAGGAAACCCTACGGAGATATCAAAATATCTGTGCGTAGGCTTGGACACTTAGGATGATGTTTGCAAAAATATTAAAATTATTACAATGTCAAAATATATTACACGTAGAGTAATTGTTGATACCATTGATACCAATTTTGTTTTAATCCCAGTAAGTTTTTTTAATTATTGATTTGTATGTTTTTATTTATTTATTATTTCATTTTTAATTTTTGTTTTGTAATAATTCAGATTTATTTATGGGTCATATTACTTATATGTTGGGTCGTGATTCTTTATCTTATTTAATAATTATTCTTTCTCTATGAATTTGTGTTTTAATGATTTTAGCTAGAGTAAAGATTCTGAAAATAAGATTTTATCCAAATTTATTTAGGTTTATTGTATTAACATTACTTTTAAGGTTAATTTTTACTTTTTATTCTATAAATTTATTTTTTGAAATTAGACCGATTCCTACTCTGTTATTAATTATTGGCTGGGGGTATCAGCCGGAACGATTAGAGGCTGGGTTGTATCTTTTATTTTATACTTTACTATTTTCTTTACCTATAATATTAGTAATTTTCAAACTTATCAGACATTTTCAGACTTATCTGACTTAAAAATGTCTCAAAAGTCCCTTCGTAAAAGTAAGATGGTAGTAAAAGGTGTAAGTACATAAGTAGGTAGTAGTATAAGTATAAGGTAGTATAAGTAGGTTGTAGTATAAGGTATAAGTACAGGTATATAAGTACAATTCCCTCAAAATCTTGGGTCGGTGTACGGCTAAAAATTCACTTATTACTTTCTTAGGTATTACTGCAAACATTTTTGGCATTAGCACACGTATCAAACTACCAAAATTTACTGGTCCAGGTTTCCAAGGTTCCTGTCCTCGTCTTTCCTATGAAAATTATAGGGCGTTGTCTCTCTTGTGAATATCAGCAGTTCGGTTAGCATTCGTCATGGTCGTACTACAGGGGATTTTCAATTTTTCTATAAAATAAGTTGGAAAAAGGAAAATGGTTGGCATGTTTAGACATTTTGGAAGCAACGACCGAGGTGACTCCTAATCATTTTCTAAATAACGATCAGGTTAAGGGATTTAAATAAGTACAAAATAGGAACCGTCCCCAAATATTAAATTTTCACACAAAAAAGCAGCAAGTATGTTCGCACCTGTAAATTCTGAAGGTATGTGAAAAATATAAGTTTTAATTTCCAGAAAATATCAAAAATAAGTGACGTGCGCACCTGTACCCTTGGATTTCCCCAAAATTTTGTCGTTTATTACCATCTCCCTCTTACGAATAAGAGTATAACTGATGGTCCTGTTTTGATGTAAGATGACCCTTCAAGAAATATCCTTCAGGAGACCATTTTTCTTTGAACCGATCGTACCATTACACTATTTAATACCGAAATTATAAAACAGTTTTTACCATCATTAATTGTGCAACGGCTTATTAATTTTCTTAGTTGCAACTTATTATTAGTAGTTGGTTGCTATACCAACCAAGCATTAAATGGATTTTTACCATCATGGAGGAACATGTGCTTTCTGTAAGATATACAACGAACATTAAAAAGACTTTGTACCTGTGTGAACCCGCAAGTGCTTTTTTAAATTACCAGATTCACTAAAGTTCTTACTACAAATGGAGCATTTAAAAGGCTTTTCACCCGTGTGAAGACGTAAGTGCCTTTTTAAACTACCAGGCTCGCTTAAGTTCTTATCACAAATGGAACATTTAAAAGGATTTTCACCTTCGTGAACGCCCATGTGCCGCTTCAAGGCACCAGAAAAAGGAAAACTTTTGTTACACACGAAACATTTAAAAGGCACTTCCCCTGTATGAATACGGACGTGCCTCTTCAAGTTACTCGACCGAGTGAAAGTCTTATCACAGGTGGAACACTTGAAAAAGTTTTCACCCGTGTGAACGCACATGTGCAGTTTCAAATCGCCAGACCGAATAAAAGTCTTACTACAGACGTAGCATTTAAAAGGCTCTTCGCCTGTATGAACGCGCATATGCTTCTTCAAATCATTAGACCAAGCATAAGTCTTATCGCACATGGAACATTTGAAAAGCTTTTCACCTGTATGAACGCGCATGTGCTCTTTCAAGGTACTAAGTCGAGTAAAAGCCTTATTACAAATGGAACACTTAAGAGCCTCGCTCGTATGAATGCGCACGTGCTCTTTCAAATTCCTGGACCGAGCGAACGTCTTATTACAGACGGAACATTTGAAAGACCTGCACACGTGCCCTTTTGAACAAACCTTACCGCATTGTGAACATTTTAAAGTCTCCTCTGTACTTAATGGATGCTGTACGACATCGATCACAGGTTCGTTTTTGACCTTCCTGGTAGCCAGTGTCTTCTCTATTACAACCGCGTGGGTCTTACACATCTCCACATATCCCAAGAAGCCCTCGTAGCGTGCTTTACAAGTCTCGCAGATATTCTTACGGGTCGCTAGGATCGGATCCTGAGGGAAAAGGTGTCGATTATATTCTATGAGCAAGCGATTCTCATGAAGTAGTGCAAAAGAGGGAAAGCATTAACAGGGCCCCGTCAACTATAAGTCCTCACCTCTGCGCCGATTATCTTCCAGAATCGCCATAATTTCTCCTGGATCGTCTGCACGGGCGCCCCTTGCAGGCACCAGTCGCAAGTAGTAGCTGGAATAAGGTCCATAAGGACGTAGTACTTTATTGGAAGTGATCCAGACTTTTAGCCACAACAATAAATGTATTAAAAAATATTTCAATATTGAAGCGAGATACTCCTTATGGCACAGAACACTAAACTGTTAGGCACAAAACACTAAATTGTTAGGCACAAAACACAAAAGTAATACTTGGTGTACCGAAATGATTGAAAGTGATGGAGCCCCTTTAAACTCAAAATTAGATAAGCGTAAGAACTTTGTTATTTGAAGGCGATTCCTATAACTATAGGGAATAGTGATAGATCGAAACTGTAATACCAAGAAAGGTGATGCGGCGAGCGCCCTCTTTGTCCAGACGGCACCGAAGTCGGAACTAATTCCTTCTTGTGCCATCCAAATTAATAATTTCTCTCGTTTTTACTGCACTAAAGAAAATTCTTTTTAAATACTTTAAAAAAGATCTTATAAGTTTCCTTAGAAAAGTGCGTTTCTCTCGTTATTTTATCACAAAAATTACATTAGACAAGATTCTTGTTAAGACGACTCCTACGGCCATAGGGTATAATAGATCGAAACTGCAATATCAAGTAAGGTGATGCGGCGAGCGCCCTCTTTGTCTAGACGGCACCGAAGTCTGAACTAATTCCTCCTTCGGCCATCCAAATTAATAATTTCTCTCATTTTTCCTGCACCAAAGAAAATTCTTTTTAAATACTTTAAAAAAGATCTTATAAGTTTCCTTAGAAAAGTGCGTTTCTCTCGTTATTTTATCACAAAAATTACATTAGACAAGATTCTTGTTAAGACGACTCCTACGGCCATAGGGTATAATAGATCGAAACTGCAATATCAAGTAAGGTGATGCGGCGAGCGCCCTCTTCGTCTAGACGGCACCGAAGTCGGAACTAATTCCATCTTCTGCCATCCAAATTAATAATTTCTCTTATTTTTACTGCACCAAAGAAAGTTCTTATTAAATACTTTAAAAAAGATCTTATAAGTTTCCTTAGAAAAGTGCGTTTCTCTCGTTATTTTATCACAAAAATTACATTAGACAAGAATCTTGTTAAGGCGACTCCTACGGCCATAGGGTATAATAATAGATCGAAACTGTAATATCAAGTAAGGTGATGCGGCGAGCGCCCTCTTCGTCTAGACGGCACCGAAGTCGGAACTAATTCCATCTTCTGCCATCCAAATTAATAATTTCTCTTATTTTTACTGCACCAAAGAAAGTTCTTATTAAATACTTTAAAAAAGATCTTATAAGTTTCCTTAGAAAAGTGCGTTTCTCTCGTTATTTTATCACAAAAATTACATTAGACAAGAATCTTGTTAAGGCGACTCCTACGGCCATAGGGTATAATAATAGATCGAAACTGTAATATCAAGTAAGGTGATGCGGCGAGCGCCCTCTTCGTCTAGACGGCACCGAAGTCGGAACTAATTCCATCTTCTGCCATCCAAATTAATAATTTCTCTCATTTTTCCTGCACCAAAGAAAATTCTTTTTAAATACTTTAAAAAAGATCTTATAAGTTTCCTTAGAAAAGTGCGTTTCTCTCGTTATTTCATCACAAAATCACATTAGACAAGAATCTTGTTAAGGCGACTTCTACGGCCATAGGGTATAAATAATAGATCGAAACTGTAATATCAAGTAAGGTGATGCGGCGAGCGCCCTCTTTGTCTAGACGGCACCGAAGTCGAAACTAATTCCTTCTTCGACCATCCAAATTTTTCCTGCACCAAAGAAAGTCCTTTTTAAATGCTTTTGTTAAGTTTTCTTGAAAAAATTGCATAATTTTCCCGTTATTTGACTTTGAAACTTTGAAATTTAGCAAGTTTTAACCTTTTAAGTCGAAGTTTACCGAATTGAAAATTGTAGCAGCACTGTATGAAAAACTTTTTTGAAAACTGGCAAGGCAATAGCGTGACATTGATATCAGTATGCCTATTGTTATCACCTTTGAATATCAATTTTTCTTAGATATGGATAAAATTCCACGTTCCTATATTGGTCAAGCAGGGACATTAATAAAAATCTAGTTACTATATGTGACGTTATATTAACATAGTCACAAGATTTGTAGTGTCAGTTTTAGATAATAAAATTATTAAAGTACACACTTTCTAAACCTTTCTATTACATGCTAATTACTTGAATTTTTCCCTGGATTCGCGCATGTGCAGCCACGTCCATTACTTTACAAAAATGACTCAGCAAGTTACCGTTATGGCCACAACTTTCCTGCATCAAAGATGAATTAACAGGATTTTCTTTAAGCGGATTGTTCCATTACAAACATTAAGGGACGTCCATTAACTACATGAGGCAATTTTTCCAGCCCCCCTTCCTCTTCAGTGAGAAGATTTGGCTCGACCTCACTGTCACTTAATCTGTGCTTGATTCCATTGGATTTATTTAAAAAACATAGTTTACTTAACTACTGTCATATAAGAGCACTAAGAACATAGTCTAGAATCATAGTGAGAAAATCATAGAATAAAATACTTAAGTAGGAACTACTCATGTGTGGCTACTGGAACCGACATGTCTATGTAATTATTGTATAGGGCTTGGTCATATTTTAGTGGAGAAACATGTTTTACCTAATTTAACCCCTCTTAACCCGCCCCTCCTGCATGTGAGATCCAGCTCGACCCCCTCCCCTCTGAACGCCTCACGAAATTAACGTATGCCCCTTAAATAGTACCAACAAATCGTACTGCGCCTGTGCCATCTTTAACTTTTTAGCAGTCATATAAATGCCTAGTAACCTAACCTAACCTAACCTAACCTAACCTAACCTAACCTAACCTACCCTACCCTGATCTGTGCTAGTAATTTTGTTAGTTGTCGTATGAATCGAGGCTTAAACGAATTTTTATCTCCATGGAGGTACACATGTGCTTCTTCAAAGACCAGACTCCATGTTTTATAACACAAAGAAGATTAAATAGGCTTTTCACTTACATGAACAAGCATGTGCTTTTTAAAATTACCAGATCTACTGAAGTTCTTATCACAGGTGGGACATTTAAAAGATTTTTCAACTTTATGAAGGCACGAGTGCTTTTTTAAATTATTAGACTGAGTAAAAGTCTTACTGCAGATGGAGCATTTAAATGGCCTTTCACCTGTATGGGTGCGCATGTGTATTTTCAAATTACTAGGCTGCGCACAAGTCTTATTACAGATGGAGCATTTATAAGGTTTTTCACCTGTATGAAGGCGCGTATGTTTTTTCAAATCACCAGGCTGAGTAAAAGACTTATCACAGACGGAGCATTTAAACGGCCTTTCACCTGTATGGATGCGCATGTGTATTTTCAAATGACCAGGCTGAGTACAAGTCTTATTACAGATGGAGCATCTATAGGACTTTTCGCCTGTAAGAAGGCACGTATGTTGTTTCAAATCACTAGACTGAGTAAAAGATTTATTACAGATGGAACATTTAAAAGACTTTTTAACTGTATGAAGGCACATATGTTTCTTCAAATCATTAGACTGAGTGAAGGTCTCATTACAGATGAAACATTTAACAGATTTTTCAACCGTATGAAGGAGCGTGTGCTTTGTCAAATTACTAGACCGAGTGAAAGTATTATTACATATGGAACATTTATAGGGCTTTTCACCTGTATGGATGCGCATGTGTACTTTCAAATCACTGGACCGATTAAAAGACTTATTACAAATGGAACATTTATAAGGCCTGTCACCTGTATGAAGGCACATATGCTTCTTCAAGTCACTAGATTGACTAAAAGACTGATTACAGATGGAACATTCAAAAGACTTTTTAACTGTATGAAGGCCCGTGTGCTTTTTCAAATGACCAGACTGAGTAAAAGACTTATTACAGATGGAACATTTAAATGGTCTTTCACCAGCGTGGATGCGCATATGTATTTTCAAAGCATTAGACCGGTTAAAAGTCTTACGACAAATGAAACATTTATAGGGTTTCTCACCCGTATGAGGGCACGTATGTTTCTTCAAATCACTAGACTGAGTAAAAGTCTTATTACAGAAGGAACATTTAAAAGGCTTTTCGACTGTATGAAGGCTCGTGTGCTTTTTCAAATTACCAGAGTGAGTAAAAGACTTATTACAGATGGAACATTTAAATGGCCTTTCACCTGCATGGATCCGCATGTGTACTTTTAAATCATTAGTTCGATTAAAAGTCTTATTACAAATGAAACATGTAAAGGGTTTTTCACCTGTATGAGGGCACATATGTTTTTTCAAATCACTAGACTGAGTAAAAGTCTTATTACAAATGGAACATGTAAAAGGCTTTTCAACTGTATGAAGGCGCGTGTGCTCTTTTAAATTACTAGACCAAGTAAAAGACTTGTTACAGATTTGACATTTAAACGGCCTTTCACCTGTATGGATGCGCATATGTATCTTCAAATGACTAGGATGAATACAAGTCCTACTACAGATGGAACATTTATAAGGCTTTTCACCTGTGTGAAGGCACATATGTTTCTTCAAATCACTAGACTGAGTAAAAGTCTTATTACAGATGAAACATTTAAAAAGGTTTTCACTCGGATGAAGACGGAAGTGCCTTTTTAAACTTCTAGATTCCCTAAAATCCTTATTACAGATGAAACATTTATAGGGCTTTTCACCTGTATGGATGCGCATATGTATCTTCAAACCATCAGAATAAGCAAAGGTCTTATCACAGGTGGAACATTTAAATGGCCTTTCACCCGTATGGATGCGCATGTGGTTCTCCAAACTACCCGACCGAGTACAATTCTTATTACAAACGAAACACTTAAAAGGATTTCCATCTGCATGAACGTACATGTGTTCTTTCAAAGAACTAGACCGAGCATAAGCCTTATCACAGTGTAAACATTTAAAACTCAACTTAGAAACGGATGTAGAATTACTTGAACCAGACTTATCTTCCATTAAGATTTCCTCCTTTACTATCGGATGATACATGATATCAATCGGGGGTTCGTCCTCGACTTGCTTGGCACCAAGTATCTTCTCCGCTACAGACGCATGGGTCTTACACATCTCCACATATACCGAGAAGTCCTCATAGCGTGATTTACATTCCTCGCAGATATTCCTATGGGATGCTAGGACCGGATCCTGAAAGAAATGATGTCGATTATATTCTATTAGCAAGCCGTTCTCGCTTCCCCCATGAAATGGCAAGCGAGGCAAAGTACTAATTGCAAATCTGTAAGAAGCCCAGGTACACGTTAATTATATATATACTGTATACTCCTCACCTCTGCGCTAATTATCCTCCAGAACCGCCATAATCTCTCCTGGATTGCCTGCACCGGCGCCTCTTTCAAACACCAGTCGCAAGTAGCCACTTGAGTATCGCTCATTATAAGGCGACAGTACTTGATTTATTATGCGATTGAGCACCATAGGCACGTAGGTTATGTCACGTCAGGACCATAGAACAGCGGAATATTAGTAACCATAGAACATCTAATTTATTATAGGTTTGTTCCAAGAACCGAAAGAACCTACTGTAACCCACAAAACATATACCTTGAACCGCGTAGTTCACATCATGGAGGTGAAAGTAGCATTGAGGAACCGACGACATCGATGTTGCCAGACTTCTGCTGATATACATAAAACTCAGGCACGAAATACAAAATTATGCTGAATTTTGTCGGTAAATCTGGGACTTTTATTTCCACTGGCAAACGGGAGCAAGGAATAAAGATGGCGGCCGTTTACTACTTTTCTTGTCCTAAGCTAAAGAATTACTAATCTGAGTTTCATGTATCGTACACAAAACATATACCTTAGTATCGTAAATAAGACGCGCCACGAGGTTAGGAACAGTGGTTTGTTGTAATTAGTGTGATAATTGGTGTAATAACGGTGTTATTATAAATCTTGACAGGTAAGACTTGGTGGTAAGATTGTTAAGTATAACATATTTCAATGTAAAAGTGTAGAATATAACCAAATATACAGTTGCCATATTTTGCACAAATTGGGATTTTTCCCTCTGTAAAACTGGATTGATTTCACTTTAATTCTGTAGTTCGTTGTAGTTTGTATTACAAATATTACTAGTAGTACCATAATTAACATCAAATATTTCATTAAGGAAGCAATCATATTTATGCAACTTTCCTTATCGCACAAATAAGTACTGCTCACCAGTTGTTAACTCTGCTTATGGATCAAACATGTTTCACAATTTTCTTACGAACGCTGCACGTATGTTAAGATGGAAGCACGTATGTTGATTTTATAGAGACATTTGTAAAAGACATTTTGTTACATCAGATTATGCTAATCCCAATTTAAAAATAACTGCCTGCATCAGCACCTAAATGTATTGATAACTGCAACACAAACAGTATTATTATACTATAAATTATAGTAATATTTACCATGATACCCTGCCCACTCCTTTAGAGGTGAACGTCCCTATTGTAAGTGGTTCTGATCATTCTAGTCTTGATATAAATCAAGAACATGAGATTTAATTTCTGAAAACAGAATTTCTGATACAATTAAATTTAAATAAATCAGATTCATCAAGTCTTGAAAGTAAAATGTATCGGATACATAAACATGCAGGTAATTATCTAAACAATGCGAGCTTATTAAGTAATGAGAGTAGCAAATCGAACACATAAAAATTTATATGAAGGTTCAAGTTTATTTAACTATTTGTTTCTAGTTTTAAGAAACTATCGAACGAAGAGAAACGAAGATAAACTTTGTTTCATAACGTGTCCATGATTTTTCCTCTAATTAGGAATTTGTTTTAGGAATCATGCAGTTCAAAACTAAAGACGGAGGATGACAAATCTTACTGAAAAGCATTAGAATTAAAGTTGTCGGTAATTATTACAGTCTCTAATGTTAGAATAATTTCAGTTCTATTCTCTATCACTAAATATAAATGTTCTGTTTGAATTTGTGTTTTCTTTGTTATTTGTCATTCAGTAATACTGCGTGAAGTGGAAGTGTGGCACTTATTCATTGGTTTATAAAAACTTGGGATCGTTTACACCAAGCAATATATAAGATTACTTAAGATTATGGAGCACTTATTCATAGAAACTTTACGAAAGAAAACGTTCTTGTAAGTGTTACATAATTTTAAGTGAACTTATATTTTGTTTGATGTAAATGGACCAAGAAATGCAATAATAATCGAATTTCAAAATTCCCGCCAATTTCAAAATCCAGCAATTTTCGAATTTTCCGCTAATTTCAGTAGTCAGTGGTGGGGGGAGAGCAAGGAATAAATATGGCGGCAAATGTCATCGGTGTCCCCTTAAAATAACACGGTAGTTACGCTTCTCTAAGGTATATGTTTTGTGGTGCAGTCTATTCGTTTTAACGGCTGCAGGACGCTTGTCGGTCGGAATTCGTAATAATATTTCCGAGTTCTTCCAGTGTTTGTTTGTTTTTTTTTACTAAATTGACAATAATGTCGGGTATAAAACCGGAAGAGATTATTGAAGAAGTGAGGAAGCATCCAGTACTGTATGACCAGACGAACGAGCGGTACCGAAACGCCGACTACAAAGACATGATCTGGAAAAAAGTTGCGAAGGAATTAAACGTCAAAGGTACAGCACATATTAAATATTATCCTTACTTATTACATACAAAGTAAACGCATCAACAAAATATTAGATGGTATGAATATTTTTTTGTTTACTTTTTTCCACCATCCGTGACGGGTACGGAGTTGGTGCGTGATGTTTACGGATTTTATTTTAATTTTATGATAGAACGAAATAAAATGAATGTAAATTTAATAAGCCCGATTCTGACAGTGTGTAGTTTACTGTTGAAGTTTTTGCTTTTATAAATACGAAGTTGTTTTTGTTTCAGTCCAAGTAGTGATGCCCTTGACTACAGGACCAAAATACTTACAAGCAATAAAACCTAGCAAAAATGCTTATCTATTGTTCATTTATTGTATTTTTTGTTAATCCGACACCTACCTATAGGAAATAGGTATAAAATGTCGAATTCAAATTAAAAAGGAGATGAACAATTTTATTGAATAGGAAGTACATCGTATAGCTGTAATAAATCAGGACGACAATAAGAAAATCAAACAAAATTAAATCATGAGGGCCTGACGATCTTGCTAAAGTCACTGTTAGATATTAGAGAGTTTTTGCATAACGTAAAATAGCGTCGGACGCTATTACAGAGGACGCTATTTTTACGGTATTTCAGTAATTCGCTGGCTACGTTTCTTTTAGTTTTTGCAGAGCAGTCGAATAGCGTTATGAAATGTTGTTTGACAAACGGCAGTTGATACATTCTACTGTTTTGGGTTTCGAATAACCTATAAATTGTGGCTGGCAGTAACATAATATTATTTTCGTGTTAAGTTCTCGGCGTCTAGTGGTTTTTTTACAACTTTATAATGGAAAACATAATAGACGCTGCCGCTTTAGGTGGCTTAGATGACGAGGTAGTGGAAGAAGCAGTCCTTCATGAATTGCTAATGCAAAGAGTCCCACCATTATTAAGGGACAGGCAGTTTGGTCATTTTAATTTAAATTTATTAAGTGACCAAGAGGTACAGCTAAATTTCAGATTTAATAGAGAAGACTTGGAGAGGTTAAGAATAGCTTTGAGGATACCAAATGAACTGAAAACACCTAACGGATATTCAGTAAGTGGTAAGTAAACGTAAACCTAAACATACAGTTTTTTTATTACTACTTGCATTTTTTAGGCCTCACAGGATTATGCATGTATTTAAGGAGGCTCGCATATCCTGCATAGGCTCGCAGAGTTCCTCCAACTTTAGAACAATATTTAACATAATTATTAGTATATTTGTGGCGCCAAGTCCATTTTGCTGAATATTGGAGATCTTCAAGATTTCTAAAATGGTTTCTGGTTTTTATTGGTGATTACTAATCAGAAGGTAAAGAAGCTAACTTTGGGAGAATATAAATAATTTCAACAAAATTAATTAAAGCTGACGCTGCAACTTAGAAAATGGGATGAGGGGAGAAATCCCTCATATACACGGTAAGGGAAGGAGTTGATCGGGTGCCTCTATTAGGCCTTCTAAATAATACTAAATACTAAATAAGTGAATAAATTATTTTGTTTTCTATGTAGCTGTAGATATGTTTGTGTGTCTTTAAAACTGAAGTTTTTTTGAATAAATGAAACTGGTTTATTTTCAAATACTCCCAAGATTACTTTAGTATTACATATACCTTTAACGTGTGAGATAGTTCATTTTTATATATGAGTAAAATGTTCAATGGTGGGTTTATAAGATCAGGTCACATAGATAACATAACTCAAACATAGTAAAATAATTCACTCCAATGAACTATTGATTGTCCAACATAACTTCACTTGTCGAAGCAGTGGAATGCAGTGCTGTGTTAAGCAGTTGCCCAGAGTAAATTCATGTTAAATGGTACTGTTTATCCTTACTTAATTCGATGATAAGTTCTATCATTAGTCAAATGGCAATTTACATTGCTGAGCTCTTCGTAAAATGAGGTATTACCTCATTTTATGGTAAGAGGTATATAGAGGTATAGAAAAGAAACGAGAACATTCTAAGAATCATTCGGTACTTTTAGCATAATCACCGTTAACTTTCATAAAGGTTTTGTTCACTAAATAAACTTGAAAATGTACAAAATATGTAAATAGATGGTTAAATATTAAGATAACGACTATTGAGAAGGAAATGGGTGATAAAGGTTATGGGGTTGTTTACTGAGCGTACGCTAATGAAAGGGAACGAAATAAATAATAGGCAATAAATTGATAAGTACCGAACGTGGGATTACAACAAGCCATACGTGTACCCACAGCATCCCGCCACATTTCGAACAGAAGTAGTATCGTTCTGTAATTACAGAAACCCAACTGCAGTAATCTGCGCCAACTGCCAGCCAACAAAGTTACTAAATTTGACCAATTTAATCCCCAAATAGCGTTGACGGTAATCGTCCGCTAATAGCGTCGAACGCTAACGTAAATAGCGTCAACGCTATTTCAAGTGCTTAATGCGCATGCGTACCTGTCAAAATAAGGTAAACGCTAATAGCGGCCGACGTGCAAAAACTCTCTAATAATTCTGCTTTGTGAGGGAGTTACTTGGAAAGAGGAGGCGTTGCTGGTCACCTCAGACTTCTGTTTTGTGAAATAATAGCAGCACTGAATAGATGGCGTCACAAACAAAAATGAAAAACATTTGTAATTTACAAAAATGAAGGACTTAACCTGGAAACCTTACTCAGGTCCTCCCGAAGATAGGCATCCTACTAATAATCATTGAGCCTTTGAGGAGTTAATCTATTTTTAGCAGCGGCGTTCGCAGGTCTTCATTCGACAAAATGGCGGAATTCTACTCGACAAAATGGCGGAATTCTACGCACCAAAATTTCGCGATGCATTTAACAAAACTAGTATTTTATTTTATGGTGAGAGAACGGAAAGAAAATAATGCACGAGTTCAGGACAGGCGGGAATGAAAGTGTGAAGTTTCTAAAGCACAAAATGGCGCGGGAAGTAACGACACCGACTCCCCTATATCTGGTGAGCAAAAACAAAATGGCAGACACGTCTCAAGATGGTGGAAGTGAAAGACTGAACGTTCTGAAGTGCTTTTATGTTTCATGGGTGCTTCCGATAACAAAATGGCGGGAAAGAAAGTTTGAACTTTCTGAAAGACAAAATGGCGACGCAGCTAACGAAACTAGTATTTTACTTCGTGGTGGCTGCGCCCAACAATGGGGGGAATGAAAGTGTGAAATTTTTAAAGCACAAAATGGCGCGGGAAGTAACGGCACCGACGCCTCTATACCGTGGTGAGCAAAAACAAAATGGCAAAAACCTCTCAAGGTGGTAGAAGTGAAAGTCTGAAATTTCTAAAATACGTTTTAATGTTTCGTGGGTGCTCCCTATAACAAAATGGCGGGAAGGAAAGTTTGAACTTTCTGAAAAACAAATGGCGACGCAGTTAACGAAACTAGTCTTTTACTTTGTGGTGGGTGCGTCCAGGTATGGAGGGAATGAAAATGAAACTAGTAAAAAAAAAATGATGAATTCGTCAAAAAAAATGTGGAAAAATTTCCTGGAGTGCTCAGACTGTTGAATCCACCATAATCATGAAGGGAAATAGGATAGGGCTTGGCCACCAGAAACTACCGGGATAGTCCAGGAGATCCCCCTAGTGAGGTTAGAAAGTGTTGAACGTACTCTGTATATCTGTCAAATTTACGCGCGAAATTTTTGGCGCGAACACCCGTCATTGTGCTCCGAGGACCCCATAACGGGGAAGACCCTTATGTCTGATCCACTAACTATATGCCCCGACCCAGGAGAGTGGGGGTCTAGTCGAGACGTCCGTCTACCCGCTTCTTGAAGAAGTGAGGTTATGTTCGGAATTTTATCCATGAACCGGCATAGATCATCTACTCATAACTTCACCTAAATATTTCAAGAGGAGAGTCCAGTAAGTCTTAGCATCTACTTTAGTAGATGCTAAGACTTACCTATAAGCGTGGTGGGTCTGATTAACCCAGCGTTGTTGACGAGCACGCCGATAGGGCCGACGTTCTCGGCGATCCACCGGAAGGCGCTCAGGACCTCCTCCTCCTCGGCGACGTCGCACCTGAGCGGGTACAGCGTCCCGGGGGCGTCGGAGAGCTCCCTCGACAGCTCCTCGATCCTCTCGAGCCTCCTGGCGAGGCCGACCACCTTCAGGCCCCTCTCGACCAGGACCCTGGAGACCGAGGCGCCTATCCCGGCGCTCGCCCCCGTCACCACGTCCGCCTTGTCCAGCCAACGGTCCATCGCGGTCGAGATCCTAAAAACGGGTGATCGGAGGAGTGATGCGTGATGAAACGAGCTCTTCATTATCCAGACTAGGATTCTTTTTCTGGATCTAACCAGGACTCGGGCCGTCTAGCGTTCTCGGTAGGGTTCTGATCAGGAAGACCTGATTTGGACCCTATCGGGCACTCCAGGCGTGGACCTGGTTGGTCAAATGTTAAAGCTGGATGGAAAAGGGATAATCAGGAGGCTAACCAGTTGTAATCCTAATCTTATCCCTGGAGACTTTGATGCAAAAGTTGAGCGTGGGGGAGTGATGGGGAGTTTTGGGCTCGATCTCCGAAATGGAAGAGGAGAAATGCTTGTACAGTTCTAAGGGGAAGGGAAGGGCTTGGCATTAAAAATACCTTCTATGACCTTCCACCACCAAAGTCATGTACTTGGGAATCTCCCCAAGATGATGACCAACAAGTCATCGACTATATTCCTATCGACAAGAGATATGGAAACAGACAAGAGATATAGACCACAATCCTGCAAACTCAAGGAAAAACCTATGATACAGAGACTTAAGATCAAAAACATATTATACCAGTATTACAAATGCAAGCAACACTGGAAGAACTACAAGAGGATTAACGAGCCTATCATAAGTAGAAGCCCTAGCACAGCTCTGGAGGAAAGTTGGAACAAGCGGCGAGGCGACGTACGACAAGCAACAGAAGAGGTACTGGGATGTAAAACAAATCAACCCAAGAAGGTCTGGATGACTGAGGAGATTCTTAATCTAATGGAGGATACAAGGAAGATGAAAAGATTTACTGAAAAAAAGCGAAAAACGTCTGGAGAAGCAGGAGAAACTGAAGGAGCTAACTAGCACATACCAAAAAACGTATCCATCTAAGGGACGACTAGATCATGACTGAACCAAAAGAAGTCTGCCAAGTATGGGAAGATTATATAAAAAAAGCTGTTTGGAGATGCACGTGATCTCAGCACTGATGACGTCCCAATGGAGGCATCAGGACCTCCCACGCTGGAATCAGAAGTAGAATAAATAAATCGCATCACGGCTCAGGCCGAGGTGAAGCGTGATAAACTTTTGTAGACGCACCAACAAAGAAAGTGAGTGTTTATGCAAACGACATAAGCACAAAGATCGTAAAACAATTTACGATTATAAATGGAAGGAGGGAAGGACCAGTGGGGTCCAGAAAGTGCCGTCCCTTAGAACCCTAAAAACCCTATAGAACCTGCCACCCGAAGATGCCCTCCGCCCCGTCGCGCTATGTGGAAGTCAGAAGGCCCGGACCACTTTTTCTTTTGATTTTACGAATTCCTGTGACACTTGACGTATTCCAGAAATAATATATTGGAGAAAGTGGAAATTATAGTTTGCTTCACCGAATGCCCCATCAAACTTACATAAAACTAATCAACCACGACTTATCTTTGCAGCAGGTTCAAGCGAACTGTGGAAATATTGTACAGTGTAAATGGGGCCACGAAACCTCCTCATGAATTATCAATAAGGTGGGTAGGTGTAACTTTATCGATATTAATTTTTTAGTCCTTGGTAGCGACCTTCAGATTTTCAGAAATTAGACTCGTTCTGAGGAAAACTCAATCAAACCGGACAAAGGGAAGGAGAGAGGTGGAATCGCAAAGTTTAATTTAGAAAATTAGAAATTTTCTCATTCTAGAAATTAGAAGGGTAGAAATTTAGAAAAATTTATACTCAGCGCATTTAAAGACTACGTTTTAACCCTATACAAAAGCAGAACATTCGTGTAACGTACCCTTTAACCTTCCCCCGTATATTTGACGGGGAGAGAAATGTTAGTCACTACAATACATGCCTACACATGAAATGCTTATTAGTATCGAGTGTTAGAACAGGTCCACTACCACCATTAAATCTAAGCGCCCAGCACGTGTTCATCTTCAGTCGTCATTAGAGTCCAGTGGTGTGCGCACGCAAGTCGCAATAATTATTCTAAAATGGCGTTTTGGAGACCTTTAAACGTGGACAAAATTAATGGCAATATAAATAGTCACAGAATGACAAGTTCAAACATAGCGTATAATTTTAAAAATTCCTGTTTGTTTAAAAGTACAGTCACCGCAAAACTCTTTTAATTCCATTGTGCGCAGAGCAGTTGAATTGACTAAATTACCACGAACGAGGTAACATCGTAGATCATCAAGCAAAACTCGAAAGTGTCGCGGATTGTAATACAAACATAAGGCTACCAAAACATCCCTTATGACTTTAGCTGAGTCCCAGATTAATTATTTAACTCGTAAATCTCACAGCCACCTACACCTCGCCTCACGCTCTCCATGAGCCAAACTCCTAGTTTTTGCTCAAGATGTAAAAAGCCAAGGCTCTAAAACGCCACAAGAGTCAAATAATATGGACTCCAAGTATGTTGAACTAAAGTGTATGTAACGTGTGTAAACTATTTATTTATGGCAAAAGAAACAAAGCTAAAAGAGTAGGCAAGATATAAACATACATTATTATATTTTAATTTTGGTATTTGCCATGGAAGCCTCGTGGAAGTGTGTAAAAGGCAGATCAAAGGATATCCCGGGTTATCCCCAGGATTTCAGGATATCCTGGGGGAGAGTGGGACCACGATGTACATACCCTCGATGGTAAGGTATGGAGAACAAACTTGATAAGGTAAGATGATTTCATAAATGTTAAATGTAGGTAGCTATTTAGGTCTTCCCATCAAATTCTTTACAATTTTTTTACAGATCACAATGAACACTGATTAAGGCTAGACCAGTTAAGCCTTTCGTCATCCATTTTGAATCCAATTTTCTAAACTAACTTAAATGATAAGAAGCTTTTCAACTAGAAGAAAATAGTGATCATCGAACTGATCGACGGTTTCTACTGCAGAGGCAGATTTTTGTGTTACACATTTCCAGTGATCGTGCCATACATCATATTCACTTAGAAATATCATACGATGATCTCCAATCAGCACTGTTAGTGCAACTACTGCTTTACGACAGGTACATGCACATTTTGCAAGTATCACCGTTCGGATCCCTTAAACGCTCCCCCTGCAATGGCTACTGCTACCTTTATATACTCACCGCAATACCCTTAAGTATGGTCCGTTATAAATAAAGTATATTCACAACCAGATGCACCAGTAGTGTAATGAACATAACTCATCACTATGAGTCGGTCTTTATTTTGATGATTACTGATATAGTATATTTTCTTTGTTCTTGTTGTTCTGATCGTCCTTTGCGTTTTCTCTTTTGTTTGCAACAGCTCGAAGTTAAGTATGCTGCATATGCCCAACAGGCATTAGAGCATTTGGCTCTCCTTCATCGTCATCCTCGGCATCCCTGTTTCTTGTTCTTGTAGTTCTGATCGTCCACTGGTTTCCTCTTTTGTCTGCAACAGCTCGAAGTTAAGTATGCTACATATGCCCGACAGGCATTAGAGCATTCGGCTCTCCTTCATCGTCATCCTCGGCATCCCTGTCTTTGGTTCTTGTAGTTCTGATCGTCCACTGGTTTCCTCTTTTGTCTGCAACAGCTAGAAGTTAAGTATGCTGCATATGCCCGATAGGCACTAGAGCATTTGGCTCTTCATCGGCACCCCTGTACAACTGTCAGCACCTTTCCATAGTCTTCTCAATATCCAAACCTGACTCAAACTCCTTCCTTCTTTGTGAAATGACATCTTTGTTATCTTCGTAAATCTGAATAAACCTGTTTCCAGCGAGGACGTCGTTTTCTTCGTTTCTAAATGGTACGTACAGTAACACCATTTCTCGCATATAATCACTGAAATCCTTATTCTTATCATAATTTCTGTACTTTATAACTCTCGGTTCTTTCCTTTTGACATATTCTCCTTTGTTATTTCTGTAATACGTGGAAACGAACTGCGCCAGACTGACTTCGTGCAACTCTTCAGGTCTTTTCTCGTACTTATCGAACCAGTCATCTTTCCAAATGTCATCTACGGCTTTCAACTCTCTCATGGTTTTCCTCACTCTCTGTCGTTCCACAGGCCATACGGTCGGAATGTAGACCGTAGGTATCGTCGACTTCACCGTGGGTATCCGCAGCAGGTACCAGGCGGCTTCTTGGGCCGACATCTCGACCGATCCAACTATATCCACGCTCATTCTCCTCGCCGCTTCCATGATATCGGACCCAGAACTTTTGCCCATCACCTCGATCAGTTTCTGCTGCGACTCGCCCGTGCCCCTGTTCGAACCGTCGAAGTACTCGACGAGGTAAGCGGCGCAGCGGTGCTCGTCTTGAATGATTTGAAAGTCCATCTTCGACAGTAGATGGTGGAAAACAAATGGGTTGAAAGGCTCATGCCACTTTTCACATGGCGACCGCTTGTAGAACAGCTTCGGGCTATCTATCCCGGCACGGATTATTTGGTGATAGTGCCGGTCTGAAGTTATCTCGTTTTGAGAGTAAAACTCATGGAAATCTGCGTAATCGACACTCTCTAAATTCTCTCGTACGGCCCTGAAGTGCTTCCTGTACGCTCTAAAATCTTCTTCGGAGTAATCACCATCGGTTTCCCTCATCGGAAACAACGTAACGGTTTCCCTCGATGGCATGAATGGCGCTCCGAATCTACAGCTGTCGGGGTCTGTCTTTTTGTAGCAGGCAGAAGTGTGTTCGTGGACCTGTAGTTTGATATTCCCGGATGCCTCCGATGCCGACACCGAAACCAACTCGTCTATCATGGTCCTCGCGTCGGTACTATTGCTTGATAAATCCGCAGGGGCGTTCTCTAACCACAACAGGACATGAGCACGAGGACCCCCTCTGAATTCTATCCTTTCGAAGTAATCGGCGACCCTGTATTTCCCAAACGGATTGCTCTTCTTCGACTGTAAAACGTTCAACAGAGTAGTAACTAACTTGTTAAAGTAAATGGCACAAGTGACGGCGTCTTTGCTGACGAGTTCAGCTTTATGCACGTAACTCATCTGCGATAACTCCGTCCCATTGTCCTGCAACCTATGCAGCAGCTTGAGTAGATCGTCCCATCCGGTCTCGTTCGCCCTGAGCGTCATGAAAGCGGTCGGTGGCCCCTTTTGTCTCATCGTGGCGAGGAGATCCCTCCTCAGCTCGTACCAGTACCGAGTGGAGTTCGGTATGAACTCAGTGCCGGCGTGCTTGAGGGCGCCGGCGATGCTGTCCCTCGCCCGCAGTCGCATGATCTTGATGGCCAAGTACAGGAGATGTTCCGGGTCTGCGCCCCGTCGATCCGTGCGCCGTAGCTCGCTAGTGGCCTGCATGAACGGGCTGACCTGTACGTTCCGCCTGTATCGCCTGAACTGGCCACCGTATATGGTCGGGAAGGAAAGCTCCTCTGCGTGCTCGTCGAACATCGTACTGATCGGGAGGTTGTTTCCTCCACGTGCCACGTGTAAAAACGTCTCCTCGTTCCACAGTAGGCTTTGTTGGGCTGTAACGTCCATGGACACGTCTTCACTTAAGTCATCTATGTTAAAGTCTGGATGAGCTTCGGAACCGCTGAAGACCCCATCGCCTACGGTAACATCGTGATGAATATAAAGCGGTGTTTTAACCAAGTACGCCAACCACTCCTTAACCCGCTGATCATTCACAAGTCCACGAACCCGACTAGTGTTATGCACCAATTCCTTCTCCGTACGTACGTAGACGCAATGATCATCGTCAAGCCTTCTAGGTAGCCGATGTACCATGGTGCTAACCGACACGGGCACGTTGATAATTTGCCCGTAAACACCGTACCGCCCAAGTCTCCTTATTTGCAGGAAAGGTACTCTCGGTGAAACGAGTCGACGAGAAACGACATCCAATTCGGGCAGATGCGACGGGATGTCCGGGTAGGTGAACCCGTTGTAGGTCGACAGCAGTGGTACCTTCCGCTTGTCCAAGGCCGATTTGCAGGAGAAGCAAGCCTCGACGCTGGTTCCGGTGACGTAATCCTGGAACGATAGAAGGAACTTAGGTTCAGTAAGTACGATAAAAGAATTGAAATGTTACCGGTAATATGGCTTTCAAGATGGCTTCGTGCTTCTGACTTGTCGGTTTCAAGTCGTTTTTCCACCACAGCCTATCGCAGATCGCACAAGAGTGTCCGTAACTTGCTTCTTTAAAGTTGTTGATAAATTCTAGATGACCTTTTGCATGCTGGTAGTAGTTGGAGTAGATAGGTGTCGTAACAGAATTTTCTATGATAGACATGTCGGCGTCGTTTACTTCAACATTATTGCTCATACGTGTAACAGTAAAGTCTTTGTTAGCAGCAGCTTCTCCCTCGATAAGTTTGTATATTGCAACACTGTTTTCTGCTTTTGTAATTTTGTTAACATTATCATATGTTTCTAGGTTAAGTTTCCTATCGCTGTCAATGTAAGGTACATACGGCTTTGACGATCCAGCTATTTGTGCATCATTAATAACTTCATTTTGACTTTGCAAACTGGACGTTTTAATTTTTTTCCTAAAAAAGATAAGCAAAGTCAATACAAATAACGAATCCAAAGTTACCTAAAAATCATAAAAATATGTAAAGTTACCTTGGTACCTTCCTTTCATCCGCTAACATTAATTGTTTTATTTTCAATCTCTCTCGATAGTCCTTAGAACGCTGCGCATTTGTTTTCTTCTGGAGGCTTGAAAAATAAGAAATAATGCTCATTTGAGTGAAATTTAAGTCTACCTATCCGGACCCCCTCTACTTCTCTACAGGCAGAAACACTTTTATCTTAAATATTTTTTCTCCTAAATTATTCAAACATATTTTTCATCATAAGCCAAATTTCCATTAATTTTTCCAATGCATAATATGTGCATTCCATTTTCTATATTATATATATTGGAAACATATAATGCACATATATAAAATGCATAATATTTCCTGTGAAAACCTGCCTTAATTTAACATTCACAAAATGTCAAAACTGCAATAATCCTACTTACTTAAGGGGCTGCAGTAATTTTTCTTGTGTTTTTCCTGGGGAAATTTAATAGTGTGTTATAAAAGTGGAATATCCACAGGAGTCCTCGATAAGAAGCCAAAATATCACCTTTTTTCGACTTTTCCCAGTATTCTCAGCCACCAACTTTTTGTAGATAACTCCTACAGCATTTCTACAGAAGAAAATACGTATAAAACATGTATTTTTCTCCGAGATAATGAAAATATTCAGCTTTAAAGCTTCAAGTACACATTAAAAACTCTAGCCTTTAATCAAGTGAAGTAATATACACAAATATCGTTGGCAAAAATGATGAAAAAATCATTTTCCAGCAGCTAACATAAACTTTCATGACCACACGGTCATGCGCATTAGTTTGGTTGAGAGTGGCCATTTTGTTGTTGGGAGGGGAGCCAGTGACATCGACGTTGCCAGACTTCTGCTGACACGCATAAAACTCAAGCACGAAACACAAAATTATGCGGAATTCTGTCGATAAGTCTGCCATTTTTATTTCCACTGGCAAACGGGAGCAAGGAATGCACATGGCGGCCGTTAAGACTTTTCTTGTTCTGAGCTAACTTTTACTAATCTGTGAGTTTCATGTAATGTAAACAAGACGCACCATGAGGTTGTGCCATAGTTTGTTGTAATTAGAGTGATAATTGGTGTAACAACGGCGTTATTATAAATTTTGAAAGGTAAGACTTGTGGCAAGATCGTTATGTATAGTATATTTCAGGGTCGAGTGTAGATTATAACCAAATATACGGTTTTCCCTCTGAAAAATTGAATGGATTTCACTCTAATTTGGTTGATTGCTGTAGTTTGTGTTACAAATATTACCGGTAGTACCATAATTAGTCTCAAATATTTCATTACCCCAGCAATTCTTTCAAACAGCATCGATTTACCTGAAATTTTGATAGTAGGTAGGGATCAAGTAGTAGTAGTAGTAGTAGGTAGGCCCAAGGATCACAATCTGTATTATATCAAAGTACACTTTTGCTTTGAGGGTGGTTACTACCCCATCTCGGGGGTGGAAAGTTTTTTTTTCATTTTTACCACAGAAATCGGTAGAAGAACTAATTCTAAGTAAAAAATGTTCTATACATTTTTTTTCCATAGAACTAATACTTTTCGAGTTACTTGCGACTGAAAGTATCAGTTTTTCATCAAAGAAATCAACGTTTTTAATCGGTTTCTTGCGAATAACTCGTAAAGTATATATTTTATCGAAAAAACTGTAAGAAGCAAAATTATAGCTCATAAAAAACTAAAGAAAGTGGTGTTTTTATAATTGCTGAACGACCAATACGAACCGAGCTATGGCTTGTTAAAGGTTAGCTCTTGTGCGTCAAATGCTAAATTTGAAAGTTTCAAAGTCAAATAACGGGATTGGCAATTTTCGAATTTCCCGCCAAGGAGTGCATATGACGACAGATGTCGCCTTCATATAACATGGTACTGACCGATGACATTTGTCGCCATATGCATTCTGTCTCTACCACTGACTGTTGAATTTGGCGGGAAATTCGAAAAATACTGGATTTTGGAAATGCCGGGAATTCGAAAGTGCGATTATTATTATTGCATTTCTTGGTCCATTTACATCAAACAAAATTTAAGGTCACTTAAAACTAGTCGACACTTACAAGAACGTATTCTTTTGAAAAAGTTCCTCTATATAAGTAATCTTACTTGGAGCAATTGATTCAAACTTTTTATAAACGAATAAATAAGTGCCACCTCCATTTCACGCAATGTTACTAAATGACAAATAATAGAGAAAACCCAAATACCAAAGGAAACATTTGTATTATACAAACTTATCACAAGACTTTCCTTTCAAAATTCATAATAACACCGTTATTACCGCCCCGAAGATGCTCTCTGACCCGCCTCGCACCCAATAAAACCTTTTCTTCTTTTAGTTTTTCGATCATTTGTTTTATTCACAGCAATTTTCCCGTGGCAGTTGTCGGTGGCTAAAAATCATGAAAAAAGTAAAAAAGCAGCTCGACTTCTTAGCAAGGACTCCAATCGGTATTCGACAACATACCATTAAATTCCTCTAGAAAAAATTAAGATGTGAGTGATAGGATAGGGGTGGGGCATTTCGACTATCTAGTGTCTTCTCCGAAAAATTATAGGAAAAATCACAAAATTATTACCTTGACTTCAGTTGTCTCAATTTTTTACGCTCACGGTACTCCCTTTGCCTCTGAGCATCCGTTTTTGGAACGTAACTGTAAATAACATAAAAATTGTTAGTAAGACACATCTAAACATTAACCCTGTTATTCATAAACGCCATTTAACTTAAAAATATATTCCAGCTTAAAATACCCTTAGAATGTATTTCACTACAGTAGAAGTAGTGTTCACCTACACCGAGGTAACCATAGTTAACTATGTGAAACACATTCTAAACGTATTTTAGGTTAAACCACATTGTTAAGGTTAACAGTGTTTATGAATAACACGGTAGGTGTGTATATAAATATATATCATACATATGTATTATAACTGAGAGGGATAGTGAGATAAACGATTTATATTCGAGTCTTGTCAGTTTTAAGCAGTAGTGCAAGACAAGATACAACGCCCTTAGAGCTGCAAACGCTTGCTCGAATTTCTCTTCTCTATGTTTAAGCAGCCTGTAGAAATGGACGGGGAAGAGGCAAGCAGTAAGGAGCCCGTTGACGCAAGAGAAGCAACGCATCTTTACCCCAGTAAGCCACCCATGTAACGATCGATTTCCGATCTGGGACGGGGCCTACCGGGGCTACATCGGACCGATCTCGGAAAGCACGCCGGGACCGACCGGAAAGCAATGATCATCATTAATGTTTCGAGATAATTTGTTTACCATGGTATTTACATCAACCAGAACATTTATTACCGGTAAATTCCATATTGACCATGGGCATGTCTTAGTCGACGTATTTGCATGAATCTATTCTCGGCAGACTTGATAAAGTGCTCCTCAGCTGTACTATAACATTGATTTTCCCTCGGCCATTTCCTACTGTGATAGGAAATTAGTAAAATAATTTGTACAAAATTAATCAGACATTAAATAAAAATAATGTTAACCAATTGTTAACGCTACTTAACTGCTTGTGATGTTGCTTAACCAAACTTTCATTAGCTGATTGCATGTATTTTTCCTTAGCTTTTCCCTAACATGAATATTATTGTGAATAGTATATTACTGGACGCATGCAGAACGGCCCATATAGCGAAACGAGAGTTTCGAGGTTCACACGGACCTTTCTGCACATGCGCAGTGATATATTTTCTTTCACGAGTTATAATCTTGATCAATATGAGTAGTGTAGTAATAAAAATACTGTTAACCAATTGTTAACGCTACTTAACTGCTTGAGATGTTGATTAATCAAAATTTCGTTAGCTGATTGCATATATTTTTCCTTAGCTTTTCCCTAACATGAATATTATTGTGAATAGTATATTACTGGACGCATGCAGAACGGCCCATATAGCGAAACGAGAGTTTCGAGGTTCACACGGACCTTTCTGCACATGCGCAGTGATATATTTTCTTTCACGAGTTATAATCTTGATCAATATGAGTAGTGTAGTAATAAAAATACTGTTAACCAATTGTTAACGCTACTTAACTGCTTGAGATGTTGCTTAATCAAAATTTCGTTAGCTGATTGCATATATTTTTCCTTAGCTTTTCCCTAACATGAATATTATTGTGAATAGTATATTACTGGACGCATGCAGAACGGCCCATATAGCGAAACGAGAGTTTCGAGGTTCACACGGACCTTTCTGCACATGCGCAGTGATATATTTTCTTTCACGAGTTATAATCTTGATCAATATGAGTAGTGTAGTAATAAAAATACTGTTAACCAATTGTTAACGCTACTTAACTGCTTGAGATGTTGCTTAATCAAAATTTCGTTAGCTGATTGCATATATTTTTCCTTAGCTTTTCCCTAACATGAATATTATTGTGAATAGTATATTACTGGACGCATGCAGAACGGCCCATATAGCGAAACGAGAGTTTCGAGGTTCACACGGACCTTTCTGCACATGCGCAGTGATATATTTTCTTTCACGAGTTATAATCTTGATCAATATGAGTAGTGTAGTAATAAAAATACTGTTAACCAATTGTTAACGCTACTTAACTGCTTGAGATGTTGCTTAATCAAAATTTCGTTAGCTGATTGCATATATTTTTCCTTAGCTTTTCCCTAACATGAATATTATTGTGAATAGTATATTACTGGACGCATGCAGAACGGCCCATATAGCGAAACGAGAGTTTCGAGGTTCACACGGACCTTTCTGCACATGCGCAGTGATATATTTTCTTTCACGAGTTATAATCTTGATCAATATGAGTAGTGTAGTAATAAAAATACTGTTAACCAATTGTTAACGCTACTTAACTGCTTGAGATGTTGCTTAATCAAAATTTCGTTAGCTGATTGCATATATTTTTCCTTAGCTTTTCCCTAACATGAATATTATTGTGAATAGTATATTACTGGACGCATGCAGAACGGCCCATATAGCGAAACGAGAGTTTCGAGGTTCACACGGACCTTTCTGCACATGCGCAGTGATATATTTTCTTTCACGAGTTATAATCTTGATCAATATGAGTAGTGTAGTAATAAAAATACTGTTAACCAATTGTTAACGCTACTTAACTGCTTGAGATGTTGCTTAATCAAACTTTCGTTAGCTGATTGCATGTATTTTTCCTTAACTTTTCCCTAACATGAATATTATTGTGAATAGTATATTACTGGACGCATGCAGAACGGCCCATATAGCGAAACGAGAGTTTCGAGGTTCACACGGACCTTTCTGCACATGCGCAGTGATATATTTTCTTTCACGAGTTATAATCTTGATCAATATGAGTAGTGTAGTAATAAAAATACTGTTAACCAATTGTTAACGCTACTTAACTGCTTGAGATGTTGCTTAATCAAACTTTCATTAGCTGATTGCATATATTTTTCCTTAGCTTTTCCCTAACGTGAATATTATTGTGAATAGTATATTACTGGACGCATGCAGAATGGCCCATGTAGCGAAACGAGAGTTTCGAGCTTCACATGAACCTTTCTGCACATGCGCAGTGATATATTTTCCTTCACGAGACCCTGAAAGAAGGGACGAAGTCCCCATTTTTAGGTTAGAGCGGAGGAAAATGAACCTTACGTAGTTAATAAAATTCTGACAATTTTTCCATATCGGCTGAATGATTTTTTTAGATTTTTTTTAATAAATAATCCCGTGTATTACAGTTCCCCGTAAATGTGGGACGCAGCGTCAGTTCCCCGCGCTACCTGCCAGGGGATCCCTATGCATTCAAATGGTCGCGACCGTAAACGTATCAGAAAAGAAGTCCCGAGGGAGAAATGCATCACTATGAACATATGTTCAATGTATTAACCTTGTGCAAATGATTTTCTCAAAAGATATCTAAAATATTATGTAGTTAAATTAGGTTAGAAAACATCCCTTAATTGTTATAATCTGAAAGACAGGTAAGCGAGCGCAATGACCCTTGGAGGATCCCCTGCAGGTAGCTCGGGCGGAACTGGCACGCGAACCCTTGCGGCCTCTGCAGGGATAAATTTTTATAACACGGGGAACTGGCATCTACCCAGAGAATCTGACTGAAATAATGATAATAATTAATATTCAATCTATGATCATTTGTACTCAATTAGTAAATTACCTTTTTGTCGCTGATGATGCTTCTGATGGGTCTCTATTTTTTAACCGCTCTCTGTACTCTCTGTTCCTCTGCGAAGCCGATTTTGGTGGGGGCCTTAATCGGGAAAAATCGGAATATTAATTCAAGGGGAACTTCCCCAGTACATTTTAAATATTAATTGAAATAATCGAAATAATTGAAATAATAATTAATAATAATTAATTGAAATAATTTGTAAAATTCATTTTAAATGCATTAACTTCTTTTAGAAAGATAAAATTTATAACTCACCTCGATAAATTAATACCACTTGTCGATGCCTCTGAAGGGCCTCTATTTTTTAACCGCTCTCTGTACTCCTTGTTTCTTTGCGCAGCTGATTTTGGCTGGGGCCTGAATTGGAAAGAGAGGAAATATTATTTCATACTGAACACCCCGTATACATTTTAAATATCAAATAAAAGAATCATAAAGCACTGTCACCCTTAACTCTTATACTCTATTCGTAAAAGGAAGACTCCATTACACTTACTCCATTTTTTGTGTGAAAATGTAGTACTTGGAGGTGTGTAAGACGGTTTCTAATTTGGACTTACACGTCTAACCAAAATCATATTAAATCAACCCTGGATCTCCTGACTGAAAATGCCCCAAGAGACGAGCGGTAATACCTTTATTATTGTGCCATAAACTACCGGTACCACTGATAAAGCGTTTGCTCCCGGGAGCTCGGGAAACTAGGTTAGTAGACACCTCTGCCCTAAACAATTTAAGGAATTACGAGTCCAGGGAGTACCAGGCACCGCTCCAGGTACTTATTTATCTTAGGCAATAAAAATAGAGAAATATAATCAAATCGTTACTATTTCTTGAAGGAATGTCGTTTGACTGCCATAATTAGGTGCCAATAGAGGTAGACAGGTACTGTGAATTTCTAAAACTGAAGGATACAAAAGGGGGATGAAAAGTCACACACTTCATTTCATTTGAGCTCTTGCTCGAGTTAAGTGCTTAGATAAAAATGGAAATTCTCTCTCTAGAAGAACCAAAGGAGAAGAGGAGTAGGACGTTCAATATGCCAACCAAGAAAGAAGAGACCGAGGATAGCGATGACGGAGGACTAATAACAGAGGAAGGAGCAACAGGACACAACTGGAGAAGGGCCACCGGACCAGGGAGCAGACAGGAGGACAACATCAACATTACCGAGGAAGAAGACATCAAAGTGGGTCTAGTAGGGAGCAGCGCAGCTCAGTACACCCAATACAGGTAGGTAGGTAGGTACTGTGAATTTCTAAAAGTGAAGGATATAAAGTGGGGATGAAAAGTTACACATTTCATTGCATCTGAGCTCTTGCCTCAGTTAAGTTTTAAGAGAAAACTGGAAAGTTTCCAGAATTTTAGTCCGGTCAAGTTTTCGGAATTTCCAGCATCGTCACAAGGCGAAAAACTCATGGTTTTAAAAGTCCACGACGGGATTAAACACCAACATGCAACAACCAGCGTAGGGTTTCTAGGTGCTCCAAAATGACGGGATCTGGAAAGGCAACTGTGCGCCAAGTGACCAAACAACAAGTTAGTAGCACCAAAATCTTCTCCAGGGCGTCCGAAAGTTTCTCCAGATGAAGATAACATGAGGATTTATTTTAATCTGGAAATACCAACATCCGACAAACTACTGAAGGTGCTGTCGAATGAAGACTTGGAAGTCAAAAGGACTACACCGTGGATAACATAGAGAAAATTGGATTTTTCGTGGGAAAAACAAACCAAAACTTTACCTCTTCTTCTTGTTGGAGAAGGACTTACCTAAGGACTATTAGGCAATTCAGAGAAGAAGGACGACAAATATTTTACCACGATGAAACATGGATCAACGAGGGACACACCGTATCAAAAGTATGCCAGGACAAAAGTGTGACCGGTACTCTACAAGCCTTTTTAGAAGGATTAGCGATGGGTCTTAAAGCACCTTTAGGAAAAGGGAGAAGGTTAATCATTACGCATGTCGGTAGTGTTAATGGTTTAGTCGATGGTGGTTTGCTTTTGTTCTCAGCCAAGAAAACAGGAGAGTATCGTGAAAACAAGAAGGCAGATGTCTTCTAGGAATCTTTTGTTCAAATGTTGGACCTTAGACTCCCTGGATCTGTAACTGTAACGGACCATGGTAGGCTACCACACCAGACAGGTAGAAAAATTTCTAGTCAGCACCTGGCGAAAAGGGGAAGTAATTGATTGGCTGAAGGAAAGAAGTATTAGCCATCAGCACGATATGGTAAAGGCCGAACTGCTTTCCCTTGTGAAACAGGACAAGCCGTCAAATAAGAAGTACGCAGTCGAACTATAATTTTTCTTCGTCCTCGGCCCTACCACTGCGAGTTGAACCCCGTTGAACTTATATGGGCTCAGGTGAAAGGCGGTGTGGCCTGCAACGACACCACATTTGGGTTAAAAGACGTCAAAATTCTTCTTGAGGCGTCCCTCAAAAAATCCTTAGCACAAAACTGGCAGAAGTGCACTGAACATTCCATAAAAGAGGAATACAGATCCTGGGAGTTGGACCATGTGCTTGATCGGGCTGTAGAACCTGTGATCATCACCGCAAGTGATATTGAAGAGGGTCCTTCGGGATATTCGACCGACACACTATAAAAAAAAAACAGGTGATGGTAAAATGGTTTTTTCACAACCACCACAAATAAAAATGTTGCATTTCGTAAGCTTTACAACATTTGCTGATTTGCTCTTTTGGGTCATACATAGATGTAAACAGATAAATACTAAACATTAGACCATTATTGAAATATCTGTCTTTAATAGATATAATGTGGTTACTGAAACTAGGTACTCTTTCACTTGAAGTAATAGCATCTTCTAACCTAAAATACGTTTCAGGAAAATTTTTCTGAAAAAGAAACACTTACAGGTTATCAACGCAAGAACAGAAATATTGCGACAGACCAGAGGAAAATACTGAAAAACATTTCTAATACAAGACAAACGTTTACATGACGGAAACTGCTCTTTGCGATAGAAAAAGAGAGGTAGGACGTGGCCTGTAGTAGATTTTTATGGCTTAGTATGTATGAGCTTAAATTTGAAAATGTTAAAAAAGACAAAATGTGTTACCTCGATCTCTGCTGACTTAATTTTTCCCGCTCGCCGAACTCCTTTTGCCTCTGAGGAATTGTTTTTGGAACATAACTGAAAATAACATGAAAATCGTTAATTATATATATGTATATATTAAACCGTCAAAACTGAGAATATTTGAGGGGTTGTGGTCAATAGGACTCTTTGATAATTGTCGAGCTTTCGAAAATGTTTATTTTCTTTTTCACATCTACAGTACTAGATAATTAACTTTTGTAACTTGTTTTATTTGTTAAAAATCGAAAGAAAACAATGAAATCACATCACCTTTCCATACAAATACCATTACTATAGAAAATTATTCATAATAAGACACCCATAACCAATAACTGAAGTTAGGAGAAAAGAAAATGTGACAAAATTTGTGAATCACGCAACAGTAAAAAAAGAGATTATGCAACACAACATACAACTCAATATCGCATCGTTGCCAGAATATTAATACTTTATACAGCTTGTTTTAAAGGCGATAATAGCACATGTAAGGTAATTTACTACTCTGTTGTGCTTGTATAAAGAAATTTGATATTCAAATGTGTGCATAACTGCGACTATAATCGGACGAGTAATGTATTAAGTTATTAAATATATGCAACCAACTTGACAACATCGCCGTGGTGAACTGACCGTGGATAGACCTTACATAAGATAGAAGTTGTCAAATCTTGGTGATCTCAGAGTTTCGACGATTTAATAATTATTTGGTCGTAACTACTGGTTAAATAGTACATGCTACAATCGGCATAATTTCTAAAGAAGGTATACAAGTTAGGTATAGAAAGAGAATAATTGATGGTGAAAATTCTCAATTTTGTCCAAACGATTACACCTCAAATACTGTCGAACTTAAAGCCTAATTTTTATGATAGAGAAGAGTTATGAACAGAGAAACTCTGAAAAGGATAAAGCATAGTTCGATATATAGAGCAAAAAAGTTGTTTTGGTACATAGAATTTAACAGCAGACAGACCAAAAAGCTTTGTTTAAAATGGATCGAAGATGATAAAAACCCAAAATTTACACAATTCTGAGCTTTGACGCTTTTTTTGAACGATAAAAACAAAAGTAATTGTGCAAAAACTATTCATCCGACTTTTGCACGCTTAAAGTAGACATGATAACCTAACATGTCGGGCAAAATTAGCGCTGCAGCTTTAAAACTGGCAACGCTGTGAATTTTTGAAAAATAGTCCTTTTTAACGGTTTTTTCGAGTTTTCTCGGTGAAAAATGCTACGATCATTTTTTAAAAACGCTCATTTGGAAGGTCTTTTAATTCTCTACAAATTGCCTCTACAATGTATTGCATTTCCGTCAATCATTTTCACGCTATGGTGAGAAAACGGAAAAACGACCTATTTTTAGCCTTATTTCTATATCTTTCAGAAATATAGGCTATTGCGGAGGTACGCATGACACGACTTTGGAAAAATTATTCGTTTTAGGGCCCCTAGATGCCAAAACCACCCTCCGTTCAAAAGTTTATATAGATGTATATAGGTATATGTTCATGTTTATGTTAGCACGATAGAGGGCGCAATTTTTTACGCATCGCATTCAAACTTGGAGCAAAAATAGATTGGATAAACATCTTGGATAAGTTCGTTAACGAGTCAAATCCGCCGAATAGAAACAAAATGGCGGCCTGTCAAACCAAAAAAAAAATCATCTTTCTTTTTCAGTTTTCGGAAACGAAAAATGTTACTTAGATTCTTTGTAGGTCTTCAAAAGCTCTACAATTTTGTACCCTTTCATTTTTTCCTAAAACAAAATGTATATAAGTATATGTTTGCTTATATAATACAACGAAATTTGTTAGCACGATAGAGGGCGCAATTTTTTACATATCGCATTCAAATTTGGAGCAAAAATCGATTGGGTAAATATCTTGGATAAGTTCGTTAACGAGCCAAATCCGCCGAATAGAAACAAAATGGCGGCCTGTCAAACCTATAAAAAAAATCATCTTTTTTTTTAGTTTTCGGAAACGAAAAATGTTACATAGATTTTTTGTAGGTTTTTAAAAACTCTACAATTTTGTACCCTTTCATTTTTATTCTAAAATATATAGGAAAATAGTTATTTATGAAAAATCGAAAATTTCCTAGAACGACAGTTGAAGTTTATTTAACATTTTTCTCTAAAACATACAGCCAAAAAGTTATTTATGAAAAATCAGAAATTTCCTATATATGATTTAATGACATAGTCAAGGAACTCAAAAGGCCAGGAGAGGTGGCGAGCCCATCGGAGCTCACCACATTTATAACCTATCCACATTTCTTGACCGATATTGAAAAATACATGGGAAATAGAAATAAGGCTATCCGATTGGCGTGCCATAGGGAATTTTCAAATTTTTTATTGTTTAAAAAAAACGCAAAAGCTCAGATTTGTCTAAATTTTGGTTTTTGATCATTTTTGATCCATTTCAAACAAAGTTTTTTTGATACGTCTGCTGTTAAATTTATCTACTAAAAAAATCTACAAACTGGACTAGTAGGAGACCAGAAATTTATATGAAAACCCTTTTTTAGTTTTACGCTAAAAAAAAGGAGAGCTAACTACTTTCACATTCGCCCGTCTCTCTCATACTCACTATCGCTGGACTGCACGCAAAAGAAACACGTAAAAGAAAACGTGACGCTATTATAAACCTGTTTTCATGATTTTCCAAAATAGAAGGAACATTTGTAATCCAAAAATTCTGTAACAACAAAATGGGACACGTGGTAAATCCAGTCGTGGCTCTTCAAATGATAACGTAAGTCTTATTAAAGTATGAAAATTTAAAAGGCTTTCCACCTGTATGAAGGTATATGTGAAAGACTTATTATAGGACGAATATTTAAAAGCTACGAATACACAAGCACTTCGACATGACATGCACGACAAATGGAAGATTTAAAAGGCTTTTCACCTGCGTGAAGGCGCATATGCCTCATCAAACAACAAGAATGAGCAAAAGTGCTGTTAACACTTAAAAGCTATGCTACTAACATGTGTGTGAAAGTATAGTGTCAAAGTATGTCAGGACCTTGCATAAGTTATCGCTGTTTTTTTTTTTGCAGAAATTACTGCTTTACTTAAAGAATATGCCACCCGAGGTATCGTCCATCACATGCCACTACTTTCTCCCATCTTTCCAGCAGCATATATAAATTCCATGACGGAAAAACGGCATGTCTTTAGGGGCTCTCCAAGAATCTTTAGTATCTTCATAATAACGGCAGCGCTGCTCAGCCAGGCCATGTGCCATCGACGGTATAAGTGATAGTCCACATGGGCTATACCCGGTGAATACGGCTGGTGCATGGTTTCCAAGTAAATTTTCAACGGTTTTAGCAACATGTGGCCTAGCATCGTCATGTAACAAAATCACCTTCTCGTGTAGCGATCGTTTCTCTTTTAGATCTTTCGATTTTCCTTTTCTTTCCATCTTCCATAATAAATTACACCGCGCTGATCCCATCAAATGTAGAGCAGAACCTCCAAACCATGCATATTTGGCTCTGCAGACGACGACGAAGCATGGCCGGGTTACACCATGACCGTTCACCATGAATACTGCTGGTGCATGGTTTTCAAGTAAATTTTCAACGGTTTTAGCAACACGTGGCCTAGCATCGTCATGTAACAAAATCACATCTCTGCTCGCATCTTCCTCTTACAGTTCCGTCTTCACCTCAGTGAAGGTTGGCAATAATCTCAGCGAAATGGGTCCGGTTTTGAGCAGCTCGCAGTAAGAAATGTGAGTCCAGTCCGGTCCAGTCTCTTATGTTTTTCAACCACGAATGTCGACGTCTTCCTACACCTCCTCTGCCTTCTATTTTGCCTTCCATTATTGTTTCCAGCAGCTTCATTCTATCATTCCGGATTACATGTCCCAAGTACGCGGTCTTTCTCCTCTTTATGTCGGCAACTAAGTCTCATTCTTCATTAGTAATGTGGTCTGTCCGGGGTATTTTTAAGAGTTTTCTATACACCCACATTTCGAATGCTTCCAGCCGCCTTAACGTTTCTGCCTTTAGGGTCCAGACTTCAGATCCGTACAGCAAAACGGAATAGATGTAACAATTGTTAAGTCTAAGGGGTAATTTCAAGTTCAGTGATCGGTTACAAAGCACTGCTCGCATAGCGATCGTTTTTCTTTTAGATCTTTCGATCTTCCATAATAAATTACACCCTGTAGATCACGTCAAATGCAGGGAAGAACCTTCGAACCATGCATATTTGGTTTTGCAGACCGGGATTACCCCATGACCGTTTACGCTTGGTTATCGTATCCATTTTTCATCGCCAGTCACGATACGATGCAGAAAAATTTTCCTTTCCTGCCGTTGAGGCAACAGTTCACACGTGAGGAAGCGCCGTTCGACGTTTGCCTCTGGACCATTCCGTGATGCTTTCGAACGCTTCGAAACCGTTGCTCGTAATGATTTTGCAAGTTCAGCTAGCGTCCGACACGAGCCTTGATTAAGTAATTCCTCCGATTCTTCGTCTTCAAACCTTTTCGATGCCCCAGAGCGTTCTTTACTTCCTAGATTAAAAACATTATTTTTGGGGCATCGAATCCGGTCTCTGCATGTCGCTTCAACGAGAATTTTGCGTACTCGAGCTGCAGATTTCTTTTGAATAAAATTCCCCGCAAATACTCTTTACTTGGCACAAAAGTCGACATTTTTAGAAAATCATAGCATTTACTGAACTCATCGATGCTACTTCCTTGTAGATGCGTTACCCCATGAAACGACACGCGCGTGGACCTGATAACCCCATCTGTTAGCAAACAGCGAGAACTTATCCAAGTTCCTAATATTTTTACATGACATTTAAAAGGCAATAGAGAATAGCATCTAGAATAACTTGAACCTCACCTAACTTCGGTTAAAATTTCCTCCTTAATGAACGGATGATACTCAATTTCGATCACCGGTTCGTGTTTGATTTGTCCTGTGGCTAATACCTTGTTCACTACAGATGCGTGGGTCTTGCACATCTCGATATATACCGAGAATTTCTCGTAACGTGATCTACAATTCTCGCATATGTTCTTAGAAGCTATAACCGAATCCTAAAAGGAAAGTTATATGTAATATTCTATAGGCCAGAAATGCCCTTTTTAAATAACAGCGCAAACGAGGAATAGTATGAATAGCAGATCTGTAAGGAGTCCAGGAAAGCCTCAACTATACTAACACTCACCTCTGCGCTGATTATTTTCCAAAACCGCCATAACCTCTCCTGGATCATCTCCACCGGCGCTACCCGCAGGCACCAGTCGCAAGTGGTCACTTCAATGTCGCCCATGGTGAGACAGCAGTACCTGGCGAATCAAGAGTGAAGGAGCACTTTTATGCTGTAAAATACAACACTCGACTCTTTAAACCAAAGTAACCACAAAACATATACCTTAGAGAAGCGTAACTACCGTGTTATTTTAAGGCGACACCGATGACATTTGCCGCCATATTTATTTCTTGCGCTCCCCACCACTGACTACTGAAATTGGCGGGATATTCGAAAATTGTTGGATTTTGAAATTGGCGGGAATTTTGAAATTTGATTATTATTGCATTTCTTGGTCCATTTACATCAAACAAAATATAAGTTCACTTAAAATTATGTCACACTTATAAGAACGTTTTCTTTTGTAAAGTTTCTATGAATAAGTGCTCCATAATCTTAAGTAATCTTATATATTGCTTGGTGTAAACGATCCCAAGTTTTTATAAACCAATGAATGAGTGCCACTTCCACTTCACGCAGTATTACTGAATGACAAATAACAAAGAAAACACAAATTCAAACAAAACATTTATATTTAGTGATAGAGAATAGAACTGAAATTATTCTAACATTAGAGACCGTAATAGTTACCGACAACTTTAATTCTAATGCTTTTCAGTAAGATTTGTCGTCCTCCGTCTTTAGTTTTGAACTGCATGATTCCTAAAACAAATTCCTAATTAGAGTAAAAATCATGGACATGTTATGAAACAAAGTTTATCTTCCTTTTTCTTCGTTCGATAGTTTCTTAAAGCTAGAAACAAATAGTTAAATAAACTTGAACCTACCCTCTTCATATAAATTTTAAAGTGTTCGATTAGCTGCTCTCATCACTTAATAAGCTTGCATTGTTTAGATAATTACCTGCATTTTTATGTATCTGATACATTTTACTTTCAAGACTTGATGAATCTGATTTATTTAAATTCAATTGTTTCAGAAATTCTGTTTTCAGAAATTAAATCTCATGTTCTTCATTTATATCAAGACTAGAATGATCAGAACCACTTACAATAGGGACGTTCACCTCTAAAGGAGTGGGCAGGGTATCATGGTAAATATTACTATAATTTATAGTATAATAATGCTGTTTGTGTTATAGTTATCAATACATTTAGGTACTGCTGCAGGCGGTTATTTTTAAATTGGGATTAGCATAATCTGATGTAACAAAATGTCCTTTACAAATGTCTCTATAAAATCAACATACGTGCTGCCATCTTAACATACGTGCAGCGTTCGTAAGAAAATTGTGAAACATGTTTGATCCATAAGCAAAGTTTACAATTGGTGAGCAGTACTTATTTGTGCGATAAGGAAAGTTGCATAAACATGATTGCTTCCTTAATGAAATATTTGATGTTAATTATGGTACTACTAGTAATATTTGTAATACAAACTACAACGATCAACAGAATTAAAGTGAAATGAATCCAGTTTTCCAGAGGGAAAAACCTCAATTTATGCAAAATATTGCAACCGTATATTTGGTTATATTCTACACCCTACAGTTTTACATTGAAATATGTTATACTTAACAATCTTACCACCAAGTCTTACCTTTCAAAATTTATAATAACACCGTTATTACACCAATTATCACACTAATTACAACGAACCACTGTTCCCAACCTCGTGGCGCGTCTTATTTCCGATACATGAAACTTAGATTACTAAAAGTTTGGCTTAGAACAAGAAAAGTCGTAAACGGCCATCTTTATTCCTTGCTCCCGTTTGCCAGTGGAAATAAAAGTCCTAGATTAACCGACAAAATTCAGCATAATTTTGTGTTTCGTGCTTGTGTTTTATGTATAACTGCAGAAGTCTGACAACATCGATGTCGCCAATTCCTCAATGCTACTTTCATCCCCATGGAGAAATGTAAACTCTTTCTATTTTGATTAGTATCAGGTAGCGATGTATGCGCCCCCTGGCAATGAACTAAATTATGGTGGGAATTTCAAACGTCATATCTCTGTCATTCTTAATTAAAATTAAAAATAGTTATTCCTCGATGTAATATAAACAAAATATTGTAGTATTATACTGTTTTACACTTATACTTTGTCGAGGAACATGAACTTGGTGTGTTGAAATAGAACAATTGGTTTTTGTTCATAAACATTTATATACGTAGAGTAATAATATTAAGTAGTTAACCAAAAATAAATGAACAAATTCTTTGATAATAATATAGACAAAATGTAAATAACCATATATTGAAACTACTGGAAATAAAACTATATACACATTATTTGACTAGAATTTTAAACAGAAAACATAATATAATTTTCAGTAAATAAGAAAATCAACAGAATTATATATTTTATATAAAATTTAAAACGAACTATATAATTAACGAAATAAATAAATGAAGTTAATATATACAAAAGGAACTGTTTTTTCGTCTTTGGCAAGCGAGAACCAATTTTTTTCTCATATTCTTATTGAGCAGTCGCCAACAATCCTACGATGACACAAAAAAAATATTAAAACACGATCAGAATTGCTTGAATTACAGGTTATTACATTTTTTAGTTTTTTTATAATGCCCCTCAGAGTATTTACAAAACTTTTTGTCCTTTTTAATACAATTATAAATAGTTAGTCTAACACATTTATCTATTATGAAATCGAGAGGGTTGTGAGTAAAACAAAATTTAAATATTCCATGAAAATATTTATAAAATTGTTGTTTGAATTTGGCCTCGAAGTTAACGCAATGGGCATTTTTGAGAAGAAAAGAATAAAGGCGGGAATGAATTTCTTCAACAAAATTCGTAACATTTTCATGTTGATAATGATGATAATCTTCAATTATGTACTATGCACGTTATTTAAAGTGTTGGCAACATTGTAGGGACAATCCTTCCTTCACGTTGGCAACGCTCACATAACCTCACTTTCGCTTTAATTCTTCGTTTAGTTCTCCAAGGGGCCAATTTTTATCAAACTTTACGAGACTGTCGCGGTGTACAAAGTACTTCTGTCTTACCATGAGCAACATTGAAATGAATACTTGTGATTGGTGCTTACAAGGGGCACCAGTGCAGGAGATCGAGGAGAAGTTATGGCGTTTTTGGAAAGTAATTAGTGCAGAGGTGAGTGTTAAGTAACCTTTTAATACCTTTCGAAATGATCCTCTAGTCTACATTATTTCCCTTCAGGATCCGATGGTGGAATCGTACAAGAAGATTTGCGAGAAATGTAAGTTACGCTATGAGAACTTTTCGAGATACATCGAGAGGTGCAAGAGCCACGCGTCCGTAATAGATGTGATGTGTAGCAGGTATGTCAAAAAGGAAGTTTTAACAGGCATGAGGTGTCATCCCTCGATTAAAGAAGAAATCTTAGAAGACCCTAACCTTCCTGCGGCGTCAGGCGGAGCGGTCGTCGAAGGCCAAATGCTACCAGGCTGTTCAAATTTTCAAGATAAATCTAAAGGGGGAGAAAAACCTTTTACATGTTTGCTGTGTAATAAGGGTTTCGCTAGGTCTTATAGGTTGACACGGCACCTGCAGAGTCATACAGGCGAAAAGCTCTTCAAGTGTTCCCTTTGCGATAAGACTTTTACCGAGTCGAGTAGCTTGAAGAAACACAAGTTAATTCATGCAGACGAAAGGCCGTTTAAGTGTTCCGTTTGTGATACGACCTTTACTCGGTCTGATGGTTTGAAAAAGCATATGCGTGTTCACACAGGTGAGAAGCCGTTTAAATGTCTGCTCTGTAACGAGGCCTTCGCAAGGTCTTATAGGCTGACACGGCACTTGCAGAGTCATACATGCGAGAAGCTTTTTAAGTGTTACATTTGCAACCAAACTTTTGCCGTTTCTAGCAAGTTGAAGAAGCACATGCGCGTTCATACAGGAGAAAAACCTTTTAAGTGTCTGCTATGTAATAAGAGTTTCGCTAGGTCTTATAGGTTGACACGGCACTTGCAGAGCCATACGGGCGAAAAACTTTTCAAGTGTTCCCTTTGCGATAAGACTTTTGCCGTGTCTAGTAATTTGAAGATACACATGCGCATTCATACGGGAGAAAAACCTTTCAAGTGTTCCTTCTGCGATAGGTCCTTTAACGAGTCGGGCAGTTTGAAAAAACACAAGCGGATCCACACGGGTGAAAAGCCCTTCGAGTGTCCCTTTTGTACTAAGACCTTTACTGAGTCGAGTAGTTTGAAGAAACACAAGTTCGTTCATACGGATGAAAAGCCTTTTAAATGTTCGCTGTGTGATAAGAGTTTTACTCGGTCCGACGGCTTGAAACAGCATATGCACATTCACACGGGTGAAAAGCCTTTTATGTGTTTGCTGTGTAATAAGGCTTTTCCACGGTCTAATAGTTTGAAACGACACCTGCAGATTCATGCAGGCGACAGTCGTGTTTAAATGGTCATACCGTTCAAGCTTCGTATATGCCTTCGAAATTTATTCATTAAGACAAGAATTACTCATATTACTGACAAATATCTTATCAATTCGTTTAACCCTTTTCATATAAAAATAGCTCCAAATAGACATTTTGTATTGTCTATTTTGACTGGTCAAATAATTCAAGAATTAGAAAATCAAAAGGTCTTAGATGGAAGTCTTTCTTGAACAGGAGAGTTGCTCCATTTTCAACAAGATGGAGTAACTCTCCACTACTAAATACTATCAAAATCAGTAGATCGGTAGAGGAGGAGCGGTGGAATGGCCACCGTGTGCAGCCGACCTAACTCCTATGGATTTTTTCCTCTGAGACTTCGAGAGTTTAACAGTAGGCTTTAGTATTGTCTTGAAAATAACTGAAATTATTTTGAAAATCTGTTGTAAGAACCTCTTTTCAAATAAATCGGTTAATTTTTTGAAAACGATCATTAATTTGTTTCAAACTTTCGTAAAACTTCATTTTTTTTTCTAATAAAATACGATTAAAAACAACTGAAGCATACAAAAAATCAATACCTAAGTAAAAAATTAACTTCGAATTTTTCTAAATAATCACTATTTTTTCATCTAAGGAATACCTTTTGTTCATTTTCTCAAAAATTACTGAACCAAATTTAAAATCAAAAAATACCATCGAATTCAGAATTCGATAAGCTTTAAAATGAGGTATCACTTGACCCCTCTCCCCTATTTAAGTTTTAGGGGTGCAATTCACCCTGGCCGAAGGATCGAAGCGACAGGGCTGAAAATATGCGCAAAATGGTTCCCCTTCGAAATAAAAATCGACGTGGCTCCCCAATTTGTATATTTGTCGTTAATTCTAAGTTTAAACTCGATTGAAAATTTTGTAATTTGTCACTAGGTATTGTTTATACCTAGTGTTTGTAAGCTTACATTTAATATTTTAATTATATATTAAATACTGTTATATATAACGTTTGTAAGAATAAATTGATCATTTAGAAAATAGCTCTAACTATAGTCTAATATTTTTCAGCGATCGGCTCGAATAGAACGTTTCTATTTTCAGTAAAATTGCTGGAACGCTTTTGAGCAGAACTCTCCATATGTCACTTTCCTTCACAAAACGTAAACATTTCGGCGCGAACGTAACAACGTTCCGCGTTTATCGCCATCTGTCTTGCAATAGAAATACTACTTATTGAATCAATACTTGTGGACATAGAACATATATATTATGGACATAGGACATATATGAGAGTTTATCGATTCAAATAACTTTATGAAACAAAGTTATTGAACCGATAGCGAAATCTATCATCAGAAATCTATCATGGTTATTCAAATCACTAAATAAGCCTAATATTTTGGAAAAATATGCTTTTGGTGAAGAAACGGACACTGATTTGTAAATAAATAATTGTAACGTCGCTTTAGATAGCTTCGAACTACTTTAGATGATTTACTGACTAAATTAAGTTAGATTAGGTTGCCATATGCATTTCTTGTCCTCTCAGTTAAAATTGGCGGGAAATTCGAAATTTGCGGAGATTTAAATGGGCGGGAATTTCAAAATTTGTCTATTCTTGCATTTCTGGGGGCATTTATGTCGAGCTATATTTAAGCTCGCATAAAATCATGCAACATTTAAAAGAACGTTTTCTTTTGGAACAATTTCTTTAAGTGTTCCTTGATTTTAAGTAGTCTTAAATATTGCGTCGAGTAAATGATCCCAAGTGTTTATAAACGAATGACTTAAGTGCCACCTCCATTTAACGCAATGTTACTAAACGACAAATAACAAAGAACACACAAAGTCAAACAAAACATTTGTATTTAGCCATAGATAATATAAATGAAATTATCCTAACGTTAGAGACTGCTCATTGGCTTTAGTTTGTGTATCTGACTTGGTTACTTCAGCCCTTCGAAGTTTGTCTGGTTTTATTATTATCACCAAAATGTTTTTCGCTTGTTGCGAGACCTGAAGAGTATGTTGCTGCAACATGCGCATACAATTTATGTTGCCCTGAAGCATTTTTATGACGATGGTTTTGTCCTCTATTATTACATTTGGTCTTACTCTATTTTTTGGACGATCAGTAAAATCATCGTCCCTACATTTTATACAAAATAATTTCAAAGTACGTCTCAAAAGAGGCATAGATTTTATTTCTGAGCTTCCTCAAGAGTAATTCGAAATTTATTTATTTATTTACTAAAATTCCTTCAAGGTACAAAATTTACACTTCAAATGCCTATAGGGGTATCGATGCTCGTACCCATGTTGGCCCAATAATCTATAATTTCGATGTATAATATAATTTGTTTTGTACTTACTAGGGTATCAGATTTCTCGATTTACTCAAGAGAAATGAATGCGCATGTGCGTTTTTAAATAATCAGATCGAGTAAAAGTCTTATCGCAGGATGAACATTTAAAAGGCTTCTCCCCTGTGTGAAGGCGTGTATGATTTTTCAAATCACTGGACCAAGTAAAAGTCTTATCACAAATGGAACATGTAAAAGGCCTTTCGCCTGTATGAAGGCGCGTGTGCCTTTTCAAAGTACCAGATTCACTAAAATCCTTATTACAGGTGGAACATTTATAAGGCTTTTCTCCGGTATGAAGGCGCATGTGCCTCTTCAGACCACCAGATTCACTAAAATCCTTATTACAAATGGAACATTTAAAGGGCTTTTCCTTTGTATGAAGGCGCATATGTCTTTTTAAATCGCCAGACAAAGTAAAAGTCTTATCGCATATGGAACATTTAAAAGGCTCTTCATGTGTATGAATGCGCATGTGGGTTTTCACGTAACTAGACCAAGTAAAAGTCTTATTACAGACGGGACATTTAAAGGGCTTTTCCCCTGTGTGGAGGCGCTTGTGATTTTTCAAACTACCGGACGCACTAAAATTCTTATCACAGATGGAACACTTAAATGGTTTTTCTCCTGTATGAAAGTGCATGTGCTGTTTCAAAGCACCGGACCAAGTAAAAGTCTTATTACATATGGAACATTTAAAAGGCTTTTCGCCAGTATGAAGGCGCCTATGTCTTTTCAAACCACCAGATTCACTAAATTCCTTATTACAGGTAGAACATCTATAAGGCTTTTCGCCGGTATGAAGCCGCATGTGCCTTTTCAAGCCACCAGATTCACTAAAATCCTTATTACAGGTGGAACATTTAAAAGGTTTTTCTTTTGAATGAATGCGCATGTGCGTTTTCACATTACCGGATGAAGTAAAAGTCTTACTACAGATAGAACATCTGTGATCATTTTTGCCTGTATGGATGCGCATATGCCTTTTCAAATCACTAGACCGAGTATGAACCTCATTACAGTGTGAACATTTAAAAGGTAATTGGGAAAATGTAGGATAACATGAACTGAACTCGCCTTCTGTTAAAACTTCTTGCTTGATTAACGGATGCTCTTCTTTGATTCGTCCTGGAGCCAGTACCTTCTCCACTATAACCGCATGGGTCTTACACATGTCTATATATACCGAGAATTCTTCGTAGCGTAATTTACAATTCTCGCAGATATTCTTATGAGATCCTAGTGTCGGAACCTGAAAGAAATGACGTTGATTATTTTCCCATGAGCAAGCGATTCCCGTCTACCTCAAGTAGTGCGAGCGAAGCAAAGCACTAATAGCAAGTCTGTGAGATGTCAACATAGGAACTCCTCAACCATATTAACAATGTGTATTCCTTACCTCTGCACTAATTATTTCCCAGAATCGCCATAACCTCTCCTGGATCGCCTCCACTGGCGCTACTCGCAAGCACCAGTCGCAAGTTGTCACTTCGATATCGCCCATGGTGAGACAGCAGTACTTAGTGTATCAGGAGTGAACAAGTACTTTTAGGCGAGCACTTTAATGCTGTAAAATATAACACTCTACTCATATGGGTGAAAGTAGAATTGGGGAACTGGCGACATCGATGTTGTCAGATTTCTGTTGACACATAAAACTCAAGCACGAAACACAAAATTAATGCGGAATTTTTTCGGTAAATCTAGGATTTTTATTTCCACTGGCAAACGGGTGCAAGGAATAAAGATGGCGGCCGTTTACGACTTTTCTTGTCCTAAGCTAAAGATTTATTAATATGAGTTTCATGTATCGTAAATAAGACGCGCCACGAGGTTAGGAACAGTAGTTCGTTGTAATTAGTGTGATAATTGGTGTAATAACGGTGTTATTATAAATTTTGAAAGGTAAGACTTGGTGGTAAGATTGTTAAGTATAACATATTTCAATGTAAAACTGTAGGGTGTAGAATATAACAAAATATACGGTTGCAATATTTTGCATAAATTGAGGTTTTTCCCTCTGGAAAACTGGATTCATTTCACTTTAATTCTGTTGATTTTTGTAGTTTGTATTACAAATATTACTAGTAGTACCATAATTAACATCAAATATTTCATTATGGAAGCAATCATATTTATGCAACTTTCCTTATCGCACAAATAAGTACTGCTCACCAGTTGTAAACTCTGCTTATGGATCAAACATGTTTCACAATTTTCTTACGAACGCTGCCCGTATGTTAAGGTGGAAGCACGTATGTTGATTCTGTAGAGACATTTGTAAAAGACATTTTGTTACATCAGATTATACTAATCCCAATTTAAAAATAACTGCCTGCATCAGTACCTAAAAGTATTGATAACTGTAACACAAGCAGTATTATTATACTATAAATTATAGTAATATTTACCATGATACCCTGCCCACTCCTTTAGAGGTGAACGTCCCTATTGTAAGTGGTTCTGATCATTCTAGTCTTGATATAAATCAAGAACATGAGATTTAATTTCTGAAAACAGAATTTCTGAAACAATTGAATTTAAATAAATCAGATTCATCAAGTCTTGAAAGTAAAATGTATCAGATACATAAAAAGCAGGTTGTTATCTAAACAATGCAAGCTTATTAAGTAATGAGAGCAGCTAATCGAACACTTTAAAATTTATACGAAGAGAGTAGGTTCAAGTTTACTTAACTATTTGTTTCTAGTTTTAAGAAACTATCGAACGAAGAAAAAGGAAGATAAACTTCGTTTCATAACATGTCCATGATTTTTACTCTAATTAGGAATTTGTTTTAGGAATCATGCAGTTCAAAACTAAAGACGGAGGACGACAAATCTTACTGAAAAGCATTAGAATTAAAGTTGTCGGTAACTATTACAGTCTCTAATGTTAGAATAATTTCAGTTCTATTCTCTATCACTAAATATAAATGTTTTGTTTGAATTTGTGTCCTCTTTGTTATTTGTCATTCAGTAATACTGCGTGAAGTGAAAGTGGCACTTATTCATTGGTTTATAAAAACTTGGGATCGTTTACACCAAGCAATATATAAGATTACTTAAGATTATGGAGCACTTATTCATAGAAACTTTACAAAAGAAAACGTTCTTGTAAGTGTTACATAATTTTAAGTGAACTTATATTTTGTTTGATGTAAATGGACCAAGAAATGCAATAATAATCAAATTTCAAAATTCCCGCCAATTTCAAAATCCAGCAATTTTCGAATTTCCCGCCGATTTCAGTAGTCAGTGGTGGGGGGATTGCAAGGAATAAATATGGCGGCAAATGTCATCGTTGTCGCCTTAAAATAACACGGTAGTTACGCTTCTCTAAGGTATATGTTTTGTGACTCTACTCTTTAAACCACAAAACATACACCTTAGAGAAGCGTAAGTACCGTGTTACTTCAAGGCGACTCCGATGACATTTGCCGCCATATTTATTCCTTGCTCTCCCCACCACTGATTATTAAAATTGGCGGTAAATTCGAAAATTGCAGGATTTTGAAATTGGGGGGAATTTCAATACGCGATTATTATTGCAGTTCGACAATACAATACAACTTATTGGAGCCTTTTTACACGTTTTATTCCAATCCATGCCAGTAGCAATTCTAATAACTTCTAATTAAAAAAAAATTCCTCGGACGTTTCGTTCTTTATTCGATCCCTGTCCTTCAATCAGTAACATCAGATGCAGCCCGCATGGTCAATAATGAATGCTAATAGCACCCCCCATATATACCATAATATCTAATCTAGAGTACATAAACTCCAATAAGCCAATAAAGCGCATCGATACCGAACAGTCGGGCACAAGACGTAATTTATTTCGTTTTAGGATTATTTTTCACATGATTAGTAAAACCGAGCATTTCTCCGTTCATTGGGCCGCGAGATCCATTCACCTCCATTTACATCAAACGACATTTAAGCTCACTTAAAATTACGTAACACTTATAAGAACGTTTTCTTTTGAAAAGGTTTCGATATATAAGTGCTACATACTCTTATTATAAGTAATTTTATATATTGCTTAGTGTAAATGGTCTCAAGTTTTATAAACCAATGAATAAGTGCATTTCCATTTCATTTCACGCAATGTTACTAAATGACAAATAACGGAGAAAACACAAATTCAAATAAAACATTTGTATTTAGTGATAGACAATAGAAATGAAAAACATTAGAGACCGTTTACTAAAATGTAATTTTAATAACAAGAATAGTTAGCGACAACTTTAATTCTAACGCTTTTCAGTAAGATTTGTCTTTAGTTTTGAACTGCATGATTTGTAAAACAAATTCCTAATTAGAGGAAAAATCATGGACATGTTATGAAACGAAGTTTATCTTCCTTTTTCTTCGTTCGATAGTTTCTTAAAACTAGAAACAAATAGTTAAATAAACTTTAACCTACCTTCTTCATACAAGTTTTTTAAGTGTTCGATTATAGCTGCTCTCATTACTGAATAATCTCGAATTGTTTAGATAATTACCTGTATTTTTATGTATCCGATACATTTTACTTTCAAGACTTGATAAATCTGATTTATTGAAATTTAATTGTTTCAGAAATTCTGTTTTCAGAAATTAAATCTCATGTTCTTGATTTATATCAAGAATAGAGTTATCAGAACCACTTACAATAGGGATATTCACCTCTAAAGAAGTGGGCTTAGTATCATGGTAAATGTTACTATAATTTATAGTATAATAACACTGATTGTGTTACAATTATCAATACATTTAGGTACTGCTGCAGGTAGTTAGTTTTAAATTGGGATTAGCATTATCTGATGTAACAAAATGTCCTTTACAAATGTCTCTATAAAATCTACATACATTCTTCCATCTTAACATATGTGCAGCGTTCGTAAGAAAATTGTGAAACATGTTTGATCCATAAGCAGGGTTTACAACTGGTGAGCAGTATTTATTTGTGCGATAAGGAAAGTTGCATAAACATGATTGCTTCCTTAATGAAATATTTGATGTTAATTATGGTACTACTAGTAATATTTATAATACAATCTGCATCAATCAACAAAATTAAAGCGAAATCCATCCAGTTTTCCACAGGGAAAAAATCTAATTTTAAGTAAAAAGAAGATATTTTTCAAAAAGTATCTTTACAAAAGGTAAGTTTAAATGGTGAAATTTTGCAAAAAGATGAGTTCTTTAAATGTATTACAAAACACGTATAAGAAGGAGTATTAGAGTTTTTTCTTCTATGTGCTTAAAAAAGGTTTCATTTTAGACCTGCTAAAAAAAATTATAAATAATTTATTTAAATAATTGCAATAAATCGTCGAAATTTGAAACTGCAATAACCATAGAAAATAAACATAAATGATTTGTAGAGCAGATAAAATAATATGAAAAATCTAGATATGAAAAATATGACGAATAAACTTGGGATAATTCAGATCAAATAGCGCTTAATGAGGATTATGATGATAATGATCAGAATGTTAATTATAGTGGAATGTTTGAATGGTGAAAATAATACTGATGATGAAAATATTTCATTATGCGATAATTGTAATGATGATAGTATGGAGTTGCTTGAATCACCGTCTAAAATAAGAAAAATGTAACTTCTGTAAAAATGATAACGTGAATGTAATTGTAAAAAGGTATCTGTCAATAAATGACTGAACTGAATAAATTTAAGTCATATATTTTACTGTACTTACCCGTTATAACATACAAAATACGGTATATAATTTAATGTAAAAAACTTATATCAAAATATTCCTTTTATCTTGCAACGGAAATTCTGTTATATTCTACTTAATCATTCGTAACATTTCTTAGACTTAAGCAACATCCGTGACGACGGTCGCTTAGCCACTGCCGTATCTCCGCTAAACACACCCGCATTTAAAATTTCAAAATGGCGGAGGCGCGAAAACCACGCCGTTTATAATAGTTTTTCCACGAAATTTGAATATCGGCGTAAAGTTCAATAAACAAACCTGAGAGTTTAACCCATGAGAATAATAAATGAAAACGTTTAAAAATTCCACATTGAAAACGGCCAAAATTGGCAAAATTCCTCACTTTTCATTTCTTTTTCTCCTCAAAAACCACTGGTTTCCTAAAGTTAAAATTAATTCTTCAAGCACCCTAATACAGTCCTCTTTTAGTATAAAAACTGCCATTTTTGAGTTCTTAGTGCCATAAGAAAAATGTTTACCTAATGTATTTGTAATACTATCGAATCTTGTAATGTAATTTCGATAATGCTTAATAATTGATAGAATAATGTGTTTCAGATCGATGAATATTTGTAAAATTCTGGAGAAGACGCATGGTAAAATAACAAAAATAACTTTATGCTTGTAACATTGTAATATTCCAATTACAATATATATTATTGATTTAATTAAAGTTATTAAACTTTTCCGATATAAGCAATAATGTTTCTCTCCCCTGTTTATTATAAATAATTCAAAGCTAGAATGCTTCTAACGAACCCTGGAATTGTGTGCGAAGCACACACTCTTCATGGCTTGTTAATATATACTCGTATATTACTACTTGATCACAGAGCTTTTGTAAACGTGGTTACAGTAATAAAGGACACTTAGTGTAATTTAAAAAAGTTTTTCAGTGTCTTTTGTTCAGTAGGCCTCCGTTGGTTCTACAAATTGCGCCAATAACTGCTAAGTACATTTATAACAATCATGCTTCTGCATACATTAGTAGCAACCCTTCAAAATAATAACAATCATCTATCCCATGGCCACAATAAATGACCGTAACAGCAAAAAGAAATTGAGGGTATTTGAACGTCACGGTACTTCAAGTACTTATAAACATAAACTTGAAGTCAATTCATACCTGAAAGGGCAACCATTTTGATTATATTTTGTATATAAAACAAAATATTACTCCTAAAAATCTATAATATATTTAAGACGTTGTGCTGCTATGCCGAAAGTAAGATTCAGAAGAGAACCAAAACACTATGCAGATAGTGTGAAACACCATTCTTGCTATATATTTAAAAGTTTATACGTTCAATAAGCCATATATTATTTTTAAGACGGATAGTATATACGTGTACCACTCCATATAACTAGGGGCACATATATGTACCGCCTACTGCAAGTAAGGATTCATTAAATTTAGATACAGAGCGTTAAGTAAATAAAAACTGCAGGTTCACTGAAATACACGCTAATTATTTAGAGAGAGATAAGTCTTATTACACCAGTAGCACCAAAAACTACCAGATTCACTAAAATTCTTATTACAAATCGAACCACGGGCGCCGGGAAAGTGGTGTAAAAGGGTGCACTTGTACCCACCTGCCATGTAGAAAAATGGCAGAGAAATAAACAAAATTTTAAACATTAAAGTCATCCTTTGAACAGAAACACGCGAAACAGATTGTTATCAAAATACGTTCAATGCTACATTAATGATTTCATCGTTGTCCTGCTCTATCGTTTCTCTAAGAACCTGCATGGGTTAAATTTGACATTAATGTAATTGACAAGGCGTAGATGTGTAATTTAATACTGTTATAAATTATATTTTACTATGTGCTTTTAAATGATCAGGGTAAGTAGGCGACTTACTACCGATGGAACATTCGAAGGGCTTTTCCCCTGTATGAATGCGCACGTGCCTTTTCAAATCATCAGACAGAGTAAAATTCTTACTACATATGGAACATTTAAAAGGCTTTTCTCCTGTATGAAGGGGCATGTGCCTTTTCAAACCACCAGATTGGGTAAAAGTCTTATTACAGATGGAACATTTAAAAGGCTTTTCCCCTGTATGAATGCGCATGTGCCTTTTCAAATTACCAGCTTCACTGTAATTTTTATTACAGATGGAACATTTAACAGACTTTTCCCCTGTATGAAAGCGCATGTGCCGTTTCAAATTAGCAGAACAAGTAAAAGTTTTATTACAGATGGAACATTTAAAAGGCTTTTCTCCTGTATGAAGGGGCATGTGCCTTTTCAAACCACTAGATTGGGTAAAAGACTTATTACAGATGGAACATTTATAAGGCTTTTCGCCAGTGTGAATCCGTATGTGCTTTTTCAAATGACCAAACCAAGTAAAGATCTTATTACAGACGGAACATTCAAAAGGCTTTTCCCCTGTATGAATACGCCTATGCCCTTTCAAACTACCAGAATCACTAAAATCCTTATTACAGACGGAACATTTAAAAGGCTTTTCGCCAGTATGAAGCCGCATGTGCCTTTTCAAACTACCAGATTCACTAAAATCCTTATTACAGGTGGAACATTTAAAAGGTTTTTCTTTTGAATGAATGCGCATGTGCGCTTTCACGTTACCAGATGATGTAAAAGTCTTACTACAGATAGAACATCTGTAATCCTTTTTGCCCGTATGGATGCGCATATGCTTTTTCAAATCACTAGACCGAGCATAAATCTCATTACAGTGTGAACATTTAAAAGATAATTGAGAAAACGTTGTAGAATAACTTGAACAGAACTCGTCTTCTGTTAAAACTTCTTGCTTGATTATCGGATGCTCTTCTTTGATTTGTCCCGGAGCTAGTACCTTCTTCACTATAACCGCATGGGTCTTACACATCTCGATATATACCGAGAATTCTTCGTAGCGTAATTTACAATTCTCGCAGATATTCTTATGAGCTGCTAAGATCGGATCCTGAAAGAAAAGATGTTGATTACTTTCGCATGAGCAGGCCTTTCCCGTGTACCTCAAGTAGTGCGAACGAACCTAAGCACTAATAGCAAGTTTGTGAGATGTCAAGCCAGGAACTCCTCGACCATATTAACAATGTGTACCCCTTACCTCTGCGCTAATTATCCTCCAGAATCGCCATAATCTCTTCTGGATCGTCTGCACTGGCGCTTCTCGCAAGCACCAATCGCAAGTGGTCACTTGAGCATCGCTCATGATAAGACGGCACTACTTGCCTTATTGAAAGTTAGTAAGCACTTTAAACCACTACCTCTAAAATACTTATACCAACCACGCTTCAAACTATGCTTTAAACAACAGCAAACCATGCGGCACGAAACATATAGGTTAGTTCTTCTTCTTCTTCTTCTCTTCAATTTATCGTTCCCTTTAATTAGGGGTACGAAATGGGCTCGGATACTTGACCATCGACCCAATGTCGATAAGCTTCAGAAGTTTATCCTTTGAAATTTTATATATTAGGCTCTCAGATTGTCTGAATCGAAGTCATACTGAGAGCCCCTACACGTGGCAATGTTAATTATAAGAATATGAATTATACATCACAATCCCATTCACAATACCGTGTTTTATACTTAAAATCTGTTTCAATAGAGAGTTTTTGCATAACGTAAAATAGCGTCGGACGCTATTACAGAGGACGCTATTTTTACGGTATTTCAGTAATTCGCTGGCTACGTTTCTTTTAGTTTTTGCAGAGCAGTCGAATAGCGTTATGAAATGTTGTTTGACAAACGGCAGTTGATACATTCTACTGTTTTGGGTTTCGAATAACCTATAAATTGTGGCTGGCAGTAACATAATATTATTTTCGTGTTAAGTTCTCGGCGTCTAGTGGGTTTTTTACAACTTTATAATGGAAAACATAATAGACGCTGCCGCTTTAGGTGGCTTAGATGACGAGGTAGTGGAAGAAGCAGTCCTTCATGAATTGCTAATGCAAAGAGTCCCACCATTATTAAGGGAGAGGCAGTTTGGTCATTTTAATTTAAATTTATTAAGTGACCAAGAGGTACAGCTAAATTTCAGATTTAATAGAGACGACTTGGAAAGGTTAAGAATAGCTTTGAGGGTACCAAATGAACTAAAGACACCTAACGGATATTCAGTAAGTGGTAAGTAAACGTAAACCTAAACATACAGTTTTTTTATTACTACTTGCATTTTTTAGGCCTCACAGGATTATGCATGTATTTAAGGAGGCTCGCATATCCTGCATAGGCTCGCAGAGTTCCTCCAACTTTAGAACAATATTTAACATAATTATTAGTATATTTGTGGCGCCAAGTCCATTTTGCTGAATATTGGAGATCTTCAAGATTTCTAAAATGGTTTCTGGTTTTTATTGGTGATTACTAATCAGAAGGTAAAGAAGCTAACTTTGGGAGAATATAAATAATTTCAACAAAATTAATTAAAGCTGACGCTGCAACTTAGAAAATGGGATGAGGGGAGAAATCCCTCATATACATGGTAAGGGAAGGAGTTGATCGGGTGCCTCTATTAGGCCTTCTAAATAATACTAAATACTAAATAAGTGAATAAATTATTTTGTTTTCTATGTAGCTGTAGATATGTTTGTGTGTCTTTAAAACTGAAGTTTTTTTGAATAAATGAAACTGGTTTATTTTCAAATACTCCCAAGATTACTTTAGTATTACATATACTTTTAATGTGTGAGATAGTTCATTTTTATATATGAGTAAAATGTTCAATGGTGGGTTTATAAGATCAGGTCACATAGATAACATAACTCAAACATAGTAAAATAATTCACTCCAATGAACTATTGATTGTCCAACATAACTTCACTTGTCGAAGCAGTGGAATGCAGTGCTGTGTTAAGCAGTTGCCCAGAGTAAATTCATGTTAAGTGGTACTGTTTATCCTTACTTAATTCGATGATAAGTTCTATCATTAGTCAAATGGCAATTTACATTGCTGAGCTCTTCGTAAAATGAGGTATTACCTCATTTTATGGTAAGAGGTATAGAAAAGAAACGAGAACATTCTAAGAATCATTCGGTACTTTTAGTATAATCACCGTTAACTTTCATAAAGGTTTTGTTCACTAAATAAACTTGAAAATGTACAAAATATGTAAATAGATGGTTAAATATTAAGATAACGACTATTGAGAAGGAAATGGGTGATAAAGGTTATGGGGTTGTTTACTGAGCGTACGCTAATGAAAGGGAACGAAATAAATAATAGGCAATATATTGATAATTGATAAGTACCGAATGTGGGATTACAACAAGCCACACGTGTACCCACAGCATCCCGCAAAATTTCGAACAGAAATAGTATCGTTCTGTAATTACAGGAACCCAACTGCAGTAATCTGCGCCAACTGCCAGCCTACAAAGTTACTAAATTTGATCAATTTGATGTTACAAAACCCCCAAATAGCGTTGACCGTAATCGTCCGCTAATAGCGTCGGACGCTAACGTAAATAGCGTCAACGCTATTTCAAGTGCTTAATGCGCATGCGTACCTGTCAAAATAAGGTAAACGCTAATAGCGGCCGACGTGCAAAAACTCTCTAATATCGCTTGATGTCCTTTGTATTATTGGACTAGCTGACCCGGCGAACTTTGTTCCGCCTTAATTGCAATAAATAAGCAGTTTTTTTTGTTTTTTAATTGGAAAAAATACAAAAAAATTAAATACCTACATTAATCATTCATAATTATTTCTGTATTTTAGTACATAGGTTGGCTCTTCATTTAAGTACCTTGTGATACACGACATTTTTTGTTTTATTATCAGGCGCAAAAACAAACAAGGCAGATGGTCTTCCGACCCGTGAACATGCCACGTATAATTGACCATGGGAAAAACATGAATGTTCTAGATTTAAACCACAAACTTTTAAGGATTAGCCTTGTGATTTGTTGATGGTCATGGCAAATGCAAGACGTATCGGAAATTGAAGTCTTTTAAATTCAAACGGCATATCGTAGCCATACTATCGCGGCGCTGTTCACGTGCAATTTCTTGTTCTTCTTCAGTCCTTTCATTTGCAGTATTTCGTATTCTTCTTGCATCACGGCTTTGTCGGGAAAGATTCGATCGTCTTGGTCGCGGCGTTATTAATTAAACTTCACTTCATCTAAAAACTCAAATTTTCAACCATATCGACTTTTATAGTTCACTTTTACATTATAATTGTTAATTATTTATTTAATAGAAATAGTTTTATTATTGATTTCTCACAAATATCAAATTGTCATCCATACGTCATTACATAGCTGTCATTATACGTCAATTACATAGCTGTCATTTGCGTTTTGTCATTCCAAGTCTGATTCTTTTTTGTTATACCACGTTTTATAGTGACTGACGTTTCATGTCAAGTCACACGGGAATCCTATGTCCTTCTCCTGGCTCTCAACTACCTCCCTGCCAATTTTCAGCTAAATCGGTTCAGCCGTTATTGAGTTATAAGTGGAGTAACTAACACGACTTTCTTTTATATATATAGATTTAAAATATATTACATGACTCCCGACCTGGGCGCCTATTCCTGAATGTGGGTAATTGTAATTACCTAGGGAAATTTTAAAATTACCGCTCCACCACCCAGCAAACACACTGACGTCAATATGACGACATTTTCAGGACATTTGTCGTCATGTGAGTAAATAATGACGTCAGATCGACGTGATAAATATGACGTATCTTATGACGACATTTATAGACGACGTTTTGACGTCATTCTATGGTCATTCTGTGCCCAATAAGAAATGACATAAGTAATTACGTACGACGTACGTATGCATGGATGACACAAGTATATCATATAATATATATGCCTCTTTTTTGTTTTGCTTAATTATCAAGGAAATATAATACATATTATGTGTAATAATAACCATCAATTGTGAGATATGCGATATAAAAAGAGTGAAAAATGTATTATTAAAATACCTATATGTTTTATTTATTAGTTCATTTATTTATATGATTTGGGATTTATATGATTATATTATATTGCGTGTTTCTATGGTCAAACATTTTAAATTTTGCGCCATCGAACCATCATGTGTACGTATTGTAGCTACTATCATCATTGCCGGATGTCCACAATTCTAAATAATTAATTCTTTGAAAAGAAGAAATGCATGTTTATCTCCTTTTGTAATATGATATAGCTACAATAGAATAGAACCAATGGTACAACAGTATAAATAAATATTTCACTCGTTTTTTAAAATAATTAACAACAGTCTTAAAAAAAATTTTGTTATGAAATTTCCTCCTTTATTTTGCTCTCTCTACACGTCTGACAACGCTGTTCCGCCGAAAGCCGTCAAATCTATGAAGTGAACAAATCATATTTTGAATGTGGTAAATATGCCAATACATTGTATAATAACAATTAATGTTTGTGCTGCTAACTGATATATAGTGTATTTGTGCACTGTATATTATAAACATTAATGTTTATACTGTGTGTATTGTTATGCTATGTTATTGTGTAATGTTAAACTGTGTATTATAAACATTAATGTTTACTATGTATATATTATGTGCTTTGTCGTTTTTAGATGATTACAGTAAAGCAGAAAATAAAATAACAAACCTTCAGTACTCTTCGGATATTCAAACTGCCGATGGCGTTGAAGAAGAGGAAACCGAAAAGAAGCGTGAAAGAGTAAGACCTTCAAGGTTTATAGACGACTCTGAGGGGGAAGAAGAACGCACTACAAATAAGAGAAATCCCATCAAACGCCCTAAATTGGACTCATTAAGAAGTAAAGTATTGTTAAACTTCAAATATACATAACTTAACAACAACTTTTTAGACAAGACACTTCAACAAACATTCTCTAAGACATCTACCCTATCGACCAGTCTTGGCATCAATCCTGGCATATCTCCTCCACCTAGTTCTCATGGTAATTGGAGTGACAGTGATTTGGGTTCATCTGCCAGCTTTAGTGAGAGACTGGACAAAGGTAGATACAATTATCGCATGATCATTTTCAAAATTATTGTGAACAAATTTGATTTCAGATTTTCAAGACGTTTTTGAAAGTTCTGCTCCAAATAAAAGAGCAAAATGCAAGGATTTTAACATATGTAGAAATACTTGCAAAGGAGAAGGCTAAGGCAACATTAAAATTTAATTTGCCAGAAAGTTGTCCAGTTACCTTCCCCATCAATTGCAATGCAGATATAGGTATATATTGGAAGAGTTTCTGAATGACAAAGATAATTTAAATGCCGTGGTAAGTTTTTTCAGCTACTTTTTTTTAACTATTTTATCATGTGCTCTATTACAGGCAGCCTATTTGTCTACTATTGGAGGTCGGGATTTGACAAACAGGACAAATAATATCTTAAAGTTTTTAGTCACTGACAGCATTGCCAAAGAATTCAGCTTTTTCGTAAAGCGCAATAATAAGAAACCTTTTTACTGTCTTAATCTAAATAAGGTAATTGTTCGTAAGTTTAAACCACATTTATTACTTATTTTTTAAATGCATATATTAATAGTGTAGCTTAATAGCATATACTTTAAGAGTTCAAAAAATGATTAATCTTTTTTCCAAAAAATGTCTTTCTTTGTTGAAATTGCTCTACTGCATCATGTCTTTTTTTGTAGGAGGAGCAAAAACAGCTAGCCCTGATTCATCTGAAAAGGAGATTGAAAACAATAAAAGTTTGGTTGAAACATGCCCCCCAAATCACAAGTAGGAGAAGAAAAACTGCTGTTACTCGCAGGCAAATGTATAGAAGAATAAATGAGCAGTTAAGTTCTATTTTATCAAACACTAATATAGAAGTCACTGTTCAATTGATAGTGAAACAATTATACAAATAGAAAATATTTTAAGTGACGATACAGGCGATATTTTCATAATTAGAAAGAAAGTGTCAATAATCTCTCCTTTTTTTAATAGTCCGATTAATTCATCATTGTTAGGAATAAGTATTATTAAAATTCCCCATCGACCAATTCCATGCAATATTTGGCACATTAACAGCCAGTCCATGATGAAATATCTTATTCTTCCACATCAAGAAAATCATGTTTGTTTTCCTCTAATTCATTCCGAAAAGTAATGTACGTATATTTTGAATTTAGATATATTATTTGTATTTTGTGACTTGAGAACTGTAAATAACGCAATTTTCATTTTCAATGTTAAATATAAATCAAAAAATATATATAGTATATTTGTATTACCTTCCTCAATCCTGGCATTTCAGGGTCACATGAAAGTGATTTTTAGGTCAATATGTGTCATAAAGACGTCAGCCTTTTTCGTCTTTTTGACGTCGGTAAAATGACATCGTAGGGCTGTGACATTAACCCGTTATTTTTACGTCACACTGACGGCATATTTTTAGGACGTGTGACGTCTTGAATGCCCAACTTATCACGTCAAAATGACGTGAGTGTGTTTCCTGGGTACTTACAGCTATACTATATTACTTATACTAACTTATATTAAGAAATTCGTAAAAACTAAGAATTTGTCAGTTTTTTCCAGTTTCAGCTATTTGCCAGGGGTTGCGCCGGTTGAAACCTACTAATTCAGAATCCTGAGGGTCGAAAACATATTTGCGCCCAGATTTGATCGATGGAGGAAAAGATCGAGATGAAGCCCCCATGCGGTGGCCAATTAATGCACATTAAACATTAAAAATCCCCCTCCTCTGTATGGACACGTGTGTGCCTTTTCAAATTACTATAATTAGTAAAAGCCTGATTACAGGATGAACATTTAAATGGCTTTTCACCTGTGTGAAGGCGCATGTGCCTTTTCAAACTACTAGCTTCACTGTAATTTTTATTACAGATGGAACATTTAACAGACTTTTCCCCTGTATGAAGGCGCATGTGAGCCTTCAAATTACCAGATTCTTTAAAAAACTTACTACAAATAGAGCATTTATAAGGCTTTTCACCCGTATGAATGCGCATGTGCCTTTTCAAACTACCAGATTCATTGAAAGTCTTACTACAAATAGAACATTTAAAAGGCTTTTCACCTGTATGAAGACGTATATGAGCCTTCAAATTACCAGATTCATTAAAAGATTTACTACAAATGGAGCATTTATAAGGCTTTTCACCTGTATGAAGACGTATGTGAGCATTCAAAGTACCAGATCCATTAAAAGACTTACTACAAATGGAGCATTTATAAGGCCTTTCACCTGTATGAATGCGCATGTGACTCCTCAAAGTACCAGATGCATTAAAAAACTTATTACAGATTGAACATTTATAAGGCATTTCCCCTGTATGAAGGCGTCTATGTTTTTTCAAACTACCAGATTCACTAAAATCCTTATTACAGTCGGAACATTTAAAAGGCTTTTCGCCAGTATGAATCCGCATGTGCCTTTTCAAATCACCAGACTGATTAAAACCCTTATTACAGGTTGAACATTTAAAAGGTTTTTCTTTTGAATGAAAGCGCATGTGCTTTTTCACATTACCAGATGATGTAAAAGTCTTATTACAGATAGCACACCTGTAATCCTTTTTGCTTGTATGGAGCCGCATATGCCTTTTCAAATCACTAGACCGAGTATAAACCTCATCACAGTGTGAACATTTAAAAGATAATTGAGAAAATGTTGTAGAATAACTTGAACCGAACTCGTCTTCTGTTAAAACTTCTTGCTTGATTATCGGATGCTCTTCTTTGATTCGTCCTGGAGCCAGTGCCTTCTCCACTATAACCGCATGGGTCTTACACATGTCGATATATACCGAGAATTCCTCGTAGCGTAATTTACAATTCTCGCAGATATTCTTATGAGCTGCTAAGATTGGATCCTGAAAGAAAAGATGTTGATTACTTTCCCATGAGCAAGCGATTCCCGTGTACCGCAAGTAGTGCGAACGAACCTAAGCACTAATAACAAGTTTGTGAGATGTCAAGCCAGGAACTCCTCGACCATATTAACAACGTGTACTCCTTACCTCTGCGCTAATTATCCTCCAAAATCGCCATAACCTCTCCTGGATCGTCTGCACTGGCGCTTCTCGCAAGCACCAATCGCAAGTAGCCACTTGAGGATCGCTCATGATAAGACCGTAGTACTCGATTTATTGAAAGTTAGTAGGTACTTTAAACAACTACCTTAAAATATTAATACGAATACCATGGGATACAGAACATTTAGGTTAGGGCACAGATCAGGTTAGCTTAGGTTAGGTTCCCATTTCCCAAATAAAGTTGTAAATATATTAATACTAAGTGCTTTATACTTTTAATAATTTTGATGTTCTATGGTCTAAAACGTGTCACATTTCTTTTTCGTGTTTTGAGTCAATTTTTTGTGGTTACATGCTTAGCGCATGAGATCCGTATATGGCACTCGGGGCGAAATTAGTTTCATTAGAAGACGAACGTACGGCTGTTTTCTTTGAAAACATGAAAGCGGAAGTAATGCCCTGCAATTGGTGCCTGCAAGAAGCACCAGTGCAGATCATCGAGGAGAAACTTTGGTGCTTTTGGATAATCATCAGTGCAGAGGTGGGTGGACGTTGTTAGACTTGCGTCTAAGAACTTTTTACGGAATTGTCGTTCATACTTTGACTGATTTGTGCCAGTTCCTGTTATCCAAAGCGTTAGCTTATCCATTAAGTGTAACTTACAACTTTTTCTTCAGGATCCAGTGATGACCTCCCTTAAGAATCTTTGTGAGAAATGTAGATCTCGGTGCGAGGCGTTTTTCGCATATATCCAGAAATGTAAGAGTAACGAGACGATGGTAACGAAGTTCCTCACTTCTGGAATAATCGAAGCTGATTCTTCGATCAACGTCGGACGTCGTCCGATAATTGAAAAAGGAATTTCGAACACGCAAGAATCACATTCAAGCCGAGTGCTCCCGGAATGTTCTAATCTTCCAGATACGCCGTCCTTCCAGAAGGTCAAAGAGGAATCTTCGATCGGCATCGAGGATCACATAATCGACGAAGCGTTAAGTCCCGATTACCGTACAGCCTGCGATGACAAAGGGAAAGTCGGTCCAGTTTTACGGGTAGTCTTAGAACGTAAGGATATCTCGGCTTATATGATTTCCCGGAAAAAACCTAATGCTGGTCTTACATGTTCTTATTGTAATAAGACTTTCAAGCTTGCTAGTACGTTAAAAAATCACTTACGCGTTCATACAGGGAAAAAACCATTTATATGTTCCTTATGTAATAGGGCTTTCGCTCAGTCTGGGTATTTAATGGCACACATGTTCAATCATACTGGTGAACGGTCTTTTAAATATGCAATAGGGCTTTTGATACATCTCATTATTTGAAGAAACACATGCGTCTTCACACCCGTGAAAAGTCTGTTAAATGCTCCATCTGCGATAAGAGCTTCCATGCCTCCAGTATTTTGAAAAGGCATATGTATACTCATACAGGAGAAAAGCCTTTTAAATGTTTATCCTGCGATAAGGCCTTTAATCATCCTAATGGTTTGAAAAGGCACATGCGCACTCATGTAGGTGAAAAGCCATTTAAATGTTCGATCTGTAATAAGAGTTTTCCTCAGTCGGATAATTTGAAGCGGCACATGCGCAGTCATACTGGCGAAAAGCCTTTTAAATGTACGTCCTGTGATAAGGCTTTTACTACTTCTAGTGATATGACAAGGCATATGCGTCTTCATACAGGTGAAAAGCCTTTTAAATGTTCACTTTGCAGTAAAGCTTTTAGTACGTCCTATCATTTGAAGAGGCACATGCGCTGTCATACAGGGGAAAAGCCCTTTAAACGTTCATCCCGTAATCGTAATTAGGTTTTTAGTACTTCATATTTATATAGGTAAGACGCCTGATAAATGTTTGTAATGCGTCGTGCATATATACACTCAACTTATGTTCAGTACTCCCTTCCCCCAACTAGTTACACCTCTGGGATACCCTCTAGCGCACCCCATAGGATCTCTCCGGCCCCTTCGATGTGACGGTGCATTAAGACTGGAAATTTTAAAACGTGAAAGTGTTACTTTTGTTAGGACGGTATTTTTGTGTCGTCTTATTTCCATTTTTTTCCTCATTAATTAAATGATTGTTGACCTTGTCGCCACGTAGGTAGTACGATTAACGAAATGTCTCATATTCATTAACTTCGAATGTTATGTATGTAATGGTAGATCGTTGAGGAGTGAGCTCTACGTTACTTGCGGCTAGTTTAAACTCGGGGGATCACGGATTCGGGAGAATAATGACAAAAAGTCACAAGATGTTGCCGGGAAACACTTTTTATTTTAAATAGTTTTATTTAATTTCAAATGTAAATTAGCCTGACTCTTATTAGGACCTAAATTAGTCGTTATCACGAACCGGCCTTCTTTATAAAGTGATATTTTGTTAAAAACAGGAAAGGAAAATAAATAAATCAAGTTAAATAGAAAAACAAGTCGATTAATTTTTCCATGACCGAAGAGGTCGTCTTTTATGATGAATGAGTAAAAAACAAACCAATAAATTTGGTTAATAAGAGAGTTTTTGCATTTCACATAACGTCGGGCGCTATTGGCGTTTACCTTATTTTGACAGGAACTCGTGCGCATTGAGCAACAGCGCCATCAAAAATGCTTAATGCGCATGCGTTCCTGTCAAAGTAAGGTAAACGCTAATAGCGCGCGACGTTATATGAGATGCAAAAACTCTGTTATCTCGTTAGAGACCTTTGGAATCAATTTCGTAACTGAAGATTACCTAATGAGTTTTATCAAGAAGAAAAAGAGCTCGAGCCACGATTGTATTTATGAGGAAATACCGCTTTTGATATACAGGACGTTACAATATATAAATACATTTACTTCAGTTAGAACAGCAATGTAACGTAGTTTCTTTTTTAGAAAATTCTAAGGAACTACGATTTATACATGCCTAATATAACTTTCAAAATAAAATGTTTTTTAATTTACGGGTATACTTCGACCTCTTTCTTTCCTTCGGTTGCTTGTATTTCACTTTCATGCTTGTCGAATTTATGTACTAACTCGTACCAGTCGTGTGTAATATATATTACATTAGGCTTATTATTTTAGCTTGTATTAACTTTCTGTTTTTTTCCACAAATCTGTCGTCGTCCGTAGGGATGAAAGAAGCGTTGAGGAAACCCAAAAACAAATATTTTAGGTTACATCGATGACGTTTGCCGCCATATGCATTCCTTGCCCTCTCTACCAGGTATACGTTTTGTGCCTACCACTGTTGAACCGTTGAGATGATCAATGTAGTTCTAACGAGGGCCGTGGCTTCGTGAAAAACGTAAACTGACGTAAATGACGCCATGATTTACGTTTTTCACGAAGCCACGGCCCTCGTTAGAACTACGTGGATCATCTTAACGGTTCAACGGTGGTAGGCACAAAACATATACCTGGTAGGGAGGGTTCCTCAATGCTTCTTTCATCCCCAGAGACGAAGACGACAGATTTTGTAAAAATTAATACAAGTTACAATAATAAAACTCTTGTAATATTAATCTATATTACGCACAACTGGTACATGTTAGTACATAAATTCGACAAGCATGAAAGTGACTATGAAATAAAAGCAAGCGAAGGAAAGAAAGAGGTCGAAGTATACCCGTAAATTAAAAAACATTTTATTTTGAAAGTTATATTAAATAGGCATGGATAAATCGTGGTTCCTTAGAATTTTCTAAAAAAGAAACGACGTTACATTGGTGTTCTAAATGAAGTAAATGAATTTATACATTGTAACGTCCTGTACATCAAACGCGGTATTTCCTCATAAATACAATCGTGAATCGAGCTCTTTTTCTTCTTGGTAAAACTCATTAGGTAATCTTCAGTTACGAAACTGATTCCAAAAGTCTTTAACGAGATAACAGAGTTTTTGCATTTTACATAACGTCGGGCGCCATTAGCGTTTACCTTATTTCGACAGGAACGCATGCGCATTAAGCATTTTTGATGGCGCTGTTGCTCAATGCGCACGAGTTCCTGTCAAAATAAGGTAAACGCCAATAGCGCCCGACGTTATGTGAAATACTCTCTTATTGACCAAATGTCTTGGTTTGTTTTTTACTCATTAATCATAAAAGGCGATCTCTTCGCTCATGGAAAAATTAATCGACTTGTTTTTCTATTTAACTTGATTTATTTATTTTCCTTTCCTGTTTTTAACAAAATATCATTTTATAAAGAAGGCCGGTTCGTGATAACGACTAATTTAGGTCCTAATAAGAGTCAGGCTAATTTACATTTGAAATTAAATAAAACTATTTAAAATAAAAAGTGTTTCCCAGCAACATCTTGTGACTTTTTGTCATTATTCTCCCGAATTTAAACTAGCCGCAAGTAACGTAGAGCTCACTCCTCAACGATCTACCATTACATACATAACATTCGAAGTTAATGAATAAGAGATATTTCGTTAATCGTACTGTTATGGGCTGCCACCAATCGTTATGGGTATAAAGATGAGTAAAATGTAACTTTAGTCTCTATCTATTCTCACTTTATTTCTATATCTCTGTGTCTAATTCTTCTTGTGTGTTCTCGTACAGACCATTTATATATATTTAACATCCCCAAAAATGTGAGGTGGTGGTGGTGGAGGATTTTCCCTCCACTCGGAACCACACGAAATCCAACATTCGGTACTTTAGCGTAATCACCGGAAACTTTCGTAAAGGTTTAGTTCGTTAAATAAACTTGAGTGTTCAAAATATGTAAATGATGGTTAAATATTTGGATAACGACTATTGAAAAAGGAAATTGGTGATAATGTTTATGGGGTTGTTTACTGAGCGTACTAATGAAAGGGACCGGTGATTATAGGTTTATGAATTTAAGTGTTTTTTGATGGTTAAGTAAATAATAGGCAAAATATTAATAATTGTAAGTACCAAATGTGGGATTACAACAGTACTATCTACGTGGCGGCAAGGTCAACAATCATTTAATTAATGAGGAAAAAAATGGAAATAAGACGACACAAAAATACCGTCCTAACAAAAGTAACACTTTCACGTTTTAAAATTTCCAGTCTTAATGCACCGTCACATCGAAGGGGCCGGAGAGATCCTATGGGGTGCGCTAGAGGGTATCCCAGAGGTGTAACTAGTTGGGGGAAGGGAGTACTGAACATAAGTTGAGTGTATATGTGCACGATGCATTACAAACATTTATGAGGCGTCTTACCTATATGAATATGAAGTACTAAAGACCTAATTACGCTTACAGGATGAATGTTTTGAGGGCTTTTCCCCTGTATGAGAGCGCATGTGCCTCTTCAAATGACAGGATGTACTAAAAGCTTTACTGCAAATTGAACATTTAAAAGGCTTTTCACCTGTATGAAGACGCATATGCCTTGTCACATCACTAGAACAAGTAAAAGCCTTATCACAGGACGTACATTTAAAAGGCTTTTCGCCAGTATGACGGCGCATGTGCCGCTTCAAATCATCCGACCGAATAAAACTCTTATTACAGATCGAACATTTAAATGGCTTTTCACCTACATGAGTGCGCATGTGCATTTTCAAACCATCAGAATGATTAAAGGCCTTATCGCAGGATAAACATTTAAAAGGCTTTTCTCCTGTATGAGTATACATATGCCTTTTCAAAATACTGGAGGCATGGAAGCTCTTATCGCAGATGGAGCATTTAACAGACTTTTCACCATTATGAAGACGCATGTGCTTCTTCAAATACTGAGATGTTTTAAAAGTCCTATTGCATATTGCACATTTAAAAGATTTTTTATCTGTATGAAGGTACATGTGCATTTTCAAATTACCGGCTTGTGTAAAACCCTTATCGCAGATGAAACATTCGAAAGGTTTTTCATTCTTGTGTATCTGCATATGGCTCTTTAATTTTGATGAAGTAGTAAAAGCTATATCGCAATACGAACATTTAAAAGACCGTTCACCAGTATGATTGAACATGTGTGCCGTTAAATACCTAGACTGAGCGAAAGCCCTATTACATAAGGAACATACAAATGGTTTTTTCCTTGTATGAACGTGTAAGTGATTTTTTAACGTACTAGCAAGCTTGAAAGTCTTATTACAATAAGAACATGTAAGACCAGCATTAGGTTTTTTCCGGGAAATCATATAAGCCGAGATATCCTTACGTTCTAAGACTACCCGTAAAACTGGACCGACTTTCCCTTTGTCATCGCAGGCTGTACGGTAATCGGGACTTAACGCTTCGTCGATTATGTGATCCTCGATGCCGATCGAAGATTCCTCTTTGACCTTCTGGAAGGACGGCGTATCTGGAAGATTAGAACATTCCGGGAGCACTCGGCTTGAATGTGATTCTTGCGTGTTCGAAATTCCTTTTTCAATTATCGGACGACGTCCGACGTTGATCGAAGAATCAGCTTCGACTATTCCAGAAGTGAGGAACTTCGTTACCATCGTCTCGTTACTCTTACATTTCTGGATATATGCGAAAAACGCCTCGCACCGAGATCTACATTTCTCACAAAGATTCTTAAGGGAGGTCATCACTGGATCCTGAAGAAAAAGTTGTAAGTTACACTTAATGGATAAGCTAACGCTTTAGATAACAGGAACTGGCACAAATCAGTCAAAGTATGAACGACAATTCCTTAAAAAGTTCTTAGACGCAAGTCTAACAAAGTCCACCCACCTCTGCACTGATGATTATCCAAAAGCACCAAAGTTTCTCCTCGATGATCTGCACTGGTGCTTCTTGCAGGCACCAATTGCAGGGCATTACTTTCGCTTTCATGTTTTCAAAGCAAACAGCCGTACGTTCGTCTTCTAATGAAACTAATATCGCCGCGAGCGCTGTTTACGGATCTTATGCGCTAAGCACGGAACCACAAAAAATTGACTCAAAACGCGAAAAAGAAATGTGACACGTTTTAGACCATAGAACATGAAAATTATTAAAAGTATAAAGCACTTAGTTATTTACAACTTTATTTGGGAACCTAACCTAAGCTATCGGTTTCGATCGTTATCCTGTGGAGAGAAGGTCGAAGAGCGAGAGCCGAGCTAATAAACCAGGGAGAAGACTACGAAACTCCATCAAAAGAGGTACAAACTAACCACTACTAAATATCCACCACCCCATATAACCAATCCTTTCTCAATCTTTCATCAAATCACTCGTAGAGATCCTAACCTACAAATACACGTGGCTGTGAGCCACGATTAAAAACGGAGACAGAGGAGGTGGATCGGATCCACCTCCAGACCCACTAAATACACTAAATGAGCATGACATCCATAATGTGTCACAAAAAAAACAGAAACTACAACAAGACGAGACACACACAAATAACACAAACAATCCCCAGACAACCCAGATTACACAACACAGATTACACACAAACATTCCCTACACCATATATGACAAAGGACCATACGAAGTCTACATCGAACATAACGGTGGACTCAATGTAGGAAACTGTAGTCCATTAAAATTAGCGAAAATCATCTATGACCTAAAAATAGACCACATCAAAAGAGTAGAAAAGAAAGGGAAAAATCGTATCAGTCTGACGTTTAACAACCCAAACCACGCCAACAATATAATCAGTAACGAGCAAATTAAACAACACAATCTAACAGCATACATTCCAAATCATAAAACTACATGCAAAGGTGTCATTAAAGGAGTTGATCTGGAATATTCAGATGAAGAAATTGTTAAAGGTATCGAAATACCAAACTTCAACAATGGAAAAATTATACACACAAGGAGACTCACCGTTAAGGACAAATTCAGCAAAGAAGTTAGATATATTAGATCAAACACAGTTCAAACAACACTATCGGGAAACATAATTCCAAAAGAAATTCTGCTGTTCGGAATGGCACACCGAGTCACACCATTTATACAACCGGTGGTACTGTGCAATAACTGCCTAAGATACGGCCATACCAAAAAACAGTGCAAGACGACAACTAAAAAATGCACAATATGCACTAAACCGTTGCACCAAGGAGACTGTCAAAAATACTGCATCTACTGTAAGACCAATGAACACTACACGACGAGCAGAGGATGTGAGGAGAGAAAAAGGCAGAATCAAATACGATATAAGATGACAATGGAAAATATATCCTATTATGAAGCCAATCAAAGTATACCAAGACAGACAATCAAAACACACAACAGATATGAAATATTAGCAACACATGAGGAATTCCCAGAATTACCGAGTATGCCAACAAATAACCACATAGAAATTTCACAGAGACGGAACTATCTAACCACACCCAGAAAAGCAACAACAACATATAGCCAAGCTGCAAAAAAGAAGAAAACAATGAACCAGGGAAAAGACAGGAGAGAAGAATACACAGAAGACACAAGCGAAAGTGAAGAAGAACAAAGGAATAGAAACAACCCGATACAGGAAAAACACTATCGACAACAACTAAGACAACAGCGAACCTACACAAATACAACAGAGAATAACAAACTAGAACCAGACAACAATGAACAATATGATCCATACTTAACACAAATAGAACAAGTCATGCAAAAAATTAGCAATGAAGAAGACAAAAACATAGACTGCACACTAGTGGTAAAGGCACTTAAAAACATGTATCGAGAACATAGAGCGAGAATGTACACCCATGACAGAAACAGGCTCCATCAAAATCATCCAATGGAATATTAACAGTATACGCAACAATCTTACCAATCTCAAAATAATCATACATGAACACTACCCAGACATAATCTTAATCAACGAAACCAGAATAAACCCGGACTTCCATTTGTATATACCGACATATTGTATCTACCGAGACGACAGAGAGGATGGATACGGAGGAATAGCTACACTCGTTAAAACAAATATCGCACATAAACTGATAGAAAATAATCACAATATAAACAAAAATGGATTCCAATCCATAATCATAAACATAGAGATAGCTAAAATGAATATCATAAATGTATACAACCCACCTAAAAATAAAATACAAGGCGAAGAATGGAAATCCTTCATCAGAAAACACACAAACAAACAAACCATTATAATGGGGGACCTGAATGGTCACCACCCTACATGGGGCAGTGGAAAATCGAACTATACCGGAAATATGATCAAAAACACCATGGACGAACTAAAACTCTCAATAATCAATACCGGAGAGCCAACAAGAATAACACCACCACACATTAGAAACTCAGCTGTAGACATCACCCTAATCACAAACAACATAGCACGAAATAGCACCTGGAGCGTTCTAAATGAATGTGGTAACAGTGATCATCTCCCTACCATGTGCACAGTCACATACAAGTATAACAAAGTAACATACCCAAAAAGAAATACAACAAGAATGAAAGAGTCAAACTGGATCAAATTCACATCGATATTGGAAAAACAAGACATGGAGCAAAAGACCAACATCAGCTATACAACCTTTCAAGACAACATAACAAAAGCAATCAAGAACGCACAAAACTCTTCAACTAGAACCAAAAAAACAGAAGAATACTTTAAAGTAACAACATGGTGGGATGAAGACTGCAATGAACTCATCAAACGAAAAAGGAAATTAATTAGAAAACTTAAAACACTCCCTAACCTAAACACATTTATAGAAATTAAACAAGTAATAGCCATCACCAAACGAGAATTTAATAGAAAAAGAAGGAACTCCTTCAAAAACTTCTGTGAATCATTAGACCGAAACACACCATCGACAAAAATATGGACAACGATCAAAAAATTCTCATATAACCAACAAGCAAGACACAGATCAAACTTACCCCCTACTGTAATAGCCCAACAGATCTCCCTAAATATGAAGTCGAATCCAAATAATACAGTAGACCACACGTTGCCAAAAAACAATATAAAAGCAAAACCAATAACCGTCATCGAAATCAACCACGCACTAGCTAATAAGAAGAAGAAGACAGCCCCAGGCCTAGATGATATATCATATCAAGCACTACAAAATCTCCCAAACAACTATAAAGAACACCTACAAAAAATATACAACCAGATCATTAATTCAGGAGAAATCCCCAAAGAATGGAAAGAGAGCCTAATAATCCCATTTTTAAAACCACGCAAAGAACCACACTGCCCAGAAAACTACAGACCAATAGCCTTATCGTCATGTGTAGCGAAGACCTTAGAAACTATAATCAAAATAAGAATAGAGTGGGAATTAGAAAACCAAAAACGGCTACCTATACACCAAATCGGCTTCAGAAAAGGAAAAGGATGTACAGAGGCACTTGCAATAATTTACCACACAATCCAACTAGGTCTGGAAAATGGAAGACATACACTGGCAATATTCATAGATATCAAAGCGGCATATGACAATATAGACCTCAATTTACTACACCAATACCTCATAAACAACAAGATATCAACCAATATAGCTAAATTCATCACAAACTTGTACTCCAATAGAAGAATATATGTACTAGACAGTGAAAAAAACAAAATCGGACCAGAACTGACAAACAAAGGAATACCTCAGGGATCCCCGTTAAGCCCTTTGCTGTTCAATTTATACACTGCATCTCTACACAATCAAGCAAACGAAGAAGTCGAAATTATACAATATGCAGATGACATTGTGTTCATGACACAGGGCCCAAATAAAGATATGCTGATACAGAAGATGAATAAATTCATAATTAAAATCCAACCGTGATTTTCGAAACATCATTTCACTATCTCTACAGTGAAGACAACAGCAGTCATGTTCAGCAAAGGAATTAATAGAAGAAGCCTCAATCCAATTTGGATTAACCAGGAAAAAATAAAATGGGAAAACTCAGTCAAATATCTAGGAGTAACATTTTCCAGTAACCTAAAATGGAATAGACACATAAACCAAATTAAATACATTACAGATAAAAGAACCAACGTAATAAAATCCCTGTGCTCTACAAAATGGGGAGCAGACCCAAAGATCTTAAATACAATCTACAGGGGATATATCAGGCCAATTTTTGACTACGGATCACAAATACTTGACAACTGTGGTGGATACACACTAAGGCGATTGGACATTATGCAGAATAAAATATTAAGGATCATCACGGGAACAATGAATACGACCCCAATACTGGCACTGCAGGGCGAAACAAGTGAAATTAACCTCGATACTAGAAGGAAAATACTAGCAAGCAAACTGATATGTAAGATATACTCGGACAAAAACAACCCATTAATAAGTCTTTTAGAAAACAGGGGAAAACACAGAGCAGCACAGCATAAAACATCATACCTACTAGAGGCATTTCGAAGTATCAAAACGAAAATAAACGGCAATAACTTTCTAAAATACGAAATACCGCCTAACTTTAACACAGACATCATAACACAAATCCAAAAAATTAACTGCATTATACCAAACTATAAAAAGATAAAAATAGACAATGACCAACAACTGAAAGATTATTACAACAAATACTACGAACAACTCACACATATATACACAGACGGCGCCAGGGACCCTCTGACCAACAAATCAGGAATCGGAATTTATATTCCGGATTATAACATTAATTATGCTTCTAGAGTCAATAATCTAACACAAATATGCAATATAGAGCTAATAGCAATCAATAAAGCTCTCGAAATAGCAGAAAAGAAAAATCTAAATAGAATTATAATATTTACAGACTCACAAGCTGCTATTAAAAAAATCAACAACACCACTGCTAAAACGTCAAACTACATAACACTACAAATACGAAACAAAATTAATAGAGCAAATCAACGAGGGGACAAGATCGTAATAGGGTGGATCCCAGGACATGCAGGATTCGAGGGTAACGAAAGAGCAGACAAAATCGCAAGCATAGGAAAAGAACTAAATATCCCAGAGGAAACACCACTACTCGGAGAGGACATATGGCCACACATAAAAGACGACGTACTAAAACAATTCAAACAGACATGGGCCAGTACCATCAAAGCAAAAAATACTTACTATGGTAACATACAACCCAACTTCCCAACAAAGACGTGGTACAAAGATGTAGAATACGTATCAAGAAAACATATCACAACCATTACAAGACTCAGGACTGGCCACTGTCGAACTCCCGAACACCTATTTAGAATGGGATTTAAGGATGACCCTTTCTGCTCGTGTGGAGGTGTAGGAACCATTAACCACATCCTCTTTGAATGCGATACAATAAATACAAATAACATAAACCTATATGATGAACTGATCAAAGACAAAATCAAAACACCAATATCTATAACCTCACTATTATTAGACATCAACAACCAGGCCATCACATCCTTAATAAAATTCCTAACCCAAAATAACATACACTTGTAATATCACAACCCAAAAATATTCTACTAACAGGAAAATCCTCTATAAACGACCAAGAAGACAAACTCCAAGAACTGATAGCATGACTTCGAGTCAGACGAGGCTGCAGTTCTAACAACAACATATTCAAAGGGTGACAAGTAAATAGTCACCGCTACTGGGTGAATGGACCAGCATCCGAGCCCAAATAGACAGCCAGATGTCTAAGAATTGAAAAGAAGAAGAAGAAGAAGACTAACCTAAGCTAACCTGATCTGTGCCCTAACCTAAATGTTCTGTATCCCATGGTATTCGTATTAATATTTTAAGGTAGTTGTTTAAAGTACCTACTAACTTTCAATAAATCGAGTACTACGGTCTTATCATGAGCGATCCTCAAGTGGCTACTTGCGATTGGTGCTTGCGAGAAGCGCCAGTGCAGACGATCCAGGAGAGGTTATGGCGATTCTGGAGGATAATAAGCGCAGAGGTCAGTACATATTGTTAATATAAATCTCTGGACATCTTACACAATTGCTATGAGTGTTTTGTGTGGTGTGCACTATTTCATGAGGCAGACGAGAATTGCTTGCTCGTGGAAGGTAATCGACTTATTTTCTTTTAGGGTCCGATCCTAGCGTCTCATAGGAATATCTGCGAGAAATGTAAATCACGCTACGAGGATTTCTTGGTGTATGTCGAGATGTGTAAGAGCAATGCGCTTGTAGTAGAGAAGATACTGACTCTCGGACGAGTCAAAGAAGAACCGTCGGTCGACGTCCTCTACCATCCAGTAATTCTAAAGGAAGAAATTTCAGCGGAAGATGGGTCCAGTTCAGGTTATTCTGCATCCTTTTCTCGGTTGCCTTTTAAGTGTTCGCACTGTGATGAGGTTTATACTCGGCCTAGTGATTTGAAAAAGCATATGCGCATTCATACAAGCAAAAAGGATTACAGGTGTTCTATCTGCAATAAGACTTTTACATACTCTTGTAATATGAAAACGCACATGCGCATTCATTCAAAAGAAAAACCTTTTAAATGTTCCACCTGTAATAAATGTTTTACTCAGTCTGGTGGTTTGAAGAAGCATATGCTTCTTCATACGGGGGAAAAGCCTTTTAAATGTTCCACCTGTAATAAATGTTTTACTCAGTCTGGTGCTTTGAAGTCGCATATGCTTCTTCATACGGGGGAAAAGCCTTTCGAATGTTCCATCTGTAATAAGACCTATGTTCGGCCTAGTGATTTGAAAACGCATATGCGCATTCATACAAGCAAAACGGATTACAGGTGTTCTATCTGCAATAAGACTTTTACTTCATCTGGTAGTGTGAAAGCACACATGCGCATTCATTCAAAAGAAAAACCTTTTAAATGTTCCACCTGTAATAAGGATTTTAGTCGGTCTGGTGATTTGAAAATGCACATGCAGCTTCATACTGGCGAAAAGCCTTTTAAATGTTCCATCTGTAATAAATGTTTTGCTCGGTCTGCTGCTTTGAAGACTCATATGCTTCTTCATACGGGGGAAAAGCCTTTTGAATGTTCCATCTGTAATAAGACTTTTCCTCAGTCTAACGCTTTGAAAAAGCACATGCGCATTCATACAGGGGAAAAGCCTTTTAAGTGCTCCATCTGTAATAAGAATTTTACTCAATCTTGGCATTTGAAAAAGCACATGCTCGTTCATACAGGGGAAAAACCCTTTCAATGCTCTATCTGTAATAAGCCCTTTACTGAGTCTAATGATTTGAAAAGGCATATGCGCATTCATACTGGCGAGAAGCCTTTTAAATGTTCCGTCTGTAGTAAGTTTTTTAATGAAGCTGGTACTTTGAGGAATCACATGCGCCTTCATACAGGTGAAAGGCCTTTTAAATGTTCCCTCTGTAATAAATCGTTTATTCAATCTACCAGTTTGAAGGCTCATATGCGCCTTCATACAGGTGAAGAGCCTTTTAAATGTTCCGTTTGTAGTAAGACTTTCAATGAGTCTTGTAGCTTGAAAAGGCACATGCGCATTCATACGGGTGAAAAGCCTTATAAGTGTTCCATTTGTAATAAGGCTTTTAATGATGCTAGTACACTGAAGAATCACACGCGACTTCACACAGGTGAAAATACATTTAAATGTTCATCATGTAATCAGGATTTTGCTTATTATAAAAATCTGAAAAGGCACATATGCGTCCATACAGGGGAGGAGGTTTTTTAATGTTTAATGTGCATTAATTGGCCACCGCATTGTGGCTTCATCTCGATTTTTTTCCTCCATCGATCAAACCTGGGCGAAAATATGTTTTCGACCCTCAGCATTTTGAATTAGTAGGTTTCAATTGGTTCAACCCCTGGCAAGTGGTTGCAACTGCGAAATAACTGACAAATTATGGGGCATTCCACGCCAACTCAGCAAGTCTCAGATCTGGCTCAAAATTGGTACATCGATTAGTACCATTGAAAAAAGTATGTTCCTAAATTTTCAGCTCAAATGGTCACTCGCAGCGCCCTGGGGCTCATTTTTAAGTTTTCAGGCATTTTTTGACCTCCTAAGTGCCCGAAATCGATTTTTGGCGTACTAACAAGGTATTTTGACGTGAAAAATGACCAAAAGTACATAGGAGATGCCAAATTTCCCGTAGAACACGATCCCGTAGTCCGTTTGTCGATATCTAGCAAGGGGAGCTCAGAAAACGCGAAAAACTGCTGTTTTTTTTTTCAAAAATAGAATTGCTTCAAGACGTACGCTTCAAATCGTCTCAAAATTTAGGAAAAGACTCTTTGATAGTTGGTTTTTCGAATGTCTATACGCGCGTAGTGATCATTATATATAAAAAAAAAAGTTACACGCGTTTTACGCATTTTAGAGGGGATTTTCGGTGATTTTTTTCGTTATAATCCATGCATTGGCCCTATTCAGTTGAGTATTAGTTGGATTTTTTTTCTCTCTGAAGGTGTTTTCCTTCTTTCTCAGTCTTTACAAACACAGAAATTCCTCTCAGTGGGTTAGAAAAGGAAAAGATTATTATTTATCCATGAATTTTCCGTAATTTTTTTGATTTTTGATGAAATTTACATTTTCTACGGCTTAGCTCTATTATTTGTAAAAATATATATATAGTATATAATCTAAGACATGAAAATCACAGTAAGAAACAAGAAACTCTACATTACCATCATTGACGCCGCTGCACATCCCCATATTAATGTTCTTGTACATGACTCAGCAGTCCATTTCATTTACCAAATTCCCTTGATCCTTATATTTTTTGAATTTGCTGAATGTGTGGATCGGTTTCCCTAGGGCGGGGGGAAATTACTGCAATTCCCTTGGCAATTACCTCAGTCATATTCTTGAAATCTAGGTAACCACAAAACAGATTAAAATACCTTAAAATGCATGTTTATTAGTTCAAATGAACATAAAATAATTGGCAACGTCCCAAAAAAAATCCCTTCAATTGTTCAGTTAAATGTAATTCCGTCCTAGTTCGAAAATACCATCTAGGTAATTATCGGTGGAGCGATAATTTTAAAATTTCCCTAGGTAATTACAATTACCCACATTCAGGAATAGACGCCCAGGTCGGGAGTCATGTAACATATTTTAAATCCAATAATACAAAGACCATCAAGCGATATTGAAACAGATTTTAAGTATAAAACACGGTATTGTGAAGTATAATTCATATTCTTATAATTAACATTGCCACGTGTAGGGGCTCTCAGTATGACTTCGATTCAGACAATCTGAGAGCCTAATGTATAAAATTTCAAAGGATAAGCTACTGAAACTTATCGACATTGGGTCAATGGTCAAATATTCGAGCCCATTTCGTATCCCTAATTAAAGGGAACGATAAATTGAAGAGAAGAAGAAGAACTAACCTATATGTTTTGTGCCGCATGGTTTGCGGTTGTTTAAAGCATAGTTTGAAGCGTGGTTAGTATAAGTATTTTAGAGGTAGTGGTTTAAAGCGCTTACTAACTTTCAATAAATCAAGTACTACGGTCTTATCATGAGCGATTCTCAAGTGACCACTTGCGATTGGTGCTTGCGAGAAGCGCCAGTGCAGACGATCCAGGAGAGATTATGGCGATTCTGGAGGATAATTAGCGCAGAGGTAAGGAGTACACGTTGTTAATATGGTCGAGGAGTTCCTGGCTTGACATCTCACAAACTTGTTATTAGTGCTTAGGTTCGTTCGCACTACTTGCGGTACACGGGAATCGCTTGCTCATGGGAAAGTAATCAACATCTTTTCTTTCAGGATCCAATCTTAGCAGCTCATAAGAATATCTGCGAGAATTGTAAATTACGCTACGAGGAATTCTCGGTATATATCGACATGTGTAAGACCCATGCGGTTATAGTGGAGAAGGCACTGGCTCCAGGACGAATCAAAGAAGAGCATTCGTTAATCAAGCAAGAAGTTTTAACAGAAGACGAGTTCGGTTCAAGTTATTCTACAACATTTTCTCAATTATCGTTTAAATGTTCACACTGTAATGAGATTTATGCTCGGTCTAGTGATTTGAAAAGGCATATGCGCATCCATACGGGCAAAAAGGATCACAGATGTTCTATCTGTAATAAGACTTTTACTTCATCCGGTAATGTGAAAGCGCACATGCGCATTCATTCAAAAGAAAAACCTTTTAAATGCTCCACCTGTAGTAAGGGTTTTAGTCAGTCTGGTGATTTGAAAAGGCACGTGCGGATTCATACTGGCGAAAAGCCTTTTAAATGTTCCGACTGTAATAAGGATTTTAGTGAATCTGGTAGTTTGAAAAGACATAGACGCCTTCATACAGGGGAAATGCCTTATAAATGTTCCATCTGTAATAAGTTTTCTAATGAATCTGGTGCTTTGAGGAGTCACATGCGCATTCATACAGGTGAAAGGCCTTATAAATGTTCCATTTGTAGTAAGTCTTTTAATGGATCTGGTGCTTTGAAGGTTCACATACGTCTTCATACAGGTGAAAAACCTTTTAAATGTTCTATTTGTAGTAAGACTTTCAATGAATCTGGTGGTTTGAAAAGGCACATGCGCATTCATACGGGTGAAAAGCCTTATAAATGCTCTATTTGTAGTAAGTTTTTTAAAGAATCTGGTAATTTGAAGGCTCACATGCGCTTTCATACAGGGGAAAAGTCTGTTAAATGTTCCATCTGTAATAAAAATTACAGTGAAGCTAGTAGTTTGAAAAGGCACATGCGCCTTCACACAGGTGAAAAGCCATTTAAATGTTCATCCTGTAATCAAGCTTTTACTAATTATAGTAATTTGAAAAGGCACACACGCGTCCATACAGAGGAGGGGGATTTTTAATGTTTAATGTGCATTAATTGGCCACCACATGGGGGCTTCATCTCGATCTTTTCCTCCATCGATCAAACCTGTGCGCAAATATGTTTTCGACCCTCAAGATTCTGAATTAGTAGGTTTCAACCGGCGCAACCCCTGGCAAGTAGTTGAAACTGGAAAAACTGACAAATTCTTAGTTTTTGCGAATTTCTTAATATAAGTTAGTATAAGTAATATAGTATAGTTGTAAGTATAAGTAAAAGTTATAAAACTTGACCAGCATTTTCTTCATAAAAATGCTTCGATTTAATGATATCGCTGATGACAACTGAACAAATTTATGTCAACTTATGGATGTGTTTTAATATTTTGTAAAGCCAAGGATGGGAAGCGTATATATAGGGGCGCCCTCGCAAGTCACAACTGCCGTGCGTCTACTGCACGTGCGCACATCGAAACCTTCATTCATTCATAACATGTTATATGAATATTGGTTTTTGTGTTGTTGCTTTTGTTTGTGACCAGAGTGCTACAAATAGGAGAGCCATTTCTTTATTGACTAAAGAAAATCCCAGTCCGTTTTCTTTTGTTGTTGAAAATGAAACAGTGAGAACGATTTTTGGTGTCCCTCATCTTTTTGAACGTACTCGAAATTCTCTTTTCAGGTGTAATATTTAGTTCGAACCCAATAAAAAAGGCTGATTTTCACCATATCGAATCTGCCTTTAGGGACTATCAGGATAGAACTTTCAAGTACTAATCGAAACTCAAAAGGAATTGCTTCAATTCAGAGGACTCGTATTCCAAAACGAAAGTTAAGATTGCCGCACAATTTGTCAATTTATCTTTGTTAACTACTCGATATTATTATTCTATGTATATAAATGTTTATGAACAAAATCCAATTCTTTGATTTCAATGTACCAAGTGTATGTTCCTCTACAAAGTGTGTCATCGAAACGTAATAGCGGTGATGGGGTAAACCTCCATCGGCGTTAAAGCACAGAGAGGGTGCCCGCAAGGGGGCGTCATGTCTCCCATTCTGTGGTGCCTAGTCATCGACTCCTTACTGAGGCAACTGAACTCAATAGGGGGATTATACGCACAAGGCTATGCTTGTAATTTTGGCTAAAGGCAAATACAGCAGTACAACACAGGAGCTCATACAAAGAGCACTGAATGCTGTACATATGTGGTGTCGGAGAACAAAACTGGATGTTAATCCTGACAAAACAGTGATGGTCCCGTTCACCAAGAAAAAGAAGCTGGAATGGAAGGTTCCAACTTACAACGACACACCAATACGGACGGCCGGGGAAGCTAAGTACCTGGGCGTAACCCTGGATGCTGGGCTCTCCTGGAACAGCCATATTGAGAGACAAACCAAGAGGGCGACCTCAACCCTATGGGCTCGTAGGGCCGCCATCGGCAAAAAGTGGGGTCTCGCGCCCGAAGTCATGATGTGGCTTTACCGACGTATGGCCGACAGAATGCAGCGCCTGGCATGCGTAAGCATAACAGGAGCTATGAGAACAATCCCTTCTGCGGCCCTGGAGGTGTACTATTCCATAGAAATCCCCAGAAGGGAGGACTGGGACACTCCGGAGAACATAATCAGGGAACATGGACTGATATGGTTCACGGACGGATCACATACGGAGCGTGGCTCCGGGGCAGGAGTCAAGCCGCGGGTATCAAGAACGATACCCCTGGGGACACACTGCACAGCTTTCCAAGCAGAGATCTTCGCCATCCTTGCTTGTGCACGAGAGAACCTGTCGAGGAACTACTGTAAACGGAGCATTGACATATGCTCTGATAGTCAGGGGGCGCTAAAGGCTCTGGGGTCACACAGAACCTCATCCAAGCTTACCTTAGAGTGTCAGAGAACCTTGGAGGAGCTGGCAAAGCGAAACAGAATTCGTCTGATATGGGTGCCAGGACATGGCGGCATTGAACTATCGACTGGCCCGGCTAGGGGCCGAAACTCTCCTCGCCGGCTTGTGGAATTACCGAAGAGACCGCAGTGGAACACTTCAGAAGGCGCCTAAGAGCGGAATTCGGAGAACACTGGAGCCAACAGCACAACAGACTCCGGCAATCGAGGGCCTTCATTGAGGGACCCGACCAGAAGAAGGCAAAAGAACTGCTTATGTTAGGCAGAAAACACGTACGTACAGTAACCGGGGTCCTGACCGGGCACTGGACGCTAAACTACCATATGCACAATATGGGGCTGAAAGACGACTCATTGTGCAGGTTCTGTTGGGAGGAAGATGAAACCTCCTATCACACCTTGTGCGACTGCGAAGCACTCGCAGGAGCCAGGTGGACCATCTTCGGGGTAGAGAAGATCTTCCCGGAGGAAGCGAGGAACCTCTCACTAGGAAGCATTAGTACCTTCATGGGGAAAGTGCGACTAGGTTGAGACCTTAACCGGCGGGGGATGACACAATGGACTCTAGTCTAAGTGTCGCCGAAAGGCACCCCAGTTTCATTCATTCAAGGTAAACGCCAATAGCGCCCGACGTTATGTGAAATGCAAAAACTCTCTTATTGACCAAATGTCTTGGTTTGTTTTTTACTTATTCATCATAGAAGACGATCTCTTCGCTCATGGAAAAATTAATCGACTTGTTTTTCTATTTAACTTGATTTATTTATTTTCCTTTCCTGTTTTTAACAAAATATCACTTTATAAAGAAGGCCGGTTCGTGATAACGACTAATTTAGGTCCTAATAAGAGTCAGGCTAATTTATATTTGAAATTAAATAAAACTATTTCAAATAAAAAGTGTTTCCCGGCAACATCTTGTGACTTTTGTCATTATTCTCCCGAACCCGTGATCTTCTCCCGAATTTAAACTAGCCGCAAGTAACGTAGAGCTCACTCCTCAACGATCTACCATTACATACATAACATTCGAAGTTAATGAATATGAGACATTTCGTTAATCGTACTACCTACGTGGCGACAAGGTCAACAATCATTTAATTAATGAGGAAAAAAATGGAAATAAGACGACACAAAAATACCGTTCTAACAAAAGTAACACTTTCACGTTTTAAAATTTCCAGTCTTAATGCACCGTCACATCGAAGGGGCCGGAGAGATCCTATGGGGTGCGCTAGAGGGTATCCCAGAGGTGTAACTAGTTGGGGGAAGGGAGTACTGAACATAAGTTGAGTGTATATGTGCACGATGCATTACAAACATTTATGAGGCGTCTTACCTATATGAATATGATGTACTAAAGACCTAATTACGCTTACGCGATAAACGTTTAGAGGGCTTTTCCTCTGTATGACAGCGCATGTGCCTCTTCAAATGACAGGACGTACTAAAAGCTTTATTGCAAAGTGAACATTTAAAAGGCTTTTCACCTGTATGAAGACGGATATGTCTTATTACACTACTGGAACAAGTAAAAGTCTTATCACAGGACGTACATTTAAAAGGCTTTTCGCCAGTATGACTGCGCATGTGCTGCTTCAAATCACCCGACCGAATAAAACTCTTATTACAGATCGAACATTTAAATGGCTTTTCACCTACGTGAGTGCGCATGTGGCTTTTCAAACCATCAGGATGATTAAAGGCCTTATTGCAGGATAAACATTTAAAAGGCTTTTCTCCTGTATGAGTATACATATGCCTTTTCAAAATACTGGAGGCATGGAAGCTCTTATCGCAGATGGAGCATTTAACAGACTTTTCACCGGTATGAAGACGCATGTGCTTCTTCAAATAATGACATGTATTAAAAGTCCTATTGCATAATGCACATTTAGAGGATTTTTTACTTGTATGAAGGCACATGTGTAATTTCAAATTACCGGCTTGCGTAAAAGCCTTATCGCAGATTAAACATTCAAACGGTTTTTCATTTGTATGTATATGCGTATGGTTCTTTAATTTTGATGAACTAGTAAAAGCCTTATCGCAGGATGAACATTTAAAAAGCTTTTCTCCTGCGTGAATGCGCCTATGCTTTCTCAAAATACTAGGCGCATCGAAGCTCTTATCGCAGATGGAGCATTTAACAGACTTTTCCCCATTATGAAGACGCATGTGCTTTTTCAAATAACCAGACCTACTAAAAGCCCTATTGCATATTGCACATTTAAAAGATTTTTTATCTGTATGAAGGTACATGTGCAATTTCAAACTACCGGCTTGTGTAAAACTCTTATCGCAGATGAAACATTCAAAAGGTTTTTCATTCTTGTGTATCTGCATATGTCTCTTTAATTTTGATGAACTAGTAAAAGCTATATCGCAGGACGAACATTTAAAAGACCGTTCACCAGTATGATTGAACATGTGTGCCGTTAAATACCCAGACTGAGCGAAAGCCCTATTACATAAGGAACATATAAATGGTTTTTTCCCTGTATGAACGTGTAAGTGATTCTTTAACGTACTAGCAAGCTTGAAAGTCTTGTTACAATAAGAACATGTAAGACCAGCATTAGGTTTTTTCCGGGAAATCATATAAGCCGAGATATCCTTACGTTCTAAGACTACCCGTAAAACTGGACCGACTTTCCCTTTGTCATCGCAGGCTGTACGGTAATCGGGACTTAACGCTTCGTCGATTATGTGATCCTCGATGCCGATCGAAGATTCCTCTTTGACCTTCTGGAAGGACGGCTTATCTGGAAGATTAGAACATTCCGGGAGCACTCGGCTTGAATGTGATTCTTGCTTGTTCGAAATTCCTTTTTCAATTATCGGACGACGTCCGACGTTGATCGAAGAATCAGCTTCGACTATTCCAGAAGTGAGGAACTTCGTTACCATCGTCTCGTTACTCTTACATTTCTGGATATATGCGAAAAACGCCTCGCACCGAGATCTACATTTCTCACAAAGATTCTTAAGGGAGGTCATCACTGGATCCTGAAGAAAAAGTTGTAAGTTACACTTAATGGATAAGCTAACGCTTTGGATAACAGGAACTGGCACAAATCAGTCAAAGTATGAACGACAATTCCTTAAAAAGTTCATAGACGCAAGTCTAACAAAGTCCACCCACCTCTGCACTGATGATTATCCAAAAGCACCAAAGTTTCTCCTCGATGATCTGCACTGGTGCTTCTTGCAGGCACCAATTGCAGGGCATTACTTCCGCTTTCATGTTTTCAAAGCAAACAGCCGTACGTTCGTCTTCTAATGAAACTAATTTCGCCGCGAGCGCTATTCACGGATCTTAGGCGCTAAGCACGGAACCACAAAAAATTGACTCAAAACGCGAAAAAGAAATGTGACACGTTTTAGACCATAGAACATGAGAATTATTAAAAGTATAAAGCACTTGGTTATTTACAACTTTATTTGGGAAATGGGAACCTAACCTAAGCTAACCTGGTCTGTGCCCTAACCTAAATGTTCTGTTTCCCATGGCATTCGTATTAATATTTTAAGGTAGTTGTTTAAAGTACCTACTAACTTTCAATAAATCGAGTACTACGGTCTTATCATGAGCGATCCTCAAGTGGCTACTTGCGATTGGTGCTTGCGAGAAGCGCCAGTGCAGACGATCCAGGAGAGATTATGGCGATTCTGGAGGATAATAAGCGCAGAGGTCAGTACATATTGTTAATATAAATCCCTGGACATCTTACACAATTGCTATGAGTGTTTTGTGTGGTGTGCACTATTTCATGAGGCAGACGAGAATTGCTTGCTCGTGGAAGGTAATCGACTTATTTTCTTTTAGGGTCCGATCCTAGCGTCTCATAGGAATATCTGCGAGAAATGTAAATCACGCTACGAGGATTTCTTGGTGTATGTCGAGATGTGTAAGAGCAATGCGCTTGTAGTAGAGAAGATACTGACTCTCGGACGAGTCAAAGAAGAACCGTCGGTCGACGTCCTCTACCATCCAGTAATTCTAAAGGAAGAAATTTCAGCGGAAGATGGGTCCAGTTCAGGTTATTCTGCATCCTTTTCTCGGTTGCCTTTTAAGTGTTCGCACTGTGGTGAGGTTTATACTCGGCCTAGTGATTTGAAAACGCATATGCGCATTCATACAAGCAAAACAGATTACAGGTGTTCTATCTGCAATAAGACTTTTACTTCATCTGGTAGTGTGAAAGCACACATGCGCATTCATTCAAAAGAAAAACCTTTTAAATGTTCCACCTGTAATAAGGATTTTAGTCGGTCTGGTGATTTGAAAATGCACATGCAGCTTCATACTGGCGAAAAGCCTTTTAAATGTTCCATCTGTAATAAGTGTTTTGCTCGGTCTGCTGCTTTGAAGACTCATATGCTTCTTCATACGGGGGAAAAGCCTTTTGAATGTTCCATCTGTAATAAGACTTTTCCTCAGTCTAATGGTTTGAAAAAGCACATGCGCATTCATACAGGGGAAAAGCCTTTTAAGTGCTCCATCTGTAATAAGAACTTTACTCAATCTTGGCATTTAAAAAAGCACATGCTCGTTCATACAGGGGAAAAACCCTTTAAATGTTCTATGTGTAATAAGCCTTTTACTGAGTCTAATGATTTGAAAAGGCATATGCGCATTCATACTGGCGAGAAGCCTTTTAAATGTTCCGTCTGTAGTAAGTTTTTTAATGAAGCTGGTACTTTGAGGAATCACATGCGCCTTCATACAGGTGAAAGGCCTTTTAAATGTTCCCTCTGTAATAAATCGTTTATTCAATCTACCAGTTTGAAGGCTCATATGCGCCTTCATACAGGTGAAGAGCCTTTTAAATGTTCCGTTTGTAGTAAGACTTTCAATGAGTCTTGTAGCTTGAAAAGGCACATGCGCATTCATACGGGTGAAAAGCCTTATAAGTGTTCCATTTGTAATAAGGCTTTTAATGATGCTAGTACACTGAAGAATCACATGCGACTTCACACAGGTGAAAATACATTTAAATGTTCATCATGTAATCAGGATTTTGCTTATTATAAAAATCTGAAAAGGCACATATGCGTCCATACAGGGGAGGAGGTTTTTTAATGTTTAATGTGCATTAATTGGTCACCGCAGTTTGGCTTCATCTCGATGTTTTTTCCTCCATCGATCAAACCTGGGCGAAAATATGTTTTCGACCCTCAGCATTTTGAATTAGTAGGTTTCAATTGGTTCAACCCCTGGCAAGTGGTTGCAACTGTGAAAAAACTGACAAATTATAAGTATTTTGCGAAGTTTTCAAGTTTTCATATATATATATAGATCTTGTTATTTTTTCTGCGTCCTTTCATATTGCATGGATTCTACGTCCATTAAAGTATATCTAATTATATTTAAAAGTTAGTTGATAGTAGCTACAATACGTACACATGATGGTGCGATGGCGCAAAATTTAAAATGTTTGACCATAGAAACACGCAATATAATATAATCATATAAATCCCAAATCATATAAATAAATGAACTAATAAATAAAACATATAGGTATTTTAATAATACATTTTTCACTCTTTTTATATTGCATATCTCACAATTGATGGTTATTATTACACATAATATGTATTATATTTCCTTGATAATTAAGCAAAACAAAAAAGTGGCATATATATTATATGATATACTTGTGTCATCCATACGTATGTCGTACGTAATTACTTATGTCATTTCTTATTGGGCACAGAATGACCATAGAATGACGTCAAAATGTCGTCTATAAATGTCGTCATAAGATACGTCATATTTATCACGTCGATCTGACGTCATTATTTAGTCACATGACAAATGCCCTAAAAATGTCGTCATATTGACGTCAGTGTGTTTGCTGGGAAGTGAACAAAGAAGCATGATGGGGTTTTCCGGGATATTTTGAGTGTCACAGATATTATATGGCGTTCGCCTGGTTATCGTGTGATTTTCAGCATCGGTAACGTTAGAGTCGATTAATCGCTCCAGATTATTCGGCATCGTTTAAGGTTTAACAAAAAGGTACGAAAAGTATATCCAAATATATATCCAAAAAATATGTATAGAAAAAAGGGGTAGAATTGTGGATGGAAAAGGAAAATTTACGACTTGCGGTACTTCGTACCGGTATTCAGGCGTTCGAAACACTTTTTTATTTCAAATAGTTTTATTTACTTTAAAATATTAACTATCGAGCAGAGGTACGTCTCGCCCATAGAAATGATTGAACGAAAAAGCGTTGAGGAGCGCGCGTGGCTGACTTTTATTAGGACCTAATCGGTCTTCATCATGAACCGGCCTTCTTCGTGAAGTGATATTTTGTTAAAAACAGGAAAGAAAAATAAATAAATCAGGCTGAATAGAAAAACAAGTCAATAAATTTTTCTATGAGCGAAGATACTGTCTTCTATTATGAATGAGTAAAAAACAAACCGATAAATTTGGTCATCATTTCATTAGAGACTTTTGGTATCAATTTCATAGCTGAAGATTATACCTAATTGGTTCTATCAACGAGAAAAAGAGCTCGATTCATGATAAGCTTGCAATGAGGTACCGCGTTTGATATACAGGGCGTTACACTAGATGGTATTTTCGAACTAGGACGGAATTACATTTACCAGGTCGAGAGTCATGTAATATATTTTAAATCCAATAATACAAAGGACATCAAGCGATATTCAAACAGATTTTAAGTATAAAACACAGTGTTGTGAATGGGATTGTGAAGTATAATTCATTATCTTATAATTAACTATAGTTTATTGCCACGTATAGGGGCTCTCAGTATGACTTCGATTCAGACAATCTGAGAGCCTAAAATATAAAATTTCAAAGGATAAGCTTCTGAAGCTTATCGACATTGGGTCGATGGTCAAGTATCCGAGCCCATTTCGTATCCCTAATTAAAGGGAACGATAAATTGAAGAGAAGAAGAAGAACTAACCTATATGTTTTGTGCCGCATGGTTTGCGGTTGTTTAAAGCATAGTTTGAAGCGTGGTTAGTATAAGTATTTTAGAGGTAGTGGTTTAAAGCGCTTACTAACTTTCAATAAAGCAAGTAGTGCCGTCTTATCATGAGCGATGCTCAAGTGACCACTTGCGATTGGTGCTTGCGAGAAGCGCCAGTGCAGACGATCCAGGAGAGATTATGGCGATTCTGGAGGATAATTAGCGCAGAGGTAAGGAGTACACGTTGTTAATATGGTTGAGGAGTTCCTGGCTTGACACCTCACGGACTCGCTATTAGTGTTTTGCTTCGTTCGCACTACTTGCGGTACACGGGAATCGCTTGCTCATGGGAAAGTAATCAACGTCTTTTCTTTCAGGATCCGATCTTAGCATCTCATAAGAATATCTGCGAGAATTGTAAATTAAGCTACGAAGAATTCTCGGTATATATCGAGATGTGTAAGACCCATGCGGTTATAGTGGAGAAGGTACTGGCTCCAGGTCAAATCAAAGAAGAGCATTCGATAATCAAGCAAGAAGTTATAACAGAAGACGAGTTCTGTTCAAGTTATTCTACAACATTTTCTCAATTATCGTTTAAATGTTCACACTGTAATGAGATTTATGCTCGGTCTAGTGATTTGAAAAGGCATATGCGCATCCATACGGGCAAAAAGGATCACAGATGTTCTATCTGTAATAAGACTTTTACTTCATCCGGTAATGTGAAAGCGCACATGCGCATTCATTCAAAAGAAAAACCTTTTAAATGCTCCACCTGTAATAAGGGTTTTAGTCAGTCTGGTGATTTGAAAAGGCACATGCGGCTTCATACTGGCGAAAAGCCTTTTAAATGTTCCGACTGTAATAAGGATTTTAGTGAATCTGGTACTTTGAGGAGTCACATGCGCATTCATACAGGGGAAAAGCCCTATAAATGTTCCATCTGTAATAAGTTTTTTAATGCATCTGGTACTTTGAGGAGTCACATGCGCATTCATACAGGTGAAAAGCCTTTTAAATGTTTCATCTGTAATAAATTGTTCACTCAGTCTGGCAGTTTGAAGGTTCATATACGCCTTCATACAAATGAAGTACCTTTTAGATGTTCCATTTGTAGTAAGACTTTTAACTGGTCTAGTGGCTTCAAAAGCCATATGCGCACTCATACAGGTGAAAAGCCTTATAAATGCTCCATTTGTAGTAAGTCTTTTAATCAGTCTGGTACTATGAAGGTTCACATACGTCTTCATACAGGTGAAAAGCCTTATAAATGCTCCATTTGTAGTAAATCTTTTAATAAATCTGCTAGTTTGAAGGCTCACATATGTCTTCATACAGGCGAAAAGCCTTTTAAATGTTCTATTTGTAGTAAGACTTTCAATGAATCTGGTAGTTTGAAAAGGCACATGCGCATTCATACGGGTGAAAAGCCTTATAAATGCTCTATTTGTAGTAAGTTTTTTAAAGAATCTGGTAAATTGAAGGCTCACATGCGCCTTCATACAGGGGAAAAGTCTGTTAAATGTTCCATCTGTAATAAATATTACAGTGAAGCTAGTAGTTTGAAAAGGCACATGCGCATTCATACTGGTGAAAAGCCTTATAAGTGTTCCATTTGTAATAAGGCTTTTAATGATGCTAGTACACTGAAGAATCACATGCGCCTTCACACAGGTGAAAAGCCATTTAAATGTTCATCCTGTAATCAAGCTTTTACTAATTATAGTAATTTGAAAAGGCACACACGCGTCCATACAGAGGAGGAGGAGGATTTTTAATGTTTAATGTGCATTAATTGGCCACCGCATGGGGGCTTCATCTCGATCTTTTCCTCCATCGATCAAACCTGGGCGCAAATATGTTTTCGACCCTCAGGATTCTGAATCAGTAGATTTCAACCGTCGCAACGCCTGGCAAGTAGTTGAAGCTGGAAAAAACTGACAAATTCTTAGTTTTTGCGAATTTCTTAATATAAGTTAGTATAAGTAATATAGTATAGTTGTAAGTATAAGTAAAAGTTATAAAACTTGACCAGCGTTTTCTTCGCGCAAAAATGCTTCGATTTAATGATATCGCTGATGACAACTGAACAAATTTATGTCAACTTATGGATGTGTTTTAATGTTTTGTAAAACCAAGGATGGGAAGCGTATATATAGGGGCGCCCTCGCAAGTCACAACTGCCGTGCGTCTACTGCACGTGCGCACATCGAAACCTTCATTCATTCATAACATGTTATATGAATATTGGTTTTTGTGTTGTTGCTTTTGTTTGTGACCAGAGTGCTACAAATAGGAGAGCCATTTCTTTATTGACTAAAGAAAATCCCAGTCCGTTTTCTTTTGTTGTTGAAAATTAAATAGGGAGAACAATTTTTGGTGTCCCTCATCTTTTTGAAAGTACTCGAAATTCTCTTTTCAGGTGTAATATTTAGTTCGAACCCAATAAAAAAGGCTGATTTTCACCATATCGAATCTGCCTTTAGGGACTATCAGGATAGAACTTTCAAGTACTAATCGAAACTCAAAACGAATTGCTTCAATTCAGAGGACTCGTACTCCAAAACGAAAGTTAAGATTGCCGCACAATTTGTCAATTTATCTTTGTTAACTACTCGATATTATTATTCTATGTATATAAATGTTTATGAACAAAATCCAATTCTTTTATTTCAATGTACCAAGTGCATGTTCCCCTACAAAGTGTAAGTGTAAAACGGGATAATATTACAATATTTTGTTTATTATATTCTTTATACACTTATATTGTGTCGAGGAATAACCATTTTTAAGCTTAATTAGGAATGAGACGGGAAGGGAAGCTCGATTTGAAATTCCCACCCTAATTTAGTTCAGTGCCAGGCGGCGCATACGTCGCTACCTGATGTCATTCCAAATACAAGAAGTTTCCATTTCTCTAACTTAAATATTATGTAAATCATCGTTTGCTAACCTAACCTATATGGATTCCCGACCTGTCAAACGCAGTGCGCAGGTCGGGAGTCGAGTAATATATTTTAAATCCAATAATACAAAGGCCATCAAGCGATATTGAAACAGATTTCCAGTATAAAACAATGTTGTGAACGTGATTCTGAAGTATAATACATATTTTTATAATTAACTATAATTTATTGCCTCGTGGTAAGTAGTAGTAGTAGTTTAAAGTGCAGGGGCTCTCACTATCCCTTCGAGTCGGACTGTCTGAGGGCCTAATATATAAAATTTCAAAGAATAAGCTTCTGAAGCTTATCGACATTGGGTCAATGGACAAGTATCCGAGCCCATTTTGTATCCCTAATTAAAGGGAACGATAAATTGAAGAGAAGAAGAAGAAGAAGAACTAACCTATATGTTTTGTATGCTGTAAGCACTAGTGTGCTTACTGCAGTACTATACAGAATACTACAGTTTCATCATGAACGATTCTCAAGTGGCTACTTGCGATTGGTGCTTGCGAGAAACGCCAGTGCAGACGATCCCAGAGAGATTATGGCGATTTTGGAGGATAATTAGCGCAGAGGTAAGGAGTACACGTTGTTAATATGGTCGAGGAGTTCTTGGCTTGACATCTCACAAACTTGTTATTAGTGCTTAGGTTCGTTCGCACTACTTGCGGTACACGGGAATCGCTTGCTCATGGGAAAGTACTCAACATCTTTTCTTTCAGGATCCAATCTTAGCAGCTCATAAGAATATCTGCGAGAATTGTAAATTACGTTATGAAGAATTCTCGGTATACATCGACATGTGTAAGACCCATGCGGTTATAGTGGAGAAGGTACTGGCTCTAGGACAAATCAAAGAAGAGCATTCGATAATCAAGCAAGAAGTTATAACAGAAGACGAGTTCTGTTCAAGTTATTCTACAACATTTTCTCAATTATCGTTTAAATGTTCACACTGTAATGAGATTTATGCTCGGTCTAGTGATTTGAAAAGGCATATGCGCATCCATACGGGCAAAAAGGATTACAGATGTTCTATCTGTAGTAAGACTTTTACATCATCTGGTAACGTGAAAGCGCACATGCGCATTCATTCAAAAGAAAAACCTTTTAAATGTTCCACCTGTAATAAGGATTTTAGTGAATCTGGTAGTTTGAAAAGGCACATGCGGCTTCATACTGGCGAAAAGCCTTTTAAATGTTCCATATGTAGTAAGAATTTTACTCTGTCTGATGATTTGAAAAGGCACGTGCGCATTCATACAGGGGAAAAGCCCTTCGAATGTTCCATCGGTAGTAAGTCGCCTACTTACCCTGATCATTTAAAAACGCATAGTAAAATATAATTTATAACAGTGTTAAAGTACACATCTACGCCATGTCAATTACATTAATGTCAAATTTAAGCCATGCAGGTTCTTAGAGAAAGGATAGAGCGGGACAATGATGAATTCATTATTTTGATAACAAGCTGTACGCGTGTTTCTGTTCAAAGGATGACTTTAATGTTTAAAATTTTGTTTATTTCTCTGCCATTTTTCTACATGGCAGGTGGGTGCCAGTGCACCCTTTTACACCACTTTACCGGCGCCCGTGGTTTGATTTGTAATAAGAATTTTAGTGAATCTGGTAGTTTTAACTGTGTGCCTTCCTGTACATCGAAGAAGGCCACAAACCATGGTGTACAGAACATTTAGGTTAGAGAAATGGAAACTTCTTGTATTTGGAATGACATCAGGTAGCGACGTATGCGCCGCCTGGCCCCCTGGCACTGAACTAAATTAAGGTGGGAATTTTAAATCGAGCTTCCCTTCCCGTCTCATTCCTAATTAAGGTTAAAAATGGTTATTCCTCGACAAAATATAAGTGTATAAAGAATATAATAAACAAAATATTGTAATGTAATCCCGTTTTACACTTACACTTTGTAGAGGAACATGCACTTGGTACATTGAAATCAAAGAATTGGATTTTGTTCATAAACATTTAGATACATAGAATAATAATATCACGTAGTTAACAAAGATAAATTGACAAATTGTGCGGCAATCTTAACTTTCGTTTTGGAATACGAGTCCTCTGAATTGAAGCAATTCCTTTTGAGTTTCGATTAGTACTTGAAAGTTCTATCCTGATAGTCCCTAAAGGCAGATTCGATATGGTGAAAACGAGCCTTTTTTATTGGGTTCGAACTAAATATTACACCTGAAAAGAGAATTTCGAGTACTTTCAAAAAGATGAGGGACACCAAAAATCGTTATCACTATTTCATTTTCAACAACAAAAGAAAACGGACTGGGATTTTCCTTAGTCAATAAAGAAAGGGCTCTCCTATTTGTAGCACTCTGGTCACAAACAAAAGCAACAACACGAAAACCAATATTCATATTGTCACGAACACGAGACTTCGACGACTACAAATAAAAAACAAGGAATTAGGACACGGCCGGAGGCCACGGTCAGTTCGTGTGAAAAACGAAAAATGAAAGCGAGAGTGTTTAACAAAACAAAGTATAAGCAAAACAAAAGCCGAACATAAATAGAAGGCACAAGATAGTTGAGGGGACCAGTGAGGTCCCGACGTACGAGCTTGGACAAGTGCCGTCCAAGGGGCCGCCCGGAAGAGGGCCGTCCCTGAAGGGACCAGCCGGATGGCCGGTCGAAGAAGAGAGTAGAAAGAGCTCCGAGCGGAGACTGTGGTGGATCGTCGAAGTCTCCAGAACCCCAGCCGGACGCCCGAAGAAGAGCCTTCCAACCCGCCTGTCAAGAGGCCCTCCGTTATGGAAAGCCGAAAGTCCGGACGACAGGCAATCCTGTAAGTTACCTTCCTCATTCTCACGCTCCAGCCTTTTGGGATTCGCTGTGCCCCCCATCTTCTTGTTTTGTTTTATTTTCCTTTTGTTTTTGTACCGACCTGACCCATTTTTAGATTCCCCGTTTGTGGAGAATAAAGCCTTTTTCTCTGTTTTGTTTTAACCTGTTTTCGTCAATAGCAAGCTCTACCCCCGCAGCTACCAACCCCTTACCTCACGCAGCCGTGACCCAGGAAAAGACGCCCCGGCTCGTGACAATATAACATGTTATGAACAAATGAAGGTTTCGATGTGCGCACGTGCAGTAGACGCACGGCAGTTGTGACTTGCGAGGGCGCCCCTATATATACGCTTCCCATCCTTGGCTTTACAAAATATTAAAACACATCGATAAGTTGACATAGATTTGTTTAGTTGTCAGCAGCGATATCATTAAATCGAAGCATTTTTGCACGAAGAAAACGCTGGTCAAGTTTTATAACTTTTACTTATACTTGCAACTATACTATATTACTTATACTAACTTATATTAAGAAATTCACAAAAACTAAGAATTTGTCAGTTTTTTCCAGCTTCAACTACTTGCCAGGCGTTGCGACGGTTGAAACCTACTAATTCATAATCCTGAGGGTCGAAAACATATTTGCGCACAGGTTTGATCGATGGAGGAAAACATCGAGATGAAGCCCCCATGCGGTGGCCGATTAATGCACATTAAACATTAAAAATCCTCCTCCTCCTCTGTATGGACGCGTGTGTGCCTTTTCAAATTACTATAATTAGTAAAAGCCTGATTACAGGATGAACATTTAAATGGCTTTTCACCTGTGTGAAGGCGCATGTGCCTTTTCAAACTACCAGATTCAGTGAAAGTCTTACTACAAATGGAGCATTTATAAGGCTTTTCACCTGTATGAGTGCGCATATGGCGTTTCAAGCAACTAGACCAGTTAAAAGTCTTACTACAAATGGAACATCTAAAAGGTACTTCATCTGTATGAAGGCATATATGACCCCTCAAACTGCCAGAATAAGTAAACAATTTATTACAGAGGGAACATTTAAAAGGTTTTTCACCTGTATGAAGCCGCATGTGACTCCTCAAAGTACCAGATTCATTAAAAAACTTATTACAGGTGGAACATTTATAAGGCTTCTCCCCTGTATGAAGGCGCATGTGACTCCTCAAAGCACCAGATTCATTAAAAAACCTATTACAGATGGAACACTTATAAGGCTTTTCCCCTATATGAATGCGTCTATGTATTTTCAAACTACCAGAATTACTAAAATCCTTATTACAGACAGAACATTTAAAAGGCTTTTCGCCAGTATGAATCCGCATGTGCCTTTTCAAATCACCAGACTGACTAAAATCCTTATTACAGGTGGAACATTTAAAAGGTTTTTCTTTTGAATGAATGCGCATGTGCGTTTTCATATTACACGAGTATGTAAAAGTCTTATTGCAGATAGAACACCTGTAATCCTTTTTGTTTGTATGAATGCGCATATGCTTTTTCAAATCACTAGGCCGAGTATAAACCTCATCACAGTGCGAACACTTAAAAGGCAACCGAGAAAAGGATGCAGAATAACCTGAACTGGACCCATCTTCTGCTGAAATTTCTTCCTTTAGAATTACTGGATGGTAGATGACGTCGACCGACGGTTCTTCTTTGACTCGTCCGAGAGTCAGTATCTTCTCTACTACAAGCGCGTTGCTCTTACACATCTCGACATACACCAAGAAATCCTCGTAGCGTGATTTACATTTCTCGCAGATATTCCTATGAGACGCTAGGATCGGACCCTAAAAGAAAATATGACGATTACCTTCCACGAACAAGCAATTCTCGTCTGCCTCATGAAATAGTGCACACCACACAAAGCACTCATAGCAATTGTGTAAGATGTCCAGGGATTTATATTAACAATGTGTACTCACCTCTGCGCTAATTATCCTCCAGAATCGCCATAACCTCTCCTGGATCGTCTGCACTGGCGCTTCTCGCAAGCACCAATCGCAAGTAGTCACTTGAGCATCGCTCATGATAAGACCGTAGTACTCGATTTATTGAAAGTTAGTAGGTACTTTAAACAACTACCTTAAAATATTAATACGAATGCCATGGGATACATAACATTTAGGTTAGGGCACAGACCAGGTTAGCTTAGGTTAGGTTCCCATTTCCCAAATATAGTTATAAATAATATCCTAATATTCTTCTTCTTCTTATCATATATCGGTCTTATCCATGATGATCCAAGATGACCAGTTCATTATTATAATAACACAATACATCAAACTCACAGCACAGGAAAAAACCTCGATAACAGCAAACGACAATAGAGAGTTTTTGCATTTCACATAACGTATAATAGCGTAGGCTACGTTTCTTTTAGTTTTTGTAGAGCAGTTGAATAGCGTTATGAAGTGTTGTTTGACAAACGGCAGTTGATAGATTCTCCTGTTTTGGGTTTCGGATAACCTATAAATTGTGGCTGGCATTAACGTATTTTCGTGTTAATTTCTTGGCGACGTTAGTGGTTTTTTTTACAACTTTAAAATGGGAAACATAATAGAAGCTGCCGCTTTAGGTGGCTTAGATGACGAGGTAGTGGAAGAAACGGTCCTTCATGAATTGCTAATGCAAAGAGTCCCACCATTATTAAGGGAGAGGCAGTTTGGTCATTTTAATTTAAATTTATTAAGTGACCAAGAGGTACAGCTAAATTTCAGATTTAATAGAGAAGACTTGGAGAGGTTAAGAATAGCTTTGAGGATACCAAATGAACTAAAGACACCTAACAGATATTCAGTAAGTGGTAAGCAAACGTAAACCTAAACATACAATTTTTTTATTACTACTTGCATTTTTTAGGCCACACAGGATTATGCATGTATTTAAGGAGGCTCGCATATCCTGCATAGGCTCGCAGAGTTCCTCCAACTTTAGAACAATATTTAACATAATTATTACTATATTTGTGGCGCCAAGTCCATTTTGCTGAATATTGGAGATCTTCAAGATTTCTAAAATGGTTTCTGGTTTTTATTGGTGATTACGAATCAGAAGGTAAAGAAGCTAACTTTGGGAGAGTATAAATAATTTAAACAAAATTGATTAAAGCTGACGCTGCAACTTAGAAAATGAGATGAGGGGAGAAATCTCTCATGTACATGGTAAGAGAAGGAGTCGATCGGGTGCCTCTATTAGGCCTTCTAAATAATACTAGTGAATAAATTATTTTGTTTTCTATGTAGCTGTAGATATGTTTGTGTGTCCTTAAAACTCCCAAGATTACTTCAGTATTACATGTGCTTTTAACATGTGAGATAGTTCATTTTTATATATGAGTAAAATGTTCAATGGTGGGTTTATAAGATCAGGTCCCATAGATAACATAACCCAAACATAGTAAAATAATTCATTCTTTAGTGAAAAACCTTTTAAATGTTCCATCTGTAATAAGACTTTCACCCAATCTGATGGTTTGAAAAGGCACATGCCCCTTCACACAGGAGAAAAGCCTTTTAAATGTTCCATATGTTTAAATGTTTCCTTTATACAGAGGAAAAGTCCTTTAAATGTTCCATTTATAATAAGTCGCTTACTGGCCCTGATCATTTAAAAACACATATAATTTATATAGATAATAAGATATAATTTATCTAGATATAAACAAGATATAATTTATAACAGTGTTAAATTACACATTTATGCCATCTCAATTACTGAGATATCTAAAACTGGGGTGGAATCAAAATTTTTCTAAGTTCATATTTTTCTCGACATCACCTTGAATTATATTTGGTACATCGAGCGCAGCTTTTTCAAAACAATTCCGGATAGTCTATCAGACTACCTATCAGATACTCTAGCTAAACTATCAGAATCTTCAGTTACTTCTATCACTGTTATTAAATATTCTATAATATCTATTCCCTGTATTTTATTTCAAAATTTTTAATTATTCCCTGATCCAAGGGTTGACAAACTGAAGTGCAGTTCACTAGAAAAATATCAGCTTAGCATTTTTTACCCGAAGATGGGGATGTAATTCCCTGCATTATCAAGGAACAGCACGATTTTTCTATTTTCGTTCCCAATCTTGCGATCCAAAGCACCTAAAGTGAATTCGGGAATTTTGAGTAACTGAGTAAGCCTTATGGTTACGTACTTACTCAGCCACTTCTTGCGTCATCCATACTTTACTATCGAACTCCCAAATGACTGGCAGGTTCTCGATCTTAACAACCACTTGGAAACATCGAGGCTTTGCTGATTTCACTAAAGCTATAAATGTGTAAACTCAGAAAACGTCACCAGTACCGGTTTGCGTCGAAGACGAGTAACATGGACGATCTTGATGTTGCTCTTTCAGTGGTGCTAGATGGCGAGAAAGAAGGGAATCATAGAAGAAGTGAATCTGACCTTTTTCAAAAAAGAACCGCAGAAGGTGCATACCAAATTTTGATTTGTCGGCATCTATATACTGACGAAAATAAATTCAGGGAATATTTTCGTTTGACGCCGGTCTTATTTGATTACGTCTTAGGATATATAAAAGACGATATCACCTCAATACCAACAAAATGTGTTCAAAATCCGTCGACTCCTGAACAAAAATTATGCCTGCTTTTAAGGTATGCATGTTATTTCCATTAACTACTAATTATATCAAACACAAAAGTATCACATGTTTTATATATACTTCATTTCAAGAAATGCTTATACAAGTGTTTGAGATGTTTACATATTAATAAAGTAGTTTCGGTTAGGCTCCGCCGACACTAAAGTAGCCCATGGTCCCATTGGAGTTGTAAAATCCTCGATAACAGAAGTACTGTTGATGATGGCCCATGCCCATCATCAGGACTTACCAATACTGATAGATATTCAATCTCTGCATTTCCTACTAAATTTCTTAGCCTGAACGACTTTTGGCAACCTTTTACTTATTTTTGCCATTGCTGCAAAGAATAAATCATTTTCGTCTTGCTTTTCCATCTTCTGTAGATCTTGCTTATCAGCTGTTTGTTGTAATATCTTCAAACGTTCATCAGCAGTTGCGGATTTAGTTGTATATTTGCGTTTGGTAATTCTTGGAGTTTTTAAAATTTCAACTTCGGCTTCTCGGATATCTGAAATATCGTTGCTAGATTCCTCTGCGGTAATATGTAATTCAGACCGTTCTTGCTCCATGTTGTTGCCCTCTTTGTTACGACGAGCTGTACTGCTTGCCACACTCTTTTGGCATTCAGACTGCCCTATATTGCTGAGAGTGCTGAAAATAAAATGAAAAATATTCTACTTTAAGTAAAATAAGGAAACATACATTTACCTTCTTTTGCTCGAAGAGATACGATCCAAGAATGACAGCTGATCCGATCGTTTCTTCGCTGCTTCTCCAGATGAACCCGTGCTAGGTTTGCCTGGTCTTTTTATGTGGTAGTCTCTTATATATCCCCATCTCTTTCTGCAATCATTACCTATAATTATAAAACCAAAAAGAATGAGGTAAGCGTCCTGAATTACTACATATTAATTTTTTAGGTTTTTGGCTACAGGAGAATCCTTTGGATCATTGGCGTTCCAGTTTAGAATATGTTATTCATGGATTAGTATAGTAATAAGGCAGGTTGCTGAATCCATTATTACAAGAATGCTCACTGTGGTAATGCCACAACCAACAAAGGAAATGTTTGTAACGATATCTAGGAAGTATAGATCTCTTTGGGATTTTCTGAACCATGTTGGAGCAATTGATGGTAAACACGTCCGGATAAAGGCTCCGAATGATAGTGGTTCCACTTATTTTAATTACAAGGAGTTTTATTCTGTGGTTATGTTGGCAATTGTAGATGCAGATAATAAATTTGTTGCAGTATACATAGGATCGTACGGGAGAGAAGGAGATGCAGGTAAATGTATTATAATGAACGTATAATTTTTCTGACAAAACAAATTTCATTTTAGGCATATATTTGAAACGCAGATTTGGACAAAAGATTCTGAAAAAAGAATTTAATATTCCACCACCACAACCACTGCCTGGTACGAATATCCTGATGCCCCATGTCATTCTCGGGGATGAGGCATTTGCCCTTCATGAACATCTTATGAAACCATATCCGAGAAATCAATCAGTGACTGACAAAACTAAAGCAATATATAATAACCGACTTTCTCGACCTCGAAGGACAACTGAAAATACTTTTGGCATTCTTTGTGCATTTTTTCTACCCATAGCTACGCATCCAGAAACCACAGATAAATTAATAACGTGTGCCTGTATTTTATATAATCTTCTGCGAGAGGCAAATATATTACCGACATCAACTAATAGTAAAGAGACATATCCACTACCTACAGAAAATTTACTTCCACTAATTCACAACAACGTACGTGGAGCAAATATAGCGGTCCAAATTCGTGAGATATTTAAAACATATTTCAACGGACCCGGTGCTGTAGCATGGCAGGAAGAGCATTACGAAGAGAACTAATCATAGTAATGTAAAATATTATATATAAATATTTGATATGGTAGCGAGAAGTTGTATTATTGTATTACCTGTTATTTGAACTGTCTGGGCTATTTCATTTCATAAATTCTGTTTTAGTTGGGCTTTTCTGTAATCTGTACAATGAATATTATACGAACATTCGTGACTTCTCACAAAATCTATCAATATTTCGTCCTGATCACTTGTCCATTCAGTGTGTTTTGTTTCAGAACACATTATGCTGAAAAAAACACCATAAAATAACATAAACTTAACATATAAACAACATAAAGTTAATAAAATAACGTAGTTATTTTAATATAAGTAAGTTATTATGATATAAAACATAAATACATAGCTATTTTATCAGTTTTGTACTAAAGAAAACGAAATCACTACTGACGCTTCTTTAAAAACCACTGCCGGTGGTGTACATGGTACAGTTTTCTATGACGTCATTCGCCGCATTATTGCGGTCCCAATTTGACGGTGCCGCTTTCGAGGAAAGCAGAGCTTTAGGGCTTTATACTTTTAATAATTTTGATGTTCTATGGTCTAAAACGTGTCACATTTCTTTTTCGTGTTTTGAGTCAATTTTTTGTGGTTACGTGCTTAGCGCATGAGATCCGTATATGGCACTCGGGGCGAAATTAGTTTCATTAGAAGACGAACGTACGGCTGTTTTCTTTGAAAACATGAAAGCGGAAGTAATGCCCTGCAATTGGTGCCTGCAAGAAGCACCAGTGCAGATCATCGAGGAGAAACTTTGGTGCTTTTGGATAATCATCGTTAGACTTGCGTCTATGAAATTTTAAGGAATTGTCGTTCATACTTTGACTGATTTGTGCCAGTTCCTGTTATCCAAAGCGTTAGCTTATCCATTAAGTGTAACTTACAACTTTTTCTTCAGGATCCAGTGATGACCTCCCTTAAGAATCTTTGTGAGAAATGTAGATCTCGGTGCGAGGCGTTTTTCGCATATATCCAGAAATGTAAGAGTAACGAGACGATGGTAACGAAGTTCCTCACTTCTGGAATCGTCGAAGCTGATTCTTCGATCAACGTCGGACGTCGTCCGATAATTGAAAAAGGAATTTCGAACAAGCAAGAATCACATTCAAGCCGAGTGCTCCCGGAATGTTCTAATCTTCCAGATAAGCCGTCCTTCCAGAAGGTCAAAGAGGAATCTTCGATCGGCATCGAGGATCACATAATCGACGAAGCGTTAAGTCCCGATTACCGTACAGCCTGCGATGACAAAGGGAAAGTCGGTCCAGTTTTACGGGTAGTCTTAGAACGTAAGGATATCTCGGCTTATATGATTTCCCGGAAAAAACCTAACGCTGGTCTTACATGTTCTTATTGTAATAAGACTTTCAAGCTTGCTAGTACGTTAAAGAATCACTTACACGTTCATACAGGGAAAAAACCATTTATATGTTCCTTATGTAATAGGGCTTTCGCTCAGTCTGGGTATTTAATGGCACACATGTTCAATCATACTGGTGAACGGTCTTTTAAATGTGCAATATGCAATAGGGCTTTTGATACATCTCATTATTTGAAGAAACACATGCGTCTTCATAATGGTGAAAAGTCTGTTAAATGCTCCATCTGCGATAAGAGCTTCGATGCGCCTAGTATTTTGAGAAAGCATAGGCGCATTCACGCAGGAGAAAAGCTTTTTAAATGTTCATCCTGCGATAAGGCTTTTACTTATTCATCACATTTAAAGAAGCATACGCGTGTACATACAAATGAAAAACCTTTCGAATGTTTAATCTGCGATAAGGCTTTTACGCAAGCCGGTAATTTGAAGATACACATGTACCTTCATACAGGTAAAAAATCCTCTAAATGTGCATTATGCAATAGGACTTTTAATACATGTCAATATTTGAAGAAGCACATGCGTCTTCATACCGGTGAAAAGTCTGTTAAATGCTCCATCTGCGATAAGAGCTTCCATGCCTCCAGTATTTTGAAAAGGCATATGTATACTCATACAGGAGAAAAGCCTTTTAAATGTTTATCCTGCAATAAGGCCTTTAATCATCCTGATGGTTTGAAAAGCCACATGCGCACTCACGTAGGTGAAAAGCCATTTAAATGTTCGATCTGTAATAAGAGTTTTATTCGGTCGGGTGATTTGAAGCAGCACATGCGCAGTCATACAGGAGAAAAGCCTTTTAAATGTACGTCCTGTGATAAGGCTTTTACTTGTTCTAGTAGTCTAATAAAACATATCCGTCTTCATACAGGTGAAAAGCCTTTTAAATGTTCACTTTGCAGTAAAGCTTTTAGTACGTCCTGTCAGTTGAAGAGGCACATGCGCTGTCATACAGGGGAAAAGCCCTCCATACGTTCATCCCGTAAGCGTAATTAGGTCTTTAGTACATCATATTTATATAGGTAAGACGCCTTATAAATGTTTGTAATGCATCGTGCATATCTATACTCAACTTATGTTCAGTACTCCCTTCCCCCAACTAGTTACACCTCTGGGATACCCTCTAGCGCACCCCATAGGATCTCTCCGGCCCCTTCGATGTGACGCTGCATTAAGACTGGAAATTTTAAAACGTGAAAGTGTTACTTTTGTTAGGACGGTATTTTTGTGTCGTCTTATTTCCATTTTTTTCCTCATTAATTAAATGATTGTTGACCTTGTCGCCACGTAGGTAGTACGATTAACGAAATGTCTCATATTCATTAACTTCGAATGTTATGTATGTAATGGTAGATCGTTGAGGAGTGAGCTCTACGTTACTTGCGGCTAGTTTAAATTCGGGAGAAGATCACCGGTTCGGGAGAATAATGACAAAAAGTCACAAGATGTTGCTGGGAAACACTTTTTATTTTAAATAGTTTTATTTAATTTCAAATGTAAATTAGCCTGACTCTTATTAGGACCTAAATTAGTCGTTATCACGAACCGGCCTTCTTTATAAAATGATATTTTGTTAAAAACAGGAAAGGAAAATAAATAAATCAAGTTAAATAGAAAAACAAGTCGATTAATTTTTCCATGAGCGAAGAGATCGCCTTTTATGATTAATGAGTAAAAAACAAACCAAGACATTTGGTCAATAAGAGAGTATTTCACATAACGTCGGGCGCTATTGGCGTTTACCTTATTTTGACAGGAACTCGTGCGCATTGAGCAACAGCGCCATCAAAAATGCTTAATGCGCATGCGTTCCTGTCGAAATAAGGTAAACGCTAATGGCGCCCGACGTTATGTAAAATGCAAAAACTCTGTTATCTCGTTAAAGACTTTTGGAATCAGTTTCGTAACTGAAGATTACCTAATGAGTTTTACCAAGAAGAAAAAGAGCTCGATTCACGATTGTATTTATGAGGAAATACCGCGTTTGATGTACAGGACGTTACAATGTATAAATTCATTTACTTCATTTAGAACACCAATGTAACGTCGTTTCTTTTTTAGAAAATTCTAAGGAACCACGATTTATCCATGCCTATTTAATATAACTTTCAAAATAAAATGTTTTTTAATTTACGGGTATACTTCGACCTCTTTCTTTCCTTCGCTTGCTTTTATTTCATAGTCACTTTCATGCTTGTCGAATTTATGTACTAACATGTACCAGTTGTGCGTAATATAGATTAATATTACAAGAGTTTTATTATTGTAACTTGTATTAATTTTTACAAAATCTGTCGTCTTCGTCTCTGGGGATGAAAGAAGCATTGAGGAACCCTCCCTACCAGGTATATGTTTTGTGCCTACCACCGTTGAACCGTTAAGATGATCCACGTAGTTCTAACGAGGGCCGTGGCTTCGTGAAAAACGTAAATCATGGCGTCATTTACGTCAGTTTACGTTTTTCACGAAGCCACGGCCCTCGTTAGAACTACATTGATCATCTCAACGGTTCAACAGTGGTAGGCACAAAACGTATACCTGGTAGAGAGGGCAAGGAATGCATATGGCGGCAAACGTCATCGATGTAACCTAAAATATTTGTTTTTGGGTTTCCTCAACGCTTCTTTCATCCCTACGGACGACGACAGATTTGTGGAAAAAAACAGAAAGTTAATACAAGCTAAAATAATAAGCCTAATGTAATATATATTACACACGACTGGTACGAGTTAGTACATAAATTCGACAAGCATGAAAGTGAAATACAAGCAACCGAAGGAAAGAAAGAGGTCGAAGTATACCCGTAAATTAAAAAACATTTTATTTTGAAAGTTATATTAGGCATGTATAAATCGTAGTTCCTTAGAATTTTCTAAAAAAGAAACTACGTTACATTGCTGTTCTAACTGAAGTAAATGTATTTATATATTGTAACGTCCTGTATATCAAAAGCGGTATTTCCTCATAAATACAATCGTGGCTCGAGCTCTTTTTCTTCTTGATAAAACTCATTAGGTAATCTTCAGTTACGAAATTGATTCCAAAGGTCTCTAACGAGATAACAGAGTTTTTGCATCTCATATAACGTCGCGCGCTATTAGCGTTTACCTTACTTTGACAGGAACGCATGCGCATTAAGCATTTTTGATGGCGCTGTTGCTCAATGCGCACGAGTTCCTGTCAAAATAAGGTAAACGCCAATAGCGCCCGACGTTATGTGAAATGCAAAAACTCTCTTATTAACCAAATTTATTGGTTTGTTTTTTACTCATTCATCATAAAAGACGACCTCTTCGGTCATGGAAAAATTAATCGACTTGTTTTTCTATTTAACTTGATTTATTTATTTTCCTTTCCTGTTTTTAACAAAATATCACTTTATAAAGAAGGCCGGTTCGTGATAACGACTAATTTAGGTCCTAATAAGAGTCAGGCTAATTTACATTTGAAATTAAATAAAACTATTTAAAATAAAAAGTGTTTCCCGGCAACATCTTGTGACTTTTTGTCATTATTCTCCCGAATCCGTGATCCCCCGAGTTTAAACTAGCCGCAAGTAACGTAGAGCTCACTCCTCAACGATCTACCATTACATACATAACATTCGAAGTTAATGAATATGAGACATTTCGTTAATCGTACTACCTACGTGGCGACAAGGTCAACAATCATTTAATTAATGAGGAAAAAAATGGAAATAAGACGACACAAAAATACCGTCCTAACAAAAGTAACACTTTCACGTTTTAAAATTTCCAGTCTTAATGCACCGTCACATCGAAGGGGCCGGAGAGATCCTATGGGGTGCGCTAGAGGGTATCCCAGAGGTGTAACTAGTTGGGGGAAGGGAGTACTGAACATAAGTTGAGTGTAGTTTGTATGCACGATGCATTACAAACATTTATAAGGCGTCTTACCTATATAAATATGATGTACTAAAGACCTAATTACGCTTACGGGATGAACGTATGGAGGGCTTTTTCCCTGTATGACAGCGCATGTGCCTCTTCAAATGACAGGACGTACTAAAAGCTTTATTGCAAAGTGAACATTTAAAAGGCTTTTCACCTGTATGAAGACGGATATGTCTTATTACACTACTGGAACAAGTAAAAGTCTTATCACAGGACGTACATTTAAAAGGCTTTTCGCCAGTATGACTGCGCATGTGCTGCTTCAAATCACCCGGCCGAATAAAACTCTTATTACAGATCGAACATTTAAATGGCTTTTCACCTACGTGAGTGCGCATGTGGCTTTTCAAACCATCAGGATGATTAAAGGCCTTATTGCAGGATAAACATTTAAAAGGCTTTTCTCCTGTATGAGTATACATATGCCTTTTCAAAATACTGGAGGCATGGAAGCTCTTATCGCAGAAGGAGCATTTAACAGACTTTTCACCGGTATGAAGACGCATGTGCTTCTTCAAATAATGACATGTATTAAAAGTCCTATTGCATAATGCACATTTAGAGGATTTTTTACTTGTATGAAGGTACATGTGTATCTTCAAATTACCGGCTTGTGTAAAAGCCTTATCGCAGATTAAACATTCGAAAGGTTTTTCATTTGTATGTACACGCGTATGCTTCTTTAAATGTGATGAACTAGTAAAAGCCTTATCACAGGATGAACATTTAAAAAGCTTTTCTCCTGCGTGAATGCGCATATGCTTTCTCAAAATACTGGGCGCATCGAAGCTCTTATTGCAGATGGAGCATTTAACAGACTTTTCACCATTATGAAGACGCATGTGCTTCTTCAAATAATGAGATGTATCAAAAGCCCTATTGCATATTGCACATTTAAAAGACCGTTCACCAGTATGATTGAACATGTGTGCCGTTAAATACCTAGACTGAGCGAAAGCCCTATTACATAAGGAACATACAAATGGCTTTTTCCCTGGATGAACGTGTAAGTGATTCTTTAACGTACTAGCAAGCTTGAAAGTCTTGTTACAATAAGAACATGTAAGACCAGCATTAGGTTTTTTCCGGGAAATCATATAAGCCGAGATATCCTTACGTTCTAAGACTACCCGTAAAACTGGACCGACTTTCCCTTTGTCATCGCAGGCTGTACGGTAATCGGGACTTAACGCTTCGTCGATTATGTGATCCTCGATGCCGATCGAAGATTCCTCTTTGACCTTCTGGAAGGACGGCGTATCTGGAAGATTAGAACATTCCGGGAGCACTCGGCTTGAATGTGATTCTTGCTTGTTCGAAATTCCTTTTTCAATTATCGGACGACGTCCGACGTTGATCGAAGAATCAGCTTCGACGATTCCAGAAGTGAGGAACTTCGTTACTATCGTCTCGTTACTCTTACATTTCTGGATATATGCGAAAAATGCCTCGCACCGAGATCTACATTTCTCACAAAGATTCTTAAGCGAGGTCATCACTGGATCCTGAAGAAAAAGTTATAAGTTATACCTAATGGATAAGCTAACACTTTGGATAATAGGAACTGGCACAAATCAGTCAAAGTATGAACGACAATTCCGTAAAAAGTTCTTAGACGCAAGTCTAACAACGTCCACCCACCTCTGCACTGATGATTATCCAAAAGCACCAAAGTTTCTCCTCGATGATCTGCACTGGTGCTTCTTGCAGGCACCAATTGCAGGGCATTACTTCCGCTTTCATGTTTTCAAAGAAAACAGCCGTACGTTCGTCTTCTAATGAAACTAATTTCGCCCCGAGTGCCATATACGGATCTCATGCGCTAAGCACGTAACCACAAAAAATTGACTCAAAACACGAGAAAGAAATGTGACACGTTTTAGACCATAGAACGTCAAAATTATTAAAAGTATAAAGCCCTTAGTGAAATCAGCAAAGCCTCGATGTTTCCAAGTGGTTGTTAAGATCGAAAATCTGGGTACCTATTCCTGAATGTGGGTAATTGTAATTACCTAGGGAAATTTTAAAATTTCCCTAGGTAATTACAATTATCCACATTCAGGAATAGGTGCCCTGCCAGTCATTTGGGAGTTCAATAGTAAAGTATGGATGACGCAAGAAGTGGCTGAGTAAGTACATAACCATAAGGCTTACTCAGTTACTCAAAATTCCCGAATTCACTTTAGGTGCTTTGTATCGCAAGATTGGGAACTAAAATAGAAAAATCGTGCTGTTCCTTGATAATGCAGGGAATTACATCCCCATCTTCGGCTAAAAAATGCAAGTTGATATTTTTCCAGCGAACTGCACCTCAGAGTTTGTCCACCCTTGGATCCGGGAATAATTAAAAATTTTGAAATCAAATACAGGGAATAGATATTATAGAATATTTAATAACAGTGATAGAAGTAACTGAAGATTCTGATAGTTTAGATAGACTATCCGATAGATAGTCTGATAGACTATCCGGAATTGTTTTAAAAAAGCTGCGCTCGATGTACCAAATATAATTCAAGGTGATGTCGAGGAAAATATGAACTTTTAGAACACTTTTGATTCCACCCCAGTTGCAGATATCTCAGTAATTGAGATGGCATAAATGTGTAATTTAACATTGTTATAAATTATATCTTGCTTATAGCTAGATAAATTATATCTTATTATCTATATAAATTATATCTTAAATTATATGTGTTTTTAAATGATCAGGGTCAGTAAGCGACTTATTACGAATGGAACATTTAAAAGAATTTTCCTCTGTATGAAGGCGCATGTGCTGTTTCAAAGTACCAGACCGAGTAAAAGTCTTACTACATATGGAACATTTAAAAGGCTTTTCTCCTGTGTGAAGGGGCATGTGCCTTTTCAAACCACCAGATTGGGTAAAAGTCTTATTACAGATGGAACATTTAAAAGGTTTTTCCCCTGTATGAACGCACATGTGCCTATTCAAACTACCAGATTCACTAAAATTCTTATTACAGACGAAACATTTAAAAGGCTTTACACCTGTATGAATGAGCACGTGCCTTTTCAAGCCACCAGCTTCATTGAAATTTTTATTACAGATGGAACATGTAAAAGGCTTTTCGCCAGTGTGGAGGTGCATGTGCCTTTTCAAAGCACTAGACTGTATATAAGTCTTGTGACAAATGGGACATTCAAAACGCTTTTCCCCTGTATGAAGAGGCATATGCGTTTTCAAAGCACCAGACTGAGTAAAAGTCTTATTACAGATAGAACATTCGAAGGGCTTTTCCCCTGTATGAATGCGCACATGCCTTTTCAAATCATCAGACTGAGTAAAGTTCTTATTACAGATAGAACATTCGAAAGGCTTTTCTCCTGTATGAAGGCGCATGTGCTTCTTTAAATTACACGATTCAGTAAAATTCTTATTACAGATGGAGCATTTAAAACGCTTCTTGCCTGCATGAATCCACATGTGCTCTTTCAAATCATCAGACCGAGTATAAACCTCATCACAGTGCGAACACTTATAAGGCAATTGAGAAAAGGATGCAGAATAACCTGAACTGGACCCATCTTCTGCTGACACTTCTTCCTCTAGGATTAACGGTTGGCAGATCACGTCGACCGTAGTTTCCTTTTTGACTCGTGCGGGAGTCAGTATTTTCTGTACTACAAACGCGTTGCTCTTACACATCTCGACGTACACCAAGAAATCCTCGTAGCGTGATTTACATTTCTCGCAGATATTCCTATAAGACGCTAGGATCGGACCCTAAAAGAAAATATGTCGATTACCTTCCACATGCAAGCAATTCTTCACCACACAAAACACTCATAGCAATTGTGCAAGATGTCCAGGGATTTATATTAACAATGTGTACTCACCTCTGCGCTAATTATCCTCCAGAATCGCCATAACCTCTCCTGGATTGTCTGTACTGGCGACTCTTGCAAGCACCAGTCGCAAGTAGCCACTTTCGTATAGTCCATATCAAGAGGACAGTTTTTAACTTATTGAAATTTAATTAAGAACTTTTAAACCACAACTTTAAAATAATAAAACGTGCCAGGCCTTAGACAAAAACTAAACAACTCCATAGAACAATACAAAACACATGGAACATCCATATCACAAAGCGTATAGGTTAGGTTTGTTCTTCTTCTTCTTTTTCTTCTTTCAGTTTATCGATCCCTTTAAGTTGGGATACGAATAGGGCTCGAATACTAGTAGCCATTTACCCAGTAGCCCAGTTTATAGAGCAAAAAGAGCTGTTTTGGTAGATAAAATTTAGCAGTAGACGGACCAAAAAACTTTGTTTAAAATGGATCAAAGATGATAAAAACCCAAGATTTAGACGAATCTGAGCTTTTGCGTTTTCTTTAAACGACAAAGATTTAAAAAAATGAATCGTTTTTTCACCATAGCGTGAAAATTATTGACGTAAATGCAACATGTCGATTTGTAGAGGATTCAAAGACCTTCAAAGTGAGCGGTTCTAAAAGGTGAGCGGAGCATTTTTCAGCGAGAAAACTTGGAAATACCGTCAAAATGGACCCTTTTTCAAAATTTCACAGCTTTGCCCTGTTTAAAGCTGAAGCGCATGAACAGTTAGGTTATCACGTCTACTTTAGTATGCAAAAGTTGGATGAATAGTTTATGCACAATTACGTTATTAACGATATACACCGAAATCTTGCAAAATTCGGCGTATTAACTAAGATGGGTCGATTTTAATTTTCCAAACTGTTTTTAAGAGAGGACATCAAAACCTACAACTTGGTCATCTTGGATTTTCATATACGCTTGGAGAAAAGTGAGAAAAATGGCCTCGAACATTTGGTGGGCGCAAGTATACTGTTTTATGCTGCTTGAACCCCCCACAGATGTGAATACCCGTTAAAAAGGAGCGGGCTCAAGGGAGATCCTTGAGGAACACACCTCTATTAGCCTTGATGGAACCCACTTTCCGCGACCTACAAAATTTTTAACCCCAAAATTGTCATATCTTTTGCAATCCCAACTTTAGACGAGTTTCTGAAAAAGTAGTCTAAGTTCACATTATCGTATGCAGATGTCAAGTCCAAAAAGGCCGCAATAACAGATCCCTCTTTGGTTAATTCTGACGAAACGATGGAATACAACATTGTAACGCTATCTCTAACCCCTATACCTCTTCTGAAGCCAAACCTGTAAGGAATTAAGAATCAGATTTTTGGGTTTTGGGATTTTTGGGATCAGGTTATCGGGCCTCCACCACGACAAAGATTCTAGGTTTCTGTCAACCTTAGGGATAGGGCGTACCACTTGATTTTGCCATTCTGTGGGAAACTGACTGGAATTTTTAGGAAGTGAATTGAAAAGAATTAAGAGCCACTTACGTTCTTGTAAGTGTTGCGTAATTTTAAGTGAGCTTAAATATCGTTTGATGTAAATGGACTAAGAACTGCGATAATTAATCGCATTTTGAAATTCCTACCAATTTCAAAATCTCGTAATTTTCGAATTTTTTTACGTCTTCGTTGTCACCTTCAAATAATATGATATTTTCAGGTAATAGAGCGTTTTTGCATTTCACATAACGTCGGGCGCCATTATCGTTTACCTTATTTTGACAGGAACGCATGCGCATTAAGCAATAGCGCTATTGAAAGTGCTTACTGCGCATGCATACCTGTCAAAATAAGGTAAACGCTAATGTCGCCCGACGTTATGTAAAATGCAAAAACTGTATATTTGTCGGTACTAGAATGTATTGACGTTCCTGTAACCCATTTGTTTTTTGTTTTGTGATATCCGTCGTCGGACTGTATTAATATTTCTGTGCAATTAGTTTTAATAAAAAAGTTACTACCGTTTCCATGGGGATGAAAGTATCATTGCGGAATTGGCGACATCGATGTTGCCAGACTTCTGCAGTTATACATAAAACTCAAGCACGAAACACAAAATTATGCTGAATTTTGTCGGTAAATCTAGGACTTTTATTTCCACTGGTAAACGGGAGCGAGGAATAAAGATGGCCACCGTTTATGACTTTTCTTGTTCTAAGCCAAACTTTTAGTAATCTAAGTTTCATGTATCGGAAATAAGACGCGCTGCGAGGTTAGGAACAGTAGTTCGTTGTAATTAGTGTGATAATTGGTGTAATAACGGTGTTATTATAAATTTTGAAAGGTATGACTTGGTGGTAAGATTGTTAAGTATAACATATTTCAATGTAAAAGTGTAGGGTGTAGAATATAACCAAATATACGGTTGCCATATTTTGCATAAATTGAGGTTTTTCCCTCTGGAAAACTGGATTGATTTCACTTTAATTCTGTTGATCGTTGTAGTTTGTATTACAAATATTACTAGCAATACCATAATTAACATCAAATATTTCATTAAGGAAGCAATCATATTTATGCAACTTTCCTTATCGCACAAATAAATACTGCTCACCAATTGTAAACTTTGCTTATGGATCAAACATGTTTCACAATTTTCTTATGAACGCTGCCCATATGTTAAGGTGGAAGCACGTATGTTGATTCTGTAGAGACATTTGTAAAAGACATTTTGTTACATCAGATTATACTAATCCCAATTTAAAAATAACTGCCTGCATCAGTACCTAAAAGTATTGATAACTGTAACACAAGCAGTATTATTATACTATAAATTATAGTAATATTTACCATGATACCCTGCCCACTCCTTTAGAGGTGAACGTCCCTATTGTAAGTGGTTCTGATCATTCTAGTCTTGATATAAATCAAGAACATGAGATTTAATTTCTGAAAACAGAATTTCTGAAACAATTGAATTTAAATAAATCAGATTCATCAAGTCTTGAAAGTAAAATGTATCAGATACATAAAAATGCAGGTAATTATCTAAACTATGCAAGCTTATTAAGTAATGAGAGCAGCTAATCGAACACTAAAATTTATACGAAGAGGGTAGGTTCAAGTTTACTTAACTATTTGTTTCTAGTTTTAAGAAACTATCGAACGAAGAAAAAGGAAGATAAACTTTGTTTCATAACATGTTCATGATTTTTACTCTAATTAGGAATTTGTTTTAGGAATCATGCAGTTCAAAACTAAAGACGGAGGACGACAAATCTTACTGAAAAGCATTAGAATTAAAGTTGTCGGTAACTATTACGGTCTCTAATGTTAGAATAATTTCAGTTCTATTCTCTATCACTAAATATAAGTGTTTTGTTTGAATTTGTGTTTTCTTTGTTATTTGTCATTCAGTAATACTGCGTGAAGTGGAAGTGGCACTTATTCATTGGTTTATGAAAACTTGGGATCGTTTACACCAAGCAATATATAAGATTACTTAAGATTATGGAGCACTTATTCATAGAAACTTTACAAAAGAAAACGTTCTTGTAAGCGTTACATAATTTTAAGTGAACTTATATTTTGTTTGATGTAAATGGACCAAGAAATGCAATAATAATCGAATTTCAAAATTCCCGCCAATTTCAAAATCCAGCAATTTTCGAATTTCCCGCCGATTTCAGTAGTCAGTGGTGGGGGGATTGCAAGGAATAAATATGGCGGCAAATGTCATCGGTGTCGCCTTAAAATAACACGGTAGTTACGCTTCTCTAAGGTATATGTTTTGTGGCAACAACAACTAGGTTAGGTTAGTACAATTGATGTCAACAAAAAACGCCGGTGCAATTCATCGCAGAGGAATTATAGGGCTTTTGGATAATAATCAGTGCAGAGGTGAGTACCAAATGTACATTTTGGCCTTAATCGGCGTTTCTAGACTTTTTACAGAATTGTTATTCATATTATGCCTGCCCCGTTTGCGCCAAGCCTTATTATCCATAAAGTATAACACACAACCTTCCTTTCAGGATCCAGAATCCAGTCGTTGCACCCTACAAGGATATTTGTGACAAACGTAGGTAACGGCTCGAGGCGTTTTTCGCATACATCCAGATAAGAGCAACGAGACGATGGCATTGAAGGAAATCACTTCCGAGAGAGTCACACCTCGACCTCTGTTCGCTATCGAGTATCACCCCACAGTCTCCGAAGTATTGAAAGACCGAGGCGGACAGGTCGAAGATAAACCTCCATCGCATGAGGAGCATCATCCGGTAGTTGAAAGAAACTCGCCTTCAAACCATTCCACTGCGTCAGATGGAAATTTCTTTGAACGAATGATGCTGCCAGATCGTCCACCTATGCCGTCATTCGCCGAGATCAAAGTGGAACCTTCAGTCGATATTGAGGATCATATTATAACCGAAGAAGACGGTGTGGATGAAGAAGTGTCGGGCACTGATTACAATACAGTCTGCGATGACGACAAAGGGAGAGTCGGTCTAGTTTTACAGGTCATCTTAAAACGTGAACGGCTATCAGACCGTATGATTTTTCAAAGAAAACCTAACGGTCCCATCTTATGTCCTTATTGCGACAAAACTTTCAAGCGTACTTCCGTGTTAAAGATTCATTTATGCGCTCACACAGGAGAAAAACCTTTTAAATGTTCCACCTGTTCTAAGACATTTACCAAGTCTAGCACTTTGAAAATACATACGCCTCTTCATACAGGGGAAATACCTTTTAAGTGTTGTGACTGTAATAAAAGTTTTAATTATTCTATTAATTTGAAAAGGCATGTGTGTATTCATACAGGAGATACTAAGACTTTTAAATGTTCATCCTGCGATAAGACTTTCACACGTTCTGACCATTTAAAAACGCACATGAATATTCATACACGTGAAAGGCATTTTAAGTGCTCCTCCTGTGATAAGACTTTTACTTCGTTAGCTGCTATGAAAAGGCACATGCCGCTTCATACCAGCGAAAAGTCTTTTAAATGTTTCAGCTGTAACAAATGTTTCTATCGCTCTAGTAATTTGAAAATACACATGCGCACTCATACAGGAGAAAAACCCTTTGAATGTTCCACCTGTAATAAGACTTTCACTTCGTCTGGTAGTTTGAAGAGACACACGCGCCGTCATACTGCCGAAAAGTCTTTTAAATGTTCCATCTGCAGCAAGACTTTTAGACGGCCTGGTAGCTTGAAGAGGCACATGCGCAGACATGCAGGAAAAAAACCTTTCGATTGTTCCACCTGTAATAAGACTTTTACTTCGTCGGGTGCTTTGAAAAGGCATATGCTACTTCATACCGGTGAGAAGTCTTTTAAATGTTGCTACTGTAGTAAGTGTTTTTATCGGTCTAGTAATTTGAAAATACATATGCGCGTTCATACAGGAGAAAAACCTTTTGAATGTTCCAATTGTAATAAGACTTTTACCTCTTCGGGTAGTTTGAAGAGGCACATGCGCCGTCATCCTGTTAAAAAGTCTTTTAAATGTTCCATTTGTAATAAGAATTTTAATGGTTTGAAAAGGCACATATGCTAAAAAGAGTCTTTAATATTCCTCATGTCCACTATGGAAATACAAGGCCCATGAAGTGAAGTATTTCGAGGATGCCCAAATACCTTTAAGATGGTAAATATGCATTTAATGCTTGGTTTTGTACAACTACTAAGTGGTAATAGCCTGGGAGCCCAACCTTAAGAAAGGGCGTGATTTGTTTCAAGCCAAGTGGTATATCGAACGATACCACCTGACCTCTGCATCCTACGGAGATGACCATCCATAAGCGACACTTTAGGCCGAATGGTTACATGGCGATCGTCTAATACAGTACGGTACTCGCTCCAAAACCTGAATTAGCATCTACGACAAGCGCCTAACTCGGTGCCACATAGTTTCCTCGGTCCAAGTAGGTCGACCGATAATCCTATTTTGTTCAAATGAACTTCCATACCCCCTGAGAAAAGTCTGGATGCTCGATTTTCCAAATTATTTTCCATAGGGTTTCCAATGCCGACGACAAGCCTAGTAACAATTTGACGGCACAGGCTTATTTTTGGGAAATCCGTTTAACTCTCTGGGCACAGGGTTTCAACGACATTCTCCAAACATCCCTTAACCATTACACCATCTCAATATGTCTTCGGTTGGTTTTGCTAGTACTGCATAACTAGCTTCTACATAGCATGACAACTTATGAGCCGCTCTAGTGCGCAGCCAACGATGCGCAGAAGTTTCACTTACTTGGTCTTATACTGCTCATACTGCGCAGTTTAACAAACTCCTCCTTCAAGACAGAAGCGCAATGTCAAGCGTACAGGCTTTGTTTTGAATTCCAGGAAAAAATAGTTTGTAGTCTGTCTGGCTTGAAAGTTCTTCTGTAGCTCTTCACTTCTTCGGTCTTCACTACTAACGCCATTGTGGGTCTCCGTTTTTAACTAAAAAGACAAATAAAATAACATCAATATACATAACTTTCTGGCAAAAGGATGAGATGCTTATGGTGCATCGTTTGTTAACACGAATATACCATAGAAATTGGCACGATGTACTGAGATACTTTCACATGTGAGAGATGGTGGGACGTTAGAATGTTCTTTTGGTGGTTTTATGTATACTTAAAAGACACGCCTTTGCTCTAAATCGAATAACGTCTTAAGTGTGAACCTTAAAGGAATAGGGAAGCAGATTAGATGAGAGAATTTATCAAAGGTATTCCTGGATGTGTAACTTGAAAACATAATTTGTTCAAAATGTTCTTTATTAATTTATAATATTTGTATATGAATATGTACATATATATGTTTTTGTATGACATGTATGATATTTTTTTATCCTAAAAACAACTTTAAAATGTAACAAGTAGATTTTTGAGTTTTTCAATAAATGAAGCATATCGTGATTCAAGGTTGAGGAGCAATTATTTCAATTTATTTAAACGTTGCCTCTATTCTCGTCCGGCTCGTGCGATGGTTATTAAGGGAGTAGCGCACCACACCTCGAACATCCTAGTACTAGATGTGCAGAGGTGCTAAGGGAGTAACGCACGAAGTACCCACGCAGCTACTATAATAGTAAACGACAAGTTCATAAACGTCTGGGGTCGACCGTGCAATGGCGCTAAGGGAACTGCGCACCAAGTACACTAGCACCGAGCGTGCAGTGGTGTCGAGGGAGTAGAGCGCTCAAGCACTAATGGCGATTACCCAAAGGTCGTGCAACGGTAGCAAGGGAATGGCGCGCTAGGTACTCTGCTTTGAGACAAAAGGCGGCACTACGAACAATGTCTAACTCATGTTTGATTATATCAGAGAAAACTACTGTTATTACATAGTTTTAACATCAATGGTTAATTACCAATTAGTTAATTAGGTTAGTCATCACTAGAAAGGTAAATAGCTCATTGATAAGTTTATAAAAACTTGGGATCGTTTGCTCTAAGCAATATTTAAGATTACTTAAGATTGTGGAGCACTTATATGTAGGACCTTAAGAAAGCGTTCTTGTAAGTTTTGCGTAATTTGAAGTGAGCTTAAATGTCGTGGGTGTCGCCTTCAGATAACAAGAAACCTTCAGGTATTCGTCAGTACCAGAAGGTACTGACGTTTCTATAACCCGTTTGTTTTGTGTTTTGTGATATCCGTCGTGGGACTGTATTAACCACATTTCTGCGCCATTAGTTTTAATAAAAGTTACTACCGTTTCCCTTAAAATGGAGGTAATGACATGCAGTTGGTGCCAGAGAAAAACCCCAGTGCAAATCATCGCAGAGAAATTATGGCGCTTTTGGATAATAATCAGTGCAGAGGTGAGTACCTTATGTACATTTTGGCCTAAATCGGCGTCTCTAGACTTTCTACAGAAATGTTATTCATATTTTGCCCTGTTTGTGCCAAGCCTCGTCATCCGTAAAGCATAACCCATAACGTTTCTTTTAGGATCCGGTCATGACATACCGCCGGGATATTTGTGACAAATGCAGGTCACGGTTCGAGGTATTTTTCGCATACATCCAGAAATGTAAGAGCAACGAGACGACGGTATTGAAGGAAATCATTTCCGGGAGAGTCACACCTCGACCTCTGATCGCTGTCGAGTATCGCCCCACAGTCACAGAAGTACTGAAAGACCAAGGCGGACGGGTCGAAGATAAACCTCCATCGCATGAGGAGCATCATCCGGTAGTTAAAAGAAACCCGGCTTCAAATCATTCTACTGCGTCAGATGGAAATTTCTTTCAACGAATAATGCTGCCGGGCTGTTCAAATCGTCCACCTATGCTGTCATTCGGTGAGATCAAAATGGAGTCTTCAATTGATATTGAGGAGTCTCTTATAATCGAAAGAGACGGTGTGAATGAAGAAGTGTCGGGTACTGATTATAATACAGTCTGCGATGACGACAAAGGAAGAGTCGGTCTAGTTTTACGGGTCATCTTAAAACGTGAAGAACTATCAGACCGTATGGTTCTCCAAAGAAAACCTAACGGTCCCATTGCATGTCCTTATTGCGACAAAACTTTCAAGCGTACGTATATGTTAAAGATTCACTTACGCGTTCACACAGGTGACAAACCTTTTAAATGTTCTATCTGTAATAGGACTTTTTTACTATCTGATCATTTAAAGTCTCACTTGCTCATTCATACAGGAAAAAAGCCTTTCAAATGTTCAGCCTGTAATAAGACTTTTACATGTTCTAGTCATTTAAAAACACACATGCTTATTCATACAAGTGAAAAGTGTTTTAAATGTCCTACCTGTAACGAGGCATTTACTCAGTCCAAGGATTTGAAAAAACATACTCGCCTTCATACAGGGGAAATACCTTTGAAGTGTTTCGTCTGTAATAAAAATTTTGATTATTCTGTTTATTTGAAAAGACATATGGCTATTCATACAGGAGATAAGCCTTTTAAATGTGCATCCTGTGATAAGGCTTTTACTTGTTCTAGTAATTTGAAAGCACACATGCTTATTCATACAGGCGAAAAGCCTTTCAAGTGTTCATCCTGTGATAAGGCCTTTACGTCTTCTGGAAATTTAAAAGTACACATGCATATTCATACAGGTGAAAGGCATTTTAAGTGTTCCATCTGTAATAAGACTTTTTCTTTGTCCAGTAATCTGAAAACACACATGCGCATCCATACAGGAGAAAAACCTTTTAAATGTTCCATCTGTAACGAGGTTTTTAGACAGTCTGGTAGTTTGAAGGGGCACATGCGCCGTCATACAGGAGAAAAACCCTTTAAATGTTCAATCTGTAATAGGACTTTTACTTTGTCTATTGCTTTGAAAAGGCATATGCTACTCCATACCGGTGAAAAGTCTTTTAAATGTTTGTGCTGTAGTAAGTCTTTTTATCAGTCCGGTAGTTTGAAAAGGCACATGTGCATTCATACAGAAGAAAAACCTATTATATGCTCCATCTGTAATAAGACATTTACTCAGTCTGGTAGTTTGAAGAGGCACATGCGCCGTCATACTGCTTAAGTCTTTTAAATGTTCCATTTGTAATAAGGATTTTAATGGATCTGGTGGTTTGAAAAGGCATATATGCTTTGATGGTGACGAAAACCGTTTTTGTAACAATGTAACAAGTAGATTTTTGATTTTTTCAATAAACGAAGAATACTGTTTGATTCACAATAAATTCCCTGATTTAAAACTTAACTCCAAAATTATGTATGATATAAAAGCTTTTACCAACCGATTATTTTCATCACTGGTTAAAATGAAAGAAATGAATTTTAAGCGCAAATTACTAGTTTTAGCATCTATCCCAGTAAATAAAGGGGAAAATTTCATCAATATTAGTTGATTTTTTCATACCGCCAGGAATAAGAGATAATTACAAATCATTTAAGATGAGCCAAAGTCTACAAGAATAGAGTTACCGGAGGGGCCTGAAAATGACCCCCAAAGCCTGGAAAATGGGGTTTTCGGCCAACATCTCCTAAAATATGACAACCAGAGACTTTTTGTTCAAACAAAAGATGAAGATCAGTTCATTCTCTACAAAAATGGTCCTTATCATTTTTTTCGGAAAATTGTTCGTTCCCGAGATAAACAAGTCCAAGCGCACCCAGAATTTTGAGCTCTCGAGCTGGGTATCAGAGAGCACGCTGCGGGAATTTACGCATGCCCGGGCGGACAAATTGTCCAATAACTTGGGTAAAAATGCGTATTTTCTCATGATTCAAAGTTCATGTGAAAGATAAAATCTGCCCCTATCATCCCCTGTCACTTGAGCCACGATTTGACTCTTTGGCCATATTGAAGAAACGGGTCAAACTTTCTGCTCCGGCGCAATTTTGACCTCGCCCGCAATTTGCTCGTACTTTTTTTCTAGTACCCTGATTTGCTTCGGATTTTCCCGAATATTGATCTTGGATGTGTCCACAGTCATCCCAGAAAATTGCAGGAACTCATTTTTTTGCGATGCAATAAAAAAGTTTGGTCAAAAATTTCCAATTTTTGACTGTTTTTTGAGTCTTGAAAAATTTGCCTACAATGAGTCATTACTAATTTATACTTTGATAAAATGGCCCTTCAAGGCATGTCTTTTGAAAGGTGAGATTGTCTAGTTTTCGGCTGTGCTATTACTTTTTTTCAAAAAATCAGGGATTTTCCAGAAAATTCAAAAAATGCACGATCCCAGAAAAAACACACTTTTTCATTTCGTGGTTGTTTTCTTTTGTCCTTTGTTTTGGGCATTTTTCTACCTTGACGAAAGTAAAGATTACGTTCTCACCTTTCGATTCATGTATATAAAGTCATACTATTTATTAGGGGGGAAAAACCCGTGGCACTAAAAGTAAGTAGCGGCCACGCTACACTTTTTTTGTTTGTAAACAGTGAATGTTTGGAGTCAAGTGCTTAAAAACTGTTTTTATAACAATAAATTAATAATCATTCCGCGGTAAAAGTGAAAAAATTGTTAGATATCTGAAGAGGTCGAAGAAACCGAAACTATAGAACCAGGAGAAATAGAGGGAGGAATAGAGCAACAGGGAGAACATGATAAGGACAATGTTGATGACCAAGAAGAAGAGTGGTGATCCACTGTCATATGTCACAATTCTTATATATTTTTTATGATAAAGCAGATTGAAAAAATGAACTTTTTTGGAAAATGTGACTTTTTATTCCGAAGACCCAATATTAATTGTTGCGAAAAAATTGCAGAAAATTTGCAATACATTGACGATGAACATTATGCCGAAATGTAAGAAACTGTTTAAATTTCCTAGATTTCTTTAGGAAAAATCTCATGGACTCCAACATACTGCCACGTGGGGAAAACTGATTTTCAATAGTTTAGGACCAATGTGTGACGTCAATCCCTATGTAACTACTCTTGTGCTCTGTTTCTTAATACACATAGGCTAAACATTCATCTCTGGGAAGAAAAAACGATCCATAACCATAAAAACTCTTGAAAAATCCATAGTTAACGGCGTATCTCATTTACGGTCGTAAGGAGTTTGCAAGGCGGATAAATGTAGTGGCGCCATCTACAATTGGTTTCCAGAGGTCGAAACATTGAGGCCAGTGTATTTCCAACACTTTACACCTTAAATTTTGTAAAAAAATTGGTATCTATTGTCAAGGTCAAAATTTGGAATTTTTCACCTGTGTTTTTTTGCAAAAAATATAAATGTTGCGAAAAAATGATGCGGACCATTTTTGTAGAGAATGAACGGATCTTCATCTTTTGTTTGAACAAAAAGTCTCTGGTTGTCATATTTTAGGAGATATTGGCCGAAAACCCCATTTTCCAGGCTTTGGGGGTCATTTTCAGGCCCCTCCGGTAACTCTATTCTTGTAGACTTTGGCTCATCTTAAATGATTTGCAATTATCTCTTATTACTGGCGGTATAAAAAAATCAGCTAATATTGAAGAACTTTGCCTTTTTTTCCTCCTTCATTTACTGGATTAATTGTTTTTATTCAACTTTTAGATGAATGAATGAATGAAACTTCAGGTGACACTTAGGCCCGAGTGCATAGTCGACCCTAAGGGGAGGAGAACACTTAAGGGTTCCCTTTAACTGTCATTCGTATTGCATAGTCGAAATCTTAAGGGGTCCCTTTGTCGGCGCTTGCGCAATAGGTCGCGTTTGCTTTCCTCCCTTAAGTGGCCAATTGACGTCCCTTAAGTGCGGGTTCCTAACCTCACTTGTGTGATTTGTTTTGGTTATGTTTACTCGCGATAATAATCTATAGTTGTGAACGTTTATACGGCTGGTAGCGATATGGAGGAGTTCGATTGGAGTAATGGCAACAATGAAAGGGTGGTAGAGCTTACATAACCTCACTTTTGCTCTTGTGAGATTTTCCAAATCTGTCGTTTATACAAAGTACTACTGCGTTACCATAAGCATGATTAAAGTGTCCAGCTGCGATTGGTGCTTAGAGACGATCCTCCATCCCCGTGGGCAACCTCTGGTGGTAACGCTTACATAACCTCACTTTTGCAGTTGTGAGATCTTACAAATCTGTCGTTTACACAAAGTACTTACTGTCTTACCATAAGCATGATTAAAGTGTCCAGCTGCGATTGGTGCTTAGAAGAGACATGGGTGCAAATGATTGAGGAGAAATTATGGCGCTTATGGAAGTTAATTAGTGCAGAGGCGAGGGTACCCTGTATAGGTTAGGTTAGTCCTGGACCTTGATAGGTTTACAAAATTTGTAATTTGTACCCAACCTTTCGAAACGATCCTTCGTTATATAATCGACGTGTTACCTTTTAGGATCTGACGGTCGAATCTCGCGAGATTTGCAAGAAATGTAAGTTACGCAGTGAAAAATTGTCGATATTCGTTGAACGGTGGAAGATCCACGCCTCTGTAATAGACGAGATATCGCCTGGCAGGTCAAAGACGAACCTTCGATCGATATCAAATATCCCTTAATGAAAGAAGAAATCCTGGAAGAGGGATGGTTGGACTCGGATCTTCCGACAGTGTCAGGCGAACCTGTTGTCCGGAACAACCAGGTTGTTCATAGTTTCCTGGTAAATCTGATGCGGTCGACATGTTCAGGCCTATAAGTGAAAAGCTAGCTGAATGTTCGTTATATCATGAAACTTCTTCAAATTCTTGTAAGATGAGAAGGCACTTACGGAACCATACAGATGGAAAGCCTTTTAAACGTTCTCACTGTAATAAGGCCTTTACTGCTTCTAGTAATTTGAGAACGCACTTACAAAGCCATAAAGGTGAAAAGGCTCTTAAACGTTCTCACTGTAATCAGGCCTTTACTGTTTCTAGTACTTCGAAAAGGTACTTACACAGGTGAAGAGCCTTTTAAATGCTCCATCTTATTTCTTTCTCCTCTTATTTCTTTCATCTTATTTATTTCTCCAACTTATTTCCATTTTAGGTCATCTGATGCAGCACAGTACTTGCAGCCTAGTAATGATTATGGACTGTTGTATTGTTTTACAATACATTTTCAACCCCTTCACGTTCCATTGGACTTTGGAAACTGTACAGCACCGACTCGCTTGTATTAACTGACGCATCAAGTCTACTTTGAAGCCAGTGCCATACAAAAATTCTGCTTATCAAGACTATAAATCAACATTTTTTCGAGCTGCACCTGCCGAGCCGTAGTCGTAGACGTGCCTTTCAGACTTGAGCTTTCGAGGTGCTGTCGCTCTTGAAGTTAGTAACATTTACATACTTTACGTAGTGCGCTCAAATCGCTATGCTTCCCTAGAAACCTTAATCCGCCTCGACAAAATGGCGTTCGGAACCATGTAACGCTCTTCCAGATTTGAAGAGAATGTCGCAGAGGGCGTGAGATTTTTGCGTTAGGAACAAACTCTAACGACTCCACCAACAGATTTGAAAACAAATTTCCGATTACTTATCCATAACGATGACAAAGGTGGTACAATGGAACTAGCCTAGAGACTATAATTGAGTGCTCCGCAGGTCCGACATGTGGGATAGATCGAAGTGGGAGAATCGCTATCGCTCGCTAGGTGGCGTTAGTAGTACCAGACGTGCCTTATTGGTTGGCGAGAAAATGGGGGATTTATTTGAGGTTGGCTCTACTGGTCATAAATGTTGGCAATGAGTGCGACTTCTTAGAATGAGATCGGTTATCTGAAGTGTTCAATATAAGTGCTTCCAAAAATATAAATCGGTTGTAAATGATATAAATAACAACAATAATAATACAGATCTTATATTAAGTAGTTTTTTGGTCAGGAATCGATATTTTTGTATCAATAAGGGATTTTTTAATTTGCTACCAAGAGTATGTGCAAAATGTAATAAAACATTTTTCTTGATATTTTCTCAAAAATTAAGTTATCAACTTATCTAGGGAAATTAGAAGACAAAATGGAATATTTTTGGAAAATTAGCATTCATATAAGGAGTCCCAAAACAAATATTGACCGAAATATTAATTATAAATAAAGGCGTGTTACTCTTAACAGACATTTATTACTCATTATGTTTATACATAGTATATTATTGTAGTTATTTATTGTCTATAGGTTAAATACATGGTATATTTTGTACTTGTTTTGTATTCTTTACCCACCCACTAGTATTTAAAATTTAATTCGTATTAGTTTATTTTTAGGGCAGGTAATAATTCCTGGAAATACGCCACTTACGCCACTGATTTAGGAACCTGAAACATTTAAATATCTGCGCATGCGTATTTCCCCAATATTGTTTCCCGCCGCGCAAGTTGCAATTTAAAATGTGATCCCATTTATATATCTGCGCATGCGTATTTCCCCAAAATAGTTTCCCGCCGCGCATGTTGTAATTTAAAATGTGATCCCATTTATATATCTGCGCATGCGTATTTCCCCAATATAGTTTCCCGCCGCGCAAGTTGCAATTTAAAATGTGATCCCATTTATATATCTGCGCATGCGTATTTCCCCAATATTGCTTCCCGCCGCGCATGTTGTAATTTAAAAAGTGATCCCATTTATATATCTGCGCATGCGTATTTCCCCAATATCGTTTCCCGCCGCGCATGTTGCAATTTAAAATGCGATCCCATTTATATATCTGCGCATGCGTATTTCCCCAATATAGTTTCCCGCCGCGCAAGTTGCAATTTAAAATGTGATCCCATTTATATATCTGCGCATGCGTATTTCCCCAATATCGTTTCCCGCCGCGCACGTTGCAATTTAAAATATGATCCTTAAAGACCCCCTAGACGACCATTAACAAAAAACAAACCGACAAAAGATTCGTTACCGAGTGACTAAAATTCTTAACTCAATTGAAATAAATGCAAATTATTCAGAGTAACATGTAGGTATTACTATACAAGGAACATTAAAATGGCTTGTGGTAGAAATCCATTCTCCAAGGGGGAGGTTGAACGATCAACAGGGAAAAGTCTCGAAGTCACTCCCACCAGCAAAGAAAACGACTCCAGTTTCGGACATCTAGTGTCCATCATCAGCAATCACATCTACATCAAAGAGAAGTTATAGAAAGTTTAATGTAGAAATTAGTAGTTATAGAAAGTTTAATGTAGATGTGATTGCTGATGATGGACACTAGATGTCCGAAACTGGAGTCGTTTTCTTTGCTGGTGGGAGTGACTTCGAGACTTTTCCGTGTTGTACATTAAAATGGCTTTTCCCCTGGATGAAGGTGCATGTGTCTTTTTAAGCTACTAGATCGAGTAAAAGTCTTATGACAGATGCAACATTTAAAACACCTTTCACCTGTATGCATGAGCATGTGCGTTTTCAAATTACTAGACGAAGCAAAAGTGTTACTACAGACGGAACATTTAAAAGGCCTTTCTCCTGTATGAATACGTATATGTTTCTTCAAGCCGTCAGACAAAGTAAAAGTCTTGTCGCAGGATGAACATTCAAAAGGCTTTTCCCCAGTATGAGAGCGCATATGCCCTTTTAAAGTACTAGCCTTATTAAAATTCTTATTACAGATCGAACATTCAAAAGGCTTTTCCCCCGTATGAACGCGCATATGCATTTTCAAGGTACAAGACAACGTAAAAGTCTTATCGCAGGATGCACATTTAAAAGGCTTTTCCCCAGTATGAAAGAGCATATGCTTTTTCAAAACACTGGAATCACTAAAAGTCTTATCACAAGTGGAACATTTAAAAGGCTTCTCCCCCGTATGAAGGCGCATGTGCCTTTTCAAACTAGAATGACTAAAATTCTTATTACAGATGGAACACTGGAAATGCTTTTTACCTGTATGAATCAACATGTGCGTTTTCAAATTATAAGACGAAGTAAAGGTTTTATCGCAGCTGGAACACTGAAAAGGCCTTTCCCCTGTATGAATGCGCATATGCTTCTTCAAGCCACCGGACAAAGTAAAACTCTTATTACAGATGGAACATTCAAAAGGCTTTTCCCCGGTATGAGAGCGCATATGCTTTTCCAAATCGCCGGAATCAGTAAAAGTCTTATCACAAGCCGGACATTTAAAATACTCCTCCGCTGTATGAAGGCGCATGTGCCGTCTCAAAGTACCGGACCGAGTGTAAGCCTTATTAGACAACTTAGAACGGGGTGTAGCGTAACTTGAGTCGGCCTCATTTCCTGTTAACATTTCTTCCTTAACTAATGGATGACACCCAATATGGCTCAAATTCTCGTCTTTAACTTGTCCAGAAGCCAGTGTTTTCTCTACTACAAACGCGTGGATCTTACACATCTCGATATACGTGGAGAATTCCTCATAGCGTGATTTACATTCCTTGCAGATATTCTTACGAGACGCTACGATCGGATCCTGAAAGAAAAGGTGTGGATTACGTTCATGCTCAAGCGATTCTCGCCTGCTTCATGGAATATCGCAAACGAAGCAAAGTACTTATAGCAAATCTGTAAGAGGATAATGTGTACCCCTCACCTCTGCGCTGATTATCTTCCAGAATCGCCATAACCTCTCCTGGATCGCCTGCACGGGAGCCTCTCTTGAGCACCAGTCGCAAGTAGTGGCCTCAATATCGTCCATAATATTTGGTTTATTGAAAGTGACTAAATACTTTAAACCGTAACTTGAAATATCTCAACGTGCCTTTGGAGTATGGAGGACAGCCAAAGAAACCAAACGAAATCAACACAAAACACATGCACCATAGAACTTTTAGGCATAGGGTATTGTTCTAGATCGGAAACTGTAATGTCGGGAACGGCGACGCGGCGAGCGCCCTCCTTGCGATGGGTACCGAAACAAATTTCTTCTTCCACCCCCCCTCGCCCCCTCCTGATACCCACAACCTCACCGCACCGTAATAAAACTACATATATAACAGAAATTATTATATTTTCCCAAAATTGACATTAACAGATGAATTCAATGCATAAATTACACAACACAATATTAATACATGACTGAACAATTGTGGAAATATTTGAGTGGAATGATATACAGCAATTACATTACTAACAAAAAAATCTACATTAATAAACTTAAACTAACTGATATGTATTCTATACAAAAATTAATTATGTGAAATATTTATACACATATGATACAAAAGAGAAGGAAATAAAACGTGTGGGTGCTCAACTAAACAATGGGATAAAACAATATTAATATATGACTCTGAGATGGCAATTTAATTTTAACAATTTACCTATATCACAGTAACATATTTAATATAACTTTATATATCAAAACCCAATTGGAACAGCTAAAAAATTCTTCATGCCACTCAGCCCGCAACAAAAGAGCTACGGGAATGTCCCTCAGACGTTTAGTGTTTAAAAATATAAAATTTACTCACTTTGTCAATGAAATTTTATGATAAGTTTTAAAATCAGTTTAAACGTTTACAAACGTTTTAACAAAAAGGAAAACTAAATAAATAAAGAATTTAAAAATTTCATTGTCCAGCAAAGACAACGAGGAGGTGTGAGTAAACTTTGCCAGGATGGGAAATGTGACCAGTGTATTGTGGTTAGTAGAGAAGATTGTTTGTAGAATTGAAATAATAGATATTTAATACAAACTCTGTCTTCTCTGTTGGCACTCCAGAACTTTTTTGTCTTGATCTGGGATGTTTATCTCTAGGCAAGTAGACAAACAGATAACTAATAGAAATAAACATTTAACATTTATAGAAGTCGTTAAATATTTGCAAATAACCTAAGCCTGGAACCTAATTTATGAATTTTGGTAAATACGTGCCTCAGAGATCATCCACAAATCACTATTCCAACTGAAACCTACGAAATTCTCCTTACCAACAGAAGCCATCATTTAAGGTCGAATATGGTTACAAGACTGGGCATCTTTTTGTTGCCCTTATCCAATCCAGATGATGCAGCCTGTCTTATCGGTCCCATAGGCTTCCAGAACATGATTCGTTAAAGCTTTCGTTCTAGGAAAAGCGGCATCGTAGGCAAAATTATTTAGAAACAATGGCATCAGCGTGTTCTGTAAATATTAAAATTTTTTATCAGATTAGTTTCTAGAGGTTGATAAGCAGTGCTTACATTCATGGTGCTTTTTTCAAAGCTTCCATTTTCCGAGTTGAAATAGTTGATCCTTTTCGGCGCCTTACTCTTTCGTTTATTGACAGAATCTAACTTGCAAATTCTAGTTTGAGAGCGATGTATTGTTTTTTTTTTCTTTAATACCTTCCGTTGCGAGATTTTCTTATTAATACTTCATGTGAGCAAAACCAGTCTGGCAACTTTTGTCTCAATGCTACTTCGATTTCGGGCATGAATCTTGGATGTTGTATTACACTTCCAGAATGATGATGTTTCAAAGGCATTAACTAATGAAGCTGTGGTAGTCATTTATGTCTTCCTTGCACTTTTTGCAAATGGTGTTTGGCAACAGACAGTGAAGAATTACCTAGAAAAATAGAAACAAGGCATCGATTTAACATATCTAAAGGTCAAAATGTCCATAGATGATACAAAGCTCAATCACGAATTGAACCAAGTTCAATTCGTCACTCGTCTGAAGGAAATCCTAAATACGTCCAAGTCTATGGGTGGAAATGATGTTTCAACATAGATTTGTTTCATTTCAGGTATAACATTAATATTGAAGACGTGTGTTCACAACAAATTGGAAATAAATAGGCACTGAATACAAGAGTCACCGATTTAATTTTAATGAGTTCGACAATTGCTTACTAGATACTTAAGATAATAGATATTTACTTACTGTTACTACCAGTATCTATAAGCCAGCAGCTAGTTCACTACAAAACAAATACACTTAAACAATTCAAGTCGCTTTGAAATCGCTTTCAAATATTTACAATCGAACCCTTTCGCAACGCAGAATAAAATGGAGGCTACAGTTTGTAAACACGGAACGCGTGACGTCGGTTCCTTAAGCCCAAGCTACGCCACGGCGTGTTTAAGGCGCCGTGACAGAGTGCATATTTTTGGAACATATAGAAATGAATGATTTTGCGTATACTGACGACACGCCGCCACGTATGAGTCTTGAGACGCATGGCGCTGCGACAGAGAGCTTCTCGTGCCCCCCGTCCTATGTGCCCCACCCGTCATGTCACTTCGCAGTCTTCGAGCGCCGCAACCCGCATTTTCGTTTGCACTTAGCCTAAAAAAGTTGTGTAGCAGCGCCATCCTTTCGATGGCACCTCGAACTACTTTCGTGTTCCCGATCCTCCCATAAGACTTTCCTGGCCCTGCTTTTAGGTTAGGTTAGCAATTAGCATAGAACCCATTTTTGTAATCGCATTTGTTGCTTACTTTTAGATGCTATAGAAATTTGTTGCTAATTACTAGTCTTCTTTAATAACTCGGGTGGGTTTTTTCAAAAGTACGCATGGAGAGATTCAAATTAGATCACACCTTAGCCTTCAATTTAAGCTCAGATAGTTAATTGTCTCTATAGTTCTGAGGTTGATAGAACATGTCATCTACCTAAAGATGAGCTTGGAGAACATCTCGAGGTTAGCGTAATTATAAGAATAGGTTAAAGAAGAGATCTAGACGACTCGCAGCGCCATCCAACTCAGACCCAACGTAAAAATGGAATTAAATGCATCGCTACCTCCTTCTACGCTCGCTTCTCTCTTTTGTCTCCTTGTTTTCGCTTTTCTTTGCGCATCTTTCTACGGTCCTCCTCTTGTATCTATTTCTCTATGATACCATGATCTATGAAATCGAGTATTTTCCCGAATCCTGTGTTCGTTTCCACGAACCCCATGGAACTCGTAAACATCAATGCCCGGACTTGCGCACAGCGAAGTGAATGAAAACTGGCGCCCGAGCGAACTTGGAACCACCAAGTGCCAAAGAAAAAAGAAACCAAGAAACCAAAACGCTCGCGTATTGAATATAATAAATGTTTGTTAATAGATAGTGTTTTATTTTATATTCAAGTATTAAGCTTCTAATATACGACGAGAATTTACAGGAAATTGATAACTACAGTGTTACGATCAGAGACCAAATTCTGTCATGGCCTCCATAACTGTAGACCTACATTGCCTGTGAATTACATCAAGTTAATACCACTTTTAAGAGTTAATTAACACATTTCTTAATTAACAAGATTATTTACGCCATCTACAGGGGATGGATACAGATTCTAGTTTCCTCTTCGTCTGACAGATTACATTTCTCATTTTGTCTGCTTCACTTATGTACTGCAGCGGGATTTTTTTCAAATATCGTCTCGAATGGCCGTATTGATTCAAATTCCATTAATAACGGGCAAATTTATAATCGCCCCTTGAGGCTTCCTCGAACCTTAAGGCGTACTTACTGTGCCATCTGTATTTTATAGTCAACTAAGTGCACCTTAAGGATGAGATGAGGCCGAGGTCGGTATTCTCGAATCCTGTGTTAATTTCCACGAACCCCCTGGGACTTCTAAACATAAATTGCCCGGACTTACGCACAGGGAAATGTATGAAAACTGGCGCCCGAGCGAACTTCGAAAATCCAAGCGTCGATTTCGAAGTGGACACCCTTAAGCGTCGAAAATAAAGGTCGCCACGATTTCATCTGGAACTTTTTCTTAGAGGATTTTTTACTGGCGATCGATTCGAATAAATCCCGTAATGAAGTAAAAAACCATTAGCGTTATTGTGCCTAATGACTAAATTTATAAGAAAAATTCATAAAATTTTAATACGTCCATTAGACATAACGATGTGTGTATCAGTCTCTTACGATGGCCTCCAGAGGTAAGTAAGTAAATCGTAGACTCTTTCAATGTTAATAGGACCATTTTCAGAGGACTTTTTGGAGCAAGTGTACTTTCGAGCAATCGATTGGTTTACGAGCAAGATTTTTCTCAACAGGCTCGTGTGCGGCTCGATATTGCTGCTCGCTGCGTATGCGGTTCCTTTAAGTTTATACCGCGTGAGGGAGGATAGAAACAGTTTGTTTCTAAATGTAATTTTTAACGCAGGACTCTCGACGGTAAGTAAGACTATCGAGGTTGCCTACAACTCGTAAATGTTGGTTAAGGAACAGCAGTAACCGGCTTAAGCGGTTATTGGTGAGGGTTAAACCTTCTTCCGACTTCCAGAAGGTGATAGAGGTTTCTGAAAGGGCGGGAGAGAAGATAAACTCAATATTACTCAATAAACAAATTACTCAACGATTCGATTTAATATCGACTAAACATTTTATCAACCCAAAAAAAAAACTCTGCCTTGCTTTTACTAGCAAAGGTAACTTCTACTCCTGGCATGAAATCGTTTTCACCCTCAACGTGAAGTCCTATATACTAATAAACAATTCATATATTGCTTAACTCCATTAGTCCTCGTTTTAGAATATCTTTTTTTCCTTCGAAATGTTATTTCGTTCAACAAATGACTTAATGGGGTATTACATTCAGTAAGTAGATGTCACTAGTCGACACTTGAGTAACGTGGCTCCTTGTGCGCATGTGTCCCTGCTTTAAAGATGAAACTCGCATAAGCACCGTCGACTTATAAAGAAACGTAATTTTTTCACCTTTTTTCAAAATATAATAAAACCGTAGGTAACGAACACCCTCGGCTAACGTTAATAACAAACTAAAAATACTAAATTTAAAGAAATAACGTGCTTAGACCGCTACAATAGAAGAAAGCGCGGTTATAAGTCGAAATCGGCGCGTCGCTCGATAATTGGGCTTCATTAAAGTAGGTCGTAATGCTCGGGCGCCAGATTTTACGGGTGTTACTCCCTTCGAGCTTTGTGTAGTTGACCAGGAAGATAATGGAAATAACTTAGTCTAACTCTATTAAAAATGCATTGATCATGTAAAACTATACTATTGTTACGTTTTCGGGTTCTTAAATTATTTCATAACACTAACTATGATTAATTAATCGTAATTCATTTAACTAACACTAACACTATGCGGACTTAGACTACCTCATGTAAACGTAAATTTATTTTCAAGCGGGTTTGTTTTTATGATCTCCTGTCGGATCACATGAACACCTGTGTTCCACTGAATGCCCGCTTATCTCTCGGTCGCCTTTTTATATTCTAACGGTGTCGCTTCCGGAAGATTCTCGAGCTATTAAATGATTTTTTTTGTTTGTCTGCAGAACCATCGATAATGTTCCATTGCCTTCCATGGCCGATCAGACGAGGAGAATTCGTTACATTGTATTACGGTAAATTAGTCAAGCGAACGATTTTCAGTCCATCCAGATCTTCGAAATAAATCTTAGGGGAACACCTAAGAGTTCGTGAGTTCATAAGTACCTCATGTGAGAAAGTGAAAACTATTCGTTAGCAAGAAATTGTCTTTATTTATATTCTTATTCGAGTTGCTCGAGATGTGAAAGCATTCTGACGTCCGAATTAAATTTGCTTCCTTTAGGAACTGTGCATGGTCATGGTCTACATGTTCGTCCTCGCGAAATTCATCGAGCTCCACAGGAAGGCCGAGGAGAAGTTCAGATCGCGCCAGTCCGAGGGACCGGAGGCCTACCACAGGACAACTCGTTCCAGCGGGAAACTCTCTACGTTGCTTTTGGGTTTTTCCATCGTTCATCTATTTTATATGATTTGCATAGTCTCCTCTAAGGAAATGAGAAGTTTGTATAGTGTTTATAGCCTGGTGGAAGGGAACTTGGTCCTTGAAGTATTGACGATTGTCGTCATTCTGATTATGTCGGTGTACCCGGTGATCCTGATTTCCATGCATGCGCGTTGGACCTATTACTTTAGGGAGCAGATGGTTTTGCTTGAAGATAACATCAAAAGGAGACTGGGCGTCAGGATCCATAGGGAGGATAAGGAGGAGCAGGAGCGTTGCAAGAGGTACCTGAAGGAGGTCGCCAGATTCCATTCCGACATCAAAAGGTTTGTTGGGGGATCTTCAGAAACTCTTGGATTAATTGCGGTCTATTTTATAATTTAATTTGTGTGTTTCTTTATTCTTTGTAAAAATTTAAAAAGTTATAAAAGAGAGTTGAAAATTCCATGAAATGTCTCAAAAATTTCTCGAGAATTAAAAGAAAATTATATAAGACAGGCCTGAAGTAATTAAACAGTTTTTTTAAAAATTTCATATAGATACGTTTGGTTCATACCTGAAAGCTCTTAGGAAAATTTTAGGTTGCAATAAATATTTCCTCTTATTTCAGTATCGCTGATTATTACTATCGTAACATGCTGAAGGCGAGCGCTCTGCTGATATTTATTCCGGGGGTGTGTACGGCGGCACTACCGCTTCTCATTTACTTCACGGTATATGTAACTTTGTATCATATCAACTCCATCCTCATTTGTAATTTTTCCTTGTAGGACGTCTCTGTGGGCGTAAAGCTCTTGGTGAGCTTTATATGGATCGACGGGGGAATCTTCACGTGCATCGCAATGAAAAACGCCCAGTCGACAATTGACGAGGTATAAAGCATTACATCGATTAATTTGTAACGTGCTATTCCCTAATATGCACTAACACCTGTCGCCATGTGGCTAAAGCTCTCGGCTCCCGTTGAAAGCGCCTCCTACGAGTCGCAGTTGCCCTGGAGCAAAATTCCCAGAAAATCTCGTACGAGACGGTAACGGCCGAAGCATTTCCTCGTAGCAACAAACACGAATTCTCTCACTTCACTACTTTAAACACTGCTCGAGCCTTTTACAGTGTGAATAACTGCGTTATATACGAACCGCTTATGAAAAAATCTCTCAACTCATCAAAAATAAAATCGTTTTAGCTGCCTGATTGCGTTCGGCGCTCCTACTCAGCACCTCGTCTCTTCTCCTCTTGCTTGGAAATCCTCAGCTGCTCCTGCAGCCAATGAAATCCTCAGCAACTGCCTGATGACTTCAGGCGCACCAAACCTGCGGTCGACCATGACCAATCCTTGCTATGAGTCACGAGTGTGCGCGCGGCACTAAAGAGTGCCGCGCGCCAGCCACACGCACTCAATCCATTCGAGTGTTACCCTAAATCTAGTCTACGTGTTATTTGCGTGAATTTGTACGGAGGTTACGTGCGGTACTTAACTAAAATTAACTACTCCATTTGCTATCCCGGACAGGCCCCCAAATTGTAACGAACGCGCACTGAGTGAAGCGCAAAGACTTTATTCTTGCGAAGCGCGTGTAATAGACAGATTATCTTTTATATCAACTGTCAACATTTTCTATTTCTTTTCCATAATAATAATACCTTCACATTCAAAAGTTTGTTGTAGTTTCCCTCTCGTCCATCAGCATTTTGAATTTTTATATGTAACCATCTGGTATTCGATGAGAATCCAATTGACAATTTTTCAAATCTTTCCAGTCAGAAAACCTCTGCAAAGTGCTGTACGAGTGCCCTTGGTACGATTGGGACAAGAGTAATTGTGCCACCTTAATTATCATCATGTCGATGATGAAGAAACCGTTGCTAAGAACCGAAATATTTGGGGTGGTGGAGATAAACAACACAGCGTTCTTGAGGGTAATGAACTAATTCACTAATAGGTAAGGTGTTGGTAACTAGTATGTATTTTAGATAGTCCGGTTGTCGTATGGACTCGTAACTGGGATTTTATCTTAAAGTAATGGGACGAGCACTAAGAACTAACAATGATGTTCAGCAGCTACTTACTTAACTGGTAAGCAGTTAAGCTTAGGCACTTCATTATAAAGCAACTGTTCACTTAAATAATACTTATCTTGAGAATTACAGCACACTTCACCGTTTAAACCAATAAATGATCAAACAACTGACTCCTGCTTTGATTACTTAAAAGACACTCCTTAACTGTTAAGCCGGTTAACGATTATTTACATATCCACACTCCTTGTCCCCCTTACACTCCAAAGGATTATACTCAAAATATTCCATACATCAACCTAGCGTGATTTCCCCCTTATATAACTTCTCTAAAGAAAAATAAAACGATTTCTCAGGTCAGAAGGTATTAGTAATCATGTCATCATTGGAGGATCATAAAAGAAATTAGCAAATACCTACAAATCCCGACTATCGACCACGGATGTAACAGATCCGGTCAAAGGGAGTAAATTCTTTTATGGTGCTTATTTATCGAAAATTCCTCATGGGCATTTGCATTACTCATATCATTTTTCATCGGGTAAGGTATAATTCTGTTTGTGAATAAAACATTGAAAGTAATTATCATTACGCTAAGTGTGCCACACAGATATCTCTTTTATTTACGACTCCGTATACCTAAGTATCTGTAATTAATTCTCCTTTGTGGTCATTTCAAGTCACTAGAATTGACGAAAACCTTAAAACAATGTGGAAGTTTATGGACGCCGAAATAGTAACCCTCCAAACAGCTTCTAATGCCCATAAAGAGTTGCACCCCTACTACATTTATAGAGGACACCTCTAGGCCACATGTTGCAAAAACGGTTGAGAACAACGGCTGATTTGTCAACATTTGAGAAACAGAAATTCAAATTGTCATTTTAAAAAAAAAAATGATTTTTCTTACCTACCATCATGGTATCAAGGTCATTTAATACAAAGTTTCCTGAAAGTTTCGCAAAAATCCCAGTTTTGTCGAACTTTCTTACGCAGCCTTCTACACTCAACACAATTACACTGAAATATGTTATACTTAACAATCTTAACACAAGTCTTACCTTTCAAAATTTATAATAACACTGTTATTGCACCAATTATCCACTAATTACAACGAACTATTGTTTCTGACCTCGTGATGCGTCTTGTTTACTGAAACTCAGATTAGTACAAGTTTAGCTTAGAACAAGAGAATTCAGCATAATATTGTGTTCCGTGCTTGAGTTTTATGTACGTCAGCAGAAGTCTGGCAACATCGGTTTAGCAGAATTCATCAATCAATCGACCAAAATTTGTGTGGTACAGAACACAAAACATATACCTTAGAGAAGCGTAACTACCGTGTTATTTTAAGGCGACACCGATGACATTTGCCGCCATATTTATTCCTTGCAATCCCCTCACCACTGACTACTGAAATCGGCGGGAAATTCGAAAATTGCTGGATTTTGAAATTGGCGGGAATTTTGAAATTTGATTATTATTGCATTTCTTGGTCCATTTACATCAAACAAAATATAAGTTCACTTAAAATTATGTAACACTTACAAGAACGTTTTCTTTTGTAAAGTTTCTATGAATAAGTGCTCCATAATCTTAAGTAATCTTATATATTGCTTGGTGTAAACGATCCCAAGTTTTTATAAACCAATGAATGAGTGCCACTTCCACTTCACGCAGTATTACTGAATGACAAATAACAAAGAAAACACAAATTCAAACAAAACATTTATATTTAGTGATAGAGAATAGAACTGAAATTATTCTAACATTAGAGACTGTAATAGTTACCGACAGCTTTAATTCTAATGCTTTTCAGTAAGATTTGTCGTCCTCCGTCTTTAGTTTTGAACTGCATGATTCCTAAAACAAATTCCTAATTAGAGTAAAAATCATGAACATGTTATGAAACAAAGTTTATCTTCCTTTTTCTTCGTTCGATAGTTTCTTAAAACTAGAAACAAATAGTTAAGTAAACTTGAACCTACTCTCTTCGTATAAATTTTAAAGTGTTCGATTAGCTGCTCTCATTACTTAATAAGCTTGCATTGTTTAGATAATTACCTGCTTTTTATGTATCTGATACATTTTACTTTCAAGACTTGATGAATCTGATTTATTTAAATTCAATTGTTTCAGAAATTCTGTTTTCAGAAATTAAATCTCATGTTCTTGATTTATATCAAGACTAGAATGATCAGAACCACTTACAATAGGGACGTTCACCTCTAAAGGAGTGGGCAGGGTATCATGATAAATATTACTATAATTTATAGTATAATAATACTGCTTGTGTTACAGTTATCAATACTTTTAGGTACGCAGGCAGTTATTTTTAAATTGGGATTAGTATAATCTGATGTAGCAAAATGTCTTTTACAAATGTCTCTACAGAATCAACATACGTGCTTCCACCTTAACATACGGGCAGCGTTCGTAAGAAAATTGTGAAACATGTTTGATCCATAAGCAGAGTTTACAACTGGTGAGCAGTACTTATTTGTGCGATAAGGAAAGTTGCATAAATATGATTGCTTCCTTAATGAAATATTTGACGTTAATTATGGTACTACTAGTATTATTTGTAATACAAACTACAACAATCAACAGAATTAAAGTGAAATCAATCCAGTTTTCCAGAGGGAAAAATCCCAATTTGTGCAAAATAAGGCAACCGTATATTTGGTTATATTCTACACCCTACACTTTTACATTGAAATATGTTATACTTAACAATCTTACCACCAAGTCTTACCTTTCAAAATTTATAATAACACCGTTATTACACCAATTATCACACTAATTACAACGAACTACTGTTCCTAACCTCGTAGCGCGTCATATTTTCAATACATGAAACTTAGATTACTAAAAGTTTGGCTTAGAACAAGAAAAGTCGTAAACGGTGGCCATCTTTATTCCTCGCTCCCGTTTGCCAGTGGAAATAAAAGTCCTAGATTTACCGACAAAATTCAGCATAATTTTGTGTTTCGTGCTTGTGTTTTATGTATAACTGCAGAAGTCTGGCAACATCGATGTCGCCAATTCCTCAATGCTACTTTCACCCCCATGGTACAGAACGTACAGCTGTTACTGATGTGTGTTTTTTGTGGTGTTTTGACAGTTGTGTAAGGTGTGTCACTTTTAATTTTTAATATTCTGAAGTTGTAAACTACCCTCAATAAGCCAAATCCCGGCGTGTCGTCATGGGCGATACTCAGGCGACTACTTGCGACTGGTGCCTGCGAGAGGCGCCGGTGCGGACAATACAGGAGAGGTTATGGCGGTTCTGGACATTAATCAGCGCAGAGGTGAGGAGTACACTTTGTCCATATACTTCTAACAGATTTGCTGTTAGTGCTTTGCGTCGTTTGCACTATGTCACGAAGCAGGCGACGATCGCTTGCCCCTAGAACATAACCGACATTTCTACTTTCAGGATCCGATCCTAGTGTTTCGTAAGAATATCTGTGAGAAATGTAAATCACGCTACGAGGAATTCTCGGTGTATGTCGAGATGTGTAAGGCCCATGCGTCTATAGTAGAGAAGATGGTGGTTCTCAGGCAAGTCAAAGACGAACCTTCGATGAATATAATGCATCCATTAATTAAGGAAGAAAGGTTATCGGATGAAGAGTGCGGTGCGAGTTACTCCACGTCCGTTCCTCAGTTGCCTTTCAAATGTTCACACTGCGATCAGGCTTATACTCGTCCGGGTAGTTTGAAAATGCACATGCGAATTCATACAGGAGGAAGGCCTTTTAAATGTTCCGTTTGTACTAAGACTTTTACTTGGTCCGGAAATTTGAAAATGCACATGCGCATTCATACAGGTGACAAGCCTATTAAATGTACCATCTGTGATAAGACTTTTACTCAGTCTGGTAATTTGAAAAAGCACGTGCGTACTCATACAGGCGAAAAGTCTTTTAAATGTTCCATCTGTAGTAAGAGTTTTAGTGATTCAGGTGATTTGAAAAAGCATGCGCGCGTTCACACAGCTGAAAAGCCTTTTAAGTGTCCGATCTGTAGTAAGACTTTTACTCAGTCCGGTAGTTTGAAAATGCACATGCGCCTCCATACGGGAGAAAAGCCTTTTAAATGTTCCCTCTGCGATTATACTTTTACTCAGTCTAGTCATTTGAAGAGGCACATGCGGCTTCATACGAGCGAAAAGCCTTTCACATGTTCCATTTGTAATAAGACTTTTACTCGGTCCAGTGGTTTGAAAATACACATGCGCCTTCATACGGGGGAAAAGCCTTACAAGTGTTCGACTTGTAATAAATCTTTTACTCAGTCTGGTGATTTAAAAACGCACATGTTCGTTCATACGGATGAAGCGCCCTTTAAATGTTCCACCTGTAATAAGACTTTCACTCGATGTGGTACTTTTAAAATACACATGCGCATACACACGGGGGAGAAGCCCTTTAAATGCTCTATCTGTAGTAAGAATTTTAGGGAATCTTTCATTTTGAAAAAGCACATGCGCCTTCACACGGGGGAAAAGCCGTTCGAATGTTCCGTCTGCGATAAGTCTTTTTCTCAGTCCGGTAATTTAAAAACACACATGCGCCTTCACACAGGGGAAAAGCCTTTTAAATGTTCCATTTGTAAGAAGAATTTTACTCAATCAGGTGATCTAAAGAAACATATTATGCGCCTTCATTAAAGTAAATATTTACTATTAATAGTTCATGGTAAATAATGTTCCTTGTGCAAAGATGCCGGTAAACTATTGAACAAGGACAAAAATATCTCGCCCGTTTTAACTAGTGGAGTGAGACAGGATACCCCGCCCTTAAAGCTGCAAATGGTGTCTCGAATATCTTTCCCCTCAGTTCATGCAGCCTGTCAAAATGGATACGAAAGAGAGTTGTTAGAAATAGGGTGTCCTTAAAGCTGCAGACGGTGTCTCGAATGCCTTTCCCCTCAGTTTATGCAGCCTGTCAAAATGGATACGAAAGAGAATTGTTAGAAATAGGGTGCTTAGTAGTGGAAATGAACAATGCATGTTAACGATCACTACTTATATTTCACCAAGAAATACTGTGCAGGAGTTCACTGATGAAGACGCTCTATTTGGTGATCGTTAGCATGAAATGTCGATGAGCTCTATCGAAGCCTTTGGTACAAATTTTGCTGAAGAATCATCGAAGCCGTTAATTGGCTTTTCAAAAAAGTAATTTAAATTTAACAGTGTCGAATGATAAAAAAATAAGTAATGGGACAATGATGGACGCTGTATTCAAGAGTTTTTATTTCATATTTCAGTTATAGACCGATAGTGTCAAATTTATTTTTTATTAATAAACCGAACTGAATAATGAAAATAATGGTAATTAGAAAGAATAAATGTTTGTTTATTTTTGTATATAAAATAGAAATATTTTTAAAAATGTATAAAATTATAACTGTTTACTATAAATGAACAAAATATTTTTTTTGTTAGTGGTATTTGTATGTTTCTTATTCCAAAAACCATTCAATATCAACCCCTTTTGATTTATTTACCAAGTATCAATAATGGAAATGGAATTTTCGCTCTTCAATAAGAATATAGGCCAGTCTTAGCCTATCCACGCCTACTGGTACAGTCAGGATTGGTCCAGTTGAAAAAAGGAAAGCGATGAAATTTAGTAGTCAACCTATCGCCACACCAGCACCGATCCATAGGCGTGCCATATTTAAACAAAATTTAAAATATTGTTAACGAAATTTTATGACCGAGTTTAGGGAGGAAACATTATTTTCGAGCTGATTTTTTGACATAAAAGTTAGTAATATAACAAAATAACTAAAAGGAGTAACTAAATGAATGAGGTATCAAAAAATTGTATTGTCCGGCGAAAATCACGAGGAGGTGTGAGTAAACTTTGCTTGGATAGGAAATATGATTGTTATAGTTATTAAGAAGGATGGTCCTTAGTTGTTAGCAAGATAAATGCAACTTAATTTGAAATGTAAATTGAAAAAAATTAAGTGTAACTAATGCAAGATGAATAGCAACAGCAAAATAAAGTATAAAAATGTTAAATTTTGTTTTATAATTTTTGTTTTTTTTTTATTTTTTCTTTACACGTAACCGCAATTGTCCCCTAGGCGATTACATTTTTGAGTATAATTAATACCCGCATATGTACTCCCAAATTAATCTGAAAGTTATGTAGTTTGATACGGTGGGGAAGGAAGAGGTAAAACGTTATTTATTTGAAATTGCATAATGGTAGAAGAATAAAATTAGTTCCGATTTCATCAACACCTAAACGAAGGGGGCGCTTCGCGCTACCCTATGATATAGATACCCTGTGGATTCGGCTCTCCGACGACATCGATGTTGCCAGACTTCTGCTGGTATACACAAAACTCGAGCACGAAACACAAAATTATGCTGAATTTTGTCGGTAAATCTGGCACTTTTATTTCCACTGGCAAACGGGAGCCAGGAATAAAGATGGCGGCCGTTTACGACTTTTCTTGTTCTATGCTAAACTTTTACTAATCTGAGTTTCATATATCGTAAATAAGACGCACCACGAAGTTAGGAACGATACGTTCGTTGTAATTAGTGTGATAATTGGTGTAATAAAATGTTATTATAAATTTTGTAATATATTATTATAATTAATAATTATTATAGTTATTATAATTTTGTATAAATCTGTTTCCGGAAACACTGTATAAAGGACCTTGATACCATTGATATCATTTCAGGTAAGGAAAATCATTATTTTTGTAAAAATTGCAATTTGAATTTCTGTTTCTCAAATGTTGAAAAATCAACAATTGTTCTTCTTCTTCTTCGGAATTTGAACAATTTTTGCAACGTGTGGCCCAGAGGTATCCTCTATAAGTGTGGTATGGGTGCAACTCTTTATGGGCATTAGAAGCTTTTTGAAGGGTTAATATTTCGGCGTCCATAAACTTTCACATTGTTTTAAGGTTTTCGTCAATTCTAGTGATTTGAAACGCCACAAAGGAGAATTAATTACGGATATTTAGGTATATGGAGTCGTAAATAAATGAGATATCTGTGTGGCACACTTAGCGTAATGATAATTACTTTCCATGATTTATTCACAAACAGAATTACACCTTACCCAATGAAAAATGATATGAGTAATGCAAATGATCATGAGGAATTTTCGGTAACTAAGCACCATAAAAGAATTTACTCGCTTTGACCGGATCTGTTACATCCATGGTCGATAGTCGGGATTTGTTAATTTCTTTTATGATCCCCCAATGATAACATGATTACTAATACCTTCTGACCTGAGAAATCGTTTTATTTTTCTTTAGAGAAGTTAAATAAGGGGGAAATCACGCTAGGTTGACCTATGGAATATTTTGAGTATAACCTTTTAGGCTGTAAGGGGTACAAGGAGTGTGGATATGTAAATAATCGTTAACCGGCTTAACAGTTAAGGAGTGTCTTTTAAGTAATCAAAACAGGAGTCAGTTGTTTGATCATTTATTGTTTTAAATGGTGAAGTGTGCAGTAATTCTCAAGATAAGTATTATTTAAGAGAACAGTTGCTTTATAATGAAGTGCCTAAGCTCAACTGTTTACAAGTTAAGTAAGTAGCTGCTGAATATCATTGTTAGTTCTTAGTGCTCGTCCCATTACTTTAAGATAAAATCCCAGTTACGAGTCCATACGACAACCGGACTATCTAAAATACATACTAGTTACCAACACCTTACCTATTAGTGAATTAGTTCATTACCCTCAAGAACGCTGTGTTGTTTATCTCCACCACCCCAAATATTTCGGTTCTTAGCAACGGTTTCTTCATCATCGACATGATGATAATTAAGGTGGCACAATTACTCTTGTCCCAATCGTACCAAGGGCACTCGTACAGCACTTTGCAGAGGTTTTCTGACTGGAAAGATTTGAAAAATTGTCAATTGGATTCTCATCGAATACCAGATGGTTACATATAAAAATTCAAAATGCTGATGGACGAGAGGGAAACTACAACAAACTTTTGAATGTGAAGGTATTATTATTATGGAAAAGAAATAGAAAATGTTGACAGTTGATATAAAAGATAATCTGTCTATTACACGCGCTTCGCAAGAATAAAGTCTTTGCGCTTCACTCAGTGCGCGTTCGTTACAATTTGGGGGCCTGTCCGGGATAGCAAATGGAGTAGTTAATTTTAGTTAAGTACCGCACGTAACCTCCGTACAAATTCACGCAAATAACACGTAGACTAGATTTAGGGTAACACTCGAATGGATTGAGTGCGTGTGGCTGGCGCGCGGCACTCTTTAGTGCCGCGCGCACACTCGTGACTCATAGCAAGGATTGGTCATGGTCGACCGCAGGTTTGGTGCGCCTGAAGTCATCAGGCAGTTGCTGAGGATTTCATTGGCTGCAGGAGCAGCTGAGGATTTCCAAGCAAGAGGAGAAGAGACGAGGTGCTGAGTAGGAGCGCCGAACGCAATCAGGCAGCTAAAACGATTTTATTTTTGATGAGTTGAGAGATTTTTTCATAAGCGGTTCGTATATAACGCAGTTATTCACACTGTAAAAGGCTCGAGCAGTGTTTAAAGTAGTGAAGTGAGAGAATTCGTGTTTGTTGCTACGAGGAAATGCTTCGGCCGTTACCGTCTCGTACGAGATTTTCTGGGAATTTTGCTCCAGGGCAACTGCGACTCGTAGGAGGCGCTTTCAACGGGAGCCGAGAGCTTTAGCCACATGGCGACAGGTGTTAGTGCATATTAGGGAATAGCACGTTACAAATTAATCGATGTAATGCTTTATACCTCGTCAATTGTCGACTGGGCGTTTTTCATTGCGATGCACGTGAAGATTCCCCCGTCGATCCATATAAAGCTCACCAAGAGCTTTACGCCCACAGAGACGTCCTACAAGGAAAAATTACAAATGAGGATGGAGTTGATATGATACAAAGTTGCATATACCGTGAAGTAAATGAGAAGCGGTAGTGCCGCCGTACACACCCCCGGAATAAATATCAGCAGAGCGCTCGCCTTCAGCATGTTACGATAGTAATAATCAGCGATACTGAAATAAGAGGAAATATTTATTGCAACCTAAAATTTTCCTAAGAGCTTTCAGGTATGAACCAAACGTATCTATATGAAATTTTTAAAAAACTGTTTAATTACTTCAGGCCTGTCTTATATAATTTTCTTTTAATTCTCGAGAAATTTTTGAGACATTTCATGGAATTTTCAACTCTCTTTTATAACTTTTTAAATTTTTACAAAGAATAAAGAAACACACAAATTAAATTATAAAATAGACCGCAATTAATCCAAGACTTTCTGAAGATCCCCCAACAAACCTTTTGATGTCGGAATGGAATCTGGCGACCTCCTTCAGGTACCTCTTGCAACGCTCCTGCTCCTCCTTATCCTCCCTATGGATCCTGACGCCCAGTCTCCTTTTGATGTTATCTTCAAGCAAAACCATCTGCTCCCTAAAGTAATAGGTCCAACGCGCATGCATGGAAATCAGGATCACCGGGTACACCGACATAATCAGAATGACGACAATCGTCAATACTTCAAGGACCAAGTTCCCTTCCACCAGGCTATAAACACTATACAAACTTCTCATTTCCTTAGAGGAGACTATGCAAATCATATAAAATAGATGAACGATGGAAAAACCCAAAAGCAACGTAGAGAGTTTCCCGCAGGAACGAGTTGTCCTGTGGTAGGCCTCCGGTCCCTCGGATTGGCGCGATCTGAACTTCTCCTCGGCCTTCCTGTGGAGCTCGATGAATTTCGCGAGGACGAACATGTAGACCATGACCATGCACAGTTCCTAAAGGAAGCAAATTTAATTCGGACGTCAGAATGCTTTCACATCTCGAGCAACTCGAATAAAAATATAAATAAAGACAATTTCTTGCTAACGAATAGTTTTCACTTTCTCACATGAGGTACTTATGAACTTACGAACTTTTAGGTGTTCCCCTAAGATTTATTTCGAGGATCTGGATGGAGTGAAAATCGTTCGCTTGACTAATTTACCGTAATACAATGTAACGAATTCTCCTCGTCTGATCGGCCATGGAAGGCAATGGAACATTATCGATGGTTCTGCAGACAAATCGGCGACGGCAGGATTCCGAGAAATCATTTAATAGCTCGAGAATCTTCTGGAAGCGACACCGTTAGAATATAAAAAGGCGACCGAGAGATAAGCGGGCATTCAGTCGAACGCAGGTGTTCATGTAATCCGACAGGAGATCATAAAAACAAACCCGCTTGAAAATAAATTTACGCATACATGAGGTAGTCTAAGTCCGCATAGTGTTAGTGTTAGTTAAATGAATTACGATTAATTAATCATAGTTAGTGTTATGAAATAATTTAAGAACCCGAAAACGTAACGACAGTATAGTTTTACGTGATCAATGCATTTTTAATAGAGTTAGACTAAGTTATTTCCATTATCTTCCTGGTCAACTACACAAAGCTCGAAGGGAGTAACACCTGTAAAATCTGGCGCCCGAGCATTACGACCTACTTTAATAAAGCCCAATTATCGAGCGACGCGCCGATTTCGACTTATAACCGCGCTTTCTTCTATTGTAGCGGTCTAAGCACGTTATTTCTTTAAATTTAGTATTTTTAGTTTGTTATTAACGTTAGCCGAGGGTGTTCGTTACCTACGGTTTTATTATATTTTGAAAAAAGGTGAAAAAATTACGTTTCTTTATAAGTCGTCGGTGCTTATGCGAGTTTCATCTTTAAAGCAGGGACACATGCGCACAAGGAGCCACGTTACTCAAGTGTCGACTAGTGACATCTACTTACTGAATGTAATACCCCATTAAGCCATTTGTTGAACGAAATAACATTTTGAAGGAAAAAAAGATATTCTAAAACGAGGACTAATGGAGTTAAGCAATATATGAATTGTTTATTAGTATATAGGACTTCACGTTGGGGGTGAAAACGATTTCATGCCAGGAGTAGAAGTTAGCTTTGCTAGTAAAAGCAAGGCAGAGTTTTTTTTGGGTTGATAAAATTTTTGGTCGATATTAAATCGAATCGTTGAGTAACTTGTTTATTGAGTAATACTGAGTTTATTTTTTCTCCCGCCCTTTCAGAAACCTCTATCACCTTCTGGAAGTCGGAAGAAGGTTTAACCCTCACCAATAACCGCTTAAGCCGGTTACTGCTGTTCCTTAACCAACATTTACGAGTTGTAGGCAACCTCGATAGTCTTACTTACCGTCGAGAGTCCTGCGTTAAAAATTACATTTAGAAACAAACTGTTTCTATCCTCCCTCACGCGGTATAAACTTAAAGGAACCGCATACGCAGCGAGCAGCAATATCGAGCCGCACACGAGCCTGTTGAGAAAAATCTTGCTCGTAAACCAATCGATTGCTCGAAAGTACACTTGCTCCAAAAAGTCCTCTGAAAATGGTCCTATTAACATTGAAAGAGTCTACGATTTACTTACTTACCTCTGGAGGCCATCGTAAGAGACTGATACACACATCGTTATGTCTAATGGACGTATTAAAATTTTATGAATTTTTCTTATAAATTTAGTCATTAGGCACAATAACGCTAATGGTTTTTTACTTCATTACGGGATTTATTCGAATCGATCGCCAGTAAAAAATCCTCTAAGAAAAAGTTCCAGATGAAATTGCGACGACCTTTATTTTCGACGCTTAAGGGTGTCAACTTCGAAATCGACGCTTGGATTTTCGAAGTTCGCTCGGGCGCCAGTTTTCATACATTTCCCTGTGCGTAAGTCCGGGCAATTTATGTTTAGAAGTCCCAGGGGGTTCGTGGAAATTAACACAGGATTCGAGAATACCGACCTCGACCTCATCTCATCCTTAAGGTGCACTTAGTTGACCATAAAATACAGATGGCACAGTAAGTACGCCTTAAGGTTTGAGAAAGCCTCAAGGGGCGATTATAAATTTGCCCGTTATTAATGGAATTTGAATCAATACGGCCATTCGAGACGATATTTGAAAAAAATCCCGCTGCAGTACATAAGTGAAACAGACGAAATGAGAAATGTAATCTGTCAGACAAAGAGGAAACTAGAATCTGTATCCATCCCCTGTAGATGGCGTAAATAATCTTGTTAGTTAAGAAATGTGTTAATTAACTCTTAAAAGTGGTATTAACTTGATGTAATTCACAGGCAATGTAGGTCTACAGTTATGGAGGGCATGGCAGAATTTGGTCTCTAATCCTAACACTGTAGTTATCAATTTCCTGTAAATGCTCGTCGTATATTAGAAGCTTAATATTCGAATATAAAATAAAACACTATCTATTAACAAACATTTATTATATTCAATGCGCGAGCGTTTTGGTTTCTTTTGTGAAAAATCTTTACCCTTCATTTGGGTGGAAGGGCCACTTGACAAGTTTTGATATACGGCCTAGGCAAACTATGGCACTAGATATTAGGCAGTGGTGTTTTCACCTGTATGCAGACACACGTGTTGTTTCAAATCACCAGACAAAGTAAAATTCTTATCACAGATCGAACATTTAAATGGCTTTTCACCTGTATGAACGAGCATGTGCTTTTTCAAACCACTAGACTGAATAAAAGTCTTATTGCAGATGTAACATTTAAAAGGCATCTCCCCTGTATGGAGGCGCATGTGCGTTTTCAAATGACTAGACTGAGTAAAAGCCCTAGTACAGATGGAACATTTAAAAGGCATTTCCCCGGTATGAATACGCATGTGCATTTTCAAATCCTCGGACCGAGTAAAAGTCTTATTGCAGATGGAACATTCAAACGGCTTCTCACCCGTATGAAGTCGCATGTGCGATTTCAAATGAGTAGACCAAGTAAAAGTCTTATCACAGATGGAACATTTAAAGGGCTTTTCTCCGGTATGAAGGCGCATATGCCTTTTTAAACTACAAGATATACTAAAATTCTTATTACAGATGAAGCACTTGAAAGGCTTTTCACCGGTATGAACACGTAAGTGCGTTTTCAAATCCTCAGACTGGACAAAAGCTCTATTACAAGTGACACATTTAAAAGGCCTTGCACCAGTATGAAGTCGCATGTGCGTTTTTAAATGACTAGGCCAAGTGAAAGCCTTATTACAGATGGAACATTCAAAAGGTTTTTCTCCTGTATGAAGGCGCACATGCCGTTTTAAACTAGTAGATGTACTAAAACTCTTCATACAGATAGAACATTTAAAAGGCTTTTCACCAGTATGAAGTCGCATATGCTTCTTCAAGTTACTAGACAAAGTAAAAGTCTTACTACAGATAGAACATGCTGAAGGCTTTTTGTCCGTATGAATGCGTACATGCTTCTTCAAGTCTCTAGACCGAGTATAAGCCTCATCACAGTGCGAACATTTAAAAAACAACTGAGAAACGGACGTAGAATAACTCGAACAGGACTCGTCTTCTCTCAAAATTTCTTCTTTAATCAATGGACGACACGCGATACGGATCGAAGGTTCCTCTTCGACTTGTCTGGAAGCCAGTATTTTCTCTACGACACACGCGTGGGTCTTACACATATCGATATATACTAAGAAGTCCTCATAGCGTGACTTACACTCCCCGCAGATATCCCTATGAGATGCCAGGACTGGATCCTGGAAGAAAAGATGTGGATTATATCCTATATATAACCGAAGCAAAGTACTAATTGCAAAACTCCAGAAACGCGTCAACTATAATTAACAACATGTACTCCTTACCTCTGCGCTAATCTTTTTCCAGAAGATCCATAACCTCTCATGGATCGTCTGCACCGGCGCCTCTCGCGAGCACCAGTCGCAAGTAGTCACTTGAGTATCGCCCATTATAAGTCCGAAGTGCTCGATTTATCAAAATGTTTAACACAAAACGTATAGGTTAGGTTAGACCACAACGTTAGAAAATATGAAGGTGCCGAATCCACAGGATATCCAAATCATAGGGTACAATAATAGTTCGGAAACTGTAATGTTAAAACGAGGGACGCGCGAAGCGCCCTCTTCGTTTACGCTTCGACGAAATCGGAACTAATTTTATTCTCCTTCTACCATTATGCGACATCTAATTAATAATTCCTCCTCTTCTTCCTTCTTCGTATTAAATTACATATAAAACAGAAGTAATATATTTTCTCAATATTATTAGAGGGGTTTTGCTTATACAGGATCACATGCGCGTTAAGCACTTTCAATTGCGCTATGGCTAATGCGCATGAGTTCCTGTCAAAATAAGGTAAGCGCTAATAGCCCCCGACGTTATCTGAAAAGCAAAAACTCGCTATTGGCATGAACAAATCAATTTAATACATAAATTACACAACACAATATTAATACATGATTGTGATTTAAATTTAATTGTAACAATTCTCTTGTATCACAAAAATATAGGAAATATTTGACATACTCGCGTGTAAGGGAGAAAAAGATTTTCAGCAATTATGTTACGGTTCTATCGAGTATATTAATGATTCTATCAGCAGTACAAAATATTCATTTGGATCGATTAAAATATGATAATTCCAATTAAATATTTCATTAGATGAATTAAATTTTTGCCAATGAATATTGGTAAAAAAAAACTGTCATGGCCTAAATAGCAATAATAAATATTTAAAGTTAAAAGGAATATTTAAATGAACTGCCCGAAGAGCAGTGTAGTCCTTTTTGTAAATACTGAATAAAAGGGGGTTGTTAATAACATATGTTTTGTTTATTAAAGTGTGTATTACTTATTCAATCAAATTAAGTGGTTATTATAAATATTTATTTACAAATAAATAGCATATATTTGTATTGTAAGCCATAAGATGTTATAGGTTAATAAAATATTGTTCAAAATCTCTTGACAGTCTTCATTTGAGCAACACATCTGAAGCCTCAGCAGCAATTCTGTTGAAATGTTATCATTTTCAGTTTTTTGGTACAAAAGGTATCTCTATTTTCAAAATGGCACTTACAAAGTTTTTTATTATTGTAAAGTAACTGAATTTAAAAAAGGACTGGCTAACTTTACCTCATATTAACCTAGGACAAGTTATTCTGATTCTAAATTTGCGTAAAAACGTACGCTTTTCGGATATTTGCACTAGAAGAAATTGTAAAAAGATATTTCAATTGTTTATAAGATAAAATAATAGTATTTTTGAAATGAAATTTTACAACACCGAAAATTACATTTTTTTACATCTAACGATTAATTTTGGTAATTAACTCTTCCGTTTTCAAATGGTGTCCGCAGAAATATTATAAGTTCATTATTTTGTCGATAATATTTTCACCTTTTCACCAAATGCCTTTATTAAATATCTACGATTGTTCAGAAAAAGTTATGCAACCCTACTTACACAATTTTGTTAACACAGCGAGTTGACGACAGTTGGCGCTGGCAACACTGGGCACGTCACCATTGCATCGACGACTTCCTCGACCGCCATATTGTCTTCAGACTCGGGCCGAGCGACGCTTGTGTACCGTTTGGTACGTGGCAGTGAAGGAAATTCGAGTTTTCTTCTTACTTTCAACGTTACTTAAACGCCCAGTGCTTTTTGATGTCAGTCCGCAGCCATTTTGGTCGTTCGTCGTCGGATTCAAGTAAGACTACTTCGAACAAAGAACGTAGAGCATCGATTCGATCCACAAGGGAGAAGCCATCTTGGTTTCCAATTGAACCCAAGCGAGGTGAGTTAATTACTTTTCATTACCGTTTCATTTCCACAAATGCCTTAGCTACCGTGTTAAACTGTCGAAAGTGAAAATGGGATGTTTTGGATCGATCATTGGTGATTTTTTTAATTTTCACGGCGTTTATCCCTTATGTAAAATCGCATTTTCGAAGGGCCATAACTTGGGAACGGATCATTTCCTAAAATTATGATCGATGTCGTCGAACTAGTTATTTAATGTACTCTCTAGTAATATAGAGCTTTTTTTCGAAATTTAATGTTCAATAAGCGAAAGGTTAACCTCGTTTTGTTTTACAAGTAAACGACTTTCTCTGCGACTAATTTATTCAAGTTAAGTGGGACAGAGTGCGCACGCATGCACAACTGTAATTAATTTTTGATCACGTAAGCAGGTTCTTCTCTTTTATATGGGCAGAGAAGGCATTCACTAAACTAAGGTAATACAGAAAAATAGTGCAACCATCATTAAATATTACAAATCAATAGCAGTTGAATGCCCCTTTCAATACTAAAGTGATACTTAGTAAGTGAAAGGAAAGAAGGGAATAAAGAAAACTAATATTGGAAAGTTTCAGGATTACTTGAGATAAATCATTGAATATTTGCCTTACAGTCAAGATAGGTTCATGGAAAGTTGAATATAATTAGAAAGATCCATGAAAAAATATACACTGTGTTATTTAATGCACTTACTTAAAAATATTAATAAGAAAAGAAATGGTTTATCACAGTTGTTTCAAAGGTCAACGTGTCATATTCGATTTTTTGCTTTGTATTAATTTTTACTTCCCCATATTAACCATGAATGACAATTATTTGATAAATGATGTTTATCAATATTATTCACTGTAACCCATCATTCATTATTAGCAGTTATAATAATCATGATATATATAAAGTAATATTTAATTATATATACAGTCGAACCTCCATTTTACCGAAGTCCTAAATCCGCTGAAAAAACTTCATTATATAGAAAATTCGTTATATAGAATAATTCGGTATATATAGACCGAATTATTATGTATTATACGTATATACATATATAAATGATGTATGTTTAATCGACATAAAAAATGATTAAATAATTGAAGTTGTAGTTTTAAGTGAAGTTTAATGAACGTAATACATATATAATAATATATACATGTATATATGAACTAATACGTATTTACATGAACGTGCATTATGTATGATTAAACATATAAGCTATTATCAGGGCTATTATACATAATGTACAAAGAAACAAAAGCCGTATTAGGTCCTCACGAAAACATCAGATGTGGACTTAACTTAAGAATTCTTAAAGAAGTCTGTAATTTTTGATTGCGCTTCGCATTTAAATAATACTGCGTTTTCAAAAAATACCTTCGCACTAATTTAAAGATTTAAACAAACAGTCTGAAAAAATGCAGGCAGCAATACCGCGTAATGACCGCATTAAAAATCTAGGAAAGGATAAGAGTGAACCTTCTTGAAATTCAGATTACCAGGTACCTGCTATGGGTTTATAACCCTAACTGTACTTTGTTAAATAGAGATTGTCTTCGCTAAATAGAGAGAAATTTATTAATAAATAACATGGGACATTCACGGTTCTAACCAAAATTTCGCTAAATAGAGAATTTTGTTAAATAGAGGTTCGTTGAATAGAGGTTCGACTGTAGATAAGAAGTTAAGAGTGAAAATAACTACCAAACTATAATGATTAGGATTGAAATTCTAAACTATTTCTTCTTCATCTGCATTGATAATACCAGGTTTGACAAATTATCCCTTGCAGTATCAGAAATAACTTTGTCTTGTTTCTTTCCTTAAGAAAATGGTGTCCTCTCCTGGTACCGTCGGATGTGATTTGGACGTTTCTTTCCCTTGCTTGCTTTGATTACCAACGTCTAAAATTCTTCCTCCAGAATTCTAGGAATATTTCTTAATTTCCCTGTCGCTGGTGTTAAAACCATAGCGCATACTAAATTTGTTTGGAGAACGAGTAATAATTCACAAAATGATAGTTTCCATTGGACTGCCTTTCTTGGCAAAATGGAGAACATCCTTCAGTTCTTTGCTCATTATTCTTAACCGTGTTGGTATGTACGGAATGCCATATAGCAAAGGTTCGACATTCATTTGCACAAAAAAATCAGTTAATGCAGGCATTTCTGTAGGTAACCTAGCGAATCTGACATATTCGGTACATTGTAAAGCACACAATTTATTTTCCTATAGAATAGTTGTTACAATACCTAAGTAATGAAGTATGACTACTTTCAACAGTTTGAAACTTCAAAATAATACAAACGGTTATGAGACGACCACTTTTATAACGTTATTTATTATTATCAATCGACAGTCGGTTGCATAGAGATCAGAAGTGATAATCTCTCATCAGTCGCTTTCTCCTGGTTGAATTGGGGTGGTTTCTAACGGCTTAATGGTTTTACTATGCCTATGCCATCTTCTATTAACTTTATTTTTACCGATTTCTATAAACTTTGGCTCCTATTTCCTGGTAACTTTCTACCAACATATCATCTGTTGCCCCAATGTGTTTCTTGGGACTTGGCTCCCCATTTAGTCTGCTATTTCGTTCTTGGAATTCCTTTTTCTGGGACCCACCCGAGGGCTGCGTACCTCTGAATTTTTGACCGTTGATTTGGTTCCCGGCTTTGGTATGGTAATTGCGGTCTGAATATTTATCGGAGAGTAGAAAACAAATACTTCCATTAGAGGGAAATCTTTTTTCCAAATTGTAAACATTTTAATTGTTATATATTTGTGGTTTGAAGTTGATAACGTTGATGACATACCTGGTTGATAGAATTTCTTATCTGATTGGTACTGTATTCAGTCTAATGCCTATTAAGCCAGGTCGTTCACTTCATAAGTCACCATTCCTCATAAGCCCATACTTTTTTGCTAATTCGTTACCTAAACCAGGGTTTTATTGCTCCAGCTCTCATCCAGAAAAAGGGGATAATCTGACTTAAAACTTAGTTGACACCATCCATACCCGTACTTACGGAACGTCCAGAGACATATACATGTACGGGGTGGCTTGTTGCTAATTTACTGCTGACGATAGGACTAGTCGAGGGTTCCTAAAACCACCCCTTCGACCATTAGCACAATACTCACCCCCTTGAAATTTTGAGGACTTCAGAAAATTTTCTTGTTGATGTACAGATCTTCTACTTGTTTTGTTTTTTCTGGCCTATTATCAGCCGGGTTCCAGCCTGTGTTGCCTCTTCTGTAGCCGTGAGCTATGTAATGTCCATCTTCTGCTTCAGAGGCGTCGGACGATCTCAACCCTCCGCAACCTTTGACTCTCACCGTTCCCGTCAATAGCAGCTGTTTTTGACCAGTGTGAAGTTAGCAGCCAAGATTTCAATAATTTTTCAAAGTGAAATTTTTTAGTGGCGTTCAACAGTGAAATGTAAAATTACGGTTCTAAAAATACTTTTTTGGTATCGAAGAATTGATTAATTCGTATGATAGTAGACGGTCAACTATAAAATGTTGATTGACTTGCAACTGTTGTAAAATTCACTGTTGAATGGTATGAATATTGAATAATTTTTTTCAAATCTATAGAAAAAAAACGGCCCGGTTGCCCTTTAGCACAACCATCAGTATGACGTTTGAGAAAAATCTGTCAAAAAGTGCTTTACTTGCAGAGGATCTAAGGGGATGAAATCGGTATTCGAAGTCATTCTCCCACCATTAAACGGTATGGTTATTGAATAATTCTTTCTAGTGGATGAAGAAAAAGCTAGGTTGCCCTTAGGTATACACATTAATATGATAGTAAAGAATATACTGTAAAAAGGTGATTTATTTGCAGATTGTCTCAGGGGGCTGAAATTACTATTTTAGCTCACCCGCAGAATGTTACACTATATTTTTATCGAATAACTTTGTAAAGTTGATAGAAAAGTATTGCAGGTTACCCTTTTGCGTACACATCAATATAATGGTAGAATATACACCGCAGAGACAAGATTTCTTTCTATTGACCTGGTAAAATAGTTATTCAACATCCATACCATTTAACCCTGGGCGAACCATAAACAAGAAGTAGAACTGGTTTGTTCCATAAATTTAAAAAAGTAATACCAAATTTAGTAGGTAATTAAGGATAAGTAAATGTCATATCTAAGGTCACGAGAGGTGAACAACTTACGGTCTTATTCATAAAAATTTAACAAGGGTTTTAAGTACATTTTAGGGATTTTTGTAAAAAACGTGATTCATAAACGCACTTTAACCCTAACGTGTAGTTAACATACTGTCAAAAATTAACATGGATTCTACCCTACTTTAGGGACATTTTAACCTAGAAATACTCAGTGAGGCTTGTTTACTTTTGTTATTGTTTGTCATAGGGTGTGGAGTTTTTGTTCGAGATTTTATTAGCTATGAATGATTTATTAGCTCTCCATGCATTGCATCAAATTAATGCAATTAATCATCGCCGCCGCCCTCCTAAAACATTGAAGGAAAGAAGTGATCCCTTCTTATTAGATGATGAGAATTTTAGGTATAAGTATCGTTTTACAAAAAACACTGTGCATCATATTGTTGAACTCGTGCAAAGATGATCTATTGTTGAACAGTAGAGGTGGTGGATGCTCGACCAAATATTACGGTTGATGAAGATGCAGGATGCGGTGAGATTGTTGAAGTAGAAAATGGGCCTAACAGAGCAAGAATAAAAGAAATAATGCGGAACTTTGTCAACCAAAATTTTTGATTTCCATTGCAATATATTTCTGTATTTATTTTGCTGAAGTAAGATTGCTTCAAGAATATTTCTTGTTTTAGTAAGAGGACACATGTTGAGAAAAACTCACTTCACTTCTCTATAACAATGTTGTATATCTCGCTGTGTTATTGCTTTATATAAATGAATTAGAGGTAAGAACACAGATAACATAATTTAATTTTTTTTTAAGAATAGTTCAGTCGAGTACACATGGATTGTTTTATAGTTTTCAAATTTGTTTATTTCGGTTTCTTGCATATTTCAAATTTTCTTTCAAAATTTCCTGTTCCAGGAGCAAATTCTCCTGGCGAATCCTTTCATTTTCCATCTGAATCTTGTGGAAAGATTGACAGCACTCGGTTTCCACTTCCGTTATTCTTTTCATTTGCTTCGTCAGCACATCTGATTCAACTGATCTCTAAAATATATATATCTATATCAATTTATCTCCACTCATCACTTTAATTAAAGAGTACTTACCTTTCTTTGTTCTACAAATAATCCAAAGTTTCAATCTAGTATTTAACAATCTCAAATTGTGTATTTGTTATTAGATGTTGCATAGGCAAAAATATGGAAGACTGCTTTTGACAATTTAAGTGTGAACTTACTTAATTGCGTTATACTTTGCTTTACATACCTCTGATATATCAACCTTATCTTGCACAAATTTGTTGCTGTTGTCTGAGGAAGTTACAACATTTGTGGCAATTTCCTGGGAAAAAGTTCATGAATAGAAATATCAACATTGTTATTAACGAACATACTTTCTTTTGATTCACAGTATCGGAAACAAATTCGTTGACATCCACTTGGAATTCTGAAGGAAGCCAGGCCAATACATTGGCTGGATGAGGTGGTGTCCGATTAGTAACCGGTGGCCCTCCTCCCGTTACAAAGAGTTTTTTTCTCTCTTCGGCCAGTTGTTTCTTTGCATTCATTTTAATTGTACTCCACTGGTTCCTCAGTTGAATTATACTGAGTGATGCACCTCCACACATGCCATTAAAACTATAAATATAAATTTACCATGAGCAAAAACAAGGGATAAACAAAATTGCATGTCTTTTCACCACATACCTGTTACAAATATCTTCCCATGCTACCTTCTTTTTCGAGTTAGTGTTGGTATCTGTATTTTTACTTTCCACTATACAGGCTTTTTCTCTTACTAATTCTTGTAGCAACAACTACAACACTTTTATTACAAACACTTTATGGAGGATTATATTACAGTACAAACTTTACCTTATCCTCCTCACACCAATTAGCATTCCTTGACCTTTTTGCTGGCACATCCATAATGTCTTTAGATGTATACACGCACACTAACAAATAACACAAATCCTGATCGACGCTGTTATCCACGAAATCTCGACGCCAACAATTACAAACGATAACCTAAGCCAAACAACCTCACAATGTTGTGTCATTTGACATATTTTTGACGACAAATAGGGAATCAATGCATCCAACAGCAAATTCTTAAAGTTACCAAATATTCCCTAACTATCTACCATCTATCGAACTTTAACAACGTTTTAAGTAACATTGGTTTAAAATGGGTTTATGAATAGTCCCGTTTTAAAATCCATTTTAGCGCTAATAAGGATTTTAACTAATGTAACTAACTTAAGTAACACTTTAATGAATTTTTATGAATAAGGCCGTGAATGTCTACGATTGTTCAGAAAAAGTTATGCAACCCTACTTACACAATTTTAACAGACAACCTTGTTACAGTTGGCGCTGGCAACACTGGGGATGTCACCATTGCATCGACGATTTCGTCGACCGCCATATTGTCTTCAGACTCGAGCAGCGCGACGCTCGTGTAGCGCTTGGTACGTGGCAGTGAAGGGAATTCGAGCTTTCTTCTTATTTTCAACGTCGCTTAAACGTCCAGTGCTTTTTGATGTCAGTCCGCAGCCATTTTGGTCGTTCGTCGTCGGATTCAAGTAAGACTACTTCGAACAAAGAACGTACAGCATCGATTCGATCCACAAGGGAGAAGCCATCTTGATTTCCAATTGAACCCAAGCGAGGTGAGTTAATTACTTTTCATTACCGTGTCGTTTCCACAAATGCCTTAGCTACCGTGTTAAACTGTCGAAAGTGAAAATGGGATGTTTCGGATCGATCATTGGCGGTGTTCTTAATTTTCACGGCGTTAATCCCTTATGTAAAATCGCATTTTCGAAGGGCCATAACTTGGGAACGGATGATTTCCTAAAATTATGATTGATGTCGGCGAACTAGTTATTTAATGTACTTTCTAATAATATAGAGCTTTTTTCGAAATTTAATGTTCAATAAGGGAAAGGTTAACCTCGTTTTGTTTTACCACAAGTAAACGACTTTCTCTGCGACTAATTTATTCAAGTTAAGTGGGACAGAATGCGCACGCATGCAGAACTGTAATTTTTTATCACGTAAACAGGTTCGTCTCTTTTATATGGACAGAGAAGTTGTTCACTAAATTAAGGTAATACAGAAAAATAGTGCAACCATTATTAAATATTACGAATCAATAGCAGTTGAATGCCCTTTTCAATACTAAAGTGATACCTAGTAAGTGAAAGGAAAGAAGGGAATAAATAAAACTGCAATATTGGAAAGTTTCAGGATTACTTGAGATAAATCATTGAATATTTGCCTTACAGTCGAGATAGGTTCATGGAAAGTTGAATATAATTAGAAAGATCCATGAAAAAATATACAGTGTTTTATTTAATGCATTAACTTAAATGGTTTATCACACCTGTAGATAATTAAGGATAAGTAAATGCCATATCTAAGGTCATGAGAGGTGAACAACAACTTAATAAGTAACCTTGAGAAAAATGATGTGGCAAGGTTTATAATACGTCATACACCAGATGTTGCATAGCAACTTACATAACAAAATTAATAGATAATGTAATTAATTAATGTAATAATAACAGTAGCAAATAACAATAACAACAACAATACAAAATTAGTTAATGTAATAGGTACAGTGATCAGGAGAAACGTTAGGATTAAAGTTACGAATCAAAGTTGGTGTCAAAATTTATCGTTTTTAAAGTTATAAAAAATATTTTTCCCTCTCATTGAATTCAGCTTTCATGTTTTAGTACAATTTTCAATTATTTTTTTTTTAGTTATTCTTAATGCCCGGATTTTATGGTGGTAAAAATGTTATAAAATGGCAATCATAAGTTCCAAACTAGCAGAAATAAGTAAAAATCGTAAAAAAAGGTCGTGAAAGTGTTTCCATCATGTATTAATCTAATATTACATACTTACAATTATTTATTTACAATGTGCACGTACATATGTATATTATTAATTATTAAAATTTGCAACAATGCACATTTATAAATTGTTCGTTTGTCTATGGTCGTTTGTAATGAGAAAGAGCTCTACACCCACCATTGTTAATAGTGCCTATTTAAATATGTCAATAATGTCTGGGTCGGCATCTAAATCTACTTCGTCACTGCCAAAGTCTGCAATATATTTTTGAATTCAACTAAAACTAATGTTTTACTGAAAATATCTGCAAATTTTATATTTAATTGTTCCCCGTTTTCCACCAGTACTTTTCTTGAACGGATCTTATTAAACATATTGTGCAAAACGTTCAGATTTTTTTTATTATGCTATTAGCTTTAAAATGAGGTTTTATAAGTGTTGATAAATTAATTTGTTGCTTAGAAATTAGCCAAATAAGGAAACAATAAAAATTAATAATAAATCTTCAAAAAATTCAGTTATGACTGTGTTAAATACACGAAAGTGTGAGTTTTGTGGTACTTATTGAACCCTCCACGTTTTCGATCGACCCATCAAATAGTTTAAAGTTTATTCCATTTATTTATCCCCAGAGAACATTTTTCTGCATAAGACAAAGTAGTGGGGGTAGGGCAGTTCTACAGATACCATAAAGAGGATAGCTAAACTATCAGTTTGAATAAAAAAAAAGAAGTAAAAAAGTCGTTTTTTCTACTGCAGTCATTATACAAAATATTAACGTTTTTAGTTATAAACATTTTAGAATAACACTTTTTCTATTGCTTGATAATTAAACATTTTTTCATATTCGGAGAGCTGGCATTTTTGCACGAATTTGAAAAATAAAAAAAAATGTTCTAGGTCAATTTGGGTCGGAGTTAGCATTTTTTAAAAAATTCATAAATGATTTGTTTATAACTATTAATAAACCTAGCTAGTGCCATTTTGAAGTTAAAGGTTCAAAGTTTATGTAGAAAATTTGTAAATGATTTCTCTTTAACGAGAATTTCGACGAAGTTCAAAAATGATTAAAAAATCATGACTAGTCGAGGGTGTTAAGGGGGAACTTAATTTAATCGATCAAAAATGAAAAAGCATTTTTAAACCCGAGTAATTTTTGAGTCTATTTGATGGATTTTAATATTTCTTTTATTAATTTGTATTTACTCTGCATACACTGCAAATCTACATTTTTTTTATAATTTTGTTCTTAAACAAAGTGCAATTTGTTTAAATTTTAATTTTTTTTGTTATTTTAGTTTCGTTATCTTAAGAATTGGTTGTTAGCACTTTCATTAATAAATAATTGCCAGAAAAAATGTCAAAACGAATGAAATGAGCCTTTATAAAGGTCCATAGTGTGACAGCAACAACCGCGTTTTTTAGTTTAAAAAAAAAGCATTTTTTAATCAACAATTGCAATAACTTATCAACCAATTAATATTTTTTAGGGATTCTTAAGGATAGCAAAAAACAACTTTTCATTAAATTTCGAGATTATTTATGCAATTTTAATTTTCGACATATTTTTGCAATTACTTAAATAAACTATAAATAAATTTTTTTAGCAGGGCTGAAATGAAGACACCAAATTTTTTTTAAATGTTAAAGCTGTGACTGATACAAAAGTTCTGTTTTAAATATTGTGAAAGAGATGTTTTGTGATGTTTGAAAGGCCTCATAGAATACGATGTGACATGAAAGAAACTGTTTCATCCTTCAGCTATATTCAATAATCCTTGTAAAAATCGATAAACTCTTTTGTTCATATCACCAATTAGACACAGGGCATGTATTGAGAGTTAAGTAGGGTTAAGAGCGAATCATACAATACTACGCAGACTATCTTATTTCAATTTCAGTACAATTTCTGATACATAGAGCAAAGAGGTTTATTTCTAACATGTACTGATTGCAAGTCTATGAAACCAACGAAAATTTAATCGACGTTACCAAATTCCAGACTAGGCTGCTAGGAAGCTGGAACAGAGCCATGTGAAACGGGACGGATTGTTCAACCAGGAAAAGTGTGGTACTGCCTGCACACCATCGGTGATCTGCTGACCAGAATTTTGGGTTATGCAGCAAGCGGTAGAAGCTATTCTTACCCAGGCTTAGCAGATCAAGTCCTTCCGAGGTAGTAGGGATACTCAGTAATGATCATGGACTGAAGGAGGACGTCCTGGCAAGTAGAGCAGGAGCTTCATACAAAGCTATGGCGAGTTGTAAGTACATAAGCCTTAAATAAACATTTTAGCCTTTTGGCATGAATGTAAGCCCTTTTCTAAACGTATTAAGTGGAAGAGATACAAGGGACATGACTTATGCATGAGTGATCTTTTTGCAAGGGCGTTGTATAATGTCATGAATACGAATTACTATCAGTACCGGATTTATATAGTTGATTGATTTTTATTTATTTTACACACGTTTGAAAATGAATTTGGAAAAATGGAATTCTTAGAGATGCTAGTAGTAGATTCATACTATTTATTAATATATGGGTTTTAAAATTCAATTACATAATATGTATATAAGGGCTATCGAAATGATTAAATATGTACCAGGTGGAGACTGAAAAAATATAAAAGTTTGCAAAGAATTCTTGCAATTATTTAATAAAACAAGTCGATCGATTATCGATTTAATTCACACCAACTCACCGCTTCTTCACTGGACATCAAAATATAAAAGTTTGCAAAGAATTCTTGCAATTATTTAATAAAACAAGTCGATCGATTATCGATTTAATTCACACCAGCTCACCGCTTCTTGACTGGACATTTAACTTTCTTTTCTTCCGCGCCTAATTAAACACTTTCGCTTTGAAAATATTTCAAAAAATGCAACTCGGCAAGTGTGTTTAAATGGCAGGCACGTGTGCTTCAAGCCCAAAAATTATGGACAAGCGGGTCGAGATTTCAATCTGAGTCAGATTAGATGCTTCAGTTCTGAGCCAGTGTTTCTGCAGCAATTGTTACGGCTCATTCCAGCAAGCGATTGAATAGTGCAACTGTGCTAGCGGCATCGAACTTGTTCATGTCGGTTAATAACGGCTTCGATTCTCTTAATGTCAAGTTTGTCACATTCAAATTTTCAAAAACGTGGACTTTAGTGCTGATAATAGTGAGATCGTTCGTGTAGTGCACTTCATTTTGGAAGGGTTCCTGTGGGCATTAAAAGGCGTTCTGCTATGACGGGATGATCCGCAAGGTGAAGGAGCTCAGGCTTTCGTAATATCCAAAATAAATCGGGATTCTTTAGAAAACGTATTTTCCGTCTGTAACGGTGACGGTTTCATATAACGCTTCAACATAACATGCATATGAGGCTTCTGAAATCCATGGATGATTCAAATTGTGACAACGAAGAATTGGACACTTCATCTTCTAGTAATTTTTTGTACATAAACGTTTACTATCACTAGAGACTTGTCCCATTTCATGTATCGCTGGATATTTAGCGAATTTATTGTTCTCAAAATCTTCTAGCAACCTTTAAATTTTTAACATGCAAATATGAAAACGACGCTTCTTTATCTAACGCTTTTCTCACTTTTAACAGAGATTTTGGAGTGAATGTAGTTCATTCATTTTTGGTAACACCATTGGAATCTTTCCTACAGTTTGTAAGGGATGGTTTGCAATCTTTTGATAAGACCACAGTACAGAATTCCATTTATGCCAGAAAGGCAGATGGATTTTCAGCTCTTTATTTAGAACAGAAATGTTACTCAAAATCAGCTGATCAAAATGAAATTATTTAAATCTCGGTAGAGAGAGGTAGAAGGGTAGAATGCGTAAAGCCACAGGATTAACCTACAAACTATGTAACGAAACTACAAACATAATATCAACAAATAAATGTATAGTTAGTAGTTAGAACATACATTGAAGTCTTAAATTCGCACTACTGTCAGTACCATCATCGCTCTCATTTCCATTTATTTTTTTCTCCATCAATTCTTTTACATGATGAAGTCTATACTGCATTTTATAGTCCATTATATGATACATATACCAAACGCCAAATAAAGTTGCGCTCACGTCATCACCATATTATCACATGTCTATTTAGAGTGTTGCCAGATTTTCGGGAATCTCGAATTTTTCTCCGCACTTATACAATTATTGAATTGCTGGTTGCATAACTACCAGTAAATAAAAATGTGTTTTGCTAGTTTTCAAATGAAAAATCACTTTATTATGAAAATAATTTATAAAACAAGGAAAAACTTGGCATTAAATTTATAGAACTAAACCATGGTAATACATTTTAAAAGCTACAATGTAAAAATTGCAAAAATTTGGTTTTAAACATCATTTTTGAAAAAGGGATATGTTGGTTTGTCAGCCATTCCTGAATACTGCCTTTACTCCATGCATTGGTAGGAATTTTGTTAATAACATGCTGTGATAAGTTGCATTATCTAGTATAATCATAGATGGATTTTCTAATTTTTGTAACAGCTCATGTTCAAACCATTTTAAAAAATTTTCCTGGTCCATTTCTCCATGATAATCACTCAGTTTTGTTTTTGAAGAAAATATTATTTCAGAGCCCTCAATATCTGTGTTCATTTCCTGCATGTACTATAATGTATCTAAAAAGTTCTTAATGAAATCAAATGGTCGATTATCTCGAGGTTGGGTCTTGGAATATAGAAAAATAGAAAACTAACTCATAGTCAACACGCAACTGTATTAAAAATAAACAAACAGACCGGTTCGACTATATAGGCAGTCAACTTCTGGCCAAATATATAAAAAGACAGATTATGAAATAGCACCGCTCATTAATTTTCATATATGACATTAATGAGAGGTACTATTCTATAATCCTTTTTATATATTTGACCAGAAGATGACTGCTAGATAGTCGAAAGTGGTCACTTTAATATACAGTTAGTGTTAAGTGGTTAATACAGTTGGGTGTTTAATGTCTATATAATATATGTACAATACGATACAGATATGTTGCCGAAAATCTGGCAACACTCTAAATCGACCTGTGATAAAATGGTGATGACGTGAGCGCAACTTTGTTTGGCGTTTAGTATAGAATTTGTGCAAGTAAAGTCACCAGTCACTCAGTCTTTCGTCTTAAGTTATGCAGCATTTCTTTATTAAATTTGGGACTAAGTTTTTGCATAACAAACACGCGATTTTTGTTGTAGTGCTCTGCAAAGTACAAATTTTCAGTAATTTGATGAAATTTGGTGTTTTAAGTACTTATTTCTTTATTTATTCACCAATAACGATTTACATTTGTAAAATCTCTGCAGAGGTTAATGAAGTTACCTGTTCTCAGGATTGGCAAACTTCGATATTAAAACTTGAAAATGAAGACAAAATAGATTTGTTACTTTATTCCATTGATAAGTAATCATCCATAACTATAACAAATTGTTTTGCTGGAAGTGAGATACTTTTGAATTTTACTAGTTAATCATTTGTTCATTTTTAGTTTATTCATTTTTCATTTTGTTTCATTTTTAGAGCCCATTTTTTCAATTTTGACTTTATGTTCTCCTTAGTTTTAGCTTTTAGTTCATTTAGAAAGGAATTAAATAGGAAAATAGGCTTTACATACTTACTCTTGTTACATATTAACTTGCACTTTTTCCATATAATCCTACTTTTATTTCTGGTTGTACTATTTGAGTTTTTCATTAATTATAATTCATTAAAATGACACTTATATATTCTAAGGTATACAGTTGTGCGAAATTTAAACGATTGTTCATTGTGATATAATAATTTTTTAATATCTAAAGTCTTTGTAATACAGATAAACTACTGTTATATGTCCCTCTCCAAGATATGACAGCATAAATAATATTTTATTAGGATGCGTAGTGTAACATCTTCACTGTTTTCATTTGGCACTATTATTGATGAAGGTTTTTTCAAAATAAGAAATTTGGAAAATTCACAGAAATTACCGTATAATGAGTCAAAAAGATCCTAAAATATATTAAAGGTACGGTTATACACTGCTGTTTTCTACCAAACAACATTTAAATGTACGAATGTACATTGGTGTCAATCGCAGTTTTAGCAATCTGTGACAATGTCGACTGTGACTGGTTCTGAAGTTGTACGTAAAATAATTTGGATCATTAGATTGCTTATGAATTAATAATTAATTAAGAATTCAAATTGACAAACAACGGTGTGGTGAAGAATAAAATGACGCGACAATGTTCATCGACAATAAGAGTGCTATTAATTTTTACCACGGTTTATCGCTTGTAGAAGCAAAATGAAAGGGAGAAACCAGAAAGGTAAACTAAGTCAACTGCTGAGAAACAAAATTGAGTTGCATAGTAAATAGGGTTAAAGTGTGTAAGCAATGAACCACAAAGTGTGTCTACCACAAAAAAACTGGAATAGAATTGAATAACCAGAGTGTTAGAAATGTCGGAATAATTTATGAGGTCCGACTAAATTCATTAAATCCAATGATACTAGTAATAATTATTAGTTTTCTTCCTCCTAAAGTCAGCAAATCTAACAGTAAATGTGGCATGGTTTCCTGAATTTAATTATCTTTTGTTTATTTTTAGATCCCATTCCAGGACCAGTAAAGAGAGGACCACACCAAAGAGTGGGCAGAATCTGTTTAAGCTCATCATGGACGCACCTGCCCCTTGGCTGTAAATAGATTAATAAGGAAATGTAATCAACTTCAGTGGTGTTGGGCGAAGCCTGTTCTAGTGACTTATCTTTAGGAACGTAGGGATGTATGATTAGAACAGAATTATTTTTCATTATAGGTTGCCTTTCCGTTACACATCCTGTGAAGGAATGCACAAATGTCGATATATAATTGTTATAACATACCTCAAGTGGGTTAAGAATAACCTATCTATTGTTTCACAATCCAAGAATACTTGTTAGAGGAATTGTCAGGAGCTATCTAAAAGGTAGCAGAATCTGATTGTCAGGTAAAAGATGACGGTTAGATTAGATTGACCGTTGGTAGCCAAAAAATATAAAGTTTTATCGGGCTCTACAAATTTTGGAAAAAATCTAGCCGATGTAAGAATTTAACTTAATTTTCTCTGCACATTTACATATGATCGTTCCTATATGTTAGTATCATAATAGGGAATGCTCTACGATTTGTGAATCAAAGTAACACTTTTATTTCATATTGGTGACGTTTTTTACACGTTCACATTGTCCTTAAACCCTATCACGTTTACTAATATCAACATAAATGGGGGGAGGTAAAAGACTTTTTAAATGTTCACTACGGTAAGACTTCTATGAGAGATACTATCTTGCCCACTTCTCTTTATAATTTAATTTTGTAATACTCTTTCCAGTGGTTTCATAGTAGGGATATTTTGGTCTACACTTATGTTTAATTGGAAGGAGGTTCATGAGCTTGGAAAACTTATGTAGGAATATCATTGTGCAGGGTTTGACTTGCTAGATTTGATCAGTGCGAGTATGTACTGCGTCTGCTGCCATGTTACTCTTCATCGCGGGCCCCTGTTTGGGTATATATCAGATATGTGATATTGCAATCTTACGCCATTTTTGACTATGGTAAATAACCTCTGCAAAATATTCTATATGCCCATTTGGATTAGTTTTTAATTGGGCTTTATGTACCTGAAGCCTGGTGGTTGTCAAGAGGTGTCGTATTAGTTTGGGAATTACTTTTAATTTGATTAGTAATAATTTAGTCGAATATAGACATGATTGGTTTATATTTGAACTGAAAAGGTCCAATGGGTGCGACCTTTTATTGTCTCTAACAGGGATGGTTTTAATTCTCATATGAATTGAAAAATCCAAGGACTACATGTTTCATTATCTAGTCAATAGTCAAGTTCTTTATTTTCTTTCTCTCGAATGAAATTGTTCTACAGGGGATTTACAATTCCCACTTCTGTGTTTTGTGAAGTTTTTTAAGTTCGACTATAGTTAATTTTGAATTTTAATTTGCCAAGAATCTAAGGGTAGCGAGTAGACACTCCCTGTGATCCTGACAGAGACAGGTCTGCTTCAGGGATGCGACCCTGCCCACGCGAGCCTTGGGTCTCTCTCCTACTCCCAACCCGGAGGGGAACCCATGTCCTAAAATCCCGAGAACCCACTTACTACCTTTCATTTATACCTGCGTCCTCTACCAGGATAATCCCTTCATGAAGTGTATAATTACATACGCCACTTAGGAAGCCAGATAAGGATGAAATTGACTTAAAATGCTTTATCAGGCAAAGTAGTCTTTTGTAACACTTATACACTGAGAAAAGTTGAGCCTCCGAAAGGTCGACTTGGGCGAAACTTTTATCGCAGTGTGGAACAAGGAAGGAGGCATGAACCGAAAGAATATCTTGAAAGAACTTGTGACCACCATAAAAGAAGACCGAAGAAATGAAGTAACTGGAGCAGGAAATCCTGCAGTTAAATAAAATATTCAAGCAATATTTTGATCGTTACAAGACTTGAAATAGGCTGCGTCTAAGGGAGTGACCCTTGGAAATTAAAATCCGCAAGATGAGAACAGTTATAAAAGACAACAGAATTGTGAACATGTGCAGAATGTGCTTGCAGCATCTACCTTCCACCCATGGAGCTTCGGATCTTAGTACAAGGTTGTCTATTTGTGAAACCTGTGCAATTTAACATTTCTTCGCTTCAAGTACTTTGAGTCCTTCCTAAGCAAGCGACACTATAGACGTCGTAGACAGTAGAAGCGGGCGAGTTGTTGCCAGTCGTTGATTTTCTTGAATAAAGTTTGTAGGGCACAGTCAGTGCCCCATGTACTGGTGGGTAGGAGTTTAGAATTGTAGCGTGCTAACTCCATATGCTCTGTTTAAATTAAGTTTAAGGAGCTTGGGACCGTCATATATCGTCTTGTTGATATCTGCTTGGATTTGAGCCATTGCATCCACTTTGACGCGTTTGCGCATTTTGTCATGTCAATGTTGATCTCTTTTCTTTTGTAAAGGAGGTCGACGCGTCTTATTCTTGGATTAATTAGATTTCGCTGAGGTCTTGTCTTAACCTTATTGATGTTCTGTTACGTTGGTTTGAAAGCTACTTCGGTACACCAGAAGTAAAATTGGTTATTTCAAAGTGCATCTCGCATGATTTATAAAGTTTGAAGTATTAAATCACCAATGGTCGAAAATAATCCCTTATTTCAAATGGGAAAACCTAATATACCAAAATGCTGACGAAATAATTTCGCCCTATACCAACCATAACAATTATAATACTGAATAGAAATAACGGCAGAAGCAAAAGTACTTAATTCCTACTTTTTAGATATCTTAACTGTTCCTTAAACGCAATGACATTCTGAGAATCTTTATTGTTCTCAGGTAAGCTATTAAATTCAATGAGACCCTTCTAGGGTATTGAATTCATTGTATTTCTGTCTCATCAGCCATTTTCTTGTCTTGTGTCATACTCTCCTATCTCTATACCCTAGGTAATGAATCTGAGAAATCTTGAGGAGCTTTTTGCTTTATAATTTTATAAGTAACTTCATTACCACAGCGACAATGCAGAGTAGGAGCTACCATATTTTTTCGCGATCAGTATCTGCCCATTCAACCATGGTAAAATGTTTGATCATGAAAATGAATGCCGGCCATGGTTAGCATCCTCATGGTGTCTGCCCAATGCCCGGGTTGTGTGTGCCATGGTGGCTGTGTCCTCCCCTAAGTTCATGCCAAAGTGATTGTGTAGCACTTTCTTGGCATATCCCTTCACCTCTCCCTGCCTAATAAGATGGTTCCTGAACCACCAATTGGCTTTTGTGGCCATGACTATGATGAAGGCTCTCCTTGCATTCTCGGTGATCAGCGAAGCTCTGTTCCTGTTTGCTTCGTCTATGTTGAGCTGTGGTGTCCAGATGTGCCCCATCTCATGAAATCGGAACAGAACTCTTTGAATCCTAGATGTCCTTCGGATTCACCGTGGTACCATGATTGGAACACCTTGTCGAGAACACATTCGACTGTCTCCGCGTCGAAGTCTTTTTTAGTTCCGTCCTCCTTGTTCGGGTCGAGCCAAGCAGTTATGTCATCAACAATCTGATCCTCGGTGTACGGTGCTTTCCCACAAAGAGAATGCAAGTGGGTCAGAAGCATGTAAGCAGGTCCAGCCGTAAATACGTGTTTGAAACTATATGATGAAACCTGTTTCAGTACTTGACGATAGAAGTCATCAACCCATAGAAGACTGTCCACAGTGTAAGGATGGGAGAATCCCTGTATAACTGTCCACCGTTCCCACATTTGTAGGATGTGAGGGAGTAATATGCCTTCAATCTCAGAAGCCAGAGTATTTTGTCCTATCGTTCTTATGTGTTCGACGTGTAAGTAGATCCCCCACGAGCAAGAAGTTGACGGGGGGATAGGAAACCATTTCGGAACTTTTCCGTAGTAGCGCCTGAGTTTCTCTACTCCTTTTGCACGAGGCAAAACTCTCTCAGGAAGGTTCAAATTCCCCAAAAGGTCTGGAGTTACAATCATGCGATACTCGGGTTGGAAGGGCTCGGGAAGCCCTGGTTCACCAACTTTCCTTGTGGCTTTCAGTCCGGTGCGGGTCGAACGTTGCTCATACACACCGAACTGTGGTAAGTCCTCTGTTATTAGGGCTTTGGTTCTGCTACTTCCAAGGAACTTTGAGGGTTGACCTTCTGTTCGCCCATAGCTTTCAGCCCTCGCTCCAGCAGCTCGTTTGGGTCAGCTGCCCCTTCTTGTTTTAGCCCTTTCTCGGAGTAGAAGTTTTCGACGATAGACTTCGAAGTGTCGTCTATGACCTTTTTAGCAGGCTCGACCTTTTCCTCGGGAAGAACCAAGCTCGCAATTGCAATTGGGCAGCAGCGTTTAAAGTATGGTATACATTTCGAATTCCCGGCGTCCTGCAATTACAAAAAACAAATATCACAACTTATGTCGTAACATTGCTTACTTTTTGCACTTACGTAAAACGTAGTACATTTATGTAATTATGTACATGCATTCATTCAACTTTCATCCCCTTTTTACTTTTACCCCTTCTCAAGCATTTTTACATTGATCCAGCATCCACTCTTTCAACCACTTGCTTCAACGCATTTACAAGTTTCTTCTCATGCTCATATTTCCGTTTATACTCGTCCCTTTTTTTAGTAATCCTTACCATTTTCTCCTTGGTTTTTTTTAACGACTCTTCCAAATACCTTCCAAACACATCCACCTTTTCCATATATTCTTCTTCCCCCTCTGCCTCTTACATTCTCCTTCCCCTACTGCCTTCACCACGTCGACGTCGTCCTCATAAAGCCGTTTCAACCCCTTCGAGACTTTCCGGGGGGCAACTTGCACGACCACGTCACTCGTCACCTCGATCAGAGGCATCGATCGTGCTGTGCCATGTCCGTTCTAGGCGGAGAAATAAGGTCGATCTCTTCACTCCCTTCCATCCGCCAGCTCGACAATAACATTCGTAACTTAGAACCATCCACTCTGACTTTCATGGTTCAATTAATTTGAATAATCGTTTGAATTTGGATAAGGTTCTCTTATATTCTCCTCTTCTAGACGAGCGGGGTAAAGTCATGGTCAAGGCGAGTGGGTGCTGAGCCATGAGAGGGTCTAGGCGAGAGGGGGGCCTAAATGGAGTCGAGGTCAAGGTGAGGGAGGTGTCTAGATATGAGGGGTCTAGACGAGTGGGGTGAAGGTCAATAATCGACTCCAACAGAACGAATCTATAAAGTCTGGCTTCGTCGATATTCCACTGTAATTCGAGACTTCAGATAATGTGTATCAGCGAATAAACGACCCTTTGTATAATAATTCACGATAGATTAGTGGAGTACAATCTGCAAACAAATATTGCAAAAATGTTTTAAGGGTTTAAATGTAGTTCGGCTTGTGTTACTTTGTGTTACTTTACTTTTTGTGAACATGATAAATTTTGATTCTAGTTAAATTAAAGGTAACTGTTTTGAACCTTTTCATGAAATAGTTTAGGTTGTGTACAGATGAATTCTACCATAAGGTCTACGTTTTCACTTGAAGGGGTTCTTTCTGGGTTGAGTAAATTTAAAGTGGTTGCTATCAGGTCACCTGTGATTCCCTCCAGCCCTTTTTGTAACATTTGGAAATACTGCCTACACTGTTGCCGTTGTAGACACTGCAATCTGTATCTGATGATTGGTAGTACGTCCCACAATGTGCATATTGATCCATTTGCCAGGTGGACGGCAGCACTGTCTTTAACTATTTTTACCACTTTCCCGCATGCCAATTGCTTGAATTCTAAAACGAATTCGCTTGCATCCACTGAGTCACATGCCTCGTTAGAATGCAGGAAATTCATGATTATTCCCTAGTTCGTTAAAAGATTGTTCCAGGCACTCTCTTCGAAACACACCTGGTCACCTTTAGTACCCATTATGCGGACACACGGCGTGAAATTCCAATTGACACTTACACCAACTGCTGCAAACTTTGAGTTGGAAGGGTTTAGCGAAAACCGTCGCTCACCTAATACCACGAACGGTTACTTCATAGGAACAAAACACTACATTGTAGACTTAAATTGACTACTCGAATGACATTCCATCACCTTGTCATGTCTTTTGCCATATTCGGGGCGTTGAATTGTAAATTTTACCGTATTGCGTTATTACACGAGTTACAATCAGTATTTTTACGGTGGGACATTATTTCCAGTTTCGCCTTTTCTATTTCGAGGAACTCGTCATCCATAGTGGTCATGAGTAGTACAAGTATAGGGATTCCACGACAAATCAACCTTCGAAGCCTTATGAATGGATGTGGAGGATGGCCGCGGTCCTCCGTTTTCTTTGGTGTTAATTATTTTGATGACGTCACTGCTTTTAGAGGATCGACAATGCGGAATCTAATGAGTTTTCTCTGACGTAATTATTGAGGGGGTATGTAACTTAATTTCCCCGGTGTCCTTTTACACGGTATTTTTTTTATTGACATATGCTTAGGGTCCGTTTATTATTTTTTTTTAATTAGAGAAAAGTGATTGTAATCAGTCATGCGAATGTGTTTGTTTTAAGTACTTGTGTTGTTTTAAGTACTTCTTGAAATTTGGAGTTGAAGTAGTCTTCAGTATGTCATACATGTATCGACTAACATGTAAAAAATTTGAGTGAAGGGGGTGACCTATCAACATACTAATTTTCGGTAGGTAAACGGTGGAGTTCATTGCGAATCTGATAGGTGGCAAGCGGAGATTATGGCTATTTCCGACTAGGATGACTAAGATTTAAGATTTTCATATTTACAAGGAATAAAAGTATTCAAGTGGAAATGAAAAAGATAATTACTCAGGAATGTGAACGTCTTTATTGGCCGGGCCATTCGGGTGGTGCGGATTATTTTACTGGCATTTCGACAGTTGCATCGGCATTCTCGACCTCAATACTTTATGATGACGATCCAAAGGGCATGTAATAAAGTCTTCGTTTGATTGCATTTTTATTGTTCTGTGGAGGGAAAAAAATGTAGAGAAAGTATTGGTTATCACAACGAGACATTCTTTAATTAAAAGTAATGCAAATGACTAATATTTCAAATATAAGGTTATGTGAACAATTAGAATAAAGATTTACTAAAGATCAGAAATAAGTGTATACTTACCAAGGTTTAACGTTTAAATGTTAACTACTCTATACGCGCATTTTCCTTTTATTTATAGTAATATAATTTTTTTAAAATACCTACGGAAGCAATAGCGAATGCCCAACGTGTTTCCCCCATTCCTTTTTCATAAAAATTGTAAAGTGCAGGAATAATTTTCCGGCATGGAAAAAATCAATCATTAATTTTGTAATGGCCCCAAGGAAGAGTGTCATAACTATTGGGTAGCAAATAACGTTTATCGTCATGAGGACTTGGCCCGATTTTTGTTTGTTCCACACTAAACACCTGGTGAGCAAAGGACCGAATGCCGCGTTGGGTAATCATAACCTTTTTGAAATTTTTTAAGCATTTCTCGTAGTCGTTATAAGTTAGTTTATTTCTAACGACGTTATACCTTACCCCTTTGGTTTTTTTGGTTACTTTTCCCCCCAAAAGTTTGAATGTGTACATTTTCGATCTTAGGCCAATGAAATGGGTAATAAGCTTGCCATTCGCTTTGTCCTTCATCAACCAATGGAATATTGTATGGGTTGTCTTTCTCATAGTCTGAAGTATCAAATCTCGATAAATCCGATTTAATGACTTCCTCATAAACATCTTCACACCACAACTCGTAAATAAAGCTGTCCGTGTCCGTATAGAGGAGCTTACATTTTTCTCCCATTTTCGGCAGCATGTACTGATAATGAAAATCATACATGTACAATTTGGAAACGTCCAAAATTGACATACCTACATACAAAGGTTTATTAAATATCAATTCTGCTTTCTTTAATTCAATTATGGTTAAATTTTCATCTAAAATCAATCTACTATGGAATAGTGGGGAAGCAATAAAATTTTTAGCTCCGTGTCGCCCTCCCCAGGAAGTGGCAATTTTAAGTACACGATGTTTGCGTATTTTTTCCATCGTTTTCCCAAAAACAGCATTGTTAAAAAGTTTGTAGAGATTTTTTTTAGAAACGATGTGGTCGCTGCAGCCTTAAGGTTACTATTCAATTCAATGTAGGGTTTTAGCCATGCGCTTTGTTTGAATTTTAAAATTTTATGGATTTTCGTGAGGATTAAACCGTTGGCCAAAGGCTGTTTTAAATTTCGATAATGTAAAATGTACTCCTTATCGTGCAAAGTGGCCATTAATTTGGAAAATTTAGAATTTGGAGGTGTGCGGTGTTTGGCCGCAAATGGAGTTTTTGTGAGTGTCATGTAGTTGTTCTCTGGGATATTGCAAGTCCACCTGAATTATATATCCTTCGGGATTTTCGTCTGGAATGGATGTTACATCAAAATTGTCGAGGCCATTGACCCATTCGAAGCCACCGTATGGCGAAGGCTCCATCATGGCTTTCCCATACAAGTTATCAACGTCTAAATAAAGGATATATTTGGACGGGATAGTGGAATCATATTGTGTGGATATATACTTGTTGTTTGCTTCCGGTATTAAACCAAATAAATATACCCTCTTCCGTCACACAGTCCACACAACGTTTTTATTTAAGTTTGAATTTCTCTGCAATCATCAATCATGAAATTAAATGCACAGTTAATGTTAAGAAGCGCGAAAAGGCTCATTATCATTTCAAATAATGGGGTACACATTCGCTACGCAATATCGAAGACGACAATTACTACAGCTGATGAGGATTTGAAGTGATTTTAATTTTAATTTACTTGAATTTAAGTAGATATCTTTTATTTAAATAAATCAAACGGTTTTAAGCGTTTAACAATTAACTATGCAAATTATTATTTTAATGGAAGTGGTGGTGGACCGTGTGACGGAAGTGACACATTCTTCCAAGAAGGCGGGGGAAAGTTAAAAATTAAAAATTAATTTTCTAGCTTACCAATTCAGCCCACCCAGACAATTAGGTAACTGCCCTCTACTTTGTAAACAACGCGCCTTCCGTGGAAGGGCGGCAGAAGCGCCATTCCTGGAGGCGCATTTTCTGTTGGTGCCGCGATTGACGGCGCCATAAATACAGCCGTAGGCATATTCTATAAAAAGCGGATTCAATTAACGAACACCAAATACAAAATCAGGGGAGTGCTATAAAAAACGAATTGACAACGAAAATCATAATACACTTACTTTTAAGTGGGGTGGCAACACCCGGCGTAAACGTAGTACGGACGTACCTTCCTGCTTGATTTTAATGGATTAAGTAGGTAGGTAGGTAAATAATATGAATATCGAGTATTTGGTAGTATTTGTTAATTATATATCTACAAATTGTTTTATTCTGTTCCTCCTCCTTCTCTCAGCCATCATCTTCACCATTCCTCCGACTGTTTGAAAATTGAAAAAATTATTTTTAATAAATATGTAATGAGATTTTGATTTCATACCTCATCATCTCGCAGTAACACGCTCCTGCAGCTTCCTCCCCCGCCGTCACTGTTATCATCCCCCCGCGTTTGTTTGGGCTTGAAGAAATAGTGCCACTTTGGCGGCTCGTCGTAGAAACTCATGAGGTGGATTACCGCCAACTCAATGTCTTCCTGGTAGAACGAGTGGTCCACAAACATTTGCAGACCACCCGTCACCTCTCCACAAAACGTTAAGTGGGACTGTATCTCCGATCTGTACCGGAGTGGACGAGGCCTCCAATGCAGGAATACGCGGAGGTAGTTGACCGCGTAGTCGTGGAGGAGGGATGATGCCTCAGCTGGAAGAAGAAAAAAATATATATAACGATATTTTTTAGATATTCAAGAGAGAAAAAACATAGAGCGGCATTATTGTCTTGATTAGAAACCAAAAAAATTTTAAAAATATATCGATATTGACTATTATGAAAAATTTAAAATTATGAACATTAGTATTGGGGGCAAAATAGAACGATATTCTATAGTAAATTAAAAATGCTATGGAAAATTATAAATCCTATAGTATCTATGATCCTATAGTAACTAACCCACAAACAGTATTTGTTTTCTTTGAAATAATTTTTCCAATTAAAAGTGGCGAGTACTGCGTTTCGAGTAGATGGCGTTTCTATAAAAAAGCTACTGATAGCCGGATACTCTAAGCATATCATCATATGTGCATTCATCATTATGATGCGCTTCTTTAAGAAGAGAATCCCATTTTACATTTTTGAACATTTGAATAATTTTTAATTTTAATATCCACGGATATGGATATTTAAGGAAGTCTGAAAGACGTGTTATATTTTCACATATAGTCTTTAAACAAATCTGCTGCAGTGAGTTTACAGAAGACATTTCTAAGTGTGTGCGGGTGCGTGTGCGTGTGCTTTGGATTACTATGCTCGAGAAGTACCTATGGCAAGTTTGTGTCACTTGTACACTTAAGTAAACCATTCTTTAGCTCCGTACTGATTACTATGAACACATTTAAGTAGTAATTACTAATAGTAATCAGTAAAATTCAATGAGTACTTAAGTAAAGTAATTGCAGAAAAGAAAGATTCCTTAGTTCATCTGAGTATGTTGAATAGTAATACGATTTTATTAAATAGTTTTTTATTCTTATTAGATAAATACAATAGAATATAAATAGGTACATAGAATAGATATAGAATAGAATATAGATAAATACAATAGAATATAAAAACATTCACACTTCATCCAGCACCTCTTTCAGTCTCTCACATTTCACAATATCTCTTCTCACACTTACCATTCGCTCCTTCAAACAGTTAATTTTTTTTCTAATTTTTTTTGTTTTTTTTTTCTAATTTTATAAATTTTGCTCTTTTACACCTTAACATATCTACATTTTTTTTTTAAATTTTCACGTTCGTTCTGATATTCCAATTCTCTCACTCTTTCAGTCACTGATTCATCCCCACATTCATACACTCTACTTTCTACGTCGTCTTCTTGTCACGACACTGAATCGTTGCTGGTCCCGGCCTCCACAGGGGTAGTCGCAGTGGCCCGCCAGACGCCATCAGCTTATGCCCCTTCTGGACCGGAACTAGAGCGTTGATGGGCCGGAGGGCGCTAAACGACCCATCTATGACTTCAAAAGATGAATCGTTCAGCTCCTCACGTTGTCGCTTGAGGTGAACCTGAAGTTTCATAGATTTGACGGGAGCGACATGGTTGTGGATAAGTACTGTGAAGTAGATTTTACAAGTGCTTTTCATTCTCGAAAATATCTCTATATATATGAAACGGTTGGATCTTTCCCCACTCCTCCCTTCTGACACGTGCTGCACTATTCTCGTCCTTATGGTAGTGCACTCACAATAACACCTATATATTTTCATCTTACTCCATTACAATTCTATACTATGTTTATTATTTAACAGTAAAATTACCGTTCTTAGGTTACAAGTAGTACTCTAATTTGTGCAAATTGTAAAACTTAGGTGGCTTCGTAAAGTCATATGTATTACAGAACTGGTCTTTCGTTTAAGAATACCTCTTTTTTATTTACTTCTTCTCCAACAATACATTCCCTCACCTTGTCATATATATTCTTTAAAGGTTCATATTATTTTACTACTAAGCATTTAAAACGGACTCTTTTACAGCGTTTAAAATTTCTCTATTTTATCTTATCCGTTGATCATCTTAGGTCTTCCCTTTAGACTTTCCTTTTCGGGGACGTTATTCATACTAGGTGGCGCAAAAATAACCTTCCGATGTTTTTTGGCCGTAATTTAAAAAAAAAATGAAAAACTGATTCTTCTTGTGGATTATTTTTATTTGGTCTTAATTTTTTTTTACATCAAGTCGAGAATATGATGTCATGTAAATGGCCGCCGCCACAGTTGATTGTCATTTGAGCCCTTTTTATGGCATTTTCCATCACTTCGGCCAAAACTGTTCCGGCGATAGGTCCTCACATTCTTGACGGATATTGTCTTTAAGAGCTGCAAGAGTCTGAGGCTTGTCGACATAAACCCGCGACTTCAAAAAGCCCCATAAAAAGAAGTCTGGGGCGGTCAAATCAGGCGATCTTGCTGGCCAGTGCAAATCGCCAAAACGGGAGATTAGGCGCCCGGGAAATGCATCCTTCAGCATATCGGTATGAATCTACCGATATATTTGTACCCTAGACACAACTTAAAAAATAAAATGAAGACTTAATGTTAATAAAATATTGGAAAACTGCAAAAGAAACATTTGCTATGAAATCAACACACACACAACACACGTTTGAAAAGCACTAACCTTTATTTATTGAGTTCCAGTAGGGACGATGTGGAAGTTCATCGTCTCGTTCTTCCCAAGTCTCCTTCGATTTGCACAAAATCGCACATTTATGTGGTTGAAACTTGTCCAAGTTTTCCTTGAAACGTGCAGTTACCCTTGCAGGTAGGAAAACGACGTTTTCTTCCAGTTCCGCCAATATGGTTTCCCCGAATTTTCCTTGTATCACTCGCACTGATAGAATTGGGTACGGTCGGTGGAGTTCTAGAGAGATTAATTTTATTTTCGGTTTTACTTCTACATTGACGAGACTTGGTTCAAACTCTGAAGATGATCCATTTCTATAAAATACATCAACGATTTCAGAACATTTTCAGATTCTTAAATAGCTTCTTTGTTTTTTATTAAATAGGTAATATACAACTCAACTAATTATAGTTATAAAATAGAACTGAATTTTGATTCATATTGGTTTATTATGTGTCATGTTAAGTCATATCCTCTATTTTTAGAAGTTCAGTAAAGCAGTTTAGAAAGAAAGAGGCTGTAATGGAAAACAAGAGAGAGATATATGGGATTATATATTACATACTAAACATAAGGGGGTCATTGTAAAATCATTCAAAGTAGAATTACATTTATAACAATATAGAGCTGTGTAAGCAGTGATTACACACGTATAATGTTCGTGGTGACACTCAAATTCTACATTAAATGGTTCACGATCAATAAAATGTAAGACACATGATAAACATATATTAGTAGAATTCTGTGTGAAGTAGTGGGCTGTCACACAAATTGTGTCCTTTTGGGTCATGTAGAGGAGTTGATTGCTTGTGAGAAGCAGGTTGTAGGAGAGTTTATGATCTAAGAGGTCTCCTTCTTCAACACCATCCTCTCCCAAGCCATGATCATCAAACCCTTCCCGGATGACCGCGTCGAACTGGTCCCGGTTTTGTAGTGCTTCTAAGGCACCCACTTCTGGGACATAGTGCCCCTCATTGAGGTTACCTCCACCATCCAAATTAGCTGCTGGGAGTGCCGCGGCGAAGTTATTCGCGGGGTCCTCCAGGTCGAAGGCGAGGTGTCCATCTGCCAGGTGAGGGAGGAGTTGGTCAAATGCTGGAATGTAGTCCGGAGCGACGGGTTGAAGATCTGCCATGAGGTGGTCGTCAAATGCGGGGATGAAGTCGGGAGCGATGGGTTGGTGATCTGCCATGAGGTGTTCTGTCATTCACTGTCTTCACTACACTGTCGCAAAGGAAAGGGAAAGGCGGATGTCTAGACATAAGAGAGTGGGGAAGTCGAGACCGACCAAAGGTCAAGGCGGAGTGGTGTCTAGACATCCGGGTCGGGGATTCAAGGGTACACAAAGCCAAGGCCAAGGCAAAGGTCAAGGTCAAGGTCACAGGTGTACATTTTCGATCTTAGGCCAATGAAATGGGCAATAAGCTTGCCATTCGCTTCGTCCTTCATCAAGCCAGGAACTTTTTTATTAACCAATGGAATATTGTATGGGTCGTCTTTCTCATAGTCTGAAGTATCAAATCTCGATAAATCCGATTTAATAACTTCCTCATAAACATCTTCACACCACAACTCGTAAATAAAGCTGTCCGTGTCCGTATAGAGGAGCTTACATTTTTCTCCCATTTTCGGCAGCATGTACTGATAATGAAAATCATACATGTCCAATTTGGAAACGTCCAAAATTAACATACCTACATACAAAGGTTTATTAAATATCAATTCTGCTTTCTTTAATTCAATTATGGTTAAATTTTCATCTAAAATCAATCTACTATGGAATAGTGGGGAAGCAATAAAATTTTTAGCTCCGTGTCGCCCTCCCCAGGAAGTGGCAATTTTAAGTACACGATGTTTGCGTATTTTTTCCATCGTTTTCCCAAAAACAGCATTGTTAAAAAGTTTATAGAGATTTTTTTAGAAACGATGTGGTCGCTGCAGCCCTAAGGTTACTATTCAATTCAATGTAGGGTTTTAGCCATGCGCTTTGTTAAAATTTTATGGATTTTCGTGAGGATTAAACCGTTGGCCAAAGGCTGTTTTAAATTTCGATAATGTAAAATGTACTCCGTATCGTGCAAAAGTGGCCATTAATTTGGAAAATTTAGAATTTGGAGGTGTGCGGTGTTCGGCCGCAAATGGAAAGTTTTTGTGAGTGTCATGTAGTTGTTCTCTGGGATATTGCAAGTCCACCTGAATTATATATCCTTCGGAATTTTCGTCTGGAATGGATGTTACATCAAAATTGTCGAGGCCATTGACCCATTCGAAGCCACCGTATGGCGAAGGCTCCATCATGGCTTTCCCATACAAGTTATTAACGTCTAAATGTAGGATATATTTGGACGGGATAGTGGAATTATATTGTGTGGATATATACTTGTTGTTTGCTTCCGTTATTAAACCAAATAAATATACCCTCTTCAGTCACACAGTCCACACAACGTTTTTATTTAAGTTTGAATTTCTCTGCAATCATCAATCATGAAAGTAAATGCATAGTTAATGTTAAGAAGCGCGAAAAGGCTCATTATCATTTCAAGTAATGGGGTACACATTCGCTCCGCAATATCGAAGACGACAATTTCTACAGCTGATAAAATAAGTTAAGATATGAATACAGATAAACGTAACAATTAGTAAAACACGCTAATTATCGCAGTATACGCACAATGAGGATTTAAAGTGGTTTTAATTTTAATTTACTTGAATTTAAGTAGATATCTTTTATTTAAATAAATCAAACGGTTTTAAGCGTTTAATAATTAACTATGCAAATTATTATTTTAATGGAAGTGGTGGTGGACAGTGTGACGGAAGTGACACATTCTTCCAAGAAGGCAGGGAAAGTCAAAAATTAAAAATTAATTTTCTAGCTTAATAATTCAGCCCACCCAGACAATTAGGTATCCACCCTCTATTTTGTATGTGACGCGTCTTCCTTGGAAGGGTGGCAGCAGTGCCATTCCTGGAGGCGTATTTTGTTGCGTCGTTGCCGCGATTGGCGGCGCCATAAAAACTGCTGTAGGCATATGCTATAAAAAGCGGATTCAATTAACGAACACCAAATACAAAATCAGGGGAGTGCTATAAAAAACGAATTGACAACGAAAATCAAAATACACTTACTTTTAAGTGGGGTGGCAACACCCGGCGTAAGTGCAGCCTCACCGCATGATCTGAAACACAAACACAAACACAAAAAATTTTTACACAAAATAATTGCGTAGTAATTTACCTTCTGCAGTCGGAGCTTGCATTTTGAGAATGAAGAAATAAACCGTTCATTATTCGGGGAAGTGGAACGGCTAATCAGCGTTATAACATGATAGCGCTCATTAACTTACTATCAAAACACTCGATGGGAGGCAATTTAGTTTCCAGCAATTTCTCATAACTATCGATGTAATCACAGGGGAAAATGCCTTTTCGAGATAATAATTTCAATTGTGTTTCATTGACATTTTTAAGTTCGTCCTTTAATTGAATCAAATCATTGACATTCAAAAAGGAAACCAATGCTTAGATTCCAAATCGCGTATGCGTTTGATGGTCGCTTGAATCTTTTGCTCGATTTCAGCTGCATCAATTTTTAGTGATGCCAGCACCTGGTCTACTTCATCGAGGGCCGCTCTGTCTTCATCTGATATGTCTGGGGGGGTGGAAGTGGCACGGGACTCGCTTGTGGAAGTTTGTTTCGAAACCGGGAGCCCTTTTAGTTTGGCGTACCTCTGAAGCACCCCAGGATCATTCAGCTTCATCGTCGGAATCAAGCCCATACCGCTCACGAATACTGCGAAGTTGTTCGTAAGCTGAGCTCTGCCCGGTTTCCCCATGTCTTTCAGTTCTTCGGCTGTCGGTATGTCCGGTTGTATTTCCAATGATGAGAAATCATTCCATGATGAGAAACACTGTCGCTTGCAAAACGGGATTACGGACGAGTCTTGTCCAGATGGAGTATGGGATAGGTTCGTAGATCCGGATTCCCTGAGTGGATTGCACGAATAGTGCGCCAGCCGCTTGAAGCGGTCCACTCTTCGGCATCACTGTCGCTGGAATCGAGAGCGGGATATTCTCTATATCCTCCGTAGAAGCCATCTTTCATGTTTTCCAGACTAGGTCAGGGTATTTCACACGCGTAACCTGGTCTGTGCGTTATTGGAGCTAGGAGTTTAGCGCCTCCTAGCCTGACCCCCTAACGCGAGGGGGGGTCTCGTTTTACTTACGCGCAGTTCGGTTGGTAAATTCTCCTTACAATGGAGATAACGCGCCATCTCTGAAATACACACATGCTAAACATTACCTACAATCATTTTGAAATCAACACACCCGTAATACTCGAGTCACTCGTCGCCATTTTTTGAAACTACAATGAATACCTACATTTGAAATTGCACCTTTCTTCTTACTTTCCCCTCCTGATTTACATGCATACAAGGGTGAAATCTTCTGCATTACCTTCATTGTCGAGACGTCTGTATATTTTTGCATTGCAATAATACGTGATTTGACTGTAGATAATTGCCCCCGACCGGATAATGCATTTATACGTGCTTTGTTGGTAAATAAGTGTAGGCTACCGAATTCGGTACATGCTCGCCTCTTGATAATAATTACGTTCGGTCGGAAAACTATGCGTTAAAAGTAACATTACTGTTCCTTATACTTAGTAACATTTTTCACGCTAATTTACATTCATGCAAGCTCGATTGGGAATTAGCGCATTACTTTTTCGCGCTGCAAACTCTGTGTATGTGTATGGACACGTCTGTTTTTTACAATTTAATTGCAGAGCGACAAGACGATGTCTCGCGCACCGGTCTTTGAATAATAATAATTACGTCCGGCACTGAGCCCCGGCGGTACACAAACTTTCTATACTACTGGCTATATCACAATATGCTATAATTACATCTTCACTATTCGAAATCTTCCTCAACTTACTAATTAAATTTAAAACATTTTTATAATATTGCAAAATATTAATTTTTCTTAAACTATCCACTTGATTAATAATCTATCAGGTAAAAGACTGCATTCATCCAACTCCAAGTAGTAATCATTTTCAAAAAATAAAAATGTTTTTCCTCTATAGGTGTTTACAGCAGCAATTAATTTTAGGCATTACAATTATCTATTAGTCAATTGAACGCTGATTGACTTTAATGAAAACTGATATAGAATTAGTTAAGTTAAAGTTTTTCGACTGCTACAATTCCCTTCAGTCTCGGCGAGGAAAAACATAGGATAGTGGAAAAAATTAAGTTTTTATTTCAAATAAATTTTAAATAGAAAGTCACAATATTGTCAATTCGTCTGCCTCCTTCGTCGTGGCACTGGCATGTATCAGGTACCTCTGGGTTGTCGTCATCTCTTCTTGGACAATCAAAGAAGTGAGCGCCGTTGCGGTTAAAAATAATGTTGCGACCAGTTTCGAGGATTGCCAGAAGCTCATTTTTGTATTCTTCCATTAATACGTCGTGATACTTCTTTAAGAATGCCACAAGATCGAATTCCATTTTTTTTTCTTGGAAGGATTGTGGCTGAGGTAAACACTAAAATCGTTATTTTCCACATTATTTAAGGACCTTAGTAGAATTAACATATTTATTCAAAGTACGAGGTAATGAAAAGAGGCTTTTAACGAAGTGAAATTATTATTTCAACTTTAAAAAGCATTGGAGAAATGAAATAAAACTAATAATATCTTTAAAATTAAAAAAGAAATAGTTAGAAATAGAAAGAAATAATAGATTTGGTGGTGATTGGTTGACTTTAACAGACACTCAACGAGCGCACATTTGTCCGAAGTATATATACATATACATATATATATATATATATATATATATATATATATATATATATATATACATATATATATATATATATATATATATATATATATATATATATATATATATATATACACGGTTTTCCATTACTTGTGAAACAGCAGAAGGTCCTTTCACTACGCACCTTTATTGCATAAATTATTATTTTTAATTAGATTCAATTGACAAGGTGAGAAACTCGTGCAATGCATTGTCCGCTCGAAATTTGTATTAAGTGGCTTAAATTATTTTTATGGATTGGAAGTATCTAATGATTCCGCCCATGTAGTTTCGACACTTAGGTTGAATCCTAACCTTCCATCTCAAATACTAGTAGTACTCAAGTACTAGTAGTGGGGATGAGAAGATGGAACGATGAACAAAGGATGAACCAAAAGGAAATTCGAAAAAATTTCAAAAATATCTTTACTTTTCAAAAAGGCTTAGAGTAGAAAAGCAGCCTCCTGGCCCCGGATGCTGCGTCGAATTGGGATGCACCGACACGGTCCTAGAAGACATGTGTGCATTGTAGTTAAGCCGTAAATATATCCATAGTTACAAGTAATTAAAATAATCAAGTTTAAAAATAGAAAATGCAGACTATTCTATGTCCCAATTTTCCTCGCAGGGGATGTCCAGGAGGATGACGGGGGGATTGACCCTTGCTGGAGAGCTATAAAAAACATTTTTAAATGCAGTTCAACGTTTAAGATTTTCATATTTACAAGGAATAAAAGTATTCAAGTGGAAATGAAAAAGATAATTACTCGGGAATACGATGGTCCTTATTTGCCGGGTCATCCAGGTGGTTCGGATGATTTTTCCGGCATCTCCACAGATGCATCGGCATTCTCCACCTCAACACCTTATGGTGACGATCGAATGGGCATTGAATTAAATCTTCACTTGATTGCATTTTGATGGTTCTGTGGAGGAAAAAAAAAATGTAGAGAAAGTATTGGTTATCACAACGAGACATTCTTTAATCAAAAGTAATGCAAATGACTACGGTCTCGACTAGATCGACTAGATCTCGACGAACGGAATAAAAGATCATGTTATCAGTCCATGGCAACTAAAATAAGGCGCACCTGGCCACAGATCAGGTTAGGTTATAGATAGTCGACTCTCTGTCCTTAGACAGAGTCGACAGACAGAGAGTACTGTTGTGATGGCTGATAAGGCAAAAATTCATATGTTAATGTTTCATGATATCGAGTTAAAAATGTCTCATCAGACTGCTGTTTTTGTTGCACCAGTGGCTGCTGTGGCGTTACAGACTGCTCTTTCTGTTGCTCGGGCTACTGCATTTGGTTCATGTTTTCCTTAAATTTGTCAAATACTAACTGCTGTATTTTACTCCTTAGTTCTAATTTATCAAAAAGGGACAGACTTCCCATATATGGCAGTAAACTTTCGAAAAGATGCAAACCTGCACTATCTGGTTCGTCACCTCGGTTCACTTCTTTTTCCAACAAGGTAACTTTCTTATTTTGTAACTCCAAGTATTCTCGGTTGATATTTTGGATTTCGTTTTTGAGAGATGCGACGTGGTTCGAATACGAATGTAACAGAAGCATTGCTGGACGGGTGTGATGTTGACATTTGAGATTGTGTACGTGGTGATGATGATGCTTGGGACTGCCTCCTTCGTAATGGCGGCGATGTCACTACTGAGGGCGTATGATATGTGACATGTTCATCATCGGTAATTTCATTTGTGGATCTTTTTATGTTGGGAAATCTATAATTAGTCAAATAGTTTCTGATATTTTTGAAGTTATTTGGTTACATGTGAAGCCTTTAGTGATGCCAATATTATCTACCGAAAAACTGTCAGAAATAGTTGAAGGTTTTTGAAGGAACAAGGGCAAACTTTCCTCACTGTATAGGAGCCATAGATGGCAAACATATACGACTTATTCAAATAATGAATAAATAAATACAATAACTTACAATTAAAAACATTCACACTTTTCCAACAACTCTTTCAGTCCCTCATAATTTAAAATTCCTCTCCTAACACTACCCATTTGTTCCTTAATACATCTATTTTTTTTCTAATTTTACAAATGTTACTCTCTATTTTCTACTTTTCTCTTTCGAGATAAGCGTATTCCACTTTTTCCCGCTTTACCCAATCAACCAAACATCTATATAGACTAAAAAGACTTTGCAACTCCGCGCACGTCAAACTTTCAGCTATAGACTGCCGTAATAAGAAACTGGAAGGCCGAAATTCATCCGGCAATCTTAAAGAGAGCTGATATATAGAATCATCAATCACTAACCGAATAGGAGAATCTGGATTTTGAAATACATTACTAATTATTTCGTTTGTTCTACAAACATCATGATAATTGTCTTTAATTGCAATAATACTTTTATTGTACAATATATGTGACAATTTTAATTGGGAAAAACACTCATCGCAAACCAGTAAATTATATTCGTTGATCCTATAGTAACTAACCCACAAACAGTATTTGTTTTCTTTGAAACAATTTTCCCAATTAGAAGTGGCGAGTACTGCGTTTCGAGTATATGGCGTTTCTATAAAAAAGCTACGAATAGCCGGATACTCTAAGCATATCATATGACGTGATTCATCATTATGATGCGCTTCTTTAAGAAGAGAATCCCATTTTACATTTTTGAACATTTGAATAATTTTTAATTTTAATATCCACGGATATGGATATTTAAGGAAGTCTGAAAGACGTGTTATATTTTCACATATAGTCTTTACACAAATCTGCTGCAGTGAGTTTACAGAAGACATTTCTAAGTGTGTGTGTGTGCGTGTGCTTTGGATTACTATGCTCGAGAAATGCCTATGTCAAGTTTGTGTCACTTGTACACTTAAGTAAACCATTCTTTAGCTCCGTACTGATTACTATGAACACATTTAAGTAGTAATTACTAATAGTAATTAGTAAAATTCAATGAGTACTTAAGTAAAGTAATTGCAGAAAAGAAAGATTCCTTAGTTCATCTGAGTATGTTGAATAGTAATACGATTTTATTAAATATTTTTTTATTATTACTAGATAAATACAATACAATATAAATACATACTAACTAAATAACTACCTTACACTTTAAAACATTCACACTTCATCCAACACCTCTTTCAGTCTCTCACATTTCACAATATCTTTTCTCACATTTACCATTCGCTCCTTCAAAAATTTAATTTTAATTATTCGGGGAAGTGGAACGGCTAATCAGCGCGATAACATGATAGCGCTCATTAACTTACTATCAAAACACTCGATGGGAGGCATTTTAGTTTCCAGCAATTTCTCATAACTATCGATGTAATCACAGGGGAAAATGCCTTTTCGAGATAATAATTTCAATTGTGTTTCATTCACATTTTTAAATTCATCCTTTAATTGAATCAAATCATTGACATTCAAAAAGGAAACCAACTTCTCTAAGGAAAAACTTAAAAATCTTAGCGAATCTGTAAATCTAAATTTGATATTTGTTTTCCCATCATATTTAGTAAAGCTAATGCACTTTTCATGATTGATTGGTAAAAGTGATACTCGACTACGTTTAGCTATGTCTCTGATTATGTGGTGTGCGTCATAACCGCTTAAATTGTGAAAATAAATTGGTACAACGAAAGAATTTTGGTACAATAAATTGCAGTTATTATTATTTATTTGGTTCAAACTGCTTAATATTCTCGTTAAAACGCCGAGTTACCCTAGCCGGTAGGAATACTACGTTCTCCTCAAGTTCTAACAAGATGGTCTCTCCAAATTTTCCTTGGACCACTCGGGCGGATAAAATGGGATGTGGTCGATGCAGCTCTAGGGACGTTAATTTTACGTTAGGTTTTACTTGGATATTGGCAACAGCATTTAAGGATTGGAGGTCCATTTTCTATAAAATACATTAACGCTTTCAATACATCCTCAGATTCTTAAAATAAATAAAAAAATTCAATTCCCAAATGTGGCTTTAAAACCAACAATCACATTTCAGTTTCCATAATTAAAAATCCATTAAGTGAAAAAATGCATGCTTTAATGTGTAAAAATATTTCGTTCCAAATGTGCAAAACTACAAGCAATCGAATACCCCCCAAAATCAAGCAACAAGAAAAATTCCAAAACTATTCAGGAATTAAAACTTACCTCTATAAAAGTTGATTTGGCTTGGTTAGAACTACGATTCGAACTAAAATATATTCAATATTAAAGTCATTTTATACCACCATCCCCACCACACCACACCTTACCTCGGGAAACCTTACCTCAACTGAAAACACATTCAAAGGCATCACTTCTCGCGGCAAGACGCTTATGAATATCAATGTAATCACATCGACAGCGAAAAACACGTCCAAATAGTTACTGATCATTTTCCATGAACGTATGTCTATGGTATTTGAACGCTTTAAATGTTTTCTTAAAATAAAAATATTTTTATTAAGGAATTTAATCCACTTTGTAAAATCAGTATTTGTTTTAATCAACTTACATAACGATTCCATCTTCTTCACCATGGCAGTCGAACAGTCCTCAACGGTTGACATTTTTGTAGAAATCTTGGTGCTAACTCTGGATGTGTGTGTGTGTGTGTGTGTGTGTGTGTGTGTGTGTGTGTGTGTGTGTGTGTGTGTGTGTGTGTGTGTGTGTGTGTGTGTGTGTGTTTTTTGTTAAAGCGGTAGTTGGAGCCTTCTGTTATTTATTATTTAATTTTTGAAAAGAATTTACATTTAATTTTCATTCAGGTCCACCAATTCCCCAACGAGCGCCCTCAGGTTCCTGGTGTTTCCCTCCAGTCGTTGTTGTGTTAGTTCCTCCTCCGCCGATGAAGGATTAAATCAACAGGCAGGTCCCCAAATTTACATTTTCATGTGCCCCGGAATTTCAATAAATTTTAAATTTGATAAATTTTCTTTTAGGGCAAAATCTCGAATTTTATTGAATACGACAAGTTGCCTCATAATGTACCGATACGTTATTGTATCCAGACCGTTTTTCCTTATCTGAATCGCATCCAAAATTTCATCAATGTGAAGTTTGGGTAAAATGAAAATGATATTAAATTTTGTTAATAACTGTTTGAAACTTTTATACGAAAATAGCAAATTAAATTTTGAATTAAATAAATAAGAATTAAATTGTATATAAATATTAACGAGGTAATAAAATAGTTGTGAAAAAGACGATCTGTCAACAATATACTGCCCCTGATTATTAATTTCCCCAAGAAAATGGATCAAGTATAACATTCCTAAAATAAAATCATCACCCTTCAATTTAAATTCGGGAAATTTTTGGGTATTCTCGTGTAAATCTAACATTTTCCCCCTACACAAAGACCGGCCACTTCACACTTTTCAAATGAATAAATACTAATTAAAGCAAAAATCCATCCCAAAAGCATGAAAGAACCCATTCATGCACCCATCACACACACACTCACACTCAAACAATATGACACCAAAGTTTTATCTAACTGAATTCTTAGTAGTACAAATAAAATAAGCTCTCATCAACTGAGATTGTCAAAGCTCACCTAACCTAAAACAAGCTTATACTACAAAATAAACTATTTAATTCGAAACAAACTTGTCACTAACAATTAATCTACTTTATCTACAAGTTTTACCCAATTTGAAGCTATCTAACTCAACCATCAACAATACAAATAAAATAAGCTCTCATTAATAGAGATTGTTAAAGTTAACCCAATTTAAAGTAAGATCACACAACAAACAAAATGTCTAGTTCAAAATAAACTCGTCACTAACATATAATCTACTCCATTCACAAGCCTCACACACATCCAGACCTGCATGTTTAGTCAGTTGTCTCCTCTACTTCTTCTTCATCTTCTAAGCCCTCTTCAGCATCTTCCTCTTCCTCCTCAGAGTCTGAAGTTTCTAAATTTTCCCAACCTCTTTTGTCATTATATTGAAGTACTAGGTTTGGATCAGCAAGGACATACCATTTCCTAGTTCCTTTCTTGTTAGTTTCTTCTGAGAGAATACCTAAGGAAACTAGAGCTTCATATCTTTGCTTATCGTTCAGCAAAGCACTTCTAAAAGCTGCATCCCTATAACTTTTTAAGTTGCTGCTTGGAGTCTTCTTGCTGTTAATGAGGGTGTCGAATCTAAGCAGGAACCTGAAGTGTCTATGCTTCAGAAAGAGGCTAACAGGTTTGGTGTCTCTTGGAATTAAGGATGCAAAGACCGGAGTCTGCATGCAGGCAGGAAAACGCTTGATTGGAAATTTTGGTTCTCTACGATCTTCTGCAGCTTCCTTTAAACACATTGCAGTTATCTGAGGATAACATGCCATAAGTCTAGCAGGAGTTATGATGTCCTTAGGGATCTTTCTGCCTGTTCCACTCTCTTTAGTGTTCTTTATGCCATATTTATCCAACAAAGTGACAAAAGACTTCCAAAATTCAGGTCTAGAATTCTCTTTCAGCTTTGAAAGTACAGTTCCTCTAGTGCAGAAAATGATGATAAGACGTGTAACCTCTGCTGATCTAGTATCTTGGGAAGGCTCAGCATCCTGAATCTGCATTTTGGCAACTGCGGGATCAAAACCTACATATTCAATAGATCTCATGAAATCTTGATTCTGTAAATTTGCTCTCAGAGCCATTACCATGCTAGAAAGCTCGTCTGACATGGTTGGGGTTTTCTCGCTTATTTTGGTTTTCTTAAATTCAGGAGAAAAGATAAACTCACCAGGGGACTTTTTGTGTTTTCTTTTCTTTTGACCCTTACTGCTTGGATTAGGGTTATCCAGGATGTGAGGTTTTAAGGCTTAAGAGGAGATGTATAATCCCTACTTAAGCTTTTAATTGTTTGGTATTTGCTAAGAATGTGATATAATTAATACAATGCTCGTAATAACGAATGATTTCCTATTTCCGAATCTTTTAACTAGGCCAGATTTTCCAACACAAGCCACCCCATCTACATAGCATGTGGATTTTACATTTAAATTTTGAACATCGGCATTATTAAAAGGAAAATGTAGATATTTGCAAACCCCCCACGTTCCTTCGAACAGCCATAAAGGGGCTTACAACTTCAACAGGATTTTGGAAAAAAACTAACATATTGGGGTGTCGTTACATATCTACAAATTTTTTTATTCTGTTCCTCCTCCTTCTCTCAGCCATCATCTTCACCGTTCCTCCGACTGTTTGAAAATTAAAAAAATTATTTTTAATAAATATGTAATGAGATTTTGATTTCATACCTCATCATCTCGCAGTAACACGCTCCTGCAGCTTCCTCCCCCGCCGTCACTGTTATCATCCCCCCGCGTTTGTTTGGGCTTGAAGAAATAGTGCCACTTTGGCGGCTCGTCGTAGAAACTCATGAGGTGGATTACCGCCAACTCAATGTCTTCCTGGTAGAACGAGTGGTCCACAAACATTTGCAGACCACCCGTCACCTCTCCACAAAACGTTAAGTGGGACTGTATCTCCGATCTGTACCGGAGTGGACGAGGCCTCCAATGCAGGAATACGCGGAGGTAGTTGACCGCGTAGTCGTGGAGGAGGGATGATGCCTCAGCTGGAAGAAGAAAAAAATATATATAACGATATTTTTTAGATATTCAAGAGAGAAAAAACATAGAGCGGCATTATTGTCTTGATTAGAAACCAAAAAAATTTTAAAAATATATCGATATTGACTTATGAAAAATTTAAAATTATGAACATTAGTATTGGGGGCAAAATAGAACGATATTCTATAGTAAATTAAAAATGCTATTGAAAATTATAAATCCTATAGTATCTATGATCCTATAGTAACTAACCCACAAACAGTATTTGTTTTCTTTGAAACAATTTTCCCAATTAGAAGTGGCGAGTACTGCGTTTCGAGTATATGGCGTTTCTATAAAAAAGCTACGAATACTCTAAGCATATCAAATGACGTGATTCATCATTATGATGCGCTTCTTTAAGAAGAGAATCCCATTTTACATTTTTGAACATTTGAATAATTTTTAATTTTATATATTATATTATATTTTCACATCTAGTCTTTAAACAAATCTGCTGCAGTGAGTTTACAGAAGACATTTCTAAGTGTGTGCGGGTGCGTGTGCTTTGGATTACTATGCTCGAGAAATGCCTATGGCAAGTTTGTGTCACTTGTACACTTAAGTAAACCATTCTTTAGCTCCGTACTGATTACTATGAACACATTTAAGTAGTAATTACTAATAGTAATTACTAAAATTCAATGAGTACTTAAGTAAAGTAATTGCAGAAAAGAAAGATTCCTTAGTTCATCTGAGTATGTTGAATAGTAATACGATTTTATTAAATATTTTTTTATTATTACTAGATAAATACAATATAATATAAATTCATACTAACTAAATAACTACCTTACACTTTAAAACATTCACACTTCATCCAACACCTCTTTCAGTCTCTCACATTTCACAATATCTTTTCTCACATTTACCATTCGCTCCTTCAAAAATTTAATTTTTTTTTCTAATTTTTTTGTTTTTTTTTTCTAATTTTATAAATTTTGCTCTTTTACACCTTAACATATCTACATTTTCTTTTTTTAAAATTTTCACGTTCGTTCTGGTATTCCAATTCTCTCACTCTTTCAGTCACTGATTCATCCCCACATTCATACACTCTACTTTCTACGTCGTCTTCTTGTCACGACACTCTGAATCGTTGCTGGTCCCGGCCTCCACAGGGGTAGTCGCAGTGGCCCGCCAGACGCCACCAGCTTATCCCCCTTCTGGACCGGAACTAGAGCGTTGATGGGCCGGAGGGCGCTAAACGACCCATCTATGACTTCAAAAGATGAATCGTTCAGCTCCTCACGTTGTCGCTTTAGGTAAACTTGCAATTTCATGGATTTGACGGGAGCCGACATGGTTGTGGAGAAGTACTGTGAAGTAGATTTTACAAGTGCTTTTCATTCTCGAAGATATCTATATATATGAAACGGTTGGATCTTTCCCCACTCCTCCCTTCTTACACGTGCTGCACTATTCTCGTCCTTATGGTAGTGCACTCACAATAACACCTATATATTTTCATCTTATTCCATTAGAATTCTATACTATGTTTATTACTTAACAGTAAAATTGCCTTTCTTAGGTTAAAAGTAGTACTCTAATTTGTGCAAATTGTAAAACTTAGGTGGCTTCGTAAAGTCATATGTATTACAGAACTGGTCTTTCGTTTAAGAATACCTCTTTTTTATTTACTTCTTCTCCAACAAATACATTCCCTCACCTTGTCATATATATTCTTTAAAGGTTCATATTATTTTACTACTAAGCATTTAAAACAGACTCTTTTACAGCGTTTAAAATTTCTCTATTTTGTCTTATCCGTTGATCGTCTTAGGTCTTCCCTTTAGACTTTCCTTTTCGGGGACGTTATTCATACTAGGTGGCGCAAAAATAACCTTCCGATGTTTTTTGGCCGTAATTTAAAAAAAAAATGAAAAACTGATTCTTCTTGTGGATTATTTTTATTTGGTCTTTTAATTTTTTTTTACATCAGGTCGAGAATATGATGTCATGTAAATGGCCGCTGCTACAGTTGATTGTCATTTGAGCCCTTTTTATGGCATTTTCCATCACTTCGGCCAAAACTCTTCCGGCGATAGGTCCTCACATTCTTGTCGGATATTGTCTTTAAGAGCTGCAAGAGTCTGAGGCTTGTCGACATAAACCCGCGACTCCAGAAAGCCCCACAAAAAGAAGTCTGGAGCGGTCAAATTAGGCGATCTTGCTGGCCAGTACAAATCGCCAAAACGGCAGATTAGGCGTCCGGGAAATGCATCCTTCAGCATATCGGTATGAATCTACCGATATATTTGTACCCTAGACACAACTTAAAAAATAAAATGAAGACTTAATGTTAATAAAATATTGGAAAAGTGCAAAAGAAACATTTGCTATGAAATCAACACACACACAACACACGTTTGAAAAGCACTAACCTTTATTTATTGAGTTCCAGTAGGGACGATGTGGAAGTTCATCGTCTCGTTCTTCCCAAGTCTCCTTCGATTTGCACAAAATCGCATATTTATGTGGTTGAAACTTGTCCAAGTTTTCCTTGAAACGTGCAGTTACCCTTGCAGGTAGGAAAACGACGTTTTCTTCCAGTTCCGCCGATATGGTTTCCCCGAATTTTCCTTGTATCACTCGCACTGATAGAATTGGGTACGGTCGGTGGAGTTCTAGAGAGATTAATTTTATTTTCGGTTTTACTTCTACATTGACGAGACTTGGTTCAAACTCTGAAGATCCATTTCTATAAAATACATCAACGATTTCAGAACATTTTCAGATTCTTAAATAGCTTCTTTGTTTTTTATTAAATAGGTAATATACAACTCAACTAATTATAGTTATAAAATAGAACTGAATTTTGATCCATATTGGTTTATTATGTGTCATGTTAAGTCATATCCCCTATTTTTAGAAGTTCAGTAAATGATTTACATTATTGGTGCTTGTATTGGAGGATTATTCACAGGGTCATTAGCTGGCTGGAATACCTCGTTGCCTCCAATGCTCAAAGTATTAAGTAGCTCATTGTTTTTGACATCATTTGCTAGTAAATCAGACCTTAAGGCATTAGTTACATGAGTATTTGCCCCTCCGTATGATCTTACTATAGCAAGAGCTTGTTCTACAACTGGACTTTTTTCTTCATTTGTCGATCCCCCTTTGTAATGTCTCAGTGAAGCTACACCTTCCATTTGAGCTATGGCTATAGCAATGTCTGCAAACAATGATAGGTTCTTACGGTTGAACTCGGCTACATCATCAGGTCCATAGAGTAACTTACAATATGGAGCGGAATCTCCAAGGGATACCCATTTTCTATAGGCAGCCAACAATTTATCTGACTGTTTTGAGAGTTCGTTCCAAGCTAATAATATCGGGTTTTCACATACGATGTATTGGTTGATAAGTACAAAAAGAGAGAGTTCCGTTCCTGCTAAGAAAACTAGTGATGTTTTATAGGCATTATACCAGCGATGATCAGTCTTAGTTAATCCCAGTCCATACACTTGTTGGAAAGCATATTGCCTTAACTCATGCTTAGACGCAACAGATCTATTCACCATTTGGCAGTAGATTAAGGATGGTAAAAGTAATTGATAGGCTGAGTTCCTATCATCTACTCCAGCAGCTGCTGCAAAAGATATCCTCCTTCTTGACAACCAAGCACTTACATTTTGATTGGTTAGATACCTTCCCATGAGAACCATGTGTATGCCTATCCATGCACATACATGTCCTGGTAACAGTCCTTCTAAATCTGTCAAATTATTAATGTCGACATTCCGGAAATTACTATCAATGATCCATGCAAATATCGAAACTCCTACTTCAATTTCAAAACCATTCCAAATCCTCTTCGGCTCGTCGGTGCATTACCAACTGCACCAGCTTATTACCATCTTTAATGGTGATATTTCTATCGGCCATAAAAATGACCGATAGAGCGCCGGTATAGTCGGCATCTATGACACCGGGCCTAACGGTACCCATTAGGTTTGTCGAGGATCGTGCATACAGCATACCATAATAACCAGGTGGTATGCAAATCTTCTCCTTCAGGATGATGCGTGTTGATACACCCTTGGAGCAATTGTAGTTTCCCTGGACTGTAAGGTCACGCCCCGCATCCTCCTCATGTGCTTTCTCGGGGGGTAGATTGGGTGCTTCCACCAGTACTTTTTTTTTGTTTCCTGGTAGTTGCTCAACAGCAATTCTTCTTCGGTCTTGAGGAGGGGTAAACTCCATAACATCCAAGTCACCCCCCATTACGAGTTTCAAAAAATTGAATTCTAAATATTCTCTTTAGACAACTCTCTGGGTGATGTTGAATCAAACATGTCGAATGTGGTGGGAATTTCAATAAAATTCAAATTTTTTAAATTTTCTTTATGTGCATATTCCTTTAATCGTTTGAATACCGCAATTTGTGCCACAACATAATGATAAGAAATTCAGTCTAGTCCATTATTTGTACGCTCCATCGCAAGTACAATATCAATGATATGCTCAAAATCTGGTATAATAAAAATAATTTTGAAATTTTTGATTAGTTCTTTTAAACATTTATGAGAAAATAATTGATCAAATTTCAAATTAAATAATTCGGAATTCATTTCTAAATGAATTTTAACCAAATAATAGAAAATTTGCGAGAAAGGTGATCTGTCTACTATATATAATTTCGAAAGAGGAATCGTTCAGTTCCTCACGTTGCCGCTTGAGGTGAATCTGAAGCTTCATTGATTTGACTGGTGCGGACATCGTTGCGAAAATGAAGTGTTTTTCGTTCTCTGATGAATCGTTTAGCCCGTGCTCCTCACGTTGTTTCTTGAAGTGAATTTGGAGTTTCATCGATTTTACCGGAGCTTTCATCGTTCAGAAACTGAAGTATGCTTTTCATTCTCTAAGATGTCTCTATATATATAATCGATAGGCCGAAGCGGCGATGTTGACGAAACCTTTATTTCAAGGGTAAACATTGGAACTTCTAAGGAGATCTCGACGAAAGGAATGAAAGATCGTGTCATCAGTCCATGGCAACTTACTAAAACGTAGTACATTTATGTAATTATGTACATGCATTCATTCAACTTTCATCCCCTTTTTACTTTTACCCCTTCTCAAGCATTTTTACATTGATCCAGCATCCACTCTTTCCTTTCAACCACTTGCTTCAACGCATTCACAAGTTTCCTCTCGTGCTCATATTTCTGTTTATACTCGTCCCTTTTTTTAATAATTCTTACCATTTTCTCCTTGGTTTTTTTTAACGATTCTTCCAAATACCTTTCAAACACATCCACCTTTTCCATATATTCTTCTTCCCCCTCTGCCTCTTACATTCTCCTTCCCCTACTGCCTTCACCACGTCGACGTCGTCCTCATAAAGCCGTTTCAACCCCTTCGAGACTTTCCGGGGGGCAACTTGCACGACCACGTCACTCGTCACCTCGATCAGAGGCATCGATCGTGCTGTGCCATGTCCGTTCTAGGCGGAGAAGTAAGGTCGATCTCTTCACTCCCTTCCACCCGCCGGCTCGACAATAACATTCGTAACTTAGAACCATCCACTCCGACTTTCATGGTTCCATTAATTTGAATAATCGTTTGAATTTGGATAAGGTTCTGTTATATTCTCCTCTTCTAGACGAGAGGGGTAAAGTCATGGTCAAGGCGAGTGGGTGCTGAGCCATGAGAGGGTCTAGACGAGAGGGGGGCCTAAACAGAGTCAAGGTCAAGGTGAGGGAGGTGTCTAGATATGAGGGGTCTAGACGAGTGGGGTGAAGGTCAAGGTCGGGTCAATAATCGACTCCAACAGAACGAATCTATAAAGTCTGGCTTCGTCGATATCCCATTGTAATTCGAGACTTCAGATAACGTGTATCAGCGAATAAACGACCCTTTGTATAATAATTCACGATAGATTAGTGGAGTACAATCTGCAAACAAATATTGCAAAAATGTTTTAAGGGTTTAAATGTAGTTCGGCTTGTGTTACTTTGTGTTACTTTACTTTTTGTGAACATGATAAATTTTGATTCTAGTTAAATTAAAGGTAACTGTTTTGAACCTTTTCATGAAACAATTTCGGGTGTGTACAAATGAATTCTACCATAAGGTCAACGTTTTCACTAGAAGGGGTTCTTTCTGGGTTGAGTAAATTTAAAGTGGTTGCTATCAGGTCACCTGTGATTCCCTCCAGCCATTTTTGTAACATTTGGAAATACTGCCTACACTGTTGCCGTTGTAGACACTGCAATCTGTATCTGATGATTGGTAGTACGTCCCACAATGTGCATATTGATCCATTTGCCAGGTGGACGGCAGCACTGTCTTTAAATATTTTTACCACTTTCCTGCATGCGAATTGCTTGAATTCTAAAACGAATTCGCCTGCATCCACTGAGTCACATGCCTCGTTAGAATGCAGGAAATTCGTGATTATTCCCTGGTTCGTTAAAAGATTGTTCCAGGCACTCTCTTCGAAACACACCTGGTCACCTTTAGTACCCATTATGCGGACACACGGCGTGAAATTCCAATTGACACTTACACCAACTGCTGCAAACTTTGAGTTGGAAGGGTTTAGCGAAAACCGTCGCTCACCTAATACCACGAACGGTTACTTCATAGGAACAAAACACTACATTGTAGACTTAAATTGACTACTCGAATGACATTCCATCACCTTGTCATGTCTTTTGCCATATTCGGGGCGTTGAATTGTAAAATTTTACCGTATTGCGTTATTACACGAGTTACAATCAGTATTTTTACGGTGGGACATTATTTCCAGTTTCGCCTTTTCTATTTAGAGAAACTCGTCATCCATAGTGGTCATGAGTAGTATAAGTATAGGGATTCTACGACAAATCGACCTTCGAACCCTCATGAAGTTATGTGGAGGATGGCCGCGGTCCTCCGTTTTCTTTGGTGTTAATTATTTTGATGACGTCACTTCTTGTAGAGGATCGACAATGCGGAGTCTAATGAGTTTTCTCCGACGTAATTATTGAGAATTCGTCAACCCAGAGGCCCCAAGAAGGCGTTTGTGCTCAGTTCCGCCAGAAGGGGGGTGTGTAACTTAATTCCCCCGGTGTCTTTTTACACGGTATTTTTTTTATTGACATATGCTTAGGGTCCGTTTATTATTTTTTTTTAATTAGAGAAAAGTGTTTGTAATCAGTCATGCGAATGTGTTTGCTTTAAGTACTTGTTTTGTTTTAAGTACTTCTTGAAATTTGGAGTTGAAGTAGTCTTCAGTATGTGTCATACATATATCGACTAACATGTAAAAAATTTGAGTGAAGGGGGTGACCTATCAACTATATAATTTTCGGTAGGTAAACGGTGGAGTTCATTGCGAATCTGATGGGTGGCACGCGGAGGTTATGGCTATTTCCGACTAGGTTGGCTAGTTTTTAAGTCGAGATTCTTTCGTTCAACTGGATTTGCAGAGGGGTGATACACGGGAGTTATGTCTCCGCATAGGATTTGCATGTCTTGTTTGGGCAGCTTTTCAATTGTTCAAGTGTCGTTTGTTGTTTCGTCCTTTTCTTCCGTAGGTGCATGAGCTGAAATCGTCGAAATATTGCACCATAGTCCTTTCAGTCTTATGTAACACATTTTCTCGCTTATCGGGTCAAAAAGTAGGACGTTGCTTAGGAGTTGCTCTCTAATGACGAAGCCTTTTCCGAATTCATGTTTTCCTGATTGGCTTCCGCTATAGAAAACTATTGACTTGCCGACTTTCATGTTTCCACCGCCCAGCCATCTAAACTCATGAACTGCTGTTATATCTATTAGGGCTTTTTCTAGTTGTTACACAGCGTGGGTGGATATGCCTGGTGTATACCAACTCTGCACATTGCATGTTCCGATATTGCGATTTAGTTTTTCCATTTATATCAGTCCGTTTCCGAGGCAAAGTTGCAGTTTTCATAACAAGGGTTTTTTTACAAGGGCGGGTTGTTGTTAACCCTCCGCTAAACCCTCCTCCTTTTTCCGGGCTTGGGACCTCAAATGCTACGACGCTCTGCGGCGCCCCCAGAGGAGCACTCTGGGCCCCCATAGCCCCCCCCCCCCCAGTACCTCAGTTGTCAAAGTTGGCACGGAACACAAACGTCACAGCAGTTGGCATGGAACTCCTCGCCGACCACTGGGGCGCGTAGGACGTCGCAAAATAAAATATGTATTACACGAAATTTTTTTTTTTTTGGGGTGGTGCGGATTATTTTTTCGACATCTCCACAGATGCATGGGCATTCTCTTCCTTAACACTCGATGGTGGCGATCCAACGGGCATGTCATTATATCGTTGGGATCAACCGACACGGTCCTAGAAGACGTGTGTGCATTATAGTTAAGCCGTAAATATATCCATAGTTACAAGTAATTAAAATAATCAAGTTTAAAAATAGAAAATACAGACTATTCCATGTCCCAATTTTCCTCGCAGGGGATGTCCAGGAGGATGACGGGGGGATTGACCCTTGCTGGAGAGCTATAAAAAACATTTTTAAATGCAGTTAAACGTTTAAGATTTTCATATTTACAAGGAATAAAAGTATTCAAGTGGAAATGAAAAATATAATTACTCGGGAATGCGATGGTCCTTATTTGCCGGGTCATCCGGGTGGTTCGGATGATTTTTCCGGCATCTCCACAGATGCATCGGCATTCTCCACCTCAACACCTTATGGTGACGATCGAATGGGCATTCAATTAAATCTTCACTTGATTGCATTTTGATGGTTCTGTGGAGGAAAGGCACTAAACTTAAATAATTGTTAATGCTATTAAATTGGCACTTAAAGTAAATGGTAGATAATACATAACTAACACTATTTATAGCAATACCATCTGAGAATACTAAATAATACTAAGCCTAATACAGCTATTAGTATCAAACCAAAGAGGGACCATATTGTGTTAGAATAGTCACTATTCCACAACAGCTTATTCCACCATGATTGAGAAGACTTGTATGGAATTCCAGGTTTGACATAAGTGTGATAATAATCCATCTCATCTTTAATTATTGAGTATATTTTGATTGAGGGATCCATGTTTGGACATGTTTTCAAATCAGGGACAGAGAATTGATGGTAATGTCCGTCACAAGGTATCCTTAAGCTAGTCCCTTCACAAGGCAACACATAATTGAGGTGGCTAGTTACTCTTGACATACTAGTTTTGACTAACAAGAAAGAATTCCCTTCTACCCCTTCTAAATTGTACCTCTCCTTTGTCAGGATCAGGCAATCATTTGAGTCTTTTTCCTCAGGGATTGGATGGGTTGAAGCTAAAAAGATAATGAGATTACTGTCTCTGTTAACCCTTAAAGAGCCATGTTCTATTGTTAAGTGGCCACCAAAAGAAATATTTACTCGACGCCCACCTGCAAAATCCCGAGAAGATGTCGAATATCGTCAACATCGAACGTCTTCCAGAAAGTTCAGATACATCCAAATTTCAACGTGATATTCCATTATGTATGAATCATCAATCAAATTGTTTTTTATGTGTAGTGTACGAAATTGTTATAAATTATACTGTTGGTTTTTAACATATGTTCCACAATAAATATATATTGAAAATCTGTCGTTTAATTTCTCAGTATTCATTCAGACATGGCGGCGTTAGGGTTACAAGTTTTGATACTGTCTGCAATTCTCAATGACATCATATACATTTCGCCGCCACATAGTGCAAAGGAGGTGTTCATATGTTTCGATATAAATGCCACTTGGCCTGAAAAATGGGTGAAGATGGAATCCTTCGCATACAACCAACACACACCAACTTTGACATCGAAATTACCTAACAACGCTACAGGCTACAAAATACGTGTCATCTACCAAGATCGCACGTTTGAAGATTCAACATGGCGGAACCTAACCAGCCACGCACTCCCTGACCCAGGTTCGAACAACATATATTTTTTGATTTGGTACATCGCCTTCAGTGTGTCGGTGCTGCTCATCATAGCCGTAACAGCATCCTGGTGCTATAAATATGGAGCTTAAAGAGTTTTTAATCAAATACGAAGACGTTCTTCAACCTCGAGATAGTGCTCAGCTTTTCTATTTACATCGATCCCTAAATGTCGAATTGGAACCGATGAACACATCGATCCACGGACGTCATTACGTGAGCTGCCCTTTATCTCTCAACAATAGCATTAAATGTCCAGATGCTTGTTTGTGTACAGATCGACTATTTCACCGCGATGATATTGAAAGTGCTATGCAAAAAATTATGAAATTTTATATTGACTTATATGGAAATAAACGCAATTAAATGTTGACTTTGGTCGAAAATGTAGTTTAAACACCTGTTCGATCTTCTGTATTCTTCATACCTACTACCCTAACATTTTCCCACGCCAACGACATTCTAAACGGCTATGCAAAAAAAAGGATGAAATTGTATAATGACTTATATGGAAATACATGCCATTAAATACAGACTTTGGTTTCTTTTACTGTAAAAGCGTCTAGAGTTTTAACCTTCACACATACACGTTTCTGACAAGTTCCTAGTCAGCGAACCTGTTGCAACTTGTATAGTAGATCGAGTCAGTTCACTGACTTTCATCACCACCACCACCACCACTACTCTGCAAGTCTTGACCTTGACGAATAGCGTTGAAATTTGCGCGCAGGCCGAGTTCGTTCGCCGCCACCACCACCAGCTGGTCCCGCAGTTAAATCCAGTGTTCGGCATATTCACAATCTATCTGTCAAAGATGAAAGTTAAAAGTTTTCTGCTCCAATTCGGCGACTACGTCACCGCTGCACATAAGAGAGACCTTCTAGAGCTCCAGGATGTCCTGGACACCAGAGAAGCAGAAGAACGACGCGAATCCAAATATGGGAGACATTTTGTAAGTTGTCCCTGGTCCAGAGACACAACGACAGACGGGCCGGACACCTGCTTCTGCGTTTCGTGGAGATGGGAACGTCGGAGAATCGAGAAGCATGTAAAGTCGATTATTGACTTGTACTTACACATTCTTTCGAGAGTCGAAAATAAAAAAAATTGTTCTTAAATTATTTTTTTTTACACACACACACACACACACACACACACACACACACACACACACACACACACACACACACACACACACACACACACACACACACACACACACACACACACATCAAATTCATAATTCATCGGTATTTCTTTTATTCTCCAGTTACAGAAAACATTTTCAATACAAAGTTACAATATACATAGTTTTGTTACATCCTATTACAAACTGGTAGAGCGTACACTTTTTGACATGCAGAGTACTATTTAGAGGTTCGAACTGCTTGTACAAGCTAACCGCCTTTTTGGCATATCAGTTTCAACCAATGACGTGGGACCTTCATTCGAAAGGGCTCGTTTACGCTGTGTAGTCGATCGTATTTCGTCTTCCGAAATCTCTAATGAGTAATGTCCGAGAGCCAGTGTAGCAATCCCATCTTCACATATATGACGTTTGTCATCGCTAACATCTAAAGCTATTTTGTTTTGCTCGATAGTGAATACATTATGCTTATTCGACCTTATTAACGTTTGTTTCTTTCGCAACGGTTCCCTGCCAAACAAACACGTTTTGTAATCTTCTATCGAAAGGGTTTTTGTAATGGCTTTGACGAGACCTTTCGCTTTACAAATTTCCTCCTCGGTTGTATGAACTTTAAGAGCATACATTTTAGATCTCAACCCGACAAATTCTTCTAAAATTCTTCCTCCTACTTCGTCTTTAACGTGTCCAAGTTTTTTCTTATTTACCCGAGGATATGAATACGGGTTATCGTCGGCATAATCGGAAGTATCAAACCAAGTAGGTACATCATTTCTCAATTCGGCATATAAGTCTTCCGAGACAATTTTATAAATTAAGCTATCGGTATCCGTATAACACAGCTGAATGCGTTCCAAAGGGAATTTCGATTTCATGAATTCATAGTGAAATTTATATAATTGTGTTTTTGCTATATCCAAGATTGCAAATCCTACTGTTATCGGTTTATTAAATAGAATTTTACATTTTTTCATTTCCACCGCTACACAATCTTCGTCAAAGATGATTCGATCGTGAAAATTCGGTTTTGACATATAATAATTAGCACCGTAAGCATCATCGAATTTCGACAACAATTTTACATCGCGTCTCTTTCGAAGATTTTGCATTGAGTTACCAAAGACGCTGTTATTGAGTAATTTATAGTTATCTTGCTCAAAGGCGCTCGTCGCTCGTGCTCGCATTTCAGTGTTCAAATTGATGTATTTAGTCATCCAAGGCGATTGGACAAATTTTAATACCCGATGAATTTTTGTTAGTTTGAGACCGAATTTCACGCATTGTTGTAGATTGCGATAATGAATGACGTACCTATGTTTGTTATGCAAAGTGGCTAGCAGTTTTTTGCATTTATTACCCGAGGTTACTTGTTTTTCTGGACAAAACGGTAGATCCGAATGATCGTCGTGAATATTACGCGGATATTGTAAATCAACTTCCAAAATGTAACCGATAGATGAAGTAAGCGAAATTTGCTGTATATCAAGTAGATCGATTTCCTCTGGCGACAACCACCTAAAATTTGATTGTGGAAGGTACTGCGTCATGCTGAACCCATACAAGTTTACAATGTCGAAATAAATTAAATAGGACTGTTCCTCGTCGGGTTTGAACATTCCCATATATTTATTATTTGCTCGAGCGTGTCTATGTACACATCCCGTCATCCCTCCTCTGATCCCTTTCCCAATAAAGTGCAACATGTCAACATCAGTTAATAATTCGAGTGTTACCTTAGTAATTTTTAACATTGCGTCCCACCCCAATGAGGGCGTCGTAATGTAACGAGCAGCATCTAATCCATACGTTTGTGCACAGACAGTTCGAAATTTCTGAAAGACATCAACCAACAACAAAACGTCTGTTTTCAAATAAATATCAGAGTAGTCGCCTAACGTGGTACAATTTAAAGTTCTCCAAACATTTTGCGCGTGCTGGTAATCTTCGTCTGTTATATGCTCGTTTCGTAATTTGTTAAAAAATTTGCTTTTACACGGTAAAGCCGTTTCTTCAAAATTTCGAACGATGTTAGATAATTATAGGAAAAAACTCCTTTTCTGATTAGCAATTCGAGGTGTTCCTCCCGAGGAATACATTTTTTCGTTACTGGATATTCCTTTAAGTTAGACGCCAGTTCGGCTAAACCGACCGGGGTAAAAACTGGAAAGAATCGATAAAACGTAAAAAGATACTTTTTATGCAAAACTTGTCATCGCTATCGTCTTTCTCAGATTTAACGTCAACAAGAATTTGTTTCGTGAATGATTTGTATTTTTCTTTGTTGTGTGGTATTAAGGTCAGTTTACCATCTAATTTGGAGCACAACTTTTGTATGATGAAGTGACTATCGTAACCACTTAAATTATGGCTTACTACAGGTATAAAGTTGGGAGTTCTCGCCTTGAGATTGCAGGAGTTGCAAAGTGCGTATTTGTAAAAACCTGTGAGGTGATCGTGGTGTTTCACCTTCTGGTTGTCTATTTGAAATGGATTTCTGCACATATGACAAATTTTAGCGCTTTCGTACTCTCGCATTTGAGTTTCAGTGAGAGGCAGCATTTTACATCCTTGCGAATAAATTTTTCCAATACGTTCTGCGATATCTTGCAATTCTTCCATAAACCAATCAATACAATTTAGACCGCGACGAAACTGATATCCACACAAGTTTTCGTCAAATTCACAATGCAAATAATAGCCTACACTATATGGGATATGTTTTTCGGAAATGCAAGTATACGATTGATGCGCGGAGGGTGAGACGGTATCCACGGGCGCTAAATACGTTTCTAAATCGAAATATAGAATAAACGGTAAGGGTTCTGTATGACTGAAATTTTTAAAATAAAGTTTATTTTGTTCTAAAGACGGTAAAAGCGTTTTCACCCCTTTAAACTTTTTGCAATCTAAACCGTGTAAATCTAGGGCTTCTTGCTGCGAAAAATAACATAAACATCTCGAGCAAATAAATACTTTTTTTTCGTGTTTATTAATTTGGGAACTAAGTAAGCGCGATAAATTTTTGATGTACACATAATGGTATGTGGTAGCCGAGTCGGAAATGTCCTCCAGAGGACGATCATTCTGAATAAGCAATAAATTTACATGCTTTTCTTTGATCTGGTTCGAAATTCGAACCGGTAAAACCTCATAGGTATCTTTTGTCGTGCGTTTCGATGGTTCGTTCTCCGTTTCCTCGTCGGATTCTGAAAGCGTTTCGATGTCAACAGTTTTACCTACGAACCACGTGTCTGACCGGTGTTTACGTTTTAACCCGAAAATATTCACCGATATATCATTTTGATTTTCAAATTTCGTTACCTGCTTTAAGGACATCGGGAAAGTAAGCCCATCTAAGTTTAATAATTCTGAAAAGTGTCGATACGAAGATGGACGCGTAACATGCCTGGTTACGTTCTGCTGTAAATAGCAATTCACGGCCCAGCAAAAACAGAAATCGTCAGCAGCTTTCACGTTAATACATGCTTTTTTATCTTTAAGTTCCTTTGGAAGATCTATAAAAGAGGAACCTCCTTTGGAAAATAGCCCACATTTATTAATTTTGATTTCGAGTCTAACAATTTCTCTTAAACTCCCCCCAGAGTTTCTCTCTGCGAATTCAGACATGCGTTTCAATAACTTATCGCGAATATTGTCGATATACCACTCTGTGACGTTTGAAGTGTAAAATTCGACATTTTTTGTGTTCAAATATTTAATTTCCCCAAGATCACCGGCGTCATCACCTTTCGGAATAATAAATTTGCCTACAAACGTGGTATTTATTTTACATGGAAATATATTAATTTTTTTGATAATCGTCGGAAAAATTTTGAGAATTTCGTCTAGAAAGATTTTTGGGTCCTTGAAATTTAAGTTATTATTAATTGCAACTGTCAATAATCTAGATTTAAACGCTGACTCGCTAATAACAATATCCCGCGCACGCTCTACCATTTTGTATAGGTTCAAAACTATGTTTTACAACTACTTATACGTTTTCCCCCTCTAAAATGCTCCACCGAAGATTACACACATAGATATAACTGCAGTACTTACACTTCGATAAATTCTACAGCCGAAAATTCCACCCCTCCGTCATTATTTTTCTTTTTCCCTTTATAAATTAGCCGAATTGCCGGATTGCTGCTAATTGCTTGAAGATCTCCGTCGCTCAGCGACTTGAATCTTTCCGGTAGGAATACGTGTGGGTACTCTAGTTCTGGTAGCTCAACCAGGATTCGCCTTCCGAACCGCGTGGATACTGATGTCGCAGCGGCAATCTTGTACGGCGTCCCCTGGACGAGCTCCGTCAACTTTGTCGTCGAATACTTTCCAGCCCCCAGATCGTTTAATTTCTGCAAAGACGACATCTAAATGTGGAAAAAATCATGTTGAAATAAACCCCTTTATACAACTAAACCTTACATGAGTACATTGACATGCACTAAGTTCAATAAATACTAAAAGAATTCTTACCTTTGGACTTTGGCGGCGCTGTTTGTGCGTGTGTGGGAGAGGGCTGACGTACTGGACGTTCGAGATGCGAATAGTACACTTCGAAAAGTGTACTATTTAATTTTTAAATACTTGTCTGGTAGACAGGTAATTTCATACGTCTCGAGTTTTTCTCCTGCAAGACCTTCGATAACGCACTTTAAGAAGCCCAGACGCGTCGACCTCGTGTAGTATCTCTTTATCTCTTTTGATGTTTGATACCAACTGTATCAGTTTGTCATAGAATTGATCTTTTATTACTGACACTGCATCATCGCTTGGAGCGTAAACTCCAATTATTACAATATGACGGCTATTTTTAACAATCTCTATGGTCATTATTTGTTCGTCTATTTCTTCCCAGCTTTTGACGAATTTTTTCATGTCTTTGTGAACGGCTATTCCTACTCCTCTCTTCGCTCTAGTGTCCTTTTGTACCCCGCTATAGAAGTGAACGTATTCTCCAATGTTTTCATTGCCTTTTCCTTTCTTTTTGGTCTCTGACAACACACAAATATCGATATCCATCTTCTTAAGTTCCTGAAAGACTTCTGATTGTTTTGTCCTCAAGCCCTGTATATTCCACGTAGCCAATTTCATTATCCTTTTCCGTTGCATTTGTCGTATCCGTTTTGCTCTGTCCTGGTTCCGAGGCGATTTATCGAAATTTTTAACCTTTCGCTTTTTTCCGAGTATCGAGGGGTTGGCCCGATGCCTCAACCCCCAACCTGAAGGACCAGGGTTTTATATCGGAGTTCCGTCTCCTAGATACATTGCCTTCTCTTCGGCTACGGATTTGTATCTACCCCACCTGTTGGTCCGCGGGTGGTATTTTATTTCCCACCTACCCTTCGTTCCTTTCGGAACGATTAGGGCATTCCCCTATCCGCCACCTGGGGACGCGCTCTCTAGGGGTTACAGGCTCCCCCGAGAGATATATGATAGATCAATTGTTTATGGTCTCGATCAATGATTGCCACTTGGGCTATCACATCATTGTCAATGTCAAAAGGCAGTGGTGGTCTCGGGCGGATCGGTCTGTTATCTCGTTCTTCATAAGGCGTTACAGTCCTCTGAACCATGTCTTGCCCGCCTCGTTGCCTAGTGGTCGCTCTGGTCTCTGGTTTTCCACCAGTTGAAGCTGGCTTCCCTCCTTTCTGTCCACTATATTTTCCTCCTTTTGAACGAGGTAGTGCTATGGCCTGTGATCCTGTCTTGCTACCACCGCTGCTTGAGGCATGATCATCATCTGCTGCATCACCGTCATACTCGTGCTCAGATTGTGATTCAGGGACGTCAATATGAATATTGTATTTATCTAGATATGCCCGCACGGATTTGACCATTTCCGTTGCCCAACCCTTGACATTGGAAGTGACTAGACCTTTGAAAGCACCGTGAAACCCAGTCTCAGCTGTTCCGGTCCAAGTATCTAGTTCCAAGTTTGACAACCCCCCGATGCGTACCAATTGTATCTCTGGATTAGAACTCAGGGTGATTGGTTTCACTGGATCTCCCATGCCATACATCGTAGCACGAACGTATCGTGCTTTGTTGGTTATACTGGCAATCTCTGTTGCTGTTTCCTCATAGTACACCCATATCTCACCAATACGACCCTCAACACATCCAAAGACTTGATGGCCTTTCTCTTCGAACTCCATGCCAGTAGGAATTTGCTTGATAAGCTCGTAATACGTAGCCTCAAATGCTTTCTTCTTGTTCTGTTCAATCAAAGTGATTGATTCAGCTACCGATTCACCACCATTAATGTTTAATGTTTGCAATGCATATTGCACTGCTTCTATCGCTGGCACATAAACCCCCTGGGTCTTTTCCAGTTCTTCCCAAACAGTTGGGTCTACCTCCAGATAACGCGGCAAATACTGCTGATGTAACGTCTGTTTAAGACTCGGGTTTGTTGGTTGCACATAGCCACTGGATATGGCCACACACTATCTTCTTGGCGGTCAGCAATTAGCTCAAGAGTCTCGACCAGTTCTCGCATTGTTTTGGCTCGATCCATGACTATTTTCTTTGTCATCTCTTTCTTCCCCGGATACATATATATCTCGTCCTCCTTCCATCCCATTCCTTCCACCAACTCGTTTAATGTGTATAACTGCGGTTGGGGTGGGGGTGTGGCCACTGTGCTTGTGGTTGGTACTGTTTGGCCCTGCTTAACTAGCTTAACCAATTGTTGTTGATTCAGACTAGCTTGACGCCAACTCTCAGATAAGCTGGCCTGCCAGTCGAGGCGGTTTACTGGAGTCGCACCTAATACCACCGCATTCTGCTGTTCAGGTGCTCCTCCACTGCGAGCGGGGCTGACATCACGATCCAAAGGCGCTGGTTCAGGCGGCGGTAATTTGGGTCTTCTGGTTACTGCACGTATAACTTTGGGACGAGCGTTGTCACGTGGGAATACAATGGCTGGTCGGATCACAACCCTTGGATCAAAAAGTGGAGGGTCAGGGTTAACACCGTTCATTGGGGATAGTAGGGTGTGATCTAGTCGAGGGAGTTCAGAATCAAGGTGATAGACAACCCAATTGAGATTGTACCTATCATGAGTTGGCCCAGCCAGCGTGAAGCATGCTCCGGGTTTGAGCCTATAACCCCAGCGTATGCGGTTACCAACACGATCAGTCATCTCCATCATTGGCCAGTCCGGCAGAAATCCATTTGGTGTTCTTAAATGAGTGATCATACCGCGTGATTCAACGAAGATATTGTATCTATCCTGCCAAATTAAGTGAAATTCCACTTCTGGCACTTCTCCTATCGATGCTATCCAATTGCGCACTTTTGAAGCTTCAAGAAAAGAGAATGGAATAAGTTGCTGTGAGTTTGTCAGCTCCGTATCTGGCATTGGTTGTGGTGCCACCCATCCTTCCACACTAACCCCTTTTGCAAATCTAGGCAAGAAAGGAAGGAGCTGGGTGCTCCATAATTTGCCACATCCGGCTGCTTCAAAGTCGCGATATTCGGCCAGAGATTGGTCAGAAAACATCCCACCTATGAGTTGTCCAATCTCTCCTTTATACTGCAAGGAATGGAGAAAGGTTTGGACACACATCCAAAAAGATACTCCAGCACCACGATCAACAAACATTGACAAGCGGGTTTCCATTTCAACGCGGGTAAGCATGTCATCCGCCAGTGCGCAATCTATCATATGCCAACGCATGTGCGTAGCCCCATATGCAATCAATAAAGCTGTAGCAATTGACTCGGTAATGGCATTGCTAACTGGAAAGAAAGAGGCCTTGGAGGTAATCGCCCTCTTATCGTTTCCATACATCAAATATGGAGCAAGTACAAAGCCGCGAGTTTGAAGTGGAGGCATGTAAATGGCTGGCCTTTGGAATGGGACGACTAAAGGAGTTTTCTCTTCAACTTTAGCCCAGTAGATATTTGAGTAAAATTGTATGTAGCTTTCAAGCTGAGTAAGATCGGCATAGCGTATTGCCCACATCTGCGCCGCTAAATACACTTCACTAGCATAAATATCATAGTTGCCATCATAAGTGGTGGAATCACCCCCAAAGTCCACATCAGTGAAAAGGATTAGGTTGTTGACCTTTGGCCAAACCAAGGGCTTGATTACCTGTCCGCGCACATGAATTGAAACACGGCGAGCTGTGGCAATGCGTATTATTTGTGCGTATGTGGCAGCAACTCCTTGCGGCACTCCATACATAGTATGCCAGGGTATGAAGTTACTGCCGCGTCCATTAGCATCTGCAGCAATGAAATGTCTGTATTGCGCCCAAGAGCAAATTGTCTCAACTCTACCTAAGTTGAATCCTTCTACTGTTATGAGCTCACCTTGCCTTTCCTCACCAAATGCCAGCTCAACAGCCAGAGCAGCCAAGCGCATTAAGAAGCGGTCCGCATTAACTCCAGCATTCAATAGGGCGCGTCCATGTCGGCAAACCATAGTTACGTCCGCATGTGAAATTGTTGAGTCATCAAAGGCCCGTGATAACTCACGTTCAGCACGCGATGAAGATTCATCACAAAGTGCTGCAAAAGCTGGGGCATACCGTGGTTCAAGTTTAATTGGGGTCAGTTTCCCTTCACGAGGGTCAAGGCGGACGTTGATTCCGTATTCAGCCCTCTTAAGGGTGACGTCAAACTCTCGTAGTGTCCGCACATTCCCCTTGATGTGACCGGCAACACGCCTCTTAAGCAAAACTTGATATCTCGTGCGCAACTGGTCAATCCTATTAGTTGAGATTGCCCATTCCCCAACTTCAAATGTGCATCGACCTGTACCAACAGCCGAACCCATGTCTGAACGAACTGGTTCAATGTCAATAAAGTCTACCTTGAGGGGAATTTCGGCTGAAAATACCGTTGGATTGCCGGCTGTTTCATTTCGAGTTGATACGTAAGTGAAGGCCGCTGGGGGTCCACGTGCTGCGGATGGTGGAAGAGGTGAGAACCCTATTCCTCCGGGAGCATGGTGTTCGTTGTGCTGCCCGTCTCCCGGTAAGGGATCGGGCTGCACAAGCTCAGGGATTTGCGGATCCACTATTAGGGTGGTGTGCCCATTATCAGTTGGATCCATATATGAAATATACATAAATAATAAAATTGCATACAGTAAAATTACATATAACAGATAACGAGACAAAGCAGTCATGGATAACTCCTGTTATCAGTATGTAGGAGGGAGGGCACCATTGTTACTGTTGCATAAGCTGGTAATACTGATGTAGATTGACTACAAGCAGAGTGACATGTAGAGAACACATTGCCTATTATATCTTCCATAGTAGGCAATACCAGATTTGACAGTGACATGAGCTTCATTACTTTCTTCATACTAGCAGGTACCCAAGTATCTTTGTATCGATACTGCTTACTGGTACATATAACAGATAAGGAGACAAAGCATTCATGGGGATGCAGACTCCATCCCATATTGTTACAAAGTATTTTGAGTCTCTCTAATATATCATCTTTGAACGCAGGAACACCTCCTGATCGTGACTGAAGTAGAGAATTTGGTACTGCCACCGCTGTCCTGACATCATTACCTTTAACTGTCAATTGATATAATAATCCGAGGGATTCCAGACAACTTTTAATCCCACCAGTGGTTACTCCTGACCAAGTGGCCTGGTTGAGTCCTTTAGTGCCCCCTAATTGACCTTCCCACTTTCTAAATCTCGCCTTGTCTGCGTAATAAACTAAACTATGTTCGTACGCTTTCATTGTTTTTCCATATAACTGGCTTCCAAACCAGGAATCATATACATGTCCTGCAGGTATGTCTATTGACTCATGTCTCATGCTATTGTTCCATTTTGAGAAATCGAAGCCGATTTGAAGTATAGTGTGGTCAGGATATACTTCCGACAAGTGTCTAAAGGAATACAACTTCCTGATCATGTTTAGCTCATCAGGGGGTCAACTATATACTCGTCCATTAGCCTCATAATGTTATACTCTTGTACAATGCGTCCACATCCATGATCAGCAATTACCGTAGCAAATTGGCCAGTTTCACCACTATTTTGAGTCTCTCTAATATATTGGGTCCGCCAAATAACCTTTTTTTTTTTTGAAAATGCTATAAAAAAAACTACTGAATATTTTCTCAAATTTCTATTTTTATTTGAAAGTACAATCCTTCCGGTTAATAATGGAAAATAATTGCATTCAACTGGCTGCCTCGGCTGGCCTTGCAGTAGCGCCTACACGATCGGTCCAATTTTTAAGCACATTATCGATCGTGTGCAGCTGTATTTCATCAATGGCATCACGAAGATCGTCCTTTAAAGCGTCAATTGTCTCTGGCTTGTCGGCTTAACACTTATCTTTGACGGCACCCCACAGATAATAGTCCAACGGTGTCAATGCGATCTTCAAAAACAGGGCGCAAAACATCGAGTGTAGCTTCGGCTGTGAACAAAAATTCGTTCAACATGGCCCGATGACGATCGCCATTGACTGTAACGGCCACTCCTTGCTTATTTTCGAAGAAAAATGGCCCGATTATGCCTCTGGACCAAAATCCGCACCAGACAGTGACTCGTTTTGGGTGCACCGGCTTTTCAATGTGTGCGTGCGGGTTTTCTGTGCCCCAAATGCGACAGTTTTGCTTGTTTACATACCCGCCAAGATCAAAATGAGCTTCATCTGAAAAGATGATTTTTTTGGCAAAATCGGCATCTTCTGTAAGTCGATCGCAGGCCCACTTAGCAAAGCGAAAACGCATTGTATGATCAGTCGGCTTCAACTCCTGAACCAATTGGACTTTGTATGGCGTCTTACCGAGGTCTTTATGCAAAATTCGTCTCAATGATGTCTCCGAAATGTACATGCCAAATAAATAAATACAATACCTTACAATTTAAAACATTCACACTTCAACTCTTTGTGTTGTTGACAATTGTGTCACTTTTAAAGTATATCTTCCCCTGCTTTTGAGAGATAACATCACGTGCTAACCAATAACCCCTCTTTGCTCGTTAGTGTATAATTTAGATGTTATTTGAATATTGACATAATTCATGATTTTGAGTGTAGATGATCTGTATTTCTCGTTCACATTAATAGTTCTATCAAACAAATATTGATGGAGTGCGAATGACTTGCACATCTTCAGGTAATCTTCAGTTCTTTCCCATGACTGCTCACTAGGTATTAGCGTTCCTGCGGTGGAACACGTGAGAGCTACAGGGAAATCCTTATGAATCTCTTGGGGAGATATGGTTGGTGACATTTTGCCCTTATGGAGAGCAGCTGATTTTTCCCTCGCAAAGCATGCAGTTATTCTACCAAGTGAAACATCATACATGCCAGATGGAGACCTCTTGATATTGTATAGTTGAGTCAAAGCATCAAGTCTCTTTGCAGTCACAGCTTGAGATTTATCTCCTATCTTCTTCAGACTGGTGCCCCTCACTGACCCTAGTGCAGCCAACCAAGCCAAATTTCTACGATGTTCGTCATCAGCAATCTTTGCCCTGTCTGCTAACTTTTTCATCCATGCAAGCAGGATCAATGGATCAAATCCTTGATATGCCAGTTCAGTAAAATTCACGTCATCGAAGAAGTTATCTGTTGATAGTCCGCTTAGCCAGTTCCTATCAGCATTCACTTCCTGCACGGTTATGGACTCGGTGGCAGACATATTGACAATCTTGCAATGGTACACAGTTAAGAAATCCTCAAAGACAAGGACTACTTGCAGGTCAAAGTTGATGTAGGTGGAATTAAGCAGTGATATGCAACTTTTAAACTTGTGTAACAGAGATTTGAGTGTCGTCTATGTGTACGAAGTGCAATAATCGTAAAATGCTCATTAAGTTGTTATTCGAGGTATTTACATTTTTCGATATCCGTTTACGAGTCGTTCCCTCCCCCCCTCTCTCCCACTTACGGAACGTAAATTTGACGGCCGGGATCCGTGGAATAGAGAGCGATGTTCCTGCCGATAGAGGGCGCTGTTGCCAGTGTTCTACGTGTTGATATTAGGGCTTTGAGGCAACGAAGTGAATGAAACGCCAAAATTATGTATTACATGAAATGTTCTTGATGTTTTATGCAATATATGCAACAAGGTGTATGTTAAATGGCTCGGATTTGATCATTTCCATAATAGTTGGATAGATGCCTCAAATCGACTATAATAACATTGTTTCTTATGGAAAACACGCACAAATTTGATGATTCAGGGGGCCTTTTCATCTTTGAATTACGAGCAATATATAAAGGAATAGTAAAGCTATTTCAACTTTAGTCTTAACGTAAAAATGAATCGTCACGCTACAAAATCTGATAATACTACTACCGCAGAGGTCGATCAGTGTGTATTTGATGTGTTAAAAATGTACCAAGAAGCTGTGTCGCCAGTCCCAAACAAAAAAATGAAGTTCCAGCCACCGTTGCAAGACTCACCATTATCACCAACACCGCCGCCACCGCCCCAAGTAAATATTGAAACCGAAGTAGGTGTCTTGGATGAATTTGTTCGATTCTATGATAATGAACAGCAACCTAGTCCACAGCAATCAGAAGATGAATCAAATCTTCTGCCTACCATTAAAATGTTCATCAACCAAGTGACCCATATGACGTTCGGATTTCTCGAGTGGAAGGAACTTGTTAATAAGTTCGATTGGATCTTAGACGGATACTTTAGAAGTCCAGAAAGTTCACATCTTCGTTTAATCAGCTGCGGTAACATTGTCATCATGGATACATCCTCCTTCTTCCCATCTTCGAACACTGAGACAGTGGGGATACCAACCTCTACACCAAAGATGATTACAATAACTAAAGGATTAACTACGGTATATTTAACAGAAAATAATATACGTGAATTGTGCGCTATAACCAATGAGTGTGTTTTAAAAAAATTGAGGATTTAAAGAAAATAGATTTTTTAACATATTATAAGAGCTTTTTAAGTATAACGAGAGAGTTGATGGTTGGTACCCAGTTAAATGTAACAGATACTGTAAATGCATATTGTGACATTACCATCGTTCTTCCATCGACAGTCTCTGTTTACGAGAGCTCATGTGGTATAATTTAAACAAATTGATTGTGGATTTCGAAAAAGTAAAATAAAGCAAGTGTTATTTGAAAATGGTTTTATTAAATATTCATATACGTGTAAACACACACACACACACACACTTAATGATTTAAATATGTAGGAAAGTCATCCAACATATCAGGCCTATATCGGAATTCAAATCGATGAGCTCTATATGGATCAAAGTGAAGGGCAAAATCACAAAGTTTTTTATTTCTTACGTCGAACAATAATCTACGATAGCAACATTGACACCAGTAATCTGGATTCTGAAATACATTACTAATTATGTCATTTGTTCTACAAACATCATGATAATTGTCTTTAATTGCTATAATACTTTTATTGTACAATATATGTGACAATTTTAATTGGGAAAAACACTCGTCGCAAACTAGTAAATTGTATTCGTTGATCCTATAGTAACTAACTCACAAACAGTATTTGTTTTCTTTGAAACAATTTTCCCAATTAAAAGTGGCGAGTACTGCGTTTCGAGTAGATGGCGTTTCTATAAAAAAGCTACGAATACTCTAAGCATATCAAATGACGTGATTCATCATTATGATGCGCTTCTTTAAGAAGAGAATCCCATTTTACATTTTTGAACATTTGAATAATTTTTAATTTTAATATCCACGGATATGGAAATTTTTAAGGAAGTCTGAAAGACGTGTTATATTTTCACATATAGTCTTTACACAAATCTGCTGCAGTGAGTTTACAGAAGACATTTCTAAGTGTGTGCGGGTGCGTGTGCGTGTGCTTTGGATTACTATGCTCGAGAAATACCTATGGCAAGTTTGTGTCACTTGTACACTTCAGTAAACCATTATTTAGCTCCGTACTGATTACTATGAACACATTTAAGTAGTAATTACTATAACTAATAGTAATTAGTAAAATTCAATGAGTACTTAAGTAAAGTAATTGCAGAAAAGAAAGATTCCTTAGTTCATCTGAGTACGTTGAATAGTAATACGATTTTATTAAATAGTTTTTCATTCTTATTAGATAAATACAATAGAATATAAATAGGTACATAGAATAGATATAGAATAGAATATAGATAAATACAATAGAATATAAAAACATTCACACTTCATCCAGCACCTCTTTCAGTCTCTCACATTTCACAATATCTCTTCTCACACTTACCATTCGCTCCTTCAAACAGTTAATTTTTTTTTCTAATTTTTTTTGTTTTTTTTCTAATTTTATAAATTTTGCTCTTTTACACCTTAACATATCTACATTTTCTTTTTTTAAAATTTTCACGTTCGTTCTGGTATTCCAATTCTCTCACTCTTTCAGTCACTGATTCATCCCCACATTCATACACTCTACTTTCTACGTCGTCTTCTTGTCACGACACTCTGAATCGTTGCTGGTCCCGGCCTCCACAGGGGTAGTCTCAGTGGCCCGCCAGACGCCACCAGCTTATCCCCCTTCTGGACCGGAACTAGAGCGTTGATGGGCCGGAGGGCGCTAAACGACCCATCTACGACTTCAAAAGATGAATCGTTCAGCTCCTCACGTTGTCGCTTGAGGTGAACCTGAAGTTTAATAGATTTGACGGGAGCCGACATGGTTGTGGAGAAGTACTGTGAAGTAGATTTTACAAGTGCTTTTCATTCTCGAAGATATCTCTATATATATGAAACGGTTGGATCTTTCCCCACTCCTCCCTTCTGACACGTGCTGCACTATTCTCGTCCTTATGGTAGTGCACTCACAATAACACCTATATATTTTCATCTTATTCCATTACAATTCTATACTGTGTTTATTATTTAACAGTAAAATTACCTTTCTTAGGTTAAAAGTAGTACTCTAATTTGTGCAAATTGTAAAACTTAGGTGGCTTCGTAAAGTCATATGTATTACAGAACTGGTCTTTCGTTTAAGAATACCTCTTTTTTATTTACTTCTTCTCCAACAATACATTCCCTCACCTTGTCATATATATTCTTTAAAGGTTCGTATTATTTTACTACTAAACATTTAAAACGGACTCTTTTACAGCGTTTAAAATTTCTCTATTTTATCTTATCCGTTGATCATCTTAGGTCTTCCCTTTAGACTTTCCTTTTCGGGGACGTTATTCATACTAGGTGGCGCAAAAATAACATTCCGATGTTTTTTGGCCGTGATTTAAAAAAAAAAAATGAAAAACTGATTCTTGTGGATTATTTTTATATTTGGTCTTTTAATTTTTTTTTACATCAAGTCGAGAATATGATGTCATGTAAATGGTCGCCGCCACAGTTGATTGTCATTTGAGCCCTTTTTATGGCATTTTCCATCACTTCGGCCAAAACTCTTCCGGAGATAGGTCCTCACATTCTTGACGGATATTGTCTTTAAGAGCTGCAAGAGTCTGAGGCTTGTCGACATAAACCCGCGACTCCAAAAAGCCCCACAAAAAGAAGTCTGGAGCGGTCAAATCGGGCGATCTCGCTGGCCAGTGCAAATCGCCAAAACGGGAGATCAGGCGCCCGGGAAATGTGCATCCTTCAGCATATCGGTTGTGGCACGTGCAGTGTGCAATCCCAATTCATCAAGTTGCGGCAAAAAGAACTCGATCATTACTCTGTAGCGCTCACCATTCACACAGTAACCGTTTGGCCCGCGACGTCTTCGAAGAAAAAAGGTCCGATGACTCCTCCAGCGAAAACAGCACACCATACAGTGACTTCGAGCGGGTCTAATGGCTCTTCGTGGGTTACACGCGGATTTTCAGTGCCCCAGAAGCGTAAATTTTGCTTATTTACGTACCCGCTAAGATGGAAATGGGCCTCATCACTCATGATTATTTTTGATAAAAAATCATCTTCTATCATTTTCTGATAGGAGGATTACTTTTGCGCCACCTATTATATAAAAAAAATCGTTTAGTATCAACTTGATAGGAAAAGTCTACAAAGAAATATTGCGGGCAATGCCCATGATATAATCTAAATAATTCACATTATCACTGAAGGCTAACACTTATTCTTCCGGCGTTCTTTGTGGATATATCGTCGGGTTACTGCCAAAACAAGGTAACTCCATAATTTGAAATTTTGAGAAATCGTCGTTTAAAAATTTAAATTGAAATAAAAAATCGTCGCGGCTTCAAAATTATTTTTTAATTGAAAAAAAATCAAAGTACGTAACAAAACAAAAGAAACATTCCTTATAAATATTCCTAAACATAAAAACAATTTAATTTTTTCAGTAAAAAAAAAGTTTATAGCACTTGTCTTTTTTTTGGCAGAACAAAATTATTCGTCCTCCATATCGCTTTGAACATCACTATCCTGAACATCGGGTCCAGGAATACCATCCTCCATGTTCTTAGACGTTGGTAACGACTTATAATTCATGGGATGATCCCTGATTTGCAGAGCTTCAGCAATTCCTGCTTCTTCTGAATACTGATAGGTCGAGGATTAGAGTATGCATTTTTTAAGTCGATCTCAGTGAGATTAATGGGGCGGCCTTTACCAAAAACGTTTATCTCTTTATAATCGGATTTATGATCATATCTGTATAAAATAATACCTGGTTTGGCTTTCAGATATTTTAGGCATTTTATTTTCAGCCAGCTGACTTTTTCCCCATTAGTGTTTTTTGTTTTATTTCTCCTTATTAGTTTTGAAAGCTCTTCCAAATCGAAGAAGTCCTTATACTTAAGCTCTTCTACGGTAAACGGCTTTTTATTTGACCTAGCCATACGGAAAATATTTAGCCAGTCATGCATAGTGTAAACTGGAACATATTTTTTTGCCTTTTCGATAGCGCTATGCATGCTATCTACCTCCATATAGCTGTGTCCACTCTCTAGGAATTTCTGTTCTATCACAGATAAGTTGGGATTTCTTTGAACCAAATACAACAACAAGGCACTAATATTTTGATTACGGTTCTGCACGCTGCAGGTATCAGAGAAAAGAGAGAGTTCTGTTACAGCCGAAGGGAGTTTACCTACATACCTCAAGAGACACGTACCAATTTCGAGGCTTCCCCTTTTTCCATTTAGTTCAGTCCATGAGAAGCAATATGCATTATTGGGTATGGATAATTCATACACTGTTAAATTGTATGACTATGACTAACTGACTTTTGTCTTGTTTTGGTAGAACTAGAAGGTTTCAAATGATAAAATACTTCTCTATTTTGAGATCCAATTGTACTTATCTCGTTTTAGCAGACTGAAAGTTGTAAAAATGGAGTTGGGTTTTTTGGACCACTTGTTTTGCCTATCTTAACAGTTTGTTTGGAGTTGTCAGGTTTGTCAGTATGTTTTTCGAACATTTTTTAATCCAATGGAGTACTTAACTCCGAATTGAGTAAAAGTGGAGTTAGCTTGTTTTGGCAGTAACCCGACGATATAGTGTTCTTTATGTTTTTAAGTATTGTTTTTGATGTGTGGCTACTTTAGATTTTTTTTCTTTTTGTTTATGGGGTATGTTGTGTTTATAAGTTTAGGGTGGTGTGGTGTTTTGGTGTGTGTGTTCTATTTTCGGTCTCTCTCTGATGATTTGATTTATGTGTCTAGTTAGTAATGTCCAATTGCGATTGCTGGTTAGCACGAGTTGTGTGAAGTTTGCAGAGGTGATTTTAGGTGTGTCGATGTCGATGGCTAGCATGATACGTCGTCGGTCCCAGCGCGGGCAGTCGAATAGAGCGTGCTCTGGACTATCTCCTGTTTGTCCGCAGATTTGGCAGTTGTCGCCGTTTCGCTTTCCGATCTTGTGCAGATATGTTCCAAATGACCCATGGCCGGTGCATGCTTGAGTAGGAGTATGCGAGATTTCGCCGTGTTTTCTGTTGCTCCATGTCGTTAGGTCGGGGATCATTTTACGTGTCCAGTATCGTTGTGGGGTCAGTCTGTTCCATCTGGTGAGTGCTTCCTTTTTTTGTGTACGTCGGAGTTCTGTCGGTGTTCCGTATGTGAGGGTCCGTAGGAGTACGAGGTCTTCTATATGGAAAATACCGAATATTGCTATTGCTGATTCTCTGGAAACAGTGCGGTATGCGCTGCATACTCGTAATGCCATCCTGCGTTGTGTACGTTGGAGTATGGAGAGAGTCGACTTGGTGTTTGTGATATTGTGCCAAATAGGTGCAGCGTATAGCGTAATGGAGTCGACTACGCCCGCGAGCATGCGTCGTTTGCTGCATTTCGGTCCTGGGATGTTAGGCATGATGCGGCTTAGTGCTCGTGCCGCTTTCTCAGCTTTTGCGTTAGTTTGTTCGATATGTGTTTTGAATGTTAGAGATTTATCAATCCATACTCCAAGGTATTTGATTGCTGGTCTTACTGTGATTTGTTGGTTGAGTATGTTTATGTATGGGAGGTGTGCAGGTCGTTTCCCTCTTATCAATGTTGCCTCCGTTTTTTCAGGGGCAATTGTAAGTCCGTTATTTGTCATCCAGTTGTTGATGAGTCGTAGTGATTCGTTAGCTGTTTGTTGAAGTCCCTGTGTAGTTTTGTTTATAATTACCACTGCCGTATCGTCTGCGTATGCCACTAGGAACCTACCGTTGGGTTGTGGGATACGGAGTAGTCCGTCGTATGCTATATTCCACAGTGTGGGACCCAGGATTGATCCCTGTGGTACTCCTCGTGGTGCGGCTCGTGAATGTGTTTGTCCGTCGTTATTCGTTTGTATGTGTCGGTATATAAGAAATGATCTTATTATGTTGTAAAGGTATGCTGGTGTGTCATGTTCGTTGAGTTCGTGTAGTATCGTCTGATGAAGTATCGAGTTGAATGCGTTTTTTACATCTAGGCTTATTATTAGGCACAGTTCCTGGTGTCTCCGTCCGCCGGATCTCGCGTTTTTTGCAAGGTCCACGACTTGTTGTATTGCGTCCATTGTTGATTTTCCACTTTGGAAGCCGTACTGGTGGGGGGAGAGGTCGAGCGTTTCGTTTAGTTTAGCAGATATGATGTTTTCCAGTAGTTTGCTTATTGCGTTAAGTATGCAGAGTGGTCTGTATGTAGTTTTGTTTGATTTGGGAAGAAGTACGAGTCGTGATATTTTCCATTCGTTAGGGAATATTCCGTGTGTAAGTGTGTTAGTGTCTGCGTGAACATTTCAGGACTTTGTGTTGCCATTTGTTTTATCAAAGTTGGTGGGATTCCGTCGGGTCCTGGTGCGCTCTTGGTTCGTATTTTGTGTGCAGCGGTGGTAATGTCTTCGTTCGTTATGTGTATCGTTTGGTTGGTTGGTATGCGTGGGGGGGGGGGGTCGGTCCTGTAGCTGGCGGAAATAATTGGTTGTATGTTGCCTCTGTTTGTTCGGTTGTGAATTGTGCAATTGCTGGCGTTTGAGTTTACTGGTAGCGATTTTATATCCCTTCCCCCAGATGTCGTCGTCTAGTTCCTGGAGGAGGGCTTTCCAGCATTTTCTTTTTTCAGTTCTAATTGAAGTTCTTAATTGGTTTTGGTCTGTTTTGTATGTGTTACGTAATTGTGTTGATGTGGGTGTGTTTATCGCTTGTTTGTATTTCTTTCGGCTGGCAGTACATTCGTTTTGGAGCTCGGCTATGCTGGGTGTCCACCAGTAGGCTTGTTTCTGTTTGTGGGAAGTGGTTGGTGGTGACCATCTGCATGATGCTTTTGCTGAGTTTTGTATGAGTTTGGTGAGTGCCATTGCGGATGTGAGTGGGGTGGATATTGTTGATACGAAGCCCTCTAGGAGATCGGTGCTGTTATTGTCCCATATCCACTTCCCCGTGCGCGTGGCACGTGCGCTTTCTAAGCGTGGCCTGTTGTATATAGTTATTTCAATTCTTTTATGTAGGCTGAGGGTTTCATCTTCGCTGATATGCCATTTTATTTGATGTCTGTTAGCTGCAATGTTTCCCCAAGTGAGATCGAGCCAAGATTTTTGTGATCCTCTCTCGAACGTTGGGGTCGGATCGTTGTTGAGGAGTTGTAGTTGCAGTGAAGTTGCCCAATCTTCAACTATTTCTCCTCTTTCGTTTTTTATTGGGCAGCCCCATGCTGGTGACTTGGCGTTAAAGTCTCCTGCGACGATTATTGGTGTTGTTTGGTGTTTAATGTGTGGTGTAAGTTCATCTAGGAGAGTTGTGAGATGTTCTGTTGGTTCGTTGGGGGATGCATATATGGCGAAGATGGTGAGCCAGTCAGCTCTTACTCCAACGAAACCTCTTCCTAGATATGTCATTAGCACTTTCGAACTTCGAAATTTGTTGCAATGGCATTGGAACTTCTAAATTTCCCGTAATCAAAACTGCTTTGTAGTAAGGGTATGAGGACGTATAATGTTTATTACTATTTGAAGGAAATGTCCCACATAATATATACCAATAAAAGAACGCATTATCATTATTTCGTACATTGATAACTGCAAATTTTTTCTTTACTTCGACCGGTAACTCAATGAAAGATGACCCATTACTCATTTCATATTTGTTAATATTAATTTCCATAAACACAATTCGATGCAATGCCCACCCTGAATCACGTTCCTGAAATTCCGACATCTTGTTAGAAATTTTATCTTGTATGTGTTCTATGAACCAATTTTGCGAATCCGTTCCTTCGTCAATCACTTCATTTTTAGTGTTAAAATATTTATATTCTAAAATATCTTTCCCATTTGATTGCTTTATAAATTCTCCACACAAGGTAACATTCACTTTAATCATCCTAAACATTTTTAAAATAATTTTAATTCTTTTTCGAAATAGTATTTCAGCGTCTTTCAAAAATTGAACTAAATTCTCGTGCGATAGATTTATTATGACACTTGTCCTAATTGTGCCTTGGAAACGAGAAATTACATCGTCCCATTTAATGAGTTGAGTTAATTTTGATCCAGGCATGAATTTTTCGCAGAAATAATTTTTGAAAAGACTAAGTGATCGATCAGCGTTTGCAATTTCCGTCTTTTCCCAATAGATAAATTATCTTTTTGATCACGTAAAACAACGTTACAAAGTTATAATATTACAAAGTTATTATTAAGTTACAAAGTAATATATTCCAATGTCCCTAATTGTAACTTTTTAATTTTTCAATCAGATCGATGCACTTCTTAATAACTTTGTTCACGTTCATTTTTTTCTTCTCCTACTTTTAAAACATACACACACACACCTCTAAATTTTAACAATATTAAATAGAACCATGGGGTTCTCTTTTCCGATATCCTTTTGCCCTTTGTAGACTACGCTGTGGGCCCCCTTCTTAAATCGGTCAATATTTTTGATATTAGTCGATCCGTCGCCCTCGAGGGAAAAAACACTTGGGATTCTTTCAATTCAGCTAAAACACCCTGCCCATATACGGTATTGACCACTTTGGCTGTCAGAATTTTTTGTGGCACGTCCACATCCGGCTCTTGTAGTTTTATGATGGGTTTCGTGTCACCTACTGCAATTTTATTTAGTTCAACTAAATCCATCTGCGAACAAACTCATGTATTACAAAAAATGTAAATGGAATACAAAATGCATACTCACTTTTATGCTCAGTAGTTGACGAAACACACGCACACAATGAAAACCCTCAGAATATTACCAGAAACGTTTGGATATCTTAAACAAAAACAAAAAATGAAATAAATGAAAATTCAAAAACAATTACCCCACGAACAAATAAGGACACGAATTGGGTTTTTCTAAATTCATCCCCTAAATTCACCCTCTAAATTCATCCTTAAATTCACCCCCCCTAAAATGTCTTCAAGCCTTAAAATTTCCATCCCTGTGGGTATAAGCCCCATGTCTTAAAACCTAACTGTAAACTTTACCTATAAGATTAAATGAATAAGGAATTTTAGGGTGTATTAAGGTGAAGACCAGTTTTTTTATGAACCTCTGGAATATTTAACACTGATATACTAATGGCTACAAATGGGGGGGATGCAAAGTAAAATACGTTAATAACTACTTTGACAGATGCAAATGTAGGATATCCTAACAAAATAATTTATACAGTACATCTTGGGATATAGGGAAAAATTAGGTGATAGAAATTAGGAAGGGGCAGAGAGGTAAAAACTTGACATCATGTTAGTTATATGAGAAACAAGAATTAAAAAACGGTTCGTTTCACAGGTTTCGTGTCACCTACGACAATTTTATTTAGTTCGACTAAATCCATCTGCGAACAACCCCATGTATTACAAAAAATGTAAATGGAATGCAAAATGCATACTCACATTTATGCCCAGTAGTTGACGAAACATATACACAATGAAAACCCTCAGAATATTACCAGAAACGTTTGGATACCTTAAAAATGAAATAAATGAAAATTCAGAAACAATTACCCAACGTACACTTTAATGACGAATATGAAAGGGCATCAAATGAAATAACTACAAAAAATTTGTACTTACCCGCTTTCTTGTAGCACACACCCTTCAAGACTGGATGACGATTTAACGAAAATCGGTTGTTCTTATATACGAAATTTTAATCATTAGAACTGCTCATGATGTGCGTATGCCGCAATAATTAGCGTGTTTTACTAATTGCGTACTTTTAATAATCTGTATGGGAGTTCATTAATTTTGTAATTTTAATGAGCTCTTGCTCATCGACATTATCTTACCAGTTTTGGTAACTGTCTTATTAGGAACCGATAATTCGTATTTCTCATTAATTTGTAACGTTAACGAGAGTTTCGTTCGTGGATCGTCGAAACGTGTTTTTAAAAACTTACACAATTTTAAGAAGATGACTTTAATGCTATTCGTGTCACGGTATGATGAGAACAGAAAAGCAAAAAGCGCATTACAACATTCTTACTCCTATATATAAGGTGTATAATGTAAAGTAAGCAGAATAATTATAATGAACGATAAACGATAACGATATAGGGCGTCAGCAAGTACGGGCACGTAACTCGAGCCCACATTATTGTTAGGATATAAGGTACATTTATGTTTGTGCGGGATAGAGAAAGATACAGTGTATGCAGCGCCATCACACGCGTGTAATGTAGCGTTCGACGAGAGCGAGTCGAGACGGACTTGACAGTCAGTACAAGTGAGAGTTTGTCGGGAGCTTAAGTTTACTTAGTTAATAAAGCTTATAGTTAAGTTGCGTTATGCAGGAACATTTATTTATTGCCGCCACCTCACCAATTCGATCCACGGAATATTATCGATTATCTCAACAATTATACCAAATTTTAATCATTAGAATTGTTCCTCATGTGCGTATGTTACAATAATTAAGTGTTTTACTAATTGTATACTTTTAATAAGCCCTCATCCTGCACTTTAACAATATCTGTCTTTGTAATTGTTCATACACACATAGCTATTAATTTTAATGAGCCGCTATGAGGTTATCGCGCTGATTAACCGTTCCACTTCCTCGAATAATGAACGGTTTATTTCTTCATTCCCAAAATGCAAGCACCGACTGCAGAAGGTAAATTACTACGCAATTGTTTGTGTAAAAATTTTTTGTGTTTGTGTTTCAGATCATGCGGTGAGGCTGCACTTACGCCGGGTGTTGCCTCCCCACTTAAAAGTAAGTGTATTTTGATTTTCGTTGTCAATTCGCTTTTTACAGCACTCCCTTACAGTCATATTTATACCACCTCACACCCCTGATTTTGTATTTGGTGTTCGTTAATTGAATCCGCTTTTTATAGCATATGCCTACGGCTGTATTAATGGCGCCGCCAACAGCGGTAACAACTCCAAATGCGCCTCAAGGAATGGCGCTTCTGCCGCCCTTTCTTGGAAGGCGCGTCGCATACAAAATAGAGGGTGGATACCTAATTGTCTGGGTGGGCTGAATTGGTAAGCTAGAAAATTAATTTTTAATTTTTAACTTTCCCCCGCCTTCTTGGAAGAATGTGTCACTTCCGTCACACGGTCCACCACCACTTCCATTAAAATAATAATTTGCATAGTTAATTGTTAAACGCTTAAAACCGTTTGATTTATTTAAATAAAAGATATCTACTTAAATTCAAGTAAATTAAAATTAAAATCACTTCAAATCCTCATCGTGCGTATACTGCAATAATTAACGTGTTGTACTAATTTTTACGTTTATCTGTATCCATATTTTAACTTATTTTATCAGCTGTAGTAATTGTCGTCTTCGATATTGCGAAGCGAATGTGTACCCCATTATTTGAAATGATAATGAGCCTTTTCGCGCTTCTTAACATGCATTTACTTTCATGATTGATGATTGCAGAGAAATTCAAACTTAAATAAAAACGTTGTGTGGACTGTGTGACGGAAGAGGGTATAATTATTTGGTTTAATACAAAATTATTTACTTGATTTTTCTTATTTTCAGGTGTCCAAGTCCAAGTTAGTGTCCAAGTGTAGTAGTGGTGTAGTGTCCAAGGTTACACTACACCCAATGTAGTGTAAATGTATAAAACTGAAATAAAAATTGATGACTAATTTATTTTCATTCATTTCGCGATCGCGCTCGTGTGTGTGTGTGTGTGTGTGTGTGTGTGCGTGCGCGTGCGCGTGCGCGCGCGCGTGTGCGTGCGTGTGGTCTCGCAAGCCATCAACGCCTAGAACACTGGCAACAGCGCCCTCGCCAGCGCTCTCTACTCCACGGATCTCGGCTGTCTTCAGTCTGTCAAACTTTAGGAATGGGGGCCCCAAGGTGCAAGCGCGGGGGTTTCCGTGACAGTTGGCGAATTTACAGCTCTTGTAACAGTGAGGTACCATGGAATTTTGTGTTCCGTGCCAAATGTCAAATTTTGCCCACATGTCCGCGGAACCAGAGGAGCCCCGGCCAGAGCTCTACCTCGGGGCCCGGGGCATAGTCCCACCTAGGGCTACTCCCCCCTCCCGGGCTTCGCCTCCCCTCCCGGGCTACGCGACCGGCTTTTGCAAAAGTGAGGTTATGTACAGAATTGGTCTCCCAAACCGGCCTAGTCTATCTACTGATGATCTTCCAAAATTTGAAAAAATTAAATAAGGTATCCATAAACGTTTATATATGTGATGAAAAGAAACGCCAAGTATCACCATAAATTCTGAGTAAACAAAATTACCTAACTAAAATTAATTTACTCGTTTTGGAAGTAGCAACGAGCCAGGAAATTAATTTAAAACCGCGTTTACATTTTACTTTGATAAAGGATATATCTCGATTAATTGGAAAGCAAGTGGGTGGTAGAACACGTAGGAAGAAATGGTTTTGTGAGAGGTGTTTCAATCATCAAACTCTATTCAAACGAAAAAAATTAGTACATCTCTATCATTGTAAATTAATGAATAAAACTAGAATCATTATTCCTGATAAGAAAAGAAAAATGTTGTTTCAAAAAAATTTAAAAATAGTGTTAGTGCCCTTTGGGCAGGATGAGTCTACCCCAGACTCGCGCGTTGGGGGTCGTATGGGGGCGGTTCTTAGTGCCCTTTTGACACAGCCTAAAAAGTCTAGGGGTGGTCCTTAGAATTTTTAATAATTAATAAGGCCGGTTCATATAGATGCGAATTGCGAAATGCGAATTGCGAATAATGTTCCTATTGGTCCAGTGGATTAGGTGGGAGACGCGTGTCGGCGATCTGCGAATTCGCAGGATTTGAAATCTGGGGGGCGGGAAACTTGAGATGGATTTAATATTTTGCGAAAATCGCAAGAAACCGACGCGATTACGCATGCGCGTGCCGTGTTCAATAACCTTAAAATAGTCGTCCGCCGATGATAACCTTAAAAGTGTTATGTGTTTGTTGTGTTGTTTGCAAGCGTTATTTCCTTCGACGGGTGTTTGGATTATTTGCCGTGAAATAGTTATTTTTTGTATTGTATTTTGTATTTTTTGTAATGCAGGACGAATTCAGTGAGGTATGTACAGTGTTTCAGATAGTTGGTTACCAAGCATGTGAAGTATATGTGTAAATTGTTGTAGGTGCAGTTTGAATGTAGTGAGTGTGGAGCAAATCTCGGCACTGACTATGATGGCCGGCACCACTGTGCAGGCAACATGGCCCCGGAGAGCCCTCTCAGACAAGTTGCAGATTATTGTTCACAACTCATAGAATTAGTGCACAGTAGATCCGCGTTATGGGATCACACCCTACCGTTGACGATGAGAGGGAAAACCATCAAAGAAAAATTGTGGATCGAGATAAAAGAGGAACTGGGTGGGCCGCTTTCGACCCCCCAACTGGAAGCAAAATGGAGGAATTTAAAAGATACCTTCTTTCGATATAACAAGTGAGTTATGTGTAATGTGTGCTGCGTTTATGTTACATAATGAGTGATACTTGAGAGTACCATTAAGACGGATTTATTATTTCAGAAAATATACACCCACAGGGTCGGGTGCCGATGACGAGAAGAAATGGAAGTATTTCGAGTTGCTTCGTTTCCTACAGGAAAAAAATGCTCCGCGAGCGACGTATACCAACATTTCCAGCGACGCAGAGACGCCATCGCCGTCACCAGGCTGTTCGTCTTGGACGTCAACTAGTACAACAGCCTCTGTGAAGCGGAAACGAAAAGGTAAAGGTAATGCTTAATGATACAAAGCTGACAGATGTATGTTATTTATTATTGTTTGCAGACAAACACGATGAGCTGTTGGAAAAAGTGTTGCAGGAACCCGCGCCTGCACTACCAGCCCTCTCACCAGCATTGCTGACCGTGCAGTCAATACTTGAGAAACTACCTGTGCGTATACGCATGCAGGCGGAAATTGAAATATTACAACAAGTCTATACGTTGTATGACAAGCATGGTAACAGTGGCGAAGAAACCTAGGGACTAGGGACTCTGATTGGGTAGAAATGCATGGTTATGTACAAAGACGATATATATGCTTAATAAAATAGTTTTTGTATACATGGTGCCTTTTTATTTCACAACCAAACAGTGCAACAATTACAACACAAAAGTACACAGTACACCTTATTGTGATAACTGTGATGTTATCGGAGCCACATCAACAAAATACGTTGCGAATGCATTGCGTACAGAGGACGCCTGTCGACAATACGCATTGCCTCCCATTCTTCCAGCATTCGGTAACCCGTGGGTACGACTTTCATGTCTCCACTCTCCCTCGACAACTTCTCCTGCGTCACTTTCTCTGTCAACATACCACGAAGGGCAGTACTTGTCGCAGTCAGCTTTAAGGCTGTCGGATTTTCTTAGAAAGTTATGTAGGCATACCACTGCGCCTATCATTTCCTCTATGGTATCCAACTTTGCTATAATGGGTTTTTCCAATATTCTCCATTTGGCTGCAAGAATGCCAAATGTATTTTCAATCGTTCTTCTGGCACGACTTAATCTGTAACAAATACACTGTTTTGCAATGCATGTCGCCAGACTATGTAGGCTATATCCATACCGATAATTGAAAATGCGTTCCTTTTCTGGAAGGTAGTTTCCAGGGTATGGCCGCATTAAGTGGACACCAAATGGAAATGCTGCATCCCCTACAAAGCAGTACGGGAGTGGTGCGTGACCAGGAACTAATTGTCTTGGAGCAGGTAAGCCGATAGAATTGGAAAACAATTTTTTTCCAAAATTACTATTGCGCAAAACTCCTCCATCACTTTGCCTTCCTTTTGCACCCATGTCAACAACAGTAAAACAATAATTTGCGTCACATACTGCTAGCAAAATGACACTGAAGAACTGTTTGTAGTTGTAAAAATCGGAACCGGTGTTTGGGGGTGCCTACCAATAAGATGCACAATGAAACATATTAACGAAGTATGTATGTAGATATATAGCTATATGTTTACTCACTTGAATTCTCACGTGTTTTCCATCAATCGCGCCTACACAATTCGGAAAATTCCACTTCATTTCAAACTCTGTAGAAATTTCTTTCCACGTGTCTTCAGTGGGAACTGGCAAATACTCGTCACTCAAAGCTTTCCACAGAGCACGACATGTGGTTTTAATGAGAGTAGAAACAGTGCTGAAACCCACCCAATCTGTAACTGTATGCAATGCTGCGCATACTTTCACCAGATGCCAAATATCTGAAAGCCACATTTCGTATGTAATAGTCAATTACAGTACTTTGTTACTGCACTTACCTAAGTGTTGCTGACAACATTTCCCCCGGTGAGATTGGTTCGCGAGCAATATACGTTTTCTGCACGAACGGTGCTACTTTCTCCACTAACTTATCGAAATCCTCAACAGACATCCTGTGATAATTTCTGAATTTTTTTCCATCTTTAAGACGCATTTCTTGCACCAAATTATGATAGGCACCTTGTTCTTTTCTCACTTTAAATAGTTCACAGGTACCAATAGTTCTCTTTCCGGCCCGTTGTCGTTTTGATAACAAATAAAGGGCAATTGCACGTCGTCGTCGCCAATGGTGCAATTTCCAACGGTACTCCTCCATAACTCTGCAATGAGTAAAATGTACACATAACTACAATACTCATAAACAGCACCTATGATAATACAATACAAACGGTACCATCATATACACTATTACACCTACGTATGAAATACAATACAAATACGACTTACCCCCTTTAATGCTGACACAATACTAATACGTAATATATGATTATCCACAAAATGTCCTAATATACAACCACACACTATACATAAACAATCACCATTATTCAAAGACTATAGGTTAGAATTTCGAACCATGATTATTTTTATTATTCCCATGCGTAACAACATAATATCACATTTCGCCTAGCAGTGAGGACATAAATGTCCCTAGATTGTTCGTATGTCTATGAACACGGGCTCGCGAATGCGAATTTTCGTAATTCGCATTTCGCAATTCGCATCTATATGAACCGGCCTATAAACGAATATTTATCTTATTCTATATACCTATTATATTTTCTTTTGCGTCCATTTATTTTGTAGTCATAACAACTTCAGATCTGTAAATGGTAGCTGGTGGAACCTTCTCCAGAATCGATACCCTACGATTGTTATTTGTCGAAATAAAAATTATTACTTATTGCAATACCCTATGCTTATTGCTATACAACACCCTGCATGTCGGTTCTCATTTTTATTGCATTAAAAGACATCAAAGGCATCTATTTGTAAAGCAAATATTATACGATTCATATACTTATAATCTATAAATATCTATATGGGTCTGATGTCTGTATAGTAAAGTGCACTATTCATTTCTCAAATAGTTTTTGAATTATTGATCAGTAAACTTAGATGTCAATACATCTAAAACATATAATGGTAATTTAAATAATGTGTATACTATAGTCGAATGCTAATCTATAATATACAAAAAATTGTTATGTATGTAATACAGTTAATTAATACTGTCCATCCATATGATAAAAAATGGCCATCTCACAATACAATCACTTGGCTTACTGGAATGAACTCGATGTGCTATTACTGTCAATCTCTTCAGCAAATACATATATCTTCAACTTTTTACACATAGTACAAGTGTATTCAATGCACAGTGCAATCCCCTTACAAGTAGCTACATTCAAAATTAACCCACATATAATATTTGTCGAATCAATGTTTCCAACAAATCCTAAAATGCACATCTAAAACGAATATACTGGAGTTTAATTACACCACAGGTTTTAAAAATAAAGTGTACAAAATGGAACATTTTACCACTCGAGCAAACAAACTATTTAATTTACATGCAGTTAAATGCAATGTATCAACATTATAACAGGCAGAACATATTTCAAAAAATTATCAACTACTCCCTATGGTTTACTCTCTACACTCTTGACCATCTATTGCATGCGCCTCACATTTTTCTTTTTAAATTGACAAATATTTTCATAGCTACTGTTTCTATATTTCCAGAGGGGGTCATAAATCTGTATCGGACTAGTAGAAGTTATTTTATAGTTCTTAGTGATTTTTAAAATCGTAGTATACAAACAAATTTTTTCCCGCTTTACCCAATCAACCAAACGTCTATATAGACTAAAAAGACTTTGCAACTCCGCGCACGTCAAACTTTCAGCTACATACTGCCGTAATAAGAAACTGGAAGGCCGAAATTCATCCGGCAATCTTAAAGAGAGCTGATCTATAGAATCATCAATCACTAACCGAATAGGAGTATCCAAACTTTTAGATGATCCGCCTGTAATCTCATCGATATCTTGTATCATCTTCACCCGAGCTTTATGTCATTCTAAAACCAGTCTCACCATACATATAAATAAATATGCCTGTTAAGTAGATACGTCAAGTACTTTCATCTCACAAAAGCATAGGAGGGGCGTTTGAAAAGACGGTACAACAACAAAAACTACTCACTACTAAAAATTTTCACAAATAAATAAAACATTCAAAAACAAAATTAAAAATTCATATTTTTTTTACACTTATACCAATAGTAATAACATATATACACTTTCCAATGAACAAGCCCAATTATTTAAATGATGCTCCCCACAGTGATGTGATTTAAAAACTTTCTTCAGTGCCTCATAGGGTGGGCAGTTTAGATCGTCATCCATCACCAAAATTTCCTCGTTGTCGATTAATTTCGTCAGCCAGGTCTTGCACGACGATCCTTAACCATAACGGTGGCATCGTTCGGGATAGATTGTTTAATGAACGTACCCAATTCTTCATAGGGAAGAAAATATTCACTGTTCCACGCTTGTCCGCACTATTTTAGTCCGTGCACGTTTAGTGTTAACCATTCATCTTGTCTCTGGAACGATTCGTTTAGGCACGATACACGCCTCAAACGAAGTTATAATTTTATGAAGATGTTCGCCACTTTCAACGTTAATTATCGATACTTCTTTGCACAAAAATTCCGATGAACTGAACATGAACCCTTCCATTGTCACGATGAACGTCGACTGTTGGAGTTGTTCTTGGATCGTCGTTGAAAACTGATTTAGGGAATTATAAAACGCTGCTTTTATGTATCCAACTGTTGTGCTTATCGCTAAAGCCGAGCCATTTCACGAATACTTTCGCCCCACTCTTCCTGATAACTTTCTCGACCAAATAATTTTTTTTTGCACATGTTCATTGTAAAAAGAACCGGATATATTCTGATTTTCATAATCTTTTATTAAATACGTAATTGGGTTGCTCAGTTGTACTTTTCTTACCGTGAAAATTTCTATCGATCGATTAGGTTGATAATTTTTATCAAAAATCCAGCGAATTTTCGAAATTCTTACACGATCACCAATGTTGATTTTTTGTTGTTTTAAATTCACGGATTTTATGCGGTTGTAAACTGTTTGCAATATTTCTTTCTCATTTCTCTCACAAACATTAATAAGTTTAATTAGTGAACGATATGTACCTTTCTTTATTCAGAGGGAGTAGAGTAATTTTTGCCTTCGATTGATGTACTTGCGGCTTTGATGATGAAATGACCATCGTATCCTGATAAATTGTGAAAAGTGACTGGAATGTGGTGTGAGGACATTACAAGTCCTATGGGCTGGACCCCTGTGGTGCCCATCGAGATGTGAATGGTCGCGATGTTTTTCATCGTTCTAGTAGTGGTGACATTCAGTTCCTTTGAGATCACCTCTAGTGCAAATCACGTAGAAGAAAGCTTTATCTTTAAGGAATAAAGATTTGTTCCTGATCAATGGGAAATCCCAGTAACTTCGTAGGCACAGTACACGAAATTGAAAAACTGTCGAAGGACATGAAGGATAATTGGTCTTGAAGCATAAAAAGCATTTTATTTTAACCATATTACGGTTTGTCTGTTTGATAAGTGTAACCGGCCTTTTGTTGTACCGTTAAATCCATCATATTAACAGGGTTTCCGAGAATGTTGTAAACTTGGTCAGCCATCATTTCTAGTTCTTTCATGGACTACTCATGTGGATTTTCCCCTGTATACCTTTTTAAATTTTGATAGCGAGTTATCATAAGAACATTTTAGATAATACGCGATACTGAACGCGACGTGTTTTATGTTTCGGTCGGTTTATCTGAGTAAGGTTCCAAAATACTTTCAATATCAGCATAAATAGTAAACGGGACCTTTTTTCCTTATTTTTTAAATTTTTTTGAAACATAACATTTTTCTTTTCTTATCAGGAATAATGATTCTAGTTTTATTCATTAATTTACAATGATAGAGGTGTCGTACTAATTTTTTTCGTTTGAATAGAATTTGATGATTGAAACACCTCTCACAAAACCATTTCTTCCTACGTGTTCTACCACCCACTTGCTTTCCAATTAATCGAGATATATCCTTTATCAAAGTAAAATGTAAACGCGGTTTTAAATTAATTTCCTGGCTCGTTGCTACTTCCAAAACGAGTAAATTAATTTTAGTTAGGTAATTTTGTTTACTCGGAATTTATGGCGATACTTGGCGTTTCTTTTCACCACATATATAAACGTTTATGGATACCTTATTTAATTTTTTCAAATTTTGGAAGATCATCTAACGCCAGTAGGGAATTTTATACCATTAAATTTTAAATACCTGACTATAATGCGGATACGAGCTAGTTCTTTGAGGATTTTTATCCTCAGAAGCCGGGTGTAAAGCTGCAACATACGACCATAGAAAACAGTACTCATCATTGTTCTTAATATTTAAAACAGCCTCGTTAAAATTTTATGTTTTACATTCTCCTCATACCGATGTTTAGATCAATAAGTTGATTATTAGCCACAAAATGTTTCAAGTCTACTTCACCACTCGATGGTTTTATGACATTTCCATAAAAATTAACGTTTACTTTTACCATCGATTCCTTTAAAGTATTCCTAATTTGCTTCGCAAAACTTCTATAACCCTTTGCGGACGGAATTATTTTCTTGTAAAAATTACTTAATTCTGATGTGTGGAGTGCATACTTACCATTTATGTTCACTTTGAGTTTTTAATTACTTATTAATTAAGTGTCTTCACTGTGGGTACACTAGGCCTAAAGAATTGTCATGAGAAACTAAATTGGATTTTACAAAAGTTATATTTTTATATTATAATTTGTGATATTCTAAGAAAACAAGTTCTTTTTGTCCGTGAGGCATAACCCAACATCGCACCTGAACATATACCGAAAACTAATAAATTTTGAAATATAACAAAAAAAAAATTACTTTGTGCAAAGCCATCTTGTCTTGTGGGGTTCCGATTTGCTGCTGCATACGGCACTCATATGCCGGAATGTCATCGATGACATCCTTTCGAACGCGCATCGTCGCAATGGCCGCAGCGTCACATATCCACTCGACATAGTTTTTAGTGAGAAACACTGCATGTCCGTCTGATCGCCCCTCATTGCCTCTGTTGGTGTTAAGCTCTTCTTTTGAGGGATCACATGCTGACAGCTGACGTCTCTCTTTGTCACAGTTAGGATTATCCTCTGATTTCTCGAGGAGCAGTTCTTTTCGTGATGTTTGCAAAAGGACAGACCCATTAGGTGAAGTCCCAGTAATCTGCTCTGATCTTGGTAGGCAGTATGGAGACTGGCACCTGCATATGACAATGTGAGCCTGGACTCGACATTCATATGATACATGTGTGAATGGATCTGACCGGGTTTGGAGGCTAATGGCTCGGTATCCGAGTGCGCTGTCTACGCCCGAACCAAAATGACCCGCCTCCGTGATAGTGGTGACAGTATTTCCGCTATCAGTCATTTAGTCAGTCATCAGTCAGTAATGCTATCCGGCATCTATGACACCGGGCCTAACGGTACCCATTAGGTTTGTCGAGGATCGTGCATACAGCATACCATAATAACCAGGTGGTATGCAAATCTTCTCCTTCAGGATGACGCGTGTCGATACACCCTCGGAGCAATTGTAATTTCCCTGGACTGTAAGGTCACGCCCCGCATCCTCCTCATGTGTTTTCTCGGGGGGTAAATTGGGTGCTCATGATAAAACTGTAGTATTCTGTGTAGTACTGTAGTAAACAGCATACAAAACATATAGGTTAGTTCTTCTTCTTCTTCTATTCAATTTATCGTTCCCTTTAATTAGGGATACAAAATGGGCTCCGATACTTGTCCATTCACCCAATGTCGATAAGCTTCAAAAGCTTATTCTTTGAAATTTTATATATTAGGCACTCAGACAGTCCGACTCGAAGGGATAGTGAGAGCCCCTGCACTTTAAACTACTACTACTACTTACCACGAGGCAATAAATTATAGTTAATTATAAAAATATGAATTATACTTCAGAATCACACTCACAACATTGTTTTATACTGAAAATCTGTTTCAATATCGCTTGATGGCCTTTGTATTATTGGATTTAAAATATATTACTTGACTCCCGACGATTGACAGGTCGGGAATCCATATAGGTTAGGTTAGCAAACCATGATTTACACAACATTTAAGTTAGAGAAACGTACCGTTTACAATCGTCTAAAAATGGTGGACCCTAGAGGGTCTAAATTTAAAGTAGGCGATCCTGTACGTGTTAGTAAATATCGAGAAGCGTTTTCTAAAGGATATCTACCGAACTGGTCGACGGAAATATTTAAGATCTCTAAAATTCAGTATACCAACCCAATCACTTAACTAATAATAAACTTACTAAACTTCAATAATTGTTAATGCTATTAAATTGGCACTTAAAGTAAATGGTAGATAATACATAACTAACACTATTTATAGCAATACCATCTGAGAATACTAAATAATACTAAGCCTAATACAGCTATTAGTATCAAACCAAAGAGGGACCCATATTGTGTTAGAATAGTCACTATTCCACAACAGCTTATTCCACCATGATTGAGAAGACTTGTATGGAATTCCAGGTTTGACATAAGTGTGATAATAATCCATCTCATCTTTAATTATTGAGTATATTTTGATTGAGGGATCCATGTTTGGACATGTTTTCAAATCAGGGACAGAGAATTGATGGTAATGTCCGTCACAAGGTATCCTTAAGCTAGTCCCTTCACAAGGCAACACATAATCGAGGTGGCTAGTTACTCTTGACATACTAGTTTTGACTAACAAGAAAGAATTCCCTTCTACCCCTTCTAAATTGTACCTCTCCTTTGTCAGGATCAGGCAATCATTTGAGTCTTTTTCCTCAGGGATTGGATGGGTTGAAGCTAAAAAGATAATGAGATTACTGTCTCTGTTAACCCTTAAAGAGCCATGTTCTATTGTTAAGTGGTAATCTCCTAAAGAGAGAGGTAATTCCCTGCATGCATTGTCAAAGAAGTCCATGAAAGATTTAATGGAGCTACATTGTGCATAATTCCCCATATTACTAGCACATGTCATCAAATCATCTGCCATAGAAGTGAAGTAATGTGAGTTTATTTGAACATCCCCCAGAACAGAATGTCTTGGTTCACCTTTTTTATTCTCAAAAGGGCATAAGGAAAAATCTCCTGTAGGATTTAGCAAGTTGTACGTGTGTGTGATCAAATCGCCGGGGATCCCTTGAAGTCCTTTTTGGATCATCTTAAAATATTGTCGAAACTGTTGCCTTTGGAGACACTCTATTCTATACTTTATTAGTGGTAGTACATCCCACAAAGTACAGAGCGATTCATATGCCAGGTGCACGGCGGAATTGTCTTTCCAAATTTTCACGATTCTTCCATACGCTAGCTGCTTAAACTCCAGGGTAAACTCACCGGCATCGATGGTGTCACACGCATCATTGGAATGCAGGAAATTGGTGAGGATACCCTGATTCGTAAGGAAGTTTTTCCACGCACTTTCGTCGAAGCACACCTGGTCACCCTTATTTCCCGCTATGCGGACACATGGTGTGAAATTCCACTTTACGCTTAGTCCAACTGATATATACTTTGAATTGGATGGGTTTAGCGGAAACCGTCGCTCACCTAACACCACGAACGGTTGTTTCGAAAATTGCATCATTTGCGAATTACTTTGATTAAACGAATTCATTGTACTGAATCTTAAACCGTTTGTCACACCTCTTATACACCGTTCCGCTAGTGGAGGGGTGACAGCGTGGGGGGGGGAGCGTGGAGGGGGGCTTGACCTTGACCTTTGCCTTGGCCTTGGCTTTGTGTACCCTTGAATCCCCGACCCGGATGTCTAGACACCACTCCACCTTGACCTTTGGTCGGTCTCGACTTCCCCACTCTCTTATGTCTAGACATCCGCCTTTCCCTTTCCTTTGCGACAGTGTAGTGAAGACAGTGAATGACAGAACACCTCATGGCAGATCACCAACCCATCGCTCCCGACTTCATCCCCGCATTTGACGACCACCTCATGGCAGATCTTCAACCCGTCGCTCCGGACTACATTCCAGCATTTGACCAACTCCTCCCTCACCTGGCAGATGGACACCTCGCCTTCGACCTGGAGGACCCCGCGAATAACTTCGCCGCGGCACTCCCAGCAGCTAATTTGGATGGTGGAGGTAACCTCGATGAGGGGCACTATGTCCCAGAAGTGGGTGCCTTAGAAGCACTACAAAACCGGGACCAGTTCGACGCGGTCATCCGGGAAGGGTTTGATGATCATGGCTTGGGAGAGGATGGTGTTGAAGATGGAGACCTCCTAGATCATAAACTCTCCTACAACCTGCTTCTCACAAGCAATCAACTCCTCTACATGACCCAAAAGGACACAATTTGTGTGACAGCCCACTACTTCACACAGAATTCTACTAATATATGTTTATCATGTGTCTTACATTTTATTGATCGTGAACCATTTAATGTAGAATTTGAGTGTCACCACGAACATTATACGTGTGTAATCACTGCTTACACAGCTCTATATTGTTATAAATGTAATTCTACTTTGAATGATTTTACAATGACCCCCTTATGTTTAGTATGTAATATATAATCCCATATATCTCTCTCTTTTTTTCCATTACAGCCTCTTTCTTTCTAAACTGCAAACTTGACACAAAAATGTAATGTGTTCTACTTATCTTACAGACTGTAAACAACTATTATACTATCTCTGTTAGAGCTCGTGAAAAAAACACATCTTAATTTCACATTACATGTAGACTCTTACCTCCCCACCATTTTGTAGAAAAACCACTGAAAAACAACTACTATACTCTGTACGAGCTCGTGAAAAAAAAAAACAACTCTTACTTTCTCTTACATTAGACTATTTTTACTCTTCTGACTCGAAAACACATAAAGAAATGAATACATAACAGATACTAATACGTGTAGCTCTTCTCTTTTTTGTTCTACAGTCTCTCCATCACCCCAAATAAAACTAGACTCTTTCTTTTTTTTTTATTCAATCGACCTTCACATTTTATTAATTTGTATACATTTTTAAAACACCCTTGATGAGGGGCACTGTGTCTCAGAAGTGAGTGACTTAGAAGCACTCCAGCACCGGGACCAGTTGGACGCGGTCATCCGGGAGGGGTTTTTCGATGTAGGCTTTGCAGACGTGAGAGTTCAGCACCGCCTCGAACATTTCAATACCGAATACATTTTTCTTTCGCTCCACCACACATTTTTCACTCATTATTCATTCACACATCTTTCAAATTCTCTCGCATTATTCATCTCCCTCTCACCCATTTCAACCCGTCTCCTTATTCTCCGCAAACGTTTTTTTTGTCGATTCATACTTTCTTTCATACGCGTCTCTCTTTCGCTTGTACATTTTCACCTTTCTCTTCAGTTTATTCTCTTGTTCTTTCTTCCCCCTCCAATACTCTTCTGCCACAGTCCCCCAAACACGCGCCGCTTCCGTATACCTGCCTTTATTCTGTTCAGTCTCACTTTCACTCTCACCATTCATCCCCTCCTCATCCCTATCACCCCTGTCCTCTTCCGATTCCTCCGTCCTCTCACCCTGCTTGCCAGCTCGCTCTTCGAACATCCTTTTCACCCCCTTCCCTGCTACAGCATGTTGCACAACGTCGTCTCTCACAATGACTATGTGTGGAGGACTGGTAGTACTCGTTCCTGCTGCCTGTAAGAAGGTTTATTGAAAAGAAATTCCACAAGGTACAAATCGCAATCGATAATCTGATGACTGACTTCCCGATACTCACATAATAACCAATAATAAAATACGTAGTCTTACATACCTGCTCAAACCCTTCTGACTGCTCCATCGTAAGGTCGATACTTTTTTCGGTGGTTCTCATTAATAGTGCTTCTCTTAATTTGGATTTCATATTGTGACTAATTGCTCTTCTGGAACGCCTTTTAAGCATTACTCAAACTATCCCCACTTCCTCTATGAACTTGCAGTTCTAGTATTCATAATTTGTTATGTCTTACTCTTTTTATTCTAACACTTGTTCAAAAATGTCAAAGCTTTTAAAATGCATGCGTCCTTCAAAGCTAGGTGCATACCGACCAAAACACGTGCGAAATTAATCGATTACATTTGAATGACATTTATGGTACAAGATTCTAGATACACGCGACATTTTTTCACATCTGCGAAGACTTCAAACGGTGAATGTTAATCACATTCAAATTTTTAGGGTCTTGCATTTTAATAACATTTCGCGTCTGAGATGATTCCTAATTATATATAATTAGTCGATCTTTATTAGTACGGGATTTGAGACAACATTTTTGCATTACTTATGAAATGTTGTTTTCGTCTCGATTAGAAGGTGAAAATTACAACATTTTTTTCGCGTTTCGTCAATTTACTCAATACATATTTATCGCATTAAATTGTATACAGCCTGCAGCATGCATATATTAATCAGATTTTACTACTCATCTACATAGTACGGATGATGTGACTGCTGATTGTTGATGATTTTTTAGTCCAGAAGGAAAACGTTTTTCCGTATTATGTGCGAAATGCACACCGGCTTTTAGTTCTTTTTCTAAAAGGGGTGGGAGTAACTTGTCTAGTACGTTAGGTTACGTCATTTAGCACCTTACATACCAGGGATTTTCAAATCACGATGTCAACACGTGAACGGCCTCTTCTCTTCATATACCTCTTTATGAAACTAACACCAACGTATACTCATAGCACAAAGCTACTGTCCACGTCTACCACGCCGAGGACCGGAGTTCGAAACCTGCTAATATCTTTTTTTCATATTAATTACGTCACGTCCGAATCCTCAATCTGTGCCAGAAGTCCTATAGGGGGGAAGGGAGGGGGAAACAGAATCCGTGACAGAAGACCTCTAGGGGGAAGGGAGGGGGTAGGTCAAGGTCCTGACCGGGGTCAATAACTTGATCCTTGATCTGTGACAGAAGTGTCATAGGGTGAGGGGAGGGGGTAGGTCAAGGTCAAGGTCATGACCGGGGTCAATAACTTGATCCTTGATCTGTGACAGAAGTGTCATAGGGTGAGGGGAGGGGGTAGGTCAAGGTCAAGGTCATGACCGGGGTCAATAACTTGATCCTTGATCTGTGATAGAAGTGTCATTTCTTATCTACTAATGTCGCTGAACCGGCCCAGTATATCTACTGACAAGCATTTTGCACTTTTTGAATTCGGTTGGCTGAGTATTGATCGAGACAATGATGGTAAATTGGCGCACAATAAGTAAAATTAGACAATACGGACGCATCACAAAGTACTTTTTTGATTTTCTTATTTAATATCGACCTATAAGGAAAAAGTTTTTTTAAATGAATATAGGCGTTACTTGGATATTTGGAGACTTGATGACGGTAGCGAAATGAATTGTCAAGCGATATAAAAGGAATTATATTATTATTCATGTGGATGTTTATGGAATGTTTTAGATCATTACAAATTTTGGATTTCCCGAATAGTAAGGCTCGAGATTTAGAAGCGTTAATTTTCAAAGAGAGTTGGGTTGAAACTATATGTAATTCTCTCAAATCATGTTTTCAATGGCCTCTCTCCAGTCTTCTGGTTTAAAGGAGTAATATACCTGAGTATCATCTGCATAGAAGTGTGCTTCACAGCTTTTTAGACATTTTCCTAGGTTTGCTGTATAGAGTGAGAAGAGTAATGGACTAACCATCGAACCCTGTGGCAATTGTGGAACCTATTATTTTCGAAACGGCGCTAGGAGAGATGCGGGTTGAATAACTTAAATCGTTGAAGGTATCGCCTGTAGCCAAGAATCTCAGCGTCACCAACAGCCTGTTCTCTGCCGAGATTGCTTGTCGCATGACGGCATCCTTTTTCGTTACGAGAGGTCGGACAAGACTTAGGAGCTCCTGCCATACCTCTTCTTGCATTCGTGTGCAATTGGTAAATGAAGCAGGGTCTTCCGGACTGAAACGAAAAATATAGTTTGCTGAGCATGATGTCATATACAGTGTGTTACGTTGAGATAACATATTATGTTGATACCAAATGTTCACTGCCTGTGCCTCTTACATAGGTACACAGATGTGAACCATGGCCTAGAATATTTGCGGCAGCAAACGTGTTTATACAATGTTGTGTAGACCTTAGGATCCCGTGTGATTTTACAAAGATTTTAATGTTGGCGATGCATTTTCTATTAAGTTTTCATAAAAATTATTATGGTGAGAATACCCATCTCAGTTCCTCAAATACCATGTTTGACACACTTCGCTATAAATCCCGTATTTGTACTCAAAGTACTGTAGTCCTTACACCCCACACACACTATATAAAATATACACACACGTAGTGTAAAAGTAACAGTTTTCGTGTCTACGTACTCGCCTAAAAATACCCACCGAACTGAGCAGGCGACTCCCCATGCCTCTTCTCATGCAATCGCCCACCGAAAAAATGCATCGTGTCCGCCGGACTTTAGACTTCATTAATAGCACCGAAGCCTTGTGCGTTTTAGCTGTTGGTCCTGCCTTCGACTTTTTTGGAGAAGGACCCGCTTGGATTTTACCAATTTCCTTCCACCTCGTCGTCGTCGCCGAGATCCTTTGGACTCTAAGGTTCAATGGCAATTTTAAAACTGCTACATACCACAGCAAACGTTACATACACCTTGCGTCGGCCGGTCCATAGTGTTGAAGAAAAACAAAGTGTTAGGTTTGAAATTGGCGGTAAAATAGTAAAAGGTTCTGTCTTGTGCATCGGTATATATGTTCTAAGTAAAAAAATGACAAGCTAACCAAAAAAAATCTGGTAAGACCACGTTGAAATAATCCTTTTGTTGAAACCAATCTCGAGCTAATCTGTGTAACTAAAAATTCCAAGATTAAATATCATAAATCACTACAGTGAGTATTCTTTCGTGTATGATCTACTGCGAAGAAGCCTGGATTTAAGAAATAACAACACATAGCATCCCCTGCAAATCGAACGTAACCTTAATAGACAGATAACTACAGTAGCATGCACCTAAATACAAACAAGAACCTCCGAGGCTGCCGTTTTTCCCTCGCAGACCGACTTGAATGCTCACTCCGCATCGTATACATCATGTAACTGCATCATCCTACACAATTCTCGTTTGTGTGGATAGAATTTCTGTCGACTATAGAGGCAGCTTGATTCAGACATCAGGTCATTTAGAAATACATTGAATTTTCCACGTGATTAAATGCTTCATATATTCTTTTTCCCAGCATATCTCATCAGCAGACGCACAGCAATTGAATAAATAGATTTACTTTTAATACACCCAATAGTTAGGTTAGGATCAATTTCCCCTTGACCATAGAGTTTCAAATCCAGACTGGTCGTCCGTAACCTTCTTCGAATTTCTTGTGCGAGGGAAAGGGAACGCGGTTCTTTTTCTAATGGGCGGGACTTAGCAACCATGTTTATCCATACCGCGAATTAACAAATGGAGGGAAGCTAAGCCCCGAGTAGTAAGAGATGGCTCGTTCTGTGACACTTTGCAGTGTCACAACGCGGCCGCAGACAGCCGCGCCACAACGAAGAAGTCCTAATTAGTTTCCAAGAAGTGATCGACAGGACTAATTACTTCTTGATTGTGGAGAGTGACCGCGCTCGATGGGGTGGTGCAAGGGGGTGCCCCGCGTACGTGTGCGGCGCATGTTAGTGCCCTTTGGGCAAGATGAGTCTACCCCAGACTCGCGCGTTGGGGGTCGTATGGGAGCGGTTCCTAGTGCCCTTTTGGCATGGCCATAGGAAAAAGGTTTAGGTAGATATATTACAAGAAATATCCTAAAAAAATATTTCGTGTAATATAAATGGAATAAAGACCAAAAATGTGAATAATATTATTTTATTTATACATAAAAACTCGCACATTTTTTTTTTACTGGGGAGTATTATTTATTCATAAAAACATTATTTTATTTATACATAAAAAAACACCCATTTTTTGTTCTACTGGGGTGTATTATTTATACATAAAAACATTTTTCTGCTATATTACATGGCTTGAAGAAAATAAAAACGATATTTTGGTGGTTAGAAAACAAAAACATCTTGTCAAAATGGATTATATCCCCAAGGTAAGGTATCTGTTCTTATGGAAGTTACTTTGCGTTTATCATTAAATGGAGAAAGCGCTATTTTTCTTTGAGCGACCGTGTACACGGTGTGTTTTTCTGCTTTAATTAAATTTTGATTTGGTTCAATGATTGTTGTATTGAATAAGCATTCATAGTAGTCACTAAAATCTAAACTTTTTACAATGAATTCAGTCATTATAATTCCCCCATTTTCATCTTTCATAATCCCAATTACTTTTTTATTTTTTAATGTAATGCCATAGATGTTATTTGGTGAATAATCCGATGTGTCGAATAAATGAATGTCTTTTTTAATATCTCTGTAAATGTCTTCAACCAGAAACTCATAAATTAACGAATCTGTGTCAGTATAGAGAAGTTTTGATGTTTCAGGATATTTTTTCTTAATATAATTATAATGAAAGTCATATAGGTAGGTTTTTGAAATATCCAAGACGGCAAATCCCACATAAATTGGTTTATTGAAAATTATGTCAGTTTTTTCCATTTCAATAATTACCATATCGTCACTGATAACGGTGCAATTTTTAAAATTTGGTTTAGAAATGTAATAACTTGCCCCATATGGCCCCGCCCACTTAGTCACTAACTTCACATCTCTATATTTACGAACATTTTCCATGGTTTTACCAAATACCGCGTTATTCATTAGTTTGTAAAAATTTTTTTCAAATTCATTTTTGCTCAATTTTCTTAAATCTGTATTTAAATCAATATATTGCTTCATCCAGCTACCTTGTTTAAATTGCAGTACTCTATGCACTTTTTTAAATTTCATTCCCATTTCAACAGCCTGCTTTAAATTTCTATAATGTATTACATAATTGTTTTTATCAAAAAGTGTGGTTAAAATTTTTTCAGATTAGATTGTGAAGTTGGCGGTTTAATGTCTCAGGGCACATATGGAGATCCCGATGAGGGTTATGTAGATTTTGTGGATATTTTAAATCTACTTCAAGAATATATCCTAAGTCACTATCATTTGGTGTATCGAAGACGTTCACAGAATATGGATCGACCCACTTGAAACAACTGTATGGCAAAGGGCAAGAGAGGGCAGCACCATATAAATTATTTACATCATAGTACATTAAAAATGGTGATGGTCGTTCTTTTATAAAATTTTCACCCATATACTTATTATTAGCTTTGGCATATCTATTACTACATTCTGAAATTCTCTCTCTAATGCCATCTTCTTAATAGCTCTTAATTAATTTTGGTAATCTTTAACATAGCATCGAAAGCCAGACCTGGGGCCGTGTAATAATGTAATGCATCCAATCCACAGAGTCTCATCGCGCACACCGTGAAGATCGGACGTACCTCACGAGCACGCGAACGTAAACACATCAAGTGTACAAAAAAACATTAGATATCTTTACGAAATTTACACAGGTGAACCACATAGTGACCAGGAACATGCGTTTTTGACGCGCTCCTGTACCACCCCTAGGTTCCAAGATACAACCCCCCTGCCACACCCCAATCAAAGGAATCCTCAGGTAATCAACAAGGATGACACAACGCCTTCGAGAACCAACCAAAACACACCGTGGCATACAGGTAAGTAATAGTACAATAGTAATTCACGCTAAATAACCCCAATATCGCAAATAATCGCAAAATAAACAATCACCCTTATACACTTGCACATAAAGAACAAAGTCGAACAATAAGTAATATCCACCAAACTCCGAGACCCTCTCTTGAGACACCAAAGACTTAAGCACGATCTAATATAAAAAACACTCCAAGACAACGACTCTATAAAACGACCATAAAACATACAAATATTCAACAAGCAGTAAGAGCGGATCGACATATAACTACAACATCCCACACAAAAGGCACAACCGTCAAGCGCCTCAGCAACAAATAAAAATCATGCAGCAAAATATCGGCAGAGGTAGAGAGGGACACGACCTACTTATCGCCATGATGGCAAACCTCCAGACGGAGATAGCTGTGATTCCAGAATGCAATATCTCCCGAGCCCGCAACACCGGCATCACAATGAATGACAGAGAAGACGTAGGGATATACATAAAATCCATCCCCCATATCGGTGAACCTATCATAGGAAGAGGTTTCGTTGGAGTAAGAGCTGACTGGCTCACCATCTTCGCCATATATGCATCCCCCGACGAGCCGACAGAACATCTCACAACTCTCCTAGACGATCTCACACCATACGTTAAACACCAATCAACACCTATAATCATCGCAGGAGACTTTAACGCCAAGTCACCAGCATGGGGCTGCCCAATAAAAAACGAAAGAGGAGAAATAGTTGAAGATTGGGCAACTTCACTGCAACTACAACTCCTCAACAACGATCCGACCCCAACGTTCGAGAGAGGATCACAAAAATCTTGGCTCGATCTCACTTGGGGAAACATTGCAGCTAACAGACATCAAATAAAATGGCATATCAGCGAAGATGAAACCCTCAGCCTACATAAAAGAATTGAAATAACTATATACAACAGGCCACGCTTAGAAAGCGCACGTGCCACGCGCACGGGGAAGTGGATATGGGACAATAACAGCACCGATCTCCTAGAGGGCTTCGTATCAACAATATCCACCCCACTCACATCCGCAATGGCACTCACCAAACTCATACAAAACTCAGCAAAAGCATCATGCAGATGGTCACCACCAACCACTTCCCACAAACAGAAACAAGCCTACTGGTGGACACCCAGCATAGCCGAGCTCCAAAACGAATGTACTGCCAGCCGAAAGAAATACAAACAAGCGATAAACACACCCACATCAACACAATTACGTAACACATACAAAACAGACCAAAACCAATTAAGAACTTCAATTAGAACTGAAAAAAGAAAATGCTGGAAAGCCCTCCTCCAGGAACTAGACGACGACATCTGGGGGAAGGGATATAAAATCGCTACCAGTAAACTCAAACGCCAGCAATTGCACAATTCACAACCGAACAAACAGAGGCAACATACAACCAATTATTTCCGCCAGCTACAGGACCGACCCCCCCCCCCCACGCATACCAACCAACCAAACGATACACATAACGAACGAAGACATTACCACCGCTGCACACAAAATACGAACCAAGAGCGCACCAGGACCCGACGGAATCCCACCAACTTTGATAAAACAAATGGCAACACAAAGTCCTGAAATGTTCACGCAGACACTAACACACTTACACACGGAATATTCCCTAACGAATGGAAAATATCACGACTCGTACTTCTTCCCAAATCAAACAAAACTACATACAGACCACTCTGCATACTTAACGCAATAAGCAAACTACTGGAAAACATCATATCTGCTAAACTAAACGAAACGCTCGACCTCTCCCCCCACCAGTACGGCTTCCAAAGTGGAAAATCAACAATGGACGCAATACAACAAGTCGTGGACCTTGCAAAAAACGCGAGATCCGGCGGACGGAGACACCAGGAACTGTGCCTAATAATAAGCCTAGATGTAAAAAACGCATTCAACTCGATACTTCATCAGACGATACTACACGAACTCAACGAACATGACACACCAGCATACCTTTACAACATAATAAGATTATTTCTTATATACCGACACACACAGGTGGAAAATCGATAAAAGTCGGACAAAACCCTAAATTTTGAAAGTCGTTTAAATACAATAAATTTGGGTTTTTCCTCCACCTTAATGACCCATCTTTACTACCTGCGACCCATCTCTCATCAGCTGTGCCGAATAAACCCGTCGCGTGACCTACCATTATTGCTACGTTGTTAGTTAGAGAACGGTTCGTTAAGCGGTGCTATTGTGTTCATTCATATATGGTGATTTTCTGGGACTTTTTGATTAAAAAAATTGTGACAATTTGTATACTTACAATGGATTGTGTTCCTGGAGGTAAGAAATGTTTACTTTTTGTCTTTTAGTTTAATATTACAGTAATGGTTATGGTTACAAGTCAAGTATCCCAACTGATTTTATTTTTCTCATATTGTTCATAGTTATATGAGATTTTAGTAAGCAATCCTGTCAGATCGGGATTTGAAGTTTTGTTTTTAAGAAACTATATAGCTTTGTTTAGCGGATAAAACAGTGCTTTTATGCGACCTTGTGCGACTGTTTAGTAAAATGACCGATTTATTTAGTTATGTTTGCTCTAATATTAATATTTGTTTACAGGCTCCAATTCAGAAGACGTCTGTTTGAGCAGAAAGGTTCTAATAGACTATTATAGGGATTGTGATTCCAAGAACCATGAAAGTAAAATGGCGTACCTACAATCTAGAGTCCAAATTGCCCTACAGGTAGATAATCTCTCTGTTGAAATCAAGGGTTTGCTAATCCGATTAATCTCGGAATACAGGTCAAGATTACTTGCAGCTCACAGGAACTTTTCACGATGCTATAGTAGAAACAAAGCCTGGTTTGAGCACAACATCAGTTTTCCTGTTGCAAAACCCGCTAGAAAAATCAGCGATGGAGGTGGACGACCTCAAAAGCCCTTCGACGAATGTACGGATCGCACAAAACGTAGAAAAACGGAAAATGTTCGAAAACAATTAGAGCCCTCACAATTAGCATTTGCTGCTTAAGTTGAGTATAGAGCACGTGGGGAAGTGAAAATTTCAAACATCATTAAGGATGTTGCCCTTCATGGTGCAGACCATTTATCCAAGAAGCATTCGCATGAAACACTTGCTGCTGAAAAAACTTTATCATTAGTCATTGAAGCTCAGTTAACTAAATTTCAGTATAATGCTATACGAATGACTGCTGAAGAAATTAACTGCAATATGTATCCCAATTACGAAACTCTGATAGCAGTGAAAAAGCAGTGCTATCCTGAAGGTATAGTTTGCAAGGAAATTAGTGCAGAAGTTCCTCTCCAAAATTTGATGGACCATACCATTGACAAGTTATTGTTATCGCTGTTCGACGTAATTAAATCAATTCCTAAGAACCAGCTAGAAAACATGTGCCTCATATCGAAGTGGGGCTGTGATGGATCAGGCAGTCATTCAATGTATAAACAGAACTTCGAAAATGAAGAACATTCTGATACTTTTATGTTTATAACATCTATAGTGCCTATTCAACTCATATCCGGTGAATTAGGTTCGACAAATGTTCGCATAATTTGGCAAAATCCCCGTCCATCATCGCCAAGATATTGTCGTCCGCTGAAATTACAAATGGCTCATGAAACAACTGATTTATCAAAAAATGAATACCGGAATTTTCAAGCACAGCTCAACTCTCTTACATTGAGTAGAGTGCAAGTGGAGAAAGAGTATTATTTCGTGAAGCACCATTTGGTTATGACAATGGTAGATGGGAAGATGGTTAATGCAATAACGGAAACGACATCTGCTCAGCGTTGCTACCTATGTGGAACAACATCAAAAGATTTCAATAGGTTGAAATTTTGTATGGACAAGCCTATCACTGAGGACTTTTTGAAGTACGGAATCTCATCATTGCATGCCTGGATTCGCTTCACGGAATGCATCTTACATTTATCATACAAGCTTAAAGTAAGTAAATGGCAGGTTAGAATTCCGAAGGATAAAGGAACTGTAGCTGCCGAAAAGCAACGTATTCAAAATGAATTTTGGGAACGGCTTGGATTACACGTTGATAAACCAAAACAAGGTGGAGGAACATCGACAGATGGTAATACGGCTCGCACTTTCTTCCAAAATGAAGATGTGGTTGCTGACATAACAGGAGTCAACTTAAACTTAATTAAGCGGCTACATACAATATTATCAACCTTGTCTTGTGGCCACACTATCAATACAGAAAAGTTTAAGAGCTTTTGTCACAAAACTGCAGCAATATTTGTCAAGAACTATCCATGGTATTGTATGCCAACAACGTTACATAAAGTGTTAATCCATGGACACAGAATTGTAGATAGTTCAGACATAGCTATAGGTCTATTAAGCGAAGATGCTCAAGAAAGCCGAAACAAAGATGTTCGAAAATACAGACAGCAATTTTCCAGAAAATTTTCAAGAATTCAGACCATGCAAGATGTATTTCAGAGGCTTATGGTTTCTTCAGATCCATATATCACAGGATTAAGGCAATTACTTCCGAAAAAAAAGGATCCTTGTCTCAAGCAGTTTTAAATTTACTAGATGAACCTGATATTATTATTGAATAAAATTTTTAAACCATTATTGCATTTTTATTACAATGCCTATTTTCAGTGCCACAAAAATTATTACGTTATAGGGATTTAATCGACAACACCATCAGTTAACTTTTTCCCATACATTATTATTCACCAGAATAACTTTAACTTTGCTAAAACTTTTTCTCTTGGCGTCAATATTTGCACTGCATCAAGTACTTGCTTCATACACCGAACGCCATTATCAAGAGAGCTGTTTCAATTTAATTAGACAACAATTGCTTTTATTTATCAAACTGTAAACTAAATTCAATATTAAGCGTGTTTTGGTTAACAATTAATAACTTCTAGGTTTTGTCCGACTTTTATCGATTTTTCACCTGTGTGCGACGCTCGTTTTTAGCTCGAGCGATTCTTCAATGACTAATTGTTGCTCCTGTTATTCTATACGAGAGTGTCAGCAGGAGAAGTATCTCCTTCATCGAGAGCTGGAGAGGGTGCAAAATGCCACCCTAAATAAATTTGCAGCGTTCGACAACGCTACATTTTTGATGGAGAAGGGATATGCCTCCTGTAACTACACCCTATTTCAGACGGAGATGCTCTACAATTTTCAGAAAAATCGAGCTGACAATTGTCGAGTGGAGTGTAGTTACGTCGTCGGCAACATAACACTGGCCCAAGAAAATGACGCTATTCTTCTCCAAAATCTCACAGCCTCTCTGAAAAAATCTGTCGCTTCGGAAGAGAAGAATTATATTCTGATTGGTGAACTTAAAACCTCCTTAGACGATTGTGAGGGGGATAATATCGTGTTAGAGAAGCACATAGAGGACTTAAAAAGAAAAGTGCGGAAATTAAGACGTTATAAGAAAATACTATGTTTAAAACTGAAGAGTCACAAGTTGTGCCGGGGAAAGGTGAAAAGGTCTAAAAACAATTAAACATTTTCGTAATATCGTAGTGATAGTTAGTTAGGAGTTAAGTGTAGTTTAGTGTTAGTTTATGATGGACATAGATAGCTGGGGGGCGTCCCTAGAGTTCTCTAAAGGTAAGCGAATATTATTTTTATTAATTTTTAGCTATTTGTAGTACTTTTTATATTTAAATAGCCTTATGGCGATAAACGTAAATTATATTTGATTTAAACAGATCTAAATAAGTACTGGACAAAAAACTTTTTTTTAATGTCTGCATTTTTATTTTGCTGTGTACAGTAGAAAAGTAATATGTGATAGTACGACTTTTATGCGAGACGAAAACGTTGTTAGCTGTTAATCTGACGAAAATATTAATAACCTACTCATATTCTGAGGTCCGTAAACCTTCACTAGGTGTATTTTTTTTTTGACATTTCAATAATGTAGGGTATGGATTGTCCCGATTAAAATAACTTATTACCAATGAACTTGAATATCATATGTTCCAGATTCTTCTTGGGTTATTTCTAGCTCTCATCAGGGTTTATTTTCAAACTGGTCAATTCTTGCGACGCCCTCGTCTTGGACGCGAATCGTTCAAATTGTAGATCATCAATGCCCTACCTGTAATTCAAGACCAAGAGGCCAGGATTACAGTCACGTTCACGGTCGAGGTCATGACCGGGGTCAGTAACCGAATCCACGATCCGTCCCCAGGAGTCCTATTTCTTACCTACTAAGGACACAGCTGTTTAAGAACGGAAGGTGTGTGTGTGTGTATGCACGAGCCATCGATGACACCTCCAGCTGATTGCCTCTAGGCAGGGAGTTCTCCATTTATTGATGTCACACATATTCTTCTACGCTCCAGGCTTGTTGCGCGGTACCCCATGGGGAGAGGGGAAAAAATGGTGTCCTCGAGGTGTGTTCCCTTGTAGGTTTGAGGATGAAAGACGCGAATTGATCTTAGGTTAGACTCCCTCGCACAGGAGGGAGGGAGAGGGAGAAAGTGGGCGGGGCTTAAAAAAAGTGGTGGGGGTGGCCCAAGTGACGCTATACCTACCCACGTTCTACATATTCAGAGGCATATTAATCATCCCACACAATTAACCACAAGTGGTGTTTTTAATGCAAATGCGACATAACTATAATCGACTAAGGAAAATGTGTTGTTTTTATAGCAATTAAAAGGTGTGTTAATTCAGCCATGACATAACCCAACAATAATTACACGCTGTTTTTTATGCAAATGCACCCATGATCTAATCGTCTAAATGTAAATTAGTTGTTTTTATCATGGTGCGTTTCCAGCGAATCATCTAATTAAAAATACTGGTGCGTTTATTCCTGCAATTGCAATTAATTGCATATGCATTTTTATTGCTTCAAACATCTAATTAAAAATGACACACGTATAATGATGGATAATTAACAACAACGTCCCCTGTTTTGCATTTTTTTTAATCTAACATGAGCAGTACATATAACTCGGGAGTGAATAATGTTTCCATCATACACACATTAAGCATCGATACATTATTCGCCGAATCAAGCCGAAGACCGAGATAAGTTTTAATTTTATTTTTTGTTTTTTATATTAGTAACATTTTTTTTGTTTTGTTTTAACAGACTTTTGCGAGTTTCAAAAGACAAAACCGTGAAAAATCCTGTTGAAGTTGTAAGCCTCTTTATGGCTGTTCGAAGGAACGTGGGGGTTTGCAAATATCTATATTTTCCTTTTATTCATACCGATGTTCAAAATTTAAATGTAAAATCCACATGCTATGTGGATGGGGTGCCTTGTGTTGGAAAATCTGGCTTAGTTAAAAGATTCGGAAATAGGGGGAAAATGTTAGATTTACACGAGAATACCCAAAAATTTCCCGAATTTAAATTGAAGGGTGAGGATTTTATTTTAGAAATGTTATACTTGATCCATTTTCTTGGGGAAATTAATAATCGGGGGCAGTATATTGTTGACAGATCGCCTTTTCCACAACTATTCTATTACCTCGTTAATATTTATATGCACTTTAATTCTTATTTATTTAATTCAAAATTTAATTTGCTATTTGAAACGAGTAAAAATTTGTCAATATGAAGACGTAAATGATGCTGCTTTGACGTGGGTACGAATAATTAAGAGATAAGAATATGCCTATATCTGGACCAATTATTCAAGAAAAAGCACTCGAGTACGCGAAATCTTTGGGACAGAGCAATTTTCAAGCGAGCGCGGGATGGTTGGAAAAATTCAAAAACAGGCACGGAATACACCAAAAAGTGATTTCTGGTGAAAGTGCGGACGTGAACATCCAAGATTGTGAGAAATGGAGGTCTTCAGTTTTAAAGAAAATTCTACAATGCTACAATCAATACAATACAATGGAACTTTGTGGAGTGGAAAAAATGGACTTCAAAAAGTCTCTCGCTAAACATTACAAAAACTGTTCAAATGCGCCCGTTCTCTCTAGAGGCCGAGGCACGAATGATACCAGAAAAATCCTTGATATCATTGCACCCCCTGAGTTGCATTTGATGCTTGGTGTTGTGAACACCCTTTATAATCGTATGAAAGAAAATTACGAGTTTGAGTGTCGGGAATGGGCAAAGAGGTGCAATGCCACCCAAAACTTTGTGCACGGGGCCCCTGCTTTTGTCGGTAATTCACGTAAACTGCTATTGGAGAAAATTGAAATTTTGCGAGAAATATGTAGTCCGGCATGCTTGAATTATGTAAAATGTTTTCAAGATTTTAGAACGGTGGTTGAATCCCGTTTTTCAAATGACCTAAAATCATACTACCTAGAAGCAATTGAAATGTTCAAGAAAAGCTATCTAGATCTTCGGATTAGTGTGACCCCAAAAGTCCATGCTGTTTTTTTCCATGTTCGTGATTTTTGTGCAAAAACAGAAAAAGGATTAGGTTTTTTTAGCGAACAGGCCATGGAATCAGTGCACCGCCATGATTTCAAAATGACCTGGGAAAAAAATAAAGTTGCGAAAACCCATCCGGATTATGCTAATAAATTACTGATTGCGGTCCAAGAATATAACGGTGTTCATTTGTAATTGTTTGGTTATTTATAGACGAAAAATGAGTTATTTTGGTTTTTATGTTGTTATTTGGTTTTAGAGACTAATTTGAAGTGTTTAGAAGTGTACAAGAAAAACTCTTTGTACAAAAATTGAATAGTTGTCGATGAAATAAAACGATTACAAAGATACCAGTTTTCTATTAATTTCCTTTTTCTTTCAAAAATCCAGTTCTCTGGAGTAGAATTATTATTCCAGGCAGTTATGATTTGGGTATTCGAAAACATCAAGAGAACCTTCTTTCAATCAAATAACCATGGTGCATCCTGAAGATGTGCCAAGAAAATCCTTGATTTCCTGAACTTTTAAAAAATGTATTTTCTCGGAATCGCCTCGGGGGGTTGGGCGAGGGGTGGGGTCGTCAATTGGTGTGGCTCCCCGTCTCCTTTGAGCTATTTACTATCGAAAAGTTTTCTACTGCACGGGGTATCTCATTGACAGAAGATGGCCCAGCCTGATTCCGTACAGCCCCGAAAATATCTTAATTCCAGCATTTTGCAAGTATTCCAGAAAAATGCTATTTTCTCAAAATCGGCTCTAAGGATTACGGTGAATCTTTTTTCCGAGTTCCTAGTGAGTCCAGGAATCGAATGCTGAAAGAAAATTTGAAGTGCTAACCAAGAGCATTTACGCCGGGTTCAAGCTCACCGTGGGTTGCCAAGTCCCGCCCACTCAAAAAGGAATCGCGTTCCCCCTTCCACTCGCACAAGAAATTCGAAGAAGGTTACCAGTCTGGATTTAAAACTCTATGGTCAGGGGCGAATTGATCATAACCTAAGTTATTATTTGGGTGTATTAAAAATAAATTACGATCTAAAGTTATATCGCGGGTGACTATTTATCTAATTGCTGATGAGATGATGAGATATGTCGGGGAAAAGAATATATGAAGTACTTAATTACGTCGAAAATTGAATGTATTTCTATTTTCGTCAGTATAAAAAAAATGAAAGACCGAAAAGTGCCTTCACCACCACGGAATCTTCATTTTTATGAAGATGAGGGCATTAATAACATTGAAGGTAAGTGTTTTTTTTTATCATTCGTACTTTAAAAAAGTTTTGTTATAATTTCCATAGCAGCATTTTTAGTTTACTATAGAATATCGTTTTATTTTGCCCCCAATAATAATGTTCATAATTTTAAATTTTTCATAATAGTCAATATCGATATATTTTTAAAAATTTTTTGGTTTCTAATCAAGACAATAATGCCGCTCTATGTTTTTTCTCTCTTGAATATCTAAACAATATCGTTATATATATTTTTTTCTTCTTCCAGCTGAGGCATCATCCCTCCTCCACGACTACGCGGTCAACTACCTCGTTTTGTGGGGAGGTGACGGGTGGTCTGCAAATGTTTGTGGACCACTCGTTCTTCCAGGAAGGCATCGAGTTGGCGGTAATCCACCTCATGAGTTTCTACGACGAGCCGCCAAAGTGGCACTATTTCTTCAAGCCCAAACAAAAGCGGGGGGATGATAACAGTGACGGCGGGGGAGGAAGCTGCAGGAGCGTACTACTGCGAGATGATGAGGTATGAAATCAAAATCTCATTACATATTTATTAAAAATAATTTTTTTTAATTTTCAAACAGTCGGAGGAACGGTGAAGATGATGGCTGAGAGAAGGAGGAGGAACAGAATAAAAAAATTTGTAGATATGTAACGACACCCCAATATGTTAGTTTTTTTCCAAAATCCTGTTGAAGTTGTAAGCCCCTTTATGGCTGTTCGAAGGAACGTGGGGGTTTGCAAATATTTACATTTTCCTTTTAATAATACCGATGTTCAAAATTTAAATGTAAAATCCACATGCTATGTGGATGGGGTGGCTTGTGTTGGAAAATCTGGCTTAGTTAAAAGATTCGGAAATATGGGGAAAATGTTAGATTTACACGAGAATACCCAAAAATTTCCCGAATTTAAATTGAAGGGTGAGGATTTCATTTTAGAAATGTTATACTTGATCGATTTTCTTGGGGAAATTAATAATCAGGGGCAGTATATTGCTGACAGATCGCCTTTTTCACAACTATTTTATTACCTCGTTAATATTTATATGCAATTTAATTCTTATTTATTTAATTCAAAATTTAATTTACTATTTTCGTATAAAAGTTTCAAACAATTAATAACAAACTTTAATATTATTTTCATTTTACCCAAATCTGACCACATTGATGAAATTTTGGATGCGATGCAGATAAGGAAAAACGGTCTGGATACAATAACGTATCAGTACATTATGGGGCAACTTGTATTCAATAAAATTCGAGATTTTGCCCTAAAAGAAAATTTATCAAATTTAAAATTTATCGAAATTCCGGGGCACATGAAAATGTATTCCTCGCCCGCCCACCTAAGCTTTGAATATTTGGATTATTTGGAGTTCAATTTTTTGAAACTCGCATTGGGGCAGGAGATGGGCATCCTGGAACTCAGTTGGGGGGAAGGTGCTGAAAACGCCACCACCACCACCACACCCACAGCTGAGAAATCCGGATCGATCTTGGTGCAGGCCGAGCGAGTGCCCAAGAAGGCATACGATGAAGATGCCGGGTATGACCTACAGGTCGATGGGGAGTACAGCTGTGAAAAAGGGATACCCACAAGGATACAGCTCCTGGAAAAAATTTGTATTCCTTCGGGGTACTATGGCATCCTGTATCCCCGATCATCGACAAATATGGTGGGGTCGGTCAGGCCCGGCGTCATCGACGCCCACTTCACGGGGACACTATCATTCGTTTTCACGGCCGATAGGGATATGACCGCGAAAAGGGGCGATAGGATGGTCCAACATGTGTTACACAAACAAGTTGATGTGGAGTGGCGTTGTGTGGAGGAATTTCCCCTCACGAAACGAGCCAGAAACTGTTTTGGCTCGTCCGGTTTGAGGGAGGCGTATTGGGCAAAATAAAGCACCCACATGTGTAATGAGAATTTAAAAATAGATGTATTATTATATTCGTCCATATATAAGCTTATACGTATATGGCTTATAAGCCAGCAACAAATCAAGAGCTAAAGGATGAGATAATTCGGCACCTTAACGGCATCGGATGGAGGTGTGCCTCCGAGTTCGCGGCGGCCATTTGGCCGATATTTTGTTCCATATATAAATGTACCATACATAGTTGTACCATACACAATTGTACCATACCATATTATCATAACAAAAAGAAAGAAATGACAATAATTTCCTAAATAATTAATCAGATCAGACGACTTGTAATGATAATTAACATCTGCAGTGTCTGAATTATTTCGCAACGCAAGCATATGAATTATTAATACATGTACCACTTGTAGATGTCGCCACCCACTTGACCGTACCACTTGTTCCCATGAAATTAACTAAACATCTGCAAACTGCTGATGCGATGCATCTGTGCGGACCAAGTGTGTGATGTTATTGGATGAAGGTACGCGTCAAAACGTCAGCAGAGGAGGGGGTCGTGCGATTAAGAGAATCATTTAAATGGCGGAGCAAGTGTTAAGACTACTATCGCACAAAATGTCTTTCATTGATGATGATTCGGAGCGATTGGTGTCGTGGCCCTATAACCCTAGTCATAGGGTTCTGGGGAAACGACTGGCCCTTCACAAATGGCGATGCAGAAAGGCCAACAATATACCTGAGCCTGAGAGCAAAATCATCAATGAAGTCGAGGTAGCCGGCAGCAGCGCGAAGAAGTATCCAGTGGTCCTCCTAGACATTCCTTGTGAGGAGAACTGGGAAGATCCTGTAAAGGTGCAGCAGTCCTACAACATCAGCAGGACACCATCGACGGCGGGGCAAAGGTGGACGACAGCGAGAAGAAGTATCCTATTATTCTGTTGGACATCAAGTACAACGAGAATTGGGATGATTCTCCATAGAGGTGCACCTCCAAAACAACAACACCAAAAAGTCACGGGAAGGTGAGGAAATTTAGGATGCACAAGTGCAGCCCAACACGAACCGACCCGATCGTCCTGTGGGGAAAATTGGGGTGATCCCAGTCTTTATTTCATGACTTTTTAGATCAACTTAAATATGACTCAGTAATAAAATGCTTACTAATAACCAAATAATCGAATGAACCTCTTACACTTGCCACCAGTATAATGTTACGAAATTACCTACGATTGAGCACTTTTACAATAAATTGAATGACGAAAGCATTAGTGTCGAGAAGAATGCTCACGCCCAAAGTGTTTGGAAAACTTTCGGATTTCAAAATTTGGGGGAATATTCGGACATATACTTGAAAACTGATGTCCTACTTTTGGCTGATGTGTTTGAAAATTTCCGAAAAAATTGCATCGCAACCCATAACCTAGATCCAACATGGTATTATACAATGCCAGGGTACACATGGGATTGCATGCTTAAATTTACAAAATGTAAATTGGAATAGTTACGCGATGTTGACCAAATAATGGTTATAGAGCCAGCTATCCGTGGTGGAATATCTGTATGTTCCAATCGTTTTTCCGAAGCGAATAATAAGTATATGGTTTCCTCATCGCCAGAGTCCACTTATGACCCTTCTAATCCATCCAAATATATCCTTTATTTCGATGTGAATAACCTCTATGGTTGTGCAATGAAAGAGCCCCTCCCAGAGGGTGGTTTTGAATGGGTCGATAACATCGATAATTTCGATGTGACATCCATTCCAGACGACAATCCAGAAGGTTGTATAGTACAAGTGTACTTGGAATACCCCAAGGAAATACATGATAATCATAAAGACTTTCCCTTTGCGGCCGAACACCGCTTGCCCCCCAACCCTAAATTCTCTAAATTAATGGCCACTTTGTACGATAAGAAGGAGTATATTTTACATTATCGAAATTTGAAACAGGCTCTGGCGAACGGCCTGGTTCTTACGAAAATACATAAGATTTTAAAATTTCAACAGAGCACCTGGCTAAAACCATACATCGATCTTAATAGCAACCTAAGAGCTGCTGCATCGACTTCTTTCCTCAAAAATCTGTATAAACTCTTTAATAACGCTGTATTCGGAAAAACATCGTGTGCTTAAAATTGCCACTTCCTGGTGAGGGCGACACGGAGCTAAAAAAAAGCTGATACCATGGAAGAACTCCAAGACCTAAACAATATGGCGTCAATACTACCATACTCGATCGCCATCTTGCTGGAGACCATTGGCAATACTGTTTCTTCGACTGCTGAGAGACGGAGTTTCTTTTGAAGGGGAGGTTCATGCACTAGCGTAATCAAGATTTTCGCGGTTAGATGGCGCTAAATTTAAACGGGTCATATAAATCAGGTCATCGTGTTTAAAGATGTAGTAAACCTAATTCTACCATTAAATAAAAGTAGAGTATAGAGCGACCACTGTTAATGGTTCTTCTGGTCGTCACTTGTTATTAACTGAGACGAGAACGTTCTATTTGCTACGTGGTCAATGGTTATTTTACGTTCTGTGCTAACCCCACCATAACCTCACTCTTTAAAACAATGGGAGTGATGTAGCTGTTTTGTTCTACTCTATTATCGTCCTTATATGTAATTATTGTTAATCGCCGGTGAATAATACGATAACGTTAACGATAGACACCATAGCTACTACTAGGTTTATTCGTGGGTAGACAGTCTACGAGATATGTGTAGTTTCTTGGGAATCGTTCTGGTACTTATGTGCACCATTTTTGTAGCTTGTATTCTTATGAATCTTATGATTCATATGTATCATATGAATATGTATTATATGTATTCTTATGAAAAAACATCTGTGCGACCTTCCATTCATAAATTGAATAAATTGAATTGAATAAATTGATAAGATCGTCCAATCCATGAACTCAGAGAAGGGGTTCGACGTGGCCACCGACCTTTCTCATGGAAATGGAAATGGAACCCTCGCCCAAATCGTTCAAATGCCACACTGGCGAGTCGATCGAACATGCTAATGGCTCACCACTGCCGATTGCACCGAGTACGAGCAGAAACTTGGAGTTGCATTTGGCTTCGGTCTTGCGTTGATCTTTACCAAAAGTCATTAACTGTGGTCGTTACCATAAAGTCATATTAATTAGCTGTCATTTTGCAAATGGGACTCTTGAATGCAAATTAATGAGAATGCATTTTGAGAACAAAGAAATTCGGCTGTATAAATGCCCCCCCTCCCAAATTTGGGCACGTTCATTCATCGAAAAAAATGTCGAACAGTGCTGAAGTCCCCATCGGTACTGGTACTTGCTAAAAAATAATTGTTGGTGTTGTTAATATGTGTGTGTGTGTGTGTGTGTGTGTGTGTGTGTGTGTGTGTGTGTGTGTGTGTGTTTTTTAGAAATGGAGCAGTATTACGAGCATGTCCGGGCAGCGCTACCGGAAAACTTACGTGTAAGTAATTAATACATATTAATATCCCCAAATTTGTAATTCCTCCGCGGTTTCAGTCGAAAACGATATGTTATTTCTTCGGATCGGGGGTAGTGTCTCCACTACCCCAAGGGATGCAGGAACTCCCCTCGTTAGGGGGTAGACAGTTCCTTTATGAGGACTACGGTCCGTTTGTCGCCGTTTGGGTGTCAAACTAGTAAGTGATTTTGTTTAAATAAGTTTCAACTAATTCAGTTAATTTCGCAGGGACTGCAATGGAAAAGAAAGAAAAATTAATAAATATTATAAAAAAGTCACAATCTTTGCTCTCTTTCTCTCTCCAAAGTATTCTAAAGATTCTAAAGTATTAATTTTTAAAGAAACTTCAAAGTTATTTGCTGAAATATAGGCTGAAAGGTACTTTACTCGTATCTCGATCTCCAAGGTAGAAAATATTCAAAAATGAATAAACTCGATATTGCAAGTGGAAATATTATAACAATTTTTTGAAAGGTGGGCCCCTGGTGGGTGGGTACCTGTTAGCCCCGCCCCCTGCCACGCCCATTCCGCCCCCTTGGTCACGCCCCCTGCCTAGGGTATATAAGGAGCACCGCTTCTCCATGCAAATCAGTTCGCTGCTGCTGCTGCTGGAAATAGGAGGCGAAAGCACTCCTATTGAACAAGTAATCACCAGGGAGTTGGCCGAGATAAGATAAGATCCATTCCAAATCCATGAGCGAGTATATAAAGCGTGCATTCACAACGTACCGCGACATGTGGAGTGTAATTGTAGACGAAGAATTCCCTCTATCCAACGAGTGCCGCATTCTGGAATTTGAAGTACCAAACGCTCAAGATGTCAACGCCGCCATCCAAAGAGAACACGAAAAAGAGAAAACTAGAAATGAGCGAAGAGAAGCAGGCTATGATGATAGCGATGTGGATGACACAGCTGGTGGGGACAGTCCGAGTACTGACGAAGGACGAAGACGTGGAGTTGATCTTTCAGACGGAGTTTACGGATGGCTTAAACGAAAAAGAGACGGAAGTAATCAATACCCTTCCGTTTTGGCAGTCGACATCCTTCCAGAAATTCGCAACGCATTGCGAAGAGGCCAAAGAAGAATTGTGCGCGAATCTATCGCTATTGACGCCATTACCAACGACCCTGATCAAGAAATTGAAAGAATACATACTAGCCTGCAAAAAAAAGGAACCCCCTACGCCATCGCCCATCACGAGGACCCCTTCAGACACTGGCACATCGTCCATGCATGCCCATGGAAGTAGTATTGCTGCAGATGTTACAGCCCAGCCCCCCAGGAAGAGGACGGACTTGCAGGACTTCTGAATTACGCGATCCCCCCGACGCAGATTGGAACCGTCTCCTCGAGTATCTCAGTGGTAACGGGAGACAACTACAATACTTATTCAGCGGACGTACCCTTCACAAACGACTTTGTGGAATTCAATTTATTCCGGACGAGAGATTACGTGGCATGTCAGGATAGGAGAAACAAATGGAGACTTGCGACGACAAGGGTGAAAGCAGCGTTGAATACAAAAGAAATGATGATATTACGGACGGTTTTGGATTCCATCCCAAACAGAATAAAGACAACCCCACATTTACAACTAAAGCAAGGTTCGAGGACCTCGAATCGATAATTATGTGTCACGCAACTTGCCCATTAGATTCCATCATTCAAACGAAAATATGGTCAGCAAGTAAATTTCGCTACATAGACAAAGGTAACCAACGATTTAAAACAGTAATTAATGTAATACGTAGGAAAACAATGCACTGGACTTTTGAAGAATTTGCAACCTACCATCAAAATAATCCCGGAGTACAGTGGCATTGCATAGACGGGAATTTAGAGGATTATTATCATACACGTGAAGAATCAAGGGACCTTATTATACGACTTTTAACTTGGCAATACATTGACTACGCTGTTGCGAACGCCGAAACAGTACATGACAGCATAATACTAGTTCTAAAAGAACTTATGAAAGTCATGGAACGAAAACAATTTCAATTAAATACATTTGAAATAATTGGGCCTCCAGGAAGTGGAAAAAGTTTCTTTCTAGACTGGGTTGCCGCATTCTACCTCAATATTGGAGATGGAAAAAATTGGAATCGACATGATCAATTCCCACTACAAGGATGTCAAGTTAACGTTTTAAATTCACAAGACATTGAAAAATGGATTAAAATAGTGGAATTAAAGTAACGTCTGTTCACTAAATATGTGAAAAATACTGATTCAATTGGCATCACGAACGGAAAACATTTTCGTCGCCTTAGAATTAAAACAAAGTGCATTGCAGCTTTTTAGGAGATTCATTATTTTTGTTAAGGAGTAAATTAAAGAAAATTTTAAGAATTCACTCAACTATTAAAATTAATGTCTGTTTTTTGTGGTAAATTCATTAAAAATTCCGTTGAGGGTCAACTTATTGATTTCAAATATTTCAATACACCTCAAACTACAAAACTATTTGCTGCAATATAATAATAATAGTACCTCAAGTAAATTCACAGGATGTGCATATTCTTGATGTGTTTTTTTTTGTCGAAGCAGGTCTTTCCGAGGTAAGTGGTAGGAGGGGGGCGTGCGTGTGACTGAATGCGTGGGGGGGTTATATATATATAAGTAACTACAACTGAATAGATTTCAGTTCCAAGCGTTTTTCCCAATCTACAAGCAAGTTCGTGTTTGCATGTAAGTAAATTTTAATTTGTTAATAATTTGGTTTTGTTTAATAATTTCATACATTTTGAAGGGAATATTGGTTCAGAGGTTGAGAAACTGTACGACTTGATCGTGTTAAAGTATTGTCCCACTTAAAGATTTATTTTCATCTGATGAATTTGTTCCTTTTAATTAAGGAGACTTGATTATCGTACATACAAAACGAATAATTTTTTTTTTTGCTTTTTTAGTTGACACCATTTGATTCATTTCTATGATTTCAGTTCTAAACGTTTATCAAGACCAGTAAGAGCTACTTGTGCATGTAAGTACATTTTGATTTGTTTTTGTTTAATAATTTCATACATTTTGAAGGGAATATTGTTTCAAGGGTCGAGAAAGTGTACTATTTAGATGCATAGTTTGAACATTTATTTTTAATGGAAGCTGAAAGTTGATCGTGTTAAAGTATTGTCCCACATATTTCAAAAGGTTTCATTGCGTATTTGGATGGAACTAGTTTTTTAAAGATTTATTTTTCATCTAATGAATTTTTACTTTTAATTAAAGAAGCTTGATTTTTTTAAATATTTGATTCATTTCTATAAGTAGCTATTTAAGAATCTGAAAATGTTCTGAAATCGTTGGTGTATTTTATAGAAATGGATCTTCAGAGTTTGAACTAAGTCTCGCCAATGTAGAAGTAAAACCGAAAATAAAATTAATCTCTCTAGAACTCCACCGACCGCATCAAATTCTATCAGTGCGAGTGATACAAGGAAAATTCGGGGAAACCATATTGGCGAAACCGGAAGAAAACGTCGTTTTCCTACCTGCAAGGGTAACTGCACGTTTCAAGGAAAACTTGGACAAGTTTCAACCACATAAATATGCGATCAGTGTAAAAACGCTTGAGAAGGGGTAAAAGTAAAAAGGGGATGAAAGTTGAATGAATGTATGTAAGAGTTAGTGCGCAAGGCGGTTCAAAAAGTGTACAGTGTACTGTCAAAAACTTTAAATCGATATTCTGGGAAACGACGTTTTTGAAGTCGGTGCCATGCACAACTCAAAATCTACTCGATCGATCTTTCTGAAATTTTGCATACACTTTCTCTACATAATTACCAAGGTAGTCCTGCTGAATTTTTCCTTTATTCATATTTATCATTTGGTTTATGCATATAGTATTAAGAGTAGACCAGGCAAGGTATAAACCTTATGGGCATAGACCAGCCCGTATGGAAAAATGGAAACATCGCGAGTGGTTTAGTTCTTGCCTCTCGCATGCACGTGATAGTGTTTTACCATGACTGACGTCGATTTTGAGATTTACTAATGTACGTGACTACTTGCGATTGGTGCTCAGAAGTGGCGCCACTACAGAAACAGGAGAGTCTATGGCGATTCTGGAAGATAATTAACGCAGAGGTGAGAACACCTTCTTGTTAATTTTTAATACGAACTACAACATCCCTGTAATTCGTATGAAACTTACAATATTGTGGAGTGTTGATAAATTAAAAACAGCCCGTTGTATCTGCAGCTCGAGAACGAAATAATTCTAAAAATCTCGTCTATACGTCAGAATTACGAAATTTTTTCTCAAAAGTAACACAACAGACACTACGACATTCTATAAAATTATAGAATTCATGCAAAGAGCTCATTCCAACAAAAAGTACAGGATCTTATCAAGGAGCTAAGAAACGTTTGTTCACATGTATTTGAAGAGCATAAGAATCCAAAAGTAAGCTCCGATTAGCTGTAAGTATTCGAATTTGGCGCCGAGGACGAAACACGCATGCGCACCGACTCGCGGCGTGCCTTGCGCGTCAAACGCCGCCATTTGCGTTGTTATTGTTGCTGTGTGCTGTCCATAGTGTCAGTTCGCAATTGATGGTGAAGAAATTATGTAGAAAAATAGAGAAAGATGTAAGGAATGTAAATATAACAATTGTTTTTGATAGATTTTTGAGTTTTCTTCCTTAACTGGACCTGACTGTCGGAATAACCCTCGTATATTTAGGATAAACTGTATACCAGCCATGAAAGACTGCCTATTAGACGACCTGGAGGCATGTTTCAACAGCCTTATTACTAATGCAGGCAGCTTAATTACTAATACGGACAATGGACATATGGGATATGGTCGTGTGCAATTTTGCTGAATGGAAAACCGGTGAACCTCTCAATGAAACGTTTCTATCGAATTCGCTGTGAAGCTGCAACTTCATCACACAACATAGGCGACAGCATTTATGCCTGTCTTGCATTATCGATTTTGCTGACACTTACAATTGCAAGAACAAAATGAAGAAAATTCTTGAAAAACAGATGCTGTAAAAAGGAGAACAGGAGCCAGGCTCCCAGATGAGGAATACGGATGTAGCAAAATAATTTTTCCTGCTCGACTGTAAAACCTTAGCAGTCAATCATACCGACAGAGAGGGATGAGTGACCACCGGTGGGAGTAAAAATTCAAAATTTATTTTCTGCCTCCGCGTTACAATATGACGCCTTGACACGAGCGAAAGGTGACCCGTAGAGCGTCAGATACTCTACATACGCTACTGACTCGCGATGATCCGATTAAACCGAAAACCGTTGTGAAAATTGAAAATCTGCCGCAATCCACCGCTATCTAAGCGTTAGTGAACCGTATCGCGATTCGCAAAACAGATCCACAAGATCCACAAGATCGCTTGTAACCGTTGTAGTTTGTCTTCGACTGCCATGTACAGTAATAGTGTTGCTGAGATTTATCCGAAATAAAATAAAGTATTTTTCCAAACCCCGGTTATTCTCACCGACTCGATGGAACTTTCTCTCGAGACTAAAACTACCCGGACCTACAGACAGCAGAGTCTATAAAAACTGGCGCCCGAGAAAACTCCGAAAAATCGAATCACCTGCGCCAATCTCCAAAGGCCCCGGATCCTCGTCGTGCCGTAGACGATCTCAAAAGGGGCGAGAAAGGTCGTCACAATAGACTAGACTCAAATGATGAAACATCCGAGAAACAAAAAAGGAGAAGGCTTCCAACGATCATTATATAAATCTTCCCAGCAAGTTATTGAACTGGAGGAAAAACAGGAGGTCAAGTAAACTCCCTATGGAAGCAGGAAAGTGCAAGGTTAACTGCATCGAAATTTGGAAAATGCGTAAAAGTGCCCCTCGAGCAAGTTAAACCTTTGCCATAGTGTACAGTTATTAGAAGTGTAGTCACTCTCTGAATTTTCGAAAAGCATCCCCTCTTGTCGTCTCAACCCCCTCAGCCAGACTCATTATTGGCCGAGCAAGAGAAGCTCGGCAATCGTTGGACAAGAACTTTGGACTCTGCCTATGGGGCATAGAACCTCTCATCGACTTAAATCAGCCGACTTATCATTCAATTCCTTTCCAAATTTTCATGCGATGGACTCAAAAGGTCGAACCGACAGTTGAAAAGGCCCATCAACTTTTCTACCACAACAACAGTCTGCATCAGGCAATCTAGATCACCCAAGAAGCCCACTGAGCTACAGAAAACATCGACTTCGACAGGTAGTTGTATGTAGGGTGGAAGGGACTACTATGCAGCCCCTAAACGCCTGGTTCTACCTGTCAATGGTATCCAACAAGCGAACCATCAAACCAGAGGTTATGTAGAGCCCCGGTGCTTTGTAACGTTAACGAATAAAGCTCATTTTGAACCAAAAAAACCGTGTCTTCTTTGTTAGGCCCGGGACTTTTCAGCCCATGTGTTATATCCACAGTTCCCACTCCAAGTGTTGGTTGATTCACTCCATTCCTTTAAAAAGCCCAGCTCCAAAGGATCACGGCTGATAATGGCCCATGCAGGCGGAATAGATGGATTTACTCATAACGGCTTCTTAATGTTTCGTTCAGGTAACGTTAAATAAGAACATTTTGTAGAAGCATACTGACGTAGGTTTAACATATTTTGGTTCTAAACGTGTCGATTATCACGATGACAGGAACCATACAAATTTCATAGAATGGGTCAAAGAATACTGCCTAATTTTCCCCCTCGAGGCATTTTGATCATGCTTCGTATTATAACTTACTTATTAATAAAGACCCTACCAGTGCAACTTTAAACAAAGATATAACTAAATGGCCTGTAACACGAAATATTACATTTGATTCGAAATTAACCAAGCCTGAATGGTACAAAATACTTAAAAAGAACAAAAACCAAAATCCTCAGTATGTTTTAGATACAAAAAGTCCAAGCACGATTCCAGGGTTCAAAGGCTACTTCTCTTTCGCCTCGAGCTCAATGCTATTAAAAAAATATGGGCCGTAAAACCTTCCGATTGGACGACGTGATGAAGCAGGCCAAAGAAAAATTTTCAGCTGTAACACCAAAAGATCGGGCCAGCATTCGTAGTCACGTCGATAAACTAGTCGAACGATATGTAGAAAAGAAAGCTATATTGGGCAACAGGTACGACAGTACAATATTACAAAAGACTTGAAGAAGTGTCTACAAGCTTTAGCTTATATCCAAAAACTGGAGTGAATGTAGAAAAACTATTGTACAAAATGTCTTTTATTGATAATGGGGCTTCGGAGGAGCAAAGGTAGACGGCGGTGAGAAGAAGCATCCAGTTATTCTCTTAGACGAGAATTGGGATGACCCCATAGAGGTGGAGGTGGTCCCACAACAACATCAAAAGGGTACAGGGAGGTGAGGATGAGAAGTATCCAATCATGCTTCTTAACATCCCTCGTGGGCAAAATTGGGACGACCCCACAGAAGTGCAGCCCAACACGAACATCAGTTGAGTTTATCAGTTTCATCAAAAACTGAAGTGTAAAATGCTGCCCCTCGTCGGAGTAAGAGTACCACCACACAAAATGTCTTCCATAGATTATTCAGAACGATGGGTGTCCTATCCCTACGACCCTAGCCATAGGGTTCTAGGGAAACGCCTAGCCAAACACCAATGGAAATGCAGAAGGGGGAATAAGATACCAGAGCCAGAAAACACCATCATCATAGACAGAGCAAAGGTAGAGGAGGTATCCCGTCATTCTCCTAAGCATCCAGTGTGAGGAGAATTGGGATGACCCCATAGGTGGGTGCGGAAAAGGCAGCCCAATGAGAACCATTCCAATCGTCCTGTGGAGAAAATTGGGGTGGCCCTCAATCAATGAAATGGTTTTTTTTTCATTTCAATAAAGAAAATGATTGTTTATTTTTTAACTTAAATCTTTATATATGTTAAGTTCGTGTGTGTACGCTTCAAAAACTCAAAATGTTCTGCACCGATTCAGCTCAAATTTTATCACGATACATAACCCGTATCAAAGATCGTTTTTAACGGTCAGCCGTGTACCAGTGATCGCGCCATCTGGTGGAAGAATCTGCCAAAAACGGTTGATCTGAATCTGCAACACGATCGTCTCGTTTCTCACAAATATACAAATGCTGAAGGTAAATTTCTCAGAGCGTAACTTCTTCCACGGCGAAAATTGTACAGAACTTAGAAAATAAAAAAGTACCAGAAGGAAATTCCGCTTGAATCAAAAAGCTGAACGCTTATACACTCGTGTGATATTGGGAAAACAAATGAATGAGTCAAAATTTTTTCTAGAACTTCAAATTGTGTATTGGTTTAATATTTTATCTCTGAACGTTTAAAGAAACTTTAATGAAACTCAGAATTTCAGAACGGGTTTAAAATTAAAATCTGGAAGATTTATGTAGTTTTCAACCACTCAATCATAGTTTCAGTCGTTAAGAAACTTCAAAAATCCAGGTGGAAAACGTTTTTCCACAATCAAGCTGTCGATTATAGTTCAAGTCGACTTGCTGTCACTGGCTACCAGAGCCAATGAAAACTCTACTTGCTGAAGCTACCTATCGAAAATCAGGAAATATAATTCTTCCAAATGACGTCGTTTGGTGCAGAAATCGTGAGTACTAAATTCATGCTAACTTTTAAAATCAAAGTGCAAATATATCACAAAGCTGGCTCCCTACTCCCGTTCACAGATGGCGACCATAAATTCCTTCAAATGTATTTCATTGGTAGTGACAGGTATCTCGTTAAGAAGATCCATTATTTGGAAAGGAACGACTTGGTGCGTTTGTTCAAAAGGGCAATTCATATGATGCCATCAGATACCTACAAGATTATCATTCACGCAGACAAAACGCCCTCTGGAGAACAAGATATAACGCTCCAACTATAGAAGTAGCAATTGTGAGTCGCAGATCAGTTCAAACTTAGAGGTATTATTCTGTATCGAAGAAATGATCAATTGATAAACGTCGCAGCAACTCATCGTTGTTAAGATTGTTTAACAATATCCAGTTATCTTTTAGGATAGTGCGGATGGATATCATTTCAATGTGAAGATGATAAATCCAGTAAGTGGTGTAGGAATCAACAAAAAGTGCAGCTCAATGAACTATTACTCATACCACCTAATGAGTCGGAGAAACGAGGACAATTATATTTTGAAATGCCGTCAGTTGTAGTATATTGTGGATATTGTTAAGTCCTCATTTTAGTATTATCGTATTATCCACGTAATTAGGAAAAATCAACCCTCTACCTCAAATACTTTTAGAGTTACCAACTAGCACCTTCAACTGTATTTTAAGTGTAACCTTAATGGGCTTCAATGCGACACCTTGACGCCCCACTTACAAAATGTTTGGTATGGAGAAAAATATTTGTCGGCAACCGCCTAAAGACGAAATAGATTACCTCGAGTTGTTAATATGCCAAAAACGTAAACTTGAACGAAAGAACAAAATTAGGAAGGCAGGGAAGAAGGATTCGAGGGAGGTGGAGGAGGGTGCAACCTCTGCAACACTTCTTGTGGTTTCGTGCAACTTGATCGACGAGGTCCCGCAAAGGAACAACGTGAAGGCGAGGAGCGGCGCACGCAGAGGTCAGAGCGAGCCGGGAGACTCCCGTGACGTAGGCCGAGGCACCTTTAATTAGCTCAGCTATAAAGTAGGATCCAATGTAATAAGTCGACTTAGTGAAAAGTAATAAGAGACCTCTAGACTTTCCGATTGCGCAGAAATAGATTTGTATCGGGGGAATAAGTATGTTGTATGCGCTCTACTTTTGTCAGATTTCTTGATTTGTTTTGAGTAATAAGTATTTTGTAAGCACGTTCAATTTGTAGGTTTCAGAGTCTGTTTCCAAAGATTATTTGTAGTTCCAAAATTAACTTCAGTAATATAATCACCCATGGCCCTTAAAACAGCTTGCCGGACTGGCATTTTTTGAAGACAAGAATTTGTGGTCGTATCAATACGTATGCAAAAATTGAAAGGAAACGTTTGCTATTCAGTTGTGAATGAGGGTAACACAACCAACGTTGGAAAGCAAACTATTTTGCCATCTTAATACATAAGCAGCCCACGTCACATGCAAGAATATGCCCAAGACGCAACGTCATATGTTGATCACTTTCACATGTAATCCAGCTTAAGACGAGAAACAGCAGCTATTACTTCCTGAGCAATCACACGTGCATCATAACACGTGTTTTCAGACAAAAGCTTAAGTCAATGATGAATTTCACTGTGAAACACCAAGTGTTTGGATCTGTGAGCACCTGGACGTACTCAATAGAGGACTGCCAGGTGCGCATATACTAATCTGGCTCTACGATTTGGTTAATATGAAATCCAGTCTCATTACTTTTCTCATATACCGCGTATATTGACCGCTTGCCTCCCATAGAGTTATGGGAAAGATATCGATCGCATATGGCTGAACAGAGTTAAAACATTGGTGATCTTCAGCCATATGTCCAAATTGCGCGTTCCCGATAACCATTTCTTCATCTTTCTTCCTACACCTTTGGAGATCTTTCATGTCTATTTCATGTCTATTTCCTTGTAGCGCACTACGATAAAAGTGTACAAGTTGTACTAATACAAAAGACTGCTGGATAAAGCATTTTTAGTCAATTTCATCCTTGTCTAACTTCCTAAATGGTATAACAGGTTACTCTGATAAAGGATGCAGGTAGGGATCGAAGGTAGTGGGCAGGTCCTCGGGATTTTAGGACATGGGTTCCCCTCCACGCTGGGAATGGGAGGGAGACCCAAGGCTCGCGTGGGCAGGGTCGCATCCCTGAAGTAGACCTGTCTCTGTCGGGACCACAGGGAGTGTCTACTCGCTACCCTTAAATTAAGCTCAACATAGACTACAAAGGGTCGAGCTGGACAGGTCGATTGCCATAACCTTCAGACTAGCCAAGATATTTTACTTAGATAGCTTAAAACAGCTGCGTGTAATGATATTCTAGTCAAAATTTTTGATAAACCTTTTGTTGATTGACGATCAGTGTAGGTCTCAAGCGGCTGAAACATATCTATTTTCGACTATAGCCACAAGAATCATAAACCTCTTCTCGCATGAAGTACAATGTTTACTCAGCAATTAGTGATTAAGTAAGGGCCATTAGTAATCACCCTGTCACTATGGTCTTGCAATGGTCTCACGGGTTTCGAGATGTCTCATAAAGCCTATGGTACGCAAGATTGTAGGTAATGTATATTATCATATTGTATGTGTTCCATTTATGTTTCAAGGATGAGGAGGATAACGCTCTTGAAGATAGCCCTTTTGAAGAATTACCAGATTTACCATCAAACACATCTGGAACTAAAGTGTACGACAGCAACCATCTGAAAAAGAAAAGGACTGCTGCCACTGTATCTATAATGAACAACGACCATGTACTTCCTAACAGGCACACTAGGGTAGGGATTTAGTGCATAAACAATAGGGAGAGTTATTCTTACTCATCAAAATCAACTAGGCCCCCTACTTTTCCTCTTATATATTAGCTTGACAGCCTCAACCAGGATACCTTAATAGCTTATGCTGATGATACAGCTATTATCTCAGCTGAAAATACTTGGAATGTTGCTGAACTTAAAATGAATCAATATCTAAAACATGTAACAGCGTGGCTTGCACATAACAAACTGTCTTTAAATATAAGTAAAACAGTTTATGTAACTTTCGGAAATTACTCTGATAGCGTACCTGATAATATCTGTTTAAAAATAGACGACGTTGAAATAAAAAGGGTAGAAAGCTGTAAATACCTAGGACTACTTTTTGATTACAACATGAAATGGGATAGTCATATTGAGTATATTATAAACAAAACCAAATATTTAACCTATGTATTTACTAAATTCTCAAATTTTATGGATACCAATGTGTTAATTAACTTATATTATGCACTATTTCATAGCATAGCGACCTATGGTATACTAGCATGGGGAGGTGCATATAAAAATTGCAGAAACCTACTACAGAAATTACAAACTAGGCTAATTAAAATAGTCAGTAAAAACACTTTTTTAACTAAAAATTATCCACTGAACCTAGAGCAATCATTTTTCAGCGGCTTTATTTTATCACTATACTAAATTAAGTGCAATATACCAATCAAGCTCATCTAACACACGAAATAAAAGCATTCCTATACCTAAAATAACAAAAACTATTAGCAAAAAGAATAGCTACGTTGTGGCTATTAAACTTTTCAATAATCTACCGAACGAGCTTAAAGTGATACTGTATAATAAAAAAGTAGTGAAAAAGAAATTAGAAAACTGGGTTAAAGATAACCTAGAGAATTAAGAATGTAATATATAATTCACCAAGCGGTAACAATGTTATATGAAATCATAACAATAAGTATTGTCATAATTTAGTTTTAATATTAGCATGTAAGTCTTAGTCTTAAGATTTTTTTTTCATAACCAGCCCTATGTACAGGCAAACTTAGTTTTGCCTCTGTAGGATATACTACATCTAATGTAGTATTTATGTACTGGTTAATAAATAAATAAATAAATAAAAATAAAATTCCACTCGGATTAGTGGCCAAGACGGAGACAGAAACTCTCTGAAGACTTTCATATTTTCTGAGGAACTTGCAGACGTGAAAACCCACTTGAATTCTATGGCATACTTTGAATCAGGATATTTTAGAGATAATGATGGAGGTAACTCATAGATATGCTATACAAGTTAAAACTAAAGGTAACGATCCAAAAGCTAGAATAAACGACTGGCGTAATACAAATATAGAGAAAATACAGGTATTTATAGGACTTCCATTCTGGATGGGCCACGCAGTTTCCTTGAACAAGTCACACTGGTCTAAAAAAAATATCGACTATGACAGAGTGAAAAATCAGGTATCAAGAGACCGAATTTACATGTTGAAAACTTCAGACTTCAGTAGTAATGAAGAAATATTAGAGGAACGACTGCAAAAAATAAGTTCACTCCTAAGAGTCTTGAAAGTTTCCAATATTCGATTATCACCTCAGAAAATATCTGCATAGCTGAAACATTGGTTCCATTTCAAGGACGCTTAGTACTCGAGCGATTTATCAAAAATAAACGGCCCAAGTTTGAAATCAAAATTTATAAAGTATGCCTCGACAACGGTTACATTTATAACGTTCTAACTGAAAGGTCGTACTATTTACATGGTTAATTTATACACAAGCACTTCAGAGCTGCAACAGAAGAACTGAATTCTATAAGTAAAACAATATTTGGATCTACACAGAATTTCCTACCCCCTGGAAGGAAAGCAATTGGCAGTAAGTACGTATTCAAAATCAAGAGGACCAAAGATGTTGAAAGATACAAGGCCAGACTTGTAACTAATAGATGCTCACAGAGGAAAGGGTTCGACTACCAAGATATTTATGCACCAGAGGCTCAATTGGCAACAGTTCGGACACTGCTGGCTGTAGCAAATGAACTTGGATCGATTCTGGAACAAATGGACGTCGCCACTGCAATTATTTATGGAAAGCTCAAGGGGCATTCCATGCCAACTGAGCAGTCGATCCCACGTCACCCTCTCGGATTTGGCTCAAAATTGGTACATCGATTAGTACCATTGAAAAAAGCATGTTCAAAAATTTTTAGCTCAAATGGTCACTCGCAGCGCCCTGGGGCTCATTTTTAAGTTTTCAGGCATTTTTTTGACCTCTAAGTGCCCGAAATCGGTTTTTGGCGTACTAACAAGGTATTTTGAAGTGAAAAATGACCAAAAGTACATATAGGAGATGCCAAATTTCCCGTAGAACACGATCCCGGAGTCCGTTTGTCGATATCTAGTAAGGGAAGCTCAGAAAACGCGAAAAACTGCTTTTTTTTTCAAAAATCGAATTGCTTCAAGACGTACGCTTCAAATCGTTTCAAAATTTAGGAAGACTCTTTGATAGTTGGCCTTTCGAATGTCTATACGCGGGCAGTGATCATTATATATAAAAAAAAAGTTACACGCGTTTTACGCATTTTAGAGGGGATTTTCGGTGATTTTTTTCGTTATAATCCATGCATTGGCCCTATTCAGTTGGGTATTAGTTGGATTTTTTCTCTCTGATGATGTTTTCTTTCTTTCTCAGTCCTTACAAATACAGAAATTTCTCTCAGTGGGTTAGAAAAGGAAAATATTATTATTTATCCATTGAATTTTTCGTAATTTTTTTGATTTTTGATGAAATTTACATTTTCTACAGCTTAGCTCAATTATTTGTAAAAATATTTATATAGTATATAATCTCAGACATGAAAATCACAGTAAGAAACAAGAAACTCTACATTACAATCATTGGCGCCGCTGCGCATCCCCATATTAATGTTCTTGTACATGACTCAGCAGTCCATTTCATTTACCAAATTCCCTTGATCCTTATATTTTTTGAATTTGCTGACTGTGTGATCGATTCTTTATATAGAATTCGGTCTTCCTTCATGAATAATGAAAGGAACTTGGAAAAATGTGACTAATCAAAAAGCAAAAATTCAAGAAAAATTCATGAATAAATGATTTTTTTTTGCTTTTTTAACTCACCGAGAGGAATTTCTGTGTTTGTAAAGACTGAGAAAGAAGGAAAACACCTTCAGAGAGAAAAAAATTCAACTAATATCCAACTGAATAGGGCCAATGCATGGATTATAATGAAAAAATCACCGAAAATACCCTCTAAAATGCGTAAAACGCGTGTAACTTTTTTTATATATATAATGATCACTGCCCGCGTATAGACATTCGAAAGGCCAACTATCAAAGAGTCTTCCTAAATTTTGAAACGATTTGAAGCGTACGTCTTGAAGCAATTCGATTTTTGAAAAAAAAAGCAGTTTTTCGCGTTTTCTGAGCTTCCCTTACTAGATATCGACAAACGGACTCCGGGATCGTGTTCTACGGGAAATTTGGCATCTCCTATATGTACTTTTGGTCATTTTTCACTTCAAAATACCTTGTTAGTACGCCAAAAACCGATTTCGGGCACTTAGAGGTCAAAAAATGCCTGAAAACTTAAAAATGAGCCCCAGGGCCCTTCGAGTTACCATTTGAGCTAAAAAGTTTTGAACATGCTCTTTTCAATGGTACTAATCGATGTACCAATTTTGAGCCAAATCCGAGAGGGTGTCGTGGGATCGACTGCTCAGTTGGCATGGAATGCCCCTCAAGGAAGACATCCATATCTATGCCTGAAAGAGTTGAAATTACATTAGCATGGAAAGAAGAAATACATTCCTTCCTTATTTCTATTGAATACACTCGGTCAGAAGCAGATCAATGATATTCTCATTTATCTTGTACTCTATGTAGACGATATTTTGATGGCAGAAAATGATAAGCAAAAATCGAGGAATTACAGGTTAAATTGCAGCAGAAGTTTAAAATCAGGGAATCAGAAGAATCACAACGATTCTTGGCAATCGATATTTCAAGAAACGAAGCAAAAATATACTAAAGTCAGATCTGAAGAGTTTATTAAAACGACTCAATATGCAGGATTGTAACCCAGTCAAGACACCGACGGAAGCTAAACTGGAAGTCAAAGGGAAAACAGGAACAGATAAGCCGTGCAGAAAATTAATGGCTGCCTAATGTACGCAATGCCTGCAGTAAATATCAAAATAATTCATCGGAAGAACTTTGGACGTATTTGAAGAGAGTCTTAAAAGGAAGCATTGATCTAAAACTATGTTATCGGAATGCCTATGCTGATGCTAACTGGAACAAAATGGAAGATTACTTCGGGTTATCTTCTACTGAGTTAAAATTGTTAAATTGAGGAGGGGTGTTGAGATTACAATTTAAATTTTAACTGTACCGCTACTGTCTTAAGAGATATGGGTTAAATTTATCAATCCCGTGTGTTACTCCACACTTTTATCCCGTTTCATTCGTATAAGGATGCATTATTAAGTAAGCGTATCAATACTCAGAACTCTGAGAGCGTTATTACGAGCCGAAAGGTTCCACCGGTCTACAATTGCAATACCGCACTTCTGATGTATATGCAGATAAACGTGGGCGCCTCGATTAAGGGTAAGATGGCTGAGCATGTTCGCACCGGTCGAACCTATCAACGCAGTCAAACTCTGCACCTCGAAACGTTTCCAAACTGATCAACCTCCTACAAATTAAACACCAAAAAATTTAGATAGAACTTTACCAGTCTAACTTTCACCTTTTACCCGACGATCAGACTCTGCTACCTTTTAGATGGCATGGATTCAAATTAATCTCTGGAATGAAATATCTCCTGTCTCGTCGCAGGTATATATTTTACAATTCTAACAAATAAAGGAAGGTTCATTTCCAGGCAGATAAGCCGTGGCCCAAGTAGGTTCTCGACTCCTGACGGTTCATGAATATTCTTGGATCCTGAAACAATAAATGGCGGTTATTTTAACCTACTCGAGGTATGCGATAATAATTACATATCGACACTTGCACACATGCCAACAGGGCGTGAAAAATAATTCTATTCTTGGTCATTTAGACATACCCAAGTTCCTAGAAGATGGGTCCTGAAGTTGGTTACATTTTCTTATCGATCAGTTCACAAGATGCGTCCGTCGATGAGTTCATATGTCGATATCGTAGTGTCCACCCATGGCTGGATTGGAAGGTTTATACCACCGGGATACCCTGACAACCATTCGTCCTCGAATACCTGAAATAAACAAAAGATCACTATAAGAAAACCTGCCTCATTTACGTATTACAATTATCACGTTAGATTTGCTCGATGTCGGATGAAAACTAATGATTATCACAAGTAACATTCGACTTAATACATTTAGATCGTCCTTATAAGTTATCTAAGTGTTAACACCCTCTTTCATTATCTAATTTTTCAGGCTTCTTCTTTGCCCTTCGAACTGAACACTTGATACTGCCCCACGAGGCAGTATTTTCTTTCGACCGCTTTTTCTTGTGTGAGCACGCGGCCAAGGACACGGCGCTCTTCCCTCATAAACTTTCGCTTATTTAGTCTTGTAACGGGCTCGGAAGTAGGGTGTACACTTTTTAAGTAACATTCGACTTAATACATTTAGATCGCCTTATAAGTTATCTAAGTGTTAACACCCTCTTTCATTATCTAATTTTTCAGGCTTCTTCTTTGCCCTTCGAACTGAACACTTGATACTGCCCCACGAGGCAGTATTTTCTTTCGACCGCTTTTTCTTGTGTGAGCACGCGGCCAAGGACACGGCGCTCTTCCCTCATAAACATTCGCTTATTTAGTCTTGTAACGGGCTCGGAAGTAGGGTGTACACTTTTTAAGTAACATTCGACTTAATACATTTAGATCGCCTTATAAGTTATCTAAGTGTTAACACCCTCTTTCATTATCTAATTTTTCAGGCTTCTTCTTTGTCCTTCGAACTGAACGCTTGATGCTGCCCCACGAGGCAGTATTTTCTTTCGGCCGCTTTTTCTTAGTGAGCACGCGGCCAAGGACACGGCGCTCTTCCCTCATAAACTTTCGCTTATTTTTCTGGTTAATTTAATGTATACTTTTCAAAAGAAGAATCACAACCGTTTAAAGACGAATTGAATAATTTATTTTAATTAACGATGAAGAGTCATCCAGCTGAGTCAAGGATAAAATACGGTGCAATAATTAACGCAGTTTTTCCATATATTTGAATTAACTTGAATCAAACACTGTTATATCATATTTGAGTTACCATAAACCAATTGTTTCTTTTGGAAAAGAAAATTTTAGAGAGAATTTTAATAAATATACGAAACGATTTGTATATTTTTTTAGATATATCTTAAGTTTACCACTGTGCATTAATCAAATATTTCTATAAATATATTCCCGACTATACTGTTTATCTGAAAAAAATTGGTAGTACTTTAGGGCGCGCTCTACTGTACGATTATTTCCAAAAATCCAAAAAATTATATGGGCGATTCCATGTCGACCGACGTGGGGTTAGTGGGTTATAAATTTTTTTCTCAATCAAAGCTATTTCATTGTATTGAAGGTTTAATTACAAGTATTTACCCAAATTTTCGGCCCAAAATATTAGACCTAGTGTTTTTCATGGTCAATTTTAGGTTTTTTTGGCGCCAAATTTTCTCCAAAACGATATCAGAGCTATAGCGCATGCTGAAAAAATTTTACAGTCCATGTAGTTGACGTAAAATTTTCCAAGGAATCCATTCCCGCCTTCAGAATTGGCATAAAATTCTCCAATTTGCGAGAAATCCCAAAAAACAATTTTTTTTTCAACTTGCTCTAACTCGCGTGAATAAATTTTTGGATTTTTTTTTGGCAGGAGCGCAAAGTGTTTGGTTTTTAGTGTACTTCTGGGTACTTTCAACTTTCCCGTGTGTATTTTGGTTTTAAGTGCCAAAACAGGCGAAAAATGGCCAAATCAGCCCAAAACGGTGACATAAGCATGAGAAAAACTGGCAAAAGTTGGAAATTTTCCTGTGGATATCCGGCTCAAACTTCACCGATGAACTCAGATCCGTCTCATCGAATACCAGGCCATCCGGAGGTCCATTATTGTGAGAATCCTGGAAAAATTGAATTTTAACGAAATATTTTGAATGAGCGATGCTTTGATGTTACTTATGAAATTAATTTGAATGACGTTGATTTGAATGAAAATGAAGTTAAGTTATGAAATTTACAAATCCTGAAAAAATGAAATTTTACGAAAATCCCCAAAATTGTGAATTTTGACATTGAATTTTTTTTTTGGAAAAACGCTATCGTTATTTTTCCCATGAAGATCCAAATATTCAAAGGAACCGAAAAATAGCAGAAAATTGAAAATTCCTTCGGCATAAAGTAAAAGCCGATTTTGGGTGGAGTCACCCATCTGTCTATTGAATTTTATGGATATACACCTTTAGTACTGCAATTTTGGCATGAATATCACAATATTGGCCCTCTATTCGCCCAGGATTATTTCCAAATTTGGCCACTCTTTGGCCATTTTTCGCTTGTTTTGGCACTTAAACCAAAATACACACGAGAAAATTGAAAGTACCAGGAGTACACTAAAAAACAAATATTTGAAGTTCCTGCAAAAAAATCCAAAAATTTATTCACACGAGTTAGAGCAAGTCGAAAAACAAATGGTTTTTTGGGATTTCTCGCAAATGGAAGAATTTTGGGCCAATTCTGAGGGCGGGAATGGATCCCTTGGAAAATTTTACATCAACTACATGGACTAAAATTTTTCAGCACGCGATGTAACTCTGATAACGTTTTGGAGAAAATTCGGCCTCAAAAGCAAAAAAAAACGCCAAAAAACCTAAAATTGGCTGTAAAAATCGCCAAGTGCAATATTTTGGGCTGAAAATTTGGGTAAATACTTGTAATTCTTTGTTCGATTTTCGAAATTTGAATCATATCGCTCAATAACTCAATTTTCCTAGCATATGAAAAGAAAACAAGATGTCGGCCGGAGAAGATGCTCGTTTTGTACCTCCAAACACAAAACTAAAGTGATAGATCTCTTATAACAATGTTACCTGTATGTTATGGTGATTGATACCTCTCAGTGCAAAAGTGACTTCAAAAGAAAAGCTATTAAAGGAAAAGGCTTTTTCTTAACAAATTTTCTGATGGTTTGCGCGAAACGTAACATAACCTATAATGGTAAACACATTAACACTTTAAAATTAAAAATGGAGCTAATTAGACCAGAATTACTCAATATTCAAGAAATAAACCATAAAGGGTGCAGGAAAAATTCGATTTGCACCGAGGATCAAAGTTGTACAAATAATGTATTGTCTTATGGTATGTTGTTAAACGAAGTAAAAACTCTATACTAAACGCCAAACAAAGTTGCGCTCACGTCATCAACATTTTATCACGTCTATTTAGGGTGTTGCCAGATTTTCGGGAATCTCCATGTTTTCGCCGCACTTATACAATTATTGAATTGCGGGTTGCATAAGTAACAGTAATGAAAAATGTGTTGTACTAGTTTTTAAGTGAAAAATCACTTTATTGTTAAAAACTTGATATTAAATTTATAGAACTAAACCATGGTAATACATTTTAAAAGCTACAATGTAAAAATTAATACATGATGTAAATGTAATCACAAAACGTAAACATAACCTTAAAAGACCTTCTCACGGTCGATATAAGGTTCGACTAAATCCGACAACAAAGCACGGTACCTATGCTTACACGTTGCCATTACTTACTTGTCGATTAATATTTTCAGAAAATTTTAGATGGCCGATTCTTTAAATTCAATGAACCAAGCTAATAAAAAACATTTTTTAGACATATATTTACATTTGATTATCTGACGACACATTTTTTTTTATTCTAAGAAAAGTGTCTAATGCCTATATAATATACGTACAATACGATACAGATACGTTACCGAAAATCTGGCAACATTCTAAATCGACCTGTGATAAAATGATGATGACGTGAGCGCAACTTTGTTTGGCGTTTAGTATATGTGAAATGATTAAAAGCAATCATGAGATTTCAGAATGCAACACATACGTTCGAGAAAAAAATAAATAGATAATAGTGCTGTATTTAAGCTAAACTCCAACATGGCGGCTCAAGCATCCAATAAGCTGCGTTCGCTTATACTAAAACCTGTGGGATCCTTCAAAGGTAACGCAACTGACGTAGCTAAAAATTCCATCAAAAATTTTTGTAAAGTTCCAGTAATTGATGTGAAGAAAGTTAGAAATAATGAAGTTATAACTAAATGTCACAAGTCGAAAGCGACCTAGGTAAATGTATTGGTAGTTTAATCACTTCAGAGTTTTACGCTAAAAAAATCCAACTATAAGAGTTCTCGGAGTAGAAAGTGACTTTACCGACGCTGAATTAATAAATGATATTTGCAATAGAAATGATATAGATTCTGATTCGTTTAAGATTGAATATACTTATAAGCCTAATAATAAAAATTTTAATAATACCATAATTTCTTTAAAAGCAGAAACTTATTCTAAGTCAGTTATGCAAAAAAGTATCTATATGTATAAAGGTATCTATCTATATAGATATCATATCTCTAATAGATACCTATACTAAACGCCAAACAAAGTTGCGCTCACGTCATCACCATTTTATAACAGGTCGATTTAGAATGTTGCCAGATTTTCGGTAACGTATCTGTATCGTATTCTACGTATATTATCTAGGCATTAAACACTTTTCTTAGAATAAAAAAAAAATGTGTTATCAGATAATCAAATACAAATATATGTCTAAAAAAATGTTTTTTAGTGAAGCATTAGCTTGGTTCATTGAATTTAAAGAATCGGCCATCTAAAACTTTCTGAAAATATTAATCGACAAGTAAGTAATGGCAACGTGTAAACATAGGTACCGTGCTACGTTGTCGGATTTAATCGAACCTTATATCGACCGTCAGAAGGTCTTTTAAGGTTATGTTTACGTTTTGTGATTACATTTACATCATGTATTAATTTTTACATTGTAGCTTTTAAAATGTATTACCATGGTTTAGTTCTATAAATTTAATACCAAGTTTTTCCTTGTTTTATAAATTATTTTTATAATAAAGTGATTTTTCGCTTAAAAACTAGTACAACACATTTTTAATTATTGTTGCTTATGCAACCAGCAATTCAATAATTGTATAAGTGCAGCGAAAAATTCGAGATTCCAGAAAATCTGACAACACCCTAAATAGACATGTGATAAAATGTTGACGTGAGCGCAACTTTGTTTGGCGTTTAGTATATATAATATACCTATAATAGATAGATAATATATCTCTATATAGATATCATATCTATAAGGTATCATATCCATATGTAAAAAGGTATCTATATATATATATATATATATCATAAATGTAGATTTCAAGATAACTTCGCTGTAATAGACGCCAAGGATATAACCTAGGTAGGTTTAAAAAATGTGCAAAGCCTTATATTTGTAGCACTCGTGCAAGTAATCATGAGACTGTAGATTGCAAAAACAAAGACCAAAAAAATGCATAAATTGTGACAAATCTAACTTATTTTTAAAAATAAAAATAAATATTGAACATGAAACACTGGCAGATGTGAAACTTTTAAAGCAAAGTTGAAAAGCATTGTGAATAATACAAATTAGCTTGTTAAACCTACTTTTAGTAAGTACAGCGAATTACTTGGGAAATAATTAAAGGTTCTTAAGAAACGATATTGATTTCATTGTAAATAATGATTAATATGTTCAATAATGATACTAATTTTAGTGCCTTTGATTCTTTTATATTACACCTAAACATCCGGAGTGTTAATCCGCATAAACCGCATAAAATCATTATTTAATCGGCCAATTATTAGGTAAGGTAAGCGTGACGTCACGTTTGCGTTTTGATCCAGGATCTTCCATGCTTTTCAAATTTATAGAGAAAAATTAATTAAAATACTTTTAAATTACTCAAAAACTGAAGTCACGCTTATTGATCAACTTCAAATCAACTAATTAACTATTAATTTATTATTAAAGGTCCAAAATGGATGAATTTGGCGAATTTTTGTCTCTAAGTAAAATTGTTACCCTCCATTAAAAAACAAAAAAAAAACCGAAATAACCATCTTGAGAGGTTTAATTAAACCTTTAAAATGAGCTATGGCAAACATTATTTGGTGCATTTGTTGCTTAAGCTTTAATAAGTTTCAATTATATTACTAATAACTTCTGAAAAACTATCTGTAAATCTTTGATTTTTCGAAAAAAGTCGGCTATCACAATACGTGATAAACATTCCATAATGATTCATCGAGTAATTTTTGCAAAATTGATTTTGTTTATCTTCCAGGCTTCTTGGTTTTCATTGGTCAAGTAATAATAAAGTTAGATTAATTATAATGAATCCAAATTAAAGAAGAAGAGTTGTTATATCAATTAAATCTTCCAAATGACCCAAAATTTCATTTCGACATATGTAAAACCGCATTGCAAAATAGCATTTTTTAGCTCATAAATATACAGAAAAACTTTTTTATATTGACATATACAATAATAAATTTTTTTATTCAAAAAGAATTGCCCTTTGGAAAGCACTTAACTTTTTTTTAAATTCGCCATGGCGCTTTATTTATTAAAACTGTAAATTAATCAATAAACAACTTTTTTTTGCAAAATATTGCAAAAACTTCGAAAAGCACAGAAAAGTGCTATTTAAATTAAAATATATTTGATGTAATTATAAATAATTGTTACTTATTAAGCTGAACGTAAAAAATAACTTTTTTCGAAAATTAATATTTCGAATATTTCTTTTTATAACTTTTTAAATAATATTTTTAATATTAAAATTTCGAATATTCAAATTAGTATAAATTATTAGATTATATTTTACATACAAAATAAATTATTTAACGTTCAAAAATATCGCAATTATTATAAATAACTTTTTATTTGCAAAATATTGCAAAAACTTTAAAAAGCACAGAAAAGTGCTATTTAAATTGAAATATATTTAATGTAATTATGAATAATTGTTACTTATTAAACTGAACGTAAAAAATAACTTTTTTCGAAAATTAATATTTAGAATATTTCTTTTTATAACTTTTTAAATAATATTTTTAATATTAAAATTTCGAATATTCAAATTAGTACAAATTATTAGATTATATTTTACATACAAAATAAATTATTTAACGTTCAAAAATATCGCAATTATTATAAATAACTTTTTATTTGCAAAATATTGCAAAAACTTTAAAAAGCACAGAAAAGTGCTATTTAAATTGAAATATATTTAATGTAATTATGAATAATTGTTACTTATTAAACTGAACGTAAAAAATAACTTTTTTCGAAAATTAATATTTAGAATATTTCTTTTTATAACTTTTTAAATAATATTTTTAATATTAAAATTTCGAATATTCAAATTAGTACAAATTATTAGATTATATTTTACATACAAAATAAATTATTTAACGTTCAAAAATATCGCAATTATTATAAATAACTTTTTATTTGCAAAATATTGCAAAAACTTTAAAAAGCACAGAAAAGTGCTATTTAAATTGAAATATATTTAATGTAACTATAAATAATTGTTACTTATTAAACTGAACATAAAAAATAACTTTTTTCGAAAATTAATATTTAGAATATTTCTTTTTATAACTTTTTAAATAATATTTTCAATATTAAAATTTCGAATATTCAAATTAGTACAAATTATTAGATTATATTTTACATACAAAATAAATTATTTAACGTTCAAAAATATCGCAATTATTATAAATAACTTTTTATTTGCAAAAATATATTTAATGTAATTATAAATAATTGTTACTTATTAAACTGAACGTAAAAAATAACTTTTCGAAAATTAATATTTAGAATATTTCTTTTTATAACTTTTTAATTATATTTTTAATATTAAAATTTCGGATCCGGATAACAAAAAAATACTGAATTAGAGGTACATATAAGTCGTTTTGTAAAAAAGCCTAAAATAATTGTTTGTCGAGGCATGGTTAAACAATTGTAACGGCTCCATAAACGTTACTGGATACAAACACTACAATAATAAAGCCTGAAACCCTAATAATAAGCCCCTGTGTAAGGGGTCGCTATTAACGAGACAGGTTAGAAGAAAAAGAGAGAAAAGGCATCTAAAAAGTCAGGTCAACACATAAAAGAAAGTGAACTAGAACGAGAAGATGGTGGCACGGCGAATCCCAAGGGCCGGAGCGTGAGAGACGAGGGAGGCAACCTACAGGATCGGCTGTCGTCCGGACCTCCTGACTTCCAGAGTGGAGGGCATCTCGGTAAATAAGTGTGATGGAGCTAAAGTCGTTTACGTAAAAGATCACCTTCGACACTCTGTAACTCTTGGAACCTCAGGTAAACTGCAAGTTAGCATGGAATGTACGCTCGATAAATCAATTATGATTAAAATTTCTGGTATATATAGATGTTTTTTCTCCTACAAAGCGGCTAATTTAATTAATCTTGATCAAAATAGTAACATAGAAAATCATTTCATAATTGGGGATGCAAATATTAACGCTGTAGAGTTTGATGATATTACCAACTCATACCTAGACACCTTATTAGATCTCAATTATATATATATATATATTACGAAGGGTTACTTTAGTTTATTACTATTTCAAAGTTTCTACTACGAGTATTCTTAACTAAAATGTGAAGTCAATTTAGAATCGAAGTCGAGAGTTAATCGGTAAGTGGTCCTGAATAAGTCAGCGTTAATATTTATATGAGTTGTGCGGGGGTGAACATGATACGGGGTGGTACTCATATAGTGGTACATAACGTATACATAAAGATATATAGTCGCTCATTGGTTAGGTGGAAGGAAAAGGCAGGGGTGTTGAAGTCTTCGAACCAACCGGGAAAGAGTCATAATTTAAGTGGTAGGTGTCTGTGAGATATTTCATTAAGGGTGCCTTTTGGTGTCCTTTTAGAAAAAGGGCTAATGTAAAAATGTGGTAAGAGAAACTCGAAGACATACATAGTTGTCTCATAACTGTCTAGTCGTTTCTAATAATTTTAAGGAAAACTCATGTGTTAGATAAAGTTACGAGGCTATTAATGTTTCTTAAAAAATTTCTTTCTCCATATGGAATACTTCAATACATTTAAGGTCTCGTTGTTTGAGGGGCATACCGTTTGAGGAGCTCCCGAGACTTTCACCGTGACTCAGCAATTCCCTAAATTTATCATCTGGTGAATATCGAGAACGTATGGCTTGCATCAATACGACCAAAATAAACTACGCTGAATAACTATCACCCTTAACTACTTCCTTGCTCTCAATTTACCACGCTATTAAAAAGAAAACCGACCTTTATCCACAGGGAGTGACGTAATGGCCGCCACGTCGCGTCGTGGAATTAGCAGCCGACGGCCCTCCGCCCTGCGTAGATTGGGGTGAAGTTAAGCACGGCCCCCGTACGTTCCAATGCGCTCCTCCCATACTTATTCCAGTTAGGGAATCGCGATCACACAAGCATCATATGCATTTACACGTAACACCGTTTACGAGCGACGCCCATAATGGAGGCTTAAACCACAGATCGCCTAATAGATCTGTCATGCTGTCATTTTGGTTATAGCTCAGCGCCATCTCGTAATGAAATCATGTACTAGACTATCAAATATGGTGGGAAATTCGAAATCTGATGCTATTTCCTAAGAATTCCGATGAATTTCATGATCAATTGCAAAATTTAACTTCAAGAAACGGAAATTTACAATAGTTATTGATTCGATACCCGATAATTGCAAAATTAAACTTCAAGAAACGGAAATTTACAGTAGTTATTGATTCGATACCCGAAACTTCGTTTTTAAAAACTTTATTACTACAATTATATGTTTACAACTCGAGAGTTATTATTATTATTACATTAATACTGCTTGCTCTGTGTAATGAGAATGGTATTTATGTATAAAATAATAAGAGTGCAACATCAGCACTTCGTTACTGGGAAACTGATGTAACTCGGTAGACATTTCCAGTCAGTGACGTTTAATATTTGCAAGGAATTGATGTAACCGATTGAAATAAGGCCGTGGGAGGCCTCATGTAAATAAGAAAAAAACAAATTTCATTTGGAAATTTACGGTCTTATTCATAAACGCATATTAACGTTAATGTGGGTTTTAGCTTAAAATGCGTTTAGAATGTATTTCAACATGGTAACTATGGTTACTTGCATATTAAGAATACATGGAACAAAACACTGTAGTGACATCTGTGAAACACATTCTAAACGCATTTTAAGCTAAAACCCACATTAACGTTAATATGCCTTTATGAATAAGACCATTACTGTTTATGTTTAATAGGACGATCGGATACTTCTTTTCGCCTTCACCTCCAACGTGCCCATCGCTACTCACCGATGTCCATATCGTCGTTTCTGACGTCGTTGGGCTCCAGCTCTGTGACGTCATCCAACTTCTCCTCACATGGGATGCCCAAGGGAATGACGGGATACTTCTTGCCGCCCTCTACCTTTGTTTCCTCGACGACGACGGTCTTCTGTGGCTCTGGTATCTTATTCCTTCTGGAGGTGCCTTCCTGCACCGCCATTTGTGGATGGCGAGTCGTTTCCCTAGAACCACGTGGCTAGGGCTATAGGGGCACGGCACCAACGGCTCCGAATCACCATTATCTGTGAAAGACATTTTGTGCGATAGTACTCTTACTTCAACGAGAGGCAGCATTTTATACTTCAATTTCTGATTATGTCATGCCCAATTATTCATTAACTTTCCACATGCAGTTAATTGCACATTCATTTTTTACATGCAGTTAATTACAAGGAGTAAGGAATGTAATGTACTTACAAGGAATGTAAGAACATAATGTGTAAACAGCGTTACATGAATCGTGATTAATTATAGAAACGGTATTAAGTGGTGTGCATCAAAAAGTAACTACAGTCGAACCTCTATTCAACGAACCTCTATTTAACAAAATTCCCTATTTAGCGAAATTTTGGTTAGAACCGTGAATGTCCGATGTTATTTATTATACCCTGTCAAAGAATGCGGCGAAGTAATAAACCGATTATTTCGTCGCTAACCAGAGGCGTTCTTAAAGAAATCAACGAATATTAATAAATGCATTAAAATTGTCTATGTAATGTTGAGTTCCCTTAAAACCGGTATAATTGTTTTATTAAAAGGTAGGTATCACATTTCCTACCGATGTACAAAAGTGGGTGCTGTCTAATCGAAGTGCAGATAAATACTAAAGTTCGGATTATGTGATTAACTATTCCAAGAAGGGACTAGACGGCTATTATTTTCTCGTTAATTCTAGGTATGTTAAAGGAACTGATTGCGCTTAATGCTTGCATTAACATATCAGGTGGTTATGTGTATAAGATCGGCCCATTTATTCCATTTAAGCCTAAGACAGTAGTCAGTCAGCATTGCTTATAGACGTGTACGTGTGTGTGATTAGACAGACTTTGACAGTAAACTTTCCTGTGTGTTCCTGTGTGGTATTTTTAAAGTACGGAGATACGTATCGGAGTATGGAGAATTTACCAGGACCATCGAAACGCCCAAAATTAGCGCCGTTCTCAGTTAATGAGAAAGTTCTAATTTTGAATTGTTTCGATTCCATCAAGAAACAAAATTTAGATGCGAGTGTGGATAAAACCGTGGAATTAACCGCTGCGATGCTGAGTTGGTAAGACATCAGTGTACAGGTTATTAAAAGAAAGAAATAGTGGCCCTGTTCAACCGGAGAAAAAGTCTCCAGGACGTCCGAAAATTTCCTTAGACGAATTTCTAAAAAGGGGACTACGTCGAAAAGTTCACGCTTTCTTTTTCCGCAACGAACTTCCAACACTAGATAAAATTCTATTGTCTGTCCAAGAAGACGAGGACTTTCCAAAAATGAGCCGATGTACATTATGGACGATTTTAAAGGATTTGGGATTTCGATGGAAGAAGCATAATAGAAAATCTGTATTGATGGAAAGAGATGACATCATTGTGTGGAGAAGAAGTTACCTGCGCGATATTCGAAGGAGTAGGCTAGAAATGAAAAAAAATTTCTATCTGGACGAAACTTGGATTAACGCAGGACATTCCGTGCCAAAATTTTGGCAAGATACCAGTGTAACTAATCGAAGGCAAGCTTTTCTAGAAGGTTGGTCCACCGGTTTAAAGCCTTCGTTGGGTAAAGGGCGACGGCTTATTATTACCCACATTGGAAGCGAGGATGGTTTCGTTGAAGGGGAGAACCAATTTTTGAATCAACTAAGACAGGAGACTACCACGAAGAAATGACTGCGGACGTGTTTGAAGAATGGTTTGGTCAAATGATCGATCTAATTCCGAATGGTTCCGTAATAGTTATGGACAACGCTAGTTACCATTCCCGATTAGAAGAGAAATTACCAAATAGCTCTTGGCGAAAACAACATATCGCAGAATGGTTATCCTCGAAAAAGATCGAATGTGCCGAAAACCTATTAAAAGCGGAACTCTTGCGTTTAGTCAATTCACGTAAAGGTGATTTTAAAAGGCACGTCGTCGATGGATTAGCCAAGGCGAAAGGAATAACAGTGGTTCGGCTTCCTCCGTACCACTGCGACCTGAATCCCATTGAGCTAATATGGGCACAAATATAAGGGGACGTGGCGAGAACAAATACAACGTTCAAATTAGCAGATGTCAAAAATTTGCTTAAAGAAGCAATATGTAAAGTTTCCAAGGAAAATTGGCAAAAATGCATAAATCACGTTCTGAAAATAAAAGACCAAATGTTTACTTTGGATAACATTTCGGAGTCGTTGATAGAACCAAGTATTATCAACCCAAATGATGATTCTTCTTCAGATTCCGATGTTTGGGAAGAATTCGACGATGGCAACGACGACTGAGGTTACCAAGGAGAAGGTGACGGCTGGGAAAAACTTTTCATAAACTGGCCCTTCTCAGGGCCGCAAAATTTCATAAATTAATGCACGACCATACATGTACTGAAGTGTTGTCTTTCTTTCCCTCTCTATCTCGTTCAAGCGCGCGCCCACACACAAACACACACACACACGCACGCACGCACGCACACACACACGCGCACGCACACGTAATTTTTTCAGTTATCGATTATTGCACATTTCGTCATTTTTCCCGACTGTATGCCAGTGAGTGGTTCTTCGCATGTGCCGAGGCGTACAAAATAGCCAATGGTCAGGGAGAAACACTCGTAATATAAAGAGATTACGGAAGGTAGTGTACAAAACATTAGAGAACTCGACACATTTAGTGGGTGCCACCTTGTATCGGTTTTGCATTTATAATGAGTTTTTATTACTTCGCCGCATTTTTAGACAGACTATAATAAATTTCTCTCTATTTAGCGAAGATAATCTCTATTTAACAAAGTACAGTTAGGGTTATAAACCCATAGCAGGTACCCGGTAGTCTGAATTTCAAGAAGGTTCACTCTTATCCTTTCCTAAATTTTTAATGCGGTCATTACGCGGTATTGCTGCCTGTATTTTTTCAGACTGTTTGTTTAAATCTTTAAATTAGTGCGAGGTATTTTTTGAAAACGCAGTATTATTTAAATGCGAAGCGCAATCAAAAATTACAGACTTCTTTAAGAATTCTTAAGTTAAGTCCACATCTGATGTTTTCGTGAGGACCTAATACGGCTTTTGTTTCTTTGTACATTATGTATAATAGCCCTAATAATAGCTTATATGTTTAATCATACATAATGCACGTTCATGTAAATACATATTAGTTCATATATACATGTATATATTATTATATATGTATTACGTTCATTAAACTTCACTTAAAACTACAACTTCAATTATTTAATCATTTTTTATGTCGATTAAACATACATCATTTATATATGTATATACGTATAATACATAATAATTCGGTCTATATATACCGAATTATTCTATATAACGAATTTTCTATATAACGAAGTTTTTTCAGCGGATTTAGGACTTCGTTAAATAGAGGTTCGACTGTATATTATAACCAACTCGAGGTTGATGGTAATGTTCAAAGAAAGGCAAATATGCATACAGAAATACAAAAATATGCGCATACATATGCACCTGTTTCTCTAAATATATGCCAAAAAATTGACAAATATGCAAGAAGTTACAGATGGTTTTTATTGTTGCAAAATGTATGAAACACTTAATAATTAGTTAAAAAAACAATCAAATTTTGCTCAAAATTTTCAATTAGAAACTTTTGTCCCTGCTCTATATACATATACTTATGAATTGAAAAACTTCTTTCCACATCAAGTGATGAAGTGGGGGCGTTTTTAAAACTGGACAACATTTCAGGATCTACACCGATACATTAAAATTGCCACTTAAACTGTTTTAAATTTTTGAAAAACTTCTTCCCCAATTTTACCTTTGACATCTTTGAATCCTACCTCAGAATCTCTTACCAAACGAATGCTTTCTACAATTGATAAATTAGAAGCCGGTGATTTAGTTAAAATTTGAGGAATAAAACTGTAATTGCATTTTATGAATGAAAGCTGCTGTTTAATTTCATTATTTACAAGTAATTCCTTAGCTTTTAAAAGAGAATGTGAATTATCCTCTGACAATTCTGAGACGAAATTTTCCATGAGAAAAAAATTGTCTGCATAAAGAATTGCAGCTTCAAGCCAAGTGCCACATCTTGTCAAAACAGTTTGAGGTGCAAGGGGGATGTTTGATAAGCGTTCTTTATAAAATTGTACTTTTGTAGGCGACTTTAGAAATACTTTTACACTCGATATTAAACTATTGACATATGCGAATTTTTTTCTAATTTCCTCAGCAACCCTGTAGAGAGCATATACTACACGTTACTCGTCTTAATTTTGGGTAAAATATTTTCAAATTCTCCCCCCTTTTACCATATACTGCGCTGCATCAGATATTAGAGAGTTTTGCATTTCACATAACGTGGGCGCTATTAGCGTTTACCTTATTTTGACAGGTACGCATGCGCATTAAGCAGTAGCGCTATCGAAAATGCTTAATGCGCATGCGTTCCTGTCGAAATAAGGTAAACGCTAATAGCGTCCGACGTTATGTGAAATGCAAAAACTCTCTAATAAAAATAAAAGTCTATCACTGGGAATAGTTTCAAGAAGAAAAAAGAATCATCTTGCTCTTGAACAAACCTACTTATATGTAAGACATGAGACATACTTAAGACATAGAATACAAAATATAACATAGACATAGACATAAAATAAGGTGAAGAAGTAAATCAACACTAATTTAGGATTGGCAATTTCAGGGCGAGATCCAGAAAAAAAACCGCTTAACTAACCCTGATTTCTAAATTAAAAAATACAAATACGCTGAATGCCTACACTAACTTAAAGTGTATATATAGATGCCATGGAGGTGTTGGTCAAAAACAAAATGGCGGACATATCAGCATTCTCCGAAATCGTCTCAAAACGGTGGCAGGCGACCTTCTAGAGGTTTCCCATGTGAACTTGCAACATTTTGGTAGAAGGGAATTTGGTAAACAATACTAAAGCTTGAATAGGAACCTAAAAAACAAAAAAAGTGTCATTTTTTGGTTAAAATTTCGAATTTGCCCCAATTTTTCTCAAGTTTCTGAGTTGAAATATCGAACATGTGGGTTCATTTTCTAGGTATTACAATATTATGAATTTCCTGAAATTTGCAGTTAGGTAGGATGATTATTTTTTGAGTTAACACCCGCAGTCTCAAAAAATATTTCGAGAAAAACGCGCTTAAATTTTGAATACCCAAAACTATACGACAATCAAGTTACAGAGTAATCAGCAATTTTTTTACTACGAGGCAGTTCAAACCGAACCAAAATGCGAGGGAAAAACGCTCAGAGCGTCGATTCAAACGGTTAAGAATGGGGATAAGGGATGATAATGCCAGTGCGTCTCAAGGACGCGCAGGTGCAGCTACTGCGCAACGCATATTACGTTATAATTTGAAAACTACTTAAGATATGTCTGAAATTTTTCTGGCATATTCTGCGTAACATGTGGGATATTTTAAGCCAACAAAAAACGATTTTTACTTAAAGGCTTGACTACTCAAAACCTTTAGGGTTTTATCCAATTTTACATTAGTTTTGTATTATTTTAGTTTTGTTATATGACAAACTGAAATGACATTTAGAATTGCACAAGACATTTTCGATAGAATCGACAAGTCAATTCTAATGGTTAAGAATGGGGATAAGGGATGATAATGCCAGTGCGTCTCAAGGGCGCGCAGGTGCAGCTACTGCGCAACGCATATTACGTTATAATATGAAAACTACTTAAGATATCTGTCTGAAATTTTTCTGACATATTCTGCGTAACATGTGGGATATTTTAAGCCAACAAAAAACGATTTTTACTTAAAGGCTTGACTACTCAAAACCTTTAGGGTTTTATCCAATTTTACTTTAGTTTTGTTATATGACAAACTGGAATGACATTTAGAATTGCATAAGACATTTTTCTTTTTGCAAAGGCATCTGTTTGTTTTGTAGCCTGTTGTACATGAACATTTTACGAACCCTCGACCGCTTCACATGGAATGTTTTGCAGCTGCCGTTCTTGAAGAAATCTCACTTTTAAAATCCACCTCATTTTCTGTAAGGAATTTTCGGGCACTGACGTCAAACTGAGTTCTGAAAAAAGCCGCATAGTGTGTTTGTGAAAAATAATTTAAATACAAATTTGTTACAAAAACTTGTTATAAGTCAACATTTAGAAAAATGGTGGCCAACTTATAAATTTGTATTAGAAACCTACTTTATTATAATGCTTTTACTGCTCATATAAATATTTATTTTAAAGGGAAATTGGGGGTGTTAAATAATAAAGTTGAGTCTAACTGGAAAAGTAACAAGAAATTACAAGTTAATCGTAGACATAAAGGATTCCATGTTTTGCACCAATTTTGTATAGCCCATTATCAGTAATATTAATAACAATTTAGATAATTACCTACATTTTCATGTATCCGATACATTTCACTATCAAGACTTGATAAATCTGATTTATTTAAATTCAATTGTTTCAGAAATTCTGTTTTCAGAAATTAAATCTCATGTTCTTGATTTATATCAAGACCACAGTTATCAGAACTACTTACGATAGAGATGTTCACCTCTAAAGAAGTGGGCTGGGTACCATGGTATATGTTACTATAATTTATAGTATAATAATACTACTTGTGTTACGGTTATCAATACATTTAGGTACTGATGCAGGCAGTTATTTTTAAATTGGGATTAGAATAATCTGATGTAACAAAATATCCTTTACAAATGTCTCTATAAAATCTACATATAATCTTCCATCTTAACATATGTGCAGCGTTTGTAAGAAAATTGTGAAACTTGTTCGATCTATAACCAAGGTTTACAACTGGTGAGCAGTACTTATTTGTGCGATAAGGAAAATTGCATAAATATGATTGCTTCCTTAATGAAATATTTGATGTTAATTACGGTACCGCTAGTAACATTTGTAATACAGCGATCAACAGAATTAAAGTGAAATCAATCCAATTCTCCAGAGGGAAAAATCCTAACTTGTAGCAACATAATGCAACCCTATATTTGGTTATATTCTACACCCAACGTTATTACACTGAAATATATTATACTTAACAATCTTCCATAAGTCCTACCTTTCAAGATTTATAATAACACTGTTATTACACCAATTATCACAACAATTACAAGGAAATAATGCACCTAACCTCGTGGTGCCTTGTTTTTATTACACTACACTATATTCACAGATTAGTAAAAGATTTGCTTAAAAAACATGTTACCGCCACAGGACAGTAGATAGAAGTGAAATGAAACTTTTATCGTAAAAAAACTTAATATTTTTTTTCAAACGTTAAATAAAAAGAAATCTAAAAAGAATACTGAAAAAGAATATATAAATTTTCTATTAGTTACCTCCAAAAAATTGCAGTTTTGTTGGAACCCTCTGACTGAGAAATTTTTGAAGTAGATGGACCCGCTTCTTTTCCCGATTCTATTTTTCCGGTGTGAGCAATGTTTCTCTTCCCTATTTATTATACATAATTGAAAGCTAGAATGATTCCGACGAACCCTAGAAATGTGTGCATGAAGCGCGCGCTCTTCATGCCTTGTTAATATATTCCATATCACTATTCGATCATAAAGCTTTTGTAAACTTTGCCTCGTGAACTCTGAGGGTGTCGTTCAAAAGAACACAGGCTTTCACACTACATTCTTTATTAACTCGAACCAATCGGACCGGATTAGAGGAATGATTTTTACTTAAACCGTTCGAGTCAACGATGTAAGTTACACCGTAGTTTCGGTAACGAATCGCTCTTGGTTTTGTCGTGATACGTAACAAGCTTTCTTGGTTACTTAAGGGCCAATTTCCCTTCTAATAGTAGTACTACTAACATGGATGTACTTAGATTTAGGAAAATAAATATATTTTAGAATTAAGGACCTTATATATAACAGGTCTTTGAATGCGGACCATCGACTAACGATCGACAAAAGCGAATGGATCTTTGAATATGAACCAAATGTGTACAAATACGAATTGTATGAGGAAAAAATGGTAAACTGTTCTTTTCGAAGGCAAAACAAGTCGATTCATTACTGTTACGTTTAAATAGGTATAATTTATTAAACATTAAAAGAGCAGGGCCTAACATGTGTTGGAATAATTAGTCCATTTAGTGTACTTCAAAAAAGTTATTAAGTGTAATTCACATTTCAGCGTCAGTAGATGAGCTTGATGATTTATTGAGTAGACCTCGGTCAATTCTACCAATTGCGTTAATATCTGGAAAGTGCATTTATAACAATTACGGTTCATCATACATTAATAGCAACCTCTCAAAATAACAACATTCATACACCCTGCCCACAATAAATGTTATGGGTATATGTAAATAATGTATTAAATAAATAATGTAAGGGTAAAAACTAACAGAGCATATTAGCATCATTGTGGTCACAATGGAGTACTCACAAAAATTTGAAACATATTAAAGGAAGAAATATTAACTAAGATGATGCGCTTGCTATGCTGCAAGTAAGATTCAGAAGAGAACCAAAACACTATACTGAGGGTGTGAAATACCATTACGCAAAAAAAATGTTATATTGGTGACACAAATAAGTTTCCGCCTTTTTTTTATAAAACGGTTATTCTCGTCTGTCTCATGAAATAGTGCAAACGAAGCAAAGCACTAATAAAACTCCTTGAAAACTACTTATGACTTCGAAGGACCAGGCAATTTTTTTTGTGAATTGCCAAACACGTTATTTTGACGATGACAGTAAATGCCAACACCTTGGGTTTGTTCAATATTTTACTTACTAACTGTACAAAAATGACTCCACAACTTTCAAAGGAACAAAACTGATAAAATACGCCAAAATAAGGTGTGGAGAGAGAGAGAGAGAGCGACTTTGTTTAGAGGTGTCAGTTTTTAAAACCGTATCATCCCGACTTGACTTAGCGACTCTCCCCACTCCGATCACCGGCTGCAGGCTCTCATTGGTGCGCCTAGGGGATGTGTACACCCGACGACAGTCGAAGAAGCGCGACATTCCCGGAGACGGTGGAGATGTGAAAGTAGGGAAAAGCCAGATGGCGAATTCTGGGAACTAAGACGATCAAGGGGGCAGACCGTACAGATAGTGAGGTTATTGGGAAACATAAAGGTATTAAGTAGTATATAAAGGTATAAGTAGTAATATGTCACAAGGATAGGATGAGAAGTAGTATAGTTGTTAAAATGTAGCTGATGTAGGTAGGGGCCAATAAGGTGTAGTCGAGGTGTAGAAGTAAATGGTTCTAAATGTGCTGTCGTTCGATTGCTAAAGTATGGGTCGAGACTTGTAGAGGTATTAAAGGAAGTTAAAACATAGCTTTGTGCAAAAATATGTTGGAAATTCCAACAGAAAATGTGTAAGACGTCCAGGGACGCAGACGATTTTTATTAACAATGTTTACTACTCACCTCTGTGCTAATTATCTTCCAAAATCGCCATAACCTCTCTTCGATTGTCTGCACTGGAGACTCTCGCGAGCGCCAGTCGCCAGTAGTCACTTTAATATCGTCCATGATAAATCCGTAGTATTTGAATTATTGCAAGTAATTAAGCACTTTAAAATGTTAAAAGGTGAGCGAAACTCCCGAGGTGATAGCCAAACAACACGAAACGCACAGAACAGCCATATCATGGAGGCACAATTTTTGAAGAGAGTTCACTCAAATCTCAAATGTAAGCGATTCGTAGTGCCCTCTAACTCAGGCCTAACGTAGAAATCGTAGTAACGATCTCGATTTGATGAATGTTAACCCATGGGGACGAAAGTAGCAGTGAGAAACTGGCGACATCCATGTTGCCAAAATTCTGCTGATATACATAAAACTCAACCACGAAACACAAAATTATGTTGAATTTCGTCGGTAAATCTGTGACTTTTATTATCATTGGCAAACGGGAGCAAAGAATAAAGATGGCCACCGTTTACGACTTTTCATGTTCTAAGCCAAACTTTTAGTAATCTACGTTTCATGTATCGTAAATATGACGCGCTACGAGGTTAGGAACAGTGGTTCGCTGTAATTAGTGTGATAGTTGGTGTAATAACGGTGTTATTTTAAATTTTGAACGGTAAGACTTGGTGGTAAGATTGTTAAGTATAACATATTTCAATGTAAAACTGTAGGGTGTAGAATATAACAAAATATACGGTTGCCTTATTTTGCACAAATTGGGATTTTTCCCTCTGGAAAACTGGATTGATTTCACTTTAATTCTGTTGATCGTTGTAGTTTGTATTACAAATATTACTAGTAGTACCATAATTAACATCAAATGTTTCATTATGGAAGCAATCATATTTATGCAACTTTCCTTATCGCACAAATAAATACTGCTCACCAGTTGTAAACCCTGCTTATAGACCAAACAAGTTTCACAATTTTCTTACGAACGCTGCACGTATGTTAAGATGGAAGCACGTATGTAAATTTTATAGAGACATTTGTAAAGGACATTTTATTGCATCAGATTATGCTAATCTTAATTTAAAAATATCTGCCTGTAGCAGTACCTAAATGTATGAGTTTTGCGGAGTGTAAGTATGACATAACAAATAGCTTTTTCATAATGGTATTTCACACCCTCAGTATAGTGTTTTGGTTCTCTTCTGAATCTTACTTGCAGCATAGCAAGCGCATCATCTTAGTTAATATTTCTTCCTTTAATATGTTTCAAATTTTTGTGAGTACTCCATTGTGACCACAATGATGCTAATATGCTCTGTTAGTTTTTACCCTTACATTATTTATTTAATACATTATTTACATATACCCATTGCATTTATTGTGAACAGGGCGTATGAATGTTGTTATTTTGAGAGGTTGCTATTAACGTATGATGAACCGTAATTGTTACAAACGCACTTTCCAGATATTAACGCAATTGGTAGAACTGACAGAGGTCTACTCAATAAATCATCAAGCTCATCTACTGACGCTGAAATGTGAATTACACTTAATAACTTTTTTGAAGTACACTAAATGGACTAATTATTCCAACACATGTTAGGCCCTGCTCTTTTAATGTTTAATAAATTATATCTATTTAAACGTAACAGTAATGAATCGACTTCTTTTTCCTTCGAAAAGAACCGTTTACCATTTTTCCCTCATACAATTCGTATTTGTACACATTTGGTTCATATTCAAAGATCCATTCGCTTTTGTCGATCATTAGTCGTTGGTCCGTATTCAAAGACCTGCTATATATGAGATCCTTAATTCTAAAATATATTTACTTTCCTAATTCTAAGTACATCCATGTTAGTAGTACTCCTATTAGAAGGGAAATTGGCCCTTAAGTAACCAAGAAAGCTTGTTACGTATCACGACAAGACCAAGAGCGATTCGTTACCGAAACTGCGGTGTAACTTACATCCTTGACTCGAACAGTTTAAGTAAAAATCATCCCTCTAATCCGGTCCGATTGGTTCGACTTAATAAAGAATGTAGTGCGAAAGCCTGTGTTCTTTTGAACGACACCCTCAGAGTTCACAAGGCAAAGTTTACAAAAGCTTTATGATCGAATAGTGATATGGAATATATTAACAAGGCATGAAGAGGGCGCGCTTCGTGCACACATTTCTAGGGTTCGTCGGAGTCATTCTAGCTTTCAATTATGTATAATAAATAGGGAAGAGAAACATTGCTCACACCGGAAAAATAGAATCGGGAAAAGAAGCGGGTCCATCTACTTCAAAAATTTCTCAGTCAGAGGGTTCCAACAAAACTGCAATTTTTTGGAGGTAACTAATAGAAAATTTATATATTCTTTTTCAGTATTCTTTTTAGATTTCTTTTTATTTAACGTTTGAAAAAAAATATTAAGTTTTTTTTACGATAAAAGATTCATTTCACTTCTATCTACTGTCCTGTGGCGGTAACATGTTTTTTAAGCAAATCTTTTACTAATCTGTGAATATAGTGTAGTGTAATAAAAACAAGGCACCACGAGGTTAGGTGCATTATTTCCTTGTAATTGTTGTGATAATTGGTGTAATAACAGTGTTATTATAAATCTTGAAAGGTAGGACTTATGGAAGATTGTTAAGTATAATATATTTCAGTGTAATAACGTTGGGTGTAGAATATAACCAAATATAGGGTTGCATTATGTTGCTACAAGTTAGGATTTTTCCCTCTGGAGAATTGGATTGATTTCACTTTAATTCTGTTGATCGCTGTATTACAAATATTACTAGTGGTACCATAATTAACATCTAATATTTCAATAAGGGAGCAATCATATTTATGCAACTTTCCTTATCTCGCAAATAAATACTGCTCACCAGTTGTAAACCTTACTTATAGATCGAACAAGTTTCACAATTTTTTTACGAACGCTGCACATATGTTAAGATGGAAGAATGTATGTAAATTTTATAGAGACATTTGTAAAGGACATTTTGTTACATCAGATTTTGCTAATCCCAATTTAAAAATAACTGCCTGCAGCAGTGCCTAAATGTATTGATAACTGTAACACAATCAGTATTATTATACTGTAAATTATAGTAACATTTACCATGATACCCAGCCTACTACTTTAAAGGTGAACTTCCCTATTGTAAGTGGTTCTGATGACTCTAGTTTTGGTATAAATCAAGAAAATGAGATTTAATTTCTGAAAACTGAATTTCTGAAACAATTAAATTTAAATAATCAGATTTATCAAGTCTTGAAAGTAAAATGTATCGGATACAGTTAATTATCTAAACAAAGCGAGCTTATTAAGTAATGAGAGCAGCTAATCGAACACTTAAAACTTGTATGAAGAGGGTAGGTTAAAGTTTACTTAACTAATTGTTTCTAGCTTTAAGGAACTATCGAACGAAGAAAAGGGAAGATAAACTTCGTTTCATAACTTGTCCATGATTTTTACTCTAATTAGGAATTTGTTTTAGGAATCATGCAGTTCAAAGCTAAAGACGAAGGATGACAAATCTTACTGAAAAGCGTTAGAATTGAAGTTGTCGGTAACTATTCTTGTTATTAAAATTACATCTTAGTAAACAGTCTCTAACGTTAGGATAATTGCATTTCTATTCTCTATCACTAAATACAAATGTTTGAATTTGTGTTTTCTCCGTAACATTGCGTGAAATGAAATGGAAATGCACTTTTTCATTGGTTTATAAAAACTTGGCATCGTTTACACCAAGCAATGTATAAGATTACTCAAGATAATGGAGCACTTATACATAGAAACCTTTTCAAAGGAAAACTTTCTTGTAAGTGTTACATAAATTTAAGTGAGCTTATATTTTGTTATATAATAATCGCACTTTGAAATTCCCGCCAATTTCATTAGTCAGTGGTGGGGGAGAGCAAAGAATGCATATGGCGGCAAATATCGGCGTCGCCTTTAGATCACGTGGTACTGACGCTCTCTAACCTATGTGTTTTGTGAGGTTAGGTGCGACCGAGCTTTGCGATTGGAGGCGTCGGTTTTTCTCTGAATTTTTCATTAGTTTTAGGCTCAAAAGTAGTGCAGTGTTGGGAGTCTGTGTTGAACGTTAATAATCCTTTAGGTCAAATTGTACATACGATTAAAGGGTGGAATGTGGCTTAACCATGTCGTTAAAGGGAAGACGGAAAACAAGGGTAAGCGTTACTGTTATAGTCGGAGGTTTTTGTGAAATTTTTTGAGAACATTTAGAGGCCGCTGAAATAGCCAAAACTTCGGATTGACGTTTTAGGGGAGATGCTAAGTTTTTAGGTACTCTATAGGCAGTATAAGTCGGTTTGATTATTTACTCCTGTCGCTATGCCACTCTTTGCCTTTTTCACAGTTCACATGTAGACGTTTCGCTGGTTTTTTAGGACCAGGATGGCTTTAAAACTGAATCTTCAAAGTTTTTGGAATGTGAATTTTTCCATTTCGATGTATAACATTAACAAGCTTCAACCTTATACAAGGTGAATATGTAAAAAAAAACATCTAATTCATCATTAGCGATATCCACCTGAAGCATACTTCCTCTTGATTTGAAGATGCCAACGATAGACCTTAACAATGTTTTCTACTAGATAAAAGAAAGTCTGAGTATTAACCAGCTTTTAAATAGCTCAAATAAATAACTAACTATATTCAACAGTACTTAAAATTATAAGGTCTTCGTCTCGAGAGCCACTTCCCAGCTCTACCCATAGGGATAAGTCACATTCACTACTTTTTCTAGACTTTTCTTCTAGTGCTCGACGTCAACCATTACTCAGACTGGAGCCATACTTGCAGTTTATCAGATAGTCTTACCAATGCTCAGTCCGTTAGCTTGGATGAATTCCTTCGATCGGTCTCTGATCTCCGAATCCTTTGAATCACCGATCCAGCCCAGGCGTTCGGTATTCTACCCAACCGTGGCCTACGATAACGCTGTTCACTACATTCAGCATATGATTGGCTAGAGCACAGTGCTTGCCTTTCTGTCTCAAGCCGGCACTTGTCTCGGCTTAACCGTTTCACCAGAATTAAACTCGTAGATTCGTTACATACAAACTTATGCTTCTACTATTGAGCTGAACACCCGTGAGTATTAATCTGTTATTAGTCATATGTTTCGCCTTGTGAAGACAAAGATATGAACATGTGGTGGCACCCAATAGAAAAAGGCAAAGTATTACAATTCTGTTCGGCCCATTCTCATTTGCAATTGTAGTCCATTCGATTTCCTGAAAATTAGTCTCCTCCTCAGTCTTAAATGGAAATTGTAGAATGGTTCATAAAAGAGTTTAAAGCAAATGGTAACTACAAAGGTACTAATGTAAAACGACAAGGTATTATTTTCTAAGAGGTATTTAAAACAGGGTAATTCAGTGCGGCAAGTCATGATAACATATTGTAAAGTATGGCATGTAAGAAAAGAGGGGGTCTTCTTTTTCTACTTCGTTTGATTAGACGTTCACGGCTTCTCTCTCATACTGTCTACCATTCGCTGTATGTATGAGATGAGATGTATATGGTAGAGGTTGCCAAGGGTCGTATAATACAAAAATTAATTGATCAACAACATCTTTATTATCGTTACGAGATTAATAAACTATAAAATAAATGTTACAAATAAAGATTGTAGATCTTCAATCTTAAACAACAAAATTTGCCTCAAAATCAAACCATTTTAGAGACCATTTAAATAAATTAATTTTCAACGATACAAAGATTCTACAATACGTACTCTGGGTTCTCATAGAACGTTAATGTAGAGATTTAAGGAAATTTCAAATTTTTTTATTTACCGCCTCAAATTTCGAGTTTTCCTATTTGGAACATTAAAGGAGTAAATACCTACCATTAAATCTTGTGTTTGTTTTGTCCCTTTTATATGGAGTTTTCATATTTTAAACGCTGATCTATTTGTAACGTTAAATGAGTAAATACCTACCATTAAATCTTGTGCTTGTTTTGTCCTTTTGTTTATTAATTTCTTATTTCAGGTGGTGAATGACGGACCTGGAGATGTAATCAGCTGTAAATTGGCGACCGGCTTGGACTTTCCAGAAACGAGGACAGCATAGGACTAGAGCAGAAGGATGCGGACTGAAGCGGCATAGCAGGTTTTATCTATAGTAGGGAGTGGGTAATTTGCGTGCTTGCTGCCTTTCTTGGATACGGTAGCCGGTTCTCAGGCTCCCTCTCCGGAATTGAACCCCGATTACCCGTTACAACCGTGGTAGACCATTCTCTCGCGTCCACTGCTGGACGTAGGTCTCCCTCATCCCTCTCCGTGTGTCCCAATCTGTATCTAGTTCCCTTGGCAATGCTTTAAATCATGTTACTGTTATATCTTGGATAGTATCTATTCTGATTGTTATTATGAAATCGATTTCATTTTTTGGGGCTGGGGCTTCTTATGGAAAAATGAATTCTTTGCATGTATTTTTGGTGTAAGAAGTCGATGAGTTTGTCTCCCATCTCATTTCTTTTGCCGTAACCGAAGTCGCCCATAGAAATTTCAACACGATCTCGTTTAGAGCCCAGCTTGGCGTATTTGCATGCATTAGGTTTAAAATTACCACAGTTATCCAAGTAAAATATGGGTAAATCTAAGGAACCATAACTGATTTAATGGTCTTATGCGGTTTCACTTTAATTTACCTTGAACTGTAATGTATGTTTAATGTATGTGTAATGCTGTTTGTAAAACAAATAGTCAAAAGATTTATCAATACTCAACTCAATCGCTTAACCGGCACTGTTGAGATCAGGGGCTCCTTCTCACTGGTGACATTATGTCTAACGATACTCAACTCAATCGCTGAACCAGCATTGCTCAGACCAATGGTAACTTTTCAAAAATCAGTCAAGGTTGACAAGAATAAGTGCACGTGCACATACAAAGCAGAACCTGAGCGGGGTTTAGCAGAGTCACAGAATAGGGATTCTCCTTATTCTGTGGCAGAGTTTACAAGCTACAAGCTGAAAATGGTGGACACCTATAAATTAATAATTGAAATATATGGGAGCAAAGAAACCCCTTTGGATGTTGTTCATGTTTTGGATCAAAGCTGACATGCCCGTGACATTAAATTACATTAAGACTTAAATTTGCTTCGAAAATCTCAGAAGTGAAGAAAAATGTGAAAGTTTCAATGACTGTTTCTTATTTGGTTTAAAATTACCTTCAAAATTATATTATTTGAAAGTTCGTGGGTTAAGTAACAAAGAAACTGCAGGAATAGAATATCAAAGTGTAATGAAGTTGGAGGGCTTTCACAAACTTTCTAATATCTTAATGGACAGAAGACCCACTTCGCCAGTATCAAATTTTACTCTAGTGACATTGAAAGGAATCTACAAAACGCCGGAATTTTGAGGTCTGTATGTCGAGTATTGAAGAAGTTGTGGGATTTTAAAGTAGAAGTTTGATAAATTTTAGAGTTCAAATATCTCAGCAGTTTCAAGAGAAGCGAAGTTCTGTGAGAAGGTTTCAAGAAAAATGGAAGAGCAGGGAAAACGGGAGGAGATACGGACGCCATCCAAATAAGTGGAAGTTAATATAATATAGAGTTTATTAGTTCAGATGTTATGGTCTTAAACATAACACAAGTCAGAGTATCGTAGGTTGGATATTAAAATAGTTGCTGGAGTCAAAATTGAAGTTCAGTTAGTACACATTTTATTGATTTAAGTAAAAATTTCAAAAGCTAAGAATAGCGAAGAAGTTCCAAAAACTTTCTAATTTGGTTCGAAATTATGTACATTTAAGGTTCGTATATTGAGGAGTAAAGAAGTTGCGGAAGTTGAAAATGGAGGTGTGGTAAATTCAATCCCACAAAAAATTGTGGGAGTTTTAAGTCGAAATGAAATAAATCGTAAAGGCACAAATATCCTAAAAGCTAAGAAATATTGAAGTTTTCTCTATTTAGCTTCAGATCAACCTCAAAGTTATACAAGTTAGAAAGTCGTAGGCTAGATATGAATGAAATTACAGGAATTCAAAATTGAAGTATAATTAAATCACATAAAGCATGGCATTGCTTCAAATATCTCGTAGCACCCCGCCTGCAGCTCAGCCTCCCAATGCTGAGCGGCAACACCGACGAAAGCAGCGCCATCAGTCTGTCACTCAAGGCGTTTACCAGGTGAAAATGGTGGACCTCTAAAAATTAATAAAAGAAATACATATGCGTACCCCAATATGGAAGCAAAGAAACACCTTTTATCACAATCGTGGTGTAGTTTTGATACTGTGGGAGGAAGTGGCAATGTGTTGTGAAATAACTTGTATTTAGATTTAAGTACACATTTTATTTATGAAATGGCACAGATCCTTCCTTATTAAAATATCTCATGAAATTATTCCTAATATCTCAAGCTTGCCCTGAGGGACTATTATTTTCTTGTTTTGACTTAAATTTGCATTTAAAATCCTGGTTTCTGCTGGGACAACACCTTCTTTGTCGATTATTACGTTGCGTTTTAAAAGAGGAGCTTCCAGCTAGGAATAATTGGTCGCAGCCCTTGGTACTCCCCCTTTTATATGGTTCCTCCTTGTGGAGGAGATCCAGATTGAATCCCACAGCGTACAGTGTTTATCACAGTAGGAAAAGGGCTACAGGACTGTTGCAGATCTAATTTATATTTTTTTTTACAGATCCATAGGAATACATTTTGTTCATTTGCCTAAGAAAATTGTCGATGCCAATGGTGAATAAGAATATTTAAAAAAATAATATTTACATTGAAGGTGAAGCATTACAGATTTCTACTATTTGGACTTTATTTGGTTTGCTTTTAATTTGGACATGGTTATTTCTGTCTATGTCAATATTGGCCTGGATTTCTGGAATATTCAAGGGTTTTTCTTAGGAATTTAGATCCTTATTTAATAAACCACCCTTTAAAATTCAGATATTATGAGGATTATAATAGTGCTAGGCCTAACCTTATGGTTTCTAAAAGTTTTAATCTCTGAAACACCCTCCAAATGAGTTTTAAACATGGACATGTGTCTTACTTGAATGAATAGTGAATGTTTTGGCTTTACGTTGTAGGTGCTGTAACCCTCCACTGTAGCTCTAAAATATACACAAAAGTGAATTGGGTATCACTTCAGATTTCTCAAGGCTCCTTAAGAATGACAGCATTTGAGTTTTGGGCTTTATAGTTCACCGCTCCGGTAGAAATCCAATCCCTCCAAACGGGGTTGAGTCGGAAAGCAGAAGAAACTGGATGACTATTCAGGCTCCCTACATGGAAAATGCAGCTTGGCAAAAACTTGAAGATGAACGCGCAGATCCCAAACCATATTTCGACGGACCGTTCTACTTTGCTCTATCGATCATTATGTTTTTGGAGCTCCTGACGAGTTGCTGGGTTAAATTTGAAGATCAACTCGCTACGAAAAGTGGAAAGTTCCAAGCAAGAAATGGTAATTCTGGCAGAAATCTTGTCAGCTCCGGGCAGGGCTGGGGCTTGAACTAAGTAGGGTTCCGGTATTCAACTTGCCTGGAGACACAGATTTCGGCTAAGAAGCGACAAATGAAAAAGGCAGCCAACCTTAATGAGTTATTTAATGATATCTGCACTTGTAGTAACCGATTTCGACGATCTTGTAGTCATCATCAGTGTTATGGGTTCTAAGTATAAAAAAGGCATCAAGTTAATATCAGCTTACGCCACAAGAAACGACGGTCAGATCACACAACCTACGTTTTTCTTATCTGTGTCTCACTGGAAATGGTGGGGGGGTCGAATGGGGGGTTAATAATAACAACTTGTACATACAAAAAGTACTACAAAGGGTTTTTTTAAGCGATTATGATGAAGCGAGTCTAATGATGTACCTCATCCTTTAAGCGAATCCTATATATATGTGGCTTGCCAGAAAAAATGCGGCGAAATATTAAATTAACTTCAAGTAAAATAGGAAGCTTTTGCCGATGAACATGTCTGTTTGAAGTAGGATGAGTAGGAACGTGATCAATCGCTTTTTAAAGGAGATTACACAAGATACAAGATCTTTACCAAGAGCCCAGGATATTGATTTCGCAACAAAAATTTTATTCTCTGACGAGGCTCGTTTTACGAGTAGTACAACAAACCTGCATAACGAACATGTTTATTCAGATCAAATTCCACGTGTAACTGAGGCAACGCATCAGCGTGAGTTCGGAATAAATACTTTATAACAGATTCTTTTGGATTTGCTACACTAATGAACGACTACCAATTACCATACTATCATAGACTCACCAGTTTAGATGTAGTGTCTTTATTTAGCAACATTTCACTGGAATTTGTCGTAAAGAGCCTCAAGAAATATTGGGTTTCGACTAAAAATGCCTGTGAAATGCCACATTATTATGAATATGTCAATCGAATTATTAATAATGTAAATCGATTACCTAAACGGTACTTGAGAGACTGGCAAAATCCGTTAGATTTTTATAGTGAACGTGAGTTTATAAGGAGGTATCGTTTTTCTACAAATACAACTGTATATATTGTTTTGCCTCTAATGATGCTCTTCATAAACCCAATAAGAGAGGTTTGCCAGTAATTCCACTGATCCAATTAATCATTTTTTAGCATTAAGCATTTTTGACACGAATTTATAGCTGAGCCATTCCCTTCGGAATTCTGTTAGATTCTCCCCCGCCTCTGCCAAGAGGGCGTTTATGGGAGTAGACCTCATGCATCCGGTGATGACTCTGAGGCCTTTATATTGTGTTGTGTTAATTTTATTAAGGCTTGAAGACGCTGCATTTTTGATAAATATTGAACCGAAATCTAAATGGGATTTAACAAGTCCATTATATATTAACTTAAGTGTTACCGAATCTCCTCCCCACCATGTTCTTGTAAGGCTTCTCATAATATTGATTCCTTGATTTGCTTTTTGAATTTGGTTTGCAATATGTTTATTCCAGGATAAAGAGTTATCTAACGTAAACCCTAGGTATCTGACCTGCGTTTTGAACGGGATTGTTTGTGAGTTAATTTTTATGTTAGGTGTTATGGTTTGCTGTCCTTTCTTGGTGTTAAAAAGCATTGATTCGCATTTGTTAATGGATAATTCTAGGTCATTTTTGTTTAGCCATAGACTTAGGTTTTGTAGTGTTTGATTTATCTGTCTGATTGTGTTTATCAAGTTAGCTCCTGAGCCTATTAATACCAGATCATCTGCATAAGAAAGAAGCTTTTGGTTAGTTGGGATTATTTTGAATAGATCATTAATGTATATGTTGAAAAGCGTGGGGCTTAAAGGCGACCCTTGTGGAATTCCGGTTGTGGCAGTAATGGGTTCGGGGCAATCTTTGGTAGGAAAAAATAAATTTCTGTTATGGAAGAGTTTGAAGATTGCATTCACTATGTCTTCTGATATTTTCATTTGTATCATTTTATTATAAAGCGAAAAGAGGTTGACGTTGTCGTAAGCTGCTTTGATATCCAGAAAAACTGCCACTGAAATTTTTCCTTCATGGGATGCTTTATTAGTAGTTAATGTTAAATTACAAATATTATGGTATATGCTTCTGCATTTTCTAAACCCTGTAATGTTTTCATGAAGTAGTTTGTTATGTTCCACAAACCAATCGACTCTATTTTTGATAATTTTCTCAAATGTTTTGGCTATGCATGAGGCCAGTGCTATCCCTCGATAGCTTTGCGCCAGTTCTGGATCTTTATTCGGTTTTAAGATGCTTATTATTAATTGGTTCTTCCAGCTTGTCGGAATCGGGTCTCCTTTCAGGATATCATTAAATGTGTCTGTCAGTTTGTTTTTTAAGATATCTGGCGATTTTTCTAACATTTCATATGAGATTTTATCTAATCCCGGTGCTGATCTCTTTTTTGGTCTGAGTACATTATCTACTTCCTCTATCGTTATAGGCTGAATCTGGGAGTTTATTAATTTTAGGCTGAAATTTGGGTCGATTATGCATTTGGTCAGTGAGTTTCTTATTTGGAAGCAGATGTCTAATCGAGGGAGGGCTTTATCTATTGGTGGAGATGTCCCTAATTTGTATCTTTTAATGTTCCCCCATACTTCTTTTATATTGGAGTCTCTATTAAGTGAATGACAGAATTCTTGGAATTTAATTTTCTTTTTCTTTTGAAATATTCTTCTGGATATAGCAATTGCTTTTTTTACTTCTATGAAGTTCTGGAGAGAAAATTGCTGTGTAAATTCTTTTATTTTGAGTTTTCTTATTTTATGAGCCTCTATGCATTTTTGATCCCACCAGACGTTATGAGTATTGTAGTTTTTCCTAGGACTCTTTTTTTTTAATCGTTGCTTTTTCTATTACTTGATGAATTGTTTTTTCTAGTTGTTCGTAATTCTCTGGTTTTTTTGATGACATTAGGTTAAACATTTCAGATTCGTATACGTCCCAGTTTATTTTAATTTTTCTGAAGTCGTAGCTATAGTTTTTTTGGATTTTTCCGATTTTATCTATGGATGCTATCGTCGGAAAATGATCACTAAAACCGCAGTCATCGTAAGTTTTCCAATTTGTTGTTAGGCTTAATTTCGGGGATGCGATTCCTAGATCTATGGCGCTTTTGATGCTATGCGGATTGTTGAGTCTAGTTATTGAACCATCATTTAACACCACTAAATTATTATCCTCTATAAAGGTTTCTAATATTTCTCCATTTTTATTGTTTATGGAACTACCCCAGTTTAGGTTGTGTGCATTAAAGTCCCCCATAATAATTATTTCCCCTGATATTTTTTGGATGAGGTTTCCTAGCAAGTTTTTATCTAATTTATTATCCGGAGTTGAATATATATTGACTATATTGATATCGTGGATTTTGATGACTAAGATATACATCTTAGAAGACTGGAATTTATCATCTATTTTATTTTGTTGAAATTTTATTTCTTTTTTAACGAGAGTTGGGCATTCAACTCATAGAACATATAATTGTAACGTATAAACATAAACATAGATATAATATATATCTATAATAAATATAAACATAGAACATATAAATGTATCATGTTTTCCAACATGGATATATTAAACTTCGTTGTCCATGCGCCAACCCATGACAAAAATCCAGATTTGAAACTTCCTTTTTAGAATTAGAATTTCCTCACCAGAAGGATCGAAATTATCAAAATAATTAAAATCTGAGATTTCATATTCGCTTTCGTTACTAACGGTTTGATTTGTCTCTGAATTTCACTCAAAAAAGCTTAAATTTTAACTACAATCGCCAGGAAATGTCCCATTTTTTGCCTGTAATACATTTAATGCATTATCGACTTCTGTATTAGTGTTTGATAAAATACAACTTAACTGCTCATTTATTCTTCTATACATTTGTCTGTGAGTGACGGCAGTTTTTCTTCTCCTACTTGTGATTTGAGGGGCATATTTTAACCAAACTTTTATTATGCTTTCAATCTCCTTTGTCAGATGAATCAGGGGTAGCTGTTTTTGCTCCTCGTACAAAAAAAGACGTGATGCAGGTAGAGCAGTTTCAACAAAGGAAGACATTTTGTATTCTATAGAAATATTTCAAAATTTTATTAATGTTAATTTACAAGCCTTGGACTAAACATCGGTTTTTTGGTAAAAAGATTAATAATTTTTCGAACTCTACAGAGATGTATACACCTGGTACATCAATAATGCATTTTTCGCTCTTTTTATATTACGTATCTCACAATTGATGATTATTATTACATATAATATGTATTATAGTTCCTTAATAATTAAGCAAAACCAAAAAGTCATTTCTTATTGGGCATAGAATGACGTCAGAACGTCGTCTATAAATGTCGTCATAAGATACGTCATATTTATTACGTCGATCTGACGTCATTATTTAGTCACATGACGACAAATGTCCTGAAAATGTCGTCATAGTGTTTGCTGGGTATATATATATATATATATATATATATATATATATATATATATATATATATATATATATATATATATATATATATATATATATATATATATATATATATATATATATATGCTCTGGATAGTTTGCATCTCCATATGGAGCAGTAATACTTATGTGGGTGCGGTCTATTTACATCAATTGTACCAGGAAACTTGTTTTATTTGCGAATCTAAATAAGAAATAATTTAATGTAAAACGTGCCATTTCTCGATTATAAATTTCTTAAGTTACCTTTGTCGAAGTATTCTCCATGTATTAATATCTCCAGGAAATGATATATGTCTTTGTATAATATCTTCCCTAGTATATTACATACTTCAGAAGTTACAGGAGTATATTACAAACTTCATGTATCCATCTACTGGCGCTCGATTGACTCAATCCAATAAATAAATCGCTTCCATTTACTTCTTGGTAGCTTTCAGAAGCAATGAACCGTAAAGCTGGCAAAACCTGAAATTATACAAAATAATTGTTACTACAATGAAAATGATGCGCTGACTGCATGGACGAAATGAACGCCATTACCGCTACATCATTACATTAAGAAAACATTTTCCTTGTCAAGTATACAATCCCACAAAAAAGTCCTGATCCGTAGATCACCCCTGGAATTGGCCCCAGAGGCCAAAAACTTTTTTGGGGCTGTGTTATAGGGACCATTTTTGGCCTCTGGGGCCAATTCCAGGGGTGCAGGCCTTCTTCTGACCTCGGATTTAGATTCAGCGATGAAAAATACATAAGAATGCACGTGTCTGATCTACAGATCTGGACTTATTTTTGTGGAGCTATGTTATAAGTGTCATTTTTGGCCTCTGGGGCCAAATACTTAAGAATGCTCGTGTCTGATCTACAGATCCGGACTTATTTTTGTGGGGCTATGTTCTAAGGGTCATTTTTGGCCTCTGGGGCCAATTCCAGGGGTGCAGGCCTTCTTCTGACCTCGGATTTGGATTCAGCGATGAAAAATACATAAGAATGCACGTGTCTGATCTACAGATCCGGACTTATTTTTGTGAGGTTATGTTATAAGGATCATTTTTGGCCTCTGGGCCGATTTCGGGGGTGCAGGCCTTCTTCTGATCTCGGATTTGGATTCAGCGATGAAAAATACATAAGAAAGCACGTGTCTGATCTACAGATCCGGACTTATTTCTGTGAGACTATGTTATAAGGGTCATTTTTGGCCTCTGGGGCCAATTCCAGGGGTGCAGGCCTTCTTCTGACCTCGGATTTGGATTCAGCGATGAAAAATACATAAGAATGCACGTGTCTGATCTACAGATCCGGACTTATTTCTGTGGGGCTATGTTATAAGGGTCATTTTTGGCCTCTAGGGCCAATTCCAGGGGTGCAGGCCTTCTTCTGACCTCGGATTTGGATTCAGCGATGAAAAATACATAAGAATGCACGTGTCTGATCTACAGATCCGGACTTATTTTTGTGGGGTTATGTTATAAGGGTCATTTTTGGCCTCTGGGGCCAATTCCAGGGGTGCAGGCCTTCTTCTGACCTCGGATTTAGATTCAGCGATGAAAAATACATAAGAATGCACGTGTCTGATCTACAGATCCGGACTTATTTTTGTGGGGCTATGTTATAAGGGTCATTTTTGGCCTCTAGGGCCAATTCCAGGGGTGCAGACCTTTTTCCGTCCTCGTATTTGAATTCAGCGATGAAAAATACATAAGAATGCACGTGTCTGATCTACAGATCCGGACTTATTTCTGTGGGGCTATGTTATAAGGGTCATTTTTGGCCTCTAGGGCCAATTCCAGGGGTGCAGGCCTTCTTCTGACCTCGGATTTGGATTCAGCGATGAAAAATACATAAGAATGCACGTGTCTGATCTACAGATCCGGACTTATTTTTGTGGGGTTATGTTATAAGGGTCATTTTTGGCCTCTGGGGCCAATTCCAGGGGTGCAGGCCTTCTTCTGACCTCGGATTTAGATTCAGCGATGAAAAATACATAAGAATGCACGTGTCTGATCTACAGATCCGGACTTATTTTTGTGGGGTTATGTTATAAGGGTCATTTTTGGCCTCTGGGGCCAATTCCAGGGGTGCAGGCCTTCTTCTGACCTCGGATTTAGATTCAGCGATGAAAAATACATAAGAATGCACGTGTCTGATCTACAGATCCGGACTTATTTTTGTGAGGTTATGTTATAAGGATCATTTTTGGCCTGTGGGCCGATTTCGGGGGTGCAGACCTTCTTCTGACCTCGAATTTAGATTCAGCGATGAAAAATACATAAGAATGCACGTGTCTGATCTACAGATCCGGACTTATTTTTGTGGGGCTATGTTATAAGGGTCATTTTTGGCCTCTAGGGCCAATTCCAGGGGTGCAGACCTTTTTCCGTCCTCGTATTTGAATTCAGCGATGAAAAATACATAAGAATGCACGTGTCTGATCTACAGATCCGGACTTATTTTTGTGGGGCTATGTTATAAGGGTCATTTTTGGCCTCTGGGGCCAATTCCAAGGGTGCAGGCCTTTTCTGACCTCGTATTTAGATTCAACGATGAAAAATACGTAAGAATACACTTGTCTAATCTACAGATCCTGACTTAATTTTGTGGAGCTATGTTATAAGTGTCATTTTTGGCCTCTGGGGCCAAATACTTAAGAATGCTCGTGTCTGATCTACAGATCCGGACTTATTTTTGTGGGGTTATGTTCTAAGAGTCATTTTTGGCCTCTAGGGCCAATTCCAGGGGTGCAGACCTTTTTCCGTCCTCGTATTTGAATTCAGCGATGAAAAATACATAAGAATGCACGTGTCTGATCTACAGATCCGGACTTATTTCTGTGAGACTATGTTATAAGGGTCATTTTTGGCCTCTGGGGCCAATTCCAAGGGTGCAGGCCTTTTCTGACCTCGTATTTAGATTCAACGATGAAAAATACGTAAGAATACACGTGTCTAATCTACAGATCCTGACTTAATTTTGTGGAGCTATGTTATAAGTGTCATTTTTGGCCTCTGGGGCCAAATACTTAAGAATGCTCGTGTCTGATCTACAGATCCGGACTTTTTTTTGTGGGGCTATGTTATAAGGGTTATTTTTGGCCTCTGGGGCCAAATACTTAAGAATGCTCGTGTCTGATCTACAGATCCGGACTTATTTTTGTGGGGCTATGTTATAAGGGTCATTTTTGGCCTCTGGGGCCAATTCCAAGGGTGCAGGCCTTTTCTGACCTCGTATTTAGATTCAACGATGAAAAATACGTAAGAATACACGTGTCTAATCTACAGATCCTGACTTAATTTTGTGGAGCTATGTTATAAGTGTCATTTTTGGCCTCTGGGGCCAAATACTTAAGAATGCTCGTGTCTGATCTACAGATCCGGACTTATTTTTGTGGGGTTATGTTCTAAGAGTCATTTTTGGCCTCTAGGGCCAATTCCAGGGGTGCAGACCTTTTTCCGTCCTCGTATTTGAATTCAGCGATGAAAAATACATAAGAATGCACGTGTCTGATCTACAGATCCGGACTTATTTCTGTGAGACTATGTTATAAGGGTCATTTTTGGCCTCTGGGGCCAATTCCAAGGGTGCAGGCCTTTTCTGACCTCGTATTTAGATTCAACGATGAAAAATACGTAAGAATACACGTGTCTAATCTACAGATCCTGACTTAATTTTGTGGAGCTATGTTATAAGTGTCATTTTTGGCCTCTGGGGCCAAATACTTAAGAATGCTCGTGTCTGATCTACAGATCCGGACTTATTTTTGTGGGGCTATGTTATAAGGGTCATTTTTGGCCTCTAGGGCCAATTCCAGGGGTGCAGACCTTTTTCCGTCCTCGTATTTGAATTCAGCGATGAAAAATACATAAGAATGCACGTGTCTGATCTACAGATCCGGACTTATTTTTGTGGGGTTGTATAATTAAATATATTTTATCGTTCATAATCAAAAACGACCTTTTAATTTCCTTGAACTCCAATAATTTGTTCTGCATTATATCTAATTTTTTTCCCTCATAGTTTAACTTTTCCTATAATACGTATTCATACTTTGTGATCTATCATTTGCTATATTTAAATAATCTTTAGATATGTCAATCATTACTTTACGTCTTCTAAATTTTTTCGGTTTTATGTTTTCTTTATTAGGATATCCAGTTTCAACATCATCAATTTGCACTGCTGTTTTTCTTCTAGTTTTTGCCTTACCTGAAATGAGTTTTCCGAATATTATGAATCGAGATAATTTCAATTATGATGTGATAGGGAACAGTGTTGAAGTGGAGACTATTTTATGATCAACAATAAATTCAATTCTAAATTTACACGAAAGCTATTCATACATTTATAAATAAAGTGCTATTAAGTATACATATTGCAAGTTACAGGTATCTATACTTACATCTTCTCTTTCATGTACAATGGTTATAACTTCTTCATTTTGTGATGTACCCTATACAGAACGATAAAATTAGTTTAGTACATAAATGTAAAATAAACAATTATCAAAAATACCTTCATATCCTCAGATGAAAATGGAATATTATCTGCAATGTCCTAAGTCCCAAAAGCAGAGGTTGGTTTGATGATAGACAATATACATTCATCTTCGCTATTAAAATTTGAAGTACGAGGACCTCCTCCAGTTCTTTGAGCGAATTTTTTGTATTCCGCTGCTCTGTATTTTGTATTTTTTTTTTCAATCTTTCCAGGTCTAGAAAAAACAAGCTGCATATTGTAATATCATATATAAGTTACAATATGAAGTAAATGTACAAATAAATTACATTAGGTCAGTTTTTACAATAGACAATAAAACTACATTACATTTCCCACTGCAGAACGTGTAAGACGCCAGGAATCGCATTTAAAATGTTCCTTAAGGCTGTTCCACAAAACATATACCTTAGAGAAGCGTAACTACCGTGTTATTTTAAGGCGACACCGATGACACTTGCCGCCATATTTATTCCTTGCACTCCCCCCACCACTGACTACTGAAATTGGCGGGAAATTCGAAAATTGTTGGATTTTGAAAGTGGCGGGAATTTTGAAATTCAATTATTATTGCATTTCTTGGTCCATTTACATCAAACAAAATATAAGTTCACTTAAAATTATGTAATACTTACAAGAACGTTTTCTTTTGTAAAGTTTCTATGAATAAGTGCTCCATAATCTTAAGTAATCTTATATATTGCTTGGTGTAAACGACCCTAAGTTTTTATAAACCAATGAATAAGTGCCACTTCCACTTCACGCAGTATTACTGAATGACAAATAACAAAGAAAACACAAATTCAAACAAAACATTTATATTTAGTGATAGAGAATAGAACTGAAATTATTCTAACATTAGAGACTGTAATAGTTACCGACAACTTTTATTCTAATGCTTTTCAGTAAGATTTGTCGTCCTCCGTCTTTAGTTTTGAACTGCATGATACCTAAAACAAATTCCTAATTAGAGTAAAAATCATGGACACGTTATGAAACATAGTTTATCTTCCTTTTCTTCGTTCGATAGTTTCTTAAAACTAGAAACAAATAGTTTTATTATTTTTTTAAAAAATGTAAAAACTTATCTTTGGTAAAAAAAATAAAAATAATTTTTTATAAAATACAATTACTCCGAAAAAAAATTGATTTACCGAATATATGCAATAAATTATTTTAATTTCAATAACTATTAATTTTTACCTTAATGTTGAGATTCATTCTATTTGAAAAGAGATGCAAAAATATTTTATCGAAAGCAGTAAGTACTTTTTGGAATATTTAAATTCTTCGCTCTGACACGCATGCGCATAGTGCTCTCGCGTTCGTACTCACGGCCGAATAATTTTTGTGTTTAAGGGACTTTTGGTGATTCCAATTTGTCTGACTGACTAAATATAATTGTGTAATAGTTATCTTGATAACATATTAAAAAATCAGACATTAAAAAATAAGTAAAGTTCATTTATTTTTGGTGGAGCTTTAAAGCGTCTGGCAAAAGTTTTGGTCCATGAAAAGTGTCTGATACTTGCGATACTATTTGAGAATGATATTCTATTAAATATATATCAAAATCAGCCATATAAATTTAAGTTAAGTAACTCTTATTTTTAGTCACCTTTCTCACCTGGTACCTGCCCAGGTGTCACTGGGCAAACTTCACAAACACGCAGGTATACAAAGTACATGAGACACTAGTGAGAACTTAAAGTTTCATCTTTTAGAAAATAAATTATGTCTTATCGCTCTGGGATCTTGGACTATAGTGCCATCCGTGATGTTAACACACTTCCAAGAACGTACTGACCATCATCAGTTTTAACAAATTCCAATCCTCAGGCATTGTTTTTTCCACGTGTTCTTAACCTAACACGGACTTTTTATATCACTTTTAAACCCTTTGCCTCGTCGCCAATGTAATATATTGGGCCGTCCAACATATATATGAATAGATGATCGTTAAAAGGATACACGGAGAACTTACTAATACTTTAATATCTATTATCGTTGTTCGATACATTGGATCTATGTCGCCATCTTTTTACCTCTGCCTTTCGAACTCCCTTGAGCCGCTCTCTAACCTCCTCTTACCTTACTTAACTTATGCAACACATTTTACTATACTACAATGGTGGGGTAGGCTTCTTCGGTTTTCCAGCTGCCATTTTGAGGGTAGCCTGTAAGGTCTTGGCTGCGCAGCATAAGACGGCGATCGGTCTGTGGTTTTCTGGATGGTGGGCTTCTTTGCGTGGTTTCGGAAAAGTTTATTTTCCATTCGTCTGTTTCCACTGTTGATGGCTAAGTTGAAAATTTTCCTTAGGTAATTTCCTGGGACTTTCTGTAGCATTTGATAATTGATGTCGTCCAATCCTGCGGCTGTGCTCTTCTTCTTGTTCCCTGGTACCTGATCGATTTCTCTATGTCCTTAGTAGTCGTTTTGTATTTCCTTATTGTTACTGGGTCAGTTTGAACATTAATTATGATTTGTTGTGCAATGATGGTGGGGGGTAGGCTTGAAGTTTGTCTTACATCATGGCTGTGTGAGAACTTTTTAATGATTGACCAGACTCTCGCCGATGGAGTATTTCGATCAATTGATTCATAAAAATTTCTAAAGGATTTTCTTTTTTGTTGTTAAATTATCGCTTGATAGTTGCTATTATGCGTTTAGAAAGATTCATTTCAGGGTGTTTTCTAAATTTTTTAATCAGATTTCTTTCATATCTTATGAGATTGCTGCATTCCATGGTGTTATTTTAAATTGTCGTTCATTTCTTGTAGTCTCGGTTTCGTCTTGTATGGATGTGTTGATTGCTCTGTTTAAGAAGGTTTTGTAACTGATGTCTGTATCTAAATTTAGTGTTTGTTCTTCGAGTGTGGCTGTAAAAACGTTCCAGTCTATTTTCTTCAGTCTTGTTGAATCACGTTTTGCATAGGTTGTTCGGTTCAGGTTGTATCTGATTAGTCATATTGTAGGAAAGTGGTCACTGTTACTACATTCCTTTAGTATGCCTCATGTGCTGTTTTGAGTCAGATTATTGGTGATCAGTGTGATGTCCACTGCTGAGTTTTTGTTTTTTGGTGGTGTTATTCTTGTTGGTTGTCCTGTACTAATATTTGATAATTCCAATTCATTTAAGGTGGTTTTTATCATGTTCCCATTGGCATTTGTTTTTCCACTACCCCACTAGGGGTGCTGTCCATTTAGATCTCCCATAATTATGGTTTGTATGATAGTGTGTTGTTTGATGAAAGATTTCCATTCAAGTTTGGATTAAGTATGTTTAAAATTGTCGATTGGAATCCATTTTTATTTATAGAGTGATTATTTTGTATGATCTGGTGTGCAATGGGAGTTTCGATTAAAGTAGCTATGCCTCCATATCCATCTTCTCTATCTTCTCGGTATATAAAGTATGTTGGTTTATGTAACTTAAATTCCGAGGTTATTCTGGTTTTGTTAATTAGAATTATATCTGGGTTGTGTTTGTGTATAATCATTTTAAGGTATTGAAAGTTATTACGTATACTATTAATGTTCCATTTTGACCTGGTCTTGGCCTGTCATAATTGATTGTTTTTCCAAATTCCCATAGCATGTTACTCGGTGTTATTTCTGCCATTTTGTAGTCTAGGTCTCGGTCGGTTTTGTAGTTGAGTCGTTGGAGGGTATGCATGACTTGTTTAATATAGTAATCAAGGTCCTCGTCAGCGTATGTTTCATATGTGTTACTAGTTTAGTTTGGGGTGTTTAGTGGTAACCAGGACTGCCTCCGCTTTTTGGTCAGCCAGCTGCAGCCCAGCTGCCCCAAGCCATCTCCTGATGGCGTCATTAGCATCGTCAACGACCTCTTCCAGCGTTTTACCTGTTACCACTACTGCTATATCGTCGGCAAATCCTACAATTTTTACGTTTGTGGGCACGGGGGTTCTCAATACTCCGTCGTACATGGTATTCCAGAGTATCGGCCCCATCACCGAGCCCTGTGGCACGCCAGCGGTTACACTGTGCTTTTCGGTGCCGTCGTCCGTGCGATACTGTAACGTCCTGTTACTAAGGTAGCTGGCTACTATCTCCCGGATGTAACTTGGTACCCCAAGGCGTTCCAGGGAGCTTATTATCTTAGGCCAGCGCGCTGAATTGAAGGCGTTTTTGACGTCCAGAGTAATAACAGCGCAATACTTCTTGGACCCGCGCCTCCATCTTTTGCCGTGATCGCCTCACGAGCAGCGTTTACTACTTCCCGAATGGCATCTACGGTGGATCTAGACCTGCCTCCAGGCGTCCACAGATTATCTTTTCCAGGCTCTTACCCAGCGTATCCAACAGACACACTGGTCTGTATGACGACGTGGCATCTGGGGGCTTGTCGCCCTTTGGTAGAAGCACGAGCGCCTGACGCTTCCAGCGATCCGGGAAACTTCCTCCCTTTAGGCAAGCATCGAACACGTGAAAAAATGCCCCGTAGTTCGAACGTACAGCCAGCTCGATGGCTGCATTTGGAATGCCATCTGGCCCCGGTGCGGCGGCGTCTCTGATTTTTGAGATAGCTCCCTTAAGTTCGATCTCCGTAATGGGTGGACGGAGGTCGCCACTGGACGTCTGAGTGAGGGGGTCGTTGGGAAATAGTGCCTTTACGACCTTCTTCACGAACTGCGGTTCGGTTGGAGGTGCCGTAGCTATACCCTTAAGCCGCGACATGACTATCTTGTAAGGTAGCCTCCACGTGTCTTTGTTGACTTCTTCGCATAGTTCGACACTGCACCGTTTTTCGCTCGCTTTGATAGCTTTGCACAGCGCGTTTCTTGCCTCCTTGTAGCGTTCTCTCATTCTTTCTCGCTCTCTTCGGGCCCTTTGTGCCTGTCTTCTTGCCCGAAGACACTATTTTCGGAGCTCAGCTATTTCGTCGTTCCACCAGAAGGCCGCTTTATGACTTCTGCGACTTCTGCCGTGCTCTGGTCATGGATGCATCGCATGCGTTGCTGACCAGCTCTATCAGTGAGCTTGCCAGCTCATTTGGGGAGCCGGAATTTTACCACTCTTCTTCCATCATGACAAGAAAAGATTCGCGGTCTAGTGATCTAGCATTCCACTTGCGCGTAGTATACCTTCCCCTCCCGACGTTGGCTCTTTGATCTTCGATGGTGAATAGGAGCGCTTTATGGTCGCTGTTAGTACAGTGATCGCTCACCCTCGACCCTTTCACCCTCGGGAGTATGTCCTCGCTTGCAAAAGTGACGTCGATAACTGAGGTCTGGTCAGCTCTAACAAATGTCGGCTTCGAACCTGTGTTAACAAGGCAGGCATCTAGTGTAGCAAGGCTATCTAGCAGCATGTTTCCTCTATTGGAGGTTGACCTACTGCCCCAAGTGGTCGCCCATGCATTAAAATCTCTAGCGATTAAAAAGGGCCGCTTATCTCTTGCTTCTTCCGCCAGTTTCCCCACCACTTTTGCCCAGGAGATTAATTCGTCCTGCTTTTGAGGACGCGCTTGGATATGTTTGCTTTGCTAACCCAGATGGCTGATCTCCCACTACCGTCTCTTATCCAAGTTCGTGCTGGGTCCCTGTTTTTGTATGGCTCGGAAACGATAGCCACGTCAATTGCCAGTTCTTTAACTGTGTGTTCCAGCAAGTCCTGCGCCGCTTCTCAGTGATTCGAGGTTAAGCTGGATACGTCTCATGATTTCGACTTGCGTATATACTCCTGCACCAGTGGGCAGGCGTAGCTGAAGGAAGCGTGGTCCGTTTTCTTCTTTCCGTCGTCTCGGCAGACTAAGCAGGAAGGGTTGTGCTCGCAGTCCTTGAAGCATCGTCTTATTTCGGTCTTTGATCTCACCCGGCAGTTTACCCATCCGATGCGAATGTGACCCTTTTTTAGTAGAGCATTTGCCAGATCGTTTGACAAGCTCACGATGGCTATTTGAGTGCCACCATACGACTTGCGCAGAGATCTAGCTGCTATATTGTTGGGCATCTCAGTCTTCGGCTCAAATTTGAGGGCCTCTGTTATCTCCTCGGGAGTCGTAACTTCATCCACGTCCTTTATTTCCGACGTCGTTTGGTGGGTCGCTGCTGTTGTTGTTGCCAACGCCCCGACTTTATCCTCGACCTTCTTTACCAGCTCCTGGACGTCGGTATTCTTGCGATCTAGTTCTAGAACGAGCGACCCGACTGCATTTCTCCGGATCTTGGTGACCTCCTTTTTGACGTCACTTAGCCCTGGGTCGCTCCTCAATTGCCTAAGGATGTCGGCGTAGGACGCTCCTTCCTTGGCCTCGACCTTGATGCAGTTTGGTCTGGTCTTCTTTGTCAGCCTTTGGACTCGAGGAGTCTCTTAGTAGAGGTAGAGCTCTTGTTGACCTGTATAGCCAGTGGGCTCGCCTCGCTTGCGCGGCTAGCCCGTTGCAGCTTCCCCTTTTCGATCGGTTTAGGGGTCACTTCGTTCGCCGCTGTCGGCTTGTTTGCCTCCCTCAGACCAGGGGTGGTTTGTGTCACCTTTCCCCTAGTGCCCGGTCGTCGGCACTGCTGCAGGTTGTCCTTATGCTCCGGGCGAGGTCTTTTATTTGTTTGTGCACGTTATGCCTTTCCTTGACGTAATCGATTAGTTCATGGATTTTGCTGCCGAGGCGGTCTAAGTGCCCTTTCCATAGTAAGGCGAAGTTCGCTTGGGGCTTTCACCCGATCGGAATCGACGGCGGGATTAGGTTGTTTAACCTCGCCCGCTTGGGGTAATTTCGTTTTTCCCTCACTATCCGTGGTTAGTTTGTTTTCGGGGTTCCTTCCCCTAGCTGATTTTTCTGTCCGCCTCGTGTATTTTATTTCCACGATACCCTCCACAAGTGGCGAGCGTTCCCCGATCCGCAACCTGGGGAGGCGCCAGATGGGAGAAATCACCAAAACTCCACACTGGTATATATATATATATATATATATATATATATATATATATATATATATATATATATATATATTGTCACGCCTAGGGGGTATGGGGTGTCCCTAGGAGTGCCCTTGGGGTTTGCTCAGAGGTAGGGAATATAAAGTGGGTACAAAACAAAGTGAATTTTATTTACGCATAAAACACTAGTACGAAGCGGGATAGATTGAGGGAAGAGTAACCAGAGTGAAAACCAGCAAATAAGGTATGGAAATACAACGGTCAAACTTAAACAAATGGGGTATCGTTACATTAAAAATATCTGCTTACATGGTCCAGAGGTACGAGGGAGGCTGGCACGATCGCGGGACGGTCTCAGGGGTGGCGGGCGGCAGCGTGGCGACGAACTTTAAGTCAATTCATATTTCAAAAGGTAACTATTGTTATTACAAGTTATATATAAAATAAAATATCACCCGTAAAAATCTGTAATATATTTGTGGAAGTAATAATAAAGACGATGAGCTGCTATGGCGAAAGTAAGATTCAGAAGAGAACCAAAACGCTATGCAGATAATGTGAAACGCCATTCTTGCTATATATTCAAATGTTTATACGTTCAGTAAACCATGTATTATTTATAAGACGGATGGTGCATATATGTACCACTCTATATAACCAGGGGTACACATATGTACCGCCTACTGCAAGTAAGGATTTATTAAATTTAGATACAGAGCGTTAAATAAATAAAAACTGCAGGTTCACGGAAACACACGCTAATTATTTAGAGAGAGATAAATCTTATTACATCAGTAGCACTAAAAACTAACCGGGAACTACCCCAGTAGATCTACTAGCACTGGAACGTAAGGCCATCTATGAAAGAAAACGCAATGTTGTTAGTGACGCTGAAGGTATCTGCAGAGCCAAGATTACGAAAGAGGAAAGAGCTAGGACCGTGGAACAGTGGCAACAGAGGTACGAAGCGGAAAACCGAGGCAAATGGACTAAGCGCCTCATACCCAACGTGAAAGTCTGGATAGAGAGAAATCATGGGGAGATAAACTTTTATCTAACACAGTTGCTGTCTGGACACGGATATTTCCGCTACTATCTTTTCAAACAAAGAAAAGTAGAAAGCCCTATGTGCCTCGCATGCGGACATGCCGTAGACGATGCAGAACATACGCTGTTCACGTGCAACCAATGGAACATACAAAGACAGGCACTTACAGAAAAGATCGGCTTTTTTACACCCGAAACCATAGTAGAAGTGATGCTGAAGAAAGAAGAAAACTGGGACGTCGTAGCTGAATTCGTAGAAACGGTTTTACGAATAAAGAAACAAAATGGTCTAGTTGACGACACAACCACATAAAGAATAGCAGCACCCTTCGCGTCTAGTCTGTCCCGACCGAGAGGGACGATAACACAGAAAAACGATGAGGATCAGCAGTTCTCGATATACGTAGTATAAGATAAAGTCAGAAGAACGAAGAGGTCACACAAGCTCGGAGGACGGTGTGACACAACAGTGAGAAATCCCTAAAGAGAAATTTCAGAACGAAACAAGAACAGAACAGACGCCAAACAGGCGAAGAACAGCCATCTTGAGTAATGCTAACGCGGGTCCAAGATGGTTATCTCAACGAGGTTAAGGTAAAAGAGGTAGGGTTTTAGTGGGTCGTACAGGTGACGTACAACCCCACACACCGGTCGGTCTCGCATGGCCACTGACGGTGCGGATGCGCATTTCCCCCCTCTTCGGATAAAAAAAAAAAAAAAAACTAAAACCTAACCAGTTTCACTAAAATTCTTATTACAAATCAAACCACGAGCGGCGGGAAAGGGGTGTAAAAGGGTGCACTTGCACCCACCTGCCACGAGGAAAAATGGCAGAGAAACAAACAAAATTCACCCTTTGAATAGAAACACGTGTATAGCTTGTTATTCAAATATGTTCAACACCACATTAATGAATTCATTGTTGTCCTCCTCTATCCTTTCTCTAAGAACCTGCATGGCCTAAATTTGACATTAATGTAATTGACATGGCGTAGATGTGTAATTTAACACTGTTATAAATTATATCTTGCTATGCGTTTTTAAATGATCAAGAGTAAAAGTTTTAATGGAATGGGTGGCCATATATTTGGACTTCCTTAGGGATCAGGGTCCCTTCTATCGTGCATACAACCGAAGGGGTTTTAATAAATTTAAGTTCCTTGGACCTTCTATCGCGAGTCGTTAAACGGCGGAGGTTTAATATATTTTAAAGACGGAATCTTTAGAGCTAATTTGATTTCATCTTCAGAGTATCCCAGGTCTACATATTTTATGATAAATTTACAGGTGACTTTACTTAAAGGTATAAACATTTTATATCCTAGATTAATAAGTCTTTCATCGCTGAGCACACTATTTGCTGCTGAATAATTAGAAAATCTCACCCCTAACCTATTTTTTCCTTTTCTCTGAATCTCCAAGATATTTGGAATATTAACATTTTCGCGATACCTAGTGTATTATAGTTTCCTATATTTTGGTCCGTTGTACTTTCAACATGTATTTCGAACGGTCCTCGATCTGTTTTTTTATATCTAAGTTCACTTAGCGGATTGCTTTTCTTGAAGATTTTGAATCGAGGGATCTTTCCTCCATCTGAGGCCCCAATTCCTGATCAATCAATTCCACAATGACTTTTTTATTAGCAGATTGTGTTTGCTTTTTAAGCTTTTCGGAATTAAATAAAGCTCCATTGGAGAAACCTAACCTAGATTATTCCAGGTCAGGTCTCTCTAAGCCTATGTTAAATAAAGGGTAATATGAGAAATATGATATTAAACCGAAGAGATTTACCTGATTTTGGAAAGAATGCAATTTTGTGACACACTCCTTCTCTGTCACTAGAGGTCTTACATTTCTTCTTAATTGTTTTGCAAATGCGCTTCTGCGCTTGGTCCCTTAAGTGCCTGTTATGGTAATAGGGCGAACTGCTATCATATAAGTGAACCTCTTCTTTGTATGCCCCAATGAGGGCCTCTATTTGAAGCCGGGTCCATTTCGTGGGAGATTGTAGATCCATCACTAAAAATAATTGTTAATTGATACTAACTGATTTTTTCCTTACAATCAATTAAATATAAGCAATCTAAATATAGAATATGCCGAATTGAAAGAAATAAACAATTCTTAATATTACATTTTGAAATACTTACCAAACGACAACAATAACAGAATGAACAAAAGGAAAAAGATGAACAACAGGTCAAGACAAACAGATACACAGGTCACACACCTACAGCAGCAGATCGAAGTGAGCGTGAAAATGGCTGGTACCATCTATATAGCAGTCCATTTTCCTCTCCCTTCCTTCGTCCGGGTTACCTACCTGACAAATTCTTCATAAATACAGAATCTTTATTTCGCAATCAAGGCATTCTGTAGATTCGCAGAATCGCCTTTTGTTATCCGGTCCAAAAAGGCAGCAAATAAGCAATTTCGCCCGTGTGACGTCATTTTCCCCACCGTCTCTCCCCATGCCTTTTTTCATGCAATCACCCACGAAAAAATGCATCGTGTCCGCCGGACTTAACATAGCGATATTATTGTACACATTTAATAATTCTACAATAACCTGCCTCCAACTTCACGAGTTCTGATCCAAACCCTTCTTCCGACCTCAAGGTAAGGATAGTGTCTCCCTTCTTTTTTGAAATAAAGCAAGAGATTGTTGAGATAGTACGTCGATGCCTTTGACTATCTCCTTGCATACTGATGGGCCTTGTACATCTACAGCGATTTTCGGTGTGACTGCAGTCGTGGACAAAATGTCCGTGGTCTTCGTGCCATGACGACGTTCGAAGTCGTCTAATACACTCTTCTCTATTGCTGTAGTACACAACGTCGTGTATAACTCTTCGTTTTGTAGAAGTTCTTTGAATCCTTTGAATGAAATTTTGGAATCTAATGCTATTTTCTCGACTTTCACCTTTTTCATTACTTTTACGTTTTGCCGACATAACTACAATCAACAGTACGACCACAAAACGTATACCTTAGAAGAATAACAAAGAAAACACAAATTCAAACAAAACATTTATATTTAGTGATAGAGAATAGAACTGACGTGACTAGAACGTGACTAAGATTCAAATTATAAATAAATTTGGCTATTTTTAAAGGTGATTGATTTCCCATATTCCGTCCATTGGTGCTGGTTACGTATACCTCATAAGGGCCTTTGCTAGTTTTGGCATATGATTTTGATATAAGTTCTGTAAGCTCCTCGTTAACTGTTATGAGTTTAGTAGAACCAGTGTGTTCGGTATGCTGTACTGTAATATTTGCCTGCGGTGTGTCCGTTGGGAGCTCCTTAATGGAGTCCTCCAGGAATGGTGTGTCGTGGGGGGGTCCAGGACCCCCTCCACTCCCACTCATCTGTACTCAATTGGAACCCACTGATTATACCAGGGAGAAAAGATTAATGTGAGATTGGGGATAGATAAATACCTGATTTGGTATCTTTGAAGAAAACTTTGAGGTTAAGCACGTGGTTGATAATTCGCTCCGATCACCTTGGCTATCGACGCGAGAGTGTATTCCTCAGTGCCTGGCAAGTGAAATAGGCGCACCTGGTTTGGCGAAAAACAGCGCCGTTGGTTGTCGTCTCCATCAACTAAAGGGGCTAAATTCGAAATGATTTCGGTAGATGACGCTGTTGAAATGTTAAGATGATCCGTGTGGTTCTACCATTGGCAGGATTGGCACTGGTTTCGTGAAGAAGGTAAACGACGCCATTGTTGTTTGCTCTTGAGAAAGTTTTTACGTGTGCGGCGAGAGTTTGTGTTAGTTAGTATTGATATTGACATTGATAAGCGAAATGGGAAGAATTAGACCGTGTTGTGTACCCGGATGTGAGGATAAAACATCTGGAAGGTATTTGTGTAACAGCTAGCGGGTTCCATCTCTCAGCATTTCACATTCATCATTTTTAGGCATATCCTTCCCAAAAATCTTATCCAGAGGAGTGTTTGGGTTGAGCGGATTGGCAATTCCGCTGTATCGATAAACAGTGGGGCCGCGCTAATTTGTGATCGACATTTCGAGCCCCATTGTTTTTGGGCAAACGGCAGATTGAAAATTGCCTCATATCCAACATTGGAATTGCCAAGTATGTGTATTGATCCGTTTATTTGAAGATCACACCGAATTGCATGGCTTTTTTCCAGATTTCGTTAGAGTAAGTGTGGAAACACCCCGAGCTCCGAGGACTCCACCGATGCTAGTTGGTAAGTAGTGTGTACATGTGTCTGTATTAAAACTGTAAAGCTGAATATATAAACTCTGAAGTTGAGGTTCAGTTAACGTTCAGTCGAAGTTTGGCATGTTCCACGACTCGTTGCCATTTATAAATATTTAAAGTTTCATTCTTCTACAGATATGTTTAAATACTTTATAGGCGTATCAAATATCCCCATAACGGGAAATATCCCCATATTTGTTGTCTATTTGCTCAAAAGCTACTACAGTGGAACCAACAGTAAATTTCATTCGACTGTCGAAGCACCTTTATATGGATGATACATGAATTCATTCCACCCTTAGATTGGGATAAAAGCAATGACGTAACATAACTTTTTCCTGAAACAATGTAATATTTTTTCAATTATGGAAGAAATGTACATTTAATGGAGACATTATATTCTCCTACATTTTTCCTTTGTTGGCGTTCACTATAAATTTACTCCGGCACGTTGTTTTTGGCATTTCTACCAAACATGTTTTGCTTTGTTTCTTTTGGTTAATGGGAATGGACTTTTACTGTGCTCTCTGAAGTTTGGCTAATCTGTTGACATCTGTGGCCGCTAAGAGATTCTCTCCTAGACTCACAGCTTTCCTAGTTTGCTGCATCCTTGTTTCCTCTGATTTGTGTGTGTTGTGTGCAGATATCCAGAGACTTCGCAGTAGAGAGAGCGCTTAATAGTCGTTGCCAGCCTGTTGAGTGCTGGACGGCACTTCATGAGCATCGCAATCGTATGCTTTAAGCTTACAGACCGCAAATTCTAATATTTGTATATAAGTATATAGGCCATGGTATAAATCATAAACAAGAGTAATTATGTTAGACATTGTGTGCAGATACTTTGTTGTAAATGCAATTTATATGTTCCAATTTTTATGCATTTTAATGTTGCATGGGAAGTACATCGGACGCATGTGGTATGTGTGAAAACTGTCATGTTTTTGGTTTGGTTCCAAACAAGAACGACAGTACTTTACATAAGTACAGTAATTAACTTTTTCATTAGTTTTTCTTGTCTCATTTATTTTAGCATTGCAGATTAACGCAGTAGAGTATTTTAGTCGCATCAATGCATGTATAATTGTCATACAAGTATTAAACGTCATATTTTTATACATAGGATGCATGTTATAAATGTGAAAACTTTATTTTTTTTTATTTCACAAATGTTAAATTTCATGTACTTTTACTTTTTAGGATTTATCTTTGGAATACTAATAAATATTAATAAATAAATTTCCAAATGAAAATTGTTTCCTTTCTTATTTACATGATGCCTTCCACGCCCCTATTTCAATCTGTTTCATAAATTCCTTGCAAAAATTAAACTTCATCGACTGGAAATGTCTACTGTAAATTTCCGTTTCTTGAAGTTTAATTTTTTTCAAGGATTTTATGAAACTGATTGAAATATATGAAATATATAAATACCATCATAAATCAAATTTCCCGCTATTGATACTTTTGTACATGCCGACGTTAGGAGATGGCGCTGAACTGTAACCAAAATGATATTAGAGAGTCGACCATCTATAAGCTGACCTGATCTGTGGTATTCCTAACCTCGTGGCGCGTCTTAATTTACGATACATGAAACTCATATTAATAAATCTTTAGCTTAGAACAAGAAAAGTTGTAAACGGCCGCCATCTTTATTCCTTGCTCCCGTTTGCCAGTGGAAATAAAAGTCCCAGATTTACCGACAAAATTCAGCACAATTTTGTATTTCGCGCTTGAGTTTTATGTATATCGGCAGAAGTCTGGCAACATCGATGTCGCCGGTTTCTCAATGCTACTTTCATCCCCATGTTCGCAACCATAATTAAAGGGAACGATAAATTTAAGAGAAGAAGAGGAAGAAGAAGATAACCTCGTTTAATCTTCTCTTCTTCTTCTATTTTTGTTGGCCTCCGCTGCCAGGGCGATTCAGCCAAGGACTCCTGTCGGAGTCAAGTGAAACTTAAAGGTAAATTGAGGAAAAAGGTTAAGTTATTGGGTTAGATGAGTATTTTGGAAGAAATGAGAAAATCTCGAACTGAATGACAGGATTCTTGAAAAGGATGTCGAATACCGAGAGGGGTTGCAGAACCTCTAGGTCCGAGGAGATGAGTTGGGAGAGACGTCAACGATGATCACCGTTAATAGGACAAGCTAACAGGATGTGCTGGCGGTCCTGTATCTCTCCACATCCACACAGAGGATCGTCTACGACTTTTATTTTAAAAAGGTGAGATTTGGAAGAGGCGTGTCCAGATCTGAGTCTGCACATCATAGAAATAGTATCTCTGGAGCGGTTATTTATTCCAGAAAACCAGGGTTTTTTATATGGGCGAGTGATAAAACAACCAAAAGATTTTCCCCTCGCCCTTATCGCCTCTGAATAGCTCCTTGTCCATGATTGCCAAATGTGTTTTTTAACTTTAGGAATGAAATCAGAAAAATGAGCTTTTGGAAAAGCAAACGGAGGGATCCTCCTACCAGAATTGGCCAGTCCGTCAGCGATCCCATTGCCTGGAATACCAGAATGACCCGGAACCCAGGCGAGGTAAATTTCTTTCCAGTTATCACGCAGCTCCCACAGAAGATTTCTCAATGAGATGACGTGAAGATCCAAAAAGGAGGGGATGTTTGTGGAAACTATTTTAAGAATGGCCGCTTGGGAATCAAGAAAAATAATCCATTTATTTCCATTGTAGGACTCTATTAGTTGGAGGGCTTGTTTGACCGCAAACATTTCAGCAGAGCATATAGAAAAGTAGTCAGGATACCTGAGACTAATCTTTCTGTGGGTATTGGCGAAATAGATGCCACCTCCTGTCTCCCCCTGAGGGCCCTTAGACCCGTCCGTGTAAACCATCTGAAAGTTAGGGAACTTGGATTCCATATAGTGAAGAAAGCCAAATTTATTGTCCTCATTTTTCTTGAATGGGAGGGAAAGTGATGGAATCTGCCTTACAGCCAAATGGAGAGGATACCCATAAAGGGCGGACAATTGGAAAATTGCATATAGGGGAGGTCTTTAGCCACGAGGTGATAGGCCTGAACAATCGAGGAATTATCTGTGAACTTATTTGCCAAAGGGAGACTGTGGACGACTTTCTCTATATAATGTTTGACAGGATTTTCATATGAGAAGCTTTTTAAAATAAATCTGGATGATAAGAATAGTCTGCGAAGATGCAACGGGAATTGTCCTGATTCTGAGAGTAAGAAGGGGATGGGGGTGGACCTCATGAGCCCCAGAGCCACCCTAATAGCTCGGTATTGGATCTTGTCAAGCTTTTCGAGGAGCTTTTTTGTGCAATACCCCAGTAGAAATGTAACTTGATCAAGATGAGGAAGGATTAAAGATTTGTATAAGGTTAATAATGTGTTTGGGGGGGCACCCCACCAGGTGCGACTTATAGCTCTCATAACATTAATGCCCTTCTCAGTTTTTGAGCAAATGTATTCCAGGTGGTTTGTCCAATCGAGATTTTTGTGAAGCTTGGTGCCAAGGTGTGAAACCTCGGTTTGCCACGGGAGGGAGACCCCCTTCAGCTGGATCTTGACTGTGGGAAACTGGTTCCTTGTAGATTGAAAGATTATGGATTTGCACTTCTGAGTCGATAGGGAGAGACCAGATGAAGATAAAAACAGATCCACTTTACGCAGAGCGGCGTTGATATCGTTTACTAGTTGAGGAATATCCTTGCCAGAGGAAATTAGGACGAAGTCATCTGCATATCCCAAGCATGATACCTTTGGCACCAAATGTTGAAAGATCGGGTCCATGTAGAGGTTGAACAGAATGGGGCTAGGAGGAGACCCTTGAGGAACCCCTTTCTCTACTATTCCGGGTCCCACTAAAGAGTGCGATGAGGGGTCGAGGACGTATATTTGACGTTTACTGATGAGCTTGGTGACCAATGCTACCAGGTCCGAGGGAAGCTGAAACCGGTGAAGTCTTTCTACCAAATGGGGGATTAAGACGTTATCGTATGCAGATGAGATGTCTAAGAAGACCGCGATCGCATTCTCCTTACGTGAGAGAGCTGATGTAATGATAGAAAGTAGAGATACCAGGTTTTCTGTTACCCCTCTCCCTTTGCGGAATCCAAATTGGAAGGGATTAAGCAATGATTTAGACTCGACATGCCACTCGATTCTGTTTTTAAGCAGAATTTCGAGAGTTTTGCTCAGGCAAGAAGAAAGAGTGATGGGCCTCCACCCACTAATTTCCCGGGGGTCCCTGCCTGGTTTGGGAATCGGACAAATCACTTGTCGAGACCAAGACTTTGGAATCGGAGTTTCATTTCGAAGGAGGGCATTGAAAAAGCTGAGCAGCAAGACTTTGCCTTTCCGAGGAGTATGTTGTAGCATATTATAAGTTATTTGGTCTATACCCGGAGCCGAGTTTCTTTTCCTGGCTAAGGCGAGCTCTAGTTCCTCGAAGGAGAAAACCGAACTTGAAAAAACGTTGGAAGGAAGAGGGATAGTTGATGGAGTCAGAGGTAGCCCTGAAAGAGAGAGAAGAATCTGCTGTCCTAAATCGTTGTTGAGACCTGGGCTCCTGCGTGAGGGACCAGAGGAATTATTGGAGAATGACCGAACCACTTTCCAAACTTTGGAAGATGACGATCGGAGATTCAAGGATTCACAGAACGCCGAAAAACTATTCTTCTTCTTCTCGCTCAAGAAACGACGGGTTTTGGCTCGAATCCTTCTAAGTTCGATATAGTTTTCAAGGGAGGAGTCGGATTTGAAACGATGTAGTGCTTTGGCTCCTTCATTTACCGCAATTGCGCATTCCTTGTCCCACCAGACATGACGGGGCAATCTAGACTTTGGGTTGTATTGAGGAATAGACAATACTGCAGCCTCTTTAATGGCCTCAACGAAATTAGGAAAGGAAGCTTGGTGACTTAACCTGCTGTCCACCACCTGTTCAAAGAGAAGCCAATCAGCAAGTTTGGTATTGAACTGTCTGATCCTGTATTCGCTCCTTGAGTTAGAAGAACTGGCCAGATAACTTGGAGACAGACGGCAGAGAACGGGGAGGTGGTCGCTAGCCCCGGAGTCGTTGAGGACTTGCCAGGACATCTTTCAAGCCAGCGAGGGTGAGCAGAGCGTGATGTCAGGGGCACTGAGGTTCTCCCCAGGCCTAGTAATTCTTGTGGGGGCGCCTTCATTGATGCAGACGAGGTCTGCATAAATTTCAAGAGGGCAGCCCCTTTCCTATTAGCTTGACCTGATCCCCAGGAGGGGTGTTGAGCGTTAAGGTCACCTGCGAAGAATATCGGTTTGTTGTAGTTATTGTTTATGTACTGAACAATTCTAAGTAAGGCGTTAAGCGGGAATTGAGCGTCCGGAGGAAGGTAGGCACATAAGCAGATCATATTACTAAGTTCTACAGCTAAGCATTGGAAAGCGAAAGGAAGAGCAATGTTATCAATGTTTATAGGGTTGTAAGCTACTTTGTGAGAGATAAAGAAGGCTAAGCCGCCACGACCGTCCAGTCTATCCTGCCTGAGACAGTCATAACCGGGCAACGTGGATTTAAGATTCGACTTGAGGAAAGTTTCATTTAATCCAATGATCGAAGGCTGAAACTTGGCGATGAGATCGACCAGAGTGATTCTGTTTGACAGAAAGCTTCTAATATTCCAGTGGAGAATGCTGACAGACATGACAAAAGTGCAAGAGGGGCGAGGGGCTTATCGAGTCGTCTCCTCCCCTCCGTCCGGGGGGACAGAATCCGAACAGTCCATTGTGTATGAGTGATCATTATTTCGCAAGTTGGGTAAGGGAATATTGACATCAGAAGGACAGGGCACCCTGTGAGGGGTGAGAGAATTATTAATGGGTGACAGAGCCGTCTGGGATTGGGCAGAGGAGATATTGGATTGGTAGATTGTGGAGGATATGAGAGATCTCCCAGACGATGGTCTTGGCGAAGCCGCCGGTGAGACGTGGGGACCACCAGTTGAGGGGGATTTTCTTGGATTCTCAATTATATTCTTCCTGGGTCTCTTCTGAGAAGCGACGCTGGCAAAGGACTGACTAACTGGTTTGAGAGTGGGAAACTGTGCTCCAGTTCTTTGAAAGTTATTTCTTGGCGGACGAGGAATAATTGGCGGGCACCGAGTGATCGCCTCGTAGTAGGAGATTCCCTCGAATGCCATGAGTTCATTTATTGCAGTCTGTCTGACGAACTCTTGGCAGGTATCTCGATCTGTGGCTAAGTGATCTTTCTCACAATAAATACATTTAACCGGGTTCGTGCAAGATGAATGTGACTCACCACACCTAGGACATCTGTGTTTACTCCTACAGCTACGGCTAGAGTGCCCAAAGCGAAGGCAATTGAAGCATTGAGAGACAGGTGCGATGTAGGGTACTACTTCCGCTTCGCATGCAAAAAGCTCTATAGAAGGTGGTCTGGACTTACCGTCGAATGTAAGCAGGACAGTGGACGAAGGAACATATGCAATTTTACCGTCTTTTCCTGTGATTTTTCTATTGAACCTTCTTGCTTCCCGAATCTTGTATTTCTGGCCGTAGTAGTGCAGAATGTCCTCCTCGGTGATTGAGAAGCCTACATTCCGGACGAGTCCCTTGGTTGTTAGCATGCGTTGGGGAATGTAAGCTTTGAGACCCTTGGCAGATATTTGTTGGTTCATGAGGAAGGAGTTGGCGTCGCCTGGAGATTGGAAAGTGATTCCAACCCGGTTCCGACCGTTTTTCTTGATTGTTTTGACGTTCTTGATGCCTAAGGAGAAGATGAACTTCCCCACATCCATTGGGTTGAGTCCTACGGAAGAGGCTTGACTCGTCTCTTTACGTTCCAAGATGACTGTGAACGGACCGAAATCAGTTAGGTTGTATACCCACCTCTTGCTCTTGTTGACTTTGATTTTGTTCAAAATGCCTGAAGCTTCCGTGAGAAGATCTTCATCCTCCTTGAAATCTTCGCATATCTTCCGCAGTTCTAGCTCAAGATTATCGAGATCCGCAGATTGAGACGGAGGAAATTGGTGAAGGGAGCCGACGAGCGCCCTCGAGCCATCAGAAAGATGCGAGCCGATCGTCGATGGGGGAGAAAAAGTATTATCCGGGTCCCCCGAGGGACCCGGAGATAGTTCGTTCATGAGCGCTGACGTAACAGAATGCTCGTTGTTCATTGGTCGGCCTTCAAATTCCCCGAGAAAAAAGGCAGCAAATAAAGCACCGCGCTATTCACGAAAATGTGCAGCGATTTCGCCCGTGTGACGTCGTTTTCCCCACCGTCTCTCCCCATGCCTTTTTCATGCAATCACCCACGACACAAATTGAGGTTAGGTGTATAGGTGAACGTAGAACGTCGGGTTGGCGCGAATTTCGAATTTACCGTCTGAGGCGCTTTCGGTTAACCGACGTTTTGGATGACTTTATATAACAAGTACCGAGAATACCTTTTTTATAAAATAAAGGAACAATTTACTTATCGAAAACATTGAATAAATTTCGTTTCATTTAAATGGATCAAAGGATTCACTTCGGAGTAGTACCGCATTTCAGCGTCTTCTTCCTGCTCTTCAACAATATTTAATATGTTGATAGAAAACACCTCGTCAAATTCTTCTTCCATCATACACAAAGTATTGAAAACAGGGCAAGAAACCCATTTTAAAATCTGAATTTCCCTCAAGAAACCTCAGTTCTCTCTACAAATAGTTAGGTAACGAAATTCCACTTATATTTACCTTCAATTTTTACCTAGACGATTTCAAGAGTATGACCGAGGTAATTACCAAGGGAATTTTAGACATTTGCCCAGGGAAATTACTTTACCAAGTCTCAAGAATTAGTGCCCTGTATTGATATTGTTTTATCCCATTGTGTAGTTGAGCACCCACATGCTTGATTTCTTTGTTAAATATTTCCACAATTGCTCAGTCATGTATTAGTATTACGTTGTGTAATTCATGTATTGAATTCATCTGTCAATGTTAATGTTAATAGAGAGTTTTTGCACGTCGGCCGCTATTAGCGTTTACCTTATTTTGACAGGTACGCATGCGCATTAAGCACTTGAAATAGCGTTGACGCTATTTACGTTAGCGTCCGACGCTATTAGAGAGTTTTTGCATAACGTAAAATAGCGTCGGACGCTATCACAGAGGACGCTATTTTTACGGTATTTCAGTAATTCGCTGGCCACGTTTCTTTTAGTTTTTGCAGAGCAGTCGAATAGCGTTATGAAATGTTGTTTGACAAACGGCAGTTGATAGATTCTACTGTTTTGGATTTCGAATAACCTATAAATTGTGGCTGGCAGTAACATAATATTATTTTCGTGTTAAGTTCTCGGCGTCTAGTGGTTTTTTTACAACTTTATAATGGAAAACATAATAGACGCTGCCGCTTTAGGTGGCTTAGATGACGAGGTAGTGGAAGAAGCAGTCCTTCATGAATTGCTAATGCAAAGAGTCCCACCATTATTAAGGGAGAGGCAGTTTGGTCATTTTAATTTAAATTTATTAAGTGACCAAGAGGTACAGCTAAATTTCAGATTTAATAGAGACGACTTGGAAAGGTTAAGAATAGCTTTGAGGGTATCAAATGAACTAAAGACACCTAACGGATATTCAGTAAGTGGTAAGTAAACGTAAACCTAAACATGCACTTTTTTTATTACTACTTGCATTTTTTAGGCCTCACAGGATTATGCATGTATTTAAGGAGGCTCGCATATCCTGCATAGGCTCGCAGAGTTCCTCCAACTTTAGAACAATATTTAACATAATTATTAGTATATTTGCGGCGCCAAGTCCATTTTGCTGAATATTGGAGATCTTCAAGATTTCTAAAATGGTTTCTGGTTTTTATTGGTGATTACGAATCAGAAGGTAAAGAAGCTAACTTTGGGAGAGTATAAATAATTTAACCAAAATTGATTAAAGCTGACGCTGCTACTTAGAAAATGAGATGAGGGGAGAAATCCCACATGAACACGGTAAGAGAAGGAGTTGATCGGGTGCCTCTATTAGGTCTTCTAAATAGTACTAGTGAATAAATTATTTTGTTTTCTATGTAGCTGTAGATATGTTTGTGTGTCTTTAAAACCGAAGTTTTTTTGAATAAATGAAACTGGTTTATTTTCAAATACTCCCAAAATTACTTTAGTATTACATATATCTTTAACGTGTGAGATAGTTCATTTTTATATATGAGTAAAATGTTCAATGGTGGGTTTATAAGATCAGGTCACATAGATAACATAACTCAAACATAGTAAAATAATTCACTCCAATGAACTATTGACCGCCCAACATAACTTCAATTGTCGAAGCAGTAGAATGCAGTGCTGTGTTAAGCAGTTGCCCAGAGTAAATTCACGTTCAATGGTACTGTTTATCCTTACTTAATTCGATGGTAAGTTCTATCATTAGTCAAATGGCAATTTACATTGCTGAGCTCTTCGTAAAATGAGGTATTACCTCATTTTATGGTAAGAGGTATATAGAGGTATAGAAAAGAAACGAGAACATTCTAAGAATCATTCGGTACTTTTAGCATAATCACCGTTAGCTTTCATAAAGGTTTTGTTCACTAAATAAACTTGAAAATGTACAAAATATGTAAATGGATGGTTAAATATTAAGATAACGACTATTGAGAAGGAAATGGGTGATAAAAGTTATGGGGTTGTTTACTGAGCGTACGCTAATGAAAGGGAACGAAATAAATAATAGGCAATAAATTGATAAGTACCGAATGTGGGATTACAACAAGCCACACGTGTACCCACAGCATCCCGCAAAATTTCGAACAGAAATAGTATTGTTCTGTAATTACAGGAACCCAACTGCAGTAATCTGCGCCAACTGCCAGCCAACAAAGTTACTAAATTTGACCAATTTAATCCCCAAATAGCGTTGACGGTAATCGTCCGCAAATAGCGTCGAACGCTAACGTAAATAGCGTCAACGCTATTTCAAGTGCTTAATGTGCATGCGTACCTGTCAAAATAAGGTAAACGCTAATAGCGGCCGACGTGCAAAAACTCTCTATTAGCGGACGATTACCGTCAACGCTATTTGGGGATTTTGTAACATCAAATTGATCAAATTTAGTAACTTTGTTGGCTGGCAGTTGGCGCAGATTATTGCAGTTGGGTTCCTGTAATTACAGAACGATACTACTTCTGTTCGAAATGTGGCGGGATGCTGTGGGTACACGTGTGGCTTGTTGTAATCCCACATTCGGTACTTATCAATTTATTGCCTATTATTTATTTCGTTCCCTTTTATAAGCGTACGCTCAGTAAACAACCCCATAACTTTTATCACCCATTTCCTTCTCAATAGTCGTTATCTTAATATTTAACCATCTATTTACATATTTTGTACATTTTCAAGTTTATTTAGTGAACAAAACCTTTATGAAAGTTAACGGTGATTATGCTAAAAGTACCGAATGATTCTTAGAATGTTCTGGTTTCTTTTCTATACTTATCGCTAATGAGGTAATACCTCATTTTTCGAAGAGCTCAGCAATGTAAATTACCATTTGACTAATGATAGAACTTATCATCGAATTAAGTAAGGATAAACAGTACCATTTAACATGAATTTACTCTGGGCAACTGCTTAACACAGCACTGCATTCTATTGCTTCGACAAGTGAAGTTATGTTGGGCGGTCAATAGTTCATTGGAGTGAATTATTTTACTATGTTTGAGTTATGTTATCTATGTGACCTGATCTTACAAACCCACCATTGAACATTTTACTCATATATAAAAATGAACTATCTCACAAATTAAAAGTACATGTAATACTGAAGTAATCTTGGGAGTATTTGAAAATAAACCAGTTTCATTTATTCAAAAAAACTTCGGTTTTAAAGACACACAAACATATCTACAGCTACATAGAAAACAAAATAATTTATTCACTAGTACTATTTAGAAGACCTAATAGAGGCACCCGATCAACTCCTTCTCTTACCGTGTACATGTGGGATTTCTCCCCTTATCTCATTTTCTAAGTTGCAGCGTCAGCTTTAATCAATTGTGGTTAAATTATTTATACTCTCCCAAAGTTAGCTTGTTTACCATCTGATTCGTAATCACCAATAAAAACCAGAAACCATTTTAGAAATCTTGAAGATCTCCAATATTCAGCAAAATGGACTTGGCGCCTCAAATATACTAATAATTATGTTAAATATTGTTCTAAAATTGGAGGAACTCTGCGAGCCTATGCAGGATATGCGAGCCTCCTTGAATACATGCCAAATCCTGTGAGGCCTAAAAAATGCAAGTAGTAATAAAAAAACTGTGTTTAGGTTTACGTTTACTTACCACTTACTGAATATCTGTTAGGTGTCTTCAGTTCATTTGGTATCCTCAAAGTTATTCTTAACCTCTCGAAGTCGTCTCTATTAAATCTGAAATTTAGCTGTACCTCTTGGTCACTTAATAAATTTAAATTAAAATGACCAAACTGCCTCTCCCTTAATAATGGTGGGACTCTTTGCATTAGCAATTCATGAAGGACTGCTTCTTCCACTACCTCATCATCTAAGCCACCTAAAGCGGCAGCTTCTATTATGTTTCTCATTTTAAAGTTGTAAAAAAACCACTAAAGTCGCCAAGAAATTAACACGAAAATACGTTAATGCCAGCCACAATTTATAGGTTATCCGAAACCCAAAACAGGAGAATCTATCAACTGCCGTTTGTCAAACAACATTTCATAACGCTATTCGACTGCTCTGCAAAAACTAAACGAAATGTAGCCAGCGAATTACTGAAATACCGTAAAAATAAAGCCCTGTGTAATAGTGGCCGACGCTTTTTTTCGTTATGCAAAAACTCTCTATTATAATAACTTCTGTTAAATACGTAGTTTTATTACGATGTGGTAGAGGGCGCTCGCCGCGTCACCTTTTCTAACAGAGTTTTCGATCTAGCATAATACCCTATGATTCCCGGCGTATCATTCGTAGTGTACAAGACGGGGGTCAAATAATATATTTTAAATCCAATAATACAAAGCCCAGCAAATGACGTTAAAACAAATTATAAGTAGAAAGCACGGTGTTGTGAATATAATTCTGAAGTGCCATAGTTGAAGTGAATAGTTTATTGCCACGTGTAGGGGCTCTCAGTATGACCGCGAGTCGGACAATCTGGGGCCCTAATATATAGAATTTCAAGGGAAAGGCTTGTGAAGCTTATCGGTACTGGGGGAATTAACTAGTATCCGGGTCCAATTCGTAACCATAATTAAAGGGAACGATAAATTTAAGAGAAGAAGAAGAAGATAACCTTGTTTCAGTTTCGTGTGATGTATGACATTTTAGGTATACGTTTTGTGGTACGTTATGAATTTCGTAATAAGGGCACTTCCGCCGCGTCTCCGGGCCCCCGCCCGGGGCGTCTCGACGTCGCCGGCGCTGCGCACGTTCTGGGAGCGCGACGACAAGGGCGGCTACCGCGACGACCGCGCGACGCCCTCGCTGGGGCGCAGGCTGCGCGAGGGCCTCGCCGAGCTGAGGCGCGAGGTCGCCCTGTGGCGCGACGAGGTGAGGCGCAACCTCGAGCACGACCAGCCGTGGCTGTACAGGAAGGGCGAGGTCGACGTCGTCTGGAGGTTCGACGGCGGCGAGGGCTCGTTGGCGGGCTGGGTGACGACCAGCGACAGCGACAACGGCGAGGGGTACAGCAGGTGCTCGCTCGAGTCGCGCGGCGGGGCGACCGCGCTGTTCCGCGGCACCCTCGACAAGAGGGCGCCGAAGGACGGGAAGGCGAAACGGGCCGGGTATTGTAACATCCGTACGGTCAGGGCTAGGGTGAGCGGCGTCGAGATCCCAGAGGTGATCAGTACAGTTTTCTCTTTTTCAGAAATCGTTCAAGAGAGAGACCTACCTCGATTGGTCGAACTACAACATGCTCGTCATGAGGATAAGAGGCGATGGTCGCTCGTACCTCCTGAACATCAACTCGAGGGGTTACTATGATATCACGTGGAACGACGTGTATCACTTTGTGCTGTTTACTAGGGGCGGTCCACACTGGCAGATCGCCAGGGTAAGAAGCACATTAGATCACTGAAGTATCGTTCACTTAAACAGGGGTAATGTATGATTCGTCGCATTTTATTTGAGACTCGAATTGTGGTATGCGTTACTCCGACCCCCATTGTAAAAGATTATAAACGAAGAAGCTGTAGAGGCTTAAAGATTGTTATCCGCTTGTACTGACAGGGTATTTACATATATTAGATGGACCGTACTTAGAGTACTTAAACGACAGGGGCTTCAAGAATTTATATAAACTTAGAAAGAACTTATTCTCATTGATGAGTCATGAGATGAGTTATTATTCAAGCAATAGCTATTAATAAAGCCATATCCCCAATTCGATTAGTTGGAGCAGTTAATATACCAACATTAAATGATTTAACATTTTGATAATAAATTACTAAACAGTAAGAAACCAGCCCCAATCCATCCCTCCCTAGGAGGATTCTAATTAAATTTGGGCTAGCAATTAATAAAACTATTGATCTAACAAATAAAACAATAAAATAAATCGATTTAAATTATAATCACCATCCATATATTCACACCTGTAAAGAATTACAGCCCTTGAAATAAATAATACAAAACTAATAAATAACAATGATATTCAATCTATTAAGATTCTTATAACAATTGAAGAAGAATTTAAACCTCATAGACTAAATTCAATAATTAAGATACAGTCCAATATTAAAAATCATAGAGAAGAAAAAAAAACTAAATGAAATAATAAGTAAAAAGGAAAAATAATATTTGCAGATATTAATTATCTAAAGCATAAAATACTTCTCTAACGCCACAAGTTTTTATTTTTCATAAACTATTTAGATATAAATTTAATAGAAAATCCCGCTTTAAGATCATCAGATTTAAAGGAATCCAATGTAATAATAATAATAAGTACTCACGTAAATAGGCAAAAGGTATAGAAAAAGATATAGAAGATAAATAAAGCCATATCCCCAATTCGATTATTTAGAGCAGTTAATATACCAACATTAAATGATTTAACATTTTGATAATAAATTACTAAGCAGTAAGAAACCAGCCCCAATCCATCCCACCCTAGGAGGATTCTAATTAATTTTGGGCTAACAATTAATAAAACTATTGACCTAACAAATAAAACAATTAATAAAATAAATCGATTTAAATTATAATCACCATCCATATATTCACACCTGTAAAGAATTACAGCCCTTGAAATAAATAATACAATACTAATAAATAATAACGATATTCAATCTATTAAGATTCTTATAACAATTGAAGAAGAATTTAAACCTCGTAGACTAAATTCAATAATTAAGATATAGTCCAATATTAAAAATCATAGAGAAGAAAAAAAACTAAATGAAAATAAGTAAGAAGGAAAAATAATATTTGCAGATATTAATTATCTAAAGCATAAAATACTTCTCTAACGCCACAAGTTATTATTTTTCATAAACTATTTAGATATAAATTTAATAGAAAATCCCCCTTTGAGATCATCAGATTTAAAGGAATCCAATGTAATAATAATAATAAGTACTCACAAATAGGCAAAAGATATAGAAGATAAATAAAGCCATATCCCCAATTCGATTAGTTAGAGCAGTTAATATACCAACATTAAATGATTCAACATTTTGATAATAAATTACTAAACAGTAAGAAACCAGTCCTAATCCATCCCTCCCTAGGAGGATTCTAATTAAATTTGGGCTAGCAATTAATAAAACTATTGACCTAACAAATAAAACAATTAATAAAATAAATTGATTTAAATTATAATCACCATCCATATATTCACACCTGTAAAGAATTACAGCCCTTGAAATAAATAATACAAAACTAATAAATAATAATGATATTCAATTTATTAAGATTCTTATAACAATTGAAGAAGAATTTAAACCTCGTAGACTAAATTCAATAATTAAGATATAGTCCAGTATTAAAAATCATAGAGAAGAAAAAAAAACTAAATGAAATAATAAGTAAAAAGGAAAAATAATATTTGCAGATATTAATTATCTAAAGCATAAAATACTTCTCTAACGCCACAAGTTATTATTTTTCATAAACTATTTAGATATAAATTTAATAGAAAATCCGCCTTTAAGATTATCAGATTTAAAGGAATCCAATGTAATAATAATAATAAGTACTTACGTAAATAGGCAGAAGATATAGAAAACCTTCTAGCCCTTAATTTCCCATGCTTAAAATTTAAAATTACATAATAATGAGGTAAAATTGCTTTAATGGCGGGTAAGTTTAAATGGTGTATTAAAATAAATTCATTTTACTCCGACGTTGAAAAGTGTTTGTTTCATAATTTTTGAAATGTGCCGGCCATGGTTGAACAGTGAACTTGAAATAAATCAAGAAGCAGGTTCGGATGAAGAAATAGCGGTGGTTGAAGATATGGAGCATGGCGAAGGACCAGAATTAGGCGAGGAAGAATTGGAAGAAGTCCACGACATAGAACCTGCACGGTAATGGCCTAGATACCATATGCAATAAGGAGAAAAGGAGATGATTTAAATTTTGTTATGACATAAAAGTTGTCTGTGGTCTTTAAAAATTCCGGTACGGTCCAAGTATCCCGGACGACCCTTCGAAACCATCTCCTAATCGACAGTAAAGCACTTCACCCTTCTCCACTCTACAGATTATTTATGACCTTTTATTACGGTGTCTCTTAGGGTACCACGTTTACTGTAATTTTGTCTCAAATAAAATGTGACGTACTATAGTCGGAATGGAAATATAGATAGTTTATAAATCTGTCCTAATAACAATGGACTTAGTATTAGGGTAAACAATTGCAAATTTCCAAATAGAAAAGGTTGGACACCATTACTTTTCTTTGAGTAGTGCTTGTATGCATGTAATGGAAAAAGTCAAATTTGGCTACCGCTATTTTAACTTCATTTGCGACACCTATAGTCCAATCATCAGGCATTTTCGGGTGAATTTTGGGGATCGAGGTCGATTTTTTTGAAAATTGAGGTTTAGGTAGTATTTACAACCTTCTTCAAAGTTGGACTTGTGCCGAAATGTGGGTTTTCCCTAGGGGTGGAAGCCACCCCTTCTAAGTGGTAAAATTTTTTAATCAAAATAAACATGGAAATCGATAGATTGGCCAATTCTAAGCAACTTTTGTTTTATAAAGTTTTTTTGTAAAGTTGATATTTTTCGAGTTATTCACGATTGAAGCTACACACTTTTTATTACAAAAACGAACGTTTTTTAACCGATTTTCACGAATAACTTGAAAAGTTTTCATTTTATCGGAAAAAATACTCATACCAAAAATGTAGCTAATAAAAAGACAAAGAGATTCGTTTTTGAATGACCTCTGTAAGCCCAATAAGGGCCGAGTTATTGCTCGTTGAAGGATGGTCATTTTTTCGAGAACCCCGAAATTGAAAATCTCCAACCTTCAATAACTTGAAAATGGTGGAATTTTTGGGGATAACTCGATAGACTTTTTTTAAAGTACGTAAAAAAACCTTTAAAATGAGCACCGATAAAGGTCTTTTGCATAAGAATTGACTGATTTATAACAAAAATAAAGTAACACCTTTCTTGTTTTAAAATTTAAACATTACACCCTCATCATTACCATCCTGATAAAAATTAAGCGTAACCCTCTTACAGTTAACTTTATTTAGGTGTTATTGATATGATCCATGTGGTGAACCGGTTTAGAATGCTTATTTTAGAAAAAATATTTTGGAATTTAATTTTGGAAAAAAAAATGCATTTTTCTTAAATAAATCGAAAACTATTCCAGATATGAAAAAATGCTTCAAATGTTAATTGCAGGGTTTGTCTCATTGAAAATTTTGATTTTTTGGTTTAGCTTTGTATCGTAAAAATTGAAGGAGATATGGCGGTTCGAAGTTTGCATCCTCGTACTAATTGTAGCTCGTCCAAGCCCTTTGAACGCGACCCTTTTCAAAACTACCGGCTGTAAAAACTTTTAACTAATTTGGTTTTAAAGCGCTCGGAATTCCCTACAAAATGCATTTTTTAAAAAGTTTCTAACTTGGAAAATAATTAGAATTTGGCATAATAATAAAAATCTGGCATTCAGTGAAAGTAAGTATCTACGGTTTTTTAATAGGTAAGGGGTAGTTTTCACCCCTAAAAAATAAAAAGCACACTTCTGCACATGTCCATCTTCGAAGAAGAGAATAAGTAGAGCTTAAGTCCAAATTTAAATCGAAGTTGTTTCCCAAAATTCCACAGAATTAAGTCTTTTTACCGCTGATGCCGGTCTACTAACTAAACTTCCCGTTGCAGATACCCTTCTCAAAATTCTACATGGGATCAAAGGGTCGCATCCAAGACCGGCAGTACCCGATCCCTTTGAATAAGGTGACCACGTTCGGCATAACGGCGGCAGAGCCCTACCCGGGGGACTTCGCCCTGGAGATCGACTACATCGGGCTCGAGTTCGATCCAAATCACACGGAGGAGTTCGCCTACGAGAGCTACGAGACTGAGAAGTTTATCGTCCAGACCTGAGGGCTCTACAGCGAGCTAAGGTGAAGGGTCGGGGTTGGTTTTAGGCAACCATGGATTTTCAGTTCTTTTATGTCATTCGAAAGTACCTATATTAATTTTTGGAAGTGTTTAGTAGAGATAAATGGGATTTTCCATAAAAGATTAATGGATGAAAGTTTAAAATCGTACTAAAGAAATCATCATTGATCAATTGAATTACGTTTTGTTTTTGTAAAACAAAATGGGTGAACATTTTTCTTATTGAACGGCGATTAGAAAAATGGCAATTTTTTTAGGAAAAGAGGACAGTATTGGGGTACTTGAAAAAATAATTTTGACTTTAGCAAACCAGTAGTTTTTGAGGAAAAATAAGAAATAAAATGTCGCCAAATTTGCCAGTTTTCAGAGTGAAATTTTTAAATGTTTTCGTATGTTATTCTTAACAACAATAATAAAGTTTGATTATTCCACTTCACGCCGACATTCAAATTTTCGTGAAAAGACTGTGGAGAAATAAGTGAAAAAACGATTATAAACGGCGCGGTTTTGGCGCCATCGCCATTTTGAAATTACGGGTGTGCCTAGCGGAGATATGGTAGTGGCTAAACGACCGTCGTCACGGATGTTGCCTAAGTGTAAGAAACGTAACAAGTGATTAAATAGAATCTAAGAGAATTTTTGGCAAAATATGCAAATCTGTTCTTGTTGGTAGCCTGGTGGGGGTAATAGATGGGGTGTGTTGGCGTCTTCTATCGCTTCTTTGGTAAAAATACCATACGCGATAATATTCTACCAACTGAAGGCTCGGCACTTCTTTCCAAACTTGGAATTAGTTACCGAACACACCCGTTAAACTAATAATAGGTGCTCATAGATTTTTTGAATGAGTAACTCAAAATTGGGAAACTTCAATATTTTTCCTGTTTTTAAACAACTTAACAACTGAATATCACTAACAAAAACTGGACATACATGTAGGCAAAACTTATGGTTATGACATACCAAGTGAAATAATGTTTCGGTGTTAAGGAACCTTAACAGGGTGTATGATATAAAGAAAGCAGTATTAGTTTAATAAAACGTCGATTCTATTGGAAATGCACAAAACAACAACTTAATCTCACTATTCTAAGTATTTGCAACACTTCTTTAAGTCACTTCTATCCCAAAAATATCTACCTAATATGTCATCGAAGAATTTAGTGTGTCGGGTGGGGTACAAAGGAGAAACTTGGAATGGCTTGCGAGAGGGCATGGATAAACCTTGACCAGCAGATATTCCATCGCAAGATGACACGAATATTTTGGACCCAAAAAGCGTGATTACACAAACTCTCTATAACGTTTCTATAAATACAAACCAGGCCAAACTACCTAACCTAACAGTGCTGTTAGGGAGATTCTGCACAGGAACTGGTACGTGCCGCACTTGAACTCGCCGAGGTGTTTAAAATGATACAAGAAGGCAGCAACCATCAATACACATTATACGTCTGGTTGGTTGCCTTTGATTCATTCTCTTGCAAATAATGAGCTATTCGCTGTAAATGTATGAATACAGTGTATTTCAAGAAAGCCATGGCATACCCCAAAGCCATCGTTCATGTCGAAAGTATTTTAAAAGAAACAAACTATTGAAAACGGTAAATCTGAACGCTGAGCAGTGAGTTGCAATGCGTCCCCTTCGGTCGATTAACCACTACCATTTAAGTGTCAACGTCGTGTCGTGCTTTGAGATTATTTTGATGGTCCATATGGAAAACCTAATGAAAATGGACATGTCGATAGAAATTTGTTAATTCATATGTGCTATTGTGAAATATCGTGTGAAAATTAGAGCGACATGCGTAGAAGACATTCCATGGATGTAGCAGAAAAAAAATTGAATAATTGGAAATAATTTTTTTCTCAAAAAGTGAAAGGAAAGGCGAAAATTAAATGTGCACATCGCTTTCTACGGTTTCTTATTGATCATTGGTGATTTTTTGGCGAGTTTTTAATTTTCATGCAGTTAACCTCTTATGGAAAATCGCATTTTCAAAGGGCCATAACTTTGAATGGAACATTTGCTCAAATTATAATTGATGTTCTCGAACTATGTACGTCATATACTTTCTCATCATCAATGAGGTTTAATGAGGTCTTAATACAGCCTTCCCTCCCGTTTCGCTATCTTGGGTTTCTGAATTTCTCTTAATGTGATATTCAGTGGTGGCTCATTTATTTTCTGCCATACCATCGAAGTGTCTTGTAAGCTGTTTTTCACTAGATTTTACTTCACATTTTGTGGTAACTTGTTATTTTCGTTGTGAGATGTTAATGTCTATCTTTGCTGTCAGTAAATGATACCGTTACACGATGTCTTCCATATATTTGGTTAGAGTCTAGGACAATCACCCCCCGTATAAATAACCCCTCTATACAATAATACAGGAGAAATACAACGATTTGAAAATAAAGTTTATTGGGGACAAACAGAAAAAACTAGAGAATGTGAATTTGAAATAAATCTACTATTTTACTATAATTGTAAAATATGATACAAGTCATACAAGATTTATATACAGATACAATTACATTTTAAAAAGACATATTATGAGCAATTCCGCGAATATACTCTAGGATGTCTCGCTCTTCATAGCTTTGCACTATATTGAGATTCGGCATACTTTTTTAGGCTACCAATGACTGCAATAGGCTTTTAAAGTGTTCATTTTAAACTGCAACGAAACCATTACCGCCCTATCGGATTAGGGTGGATAATAGGGATACGTTTCAACCCCCGTAAAACATCTGGAGGTACCCTCGTAGGTATCTGGCACGGGGGGTGAATGTCCGGGGGTTATTGTCCTGATACCATTTGGTTATATTCTACACCCGATACTATTGCACTGATATGTATTATACTTACTACGAGCCTTACCTTCCAGAATTTGTACTAACACTGTTATCACCTTAATTACAACAGATATTGCACCCTGACTCGTGGTGTCTGTTGCTTTTATTATAAACAGAGCGCACGAAACGTATGAAAATTTCTTTCCGAGTTATGAAATTCTCAGAAAACAGAAATAAAGGTCGCAGGTTTACCAACAAAATCCAACATAACCTTTTGTTTAGTGCTCGAGTCAACAGAAGTCCGGCAACACCATATGGTATCAATTAAACATGCGCCTCTACAGGAGTCTATACTCATTCCTGCGATTCCTAAAATTAATGTTAGTTTTTTTTTAGTAACCAAGTAGTGTCCTCTTTCCCAAAAAGGGTTGCAAACTCGAGACGAACCTTCACCGGTAAACCAGTAGTAAAGCCGTTTCGACATGGACCGCAGTTAGATAAATCGTACAAGATATTATTTATTCCTACGTCGCTAACATATTGCTACAAAGATCTACTGGAAACACTTGACCACCTCGCTGAGCTGCCGCCTCCACCGCTTGTACTCCTCGACCGTATCGGCGCTGAGCATGTACCCGGCCTTCCCGTCCCTCCCGAGCAAGGTTATCGTCCTCGGTCTGTTGTAGACATCAGCACCGTCGTCCACCGTATACCCGCTCAGCTCGACCCGACCGACGGGCGGCGCGACCGTCTCCTCGTCGGGGCGGTTCCAGTACCGCAGCGTCGCGCCCTCCAGCGCGCACCACCTCCTGTCCCAAGCCGGGCGGCCCCGGCGGAACGTCGCGACGGACAGGAACCCCCGGTCGCCGGCGTCGACGCGCACGTCGTGCTCGAGGGTGACGGTGAACTCTGGGCGGAACGGCGAGTCGCGCTCGGTGAGTCTGTGCCGGGTCCCGCCCGGGCGTAGGGTCGTCCTCGAGCGGAGCCTGAAGGACGGCACGGCAGGCGCGAAGACCGGGCGAGGCTTCTTGAGCTGGAAGAGGAAGAGATGAGTCCCGTGAGTGCCGTTAACGAGCGTTGGAGATGGTCGACGGTCGGCCGAAACCAGTTGAGAGGATTGGAAACTTCAGTTGTACTTGTGTGATTTCTATTTTGTTTTGTAATTTTTGATTTGAAATGGTATTTTTAGTTATAACCAATTAAGTTTGTATCTAAAAACGCTCATAACAAGTGTTGTTAGCACCGCTGTTAAATATTGTTAAAAGCACAAGTGATGCTAAGAAGTAAGAAAGGAAGTATAATACACCAGAAGTGGATAAATAACAAATGAATTTGTTAGGCAAGTTATCCATGTGATGAGGACGAACTATATTAATGTTAATAGTCGGTGAAGTAAAGTAAAAGTCCAAAAATTGCTCTAAACCAACCACAACAACGCGTCAAATAGTTGAACTAGGAATGGATATGGCATGAATTATAAGTGAAAATCCACTAGAAAGTTTCCTATTTGATTATCAGGTAAAAATTCCTCCATGTGGACTTGTTATACGCAGAAAAAAAAGAGATTCGCAAACGGTGCCATTTTACTAAACCGATCTCAACTTAACAAAATATATTAAAAGGACCTGCTAGAGGTCCTGATGCTAAGAAGTAAGAAAGGAAGTGTAATACACCAAAAGTGGATAAATAACAAATGAATTTGTGAGGCAAATTATCCATGTGATGAGAACGAACTGAATTATTGTTAATACTCGGTGAAGTAAAGTAAAAGTCCAAAAATTGCTCTAAACCAACCACAACAACGCGTCAAATAGTTGAACTAGGAATGGATATGGCATGAATTATAAGTGAAAATCCACTAGAAAGTTTCCTATTTGATTAATAGGTTAAAGTTCCACCATGTGGAGTTGTTATACACAGCAAAAAAGAGATTCAATAACGGTGTCATTTTACTAAACCGATCTCAACTTAGCAAAATATATTAAAAGGACCTGCTAGAGGTCCTGATGCTAATAAGTAAGAAAGGAAGTATAATACACCGAAAGTGAATAAATAACAAATTAATTTGTTAGGCAAATTATCCATGTGATGAGAACGAACTGCGTTATTGTTAATACTCGGTGAAGTAAAGTAAAAGTCCAAAAATTGCTCTAAACCAACCACAGCAACGCGTTAAATAGTTGAACTAAGAATGGATATGACATGAATTATAAGTGAAAATGCACTAGAAAGTTTCCTATTTGATTAATAGGTAAAAATTCCACCATGTGGAGTTGTTATACGCAGAAAAAAAGAGATTCGATAACGGTGTCATTTTACTAAACCGATCTTAACTTAGCAAAATATATTAAAAGGACCTGCTAGAGGTCCTGATGCTAATAAGTAAGAAAGGAAGTATAATACACCAAAAGTGAATAAATAACAAATGAATTTGTTAGGCAAGTTATCCATGTGATGAGAACGAACTGCATTATTGTTAACACTCGATGAACTAAAGTAAAAGTCCAAAAATTGCTCTAAACCAACCACAGCAACGCGTTAAATAGTTGAACTAAGAATGGATATGACATGAATTATAAGTGAAAATCCACTAGAAAGTTTCCTATTTGATTAACAGGTAAAAATTCCACCATGTGGAGTTGTTATACACAGAAAAAAAGAGATTCAATAACGGTGTCATTTTACTAAACCGATCTCAACTTAGCAAAGTATATTAAAAGGACCTGCTAAGGTCCTGATGCTAAGAAGTAAGAAAGGAAGTGTAATACACTAAAAGTGAATAAATAACAAATGAATTTGTTAGGCGAATTATCCATCTGATGAGAACGAACTGCATTATTGTTAATACTCGGTAAAGTAAAGTAAAAGTCCAAAAATTGCTCTAAACCAACCACAGCAACGCGTTAAATAGGTGAACTAAGAATGGATATGACATGATTATAAGTGAAAATCCACTAGAAAGTTTCCTATTTGATTAATAGGTAAAAATTCCACCATGTAGAGTTGTTATACGCAAAAAAAAAGAGATTCGATAACGGTGTCATTTTACTAAACCAATCTCAACTTGCTAGAGGTCCTGATGCTAAGAAGTAAGAAAGGAAGTATAATACACCAAAAGTGAATAAATAACAAATGAATTTGTTAGGCAAATTATCCATGTGATGAGAACGAACTGCATTATTGTTAATACTCGATGAACTAAAGTAAAAGTCCAAAAATTGCTCTAAACCAACCACAGCAACGCGTTAAATAGTTGAACTACGAATGGATATGACATGAATTATAAGTGAAAATCCACTGAGTTTCCTATTTGATTAACAGGTAAAAATTCCACCATGTAGAGTTGTTATACACAGAAAAAAAGAGATTCGATAACGGTGTCATTTTACTAAACCGATCTTAACTTAGCAAAATATATTAAAAGGACCTGCTAGAGGTCCTGATGCTAAGAAGTAAGAAAGGAAGTGCAATACACCGAAAGTGAATAAATAACAAATGAAATTGTTAGGCAAATTATCCATGTGATGAGAACGAACTGCATTATTGTTAATACTCGATGAACTAAAGTAAAATTCCAAAATTTGCTCTAAACCAACCACAGCAACGCGTTAAATAGTTGAACTAAGAATGGATATGACATGAATTATAAGTGAAAATCCACTAGAAAGTTTCCTATTTGATTAACAGGTTAAAGTTCCACCATGTGGAGTTGTTATACACAGAAAAAAAGAGATTCGATAATGGTGTCATTTTACTAAACAGATCTCAACTTGTCAGCAAAACATATTAAAAGGACCTTGACTTACTACACTATGTAATATACTCCCCACATTATATATTAGATTTAAGATTTGAAATTCACTTCGCCCTGGCTAGTAAAGCCACCTAACCCCACTTTTTGCATACGACATTCGCCGTTTTCTACCTTGACATAACATTAGTTATTGTATGTGTACAACATCCACATTTCAATACAGTCCACAATTAAAACACTAAATAAATTTCAATTCCAGGTGAATCTCTTAAGGATCTCCCCGCCAAGCTGACCCGACCTACCTTTTTGCCCTTCGGGACGATCAACCCGTACACGCCGAGCTCTATCGCGCCCAGCTCCGAGGCGGGCCCCTCGAACGTGAACTCCTCCTCGAACCTGACGCGGCCGCCGGGATCCGCCCGGCTCGCTCGGGTCGCCCGGGCCTCCTCGCCGCCCCTCAGGACGCACACGAAGTACTCCCCGGCCCGCTTCGACGGCCTCTCCCGCAGGAAGAACGCGAGCTCGGACACGCGCACCGTCGACCTCAGGACGGCGCCCGCTTTGCGTCCGTCCCGGTCGTCCAGTCTGCAGAGACGTTCCATCAGGCGGTCCCTCCGGTAGGCTGGAAGCGTGAGTAGATTAGTGGGGTTGTCGTTGTAGTATAAGTAGATCGGTGTACAGTTTAGGGTCAAGTAAATGTAAGCCGTATCGGTGGACACCCTTGTGATTAGTTTTAGTATACCGTAGACGGTTACGGAGAGAGGTCAAAGCAATAGTTCAAACGTGGCTGGTAGCGCCCCCACTTGTTCACTAGGTGTACCCTCGGTACTACTCACTGGCAACTAGCAAGAGCCTCTCGGCCTCGACGAACACCTCCTCTCCGACTGGCCTCCTCCGGTACTCCCTCAAGGCGTTCGTCACCTGACCGATCACGCCCCATTCGTCCCTTATCCTCCCGATCAGTTCCTCCTCTTCGGTCATCGTAGTTTCGCCTACGGTCTCATAGAGGTCGTACTCGTTGAGAGTGTCTGAGCGGTACCTCTTAGTCGACTTCGGTGCGACTGCGCTGTAGGTGGTGTCCTCGCGCACCGAGCGGCGCGACAGGAGCGTCGAGACGTTGCTGCTGCCGATGCTCCTGTCCGTCACGGTCGAGTAGTAGCAGGAGACCAGGTTGCCCTAGAAAAATGGAGACTCTTAAGGTCTTGACGGTGTTATAAGTGAATCGTAGCAAATTTCTGGAGGGAGGACCGCCCAAATTGGTCAGGAAAGTACTGTAAGAAAGACTTACGGGCACTTTTATAATCGCGCCTTGAGGATACCTCAAACCTTAAGGCGTACTTACTGTGTCTTCTGTAGTCGACTAAGTGCACCTTAAGGATGGGAGAAAGACCTCCTTGAGTATTCCTTAAGCATTTATTTGCCCCTTTTAGAAATGTATGCTTAGGTGTTAGTTCAGTATGTTGTTCGTACGTAGATGTAGGGGATGGTCTCAAGAATTTCAGAATTATAAGCAATCATTCCAGGTGGACTAATTGAAACTTAAACCTGGATAGGCAGTGAATGTTCTCCAGAAAATTCCTTGACGATAGAGCCCAGAATGAGTCTCTGTGGACCATCTGGATAGCAACTAATGGCTTTAGATATGGTGAGGAGGAATATAGGATCTAAAAGTAATCTTACTTCTGATTCGAAATCTACGTCCTCCTTCCCCAGGGCTTCTCTCAGAAACGCCTTCTCGTCGTACTCCACGCTCTCCTCCTCGTCCTTAGGGCTACCTTCCTGGCTCTCCCGGTCACTAAACACATAGTCAGGGGTTAACGGAGTAAACCTTAATACACAAGAAACGTCTCACCATTTCGTCTTCACTATAGGCTGCCTGCCTGATATCCTCCTCTGGATCTCCCTGAGCTCGTCGCGGAATCTCTCCATGATCAGCTGGTGGATCAGCCTGGATACCTCCTCCTTCTCGTCGTCGGGACGCCTCGTCGCCTCCAGGCGGCCCTCGAGGTCCTCCAGGGCGGAGGCCAGGCGATCGCGGAAAGCCCCCGAGCCCCGGGAGGTCTCCGAAAGTTTCGACGCCGAGCGGCGCAGGTCCCTTATGGACGAGACCAGGTGGTCCAGGGACGAGCCCGACCGGTGGCGCTCTCGAGGCTCCTTCGGCGTCGAGTCTTCCGAAGATCGAGACCGTTTCGGATCTTCCGACGCCTCGGGGTCCCCCGGCGAAGCCTTCCGATCCACCTGGAGGACTACCACGAGGGACAGCTTCTTCTGCGCCTCGCCGTTGATCTCGAGGGTGAGGTGCGAGGGCGGCTCCGGCCGGTCGTACCTGAGGGTGATCTTGACCCTTTGCGCGTCCTCGGGCTCGAAGGGCGAGTCGTCCTTTAATTCGGACATGCGTACCACGTCGCCTGGAAGGTGATTACCGTTCTTCGGCGGTTTCTTCTTGAGGGTGTCGTGGACGATCTTCAGCAGGACCTTGAAAGGTTCCATCTGTAATTGGTTAATCAATTAGTTACTTAGTGTAAATTTAATTAGGTACTTACTCTGCTGTGGGTGAGGATTTCATTCTCCATCTCGACTCGTCGTTTTCGCGTCAGGATTGTAACTGAAGGTAAAGCCCCGGAGGACGGTTAGGCGTTAAGTACCATTAAGGGTAGTAGCAGGGTGATCAGCTTGTAATATTACTTAAGTCGGTGTCGCTGGGGTGATTTTCTACGAAAACGGCATCGCTTCCTGGAATACCCGTTCGGTTATCTCCCTTCTAAGAAAGAAGGTAACGGTTTTTGCTGTTTAAAATTCCTATTCGAAACTGCAGTCTTGTGTTATTGTATAGTAGCCTAATCAAAAGAAAAAAAAAAGCAAAGTAATCCGTTTCAGGTCGAAACCTTTTTAAAATCAAAGTTTAAGTAAAAAGAAAAGATATTTTTCAAAAAGTATCGTTGTAAAATGGCGACGCCATTGTTTAATCACAGTTTAAATGGTGAAAATTCCAAAAAAATAGTTTTTTGAATGTATTAAAAAACATATAAGAGCAAGTATTAAAGTTTTTTTCTTCTTTTTAGACCTGCCGGAACAAAAATTATAAATAATTTATTTAAATAATTGCAAAAAGCCTTTGAAATTTGAATTTGCAATAAACAAAAAAAAAACAAATTGGTTGGAGACTTGCATAGAGAGTTGCCTTTCGCTATTCTTAAGATTCTCTTAAATTTTGGTTAAAAATTATCAATTAGTTTATGAATTATTCTATTTGTTTAGTAAAAAGTGTATTTTTGCAACCTAAAAAACACGGTTGATACTGCCACAGTAGAAAACTTCATAAGAGCTCATTTTTTCGTCTTGATCTCTATTTTCAAAATATTCGATAGGAAATTTGGATTTCAAAAATCCTTCCCCCAAAATGGAGGTTGAAAATTTGTCTAATTTGTTTATAAGGTTTTTCGTTAATAACACTACAAGGAATAAATTTATTTCAATTTCGTTTTGATATCTGTTTTCCTGGTAATTTTTCACTAATTTTTTAAAAAAGAAAAGTTGACCTAGGACCATTTTCAACCGAGATAGCCATTTTTTTTGAAAATTCACCATTTATTTATTTATCAACGTAAAGACTTGAAATTGCACGAGTAAATAAATAAATTATTTGACTTAATGACCATTGTAAATATCGAAAAATATCTCTTTTATTAAAATAAATAACAACTGCAAAAGCGTGCTTCAAAAAATTTTTATATGTACCAAGTGGTGGGGGGAATCAGCCAGCGCCGTTCAAAAGTGAATTTCAAAATTTCAAATAAAAATCACCTGAAAACTTTGAGATATCTCGGGTAATTATGGACCAATTTTAACTCGTTTTTTAATTTTAAATCATTAATTTTTTTTTATAACTGTTATAAATAATTATTTTTGAAATTTACCGCGACAATTTACAATAACCGCGATGCCAAAGAATCACAAGAATATAAGAAACGAGTGGCCGAAAAAGCAGTGACGTTTGATTCTCTTTTGATTGGTTCACAAATTGACATTGCCAAACCGTTAGAGAAATGGCACCTAAATATGAAAGCAGTAGAATTTCATCTCTGAAATAAATCTAACCTTGCGTGAAATGAAAATGGCATTTATCCATTCGTTGAAAAACAATATTTAAGATTACTTAAAATTGAGGAGCAGTTAAAGAAACTTCTTCAAAAGTATTTCGAATTTCCCGCCAATTTTAATAGTCAGCGGTAGGAAGAGCAAGGAATGCATATGGCGGCTAATGTCATCGACGTCGCCTTCAGATAATACGGTGCTTACGCTTCTGTAAGGGAAAACTTTTGTGCAGTGTAATATGGGCGCATGGCACAGCTAAAGTCACTGGATATTAAAAGTACCGCAATTCATTGGCCCAATGAGTAAGGGAGAGAACCACCCGTTTGGGCACAAATATGGCGGATTTTAATATAAACAGCTGTTTGACAAGCGTGTCGATTAGAATTTAATGGTTATATTTGTCGGTTTCGATTTACACATACAGTGTGGTGATAGGTGAGATATATATTGTGATTTGTTTTTTTGACTATTAAGAACGTCTCAAATGCCTTCGTGTTGCGTGTGTAAATACAATGCTCGTGAGGGTAACGTGAGATTATTCAAATTACCTGGCGGTAAGTTGTAGCTAAAATTATTTATTTAATGTATTATTTAACGCCTCTTGTATTATTTAATAACCTTACATGATATTTGTTTGTTTAGATGTAAACAGAAGAGATGGATGTATGGAAAAGGGCCGTTGACAACAGGGAATTACGTGAAAATGCAAGAATTTGCGAGGTTAGTTATAAAAGAATTTGCCATTTGCAATATTTCACTTTGGTAACTTTTAGAGACATTTTTCTGAAAAGCAGTTCGAGCAGAATAGGGCCGATGAAAAGAAGGTATTGAAGTGGAATGCTGTGCCTGATTTACTGTACGAGACGTTGTGTGAATGCAACACAAGCGTAGAAGTGAAACCTTCGACTTCTACACATAATACATGTGAAGTACGATCTGAGGTTCATGAAGAATCTGTGAAAAATCCAATGGAGATTAGTTTTCGAGATGAATTCGTTGAGCCTGAAATGGAACAGCTATTTCCAAATGATGATGTAAAAGAAGAACAACTGGTTAATAACTTGAGAAAGGCTTTACGAAAGGCCCTACGTGAGCGTAACACATTCAAAAAAAAATTTGAAACAAAAGTTACAAATCTTGAGAAAGTCTTCCATAAGGATCAATTACAATTTTTAGAAAAAGGCAACAGTAAAGGGCTGTTTGGCTGTCTTAATCCATTTTCGGACAGCCAAGTCATAATAAAACTAGAGTAAGGGATTTGGATAATCGGAGTTCGAATAGTTACGAGTTCCATTGAACATCATTTTGTGATTTATAACTTGGGTATTTTTGTATCATTGGTAAAATGTTTAAAATTTTATGTAAATGGAATTACACTTGTTAATTTTTTATTGTACGATTTGTCTTGTTTTATTGTATCGTTGAATATTTGTTATAAAAGTCAAAAATCAATTTACTTTAATTTGTTGAACATTGTAACATGTTTTTAAATAGGTGATATCGTATGACTTAAATTTGGACAAATCTTTTATATAACTGTAGGTTAAAGTGCAGAAATATGATAATTAATAAAAACACCATTTCCAACATTCCATGTTTAAATTTGTTATCTATTATTTACGATATATTCAAGAAATGTTTAAAAACTTATTCTAAAGTGATTAATCGATAACACTGCAATAAACCAAATTTAGCAAAATAGAGTTTTCTGCATGAGACAGTTCTACAAATAAAAACTTGAGTGTTCTAGACCATTTCTTCATTTATTATTTAATTGAATCGTATAACAATTAGATTGTAAAATGTCTACGCTCAACCTAAAAAATAGTTATCATCTGATTCGTCTTCGTCATGCATTCAAAATACGTCACGTTTTTTATTGCACATCTGGATTTCAATTTGCCGCCTGAATTGGGAACAAATATTGCCGCCAATTGCGGTACTTTTAATAACTGGTGACTTTAGGCACAGCCTGACTGCGATGCCCCCTGCGGGTGGTTTTGAAACTATCGTAAAATTTTGTGCTGTTCGGCGGCAAATTTGAATTCAATTCGAATTTTTGAAGGTGGGATTCGCGAAGAGTACAAAAATACACAAATTTGTTTTAGTTTTATTGAAAAGGTACTTTTAAATAAATTAACAGTGATCTACCTGTATTTTATATGAAGTAGATAAGATAAATTAAGAATAAAAGCATTCAAATGTACATTTAAATTGTATAAAGGTTTCAAAAGGAATTCTTATAAAATATTCAGACTACAATAAATTATTGTATTCAAGTTCATCATTTATCACATAAGATATTAATTACCATTATTATATACAGATAACGGTAATTAATATCATAAAAATTTAGATAAATCCATAGAACTCGATTATTAGTATAATTATTGAAGTGACGAAGTACTCGAATGTTTCATCGTTGGAGTGACCGGTTATATCTCGAGTTCTGACTCGATTTATAACTCTAGGTAGTACTTTTACATAATTCAAGTTCTGACATTTCACTTTAAAATGATCAAATACCGAAAACCTGAAATGGACAAAACTAAGCCAACTATCGCTGGGTTTATTGATCCCTCCAAAGCCTTCGATACAGTCGATCATTCGGTACTGCTAAGCAAGTTAGAACTGATTGGTATTAGAGGGACTGCACTAACTTTAATTGAAAATTATCTGAAAAATAGAATCCAGAAAGTGAAAGTCAATGGAACGTGCGGTGTAAATGTAGTAGTAAATTGTGGTGCCCCACAAAGCACAGTCCTTGGTCCACTATTTTTCATCATATACATGAATGAACTGTTAAATCTAGATGAAGGTACTTTTTCCTTCGCTGATGATACAGTTACTCTTAGCTCAAGTGACACATGGGAAAGTACTGTTAATATATCGAACCAAAAAATGGATATGCCTAACTACTGGTTGAGTAAGTGTAAGTTATCTCTAAATGTGGAAAAGACTAAATTTATAGCTTTTGCTAACCAAATCCAAAGTATTCCAGGGAACTTAACTATTAAAATAAACGGCAACCAAATACAAAGAGTGGATAGTGTTAAGTATTTAGGTATTTTCTTTGATTCAGGATTAACCTGGGAGTCACATACGCCATACCTTTTGAAAAAATTAAGATATCTGTCTTACGTATTTACCAATTAAAATGTATTTTAGCAAAATCGGTATATTATGGCTTATTCCACAGTAGTGACATATGGTATAGTCTCATGGGGAGCTGCCAGCGAAATCTATATCTCTAAAGTAATAAAGTTGCAGTATAAAATAATAAAACTAGTATTTACTTAAACAGAGGATACTATAAACATCAGACAATCGTTCTTTTTGGAATCTATCTTGCGACAATGACTTTTTTAAAAATATATATAGAAACTCTCTATCTACAACAGGGCATGTCCACTTGCCACTACCTAGACTTAGTAGGGAGATATGTAGGAAAAATTATATGTTTATCGCTATAAAACTACTAGCTGACCCGGCGAACTTCGTATCGCCTAACAGTCGATTCTTTAATTTTTTATTTTTTTAAGTTAATAAGTCAACAATTACATTATGTCAAAAATTAAAAATTATAAAGCCTGAAAGATAACTTAAAATAAAAATTCACAATGTGTATAAGCTAATATATATATATTTTGTATAATACATGTAATATAGTAATCTGAAATAAAATGTAATTACCTCCAAATAAGGGTACAAATAGTATTATAATAATAATTATTAATTGTTATTAAGATAGTAGTTTAAGAGCCATACTACGCACGGTTTTTGCCAAACCCCTGTAGGATACATAGTATATATAATATATTTTTTGTTTTGAAATTTATCCATACACGAATTTTTGTAAATGAGTCTGTATTACTTTTATATAAATTATTGTAAATGCAAAAGTCTAACTATATACTACAATAGGATATTATACCATGTAAAAAGGCATAATAAATAATAATATTTGGGTTATAACTGTTGTAAACTTAGATGATAAGCGATAATCATATATCTTGTACATGCTAGAAAAAACAAAATTTTAAATTTCAACTAAAAAATTTACAATTAGATTAGGTACCTGAAAAAATAAATGGTAAAATAACGGTTAAATGACTAAGGTCAGTTAGTTCGGTCTTCTGATGAGTTGTCAAATTTTTTATTATTATATATTGACATTATTTGTTAAATAACTTGTGTTAACTCTGTTTAATAAACTGAAATGACACGCATCAACGATCTTCGTCACTGCAAAGTTTCGGTTGGTCGGCCTACCGGTTCACCCCAAATGATTAACTAACTAGCAACAAATATGATTAATCAGAGGTGATAATTACCTCAGAAATACCCAAATAAGATTTTTTGATACTTTTTATATACATGTAAAACATATCTGGTTTCACCAGTCATTTCGTTTTTCACTCGAGTGAATATAACTGAGTACCGAGTATTCGAGTATAGAAATCACTGGCCTAGCGAGTACTCGATAATTCAAATCACTTGATCTTTTCCTACACTAATTTAAAAGGCTTTTCACCTATATGAAGGTATATATGAATTTTCAAACCACTAGACAGTAAGACTTATTAACAGCTAAGTATTTTCATTAGTATGAAGACGCATGTGTTTCTTCAAAGTACTTGACTGAGTAAAAATCCTACTACAGAAGGAACATTTAAAAGGTTTTTCGCCTGTATGAAGGTGCATGTGCGATTTCAAAGTACCAGATTTATTAAAAAACTTACTACAGATGGAACATTTATAAGGCTTTTCCCCTGTATGAAGGCGCCTGTGAGTCTTCAAGCTACTAGACTGAGTAAAAGTCTTATTACACAGTAAACATTTAAAAGGTTTTTCACCTGTATGAAGGCACATGTGCCTCTTCAAATGACCAGACTGAGTAAAACTCTTAGTACAAATGGAACATTTAAAAGACTTTTCGCCTGTATGAAGTAGCAGGTGAGTCTTCAAACTACTGGACTGAGTAAAAGTCTTACTGCAGAGGGAACATCTAAAAGGTTTTTCACCAGTATGATGGCGCATGTGCTTCTTCAAATCACCAGACTGAGTAAAAGTTTTATTACAGAGGGAACATATAAAAGACTTTTCACCTGTATGAACGTGTATGTGAGTCTTCAAAGTACTAGACTGAGTAAAAGTCTTATTACAATGGGAACATTTAAAAAGTTTTTCACCCGTATGAAGTCGCATGTGAGCCTTCAAATTACCAGAATGAGTAAAACTCGTATTACAGATGGAACATCTAAAAGGCTTTTCACCTATATGAAGCCGCATGTGCCTCTTCAAATTACTTGAATCAGTAAAAGCCTTACTACAGACAGAACATTCAAAAGGCTTCTCGCCTGTGTGAAGACGCACGTGCTTCTTCAAGTGATCAGACTGAGTAAAAGTCTTACCGCAAAGGGAACATTTAAAGGACTTTTCACCTGTATGAAGGCGCATGTGGACCTTCAAACTGCTAGACTGAGTAAAAGTCTTATTACAAAGAAAACATTTAAAAGGTTTTCCATCTGTATGAAGGCGCATGTGATTCTTCAAATTAGCAGATCGAGTAAAAGTCTTATCGCAGACGGTACATCTGAAAGGCTTCTCGCCTGCATGAAGACACATGGGCTTTTGCAAATTACTAGAATCAGTAAAAGTCTTACTACAGATGGAACATTGAGAAGATTTTCCGTTTATATGAAAGTGCAAATGTCTCTCTAAACTATTAAACTCATCATAAGTCTCATGACACAGTGAACATTTAAAAGGTTTCTCACTTGTATGACTGCGCAGGTGTGTTTTCAAATCATTAGACCTAGTAAAAGTCTGATTACAAAATGAACACGTCAAAGGTTTGTTACTGAAATGTGCGTAAAAGTGTCGAATCAAAGTACATGAGCAAGCAAACGTCGCATCACAGAGTGAACATTTGAAAATCGACTGAGTAGGGCTTTTAGAACAATTCGAACTTAATTCTGCCTCCGTCAAAATTTCTTCCTTAATTAAGGGATGATACTGGATATCGATTGAAGGTTCGTCACTGACTGGTCCGGGAGTCCGTATCTTGTCTATGATGGACGCATGGACCTTGCAAGCCTCTATATATACCGAGAAGTCCTCATAGCATGACTTACATTTCTCGCAGATGTTATTATGACACGCTAGGACCGGATCCTGAAAGAAAAGATCTGGTTTACATTCTACGGGCATGCGATCAACTTTTCATTTAATCACACAAATTACAACAATTCTGTAAGAAGAACTACATGAATTACATAACATGGACTTACCTCCTCGCTAATTACTTTCCAAAATCGCCATAACCTTTCTTCGATCGTCTGCACTGGCGCCTCTCGCAAGCACCAGTCGCAAGTGGTTCCTTCGATGCAGCTCATGGTAAAATTGCAGTACCTGATACCTTCAAAGTAAAGCACTTTGGACAACACAGAACATTTAGATCAGTCTTCTTCTTTGGAATCGTTGGGCTCGACTGCCGAGGTCATTAACCCAGACACAAAACATATACCTTCTATATATAATACACTTTACTTCTCTACGCTTGTAATAATTTGGATGTTCTGTGATTTCGGCCCTTGTTTGCAAGGGTAGAAGGGTTTACTAATTTTTACAAATCTGTCTTATTATATGAGTTAATTTCTACTAATTACTAAGCATTGCTGTCTTATCATGAGCGGTGTCGGAGTGAGTCCTTGTAATTGGTGCCTGAAAGAGGCACCAGTGCAGAGGATCGAGGAGACGTTATGGCGTTTCTGGAAAGTAATTAGCACAGAGGTGAGCGTATCATATTTACTGCCTACCTACGGCCCCTTTACAAAATTCTTACTTGTGCATTACTAGGGCGATCCCCTGTCAGTGAACTAGTATCGACATACGTTTTTCATTTCAGGACCCTGCCCTATCTTACAAAAACATTTGCGAGAAGTGCAACTCACGCTACGAGGACTTCTCAATTTACATCGACAGATGTAAGATCCACACGTCCATGATACGGGACGTATTGTCCGGCGGTCGCGTCAAAAATGAACCTTCAGTTAACGTCGAGTACCGTGAGCCCATGTCTAACGGAGGAATCGCAGAAGAGAGACGTCTACACTCCGCTCATCTTTCGGTTTCAGGTGAAACTGTCAGCGGAGTGCTACCGGGCTGTTCGAATTATCCAGACGTACCTACAAAGTGTACGAGGAACAAAAAGGTACCGCCACCTAGAAAGGTGAAGGGGAAATCCTTGATCGACGTGAATCTTCCATGTTCACATTGCAATAAAACTTTTCATCATTATAATCAGTTGAAGATTCATTTGCGTAGACATACAGGCGAAAAGCCCTTCAAGTGTTCGCTGTGTAATAAGACTTTTACTTGTTCGGGTAGTTTGAAGATTCATATGCGCCTTCATACGGGCGAAAAGCCTTTTGACTGTTCATTTTGTGTTAAAACTTTTGTTTCTTCAAGTGATTTGAAGAAACACCTGCGCTCACATACAGGTGAAAAGCCATATAAATGTTCACTTTGCAGTAAAACCTTTTCTGACTCTAGCGCTTTGAAAAGTCACATGCGCCTTCATACGGGCGAAAAGCCATTTAAATGTTCACTGTGTTATAAGGCTTTTACTCAGTCTGGTCATTTGAAGAATCACATGCAGCGTCATACAGGTGAAAAGTCTTTTAAATGTTCACTTTGCAATAAGACTTTCTCTGTGTCTAGTACGTTGAGGAAACATATTCGTCTTCATACAGGTGAAAGGCCTTTTAAGTGTTCATTTTGCAATAAACCTTTTGTTTCTTCCGGTACTTTGAAAAAACACTTACGGTCACATTCAGGTGAAAACCCCTTCAAATGCTCACTGTGTGATACGGTTTTCACTCTATCTTGTAGTTTGAAGAGTCACATGCTGCTTCATACAGGTGAAAAGCCTTTTAAATGTTCTTTCTGTAATAAGACTTTTGCTGGATCTAGTTATTTAAAGATACACTTGCGCTTTCATTCGAGTGAAAAGCCTTTTACATGCTCCGTTTGTAATAAGTCATTTACTCTGTCTAGTTCCTTGAAGAATCACTTGCGCCTCCATACCGGTGAAAAGTCATTTAAATGTTTTCTCTGTAATAAGTCTTTTGCCGATTCTAGTACTCTGAAGACGCACATGCGCTTACATACCGGTGAAAAACCTTATAAATGTTTACTTTGTGATAAGCGTTTTAGTGTGTCTAGTGCTTTGAAGAATCACATGCGCCTTCATACAGGTGAAAAGCCTTATAAATGTTTATTTTGTGATAAGGCTTTTACTCAGTCCGGGCATTTGAAGAGTCACATGCACCTCCATACAGGCGAGAAGCCTTATAAATGCTTACTTTGTAGTAAGTCTTTTACTGGGTCTTATGCTTTGAAGCACCACGTGTGCCTTGATACAGATGAAAAGCCATTCAAATGTCCATATTGCAACCGTACCTTTACTCATTCTAGTTCTATGAAAAGACATTCGATTATTCATACAAGAGAAAATCCTCTTTAAATTGTCATGCAGTAGTAAAAGTTTTTCTCATTTTTAGTTTAAATTATCATTGAAAACAGATGTTAAATAAATGAAGAGTTTTATGTTATTTAATAAATTGTTAAATAGGTTATAAAAAGTTAAAAACCAATGTTAAATAAATGAAGATTTTTTTATGTTATGTAATATTAATAAAGCAATTTTGTTGACTGGTGTATGTTTATATTTGTCTATAGCCTATAGAGGGATGATTTTTCTTTACACAGTTGATCACCTTTCATGCACTTTTCCGGTATGTCTGTCAAGCTCGACATAAGTAGATTCGTCTTATATGTTATCCTTACAATTTTAACTGTGTATTTATTTAATTGTTTGGCATTTACATGTATAACATGCCCTTGAGCACTTAACCAGAGGTGTTCATAAAATTGTTCGTTATTTACAATAGTATGATATGTTTGTATATATTAATAAGAAGGGTATATCAGTTAAATCAAATATAAATAATTATCTTTGACTTTGAGTCAACCCACTTCCTTTAAATATGTTTAAAATTGCTCTGTCAACAAATTTTCAATTTGATCTGTTTGCATAAAAATTCCAGATCGGTTCGTGGATGTCTACGAGGCACGCTATTATTTCTTGTTACTTAGTCCCTACTAAAATCGGTATATTATGGCTTATTCCACAGTAGTGACATATGGTATAATCTCATGGGGAGCTGCTAGTGAAACCTATATTTCTAAAGTAATAAAGTTGCAGTATAAAATAATAAAACTAGTATTTACTTAAACAGAGGATACTATAAACATCAGTCAATTGTTCTTTTTCGAATCTATCTTGCGACAATGACTTTTTAAAAAATATATATAGAAACTCTCTATCTACAACAGGGCATGTCCACTTGCCACTACCTAGACTTAGTAGGGAGATATGTAGGAAAAATTATATGTTTATCGCCATAAAACTATTCAACTCACTGCCACCGTATCTAAAATTACTGGAAAACCAAACTAAAATTATTAAAAACAAACTAAGATCTTGGTTAATCATAACTTACAATATCCAGACGAAAATAAATCGTATATTAAAGCCTGAAAGATGAAACAAAAATTCACAATGTGTATAAGCTAATATATATATATTTTGTAAATACATGTAATGTAGTAATCTGAACTAAAATGTAATTACCTCCAAATAAAAGGGTACAATTAGTATTATAATAATAATTATTAATTAGTAATTAAGATAGTAGTTTAAGAGCCATCCTTAGCACGGTTTTTGCAAAACCCCTGTAGTTCCCCATAGTCTATATAATATATTTTTTGTTTTGAAATTTATCCATACACGAATTTTGTAAATGAGTCCGTATTACTTTTGTATAAATTATTGTAAATACAAAAGTCTAACTGTATACTACAATAGGATATTGTACTATGTAAAAAGGCATAATCAATAATAAAAATAATAGTGAAATAAGTTGTAAGTGCTAATTTTTGAAAGTACCTATGTAATGTTTTTTAAATTAAGTAATGAGCTGGTGATACTTGGTTATCTTTGTTTTGGTACCACCTTTTTCTCTTTTTAGCCAATGAATTATCTCACCCTTGTAAAAGTTGGTAATTCTTCCAGTAAACGCAAAAGATGACTCGTGTTATGACTGAATTATATGGTATGTAAGTTAATATTTTAACGAAAAATTTCTCAAACAAGTCCGCAGTCATGCTTCTCTTGAAACTGTTGAAATATTTGAACTCTAAAATTTATCAAACTTTACTTTAAAATCCCACAACTTCTTCAATACTCGACGTACTCAAAATTCCGGCGTTTTGTAGATTCCTTTCAACGTTACTGAGTAAAATTTGATACTGGCGAAGTGGGTCTTCTGTCCATTAAGATATTAGAAAGTTTGTGAAAGCCCTCCAACTTCATTACACTTAGATATTCTATTCCTGCAGTTTCTTTGTTACTTAACCCACGAACTTTGAAATAATATAATTTTGAAAGTAATTTTAAACCAAATAAGAAACAGCCATTGAAACTTCCACATTTTTCTTCACTTCTGAGATTTTCGAAGCAAATTTAAGTCTTAATGTAATGTAATGTCACGGGCATGTCAGCTTTGATCCAAAGATGTCAGGGCCAGCATTAAACCATCAGGTTTGGCCAATTCTAAAATCCATTTAAAACAAAGAAAAAGTGGAGATATTTTCAAGGTTCAAGTTATTGGACAACACATTACCACTTCCTACCACAGTTTCAAAACGACATTACGATTATGATAAAAGGTGTTCCTTTGCTTCCATATTGGGGTACGCATATGTATTTCTTTTATTAATTTTTAGAGGTCCACCATTTTCACCTGGTAAACGCCTTGAGTGACAGACTGATGGCGCTGCTTTCGCCGGTGTTGCCGCTCAGCATTGGGAGGCCGAGCTGCAGGCGGGGTGCTACGAGATATTTAAAGCAATGCCATGCTTTATGCGATTTAATTATACTTCAATTTTGAATTCCTGTAATTTCATTCATATCCAGCCTACGACTTTCTAGCTTGTATTACTTTGAGGTTGATCTGAAGCTAAATAGAGAAAACTCTTCAATATTTCTTAGCTTTTAGGATATTTGTGCCTTTACGATTTATTTAAATTCGACTTAAAACTCGCACAATTTTTTGTGGGATTGAATTCACCACACCTCCATTTTCAACTTCTGCAACTTCTTTACTCCTCAATCTACGAACCTTAAATGTACATAATTTCGAACCAAATTAGAAAGTTTTTGGAACTTCTCCGCTATTCTTCGCTTTTGAAATTTTTACTTAAATCAATAAAACGTGTACTAACTGAACTTCAATTTTGACTCCAGCAACTATTTTAATATCCAACCTACGATACTCTGACTTGTGTTATGTTTAAGACCATAACATCTGAACTAATAAACTCTATATTATATTAACTTCCACACATTTGGATGGCGTCCGTATCTCCTCTCGTTCTTCCCTGCTCTTCCATTTTTCTTGAAACCTTCTCACAGAACCTCGCTTCTCTTGAAACGGTTGAAATATTTGAACTCTAAAATTTATCAAACTTCTACTTTAAAATCCCACAACTTCTTCAATACTCGACATACAGACCTCAAAATTCCGGCGTTTTGTAGATTCCTTTCAACGTTACTGAGTAAAATTTGATACTGGCGAAGTGGGTCTTCTGTCCATTAAGATATTAGAAAGTTTGTGAAAACCCTCCAACTTCATTACACTTCTATATTCTATTCCTGCAGTTTCTTTGTTACTTAACCCACGAACTTTAAAATAATATAATTTTGAAGGTAATTTTAAACCAAATAAGAAACAGTTATTGAAACTTCCACATTTTTCTTCACTTCTGAGATTTTTGAAGCAAATTTAAGTCTTAATATAATGTAATGTCACGGGCATGTCAGCTTTGATCCAAGTATGTCAGGTTAGCACTAAACCACCAGGTTCGACCAATTCCAAACTCAATTTAAACCAAAGAAAAAGTGGAGATAATTTCAAGTTTTCACCACGCTTAACGAGGCTGATCCGCGACTTCGCCAGGGCTCCATGAAAATCCAACCTTCTGCCATAGCAGTTCTATGCTTCACCGCTTCCATCCCAGCATCAGCAGAGGAGAGCGGCTACCGGGCTCTAAGATCTCACAGCTCCTCCTGGGGGAAAACCATGAATCTAGTTCCTAGTTTTACCTAGAACGTTCGTACAACACTGGGAAAAATTTCAAACAGAAATGCACCAGTGAGGTATCATAAAACAAAATGTGATCGAGATAGCACATGCGGTATTTATTATTTTGCTCCTATCTACTTCAACTACATTTTGTATAAACTGATGCCAATACTGCATTAACTCACCTAACATGTAACAGTAACTTTTATGTTATAGTAGGAAATTTTAGTTTGAAAACCTGCCGACGAAGTGCCATTTCAATTCATAAGACCGAGCAAGCCCCGTTAGTGTGAACTTTAAAACAGTTTACTCACGTGCATGAATGCATAAGTGACTCTTCAAATTACTAGACTGATTAAAGGCCTTATCACATTCTGAACACCTAAAAGGTTTTTCACCTGTATGAATGCGTAAATGGCTTCTTAATGTATTAGACTGAGTGAAAGACTTATCGCACTGCGAACACTTAAAAGGCTTCTCGTATGAATGGATCCGTAAGTGACTTTTCAAGCTACTAGAATGCGCAAAAGCCTTACCGCATTGTAAACATTTGAACGGCTTTTCATCGGTGTGAACCCGCAAATGCGTCTTCAACTGACCAGAGTCGGTAAAGGGCTTGTTGCAATGTGAACATTCAAAAGGCTTCTCGCCTGTATGGATGCGTAAGTGATTACTCAAACCGCTAGAACGAGTAAAACTCTTATTACAACGTATACATTTAAAAGGTTTATCGCCTGTATGGACACGTGAATGCCTTTTTAAATGACCAGACTCGGCAAATGCCTTGCTGCATCGTAGACATTTAAAAGGCTTCTCGCCTGTGTGTATGCGCAAATGACTAATTAAGCTACCAGACCAAGCGAAAGTCTTAGTGCAATGTGAACATTTAAAAGGTTTATCACCTGTATGCACGCGAACATGAGTCTTCAAGTCATTGAAACGAATAAAAGCTTTATCGCAATGTGAACATTTAAAACGCACGTCTCCCATGTGAACACGCAAGTGAGCCTTCAAATGAGACGGAAAAGAAAACTGTTTATCACAAAATGAACACGTAAAGGAACTACCGGGTGCACCTTGAGCATTCGTACAGCCCGGGAACACCGCAACACCGCCTCCCTCCTCGTCGACGGACGCTGTATTACGATCGAAATCTGATACGTCCTCGTTCAAAATTTCTCCTTTAACCACGGGATGATATTTGACGTCGACTGAAAATTCATCTTTGACCTTCTTCGAAGCGAAGACTTTCGCTACTACGGACTCGTTGCTTTTCCACCTCTCGCTATGTGCAGAAAATTCTTCACAACGGGACTTACATTTTTGACAGATGTTCCTTAGAGACGTCTTCAGTGGCTGCTGAAAGAAAAATACTTCGATTATATGAGTCGGTAAAGAACCGTCGCAGGCTAAAAATATCTCCAACGTTTGAGGAGCAATTGGAGGCAATTAATGGGGTAATACTTTGTATTGCTGACCAAGGACCAATAACTACCATTGAATGAGGCAATTTAATATTCAGCAGACGCTGTTGCTTAAGCAATATTTAAGTAAAGCATTAGATACCAATAAAGCAGTAGGGGGTAATTATGGAAACAAAATTTATAACTTAGGAGACGGTTATTGCTATAAGGATCTTTGATCAAAGCGCTTTTGGTCGAGACAACTTATTTAATTCTCAGCAGGAAGTTGTTGCTTCAAGATCCGTCAACTTAAGCATATATTACAAGTCCTGGCAAGCGATGAGAAGAAAATATGCCAACAAAATTTTAATCTTAAAAGACGGTTAATATCTCAAGAATTGTTAAGAATTCATTGCAAAAACTATCTCTCAACAAGCAATAAGAAGCAACTATCGTAGCAATACGTTCAATTGCCACATTTATTGCTTCAAGGATATCCAAGCAATAAATGTCCTTTGATATAGCAATTAATTTAGCCTTCCGCTGACAGTTATTGGCTGAGCGATTTAGCCACAGGATAATTTACTCACTTCATTGCTAATTACTACCCAGAAACGCCATAACTTTTCCGTAATAGTCTGCGCTGGTGTTTCTTCCAAACACCAATTACAAGTAGTCATTTTCACAAATTCACGTTCACGTTTTGATGGTAGGTAGGGACCTTTATCAAAATTGAGCGAATGTTACCAGAAAATCGATTGGTTTCATGGGGGTAGTAGAGAAATAATTGAAAAGTTGCATTTATGAACCGGCGACAAGGGATATAGACTTTGAGATGGTACTGCACAAAAGATATAGGTTAGAGAAGCGTTATTACCGCCGATGACATTTGTCGCCATATTTATTTCTTGCTCGACCCACCACTGACTACTGAAATTGGCGGGAAATTCGAAAATTGCTGGATTTTGAAATTGGCGGGAATTTTGAAATTTGATTATTATTGCATTTCTTGGTCCATTTACATCAAACGAAATATAAGTTCACTTAAAATTATGTAACACTTACAACAACGTTTTCTTTAGTAAAGTTTCTATGAATAAGTGCACCATAATCTTAAGTAATCTTATATATTGCTTGGTGTAAACGATCCCAAGTTTTTTTAAACCAATGAATGAGTGCCACTTCCACTTCACGCAGTATTACTGAATGACAAATAACAAAGAAAACACAAATTCAAACAAAACATTTATATTTAGTGATAGAGAATAGAACTGAAATTATTCTAACATTAGAGACCGTAATAGTTACCGACAACTTTAATTCTAATGCTTTCCAATAAGATTTGTCGTCCTCCGTCTTTAGTTTTGAACTGCATGATTCCTAAAACAAATTCCTAATTAGAGTAAAAATCATGGACATGTTATGAAACAAAGTTTATCTTCCTTTTCTTCGTTCGATAGTTTCTTAAAACTAGAAACAAATAGTTAAATAAACTTGAACCTACCCTCTTCGTATAAATTTTAAAGTGTTCGATTAGCTGTTCTCATTACTTAATAAGCTCGCATTGTTTAGATAATTACCTGCATTTTTATGTATCTGATACATTTTACTTTCAAGACTTGATGAATCTGATTTATTTAAATTCAATTGTTTCAGAAATTCTGTTTTCAGAAATTAAATCTCATGTTCTTGATTTATATCAAGACTAGAATGATCAGAACCACTTACAACAGGGACGTTCACCTCTAAAGGAGTGGGCAGGGTATCATGGTAAATATTACTATGATTTATAGTATAATAGTACTGCTTGTGTTACAGTTATCAATGCATTTAGGTACTGATGCAGGCAGTTATTTTTAAATTGGGATTATCATGATCTGATGTAACAAAATGTCTTTTACAAATGTCTCTATAAAATCAACATACGTGCTTCCATCTTAACATACGTGCAGCATTTGTAAGAAAATTGTGAAACATGTTTGATCCATAAGCAGAGTTTACAACTGGTGAGCAGTACTTATTTGTGCGATAAGGAAAGTTGCATAAATATGATTGCTTCCTTAATGAAATATTTGATGTTAATTATGGTACTATTAGTAATATTTGTAATACAAACTACAACGAACAACAGAATTAAAGTGAAATCAATCCAGTTTTCCAGAGGGAAAAATCCCAATTTGTGCAAAATAAGGCAACCGTATATTTGGTTATATTCTACACCCTACACTTTTACATTGAAATATGTTATACTTAACAATCTTACCACCAAGTCTTACCTTTCAAAATTTATAATAACACCGTTATTACACCAATTATCACACTAATTACAACGAACCACTGTTCCTAACCTCGTAGCGCGTCTTATTTCCGATACATGAAACTTAAGATTACTAAAAGTTTGGCTTAGAACAAGAAAAGTCGTAAACGGTGGCCATCTTTATTCCTTGCTCCCGTTTGCCAGTGGAAACAAAAGTCCCAGATTTACCTACAAAATTCAGCATAATTTTGTGTTTCGTGCTTGAGTTTTATGTATATCAGCAGAAGTCTGGCAACATCGATGTCGCCAGTTCCTCAATGCTACTTCCATCCCCATGATTGGCGGACTGATAATCCTCCAAAGACTAGGCCATAGGGTATTATACTAGACGGGAAAGCTTTATAAGCTCAGTATGGCCCAATATAGATTTTCATTACTATTATTTCTCTACACTACTTAAGTACAGTAAGTTAGTACACTATTAAGAAAGTTATTTCTATTATGCATTAGCGTAACATGGTGCAATGTCTGTATATTAGAATGTCATTTTCGTTTCGAACAGAGGACATTTGTGGTAGTACAATTACCGACAATCTCCATTAAATCAAAATCAAAGTGTACACCCATGTAAACGTATACAACGCCTGTACTACAGCGATTTTTTTGCCCGTCACTCTAGCACATTTTTCCCCAGATAAGGAACAGCCTAAACTGATTAACTGTGGAAGGTTTTTAAGTAATTGAACCTAACCTAAGTTTGTAGAGCTGCTAATTACTTGAACTACCTGACACTAATTGTTTTTTGTGACTTACCTGGATGAGGACGATAGGTAGGCACACTTGTACTACACAGTCGATAGCTACTGAGCGACTCTTTGATCTCAACCTAACACAAAGAGTCGTTGGGACTTATCCGGATAATGATAGACCGAGTAGGTCTAAGTAACTATCCTTAGAGTAGTTTAGGTTGATCATTGAATATCATTCAGTAGTCAGTGTGTTATGATTGAATATGAAATACAAAGAGCCGTTGGGACTTATCCGGATAATGATAGACCGAGTAGGTCTAAGTAACTATCCTTAAAGTAGTTTAGGTTGACCATTGAATATCATTCAGTAGTCTCGGTGTGTTATGATTGAATATGAAATATAATGTGTTTAAATAGAACTTGCATGTTTGGGAAAAAAGGTAGGAGGTAATTTTCTTGCTACAATCTTCCGGCCTGTAATAATAAAACTCGAGGTTAATTGCAGGTTGATTATGATTACCAGGTAAACACGTTTGCAAAGTTTACATCATAAAAGTTACGTTATTAATGTTTAAAAAAGAAACAAAAAGGATAACTTCCTATAATACTGTGTAGAAACATGGAAAAGGCCTACACGATCTATCGTTCAAGGCAAATTGTGCAGATCGTACGACGTGTACAGCTCCTCGATCCTATCGTACACCACCGACATCGAGTCTAGTGTCTTCGGCAGCAACAAGAGCGCCGACTCCACCTCTTCCCCACAAACCTTTCGAAACCAAAATTGCTACATTAAAATTTCGAAACACGTGTAACAAACTCGTAGGAAACGGTGGAAATTTGTATTAAACGTACCCTTCGGAGCAGCACTTCTCTCGTCGGCAGCGCGTAGATGCCTACCGCAGCCCCCGTCCGCACGAGGAATGTATGATGCTCGTACAGCGTTTCATTGTACGCCTCCTTGCAGGCGTTCGACGTCCCCTCATCGTCTCTGAGATCCTTCAATTTACTCAGGAACAAATGGATGAACGCTGAGCACCAAAACGGTCGTTACGTAAAATTTCCAAGAGAATCGCTCGAAACGTTACCCAGTCCTCGGTGGAGCCTCAGCAGCGTCCTCGAGCCCGACGTGTACCCCGTCTTTTCGAGCAGCTCGTTCGACTTCTCGTGCTCGATCATGGTCTTGACGGTGGAGAACTCTTCCAGGGAGTCGGCGCGCAGCCGTTTCAGGATGCCGATTTTGTCTTCGAGGTCCTGGCTGACGAACTTGAAGATGGTACCCATCAAGGTGAAGAACCTACGAGTAGGGAAAGTTTTACTTAAATTCGACTTTCTTACCTTTCGAAAGTCTCGAACTTGTTGAGTTCCTCGAAGCTGTCGAGGTAGTGCTCGAGACGGACGTCGTCGGCGTCGTGCAACGACGCCTCGAACTTGTCGTTAACGATGCTGATGTCGAAGCGCTCCTCCCCCGGCATCCCGACGGTCGAAATGAGACTGGCCGACTGATAATCGCCCGAGGATTAGGCCATAGGGTATTATACTAGATCGGAAACTGTAATGTCACGAAATGCGACGCGGGGAGCGCCCTCTGTGACAAGTGATCGCCGAACTAATTTCTTCCATTTTGTTCTTACAATACCGTAATAGAACTACTATATATGACAGAAGTTATTAGAGAGTTTTTGCACGTCGGCCGCTATTAGCGTTTACCTTATTTTGACAGGTACGCATGCGCATTAAGCACTTGAAATAGCGTTGACGCTATTTACGTTAGCGTCCGACGCTATTAGAGAGTTTTTGCACGTTGGCCGCTATTAGCGTTTACCTTATTTTGACAGGTACGCATGCGCATTAAGCACTTGAAATAGCGTTGACGCTATTTACGTTAGCGTCCGACGCTATTTGCGGACGATTACCGTCAACGCTATTTGGGGATTAAATTGGTCAAATTTAGTAACTTTGTTGGCTGGCAGTTGGCGCAGATTACTGCAGTTGGGTTTCTGTAATTACAGAACGATACTACTTCTGTTCGAAATGTGGCGGGATGATGTGGGTACACGTGTGGCTTGTTGTAATCCCACATTCGGTACTTATCAATTATCAATATATTGCCTATTATTTATTTCGTTCCCTTTCATTAGCGTACGCTCAGTAAACAACCCCATAACTTTTATCACCCATTTCCTTCTCAATAGTTGTTATCTTAATATTTAACTATCTATTTACATATTTTGTACGTTTTCAAGTTTATTTAGTGAACAAAACCTTTATGAAAGTTAACGGTGATTATGCTAAAAGTACCGAATGATTCTTAGAATGTTCTCGTTTCTTTTCTATACCTCTATATACCTCTTACCATAAAATGAGGTAATACCTCATTTTACGAAGAGCTCAGCAATGTAAATTGCCATTTGACTAATGATAGAACTTATCATCGAATTAAGTAAGGATAAACAGTACCATTTAACGTGAATTTACTCTGGGCAACTGCTTAACACAGCACTGCATTCTACTGCTTCGACAAGTGAAGTTATGTTGGGCGGTCAATAGTTCATTGGAGTGAATTATTTTACTATGTTTGAGTTATGTTATCTATGTGACCTGATCTTATAAACCCACCATTGAACATTTTACTCATATATAAAAATGAACTATCTCACACGTTAAAGGTATATGTAATACTAAAGTAATCTTGGGAGTATTTGAAAATAAACTAGTTTCATTTATTCAAAAAAACTTCAGTTTTAAAGACACACAAACATATCTACAGCTACATAGAAAACAAAATAATTTATTCACTTATTTAGTATTTAGTATTATTTAGAAGGCCTAATAGAGGCACCCGATCAACTCCTTCCCTTACCGTGTATATGAGGGATTTCTCCCCTCATCCCATTTTCTAAGTTGCAGCGTCAGCTTTAATTAATTTTGTTGAAATTATTTATATTCTCCCAAAGTTAGCTTCTTTACCTTCTGATTAGTAATCACCAATAAAAACCAGAAACCATTTTAGAAATCTTGAAGATCTCCAATATTCAGCAAAATGGACTTGGCGCCACAAATATACTAATAATTATGTTAAATATTGTTCTAAAGTTGGAGGAACTCTGCGAGCCTATGCAGGATATGCGAGCCTCCTTAAATACATGCATAATCCTGTGAGGCCTAAAAAATGCAAGTAGTAATAAAAAAACTGTATGTTTAGGTTTACGTTTACTTACCACTTACTGAATATCCGTTAGGTGTCTTTAGTTCATTTGGTACCCTCAAAGCTATTCTTAACCTTTCCAAGTCGTCTCTATTAAATCTGAAATTTAGCTGTACCTCTTGGTCACTTAATAAATTTAAATTAAAATGACCAAACTGCCTCTCCCTTAATAATGGTGGGACTCTTTGCATTAGCAATTCATGAAGGACTGCTTCTTCCACAACGTCGTCATCTAAGCCACCTAAAGCGGCACCGTCTATTATGTTCTCCATTTTAAAGTTGTAAAAAAACCACTAAAGTCGCCAAGAAATTAACACCAAAATACGTTAGTGCCAGCCACAATTTATAGGTTATCCGAAACCCAAAACAGGAGAATCTATCAACTGCTGTTTGTCAAATAACACTTCATAACGCTATTCAACTGCTCTGCAAAAACTAAAAGAAACGTAGCCAGCGAATTACTGAAATACCGTAAAAATAGCGTCCTCTGTAATAGCGTCCGGCGCTATTTTACGTTATGCAAAAACTCTCTAATATATTTCGAGATAATCGATCATTTGATTTCATTAAGAACTTTTTAGATACATTATAGCACATGCAGGAAATTAACATGAATTTATTGAGGGCTCTGAGATAATATTTTCTTCAAAAAGAAAACTGAGTGATTAGTATCGTTGCAATTGTATTTTGTACAAGTAAGGTAATTTTGATTTAAAATTTTTGTTCCCAATTAACAATGCAATTGTTGTTGATACAATGTTTCATTACTTACTTAATTATTTAATGCAAGCGTTATTAAAAAACCAACGTTAAATAGAACATTATTGTGAATACTATTTGAATGCAAATGATTTTTGTAGAAGTAAGAAAACCAGGGCCTACAGGAGCCATCCAAAAGGTGATGCACGATCGAGAAGCAGAAGTGACCCAAAGGAAGAAGAACGAGGCAGAACCCCACCTGCTCATCGAAATCATCGTAATATTCCTCTGTTCTACGATATTCATCGAAAGCGTCCTTCGTCCTTCTCTTCAAACATTTTTCAAACTACTTATAATCTCAATTTCTACGAACATAACTTCGATATTAAGTATCATGGGGATGGAAGTAGCATTGAGGAACCGGCGACATCGATGTTGTCAGACTTCTGCTGATACACATAAAACTCTAGCGCGAAATACAAAATTATGCTGAATTTTGTCGGTAAATGTGGGACTTTTATTTCCACTGACAAACAGGAGCAAGGAATAAAGATGGCAGCCGTTTACGACTTTTCATGTTCTAAGCCAAATTTTTAGTAATCTAAGTTTCATGTATCGTAAATAAGACGCGCCACGAGGTTATGAACAGTAGTTCGTTGTAATTAGTGCGATAATTGGTGTAATAACGGTGTTATTATAAATTTTGAAAGGTAAGACTTGGTGGTAACTTTGTTAAGTACAACATGTTTCAATGTAAAGGTGTAGGGTGTAGAATATAACCAAATATACGGTTGCCTTATTTTGCATAAATTGGGATTTTTTTCCCCTGGAAAACTGGATTGATTTCACTTTAATTCTGTTGTTCCTTGTAGTTTGTATTACAAATATTACTAGTAGTACCATAATTAACATTAAATATTTCATTAAGGAAGCAATCATATTTATGCAACTTTCCTTATCGCACAAATAAGTACTGCTCGCCAGTTGTAAATTCTGCTTATGGATCAAACATGTTTCACAATTTTCTTACGAACGCTGCACGTATGTTAAGATGGCAGCACGTATGTTGATTTTATAGAGACATTTGTAAAGGACATTTTGTTACGTCAGATTATGCTAATCCTAATTTAAAAATAACTGCCTGCATCGGTAACTAAATGTATTGATAACTGTAACACAAGCAGTATTATTATACTATAGATCAGAGTAATATTTACCATGATACCCTGCCCACTCCTTTAGAGGTGAACGTCCCTATTGTAAGTGGTTCTGATAATTTTAGTCTTGATATAAATCAAGAACATGAGATTTAATTTCTGAAAAGAGAATTTCTCAAACAATTGAATTTAAATAAATCAGATTCATCAAGTCTTGACAGTAAAATGTATCAGATACATAAAAATGCAGGTAATTATCTAAACAATGCAAGCTTATTAAGTAATGAGAGTAGCTAATCGAACACTTAAAAATTTATATGAAGAGGGTAGGTTCAAGTTTACTTAACTACTTGTTTCTAGTTTTAAGAAACTATCGAACGAAGAAAAATGAAGATAAACTTTGTTTCATAACGTGTCCATGATTTTTACTCTAATTAGGAATTTGTTTTAGGAATCATGCAGTTCAAAACTAAAGACGGAGGACGACAAATCTTACTGAAAAGCATTAGAATTAAAGTTGTCGGTAACAATTACGGTCTCTAATGTTAGAATAATTTCAGTTCTATTCTCTATCACTAAATATAAATGTTTTGTTTGAATTTGTGTTTTCTTTGTTATTTGTCATTCAGTAATACTGCGTGAAGTGGAAGTGGCACTCATTCATTGGTTTATAAAAACTTGGGATCGTTTACACCAAGCAATATATAAGATTACTTAAGATTATGGAGCACTTATTCATAGAAACTTTACAAAAGAAAACGTTCTTGTAAGTGTTACATAATTTTAAGTGAACTTATATTTTGTTTGATGTAAATGGACCAATAATAATCGAATTTCAAAATTCCCGCCAATTTCAAAATCCAGCAATTCTCGAATTTCCCGCCAATTTCAGTAGTCAGTGGTGGGGAGAGCAAGGAATAACTATGGCGGCAAATGTCAGCGGTGTTGCCTTAAAATAACACGGTAGTTACGCTTCTCTAAGGTATGTGTTTTGTGATATTATTAAGGATAAGAAATATTTAAGGGAGGTACCTTGCTTCTTAATTATTTTTTAAATGTAAGAGAAATTTTTACTAAGGAGACTTAAGTAATGCCATTAAATAAGAAAAATTGTACTTAAAAAATACTTCAGAATTATTTTAAGTTAATACTTATTTTATCCTAATAAGGAACGTTTCTGAATACGAAATCTGACTTAAATAACCATTTAAGTTGAGAAACGTTTTAGAATACCATCCTAATAGTACATTTGTTTAAATTTTCTACCATTGTTGTAACTATGATTATTTAAGTAAGTTATGAAAAATTAGGCAATGTAAAGAATACACTTCAATATAAGACGCGCCACGGGGTTAAGAACAATAGTTCGTTGTAATTAGTGTGATAATTTGTGTAATAACAATGTTATTATAAGTTTTGAAAGGTAAAATTGTTAAGTATAACATATTTCAGTGTAATAGTGTAGAGTGTAGAATATAACCAAATATACGATTGCATTATTTTGCACAAATTAGGATTTTTTCCCTGTGGAAATGAACCGTTGTAGTTTGTATTACAAATATTACTAGTAGTACCACAATTAGCATCAAATATTTCATTAAGGAAGCAATCATATTTATGCAACTATCCTTATCGCACAAATAAATACGGCAGATGGGCGGCAGCCTGTGACCAATTCTGCCGATCAATTACCGCCATCTATCGTAGAATAGTAGAAATAGATGCAAGACGTTTATTGGTGGTTGCATATCTATTCATCGAGGTTTAAAACGAATTTACAAGCAGCATACAGCCGGCAACGTTGTCGATTCGACGGCAGTCGAAATGGATTCGATATCGAGAGGATTTTCCGTCCACATTGCTTTTCACGGTCTCGTTAATAGGGAAAATTATATCAAATGAATCATAATAAAATAATAATCGTGTAATTGGAAGTATAGAAGTACGTAAGATGCGAAACAAACATTTTATACCAAAGAAACTATAAAGAAATTTATACAAATAAAGATGTCCAGTATAAAAAAAGACAATTAAATGTATACACACAATATATAATAATGTAATAAAACACACATCAAACTGATAAGTACAATTTTTATAACACTATGTTTTACTATATATAACACTAAATTTTACATCTTTAGGTGAACTTACAATATGTACATGTACAGAGACCTAAATGGTCTCTAATGTAAGGGTAATTTCAGTTCTATTCTTTATCACTAAATATAAATGTTTTGTTTGAATTTGTGTTTTCTTTGTTATTTGTCATTCAGTAATACTGCGTGAAGTGGAAGTGGCACTTATTCATCGGTTTATAAAAACTTGGGATCGTTTACACCAAGCAATATATAAGATTACTTAAGATTATGGAGCACTTATACATAGAGACCTTTACAAAAGAAAACGTTCTTGTAAGTGTTACGTAATTTTAAGTAAGCTTATATTTTGTTTGATTTAAGTGGACCAAGAAGTGCAATAATAATCGAATTTCAATGTACAATTGTTGTTAATAATGAAAAATCCTCATTGTGATTTATTTTCTTGTGACTACCCTAATTACATTTTAATTTATCAGCAGCTCTTTGCATTGAAACGATTATGATTGTAAATACTTATTAATCTATCAAACATACAATCAAGAAGAGAAATGAAGATATAATAATTCAAGATAATCACAGATAATGTATTTATTTTCGAGCTCAATTTCCAGTATTCTTCTCGCTGACGATCTAGAGACGCCATTGTTATGTTACTTAATCTTTGTTGATGTGAACATTTGATTCAGAAAATTGGTCAAAATGACCTTTACTACATGAACGAGTTGTCTTGTTACTTGTATGAATCGTTAAGTGTTTCTTCATAGCACTGGACCGACAAAAAGTCTTATCACACAATGAACATTTAAAAGGTCTTTCACCTGTATGAATGTACAAGTGAGACTTTAAATGGCCAAATTGACTAAAAGTACTAGTGCAATGTGGACATTTAAAAGGCTTTTCCCCCGTATGAAGGCGCATGTGATTCTTTAAAGTACCAGATTCATTAAAAGCCTTATTACAAAGGGCGCATTTGAAAGCCTTTTCACCTGTATGAAGACGAAAGTGTCTCTTCAAGCTACTAGACGCGCTATAAGCCTTATGGCAAATCGAGCAGTTAAAGTGTTTCTCAGCCGTATGACTGTGCAAATGTTTTTTTAATCTACCAGAAGCATTGAAAGTTTTATTACAGATGGAACATTTAAAAGGCTTTTCACCTGTATGAAGGCGCATGTGACTGTTCAAACTACCGGACTGAGTAAAAGTCTTATTACAGAGAGAACACTTAAAAGGCTTTTCACCCGTATGAACAAGCAGGTGACTCTTTAAATGATTAGACTCCATGAAAGTCTTATTACAGAGGGAACAGTTAAAAGGCTTTTCACCTGTATGAAAACGCAAATGTCTCTTTAAATTACCCAATGCACCGTAAGTCTTATGACACGTCGAACATTTAAAGGACCTTTCGCCTGTATGACTGCATACGTGATTTTTCAAATTACCGGACTGATTAAACGTCTTATTACAAAGAGAACATTTAAAAGGTCTTTCATCTGTATGAAGGCGCATGTGCATTTTCAAATCACTAGACCGAGTAAAAGTCTTATCGCAGGAAGAACATTTAAAAGGCTTTTCACCTGTATGACTGCACATGTGACTCTTCAAAGCGCTAGCCTTGATAAAAGACTTATTACAGAGTGAACACTTGAATGGTCTGTCACCTGTATGGACCCGCATGTGATTCTTCAAATCACTAGACTGAATAAAAGTCTTGTCGCAAAGGGAACATTTATAAGGCTTTTCACCTGTATGAATGCGTAAGTGAATCTTTAAAGTATGAGACCTAGTAAAATTCTTATTACAAGATGTACATTTAAAAATTCTTTCACCAGTATGAATACCCAAATGAGTCTTCAACTGCGAAGAGTAATCGAAAGTTTGATTACCAAGTGAACATGTAAGGTTCATGTTCAGATTAATCGAAGGTTCCTGTTTCACCTCCCTAGATGACAGTACCTCTCCGTCGTACTTCTTCGGTGACATTTGGAATTTCTCGACAGCTACACTTGGCATCGTAGGATCATCAGAATCCGACTGTCCTCTTCTCAAGACTTCCTCTTTAATTAAAAAATGATCCTCGCTATCGGTCGAAGGTTCGCCTCTGACTTGTCCACAGGACAACACCTCATCTATTATGGAGGCGTGGCTCTTGCATCTTTCGATGTATATCGAAAAATCCTCATAGCACGATTTGCACTTCTCGCAGATTTTCTTGCGAGATGCCACAATTGGATTCTGTAAGGAATATATTACATGAGAAATGATACCTGCGAAAGCCACAAAGCACAAGTATAGATATAGTAAAGGGGCCGTAGGGACGCATGAGGACACACTCACCTCTAGGCTGATCACTTTCCAGAAGTGCCATAACTTTCTATCGATAGTCTGCACTGGTGCTTCCTTCAAGCACCAATCGCAGGTAATCACTTTTGTATCGCCCATGATAAGACAGCAGTAGTTGTTATAGAAAGCAATCGATGGCTTTAAGCAAAACACTTGCAAAAATTAGTACAACTTCGGTCGCTTAGGGCAGCACACACAAAACATATACCTTAGAGAAGCGTAACTACCGTGTTATTTTAAGGAGACACCGATGACATTTGCCGCCATATTTATTCCTTGCTCTCCCCACCACCGACTACTGAAATTGGCGGTAAATTCGAAAATTGCTGGCTTTTGAAATTGGCGGGAATTTTGAAATTCGATTATTATTGCATCTCTTGGTCCATTTACATCAAACAAAATATAAGTTCACTTAAAATTATGTAACACTTACAAGAACGTTTTCTTTTGTAAAGTTTCTATGAATAAGTGCTCCATAATCTCAAGTAATCTTATATATTGTTTGGTGTAAACGATCCCAAGTTTATATAAACCAATGAATAAGTGCCACTTCCACTTCACGCAGTATTACTGAATGACAAATAACAAAGAAAACACAAATTCAAACAAAACATTTATATTTAGTGATAGAGTATAGAACTGAAATTATTCTAACATTAGAGACTGTAATAGTTACCGACAACTTTAATTCTAATGCTTTTCAGTAAGATTTGTCGTCCTCCGTCTTTAGTTTTGAACTGCATGATTCCTAAAACAAATTCCTAATTAGAGTAAAAATCATGGATATGTTATGAAACAAAGTTTATCTTCCTTTTTCTTCGTTCGATAGTTTCTTAAAACTAGAGACAAATAGTTAAATAAACTTGAACCTACCCTCTTCGTATAAATTTTAAAGTGTTCGATTAGCTGCTCTCATTACTCAATAAGCTCGCATTGTTTAGATAATTACCTGCATTTTTATGTATCCGATACATTTTACTTTCAAGACTTGATGAATCTGATTTATTTAAATTCAATTGTTTCAGAAATTCTGTTTTCAGAAATTAAATCTCATGTTCTTGATTTATATCAAGACTACAATTATCAGAACCACTTACAATAGGGACGTTCACCTCTAAAGGAGTGGGCAGGGTATCATGGTAAATATTACTATAATTTATAGTATAATAATACTGCCTGTGTCCCAGTTATCAATACATTTAGGTACTGATCCAGGCAGTTATTTTTAAATTGGGATTAGCATAATTTGATGTAACAAAATGTCTTTTACAAATGTCTCTATAAAATCAACATACGTGTTTCCATCTTAACATACGTGCAGCGTTCGTAAAAAAATTGTGAAACATGTTTGATCCATAAGCAGGGTTTACAACTGCTGAGCAGTATTTATTTCTGCGATAAGGAAAGTTGCATAAATATGATTGCTTCCTTAATGAAATATTTGATGTTAATTATGGTACTACTAGTAATATTTGTAATACAAACTACAACGATCAACAGAATTAAAGTGAAATCAATCCAGTTTTCTAGATGGAAAAATCCCAATTTGTGCAAAATAAGGCAACCGTATATTTGGTTATATTCTACACCCTACACTTTTACATTGAAATATGTTATACTTAACAATCTTACCACCAAGTCTTACCTTTCTAAATTTATAATAACACCGTTATTACACCAATTATCACACTAATTACAACAAACTATTGTTCCTAACCTCGTAGCGCGTCTTATTATCGATACATGAAACTTAAGATTACTAAAAGTTTGGCTTAGGACATGAAAAGTCGTAAACGGCCGCCATCTTTATTCCTTGCTCCCGTTTGCCAGTGGAAATAAAAGTCCCACATTTACCGACAAAATTCAGCATAATTTTGTATTTCGTGCTTGAGTTTTATGTATATCGGCAGAAGTCTGGCAACGTCGATGTCGCCGGTTCCTCAATGCTACTTTCACCCCCATGGCAGCACATAAAGAAAGAAAGTCTAAGTGAGGTTATGTTCGTAGAACCATAGAACAAACATTGCCTGATATCGTTCCATCATGCTTAACATTGGCGTTTTCGGCGTGTTAGAAAGAGAAGGGCATATTTTAGTAAAAATATGGCGGCCTAAATAGTTGTTTTTCATTTTTACCCAAATATGACAGTTAGTATGTCTGCTGTTTGTAGCATTTATGGACATTTTTCTATGGAAATGGCTTAGTGTAATTTCCCGACCACATGTGCATTATAAACGCACTAATGAGTTTGAATATCAATTAGTAATAGCACTAATTAATCGATTATGCGAAGTTATTATATGCATTGTCCTATAGCAAACGTGCCGTAAACAATTTATAAAAATCAAAATTTCCAATTTGGATTTAACCGCCAAAATTTCTACTCCAAATATGGAGGACGTGGCGGCACTGTACATGTCTAGTGACTGTAGTTTAGACTACCCGGAAGTCTATTTTTGAGGGATTTTCATGCGAGGAAATCAATCCAAGTAACAAAAATATTCTAAGGCTAAAAGCCGTGTAAACACGAACATGATCTATTAGATAAATAAGAATAAGGCTTTATCTATGTAGATTTGTATAATTTTGTCAAGCATATTAAGACTTTTTAGGTTATTTTAAGATGTGACAAATATTCATATTAGATTTTGCTTTAACTGGAAGCTACTTCTTTGCTGAAATGTCTTTGGTCAAATGTGTAACCAATGGCCAAAGTTGGCATTAACTATTCACCATTTGTAAGATGAAAGTAGTAATGACGTATGTCAGTTCCTAAAGAACCTTCTTTCGCGAAAAATAGCATTAATTAATACTAATATAAGACACATGACTTAAAAATGTGTACAATGGCTGCATTAAATCAATTTCTGCAGTCATATCATGGGAAGAGACCCACGTTTAATAAGAACAACTTTCTTTCAAGGTCGTTTCCACGGATTATAAGCCGGCATGGTTTAATGCCCATCCACTAGGAGCGCTGATGTACTTCGTGCGATCTTTACGTGCGCAGTAATTGAAGTACATATTGAACCCTTGTGGTTGGTATATCAATAATATTAGCGGATTTTAAATACAAAAATTTTTTTCCATGTAAAGGACAACCCTTTACTTAATTTAGGAAACCGTAATGGTAAGCGGACACTTTACCATTGGATCTTTAATATATGACCAATGAAAGAACTCTAGTTGATATATAAGCTAAACTGCGCCAAAATTGTTACAACAGTATCGCTAGGGGTAACAAACCTTGTAGTGAACAAAGGACATTTATTTTTAAGGCGCGCATCTATACGCGCCTATACTCACTAACCTAACCTAACCTAACCTAACCTAACCTAACCTAAACTAACCTAACATAACCTAATCTAACGTAACCTAATCTAATCTAATCTAACCTAACCTAACCTAACCTAACCTATATATTTTGTGCTCACTAATACTAGCTTATGTCTTACTACAGTTACTACAGAGGGAACAATTAAAAGGCCCTTCACCTATATTGATGATGTAAAGTGTGTGTTTTACATTGATTTGTGATATTTCTAATTTTGTGATAAAGAGTGAGGATTTGATTTGGTATCAATTCCGGGAATAAAACGAGGGATAGAGATTCCTATTGTAAGGTTCTCCTATTAGCTAATGATTTTTCGGGTGAAATTTAGGTGTTGTGGTGGCTGTCTTTATACTTAAGTATTTTCGAAAGGGGATGATTTTGGTGTAAAATTTGCTTGTTAATAATATTTTGACTCGTATATTTAAATTTATTGTCCCATGTATTTCTCCAAGATGGGGATTGATATAAGTATAACCTAACCTATATGTTTTGTGAGTATAACCTCACTTTTGCTTTTCATCGTTCTGTTCTCCGACCTGCGAATTTTTCGATTAAATTTTGACAAATTTGTGGTCTAGTCAGTTAAAATACACGAAGCCACCTTAGCATGGCCGATACGAAAGTGAGTACTTGCGATTGGTGTTTACAAGAGACACCAGTGCAAATGATTGAGGAGAAGTTATGGCACTTTTGGAAATTAATTAGTGCAGAGGTGAGTGTACCCTGTGTAGGTTAGCTCAGGCCTAATCTCGTTACGGAATTTTTGCTCGTGTTATTTTGTAACGTCTGCTGAAGACAATTGACATATCTTCTTTCAGGATCCAACGGTAGAAACTCACAAGAAGATTTGCAAGAAGTGTAAATTACGTTATGAAGGCTATTCGGTGTACATTGAGAGGTGTAAGGTTCACGAGTATGTAATAGACAAGGTATTGCCCGGCCACGAATCTTTGATCGATATCAATTATCATCCCTTAGTTAAAGAAGAAATCTCGGAAGAGGGACGGTCAGATTACAATGATCCTACAGCAGTCATTAAACGTGAAGTGCTACCAGGCTGTTCAAATTTTCCAGATAAACCTAAGAGGATCAGGAATCATAAAAGGGTACTGCTATCGGAAGAGATCAAAGAGGAACCTTTAATTGATGTCAAACTGACATCAGACAGATTGACTGATATTGCATGCTCAAATTGCAATGATACTTTCGATTGTTCTTCACACTTGAAGGTTCATTTGTGCAAAGACAAATCTTTTAGATGCCAACTCTGCGATAAAACTTTTACTCAGTCTAGTCATTTAAAGAGGCACATGTATAGTCATACCGGTGAAAAACCTTTCAAATGTTCACTTTGTGATAAGGCTTTTGCCGAGTCTAGTATTTTGAAAAATCACATGGGGCTTCACACAGGTGAAAAGCCTTTTAAATGTTCATTTTGTGATAAAGATTTTGCTGTGTCTGGTCGTTTGAAAAGACATTTGCAGAGTCATACAGGTGAGAAGCCTTATAAATGTTCCCTCTGTGATAAGGCTTTTACTGTGTCTAGTACTTTAAAAAATCACATGCGCCTCCATACAGGTGAAAAGCCTTTTAATTGTATCCTGTGTAATAGGAGTTTTACTGTGTCTAGCACTTTGAAAAATCACATGCGCATTCATACAGGTGAAAAGCCTTTCAACTGTTCTCTTTGTAATAAGACTTTTACAAATTCTAGTACCTTGAAGATTCACATGCATCGTCATACAGGTGAAAAGCCTTTCAATTGTTCGGTATGTAATAAAACTTTTCCTGTATCTTGCGCTTTGAAAAGTCACATGCGCTGTCATACAGGTGAAAAACCTTTTCAATGTACCCTGTGTAATAAAACCTTCACTGAGTCTAGTACTTTGAGAAGGCATTTGCTAAGTCATACAGGTGAGAAGCCTTTTAAATGTTCCCGCTGTGATAGGAGTTTTACTGTGTCTACCACTTTGAAAAATCACATGCGCTGCCATACAGCCGAAAAACCTTTTCAATGTTCCTTCTGTAATAAGACCTTTACTCGGTCGGGCAGTTTGAAGAAACACTTGCATACTCACACGAGTGACTATCCTCTTTAAATACAGTAAGACTTTTGCCCATTTTATACTTTCACTTTAAATTGGTTTTTAACATACATAATGTGCGTTTAGAATACATAATGACTAGTTACTTCTGTTAAAGGAAGAAGTACAGGGGAAAGTTAAATGGCATTTATGACTAACAGGATTGAAGTTTGGACTTGCGCCAGTATGACACTATGACACTCATTATAAGCATTTTTACGTGTAATTTCTATAACTAAACATTGGTTGTAACATCTTACATTGGTGATTAACCTTATAACAGTTGACATAAATGTCATATTAAAAATAGTTTGTCTTTATGGAGAAATGGTAAGGAAACTGGGACACAAACAGTGCCATAGACCAGCTTATATCCAAATACAGTCACTGAAATTGGTTAAAGTGACCTGTTAGGGCACAGTACAGGGGAAAGTTAAATGGCATTTATGACTAACAGGATTGAAGTTTGGACTTGCGCCAGTATGACACTATGACACTCATTATAAGCATTTTTTACATGTATTTTCTATAACTAAACATTGGTTGTACCATCTTACATTGGTGATTAACCTTATAACAGTTGACATAAATGTCATATTAAAAATAGTTTGTCTTTATGGAGAAATGGTAAGGAAACTGGGACACAAACAGTGCCATAGACCAGCTTATGTCCAAATACAGTCACTGAAATTGGTTAAAGTGACCTGTTAGGGCACAGTACAGGGGGAAGTTAAATGGCATTTATGACTAACAGGATTGAAGTTTGGACTTGCGCCAGTATGACACTATGACACTCATTATAAGCATTCTTACATGTATTTTCTATAATTAAACATTGGTTGTACCATCTTACATTGGTGATTAATCTTATAACAGTTGAAATAAATGTCATATTAAAAATAGTATGTCTTTATGGAGAAATGGTAAGGAAACTGGGATACAAACAGCGTCATAGAACATCTTATGTCCAAATACAGTCACTGAAATTGGTTAAAGTGACCTGTTAGGGCACAGTACAGGGGAAAGTTAAATGGCATTTATGACTAACAGGATTGAAGTTTGGACTTGCGCCAGTATGACACTATGACACTCATTATAAGCATTTTTACGTGTAATTTCTATAACTAAACATTGGTTGTAACATCTTACATTGGTGATTAACCTTATAACAGTTGACATAAATGTCATATTAAAAATAGTTTGTCTTTATGGAGAAATGGTAAGGAAACTGGGACACAAACAGTGCCATAGACCAGCTTATATCCAAATACAGTCACTGAAATTGGTTAAAGTGACCTGTTAGGGCACAGTACAGGGGGAAGTTAAATGGCATTTATGACTAACAGGATTGAAGTTTGGACTTGCGCCAGTATGACACTATGACACTCATTATAAGCATTTTTTACATGTATTTTCTATAACTAAACATTGGTTGTACCATCTTACATTGGTGATTAATCTTATAACAGTTGAAATAAATGTCATATTAAAAATAGTATGTCTTTATGGAGAAATGGTAAGGAAACTGGGACACAAGCAGTGCCATAGACCAGCTTATGTCCAAATACAGTCACTGAAATTGGTTAAAGTGACCTGTTAGGGCACAGTACAGGGGGAAGTTAAATGGCATTTATGACTAACAGGATTGAAGTTTGGACTTGCGCCAGTATGACACTATGACACTCATTATAAGCATTCTTACGTGTATTTTCTATAATTAAACATTGGTTGTAACATCTTACATTGGTGATTAACCTTATAACAGTTGACATAAATGTCATATTAAAAATAGTTTGTCTTTATGGAGAAATGGTAAGGAAACTGGGACACAAACAGTGCCATAGACCAGCTTATATCCAAATACAGTCACTGAAATTGGTTAAAGTGACCTGTTAGGGCACAGTACAGGGGGAAGTTAAATGGCATTTATGACTAACAGGATTGAAGTTTGGACTTGCGCCAGTATGACACTATGACACTCATTATAAGCATTTTTACATGTAATTTCTATAACTAAACATTGGTTGTACCATCTTACATTGGTGATTAACCTTATAACAGTTGACATAAATGTCATATTAAAAATAGTTTGTCTTTATGGAGAAATGGTAAGGAAACTGGGACACAAACAGTGCCATAGACCAGCTTATGTCCAAATACAGTCACTGAAATTGGTTAAAGTGACCTGTTAGGGCACAGTACAGGGGGAAGTTAAATGGCATTTATGACTAACAGGATTGAAGTTTGGACTTGCGCCAGTATGACACTATGACACTCATTATAAGCATTCTTACATGTATTTTCTATAATTAAACATTGGTTGTACCATCTTACATTGGTGATTAATCTTATAACAGTTGAAATAAATGTCATATTAAAAATAGTATGTCTTTATGGAGAAATGGTAAGGAAACTGGGATACAAACAGCGTCATAGAACATCTTATGTCCAAATACAGTCACTGAAATTGGTTAAAGTGACCTGTTAGGGCACAGTACAGGGGAAAGTTAAATGGCATTTATGACTAACAGGATTGAAGTTTGGACTTGCGCCAGTATGACACTATGACACTCATTATAAGCATTTTTTACATGTATTTTCTATAACTAAACATTGGTTGTACCATCTTACATTGGTGATTAACCTTATAACAGTTGACATAAATGTCATATTAAAAATAGTTTGTCTTTATGGAGAAATGGTAAGGAAACTGGGACACAAGCAGTGCCATAGCCATCTTATTTCCAAATATACTCACTGAAATTGGTTAAAGTGACCTGTTAGGGCACAGCCATATTTAAGGGGAGGGTGAGGAGGTTCGAACAACTCCTGTAGCCTATGCAAAGATGGTAATATTTGGTTATATTGGAAATTCAGACAACACTAATAATGGAACATTCACCTTGTATGCCCATATCTCAAAATAGTAGTTGCAGTAACAATGTACAACATTTCTGAGTGAACATGAGGTATGACATCGTAATAGAACCTATTGATCAGTACAAAGATCACTTTTTCCCTTTGATCACAAAGTTATTACTTTAGTTACACCCTTAGTGTCCATTGCAACACCTGAAAGATGTTTTTCACAGTAAACGGTGCTACATTAGGCACAAAATAGGAGATGAAAGATTTAAGGGTATTGTTTTAATTAGTGTACATTGTAACAATCTATTTTAACGTTAACATGGGCTAGACTAGCTAGCTTAAAGTGCGTTACAGATGTAACTACACTGTTTTGTTTAATGCATTCTTAACATGGAGGTAACTATAGTTACTTTATTGAAACATTCTAAATGCATTTTAGCGTTTAGAATTTGTTACTTGAAGTGTAATTTTTGCGAGGAATTTATGAAACTGATTGAAATTATTATGAAATATAAATACCATCATAAATCAAATTTCCCGCCGTTGATACTTTGGTACATGGCTTCGTTACGAGATGGCGCTGACTGTAACCAAAATGATAACAGAGAGTCGACTATCTATAACCTGATCTGTGATTTTAAGCTGAAGTCCATTTTAAGGTTAAAATGCGTCTGAATAAGGTTACTGTCCAGCAATTTTTTTTATTTTCCTCGGCGCAACCCCCGGCAAGGGGTAATAGCCATGTTACCGACATACAAAGGCCAAAACGCCGCTCCATAGCCGTACCACATTTAAAGAAATATAAAAGATCGTTACTCACTTTGTCAACGGAATTTTATGACGATTTCCACATTTGCGCCTCATTAGTTTCTGTAGTATTATTTGTATTGTGTGTAATGTGTATATCATTACCATTAGTAATTTCGTCCACGTCGAAAGGTCTCCAAAAAGCCATTTTAAAATAATAATTGCGACTTACGTGCACACACCACTGAACTCTAATGACGACTGAAAATGAACACGTGCTCGGCGCTCAAAATTACTGGTTATAGTGGACCTGCCCAGATCTCGATACTAATAGGCACCTACTGTAGCGACTAACAACATTTCTCCGCACCAATTTTAACGGGGGAAGGTTAAAGTTATATGAATACCCTTCTTGTGTATATGGTAAAAACGTATTTTTTAAATGCGCTCGGTATAAAGTCGGTAATTTCTTTGTTTTTTAACTGCATGAGGCTGAAGAAAGTTAAAATAAATGACCGAAAGCTCCCAAGTTAAGACAGAATTTCATGATGCCTAGTCGGTTTTTTGGCTGGATACCCGAAGTAATATAGAGATCTGAAAAGTCAAAATTTCAGTTTCTGGAAAATTAACTGAAGTGATTACATGCGATAAAACTTTGAGAATTATATGTAAAGGCACGAAATTTAAATATTGTTGATTTCATAATTTTTATATGAAGACGATACATTCAGAACTTTTTAAAAGCGATCGGTTGTAATATTCGGTACAGGCCACAAAAGATAATTAATAGTAATTCTTGTAATTCCTTCATATTTAGTAATTGCAGTTAAATATTTATCTTTTGAATTTGCTTTATTTTCCATGAAACTCACCGTCTGCGTACGCTCGATCCTCAAATCAATCGTTACTTCCCAAAACTTAACGAATTCGGGTGCTAACATTTAAAGAAACATTTTCCATAAGATTTCCATAAGAAAATTAGACAAACCTTCAATACTCCACTCGCTTACGATGTCTTTTAAAGGTAATGCGTTAAATTACAGCGCCTTCCGACTTTTATTTCGTTTTATTTCAGACGATCCTTTGCAAAACTTGCATTTCCTTCGAATATTCGATTGGATCACTGCCGACGTTTTGATCAACAAAATCTTTTTCAGTTCCATCTTGGCGTTCATGGTGGTCCTGACTTGTATCGGTTTGTACGCAGACAGGACAGATAGTGATAGGCTATTCACTAATTTGGTGGTAGTGATGGGTTTAACGCCGGTAAGTGACGACCATACATACCATACGGTTTCAGTTAAAATGCGAAATAACGACTTTCACATCTGTTGTAGTGACGATGTTTGGACTGTAGAAAAACAAAGTGTTAGGTTTAAAATTGCCGGTAAAATAGTAAAAGGTTCTGTTTTGTGCATCGGTATATATGTTCTAAGACAAAAAAAAAGATGACAAGCTAACGGGGCATTCCATGCCAACTGAGCAGTCGATCCCACGTCACCCTCTCGGAAAACATGTTCCTAAATTTTCAGCTCAAATGGTCACTCGCAGCGCCCTGGGGCTCATTTTTAAGTTTTCAGGCATTTTTTGACCTCTAAGTGCCCGAAGTCGGTTTTTGGCGTACTAACGAGGTATTTTGACGTGAAAAATGACCAAAAGTACATAGGAGATGCCAAATTTCCCGTAGAACACGATCCCGTAGTCCGTTTGTCGATATCTGGCAAGGGGAGCTCAGAAAACGCGAAAAGCTGCTTTTTTTTTCCAAAAATCGAATTGCTTCAAGACGTACGCTTCAAATCGTCTCAAAATTTAGGAAAAGACTCGTTGACAGTTGCTCTTTCGAATGTACATAGGCGAGTGGTGATCATTATATATAAAAAAAAGTTACACGCGTTTTACGCATTTTAGAGGGGATTTTCGGTGATTTTTTCATTATAATCCATGCATTGGCCCTATTCAGTTGGGTAATAGTTGGATTTTTTTCTCTCAGCAGGTGTTTTCTTTTTTTCTCAGTGCTTATAAACACAGAAATTTCTCTCAGTGGGTTAGAAAAGGAAAAAATTATTATTTATCCATGAATTTTTCGTAATTTTTTGATTTTTGATGAAATTTACATTTTCTACAGCTTAGCTCTATTATATGTAAAAATATATATATGGTATATAATCTAAGACATGAAAATTACAGTAAGAAACAAGAAACTCTACATTACAATCATTGGCGCCGCTGCACATTCCCATATTAATGTTCTTGTACATGACTCAGCAGTCCATTTCATTTACCAAATTCCCTTGATCCTTATATTTTTTGAATTTGTCGATTGTGTGATCGGTTTTTAATATAGAATTCGGTCTTCCTTCATGAATAATGAAAGGAACCTGGAAAAATGTGACTTTGATCAAAAATCAAAAATTCAAGAAAAATTCATGAATAAATGATTTTTTTGCTTTTTTAACTCACTGAGAGAAATTTCTGTGTTTGTAAGCACTGAGAAAGAAAGGAAACACCTTCAGAGAGAAAAAAATCCAACTAATACCCAAATGAATAGGGCCAATGCATGGATTATAATGAAAAAAATTACCGAAAATCCCCTCTAAAATGCGTAAAACGCGTGTAACTTTTTTTTTTATATATAATGATCACTGCCCGCGTATAGACATTCGCAAGACCAACTGTCAAAGAGTCTTTTCCTAAATTTTGTGACGATTTGAAGCGTACGTCTTGAAGCAATTCAATTTTTGAAAAAAAGCAGTTTTTCGCGGTTTCTGAGCTCCCCTTGCCAAATATCGACAAACGGACTACGGGATCGTGTTCTATGGGAAATTTGGCATCTCCCATGTACTTTTGGTCATTTTTCACGTCAAAATACCTTGTTAGTTATGCCAAAAACCGATTTCGGGCATTTAGAGGTCAAAATATGCCTGAAAACTTAAAAATGAGCCCTAGGGCGCTGGGAGTGACCATTCGAGCTGAAAATTTAGGAACATGTTTTTTTCAATGGTACTAATCGATGTACCAATTTTGAGCCAAATCCGAGATGGTGACGTAGGATCGACTGCTCAGTTGGCATGGAATGCCCCTAACCTAAAAAAAAAATCTTGTAATAAATACCACGTTGAAATAATCCTTTTGTTGAAACCAATTTCGAGCTAATCTGAGCAACCAAAAAATTCCAAGATTAAATATCATAAATCACTACAGTGAGTATTCTTGCGTGTAAGATCTACTGCGAAGAAACCGGCATTTAAGAAATAACAACAGTTTGGACTGTAGAAAGTGTAGAATCTTATAAAACTTGTTCGTTACATGATATTCTACCTGACGCTTGTGTAAAGTTGAGACGCAACCTATCATGGAACTTCGACACCCATCGATTTATAATCTTATTTCATATTAGAGCAGCCTGCGCCGTAACATTATCGCTACAGAGCAATTGAAGTGTAGAGTATTAAAGTATTGCAACCATGCCGTAATCTCTACCTTGTTATCATACAAGATTATTTATTTTTGTGTGAGCATAACCATGTTTTAATTTCCGATTTTAGTGTCTGTCGGTGATATTTGGCTATTTCTCAACCATAGCGACCTTCATCGGATTTCGCAGCAAAGCTGTCAAAATATTCAGGTCTGTCCGAAGCGAGGGACCGAAAGTGTATGACAAGATAACCCGTTTTAGCAGGATAGTGACGGTCTGGCTATGGTCGTACTTCACCATCAGTTTACTCATAGTAATCTGCATCGTATCCGATACGGAAGTAAGAAAAGAACTAAGTATTTACAACGTAACGAGAGGTCACCCGATCCTGGAAGGATTGTCGTCCTCGTGTATACTGATTTGTTGGATGTTCATCGTGTTGGGAATTGCCCAACACGCCCGGTGGACTCATTATATATGGATACAGACCGTCTTGCTTGAAAGTCGCATCATGAAAACGCTGCGTGTTATGAGCAAAAAGGACGACAAGGAGGAACAAAAACTCTGCAAGAGGCGCCTGAGGGAGGTCGCCAGATTCCATTCTGCCCTCAAAAGGTTCGTTGAAAATTATATGAATATACTGGATCGACTCCATTGCACTAATTCATATTCATACTATATACCTCATTCTACCTCAATATTTCATTCAAGATGCCCCTCGGAAACCTAAGAAAAGTTCTGTAAATCAGACTATTTGAAAGACATTTCTTGACAAATGTAACTTTAGTAAATAATCTCTCTTCTTCTAGCATCGCTAAAGATTATTTTCAGGTCATCAAAGTGAACTCTGTATTATTATTTTTCCCTGCGGTGGGTACGCTGACGATGGCAGTCCTCTTCATGTTCACCGTAAATATAATTCCTAACTTTAATCCGCTGAATTCCTAAGTGTTGTTTATTTTTTCCGAGGACAAGTGCGACGGTATCAAATTCGGGACTGTTCTTGCTGGAATCGACACGTTATTCGCTTTGTACACCTCAGTGATGAGCTCCCAATTAATAATTGACCAGGTATGGAAAAACAACGTATATCGTAATCGATATGCACGAAGTTTCACAGTATGACATAAGTTCCATCCAGTAAGAGCTGGATATATACGTTTTTACCCTATACAAAAGAAGAGTATTCATGTAACGTACCGTTTAACCTACCCCCGTATAATCGACGAGGAGAAATGTTTAATGCATGCCTATATACGAAATGCCTATTAGTATCGAGATCTAGGCAGGTGCACTATAGCCATTAATTTTGAGCGCCGAGCACGTGTTCATTTTCAGTCGTCATTAGAGTTCAGTGGTGTGTGCAGGTGAGTCGCAATTATTATTTTAAAATGGCTTTTTGGAGACAATACAAATAATGCTACAGAAACTAATGAGGCGCAAATGTGGAAATGTGAGTAAAAGTCAAAGTGAGTAATAATCTTTTATATTTCTTTAAATGTGGTAAGCCTATGGAGCGACGTTTTGGCCTTTGTACGTCGGTAACATGGCAATTGCCCCTTGCCGGGGGTTGCGCCGATTGAAACTCTCAAATTCGGAATCCTGAGGGTCGAAAACATATTGTATTTGCGTCCAGGTTTGAACGACGAAGGAAAAAATCGAAGACCGAGCCCCCTTTTAGTGACCTAATGGTAAGAAGTAAACTATGAACTGAGAAGTAACTGAAAACACATGTACGACGACTGTATCCTAAAAACACTCTGCATCGCCGGGCATTACATAAGGCTGTAGCCATAGGTAGAAAATATGTAAATACCAGCGTATTTGGAATTTCCCGCCACATTATTATCTACAAATACAGTAGTAAATAAAATAAACACAAGCGCTATATTGTACCGATTCAAATAACAAACCTGTTATTTCTGTTGCACAGATATGAGCGTATGTTACTTGATTTAATTTCTGAGTCATTGTTATTAGTGTTTTTACAGTCTGAGCAACTCCGTTTAGTCCTCTACGATTGCCCATGGTACAACTGGGACAAGGGGAACTGTACTAGTTTGATTATCATCATGTCGGTAATGAAGGAACCTCTGATGAACACTGGAATTCTTGGCGTGTACGAGTTCAATTACAAAATGTTCTTAACGGTATAGTTATTAACTAACCGACTAACCAGCTGTCGACTTCACTAAACCATTATGTATTTTAGGCGCTTAGATTGACATATGGTCTCGTCACCGCAGTGCTGAACTTGAGATAATTCGATCTTCACCAGTTAACGATGATAAAAGGGATTAATTCTACGCAAAAAGATTACCGTCTATTATGGTTACGCACAATAATTCAATACTTAGTAGCTTTTTTTAGAAGCTGTCGCATGGATATCCACTTTACTAATGCGATTTGCCATTGAATTGCTTTTTGGTAAATAGAAATCAATTCATCGAAATGAGGCACTGTAATTTAGTGAAATCACGATGGCACTATCAAAAATGAAGAGAGTAGCATTTGAACTAATCCAACTAAAAGAGAAATTATTCCTGAAGCCTCGACTCTTCAATAGTCCCTTGCAATAGTTCTTGTGATGTCGCTATCAACATCAATTAAATCGGTGGTAGCACCAACGTCCACAAGTTCACTAAAGTCAGGAAAAAGAAACAATTTTTCCAACAATAATACGATCGATACGATAAATTAAACAATTGTGAATCCATGGTTCACCCCATTACGAGAATTACTGGATCGATCAGAATGAAAGGAAACTCCGGACGAAGATTGTTCAAGGCGTCAAGACTGGGCGCTTCGCACACGTAATTCTAGAGTTCATAGGAATCGTTTTACTTTCAGACATTAACGATACGTTTTAAACAAGGATAATAGAAGGGGGAAGCGCTTTAACACTGGTGCAAGGAGACTTCTGCGCAATATTACGTCGCAATATTGAAGTTATAGTTGTTTAAGTGATGTATTTATCGTATATGTATTAATGTTTAATAACTTGTGTGTATTAATTTCATGGCAATTAAAGAGATCGTTTTAATGAATGTGAAGAAACAGGTGTCTCACCATTTAAGGGTGGAAGTGGTATGAGCCAAAGTATGCAGCAAAATTTTAAAGAAAATTTAAAATCTCGTCGGTCAACTTCATCGTTACACTTTTTTGAAGTTTACATTTTGGATGAAGTTGTTTATTTATTCAGAGAAAAGTATCCTGATTTACCACCCATATCGGAGAGTACCATAAGCAAGATTGAAAAATAGTTTCGGGAAAATGGGCATTTAAGAAAAACAGTCATCGTCAGAGTGCCCTCAATGAAGATGTCAAAATGAATGTACTACTCTGTGTTCAAGAAAATCTTCACGTCCCCCCAAGTATGAGGCAGTTACAGCCTTAGGAATTATCACCTGTTATAAGAAGTGCTAGTAGTTCTAATCAATTATGGGGTCAATATAAGTGACTTCTAGAGAAAATTAACTATTGTCAAAACTATCTCTTGATAAGTAATAGGAAGCAATCGATTCAATGTCACAAAACATTTTTTGTTTAAAGAATCTTTGAAAGAATCTTAAAGAATCAGCCTTAGGAATTATCAGCTGTTATAAGAAGTGCTAGTAGTTCTAAGCAATTAAGACAATTATGGGGTCAATACAAGTGACTTCTAGAGAAAATTAACTATTGTCAAAACTATCTCTTGATAAGTAATAGGAAGCAATCGATTCAATGTCACAAAACATTTTTTGTTTAAAGAATCTTTGAAAGAATCTTAAAGAATCAGCCTTAGGAATTATCAGCTGTTATAAGAAGTGCTAGTAGTTCTAAGCAATTAAGACAATTATGGGGTCAATATAAGTGACTTCTAGAGAAAATTAACTATTGTCAAAACTATCTCTTGATAAGTAATAGGAAGCAATCGATTCAACGTCACAAAACATTTTTTGTTTAAAGAATCTTTGAAAGAATCTTAAAGAATCAGCCTTAGGAATTATCAACTGTTATAAGAAGTGCTAGTAGTTCTAAGCAATTAAGACAATTATGGGGTCAATATAAGTGACTTCTAGAGAAAATTAACTATTGTCAAAACTATCTCTTGATAAGTAATAGGTAGCAATCGATTCAACGTCACAAAACATTTTTTGTTTAAAGAATCTTTGAAAGAATCTTAAAGAATCAGCCTTAGGAATTATCAACTGTTATAAGAAGTGCTAGTAGTTCTAAGCAATTAAGACAATTATGGGGTCAATATAAGTGACTTCTAGAGAAAATTAACTATTGTCAAAACTATCTCTTGATAAGTAATAGGAAGCAATCGATTCAATGTCACAAAACATTTTTTGTTTAAAGAATCTTTGAAAGAATCTTAAAAAATCAGCCTTAGGAATTATCAGCTGTTATAAGAAGTGCTAGTAGTTCTAAGCAATTAAGACAATTATGGGGTCAATATAAGTGACTTCTAGAGAAAATTAACTATTGTCAAAACTATCTCTTGATAAGTAATAGGTAGCAATCGATTCAACGTCACAAAACATTTTTTGTTTAAAGAATCTTTGAAAGAATCTTAAAGAATCAGCCTTAGGAATTATCAACTGTTATAAGAAGTGCTAGTAGTTCTAAGCAATTAAGACAATTATGGGGTCAATATAAGTGACTTCTAGAGAAAATTAACTATTGTCAAAACTATCTCTTGATAAGTAATAGGAAGCAATCGATTCAATGTCACAAAACATTTTTTGTTTAAAGAATCTTAAAAAATCAGCCTTAGGAATTATCAGCTGTTATAAGAAGTGCTAGTAGTTCTAAGCAATTAAGACAATTATGGGGTCAATATAAGTGACTTCTAGAGAAAATTAACTATTGTCAAAACTATCTCTTGATAAGTAATAGGTAGCAATCGATTCAACGTCACAAAACATTTTTTGTTTAAAGAATCTTTGAAAGAATCTTAAAGAATCAGCCTTAGGAATTATCAACTGTTATAAGAAGTGCTAGTAGTTCTAAGCAATTAAGACAATTATGGGGTCAATATAAGTGACTTCTAGAGAAAATTAACTATTGTCAAAACTATCTCTTGATAAGTAATAGGAAGCAATCGATTCAATGTCACAAAACATTTTTTGTTTAAAGAATCTTTGAAAGAATCTTAAAAAATCAGCCTTAGGAATTATCAGCTGTTATAAGAAGTGCTAGTAGTTCTAAGCAATTAAGACAATTATGGGGTCAATATAAGTGACTTCTAGAGAAAATTAACTATTGTCAAAACTATCTCTTGATAAGTAATAGGTAGCAATCGATTCAACGTCACAAAACATTTTTTGTTTAAAGAATCTTTGAAAGAATCTTAAAGAATCAGCCTTAGGAATTATCAACTGTTATAAGAAGTGCTAGTAGTTCTAAGCAATTAAGACAATTATGGGGTCAATATAAGTGACTTCTAGAGAAAATTAACTATTGTCAAAACTATCTCTTGATAAGTAATAGGAAGCAATCGATTCAATGTCACAAAACATTTTTTGTTTAAAGAATCTTAAAAAATCAGCCTTAGGAATTATCAGCTGTTATAAGAAGTGCTAGTAGTTCTAAGCAATTAAGACAATTATGGGGTCAATATAAGTGACTTCTAGAGAAAATTAACTATTGTCAAAACTATCTCTTGATAAGTAATAGGAAGCAATCGATTCAATGTCACAAAACATTTTTTGTTTAAAGATTCTTTGAAAGAATCTTAAAGAATCAGCCTTAGGAATTATCAGCTGTTATAAGAAGTGCTAGTAGTTCTAAGCAATTATGGGGTCAATATAAGTGACTTCTAGAGAAAATTAACTATTGTCAAAACTATCTCTTGATAAGTAATAGGAAGCAATCGATTCAATGTCACAAAACATTTTTTGTTTAAAGATTCTTTGAAAGAATCTTAAAGAATCAGCCTTAGGAATTATCAGCTGTTATAAGAAGTGCTAGTAGTTCTAAGCAATTATGGGGTCAATATAAGTGACTTCTAGAGAAAATTAACTATTGTCAAAACTATCTCTTGATAAGTAATAGGAAGCAATCGATTCAATGTCACAAAACATTTTTTGTTTAAAGATTCTTTGAAAGAATCTTAAAGAATCAGCCTTAGGAATTATCAGCTGTTATAAGAAGTGCTAGTAGTTCTAAGCAATTAAGACAATTATGGGGTCAATATAAGTGACTTCTAGAGAAAATTAACTATTGTCAAAACTATCTCTTGATAAGTAATAGGTAGCAATCGATTCAACGTCACAAAACATTTTTTGTTTAAAGAATCTTTGAAAGAATCTTAAAGAATCAGCCTTAGGAATTATCAACTGTTATAAGAAGTGCTAGTAGTTCTAAGCAATTAAGACAATTATGGGGTCAATATAAGTGACTTCTAGAGAAAATTAACTATTGTCAAAACTATCTCTTGATAAGTAATAGGAAGCAATCGATTCAATGTCACAAAAAATTTTTTGTTTAAAGAATCTTTGATCGAAGCAATAATTGCCGTTCGACGAAGCAATGAATTTGGTCTTCGGTAGACAGTTACTGCCTAAGTAATTCTTCCATAGGATACTTTACTCATTCACTGCTGATTATTTCCCTAACCTTTCCTCAATAGGTAAACGCCAAGTGCACGTATGTATGTCTTTTTGCCTTATTAAAATTGTCTTAACCCATCACAACTAAGCAAATGGTCTGTTCGGTTACTCTTGTTCAGTGTTTGTTGTAGATCTTTGTAAAATACCTCTATTTTAAATCTTTTGCTACTATTTTGTCGTTTATATACGTATAGCTTGTTGCTATGTTCTTCTATTTACGGTTTATTAGTATTGCCACTCTACAGTATGCTCGTCTAGTTCGTATTACTCAGTTAGAAACCAATATGCTCTTAACTTTTTCTTGGTTTCAGTTATGACTGCCACATTTATTCTATGTTCTTCCGATGTTCTGTTAAGATCTGTTTCTTTATTTCCTAAACCTCTAACGTTCCAGGTAGCAATCTTATTTCCATCCTTTGTACCGAACGGTTTGTCCTTTATGCGCCTTGTAATTTTCGATACATTTCTGTTTGCCTTTACTTTGTGAGAAATACAAGTAATCTCAAATTTCTCCGGTACAGGGTACCGATCTGTAGCTGGATTACTCAAGTGGTGGGGCTGCCATCTCGAGGCCACATGACTTACCTGATTTTTTGTCAGGGTTGCCTCCCTTAGTTGTCACGTTGCACTTATTTAAAGGCGCCAAACTGAACAGAAGTGGTGCATAGAACCCTGGGGGAGTCCATTATTCAATTTCTTCACTCCACTTTCTGTTCCAGAGCATATCATCTATAAAAGAAAAAGTTCTTATGCATGGGGTTTGTTGCTGAATCTTGTAGACGGTATCGTAGGCCGTCGATAAATCTATACAGACTAGTACAGGAAAGCATAAAGGATATTTGACGCAGACTAACCTGACTTTCCCAATCACTATTCATTACTTGGCAAGATTCAAGGATATTCCTTTTTCTAAACAACAACTATACCTGGTGTCGGCACCATAATATTGAACATTACTTATTTTGAGTAAAGTATGGATATTAGTTCATAAAAAAATTTATTACATAAGTATCTACTGTCACAATAATAATAATAATAAACATAATTTAACGGTATAATACTATTACATACTAATTATTAATCAAGTTCATTTTCTTACTGACAAGCGTGATTGTGTCAACGAGTCACGTTACGTGCAAAGCCATAAGAAATTAGATGCAAAGTAAGTGTACTTATAGTGTCATAATTAGAATGAGCTAACGCCTTATTGCAGTTTGAGCATTTAAAGATTGCCGCTAGTATGAATGCACATGTGGTTCTTCAAAGCACTAGATACAGTAAAAGTTACGTTACAGTAGGAACATTTAAAAGGTTTTTCACCTGCGTGACTACGCAAGTGCTTTTTCAAAGAACTAGACTGAGTAAAAGCCTTATCGCACGATGAACATTTAAAGGGCTTTTCACCTGTATGAAGGAGCATGTGCTTTTTTAAGTCACTAGAACGAGTAGAAGTCTTATTACAGAGTGGGCATTTAAAGGGCCTTTCACCTGTATGACTATGCAAGTGCTTTTTCAGAGTACTGGACTGAGTAAAAGTCTTGTTACAGAGAGAACATTCGAAGGGCTTCTCACCGGTATGTCTACGCGAGTGAGCCTTCAAATGACCAGAATGAGTAAAACGCCGATTACAGAGAGAACACTTAAAAGGCCTTTCGCCTGTATGACTGCGCATGTGACAGTTCAAAGTACTAGATACGGTAAAGCTTTTATTACAGAGCGGACAATTAAAAGGCTTTTCTCCTGTATGACTGCGTAAGTGACCCTTCAACTGAGACGAGTAAAGGAATCTTTTATCGCAATATGAACATGCAAGGTCAACGTTAGGTTTCTTCTGAAAGATCCTTTCTTTGATGATAAGACGACTTTCATTGTCGACCGAAGGTTCCTCTTTAACCTTCCTTAATGACTGTACTTTCTTGTTGCTCCAGAACTTTTTAGATTTATCGGGAAAATTCGAAGAGAATTTTGATGATTGTCCCTCGTTCGAGATTTCCTCTTTAATTAAAGGCCGATACTTGATGTCGATCGAAGGTTTGCCTTCGACGTGCCTGCCAGACGTCATCTCTTCTATTACTAACGCGTGTATCTTACACCTCTCGACGTACATCGAAAAATCCTCGTAGCGTGACTTACATTTCTCGCAAATGTTCTTGTGAGATGCCGAAATCATATTCTGAAAGAAAATATGTCGCTATATAACGAAGAGTTACTTTTAAACATGTCGGAACGAGGCAAGAAGGCAGTGAAAATCCTGAAGGCAGGAGGTAAACGTGGTACACTCACCTCTGCGCTAATTACTTTCCAGAAGCGCCATAACCTCCCCTGGATCATTTGCACCGGTGCCTGTCGCAAGCACCAATCGCAAGTAGTCACTTCCATATCGTTCATGGTAAAATCTTAGTAATTCGTGTATTCAAATCGTTTTAAACGACAGATTTGTGTAAACTAGCAAAACGTTTCACGCTGGAGAACAAACAAAGCAAAAGTAAGGTTATTCTTCCTCTTATTCTTCTTCTGTTCGATACTCATAACATTTACATTACAGAAGCGTAAGAACCGTGCATTTAATAAAGGGCATTAAGGGGTATTAATGCAAAATTTGGGGCTGGCTAGGCTACTGTAAAATCTACTCTCTGACCGTATGTTCTGCGTATGCCTGAGCCAATCTGACAAGATCTGTCGACTGTCAATTGTTCTACGACGTAAAAGTGAAACGTTTTAGGTTGGCTGAATCGCCCTGGCAGCGGAGGCCAACAAAAATAGAAGAAGAAGAAGAAGTTTTAGGTTAGGTTAGGTTCTTGGTGAATAAATAAATGAGGAACAATTTCGATTTCAAACGTGTATTCCCGTATCAAATATGAATACAGATGCACTGATATATTTAAAATTTCCCGCGCATTCTAACCACCGATGCTAGTTGGTAAGTAGTGTGTACATGTGTCTGTACTGAAACTGTAAAGCTGAATATATAAACTCTGAAGTTGAGGTTCAGTTAACGTTCAGTCGAAGTTTGGCATGTTCCACGACTTGTTGCCATTTATAAATATTTAAAGTTTCATTCTTCTACAGATATGTTTAAATACTTTATAGGCGTATCAAATATCCCCATAACGGGAAACTCACCGAATTTGGTGGTTCAAAGGTCTATGGAAGAGAAAGACCGATACCTGACCAATCTCAACCTGGACCATCACAGATGGGTAAGTGCAGTCTACAAATAGTTAATATTTTATGAACGATAAATACCGTTACGTGACAATTTGTTCATATTTGTTGTCTATTAGCTCAAAAGCTACTACAGTGGAACCAACAGTAAATTTCTTTCGACTGTTGAAGTACCTTTATATGGATGATACATTTTTCCTTTGTTGGCGTTCACTATAAATTTACTCCGGCACGTTGTTTTTGGCATTTCTACCAAACATGTTTTGCTTTGTTTCTTTTGGTTAATGGGAATGGACTTTTACTGTGCTCTCTGAAGTTTGGCTAATCTGTTGACATCTGTGGCCGCTAAGAGATTCTCTCCTAGACTCACAGCTTTCCTAGTTTGCTGCATCCTTGTTTCCTCTGATCTGTGTGTGTTGTGTGCAGATATCCAGAGACTTCGCAGTAGAGAGAGCGCTTAATAGTCGTTGCCGGCCTGTTGAGTGCTGGACGGCACTTCATGAGCATCGCAATCGTATGCTTTAAGCTTACAGACCGCAAATTCTAATATTTGTATATAAGTATAAAGGCCATGGTATAAATCATAAACAAGAGTAATTATGTTAGACATTGTGTGCAGATACTTTGTTGTAAATGCAATTTATATGTTCCAATTTTTATGTATTTTAATGTTGCATGGGAAGTACATCGGACGCATGTGGTGTGTGTGAAAACTGTCATGTTTTTGGTTTGGTTCCAAACAAGAACGACAGTACTTTACATAAGTACAGTTCTTAACAACAGTAGTTAACTTTTTCATTAGTTTTTCTTGTCTCATTTACTTTAGTATTGCAGATTAACGCAGTAGAGTATTTTAGTCGCATCAGTGCATGTATAATTGTCATACAAGTATTAAACGTCATATTTTTATACATAGGATGCATGTTATAAATGTGAAAACTTTATTTTTTTTTAATTCACAAATGTTCAATTTCATGTACTTTTACTTTTTAGGATTTATCTTTGGAATACTAATAAATATTAATAAATAAATTTCCAAATGAAAATTGTTTCCTTTCTTATTTACGTGATGCCTTCCACGCCCCTATTTCAATCAGTTTCATAAATTCCTTGCAAAAATTAAACTTCATCGACTGGAAATGTCTACTGTAAATTTCCGTTTCTTGAAGTTTAATTTTTTTCAAGGATTTTATGAAACTGATTGAAATATATAAATACCATCATAAATCAAATTTCCCGCTATTGATACTTTTGTACATGCCGACGTTAGGAGATGGCGCTGAACTGTAACCAAAATGATATTAGAGAGTCGACCATCTATAAGCTGACCTGATCTGTGATTCTAACAGTAAAGAAATTCTTTTCTCGACAGATCTTGTCAGATCGGCTTAGGCATGCGCAGAACATACGGCACAGGTCAGGTTAGGTTAGGTACTTTATAATATAAGTACATATCTGACGGTACATAGTCTCGTAAAATCAATACATTCACGATCCTGTTACTATTGTGACAGCAAAGAAAACACTTTTTTAAAGAATTTTGAGTTTTGAAAGAGTTGAATATGATCTATAACTTAAAGTGTTCAAATTTAACTTTAGAGAATTCCAAAGAGACGGTGTAATGTTAGAGCTAATGTAGAAATCTAACTAATTAACCTTTGCATTTTAGTTTATGGCCGAACGCCATAACCTAACCTAACCTAACCTATGTGGCGGATTCAAGGAACATAACGGCCGTCCGCACCAAATCGGTTGGCAGGACTGCTGTTGGGGAGAAAATGCAGAACAGAAGGACGGAGGTTGGAAGATTAACGATAGCAATGTAGTTAGTGTTAAATAAAAAGATAGTTAAACTAACTGTGTGCCTTCCTGTTCATCTAAGAAGGCCACACCTAACCTAACCTAATCTCATCTAACCTAACCTAACCTAACTTGTGTGGCGGATTCAAGGAACATAACGGCCGTCCGCACCAAATCGGTTGGCAGGACTGCTGTTGGGGAGAAAATGCAGAACAGAAGGACGGAGGTTGGAAGATTAACAATAGCAATGTAGTTAGTGTTAAATAAAAAGATAGTTAAACTAACTGTGTGCCTTCCTGTTCATCTAAGAAGGCCACACCTAACCTAACCTAATCTCATCTAACCTAACCTAACCTAACTTGTGTGGCGGATTCAAGGAACATAACGGCCGTCCGCACCAAATCGGTTGGCAGGACTGCTGTTGGGGAGAAAATGCAGAACAGAAGGACGGAGGTTGGAAGATTAACAATAGCAATGTAGTTAGTGTTAAATAAAAAGATAGTTAAACTAACTGTGTGCCTTCCTGTTCATCTAAGAAGGCCACACCTAACCTAACCTAACCTAATCTAATCTAACCTAACCTAACCTAACCTAATCTAATCTAACCTAACCTAACCTAACCTAATCTAATCTAACCTAACCTAACCTTTACCTATGGCTGAACGTATCAATCGCGCTTTACACGATATTGTTGACCAGAGATGCAAACATCTACATCTACCAGCTCAGCTCTAAATATTCAAATTCAATAAAAGAGGGTAGACGGCATGGGGATGAAAGTATCTTATCTTTGAGTCACCCCAAGGTGCTTCCTCGATCTCACTTCACACCCCTGACTGTGACAGTATGTAAAATATTTAAGTAATACCTCTAATAAGTTGAACCACTAATTTAGAGATAAATCAATTTATTTATTAAAACAATTATTACAAATTTGTGTATAAAACAGGGCAACAACTCCTTCCCATTTACAATATACTGGTAAATACTTACAAAACAATACTTATGTACAGGCATTACGTAATGTAACACAATACCAAACGTCGGTAATATTATAACCGTTGACGAATTGACTATTGACGAATTGGTACTTACTGCAGCTTTTGTTGACGAGTTGGCCTTTGGCGAATAAACTATTGACAAGCTGGCATCTAACGCACCATCTTTCAAAGATTCAACTCGTGTCCAAAAGCATTCAATTTAACTAATTCGCAGTCTCGAAGAATAGTCAAGACGTACCCAATCAAACCAATATGACCTGACTCAAGTCCCAACTGACGATCGGCGGTCTCTCCAGGTCGAAACATCTCGCCCAGTACCTGTCGATCGTGTGGTACAGGTGAGGGTACACGCCGCCCAACGAGTGGTTCTCGTCCGGGTAACTCTGCAACGACAAGACAGTCTGACCAACACAGAAAACCTAACCTAACTTATAACGATCGTCTGAAACCCGATGGAGATTTGCAAAGTTAATCCCACGCCCGACCCGGCTTAGTCCCACCGGTCGACTAAACGTAACCTAACCTGTTGCTTGAAGTCGATGTCGGCGTGCTCGAGGGCTTTGACCAGCAACATGGCGTTCTGGTAGTGGACGTTATCGTCAGCGTTGCCATGTATGATGAAGTACTGACGGCCGCGAAAAGCCTCTACCGCCCTGGTCAGGTCGGTACCGTTGTAACCGGCCTCGTTGTCCTCCGGAGTAGGTAGGCCCATGTAACGCTCCGTGTAGATCGTATCTGCGGCAAGACGGAAGAAATAACAGGTTCATTAGTTCTAGCTACAGTCACCAGATGTACACGGTACCGCAAAGTCCGCCATATTTGAACAGGGGGGGGGGGTAAATCCAGATTGGAAATATTGAATTTTATGAACTGTTTAAGCTAAGTTTCTCATGGTTCAATGTATATAATATCCTTAGAACATTCGAGCAATTATTACTATTAATAATTATTATTTCAAACTAAAGATTTTTGTATATACTTCACAAATCCTTGGTTCTTAACCAGGCCATTTGTGGTTTTTCTCAATGTCTGCAGGCATCTTAAACGATCTGCATCCTTTTTTGGTATTGTTTCTGTACCAGCTTGCACAACAATTATGAGGCATTTTTTAGATTTGAGCGATGATCTGTCCGTCACTTCTCACATAACCTCCAAAGAAAAATATCCACTAATACCACAAAGAGCAGATATACAAACTGTCACATTTTGGGGAAAAACGAAAAATAACTAATTAGGCCGCCATACTTGGAATAAAACCATGCGGTACTGTGTATATCTATAGTGACTGTAGTTCAAACAAACCAAAGATCAATTGCACGCCATTAGAGAGCTTTTGCATCTCACATAACGTCGGGCGCTGTCAGTGTTTACCTTATTATGACAACAGCGCATGAGCGCTTTCGAAAGTGCTTAATGCGCATGCGTTCTTGGCAAAATAGGGAAACGCCAATAGCGTTATGTTGACAGGAACGCATGCGCATTAAGCACTTTCAACAGCGCTACTGCTTGGTGCGCATGCGTTAGCAAATAAGGTAAACGCTAATAGCGCCCGATTTTATGTGAAGTGCAAAAACTCTCTATTAGCGTTTTCCTTATTTTGACAGGAACGCATGCGCATTAAGCACCTTCAATAGCGCTACTACTTAGTGCGCATGCATTAGCAAATAAGATAAACGCTAATAACGCCCGACGTTATGTGAAGTGTAAAAACTCTACTAGCGTTTTCCTTATTTTGACAGGAACGCATGCGCATTAAGCACCTTTAATAGCGCTACTACTTAGTGCGCATGCATTGGCAAACATGGTAAACGCTAATAGCGCCAGACTTTATGTGAAATGCAAACTCTCTATTAGCGTTTTCCTTATTTTGACAGGAACGCATGCGCATTAAGCACCTTCAATAGCGCTACTACTTAGTGCGCATGCATTAGCAAATAAGATAAACGCTAATAACGCCCGACGTTATGTGAAGTGCAAAAACTCTATTAGCGTTTTCCTTATTTTGACAGGAACGCATGCGCATTAAGCACCTTCAATAGGGCTACTACTTAGTGCGCATGCATTAGCAAATAAGATAAACGCTAATAACGCCCGACGTTATGTGAAGTGCAAAAACTCTATTAGCGTTTTCCTTATTTTGACAGGAACGCATGCGCATTAAGCACCTTCAATAGCGCTACTACTTAGTGCGCATGCATTAGCAAATAAGATAAACGCTAATAACGCCCGACGTTATGTGAAGTGCAAAAACTCTCTATTAGCGTTTTCCCTATTTTGACAGGACACATGCGCATTAAGCACTTTCAACAGCGCTACTGCTTGGTGCGCATGCGTTAGCAAATAAGGTAAACGCTAATAGCGCCCGATTTTATGTGAAGTGCAAAAACTCTCTATTAGAGTTTTCCTTATTTTGACAGGAACGCATGCGCATTAAGCACCTTCAATAGCGCTACTACTTAGTGCGCATGCATTAGCAAATAACATAAACGCTAATAACGCCCGACGTTATGTGAAGTGCAAAAACTCTCTATTAGCGTTTTCCTTATTTTGACAGGAACGCATGCGCATTAAGCACCTTCAATAGCGCTACTACTTAGTGCGCATGCATTAGCAAATAAGATAAACGCTAATAACGCCCGACGTTATGTGAAGTGCAAAAACTCTCTATTAGCGTTTTCCTTATTTTGACAGGAACGCATGCGCATTAAGCACCTTCAATAGCGCTACTACTTAGTGCGCATGCATTAGCAAATAACATAAACGCTAATAACGCCCGACGTTATGTGAAGTGCAAAAACTCTCTATTAGCGTTTTCCTTATTTTGACAGGAACGCATGCGCATTAAGCACCTTCAATAGCGCTACTACTTAGTGCGCATGCATTAGCAAATAAGATAAACGCTAATAACGCCCGACGTTATGTGAAGTGCAAAAACTCTCTATTAGCGTTTTCCTTATTTTGACAGGAACGCATGCGCATTAAGCACCTTCAATAGCGCTACTACTTAGTGCGCATGCATTAGCAAATAAGATAAACGCTAATAACGCCCGACGTTATGTGAAGTGCAAAAACTCTATTAGCGTTTTCCTTATTTTGACAGGAACGCATGCGCATTAAGCACCTTCAATAGCGCTACTACTTAGTGCGCATGCATTAGCAAATAAGATAAACGCTAATAACGCCCGACGTTATGTGAAGTGCAAAAACTCTATTAGCGTTTTCCTTATTTTGACAGGAACGCATGCGCATTAAGCACCTTCAATAGCGCTACTACTTAGTGCGCATGCATTAGCAAATAAGATAAACGCTAATAACGCCCGACGTTATGTGAAGTGCAAAAACTCTCTATTAGCGTTTTCCCTATTTTGACAGGACACATGCGCATTAAGCACTTTCAACAGCGCTACTGCTTGGTGCGCATGCGTTAGCAAATAAGGTAAACGCTAATAGCGCCCGATTTTATGTGAAGTGCAAAAACTCTCTATTAGAGTTTTCCTTATTTTGACAGGAACGCATGCGCATTAAGCACCTTCAATAGCGCTACTACTTAGTGCGCATGCATTAGCAAATAACATAAACGCTAATAACGCCCGACGTTATGTGAAGTGCAAAAACTCTCTATTAGCGTTTTCCTTATTTTGACAGGAACGCATGCGCATTAAGCACCTTCAATAGCGCTACTACTTAGTGCGCATGCATTAGCAAATAACATAAACGCTAATAACGCCCGACGTTATGTGAAGTGCAAAAACTCTCTATTAGCGTTTTCCTTATTTTGACAGGAACGCATGCGCATTAAGCACCTTCAATAGCGCTACTACTTAGTGCGCATGCATTAGCAAATAAGATAAACGCTAATAACGCCCGACGTTATGTGAAGTGCAAAAACTCTCTATTAGCGTTTTCCTTATTTTGACAGGAACGCATGCGCATTAAGCACCTTCAATAGCGCTACTACTTAGTGCGCATGCATTAGCAAATAAGATAAACGCTAATAACGCCCGACGTTATGTGAAGTGCAAAAACTCTATTAGCGTTTTCCTTATTTTGACAGGAACGCATGCGCATTAAGCACCTTCAATAGCGCTACTACTTAGTGCGCATGCATTAGCAAATAAGATAAACGCTAATAACGCCCGACGTTATGTGAAGTGCAAAAACTCTATTAGCGTTTTCCTTATTTTGACAGGAACGCATGCGCATTAAGCACCTTCAATAGGGCTACTACTTAGTGCGCATGCATTAGCAAATAAGATAAACGCTAATAACGCCCGACGTTATGTGAAGTGCAAAAACTCTCTATTAGCGTTTTCCCTATTTTGACAGGACACATGCGCATTAAGCACTTTCAACAGCGCTACTGCTTGGTGCGCATGCGTTAGCAAATAAGGTAAACGCTAATAGCGCCCGATTTTATGTGAAGTGCAAAAACTCTCTATTAGAGTTTTCCTTATTTTGACAGGAACGCATGCGCATTAAGCACCTTCAATAGCGCTACTACTTAGTGCGCATGCATTAGCAAATAACATAAACGCTAATAACGCCCGACGTTATGTGAAGTGCAAAAACTCTCTATTAGCGTTTTCCTTATTTTGACAGGAACGCATGCGCATTAAGCACCTTCAATAGCGCTACTACTTAGTGCGCATGCATTAGCAAATAAGATAAACGCTAATAACGCCCGACGTTATGTGAAGTGCAAAAACTCTCTATTAGCGTTTTCCTTATTTTGACAGGAACGCATGCGCATTAAGCACCTTCAATAGCGCTACTACTTAGTGCGCATGCATTAGCAAATAAGATAAACGCTAATAACGCCCGACGTTATGTGAAGTGCAAAAACTCTATTAGCGTTTTCCTTATTTTGACAGGAACGCATGCGCATTAAGCACCTTCAATAGCGCTACTACTTAGTGCGCATGCATTAGCAAATAAGATAAACGCTAATAACGCCCGACGTTATGTGAAGTGCAAAAACTCTATTAGCGTTTTCCTTATTTTGACAGGAACGCATGCGCATTAAGCACCTTCAATAGGGCTACTACTTAGTGCGCATGCATTAGCAAATAAGATAAACGCTAATAACGCCCGACGTTATGTGAAGTGCAAAAACTCTCTATTAGCGTTTTCCCTATTTTGACAGGACACATGCGCATTAAGCACTTTCAACAGCGCTACTGCTTGGTGCGCATGCGTTAGCAAATAAGGTAAACGCTAATAGCGCCCGATTTTATGTGAAGTGCAAAAACTCTCTATTAGAGTTTTCCTTATTTTGACAGGAACGCATGCGCATTAAGCACCTTCAATAGCGCTACTACTTAGTGCGCATGCATTAGCAAATAACATAAACGCTAATAACGCCCGACGTTATGTGAAGTGCAAAAACTCTCTATTAGCGTTTTCCTTATTTTGACAGGAACGCATGCGCATTAAGCACCTTCAATAGCGCTACTACTTAGTGCGCATGCATTAGCAAATAAGATAAACGCTAATAACGCCCGACGTTATGTGAAGTGTAAAAACTCTACTAGCGTTTTCCTTATTTTGACAGGAACGCATGCGCATTAAGCACCTTCAATAGCGCTACTACTTAGTGCGCATGCATTAGCAAATAAGATAAACGCTAATAACGCCCGACGTTATGTGAAGTGTAAAAACTCTACTAGCGTTTCCCTTATTTTGACAGGAACGCATGCGCATTAAGCACCTTCAATAGCGCTACTACTTAGTGCGCATGCATTGGCAAACATGGTAAACGCTAATAGCGCCAGACTTTATGTGAAATGCAAACTCTCTATTAGCGTTTTCCTTATTTTGACAGGAACGCATGCGCATTAAGCACCTTCAATAGCGCTACTACTTAGTGCGCATGCATTAGCAAATAAGATAAACGCTAATAACGCCCGACGTTATGTGAAGTGTAAAAACTCTACTAGCGTTTTCCTTATTTTGACAGGAACGCATGCGCATTAAGCACCTTCAATAGCGCTACTACTTAGTGCGCATGCATTAGCAAATAAGATAAACGCTAATAACGCCCGACGTTATGTGAAGTGTAAAAACTCTACTAGCGTTTTCCTTATTTTGACAGGAACGCATGCGCATTAAGCACCTTCAATAGCGCTACTACTTAGTGCGCATGCATTGGCAAACATGGTAAACGCTAATAGCGCCAGACTTTATGTGAAATGCAAACTCTCTATTAGCGTTTTCCTTATTTTGACAGGAACGCATGCGCATTAAGCACCTTCAATAGCGCTACTAGTTAGTGCGCATGCATTAGCAAATAAGATACACATAAGATTCACATAACTTTATGTGAAGTGCAAAAACTCTATTAGCGTTTTCCTTATTTTGACAGGAACACTTTCAATAGCGTTACTGCTTAATGCGCATGCGTTCCTGTCAAAATTAGGTAAAAGCTAACAGCGTCCGACCTTACTTGAAATGCAAAAATTCTCTATTATTGTAACCACTTAGATCAAATGGGATCATTAGGTTTTCCTTATTGCCATCATTAGAATCGTTCAAATCAATTAAAATTGAACTGAGACGTGTTACTGTAAGTTTTAGTTCAAATCAACCCGGAAACAATGTTGGGACCGTTGTTACAGTTCTGTCATATCCTTACCGTAGTAGATGAAATTGGTGACGGGGGCCACGGCCAGCGCGAAGTTAAAAACGTGATCGACGTCCTTCGCCAAAGCCCAGCTAGAGGCGAACCCCCCGTAGCTCCAACCCCAGATGCCGATACGAGTTTCGTCGATATACGGTAACGTCTGCTGTAGGTACCTACAAAGTAGTTCAGTTATTCAATGAATACGAGCTAAAAGCTAATAATTTGGTCAAAACGGTTCGAACGAACTGTGTAACACGCTTTAATGTACCCCATGATGGTAATAACTCGACCAAAATCAAAACGAACGACCGAGAAAGATGGTGAAACACATTATGACTATGATCATGATGGAATTAAAAACACTGACCGTGTTACTCATAAACGCTGTTTAAAATTTGAATGGATTTTAGCTTAAAAGACATTAGAAAGGGATTCACATATGGTTACTTCAATGTTAACCATACATTAGGCAAAACACTGTCGTTACACTCGATGAAACACATTCTAAACTACGTAAGCTAACTTAACTGTTCACATTTGAACTACTTTAGAATCACATATCAACAAAAACTCCAAACGAACTACGTAGTATTTCTAATAAGCCACAATGAACCTCAAGTTATAAACGTATCGAATCGGTTCAAACGAACTAAAGCTACCTAACTCGACCAAAATAATTTAACCTCAAATGTAACTGCCATTTGTGACATGTCTAACCCGCTCAAACGAACTAAAAACCTAACCTTATCGCCAGTGTATTCATACGAACTACTCTGTGGTCACACTTTGAACTATTACCTCGTAACGGTTATCTGGTCCTCGATCTCGACGGTACCAAACTTGCGGTACATGGTAAACATCTTGTTCCAGCCATCGTTACCGCTGCCCCTACCATCAATGAAGATGTAGATGTACTCCCGCTTCGTCACGATATAATCCTGGAAACTAACTCCGAAAGTGTCTGAGATCTGGTTCGAATTGGGACCGGCGTAACTAAAAAGGATAATAAACATGAGGACGAAGAGTACGTTAGGCTGTTCAAGGGTTCAATCGGCTTTAAAGGGTGCGTAGGTTAAGTTAGAAACAATTGTAAGCACTTACATTTAACTTAGAATGTAATACATGCAATGTTATTGTACAAACCTAACCTACAAAACAAAAAGTAGATATAACCTAGGTCATCTGGGACACTTTCGGCTATAATTTGAATTGTAGGTTACGTCTGATTTTGGAACGTCGCTGGCTTACACATTGACGATGGCCGGGTACTTCCTGTCGGACAACTCGTCCAGAGTCGGCGGTAAAAGGAGTCGGGCACGTACGACGTATCCCTCGACGATTACCTCCACATCTTTCACTCTCGGTCGCAGCCTCAAAGCCAAGCGGGCCCTCAACGCCAGGTTGTCTTCCCACACTTCGAAATCGTTGGGCTGGAAAGATACAAGACGAATGATCGAACAGGAACAGGTACATAACCTAGAAATCCTCTGGAAGGTCCATCAGTGTATCAGAGGAATGATCGAACAGGAACAGGTAAATAATCTAGAAATCTATGGGAAAGTCTATCGGTCTATCTATCTAGGATCGCAACGAGGTTTCCCTACCTGCCTCCGATTTAAACGTACATAACCTGCAAAATTTCCACTTAAGCCTTTCAAAACAATGTAACATAACCTCAACTCATTACTCACAACTTAACCAACTAAAAACCGAAGATAAAAAATTGTCTTTATGGGCAGCCTATGTCCAGTAGATGAAACACCAAAAATCGGGTCTGAGGTAGAAGTTTCTCGAATCGAAAGAAGTCTAGAAGGTTCTGGACTTCTGCAAGCTTCTTGCCACCCGGCGGATTATCGAAAATATACGAGAGAAGAACGCTATACAAATAAACATGACAACAGCGACACAGGGAAAGTCAGTAAAGAGGCCCAAGCCTCAACAATACCCTATGGGCCCAAGGACAAGAAGATCCACAAGACCCCCAAGAGATCGCAAAAGGTGGACGTGCAGCAGGGAACGGTTGAGAAAAGCGAGGGGAATTTTCCATTCCCCAGAGACGACAGAGGACGCCCAAGGAGAACATGGAGAAGGAAGAGTTAAGGGTTAGTAATCGTCTTTTGATTTTACAGGAGGAAGATGGGCGATGGCTGAAGAAGAAGGAGAGGATTTGCCAATCGTCACACGGAAAGAGGAAAAATGGACCAGGATCACAAAGCAGATGTGAAGCAATGGAATCCAATTCGAGAAGGCTACGGATACTAAGGACAGGATGAACTGCATGTAAATATGGAAGAGGATTTCAGGAGGACGACGAAGCTACTAGAGGATGAGGGTGAGAAAACAATGAGGATCGTGATAAAGGGAGTACCGGTACACGTTAAGAAGAGCGAAATCGTGGAGGAAATCAGGGAAAAAGGATTCGAACCAATGAGGAACGAGAAAGGAGGAACAAAGAAGACACTGCTGACGATGGTAATAACACAGGTGGAGAGGAAACCGGAAAACATGAAGATAAACCAGATATTCGAAGTGATGAACTGCTGGGCAAAGGAAGAGACATGAAGACCGAGGACCAATGATAGGGCAATGCTACAGCTGTCAGTAGTACGGTCATGGACAAGCCAAATGCACAGCCACGCCGAATGGGTAATGGACAACACGAGTCAAGAGACCGCACGGAGCCCAAGGACCTGGCCAGATGCTGTAACTGCGGAGGAAAACCCCCAAGCGAGCTGCAGAGGATGCGAGAAGAACCAGAAGAGGCAGGAAGAGAATTAAAGAGAAGAGCCAAGGAAGGAAGGAGGACCGCACACGCGAAAATAACGACAGGCACATCGAAGGCAACACAAGAAGAGGAGACGAAACCAAGAGAGCAAAACGAAGTACTCAACGTGCTGGAGGAGATGAAGAGGAGGGATGAAACTCACAGGACCCACACGTGGATAGGATTACCCCATGAGCACTCACAGTTATGGCATGGTACGCCAACAAACTGAAGAGCAAGAAGAACGAACTTACGAGCAGTAATTTTTGGAGGAACGCGACATCGACATCGCGACCATCCAGGAAACGTGGCTAGAGGAAGAAGCGGACCTAAAGATTAGAAACTACGGGATTTACAGGAAAGACAGAATAGGACAAGGAGGATGGATACAAGACGGAAAACATTGAAAAGGCAACCATCGAAATAAACATGAAGGATGACAGGAAACTACAGATCATCAGATGATATCGACCATCAGGTAAGCACCTTAAAGTCGACTATGACTTAAATACAATTTTTAGGAACAACAGTAGAAGACCTCAACGCCTAACGCTCAAAATGGACTCAAGGAAGACAAACCAGGATGGAAGGAAGCTACAGGAACACGAAGAACGACACGGCTACGCTATTATCGGACCCAAGGATCCTACCTACTATCCGGCAGGAGGAAGAGCTAAGGCAGGCGACGAGTTGGAGATTTTTATTGAACAGAACTGAATCGTGATATCGAAGCTAAGGAAGACTTAACATGGGACCACAACCCAGTAATACTGACGAGGACGACATGAAGCGACGTACAGGATATAACATACTTAAAGGAATCCGAGGCCTTGAAGGAAGAAGACTTACACACCAAGGACGAAATCGACCAAGAAGTAACAAAGATAACGGAGGAAATCAAAAACGCAAGATGATACGACAGACTGTAATATGCAGGTGACATCCCAGGAAAACTCAGGAGGAAGATACGGTAGCGAAATAGTGAGAAGAGGATATACGGAATAAACTGCGCCCAGAAATTAGAAGACGCATTAACAGGCTCAAAACAAGGAAATCAGGACGGAACTACAGGAGCACAGGAACGAAACATGGAACCAGTTCTTAGAGGGCATGGCAGAGGACGAAGGAACGCGCTGGAAAATAATGAGAAGAATGAGGAGAAGAAATCCAACAACCATAGGACATACAGGGAAAGACGGACTGAAATATCTACTGAAGTAAGACGACGACAAGCAATTCGAAGAGAAAATCAAGGTAGGAAACGAGGAAAGCGCCATTGAACTGAAAAGGACCACATCGAAAGAAATCAGCAAAATAATTTAAAACACTCACCCTACGGAGGTACCAGGACAGGGCAAGATAACGAATAGAATAGAAGATAGCAGGAACCATCAATCAGGCGATGAAGAGAAGATAATACCCGAACAATGGAAGCTAGGAGAAGTCATCATGATACCGACACCAGGAAAGTAGACGAAACTACAACAAAACTACCATCCCATCACGTTACTCATCAGCACAGGAAAAATAATGAAGAACGAAGAGAGAAGAGAAGGCATTTGACAGGAAAACGGATAGACTAGGATTCGCAAAGGTACACACCCAGATGATACAGGACTACTTGAAGAAGAGCACAGTTGGCATCAGGATAGGAGAAGAGAATAGCTAGCGACATACCCATAAAGGGCACAGGAGGACACTCGAGGACATGGCAGCGACATCTACGAACCCGACGAAGGCAGCAAAGTGTCTACAGAGGCAAGTAATCAAGATGGAACGATGGACGAAGAAGTGGGAGATAAGTAAAGAGTCAAGCGTTATGGATAGGTAGAAATAAGGAAGGAGAGGAGTACCTAGGAATAAACATCGACACAAGACTGACATGGGGAAGACACGTCAACGAGGCAGCAAAGAAAGATGAAGCAAGGATTAGAGGGAAGAGTAGTGGAAAGGAAAGAACAAGAGGTAAAAGGAGTAAGAGGTCAATGGCTCAACTCTAGAGTAAATGCCAGGACAACCAAGCAGGAATTGCACACCTGTATCGAGACTGCGTCCGATATGGTCGTTAAAATTTTACGCCCACAAAAAACGCTATAAGCAAACCTGCCATTCTTCTCTTGATTATCCATTGCGTGGCGGATCGTTACTGCTTCTGTGGTGTTTCATCAGTAAGTGGCAATAATTTCTGTTATTTTAAAATAGCTAGTTGATCACTATGGCTATTGAGACTTGTTTAAGCACTTCCAGTTGGAGAGAAAAAATTGAATTTGGAGAGATTGGATTGGAGTGAGAAAACTTACGTCTTTGGCGTGCCTCAGCTGTACGTAGTGGGGGTTCGGTCCGCTACAGACGAGCACATAATAAGACAGCGCCTTGCTGAAGGTGGCCGAGGCATAAGTGCAGAAATCGCCGTCGACTACCACGTCACACGATAGACAAACACTCGTCGTAGTCGAAATGTCCAGGGCGTACACGTGCTGCTGGTGAGGAGCGCCCTCTACCGATGCGCTGTAGTACCTAAAAGTAGAAACGGTATATATCGACATAACCTCGAAGATGCGTGTAAGAGGTTTATTTGGCCGGCGCTGCCAGGGAGATCCGGCCAAGGAAATCGTACTTGAATCGTTTTCAGACTTTCGGATCAGATGCCTTTAAAAATTCTTGAAGTTTTTGAGGAGAAGGTCGTGTATTGATTGTGTTTCATGAGCATTCAAACATGATATGTTCTATATTTTGTACGTGACCACAATTGCATAGGGTAGAGAAGATCTCCTAAGAGACAGTGTCTCGTCCTAGGTCTGTTAATAGGCATAATTAGGCCTCTCGAGGCGTTATGTGTCTTAATATACCATGCCTTCTTTAGTGGTTTTGGTGCTGATTCCGAATATATTTTGCCTTTGAGGGTGGTCCACTCCTTGTACATTGCTATCCATTGATCCCAAATATTGATCAGCGGTATGACTTCCCTGGATATTCGTGTGCCCAGGTACCCAGCAGAAAACGATCTTGATCCCTTTTCCTAAGCATGGTGTCTAGTAAGAGTCTGGTTTCTATGATTACAGGATCCACAAAAGTGTCTCCACTCTCCAATAGCACACAGGGAATTGGTGTAGTTTTCATGAAGCCCAAGGCTACGTGAATGGCTTGATACTGAACTAGATCTAGTTACTTGAGATCTGATTGGCAGCAGTTATCTAAGAACATGCCACACGAGTCGATGTGAGGCCTAACGATTCCTTTATAGTAGTTAGATGGGTGAGACAGGCAGAGGCTCCTTATGACGTTAATTCCTTTGGTAGCCTTGTTAAAAAGTTTTTAGAACGTAATGGATGGATATGTGGTGCAATTATTTCAAAATTACCAGCTTTAACAACCTGGAGGCTCTTCAGCAGATGAAATTTGAATTAAAGTATGATGACGTATACACTCTTCGCTACATCAAAAGTTCTCCTTCAGGTTGTCAGTGCAGCAGTGCATTTAAATGCAGGAGAATTTATAGAAGCTAAAGAGAGGATTTTTGAATTTGACACCACGCTAAAAATTAATACTGGAGCTGAAATTTTAAATACCTGAAACTCTAGGGCCTGAACATTGAAAGGTTTTATGTAGAACTGCAACCCTTAAAAGTTAGGACTTATGAGAGGACAAAAAGCACAACAAAGCCTCGAAAACGTATTGAATTAATGTCTAGTTAAATTCAGCATTAAGGTTATTTTATTTAAGGGTGCCAATGCTGCACTACCTTAAAACTCGAGTCGCTATTAAGGTATAACTATTTTGGGTGTGAAGCTTAAAGTATCTGAAGAATCGTGAATGAAAAAATGGAAAAAAGTGCCACGTAAGGCCGATTTTGTTTGATTTCCATGTCGGAATTTTCTGAAGATTGTGCCAAGATGTTGGGCTTCTTTACTCCAAGGTGTTGCTGTCTTCTCTAGATGAATTTTTCCGACTCCTTTGGAAGAAAATGGCTTTGCCCTTCCCGGGCGATAATTTAGATACAATACTGAGGGCCTGTAACGAAGAATGGTAACATAACCTCAAAAGTGGGTATCAAAGTATGTTTCAACCCTTCGACTAGAACCTTAAGGTTCCATAACCGATCGTTGCCCTTACACTAGTCCAGAGGCCTCGTCCCATCCGTAGACGCTCTTGATCATGCGTTTACCGTCGGTTAGACGGTACCTGTCGCCTGATCCGACGTCGGTGTAGACGAGGTGATCGTACTTGTCGCCATCGACGGGTTCTGGCAAGATCTCGAGCCTGACGGAGCCGTCATCCGCGTAACGGGGGATGTGTGGATCCAGCCAGCCGTTCTCCTCCTTGTAGGATACCTCCTGGAAAGTAGCGGCTGTTGAGTAACGGTGCATGTTTCTGTCGGCGTTTGGTAATGAGAGGGAAATCAATTTGAAGGATTAGTTAATTGGGTAATATAGCGGTAAGACGATCGATCACCTGTCGTTAACAGTTGAATAATGGAATGAATAACGTTCAAGAAATTATGAAACGAACACTTGTCAAGATCACAGTAAAATGAATTTATTTTAATACACCGTTTAAATATATTTTCCGTTCCGATCTTACCAGTCGTTAAGACAAAGTAATGAGAATGAGAATGAGAGAAAGTAATGAGTAAAAGAAATGAGAATATTTTTGAAGCCCTTGTTGTTGTCTAAGTCAAGGGTGTCCACTAGGATTAAGAGAGATAGAGAAGTGACAGGTACAACCCACCATAAACGGGCCCTAATGAGCTCATAGTCGGAATATTAAGATGCATGCAGTTTCCGTACAACACGCAAAGGGTCGGACTCAGAAAGCGAGTTGAACTCTTGCGGAGAAGAAGTTATGAAAAGCAATTATCTAGTACTTGTATAGTTGTAAATAGGTACTGATTTAAAGATTTTGTGAATACTAAAATGGTTACTATATTAACTAGTAATTCTAACGTCTTTTATATGTGAATGATTAATGAAAATTATACGTAACGTTATGTTTCGAAATAAATTTATTTCGTTAAATTAAAAACAAAAGCACTAGGTTGGGTCCATTTATGTCATTTTCCCCTCACACTTTTCCAGGATTTCTGGAATCCAGGCTTCTCTGGATCGTGACGCACTATCTAATGGAAAATCTCTATAAAAACCCTGATGCTGTTTTTGATATTCCCTTCTGATGACTTCTGATGACCCTTGATGACCCTTCTGATTCCATTACGCACAGGATATTAGAAAGATGAGGAAATGAAAATCGTTTCAAGTCAAAATTGACAAACAGAACTGGAATAAAACAAATACTCTGTAAAATCTTTTACCCATACAAAGCACACTAGTACAGTTACTCACACACTACATATTATTAACCTTAAGGTGGCAATTTATAGATTTTTGTAAAGAGACATCTAAATTTTGTGGTAATCACTCAGTTATTTGCCCTATTTTCCCTTGATCATAACGACGCATTAAGTACATTTTTCTTGAAAGGATAAAGGATAACACGTTAATTCTCAATCATCCTTACACTTACTAGGTACAGGGAAAAATTACTTAACTACTTGTACACGATTTTGTGTACTAACAATTTAGAAGCAGGTAAAAACATTTTTAGTATGCTCGTATATGTTTCACTAGCACGCCATTTTAATATCTGATAATTATACCCCGATTCTTTTTTATTTTTCAACCGATAATGTCAACTTTACAATGAAAAGAAGTTCATTCTCATTATTAATCATCATTCATTATCTAATTGAAAAAAATTTTATTATTATTTTATGTTTGAAAAATTTATGTGCAGAATTGTTTCTGTGTATATATAAATGCATTAAAAAAATTATCTAGACCATTACGTACAAAGAACTTAGTTAACGACAACGATAATTTAAATATTTAATAAATAATTTAAATTTAATTCAGGATTTAAAACTGAAGCCGATAAGATTTTAATAACTAAAATTTGATACTTTTAACTGTGCTTCAAAGTTTGCTATCTATAAATTAAAAATATGAATTAGAAATTAAAATTAATTAAAAAAATATAATCAAATGACTTGTTGAAGATTATCTCCTTCACTAATTAGTTTCATTCATTAAGTATCAATAGAACAATAGAGATATAATCATCCCATGGGATATGTAATAGATATAAATACTCCACCCGTTCTATTGTTTTAATTACGTACGAAAATATATTTTTTAAAAATCAAATTGCGATGAATTTTTAATAAGTTGCATATAAATAAGCATTCTTCATTAAATACTAATTTCAATCAATCTCGATTCTCCAAAATCGGATTGTTTTCAATACATTTTCTGACCAATTAAAATTTTAAACTTAATCGATAAGTATTAAAAATCTGTTTAAAAATCATTAAAAATTATCCGTCTTTTGAGGTTCAAAATGATCTAAATTGAATATTTAATGAAGAATCCAAATTTATATTATAGGTGTAAAAAAATCCTCGCGATTAGTTTTTCAAGAAATTAATTTTTCATCCGTGATTAAAACAATATTAATACAATACAACATCTGGCATATCTCACTATATATAGCACCGTGTATATAGTATAGGTGTTATATGTACAGTGCTATAGAGCGTATATATAGATATACAGATTTTATATGAAAATTCGTTTTTTGTCATTTTCTACCCTTATAAATTAAACTTTTGCAATATCCTTTCTTAGTGTTCCCCTGTACTATGATACAAAGCTACCTTTAAAATTGCAAGTCGCTACCTATAATAGTTTTGGCTGTACGTTGATTATGAATCAGTCAGTCAGTCAGTCAGGACATCTTCTTTTATATATAGAGGTATATGAAATAATAAAATTCTAAAATCTCAAACAAGTCTAACTAAAATCATATTAAATCAACCCTGGACCTCCTGACGTAAAAATCACGAAAATGCCCCAAAAGACAGGCGGTAATAGCTTTATGGGTGCCATAAATTACCGGTACCGCTGATAAAGCGTTTGCTCCCGGGAGCTCGGGAAGCACGGTTAGTGGACACCCCTGCTTTAATACATGCATATACCCCGTCACTACGAGCGGATAATAAATTTTAAGCCTCTTCATCTTCTTCGTTTATGATCTTTTACAATCGTGGTCCGGGTAACGCGTACCACAATTCGAGTCTCAAATAAAATGCGACGGGTTATACACGGCAAAACAAATTCGTAAAATGTGCGATTTCTGCCTGCCGAAATCGGAAAATTCGCCGTTTCATCGATGGCCCACGTATTCGGCCGTAAGGCTAGTTTGGCGCACCCATGGAAGTATCCACATGGGCATTATGCGTTCGCCAATAGAACACTTAGGGCGGGTCGTATCGTCCTGAGTTAACCTAAGGTTAAGACTAAACTGCGGTTAAGCATGAAAGAAACTTTGTATCGGGCCTAATTCTAAGGTTAACCTAGGATAAATCGTCGATAAGTTAGTCGAGGGAGGTCGCCTTAGCCCCGGGTTAACCTTAGATTAACCTTCGGTTCAAGCACAAAACGCGTAAAAGTTTAGAATCTTATTAAAAATAATGTATCGTGATTCGTTTATGTTGCTTTCGTTTTCGTCATAAATATTGGTTAAGTTGTTCTAGTTGTGGGTTATTTCGTTTGATTTGGCCATATTCTGCTGCTTTTTAGCCTTATTTCTATATGTGCGCAGTACATATTTCTTTAGAATTATAGGCTATTGTAGAGGTACGCCTGAGACGATTCTGGAAAAATTTCACGGCAGTTATTCGTTTTGGGGTTCCTAGATGCCAAAATCACCCTCCGTTCAAAAGTTTATATATATAAGTATATGTTTGCTAATGTAATATAACAAAATTTATTAGCACGATAGAGGGCGCAATTTTTACGTATCGCATTCAAACTTGGAGCAAAAATAGATTGGGTAAGTATCATGGAGAAATTCGTTAACGAGCCAAATCCGCCGAATAGAAACAAAATGGCGGCCTGTCAAACCTAAAAAAAATTTGTATCTTTTTTTCTAGTTTTCGGAAACGAAAATGTCACTTAGATTTTTTGTAGGTTTTCAAGACCCCTACAATTTTGTACCCTTTCATTTTTTCCTAAAACGTAAAAATTATTTAAGTATATGTTTGCTTATGTAATTTAACGAAACTTGTTAGCACGATAGAGGGCGCAATTTTTTTACGTATCGCATTCAAACTTGGAGCAAAAATCGGTTGGGTAAATATCTTGGAGAAGTTCGTTAACGAGCCAAATCCGCCTAATAGAAACAAAATGGCGGCCTGTCAAACCTAAAAAAAATTCGTATCTTTTTCTTTAGTTTTCGGAAACGAAAATGTCACTTAGATTTTTTGTAGGTTTTCAAGATCCCTACAATTTTGTACCCTTTCATTTTTTCCTAAAACGTAAAAATTATTTAAGTATATGTTTGCTTATGTAATTTAACGAAACTTGTTAGCACGATAGAGGGCGCAATTTTTTAGGTATCGCATTCAAACTTGGAGCAAAAATCGATTGGGTAAGTATCTTGGAGAAGTTCGTTAACGAGCCAAATCCGCCGAATAGAAACAAAATGGCGGCCTGTCAAACTTAAAAAAAATTCGTATCTTTTTCTTTAGTTTTCGGAAACGAAAATGTCACTTAGATTTTTTGTAGGTTTTCAAGATCCCTACAATTTTGTACCCTTTCATTTTTTCCTAAAACGTAAAAATTATTTAAGTATATGTTTGCTTATGTAATTTAACGAAACTTGTTAGCACGATAGAGGGCGCAATTTTTTAGGTATCGCATTCAAACTTGGAGCAAAAATCGATTGGGTAAGTATCTTGGAGAAGTTCGTTAACGAGCCAAATCCGCCGAATAGAAACAAAATGGCGGCCTGTCAAACTTAAAAAAAATTCGTATCTTTTTCTTTAGTTTTCGGAAACGAAAATGTCACTTAGATTTTTTGTAGGTTTTCAAGATCCCTACAATTTTGTACCCTTTCATTTTTTCCTAAAACGTAAAAATTATTTAAGTATATGTTTGCTTATGTAATTTAACGAAACTTGTTAGCACGATAGAGGGCGCAATTTTTTAGGTATCGCATTCAAACTTGGAGCAAAAATCGATTGGGTAAGTATCTTGGAGAAGTTCGTTAACGAGCCAAATCCGCCTAGTAGAAACAAAATGGCGGCCTGTCAAACCTAAAAAAAATTCGTATCTTTTTCTTTAGTTTCCGGAAACGAAAATATCACTGAGATTTTTTGTAGGCCTTCAAAAGCTCCACAATTTTGTACCCTTTCATTTTTTCCCTAAAACGTAAAGGAAAAAAGTAATTTATGAAAAACCGAAAATTTCCTAGAACGACAATTGAAATGTATTTAACATTTTTCTCTAAAACGTACATCAAAAAAGTTATTTACGAAAAATCAGAAATTTCCTATATATAATTTAACGACATAGTCGAGGAACTCAAACATTTATAAACTATCCTCATTTCTCACTATGATATTGAATAATAAATGGGAAATAGAAATAAGGCTATCCTATTGGCGTGCCATCGGGTATTTTGTTGTATATTTTCTTATTTGTGATAAAGTTGGTAAATTATGAATTATGTTATGCAGAAAAAAAAATTGATTTCTATAATTTCAAGTTACTTCATACATGGACATGGACAACTTTATAGGGCTCCGATACATTTTGCTTAATATTTTGAGGTTATAGCTTATCCATTGTCATTATCCGACAAAACACAAATTTGCTCTACAGCCTTTCGTTCCGTCGAGATAAAACAGTAAACTGATATGCAACAATATACTCGTCAGTGGTGCCAACCTTTCATAATTTTCGATTAGTAAAACGTCTGTTCACCATTGCTTATACAACGCATTTCGAGATAAACTCAGTTCAACTAAACCGATCGTTAACTCATGACGGTACAACCCGCCCTTAACCATTATTTTTTATGGTATTTTGTGGTATTTTTGTGGTATTTTTGTGGTTTTTATGGTATTTTGTGGTATTTTTGTGGTATTTTTGGGGTTTTGTGGTTTTTATGGTATTTTGTGGTATTTTTGTGGTATTTTTGTGGTTTTGTGGTTTTTATGGTATTTTGTGGTATTTTTGTGGTTTTGTGGTTTTTATGGTATTTTGTGGTATTTTTGTGGTATTTTTGTGGTTTTTATGGTATTTTGTGGTATTTTTGTGGTTTTGTGGTTTTGTGGTTTTTATGGTATTTTGTGGTATTTTTGGGGTTTTGTGGTTTTTATGGTATTTTGTGGTATTTTTGTGGTTTTGTGGTTTTTATGGTATTTTGTGGTATGTGGTATTTTTGTGGTTTTGTGGTTTTGTGGTTTTATGGTATTTTGTGGTATTTTTGTGGTTTTGTGGTTTTTATGGTATTTTTGTAGTATTTTTTATGGTTTTTATGGTTATTATTTTATGGTTTTTAACCATACGTTTTCTCTATTCGAACGACCTATTGAGGTAGTTACGCCGCCTGGAACAAATCAGGACCCTCTCACCTCTCGACAGCTCCCGTCGATAGCGCATCGAACGACTATCGACTCGTTCTGGATCCTGTTGGTCGATATCATGGCGACCTCCGTCTCGGTCGCCCACGTGAGGCCGTACAACACGTAATCGTTGTTATCCTTGTTGTCGATCTTGGAAGGTAACTGGAACTCCAACGTCTCCCCCGCGGCGATGTCGTAGAGGAAGACCGTGACCGACGGGTTCGGGGTGCCGACCTGGAATAGGTAGAAGAGACGCGTCGGTTAAAGGCGGGTTGCCTACGTCAAATTTTTGTACTTACTACCTTCGCGTATAATGATCCCTACCCTTGAACCGAAATTATTATTCGACATCATCAAATTAGACGCTCTCCCTCTCCCTCTCCCAAGTGTTACATAATTTTAAGTGAGTTTATATTTTGTTTGACGTAAATGGACCAAGAGATGCAAGAATAATCGTATTTCAAGATTCCCGCCGATTTCAAAATCCAGCGACTTTCGTATTTCCCGCCAATTTCAATAGTCAGTAGTGGGGAGAGCTAGGAGTAAATATGGCGGCAAGTGTCATCGGCATGGGGATGAAAGTAGCATTGAGGAACCGGCGACATCGACGTTGCCAGACTTCTGCCGATATACATAAAACTCAAGCGCGAAATACAAAATTGTGCTGAATTTTGTCGGTAAATCTGGGACTTTTATTTCCACTGGCAAACGGGAGCAATGGCGGCCGTTTACGACTTTTCTTGTCCTAAGCTAAAGATTTATTAATCTGAGTTTCATGTATCGTAAATAAGACGCGCCACGAGGTTAGGAACAGTGGTTCGTTGTAATTAGTGTGATAATTGGTGTAATAACGGTGTTATTATAAATTTTGAAAGGTAAGACTTGGTGGTAAGATTGTTAAGTATAACATATTTCAATGTAAAAGTGTAGGGTGTAGAATATAACTAAATATACGGTTGCCTTATTTTGCATAAATTGAGATTTTTCCCTTTGGAAAACTGGATTGATTTCACTTTAATTCTGTTGATCGTTGTAGTTTGTATTACAAATATTACTAGCAATACCATAATTAACATCAAATATTTCATTATGGAAGCAATCATATTCATGCACATTTCCTTATCGCACAAATAAGTCCTGCTTACCAGTTGTAAACTCTGCTTATGGTTCAAAATGTTTCACAATTTTCTTACGAACACTGCCCGTATGTTAAGATGGAAACACGTATGTTGATTTTATAGAGACATTTGTAAAAGGCATTTTGTCACATCAGATTATGCTAATCCCAATTTAAAAATAACTGCCTGCACCAGTACCTAAATGTAATGATAACTGTAACACAAGCAGTATTATTATACTATAAACTATAGTAATATTTACCATGATACCCTGCCCACTCCTTTAGAGGTGAACATCCCTATTGTAAGTGGTTCTGATAATTGTAGTCTTGATATAAATCAAGAACATGAGATTTAATTTCTGAAAACAGGATTTCTGATACAATTAAATTTAAATAAATCAGATTCATAAAGTCTTGAAAGTAAAATGTATCAGATACATAAAAATGCAGGTAATTATCTAAACAATGCAAGCTTATTAAGTAATGAGAGCAGCTAATCGAACACTTAAAAATTTGTATGAAGGTTCAAGTTTATTTAATTATTTGTTTCTAGTTTAAAAAACTATCGAACGAAGAAAAAGGAAGATAAACTTTGTTTCATAACGTGTCCATGATTTTTACTCTAATTAGGAGTTTGTTTTAGGAATCATGCAGTTCCAAACTAAAGACGGAGGACGACAAATCTTACTGAAAAGCATTAGAATTAAAGTTGTCGGTAACTATTACAGTCTCTAATGTTAGAATAATTTCAGTTCTATTCTCTATCACTAAATATAAATGTTTTGTTTGAATTTGTGTTTTCTTTGTTATTTGTCATTCAGTAATACTGCGTGAAGTGGAAGTGGCACTTATTCATTGGTTTATAAAAACTTGGGATCGTTTACACCAAGCATTATATAAGATTACTTAAGATTATGGAGCACTTATTCATAGAAACTTTACAAAAGAAAACGTTCTTGTAAGCGTTACATAATTTTAAGTGAACTTATATTTTGTTTGATGTAAATCGACCAAGAAATGCAAGAATAATCGTATTTCAAAATTCCCGCCAATTTCAAAATCCAGCAACTTTCGTATTTCCCGCCAATTTCAACAGTCGGTGGTGAGGAGAGCTAGGAGTAAATATGGCGGCAAACGTCATCGGCGTCGCCTTGAAATAACACGGTAGCTACGCTTCTCTAAGGTACATGTTTTGTGCACCTCACCTTAGGATACTTGATCACCGCCTCCGTCGGATAGAGGGCGCCGGGCTCGCCTGGCTCGCCGTAAATGAAATAACTGAAGTTCCTCACGTGTTCGTCGTGGAAGACCGCGTAGGCCAAGTGGGTCGCCTTCGGGGAGAACCACAGCGCCGAACCTGAACCGAGGACCTCCTCTGTGGACGAAGAAAGAAAACTATTTACAGAACACTAAATCGATCACAGAACACTAAATCGCTATCCCAAAACGGATTTGCAATTTTTACCTTCGTAGACCCAATCGGGGACGCCGCAGTACACCTTCCCGACCTCGCCGACGTTGGTGACGGTCACGGGGTTGGCCACGTCGACGGCGAAGTCCTCCAGGTAGTAAATGTTGTTATCTACGACGTACGTCAGCCCGTGGCCGGCAGGGGCGAACGTGACGAGTTGGACGGGCGTCGAGTTCGCTATGTCGTAGTACTTGCTGGAACGTGATCGGAAGTGTGCCTCATTGTTTTTTCGAGCGCACTGTATATTTGTAGTTCATATGAGGGGTCCTATAGTGTCATGACTTAAGGTTCTTAGGGGCAAATTTATAATCGCGCCTTGAGCATTCCACGAACCTTAAGGCGTACTATCTGTATTTTATAGTCAACTAAGTGTACCTTAAGGATGAGATGAGGCTGAGGTCGGTTTCATCTTACCTTAAGTTAAGTTCGCCTTTGAGACGTGGATTCAACATGAATGACGATTATTATGAGTACATCGATCGAATTATTAATAATAACGGTATTTGAGAGACTGGCAAAATCCGTTGGATTTATATAGTGACCGTGAGTTTATAAGGAGGTGTCTCTTGGATAGCCTCCTTGGATATTGCCTGGAAATTTCCTGTGCCATAGTATCGTAAACTGATTAATAGTTGGATCAGTGGAACCACTGGCAAACCTCTCTTATTGGGTTTATGAAGGACATTATATAAATCTAACGGATTTTGCCCGTTTCTCAAATATCGTTTAGGTAATCGATATATATTATTAATAATTCGACTGACGTACTCATAATAATCGTCATTAATGTTGAATCCACGTCACAAGACGCGATTATAAATTTGCCCGTAAATCCTCCTTGGCGAAGGCAAGAAAATTTTGTAACTATTTAACAGCTTATCTGAGGTTTCACCAAGGTTTCCTCCACCAAGGCTTCCTTGAGTATTCCTTAGGTGATTGACCATAAATTTGCCCCTAAGGGGTCGTAGCGTGATCACTTTAGGGGAGAACTCAGGCGGTGGGTGGGTAGTTATAGCAAAGACTGAGAGAAGACATGTATTCATTGATAATTCGATAAAGTTAGTGATCCTATTAGTTGTCGAGCAGCAGGGAGAAAAAATTTAACTTCATAAAATAAGCTTATTTACCAAATACTCTCTTTTAGAAACTTCAAGAATCTTCCTGGATCATGATTGAACTTTGAATGTGGTAACTTTCGAAAACATATTAAAAGATGCCTGAAAATCTTTTAATTTTTCTAGTAGCGTGTTACTAAATTTTCTGTTTAGGTTTCCCCTGTCAAGCGATTAGACTTTAGGTTCCTTGAGAGAATCCAAATTTCTAATTGAAAAACGCCACACGGTGGAGCTGCTTGAGAAAATTCTGGAATTTTTCTGGATCTTATCTGAATCTTTGACTTTGTAAGTTGAAACGTTGGTATAGATTGCCTATAGACTCCTTACGAAAATTCAATTTTAGGATTATAACACGAGACGCTGTTGGAGAGGATATTAACTGGATTTTAAAAAGATCAAAGTGCTTTAAAAATGTGCCGGAAGTTGCCTGGGAAATTTCAAGAAAGTTTCTAGATCTTAACTGAGGTTATACCTCTTGCTTTTTGACCACTTGGCAATTCTCGCAGTTGAAAGGGCACAGCGTCATGATTACGACGTTACCTCCATTTACATTAAGCAACACGCTTATTTGTTTCCTCTCGCACTATTTCTTCTATCAAAGTGTCATATGGGATCGGCAGTTTATACGTGGTACATCAGTTATGTGTCATTACAACCTGTTATTTGTTACATGTTAAACGCAAACATCTCTGTCATCTTAATAAATTTTTATAAGTCATATGAACTCATTTTTTAGCAATGTTTTCCTCGTTTCAAAACTTCGTTTGCCGATTTTTTCTCACTAAAAAAAAACAAACAAAAAACCGTAAATCATCTCGTTTGACGATCATAAATAGTTTGATAGCTTCTCCGTTGCTTCTTGCACCCCCACTCTCCGCCTAATTGCATCGCTGCTCTATAACCGTTTCTTGCTTGCACGTTATTCCAGTAGGCCGTTCAATTAAACCGTACCTAGCTAGTTTCCCTCTACGCTTAATCAGTTTATAAATTTAAAGTATATTTGAAATACATTTGTAAAGTAAATAAAGATAAGTTTCTTTGCTTCTCGCTGTAATTGCCTGTTGCTGGTTTAACACGGTTGCCGAGATTTTCTCTAAATACAACAAACCGAGTATTTTTCCGAATGCTGAGTTTATTTTCACGAACTTCCTGGATTTTCTCCCGAGTTTCAATAACCCGGACCTACCGACAGCGAAGTCTATAAAACTGGCGCCCGAGGAGACTCCGTAACTCCGAAAAAATAGCGCCAATTTCGAAGCTGACTACCTATCCACCCCTTGATCCCCGTCCTTGGTGCCGCCTACGATAATAAAAGGGCTAGAGAGGTCGTCACAGTTTTATTTCGCTCTCTATCCCGCCACATTGTTCCATTTTCCCTATTTTCCTCTCTATCCCTTTATCCTATTTCATCCTATGACATATGATCCTATGTCTATATAGGTCCCTATCCGTCTACATTCCTAGGTGTCCCTATATCAATCTATACCTCTCTAGATCACTGTATCTACATCTCTCTCTTTATCTGTATTTTTCTCTATATCCTTTTTATCTTTACATGTTATTTAATTTCTATATATTTCACTACATCCTCCTACGTTTCTATCTGTCTCGATATCTTTTTATCTAGATCCCTTAATATCTCTATTCCTTCTCTATCTCCCTACACCTATCTGCCTTCCACTAAAAAGCCCTAAATCCATCGATATCCCTCTTCATTTCCCGATTTCCCTTTATATATCTTTGTATTAATTCAATATAGCTTTTTATCTACACCAGTCTATATAGTTTTATACAGTAGAGAGTGTAGATAGGATCTAACCTTGATAGAAAACTATTGAATATTGATCAATAATACAAAACACAAAACAATCTTGGCTTGGTATGCACGTACAGCGTGCATCTTACGCCCGATTCATTTAAAAAGAGAGCGAAAAAAGAGGGGATGTGCGCGTGCGTGCGCCTGCGCGTGCGCGTGCGCGCGAGTGTGTGTGCATGCGCGCGCATATATGTGTGTACACACGATTTCCGTTGTCAGTTTGGACATAGAAATAATCAAAGACGTACGTTAGATTCAATTGAGTCTCTTTTGGAGAACACGCTGTATAATTTCGTCCTTAATCGATAAAATCACTTGTGCACTTACCCGTTGCTCATGTCGTATATGGTGTAGAGGGCGGTGGTCGAGTGCCTAAACACCTGTCGATGATTAATTACCACGATTAATTATTCAGCCGAAACTCAGGTGCTGATCGTCACTTACCGACGACACGTTGTACCTGATGAGCACGTACGCCTCGTCATCTGACACCGTTATGGTCGAGCCGGGGTATTTTGCCTTGAAAAAGAAATAAACGCCCTGTATATGAGTTTGTCGGTACGAATCAGAATGTGACCTGGTCCAATGTCTTTGAAGGTAGAAACTTAACGTGGTTTTCTATACGGTTGAGGCATGGGAGGAAAGGTAAATTTTTCTATTAGAAATCGTCGGTGACGTCATAGTTTTCTGAGGGGAAAATTGTCAAAAATGGCAAGTTAACGTACCAAGTTTTTAACGAAAATCTGATGAGAGTCGGGAGGTGTAATCGCATATCACCTATTTTTTTTAATTGATCATTCCCAACATAGTCAACGTAAGCTCTACAGCAGAGGTGTCCACTAGGCTTAAGAGAGATAGAAAAGTGACAGATACAACCCACCATAAACGGGCCCTAGTGAGCTCATAGTCGGAATATTAATATGCATGCCGTTTTCGTACAACACGCAAAGGGTCGGACTCGGAAAGCAAGTTGAACTCTTGCCGAGGAGAGGCTATGAGAAGCAATTGCCTAATACTTGTATACTTGTAAATAGGTACTAATTTACAGATTTTCTAAATACTAAAATGGTTACTATATTAACTAGTAATTTTAACGTCTTTTATATGTGAATGATTAATGAAAATTATACGTAACGTTATGTTTCGAAATAAATTGATTTCGTTTCATTAAAAACAAAAGCACTAAGTTGGGTCCATTTATGTCATTTTTCCCTCACACTTTTCCAGGATTTCTGGAATCAAGGCTTCTCTGGATCGTGACGCACTACCTAATGGAAAATCTGTATAAAAATCCTGATGCTGTTTTTGATAATGCCGCAGAAAGTTATATTTTTTGAATTTTACAAAACTTTGCCCACATATGACGCATAAAAGGGTGTTATAAATTTTGAAAACGCCAAATAAATCCCCCCATTTAGTATCGTAATCTTGCCCCCCTTCTGATTCCATTACGCACAGGATATTAGAAAGATGAGGAAATGAAAATCGTTTCAAGTCAAAATTGACAAACAGAACTGGAGTAAAACAAATACTCTGTAAAATCTTTTACCCATACAAAGCACACTAGTACAGTTACTCACACACTACATATTATTAACCTTAAGGTGGCAATTTATAGATTTTTGTAAAGAGACATCTAAATTTTGTGGTAATCACTCAGTTATTTGCCCTATTTTCCCTTGATCATAACGACGCATTAAGTGCATTTTTCTTGAAAGGATAAAGGATAACACGTTAATTATTAATCATCCTTACACTTACTACTTACTGGGAACAATCACTTAACTACTTGTACACGATTTTGTGTACTAACTATTTAGTAGCAGGTAAAAACATTTTTAGTATGCTCGTATATGTTTCACTAGCACGCCATTTTAATATCTGATAATTATACCCCGATTCTTTTTTATTTTTCAACCGATAATGTCAGCTTTACAATAAAAAGAATCTCATTCTTATTATTAATCATCATTCATTATCTAATTGAAAAAAAAATTTATTATTATTTTATGTTTGAAAAATTTATGTGTAGAATTGTTTCTGTGTGTATATAAATGTATTAAAAAAATTTATCTAGACCATTACGTATAAAGAACTTAGTTAACAACAACGATAATTTAAATATTTAATAAATAATTTAAATTTAATTCAGGATTTAAAAGTGAAGCCAATAAGATTTTAATAACTAAAATTTGATACTTTTAACTGTGTTTCAAAGTTTGCTATCTATAAATTAAAAATATGAATTAGATATTAAAATTAATTAAAAAAATATAATCAAATGACTTGTTGAAGATTATCTCCTTCACTTATTAATTTCATTCATTAAGTATCAATAGAACAATAGAAATATAATCATCCCATGGAATATATAATAGATATAAATACTCGACCCGTTCTATTGTTTTAATTACGTACGGAAAATGTATTTTTTAAAAATCAAATTGCGATGAATTTTTAATAAGTTGCATATAAATAAGCATTCTTCATTAAATACTAATTTCAATCAATCTCGATTCTCCAAAATCGGATTGTTTTCAATACATTTTTTAAACGATTAAAATTTTAAACTTGATTGATAAGTATTAAAAATCTGTTTAAAAATCATTAAAAATTATCCGTTCCTTGAGGTTCAAAATGATCTAAATTGAATATTTAATGAAGAATCCAAATTTATATTATTGGTGTAAAAAAATCCTCGCGATTAGTTTTTCAAGAAATTAATTTTTCATCCGTGATTAAAACAATATTTATACAATACAACATCTGGCATATCTCACTATATATAGCACCGTGAATATAGTATAGGTGTTATATGTACAGTGCTATAGAGCGTATATATAGATATACAGATTTTATATGAAAATTCGTTTTTTGTCATTTTCTAGCCTTAAAAATTAAAATTTTGCAAAATCCTTTCTTAGTGTTCCCCTGTACTATGATACAAAGCTACATTTAAAATTGCAAGTCGCTACCTATAACAGTTTTGGCTGTACGTTGATTATGAATCAGTCAGTCAGTCAGGTCATCTTCTTTTATATATAGAGATATATGAAATAATAAAATTGTAAAATCTTAAGTACGTCTACCTAAAATCATATTAAATCAGCCCTGGATCAGCTGACGTAAAAATCACGAAAATGCCCTAAAAGACAGGTAATAATAGCTTTATGGGTGCCATAAATTACCGGTACCACTGATAAAGCGTTTGCTCCCGGGAGCTCGGGAAACACGGTTAGTGGACACCCCTGCTTTACAGTACTAACCACTCGTACTAATGCTATAATCTTTTTCAGATAAATCGGATATAATCGACTATTTTGAAGGGTGCCTTGAAGTCAATTATAAGCGAGTAGTAGGTACCATTTTTATTTAACTTAGGGATAATATGACTAATGTTCTGTAGATGGTATCACCTAAAGGACTTTGGGTGCCATTTTTTCTACAACATATTTTTTGTATTTCGATTTTATACGATCAACAATGAACAGTAGTTCCTTGTTGACCATATCAGTGTCATAGTGAGTCGATTCACCTTTATTTTTTTATTAGCTAACCAGTTAGTTATGTCATCTTTTTTCCTACAACGTAGTAGGGGCCTTCTCGACTTGTCTATAATGAAAACTCGCGTAATCCATCATAATTATACTTTCTACTGGTATAAGGCCTAACATTTGTACAAAGTACTCTCTAAATACATCTGCGTTCGTATCTTAGTGATAATCACCAGTTTTCTAAGGAACAAAGGTCAAAAGTCCACCTTCAACCAATCCTGTTTCACTGCCAATGTGTGTAATAATGATCCTTTTCCCTTTTCCACTAGGTGACTTAAGCCTATAGACTAACCTCCTACACGTGCTTGACGAGCACTTTCAATATTTTTGTCACGCCATTTTTTTGCAATGGCAAGCCCAGCATTAACCCACGTTTCATCTAAATAATATATTTATTTGATTTTCTTGTCTAAATTGTTTAATCGATCGTAGAATATTGCCGTCTCCACAAAATGATTTCATCGTTATCAGTTAAAACAGGGGGGTTTTGTTACTTTTTTCCCAAGAAAAATTAATTTCTTTTAATGTTTCCCATACTTTTTCTTCGACGTAGTAGGAAAGTCATCACCACCATTGGTTAATTGTAGAATTCTGTCTAACGTTGGGATTTCGTTTTTAAAGAAAAAAGAACGAACCTTTCGCCTTAACAAATCAATGTCTATATCCCAACCACTACAAACAGACTGACTTTTCTTCATTAACCAATCATTTCTTTACCTGCCCTTTCTTAACTGTCTTCTACCACGAATCAGAGATAAACTGCAATGATACTTAGCCAACGATTCCTCATCCTACGTAACCTGCCTTAAAGCCAGCATAATAACCTCCCACAGTCCCGCCCCTGCACCATCACAAGAGTCCTCGATAATCAGTAACCCTCTTGTATGACTACTCGCGCGCCTATGAGTTTGACGGGCACTTAATTAACATTACTTCGCCTTGAAGCGAAATATAGTATAGACAGTGATAATTTCCTTTAAAGCTCGATATCCTACAACATGCCTTACCTAAAATACCTTTACTTACTTTAAAATCCCTTACTTAAAATACCTGTTACTTAAAAAAAAGGGAATTACATTTTAACCCTTTCGACTGATACATTTTCAAATCCTCCCCTCCTCCCTCATAACGTGTAACTGGTTCAATTAAACCCTTCCTCGACGGTCACATTCTAACACGTGCCGGAGTCGCACCTGGCGAGGCGGATTAACCTTAATATTCAGCGGACACTTCAGGAATGTTTAATGAAACCTTCACATTTCGTTATCGAGTTGTTTGCTTTTTTTCTCCGTTTTTTCCGTACCGAATACCCCGCGATCGTCACAATCTAAGCCGACCGACACTCACCAGCACTTCGGCGGAGAGGAACGGCCCGGACGTCCTCGTGCGCAGGTCGTACTTGAGCACGTCGCCCGCCGAGTTCTTGAAGATGAAGCCGGAGTCTGCAAGTCGTTAGGATGTGACGCAGTTAGAATATCGTAATTGCCTTCAAGTCGTAAGTCATGATTATCGTTTAGTATCGTCACGGTCTAACCGCTCACCTGACACCCAACTGCCGTTCCAGCCCTTCGCGCCGAAAGCGCCCCCTATCCACTCCTCGAGCTCGATCGGCGACAGCTCGGGCGCCCTGACGTAGTGCGCTGTGGCCGTGGCGGCCATCGTGAGCACGACGGCTGCGCAGAACTGAAAAACGAGACAAGCGTCGAAATTGAAACGTGACGAGGTAGCAGTTAAATGGGAATACAGTAGAGTTTTTTCTTCTAATTATTTTAGAATATGCAGTTTCAATTATTCAATATTATGTTTTTGCAGACTTAACAACGCTATATTCAAAGGAAGTTAATTAATGACTACCTATAAAAATCACCCATTTCATCTTGTATATTTTAGCCCATGGACCTTACCTTACCTTATTTTGACAGGAACTCATGCGCATTAAGCGATTGCGCCACTGAAAATGCTTAATGCGCATGCGTTCCTGTCAAAATAAGATATACACTAATAGCGCCCGACTTTATGTGAAGTGAAAAAACTCTCTGTTAGCGTTTTCCTTATTTTGACAGGAACGCATGCGCATTAAGCACTTTCAATAGCGCTACTGCTTAGTGCGCATGTATTAGCGATTAAGGTCAACGCTAATAGCGCCCGACTTTATATGACACGCAAAAACTCTCTATTAGCCTTTTCGTTATTTTGACACGAACGCATGCGCATTAAGCACTTTCAATAGCGCTACTGCTTAGTACGCATGTATTAGCGATTAAGGTAAACGCTAATAGCGCCCGACTTTATATGAACTGCAATAACTCTCTTTTAGCGTTTTCCTTATTTTGACAGGAACGCATGCGCATTAAGCACATTCAATAGCGCTACTCCTTAATGCGCATGCATTAGCAAATAAGGTATACTCTAATAGCACCCGACGTTATGTGAAATGCAAAAACTCTCTATTAGCCTTTTCCTTATTTTGACAGGAACACATGCGCATTAAGCACTTTCAATAGCGCTACTGCTTAATGCGCATGTATTAGCAATTAAGGTCAACGCTAATAGCGCCCGACTTTATATGAAATGCAAAAACTCTCTATTAGCGTTTTCCTTATTTTGACAAGAACGCATGCGCAGTAAGCACTTTGAATAGCGCTACTACTTAGTGCGCATGCATTAGCAATTAAGGTAAACGCTAATAGCGCCCGAATTTATATGAAATGCAAAAACTCTCTGTTAGCGTTTTTCTTATTTTGACAGGAACGCATGCGCATTAAGCACTTTCAATAGCGCTACTGCTTAGTGCGCATGTATTAGCAATTAAGGTCAACGCTAATAGCGCCCGACTTTATATGAAATGCAAAAACTCTCTTTTAGCGTTTTCCTTATTTTGACAGGAACGCATGCGCATTAAGCACTTTCAATAGCACTACTGCTTAGTGCGCAAGCAATAGCAACTAAGGTAAACGCTAATAGTGCCTGACTTTATGTGAAATGCAAAAACTCTCTGTTAGCGTTTTCCTTATTTTGACAGGAACGCATGCGCATTAAGCACCTTCAATAGCGCTACTACTTAATGCGCATGCATTAGCAAATAAGATAAACGCTAATCCCGCCCGACTTTATGTGAAATGCAAAAACTCCCTATTAGCGTTTTCCTTATTTTGACAGGAACGCATGCGCATTAAGCACTTTCAATAGCGCTAGTACTTAGTGCGCATGTATTAGCGATTAAGGTAAACGCTAATAGCGCCCGACTTTATATGAAATGCAAATGCTCTCTGTTAGCGTTTTCCTTATTTTGACAGGAGCGCATGCGCATTAAGCACTTTCAATAGCACTACTACTTAGTGCGCATGCATTAGCAAATAACATAAACGCTAATAACGCCCGACGTTATGTGAAGTGCAAAAACTCTCTATTAGCGTTTCCCTTATTTTGACAGGAACGCATGCGCATTAAGCACTTTCAACAGCGCTACTACTTAGTGCGCATGCATTAGTAAATAAGGTAAACGCTAATAGCGGCTGACTTTATGTGAAATGCAAAAACTCTCTGTTAGCGTTTTCCTTATTTTGACAGGAACGCATGCGCATTAAGCACTTTCAATACCGCTCATGCGCCGTTGTCAAAATAAGGTACACGCGAATAGCGCCCGACTTTACGATTACACCGAGCGTCACGTTTTACTCTGCCACGCCTCGAATAGACACTACGATTCGCTCCTTACCGTCACGCGACGCCCTTCGGCCCAATCGCGTCCCGGCTGGCGCGCCGTCACGTGACGTCGCGCGGGCGCGTCGCGACGTGTCATGTTGTCGACGTCGCTGGACTCTCGGCGGTACTGAACTTCGAGAAAAAATCGCATCCGGCTCTCGACGCGAGATCAAGTGGAAATTTCGCCGGTAATACGCAGGACCGGTTCTCGTATAATTTATTTCGACGATTAATTACGGATCTTTGACGTACCTTGAGGGCTCGCTGCATCACTGACGGAAGGTCAGCTGCTAATTGGCTCGGCGCAGTGATATACCTGAGAAAAATAGAGAGAGAGAGAGATTTTGTTGTTGGGCGGTTTTATCTTATCTCCATTGTTCGTAAATAATAAGACGGGGTTACGTTGTTCTTAAGTCGGATTTCGGGTATTTATTGTGCTTTACGACGGGGATCAGACTTATCAGGATTATCCTTCCGTCATATTCTAATCACGCATCCGAAGTCTTCAATGGCCGTTTGTAAATATCGTTTGTAAACCTTGTTGAAAAATGTCACACTCTAATGGATCTGACTTAGGGGCAAATTGACACTTAAGAAATACTTAAGGAGGCCTCGGTGGCCTGGATATATAAAGGGAAAACTGGAAATAAAGAGGGATATCCATGGATTTAGGGCTTTTTAGTGGAAAGCAGAGAGGTGTAGGGAGATATAGAAGGAATAGAGATATTAAGGGATCTAGATAAAAAGATACCGAGACAGATGGAGAGGTAGGAGGATGTAGTGAAATATATAGAAATTAAATAACATGTAAAGATAAAAAGGATATGGAGACAAATACAGATAAAGGGAGAGATGTAGATACAGTGATCTAGAGAGGTATAGATTGATATAGGGACACCTAGGAACGTAAACGGATAGGGACCTATAGAGACATACGATCATATGACATAGGATGAAATAGGATAAAGGGATAGAGAGGAAAATAGGGAAAATGGAACAATGTGACGGAATAAAGAGCGAAATAAAACTGTGACGGCCTCTCTAGCCCTTTTATTATCGTCGGCGGCACCAACGACTGGGATCAAGGGATGAATAGGGGTAGTCAGCTTCGAAATTGGCGCTATATTTTTCGGAGTTACGGAGTCTCCTCGGGCGCCAGTTTTATAGACTTCGCTCTCGGTAGGTCCGGGTTATTGAAACTCGGGAGAAAATCCAGGAAGTTCGTGAAAATAAACACAGGATTCGGAAAAATACTCGGTTTGTTGTATTTAGAGAAAATCTCGGCAACCGTTTTAAACCAGCAACAGGCAATTACAACGAGAAGCAAAGAAACTTATCTTTATTTACTTTACAAATGTATTTCAAATATACTTTAAATTCATAAACTGATTAAGCGTAGAGGGAATCTAGCTAGGTACGGTTTAATTAAACGGCCTACTGGAATAACGTGCAAGCAAGAAACGGTTATAGAGCAGCGATGCATTTAGGCGGAGAGTGGGGGGTGCAAGAAGCAACGGAGAAGCTATCAAACTATTTATGATCGTCAAACGAGATGAGTTACGGTTTTTTTTGTTTGGTTTTTTTTTTTAGTGAGAAAAAATCGGCAAACGAAGTTTTGAAACCAGGAAAAAATTGCTAAAAATTGAGTTCATATAACTTATAAAAATTTATTAAGATGACGGAGATGTTTGCGTTTAACATGTAACAAGTAACCGGTTGTAATGACACATAACTGATGTACCACGTATAAACTGCCGATCCCATATGACACTTTGATAGAAGAAATAGTGCGAGAGGAAACAAATAAGCGTGTTGCTTAATGTTAATGGAGGTAACGTCGTAATTATGACGCTGTGCCCTTTCAACTGCGAGAATTGCCAAGTGGTCAAAAAGCAAGAGGTATAACCTCAGTTAAGATCTAGAAACTTTCTTGAAATTTCCCAGGCAACTTCCGGCACATTTTTAAAGCACTTTGATCTTTTTAAAATCCAGTTAATATCCTCTCCAACAGCGTCGCGTGTTATAATCCTAAAATTGAATTTTCGTAAGGAGTCTATAGGCAATCTATACCAACGTTTCAACTTACAAAGTCAAAGATTCAGATGAGATCCAGAAAAATTCCAGAATTTTCTCAAGCAGCTCCACCGTGTGGCGTTTTTCAATTAGAAATTTGGATTCTCTCAAGGAACCTAAAGTCTAATCGCTTGACAGGGAAAACCTAAACAGAAAATTTAGTAACACGCTACAAGAAAAATTGAAAGATTTTTTCGGGCATCTTTTAATATGTTTTCGAAAATTACCACATTCAAAGTTCAATCATGATCAGGAGATTCTTGAAGTTTCTAAAAGATAGAATTTGGTTAATAAGCTTATTTTCTGAAGTTAAATTTTCTCTCCCTGCTGCTCGACAACTAATAGGATCACAAGCTTTATCGAATTATCAGTGAATAGACGTCTTCTTTCAGTCTTTGCTATAACTACCCACCGCCTGAGTTCTCCCCTAAAGTGATCACACTACGACCCCTTAGGGGCAAATTTATAGTCCATCACTTAAGGAATACTGAAGGAGGCCTTGATGGACGAAACGTTGGTGGAACCTCAGATAAGCTGTTCGATGGTTACAAAATCTTCTTGCCTCCGCCGAGGAGTACCTAAGAAGGTAAAAGTACTGACAACAGCGCAAATCGTGAATAAGGAACCGGTCTATGGAGTATTATTTCTATTTCTATGGTTCTATGATCGTGTCAAAGTGAGGTTATAAGCTACAACAAATTAAAACTTGTAATTCAGCTAAGGAAAAGTAAATTTAAACCCTCAACTCTCTTTTTTAAGCACTTAAATCGTTCTCTCCAGATTCCCTAATATTTTTCGAAGATATTTCTGGTGCTTCTATGAGCCCTATTATAATTTCTCTTTGCATGTGTGTTAGGATGTACAACTTGTGTTAGCAGATATCTTTTACATGCACAGCCATTGTCATCCAACATTTTACCTGTATTAACACATAATCCATAAGAGATTCGTATCGCAAAGTTGATGTTAAACAAATAATTATAGGCTGACCTGGCACTTCATTATTTTCATATTTGACACGAACCCCACTTCCCTGAAATATTGTGTTATCATGAGTGGACCCTGGATACCTAGCGACAATATCTAATATTCGCATTCTTGGGCCTCATACCACCTGTAAATAACACTTTTTAAACAATTTCATCAATCATTATTGAGACAATATAAGTATCTGTAAATTAATGGAGAAAATTCTCCTATTTCTGTATATTTCACCTACAGCATCTCCAGGATTTTTTATTGGGATGTGGGCACCGTCTATACAGGATGTTACACCAGGAAAGTTGGCTACTTGATTAAATTCCTTCATAAAACATTGATAATGAGAAGGGTCTTCTGGGAGTTTTACGATACTCCTCATTTATCCTGCTAATGGCTCTGAAATCTTTTTTATTATTAGTGACACTGTAGATTGTGAAATTCCCCTAAGATCACCAGCAACAGTGTAAAATACATATGAAATAGTAGAATAGGCAAACAAAGTTCAAAAACTCGAATAAAGCATAAGTAACCATTCTTTTTCTAGATATAAATACGTATATAGAAATGCAACTTGCCTGGAAATTTCCTGTGCCATAGTATCGTAAACTGATTAATAACTGGATCAGTGGAACCATTGGCAAACCTCTCTTATTGGGTTTATGAAAAGCATCATTAGAGGCAAAACAATATATACAGTTGTATTTTTAAAAAAACGATACCTCCTTATAATCTCACGTTCACTATAATAATCTAACGGATTTTGCCAGTCTCTCAAATACCGTTTAGGTAATCGATTTACATTATTAATAATTCGATTGACGTACTCATAATAATCGTCAAAGGCAAACTTAACTTTTAATATTTTCTGAGGGCTACTCAAGTTAAGATCAAACCGACCTCAGCCTCATCTCATATTTAAGCTGCGCTCGGTTGACTGAAATACAGATGGCGCCGTAAGTACGCCTTGAGGTTCGAGGAATCCTCAAGGCGCGATTATAAATTTGCCCGTTAAAGTGACACTTTGTCCCTTGAGACGAATGCCTCACTAAAAAGTAAAACATGAAATGTGACCGTTTATTAGCAATCGTGCTAACACCTTATTTGTAACATTGCTGAAACGTATCACGTTCTAACCTCTCGTATCGTATATATTATTACGTCTCGGGTGGATAGAATATGACGCTATGTCGGTAACCGTGCTGTAGAGTATTACGTTGTGACGTCTCTTACGATTCCATGTGACACTGTTTCCTTCAATAGTCGCCATTGAAGCGGAAAATCAAGTGTAACCTCTCATTGGCTTGAAACTGAACCGATTTGTCTGAAAATTGGGTGCGAGGCTTATTTTACCCTCCACATCAAAAGTGACATGAGACTGATTTTTGTTTTTAATTTTTTAAGGGTGAAGACTACTCCTTTGAAAAAAAAAATCGAAAAATCAAGATTTTCTTGTCATTTTCTTGATAAAAATCTTGCTTGGACACGTACAGTTAATCATGTTTCGTATCCTCGGATACTGATTATCATATATTTTAATTTTTCAACCCTCAAAAACAACCCGTATGCTTGAAATATTACTAAAAATGTACCTTTTAAGAGCTTTTTGAAAGCTTTGAGTGTTTTATACCTATAATATTTTAAATAGAAATTCAGTAATTTGCTAATCAAAAAAATTCAATGATCGCCACTTTTGAACCCTTATAAAACTACCCCTTGGTGAAAAAAATCGAAAAATTAAAGTTTAAGCAATGCATTGCTGAAAAATTTACTTGAACTTGTACAGTTAATCTTGTTTCGTGTGCTTGAAAAGTGATTATCATATATATGAATTTTTCAACCCTCAAAAACAACCCCCTATGCTTGAAATATTACTTAAAATATACTTTTTAAGAGCTTCTTGAAAGCTTTGAGTGTTTCATACCTATAATATTTTAAATAGAAATTCAATAATTTGCTATCTTTTGAACCCTTAAAAAACTACCCCTTACTGAAAAACATCAAAAAATTAAAGTTTAAGCATATCATTGCTGAAAAATTTACTTGAACTTGTACAGTTAATCTTGTTTCGTGTACTTGAAAAGTGATTATCACATATATGAATTTTTCAACCTTTAAAAACTACCCTTAAGCTTGAAATATTAATAAAAATATACCTACTCTTTGAGATTTGTGTGTTTCACATGTTTTACACGCGTAATTATTTAAAATACAAATAAATTAGTTCGTCATTAAGAAAAATTTCAATGACAAACGCTTTTCAACCGTTAAAACCACCTCTATGATTGAAATAATGATATAACTTGTTTTTTTGAAGTATAAGAAGATTAAATTATGCAATTATGCAAATGCAATGTAAATTATTTTTGCAACGACTTGTTAAATTTTTAGGATATTTTAATAGAAAAAAAGGATTTTAAAGGTTTTTTGAAGAACTTTCAAGGTTGTGTATATATGAAAACCTTGGAACTCTTCGCTTTTTAAAGGGAGGGGGTAAAAATGCTGGAGTCAAGTTGTCAATTGCATACTCCAAAAATTTCTCTCAAAAAATGTAATTGCTTTTTTGAAGATATCTCCGTCAATTTTTATGCTATTGAGCCTATCCAAAAACCATTTTGAAGGTAATTTGATGGGCTATAAGATCAAGCAAATTTTGGAGGCCCAGCGCCCTTACTTTTTTGAAGGTAAATGGTTGAAATGCAGCTGGTACTCACCTTATGGTATCAACTTCAAGCGATTTAATCCTCTTTATTGTACAAAAATTTAAAAGAACCAAAATATTCATTGAAACAAAAGCTACATTTTAACTCTTTGAAATTTTACGTATCTATCGTCTTTTATAAAGTTATTTCACTTATGACATATTAAAAATAATAAAAAATATTAAAATATTAAAATATTATTAAAATAAATATTAAATATATTTATATTTAAATATATTTATATTACTAATATTTAAATATATTTATATTACTAATATTAAATATATTTATATTACTAATTGATATTAGTAATATATATTAAATATTACTAAAAATATTGAATATTAAAAAAAACGTTAAAATTACAATTAAGGTCTTTCGAAAAATTTAAAATCTTTCAAACTTTTTGAGCGTATAAATAAAACCAAAATGAATTTTTTTCTTTTTAATTTTTCATTTTTTCTTAAATAATTTAAGTCAACCTTTCTTGCTTAGTTTGAATGCAATCGACTTTTAGGTCCGCTCATTTTAAAGGTCTTTTCAAGCACTACAGCAAATGTTCTCAGCAATTTTACAAAAAAAAGTCTCCTTTCACCTACCATATCTCGCTTTATATTGTACTTAGAATATTTCTAAAAAAACGAATCTTTTTGTTTTCTCATAAGCTACAATTATACTTCCTACACTTTTTTCCGTTAGACGCATAGTTTTTAAGTTATTTGCAAAAAGCCGTCCGAAAAAGTGTATTTTTCAATGAAAATGGCAAATTTTCAACCATGAATAACTCAAAAAGTATCGAGTTTTCGAAAAAACTTTATAGAACATTTTTTGCTTAGAATTAGGTCTTCTATGGACTCCCGGGGCCAAAAAAATTTTCACCCCAAGAAGGGGTGGCAAACACCTCCGAGGTGAAAACATAAATCGGCTCTATGGCAAGTTTTCAACCATGGATAACTCAAAAAGTATTGGGTTTTCGAAAAAACTTTATAGAACATTTTTTGCTTAGAATTAGGTCCTCTATGGACTCCCGGGTCCAAAAAAATTTTCACCCCAAGAAGGGATGACAAACACCTCCGAGGTGAAAACATAAATCGGCGCTATGGCAAGTTTTCTACCATGAATAATTCAAAAAGTATCGAGTTTTCGAAAAAACTTTATAGAACATTTTTTGCTTAGAATTAGGTCCTCTATGGACTCCCGGGGCCAAAAAAATTTTCACCCCGAGAAGGGGTGGCAATCACCTCAGGGGTGAAAACATAAATCGGCGCTATGGCAAGTTTTCAACCATGAATAACTCAAAAAGTATTGAGTTTTCGAAAAAACTTCATAGAACATTTTTTGCTTAGAATTAGGTCCTCTATGGACTCCCGGGGCCAAAAAAATTTTCACCCCAAGAAGCGGTGGCAATCACCTCCGAGGTGAAAACATAAATCGGCGCTATGGCAAGTTTTCAACCATGAATAACTCAAAAAGTATTGGGTTTTCGAAAAAACTTTATAGAACATTTTTTGCTTAGAATCAGGTCCTCTATGGACTCCCGAAGCCAAAAAAATTTTCACCCCGAGAAGGGGTGGCAAACACCTCCGAGGTGAAAACATAAATCGGCGCTATGGCAAGTTTTCAACCATGAATAACTCAAAAAGTATTGGGTTTTCGAAAAAACTTTATAGAACATTTTTTGCTTACAATTAGGTCCTCTATGGACTCCCGGGGCCAAAAAAATTTTCACCCCAAGAAGCGGTGGCAATCACCTCCGAGGTGAAAACATAAATCGGCGCTATGGCAAGTTTTCAACCATGAATAACTCAAAAAGTATTGGGTTTTCGAAAAATCTTTATAGAACATTTTTTGCTTAGAATCAGGTCCTCTATGGACTCCCGAAGCCAAAAAAATTTTCACCCCGAGAAGGGGTGGCAAACACCTCCGAGGTGAAAACATAAATCGGCGCTATGGCAAGTTTTCAACCATGAATAACTCAAAAAGTATCGAGTTTTCGAAAAAACTTTATAGAACATTTTTTGCTTAGAATTAGGTCTTCTATGGACTCCCTGGTCCAAAAAAATTTTCACCCCAAGAAGCGGTGGCAATCACCTCCGAGGTGAAAACATAAATCGGCGCTATGGCAAGTTTTCAACCATGAATAACTCAAAAAGTATCGAGTTTTCGAAAAAACTTTATAGAACATTTTTTGCTTAGAATTAGGTCCTATATGGACTCCCTGGGGCAAAAAAATTTTCACCCCAAGAAGCGGTGGCAATCACCTCCGAGGTGAAAACATAAATCGGCGCTATGGCAAGTTTTCAACCATGAATAACTCAAAAAGTATTGGGTTTTCGAAAAAACTTTATAGAACATTTTTTGCTTAGAATCAGGTCCTCTATGGACTCCCGAAGCCAAAAAAATTTTCACCCCGAGAAGGGGTGGCAAACACCTCCGAGGTGAAAACATAAATCGGCGCTATGGCAAGTTTTCAACCATGAATAACTCAAAAAGTATTGGGTTTTCGAAAAAACTTTATAGGACATTTTTTGCTTACAATTAGGTCCTCTATGGACTCCCGGGGCCAAAAAAATTTTCACCCCAAGAAGCGGTGGCAATCACCTCCGAGGTGAAAACATAAATCGGCGCTATGGCAAGTTTTCAACCATGAATAACTCAAAAAGTATTGGGTTTTCGAAAAATCTTTATAGAACATTTTTTGCTTAGAATCAGGTCCTCTATGGACTCCCGAAGCCAAAAAAATTTTCACCCCGAGAAGGGGTGGCAAACACCTCCGAGGTGAAAACATAAATCGGCGCTATGGCAAGTTTTCAACCATGAATAACTCAAAAAGTATCGAGTTTTCGAAAAAACTTTATAGAACATTTTTTGCTTAGAATTAGGTCTTCTATGGACTCCCTGGTCCAAAAAAATTTTCACCCCAAGAAGCGGTGGCAATCACCTCCGAGGTGAAAACATAAATCGGCGCTATGGCAAGTTTTCAACCATGAATAACTCAAAAAGTATCGAGTTTTCGAAAAAACTTTATAGAACATTTTTTGCTTAGAATTAGGTCTTCTATGGACTCCCTGGTCCAAAAAAATTTTCACCCCGAGAAGGGGTGGCAAACACCTCCGAGGTGAAAACATAAATCGGCGCTATGGCAAGTTTTCAACCATGAATAACTCAAAAAGTATTGGGTTTTCGAAAAATCTTTATAGAACATTTTTTGCTTAGAATTAGGTCTTCTATGGACTCCCTGGTCCAAAAAAATTTTCACCCCAAGAAGCGGTGGCAAACACCTCCGAGGTGAAAACATAAATCGGCGCTATGGCAAGTTTTCAACCATGAATAACTCAAAAAGTATTGGGTTTTCGAAAAATCTTTATAGAACATTTTTTGCTTAGAATCAGGTCCTCTATGGACTCCCGAAGCCAAAAAAATTTTCACCCCGAGAAGGGGTGGCAAACACCTCCGAGGTGAAAACATAAATCGGCGCTATGGCAAGTTTTCAACCATGAATAACTCAAAAAGTATCGAGTTTTCGAAAAAACTTTATAGAACATTTTTTGCTTAGAATTAGGTCTTCTATGGACTCCCTGGTCCAAAAAAATTTTCACCCCAAGAAGCGGTGGCAAACACCTCCGAGGTGAAAACATAAATCGGCGCTATGGCAAGTTTTCAACCATGAATAACTCAAAAAGTATTGGGTTTTCGAAAAATCTTTATAGAACATTTTTTGCTTAGAATCAGGTCCTCTATGGACTCCCGAAGCCAAAAAAATTTTCACCCCGAGAAGGGGTGGCAAACACCTCCGAGGTGAAAACATAAATCGGCGCTATGGCAAGTTTTCAACCATGAATAACTCAAAAAGTATCGAGTTTTCGAAAAAACTTTATAGAACATTTTTTGCTTAGAATTAGGTCTTCTATGGACTCCCTGGTCCAAAAAAATTTTCACCCCAAGAAGCGGTGGCAAACACCTCCGAGGTGAAAACATAAATCGGCGCTATGGCAAGTTTTCAACCATGAATAACTCAAAAAGTATTGGGTTTTCGAAAAATCTTTATAGAACATTTTTTGCTTAGAATCAGGTCCTCTATGGACTCCCGAAGCCAAAAAAATTTTCACCCCGAGAAGGGGTGGCAAACACCTCCGAGGTGAAAACATAAATCGGCGCTATGGCAAGTTTTCAACCATGAATAACTCAAAAAGTATCGAGTTTTCGAAAAAACTTTATAGAACATTTTTTGCTTAGAATTAGGTCTTCTATGGACTCCCTGGTCCAAAAAAATTTTCACCCCAAGAAGCGGTGGCAAACACCTCCGAGGTGAAAACATAAATCGGCGCTATGGCAAGTTTTCAACCATGAATAACTCAAAAAGTATTGGGTTTTCGAAAAATCTTTATAGAACATTTTTTGCTTAGAATCAGGTCCTCTATGGACTCCCGAAGCCAAAAAAATTTTCACCCCGAGAAGGGGTGGCAAACACCTCCGAGGTGAAAACATAAATCGGCGCTATGGCAAGTTTTCAACCATGAATAACTCAAAAAGTATTGGGTTTTCGAAAAAACTTTATAGAACATTTTTTGCTTAGAATTAGGTCTTCTATGGACTCCCTGGTCCAAAAAAATTTTCACCCCGAGAAGGGGTGGCAAACACCTCCGAGGTGAAAACATAAATCGGCGCTATGGCAAGTTTTCAACCATGAATAACTCAAAAAGTATCGAGTTTTCGAAAAAACTTTATAGAACATTTTTTGCTTAGAATTAGGTCTTCTATGGACTCCCTGGTCCAAAAAAATTTTCACCCCAAGAAGCGGTGGCAAACACCTCCGAGGTGAAAACATAAATCGGCGCTATGGCAAGTTTTCAACCATGAATAACTCAAAAAGTATCGAGTTTTCGAAAAAACTTTATAGAACATTTTTTGCTTAGAATTAGGTCTTCTATGGACTCCCTGGTCCAAAAAAATTTTCACCCCAAGAAGCGGTGGCAAACACCTCCGAGGTGAAAACATAAATCGGCGCTATGGCAAGTTTTCAACCATGAATAACTCAAAAAGTATCGAGTTTTCGAAAAAACTTTATAGAACATTTTTTGCTTAGAATTAGGTCTTCTATGGACTCCCTGGTCCAAAAAAATTTTCACCCCAAGAAGCGGTGGCAAACACCTCCGAGGTGAAAACATAAATCGGCGCTATGGCAAGTTTTCAACCATGAATAACTCAAAAAGTATTGGGTTTTCGAAAAATCTTTATAGAACATTTTTTGCTTAGAATCAGGTCCTCTATGGACTCCCGAAGCCAAAAAAATTTTCACCCCGAGAAGGGGTGGCAAACACCTCCGAGGTGAAAACATAAATCGGCGCTATGGCAAGTTTTCAACCATGAATAACTCAAAAAGTATCGAGTTTTCGAAAAAACTTTATAGAACATTTTTTGCTTAGAATTAGGTCTTCTATGGACTCCCTGGTCCAAAAAAATTTTCACCCCAAGAAGCGGTGGCAATCACCTCCGAGGTGAAAACATAAATCGGCGCTATGGCAAGTTTTCAACCATGAATAACTCAAAAAGTATCGAGTTTTCGAAAAAACTTTATAGAACATTTTTTGCTTAGAATTAGGTCTTCTATGGACTCCCTGGTCCAAAAAAATTTTCACCCCGAGAAGGGGTGGCAAACACCTCCGAGGTGAAAACATAAATCGGCGCTATGGCAAGTTTTCAACCATGAATAACTCAAAAAGTATTGGGTTTTCGAAAAATCTTTATAGAACATTTTTTGCTTAGAATCAGGTCCTCTATGGACTCCCGAAGCCAAAAAAATTTTCACCCCGAGAAGGGGTGGCAAACACCTCCGAGGTGAAAACATAAATCGGCGCTATGGCAAGTTTTCAACCATGAATAACTCAAAAAGTATTGGGTTTTCGAAAAATCTTTATAGAACATTTTTTGCTTAGAATCAGGTCCTCTATGGACTCCCGGGGCCAAAAAAATTTTCACCCCGAGAAGCGGTGGCAATCACCTCCGAGGTGAAAACATAAATCGGCGCTATGGCAAGTTTTCAACCATGAATAACTCAAAAAGTATTGGGTTTTCGAAAAATCTTTATAGAACATTTTTTGCTTAGAATCAGGTCCTCTATGGACTCCCGAAGCCAAAAAAATTTTCACCCCGAGAAGGGGTGGCAAACACCTCCGAGGTGAAAACATAAATCGGCGCTATGGCAAGTTTTCAACCATGAATAACTCAAAAAGTATCGAGTTTTCGAAAAATCTTTATAGAACATTTTTTGCTTAGAATCAGGTCCTCTATGGACTCCCGAAGCCAAAAAAATTTTCACCCCGAGAAGGGGTGGCAAACACCTCCGAGGTGAAAACATAAATCGGCGCTATGGCAAGTTTTCAACCATGAATAACTCAAAAAGTATCGAGTTTTCGAAAAAACTTTATAGAACATTTTTTGCTTAGAATTAGGTCTTCTATGGACTCCCTGGTCCAAAAAAATTTTCACCCCAAGAAGCGGTGGCAATCACCACCGAGGTGAAAACATAAATCGGCGCTATGGCAAGTTTTCAACCATGAATAACTCAAAAAGTATCGAGTTTTCGAAAAAACTTTATAGAACATTTTTTGCTTAGAATTAGGTCTTCTATGGACTCCCTGGTCCAAAAAAATTTTCACCCCAAGAAGCGGTGGCAAACACCTCCGAGGTGAAAACATAAATCGGCGCTATGGCAAGTTTTCAACCATGAATAACTCAAAAAGTATCGAGTTTTCGAAAAAACTTTATAGAACATTTTTTGCTTAGAATTAGGTCTTCTATGGACTCCCTGGTCCAAAAAAATTTTCACCCCAAGAAGCGGTGGCAATCACCTCCGAGGTGAAAACATAAATCGGCGCTATGGCAAGTTTTCAACCATGAATAACTCAAAAAGTATTGGGTTTTCGAAAAAACTTTATAGAACATTTTTTGCTTAGAATCAGGTCCTCTATGGACTCCCGAAGCCAAAAAAATTTTCACCCCGAGAAGGGGTGGCAAACACCTCCGAGGTGAAAACATAAATCGGCGCTATGGCAAGTTTTCAACCATGAATAACTCAAAAAGTATCGAGTTTTCGAAAAAACTTTATAGAACATTTTTTGCTTACAATTAGGTCCTCTATGGACTCCCGGGGCCAAAAAAATTTTCACCCCAAGAAGCGGTGGCAATCACCTCCGAGGTGAAAACATAAATCGGCGCTATGGCAAGTTTTCAACCATGAATAACTCAAAAAGTATTGGGTTTTCGAAAAAACTTTATAGAACATTTTTTGCTTAGAATCAGGTCCTCTATGGACTCCCGGGGCCAAAAAAATTTTCACCCCGAGAAGGGGTGGCAAACACCTCCGAGGTGAAAACATAAATCGGTGCTATGGCAAGTTTTCAACCATGAATAACTCAAAAAGTATGGAGTTTTCGAAAAAACTTTATAGAACATTTTTTTGTTTAGAATTAGGTCCTCTATGGACTCTCGGGGCCAAAAAAATTTTCACCCCGAGAAGGGGTGGCAAACACCTCCGAGGTGAAAACATAAATCGGCGCTATGGCAAGTTTTCAACCATGAATAACTCAAAAAGTATCGAGTTTTCGAAAAAACTTTATAGAACATTTTTTGCTTAGAATCAGGTCCTCTATGGACTCCCGGGGCCAAAAGAATTTTCACCCCAAGAAGCGGTGGCAATCACCTCCGAGGTGAAAACATAAATCGGCGCTATGGCAAGTTTTCAACCATGAATAACTCAAAAAGTATTGGGTTTTCGAAAAAACTTTATAGAACATTTTTTGCTTAGAATCAGGTCCTCTATGGACTCCCGAAGCCAAAAAAATTTTCACCCCGAGAAGGGGTGGCAAACACCTCCGAGGTGAAAACATAAATCGGCGCTATGGCAAGTTTTCAACCATGAATAACTCAAAAAGTATCGAGTTTTCGAAAAAACTTTATAGAACATTTTTTGCTTACAATTAGGTCCTCTATGGACTCCCGAAGCCAAAAAAATTTTCACCCCGAGAAGGGGTGGCAAACACCTCCGAGGTGAAAACATAAATCGGCGCTATGGCAAGTTTTCAACCATGAATAACTCAAAAAGTATCGAGTTTTCGAAAAAACTTTATAGAACATTTTTTGCTTACAATTAGGTCCTCTATGGACTCCCGGGGCCAAAAAAATTTTCACCCCAAGAAGCGGTGGCAATCACCTCCGAGGTGAAAACATAAATCGGCGCTATGGCAAGTTTTCAACCATGAATAACTCAAAAAGTATTGGGTTTTCGAAAAAACTTTATAGAACATTTTTTGCTTAGAATCAGGTCCTCTATGGACTCCCGGGGCCAAAAAAATTTTCACCCCGAGAAGGGGTGGCAAACACCTCCGAGGTGAAAACATAAATCGGTGCTATGGCAAGTTTTCAACCATGAATAACTCAAAAAGTATGGAGTTTTCGAAAAAACTTTATAGAACATTTTTTTGTTTAGAATTAGGTCCTCTATGGACTCTCGGGGCCAAAAAAATTTTCACCCCGAGAAGGGGTGGCAAACACCTCCAAGGTGAAAACATAAATCGGCACTATGTTACTTATGTTGGTAGACACATTTCTTACCTCTGTACAAAATTTAGTCTCGGACTACAAGTGCGAGAAACACATTTTTATGTCTCATGTGGACAGAATGTGACCCTTGCCGTGCTTAAAAGTATTACCAAACAACGGTTTTTACTATTTAATGTGGCAGTTTTTTCCTATCAATTGCGAGGGGTATATTATTACGCCTCATATAACTAGAATGTGACTCTTGGATTTTATTTGACACCCAGTTTTCACTCAAGTGCGAGAAATATCATATTTTTACGTCTTGTGTGGATATGATATGACGCTTTAATAATAATCTTTCTGTTAAGTATTACATTCTAACTTCATGACAATCTGACTATTTGTTTTCACTCCACTAGTTAAAATATCATATTATTACGTCTCATATGGATAGAATGTTACTATTCATTACCAACCGGTCTGAAACGCCTCACGTTCTAACGACTTTTACGATTTAATGTGTCCCTTTCTTGATACACCGATCAATATAGGTTTTTTGTGTGACAAAAGTACTACTATCAAACCACTCGTACCCGCAAAAAATTCACATTTTTAGTTTCTTATGAAATGAAAACTACCGAAGCAATTCCAACTTGTAACGGATCTAATTTTCGGCAAACTTCCGAATCGAGGTTATGCAACCAACCGTGCCTCCTTTGTCTTCTCTTGTATAGATGGCCACGGCCGAGAGTAGATACGACAAGCGGGTTCTGGACCACGAAACACATCCACGGATAAACCAATCGATGAAGGTTCGTTGAGCATTTTTGGTGGACAATTAGATGTGACGTCACATTCTAATCGCCTGCCGGTAGAGGAGTAATATGATGTCTGTAACAGATTTAGGATTCAGGTTGTTGACCCCCCCCACTCTTCGACCCCATGACCCGTGACCCATAATCCTTGACCTCATAACCCACGACCTTTGACCTCATGACCCGTGACCCGTGCCCCGTGACGTGACGGTCGTGGGTCACGTGTCACGGGTCACGGGTCACGGGTCACGAGGTCAAGGAGGGGGAGACCGGTCTCCGAGGCCGGGGTCAACGACCTGAATCCTGAATCTGTTACAGGTATCTTCTTACTTCTCTACTCCTCCCCTCTCTACTCCTCCCCCCCCCCCCCCCTCTGCCGTCTCCCACCAATGAACCTCGCGAGATTTCGAAAAGGACGCGCGCGAGGCGCGTCGCGACGCTGAAACGTTCAGTACGCGCGCGGCTTGCGACGGCTCGAGGGCGTCGCGACGCGGTGACGACGACTGCTCGATCAAGCGAAATTCTCCGGTGAGGGAAAATAAATCGAAAATAAGTGAGAGGGGAAATGTGAGTGAAGAGTGAGAGAAAAAGAACGATAAGAAGGTCCAGGTGGGCTTAGGTGAGTAATGGCGAGCTGAGCGATGCTGAGCAAAAGTTCTGGTAAAAGTCGCGAGTAGGCGCTTTACTTTGAAGTTACTTATGGGTAAATTTCTGCCTGATAATTTTTCGAAATAGGCGCAGCATCTAAGGATTTTTTGTTGCAAAAAAGTTGTGTTGTTTAGGTAGAAGATGGTGCCGTAGAAGAGTGCTTCAACTTCAAATCGCTTCTGAGCGTGTTTCAATCAAAAGTTTTTTCGGAATAACCGAGTTTTTTAAAGAATATTTGGAATATTTAACTAATTTCTGAGCAATACAATAGGTTGCGTTGCAGAAGTTGAAGATAGTGTTTCTCAGCTTTAAGTAGCCTCTCACCTAATTTCAGTACAAATTCGTTGGATTAAACCAAGTTTTCTAGGAAGTTTTCCTACTATCAGTCTAAAGTCGTTTTGAAGTAATCACGTTTGCTGAGCGATGTAGTCAATTCTTAACTAATTTCTGAGCAATACAAAGAGTCCCGTGGCAGACGTTAAAGGTATCTGGATTTAACGTAAAGTCGCTTCTGAGCTACATTCAATTTAAAGTTGTTTCAAATAAATCATGTTTTCTGAGCAATATTTAACTAATTTCTGAGAAAAACAATAAGTTCAGTTACTCAAGCAGAACATGTGGTTCTTCAGTTTAAAGTCACTTCTGTGCTAATTTCAGTCCAAAGTCGTTTTAAATTAATGATATTCTCAGAACGATTTGGACAATTCTTAACTAATTTCTGAGCAATACAATGAGTCCCGTGGCAAACGTTAAAGGTATCTCGATTTAACGTAAAGTCGCTTCTGAGCTACATTCAATTTAAAGTTGTTTCAAGTAAATCATGCTTTCTGAGCAACATTTAACTAATTTCTGAGAAAAACAATAAGTTCCGTTACTCAAGCAGAAGATGTGGTTCTTTAGTTTAAAGTCACTTCTGTGCTAATTTCAGTCCAAATTCGTTTTAAATTAATGATATTCTCAGAACGATTTGGACAATTCTTAACTAATTTATGAGCAATACAAAGAGTCCCGTGGCAGACGTTAAAGGTATCTGGATTTAACGTAAAGTCGCTTCTGAGCTACATTCAATTTAAAGTTGTTTCAAATAAATCATGTTTTCTGAGCAATATTTAACTAATTTCTGAGAAAAACAATAAGTTCAGTTACTCAAGCAGAACATGTGGTTCTTCAGTTTAAAGTCACTTCTGTGCTAATTTCAGTCCAAAGTCGTTTTAAATTAATGATATTCTCAGAACGATTTGGACAATTCTTAACTAATTTCTGAGCAATACAATGAGTCCCGTGGCAAACGTTAAAGGTATCTCGATTTAACGTAAAGTCGCTTCTGAGCTACATTCAATTTAAAGTTGTTTCAAGTAAATCATGCTTTCTGAGCAACATTTAACTAATTTCTGAGAAAAACAATAAGTTCCGTTACTCAAGCAGAAGATGTGGTTCTTTAGTTTAAAGTCACTTCTGTGCTAATTTCAGTCCAAATTCGTTTTAAATTAATGATATTCTCAGAACGATTTGGACAATTCTTAACTAATTTATGAGCAATACAAAGAGTCCCGTGGCAGACGTTAAAGGTATCTGGATTTAACGTAAAGTCGCTTCTGAGCTACATTCAATTTAAAGTTGTTTCAAATAAATCATGTTTTCTGAGCAATATTTAACTAATTTCTGAGAAAAACAATAAGTTCAGTTACTCAAGCAGAACATGTGGTTCTTCAGTTTAAAGTCACTTCTGTGCTAATTTCAGTCCAAAGTCGTTTTAAATTAATGATATTCTCAGAACGATTTGGACAATTCTTAACTAATTTCTGAGCAATACAATGAGTCCCGTGGCAAACGTTAAAGGTATCTCGATTTAACGTAAAGTCGCTTCTGAGCTACATTCAATTTAAAGTTGTTTCAAGTAAATCATGCTTTCTGAGCAACATTTAACTAATTTCTGAGAAAAACAATAAGTTCCGTTACTCAAGCAGAAGATGTGGTTCTTTAGTTTAAAGTCACTTCTGTGCTAATTTCAGTCCAAATTCGTTTTAAATTAATGATATTCTCAGAACGATTTGGACAATTCTTAACTAATTTATGAGCAATACAATGAGTCCCGTGGCAAACGTTAAAGGTATCTCGATTTAACGTAAAGTCGCTTCTGAGCTACATTCAATTTAAAGTTGTTTCGAATAAATCATGCTTTCTGAGCAACATTTAACTAATTTCTGAGAAAAACAATAAGTTTAGTTACTCAAGTTGAAGATGTGATTCTTCAACTTAAAGGCACTTCTGTGCTGATTTCAGTCCAAAGTCGTTCTTAATTAATGACATTCTCAGAACGATGTCGTCAATTCCTAACTAATTTCTGAGCAATACAAAGGGTGCCGTGGTAAACGATGAAGATAGCTTGATTTAACGTAAAGTCGCTTCTGAGCCACATCCAATTTAAAGTTGTTTCAAGTAAATCGTGCTTTCTGAGCAATATTTAACTAATTTCTGAGAAAAACAATAAGTTTAGTTACTCAAGTTGAAGATGTGATTCTTCAACTTAAAGGCACTTCTGTGCTAATTTCAGTCCAAAGTCGTTTTAAATTAATGACATTCTCAGAACGATGTCGTCAATTCTTAACTAATTTCTGAGCAATACAATGAGTCCCGTGGCAAACGTTAAAGGTATCTCGATTTAACGTAAAGTCGCTTCTGAGCTACATTCAATTTAAAGTTGTTTCAAGTAAATCATGCTTTCTGAGCAACATTTAACTAATTTCTGAGAAAAACAATAAGTTTAGTTACTCAAGTTGAAGATGTGATTCTTCAACTTAAAGGCACTTCTGTGCTAATTTCAGTCCAAAGTCGTTTTAAATTAATGACATTCTCAGAACGATGTCGTCAATTCTTAACTAATTTCTGAGCAATACAATGAGTCCCGTGGCAAACGTTAAAGGTATCTCGATTTAACGTAAAGTCGCTTCTGAGCTACATTCAATTTAAAGTTGTTTCAAGTAAATCATGCTTTCTGAGCAACATTTAACTAATTTCTGAGAAAAACAATAAGTTCCGTTACTCAAGCAGAAGATGTGGTTCTTTAGTTTAAAGTCACTTCTGTGCTAATTTCAGTCCAAATTCGTTTTAAATTAATGATATTCTCAGAACGATTTGGACAATTCTTAACTAATTTCTGAGCAATACAATGCTTTGTGCTTATCGATTAAATTAGCATATGAGCGGTTTTCCATTAATTTCTGAGCAATATAATAAGTCCTGCTATATAACTTTAAGGTAGCATGTTTAAACTGTCCTGTCGTAATTTGAGCACCTCCATTTAAATTCCGATTATCATAGGCAAACTTGTTGCAGTCTGAGCATCACTGCGTATACCTAATCATTTCTGAGCAATTCTAAAAAAAAAACATTTTGCATTCGTGTCCAGAATACTTTTCTCCTGAGCACGTCCAGTGAGTTTAACACTTTTTGAGTTTTTGGAATGAAGCCAACTATTTTCTGAGCAAATATATTAGGAGCAGTTATCTACTGAGCACGTTTGGTAAAAGCACCTTCTGAACATACCCTTTTCACGAGCAATTTCAACCGAGCTCTTCTAGCAACTTTCTGAGCAATCATGCTTAGACCTACTCCCCCTGGGAATGTTTTGTACAGTAAATTTTTCTTCTAAGTATTTCTCTGAAGAAACTCTCTCTCTCTCTCCTTACCCATCTGAGACTTCTGAGTTTCCAGGTAAGATGAGCAACTCGACCTACTGCGACCTGAGGGAGTTCGCCGCGAGCTACGCTCGCGTCCACGGGCCGCTCAGCTTCCTGGTGTGCGTCTTCGGCTCGGTCGCGAACGTGCTGAACATCAGGATACTCAGCACGAAGGAGATGAGGGCCCCGACCAACCTGATCCTCACCGGGCTCGCGCTCGCCGATCTGCTCGTGATGGTCGAGTACGTGCCGTTCATCTTCCACCGGTAAGACTCAGAAATGATGGGAAGGCGAGCGGTTCGGCCGCTCAGAAGGGAGCTCAGAAACGTTTTGATAAATATTTTGAGAAATTTCGCCAAATTTGGCGGTTTTCCAAGCGGAATTTTTAAATATTTTTTCATTGTTCAGAAATGATGAGAAGATGAGTGGTTTAGCTGCTCAGAAGAGAGCTCAGAAACGTTTTGATAAATATTTTGAGAAATTTCGCCAAATTTGGCGGTTTTCCAAGCGAAATTTTTAAATATTTTTTCATTGTTCAGAAATGATGAGAAGATGAGCGGTTTAGCTGCTCAGAAGAGAGCTCAGAAACGTTTTGATAAATATTTTGAGAAATTTCGCCAAATTTGGCGGTTTTCCAAGCGAAATTTTTAAATATTTTTTCATTGTTCAGAAATGATGAGAAGATGAGCGGTTTAGCTGCTCAGAAGAGAGCTCAGAAACGTTTTGATAAATATTTTGAGAAAGTTTGCCAAATTTGGCGGTTTTCCAAGCGAAATTTTTAAATATTTTTTCATTGTTCAGAAATGATGAGAAGATGAGCGGTTTAGCTGCTCAGAAGAGAGCTCAGAAACGTTTTGATAAATATTTTGAGAAATTTCGCCAAATTTGGCGGTTTTCCAAGCGAAATTTTTAAATATTTTTTCATTGTTCAGAAATGATGAGAAGATGAGCGGTTTAGCTGCTCAGAAGAGAGCTCAGAAACGTTTTGATAAATATTTTGAGAAAGTTTGCCAAATTTGGCGGTTTTCCAAGCGGAATTTTTAAATATTTTTTCATTGTTCAGAAATGATGAGAAGATAAGTGGTTTAGCTGCTCAGAAGAGAGCTCAGAAACATTTTGATAAATATTTTGAGAAAGTTTGCCAAATTTGGCGGTTTTCCAAGCGGAATTTTTAAATATTTTTTCATTGTTCAGAAATGATGAGAAGATAAGTGGTTTAGCTGCTCAGAAGAGAGCTCAGAAACATTTTGATAAATATTTTGAGAAAGTTTGCCAAATGTGGCGGTTTTCAAAGCGGAATTTTTAAATATTTTTTCATTGTTCAGAAATGATGAGAAGATAAGTGGTTTAGCTGCTCAGAAGAGAGCTCAGAAACATTTTGATAAATATTTTGAGAAAGTTTGCCAAATTTGGCGGTTTTCCAAGCGGAATTTTTAAATATTTTTTCATTGTTCAGAAATGATGAGAAGATAAGTGGTTTAGCTGCTCAGAAGAGAGCTCAGAAACATTTTGATAAATATTTTGAGAAAGTTTGCCAAATTTGGCGGTTTTCCAAGCGGAATTTTTAAATATTTTTTCATTGTTCAGAAATGATGAGAAGATAAGTGGTTTAGCTGCTCAGAAGAGAGCTCAGAAACATTTTGATAAATATTTTGAGAAATTTCGCCAAATGTGGCGGTTTTCAAAGCGAAATTTTTAAATATTTCTTCATTGTTTAGAAATGATGAGAAGGTGAGCGGTTTAGCTGCTCAGAAGAGAGCTCAGAAATATTTTGATAAATATTTTGAGAAATTTCGCCAAATTTGACGGTTTTCCGAGCGAAATTTTTAAATATTTTTTCATTGTTCAGAAATGATGAGAAGATGAGCGGTTTAGCTGCTCAGAAGAGAGCTCAGAAACGTTTTGATAAATATTTTGAGAAATTTCGCCAAATTTGGCGGTTTTCCAAGCGAAATTTTTAAATATTTTTTCATTGTTCAGAAATGATGAGAAGATGAGCGGTTTAGCTGCTCAGAAGAGAGCTCAGAAACGTTTTGATAAATATTTTGAGAAAGTTTGCCAAATTTGGCGGTTTTCCAAGCGGAATTTTTAAATATTTTTTCATTGTTCAGAAATGATGAGAAGATAAGTGGTTTAGCTGCTCAGAAGAGAGCTCAGAAACATTTTGATAAATATTTTGAGAAAGTTTGCCAAATTTGGCGGTTTTCCAAGCGGAATTTTTAAATATTTTTTCATTGTTCAGAAATGATGAGAAGATAAGTGGTTTAGCTGCTCAGAAGAGAGCTCAGAAACATTTTGATAAATATTTTGAGAAAGTTTGCCAAATGTGGCGGTTTTCAAAGCGGAATTTTTAAATATTTTTTCATTGTTCAGAAATGATGAGAAGATAAGTGGTTTAGCTGCTCAGAAGAGAGCTCAGAAACATTTTGATAAATATTTTGAGAAAGTTTGCCAAATTTGGCGGTTTTCCAAGCGGAATTTTTAAATATTTTTTCATTGTTCAGAAATGATGAGAAGATAAGTGGTTTAGCTGCTCAGAAGAGAGCTCAGAAACATTTTGATAAATATTTTGAGAAATTTCGCCAAATGTGGCGGTTTTCAAAGCGAAATTTTTAAATATTTCTTCATTGTTTAGAAATGATGAGAAGGTGAGCGGTTTAGCTGCTCAGAAGAGAGCTCAGAAATATTTTGATAAATATTTTGAGAAATTTCGCCAAATTTGACGGTTTTCCGAGCGAAATTTTTAAATATTTTTTCATTGTTCAGAAATGATGAGAAGATGAGCGGTTTAGCTGCTCAGAAGAGAGCTCAGAAACGTTTTGATAAATATTTTGAGAAATTTCGCCAAATTTGGCGGTTTTCCAAGCGAAATTTTTAAATATTTCTTCATTGTTCAGAAATGATGAGATGAGTGGTTTAGCTGCTCAGAAGAGAGCTCAGAAACGTTTTGATAAATATTTTGAGAAATTTTGCCAAATTTGGCGGTTTTCCAAGCGAAATTTTTAAATATTTTTTCATAGTTCAGAAATGATGAGAAGATGAGCGGTTTAGCTGCTCAGAAGAGAGCTCAGAAACGTTTTGATAAATATTTTGAGAAATTTCGCCAAATTTGGCGGTTTTCCAAGCGAAATTTTTAAATATTTCTTCATTGTTCAGAAATGATGAGAAGGTGAGCGGTTTAGCTGCTCAGAAGAGAGCTCAGAAACGTTTTGATAAATATTTTGAGAAATTTCGCCAAATTTGGCGGTTTTCCAAGCGAAATTTTTAAATATTTCTTCATTGTTCAGAAATGATGAGAAGATGAGCGGTTTAGCTGCTCAGAAGAGAGCTCAGAAACATTTTGATAAATATTTTGAGAAATTTCGCCAAATTTGGCGGTTTTCCGAGCGAAATTTTTAAATATTTCTTCATTGTTTAGAAATGATGAGAAGATGAGCGGTTTAGCTGCTCAGAAGAGAGCTCAGAAACGTTTTGATAAATATTTTGAGAAATTTCGCCAAATTTGGCGGTTTTCAAAACGAAATTTTTAAATATTTTTTCATTGTTCAGAAATGATGAGAAGACGCGTGGTTTAGCTGCTCAGAAGAGAGCTCAGAAAAATTTTGATAGGAAGTAGACTGATGGATTGCAGCTAAAAGTTGACTTAAAATTCCCTGGTAATAAATAGAGTGGGCTTGTTATTGGTGAGACAGGCGTGCGCAGTGACCGTACTGCGCAGACGCATGCGCAAACTACTGCCATTGGAAAGTATATCAGGACTAAGTTAAAAACCGTCAAGTATACTCCTGTCAGCAATGTGTCACCCAATGAAATACGGCCTTGTAAATTAGTAGTTCTGGTCAAAATTTTTCTTATTGAATTCCGATTTCAGGAATGGCAATTTTTTTTACTAAAAGAGGACAGTATTGGGGTGCTGAGAAAAATAATTTTAACTTTAGGAAACCAGTAGTTTTTGAGAAAAAAAAATAATATGTGAGAAATTTCGCCAAATTTGGCGGTTTTCCAAGCGAAATTTTTAAATATTTCTTCATTGTTCAGAAATTATGAGAAGGTGAGCGGTTTAGGTGCTCAGAAGAGAGCTCAGAAACATTTTGATAGGAAGTACACTGATAGATTGTAGCTAAAAGTTGACTTAAAATTCCGTGGCAATAATTAGGGTGGGCTTGTTATCGGTGAGACAGACGTGCGCAGTGACCGTTCTGCGCAGACGACGCATGCGCAAACTATTGCCATTAAAAAATTATCAGGACTAAGTTAAAAACCGTTAAGTATACTCCTGTCAGCAATGTGTCACCCAATGAAATACGGCCTTCTAAATAAGTAGTTCTGGTCAAAATTTTTCTTATTGAATTCCGATTTCAGGAATGGCAATTTTTTTAGTAAAAGAGGACAGTGCTGGGTTGCTGAGAAAAATAATTTTAACTTTAGGAAACCAGTAGTTTTTGAGGAAAAAAAAAGTGAGAAATTTCGCCAAATTTGGCGGTTTTCAAAGCGAAAGTTTTAAATATTTTTTCATTGTTTAGAAATGATGAGAAGATGAGCGGTTTAGCTGCTCAGAAGGGAGCTCAGAAACATTTTGATAGGAAGTAGACTGATGGATTGTAGCTAAAAGTTGACTTCAAATTCCGTGGCAATAATTAGGCTGGGCTTGTTATTGGTGAAACAGGCATGCGCAGTGACCGTTCTGCGCAGACGACGCATGCGCAAACTATTGCCATTGGAAATTTATCAGGACTAAGTTAAAAACCGTCAAATATACTCCTGTCAGCAATATGTCAACCAATGAAATACGGCCTTGTAAATTAGTAGTTCTGGCCAAAATTTTTCCTATTGAACTCCGATTTCCAGAATGGCAATTTTTTAGTAAAAAAAGGGAAGTATTGGGGTGCTGGGAAAAATCATTTTAACTTTAGGAAATCAGTAGTTTTTGAGAGAAAAAAAAATAAAATGTGAGAAATTTCGCCAAATTTGGCGGTTTTCATAGCGAAATTTTTAAATATTTTTTCATTGTTATATTTCCATTGTTTCATAGTTATTTCATGTGCTTTCTAGACATGAATAGCTGCCATCAAAATTCTATGTGCAATAAGGCAAAGATCTGCCATAGTTCCTCCTAGTGTAAAAACTAGATTAAGCTATGGTAGATGAAAAAATTCCTCACCATAAAGTTGAAGTTGAAATTAGACTAATTTACTAAATGCTGAAAGTATCGGGTGAATTCGTTATTACTCAGACCGACATGCGCAGTGACCGTTCTCCGCACACGACGCATGCGCAACTGTTTCCATTTAAAAATACAGTAGAACTAAGTTAAAAACCGTCATACCAAACGCTGGTACGCATATCAAAGGAGTGTTCAGTAAAACACTGTTGCGCATGTGAATAGCTCGCCTTAGCCTGCAATTAGCTGAATAATTGTATTACTTTTCTAATCAGATTATACCGCGTGTTCAGTAAAAAGTGTGTTTTTAACCGAAATCATACCGTTCCAGATACCTGAACGGGAAGTACATAAGCGGCTGGTCGTACGGCTGGGCGGTGTTCATGATATTCCACGCCCTCTTCACGCAGGTCTGTCACTTCATCTCCTGCTGCCTCACGGTCATACTCGCCGTGTGGCGCTACCTGGCGATCTCGACGCCCTACACGGGCCGCTTCTGGTTCAGGACGAGGGAAACGACGTACGTCATAGCGACGACCTACTGCCTGTGCCCGCTCATATGCACGCCGCTCTTCGTGTCGTTGTGCATCGACAGCTACAACCAGACGTGCGACCCGGACGGTGAGTCGCCCTCGGTTATTTATTTTTGAACGCAGGGTATATTCGCGCTAGGTGGATCGGTCAAAGACAAACGTTGCTTTTCGTCCTAAAGGGACTGGTGCGCAATGAGATCAAACATATGAACGCCCGGTATGTGCATAAAAGCAATCAACGTCAACTGTGAAAAGATTGCAACGTTGCAACGTTATAGTCCAGTCATTAGCGGTATACATAACATATGAACGTATGTTCATAAACATATGAACGCCCGGTATGTGCATAAAAGCAATCAACGTCAACTGTGAAAAGATTGCAACGTTGCAACGTTATAGTCCAGTCATTAGCGGTATACATAACATATGAACGTATGTTCATAAACATATGAACGCCCGGTATGTGCATAAAAGCAATCAACGTCAACTGTGAAAAGATTGCAACGTTGCAACGTTATAGTCCAGTCATTAGCGGTATACATAACATATGAACGTATGTTCATATGTTCATGTTTATGAACATATGAACATATGTTCATAAACATATGAACGCCCGGTATGTGCATAAAAGCAATCAACGTCAACTGTGAAAAGATTGCAACGTTGCAACGTTATAGTCCAGTCATTAGCGGTATACATAACATATGAACGTATGTTCATAAACATATGAACGCCCGGTATGTGCATAAAAGCAATCAACGTCAACTGTGAAAAGATTGCAACGTTGCAACGTTATAGTCCAGTCATTAGCGGTATACATAACATATGAACGTATGTTCATATGTTCATGTTTATGAACATATGAACATATGTTCATAAACATATGAACGCCCGGTATGTGCATAAAAGCAATCAACGTCAACTGTGAAAAGATTGCAACGTTGCAACGTTATAGTCCAGTCATTAGCGGTATACATAACATATGAGCGTATGTTCATATGTTCATGTTTATGAACATATGAACATATGTTCATAAACATATGAACGCCCGGTATGTGCATAAAAGCAATCAACGTCAACTGTGAAAAGATTGCAACGTTGCAACGTTATAGTCCAGTCATTAGCGGTATACATAACATATGAACGTATGTTCATATGTTCATGTTTATGAACATATGAACATATGTTCATAAACATATGAACGCCCGGTATGTGCATAAAAGCAATCAACGTCAACTGTGAAAAGATTGCAACGTTGCAACGTTATAGTCCGGTCATTAGCGGTATACATAACATATGAACGTATGTTCATAACATATGTTCATGTTTATGAACATATGAACATACGTTCATAAACATATGAACGCCCGGTATGTGCATAAAAGCAATCAACGTCAACTGTGAAAAGATTGCAACGTTATAGTCCAGTCATTAGCGGTATACATAACATATGAGCGTATGTTCATATGTTCATGTTTATGAACATATGAACATATGTTCATAAACATATGAACGCCCGGTATGTGCATAAAAGCAATCAACGTCAACTGTGAAAAGATTGCAACGTTGCAACGTTATAGTCCAGTCATTAGCGGTATACATAACATATGAACGTATGTTCATATGTTCATGTTTATGAACATATGAACATATGTTCATAAACATATGAACGCCCGGTATGTGCATAAAAGCAATCAACGTCAACTGTGAAAAGATTGCAACGTTGCAACGTTATAGTCCGGTCATTAGCGGTATACATAACATATGAACGTATGTTCATAACATATGTTCATGTTTATGAACATATGAACATATGTTCATAAACATATGAACGCCCGGTATGTGCATAAAAGCAATCAACGTCAACTGTGAAAAGATTGCAACGTTGCAACGTTATAGTCCAGTCATTAGCGGTATACATAACATATGAACGTATGTTCATAACATATGTTCATGTTTATGAACATATGAACATATGTTCATAAACATATGAACGCCCGGTATGTGCATAAAAGCAATCAACGTCAACTGTGAAATAATTGAAACGTTGCAACGTTATAGTCCAGTCATTAGCGGTATACATAACATATGAGCGTATGTTCATATGTTCATGTTTATGAACATATGAACATATGTTCATAAACATATGAACGCCCGGTATGTGCATAAAAGCAATCAACGTCAACTGTGAAAAGATTGCAACGTTGCAACGTTATAGTCCAGTCATTAGCGGTATACATAACATATGAACGTATGTTCATAACATATGTTCATGTTTATGAACATATGAACATATGTTCATAAACATATGTACGCCCGGTATGTGCATAAAAGCAATCAACGTCAACTGTGAAACGATTGCAACGTTGCAACGTTATAGTCCGGTCATTAGCGGTATACATAACATATGAACGTATGTTCATAACATATGTTCATGTTTATGAACATATGAACATATGTTCATAAACATATGTACGCCCGGTATGTGCATAAAAGCAATCAACGTCAACTGTGAAAAGATTGCAACGTTGCAACGTTATAGTCCGGTCATTAGCGGTATACATAACATATGAACGTATGTTCATAACATATGTTCATGTTTATGAACATATGAACATATGTTCATAAACATATGTACGCCCGGTATGTGCATAAAAGCAATCAACGTCAACTGTGAAACGATTGCAACGTTGCAACGTTATAGTCCAGTCATTAGCGGTATACATAACATATGAACGTATGTTCATAACATATGTTCATGTTTATGAACATATGAACATATGTTCATAAACATATGAACGCCCGGTATGTGCATAAAAGCAATCAACGTCAACTGTGAAATAATTGAAACGTTGCAACGTTATAGTCCAGTCATTAGCGGTATATGTAACATATGCACGTATGTTCATAACATATGTTCATGTTTATGAACATATGAACATATATTCATAAACATATGAACGCCCGGTATGTGCATAAAAGCAATCAACGTCAACTGTGAAACGATTGCAACGTTGCAACGTTATAGTCCAGTCATTAGCGGTATACATAACATATGAACGTATGTTCATAACATATGTTCATGTTTATGAACATATGAACATATGTTCATAAACATATGTACGCCCGGTATGTGCATAAAAGCAATCAACGTCAACTGTGAAACGATTGCAACGTTGCAACGTTATAGTCCAGTCATTAGCGGTATACATAACATATGAACGTATGTTCATAACATATGTTCATGTTTATGAACATATGAACATATGTTCATAAACATATGTACGCCCGGTATGTGCATAAAAGCAATCAACGTCAACTGTGAAAAGATTGCAACGTTGCAACGTTATAGTCCGGTCATTAGCGGTATACATAACATATGAACGTATGTTCATAACATATGTTCATGTTTATGAACATATGAACATATGTTCATAAACATATGAACGCCCGGTATGTGCATAAAAGCAATCAACGTCAACTGTGAAAAGATTGCAACGTTGCAACGTTATAGTCCGGTCATTAGCGGTATACATAACATATGAACGTATGTTCATAACATATGTTCATGTTTATGAACATATGAACATATGTTCATAAACATATGAACGCCCGGTATGTGCATAAAAGCAATCAACGTCAACTGTGAAAAGATTGCAACGTTGCAACGTTATAGTCCGGTCATTAGCGGTATACATAACATATGAACGTATGTTCATAACATATGTTCATGTTTATGAACATATGAACATATGTTCATAAACATATGAACGCCCGGTATGTGCATAAAAGCAATCAACGTCAACTGTGAAAAGATTGCAACGTTGCAACGTTATAGTCCGGTCATTAGCGGTATACATAACATATGAACGTATGTTCATAACATATGTTCATGTTTATGAACATATGAACACATGTTCATAAACATATGAACGCCCGGTATGTGCATAAAAGCAATCAACGTCAACTGTGAAATAATTGCAACGTTGCAACGTTATAGTCCAGTCATTAGCGGTATATGTAACATATGCACGTATGTTCATAACATATGTTCATGTTTATGAACATATGAACATACGTTCATAAACATATGAACGCCCGGTATGTGCATAAAAGCAATCAACGTCAACTGTGAAAAGATTGCAACGTTATAGTTCAGTCATTAGCGGTAAAAGACCTTAAAACTGTGGAATTTTGGGGATCAACGTCGATTTTTCATGAAAATTTGGACATAAACTCTACTTACCCTCTTCTTCAAAGCTGGACATGCGCTGAAGTGTGCTTTTTATTCTTTAAGGGTACCCCTTAATGCAGAATATTAAAAAAAACGTAGATTTTAGCATGCATTTGATTAATATGAATTTTAAATGTTTATAGTTCATTACATTACAATTCAGTTTAAAATTTTTATCAATTACATTTGTATAATCAAATAAATTTTAATATAAAAGCTGATCAACGCCAAAAAGATTTTTAAACAATGATTTGAACAACGATTTATAATGTATATAATATTGTTACGTTGGTAGGTTCTTAATAATTAATAACGTTAATTAATTGCAATTTTTAATATTTTTTAATTTTTATTTTCAATATCTAATTGCCATATTTAACTACCACTAACACTATAGAAACCTTTTCTAATTCATTTAAACGTAGATTTATATTCGAGCGTGTTTTTACGACGGCTGTCTGCTTCGGCGCAAATGAACCTCTGTTCATGTCTGACTGACCGCTTATCTATCGGTCGCCTTTTTATACCCTAACGGTAATAAATTTTTCTAGGACAAACAAATAATTCTCGGAACTGGCTGGCGCCGAATCGTCGGCAGAAACATCGAGATTATTCCAGTACCTCCGACTGCCGATAAGGAGTGGAAAATTCGTGGCAATATGTAATACAAGTCGAAGAATAAAATAAAACCACGTGTATATTTTCTAGATAGAAGCTATATACTGGTCGTAGCTCAAAACGAGGGTTATCAGCATTATATACATGCGACATTATACATATATATATACACTATATACACACACAGATTAGAAAAAAACCGTTATAATATTTTCACTGTATGCCTATCATAATACTCATGATAATTCACTTATTTTCCAAGCTAGAAACTTTTTAAAAAATGCATTTTGTAGGGAATTCCAAGAGCTTTAAGATCAAATTAGTTAAAAGTTTTTACAACCCGTAGTTTTGAAAAGGGTCGCATTCAAAGGGCTTGGATGAGCTATAATGAGACGCGAATGCAAACTTCGAATCGCCATATCTCCTGCCTTTTTTGTGATACAAAGATAAACCAAAAAACCATATTTTCAGTGAGACAAAACCTGCAATTAACATTTGAAACATTTTTTCATATCTGGAATAGTTTTTGATTCATTTAAGAAAAAAACATTTTTTTTTTCCAAAATTAAGAAAACGCAGTTTTAGTTTTAAACAATTATTTTTCCTAAAATAAGCATTCTAAACCGGTTAAACCACATGGATCATACCAATAACACCTAAATAAAGTTAACTGCAAGAGGGTTACGCTTAATTTTTATCAGGATGGTAATGACGAGGGCGTAATTTTTAAATTTTAAAGAAAGAAAGGTGTTACTTTATTTTTGTTATAAATCAGTCAATTCTTATGCAAAAGACCTTTATCAGTGCTCATTTTAAAGGTTTTTTTATGTACTTTACAAAAAGTCTATCGAGTTTTCCCCAAAAATTCCACCATTTTCAAGTTATTGAAGGTTGAAGATTTTCAATTTCGGGATTCTCGAAAAATGACCATCCTTCAACTAGCAATAACTCGGCCCTTATTGGGCTTACAGAGGTCATTCAAAAACGAATCTCTTTGTCTTTTTATTAGCTACATTTTTGGTATGAATATTTTTTCCGATAAAATGAAAACTTTTCAAGTTATTCGTGAAAATCGGCTAAAAAACGTTCGTTTTTTTAATAAAAGGTGTGGAGCTTCAATCGTGAATAACTCGAAAAATATCAACTTTACAAAAAAACTTTATAGAACAAAAGTTGCTTAGAATTGGCCAATCTATCGATTTCCGGGTTTATTTTGATTAAAAAATTGTACCATTTAGAAGGGGTGGCTTTCACCCCTAGGGAAAAATCACACTTCGGCACAAGTCCAACTTTGAAGAAGTTTATAAATACTACCTAAATCCAAATTTTCAAAAAAATCGGCCAGATGATTGGACTGTTAACCTAACCTACGCGATGCGAACAGCGCCCTCTGGCGCTGACAGTATATCGATATTACTTCTTCGACTCAGCCAGTCATTTTCTTTGTCACTGATTTGTCTCCCGTATTTCCTCCTCAGGCAAGATCCTGAACAGGGAGGACCTCGTCAACCACACGGGCCCGATCATGCGCATGCCGATCTACAACATCGACGTCCGCGACGAGTACAAGTCCCTCTCCTTCTGGATATACGGCGTGATCATAAAACTGGTGCCGTGCGCGCTGCTCACCGAGCTGTCGCGCAGGCTGATCGTCGCGCTGTGCGAGACGAAGCGCAGGCGCAGGCTGCTGCTCGAGGGCTCCGTGCAGATGGAGTCGATGCTGCGCGAGCGCGGCGACGAGAGGGCGAGGCCGAGGGGGGGCGACAGGGAGAGGACGGCCGACAGGACGTCCGCCATGCTGGTCGCGGTCCTCTTGCTGTTCCTCATCACGGAGTTCCCGCAGGGGATCCTCGGGCTGCTCAGCGCGATCGTCGGGCCGAAGTTCGAGGCGGAGTGCTACAACTCGCTAGGTCAGTGGAAGGTTTTGCGTGTACTGCGCATCATCATGCGCGTTACTTGCGCATCATCATGCGCGTTACTTGCGCATCATCATGCGCGTTACTTGCGCATTAACGCCAAAGTAACGCCAACTATCGATAACGGGGATTTTCGGGTACTAAATGCTGCGCGGTCTTTTGGATGACACGTACTGCGGTCAGATGGCGTGGTTCGATGTTTATCGGTCAGTTTATCTGTAAATAAAATAGTCATTAATTAAGTCATTAATTGTGTGAGAAAGAATAGTGTAAATTCAAAACGATGCAGCGCAAAACGCATATCTTCTATTAAACAAAATGGCGGAAACAGGCGCAAAATATAACGATTAATAATATGAATTCAAGATGGCGGGTCGGAAAAGTCGTTCATTTCTTTATCGTCCATTAAACAAAACGATAGAAAAACTTCAACAGTTGAGAGTATCAATTCCATCCATATTGCGCCATTTTATTTCCCCAGAATTGTGTACGTTAGGATCTATTGGTCACCGCCGATTTTCAATTCGCTGCGCACTACCCTCGAGTTTAAAACGGCGCACCATCTGTCGATCGAGACTATTTTTGATTATTGCGCATGACGGAAAATGCATAACGGACAAAGCGCCATCTACCGGATGCGGCACTTAGGTGCCGGTGATTAGTATGCCATCTATCGATCGGTGTGTCGATTAACAAAATGGCGGAGATCAACCAAAATTCTGTAAAAATATCTACGACTGTGCATTCAAAACGCTTATATCCTTCATTATCCAAAATGGCAGAAATTAATAGTATGAATTCAAAATGGCTGATCAGATAAGTCGTTTCCGTTCGTCGCTTTTATCGTCCATCAAACAAAACGATAGAAAAACTTCAACAGTTGAGAGTTTCAATTCGATCGATATGCGCCATTTTATTTCCCCAGAATTGTGTACGTTAGCATCTATTGGTTCCCGCCGATTTTCTATTAGCTGCGCACTACCCTCGAATTTAAAACGGCGCACCATCTATCGATTGAGGCTATTTTTGATTATTGCGCATGACGGAAAATGCGTAACGGACAAAGCGCCATCTACCGGATGCGGCACTTAGGTGCCGGTGATTAGTATGTCATCCATCGATCGGTGCGTCGATTAACAAAATGGCGGAGATCAACCAAAATTCTGTAAAAATATCTACGACTGTGCATTCAAAACGCTTATATCCTTCATTATCCAAAATGGCGGACACCCGCGACAATAAAACATTGAGACAAATTCAAGATGTCGCATTAAGGAAGTCATCCATTTGTTATCGTTCATTTAAACAAAATGGTGGAAAATAGAGCGGTTAAGAAGTTGAAGTCAGTTTAAATGCATATTATCTTACTGAATGTGCTCATGGGCTTCCGCGCATGTGTACAAAATTAGCGCCATCTATTAGTACCGCTAATTTTGTGTTTTAGGTTTGATAAATATCACAATTTTTCACTTAATTCATTACGTAAACACTTAAAACTAACATAAACGATAAACAAAATGGCGGAAGCAAGGTCTACATTTGTGAGTAATTTAAATAACAACAATCTATCTATTAAACCACAAACAAAATAACGAAAACTACATAACAACATCAGCAACATATGAAATTTTAAGATGGTGATGAGAGAATTATGCCTATATAGAAGTTTCTGCTACGTAACTGTCAACAGCCAGAATAATGGAACAAAATGGCGGAAATACATGAACGAATATGGCTAAGAGTTAAAGATGGCCGAATGGAATTTTGCCCGGTAAAAAAAAATCGCGAGCATCATACGACGCAATGCGCATCTAAACGCATGCGTGATGCATACAGGAACCGATAAGAGGGCTCCACTCGTCTCCGCTGTTTACATATTTCGAAATTAAAAATACGCTTTATGTTTATGGCGACTTTTAACGGACAGACGCGCCATTATAAATAATCTTTTTTTATGTCTTTACGTTCGTTATTCTTATTATTATCGTTATTATTAGATTATATTTACAAGCGGGGGCGGGGCGCGTGCGCGTGCGCGCGCCTTTATAAAAAACCCGTGTCGACAAACGCGGCGAACGGAGACCAATCGAACGGACCCGCTTAATTAGTATTCCTAATTAAATTTCATGCGTCAGGGGAGTTTGGAAAAAATTAATTATAGCAATTAATCGACGCAGGTGTAATTAACCGCCCGTAGTTAATCCGGCGGACAAACAGTGAATAACGATGAAATAATAATAATAATAATAAAAAAATTCAGAAGATTAAAGGTAAAGTCGGATGTGGCGTGTGGTGGTGGGGGGGGGGAGTGGGGGAAGGGAGGGGGTAATCTCACGGCCATATGTTATGTGAGATAACCCTGGTTTATTACACACTCACAAGCGCGCCGATGGAAATATTAATTAATCCAATCCCAGAGTTAATTAATATTTATTTCATAAATTTACATACGTGATTCTCTAGGACTTCCCGGGGTTAAAACTATGATTAAACGTTTGCGCGAGCGGCGATTAGCGTATCTCGGTTTTGGGTTAATGGCCATATCCGCGGAAACGCCCTGTAAACGGAAAAGGCCAAGTGTTTACGGTATTAGTTAATTGATGCGGAGGCGATCGATCGGTAATTAGCGCACGTATTAGGAACGACCAAATGACCAAGGACGAAATTACCCTCACAAATATCGTTAATATCCGCCATTTTCCCCCCACTTCGAAATTTCGAAAATGTTTTTTCCCCGTTTCCCCCCACGTGTTTTTATCTCGAGGCGTCATGGGTTGCTTGTGAAACGCATGACGTCTTCAAGTCTTGAAAAAATTTTCATTTCGTTAAAAAAATCACATCTTTGACAGTGGACGATTTATTGAAGCAATGTTGGTTGCCTCCCTCTCCAGTTCCGAAATCCCTGAAATCGACTTTTGGGCTAATTTTTGGTACCATAGGGCCCAAACTTTTAAATATCGAAGTAAAACCTTCGCTGCAGTTTCTAGTGACGTCGTTACAATTAAATTTGCAAAATTGTCCGTTTTTTTAATGGCGATTTTTGAAATGTGACCAATTTTTTTTAACATCGATAATAGGAGCATGCTTATGAAAAAATACCAAGTGCATTTATTCAACTTCAATTTTGAAGACCGAATCAATTTTGAGATAAAACTCGGGATTATACAGGGTGTGGTATCCCTCCAAACTCCCTTTTTTGAAATACATGACATTCAGGCTGTAGAGGTCGTAGTGGGGGGAAAATGGCCTTATCGGGCAGGCGTACTTCTAAAGTTTTGCCATGATGCCACAACTAACCCTTGTATCGTTTAGGAAAAACGTTTCTAATAACCACCCTCTAACAGGTTTAATTCAAAAATCATATTACTCAATTTTGTAAATATTTTGATTACTACACATGTGATTTAGAAATTTTTGAAGTAAAGCCCAGGACTAATTTTCGCATTGTTGCCACGTTCGTAATAATTCCCTACGCGTCCTCTAGCGATTTAAACCCAAAACGAAATTCAAACTATTTGAAAATATTTTTGGATTTCAAGGGTAGCAATTTTTCTGCCTTCCAATGCGGAGCGGCAACACCGACGGAAGCACCGCCTAATATCATGGAACGAGGAGATGACTGTTCCGTGGGTAACATGACAGGTGAAAAGGTGAAGAGGAAGGGGAGATAGGCTAGATTGTGATGACGTGTCATTTTCCATTCTGGGCATTAGAGTTGGCGCATTTCCCCTAAAGTGGGGCACTATTAGCGTTTACTACCTTATTTTGACAGGAACGCATGCGCATTAAGCACTTTCAGTAGCGCTATTACTTAATGCGCATGCGTTCCTGTCGAAATAAGGAAAACGCTAATGGCGCCCGACGTTATGTAGACTGCAAATACTCGCTATTAAAGAGTGGAAATGGCAGATAAGTTCTAAGCTTTCCTCGCGTGGGTACAACAAACCCCCACATACTCATTAGGAAATTAGATATTATTACCACACAAAGCTTGTAATAACCTTCGACCGACCTTTACCTTATTGAACATTAAATTTTGATAAAAGCTCTCGATGACTAGATAGTACATGAAATAACTAGTTCGAAAACATCAATTATAATTTTAGGAAATGATCCCTCTAAAAGTTATAGCCTATGGAACATGCGATCCTCCATAAGAGATTAACGGCGTGAAAATTAAAAATTCACCAAAAAATCACCGCTGATCAATAAGAAACCGTAGAAAACGATGTGCCCATTCAATTTTCGCCTTTCTTTTCATTTTTTGAGAAAAAAAATATTTTTCAAAAAATATATTTCGCTATTTAGTCGACTTCTAATCGATATGGCAAGTACGAGGGGACTCCAATTTGTCTTTCTGCTACATCTGTGGAATATCTTCTACACGTGTCGCTCTATGTATATGACATATACTATATAAATTAACCAATTTCCATTTACATGTCCATTTTCATGAGATTTTTCATTCATTTAACATGGAACATCAAAATAATCGCAAAGGACAACACGACGTTGACATTTAAATGGTAGTGGTTAATCGACCGAAGGGAACGCATTTCAACTCAGTGCTTAATGTTCAGATTTACTCTTTTCACTCGTTTGATTCTTTTAAAATACTTTCGAAGCGAATTATGGCTTTAGGGTAGGCCATGGCTTTCTTGAAATACTTTGTACTCATATATTTACAGCGAATAGCTCATTACTTGCAAGACAATGGATCAAAGGCAACCCACCATACATATAATGTGTATTGATGGTTGCTGCCTTCACTCATTTAATCGCTGGTAACATTTCTTACACTTATACAACATCCGTGACGACGGTAGTTTAGCCACTACCATATATCCGCTAGACACACCCGCATTTAAAATTTCAAAATGGCGAAGGCGCCAAGACCGCGCCGTTTATAATCGTTTTATCACTTATTTCTTCACATTCTTTTCACGAAATTTGAATATCGGCGTAAAGTGGAATAATCAATCTTTATTATTATCGTTTAACCCATGAGAATAACATACGAAAACATTTAAAACTTTCACTTTGAAAACAGCCAAATTTGGCAAAATTTCTCACATTTTATTTATTTTTTTTTCCTCAAAAACTACTGATTTGCTCAAGTTAAAATTATTTTTTCAAGCACCCTGATACTGTCCTCTTTTAGTAAAAAAAAATTGCGATTTTTCAAACCGCGGTGAAGTGAGAAAAATGTTTACCAAAAAATTGCCATTTTTGAGATCACAATTCAATAAGAAAAATGTTTACCAAAAAGTTGCCACTTTTGAGATCACAATTCAATAAGAAAAATGTTCACCAAAAAGTTGCCACTTTTGAGATCACAATTCAATAAGAAAAATGTTTACCAAAAAATTGCCATTTTTGAGATCACACTTCAATAAGAAAAATGTTTACCATAAAATTGCCATTTTTGAGATCACACTTCAATAAGAAAAATGTTTACCATAAAATTGCCATTTTTGAGATCACAATTCAATAAGAAAAATGTTTACCAAAAAATTGCCATTTTTGAGATCACAATTCAATAAGAAAAATGTTTACCAAAAAATTGCCACTTTTGAGATCACAATTCAATAAGAAAAATGTTTACCAAAAAATTGCCACTTTTGAGATCACAATTCAATAAGAAAAATGTTTACCAAAAAATTGCCATTTTTGAGATCACAATTCAATAAGAAAAATGTTTACCAAAAAATTGCCATTTTTGAGATCACAATTCAATAAGAAAAATGTTTACCAAAAAATTGCCATTTTTGAGATCACAATTCAATAAGAAAAATGTTTACCAAAAAATTGCCACTTTTGAGATCACACTTCAATAAGAAAAATGTTTACCATAAAATTGCCATTTTTGAGATCACAATTCAATAAGAAAAATGTTTACCAAAAAATTGCCATTTTTGAGATCACAATTCAATAAGAAAAATGTTTACCAAAAAATTGCCATTTTTGAGATCACAATTCAATAAGAAAAATGTTCACCAAAAAATTGCCACTTTTGAGATCACAATTCAATAAGAAAAATGTTTACCAAAAAATTCCTATTTTTGAGTTCACAATTCAATAAGAAAAATGTTTACCAAAAAATTGCCACTTTTGAGATCACAATTCAATAAGAAAAATGTTTACCAAAAAATTGCCACTTTTGAGATCACAATTCAATAAGAAAAATGTTTACCAAAAAATTCCTATTTTTGAGTTCACAATTCAATAAGAAAAATGTTTACCAAAAAATTGCCACTTTTGAGATCACAATTCAATAAGAAAAATGTTCACCAAAAAATTGCCATTTTTGAGATCACAATTCAATAAGAAAAATGTTTACCAAAAAATTGCCATTTTTGAGATCACAATTCAATAAGAAAAATGTTTACCAAAAAATTGCCACTTTTGAGATCACAATTCAATAAGAAAAATGTTTACCAAAAAATTCCTATTTTTGAGTTCACAATTCAATAAGAAAAATGTTTACCAAAAAATTGCCACTTTTGAGATCACAATTCAATAAGAAAAATGTTTACCAAAAAATTGCCATTTTTGAGATCACAATTCAATAAGTAACTAAGTAACTAGTAGTAATAAGTAATAAGTAATCAGTAATAAGTAACACACTCTTTTCACGAAATTTGAATATCGGCGTAAAGTGCAATAATCAAACTTTATTATTATCGTTTAACCCATAAGAATAACATACGAAAACATTTAAAAATTTCATTGTGAAACCCGGCAAATTTGACATTTCTCACAATTCCTTTTTTTTTCCTCAAAAACTACTAGTTTCCTTTAGGTAAAATTATTTTTCCGAGCACTCTAATGCTGTCCTCTTTTACTAAAAAAATTGCCATTTTCGAGATCAAAGTTCAATAAGAAAAATGTTTACCCAGCCCTCTACCGATATAAATCCAAAACCCTTAAAATTGATACTGGAGAAATATTAAACGTGTTAAGAATCGATTTAAAAATTTCAAAAGTTTACAACTCGTCAACGGATTTAAGTAACACATTAAGCGCTCTCTATCAATGTAAATGCACACTTTAAAAAATGACGTTAAGTATGTTTTTATTAGAACGAAAGCATTTTAACATTTGTTACTCTCAAAAAAATTGCTTCATCGTTACGAAACAATTTTTATGATTACCGCCTAGACGCCCTCTAACGGCATAAATCCAAAACTGTAAAAAATCAAATTTCGAAGCCCTTCAGAATTGTAGATAAGCAACAATTTCAAAAGTTCCAAACTCGTCAAGAAATACGTAACGAAGTCCACGCCGACCTCCGACGCGCCCCCTGCCGGCACGATAATAAAACTCATCGAAGAGAAGCGACGCCTCGTTACGATTTATATCTCGGATTCGTCCGATTTACGTCGCTCGAAGAAGTTGTTTCCCCCCCCCCGTATAAACGAATAAGAAAATCCCAGGATTCACGACGAAGTCCCCTCTGAACCGGTCACGTGACACACGAAAAATAAACCCGTAACGCCTCAAAGGCTGTTTACGCCGACTCTTTAAAATATTTACGCGACGCTTACACACAGAGAGGGAATAATTTCGTAAACAGATCGAAATCCGACGAGCGGACGTGAAATATTGAATTCCCCCCGTCTCCCTACCCTAAACCCCCCCCCCACCACCACCACTCGCCTCTAGCGAATCACAGAACGAGAAATTAATCGTCCAGCCTCCGCCCGGTATAAATAAACGGCGGCTCGTTAGGTACGTCGTAAATAATTTTTTCGGAAAAGTGAGGTTATGTCGCAGGTGAGCGATCGCCCCGTTAAAAGACGCACGGTTTGTTTTAACGATCGCCGGTTATTTTAAACGATACGTCCATTCGTCAAGCGGGCCCGGTATTATTACTACCATCGCTCTTCCGTGCGCGCAAACGGCACGCGCATCGATCAGTCGCCATGGAAATTGCTTATGTTACCTTCCGTAAACAACCCCGTTACTTTTATTACCCGTTTCCTTTCCGACGGTAATATTTAACCGATGCTTTTACATACTTTGGATTGGTATGGACCCAAGTGGAGGAAAAATTCCACCGCCACCACCACATATTTTTCCTAAATTTTTAAAACAAGTACCAACGGTCAGCCCGTTATGAATCAATCTAGCGACAACCACACAAATAAAAGATTTTATTTCCAAGTCCTCATACCCATAACATACTGTAACGAATTCTCCACTCTTTATCTGTAGTAGTAAGCTACTGGAATAATCTCGATGTTTCTGTCGACGATTCGGCGCCGGCCGGTCCCGAAATTGATCGATTGTGCTAGAGCAGGGGTGTCCACTAGCCGTGCTTCCCGAGCGCCCGGGAGTAAACGCTTTATCAGTGGTACCGGTAATTTATGGCACCCATAAAGCTATTACCGCCTGTCTTTTGGGGCATTTTCGTGATTTTTACGTCAGGAGGTCCAGGGTTGATTTAACATGATTTTAGTTAGACTTGTTTGAGATTTTAGAATTTTATTATTTCATATATCTCTATACATAAAAGAAGATGACCTGACTGACTGACTGACTGATTCATAATCAACGTACAGCCAAAACTATTATAGGTAGCGACTTGCAATTTTAAAGGTAGCTTTGTATCATAGTACAGGGGAACACTAAGAAAGGATTTTGCAAAATTTTAATTTTTAAGGGTAGAAAATGACAAAAAACGAATTTTCATATAAAATTTGTATATCTATATATACGCTCTATAGCACTGTACATATAACACGTATACTATATACACGGTGGTATATATAGTGAGATATGCCAGATGTTGTATTGTATTAATATTGTTTTAATCACGGATGAAAAATTAATTTCTTGAAAAACTAATCGCGAGGATTTTTTTACACCAATAATATAGATTTGGATTCTTCATTAAATATTGAATTTAGATCATTTTGAACCTCAAAGAACGGATAATTTTTAATGATTTTTAAACAGATTTTTAATACTTATCGATTAAGTTTAAAATTTTAATTGGTCAGAAAATGTATTGAAAACAATCCGATTTTAGAGAATCGAGATTGATTGAAATTAGTATTTAATGAAGAATGCTTATTTATATGCAACTTATTAAAAATTCATCGCAATTTGATTTTTAAAAAATACATTTTTCGTACGTAATTAAAAGAATAGAACGGGTGGAGTATTTATATCTATTATATATTCCATGGGATGATTATATTTCTATTGTTCTATTGATACTTAATGAATGAAACTAATTAGTGAAGGAGATAATCTTCAACAAGTCATTTGATTATATTTTTTTAATTAATTTTAATATCTAATTCATATTTTTAATTTATAGATAGCAAACTTTGAAGCACAGTTAAAAGTATCGAATTTTAGTTATTAAAATCTTATCGGCTTCAGTTTTAAATCCTGAATTAAATTTAAATTATTTACTAAATATTTAAATTATCGTTGTCGTTAACTAAGTTCTTTATACGTAATGGTCTAGATAATTTTTTTAATGCATTTATATATACACAGAAACAATTCTGCACATAAATTTTTTCAAACAAAATAATAATAAATTTTTTTTCAGTTAGATAATGAATGATGATTAATAACAAGAATGAACTTCTTTTTATTGTAAAGTTGACATTATCGTTTGAAAAATAAAAAAGAATCGGGGTATAATTATCAGATATTAAAATGGCGTGCTAGTGAAACATATACGAGCACACTAAAAATGTTTTTACCTGTTTCTAAATATTTAGTACACAAAATCGTGTACAAGTAGTTAAGTAATTTTTCCCTGTAACTAGTAAGTGTAAGGATGATTGAGAATTAACGTGTTATCCTTTATCCTTTCAAGAAAAATGTACTTAATGCGTCGTTATGATCAAGGGAAAATAGGGCAAATAACTGAGTGATTACCACAAAATTTAGATGTCACTTTACAAAAATCTATAAATTGCCACCTTAAGGTTAATAATATGTAGTATGTGAGTAACTGTACTAGTGTGCTTTGTATGGGTAAAAGATTTTACAGAGTATTTGTTTTATTCCAGTTCTGTTTGTCAATTTTGACTTGAAACGATTTTCATTCCCTCATTTTCTTAATAACCTGTGCGTAATGGAATCAGAAGGGGGCAAGATTACGATACTAAATGGGGGGATTTATTTGGCGTTTTCAAAATTTATAACACCCTTTTATGCGTCATATGTGAGCAAAGTTTTGTAAAATTCAAAAAATATAACATTCAGCGGCATTATCAAAAACAGCATTAGGGTTTTTATAGAGATTTTCCATTAGATAGTGCGTCACGATCCAGAGAAGCCTGGATGCCAGAAAGCCTGGAAAAGCGTGAAGGGAAAATGACATAAATGGACCCAACCCAGTGCTTTTGTTTTTAATTTAACGAAATAAATTTATTTCGAAACATGACGTTACATATAATTTTCATTAATCATTCATATATAAAAGACGTTAGAATCACTAGTTAATATAGTCATCATTATAGTATTTACAAAATCTGTAAATTAGTACCTATTTACAATTACACAAGTATTAGGCAATTGCTTCTCATAGCCTCTCCTCGGCAAGAGTTCAACTTGCTTTCCGAGTCCAACCCTTTGCGTGTTGTACGGAAACGTCATGCATATTAATATTCCGACTATCAGCTCATTAGGGCCCGTTTATGGTGGATTGTACCTGTCACTTCTCCAACTCTCTTAATCCTAGTGGACGCCTCTGCGTCAGAATATAAAAAGGCGACCGAGAGATAAGCGGCATTCAGTCGGCTCATGTGAAAGAGCCGTAAAAACCAATCGGATATAAATTTACGTTTAAATGAATAAATCCGTATAGTGTTAGTGTCAGTTAAATAAATTACGATTAATTAGTCATAGTGAGTGTTATTAATTATTAAGAATCGACGAACGTAACAGTACTTTTGGTTCTACATAAATTTTTTTCAAGTTTTTGCAATTTACAAAGTATTAAATACTGTATAGACGCTCCTACGTTCTTTTCTACATAACGGAACGTTTGTCGATACTTAATGTAACGCATTTCGCCAATTCAATTCCCAGTGCAAAAAATTAATCATTCGTCCAAAGATAATTTCCGTTTCCTTGGAAAAGTCGATCGATTCGGTAAAAAAGACAACTTTTCTCTCGACATCAATAAATAGTTTTTGGTTTCACCTGAGTCACCAGTCTTTGTAGTCAACGACTAGGCTTTAACGCCTAGCCTGGCTAAACTAGGTTTAGTCAAGAAATGTGGTTACTAAACTTCAGCTAGTGTAATATTTCTATAACCATTTTTCGGTCTTCCATTTTCAAAGTCTTCAAATATATCTTCAGAATCGCAGGCCCAATCGTACTAATTTTCTGCCCATGAGATACAATGGGACTCGACCATGGGTCTAATATAATCTTAGAAATTATACCGCTCTTTTTTATTTAAGAGTAGTATAATTATATACATTTTAATTAATAGTTTTAATTAATATAATGAAGATGTTTACTGACTTTGTCTCTTTTTTTTTAAAATAATACAATTTGGATCAAGGTTAATTAACTAGACAAAGTAAACATAATTTCCGTAAAAATAAAAATATACCAGAATTTCTGGTATAAAAATGCGACTTGATTATCCCGTATCAAGTTTATTTCATTATTTATATCAACTTGTACATATGCACTATCTTTTATCTTATGTATAATCTGAGTCCCAGGACAGATGTAACAGGAGCTGTAATGGAAAATTTTTTGTCGAAATATGAACGTCACCATATTTTTCTGATGTTAGCTCGATAAATATCTTTTCGTGCTTTTCTGTCAATAAGAAAACATGAGATATTACGCTTCAAGGCGAAGTAATATTAATGAAATGCCCGTCAAACTCATAGGCGCACGAGTAGTCATACAAGAGGGTTACCGATTATCGAGGACTCAGGTGATGGTGCAGGGGCGGGACTGTGGGAGATTGTTATGCAGGCTTTAAGGCAGGTTACGTAGGATGAGGAATCGTTGGCTAAGTATCGTTGCAGTTTATCTCTAATTCGTGGTAGAAGACAGTTAAGAAAGGGCAGGTAAAGAAATGATTGGTTAATGAAGAAAAGTCAGTCTGTTTGTAGTGGTTGGGATATAGACATTGATTTGTTAAGGCGAAAGGTTCGTTCTTTTTTCTTTAAAAACGAAATCCCAACGTTAGACAGAATTCTACAATTAACCAATGGTGGTGATGACTTTCCTACTATGTCGAAGAAAAAGTATGGGAAACTTTAAAAGAAATTAATTTTTCTTGGGAAAAAAGTAACAAAACCCACCTGTTTTAACTGATAACGATGAAATAATTTTGTGGAGAGGCAATATTCTACGATCGATTAAACAATTTAGACAAGAAAATCAAATAAACATATTATTTAGATGAAACGTGGGTTAATGCTGGGCTTGCCATTGCAAAAAAATGGCGTGACAAAAATATAGAAAGTGCTCGTCAAGCACGTGTAGGAGGTTAGTCTATAGACTTAAGTCACCTAGTGGAAAAGGGAAAAGGATCATTATTACACACACTGGCAGTGAAACAGGATTGGTTGAAGGTGGACTTTTGACTTTTGTTTCTTAGAAAACTGGTGATTATCACTAAGACACGAAAGCAGATGTATTTGAAGAGTACTTTGTACAAATGTTAGGCCTTATACCAGTAGAAAGTATAATTATGATGGATTGCGCGAGTTTTCATTATAGACAAGTCGAGAAGGCACCTACTAAGTTGTAGGAAAAAAGATGACATAACTAACTGGTTAGCTAATAAAAAAAATAAAGGTGAATCGACTCACTATGACACTGATATGGTCAAAAAGGAACTACTGCTCATTGTTCATTGTATAAAATCGAAATACAAAAAATATGTTGTAGATGAAATGGCACGACATCGAGGCATAACGATTGTTAAGACTTCCACCATATCATTGTCAACTATATTCAATGGAATTGATATGGGCCCAAGTGAAAGGCCATGTTGCAAGATACAACACAATTTTTACATTGAAGGATGTAAAAGTACTGTTATTAAATGGAGTGAAAATTATAACCCCAGAAAATGGAAAAAACTTCTAGATCATACAATAAAGGAAGAGGCAACACTTTGGGAACTTGATAATTTCATTGATAGAATAACAGAACCCCTGATTATCACAATAAATAACGATCGTAGCTCCTCTGAATTTTCAGATGATTAGTATCATAAGTATCAACGAATTTCAAATTGAAATAATTTATAATGTTAATTTTGTATATTCATATATTATATTGTTAGTACGTAATTAGTACTGACGAACTGCAATAGGCAGGCAACGTTTTAACCACGCCAATTTTAACAAACGCCAGTCTTAAGCCTGGATAAAGTGGGAAGGAAATGTTGCGCAACAATTATTCCAGTGAAATATACTACTCATAATGAAAACATTATGCTTTATTCCGACCTTCCCGTCCAAAACGCGGTACGCCACTGACATTTCGATATCTTCGATATCTTCCTCTTCTTCGGGCCTTTTATTCGGACACCGCTCATACCGGGTGGCCCCTACAAAATTATTTAAAAAAAAACCGGTGATAATGCAGGGACTGCTTACGATAACTACTAAATTTTTTCCTCCGGTACATGAAAAATATGATGGTCACAAAATCCAGTTTTGTACAATAACCCTCTTATTCATAGACGCATTTTAGCGTTAAAATTGATTTTAGCTTAGATTGCGTTTAGAAAGTGTTTCAATAAGGTTACTATACATATTGTGAAACATATTGTAAATGTATTATAAGATAAAATCCATTTTTAACTTTAAACTGCGTTTATGAATAAAACCGTAAGGTTTTACTTTTTGACTATTTCAAAAGTCATTTGTTCACTATCACTTCAAAGTCACTACAATAAGTTGAGTTGTACGACTATTTGAAATAGTCACAAATACGAATTATCTGACTAGCTCAAAGTACTTACTTGTTTCTTAACAACCGATGACTACTTTTCCGTTCTGACTCTGACTGTTCTAAGGTGTTTCCTCAAATTTTGTATAAATAGTAAGTTTCTTTTGTGGGATGAAACGTGAGTCGGGTCTAGTGACTAACTTGAGGATTCCTCGAACCTCAAGGCGTACTTACAGCGCCATCTGTATTTTGTAGTCAACCGAGTGTACCTTAAGGATGGGATGAGGCTGAGGTCGTTTTGATCTTACCTTAAGTAGCTTTCAGAAAATATTAAAAGTTACGTTTGCCTTAAGGACGTGAATTCAACATGACTGACGATTATTATGAGTACGTCAATCGAATTATTAATCATATAAATCGATTACCTAAACGGTATTTGAGAGACTGGCAAAATCCGTTAGATTTTTATAGTGAACGTGAGTTTATAAGGAGGTATCGTTCTTTTAAAAATACAACTGTATATATTGTTTTGCCTCTAATGATGCTCTTCATAAACCCAATAAGAGAGGTTTGCCAATGGTTCCACTGATCTAGTTATTAATCAGTTTACGATACTATGGCACAGGAAATTTCCAGGCACGTTGCATTTTTATATATGTATTTATATCTAGAAAAAGAATGGTTACTTATGCTTTATTCGAGTTTTTGAACTTTGTTTGCCTATTCTACTATTTCATATGTATTTTACACTGTTGCTGGTGATCTTAGGGGAATTTCACAATCTACAGTGTCACTAATAACAAAAAAGATTTCAGAGCCATTAGCAGGATAAATGAGGAATATCGTAAAATTCCCAGAAGACCCTTTTCATTATCAAGGTTTTATGAAGGAATTTAATCAAGTAGCCAACTTTCCTGGTGTAACATCCTGTATAGACGGTACCCACATCCCAATAAAAAATCCTGGAGGTGCTGTAGGTGAAATATACAGAAATAGGAGAATTTTCTCCATTAATTTACAGATACTTATATTGTCTCAATAATGATTGATGAAATTGTTTAAAAAGTGTTATTTACAGGTGGTATGAGGCCCAAGAATGCAAATATTAGATATTGTCGCTAGGTATCCAGGGTCCACTCATGATAACACAATATTTCAGGGAAGTGGGGTTCGTGTCAAATATGAAAATAATGAAGTGCCAGGTCAGCCTATAATTATTTGTTTAAGATCAACTTTGCGATACGAATCTCTTATGGATTATGTGTTAATACAGGTAAAATGTTGGATGACAATGGCTGTGCATGTAAAAGATATCTGCTAACACAAGTTGTACATCCTAATACACATGCAAAGAGAAATTATAATAGGGCTCATAGAAGCACCAGAAATATCTTCGAAAAATATTAAGGAATCTGGAGAGAACGGTTTAAGCGCTTAAAAAAGAGAGTTGAGGATTTAAATTTACTTTTTCTTAGCTGAATTACAAGTTTTAATTTGTTGTAGCTCATAACCTCACTTTGACACGATCACAGAACCATAGAAATAGAAATAATACTCCCTAGACCGACGCCTTATTCACGATTTGCGCTGTTGTCAGTACTTTTACCTTCTTAGGTACTCCTCGGCGGAGGCAAGAAGATTTTGTAACCATCGAACAGCTTATCTGAGGTTCGATCAAGGTTTCCTCCACCAAGGCCTCCTTCAGCATTCCTTAAGTGATGGACTATAAATTCGCCCCTAAGTGGCTTTGTAATAGTCCCTAATTTGGGTTTTGTAGACGTTCGAAGTAATTACAATTACGAATTAGCCGACTAATTCAAAGTATTCTCCTAATTTCTAGAGTACTAAGTAGTAATTTGTCACGAAATGACTTTACGACTAACTTAAGTTCGTGCTAATAAGAGGCTCGTGTGATGGCGCGAAACTAAGTCGAAATTTGCTACTCGGTGGGTTTAAAATAGTCATAAATTCGAATCACGTGATGATTTCGGCGCTCACATTTCGTATTTAGGGAGAGCGTAACCAGCGTCGTTCCTCTGCGCTTCTGATGAAACTGAAAAGTGGGCGATAAATATTTAAATACACTCGCGGCCCGTAAACACCGGATTTATTTAAATTTTACGTGCACGGCCGACGTCCTAATCGGTCGATGTTTGTTTTATTCCGATTACGTTCTCGCTCGGGACTTTGCGGAATTAATTCACTCGCCCGAGATATACAGAGAGAACGTTTATTTTAACTGTGAACGTATAAACTTTGTTTATTACAAATTGCATTACCGGTAAATATTTAATCATAACCGTATAAACAAACAGGCGGCGACTCTGTTTCGGGCGAGAAGTCGAAATGCGAGTTATTTTCGTGAAAAATGCCGATTCGATTGCGCGTCGACCTTACGATTGAGGCGTTCGGACCGGCAGATGGCGCTGCTTAAGCATTAGGCATGGGGATGAAAGTAGCATTGAGGAACCGGCGACGTCGACGTTGCCAGACTTCTGCTGGTTTACATAAAACTCAAGCACGAAACACAATCTTTATGCTGAATTTTGTAGGTAAAACCACAAAACATACACCTTAGAGAAGCGTAACTACCGTGTTATTTTAAGGCGACACCGATGACATTTGCCGCCATATTTATTCCTTGCTCTCCCCACCACTGATTACTGAAATTGGCGGTAAATTCGAAAATTGCTGGATTTTGAAATTGGCGGGAATTTTGAAATTCGATTATTATTGCATTTCTTGGTCCATTTACATCAAACAAAATATAAGTTCACTTAAAATTATGTAACACTTACAAGGACGTTTTCTTTTGTAAAGTTTCTATGAATAAGTGCTCCATAATCTTAAGTAATCTTATATATTGCTTGGTGTAAACGATCCCAAGTTTTTATAAACCAATGAATAAGTGCCACTTCCACTTCACGCAGTATCACTGAATGACAAATAACAAAGAAAACACAAATTCAAACAAAACATTTATATTTAGTGATAGAGAATAGAACTGAAATTATTCTAACATTAGAGACCGTAATAGTTACCGACAACTTTAATTCTAATGCTTTTCAGTAAGATTTGTCGTCCTTCGTCTTTAGTTTTGAACTGCATGATTCCTAAAACAAATTCCTAATTAGAGTAAAAATCATGGACACGTTATGAAACAAAGTTTATCTTCCTTCTTCTTCGTTCGATAGTTTCTTAAAACTAGAAACAAATAGTTAAATAAACTTGAACCTACCCTCTTCATATAAATGTTTAAGTGTTCGATTAGCTGCTCTCATTACTTAATAAGCTCGCATTGTATAGATAATTAGCTGTATTTTTATGTATCTGATACAATTTACTTTCAAGATTTGATAAATCTGATTTATTTAAATTTAATTGTTTCAGAAATTCTGTTTTCAGAAAATAAATCTCATGTTCTTGATTTATATCAAGACCAGATTTATCAGAATCACTTACAATAGGGATGTTCACCTCTAAAGGTGTGGGTAGGGTATCATGGTAAATATTGCTATAATTTATAGTATAATAATACTGCTTGTGTTACAGTTATCATTACATTTAGGTACTGATGCAGGCAGTTACTTTTAAATTGGGATTAGCATAATCTGATGTAACAAAATGTCTTTTACAAATGTCTCTATAAAATCAACATACGTGTTTCCCCCTTAACATACGAGCAGCGTTCGTACGAAAATTGTGAAACATGTTTGATCCATAAGCAGAGTTTACAACTGGTGAGCAGTACTTATTAGTGCGATAAGGAAAGTTGCATAATTATGATTGCTTCCTTAATGAAATAGTTGATACTAATTATGGTACTACTAGTAATATTTGTAATACAAACTACAACGAACAACAGAATTAAAGTGAAATCAATCCAGTTTTCCAGAGGGAAAAATCCCAATTTGTGCAAAATATGGCAACCGTATATTTGGTTATATTTTACACCCTACACTTTTACATTGAAATATGTTATACTTAACAATCTTACCACCAAGTCTTACCTTTCAAAATTTATAATAACACCGTTATTACACCAATTATCACACTAATTACAACAAACTATTGTTCCTAACCTCGTGGCGCGTCTTATTTACGATACATGAAACTTAGATTACTAAAAATTTGGCTTAGAACATGAAAAGTCGTAAACGGCCGCCATCTTTATTCCTTGCTCCCGTTTGCCAGTGGAAATAAAAGTCCCAGATTTACCGACAAAATTCGGCATAATTTTGTATTTCGTGCTCGAGTTTTATGTATATCAGCAGAAGTCTGGCAACATCGATGTCGCCGGTTCCTCAATGCTACTTTCACCCCCATGGGTAAAACTGGCACTTTTGTTTCCACCGGCAAACGGGGGCAAGGAATAAAGATGGCGGCCGTTAACGACTTTTCACGTTCTAAGCCAAACTTTTAGTAATCTGAGTTTCACGTATCGTAAACAAGAGTTCGTTATAATTGCTGTTATAATTTTGAATTTTAAGTATAAATTTTGAAAGAAAAGACTTGTGGTAAGATTGTTAAGTATAACATATTTCAGTGTAGGGTATGGAATATAACAAACCAACCAATATTGCATTATTTTGCACAAAATGGGATTTTTCCCTCTGGAAAACTGGATTGATTTCACTTTAATTTCGTTAATCGTTGTAGTTTGTATCACAAATATTACTAGTAGTACTTAACATCAAATATTTCATTAAAGAAGCAAATATTTTAATATTTTGATTATATAACAAGATAGCCATATTTATGACGAACAATTTGTGAGTTTGTAGAAAGTTGTACTTTAATTTCCTAATGAGATATGCTTAAATGTTTATAAACGCCTCTATTTGTTGTTAACACTGTCATTACGTTTGTAATGAACGGAATGCCTATCAGTTAGTCTCAAATTGTTCCTTAACTTTTGAACTTTCTTCCACTATAACTAGCGAGACTTTCAATTATTTATAATATGCCTGTTTTTGTTGCTAAAAAAGTGTCGATTATGGGCTTATAAACTAATTAACCTGGAGCCGCGCGATTTGTATTTACAAATTCCTAATTTTCGTTACTGGATAGCCGAAATTTTTTTCTAATTTAAAAAAGTCCTACGATCACTTGGAGTCGAGATAAAATTTTCTAATGATCACTGCGGCTTTATTTATAACAAAAACAAACCATTTTGGTGTCATTTTTCACTTAAAACCTTATATTTTATCTGATTACTTTTTCTATTTATAATTGTTATTATTTAACTGTTTAAAATGGCGTTCAAAGTCGTACTTACCTGAAAAGTAAGAAGTGGAAGGGGAAGAGCGACTTTAAAATAACTCCGAAAAAAAAAATTCAATATCTCCGTCAATTATTAACCGATTTTGGTCAGTCTTTTATTAATTCGGGGTAGCTTGAAAACATAATAATAATGGCAGTCAGATTTTTAAATTACAAACAATTAATTACAAAAATTTTTAGTTTAATTTTTTTGCATATTTCTTTAAAGGGAGATTTTTTATACAATTTTTTTATATTGGATTATAATTATAAATTTGATGAAGAAATAATGTTTCTATTTCACACTGAAGTGATTTGCTATTAAATTTTTTAGTATTATATTAAACGTATATTTACGTTTTTATAATTTTTATTTTTTAATAAATTTAGTAATTTAATAAATTTAGTAATTAATAAATTACTAATAATAATAATAATAATAATAATAAATAATAATAAAAAAAATAATAAATAAATAAATAAATAATAATTAATAAAATACTAATAAAAAATAATTACTAAGTAATTAATAAATAGTAAATAAAATAATTTAGTAATTTAATAAATAATTTAATAAATCTAATAATTTAATAAATTTAATAATTAATACATTTTTAATAATAATTTTTATTTTTTTTTATATTGTATTATAATTATAAATTTAATGTAGAAATAATGTTTCTATTTCATGCTGAAGCGATTTGCTACTAAAATTTTTTGGTATTATATTAAACGTATATTTACTAAAATAACAATTTCTGGCAGATATATAAAGATAAATATTTAATTAATGAACTTAATTGAAAAATGTATAAAAATCCTATATGCTTTATTGTCATGGCCATCGGCCAATGACGCTGTCACCTTTACACGTTCATGCGCAGTAAACAAAAAGTCATCGTAACTGACAAATTTTCGCTTATAGACACTAGTTATTCTATTATTACTTACTATTATGATTTAATTTCGTCATTGATCGACGATTTCAATAAAATCGTCTCATCGGCGGCCGTGTCCTTCAAGTTTTATTATTTTATACGATTCCCCCCCCTCCCTCTCACTCTCATGAGCTCTTTCCATATTTCTATAACGGTCGTTATGTTTTGTATGGAATCGTTAAGTCGGATTTAATTGCCGTGATTAACGAGGGATTTAACGGTTTCTTTCACATCCCCCCCCCCCACGATTGACTTTATCGCTTCCCTGTCGTATTCTCGACGCTTTTTATCGTCTATTTGATCGGATTAAGTGTTATACGACTCGAGTCGAGTGCGATAAGAGATATGATAAGAGTCAATGAGGAAATTAATTCGGATAAAAATTTGAATTAATCGACCCGATTAATACAGAAATTAATGAGCAAGTCTCATTGATACCCTAAAAGCATCATCACCACACGGTTAAATCATGTAAGCACAAAACAGGGCGCAGGGTAGAACGTCGACGTTGCCAGACTTCCGCTGACATGCATAGAACTCGAGCACGAAACACAAAGTTGTGAAAAATGGCGGCCGTTTACGACTTTTTTGTTCTAAGCTAAACTTTTAGTGATATGAGTTTCATATATCGCAAATAAGACGATACAATAACCTAGGAAAATCATATTCATAAGCTTGACCTGCTGGTGGTATCCTAACCCAACAAGAACGTAGACAAAGGCCCAAAATGGACCGCTAAGGGCAGGTCGAATGTAGCGATCGCCAAGAGAAGAGACTTGAACATCTTTTTCACGGATATCAGGAGAGGGGGAGGATATGACGGAGTAAACATAGCAAATATATGGATCAACGCTTGTTACCTCTCCCCAAACGAACCAATCGCGACGTTAGAAGATGACCTAGACGCCATGATGGTGGAGGTGAACGCGTCTTCGATTGGATCCCCTCAATCGACGCCATGACACTCAATAACAGTTCTTGCACTTTCGTCAGAAAGGTGCAAAGATGTCAGAAAGGAATCCATAGAGAAGTATCCCTATACCGGCAATCTCCATATTCTATCTATGATTATGATCATAATCGACCAGGAATGATCATGTAATCATCCAGTAAGGAGTATTCTTGTTCAAACTGAGCGAATGCCCAGTGGGATCGTCCATAAAGGACAAAGAATGACACATCACAGGACCATATTGGTGGGACAAAGGGATTAGCGCCCTAATGCATTTGACCGTACGAAGGGCAGCAGAGGGAGCAGAGGGAGCTTAGTAGCCCATTTAAAAAAACTGGGGAGGTTACGTAAGGCGATGTGTAGGGCGAAGGAGTGGTGCTGGACGACAACATTTAAAGAGTTGGACTGTGACATCTGGGGCTTGGGGTAGGAAGTTGTTACAAGGAATCTGTAAAGGAACTAACTGGCTAATCGTGTATCCACAGAGAAAAGAGGGAAATAGTGTCTGTACTATTCTCTTAGATTGGTTAGGAGTGGTCGTGTAGAATTCACCAATAATGCGTCTGAACAGATTCGAGAAGGAACTATACCGTATTTCGCTTCAACGCAAAGTAGTATTAATAGGCTGTTCGTCAAAGGAGGGTAATTTTCGCAGTTATCGTAAGCAGTTCTTGCATTTTCACCGGTTTTTTAATAATTTTGTAGGGGCCGCCCGGTATGAGCGGTGTCAGAACAGAAGGTACGAAGAAGAGGAAGAAGAAATCCGGCGCTTAAGCGATCGGATATCGAAATATCATTGGCGTACCGCGTTTTGGACAGGAAGGTCGGAATAATGCATAATGTTTTTATTATGAGTAGTATATTTCACTGGAATAATTGTTGCGCAACATTTCCTTCCTACTTTATCCAGGCTTAAGACTGGCGTTTGTTGAAATTGGCGTGGTTAAAACGTTGCCTGCTTATTGCAGTTCGTCAGTACTAATTACATACTAACAATACAATATACTAATGTACAAAATTAACATTATAAATTATTTCAATTTGAAATTCGTTGATACTTATGATACTAATCATCTGAAAATTCAGAAGAGCTACGATCGTTATTTATTGTGATAATCAGGGGTTGTGTTATTCTATCAATGAAATTATCAAGTTCCCGAAGTTTTGCCTCTTCCTTTATTGTATGATCTAGAAGTTTTTTCCATTTTCTGGGGTTATACTTTTCACTCCATTTAATAACAGTACTTTTACATCTTTCAATGTAAAAATTGTGTTGTATCTTGCAACATGGCCTTTCACTTGGGCCCATATCAATTCCATTGAATATAGTTGACAATGATATGGTAGAAGTCTTAACAATCGTTATGCCTCGATGTCGTGCTATTTCATCTACAACATATTTTTTGTATTTCGATTTTATACGATCAACAATGAATAGTAGTTCCTTTTTGACCATATCAGTGTCATAGTGAGTCGATTCACCTTTATTTTTTTATTAGCTAACCAGTTAGTTATGTCATCTTTTTTCCTACAACTTAGTAGGTGCCTTCTCGACTTGTCTATAATGAAAACTCGCGTAATCCATCATAATTATACTTTCTACTCGTATAAGGCCTAACATTTGTACAAAGTACTCTTCAAATACATCTGCTTTCGTGTCTTAGTGATAATCACCAGTTTTCTAAGAAACAAAGGTCAAAAGTCCACCTTCAACCAATCCTGTTTCACTGCCAAGTGTGTAATAATGATCCTTTTCCCTTTTCCACTAGATGACTTAAGTCTATAGACTAACCTCCTACACGTGCTTGACGAGCACTTTCAATATTTTTGTCACGCCATTTTTTTGCAATGGCAAGCCCAGCATTAACCCACGTTTCATCTAAATAATATATTTATTTGATTTTCTTGCCTAAATTGTTTAAACGATCGTAGAATATTGCCTCTCCACAAAATTATTTCATCGTTATCAGTTAAAACAGGGGGGTTTTGTTACTTTTTTCCCAAGAAAAATTAATTTCTTTTAATGTTTCCCATACTTTTTTCTTCGACATAGTAGGAAAGCCATCACCATCATTGGTTAATTGTAGAATTCTGTCTAACGTTGGGATTTCGTTTTAAAGAAAAAAGAACGAACCTTTCGCCTTAACAAATCAATGTCTATATCCCAACCACTACAAACAGACTGACTTTTCTTCATTAACCAATCATTTCTTTACCTGCCCTTTCTTAACTGTCTTCTACCACGAATTAGAGATAAACTGCAACGATACTTAGCCAACTATTCCTCATCCTACGTAACCTGCCTTAAAGCCAGCGTAACAATCTCCCACAGTCCCGCCTCTGCACCATCACCCGAGTCCTCGGTAATCAGTAACCCTCTTGTATAACTACTCGCGCTCCTATGAATTTGACGGGCACTTCATTAACAGTACTTCGCCTTGAAGCGAAATATAGTATAGTCAGATACTTCGTAGTTTTGTCTACTTCAAATAGTCACATACAAATTCAATACTATCTCAAACTCACTTAGTCACTAGCAAACACTTGAGCAAGCATTTTAAGACGAAGGATTCAAAATCGTGTCTTGAAGTAATCACAAAACGGAATATTATGACTATCTCAAATCCGTTTAATCACAAGATTCTGCTGTTGAGAAAAACCTTCTCAAGTTATCTGATAGTGCGGTCAATAGAATCGACGTTTTATTGTACTAAAACTACTTTCTTTATATCATACACCCCATCCGTTACCCCCACCAGGCTACTAACAAGAAAAGATTTTGCGAAAAATTCTTTTAAATTCTATTTAATCACTCGTTACGTTTCTTACACTTATGCAACATCCGTGATGACGGTCCTTTAGCCACCACCGTATATCCGCTAAGCACACCCGCATTTAAAATTTCAAAATGGCGAAGGCGCCAAAACCGCGCCGTTTATAATCGTTTTATCACTTATTCCTTCACATTCTTTTCACGAAATTTGAATATCGGCGTAAAGTGGAATAATCAATCTTTATTATTATCGTTTAACCCATGAGAATAACATACGAAAACATTTAAAAATTTCACTTTGAAAACAGCCTAATTTGGCAAAATTTCTCACATTTTATTTATTTATTTTTTTTTTTCTCAAAAACTACTGGTTTGCTCAAGTTGAAATTATTTTTTCAAACACCCTGATACTGTCCTCTTTTAGTAAAAAAAAATGCGATTTTTCAAATCGCGGTAAAGTAAGAAAAATGTTTACCAAAAAATTCCCATTTTTGAGATCACAATTCAATAAGAAAAATGTTTACCAAAAAATTGCCTTTTTTGAGATCACAATTCAATAAGTAAAATGTTTACCAAAAAATTGCCATTTTTGAGATCACAATTCAATAAGTAAAATGTTTAGCAAAAAATTGCCATTTTTGAGATCACAATTCAATAAGAAAAATGTTCACCAAAAAATTGCCATTTTTGAGATCACAATTCAATAAGAAAAATGTTTACCAAAAAATTGCCACTTTTGAGATCACAATTCAATAAGAAAAATGTTTACCGAAAAATTACCATTTTTGAGATCACAATTCAATAAGAAAAATGTTTACCAAAAAATTGCCACTTTTGAGATCACAATTCAATAAGAAAAATGTTTACCAAAAAATTGCCACTTTTGAGATCACAATTCAATAAGAAAAATGTTTACCAAAAAATTGCCACTTTTGAGATCACAATTCAATAAGAAAAATGTTTACCGAAAAATTGCCATTTTTGGGATCACAATTCAATAAGACACATGTTTACCAAAAAATTGCCACTTTTGAGATCACAACTCAATAAGAAAAATGTTTACCGAAAAATTGCCATTTTTGGGATCACAATTCAATAAGAAAAATGTTTACCAAAAAATTGCCACTTTTGAGATCACAATTCAATAAGAAAAATGTTTACCAAAAAATTGCCACTTTTGAGATCACAATTCAATAAGAAAAATGTTTACCGAAAAATTGCCATTTTTGGGATCACAATTCAATAAGACACATGTTTACCAAAAAATTGCCACTTTTGAGATCACAACTCAATAAGAAAAATGTTTACCAAAAAATTGCCACTTTTGAGATCACAATTCAATAAGAAAAATGTTTACCGAAAAATTCCCATTTTTAAGATCACAATTCAATAAGAAAAATGTTTACCGAAAAATTGCCATTTTTGGGATCACAATTCAATAAGACACATGTTTACCAAAAAATTGCCACTTTTGAGATCACAATTCAATAAGTAAAATGTTTAGCAAAAAATTGCCACTTTTGAGATCACAATTCAATAAGAAAAATGTTTACCAAAAAATTGCCACTTTTGAGATCACAATTCAATAAGAAAAATGTTTACCGAAAAATTGCCATTTTTGGGATCACAATTCAATAAGACACATGTTTACCAAAAAATTGCCACTTTTGAGATCACAACTCAATAAGAAAAATGTTTACCAAAAAATTGCCACTTTTGAGATCACAATTCAATAAGAAAAATGTTTACCGAAAAATTCCCATTTTTAAGATCACAATTCAATAAGAAAAATGTTTACCGAAAAATTGCCATTTTTGGGATCACAATTCAATAAGACACATGTTTACCAAAAAATTGCCACTTTTGAGATCACAATTCAATAAGTAAAATGTTTAGCAAAAAATTGCCACTTTTGAGATCACAATTCAATAAGAAAAATGTTTACCAAAAAATTGCCACTTTTGAGATCACAATTCAATAAGAAAAATGTTTACCAAAAAATTCCCATTTTTGAGATCACAATTCAATAAGAAAAATGTTTACCACAAGCTACGCCATTCGTCGTAGTAGCGCAGGAGCAGGCTATCACAATCTAATAAATAGAAAAGCCAGAAAACCTAAATTTAAACGCACATCGAATAACCGAAAATCTCCAACGAATTTCCCTGAAAACGATCACGTCGAGCAACTATTAACGCGACGTAATAATCCATCAAAAATAGATTAAGATCTAAAAATCGATCAAGTGACCGTAATTGACGACAGTGAAAAGGGAGAAGTTAAACTTCCCGGCTTTTCCGAGCCCCACGCTTCCGCCTCCTCCTCGAAACCTCCGCGGGCCTTTCAACCAGGCCGAAGTTTGCACACGTTAAGTACCAGGATGGCGCGACAGATGGCGCGCGGGCGTCGACGCTTTCCGCCATGTTAAACTCACCGTGACCGTTATCTGTTAATTGTTATTATTAATGTTGTTATTGCTATAATTAGTTTAACGAATTTTGTTAAGCGGAAAGCGGGTATTGGAATGACATCCAAGAATTTTTGGTCTTTGTTAATACATCATTAAGTGACGTAAGTCTGAGCATTTCCACAATGACTCCACTCAGTCTGTATAGGAGGCTTAAATAAGCTTAAATGAGTTTCCTGATTATCACGTATTGGGTGATCAGAAAACGTACGTCTTAGATCGACGTTTCCTTATTAAGGTAACTCGATTTTTTCCTGGCAAATACATAAATTCGTAACTTGATAAGAAAGAACGTACGTCTTTGATGAATTTTCTCATGTTAACACGTATCAGGTTCTCATATGAATGAATGACATTGCCAATTAAAGGATACTTTGTTAAGTATCGGGTGATCAGATAAGTACAAACTTTCACAATGTCTTTAACTGATAACCTTCGCTTACCTGACTCACTGTGTAGTGTGAGCAGAGAAATTTGAAATTTTTAATGCAAAGAACGTCTGTCTTTGATTGACTATTTCTCGCTTAGGAGATATATTTTACATCCAGCGATGAAACAATTTGGAAACCTCAAAACAGTTAGAAACTCAATATTTCAGAATCAATTATAAGAGCTTATAAATGGAGGTCATATATTATAAATTTGATACCTAATGTCATAAATATTTCTGGTTGCCTGGTACTGGGAGATCAGATAAATCAAATCCATGAAACTGAAGAAAGTACATCTTAAGTCGACGCTTTGATATTAAGATGAACAACTTATATCGAAAGGTCAGATATACCGTATACTTGAGGTAAAACAAAGTACGTCTTTAAATGACGTTTTCCTATACATTTGAACTATTTTGTACCTGGTGTTCACATAAATACAAAACTTGAACCGAAATCACTCTCAGATTGGTCGGATTTAAATATGATTTGCATGCACAATTGGTTGCCTATCTTCGGGGATAAGTGATGAAGTAAATGGGGGCGATTTTGAAAATGAAAGATCGCGATATTAATAATGCAAGTAGATATATCGTGGTTTGAATGCGCCGAGGGGACTTAGTAACTGTTTAATTAAACCTATGGATTGGTAAAAGGACTGATTTAAATGTTTCTGAATAATTGTAGCCCGTTTAATGGTCAAAGCATGAGTGGTTGCCTAGTGAAATCACTCTCAGATTGGTCGGATTTAAATATGATTTTGCGTGCACAATAGGTTGCCTATCTCCGTGAATAGGTAATGCTAAATCGGCTGATAAGAAGCTGTTATACCAGCTTTCTCATGCAGGGCGTCAGATTTGGGGGATGTAAGGATAATAATGTGATGACGCGTGATCAGATCAGACTTTAGTAGAATAATTGGGTAGATTTCTGCTGTACATAGTTATAACAAGCCGGCGCGAGGTGACGTCAAGAGCATACGTAAACTTTCAGTTAAAAGAGCATACCTGTTGCACTTGTTAAAACCTGTTAACTGTGACCAGATAACTTAGGAACTTTTAATAGGAAGAACGTTTGTCTGTGATTGATGGTTAATCGTTAATTCGACATATTTTACAAGTTGGAAACCTCAAACCCTTGGTCAACGTTGCAAAACTTGAACCAAAAGAGCATACCTGTTGCAGCTGATAAAACCTGTTAACTGTGACCAGATAACCTAGAAACTTTTAATAGGAAGAACGTTTGTCTGTGATTGATGGTTAATCGTTAATTCGACATATTTTACAAGTTGGAAACCTCAAACCCTTGGTCAACGTTGCAAAACTTGAACCAAAAGAGCATACCTGTTGCAGCTGATAAAACCTGTTAACTGTGACCAGATAACCTAGAAACTTTTAATAGGAAGAACGTTTGTCTGTGATTGATGGTTAATCGTTAATTCGACATATTTTACAAGTTGGAAACCTCAAACCCTTGGTCAACGTTGCAAAACTTGAACCAAAAGAGCATACCTGTTGCAGCTGATAAAACCTGTTAACTGTGACCAGATAACCTAGAAACTTTTAATAGGAAGAACGTTTGTCTGTGATTGATGGTTAATCGTTAATTCGACATATTTTACAAGTTGGAAACCTCAAACCCTTGGTCAACGTTGCAAAACTTGAACCAAAAGAGCATACCTGTTGCAGCTGATAAAACCTGTTAACTGTGACCAGATAACCTAGAAACTTTTAATAGGAAGAACGTTTGTCTGTGATTGATGGTTAATCGTTAATTCGACATATTTTACAAGTTGGAAACCTCAAACCCTTGGTCAACGTTGCAAAACTTGAACCAAAAGAGCATACCTGTTACACTTGTTAAAACCTGTTAACTGTGACCAGATAACTTAAAAACTTTTAATAGGAAGAACGTTTGTCTGTGATTGATGGTTAATCGTTAGTTCGACATATTTTACAAATTGGAAACCTCAAACCCTTTGTCAACGTTGCAAAACTTGAACCAAAAGAGCATACTTGTTACACTTGTTAAAACCTGTTAACTGTGACCAGATAACCTAGAAACTTTTAATAGGAAGAACGTTTGTCTGTGATTGATGGTTAATCGTTAATTCGACATATTTTACAAGTTGGAAACCTCAAACCCTTGGTCAACGTTGCAAAACTTGAACCAAAAGAGCATACCTGTTGCAGCTGATAAAACCTGTTAACTGTGACCAGATAACCTAGAAACTTTTAATAGGAAGAACGTTTGTCTGTGATTGATGGTTAATCGTTAATTCGACATATTTTACAAGTTGGAAACCTCAAACCCTTGGTCAACGTTGCAAAACTTGAACCAAAAGAGCATACCTGTTGCAGCTGATAAAACCTGTTAACTGTGACCAGATAACCTAGAAACTTTTAATAGGAAGAACGTTTGTCTGTGATTGATGGTTAGTCGTTAATTCGACATATATTACAAGTTGGAAACCCCAAACCCTTAGTCAACGTTGCAAAACTTGAACCAAAAGAGCATACCTGTTGCAGCTGATAAAACCTGTTAACTGTGACCAGATAACCTAGAAACTTTTAATAGGAAGAACGTTTGTCTGTGATTGATGGTTAGTCGTTAATTCGACATATATTACAAGTTGGAAACCCCAAACCCTTAGTCAACGTTGCAAAACTTGAACCAAAAGAGCATACCTGTTGCAGCTGATAAAACCTGTTAACTGTGACCAGATAACCTAGAAACTTTTAATAGGAAGAACGTTTGTCTGTGATTGATGGTTAGTCGTTAATTCGACATATATTACAAGTTGGAAACCCCAAACCCTTAGTCAACGTTGCAAAACTTGAACCAAAAGAGCATACTTGTTACACTTGTTAAAACCTGTTAACTGTGACCAGATAACTTAAAAACTTTTAATAGGAAGAACGTTTGTCTGTGATTGATGGTTAATCGTTAGTTCGACATATTTTACAAATTGGAAACCTCAAACCCTTTGTCAACGTTGCAAAACTTGAACCAAAAGAGCATACTTGTTACACTTGTTAAAACCTGTTAACTGTGACCAGATAACTTAGAAACTTTTAATAGGAAGAACGTTTGTCTGTGATTGAAGGTTAATCGTTAGTTCGACATATTTTACAAGTTGGAAACCTCAAACCCTTGGTCAACGTTGCAAAACTTGAACCAAAAGAGCATACCTGTTGCAGCTGATAAAACCTGTTAACTGTGACCAGATAACCTAGAAACTTTTAATAGGAAGAACGTTTGTCTGTGATTGATGGTTAATCGTTAATTCGACATATTTTACAAGTTGGAAACCTCAAACCCTTGGTCAACGTTGCAAAACTTGAACCAAAAGAGCATACCTGTTGCAGCTGATAAAACCTGTTAACTGTGACCAGATAACCTAGAAACTTTTAATAGGAAGAACGTTTGTCTGTGATTGATGGTTAATCGTTAATTCGACATATTTTACAAGTTGGAAACCTCAAACCCTTGGTCAACGTTGCAAAACTTGAACCAAAAGAGCATACCTGTTACACTTGTTAAAACCTGTTAACTGTGACCAGATAACTTAAAAACTTTTAATAGGAAGAACGTTTGTCTGTGATTGATGGTTAATCGTTAGTTCGACATATTTTACAAATTGGAAACCTCAAACCCTTTGTCAACGTTGCAAAACTTGAACCAAAAGAGCATACTTGTTACACTTGTTAAAACCTGTTAACTGTGACCAGATAACCTAGAAACTTTTAATAGGAAGAACGTTTGTCTGTGATTGATGGTTAATCGTTAATTCGACATATTTTACAAGTTGGGAACCTCAAACCCTTGGTCAACGTTGCAAAACTTGAACCAAAAGAGCATACCTGTTGCAGCTGATAAAACCTGTTAACTGTGACCAGATAACCTAGAAACTTTTAATAGGAAGAACGTTTGTCTGTGATTGATGGTTAATCGTTAATTCGACATATTTTACAAGTTGGAAACCTCAAACCCTTGGTCAACGTTGCAAAACTTGAACCAAAAGAGCATACCTGTTGCAGCTGATAAAACCTGTTAACTGTGACCAGATAACCTAGAAACTTTTAATAGGAAGAACGTTTGTCTGTGATTGATGGTTAATCGTTAATTCGACATATTTTACAAGTTGGAAACCTCAAACCCTTGGTCAACGTTGCAAAACTTGAACCAAAAGAGCATACCTGTTGCAGCTGATAAAACCTGTTAACTGTGACCAGATAACCTAGAAACTTTTAATAGGAAGAACGTTTGTCTGTGATTGATGGTTAATCGTTAATTCGACATATTTTACAAGTTGGAAACCTCAAACCCTTGGTCAACGTTGCAAAACTTGAACCAAAAGAGCATACCTGTTGCAGCTGATAAAACCTGTTAACTGTGACCAGATAACCTAGAAACTTTTAATAGGAAGAACGTTTGTCTGTGATTGATGGTTAATCGTTAATTCGACATATTTTACAAGTTGGAAACCTCAAACCCTTGGTCAACGTTGCAAAACTTGAACCAAAAGAGCATACCTGTTGCAGCTGATAAAACCTGTTAACTGTGACCAGATAACCTAGAAACTTTTAATAGGAAGAACGTTTGTCTGTGATTGATGGTTAATCGTTAATTCGACATATTTTACAAGTTGGAAACCTCAAACCCTTGGTCAACGTTGCAAAACTTGAACCAAAAGAGCATACCTGTTGCAGCTGATAAAACCTGTTAACTGTGACCAGATAACCTAGAAACTTTTAATAGGAAGAACGTTTGTCTGTGATTGATGGTTAATCGTTAATTCGACATATTTTACAAGTTGGAAACCTCAAACCCTTGGTCAACGTTGCAAAACTTGAACCAAAAGAGCATACCTGTTGCAGCTGATAAAACCTGTTAACTGTGACCAGATAACCTAGAAACTTTTAATAGGAAGAACGTTTGTCTGTGATTGATGGTTAATCGTTAATTCGACATATTTTACAAGTTGGAAACCTCAAACCCTTGGTCAACGTTGCAAAACTTGAACCAAAAGAGCATACCTGTTGCAGCTGATAAAACCTGTTAACTGTGACCAGATAACCTAGAAACTTTTAATAGGAAGAACGTTTGTCTGTGATTGATGGTTAATCGTTAATTCGACATATTTTACAAGTTGGGAACCTCAAACCCTTGGTCAACGTTGCAAAACTTGAACCAAAAGAGCATACCTGTTACACTTGTTAAAACCTGTTAACTGTGACCAGATAACTTAAAAACTTTTAATAGGAAGAACGTTTGTCTGTGATTGATGGTTAATCGTTAGTTCGACATATTTTACAAATTGGAAACCTCAAACCCTTTGTCAACGTTGCAAAACTTGAACCAAAAGAGCATACTTGTTACACTTGTTAAAACCTGTTAACTGTGACCAGATAACTTAAAAACTTTTAATAGGAAGAACGTTTGTCTGTGATTGATGGTTAATCGTTAATTCGACATATTTTACAAGTTGGAAACCTCAAACCCTTGGTCAACGTTGCAAAACTTGAACCAAAAGAGCATACCTGTTGCAGCTGATAAAACCTGTTAACTGTGACCAGATAACCTAGAAACTTTTAATAGGAAGAACGTTTGTCTGTGATTGATGGTTAATCGTTAGTTCGACATATTTTACAAATTGGAAACCTCAAACCCTTTGTCAACGTTGCAAAACTTGAACCAAAAGAGCATACTTGTTACACTTGTTAAAACCTGTTAACTGTGACCAGATAACTTAAAAACTTTTAATAGGAAGAACGTTTGTCTGTGATTGATGGTTAATCGTTAATTCGACATATTTTACAAGTTGGAAACCTCAAACCCTTGGTCAACGTTGCAAAACTTGAACCAAAAGAGCATACCTGTTACACCTGTTAAAACCTGTTAACTGTGACCAGATAACTTAAAAACTTTTAATAGGAAGAACGTTTGTCTGTGATTGATGGTTAATCGTTAATTCGACATATTTTACAAGTTGGAAACCTCAAACCCTTGGTCAACGTTGCAAAACTTGAACCAAAAGAGCATACCTGTTGCAGCTGATAAAACCTGTTAACTGTGACCAGATGACCTAGAAACTTTTAATAGGAAGAACGTTTGTCTGTGATTGATGGTTAGTCGTTAATTCGACATATATTACAAGTTGGAAACCCCAAACCCTTAGTCAACGTTCCACAGTCAGTTTACAGTGTTGTAAGGTAAATTCGAACCTTGAGTGAAAGAATGGGTCCTTGAACAACATTTTGACACATCTGAAATTTGCATGGGTTGATTAGGTAAAGGCGAAATTTCAAAATGTCTTCAACCGATATTCCTTAAATACTCATCTCTGTTTCAATAAGTTGATCAAATAAATTGGAAACGTAAAAGCGAATCGTTTTAGAAAGTTTCGCTTCATATCGCTCGGTTTATCGAATGATCCAAAGATCAGTTTTACGTGGGGTGAAAATACCGCTTTACACGTCTCTCCTTGTTACCTTCAACGTTTTCATTCTGATGGTTTCCCTTCATTTTCAGTAAAACTTTCACGATAAATAACGTTTAAAAAACGAAGAGAGAGAAAAACCCCATCTGTTATATAACGGAGAATAATCCCTCGGCGTGTCGTAAATAACGTTAAATTTCAGACGGGCTTGCGGTGTATTAAATCCTAATTGAAAACGTGAGAAAAATGTTATTACGTACCTTCCTCGACAACCCCAGGGGATATCTCGCGCCCTTACACGGCGAGACGCGACGATCGAATATTTATTAATTTATCGCCTTTAAATCTCCCCCCGCAAAACCGCCCCGATATAGAAATAATGGAAGATACAGGCAACCCAACGTACATCCGATTTTAAATCCAGGAAGCTTCTTCGTTAGGCAACCACTCATCTCTTATAAGCAGGACAATTAGGCAGATAAGTTACAGTTAGGCAACCATCTATACATAAACCTTCAAAGTAACGAATCATTATGCACTTTTCTTAAGAACACACAAACAGTCTGCCACAAATAAAGGCTTAAAGGCAATCACTGATATTCACCATTTAAGACAGTTATAACGGTTAACACATCGGCAACTGCTTATACAAGTATGTTTAAACTAGTGTATACATAGACATTAAGACTAGACTAGGCAATATATAGGCAATGATATGCCAACTTTTACTCAGAGTGTCTTAGTGGTTATTTTTGAGTCTCACAAGCACGTGATCGTCAATTTTGGTCATGGTCAGACTTAATACGTCTGTGAATATATATGCAATAAGTGGTAAGGCAACCAGTCTTACTCTAACCAGGGAAAGCACGGGCAACCAATTATTCACTTAAATTACATTTGGTTGCACTTGTAAGTGAAGTCACACAATTGGTTGGACCTGTAGTGAGAAAATAGATTCATTCTTCCCAACTGATAGTTAATCAACAATAAACCTACTCATTAATAGAGCCAGAGACCTTTAATATGCTGCTAGGCAAAGCAAATACTTCCCAAAATTTCACAAAGTTTCTTACTTTGTTAATCCACAAATTTACACAAATTATTTAATCTTAAATCATTGTCCCAAAGTTCAAATCGATGTACGTCACTGCGATTGCTTTGACTTGTCGACAAATAAACAAAATGGCGCATACGTTAGATTGTCACTATTATTTAAATGGCGAACACGACCAGCATCAGAGCGGTCGCCCTTCCAAGGGCTGACGTAGGAATGTGGGAGTGGTGGAGTGGTAGGGATCCTAAACACTTCTCTTAAGGATACCGAAACTTCCTTTGCTACCCCTCAAGCCAATAGCCCTAAATAAAAGGCAATAAAATCCCTGTTTTTCGACCAATAAACGATCTCCGACCTTCCGCCCGCCAATAGGGCGTGTCGTTGCACACGACCCGTAAGCGGGTGTTTCGTCACGATAGAGGATAAATTCTCTCTTCCCCCTCGATAATTAGTAGAAGAAATTTCAGAATTGGCAAGACCATCGTTTTGCGGCCAATCCTACAGATACAATGCAAGACATAGGCAACCAACTTTACAACGCACTGCTAACATTAGTTCCCAATCCATACACACAACCTGCGAGAGTCCTGGAATATAACAACTCCCCCGAGAACCTTCCCAGCTCGGAAGATGCGCACGAAGTGTTATTTCCGGGAACGCCACGCCGGCTCTTTAGCATGTTCCGCCTCCTTCCCTCGGGACTCCCCCGGAAACTCGCCGCGAGCGCGTACACGTCGCCCGGGAGAAAATTTAACTGAATAGATTTTTTCCTCAGGCCCGGCGGGCCGATTCCCCCAGGAACTCTCCCGCGAGGAGAGTTTATGATTGCGTAATCTCGACTTTTCACGGAAAGTTTCGACGGCTTAACGATGATTGAGCAACGGGAATCGAATTAGACGTCCCCGTCGGCTCGGCGGGAAGACCGGGAATAACGGGATTATTCGAAGGGAAGGGGGGGATTTCGAAAATGGTAGAGCTGGAAGATGGCGATATTAGTAATGCAAGTATATAACGTGGTTTCAATGCGCCGAGGGGACTTAGTGGCTGTTTAATTAAACCTATGGATTGGTAAAAGGACTGGTTTAGATGTTTCTGGAAGATTGTAGCCCGTTTAATGGTCAAAGCATGAGTGGTTGCCTAGTGAAATCGCTCTCAGATTGGTCGGATTTAAATACGTTTTGCATGCACAATTGGTTGCCTATCTTCGGGAATAAGTGATGGAGTGAATTGGGGAAGTGAATTCGAAGTGAATGGGGGGATTTCGAAAATGGTAGAGCTGGAAGATGGCGATATTAGTAATGCAAGTATATAACGTGGTTTCAATGCGCCGAGGGGACTTAGTGGCTGTTTAATTAAACCTATGGATTGGTAAAAGGACCGGTTTAGATGTTTGTGGATAATTGTAGCACGTTTAATGGTCAAAGCATGAGTGGTTGCCTAGTGAAATCGCTCTCAGATTGGTCGGATTTAAATAAGATTTGCGTGCACAATTGGTTGCCTATCTTCATGAATAGGTAATGCTAAATCGACTGTTAAGAAGCTGTTATAGCAGCTCAAAAGTTTGTCCTGGAGGGCGTCGGGTTTGGTGGAGGTAAGGATAATAATGTGATGAGGCGTGGTCAAATCAGCCTTTAGTAGAATAATTGGGTAGATTAGGGGGTAGTAGAAGGGTAGTAGTAGGGGTAGTAGAAGGGGTAGTAGGGTAGAAGGTTGTACGTAGTTATAACAAGTCGGCGCGAGATGGTGTCAAGACCATACGTAAACTTTCAGCGTTAAATTTTAACCGGAAAAATGAATACTGAAAGAGCGCTATGAAAGCTATTTACGTATGATTCAAAGTAGTTGATGCACTCGGTTTTTGGTGTCATTATGCAGACAAATTTAATGATTCTGGGGTTTTCAGATAAAAGAGAGAAATACGATGGTAAAAATATGTAACATGTCGTACTAACCGGAGTCTTAACTTGAGAAAATTGTATCTCGAGCACGAGTGGAGTGAAATTCCTCGAAGCTATTTTGCACGTGTTGAGCATAGGACAGTTGAGGTTCTTCCAGTTCCAGTTGGTCCAGCAGAAAAAAAGCAATTAAATATAATAGCCATGTTATCCAAGTTTGTGCCTCATTTGTTTCTGTAGCATTATTTGTATTGTGTATAATGTTTATATCACTGCCATTAGTAATTTCGTCCACGTCGAAAGGTCTCCGAAAAGCCATTTTAAAATAATAATTGCGACTTACCTGCACACACCACTGAACTCTAATGACGACTGGAAATGAACACGTGCTCGGCGCTCAAATTTAATGGCTATAGTGGACCTGCCTAATTCTCGATTCTAATAGGCATGCATTGAACATTTCTCCTCGCCAAATATACGGGGGTTGGTTAAACAGTACGTTACATGAATACTCTGCTTTTGTATAGGGTAAAAACCACAGACGATTAATACAATCTAGACCCGGCATTCTCATAAGAAAGTAGCATTTGTTTACATACCAACATAGCAGATAGGCGCAGTGTAAGGGGGGGAAGAAAATATGGCCGCCGTTGACGAATTGTGATACCGAACCAAACAGTTGCCCATGGGCGTATCAATAGTAAGGTTGAAAAGAAACAAAATTGAGAAATTGAAAAAATTATTCATTACGAAACAAAATTGATTTTGTCATAATATTTCTTATCCTATTTTGTTGCGACATATCCAACTTTTTTGTCGTTTCGTGGTAATGTATATTCCAATGGTGAAATATTTTTTTAAAATTAACTTTATTAAACAAGAAATGTGACCGTCAACAGGATCACCATCCATGAAATGTTCAAAAAATTTGAATACGTCGGAATTGAACATACTCATCGTGTTGGAAATTAACAAATCAACAACATTTTTAACTGATTTAGACTTGTAATCCGTTTCCGCAGCAATAGCACTGTAGATTGAAGGCTGTGAATTTTCTTTTGCTGACGCGAAATAGACCTTTTCATGATTCTAAAATTTGCTTTAGCTTTCCTAGGTGAAGAAAAATCACCACTACTTAAATCGCCAGTATAATATTTTCTGAAAAAGGAGAACGCATGAAAGATGTTAGTATTTGATATAATCATCAAACATTTATTACCTTTTTTGTTTACTTCTGATCGTACTACTAATTTGCAATGAAACTTCTCCTTCTGTGGTACTAACAGTCAATGTTGATGACGATGACACATTTTCTTCAATATGCTGGTCTAGAGCATGCGTAGAAGGTCCAGGTAGTTGTAATAATTCAGATTTAGGATGTTTAATTTCAATTCTTTTCCTAAAACATAATGGTTATTGTTCAATATTGGAATACTTCGATATACTTTTTTCTTACCTTTTCAAAACCGGACTATTTTCTCCATCACATTCTGAACTGTTGTCGCTTTCGATTGAACTATCTGAACTGAAACCAATACAATTGCCAGAACTCACGTATGACAAATATTTTTTAAAATGATGTTTTTAGTGAAGACTGCAATGAGTAAATTGTTTATGCAAATATTTTAATAGATTTATCTTAAAGTTAATGGAAATAGGGAAATTTTTAAAGAAATTTTGAAGATATTTAAATTATTTGTAAAAAAGCTTTGATCACTTATGATGCTTCATGCAGTGAATCACTATTTACAAATTAATTCTTTTTATTTCAAAAGGAACTTTATACTGAATTTAAATTAGATTTGAGACAACTCCATTAAGGGTAGATTAATAATTTTAGTAATAAATAATAGTAATATATAATTATATACCAAGGAAATAACCATTTCTCTTCCGTGGTATATACGCTAATTTATCATACGGCCCTTAGAAACGAGACGTTCCTCATTACTCTACTAGTTTCATTATAAGAAAACTAGTAAAGGAATGGCGCCATTTGTGTTGTTTCCGAGGCTAGTGCGATAAATTAATAAATGAATATAAATTAATTACCTTGCACTACTTTTAGCTTCAAAAACATTATGTATCAGCAATGGGACGGCATCTCGTTTTAAATATTTGCGTGCATCACTGCCTGCGCCAATTTTAAACTCAAAATCACTCTCTTTAAAATGTTTAGAGCAGATATAAGCTGGTTTTGTTACATAATCAGTTTTATTAAGTCGCAAAACGGAAATCCAAATATCTCTTATAACGGGATCTGCCGGAATCCTAAAATAAAAAACCGATAAAACGCCACTGAGGTGAAACATAACCTCAATAACTTTCATTAATAATTTGTTATATTTACCTATGAAAGGATACGCCGAACGCTTTCCTTTCATTGCTATATAGCTTACACATCATGCACCTATTAACCATTATGAATTTTATCAAAAATACTTAACCAGAACAACACAACACGGAAAAATCAAACGGCCATAGACAATAACGTCAATAAACATCAAGTTGGAATCGATGTTGCCACACATAGCGAAAATGAAAATCATTGCAGATTTACGTACGACGGGCGAACCGAATGCAGTATATAAGTAAATCATAAGAGGGAATTCGTCAACTGAATTCATGCAACATTGCAAAAAACGCTTAGAATGTGCTAAGATGTTGGCAATACATTATTTTGTAAATAGACGGGTCTAGGTATATTCATGGTCTGTGGTAAAAACGTATTTTTTTACTAGACCAACTCGTACTGGAAGGACCTTACCTGCGCGCAGATCTCCGCGCTCACTCCATCGACTTTCTCTCTCTCTCCCTCACTCTGTCCCCCTCTCCCTACCTACTTCCCTACCTCCTAAATCTACTATAGCACGAAATTACAATTTAGGCTTTAGAAGTATCTTTATTTCAATTCAACTATATTCGATCACCATTACAATAGTGACGTTAGTTAAATTTGTGTTTACTTGAATTTTTCGAAACTTGAGATGTTTATACGTGACGAAATTCTACTATATGGAATTTTTAAAAAATAGTACACGTTGTATTCAACTAAAATTTAGTTAAAGGAAATTACATCTGCTTTCTAGTTGTTCCACTTTACGTTTATGTATCATATCCTACGTACAGAGTAAATCAGGAAAATTGATCGAATCTGAGAAAAATTTAAACAAATTTCATTTAGGTCTTCTTTAGGTAATCTTTCTTTTTTAGGGGACGTAATGGACATCCTCGCCCTGACCAACTCCGCGATCAACTTCATCCTCTACTGCACGATGTCGAGGCAGTTCCGCACCACCTTCCAGGAGGTGTTCTGGCACAAGTTTTTTAAAAAATTCAACATCTCCCTGCCTCAGTACAACAACAACGGCGAGAAGACGCAGATATCGGCCATCTAGTGAGGACAGAACGGCGGGAGGCGGACCCATAGCTGAACCGCCCCTTTTATCGATCGCCCTGTACATCAAGTGATGACATATCCCGTCACCGTCGACTGATTAAGTTTTAAGAACGAGGAGGAGGAGGAGGAGGAGTAGAGCGAGAGATAGGTTCCCTGGGGTTGTGGTCGTGGAACCCCATCTGTCTGTGTTATGGCTGAAGTTCCACCCTGTATATGGTCTGTTCGGTTAGTGTCAGCTATTAAGATGTTTTTCAGTGTTTACCATAAATAAATAGTTACTATAATTGTTTAAATAATTCGCTTCGACTGAACTTTCATGTGAAATGTACGTAATGTTATTACCACAATAAAGTTTGTTATTACCAACGGCTGATTACTGGAATTAGAGAATCCAGAATATGTTCGCGAACTTGAACGGAACCAACATACGGACTCAACGGTGGCTGCGCCATCTTTGGTATGTTTCTATAATGTCTACACGGTGTAGACAATTTGATTTACATGTTTCATGATCCAGATAGTTCATGTGGGCCCACAAAACATATACCTTAAGAGAAGCGTAACTACCGTGTTATTTTAAGGCGACACCGATGACATTTGCCGCCATATTTATTCCTTGCACTCCCCACCACTGACTACTGGAACTGGCGGGAATTTTGAAATTCTATTATTATTGCATTTCTAGGTCCATTTACATCAAACAAAATATAAGTACACTTAAAATTATGTAACGCTTACAAGAACGCTTTCTTTTGTAAAGTTTCTATGAATAAGTGCTCCATAATCTCAAGTAATCTTATATATTGTTTGGTGTAAACGATCCCAAGTTTTTATAAACCAATGAATAAGTGCCACTTCCACTTCACGCAGTATTACTGAATGACAAATAACAAAGAAAACACAAATTCAAACAAAACATTTATATTTAGTGATAGAGAATAGAACTGAAATTATTCTAACATTAGAGACTGTAATAGTTACCGACAACTTTAATTCTAATGCTTTTCAGTAAGATTTGTCGTCCTCCGTCTTTAGTTTTGAACTGCATGATTCCTAAAACAAATTCCTAATTAGAGTAAAAATCATGGACATGTTATGAAACATAGTTTATCTTCCTTTTTCTTCGTTCGATAGTTTCTTAAAACTAGAAACAAATAGTTAAATAAACTTGAACCTACCCTCTTCGTATAAATTTTAAAGTGTTCGATTAGCTGTTCCCATTATTTAATAAGCTCGCATTGTTTAGATAATTACCTGCATTTTTATGTATCTGATACATTTTACTTTCAAGACTTGATGAATCTGATTTATTTAAATTCAATTGTTTCAGAAATTCTGTTTTCAGAAAATAAATCTCATGTTCTTGATTTATATCAAGACCAGATTTATCAGAATCACTTACAATAGGGATGTTCACCTCTAAAGGTGTGGGTAGGGTATCATGGTAAATATTGCTATAATTTATAGTATAATAATACTGCCTGTGTCACAGTTATCAATACATTTAGGTACTGATGCAGGCAGTTATTTTTAAATTGGGATTAGCATAATCTGATGTAACAAAATGTCTTTTACAAATGTCTCTATAAAATCAACATACGTGCTTCCACCTTAACATACGGGCAGTGTTCGTAAGAAAATTGTGAAACTTGTTTGATCTACAAGCAAGGTTTACAACTGGTGAGCAGTACTTATTTGTGCGATAAGGAAAGTTGCATGAATATGATTGCTTCCATAATGAAACATTTGATGTTAATTATGGTACTACTAGTAATATTTGTAATACAAACTACAACGACCAACAGAATTAAAGTGAAATCAATCCAGTTTTCCAGAGGGAAAAATCTCAATTTATGCAAAATATGGCAACCGTATATTTGGTTATATTCTACACCCTACACTTTTACATTGAAATATGTTATACTTAACAATCTTACCACCAAGTCTTACCTTTCAAAATTTATAATAACACCGTTATTACACCTATTATCACACTAATTACAACGAACTACTGTTCCTAACCTCGTAGCGCGTCTTATTTCCGATACATGAAACTTAGATTACTAAAAGTTTGGCTTAGAACAAGAAAAGTCGTAAACGGCCGCCATCTTTATTTCTTGCTCCCGTTTGCCAGTGGAAATAAAAGTCCTAGATTTACCGACAAAATTCAGCATAATTTTGTGTTTCGTGCTTGTGTTTTATGTATAACTGCAGAAGTCTGGCAACATCGATGTCACCAATTCCCCAATGCTACTTTCACCCCCATGGTGTAGGCAATTTGATTTACGTGTTTCATGATCCGGATAGTTCATGTGGGCCACTCCGGACAGAACAAGAAGAAGAAAATTCATGTTTCTTCATCAATTTTAATATGCATTTGTCTATTTCGTCATGACTGTCAAACCGTTAGACAAATGACACCTAATTCAGTAGAAATTATATTTCAAAGTTTACGTAGTACAGAGATTTTATTTACGTAGAGAACCAGTTGCTTGAAAATGTGCCCCATGTTAAATCCCATAAGAAAACAACTTGTGTCGATAGGGTTGCCATAGGTTACCACCCCCTCTCTAAAATCATATGTCGTCCCGTATAATTCTGGCAACATAGACTCATCTTTGAATTTTGCTGTTCCGTGGTTCTAACCTACAAAAGGAAAAATTTTGTCTCATAAGCAGTTTGTCTCTGGTTTGCACCGTCGTTTTATGGGAATAGAAAGAAACCTAATCAACGGAATGAAACTCGGGGACTAGTGAGACGCTACATGGCGGGAAACGGCGTTGAGAAGGGTCGCGGCGTCGACGAGAAGGTACGAAGAGAAATTCGAGGTTATGTCATCCTTTGGGCACTGAATTTTGTTTTGTCGTCGATTTCATTTGTGCAAAGAACATTCGTGCCCCCGTACGTTAGGTACTCCCCGGACGTAACAGTTGGGGGCGAATTATCCTCCTTTGAATCTTTAAGACATCATCCGGGATTCGACTAAGTTCCTACACTTTCAGCTCGAAGCGAACGACATGAACGACGAGGCGAACGGGCTCCGCCGAGGCTCGACCCCGGAGGCGGCCGCGTACGCGGTGCCGACGTCGGCGGCCAAGACGCTGCGGTGCTCGTTGTGCTCCTGCTACCTGTCCGTCTCGCCCGTCTACGTAATATCGGAGGACGGCGCCCGGTACAAGTGCGGAAGGTGCACCGTCCGTACGCCGATCAAGGTGCGCGCGTTCGCCTACGAGACCCTCGCTAGAGGCACGGCTTTCCCCTGCTCGCATGAGGGGTGCGACGAGAGGTCAGGCCACCCTCCACATTTCCCACATATTTTTAACGCAGTCAGTTGCCTGCGACGCTGTTAACTGATTGAGCTATTATAGTGATATATTATGAGCTCATAACTTGAGAACGGGATTGCATGTTTTATTATATGTCGCAAATGTTCATGCTTCTATAATCGACTCTAGAAGTGCTATACTACATTTTCATATTAACTGTTATTTTTGCACTGCAGTTACCTCAGTGAAACACATTCTAAACATGATTTAAACTAGAATCTATTTTAGTTATATAGTGTTTATAAATAAGGTAGTAATGGTTTGCTTTAAACTTCATACCACCGACATATCGCCGTACTACTATTTTACGTGTTTCAGGTTAGCTTGGGACGACGTCAGTCACCACGAAAGGGACTGCAGTCACCGCCGGGTGCCATGTATCTGCTGCGATGAGCCTATACTTCTTGCCAGGTTGGTGGAGCACCTGGAAGAGTCGCACAACGGGAAGCATCTGCAGCGAGGAGGAGGCACTTTCGCCGTATTCGAATCTCATTTATCGTATGGAATGCGCGTGCTTGAGAGCGACGGCGATCTCTATGCCGTGATATATGACTACGACGACGAGAGGTTTGGCGTCGAGATCGCCGCGTACCGCAACTGTGCCGACAAGCAGTATACGTAAGTGGAGTACCGATACTACTGATATTAATGTACTATTAACCCCGCTTTCCGAAGGCTACGTTTCTCCTGCCCGGACAGCAAGTACTCGATCTCAATCGCCGAACAGGACATAATCATCTTCGAAGAGCGCCTCCACTGCCTCAAGTGCCTCAAGGGTCTCTGTAAGAGGGAGAGCCATGTCTTCTCCTCATACCGCAAGGGCATTTTCAAGCGCATCCACACGAAGCTCGTCAACCTCCCGTACATCTTACGCAAGACGTTCGGCAGCAAGACCATCGCCTGCTCGATCGATGTGACCGATGCCGTCGAGGACTCGTACCTCGACGACTTGATGCAGGGTAGGGAGATGATCATCGATGAGGAGGACGACGATGAACCGAAGGAGAAGTTCGACAATGGCAAAGTGCTCGAGGAGTTGTTGAGGTGTACGACTTGCTCGGGGGCGATGGTGCCGCCGATGCACGAGTGCGTGACGGGGCACACGATGTGCGGTGAGTGCAAGAGCAAGTGCGACAAGTGCACGGTGTGCGGCGGGGCCATTGAGGACACCAGGAACTATGCGCTAGAGGAGGTGAGTCAAGTGATATTCCGTCTGTCCGTTATTTGAATTTTACCTAGTCGAACGTCATTGTTCATTTATTAGAATGTTCCTAACATACTTGGTACTATTTAAAGTTCTTAGGGTAAAGCACAAAATTTCTATAATATTATGAGACAGTTGTTGAAGACTTGGTTCTTTCTTCATTTGTTTACTGAGTGACCAACTTTGAGAATTTAGAAAAACCCATTGGTTTTTAAAACCCACGGTCGATTTTCACAATTCACAATAAGTTGTTCAAAGTGTGTTGAATAACCCAAAGATAAAACGTATTTCGATTCAAAATATGATTCAGTGCTTCCGTGGTAATACTATCCATATGTTGGTCCTGTGAGATTCATCCTGGCAGCAATTTCCTCTCCAGTTTCTTTAATACCCCTTCTTCTTCTTCTGTCCTCCTTTGGTTCTTCTTCCACCCTCTGTAACTAGCGTTTTCCTCTGCAGTTGCAGCATTTCGCCGGATCGCCCTTAGGTTTCTTGTAGTCTCTCGATTCATGGTTCCCTGGGCACCTTACGCATCCCACTTGGGCCTTACATCTGGCGTGTCTGTATCCGTACTAATACTATCCATACATTGGCCCTGTGAGATGCATCCTGGCAGCAATTTCCTCTGCGGTTTCTTTAATACCCCTTCTTCTTCTTCTGACCTCCTCTGGTTCTTCTTCCACCCTCTGTAACTAGCGTTTTCCTCTGCAGTTGCAGCATTTCGCCGGATCGCCCTTAGGTTTCTTGTAGTCTCTCGGTTCATGGTTCCCTGGGCACCTTACGCATCCCACTTGAGCGTTACATCTGGCCTGTCCATATCCGTACTAATACTATCCATATATTAGCCCTGTGAGATGCATCCTGGCAGCAATTTCCTCTCCAGTTTCTTTAATACCCCTTCTTCTTCTTCTGTCCTCCTTTGGTTCTTCTTCCACCCTCTGTAACTAGCGTTTTCCTCTGCAGTTGCAGCATTTCGCCGGATCGCCCTTAGGTTTCTTGTAGTCTCTCGATTCATGGTTCCCTGGGCACCTTACGCATCCCACTTGGGCCTTACATCTGGCGTGTCTGTATCCGTACTAATACTATCCATACATTGGCCCTGTGAGATGCATCCTGGCAGCAATTTCCTCTGCGGTTTCTTTAATACCCCTTCTTCTTCTTCTGACCTCCTCTGGTTCTTCTTCCACCCTCTGTAACTAGCGTTTTCCTCTGCAGTTGCAGCATTTCGCCGGATCGCCCTTAGGTTTCTTGTAGTCTCTCGGTTCATGGTTCCCTGGGCACCTTACGCATCCCACTTGAGCGTTACATCTGGCCTGTCCATATCCGTACTAATACTATCCATATATTAGCCCTGTGAGATGCATCCTGGCAGCAATTTCCTCTCCAGTTTCTTTAATACCCCTTCTTCTTCTTCTGACCTCCTCTGGTTCTTCTTCCACCCTCTGTAACTAGCGTTTTCCTCTGCAGTTGCAGCATTTCGCCGGATCGCCCTTAGGTTTCTTGTAGTCTCTCGGTTCATGGTTCCCTGGGCACCTTACGCATCCCACTTGAGCGTTACATCTGGCCTGTCCATATCCGTACTAATACTATCCATATATTAGCCCTGTGAGATGCATCCTGGCAGCAATTTCCTCTCCAGTTTCTTTAATACCCCTTCTTCTTCTTCTGACCTCCTCTGGTTCTTCTTCCACCCTCTGTAACTAGCGTTTTCCTCTGCAGTTGCAGCATTTCGCCGGGTCGCCCTTAGGTTTCTTGTAGTCTCTCGGTTCATGGTTCCTTGGGCACCTTACGCATCCCACTTGGGCGTTACATCTGGCCTGTCCGTATCCGTAATAATACTATCCATATATTGGTCTTGTGAGATTCATCCTGGTAGCAATTTCCTCTCCAGTTTCTTTAATACCCCTTCTTCTTCTTCTGACCTCCTCTGGTTCTTCTTCCACCCTCTGTAACTAGCGTTTTCCTCTGCAGTTGCAGCATTTCGCCGGATCGCCCTTAGGTTTCGTGTAGTCTCTCGGTTCATGGTTCCCCGGGCACCTTACGCATCCCACTTGGGCGTTACATCTGGCCTGTCCGTATCCGTAATAATACTATCCATATATTGGTCTTGTGAGATTCATCCTGGTAGCAATTTCCTCTCCAGTTTCTTTAATACCCCTTCTTCTTCTTCTGACCTCCTCTGGTTCTTCTTCCACCCTCTGTAACTAGCGTTTTCCTCTGCAGTTGCAGCATTTCGCCGGGTCGCCCTTAGGTTTCTTGTAGTCTCTCGGTTCATGGTTCCTTGGGCACCTTACGCATCCCACTTGGGCGTTACATCTGGCCTGTCCGTATCCGTAATAATACTATCCATATATTGGTCTTGTGAGATTCATCCTGGTAGCAATTTCCTCTCCAGTTTCTTTAATACCCCTTCTTCTTCTTCTGACCTCCTCTGGTTCTTCTTCCACCCTCTGTAACTAGCGTTTTCCTCTGCAGTTGCAGCATTTCGCCGGATCGCCCTTAGGTTTCGTGTAGTCTCTCGGTTCATGGTTCCCCGGGCACCTTACGCATCCCACTTGGGCGTTACATCTGGCCTGTCCGTATCCGTACTAATACTATCCATACATTGGTCCTGTGAGATTCGTCCTGGCAGCAATTTCCTCTCCAGTTTCTTTAATACCCTTTCTTCTTCTTCTGTCCTTCTTTGGTTCTTCTTCCACCCTCTGTAACTAGCGTTTTCCTCTGCAGTTGCAGCATTTCGCCGGATCGCCCTTAGGTTTCGTGTAGTCTCTCGGTTCATGGTTCCCCGGGCACCTTACGCATCCCACTTGGGCGTTACATCTGGCCTGTCCGTATCCGTACTAATACTATCCATACATTGGTCCTGTGAGATTCGTCCTGGCAGCAATTTCCTCTCCAGTTTCTTTAATACCCCTTCTTCTTCTTCTGTCCTCCTTTGGTTCTTCTTCTATCCTCTGTAACTCGCGTTTTCCTCTGCAGTTCGCCGGATTACCCTTAGGTTTCGTGTAGTCTCTTGATTCATGGTTCCCTAGGCACCTCCGTTGGGCATTACATTTGGCCTGCCCACGTCCCTACTTCTGGCATCTATAGCATTGTCCTATGGTGGTCCTTGGTCTTTCACTCTGCGATTCATAACTTCCTGTATGTAGTACATCATCTCGGGTCATTTTTTACTCAAGAGTCTTCTATCATTCAAGAATACAACTTCTACATGCAGACCTAAGAATGTTGCTTTTTAGAAAGTGAAGTATTCCCTTCATTTCAATGCAAACGCTTTGTCTATAACACAAGTTTCTTGTGAGATCTTCCGTTGGAATAATTCTCTGCTTTTCTGGAAAATTAATTTTGACTTAACAGGTATGGTTAGCTTATAAATTTACTGATAAGATTTGTTATTTGTACGGTTTACAACGGTTACTGTGGTGATACCTTAAGTTACTTAAATAGGGATACCAGACCTAGCACGATTAAAACATATAATACAGTTATTATAGATATAGACCGCTAATCTGGATCCATTTTGGTTATGCAGTCATGACAAGAACAACATAGGCAGTGTCAGCCTTTCTTTTTATGACCCCCTAACGATGGGGGTTATCACATGTTAGTTAACTCCTTCCATAAAAGAGGGCCTAACATGGCCCAAGTCTTTCTCTTACACAGGAGAGAAAGGACCAGATTGCGCACAAGCAGTCTATGTGTATGATTAATTTTTGAGGATATGATACTAATGTGCTTCCTTTCAGCTGGCCGTCTCACTGAAGCTCTCCCATGACGAATCGAAGCTGACCGATTACGCTGCTTCGTCATTAGAAAATGAGATTACTTGCCTGATGTTGAAGTGCTTCGAGAAATTTAAACTGTCAACAATCGGACAACACTTCAAGGCGTGCCACCCGACCAATTACCACTCATCGAAGTTCTCGATAAGGTAATGAGGCAAATTGAATGTTTTATTTTAAAGTTTCTTCTTCATTAATAACTAAAACAGATAAGAAAACGTCAGTGTAGGCTCAGTTATAAGTCGCTGAAGTATCTGTTGTTTGTCAGCCAGCTCTAGTTGCCCTAACGGCACGAGATATATTTATATTGTATTTATAGAGGGAGAGGAAGAGAAAGAGAGAAATGATTTAGGCAGTGTTCGCCTCATTTTCTATTGGGTGGGACTTGGGTGTTACGTGACCCATGCTCAAGTATAACTAAACAGAAGGTAGACAAATACCGCTCATGAGAGACTGTCATTTCTGTACCTGTCACACAAGGGGAACAGAGAAGCTTTGACTATTCCAGGTTTGAAGATGCTTTTTCAAAGGCGATTTGACATTGACGTTTATGTTGTTTAAAATTTGTGATTAACCAGAGTCTAGGCAATTTCTTTTATTTTCCTTCTTTCCGTCCGATTGGATTATGTGACTACCATTTTTTAGGACACGTTCACTCAAACCTGATTAATTCTTTGTATTTTTTCAGGAACGTCTACGCCTATTCCAATGTTGACGTCCTAGTGAAGAACGACAAGACCTACATCGTTCTGTTCGACTTCGACGATGCCTACTTTGGCATCAGCATGTGCTCCTTGGAAAAAGACGACTGTAACCGTTACGAGGTTAAGTTATCATCGTCCGATGAGAAGTACTCTGTGCAAGCGGTTAGGCAGAAGATCGTACCGTTCAACGAAAAGGAGCACTGCTTCAAGTGCTCCCTCGGTAAGAATACCACGAGATCTAACATGACCTCTCTTAAGGAAGAAGGGGAGGTTATGTTCGAGCGCTCTGCGCGCGTGCGCACACGCCAACTTGTAAAATTTAACATATACACTAGAAGTTTTGCGTAGCTATATTTATTTTTAGATATTATACTATACTACGCTTCAAGGCGAAGTAATATTAATGAAGTGCCCGTCAAACTCATTGGCGCGTGAGTAGTCATACAAGAGGGTTACCGATTACCGAGGACTCGGGTGATGGTGTCGGGGCAGGACTGTGGGAGATTGTTATGCTGACTTTAAGGCTGGTTACGTAGGATGAGGAATCGTGAGCTAAATATCATTACAATTTATCTCTAATTCGTGGTGAAAGACAGATAGAGACACAATATGTAAATGAAGAAAAATCAGCCTGTTTGTACTCGTTAGAATGTAGACGTTCATTCGTTAAGAAAAAGGTTCGTTCTTTTTTTTTAAAAACGTAATCCCAACATTAGACAAAATTCTACAATTGACCAATGATGGTGATGACTTTCCTACTATGTTGAAAAAAAAGTGTGGGAAACTTTAAAAGAAATTAATTTTTCTTGGGAAAAAAGTAACAAAACCCCCCTGTTTTAACTGATAACGATGAAATCATTTTGTGGAGACGGCAATATTCTACGATCGATTTTAAACAATTTAGACAAGAAAATCAAATAAATATATTATTTAGATGAAACGTGGGTTAATGCTGGGCTTGCCATTGCAAAAAAATGGCGTGACAAAAATATTGAAAGTGCTCGTCGGGCACGTGTAGGAGGTTAGTCTATAGGCTTAAAGTCGCCTAGTGGAAAAGGGAAAATGATCATTATTACACACAGTGGAAGTGAAACAGGATTGGTTGAAGGTGGACTTTTGACCTTTGTTCCTTAGAAAACTGGTGATTATCACTAAGATACGAATGCAGATGTATTTGAAGAGTACTTTGTAGAAATGTTAGGCCTTATACCAGTAGAAAGTATAATTATTATGGATTACGCGAGTTTTCATTATAGACAAGTCGAGAAGGCACCTACTAAGTTGTAGGAAATAAGATGACATAACTGGTTAGCTAATAAAAAAAATAAAGGCGAATCGACTCACTATGACACTGATATGGTCAACAAGGAACTACTGTTCATTGTTGTTTGTATAAAATCGAAATACAAAAAATATGTCGTAGATGAAATGGCACGACATCGAGGCATAACGATTGTTAAGACTTCCACCGTATCATTGTCAACTATATTCAATGGAATTGATATGGGCCCAAGTGAAAGGCCATGTTGCAAGATACAACACAATTTTTACATTGAAAGATGTAAAAGTACTGTCATCGAATGGAATGGAAAGTGTAACCCCCGAAAATTGGAAAAAACCTCTAGATCATACCATAAAGGAAGAGGCAAAACTTTGGAAACATGATAATTTCATTGATAGAATAACAGAACCCCTGATTATCACAATAAATAACGATGGTAGCTCCTCTGCATCTTCAGATGATTAGTATCATAAGTATTAACGAATTTCAAATTGAAATAATTTGTAATGTTAATTTTGTATATTCATATCTTATATTGTTAGTACGTAATTAGTATTGACGAACTGCAATAAGCAGGCAACGTTTTAACCACGCCAATTTCAACAAACGCCAGTCTTAAGCCTGGATAAAGTGGGAAAGAAATGTTGCGTAACAATTATTACAGTGAATTATACTACTCATAATTAAAACATACATTATTACGAGCTTTCTCTCAAAAACGCGAAACGCCACTGACATTTCGATATCCGATCGTTTAAGCGCCGGATTTCTTCTTCCTCTTCTTCGGGCCTTTTGTTCTGACACCGCTGATACCGGGTGGCCCCTACAAAATTATTAAAAAACCTGAAAATGCAGGGATTGCTTATGATAACTACGAAACTTTTTTTCCCCCGGTACAAGAAAATTACCGTCTTTTGACAGATACCTCGTTAATATTACTTTGCGTTGAAACGAAGTACGGTGTAAAGAATATTGCATTGCTGTGTACTCTTCAGTGCGCATTCTTCTCGCCTTTCGAATGACACCCGGTATGTTCACTCCTCGTAAATTTTATTTTGAAGCAAATTATTCACAAGACTCACACAGCCAATGGAGCGTGAGGAACGTCCAGCCGGCTACATGGTCATGCGCAGGTGGCACATACCACGCAACCCTAATAAACGATCCCACCTCGAGTCATCAAGGCCTAACCTAACCGAACCTTCCAGGTACCTGCAAGGGCCTGGACCACACGTACCGCAAGAAGCGCGCCGAGGTGGTGCGCAGGTTGACGACCAAGATCGACAGGGAGAGCGTCCGTCACATAATACCGACGTACAAGATGAACTACACGGTCCGGGTCCGGGCCGGTGGGGGGCCGCCCGGGGCGGCGAGGCGCGCGCGCCTCCTCGCCGGCGCGTTCCGGTGCTCGGCGTGCGAGGCGGCCGTCTCGCCGCCGATACGGCAGTGCCTCGGCGGCCACACGGTCTGCGCCGGCCACGGGGGCCCGGGGGCGAGGTGCCCCGGCTGCGAGGCGCCCATCGCGGACACGAGGAACGTCGCGCTCGAGAGGGTGTACGACGACGTCGAGCTGAGCTGCAGGTTCAAGGGGGGCGCGTGCGGCTTCAGGGGCGGCGTGAAGAGGGTGGCCGAGCACGAGGCCCAGTGCCCCGTAAAGATGAAGAAGAGGTAAAAGGAGGTCTCGTCATAACCATAGGAACCTTACGTCTCGAGTGTATCCGAGTTTAGTATTACAAAATATAAGCAATAGGGAGCGACTATAAACTAGGTTTGTTTCATGGTACCATACCTTACAGACTTTAACGGTCGGTTAAATTCAACGTTTCCACCAAGTTCTCTCCTCTACCGAGCTGAAGCCATTACGTGCAAACCTCATGGATAAAATGTCTAGCGAACTACCAGCGGCAGGTACAAATAAACTTGTACTCACAATTTTTCACAAAGTTAGAGAACCGTGAAGTGGCAACCTATCGGTGAACTCTCTTGCTTCGACGGTCGGTTCTTCACCGACGAGGTCTTTAAAGGCAAGAACTCTCTAAACTGATGAGACGGGGGCTCCTGTCCATTGTCATACCAGTACGGACACGACGAGAATTCAACACTAGGAATTATCCGGCCTAATTTCTTCTTATATTAACCGCCGCATTTTTAAAACACTTTCAAAAAACACTCTCAGTAATCACGCTTGTACTTAGTTAAGATTTGTTTTGCTTCAGTATGCCCGTTACCTACGTTGAATAACTTTTTATTTTATTTATTCCTGCGAAATAAACCGATTTTTAATAAATCCGACTTTCTGCTTTTATTTCTTGTGAATCCACGACTTTTCTCCTTAGGCTAGCCTGGTGGCACGTGACCTCTTTATCGTGACGTCACGATGCGCAACAACAGACATGTCTAAAGGTAGTAACTGAACTGAAAACATTGTTCTTTGTTTTGATTCCTCGCTGTGACATTTCAAGCTTGATCCTCTAAAAATAAGAAAAGTAAGTCTCGCTCTTTCTGCGCATTGTGAGCTTCCACTTACGTAGTTCTGTGATTTATTGGTTATGTTTTTCTTGGTGCTTGTGTGGTTATTACGTCTATTTTTTCATTTTGCATTCTGTACCCACCAACCACGTGACATCGTATTATATTATTTCAAATTTAATTCGTATTAGAATTTATTTTTAGAGCAGGTAGTAACTCTCGGGAAGCACGCTAGTTACGCCACTGTTTCAGGACTTGTAAATACCCAGTGTTTTCATGCAACATTTATTTATCTGCGCATGCGTATTCAACATTTTTCCCGAGGCGCATGTTGCAATTTAATATGTAGCCTCGAGATCCTGTAACAGGATTGATTCTAACAGTTTTCTCTAATTAGGAAATGGTGCCCAATCGATTAAGGAATCCAAACAGTTTTTCCCAATCATCCGAAAACTCGTAAAAAAGACTCTCTTGGCGTTTTGAGTTCCTCGACTATGTCGTTTTTCTGATTTTTCACAAATAACTTTTCTGCTGTACGTTTTAGAGTAAAATTGTTAAATAAATTTCAACTGTCGTTCTAGGAAATTTTCGATTTTTCATAAATAACTTTTTTCCTTCACGTTTTAGGAAAAAAATGAAAGGGTACAAAATGGTAGAGCTTTTGAAGACCTACAAAAAATTTAAGAGACATTTTCGTTTCCGAAAACTAAAAAAGAAGATACGAATTTTTTTTAGGTTTAACAGGCCGCCATTTTGTTTCTATTAGGCGGATTTGGCTCGTTAACGAACTTCTCCAAGATATTTATCTAACCGATTTTTGCTCCGAGTTTGAATGCGATACGTAAAAAGTTGCGCCCTCTATCGTGCTAATAAATTTCGTTATACTACATAAGCAAACATATACTTACATAATTTTTACGTTTTAGCAAAAAATGAAAGGGTACAAAATTGTAGAGCTTTTGAAGACCTATAAAAAATCTAAGTGACATTTTTGTTTCCAAAAACTAAAGAAAAAGATACGAATTTTTTTTAGGTTTGACAGGCCGCCATTTTGTTTCTATTAGGCGGATTTGGCTCGTTAACGAACTTATCCAAGATATTTACCCAATCGATTTTTGCTCCAAGTTTGAATGCGATATGTAAAAAATTGCGCCCTCTATCGTGCTAATAAATTTCGTTTTATTACATAAGCAAACATATACTTACATAATTTTTACGTTTTAGGAAAAAATGAAAGGGTACTAAATTGTAGAGCTTTTGAAGACCTATAAAAAATCTAAGTGACATTTTTGTTTCCAAAAACTAAAGAAAAAGATACGAATTTTTTTAGGTTTGACAGGCCGCCATTTTGTTTCTATTAGGCGGATTTGGCTCGTTAACGAACTTATCCAAGATATTTACCCAATCGATTTTTGCTCCAAGTTTGAATGCGATATGTAAAAAATTGCGCCCTCTATCGTGCTAATAAATTTCGTTTTATTACATAAGCAAACATATACTTACATAATTTTTACGTTTTAGGAAAAAATGAAAGGGTACTAAATTGTAGAGCTTTTGAAGACCTATAAAAAATCTAAGTGACATTTTTGTTTCCAAAAACTAAAGAAAAAGATACGAATTTTTTTTAGGTTTGACAGGCCGCCATTTTGTTTCTATTAGGCGGATTTGGCTCGTTAACGAACTTATCCAAGATATTTACCCAATCGATTTTTGCTCCAAGTTTGAATGCGATATGTAAAAAATTGCGCCCTCTATCGTGCTAATAAATTTCGTTTTATTACATAAGCAAACATATACTTACATAATTTTTACGTTTTAGGAAAAAATGAAAGGGTACTAAATTGTAGAGCTTTTGAAGACCTATAAAAAATCTAAGTGACATTTTTGTTTCCAAAAACTAAAGAAAAAGATACGAATTTTTTTTAGGTTTGACAGGCCGCCATTTTGTTTCTATTAGGCGGATTTGGCTCGTTAACGAACTTATCCAAGATATTTACCCAATCGATTTTTGCTCCAAGTTTGAATGCGATATGTAAAAAATTGCGCCCTCTATCGTGCTAATAAATTTCGTTATATTACATAAGAAAACATATACTTATATATATTTTACGTTTTATGAAATAAATGAAAGGGTACTAAATTGTAGAGCTTTTGAAGACCTATAAAAAATCTAAGTAACATTTTTGTTTTCAAAAAGTAAAGAAAAAGATAGGAATTTTTCTTAGGTTTGACAGGCCGCCATTTTGTTTCTATTCGGCGGATTTGGCTCGTTAACGAACTTATCCAAGATATTTACGCAACCGATTTTTGTTCCAAGTTTGAATGCGATACGTAAAAAATTGCGCCCTCTTTCGTGCTAACAAATTTCGTTATGTTATATATAGAAACATATACTTATACATATATACATTAATATTTGAACGAAGGGTGCTTTTGGCATCTAAGGATCTCATAACGAATAATTGCTGTGAAATTTTTCCAAAGTCGTGTCATGCGTACCTCCGCAATAGCTCATATTTCTAAAGAAATATATACTGCGTCCATACAGAAATAAGGCTAAAAGTTGAAAGAAAAGTACAAACGGCGAACCTGTACAAACGATGCCCAGACAATTTGTACACATGGCAACTCTGTAGTGTGATATCACTGTAGAATTCTGGCATCTCTGCAGTGATACACAAAAACAACAGAGTTAAATGAGAGGGGTGGTGAGAGGAAGTAATGTTTTATCACAAAATAACTCACATCACTAAATAGGCGAATTTCCACGGCCACCTAGTGGGTGGTGTCAGCACTTCATCTCCGCGAAGTTAAAATACGAGAGGGGAATACTTATGACGTCACTGAAATACATCATCACGACATACTTCAACTTAACCGAGTGAAAGTAGCACTGAGGAACTGGCGACATCGATGTTGCCAGACTTCTGCTGATATACATAACTCAACCTAACCTAACCTGTATGTTTTGTGGATTTGGGTATGGGTGGTAAGCCCAGTAACAGGTCGGCAGCTAACCTCAAAATTATGAATATGGATTAAAATTGGTTCAAATATCAGTAGGGCATCGAGGAGAAGGCTATGCTATTACAGTGGACTTAGATAACCACTAATATTTTATTAAATCGTAAGTAAACTGTTATACATTTGCGTAGAATGTTTAGAAATGAAAAGAATTTATATTTATAGACCAAAAACAGGCAGAAGAGTATATCAAGCCAGCAACAGTAAACAAAAAGTGTGGTTTTCTAAAGGGAAGCTAACCATACATGACGATGATACCACAGTGTTATTATTAGAATTACTAACTAAATACTATAACTTTCTGTCTATCTATAGACAATAAGATCGTCCATCTGTCTATTGAATTTTATTGGTATACACCTTTAGTACTGCAATTTTCTCATGAATATCACAATATTGGACCTCCAAATGGTCTGGTATTCAATGAGAATGATCTGAGATCGGTGAGGCTTAAGCCGAATATCCACAGGAAAATTTCCAACTTTTGTCACTTTTTCTCATGCTTAATTCACCGTTTTAGGCTGATTTGGCCATTTTTCGCCTGTTTTGGCACTTAAAACCAAAATACACACGGGAAAGTCGAAAGTACCCAGAAGTACACTAAAATCCAAACATTTTGCGCTCCTGCTAAAAAATCCAAAAATTTATTCACGCGAGTTAGAGCAAGTTAAAAAAAAGGGATTTCTCGCAAATGGAAGAATCTTAGGCCAATTCTGTGGGCGAGAATGGATTCCTTGGAAAATTTTACATCGACTACATGGACTGTCAAATTATTCCAGCATGCGATGTGGCTCTGATAACGTTTTGGAGAAAATTTGGCGCCAAAAACAGAAAACCAAAAATTGGCTGTAAAAAACGCTAGGTCTAATATTTTGGGCTGAAAATTTGGTTAAACACTTGTAATTAAACCTTCAATACAATGAAACAGTTTTGGTTAGGAAAAAATATTTTACCCGCCAACCTCACGACAGTTGACATGGAATCGCCTAAATACATACTTCCCATAATAAATGCATATTTTAGCGCATATTTTCAATGTATTTTGTGCATATTTGCATGCACATTTTTAAATGCACATTTCCCCAGGCTTTACTGATCACCCTAGAACCCTTATGAGCCTATTAAGCGTCAGCATTATCGCCATGAAAACAAAACAGCGCCCTCTGTCACCTCGACAAGCCACTAACCTCACGAGTAACCTTGACCGAGCAAGTGACACTGATCGAAAATCTCAACGCTCCAAATTTTCGAATCCTACGATGCAAAACCTGAATCAAATGAAACATACGGTTTGTAACAACCATTAAAAAATTACATACTTTTATTTAAAAGACGACTCTCACATTGTTACAGTAAAGCTTCCTCGTTAATGGCTACCTTCAGAATGTTATTATTTAAAAAGTAAAGTTACCCTGAAATTTAACCGACTTCTTCATAAACGCATTTTAACGTTAAAATGGATTTTAGCCTAAAATGCGTTTAGAATGCGTTTCATTCGGGTAACTACAGTTACCTCCATGTTACAGTTACCGTTACAGTTACATGGTCCTATTCATAAACGCATATTAACGTTAATGTGGGTTTTAGCTTAAAATGCGTTTAGAATGTGTTTCACAGATGTCGCTACAGTGTTTTGTTCCATGTATTCTTAATATGGAGGTAACTATAGTTACCTTGTTGAAACACATTCTAAACGCATTTTAAGCTAAAACCCACATTAACGTTAATATGCGTTTATGAATAAGACCGACAGTTACCTCCACGAAACATAACACTGTAGTCGCATCTGTGAAACACATTCTAAACGCATGTTAACGTTAAAATAAGAGGGTTAGTCACATACTCCCAATTGCACTTGCACTTGCAATAAGCACTTGCAACAGCGCTACTACTTAGTGCGCATGCATTAGCAAATAAGGTCAACGATAATAGCGCCCGACGTTATCTGAAATGCAAAAACTCCCTAGTATTGTAGCTGTTATGCATGGTGTGTTCTCTAACGTGTGACGCCCTCTATGAACAAGTACCCATACACATCCCTTAGTCATATTATATTATCTGAACTTTATAACCTCTTTATTTCAACAAAGCGTAAACTTACAGGCACCGACCCACCGACGCTCATCCCTCAGCTGTCGTTCGAGCTCCTCTTGACCAACGAGATGCTCGAGCTGTCCGAGAACACCATCGACGGCGACTTGCTGCTCGTCAACGGCGTCGACGTCCTGAGCGGCGCCCTCGTCGCCGACTTCGACAGCTCCGACGAACCGTCGCTGCTGTTGGTCAACAGGCCGACGAAACGGTCCGACCTCGAGCCCGAACTGGTGCTCGTGCCGGCCAGGGCCATCGCCTCTTTAGTCTTGTGCAACGTCGGTATCGCCCAGTCCATGCCGATGGTACGCAGGACGTTCTCGAAGCTGTCGCTCGAGGTGGAGGTCGAGGCCGCCTTCTGGGGCTCCTCGGGGATGTCCTCTAGGCTCCTGCCGAGCCTCGACGCCTGGCTGTCCGCCTCCGGGATCGTCGACAGCTCGTGGGGCACCAACGGTTTATCGACGTCATCGACGAGATTCTTCACGGCGGTCAGGCCCTTCGAGGGAGGAGGTCTGCGGTGCTGATTGTTGTTGGGCAACGGTTCAAATTTGGGCAACTTCGGAATGTCCGAGAGAAACGGGACGAAGGCGGAGGAGGAAGAGGGAGGGGCCTCCGGGGGCCGACGAAGGCGCTCCAGCCTCGATACCATCTCCGCGTTCGAGGAGTCCGGGTCTACCATCCTCTTCACGGTATCCATGGCGTCTCGCTTCAACTCCTGGACCCCCTTTAGCTTCTCTGCCAGCTTCATATCGATCTCCGTTACCTTCCTGAACATCTCCTCCTCGTCCACGCTGCTCATCGACCTATCCGTTCTCGAATTCCCGTCGCCCTCGCATGCGCAGTCCCCGGCCCTCCCTAACATCTCCTCCTTTTCGTCCCTCAACTTCTGGATCATGGCGGCCAAGTTCTCGATACGTTTGCTACAGGACTCTGTGATGTCGGCGTATTGCTTCATCAGGGACTCTCTGGAATCCAAGGAGGGGGGCTTCGAGTCCTCTGAGCTGTTCGGGGGGGCGACGAGGTTGTCCGGGGAAACGGATAAGGCGTGAGGCACTTCGGCGGTCTTGGCGGCGAAGTACCTAAAAAAATTAAAAGAGTTAACGGTACGGTCGACTTCTCGTATAATTGACTCGAATGAAATGGACCATCGGCTATAATTGACTACTTTTGTGGTCAGCAACGCATGCGCATTGAGCAATGGCGCTAATGAAAGTGCTCAATGCGCAAGACTTCCTGTCAAAATAAGGTAAATGCTAATAGCGCCCGACCTTATGTGAAACGCAAGAACTCTACTAGCGTTTACCTCATTTTGACAGGAACGCATGCGCGTTAAGCACTTGCAATAGCGCTACTAAGTGCGCATGCATTAGCAAATAAGGTCAACGATAATAGCGCCCGACGTGATCTAAAATGCAAAAACTCCCTAGTATTGTAGCTGTTATGCATGGTGTGTTCTCTAACGTGTGACGCCCTCTATGAACAAGTCGCTCAAATGGCAATTTTTAAAAACTTACTTGATCAGCTCCTCGAGACGATTAACGCCTGGGTTGTTGGCTGCGACGTCGACGACGCTCTGCGAGGGCGTCGCGACGCTGCTGACCGTCGACACGCTCAGCTCGTCGACGCTCGCCCTCGACATGCCCAGCAGGCGCTCGATGTACGGCACGAGCGAGACTAAGTGCGCCTTTTTACCGTTACCGGTGAGACCTGTAAATTTTTTGAAATCTGGCGGCGAAAGGTACGACGTGCTCGTGGTCGAAAACGAGTTCTTGCCGAGGCTGTCGTGCCACTTCCCGAGGGAGGAGGTTCGTTCTCGAGAAGTCCAGTCGGTGCCGACCGCTACGGACCTCTTCTCCGGCGCCACAACGGCGGGTTTATCGTCTGGGGGTGCCTTAGGGGGTGGTTCATCGTCTGGTTTGGATACCTTCACCTCCTTGTTGTCAGCCACCTGGATGAGGATCTCGCAGAGCTCAGGTTTACAGTCACACGGGACGTGGACCTCGGTGCAGATCTTGCGGTCTGACGTTTGAGTGGAGACAGTCTGCAACACCTGAAACAAGTTGAAAACTTTTACATTTCTACTTTCTATTCTATATAAGTGATTCACTTCTACTGACATCATACAAAGTAATTCATGAGTACCAGCCAAGTGGGAATCTGTTAAAGAAGGCATTGAGTCGGAACGTATAGTCTCGCTAATTTTTGAGCGAATGTCTCTGATATGACCCCACAAATAATCACTTCGATATGTGCTACTTTCAAAAGGTATGCTAAACAAATAGGGCATTCCATGCCAACTGAGCAGTCGATCCCACGTCACCCTCTCGGATTTGGCTCAAAATTGGTACATCGATTAGTGCCATTGAAAAAAACATGTTCCTAAATTTTCTGCTCAAATGGTCACTCCCAGCGCCCTGGGGCTCATTTTTAAGTTTTCAGGCATTTTTTGACCTCTAAGTGCGCGAAGTCGGTTTTTGGCGTACTAACAAGGTATTTTGATGTGAAAAATGACCAAAAGTACATAGGAGATGCCAAATTTCCCGTAGAACACGATCCCGTAGTCCGTTTGTCGATATCTAGCAAGGGAAGCTCAGAAAACGCGAAAAACTGCTTTTTTTTTCAAAAATCGAATTGCTTCAAGACGTACGCTTCAAATCGTCTCAAAATTTAGGAAAAGACTCTTTGATAGTTGGTCTTTCGAATGTCTATATGCGGGCAGTGATCATTATATATAAAAAAAAAGTTACACGCATTTTAGAGGGGATTTTCGGTGATTTTTTTCGTTATAATCCATGCATTGGTTCATCTACAGTTGGATATTAGTTGGATTTTTTTCTCTCTGAAGGTGTTTTCCTTCATTCTCAGTCCTTACAAACACAGAAATTTCTCTCAGTGGGTTAGAAAAGGAAAAGATTATTATTTATCCATGAATTTTTCGTAATTTCTTTGATTTTTGATGAAATTTACATTTTCTACAGCTTAGCTCTATTATTTGTAAATATATATATATATATATATATATATATATATATATATATATATATATATATATATATATATATATATATATATATATATATATATATATATATATATATATATATATATATATATATATATATATATATATAGTATATAATCTAAGACATGAAAATCACAGTAAGAAACAAGAAACTCTACATTACAATCATTGGCGCCGCTGCACATCCCCATATTAATGTTCTTGTACATGACTCAGCAGGCCATTTCATTTACCAAATTCCCTTGATCCTTATATTTTTTGAATTTGCTGATTGTGTGATCGGTTTTTTAATATAGAATCCGGTCTTCCTTCATGAACAATGAAAGGAACCTGGAAAAATGTGACTGATCAAAAATCACAAATTCAAGAAAAATTCATGAATAAATGATTCTTTTTGCTTTTTTAACTCACCGAGAGGATTTTCTGTGTTTGTAAAGACTGAGAAAGAAGGAAAACGCCTTCAGAGAGAAAAAAAATCCAACTAATATCCAACTGAATAGGGCCAATGCATGGATTATAACGAAAAAAATCACCGAAAATCCCCTCTAAAATGCGTAAAACGCGTGTAACTTTTTTTTTATATATAATGATCACTACGCGCGTATAGACATTCGAAAGACCAACTATCAAAGAGTCTTTTCCTAAATTTTGAGACGATTTGAAGCGTACGTCTTGAAGCAATTCGATTTTTGAAAAAAAAAACCGCAATTTTTCGCGTTTTCTGAGCTCCCCTTGCTAGATATCGACAAACGGACTACGGGATCGTGTTCTACGGGAAATTTGGCATCTCCCATGTACTTTTGGTCATTTTTCACGTCAAAATACCTTGTTAGTACGCCAAAAACCGACTTCGGGCACTTAGAGGTCAAAAAATGCCTGAAAACTTAAAAATGAGCCCCAGGGCGCTGGGAGTGACCATTTGAGCTGAAAATTTAGGAACAAGCCTTTTTCAATGGTACTAATCGATGTACCAATTTTGAGCCAAATTCGAGAGGGTGACGTGGGATCGACTGCTCAGTTGGCATGGAATGCCCCAAATGAATAATCAAAATATGTACAATTTAGAGGAGGAAACCGTTTTTTGCTTTTCTTTGGCCCACAACTTCTTAAATATTCATTCTAGAAGGTAAGTGTGTAGGAGTAAAAAGATTCGTAATTAAATTACCTAAAAGACAGTGGTTTTTAATAATTTTAATATGCGATAGTTTCATCGATATGCGCAAACGATACACCAAATTTCATTCAAATCGGTTCGACAGTTTTCCCCCAAGTGCCAAACAAATGCCCGTCAAAGTTTACCTTTAATTGCAACAATTGCGTGTACGATAAAATGCTCTTTTGGTGTGAATCATTCCGTATATCATTAGAGAGTTTTTGCGTTTAACATAACGTCAGGCGCTATTAGCGTATTTCGACAGGAACGCACGCGCATTAAGCGACAGCGCTATTTAAAGTGCTTAATGCGCATGCGTTCCTGTCAAAATAAGGAAAACGCCAATAGCGCCCGACGTTACGTGAAACGCAAAAACTCCCCGTCGTCTTCGCCCTTACCTTCGCCGAGTCCCTCCTCCGTTCCTTCCTCCCCTTCGCCCTAACCTCGCTCGACGAGGACGACGAGTCCTCGGCCTCCTTCCTCCTTCTGCTCCTCTTCTTCTTCCCTTCCTTGTCGTCCCGGACGACGGAGTCCAGGTCCCGGATCAGATCGTTGACGCTATCGTCAGCGGGGATCTTCCGTATCTCCCGAACCAGCTCCTCCTTCTGCAGTTTGAGGCTCTCGAGGAGCTCCCGTAGCTTGCGACGCCTCTCGTCGACGTTTCTGCCGGTGAAGGCCTTGACGATGTCCTGCACCTCGTTCGCTGTGAAGATCTTGGGTTCCTGATCGTTTGAAACTTGGTCAATTTTGGTCGCAGATGTATTTTGTTTTCTGGAATATTATCTTAATATCATAGCTTGGGAAACCTTTGGAAGTTTTAAAATGCAACAAACAAATTTTAATGGTAATAGTTTTTCCAGAGAAGAAACACGAGTTGGGGCGTTATACTGTGTTTTCAGATTTCTAGACAAAGTTTTTGACCACCTTTGGCCATTTTCCATCTTTATATCGCATGAAAACATTACTTGTTCTACAATTTTTGAAAACATGAGAACTATATACTCATAATTACAATTTCTGAATAATAGCATTTTATGAATCAAATTAATTTTTATTTACGTTTTCTGTAGAAAGCGAACCCAATTTATATTCTTTTCCATAAAATAAAACTTTACTCGAATGCCTCCACATTTTTGAGAATTAATTTAAACATATTTAGAAAAAAAATATATTGATTTTAAATTTTTCAAAACATGGGGTCTACAATATTTTAGACTTTCCCAACAATTTCGAACTTTTCCGGTTTGTCTAAAGAAAGGCAGTTTTAATCTGTTTGAGACAGGTTTTGGGTATAGTTTCAACTTTTCTAGTAAATACACAAACTATGCAAAAACAATATGAAAAAAGGTAATTTCAAAGTTTTCGAGAAATGAAGCTGCAAGTTTCTCTGGAAAATCAAAGATTATTTCGATGTTTCACAATCATTCCAAACTTAAACCTTAAGACACATTTTCCACAAAGCAACCTCTAACTCAAATTTCTCCCGCTTTCCAAAGCAAAAGGCACCTTCAGTCTCTTTCAAAATTTCAACCTCTCCTAAGGCACACCTTCTTTCAATCTATCCAGAATTTTACAGGATCCCACACAAACTTCAACCTTTCTCGAATTTTTGACAAGATAGCATATTTTTAGTCCTTTGTCAAAATCAAAGCCAACTAAAGACTCATGCTAAATTCAATACCCAAGTAGCAATATAATTAGTCATAAGGAAAAGTCTTTGCAGTGTTAACAACATGTAGGTTTAACATGTACACATAAGATGCAGATTGGGTCGCGTAAACATTGCTATTTGTGACCCGATAAAATATTAATGGATACACTTCCTCCACAGCAAATTTAAGACCCATACTGACGTGACGTGAAGAATGGCGATAGTAATGCCTTTTTCAATCTCTAAAATTCTAAAATCTCTAAAAACTAAAGTAACTTCATATTTCCTCACGGGACAAGCCCAGTACGAGACTCCCCGTCGAAACCCTTTATAACTACACAAAAATAGGCAACGAGTATATCTTACAGCCAAAGACCCTTCCTTCTCCAAACTAGTCCGGTAATCCTTCGGGACGGCTGTCTGTGGTCTCTCCTCGTCCCAAGTCCCAGGACCTCCCGCGGCTCCAGTTCCCCTTTTGGGAACAGTAACGATGGCCTCATGCCGTGGAAAAGCCTGTGGGAGAGAAATTTAATTCTCCCTTTAACCGTCCTTCAATTTTCCACTCACCCGTGCGAACTCGTTCTCCATCGCGTTCTGTCTCCTCCTCTCCTCCTCTTTCGCCCTGCCTTCCGCCATGTGGTGCCCCGGCCTGTCCCTGGTGATTCCAGCGACTCGTTCCCTCCTCTCAAGCAACGGCAGCCTCTTGAGCATCTCCTCGTAGTCCTTGCTGATCCTGTCCTGTTCCAAGGCCCTCTGAAACCTAGCCTTGGCGTCCCTTTGCCGCTTTGCGTTATCGCAGCAAACCGATGGATCACGGGGGAGCGCCTCGCGCGGACCAGGCACGTTACGTTCGAGATACGAGTCGATCGGGACGTGTCGCTCGGTGCAGGTGCGGCTCGCGTGGTCGTAGAATTGCACCTGCGAATCAGGAAATAAGAAGTAGATAAACAAAGCGGGTTCAAGAACCGAAGCTGATGTACAACCTTAATTTCTAAATTTCAGAGAAGAATCGCATATGCCGCTTTTACCTTACTTGTACCTGATCCAGACTTAAAAGTCTCGGAGGAAGTTCTCAGATTAACTTCAGGCAAGTCTGGAAGATCCCCTCGTTCCTCCTCAACTTGAACCTGAACAGATCTGCTCTTGACCTCGAGTGTTTTATCACAGGGACAACGCCGTTGGACAGTTTCTGATCCAGGAAGATCCTTGGAGGAACCCTCAGGAGCAGGTGATTTCTCCTCATGGACCTGGACAGACTTACTCCGCACCTGACCGGACTTACCACAGGGGCAGCGTTCCCTGTGTCCAGGCACATATACGGAGGATGCCTGCGGAACAGACCCTACAGGTCTGTGAACTTTCTCCTCCTGGACCTGGACCGATTTACTTTGGAGCCCGCTATCGCAACGACAACGTCCCTGAGTATAGTCGATGGGTTTCTGGATATCTCTGGAAGAGAGGTTAGACGTGCCTTGGGAAAATTCCTGCATAAACTTCTCGCATGAGCATTGCTTCTTATCCAGGACTTGTTCTGACTCGACCGGCACGAGCACACGTTTTCTGATCCGTTCCGAGATCCTGGTGTCCGGGTCGGGAATGTCCGGCGGACCGGCCAAGTCCTGCAGGAATTTTTTGAGACCTGTAAATGGAGACATTTTAGGTGAAAAGGAGTGAACAACAAACTAATAAGTAACTTTGAGGAAAAAAGAGCTAGTAAAGTTAATAACACTTTATACACAGGACGTTACATGGTATGCTACATAAGGCTTATTAAGGGATTTAAGAGAAGACTGCATGGCAGCTATCTACTCTGTTCTTCCTGTGCGGGCAGACAGACCGGACAGAGAAACGATATACGCAGTGTCAGCCTCTCTCTAATGGGCTACTTTCTGATTAATGGCAGGTGGGGAGGGGTGACGTGTTAGCCAAGTCTCGTCCATTAGAAAAAGAGACGAACACTGCCAGCGCCATTTTTCTCCTTCACATGTTTCGGATCAGAGGAAAAGATTATGGACAAGCAATCTTCAATTCATTCAAAACAAATCTGGTATCATGTAACCCAGTGATATCATATATGTACTAACCGTAGCAGGGCTTAGGCAAACCATTGCAAATTCAAATTGAGCGATATTATCGGTATCTTTATATGTTCTACCCGAAGGCATATTTGAAGGTGCGTTACATTACAGTTAGTGGCTTTAAGCTTTACAGTTTGAGTTAAATACATTCGTAACGACTTCAGTGCATTAACTGTCTTTTTGAGAACTTATTTATGAATGGATTATATTGCCTTAAGCTACTTTATAAGACCTTAAGCTAATTCGAGCCTATTACCTTTTGAAAGCCTCGACAACGGGGTTATCCTCGCCATGAATGACGCCAGATCAGATTTGTTCTGAATGAACTGTATATGTTGATAAATGGATGTGTAAGAGTATACATAACCCCACTTTCAAGTAAAATTACCTGTCGATTTCACAGGACTTCTGGGTTGCCTATCGGAGTCCCTAGAAACGCTTGTAGGCGATTCCTCCACTGGCGTCAAAGAAGGACCTGAAAAAGATACATGGCGAGACATATCACAGGACGCTGTTACAATATTATGATACAAATTGGCGTAAAATCATTTTGAAAATAAATTCAATTTGACCAATTCAGCCGGAACTTATGAAGTTAGAAGAACTGATCCATTACAATAATGTCCCGACCCTTGCATTTACCTGAACACTGCTCGACTGGGGTGGCCTCCGGGGGTCTCCTGGGGGATGCCTCCGACGACTCCACATCACTCGCCGCTTCGGTTTTATCGCTCGATGACAAGTCCTCGCTGACGCTCGACTTCTCGCACCCTTCATCATCGCTGTCAGTACCTGGTATGTTAATGTTAATATCGGCAGAGGCGCCTCGGCGCTTCTTCGGTATGTGTCGTGTAGTCGGCGGCGCGATTTTCTTCTTTTTTGTATGATTCTTCGTCGTCGTCGATTTGACGATGGGTCGCGTGCCTGTTTGTTTGATGGACGCTTCTTTGGGTCCTTCCGGGGGACGCTTCTTGGGTTGTAGGAGCGCCGCGGCCGCCTCGTTTCCTCTACGGACGGCATTCCGATGCTCCGCTTCTCGCTTTTGAGACAGCCGATGCTCCCTGTCGTTTTCCTTCTCGGCCTCCCGGTGGCCGATGCCGAGCTCCCTCATCCCCTCTCTGCGAACCAAAACCTAACGTTAATTCAGTTCGTTCTTCTCGATTTAACCTACGAGACGGTTACGAAGCGTTCTCCTACCTGTACTGCGTCTGGAGCTCGAGCAGCCGCCTGTTCTGCGACCGCCTCAGCTTCTCCCTGCCCTCCTCTTCGAGCTCGCCGAGTTGCTTGCGCTTCTCCTTGCGCACCTTTTCCCTGACGCCCTCGGCGATATCCCTGGACTGCTGCCTGACCTGCTCGAGACGTACGAGGCGCCTCCGGTCGAACTCGCCCATCGCCCCCGTCGTCACCATCTTGCCTCTACGGACGCACACCGGGTTGCCAGTCACCGTCACGTTTATCGACATCGCTGGGGGCGCTGCATCTTACCGAGGGGTATTCGTCTCGGGACGAGATCACGTACGGGTACGGGTGCCTTATGGGCGAGACTTGAAAAGATCTTAACGGTCGCCAAGCGTCTGACGGCTGAAGTTTGAGGTTAGCGTCACGGAACAGGAAATTCAAGGAAGGATCGATATCGATTCGTGTTCCGTGCCATGGTGCACGGAACACGCGAAGTGAACGTTCTGGGTACCTATTCCTGAATGTGGGTAATTGTAATTAGAGAGTTTTTGCACGTCGGCCGCTATTAGCGTTTACCTTATTTTGACAGGTACGCATGCGCATTAAGCACTTGAAATAGCGTTGACGCTATTTACGTTAGCGTCCGACGCTATTAGAGAGTTTTTGCACGTCGGCCGCTATTAGCGTTTACCTTATTTTGACAGGTACGCATGCGCATTAAGCACTTGAAATAGCGTTGACGCTATTTACGTTAGCGTCCGACGCTATTTGCGGACGATTACCGTCAACGCTATTTGGGGATTAAATTGGTCAAATTTAGTAACTTTGTTGGCTGGCAGTTGGCGCAGATTACTGCAGTTGGGTTCCTGTAATTACAGAACAATACTACTTCTGTTCGAAATGTGGCGGGATGATGTGGGTACACGTGTGGCTTGTTGTAATCCCACATTCGGTACTTATCAATTATCAATATATTGCCTATTATTTATTTCGTTCCCTTTCATTAGCGTACGCTCAGTAAACAACCCCATAACTTTTATCACCCATTTCCTTCTCAATAGTCGTTATCTTAATATTTAACCATCTATTTACATATTTTGTACATTTTCAAGTTTATTTAGTGAACAAAACCTTTATGAAAGTTAACGGTGATTATGCTAAAAGTACCGAATGATTCTTAGAATGTTCTCGTTTCTTTTCTATACCTCTATATACCTCTTACCATACAATGAGGTAATACCTCATTTTACGAAGAGCTCAGCAATGTAAATTGCCATTTGACTAATGATAGAACTTATCATCGAATTAAGTAAGGATAAACAGTACCATTTAACATGAATTTACTCTGGGCAACTGCTTAACACAGCACTGCATTCCACTGCTTCGACAAGTGAAGTTATGTTGGACAGTCAATAGTTCATTGGAGTGAATTATTTTACTATGTTTGAGTTATGTTATCTATGTGACCTGATCTTATAAACCCACCATTGAACATTTTACTCATATATAAAAATGAACTATCTCACACATTACAAGTACATGTAATACTAAAGTAATCTTGGGAGTATTTGAAAATAAACCAGTTTCATTTATTCAAAAAAACTTCAGTTTTAAAGACACACAAACATATCTACAGCTACATAGAAAACAAAATAATTTATTCACTTATTTAGTATTTAGTATTATTTAGAAGGCCTAATAGAGGCACCCGATCAACTCCTTCCCTTACCGTGTATATGAGGGATTTCTCCCCTCATCCCATTTTCTAAGTTGCAGCGTCAGCTTTAATTAATTTTGTTGAAATTATTTATATTCTCCCAAAGTTAGCTTCTTTACCTTCTGATTAGTAATCACCAATAAAAACCAGAAACCATTTTAGAAATCTTGAAGATCTCCAATATTCAGCAAAATGGACTTGGCGCCACAAATATACTAATAATTATGTTAAATATTGTTCTAAAGTTGGAGGAACTCTGCGAGCCTATGCAGGATGTGCGAGCCTCCTTAAATACATGCATAATCCTGTGAGGCCTAAAAAATGCAAGTAGTAATAAAAAAACTGTATGTTTAGGTTTACGTTTACTTACCACTTACTGAATATCCGTTAGGTGTCTTTAGTTCATTTGGTACCCTCAAAGCTATTCTTAACCTTTCCAAGTCGTCTCTATTAAATCTGAAATTGAGCTGTACCTCTTGGTCACTTAATAAATTTAAATTAAAATGACCAAACTGCCTCTCCCTTAATAATGGTGGGACTCTTTGCATTAGCAATTCATGAAGGACTGCTTCTTCCACAACGTCGTCATCTAAGCCACCTAAAGCGGCACCGTCTATTATGTTCTCCATTTTAAAGTTGTAAAAAAACCACTAAAGTCGCCAAGAAATTAACACCAAAATACGTTAGTGCCAGCCACAATTTATAGGTTATCCGAAACCCAAAACAGGAGAATCTATCAACTGCCGTTTGTCAAACAACACTTCATAACGCTATTCAACTGCTCTGCAAAAACTAAAAGAAACGTAGCCAGCGAATTACTGAAATACCGTAAAAATAGCGTCCTCTGTAATAGCGTCCGGCGCTATTTTACGTTATGCAAAAACTCTCTATTACCTAGGGAAATTTTAAAATTACTGTTCCACCAATAAGTATAATTATTGATGGAACGGTAATTTCAACATTTCCCTAGGTAATTATAATTTCCCACATTCAGGAATAGGGTGCCCAGCGGGGAAAACCCAAAGTGCAAGAAGAAACTTGACAAAAAACTACTTGAGGGGACCCCTCACTTCCAATTTTTTTAAAAATCGAAATTTTTTTTATGATAGAATATGTTAGAATGGACGTTTAAAAACATGATTTTAACATAAAAGTCTCAAAAAAAATATATATTTTTGTTTTATTTAATTTAATGTGAAGCGCTCCGAATTCGTTTTTTTTCGATTTTGGTCTACTTCGCTGTATCGCTACACCGCCTTTCTCTTAGTAACACCTGCTTACATATACATGCATATATAATACAATAAGTTATTCTCTCGCATAACAACAGCTGGGGAATTTTTGGGATACGTATATTTATATTGTATAGCCCCCACAGTTCTCTTCATTGCTTCTTGTGTACGTTTCAGTCTGTTTTCGAGGTTGAGAACGAAAACATCTGTAAAGATGCCTAAGAAACCCTTGCATGTATATTTAATGAAGGATTCATCGCTATTTTGGAAATAATGCAGGTCTTGGGTATGACAATTGGCCACATTGCTTGGCAACATGCAAGAAAGAGTGATGCTAAGAGAATTAAGCAGGCGGGAAAACAGTCCACTGAGGCATCTAAAGAGGCCAGAACTGCTCGTAGATACCAAAAATCGTTGGAAGTGGACAATGTGAGCGAGAGGAAGGTATATTGTACGGTGCAGGCATCGCAGATTAAATTTTGGTAAGGTTTTTTACAAAAAAAAACCAAAATTTTAACTTTAAACGCGATTATCTCGAAATGACGTTTTTCAAGTTGGCGTGCATGATTGAGAAAAAACTACTTATCCAATCGTTCTATAATTTTACCGCGTTGATCTACATATACAGTCGAACCTCTATTTAACGAAGTCCAAAATCCGCTGAAAAAATTTCATTATATAGAAAATTCGTTATATAGAATAATTCGGTATATATATGGACCGAATTCTTATGTATTATACGTATATACATATATAAATGATGTATGTTTAATCGACATAAAAAATGATTAAATAATTGAAGTTGTAGTTTTAAGTGAAGTTTAATGAACGTAATACATATATAATAATATATACATGTATATATGAACTAATATGTATTTACATGAACGTGCATTATGTATGATTAAACTTATAAGCTATTATCAGGGCTATTATACATAATGTACAAAGAAACAAAAGCCGTATTAGGTCCTCACGAAAACATCAGATGTGGACTTAACTTAAGAATTCTTAAAGAAGTCTGTCATTTTTGATTGCGCTTCGCATTTAAATAACACTGCGTTTTCAAAAAATACCTCGCACTAATTTAAAGATTTAAACAGTCTGAAGAAATGCAGGCAGCAATACCGCGTAATGACCGCATTAAAAATCTAGGAAAGGATAAGAGTGAACCTTCTTGAAATTCAGACTACCGTGTACCTGCTATGGGTTTATAACCCTAACTGTACTTTGTTAACTAGAGATTGTCTTCGCTAAATAGAGAGAAATTTATTAATAAATAACATCGGACATTCACGGTTCTAACCAAAATTTCGCTAAATAGAGAATTTTCTTAAATAGAGGTTCGACTGTATTTTTGCTCAGAATGAACTACGGAAGCAATAATCGGCTGTCAATTTTTTGAGTTACAACTAATTGGAAGGGACAAAAAAGCTCCATTTTCGAAAAAATGCCGCCATTTTGTTATTTTTGAGACCATTTTCTACCTTTTAGTTCATTCCCATGGGGAATGATTGCTGAATAAAACCCCGTTTTTTTTTCAGTCGTTTCTGAGAGCAGTTATCATGCACGCCGCGAGTTTTCAGTGTTTTTGGAAAACCGTTGTAGCAGACGACAATGGGCTAAAAAAATCTAAAAAAAATTTTTTTGTACACTTTCAGTTAAATAAAATGTTAATACAAAGTTTCATTAAGATATCTCTTTTTATTCCATTAAAAAAAAATCTTTGAAAATTTTTTTTTTCAATTTTGAAGGTGAGGGGTCTCTTAAATTCCAAGTGACACCGCATCATCGAACATCATTTTATCTTCGTAATGTCGTTGTATCCATTCATGATCTTATCCATAGGATCCATAGGAGAGCATATTCTAGTAATAAACAGGCAGAATTGTCTGTAGATGACTGCGGCTCTGTTGACCGATTTGGCTGCCTTGGTAGTTTAATAGAGTTAAATGGAAATACAGTAGAGCGTTGATTATCCGAAAGCCGATCATCCCAAACGTCGGTTAACCAAAAGCGCCTCAGACGTTAAATTCTCAACCTAACTTTAACTCAAACTCTAACCTCAATTTGTGTCTCTGACATCAGGGTTGTTTTTCACTGTCGTACTGTTGATTGTAGTAATGTCGGCAAAACGTAAACGTGTTGTGCTTAGTCTTTCTGACAAGCTCAAAGTTGTAGAAAGATTAAAAAAAAGGTGCAAGTGGATCGAGTTTAGCTCGAGAGTTTGGTGTAGGAAATTCAACAATAAGTGGCTAAGTGGCATTAAGAAGAATAGTGAATCCATCACTATGTTTACTTGTGATGGATTCACTATTCTTACGTTCTTCTTGAAACTTGGTACTCGGGGGTTTTGGGGGTCGCTGATCACGAATCTGAGGTCAGATTTGCGAATTTCGTAGATGGCGCCACCATATAGCTCATGCGCAGAGTCAAAGTTATTGAGAATTCGCCTGCCGCCATCTTGGATTGGGCCATTTTCAGTTTCTGACTTCAAAGTTGTAATTGGTGACTTTGAAAGGATCGCCATACCAAATTGGGACCAAATCCGACGCACTACGGCGTCAATAATAAATTCTTTCGAAAAAACGATGATTTTTGAACTTGGTTGGCCAATTCTGGAAAACTGGCCAATGACAATGTGCTATGGGACAACCCCATGTATCCTGTCACACCCTAGGAATATGAAAAAGCAAAAAAACTGGACACAAGTGGTCAATTCCAACCCTGAGTACTTCAGAAACTGACTTGAAGAATCATTGTTCTGGAATTTATAGATAGTAGTGAAAATAATTATTTCTTTTAGAAACCTACGAGGGCATATACTAAAGGAAAGATTTTGCATATGGTTTACTGTGAAATTTTATTTCGAAAATCTGTTCTCGAAACACGTGGCATTACAGTTTCCTCCACTTTATACAGAACCAGCTTTCCTAAACCATTACTGTTCTGTGACGATGTGGGCTACCATAACAGTATGCCCAATGGTTACCGCGACGTTCCTTTGGTTAGGTTGCGGCCGAGCAGCCTTACGTCTACGAGTCACTTGAACATAACCTCGAAAATGTAACATACACGTCCCCTAGATCAATTCCCTACGTTCAAGTCCGGCATCGACAAAGCCTGCGCGCTCCCCGCTATCTCCAGCAGGCTCTCGACGAGCCTGTCGTTGCTCTCGCTCAGCAACGAGTCGATATTCACCGGATTGTTCAGCAACTTATCGATCTCGATGTTGATGTCGTTCTCGGCGCTGAAGTCCATCCGCTCCATGGTCCTCTTCAGCTCCATCTCGAGGTCGTCGCAGTAACCCGCGGGGGTCGGTTCCTGCGCGACGGCGTCGCCGCGTTTCCCCCTCTGGACCCTCTTCGGGTAGTCGAACCCGGGATGCGTCCTCTGGATGTGCCTCAGCAGGGACGGCCTCGCCTTGACCCTCGCGTCGCACTTCGGGCAGGCGAACGCCTTGTCGATGGAGCCGTTCGGCTTGACCGAGTCGTGCGTCGTCCTGAGGTGACGGAGGAGGTTCGATTTGGTGCGGAAGCTCTTCGGGCAGCTGCCGCACCCGTGGGGCTTGAGGTCCGAGTGGGTGAGTAGGTGGCGCTGGAGGAGGCGCCGCGTGTTGAAGCTCTTACCGCAGGAGTCGCAGGCGATCTGAGAACAGAGGGAAGTCGGGTCATTTTGAGGCTAATGTAACAGACACAGTTGCTAGGGATGGGCCATTTTTCCCCAAAATGGGGAAATGGGAAAACACATTTGTAGAAATTTTCTATATTAATTTTTGTAAATCGAGATTTTTTTTGTTGTTTAAATTTGTAACTCATGCAGGCTTGGCAGAATTGGATCGATAATTTCCGTACGCCATTTTGATAACCCAAATCCGTCTTTCGCCTTTCCAAATATTCCGTAGTCACATCGTCGACTTTGCCAAAAGTTTCCTTTTGTTTTTTGTAAGCCCTGGTCGAGGTCACCCCTTCGAAGAAACGCTACCATTGGGGGAGGTCGTAAGTAAACGACTCCCCTCTTAAATTACTTGAAGTCACTTTAGTTTAGAAAGATTTTTACATTTCTTTTACTGGTGGACAGCGCGGCTTACTTTAAGAAAAGCGGACGTAAGTAAAATTATTTTTCTTTACCTATTAAACATAGAAATAAACTGAACGCTCCTCAAGGAGAGCTTAAAGAACCTGATGAGGGGTGGGACGTTTTACACTAACCTCGACTTCATCGCTGATTTACAGAGGTTAATGATAAGTGTATCTCATCAAGCGAACCCTCCAAATGTCCTTAAGGATTAAGTTTAGGTCCGTAACTTTGGGTAAGTCAGCACCATAAAAGAATTTACCTGCCTAGAACGTACTGCCAGTAGTGTGGGGATTTGCCAATATCTTTTACGCCCCGACTTTACGATGACAATGGTCACTAATACTTTTTAAAATGACAAGTCTTGTCATATTTAGGGCCGGTCGAAGATGTTTAAGTTGAACTTAAGATCAACGGAACTGAGGTTCAACTTTGAACCGAGTTCATAATAGATTTTGCTGTAAATAACCAGTTGAATCGTAGGTTAATTGAACTCGGTTAATGTAAAGTCGGTAAAGCTGAATTCAGAAATTTCCTAGGTCAAATGAACTAGTCAGATTAAGCGACAAATTCAAATATGGTGTCGTTATGCAGAGAGGTAGGGTTTCATTAGGGTGATAACCTAAATTCTTCTTACGCCTTTCCAAATATTCCGTAGTCACATCGTCGACTTTGCCAAAAGTTTCCTTTTGTTTTTTTGTTAAGCCCTGGTCGAGGTCACCCCTTCGAAGAAACGCTACCATTGGGGGAGGTCGTAAGTAAACGACTTCTCTCTTAAATTACTGGAAGTCATTTTAATTGAGAAAGATTTTACAGTTCTTTTACTGGTGGACAGCACGGCTTACTTTAAGAAAAGCGAACGTAAGTAAAATTATTTTTCTTTACCTATTAAACATATAAATAAACTGAACGCTCCTCAAGGAGAGCTTAAAGAAGCTGATGAGGGGTGGGACGTTTTACACTAATCTCGACTTCATCGCTGATTTACAGAGGTTAATGATAAGTGTATCTTATCAAGCGAACCCTCCAAATGTCCTTAAGGATTAAGTTTAGGTCCGTAACTTTGATAAGTCAGCACCATAAAAAAATTTACCTGCCTAGAACGACTGCAAGTAGTGTGGGGATTTGCCAATATCTTTTACGACTTTACGATGACAGTGGTCACTAATACTTTTTAAAATGACAAGTCTTGTCATATTTAGGGCCGGTCGAAGATGTTTAAGTCGAACTTAAGATCAACTGAACTGAGGTTCAGCTTTGAATCGAGTTCATAATAGATTTTGTTGTAGATAGCAAGTTGAACCGTAGGCTAGTTGAACTCGGTTAATGTAAAGTTGGTAATGCTGAATTCATAAGTTTCCTAGGTCAAATGAAGTAATGAGATACAAAAACAAATTAAAAGATGGTGGCGCGCCAGAGGCGAGAGCGTAACCTAATCGTTATGTCAAGAGGTAGGGTTTCATCCCATAACCCCTGTCACCAAGTAACAGATTGTCTTCAAACTCTCCATTTTCGAACTTAATTCGAATATTTGAAGTATGAAAAATATTTGCATCCTTTGCAGACCCTCGCCAATGACAAACAATGTGTCGTATGATTAGTTTTGCATCGCATGTTACTTGTACATTGTACGAAAAGAAACCTTCGCGATTCCTAAAATCTTCAGCTTACCCGGTGATACGATCCGTATATGAGTGCAATATAATGCTCCAATGCATTTTGGAAACCTGCTGATATTAAAGAAATCCCTTCTTATTTTTTGCCATTTAGCAGGGCAGTTGGGAAATTTGATGTAATTAGGAACCAATTCTGCAATTCTTCTCAGTACCTGCCTTACTATTCTGCAGGCAGTAGACTTATCGATACCATTCAAATCGCCTACTACTTGTTAGAGGGAACCTGTTGCAAGGTATCGTAGTGTTACAAACACTTTTATGTCTGGAGTTACAGTGTGATTTCTAAAAAATGAAATTTATTATCGAAATTGACACTATTATAATGAATGTGTTAGATTGAAGCTATGTTATGAAGATTGGTTGAAGCTTGTTAGATTTACCTGGAAAATTCAAACAGCCCGATAACACTCGGTCTTCACTGGTAAGACTACTTGACATTGTAGAATGGTAAGAATCTGACTGCAGGAAGATTTCTTCTTTCACTATGAGATAATACTCGATGTTGATCGAAATTTCATCTTTGATGTGCCTACTTGTCTGTAGGCTGGGTAAGGATAGTCGACAACATTCGGATTTAATCGAAATTTACAGGAAACACTGTATAAGGGGTCTTGATACCATTGGTGATTATTCAAAAAAAAAAAATCAATCAAAAAACCAGTATTCAAAATCAGTAAAATCAAAAAAAACTCAGTATTTTTTTAAAAATCACAATTTGAAGTTCTGCTTCTCGAATGTTTAAAAATCAGCCATTGTTCACATCTTACAGGGATGGAACGCACGGAATATGACAATTACGAGCATGGAACGTTGTCTTTCGCAGTATTTTTGCTGTTCCGTTGGGATGGGGTTTCCCTCATGGGAACTTTTCAGGAAACACCGTATAAAGATGGTGGATGACATTTTTGGGCGTGTCAAGTGAGGAAAATGCATAATTAAGGAGATATAAATATTTTAACATTTCTAATTATTGGTGAATTTGCACCCACGCCATTCAATTTTTTTCAATTTGTGGTGAATTCGCCATTAAATTTTCACACCCTGGAAAAGAGATAAATAGACACCAACATCATAATGTAATAAATATTGAAATTTCATGGACTGAGAAATTTTTTCAAATAAGTGGTCTATTTAAAAGATGGGTCAAACATATATTTCAAAAAGTGAGCTTGACGTCGTGTATAAATACAAAAGTATTCTCCCAGAATATCCTTTGTCGCTTCGTCTCTTGGCTACGCCCCTCATCTAAATACCATACACTCGGTCCTCGCTTACTTGAACGCCCTACTCTGTAACTACTATTTTCAATGATTTTCATTCTTCAAATGTTTTTATACGATACAAATAAAGCCCATCAGACTAACCTAGACCCCGTGCAGTCTGACCAATTCGTTCTGCCCGAAAGCCTTTTGTCGCTTCGCCTGCCGGCTCCGCTCCTCAACTGAATATTGAACCCTCTGCACTCTTAACCCAAAATGTCATACTCTGTAACACCTACCATGACCAATGATTTTTATTCTGGCATAATGATAATCTAGTAAAAGAATTTCAGAACTGCTAATAAGTCTTCATGTTGGTAAAACATCGAGTGTATTTGGCAAAATATCTGTTAATATTGTGGCCTTGAGAAGAGCCATTTGTGGACGTGGAAACGCTAACCGCGTTCACCATTTTTCAATAAAGTTGTGTCAATTTTTACAGCTCATATTGTCACGAACACGAGACTTCGACGACCACAAGCAATAAATAACGATTGAGTACACGGCTGATAGGACAAGGTCGAGTCGCGCGAAATACCATCAACAAACGAGAAGGAATTTAATACAACAGCACATAGTGCAAGGTTAAACAAAACAAAAACCGAACATAAATAGAACGAGGAAGTTAGTAGAGAGGACCAGTGAGGTCCCGACGTACGAGCTTGGACAAGTGCTGTCCAAGGGACCGCCCGGAAGAGGGCCGTCCCTGAAGGGACCAGCCGGATGGCCGGTCGGAGGTAGTAGAAAGAGCCCCGAGCGGAGACTGTGGTGGATCGTCGAAGCCTCTAGAACCCCAGCCGGACGCCCGAAGAAGAGCCTTCCAACTACCCTGTCAAGAGGCCCTCCGTTATGGAACCCCGAAAATCCGGACGACAGGCAACCCTGTAAGTTACCTTCCTTACCTCTCACGCTCCAGCCTTTTTGGGATTCGCTGTGCCCTCCATCTTTATTATTGTGATTTATTTTCGTTTTTTGTGCCAACCTGACCCATCTTTAGATTCCCCGTTTGTGGAGAATAAAGCCTTTTTTGTCTCTGTTTTGTTCTAACCTGTCTTCGTTAATAGCAAGCTCTATCCCCGTAGCTACTGACCCCTTACCTCACGCAGCCGTGACTCAGGACCTCAAGACGCCCCGGCTCGTGACAATATGAAGTATCCCAATGGAATAGAAAAAGATACAGCGAAAGGCAACGTTGCATGGTCGTAATTGTCATGTTCCATGCGTTCCGTCCCTCTATGATGTGAACAATGACTGATTTGTAAACATTCGAGAAGCAGAACTTCAATTTGTAATTTTTAAGAAAATGCTGATTTTTTTTTTGATTTTACTGATTTTGAATACTGGTTTTTTGATTGATTTTTTTTTTTTGAATAATCACCAATGGTATCAAGACCCCTTATACAGTGTTTCCTGTAAATTTCGATTAAATCCGAATGTTGTCGACTATCCTTACCCAGCCTACAGACAAGTAGGCACATCAAAGATGAAATTTCGATCAACATCGAGTATTATCTCATAGTGAAAGAAGAAATCTTCCTGCAGTCAGATTCTTACCATTCTACAATGTCAAGTAGTCTTACCAGTGAAGACCGAGTGTTATCGGGCTGTTTGAATTTTCCAGGTAAATCTAACAAGCTTCAACCAATCTTCATAACATAGCTTCAATCTAACACATTCATTATAATAGTGTCAATTTCGATAATAAATTTCATTTTTTAGAAATCACACTGTAACTCCAGACATAAAAGTGTTTGTAACACTACGATACCTTGCAACAGGTTCCCTCTAACAAGTAGTAGGCGATTTGAATGGTATCGATAAGTCTACTGCCTGCAGAATAGTAAGGCAGGTACTGAGAAGAATTGCAGAATTGGTTCCTAATTACATCAAATTTCCCAACTGCCCTGCTAAATGGCAAAAAATAAGAAGGGATTTCTTTAATATCAGCAGGTTTCCAAAATGCATTGGAGCATTATATTGCACTCATATACGGATCGTATCACCGGGTAAGCTGAAGATTTTAGGAATCGCGAAGGTTTCTTTTCGTACAATGTACAAGTAACATGCGATGCAAAACTAATCATACGACACATTGTTTGTCATTGGCGAGGGTCTGCAAAGGATGCAAATATTTTTCATACTTCAAATATTCGAATTAAGTTCGAAAATGGAGAGTTTGAAGACAATCTGTTACTTGGTGACAGGGGTTATGGGATGAAACCCTACCTCTTGACATAACGATTAGGTTACGCTCTCGCCTCTGGCGCGGCACCATCTTTTAATTTGTTTTTTCATCTCATTAGTTCATTTGACATAGGAAACTTATGAATTCAGCATTACCAACTTTACATTAACCGAGTTCCACTAGCCTCCGGTTCAACTTGCTATCTACAACAAAATCTATTATGAACTCGATTCAAAGCTGAACCTCAGTTCAGTTGATCTTACGTTCAACTTAAACATCTTCGACCGGCCCTAAATATGACAAGACTTCTCATTTTAAAAAGTATTAGTGACCACTGTCATCGTAAAGTCAGGGCGTAAAAGATATTGGCAAATCGCCACACTACTTGCAGTCGTTCTAGGCAGGTAAATTCTTTTATGGTGCTGACTTATCAAAGTTACGGACCTAAACTTAATCCTTAAGGACATTTGGAGGGTTCGCTTGATAAGATACACTTATCATTAACCTCTGTAAATCAGCGATGAAGTCGAGGTTGGTGTAAAACGTCCCACCTTTCATCAGCTTCTTTAAGCTCTCCTTGAGGAGCGTTCAGTTTATTTATATATTTAACAGGTAAAGAAAAATAACTTTACTTACGTCCGCTTTTCTTAAAGTAAGCCGCGCTGTCCACCAGTAAAAGAAATGTAAAATCTTTCTCAACTAAAATGACTTCAAGTAATTTAAGAGGGGAGTCGTTTACTTACGACCTCCTCCAATGGTAGCGTTTCTTCGAAGTGGTGACTTCGACCAGCGCTTACAAAATACAAAGAGAAACTTTTTGCAAAATCGACGACGTGACTACGGAATATTTGGAAAGGCGAAAGAAGAATTTGGGTTATCAAAATGTCGACCGGAAATTATCGATCCAATACTGCCAAGCCTGCATGAGTTACAAATGGTGTATGGGATGAAACCCTGCCTTTCTACCTTTCTACATAACGACACCATATTTGAATTTGTCGCTTAATCTGACTAGTTCATTTGACCTAGGAAATTTCTGAATTCAGCTTTACCGACTTTACATTAACCGAGTTCAACTAACCTACGATTCAACTGGTTGTTTACAACAAAATCTATTATGAACTCGGTTCAAAGTTGAACCTCAGTTCGGTTGATCTTAAGTTCAACTTAAACATCTTCGACCGGCCCTAAATATGACACGACTTCTCATTTCAAAAAGTATTAGTGGCCATTGTCATCGTAAAGTCGGGGCGTAAAAGATATTGGCAAATCCCCACACTACGTGCAGTCGTTCTAGGCAGGTAAATTCTTTTATGGTGCTGACTTACCCAAAGTTACGGACCTAAACTTAATCCTTAAGGACATCTGGAGGGTTCGCTTGATAAGATACACTTATCATTAACCTCTGTAAATCAGTGATGAAGTCGAGCTTAGTGTAAAACGTGTGAACCTCAGTTCGGCTGATCGTAAGTTCAACTTAACCACCTACGACCGGCCCTTAACTTACCGGCGACTTCTCGTGCTTCGCCGCGACGTGTTCCCTCAGGACGTCCCTCCTGCCGAACTCCCTGCCGCACTCGCCGCACTTGTGGCCCTTCTCGCGGTGCAGCCTCTCGTGCTTCCTGTAGCTGTTCCTGTTCGTGAGCCGCTTGAGGCACAGCGGGCAGGTGAACGTCTCCCTAGCGGCCTCGTCGCCGTGCACGGCCCTCGAGTGCGACGTCAGGTTGCTCTTCGTGGTGAACCTCGCCGGGCACTCGGCGCACCGGAAGGCCCTCTCCCGGTCGGCGGCGCACACGTGCTCCCTGGCGGACTTGCCGCCGCGCAGGCGCACGCCGCACTTGTCGCACGAGTACCTGCGCAGGTGGACGGTGTCGACGTGGCTGCGCAGGTGCTTCGACTGCAGGAAGAGCTTGTCGCATTCGGGACACTTCAGCTTGTAGAACGCCCTGCAGGGGTGGTGGTCGAAGTTCTCCTTGCGGGTGAACACCTGCGGACGGTAGGTTAATATTATAATGGGGTAGAGTAGATGGCAGTAACAAAAAGTTAACTAAAGTCCGGTGGACATGATGCATTTTTTCGGTGGGTGATTGCATGGGAAAAGGCATGGGGTTCTGTGGGTATTTTTATTCGAGTGCGTACACACGGTAGCAAATCGCAAAAGTATTTCGTTGGCTATTATATACAATGGATGGCAAATATATAAATCATAGTGTATACAGTTATAAGTGTAGTCACTCTCCGAATTGCCGAAAACCATCCCCTCTTGTCATCTCTACCCCCTCACCCGGACGGATTACTGGCTGAGCAAGAGAAACGCACCGTCAACGACGAACGCCAAATTTATTGGAAAAAAGTATTTTTTTCCAGCACAAGAAATCGTCATGGTGGAAACAAAAATCAGTTTTAGCCATTGAAACTTCTGACTAACGAAATTTACAAACTGTAGAAGGTTTGTAAGGCACTTATATATGTCGGTGGATACTTCTTACGAAAGTGTATTTTAAAACACTCATGTGACATTTGTGTCAATTACGGCAACAATAAAAAATCGGATAGAAATACCAAATTTTGCGAGCTAAAGAAATATAAAGGCAGTCATGGTGGGATATTTGGAGGTTTACACGTCCCTCCAAGTGATTTTATTAATTATTTAGTAGCACTAGAAATTTTTACATCCAAATTCAACGACCTCTGTATACATGAGGGCGTAGGGATGGCATTGCTAAATCTATTTAAAAATGTTAAATTTTCACACCCATGCCCCAATTTGCCCCATATTTATTTTATTTCTCTATACACAAGATTAGGAATCTACTGTACATTAAAGTTTGCGAATAGAGAAATAAAACATAAAAAAATCATAAAGAAAACTCTAAATTAAATGTATTAAAAAACATGTAAAAACTGGAGTAAGTACTTGCAAATACACAATAAACTTGTACTTCATTATATTTATACCTAATACAGTCATTATGTATGTACTTATATGTTGGTTGCTATTATGTGATATCTTAGCAATGAAATATATGTATCTTTAAGTACTTTGTCTGTTTAGGGTGTACCTACTACGCGAACCTTTTTCAAGTCCCGCAACTGATTTCAATCCTTATCCTTAACAATTAGCAAATAACAATTACTTCAAGAAGTACTGATAAATTTCTGATTATAATTGCTTATGGTGTACTTCGGCCTTATACGTTTGTAAATAATCTTGCGCCGACAAAATTTCAGCTAGTCTGAATCTTCGAATATCTTTAAAATTCGTCCGCCACCCGTATGTCGACGGTTTAATGAAATTATCGATTTCACAGTCGCTTGACCCCTGTACATTACAGTTTCGGATCCTTTACGGGGGACTATAAAACGATTTATGATAGGTAGCAAAAAATGCCGTTTTTTCGAGGAAATCAAAGGAGTGACCGTATAGACTGATATAAATGTTCGCCCACCTCGGAAAGAAGGATCGCGCGACAGAACTATCAAACAGCACGGTTTGTTTATATTTGATTGTACTCATAACCTCTCTTCCACTTTGACAGGTCAACAACGTCAATGCGCCGACGCTGTGGCAGACGTAACGAAATGCTCGTTGTTCATTGGCCGGCTTTCAAATTCTCCGAGAAAAGATGCAGCAAAATAAGCACACGTTCTATTCAGAGAAATGTACAGCAATTTCGCCCTTGTGACGTCATTTTCCCCACCGTATCTCCCCATGCCTTTTCCCATGCAAACACCCACGAAAAGCTCTGGCTTTGGTCTGGCGGGCTTAAATTTTGCATTTCAACGATAAATTTAGTTAGAGTAATAACGAAAATCAAATTTATTTCTTAAAAATTCGATAAACAAAATCAATCAAAATCATTTTCAATATTATAGCCATTAGCATAAGAATAAGAAAACAGCAGAAGGGTAACAGAGAGAGAGAGAGAGAAATCCGATGTTCGCGCAGATTCACCTGCGCATCGCAATCTCTGGATACTGGCCAACTGGCGTCCATTGCTTAATTTCTATTTATTTATGTCAGCGCTGTTAGCAAGTGGCGTAGCGTGTTTAAAGAGTATTAAATAAAGTTTGTTTTTCTGTTGAATTACATACTATGGATTCCAAAAGAATGGGTCGACATACCTGTTCGTCGAAAGACTGTAACAACAAAAGTTATTCGAGTAATTATAGTTTCTTCAGATAGCCGAAGGTCCATATAAGGTAAGGATACATAATTTTATATATCTATACTAAACGCCATAGTTGTGCTCACGTCATCAGCATTTTATCACGTCTATTTAGAGTATTGCTAAAAATGTTTTCTATAAACATGATGTATGCGTATTAGCTTGTTTCATTGAATTTAAAGTACCGGCCATCTAAAATTTTCTGAAACATTTTAATCAACGTGTAAGTAATGGCAACGTATAAACATAGCTACCGTGCTACGTTGTCGGATTTAACTTATAGAAGGCTTTTTAAGGTTATGTTTACGTTTTGTGATTACATTTAAACGCTTTAGATACCGTGCTACGTTGTCGGATTTACCTTATAGAAGGCTTTTTCCATTATAATTCCTGCATTGGCCCTATTCAGTTGGGTATTAGTTGGATTTTTTCTCTCTGAAGGTGTTTTCTTTTTTTCTCAGTGCACAAACACAGAAATTTCTCTCAGTGGGTTAGAAAAGGAAAAAATTATTATTTAAACATGAATTTTTCGTAATTTTTTTGATTTTTGATGAAATTTACATTTTCTACAGCTTAGCTCTATTATTTGTAAAAATATATATATATAGTATATAATCTAAAACATGAAAATCACAGTAAGAAACAAGAAACTCTACATTACAATCATTGGCGCCGCTGCACATCCCCATATTAATGTTCTTGTACATGACTCAGCAGGCCATTTCATTTACCAAATTCCCTTGATCCTTATATTTTTTGAATTTGCCGATTGTGTGATCGGTTTTTAATATAGAATTCGGTCTTCCTTCATGAATAATGAAAGGAACCTGGAAAAATGTGACTTTGATCAAAAATCAAAAATTCAAGAAAAATTCATGAATAAATGATTTTTTTTTGCTTTTTTAAGTCACAGAGGAATTTCTGTGTTTGTAAAGACTGAGAAAAAAGGAAAACACCTTCAGAGAGAAAAAAATCCAACTAATACCCAACTGAATAGGGCCAATGCATGGATTATAATGAAAAAATCACCGAAAATCCCCTCTAAAATGCGTAAAACGCGGGTAACTTTATATATATATATATATATATATATATATATATATATATATATATATATATATATATATATATCACTGCCCGCGTGTAGACATTCGAAAGACCGAACATCAAAGAGTCTTTTTCTAAATTTTGAGACGATTTGAAGCGTACGTCTTGAAGCAATTCGATTTTTGAAAAAAAACAGCAGTTTTTCGCGTTTTCTGAGCTCCCCTTGCTAGATATCGACAAACGGACTACGGGATCGTGTTCTACGGGAAATTTGGCATCTCCCTTGTACTTTTTGTCACTTTTCGAGTCAAAATACCTTGTTAGTACGCCAAAAACTGATTTCGGGCACTTAGGAGGTCAAAAAATGCCTGAAAACTTAAAAATGAGCCCCAGGGCGCTGGGAGTGACCATTTGAGCTGATAATTTAAGAACATGCTTTTTTCAATGGTACTAATCGATGTACGAATTTTGAGCCAAATCCGAGAGGGTGACATGAGATTGACTGCTCAGTTGGCGTGGAATGCCCCATAAGTGATGATGATTTTTTTTCTATGATGAGTAATTTGATACCATAAACATATTTTTACATTTTTTGCCCAGGGTCTTAGCAAGTTACAAAAAATAACTGACTTTGGCGTCACCATCAGTGATTCATAAGAACTCATCGCCCCAAATTGTTCATCACTTTTCAGTAAATCAGTTACTAAATGGTATAGAATTCAAAAGATGGGAGAGCGGGAATCTTGAATTATCTACCAAGGCAGCACGTCAGGGGCTACAAATGATGTCCCAATGTAGATTTTTGACAAATAAATCATACTGAAAAAATTTTGGGGGTCAAAAATGGCAATTCGGGAGTTTTTAAGGGCGTTAAACTGATTCCCAGTGTCTGTTTCCGAGGAGAAGCTTTCCTGAGGGGCCAATATTTGTTTTTGAGTATCCTAGGGACTCGATAATGACTTGATATCCCCAAAAACGCCGCAAGAGGGGTCAGAAATGGGTCGAAACTCGGGCCAAAATCGCGTATTTGACGTTTTTTCGACCTTTAGTCCCACCTGAAAAAATTTTCAAAATACACCATCCGAAAGGTAACAAAAAATGCCAAAAGTTTACGTTTTCCAATTTTGTGTCGCTAAAAAGCAATGTGCTGAAAAACGCGTTACAAATATTGAAATGACTGCCATCTTTGTGGCCCGGGGGCCAAAAAATGTGAAAAAAATTCAGACATCTGCTCCATTAAAACACCTTTCGAATGCCGCAAACCGCATTCAAAAATGTTATTTCTAGCCCGAGTTATCGTAAAAATGGTGAAAAGTGGCTTTTTGCGCTAGAGGCGCCCTCTGGGGCTCAAAATTTAGGGAGCTGGGTCTTTTTGGATACCGAATCGAATGGGGACTTGGCACCATCTTATTGGGCTATCCCCTTTAATATCTAATGCAATTCAAAAATTAGAAATTAGTCAAAATACTCCCATAATTGTGACTATAATTAGAGGAGTTGTAACATATTGATAAAATATGTGTAATCAATGTGACAACAGAGCCGTTGCAAATTGGCAGTGGAAAGACCACACAATGAATCAACCAAGGGTTATTGTAACCCACTGATTTGGTAATAACACAATTAACTGTAGAATAAAGTACCGGCTCTAGGAATCTATAACAGTTTACCCTTCCAGATGGACCGAGCTCTAGGAACGGTTTAAAGTTAAATCTAGAGTTACATATGCCCTCACCTTGCTGCATTCCAGGCATGCGTACCGCCCGGTATGCTGCTGCAGGTGCAGCACGAGCTGCTTCAACTTCAGGAACGTCTTCAGGCAGATGTCGCAGACGAGCTGCTCGGACTCGGATTCGTTCAGATCGAAGTTGAAGTGCTCCAAGTCCTTATCGACGAGGATCGAGTCGACGTTCAGGTTCGAGCTGTCGTTATCGAGACAGCTCAGGCCGGTCTGTTCGCCGAGCATGAGGCAGGAGCTATCGGGGAGGGTCTGGAGGAGCAACGGGTCGGACTTGTTCCGGATCGACTCCGCGACCTGGCACGGCTTGACGACCGGCTGCGGATGCTGGAGCGGAGCCTCGACGCTCGGCGTGGCATGTACGATTCTCATGTGCTTCTGCAGCCCCTGGAAATCGATTAGAGGTGATGGAAAAAAGGTACCACCTATCCTTTCTTCAAATTCAAAAAGTTTGTAACCTTACTTGAAATTTCTTCAATATATTAGTACCTTTCTAGAAGAGAACGCTCCCGAGCACACCTCGCACACCCTCCTCAGCTTGAGCTGATAGTGCTGGGTCAAGTGCAGGGCGAAGTCTGTCACTCTGCCCTCCGCCTTGCCGCAAAACTTGCAGCACCACGCTCTCCTCGAAGTGGCGTTTCTCCTCTCGACTAGATCGTCGATGGTGGTCGTGCTGTTGATAGGAATATCATCGGGTTCCAATACCGGGCGGCTCAGTAGCTCCTTATTCATCCGTAACGCGTAGTACGGTGAGTACCACACCTTCAGGTGATCGCCCTCGATCAAGTCTTGTATCGCAACGTAGTACAGCTCGCCGTCTTCCTATGGATATAACGGTAAAGTTCGATGCACTATAATTATGACGCCGATATTGAAAATGTTAACTAGTAAGTAACCAAATAAGCCTGTAGTACCTGATAGCACACGAGGTTCTGCTCCTCGATGTCGCTGGCAGTCGCTACATACATCATCCAGTTACATTCCTCTTCATCCGTCGTGTCCAAGTAACATTCAACCAGATCCTCCTCATTCTCGGAGAAAATCTTTAAAGGAAATTCAATAGCAGGTAACAATGAACAAGTTTTCTTAGCCCTGAAGGGACCAAACCTCGTGCCCTTCTCCAATAGACGTAAGGCGCGTACTGTATAGGTGGAGTCAGACAGGGCATCGACGGCGAGGCCCTCGGGGAGTGTCAATCGGGCTTTTGGGGGTAACGGCTTGTCCGGTAGCTGGAAATAAGGTACATTTCACGGTGAGGCTCACGGCGGGTAACGGGGGTATTTACGAGAGCCTTTAGTTGTACCATATCGCAGGCGTCGATGCTGTGGGTTTCGCCGCATATGCTACACTTGGTCTCCGAGGCCGCTTCCATCTTCGACAATGTGTCGATAAGGCTATAATTCGAAAATTATATTACAGCCAAAAAAACCCATTACACTTTTGGTGGTAAATCGCAAAACCCAAAAAAATGCAATTAGTAAAAAGGTTTTATTTCGAGTTACCAGAACTACGCGTCAAATTCGTTTTGTTTTGATATTGAATCCAAATCACATTATCAAAAAGTTTCAAAAATGTAACTGTTAATTTCCAAAGACGTACCACATAACCTCAAAAGTCTTAAAAACTCATATATTACATAGAACACTCAAATTATTAGAAGTGAAACTGGTGACATCGTTGTTGCCAGACTTCTATGGACAGACATAAAACTCCAGCACGAAACACAAAATTATGTAGATTTTTGCCGGTAAAGCTGCGACTTTTATTCCCACTGGCAAATAGAAGCAAGGAATGCATATGGCGGCCATTTACGACTTTTCATGCTCTAAGCTAATCCTTTACTAATCTTAGTTTCATGTATCGTAAACATGAGGTTAGGTTTGTGAGGTTAAGTACAATAGTTTGTGGCCTTCTTCGACGAGCAGAAAGGCACACAGTTAGTTTAACTATTTATTTAATACTTAACTACATTGCAATCGCTATTTTTCAAGTAAAGATGGCGCGGATCATCGAGCACGACAGAAGCAATCGTGGTTATCGTCATTCTTCTCCCCACCTCCGTCCTTCTTCTGTCCTGCGTTTTCTCTGCACCAGCAGTCCTGCCAACCGATTTGGTGCGGACGGCCGTTATGTTCCGTGAATCCGCCACAAGTACTGACGCTTCTCTAACCTATTTTCGTGCGAACAACCATGCAACGATTACGTGGGAAACCGGACCTAGAAATAAGAAAACTGAATGAAAAATTCCTCTCTGCTGACGCAATTAAATACCTGTTAAAAACCAAAGCTTAGAGGAAAAATAACCACCAGTGATATACGAGAGTCCGACGATATCGAAATGGCATGGACAAGCCGATATAACGGGAGCAGCAGAAGAAGAGTTTGGACAAAGTACTACAAAAAAAAAAGGGAGGAGAAACCAAATAGAAAGCCGTGGTTTACATCAGAATTAATATAATAGAGAGTTTTTGCGTTTCATATAATATCGGGCGCTATTAGCGTTTACCTTATTTTGACAGGTACGCATGCGCATTCAGCACTTCCAATAGCGTTGACGCTATTTACGTTAGCGTCCGACGCTATTAGAGAGTTTTTGCACGTCGGCCGCTATTAGCGTTTACCTTATTTTGACAGGTACGCATGCGCATTAAGCACTTGAAATAGCGTTGACGCTATTTACGTTAGCGTCCGACGCTATTAGAGAGTTTTTGCATAACGTAAAATAGCGTCGGACGCTATTACAGAGGACGCTATTTTTACGGTATTTCAGTAATTCGCTGGCCACGTTTCTTTTAGTTTTTGCAGAGCAGTCGAATAGCGTTATGAAATGTTGTTTGACAAACGGCAGTTGATAGATTCTACTGTTTTGGATTTCGAATAACCTATAAATTGTGGCTGGCAGTAACATAATATTATTTTCGTGTTAAGTTCTCGGCGTCTAGTGGTTTTTTTACAACTTTATAATGGAAAACATAATAGACGCTGCCGCTTTAGGTGGCTTAGATGACGAGGTAGTGGAAGAAGCAGTCCTTCATGAATTGCTAATGCAAAGAGTCCCACCTTTATTAAGGGAGAGGCAGTTTGGTCATTTTAATTTAAATTTATTAAGTGACCAAGAGGTACAGCTCAATTTCAGATTTAATAGAGACGACTTGGAAAGGTTAAGAATAGCTTTGAGGGTACCAAATGAACTAAAGACACCTAATAGATATTCAGTAAGTGGTAATTAAACGTAAACCTAAACATACAGTTTTTTTATTACTACTTGCATTTTTTAGGCCACACCGAATTATGCATGTATTTAAGGAGGCTCGCATATCCTGCATAGGCTCGCAGAGTTCCTCCAACTTTAGAACAATATTTAACATAATTATTAGTATATTTGTGGCGCCAAGTCCATTTTGCTGAATATTGGAGATCTTCAAGATTTCTAAAAGGGTTTCTGGTTTTTATTGGTGATTACTAATCAGAAGGTAAAGAAGCTAACTTTGGGAGAATATAAATAATTTCAACAAATTTAATTAAAGCTGACGCTGCAACTTAGAAAATGGGATGAGGGGAGAAATCCCTCATATACACGGTAAGGGAAGGAGTTGATCGGGTGCCTCTATTAGGCCTTCTAAATAATACTAAATACTAAATAAGTGAATAAATTATTTTGTTTTCTATGTAGCTGTAGATATGTTTGTGTGTCTTTAAAACTGAAGTTTTTTTGAATAAATGAAACTGGTTTATTTTCAAATACTCCCAAGATTACTTTAGTATTACATGTACTTTTAATGTGCGAGATAGTTCATTTTTATATATGAGTAAAATGTTCAATGGTGGGTTTATAAGATCAGGTCACATAGATAACATAACTCAAACATAGTAAAATAATTCACTACAATGAACTATTGACCGCCCAACATAACTTCAATTGTCGAAGCAGTAGAATGCGGTGCTGTGTTAAGCAGTTGCCCAGAGTAAATTCATGTTAAATGGTACTGTTTATCCTTACTTAATTCGATGATAAGCTCTATCATTAGTCAAATGGCAATTTACATTGCTGAGCTCTTCGTAAAATGAGGTATTACCTCATTTTATGGTAAGAGGTATATAGAGGTATAGAAAAGAAACGAGAACATTCTAAGAATCATTCGGTACTTTTAGCATAATCACCGTTAACTTTCATAAAGGTTTTGTTCACTAAATAAACCTGAAAATGTACAAAATATGTAAATAGATGGTTAAATATTAAGATAACGACTATTGGGAAGGAAATGGGTGATGAAATTTATGGGGTGTATACTGAGCGTACGCTAATGAAAGGGAACGAAATAAATAATAGGCAATAAATTGATAAGTACCGAATGTGGGATTACAACAAGCCACACGTGTACCCACATCATCCCGCCACATTTCGAACAGAAGTAGTATTGTTCTGTAATTACAGAAACCCAACTGCAGTAATCTGCGCCAACTGCCAGCCAACAAAGTTACTAAATTTGACCAATTTAATCCCCAAATAGCGTTGACGGTAATCGTCCGCAAATAGCGTCGAACGCTAACGTAAATAGCGTCAACGCTATTTCAAGTGCTTAATGCGCGTGCGTACCTGTCAAAATAAGGTAAACGCTAATAGCGGCCGACGTGCAAAAACTCTCTATTAGCGGACGATTACCGTCAACGCTATTTGGGGATTTTGTAACATCAAATTGGTCAAATTTAGTAACTTTTTTGGCTGGCAGTTGGCGCAGATTACTGCAGTTGGGTTCCTGTAATTACAGAACAATACTATTTCTGTTCGAAATGTTGTGGGTACACGTGTGGTTTGTTCTAATCCCACATTCGGTACCTCTCAATTATCAATATATTGTCTATTATTTACCTAATAGTTAAAAACATTTAAATTCGTAAACCTAAGATCATCGGTCTCTTTCATTAGCGTACGCTCAGTAAACAACCCCATAACTTTTATCGCCCATTTCCTTCTCAATAATCGTTATCTTAATATTTAACCAACCATTTACATATTTTGTACATTTTTCAAGTTTATTTAGTGAACAAAACCTTTATGAAAGTTAACGGTGATTATGCTAAAAGTACCGAATGTTGGATTTCGTGTGGTTCCGAGTGGAGGGAAAATTCCTCCACCACCACTGATTGATATTTTAATAAAAAAAATGAATTCTTAGAATGTTCTCGTTTCTTTTCTATAAAATGAGGTAATACCTCATTTTACGAAGAGCCCAGCAATGTAAATTGCCATTTGACTAATGATAGAACTTATCGTCGGAGTGAATTATTTTACTATGTTTGAGTTATGTCATCTATGTGACCTGATCTTATAAACCTACCATTGAACATTTTACTCATATATAAAAATGAACTATCTCACACATTAAAAGTACATGTAATATTAAAGGAATCTTGGGAGTATTTGAAAATAAACCAGTTTCATTTATTCAAAAAAACTTCAGTTTTAAAGACACACAAACATATCTACAGCTACGTAGAAAACAAAATAATTTACTCACTAGTATTATTTAGAAGGCCTAATAGAGGCACCCGATCAACTCCTTCTGTTACTGTGTACATGAGGGATTTTTCATAGTGATTCTCATAATTTGTTGTAAACAAATCGACGTTAATACAAATGAAACACTACCCGACTTTTATTTATCGTAGTAAATCATCAAACGAAGTTCTGCAACATCTCATTTTCTAAGTTGCAGCGTCATCTTTAATCAATTCTGTTTAAATTATTTATACTCTACCAAAGTTAGCTTCTTTACCATCTGATTCGTAATCACCAATAAAAACCAGAAACCATTTTAGAAATCTTGAAGATCTGCAATATTCAGCAAAATGGACTTGGCGCCGCAAATATACTAATAATTATGTTAAATATTGTTCTTAAGTTGGAGGAACTATGCGAGCCTTCTAAAATATATTCATAATCTTGTGAGGCCTAAAAAATGCAAGTAGTAATTTTGTCCTGTTATTTCTCCAAAGTTGATTTTAGATTTTTATGCTAGACATATATTGAATGTAATATATATATAAAAGTATATGTTTATGTATATAATATAACAACATTTATTAGGACGATAGAGGGCGCAATTTTTGACGTATCGCATTCAAACGGATCGATTGGATAAATATCTTTGATAAGTTCGTTAACGAGCTAAATCCGCCGAATAGAAACAAAATGGAGGCCTGTCAATCCTAACAAAAATTGGTATCTTTTTTATTTAGTTTTCGAAAACGAAAATGTTACTTAGATTGACACGCCGATCGGATAGCTTTACTTCTATTTCTCATGTATTATTTAATATCACATTAAAGAAATGAGGATAGTTTATAAATTTAGTGAGCCCCGATGGCTCTTTGAGTTCCTCGACTATGAATCACATATACGAAATTTCTGATTTTTCTTCACTAACTTTTTTGCTGTACGTTTTAGAGAAATATTTTAAATAAATTTCAACTGTCATTCTAGGAAATTTTCGATTTTTCATAAATAACTCTTTTCCTTTACGTTTTATGTTAAATTTCATGTACTTTTACTTTTTAGTGTTTATCTTTAGAATACTAATAAATATTAATAAATAAATTTCCAAATCAAAATTGTTTTCTTTCTTATTTACATGAGGCCTTCCACGACCCTATTTCAATCAGTTTCATAAATTCCTTGCAAAAATTAAACTTCATCGACTGAAAATGTCTACCGAAAATTTCCATTTCTTGAAGTTTAATTTTTGCAAGGAATTTGTGAAACTAATTGAAATTAATGTGAAATGTATAAATATCATCATAAATCAAATCGTCTCTATTGAAACGTTGGTACATGGCTTCGTCACGAGATGGCGCTGAACTGTAACAAAAATGATAATGGAGAGTTGGCCATCTATAATATGACCTAATCTGTAGTCACAATCCACGTTTTACTATTTCTTGGTTATGTGGCTTAAAATTCTTGAGTTATTTCAACAATAAAGTTCTATCATGGACGATACCGAAGTGACTACTTGCGACTGGTGTTTGCGAGTGGCGCCAGTGCAGACCATCCAGGAAAGGTTATGGAGATTCTGGAAGATCATTAGCGCAGAGGTGAGCAGTACACATTGTTAATATAGTCGACGCGTCCTCGGATTTGTTATTAGTGCTTTGCACTACTTCATCATGCGGACAAGAATCGCTTGCACATGGAATGCCATCCACAACTTTTCTTGCAGAAATCGAACCTAGCACATGCTAAGAACATCTGCGAGAAGTGTAAATCACGCTATGAGGAATTCTTGGTTTATATCGAAATGTCTAAGACCCACGCGTTGACAGTAAAGAAGATACTGGCTCCCGGACAAATCACAGAAGAACCTTCGATTGATATCATGTGTCGTCCATTAATCAAGGAGAAAATTTCAACAGAAGTTGATTCCTGCTCAACCTTTTCTACATCTTCTCAGTTGTCTTTTCAGTGTTCCATCTGTAATAAGACTTTTACTGTGTCTGGTAGTTTGAAGACGCACATGCGTCTTCATACAGGCGAGAGACCTTTTAAATGTCACATCTGTAATAAGACTTTTGCTCAGTCTGGTAATTTGAAAATGCACATGCGCCTTCATACTGGTGAAAAGCCTTTTAAATGTTCCATCTGTAATAAGACTTTTAATCGGTCTGGTACTTTCAAAATGCACATGCGCATTCTCACAAATGAAGGACCTTTTAAATGTTCCCTCTGTAATAAGACTTTTATTCGGTCTGGTTGTTGGAAAACGCACATGCGTATTCATACAAGTAAAAAGTGTTTTAAATGTTCCATCTGTGATAAGAGTCTTACTACGTCTGGTCACTTGACAAGGCACATGCGCGTCCATACAGGAGAAAAACCTTTCAAGTGTTCCGTGTGTAATAAGACCTTTACTCAGTCTAATAATTTGAATATTCATATGCGCATTCACACAGGAGAAAGGCCATATAAATGTTCCACCTGTAAAATGTCTTTTACTCAGTCTTGTAATTTGAAAACGCACATGCGCATTCATACAGGAGAAAAGCCTTTTAAATGTTCCATCTGTAATAAGAAATTTAATGAATCTAGTGGTGTGAAAACGCACATGCGCCTTCATACAGGCGAGAGACCTTTTAAATGTTCCATCTGTAATGAAACTTTTACTTGGTCCAGTAGTTTGAAAACGCACATGCGCCTTCATACAGGCGAGAGACCTTTTAAATGTTCCATCTGTACTAAAACTTTTACTTGGTCCAGTAGTTTGAAAAAGCATATGCGTCTTCATACAACTGAAAAATTTATTTAATGCCCCTGATGTAATAAGACTTATCTCTCTTGAAATAATTTACAGAATGTAATTCAATGAAGTTGCAATTTTCAGTTGCTTAATGAGAAATCTTTTCATTGTTTGATTAATGTTATTCCCTCCCATTTCTTAATCGGCAAGCCTTTAATTGGCCTCCCATATCTCTATATGTGATCGGTAAAGGAGACCAAACTTTTCTTATACCAAAGGCTTCAACTCGTGGAGCATTTTTGGGCTCGCTGGTCCTTAGAGTACATATCTGAGTTGCAAGGCCAACAGAAGTGGAATACATCACAGTACTCCCTGCATCCAGGGACGTTGGTGGTAACCAAGGGAAGCAACACCCCTCCTCTCCAGTGGCTCCTGGGACGAATCGAGAAGGTGCATCTAGGAGCTGACGGAATAACAATAAAAACAGTGCGTGGGTTCTAAAAAAAGGACTGTTGCCTGTAAAACTTTCTGACAATGTATAAAGAATCCACAAGCTTGATTATTGTTTGAAAGGGGGCCCTTTCAGGGTGGTTAAATTTAGTCTGTATTGTTGGTTGCCTATCCGAGATATATCGATGCGGGTAAAACTATTTTTGTTTTGATCTATCCTATGTTGTAACTGTTTAAAAAGTGTGTCGAGTCGTAAGATTAAATGTAAAACCAACTAGAGAGGTGTCTAATTTTTCTACGATCCAATCGCAATCCATGCACCACTTTTCCCTGTGCACCTCCCCAAGTCCTCCTCCTTCCCTTCTAACCTCGGTCTATCCAGTCTCCATTTCTTTTCCTTATAGCCCTTCAGTTCGCCCCTCAATCCCCCCATAAAATCCTGGAGGCGTTCCACCTCTACTTCTAAGCGTGCTACCAGGTCTGGGGATTTCATACCCTCAGAACCTCCCGAGTGCTCCTCCTTAGCCCCCTTTCTTCAAGACCATCGTATTTTCCGGAAGGTCCGAGGGCACGAGGATCCTGTGACACTATCCTTATAGAGACTTGATAATTTGTAAGAAAAAAGTTACCTTAATGGTTTTTATTTTATAATGCAAACGAAATTAATCCTATTGTGTGATGTTATGAAAAAGAGCAGATATCTTTGGCGCTACGAGTAAAAGCTATATAAAAGAGTAAACGTTAAAAGGTTTTTAACGTGTATGAAGACGCATGTGCACTTTCAAATTATTAGACTGAGTAAAAGCCCTATCGCACAAGGAACATTTAAAAGGCTTTTCACATGTGTGAAGGTGCATGTGCCTTTTCAAGCTAGTAGACCGAGTATAAGCTTTATGGCAGGATGGACATTTAAAAGGTTTCTCACTGGTATGAACAACCATGTGATTCTTCAAATGACTAGACTGACTAAATGTGTTATTACAGACAGAACATTTAAAAGGCTTTTCGCCACTATGAATATACTTATGTTGCTTTAAACGATTATGATGAGTAAAAGTCTTATCGCATGTTAAACATTTAAATGGCTTTTCACCTGTATGAAGGCGTATGTGCGTTTTCAAAGCACCGGACCGAGAAAAAGCCTTGTTACAGAAGTAACATTTAAAAGGTCTTTCACTGGTATGAACACACATGTGACTCTTCAAATCATGAGATCTCTTAAAAGCCTTATTACAGACAGAACATTTGAAAGGTCTATCATCAGTATGAATGTGTAGATGGTACATCAAGTGATCGGTTCGCGAAAAAGCCTTCTTACAATATGAGCAACTGAATGGTTTCTCCCCTGTATGAGTGCATAAGTGAATTTTCAACATAGAAAGGCGCTTGAAAGTTTGATCACAATAAGAACAAGCAAGGCGAGGGTCAGGTTTTTCCTGGAAAATCATAGAAGCCAAGTCTTCACGTTTTAAGACGACTCGTAGAACTAAACTGCCTTTCTCTCCGTCAGCATTGCTTGTATGATGATCAGAACTTGACATTGCTTTCGAAACATTTTCTTCGATTATAAGATGGTCCTCAATGTTGACTGAAGATTCCTCTTCGATCTTCCAGAACGTCGGTGTATCTGGAAATTTTGAACAGCCTGGCCGGATTCGGTTTTCAAAATTAACACCAGGTGACACTATGGGATGTTCTGGTTTAATCCTCGGATGATACTCGATATCCATCAAAGTTTTAATTTCGATTCTTGCGGAAGAAAGGATCTTCGCTATCACCATTTCGTTCCTCTTACACTTCTCGATATATGCGAAAAATTCCATGTAGCGTAACATACATTTCTCGCAAATATACTTGCGAGATGGCACAATTACAGGATTCTGAAAAAAGTTGTGGGTTATACTTTATGGATAAGCTTTGGATGGTAGGAACTGGCACAAACGAGAAAAAGTACGAATAACCATTCTGCAAATAGTTCTTAACCTCAAATCGACACGTGATCTGAGCATAGGGTGATTTGTGCGCATGATTGTAAACGGGGTCCACTCACTTCTGCGCTGATCACTCTCCAAAAGCGCCATAATCGCTCTTCAATTATTTGCACCGACGCTTTTTGCAGGCACCAATTGCAGGTCTTTACTTTCATATTCATACTTTTAAAAGAAATGAGATCAGTTTCTCTACGGAAACTAATTGATGCTATATACACTTAGTACACGTTGGGCACGGTTAAATTAAGTTAGGTTAAGTTGATTTGGCGCCAATAGATCATAGCACACAGAACCCATGGAACATAAAAAGGGCAACGCAAGTGATGACGTGTGCATTTTGAGATGGGGTGGTAATCTATGGCAACTGTTTCTACACAAATAATTTCCCTATGGAAATTAACATTGGGGATATTTTCAAGCAGGTGGTACTCTGTGCAAACAAAATCTCTTAACTATAGGCTGTGTGCAATAGTAAACTGTGAAATATGCAGTTTATTTCTGACACAAAAAGTGCATGACTAGTCGAAAATAGAGAATGGGTGTGCTTCCAATTTGTTGTGAACACACAAGACTTCAATATTAATGTTATACCTGAAATGAAACAAATTTATGTTGAAACATTATTTCCACCCATAGACTTACAGACATACTTAGGATTTCCTTCAGACGAGTGACGAGTTGAACTTGGTTCAATTCTGGTTTGAGCTTTGTATCATCTATGAACATTTTGACCTTTAAATATGTTAAATTGATACCTTGTTTCTATTTTTCTAGGTAACTCTCCACTGTCTGTTGCCAGACACCATTTGCAAAAAGTGCAAGAAAGACATAAATGACTACCACAGCTTCATTAGTTAATGCCTTTGAAACATCATCATTCTGGAAGTGCAATACAACATCCAAGATTCATGCCCGAAATCGAAGTAGCATCGAGACAAAAGTTGCCTAACGGGTTTCGCTCACATGAAGTATTATTAAGAAAATCTCGCAATGGAAGGCATTAAAGAAAAAAAAAAACAATACATCACTCTCAAACTAAAATTTGCAAGTTAGATTCTGTCAATAAAGGAAAGAGTAAGGCGCCGAAGAGGATCAACTATTTCAACTCGGAAAATGGAAGCTTTGAAAAGAGCACCATGAATGTAAGCACTGCTTATGAAATTCTAGAAGCTAATCTGATAAAAAAATTTAATGTTTACAGGACACCCTGATGCCATTATTTCTGAATAATTTTGCCTATGACGTCGCTTTTCCTGGAATAGAAGCTTTAATGAATCATGTTCTGGAAGCCTATGGGACCGATATGACTGAGGCTGCATCATCTGGATTGGATAAGTGCAAGAAAAAGATGCCCAGCCTTGTCAAAATATCTGACCTTAAATGGTGGATTCTGTTGGTGTGGAGAATTTAGTAGGTTTCAGTAGGAATAGTGGTTTGTGAATGATCTTTAAGACACGTATTTACCAAAGTTCATAAATTAGGTTCCAGGCTTAGGTTATTTGCAAATATTTAACGACTTCTATAAATGTTAAATGTTTATTTCTATTAGTTATCTGTTTGTCTACTTGCCCAGAGATAAACATCCCAGATCAAGACAAGAAAGTTCCGGAGTGCCAACAGAGAAGACAGAGTTTGTGCTAAATATCTATTATTTCAATTCTACAAACAATCTTCTCTACTAACCACAATACACTGGTCACATTTCCCATCCTGGCAAAGTTTACTCACACCTCCTCTTAGCCTTTGCCGGACAATGAAATTTTTATATTCTTTAATTATTTAATTTTTCTCTATGTTAAAACGTTACAAATGTTTAAACTGATTTTAAACCTTATCATAAAACTTCATTACCAATGTGAGTAAATTTTATATTTTTTAAACACGAAACGTGGCTCATTTGTTGTGGGCTTGAGTGGCATGAATTGGACTTTGATATATGAGGTTATATTAAATATGTTATTGTGATACAGGTGAATTATTCAAATTAAATTGCCATCTCAGAGTCATATATTAATATTGTTTTATCCCATTGTTTAGTTGAGCAAACACACGCTTTATTTCCTTCTTTTTTGTAACATATATGTATAAATATTTCACATAATTATTTTTGTATAGAATACATACCTGTAAATTTAAGTTTATTAATGTAGATTTTTTGTTAATAGTAATGTGATTACTATAAATCATTCCACTCAAATATTTCCACAAGTGCTCGGTTATGAATTAATATTGTGTTGTGTAATTTATGCATTGAATTCATCTGTTAAAGTCAATTTTGGGAAAATATAATAATTTCTGTTATATATGTAGTTTTATTACGGTTTGGTTGTGGTTGTCGGTATTGGGAGGGCGCGAGGGGGATAGAAGAAGAAATTTGTTTCGTCCCACATATCAAGGAGGGCGCTCGCCGCGTCGCCTTTTCCAACTTTACAATTTCCGATCTAAGATCATACCCTATGAACCTAACCTAACATAATTTGTGTTCGCCAGCGTGCCAGTTATCTTTTATCAATCTGTCGCCGAAGTCAGTTTAAATACAAGAAATGAGCGATACCGAAGTGACTACTTGCGATTGGTGCTTGCAGGAAGCTCCAGTGCAGATAATCGAGGAGAAATTGTGGCTCTTTTGGAAAATAATTAGCAGGGAGGTGAGTGAGGTGCGCTTATGGTCTCTTTACAGGATTCTCACTCATATCTCGCCTTGTAACATCTTTCGAAGAGTTCCCTTATCATGAATTTACTTGTGATAAATTTTACATGTGACATATCTACAGTGATACCTGAAAATATGATCAACATATTTTGTTGTAGAGTCCGATTGCGGCATCTCACAAGAACATTTGCGAGAAATGTAAGTCACGCTACGAGGACTTTTCGATGTACATCGAGAGGTGTAAAGTTCACGCATCGGTAGTAGATGACATTCTGTCCGGCAGGTACGTCGAAGACGAACCTTTGATCGATGTCAAGTATCACCCATTAGTTAAAGAGGAAGTCTTAGAAAAAGGACAGTCAGATTTCATTGTGGCAGATGGGGTAATTATGAAACATCCAGTGCTACCGGGCTGTTCGAATTTTCCACGTAAACCTAAGAACTTCAGGAGCAAAGAAACGATCCAGACTTCCGAGAAAGAGAAAAAGCAACCTCCCATCAACATGACTATGAACACTACATGTTTACATTGCAATAAAACTTTTGATTTTCCATCTCGGTTGAAGACTCACATGCGTAGTCATACAGGTGAAAAGCCTTTTAGATGTTTACTATGTAATAAAACTTTTGCCAAATCTGCTACTTTAAGCAGGCACATGTGCATTCACACAGGCGAAGAGCCTTTTAAGTGTTCATTCTGCAATAAAACCTTTAGGGATTCTAGTAAATTGAAAAGTCACATGCATAGTCATACAGGTAAAAAGCCTTTCGAATGTTTCCTCTGTAATAAGACTTTTGCCGAGTCTTGTGTTTTAAAGAGACACATGCGCATTCATACAGGTGAAAAGCCTTTTGAATGTTTGCTTTGTAATAAGACTTTTACGGAGTCTGGTAATTTGAAGAGACACATGCGCTTTCATACAGGTGAACATCTTTTTAGGTGTTTGTCCTGCGTTAAAACTTTCACGGAGTCTGGTAAATTGAAAATTCACATGCGCAGTCATTCTGGTGAAAAGCCTTTTAAATGTTCCCTTTGTAATAAGACTTTTGCGGAGTTTTGCAATTTAAAGAGACATACACGCTTACATACAGGGGAAAAGCCTTTTAAATGTTCATCCTGCAACAAAACTGTTACTTCGTCTGGTGGCTTGAAGAAGCATATGCGCATTCATACAGGGGAAAGGCCTTTTAATTGCTCTGTCTGTAATAAGAATTTTAGTGATCCTACTACTTTGAAAAGGCACGTGCAAGTTCATACAGGCGAAAAGCCTTTTAAATGTCTCATCTGTAATAAGAATTTTAGTGCATCTAGTAGTTTGAAATGGCACATGCGCCATCATACAGTGGAAAAGCCTTTTTAATGTTCCTTGTTTAACAAGACCCATCTTTGCACTGCAAATATTTATGACAAGTTCTGCCACTTCTTCGATAATTTGTTCTCGATTTAAATACTCCTCTTCTACTTCATTCACATGATTGCAAACTTCCAGTGAATTTCGGTTTGCCGTCAAATTTAAAACCCATACCTGTACTTAAATTTGATCTTAATCGTAATCTTCGATAACAATAAAAATTTGCTATTGTATTTACGTTCATTGCTTTACTATTTAATCCTATGATTGGAAACAAGTAGAACCCAATACGCTGTAGTATCCGGGTCGCTGAATGCTGAGGTAACTGGTGAGGGTTAAAACTTTTCCGGTTCCCCAAGGGTGATTACGGGGGTTCCCAGGGCTTTGCAAATGCCTGGTAATTTATAGAGATTGTTGTCAACAGGAGCTGGAGCGAAAATAAACTCAGCATCATGAAGAAACTATTAATTAATTAAGATATCGTGAATAAATGAAATATCGACAACAAATTTGCGTTATCGATAAATTAAAATCAATAAAAAGAAGAGAAAAATATTGAATTTTCATTTCATTAACCTTGACAGCTCATATCCTGTCTTTCAAGTAACTTTTAATAAAATTCAAAGAAATGCCTCTTATGCCCTTCTTCTTCTTCAAGTGCCATGTCCTCAACGAACGTTGGCTATCATATTGGCTATTATAATTTTGTTGACAGCAGCTCTAAATAGTTCTGCACTTGATTTTTGGAACCACTCCCGCAGGTTCCGAAGCCAGGATATTCGTCTGCGACCAGGTCCTCTCTTACCCTGTATTTTGCCTTGCATAATTAAATGAAGAACGTTGTAGCGTTCAGGATGTCGTATTATCAAAATATTCCAGCTTCCGGATCTTGATGTTCTTATTTATTTCAGGTTCCTTATGCAAGCGGCGCAAAACCTCCTCATTACTTACTCTTTCGACCCAACTTATACGCAACAACCTCCGATACACCCACATCTCAAAAGCCTGGAGTTTCTTCAGCAGTGTCTCCGTGAGTGTCCAACTTTCCGCTCCATATAGTAGAGTTGAGAATATGTAACATCTTGTAAGTCTCAGTTTTAGTTCTAAGTTAATGTTTCGACTACATAATACTTTTTTCATTCTGTGGAATACTGCTCTAGCTTTCTCAATGCGTAGCTTGATTTCCTTACTCATATCCCAATTGTTATTAATGTTTGAGCCCAAATAGGTGACATTATCAACTTGTTCGAGGGCAACGCCATAAGCTGTTATAGCTGTCGGATTTATAGGATGTTTACTGACAGTCATCAGTTTGGTCTTTTTAGTGTTGAGTTTTAATCCGTACTCATCACACGTATTAGTAACTCTATCTACCAGCAACTGCAGTTCTTCCGGACTACTGGCTAACAGAACGGTATCGTCAGCATATCTTAAGTTGTTCACATTGACTCCGTTCACTTTGACACCGCCTTCGATTTTATCAAGCGCCTCCCTGAAGATGTATTCAGAATATAGATTAAAAAGTAGTGGTGACATAATACATCCTTGTCTCACACCTCTACGGATTGCTATGGTTTCAGAGGTGTTTTGGCCAATCTTAACACTTGCCTGCTGGTTCCAGTAAAGGTTTTTAATTATTTGGAGGTCCCTATCATCAATGCCCACCTCCTGTAGAATCTTAACCAACTTATCATGTTTCACCCTGTCGAATGCTTTCTCAAAATCAATAAAGCACATAAATACAGGGTGATCAACATCTCTGCATCTTTGAACAAGGACCTGGATGCAGAAAAGTGCCTCTCTGGTTCCAAGATTGTTACGGAACCCGAACTGTGTCTCGCTAATGTGTTCCTCAATTCTACCATATACCCTTGAATGTATTATTCGGAGAAAGATTTTTAGGACGTGGCTCATCAAACTAATGGTTCTATAGTCCGAGCACTTTCTAGAGTTACCCTTTTTGGGGATCATCACAAATGTTGACTTGAGCCATTCAGTTGGTATAATTCCGGTTTTATATACTTTGTTGAAAAGTGAAAGGAGGGACTGTTTTCCGTTAACATCGAGACATTTAAGTATTTCGGATGGTATTTCATCTGGTCCAGTTGCCTTTCTGTTTTTTGCATTTTTTATAGCCTTCTCCAGTTCATCCATTGTTATCATAGGGCCTGTATTACATTGTTGTACCGCGTTTTCTGTTCTCTCATCATCAAATAATTCTTCGATGTAATCTTCCCATCTTCTCAGTTTATCCATGTCATTTAGAATGCGATTGCCCTCCTGATCAACAAGGTTATGAGATCTTTTGGTGTTCATAGCCGTTAACTCTTTTACCATCTTATGTATGTTGAAGGTGTCATGTCTCTTCTGTAACTCTTCAACCTCCTTACATTGGTTCACAAACCAGGCTTCTTTTGCATCTCGAATTTTCTTCCGGATTTCTTTATCAATTAGTTTGTATTTCTGCCGGTCTTGATTTTTAAATGTTCTTCTTTCTTCCATTAAGTGCAGAATATCGTCATTCATCCATTTCTGTTTCTTCTGTTGGGCTATAGGTATATTAGATATTGTTCCTGACACTATATTCTTAAACTCATTCCAGTGGTCTTCAATGTTACTGTCTTCGATGTTGCAGTCCATTGTTTTTTCCTCAAACTTGTTTTCCAGGGTGTTCATAATTATATCATGGTTGTCACGCACATATTCCACATTTAACTTTCGTGGTGGTTGTTGTCTCTTTACTTTCTTCAGTCTGAGCTTCAGTCTCCCGACCAAGAGGACATGATCCGAAGGGACATCGGCCCCGGGATAAGTTTTGACTGCCTTTACTGAGTTTCGGTAACGTTCGTTGATGGTAATATAATCAATCTGATTTCTGACTGGTTTCTCTGGGCTATCCGATGGATGTTTCCAAGTATAGAGCCTTCTTTTCGGTAATTTGTAAAAGGTGTTCATTATGCACAGATTATTATCCCGACAGAATTCGACAAATCGGTCGCCTCTCTCATTTCGTACACCGAGTCCAAAGTCACCCACGACCCTATCCTCTCTACCTTGGCCAACTTTGGCATTGAGATCTCCCATAAGAATGGTAATATCTTTTTTCTTGATTTTATTAGTGACGCTCTTGATGGTATCGTAGAATTTTTCAATTTCATCCTCGTCACTGAGTGAGGTTGGTGCATATACCTGAATAAGGTTGATGTTAGTAGATTTCGAGTTCAGTTGTAACATAATGACTCTATCAGAAGCGCAACACACTGATTCAACACATTTCTCGACTTGTTTGGAAACGATAAGAGCGACGCCATTCGCATGCAAGTTACTGTCCTCTCCTGAGTAGTAGACAGTGTGGTCTTCAATATTACATTTACCGGAGTTTGGCCAGCGCATTTCACTGACCCCTAGAATCTGGATATCGAGTCTTTTCATCTCCAGTATTGCATTATGGGTCTTTCCAGCTTCATATAGACTGCGTAGGTTCCATGTACCTATTTTGAAATTGGATTTAATGTCCATTGTGGCCGAACGGGAGATTCTTCGCACCCCTGCCCCATTCAAGGAGCGCCCGTACTCGGGGCCGTTATTTAATTCTTCAGCCATAATGATAATCCTGGGGAAAGGTTTCATACATCAGGTAGTTTCCCGTTGCTTTCCTGATGTGTAAGTTCAGCCGCCCACTGTGGGTCAGACGCTGTTGGTAGCCGCCCACTCTGGGTCAGACGCTACCTGCTAGTTTTGGTCCGCCTCGGGTATTTAATTTCCCCGATACCACCCATATCTGGGAGGCGTTCCCCTATCCGCCACCTGGGGAGGCGCCCGATGGGGGACTAGCAACCCCATACGGGTTGCCCTTCTTCCCTTGCCCTTCTTAAATAATTTATTTAGGAGGATTTCAATGCGGTCGCAAACAGTTTTTACTGATTTATAAAAGTATGATAGGGAGTAGGCAAAATTTTTAATAGTTCGTAAACGGCAAAAAATTTACCTCGTTAAAAATGAGTTATCGCCGAAGAGGTTTTCGACTTATTGTAAAATTCCTGTTATTGATTAAATGAAATAAAATAATTAAAAGTAATAATATATATAAACGTTAACTTTATGAACAGGCATTATAATAAAACTTACTTGATTTTCAGTGTTTGTTATTTTCTTGCATTCGTACACTTGTTCCAAAAAGCGATTCATAAGGTCAAATGCGAACAAGAAAGCTTTATAAAATTCTCCTGATCCTGCACCAGTCTTCAAAGAGTTCTTTATTTTTATCAAATGCAGTGAATCCCTTTCCTTTTTCAACTCGGGAACAGAAAACTCGACTCGTTCACTGGTGAGAATCCGCATGCATCATACAACTGCTTTTTATCGTTATGAAACCTGTGACTAAGATCCCATAATACGGGTTCCATTTGATACAGTTTTAGGAAATTTAGTTCCTTCTCACTATTCCATGACGTTTTAAAGCCTCTATTACAGCAAGGACTGCACACAAACAAATCACAAATGTGAGGTTCAGGTTAAATCTTTTCTTTGAGGTTCAGGTTGTGATTTCGTAGGTGGTTTGTTGAATTTTTATCCATCCGCATCGGCTCACAGGTAACTCATTCAACGTTTAACTCAACGTGTTTATCACTGTGAATTCTTCGAGTTCCTGGCGGGACAATAATTTTTGGTACAAGTGCTTAGTTCTCGTAGTTTGATTAGTGGGACATAGTGGGTTAGGTCCCGCGTGGACCTCATGAACGAACTATCTCCGGGTCCCTCGGGGGACCCGGATAATAATTTTTCTCCCCCATCGACGACCGGTTCGCATCTTTCTGATGGCTCGAGGGCGCTCGTCGGCTCCCTTCACCAATTTTCTCCGTCTCAATCTGCGGATCTCGATAATCTTGAGCTAGAACTGCGGAAGATATGCGAAGATTTCAAGGAGGATGAAGAGCTTCTCACGGAAGCTTCAGGCATTTTGAACAAAATCAAAGTCAACAAGAGCAAGAGGTGGATATACAACCTAACTGATTTCGGTCCGTTCACAGTCATCTTGGAACGCAAAGAGACGAGTCAAGCCTCTTCAGTAGGACTCAACCCAATGGATGTGGGGAAGTTCATCTTCTCCTTAGGCATCAAGAACGTCAAAACAATCAAGAAAAACGGTCGGAACCGGGTTGGAATCACTTTCCAATCTCCAGGCGACGCCAACTCCTTCCTCATGAACCAACAAATATCTGCCAAGGGGCTCAAAGCTTACATTCCCCAACGCATGCTAACAACCGAGGGACTCGTCCGGAAAGTAGGCTTCTCAATCACCGAGGAGGACATTCTGCACTACTACGGCCAGAAATACAAGATTCGGGAAGCAAGAAGGTTCAATAGAAAAATCACAGGAAAAGACGGTAAAATTGCATATGTTCCTTCGTCCACTGTCCTGCTTACATTCGACGGTAAGTCCAGACCACCTTCTATAGAGCTTTTTGCATGCGAAGCGGAAGTAGTACCCTACATCGCACCTGTCTCTCAATGCTTCAATTGCCTTCGCTTTGGGCACTCTAGCCGTAGCTGTAGGAGTAAACACAGATGTCCTAGGTGTGGTGAGTCACATTCATCTTGCACGAACCCGGTTAAATGTATTTATTGTGAGAAAGATCACTTAGCCACAGATCGAGATACCTGCCAAGAGTTCGTCAGACAGACTGCAATAAATGAACTCATGGCATTCGAGGAAATCTCCTACTACGAGGCGATCACTCGGTGCCCGCCAATTATTCCTCGTCCGCCAAGAAATAACTTTCAAAGAACTGGAGCACAGTTTCCCACTCTCAAACCAGTTAGTCAGTCCTTTGCCAGCGTCGCTTCTCAGAAGAGACCCAGGAAGAATATAATTGAGAATCCAAGAAAATCCCCCTCAACTGGTGGTCCCCACGTCTCACCGGCGGCCTCGCCAAGACCATCGTCTGGGAGATCTCTCATATCCTCCACAATCTACCAATCCAATATCTCCTCTGCCCAATCACAGACGGCTCTGTCTCCCATTAATAACTCTCTCACCCCTCACAGGGTGCCCTGTCCTTCTGATGTCAATACTCCCTTACCCATCTTGCGAAATAATGATCACTCATACACAATGGACTGTTCGGATTCTGTCCCCCCGGACGGAGGGGAGGAGACGACTCGATAAGCCCCTCGCACCCCTTTCACTTTTGTCATCTCTGTCAGCATTCTCCACTGGAATATTAGAAGCTTTCTGTCAAACAGAATCACTCTGGTCGATCTCGTCGCCAAGTTTCGGCCTTCGATCATTGGATTAAATGAAACTTTCCTCAAATCGAACCTTAAATCCACCTTGTCCGGTTATGACTGTCTCAGGCAGGATAGACTGGACGGTCGTGGCGGCTGAGCTTTCTTTATCTCTCACAAAGTAGCTTACAACCCTATAAACATTGATAACATTGCTCTTCCTTTCGCTTTCCAATGCTTAGCTGTAGAACTTAGTAATATGATCTGCTTATGTGCCTACCTTCCTCCGGACGCTCAATTCCCGCTTAACGCCTTCTTAGAATTGTTCAGTATATAAACAATAACAACAACAAGCCTATATTCTTCGCAGGTGACCTTAACGCTCAACACCCCTCCTGGGGATCAGGTCAAGCTAATAGGAAAGGGGCTGCCCTCTTGGAATTTATGGACACAGCAGACCTCGTCTGCATCAATGAAGGCGCCACACAAGAATTACTAGGCCTGGGGAGAACCTCAGTGCCCCTGACATCACGCTCTGCTCACCCTCGCTGGCTTGCAAGATTTCCTGGCAAGTCCTCAACGACTCCGGGGCTAGCGACCATCTCCCAGTTCTCTGCCGTCTGTCTCCAAGTTATCTCGCCAGTTCTTCTAACTCAAGAAGCGAATACAGGATCAGACAGTTCAATACCAAACTTGCTGATTGGCTTCTCTTTGAACAGGTGGTGGACAGCAGGTTAAGTCACCAAGCTTCCTTTCCTAATTTCGTTGAGGCCATTAAAGAGGCTGCAGTATTGTCTATTCCTCAATACAACCCAAAGTCTAGATTGCCCCGTCATGTCTGGTGGGACAAGGAATGCGCAATTGCGGTAAATGAAAGAGCCAAAGCACTACATCGTTTCAAATCCGACTTCTCCCTTGAAAACTATATCGAACTTAGAAGGATTCGAGCCAAAACCCGTCGTTTCTTGAGCGAGAAGAAGAAGAATAGTTTTTCGGCGTTCTGTGAATCCTTGAATCTCCGATCGTCATCTTCCAAAGTTTGGAAAGTGATTCGGTCATTCTCCAATAATTCCTTTGTTCCCTCACGCAGGAGCCCTAGTCTCAACAACGACTTAGGACAGCAGATACTTCTCTCTCTTTCAGGTCTACCTCAAACTCCATCAACTATCCCTCCTCCTTCCAACGTTTTTGCAAGTTCGGTTTTCTCCTTCGAGGAATTAGAGCTCGCCTTAGCCAGGAAAAGAAACTCGGCTCCGGGTATAGACCAAATAACTTATAATATGCTACAACATACTCCTCGGAAAGGCAAAGTCTTGCTGCTCAGCTTTTTCAATGCCCTCCTGCGAAATGAAACTCCGATTCCAAAGTCTTGGTCTCGACAAGTGATTTGTCCGATTCCCAAACCAGGCAGGGACCCCCGGGAAATTAGTGGGTGGAGGCCCATTACTCTTTCTTCTTGCCTGAGCAAAACTCTCGAAATTCTGCTTAAAAACAGAATCGAGTGGCATGTCGAGTCTAAATCATTGCTTAATCCCTTCCAATTTGGATTCCGCAAAGGGAGAGGGGTAACAGAAAACCTGGTATCTCTACTTTCTATCATTACATCAGCTCTCTCACGTAAGGAGAATGCGATCGCGGTCTTCTTAGACATCTCATCTGCATACGATAACGTCTTAATCCCCCATTTGGTAGAAAGACTCCACCGGCTTCAGCTTCCCTCGGACCTGGTAGCATTGGTCACCAAGCTCATCAGTAAACGTCAAATATACGTCCTCGACCCCTCATCGCACTCTTTAGTGGGACCCGGAACAGTAGAGAAAGGGGTTCCTCAAGGGTCTCCTCTTAGCCCCATTCTGTTCAACCTCTACGTGGACCCGATCTTTCAACATTTGGTGCCAAAGGTATCATGCTTGGGATATGCAGATGACTTCGTCCTAATTTCCTCTGGCAAGGATATTCCTCAACTCGTAAACGATATCAACGCCGCTCTGCGTAAAGTGGATCTCTTTTTATCTTCATCTGGTCTCTCCCTATCGACTCAGAAGTGCAAATCCATAATCTTTCAATCTACAAGGAACCAGTTTCCCACAGTCAAGATCCAGCCGAAGGGGGTCTCCCTCCCGTGGCAAACCGAGGTTTCACACCTTGGCACCAAGCTTCACAAAAATCTCAATTGGACAAACCACCTGGAATACATTTGCTCAAAAACTGAGAAGGGCATTAATGTTATGAGAGCTATAAGTCGCACCTGGTGGGGTGCCCCCCCCAAACACATTATTAACCTTATACAAATCTTTAATTCTTCCTCATCTTGATCAAGTTACATTTCTACTAGGGTATTGCACAAAAAAGCTCCTCGACGAGCTTGACAAGATCCAATACCGAGCTATTAGGGTGGCTCTGGGGCTCATGAGGTCCACCCCCATCCCCTTCTTACTCTCAGAATCAGGACAATTCCCGTTGCATCTTCGCAGACTATTCTTATCATCCAGATTTATTTTAAAAAGCTTCTCATATGAAAATCCTGTCAAGCATTATATAGAAAAAGTCATCCACAGCCTCCCTTTGGCAAATAGGTTCACAGATAACTCATCGATTGTTCAGGCCTATCACCTCGTGGCTAAAGACCTCCCCTACATGCAATTTTCCAATTATCCGCCCTGTTATGGGTATCCTCTCCATTTGGCTGTAAGGCAGATCCCATCACTCTCCCTCCCATTCAAGAAAAATGAGGACAACAAATTTGGCTTTCTTCACCATATGGAATCCAAGTTCCCTAACTTTCAGATGGTTTACACGGACGGGTCTAAGGGCCCTCAGGGGGAGACAGGAGGTGGCATCTATTTCGCCAATACCCACAGAAAGATTAGTCTCAGGTATCCTGACTACTTTTCTATATGCTCTGCTGAAATGTTTGCGGTCAAACAAGCCCTCCAACTAATAGAGTCCTACAATGGAAATAAATGGATTATTTTTCTTGATTCCCAAGCGACCATTCTTAAAATCGTTTCCACAAACATCCCCTCCTTTTTGGATCTTCACGTCATCTCATTGAGAAATCTTCTGTGGGAGTTGCGTGATAATGGGAAAGAAATTTACCTCGCCTGGGTTCCGGGACATTCTGGTATTCCAGGCAATGAGATCGCTGACAGACTGGCCAATTCTGGTAGGAGGATCCCCCTCTTTGCCTTTCCAAAAGCTCATTTTTCTGATTTCATTCCTAAAGTTAAAAAACACATTTGGCAATCATGGACAAGGAGCTATTCAGAGGCGATAAGGGCGAGGGGAAAATCTTTTGGTAATTTTATCACTCGCCCATATAAAAAACCCTGGTTTTCTGGAATAAATAACCGCTCCAGAGATACTATTTCTATGATGTGCAGACTCAGATCTGGACACGCCTCTTCCAAATCTCACCTTTTTAAAATAAAAGTCGTAGACTCTCCTCTGTGTGGATGTGGAGAGATACAGGACCGCCAGCACATCCTGTTAGCTTGTCCTATCAACGGTGATCATCGTTCACGTCTCTCCCAACTCATCTCCTCGGACCTAGAGGTTCTGCAACCCCTCTCGGTATTTGACATCCTTTTCAAGAATCCTGTCATTCAGTTCGAGATTTTCTCATTTCTTCCAAAATACTCATCTAACCCAATAACTTAACCTTTTTCCTCAATTTACCTTTAAGTTTCACTTGACTCCGACAGGAGTCCTTGGCTGAATCGCCCTGGCAGCGGAGGCCAACAAAAATAGAAGAAGAAGAAGAAGAAGAAGAAGTATTTCTTGGTTATGTGGCTTAAAATTTTTGAGTTATTTCAACAATAAAGTTCTATCATGGACGATACCGAAGTGACTACTTGCGACTGGTGTTTGCGAGTGGCGCCAGTGCAGACCATCCAGGAAAGGTTATGGAGATTCTGGAAGATCATTAGCGCAGAGGTGAGCAGTACACATTGTTAATATAGTTGCCGCGTCCTCGGATTTGTTATTAGTGCTTTGCACTACTACTTCATGATGCGGACAAGAATCGCTTGCTCATGGAATGCCATCCACAACTTTTCTTGCAGAAATCGAACCTAGCACATGCTAAGAACATCTGCGAGAAGTGTAAATCACGCTATGAGGAATTCTTGGTTTATATCGAAATGGCTAAGACCCACGCGTTGACAGTAAAGAAGATACTGGCTCCCGGACAAATCACAGAAGAACCTTCGATTGATATCATGTGTCGTCCATTAATCAAGGAGAAAATTTCAACAGAAGTTGATTCCTGCTCAGCCTTTTCTACATCTTCTCAGTTGTCTTTTCAATGTTCCATCTGTAATAAAACTTTTACTCTGTCTGGTAGTTTGAAGACGCACATGCGCCTTCATACAGGCGAGAGACCTTTTAAATGTCCCATCTGTAATAAGACTTTTGCTCAGTGTGGTAATTTGAAAATGCACATGCGCCTTCATACTGGTGAAAAGCCTTTTAAATGTTCCATCTGTAATAAGAGTCTTACTACGTCTGGTCAATTAACAACGCACCTGCGTCGTCATACAGCAGAAAAACCTTTCAAATGTTCCGTGTGTAATAAGACCTTTACTCAGTCTAATAATTTGAATATTCACATGCGCATTCACACAGGAGAAAGGCCATATAAATGTTCCACCTGTAAAATGTCTTTTACTCAGTCTTGTAATTTGAAAACGCACATGCGCCTTCATACAGGCGAGAGACCTTTTAAATGTTCCATCTGTACTAAAACTTTTACTTGGTCCAGTAGTTTGAAAAAGCATATGCGTCTTCATACAAGTGAAAAATTTATTTAATGCCCCTTATGTAATAAGACTTATCTCTCTTGAAATAATTTACAGAATGTAATTCAATGAAGTTGCAATTTTCAGTTGCTTAATGAGAAATCTTTTCATTGTTTGATTAATGTTATTCCCTCCCATTTCTTAATCGGCAAGCCTTTAATTGGCCTCCCATATCTCTATATGTGATCGGTAAACGAGACCAAACTTTTCTTATACCAAAGGCTTCAACTCGTAGAGCATTTTTGGGCTCGCTGGTCCTTAGAGTACATATCTGAGTTGCAAGGCCAACAGAAGTGGAATACATCACAGTACTCCCTGCAGCCAGGGACGTTGGTGGTAACCAAGGGAAGCAACACCCCTCCTCTCCAGTGGCTCCTGGGACAAATCGAGAAGGTGCATCTAGGAGCTGACTGAATAACAATAAAAACAGTGCGTGGGTTCTAAAAAAAGGACTGTTGCCTGTAAAACTTTCTGACAATGTATAAAGAATCCATCAAGCTTGATTATTGTTTGAAAGGGGGCCCTTTCAGGGTGGTTAAATTTAGTCTGTGTATTGTTGGTTGCCTATCCGCGATATATCGATGCGGGTAAAGCTATTTTTGGTTTGATCTATTCTATGTTGTAACTGTTTAAAAAGTGTGTGGAGTCGTAGGATTAAATGTAAAACCAACTAGAGAGGTGCATGCACCACTTTTCCCTGTCCTCCTCCTTCCCTTCTAACCTCGGTCTATCCAGTCTCCATTTCTTTTCCTTATAGCCCTTCAGTTCGCCCCTCAATCCCCCCATAAAATCCTGGAGGCGTTCCACCTCTACTTCTAAGCGTGCTACCAGGTCTGGGGATTCCATGCCCTCAGAACCTCCCGAGTGCTCCTCCTTAGCCCCCTTTCTTCAAGACTTTATCGTATTTTCCGGAAGGTCCGAGGGCACGAGTATCCTGTGACACTATCCTTATAGAGACTTGATAATTTGTAAGAAAAAAGTTACCTTAATGGTTTTTATTTTATAATGCAAACGAAATTAATCCTATTGTGTGATGTTATGAAAAAGAGCAGATATCTTTGGCGCTACGAGTAAAAGCTATATAAAAGAGTAAACGTTAAAAGGTTTTTAACGTGTATGAAGACGCATGTGCACTTTCAAATTATTAGACTGAGTAAAAGCCCTATCGCACAACGAACATTTAAAAGGCTTTTCACATGTGTGAAGGTGCATGTGCCTTTTCAAGCTAGTAGACCGAGTATAAGCTTTATGGCAGGATGGACATTTAAAAGGTTTCTCACTGGTATGAACAACCATGTGATTCTTCAAATGACTAGACTGAGTAAATGTGTTATTACAGACAGAACATTTAAAAGGCTTTTCGCCAGTATGAACAAGCATATGACGCTTCAATGATGAAGATGTATCAAAAGCCTTATTACAGACAAAGCATTTAAAAGGCTTCTCACCACTATGAATATACTTATGTTGCTTTAAACGATTATGATGAGTAAAAGCCTTATCGCATGTTAAACATTTAAATGGCTTTTCACCTGTATGGAGGCGTATGTGCGTTTTCAAAACACCGGACCGAGAAAAAGCCTTATTACAGAAGTAACATTTAAAAGATCTTGTATGAACACACATGTGACTCTTCAAATCATAAGATCTCTTAAAAGCCTTATTACAGACAGAACATTTGAAAGGTCTATCATCAGTATGAATGTGTAGATGGTACATCAAGTGACCGGTTCGCGAAAAAGCCTTCTTACAATATGAGCAACTGAGTGGTTTCTCCCCTGTATGAGTGCATAAGTGAATTTTCAACATAGAAGGGCGCTTGAAAGTTTGATCACAATAAGAACAAGAAAGGCGAGGGTCAGGTTTTTCCTGGAAAATCATAGAAGCCAAGTCTTCACGTTTTAAGACGACTCGTAGAACTAAACCGCCTTTCTCTCCGTCAGCATTGCTTGTATGATGATCAGAACTTGACATTGCTTTCGAAACATTTTCTTCGATTATAAGATGGTCCTCAATGTTGACTGAAGATTCCTCTTCGATCTTCCAGAACGTCGGTGTATCTGGAAATTTTGAACAGCCTGGCCGGATTCGGTTTTCAAAATTAACACCAGGTGACACTATGGGATGTTCTGGTTTAATCCTCGGATGATACTCGATATCCATCAAAGTTTTAATTTCGATTCTTGCGGAAGAAAGGATCTTCGCTATCACCATTTCGTTCCTCTTACACTTCTCGATATATGCGAAAAATTCCATGTAGCGTAACATACATTTCTCGCAAATATACTTGCGAGATGGCACAACTGCAGGATTCTGAAAAAAGTTGTGGGTTATACTTTACGGATAAGCTTTGGATGGTAGGAACTGGCACAAACGAGAAAAAGTACGAATAACCATTCTGCAAATAGTTCTTAACCTCAAATCGACACGTGATCTGAGCATAGGGTGATTTGTGCGCATGATTGTAAACGGGGTCCACTCACTTCTGCGCTGATCACTCTCCAAAAGCGCCATAATCGCTCTTCAATTATTTGCACCGACGCTTTTTGCAGGCACCAATTGCAGGTCTTTACTTTCATATTCATACTTTTAAAAGAAATGAGATCAATTTCTCTACGGAAACTAATTGATGCTATATACACTTAGTACACGTTGGGCACGGTTAAATTAAGTTAGGTTAAGTTGATTTGGCGCCAATAGATCATAGCACACAGAACCCATGGAACATAAAAAGGGCAACGCAAGTGATGACGTGTGCAGTTTGAGAAGGGGTGGTAATCTATGGCAACTGTTTCTACACAAATAATTTTCCTATGGAAATTAACATTGGAGATATTTTCAAGCAGTTGGTATTCTGTGCAAACAAAATCCCTTAACTATAGGCTGAGTGCAATAGTAAACTGTGAAATATGTAGTTTATTTCTGACACAAAAAGTGCATGACTAGTTGAAAATAGGGAATGGGTGTGCTTCCAATTTGTTGTGAACACACAAGACTTCAATATTAATGTTATACCTGAAATGAAACAAATTTATGTTGAAACATCATTTCCACCCATAGACTTGGACATATTTAGGATTTCCTTCAGACGAGTGACGAGTTGAACTTGGTTCAATTCTGGTTTGAGCTTTGTATCATCTATGAACATTTTGACCTTTAAATATGTTAAATTGATACCTTGTTTCTATTTTTCTAGGTAACCCTTCACTGTCTGTTGCCAGACACCATTTGCAATAAGTGCAAGGAAGACATAGATGACTACCACAGCTTCATTAGTTAATGCCTTTGAAACATCATCATTCTGGAAGTGCAATACAACATCCAATATTCATGCCCGAAATCGAAGTAGCATCGAGACAAAAGTTGCCTAACGGGTTTCGCTCACAGGAAGTATTATTAAGAAAATCTCGCAATGGAAGGCATTAAAGAAAAAAAACAATACATCACTCTCAAACTAAAATTTGCAAGTTAGATTCTGTCAATAAAGGAAAGAGTAAGGCGCCGAAGAGGATCAACTATTTCAACTCGGAAAATGGATGTTTTGAAAAAAGCACCATGAATGTAAGCACTGCTTATCAAATACTAGAAACGAATTTGATAAAAAAATTTAATATTTACAGAACACCTCGATGCCATTGTTTCTAAATAATTTTGCCTAGGACGTCGCTTTTCCTGGAGTGGAAGCTTTAATGAATCATGTTCTGGAAGCCTATAGGACCTATATGACTGAGGCTGCATTATCTGGATTGGATAAGAGCAAGAAAAAGATTCCCAGTTTTGTCAGAATATCTGACCTTAACGGTGGATTCTGTTGGTAAGGAGAATTTCGTAGGTTTCAGTTGGAATAGTGGTTTGTGGATGATCTTTAAGACACGTATTTACCAGAGTTCATATATTAGGTTTCAGGCTTAGGTTACTTTTAAATATTTAATGACTTCTATAAATGTTAAATGTTTATTTCTATTAGTTATCTGTTTGTCTACTTGCCTAGAGATAAACATCCCAGATCAAGACAAAAAAGTTCTGGAGTGCCAACAGAGAAGACAGAGTTTGTATTAAATATCTATTATTTCAATTCTACAAACAATCTTCTCTACTAACCACAATACACTGGTCACATTTCCCATCCTGGCAAAGTTTACTCACACCTCCTCGTTGTCTTTGCTGGACAATGAAATTTTTTAATTCTTTAATTATTTAGTTTTCCTCTTTGTTAAAACGTTTGTAAACGTTTAAACTGATTTTAAAACTTATCATAAAATTTCATTGACAAAGTGAGTAAATTTTATATTTTTAAACACTAAACGTCTGAGGGACATTCCCGTAGCTCTTTTGTTGCGGGCTGAGTGGCATGAAGAATTTTTTAGCTGTTCCAATTGGGTTTTGATATATGAAGTTATATTAAATATGTTACTGTGATATAGGTAAATTGTTAAAATTAAATTGCCATCTCAGTCATATATTAATATTGTTTTATCCCATTGTTTAGTTGAGCACCCACACGCTTTATTTCCTTCTCTTTTGTATCATATGTGTATAAATATTTCACATAATTAATTTTTGTATAGAATACATATCAGTTAGTTTAAGTTTATTAATGTAGATTTTTTTGTTAGTAATGTAATTGCTGTATATCATTCCACTCAAATATTTCCACAATTGTTCAGTCATGTATTAATATTGTGTTGTGTAATTTATGCATTGAATTCATCTGTTAATGTCAATTTTGGGAAAATATAATAATTTCTGTTATATATGTAGTTTTATTAGGGTGCGGTGAGGTTGTGGGTATCAGGAGGGGGCGAGGGGGGTGGAAGAAGAAATTTGTTTCGGTACCCATCGCAAGGAGGGCGCTCGCCGCGTCGCCGTTCCCGACATTACAGTTTCCGATCTAGAACAATACCCTATGCCAGTGTGCTTTCATTGTACTTGCTCCATTATTTGACACAATTTTAACATTTGTTCGCTTCAAGAGCGCCTATGTTACGCGTTCATCTTGGTTCAACCACTATTTCACTCCCTCGAAACTGTGCAAGCCGAACAAAGCGATAGTAGGCAATCTATGGTGATAACACAACCTTGATACGTCTTAAAATTTTAAGGTTGTGGTTTAAAGTGCTGAATTATTTCCAATAAGTTAAGCACTGCGGTCTTATCATGGGCGATGCTGAAGTGACTACTTGCGATTGGTGCTTGCGAGAGGCGCCAGTGCAGACCATCCAGGAAAGGTTATGGCGATTCTGGAAGATAATTAGCGCAGAGGTGAGAAGTATACATTTTTCTTATGATTGACGAGTCCCAGGACCTGCACATTTGCTATTAGTGCTTTGCTTTGCTTCACGAGGCAGATGAATCACTTGCTCATAGAGATTAAACGACATCTATGCTTTCAGGATCCGAATTTAGCATCTCGTAAGAGTATCTGCAGGAAATGTAAATCACGCTACGAGGAATTCTTGGTGTATATCGAGACGTGTAAGGCCCACGCGTCTGTAGTAGAGAAGATATTGGCTTCCACACAAGTCGAAGAAGAACCTTCGGTCCAACTCGTGTATCATCCATTAATTAAGGAGGAAAATTTAACAGAAGACGAGTCCGTTTCATGTTATTCTACGTCATTATCTCGGTTGAGTTTGAAATGTTCACACTGTGATAAGGCTTATACTCGGTCTGGTGATTTGGAAAAACATATGCGTCTTCATACGGGTAAAAAGTCTTTTAAATGTTTCATCTGTAATAAGACTTTTACTCTGTCTGCTGCTTTGAAAAAGCACATGCGCCTTCATCCAGGGGAAAAGCCTTTTAAATGTTCCATCTGTAATAAAACTTTTACTCAATCTGGTGCTTTGAAAATGCACAAGCGCCTTCATACAGGGGAAAAGCCCTTTAAGTGTTCCATTTGCAATAAGACTTTTACGTGGTTTAGTAACTTGAAAATGCATATGTGCATTCACACAAGGCAAAAGCCTTTTAAATGTTCTATTTGTAATAACACTTTTACTCATTCTGCTGACTTGAAAAGACACATGCGTCTGCATACAGGGGAAAAGCCTTTTATTTGTTCTATCTGTAATAAAACTTTTACTCAGTCTGGTACTTTGAAAAGGCACATGCGCCTTCATACAGGAGAAAAGCCTTTTAAATGTCCGCTCTGTAATGAGACTTTTACTTGGTCTAGTTATTTGAAAACGCACATGCTCATTCATACAGGTGAAGAGCCTTTTAATTGCTCCATCTGTAATAAGAATTTTAAATGGTCTAGTAATTTGAAAGCGCACATGTGCCTTCATACAGGGGAAAAGCCTTTTAAATGTTCAGTCTGTAATAAAGCTTTTATTCGGTCTGCTGATTTGAAAAAACATATGTGCCTTCATACAGGTGAAAAGCCTTTTAAATGTTCCATATGTAATAAGACTTTTATTCAGTCCGACGCTTTGAAAAAGCACATGCGCATTCATACAGGGGAAAAGCCTTTTAAGTGCTCCGTCTGTAATAAATCTTTTACTCAGGCTTGTCACTTGAAGACGCACATGCGCCTTCATACAGGGGAAAAACCTTTCAAATGTTCCATCTGTAATAAGACGTTTACTTGGTCTGGTTATTTGAAAACGCACATGCGCATTCATACAGGATAAATGCCTTTTAAATGTTCCATCTGCAATAAGAATGTTAATGAAGCTGAATGAATGCCTTCGTACAGAGACCAAGTGAAAAGAAACATGAAGTTCGTTAGGCAATAAGTCGTCTCTCTCTAAAGAAATATGAAGTATGTATTTCAATGCAGTTGCATTTTTCTGTTACTTAATTAGGGATCTTTTGACGGTTTGATTTTTGTTATTGTATATCTATTAATTGTTACAATATAATTCACCGTTTTTAAATAGAATGGGACTAAGGTATTTTAAAAAAATGCACCATCACTATTTACTGGTAAAATACTTTCACATTATAACAATTTTAATATATTTACAAATGTAAAATAGTAAATACATTTACTATATTGTAGAGCTGGCCGATGTACTTGGCTCTATTTGAGCTCTATGTACTATGCTTTATTTATTATGTTATTTACGTACTCAAAAGTTGTAGTTTCCAAATTATTGCAGAAAGGGATTTCAGATTTTTTTTCTTAAGTGGTGAAAAAGATCTAAAATAGACTTAATGAATGTGGTCTGCACATTTCATTGAACTTACTTTAAATCAATTCACTGTAAGGCATTGTTTATTTTCATATGTACTACTGTAGTTCTCTTTAGTGAGAGAAAAATTGTTCCACAAATAAAATGTAATTCTTAATGTAAGTTATAATTCATTTCAAATCGCCAGGGCATCCTTAGGTATGTAGCTTATCTGTGATAGATCACTTTATTGCCCCTCGTAAATTATTTGAATCTCTTCCGTCTAATACTACCTAACTTTCGTTTCTTCTATAACTGATTGAAATTTTGGTTCCGAGATTTTTTTGGTGCACTCTGGGAGTCTGAAAAAGATATTAACATTACCCATCCCATATTACATCTACAATTATTATCAAAGCTTACGCAATTTAACCACAAGTGTAATCAGAAGGGAGAAAGTTGCCTATTTAAAGTTTATATCTTCTAATCCCGATAAAAGTTTGCTTTGGAAAAGTTTAGCTGACCTCAAGGTGAAGAAAAAGGCAACAGTTGATATTCCTGAAAGCTTTAAAGACGCAACAAAGCTCTATGAGTATTTATCCTCCGCTTTCAGCACCAAAAATTGTCAAAATGAGTGCAATCTTATAAAGTAAGTAATCTAGATTACTAATATAATACTTATTTATAAATTGATACAATGTACAAAATTTATAAATAAATTCCACACGGAAGGGAAAAGAAACGAAAATAAATGCGGTGGAATGAAACCGAACTTAAGTCTAATACGTGATTGGATGGATTCGAAGCGATTCTTCATCTAGTCCTTACTGAGACTTATCATAAGGACACTTAAGTACTTAAGGGATGTTCCGTTCGGGTGGTTTTCGTCGCAGCAGACCTTCCAGTTTATCGTCGGTGTTAGTCGCGCAACAATGTCGAAAGCAAATCGACCTAGGTTGCCAAATTCGAGGTACGAAAAAGAACAATGTCGATGCTGGCCGAGAGCATAACTGCAGCCCTTGTAACCCATTTGAGTTGGACCGGGAGTGAGGTGAAAGGAGGCAAAAACGCCGAGAAGTCCTTGTCAAATAGTCGTCTCGTACAGGCGATCTATTGTAAGTCTCACATTATTATTATTATTATTATCATCATCATCATTTATTTCTAACAGTGCCGGATATTTGGCGATATTAAATCATTTGTTCATTAATTTAATCAAATAATTAATTAGTAATTTAACATTATTAATTGATATTAATTAATTATCTTCATTGACTTCAGACACTTCAGTTATACCTATTAGATATTATTCTTACATAACATAAATATAGGTACGATTATTAATTCTAATACACATATTTTTTTATCAATTTTATAGCTGCTTTAATGTTCTCCCTGCGATTTGGTCCAATCCGGAAAGAGCAACTTCAGCAAGGATTGACGAAAGGAATAAAAGCTGCAAAAGGGAGAGCCCGGGCTGAGACGATCAAAAAAGCATCCGCATCCGACCAGTAGTGGAGTAAATCGTATTAAAATTTCTATTTTATTGTCTCTAGTTATTACTTATATGAAATGTAAATATATGTACATATTGTAAGTTCACCGAAAGTTGTAAAGTGTTATATGTAGTTAAACATAGTGTTATAAAAATTCTACTTATTATCAGTTTGATGTGTATTATATTACATTACTATATACTGTGTGTATACATTTAATTGTCTTTTTTTCTTCTGGACATCTTTATTTGTATAACTTTCTTTATAGTTTCTTTGGTATAAAATTTTTGTTTCGCATCTTACTTGCTTCTATATTTCCAATTACACGATTATTACTTTATTATGTTTCATTTGGTAAAATTTTCCCTATTAACGAGACCGAGAAAAGTAATGTGGACGGAAAGTTCCCTCGATATCGAACCTATTTCGACTGCCGTCGAATCGACAACGTTGCCGGTTGTATGCTGCTTACTAAATCGTTTTAAACCTCGATCAATATATATGCAACCACCAATAAAGGTTTTGCGTCTATTTCTACATCACGCATTTCTACTAATCTACGATAGGTGGCGGTAATTGATCGGCAGATTTGGCCACAGCCTGCCGCCCATCTGCCAACGGAAGAGCAGGATCTGCAGGCATTTGGCTATCTGGGCTTTGAGCTTGCACGATGGAAGACAAACGTTGACTGTGGGACTTATTAGATTCTTAGGATTATCTTAGAATCTTAGAATTATTACGGATTTTTTCTCTTATTTAGGTTCTCATCTCTCCAACCCCCAAAATATTCTTCTAGGTGTAATTTTCTAAACATGTTATTCTGAATCTTTTTGAGGCTGTAAGCTTGCTACTGTCTAATAGTTTGTGGTACGATTTTTAGTAATGATTTTATGCAAATGTCATCTATTGATTTTAGGAATTATAATTATTATATCCGGTTATATCTGCCCTGACGTTATGTAGGCTGTTCTCTTTTTTTTTTTAATGCTAGTTTCATATTAATCACATTCATTTACTGAACATTTTGATGGTTTACAAAGTGTGATAATAGATTTATTTAAATTCCTTGAGTCGACTTTCTCTCGTCTGACCCTTCCAACATTTAAAAATGGTTCAAATTAATCAGTTGACTGCTTTATGATATGTTGACAGCGTTAATGACTATAATAAGTTTTTAATTTCAATCAAAGTTTGCATATTTAGCGGTCAGGATATTCAAATTAATCTATGAAAGAAACACTCTGTATTATTGATCACTGGTGTGCATACTGTGTACTATGTTTTCAATTTAATATAACAGCACAACATAAGATAGATTATTTTATTATGTTAAAATATATTACCTAATATACATACCAATCGCTCAATTTTTTTTAAGGAACCTACCCCTTTCTTAGTTAAAGTCATTTCTTTATATAGTAATAATTAGGAGATACCCAATAAACAGATCAAACAGTCGAAAGGTTTCTCATTAGGCAAGCGAAAATTACAACACCATTGAAATACATGATAATTACTCAGACAGCGTTAAATCTAATTACACAAGTAACATTAAAAACTCTTTTCACCAGTATGACGACGCACATGCTTTTTCAAATAACAAGGCAGAGTAAAAGTTTTATAACAGATGGAACATTTAAAAGGCTTCTCGCCTGTATGAAGGCGCTGGTGCGTTTTCAAAGCACCAGACTGAATAAAGTCCCTACTACAGATGGAACATTTAAAAGGCCTTTCCCCTGTATGAATACGCAAGTGCTTTTTCAAAGCAGCAGACAGAGTAAAAGTTTTATTACAGATGGAACATTTAAAAGGCCTCTCGCCTGTGTGAATGCGCATGTGCGTCTTCAAACCACTAGATTCATTAAAACTTCTATCACAGATGGTACACTCAAAAGGCTTTTCACCCGTATGAAGACGCATGTGCGTTTTCAAATTACCAGACTGAGCAAAATTCTTATTGCAGACGGAACATTTAAAAGGCTCTTCACCTGTATGAATGCCCATGTGCCTTTTTAAATATTCCGACCAAGTAAAAGTTTCGTTACAGATGGAACATTTAAAAGGCTTTTCTCCTGTATGAAGCAGCATGTGCCTCTTCAAGGCACCAAATTGAGTAAAAGCCTTATTACAGATGGAACATTTAAAAGGCCTCTCGCCTGTGTGAATGCGCATGTGCGTTTTCAAACTACTAGATACATTAAAACTTCTATTACAGATGGAACATTTAAAAGGCCTCTCGCCTGTGTGAATGCGCATGTGCGTTTTCAAACTACTAGATACATTAAAACTTCTATTACAGATGGTACATTCAAAAGGCTTTTCACCTGTATGAACACGCATGTGCGTTTTCAAGTCACGAGACAGAGTAAAAGTATTGTTACAGATGAAACATTTGAAAGGCTTCTCGCCTGTATGGAAGCGCATGTGCGTTTTTAAATTACCAGATTCAGCAAAGGTCTTATTACAGATAGAACATTTAAAAGGCTTTTCTCCTGTGTGAAGACGCACATGTCTTCTCAAATCACTAGACTGATTAAAAGTCTTATTACAGATGGAACATTTAAGTGGCAACTCAGACAAGGATATAGAATAAGTGGAACAGGACTCATCTTCTGTTAAAACTTCCTCCTTAATTGATGAATGGCACACGACTTCAATAGCAGGTTCTCCTTTTACTTGTCCAGGAGCCAGTATCTTCTCTACTGTAAACGCGTGGGACTTACACATTTCGATATATACCAAGAATTCCTCATAGCGTGATTTACATTTCTCGCAGATATTCTTATGAGATGCTAAATTCGGATCCTGAAAGAATAGATGTCAATTTTTATGAGCGAGCGATTATCATCTGCCCCATGAAACAATGTAAACGAAGCAAAGCACTAATAGCAATTATGTAAGTAGTCCTGGGACGCGTCGATCATATTAACAATATGTATACCCCTAACCTCTGCGCTAATGATCTCCCAGAATCGCCATAACTTTTCCTGGACGGTCTGCACTGGAGCCTCTCGTAAGCACCAGTCGCACGTAATCATTTCAGTACCGCCCATGACAAGAGGAGAGTACTTGATTTATTGAAATTAATTAAGCACTTCAAACCACTCAAAAACAAATCACATAACCACGAATGACCACGAAATAGTAAAACGTGATCACAAAACATACACATTAAAGAAACGTATGTAACATGTTACTAGAAGGAGTCAAAGATACTATGCATTCGTTGCTGAAAGATGTATGGGGAAAAATAAACATAGATTAAAGTATAGCCGGCTTTAGACATTATATATAAAGGTTAGGTTAAGTTAGTTTTCTTCTTCTTCTTTTCAATTTATCGTTCGCTTTAATTAGGGATACGAATTAGACTCGGTCCATTCACCCAGGGTCGATAAGCTTCAGAAGCCTATCCTTTGAAATTATATATATATTAGGGCCCCAGCTTGTCTGACTCGAAGTCAAACCGAGAGCTCCTGCACGTGGCAATAAACTATACTTAATTACAAAAATATGAAACACACTTAAAAATTACATTCTTAACATTGTGTTTTACACTTAAAATTTGTTTCAATATTGTTCGATGGGCTTTGTTGTATTTAAATATATTACATGACTCCCGACCTGCACACTACGATTGATAGGCCGGGAATGAGGTTAGGTTAGGTTAGTTTAGGTTAGGACATGCGCCATTGTGGCGGATTCTGGCAGGACTGCTGGTGGGGAGAAAACGCAGGACAGAAGAAGGACGGAGATTGGCAGAATAATGACGAAGATTGGGAAAATAGAAGAACAGGGATATATATATATATATATATATATTTATTCGCAATAGAAATCTAATTGTTATCATAAAGCTATTGCAAGACTATCAAAATTGTAGGAACATGCGTTTTCACTTAAATTATTTGAATATTGCTAGTTCAACGGGTCGACCGTCAGAGGCGCATGGTGCATCTGATTTATAATCCGCGTGGAGTCTATTCTCCATTTACTCTGAGTTTTTCGAGCGTCTTCCAGTTTTGTGCAATACAACTCTGGATTAAATTTAGTTTGAAATGTCTCTCTCTTTCTTGGCACTTCGATCTGTCTCGCTATGACCATTTTTCTATGGGGTTCTGTGCTAATTGTTGCTAATAGAGAATTTTTGCACTTCACATAACGTCGGACGCTTTTAGCGTTTACCTTATTTTGACAGGAACGCATGCGCATTAAGCATTTTCAATAGCGCTACTGCTTAATGCGCATGCGTACCTGGCAAAATAAGGTAAACGCTAATAGCGCCCGACGTTATGTGAAATGCAAAAACTCTCTAATGTCTGTGTTCTATGGTAGGTGTTTTGCGCTGTTCGGCTCTAACCTAAATCAAACCTATATGTTCTGTGATTTAGCTATCGTACCCATAGATAAAGGTTAGGTTATGTTAGGTTGTCTATAGTTACCTAACCTATATGTTTTGTGGCCTATAGCGTGGCACCTTGTAATATTATAAAGTTACCGTTAAAGTGCTTAATTATTTTTAATAGATCAAGTACTGCCTTTTTCTCATGGGCGATACTCAAGTGACTACTTGCGACTGGTGCTTGGGAGAGGCGCCTGTGCAGACGATCCAGGAGGGGTTATGGCGATTCTGGAAGATAATCAGCGCAGAGGTGAGCAGAACACATTGTTATTATAGTTAACACGTACCCAAGCTTCTTACAGATTTGCAATTAGTGCTTCATTCGCACTGTTTTATAAGGCAGGCGAGAATCGTTTGCTCATAGAATATAATCCACATCTTTTCTTTCAGGATCCGATCCTAGCATCTCATAAGAATATCTGCGAGAAATGTAAATCACGCTATGAGGAATTCTTGGAATATATCGAAATGTGTAAGAACCACACGTTTGTAGTAAAGAACGTGTTCGCTTCCAGACAAGTCAAGGAAGAATCTTTGATCGATATCGTGTACCACCCCTTAATTAGAATCGAGCTATTCTGCATTCGTTCCTCAGTTGTCTTTTAAATATTCACACTGTGACAAAGCGTATACCCGGTTTGGTGATTTGGAAAAGCACATGTGCACAAGCAAAAAGTCTTTTCAATGTTCCATCTGTAATGAGAATTTTACTGTCTTTTAATTTGAAAAGGCATGTGCGTATTCATACAGGGGAAAAACCTTTTACATGTTCCATCTGTAATAAGAATTTTACTGAATCTAGTAGTTTAAAAAGGCACATGTACCTTCATACAGGGCAAAAACCCATTAAATGTTCTATTTGTAGTAAGACTTTTACTCAGTCTGGTGATTTAAAAAAGCACATGTGCATTCACACAGGTGAACAGCCTTTTAAATGTTCCATCTGTAGTAAGACTTTTACTTAGTCTGGTGGTTTGAAAGTACATATGCGAGTTCATGAAGGTGAAAAGCCTTTTTAATGTTCCTTGTCTGATAAGACGTTTCTCTAATGAGGTATATTTTACTGTTTTTAAATAGAAAGGAGATAGAGCATTAAGAAAAAAAAAATGGAAAATCACTCTTTACATTCATTTGTAAGTCACTTACGTAATTGAAATTATAGTTTCTAAAAATATTTATTACATTATTAAAAAGTGTTTGAACTTTTCTTTCTTAAGCAGTTAAAGGGTCTAAAATCGTCTTCAACGAATGTCGTAAACACATTTTATTGATATTACTTAAAATCAATTTACTGGGCGGCATTATTTATTTTGGGATATGCCGTTATGGTTTCTTTAGTGTCAAAAAACTTATTTCGCAAATAAAATGTGATTTTATGCAGCTTGAATTTATGTTGAGCCGCCGGTATGTGATGCCAAAGATCTTTGTTAACAACAATTCGAAAAATAAAATAAACTGTTTTACTCACGCAATCAAAAGCAGCAAATGATATATAAATTCAATGAGAAAATTATTATTAATCGATACAATTGTGATAAATCAAACGAGGATGGTATTTTATAATATATAATAAACATAAAACGAAATGAGACTCTGGGAGTACCCAGAGGGTACGGATAACTTTCTTAACACACTGCACTACAAGTGAATCGAATAAATATGTGAAAAACGCGTGACATAATGTAAATTTATTGATATTAAAGAAAATTGTATAGCTAAAATTCACATTTCTAAGAGAGCGCATGTTTACAATGTTATAGCAGACCGCATAGGTACTTATAAGTATATATTAGTAATACGGGGATACCATGCGGTACAATGTATATGGTAGTGGAGGGTGTGGAGTATGCTGTTCAGCTAGTAACCGTATGAGGTACTGATGGTACCGAAGTTCGTAGAGAATGAGACAGAGGTTGTTTAGAATAATAATAAATGTTTAGAATATGAGTTGTTATTTACAAATTATGAAAAGCAAAGCATATTAATTCATTAGTGTGGTCCTAATCAGATCCGTCTTCATTCCTGTATTCTTTCCGAACCGAACCCTCAAAATTCTAACTTAAATTTGCCGCCGAAAAGAGGACAAAATTCTACAGTAGTTTCAAAATCTCTTGTAAGAGGCATTGCAGTTAGGGCCTACTGTGAACAACCCCCCCCCCCCCGACGCCTACAAGTCATCTAGATGTGAGCATCACACATAGTGCTATATGTAAGATTTCTTGTTAAATCTAATCTAGAATAAGATAATAAGTAACCCTCATGAACAGTTTATATACATGGGATAAGAGACTAATAGGCCAATAGTTGGATAGGTTAGAATTGTTTCTTTTTTGTGCAATATATTGATAATGACCTGATTCCATCCAGCGGGAGTTGTTCCCTTTTCAAGACAGGCATTGAAAAGGGTTTGTGGAGCTTTTAAGATACTCTCACCACCTATCACTATATCATCATTTACGTACTACACAGTACATTTACATTGTACTGTGTATTGTATGTATAAGTTAAGTAAGTTCTGGTAGAGTAGGTTGTTTAGGTACTAAGGTTAACTAAGGTATAGCAAAAATGGTAAGTCGCCATGATGATAAAAAGAACAAGACACGCGTTGAGCGCCGTACGTATGTAGTGAAGTTAATGTATTTTATAGGCGATAAAGCCAAATTAGTTAGAGTAAAAGTGAGTAGTCATTTATATCCACACCTCAACCACCATCACCAGGTGCTTTATTGTTTTTCATCTCCAACAAGGGGTATTTGGAAGTCTTCCTCGTATAGTTTTCTGTAAAAGTGAATTATTTTCAACATTTCCTCCTCATCGGTCGTCATTTCTACTTGCGTTGTATTTCCGTTTCACTTCCCTGCGTCTTTTAATTAATTCTTTTGTATTTCCACTAAGATTCTCTGATGAAGTGGCAGAACTCGTCATAAGTATCGGCAATGAGAATGATTTTTCATAATGAGATGAGTTATCTGAAGATGAAATAGATGTTAAAGTGTTCAATATCAGTGCTCCTAAAATGGAGATTACACACCTTTTTCAGCTGGGGTAGAACGAAATAATTATTTGTAATGACATTGTCGCACTCATAGTTCTAAGGGTGCATTATAGGGGATAGCTCAAAGATGGTCAAAGGAATAAAACATGGAATGAAAAGAATGCGTTTTATTTACACCACTCTAACACTTAAGGAAAATAAATGAATAAGAAACTCAGTAAGGAGGAGAACAATTCAAAACAATGCAGCTGAGGGCTCGAAGTAATGAAAAAAAAAGTGTAAACTAAATATCGCTTACATTTTAAGGACTCGGAGTGGATTTGGGCAGCAAGAGGGCTTCTAGAGCAGGCCACGGAAGCTACTCATTATGACTCTCCTTGTTAGAGATCTTGTCGCTATTTATGCATCAGAAAGTGATACATTTGTTAAACTCGTTAGTCCGAAATCCCATAGGTGCATTTCGCAGTTAACAAAGTGCCACCTCATCAGTTCGGGTTGTGGATTAGTGGGTTAATCGATACCTCACTTCTCTTGCACGCATAGCAAAAGTTAATATTCCAGAAGAATTAAAGCAAAAATAGCGTTCATACAAAAAGTGCCATTGTCTGAAATATTGATTGTAAATAAAGGTACATTATTCTTAACAGATATTTATTCTTATATTTATGCACTGAAAAACGCCTAGACGACCAGTAACAAAAATCAAACGCACTCAACTGAAATAAATGCTAATTATTTAGAGTAAGATACAGGTCTTATTACACAAAGAATATCAAAATAGCCTTTCCCCTGTATGAAGGTGCATGTGTATTTTCAAACTATCAGATCCAGTAAAAGTCGTACTACAGATGGAACATTTGAAACACTTTTTACCTATGAATGAGCATATGTGTTTTCAAATTACCAGACCAAGTGAAAGTGTTATTACAGATGGAACATTTAAAAGGCCTTTCTCCTGTATGAATGCGCATATGCTTCTTCAAGCTATCGGACAAAGTAAAAGTCTTGTTGCAGGATGAACATTCAAAAGGCTTTTCTCCAGTATGAGAGTGCATATGCCGTTTTAAAGTGCCAGTTTTATTAAAATTCTTATTACAGATGGAACATTTAAAAGGCTTCTCCCCTGTATGAATGCGCGTATGCCTTTTCAAGTCACCAGACAAAGTAAACGTTTTGTTGCAAGACGAACACTGAAAAGGCTTTTCCCCAGTATGAGAGCACATATGCCTTTTCAAATCACCAGAATCAGTAAAAGTCTTACCACAAATGGAACACTTAAAAGGCTTTTCCCCTGTATGAATGCACATATGCCTTTTTAAACTAATAGATTTAATAAAATTCTTATTACATATAGAACATTTAAAGGGCCTTTCCCCTGTATGAATGCGCATATGCATTTTCAAAGTACCAGACAAAGTAAAAGTCTTGTTGCAGGATGAACATTCAAAAGGCTTTTCCCCCGTATGGATGCGCATATGCCTTTTCAAGTCACCAGACAAAGTAAACGTCTTCTTGCAGGACAAGCATTTAAAAGGCTTCTCCCCGGTATGAGAGCACATATGCTTTTTCAAATCACCAGAATCAGTAAAGGTCTTATCACAAATGGAACATTTAAAAGGCTTTTCCCCTGTATGAATGCACATGTGCCTTCTTAAACTAGCAGATTTAATAAAATTCTTATTACATATGGAACATTTGAAGGGCCTTTCCCCTGTATGAATGCGCATATGCATTTTCAAAACACTAGAATCAGTAAAGGTCTTATCGCAACTGGAACATTTAAAAGGCTTTTCCCCTGTATGAAGGCGCATGTGCCGTTTCAAAGTACCGGACCGACTATAAGTCTTATCACAGTATGAACACTTAAAGGACAACTGAAAAGGGGATGTAGAATAACTTGATCCGGCCTCATTTTCTGTTAAAATTTCTTCCTTAGTTAATGGATGATAGTAAACATCGATCAAAGGTTCAGCCTTAACTTGTCTGGGAACCAGTATTTTCTCTACTATAAACGCGTGGCTCTTACACATCTTAATGTATGTGGAGAATTCCTCATACCGTGATTTACATTCCTTGCAGATATTCTTACGAGATGCTAGGATCGGCTCCTGAAAGAAAAGATGTGGATTACGTTCTATGACCAAGTGATTCTCGCCTGCTTCATGAAATAGTGCAAATGAAGCACAGCACTAATAGCAAATCTGTGAGAAGTATATGAACAATGTGTACTCCTTACCTCTGCGCTGATGATTTTCCAGAATCGCCATAACCTCTCCTGGATTGTCTGCACTGGCGCCTCTTTGGAACACCAGTCGCAAGTAGTCACTTCAATATTGCTCATAATATTTAGTTTATTGAATGTGAAAGAATATTAAACAATTTAAAAAACTTAAAATATCACAAATGATCACAACACGATTCGTATTAGACTTCGGTTGGAGCACAAAACGTTTAGGTTAGGTTAGCAAGCATACGGTATTGTTCTAGATCGGAAACTGTAATGTTGAAAAAGACGACGCGGCGAGCGCCCTCCTTGATATGTGGGACGAAACAAATTTCTTCTTCTGGTGTGAGTAAACTTTGCCAGGATGGGAAATGTGACTAGTGTATTGTGGTTAGTAGAGAAGACTGTTTGTAGAATTGAAATAATAGATATTTAATACAAACTTTGTCTTCTCTGTTGACACTCCAGAACTTTCTTGTCTTGATCTGGGATGTTTATCTCTGGGCAAATAGACAAATAGATAACTAATAGAAATAAACATTTAACATTTATGGAAGTCATTAAATATTTAAAAGTAACCTAAGCCTGAAACCTAATTTATGAACTTTGGTAAATACGTGTCTTAAAGATCATCCACAAACCACTATTTCAACTGAAACCTACGAAATTCTTCACACCAACAGAATCTACCATTTAAGGTCAGATATTTTGACAAGGCTGTGCATCTTTTTCTTGCACTTATCCAATCCAGATGATGCAGCCTCAGTCATATCGGTCCCATAGGCTTCCAGAACATGATTCGTTAAAGCTTTCGTTCTAGGAAAAGCGACGTCATAGGCAAAATTATTTAGAAACAATGGCATCGAGGTGTTCTGTAAATATTAATATTTTTTTATCAGATTCACTTCTAGAATTTGATAAGCAGTGCTTACATTCATGGTGCTTTTTTCAAAGCTTCCATTTTCCGAGTTGAAATAGTTGATCCTCTTCGGCGCTTTACCCTTTCCTTTATTGACAGAATCTAACTTGCAAATTTTAGTTTGAGAGCGATGTATCGTTTTTTTTTCTTTAATGCCTTCCGTCGCGAGATTTTCTTATTAATACTTCATGTGAGCGGAACCAGTCAAGCAACTTTTGTCTCGATGCTACTTCGATTTCGGGCATGAATCTTGGATGTTGTATTGCACTTCTAGAATGATGATGTTTCAAAGGCATTAACTAATGAAGCTGTGGTAGTCATTTATGTCTTTCTTGCACTTTTTGCAAATGGTGTCTGGCAACAGACAGTGAAAAGTTACCTCGAAAAATAGAAACAAGGTATCAATTTAACATATTTAAAGGTCAAAATGTTCATAGATGATACAAAGCTCAAACCAGAATTGAACAAAGTTCAACTCGTCACTCGTCTGAAGGAAATCCTAAGTATGTCTGTAAGTCTATGGGTGGAAATAATGTTTCAACATAAATTTGTTTCATTTCAGGTATAACATTAATATTGAAGTCTTGTGTGTTCACAACAAATTGGAAGCACACCCATTCTCTATTTTCGACTAGTCATGCACTTTTTGTGTCAGAAATAAACTACATATTTCACGGTTTACTATTGCACACAGCCTATAGTTTGTGACGACCTTTCTCGCCCTTTTGATTTCGTCGGCGGCACGACGACAATCCTATGCCTTTGGAGAGGTCGTCAACTTTGAAATTGGCGCTGGTGTTTCGGTTTTCGGAGTTTCGGAGTTACGGAGTTTTCTCGGGCGCCAGTTTTTATAGACTTTGCTGTCTGAAGGTCCGGGCAGTTTTACTCAGGAGAAAATTCCAGGCAGTTCGTGAAAATAAACAGGATAAAATACTTAATTTATTTTATTTAAGATAAACCTCGGCAACACTGGTGCGGTACATAGCAGGCGAAGACAAATGAAAGGAAAAACTAATCGGTGTTTACATTTCGGTGCGGAGAAAAATAAAAACAATGTTTTTACATCAGGCGGTCACGGTCCTCACATATGTACAATGAAATTACGGAAATAACAACATATTACTTATGTATCATTTACATACAGTTTAATCTAACAAAACACAGCTAGCTAAAGGAAAACGGCCTATTTACAACTAGAATTAATAATGAAACGGTCGGCAGAAATCTTTACGGTCAATCGGCAATAGTTCGGAGTGGCGGGAAAATATACAGGTTCACTTACCTTCAATATTCACCACGGTTTTCGGTTTACTCGGAGACTTTGAATGATCATTGCTGATCGATTGATGGCTGATGAATGATTAATGATAACATACGGGTCGCCTTTCGCTCGTGTCAAGGCGTCACCTTGTAAAGCGGAGGTAGAAAGGAAATTTTAAATTTTTACTCCCACTGGTGGACACTTGCCCATTTACTCTCTCGGTCGGTATAATTGTCTGCTAGATATTTGTCCGGTTTTACAGTTTTCATGGTTGATACGAGCAAAAAAATTTAATTTGCCACAGACTTCTCTGCCGCTACGGCCCCGAAAAATCTACTTCGTTACAAGTTAAGAGATTTTGTTTGCACAAAGTACCACCTGCTTGAAAATATCCCCAATGTTAATTTCCACAGGGAAATTATTTGTGTAGAAACAGTTGCCAAAGATTACCACCCCATCTCAAAATGCACACGTCATCACTTGCGTTGCTTATATCCCTTTTTATGTTCCATGGGGTCTGTGTGCTATGATCTATTGGCGCCAAATCAACTTAACCTAACTTAATTTAACTGTGCCCAATGTGTACTGTGTATTGATAGTGTAGCGAATGCCCCGTATAAGCCGTTGTTATGGAAAAACAAGTGTTGTTTATGTGATTGTAGATGTTACGTTGACATTAGGTAGTAAAACCTCTTTGTGCATGTAAAAGTATTACAATAGCATTTCTGATCAATTAGTATCGGTAGAGAAATTGATCTCGTTTCTTGTAAAAATATGAATATGAAAGCAAAGGCCTGCAATTGGTGCCTGCAAAAAGCGTCGGTGAAAATAATTGAGGAGCGATTATGGCGCTTTTGGAGAGTGATCAGCGCAGAAGTGAGTGGACCCCGTTTACAATCATGCGCACAAATCACCCTATGCTCAGATCGCGTGTCGATTTGAGGTTAAGAACTATTTGCAGAATGGTTATTCGTACTTTTTCTCGTTTGTGCCAGTTCCTACCATCCAAAGCTTATCCATAAAGTATAACCAACAACTTTTTTCAGGATCCGGTTGTGAAATCTCGCATGTATATTTGCGAGAAATGTATGTTACGCTACATGGAATTTTTCGCATATATCGAGAAGTGTAAGAGGAACGAAATGGTGATAGCGAAGATCCTTCCTTCCGCAAGAATCGAAATTAAAACTTCGATTGATATGGAGTATCATCCGAGGATTAAACCAGAACATCCCATAGTGTCACCTGGTGTTAATTTTGAAAACCGAATCCGGCCAGGCTGTTCAAAATTTCCAGATACACCGTCGTTCTGGAAGATCGGAGAGGCTTCTTCAGTCAACATTGAGGACCATCTTATAATCGAAGAAAATGTTTCGAAAGCAATGTCAAGTTCTGATCATCATACAAGCAATGCTGACGGAGAGAAAGGCGGTTTAGTTCTACGAGTCGTCTTAAAACGTGAAGACGTGGCTTCTATGATTTTCCAGGAAACACCTGACCCTCGCCTTACTTGTTCTTATTGTGATCAAACTTTCAAGCGCCCTTCTATGTTGAAAATTCACTTATGCACTCATACAGGGGAGAAACCATTCAGTTGCTCATATTGTAAGAAGGCTTTTTCGCGAACCGGTCACTTGATGTACCATCTACACATCCATACTGATGATAGACCTTTCAAATGTTCTGTCTGTAATAAGGCTTTTAAAAGATCTTATGATTTGAAGAGTCACATGTGTGTTCATACCAGTGAAAGACCTTTTAAATGTTACTTCTGTAATAAGGCTTTTTCTCGGTCCGGTGCTTTGAAAACGCACATACGCCTTCATACAGGTGAAAAGCCATTTAAATGTTTAACATGCGATAAGGCTTTTACTCATCATAATCGTTTAAAGCAACATAAGTATATTCATAGTGGTGAGAAGCCTTTTAAATGCTTTGTCTGTAATAAGGCTTTTAATACATCTAATCAATTGAAGCGTCATATGCTTGTTCATACTGGCGAAAAGCCTTTTAAATGTTCTGTCTGTAATAACACATTTACTCAGTCTAGTCATTTGAAGAATCACATGGTTGTTCATACCAGTGAGAAACCTTTCAAATGTCCATCCTGCCATAAAGCTTTTACTCAGTCTACTAGCTTGAAAAGGCACATGCACCTTCACACACGTGAAATGCCTTTTAAATGTTCCATTTGTAGTAGAACCTTTAATGATTCTGGTATTTTGAAAAGGCACATGTGTACTCATACAGATGCAAAACCTTTCAAATGTTCATCTTGCGATAGAACTTTTATTCATTCTAGTAATTTGAAAAGGCACATGCGCGTTCACACAGGAGAAAAGCCTTTTAAATGTTCCTTGTGCGATAGGGCTTTTACTCAGTCTAATAATTTGAAAGTGCACATGCGTCTTCATACACGTTAAAAACCTTTTAACGTTTACCCTTTTATATAGCTTTTACTCGTAGCGCCAAAGATATCTGCTCTTTTTCATAACATCACACAATAGGATTAATTTCGGTTGCATTATAAAATAAAAACCATTAAGGTAACTTTTTTCTTACAAATTATCAAGTCTCTATGAGGATAGTGTCATAGGATCCTCGTGCCCTCGGACCTTCCGGAAAATACGATGAAGTCTTGAAGAAAGGGGGCTAAGGAGGAGCACTCGGGAGATTCTGAGGGCATGGAATCCCCAGACCTGGTAGCAGGTTAGAAGTAGAGGTGGAACGCCTCCAGGATTTGATGGGGGGATTGAGGGGCGAACTGAAGGGCCATAAGGAAAGGAAATGGAGACTGGATAGACCGAGGTTAGAAGGGAAGGACTTGGGGGGGTGCACAGGGAGAAGTGGTGCATGGATTGCGATTGGATCGTACAAAAATTAGGTACCTCTCTAGTTGGTTTTGCATTTAATCTTACGACTCGACACACTTTTTAAACAGTTACAACATAGAATAGATCAAAACAAAAATAGCTTTACTTGCATCGATATATCGCGGATAGGCAACCAACAATACAGACTAAATTTAACCACCCTGAAAGGGCCGCCCTTCAAACAATAATCAAACTTGATCGATTCTTTACACATTGTCAGAAAGTTTTACTGGCAACAGACATTTTTTTAGACCCCACGCAATGTTTTTATTATTCCATCAGCTCCTGGATGCACCTTCTCGATTCGTCCCAGGAGCCACTGGAGAGGAGGCGTGTTGCTTCCCTTGGTTGTCACCAACTTCCCTGGCTGCAGGGAGTACTGTGATGTATTCCACTTCTGTTGGCCTTGCAACTCAGATATGTACCCTAAGCACCAGCGAGCCCAAAAATGCTCCACGAGTTGAAGCCTTTGGTATAAGAAAAGTTAGGTCTCTTAGACCTTAACTCTAACTTAGATATGGGAGGCCAATTAAAGGATTAGGAAATGGGAGGGAATAACATTAATCAAACAATCAAAAGATTTCTCATTAAGCAACTGAAAATTGCAACTTCATTGAATTACATTCTGTACATTATTTCAAGAGAGATAGGTCTTATTACATAAGGGACATTAAATAAATTTTTCACTTGTATGAAGACGCATATGCTTTTTCAAACTACTGGACCAAGTAAAAGTTTTATTACAGATGGAACATTTAAAAGGTCTCTCGCCTGTATGAAGGCGCCTGTGCGTTTTCAAACTACTGGACCAAGTAAAATTTTCATTACAGATGGAACATTTAAAAGGTCTCTCGCTTGTATGAAGGCGCATGTGCGTTTTCACACCACTAGATTCATTAAATTTCTTATTACAGATGGAACATTTAAAAGGCTTTTCTCCTGTATGAATGCGCTTGTGCGTTTTCAAATTACAAGACTGAGTAAAAGACATTTTACAGGTGGAACATTCATATGGCCTTTCTCCTGTGTGAATGCGTATATGAATATTCAAATTATTAGACTGAGTAAAGGTCTTATTACACACGGAACACTTGAAAGGTTTTTCTCCTGTATGAAGGCGCATGTGCGTTGTCAAGTGACCAGACGTAGTAAGACTCTTATTACAGATGGAACATTTAAAAGGCTTTTCACCAGTATGAAGGCGCATGTGCATTTTCAAATTACCAGACTGAGCAAAAGCCTTATTACAGATGTGACATTTAAAAGGTCTCTCGCTTGTATGAAGGCGCATGTGCGTCTTCAAATTACCAGACAGAGTAAAAGTTTTATTACAGATGGAACATTCAAAAGGCTTTTCTCCAGTATGAAGGCGCATGTGTCTTTTCAAACCACCAGATTGGGTAAAAGTCTTATTACAGATGGAACATTTAAGAGACTTTTTGCTGGTGTGAACGTGCATGTGCCTTTTCAAATAACGAGACTGATTAAAAGTCTTATTACAGATGGAACACTGAAAAGACAACTGAGAAGATGTAGAAAAGGCTGAGCAGGAATCAACTTCTGTTGAAATTTTCTCCTTGATTAATGGACGACACATGATATCAATCGAAGGTTCTTCTGTGATTTGTCCGGGAGCCAGTATCTTCTTTACTGTCAACGCGTGGGTCTTAGACATTTCGATATAAACCAAGAATTCCTCATAGCGTGATTTACACTTCTCGCAGATGTTCTTAGCATGTGCTAGGTTCGATTTCTGCAAGAAAAGTTGTGGATGGCATTCCATGAGCAAGCGATTCTTGTCCGCATCATGAAGTAGTGCAAAGCACTAATAACAAATCCGAGGACGCGTCGACTATATTAACAATGTGTACTGCTCACCTCTGCGCTAATGATCTTCCAGAATCTCCATAACCTTTCCTGGATGGTCTGCACTGGCGCCACTCGCAAACACCAGTCGCAAGTAGTCACTTCGGTATCGTCCATGATAGAACTTTATTGTTGAAATAACAGAATTTTAAGCCACATAACCAAGAAATAGTAAAACGGGGATTGTGACCACAGATTAGGTCATATTATAGATAGTCAACTCTCCACTATCATTTTTGTTACAGTTCAGCGCCATCTCGTGACGAAGCCATGTACCAACGTTTCAATAGGGGCGATTTGATTTATGATGATATTTATACATTTCATATTAATTTCAATTAGTTTCATAAATTCATTGCAAAAATTAAACTTCAAGAAACGGAAATTTTCGGTAGACATTTTCAGTCGATGAAGTTTAATTTTTGCAAGGAATTTATGAAACTCATTGAAATAGGGTCGTGGAAGGCCTCACGTAAATAAGAAAGAAAACAATTTTGATTTGGAAATTTATTTATTAATATTTATCAGTATTCTAAAGATAAACACTAAAAAGTAAAAGTACATGAAATTTAACATAAAAACAAAAATCGAAAATTTCATAGAATGACGGTTGAAATTTATTTAAAATATTTCTCTAAAACGTACAGCAAAAAAGTTAGTGAAGAAAAATCAGAAATTTCGTATATGTGATTCATAGTCGAGGAACTCAAAGAGCCATCGGGGCTCACTAAATTTATAAACTATCCTCATTTCTTTAATGTGATATTAAATAATACATGAGAAATAGAAGTAAAGCTATCCGATCGGCGTGTCAATCTAGGTAACATTTTCGTTTTCGATAACTAAATAAAAAAGATACCAATTTTTTTAGGTTTGACAGGCCTCCATTTTGTTTCTATTCGGCGGATTTAGCTCGTTAACGAACTTATCAAAGATATTTACCCAATCGATCGTTTGAATGCGATACGTCAAAAACTGCGCCCTATATCGTCCTAATAAATTTCGTTATATTATATACATAAACATATACTTTTATATATATTAAATTCAATATATGTCTAGCATAAAAATCTAAAATCAACTTTGGAGAAATAACAGGACAAAATTAGTATCTCACTGTCTTATTCATAAACACATATTAGTGTTAAAATGGATTTTAGCTTAAAATGCGTTTAGAATGTGTTTCACGGATGGAACTGCAGTTTTGTTTAGTGTATTCTCAACATGGATGTACCTATAGTTGCTTTAGTGAAACCGTTGATTGAATAAATTTTAACTCTTCAGTAAAATCTTTTCGGTCAACGTTTGCGCTTAGCCTATAAAAATTATAACGCCGCGCCATCTATAGCTTGGCGTATCAGTTACTTCCGTGTCGCCATTCTCCCTTATAAGTCTTTCCTGACCTCGACGAACACGCCCGCAGTTGACACAGGACGACAAAACCTCAGATAATTAACAGAACGACACTTTTCTGTCATTTAACAACGGTAAATTTCCAGTTGCTCTAAGACACCTGGCAACATCCACAGTCTACAAGTTGGAGGGCGGCTTATACCTATTATTTATTATTAAATAATGATTCATATAAGTTCTTCTCTCTTTTCTCCCGTGAGATACATCTGTTCGTTTTTGATTGGTTCACAACTTGCCTTTGTAAAATCGTTAGACAAATGGCACCTTCTTTTGTATCAGAAATAAAGTATATCCTTCAAAGTTTAATGTTGCATACAACCTACAGTTAAGAGATTCCGTTTACTTAGAGAACCTGTTGCTTTAGAATGTGCGCCATGTTAATTCCCATATAGAAACGATATTTGTAGATGTGGTGTAGATACATTTGCCATGGGTCATTACTTGCATGATTCTTTCTTTATCGTAATCATCATTCACTATTGCATCATCTATGATTTATTGGTTCTGTGGGTTGTGTGTGCTTGACCGTAATGCAGGACGATGTTAGTGCTTGACAACTGAAGAGGGCGCACCTGGTTCGGCAAAAAACAGCGCCTGCCTTTGACGTCACCATCAACTAAGGAGGCTAAATTCGAAATGATTTCGGTAGATGACGCTGTTGAACCGACTAGATGATACGTGTTGTTCTAACACAGGCAGCGGTTTCGTGAAAAACGTAATAGATGGCGTTCTTGTGTGCGATTATCGAGGTTTTTACCACAGAACGTTTACGTTAGAGAAATGTAAACTCCTTGTATTTTGAAGGGCATCAGCAACTAAACTATGGTGGGAATTTCAAATCTCATATCTCTGTCATTCTTGATTGAACTTAAAAATAGTTATTCCTCGACAAAATATAAGTGTATAAACAATATTATAATAAACAAAATATTGTAATATTATACCGTTTTACACGTATACTTTGTCGAGGAATATGAACTTGGTGTACTGGAAAATGAAACTGCTTTTTGTTTATAAACATTTATATACATGGAATAATAATATTAGGTACTTAACAAAAATAAGTGAACAAATTCTTTGATAACGGTACAGACAAAATATAAATAACCATACACTGAAACTATTGAAAATAAAACTATATACACGTTATTCGACTAGAATTTTAAACAGAAAACAATATGCTCTTCAGTAAATAACAAAATTAACAGAACTATATAATTTACATAAAATTTAAAACGAAACATATAAATAACAAAATAAATAAAGTTAATATATACAAAAGACACTGTTTTTCTTCTTTGGCAAGTGAGTACACATTTTTCTTCATATTTTTATTGAGAAGTTGCCAAAATCCAACGATGACATGAAAAATGTTAACACATGATCAGAATTGCTCGAGTCACAGGTTACTAAATTTTTTTAATTTTTTATAATGCCCCTCAGGGTGCTTACAAAACTTTTTCTCCTCTCTAATGTATTTTTGTAAATAGTTAGTCTAATACATTTATCTAGTATGAAATCGAGAGGGTTGTGAGTGGCACAAAATTTATATTTTTCATGAAAATGTTTATAAAACCGTTGTTTGAATATGGGCTCATAGTTAACGTAATGGGCATTTTTGCGAAGAAAAGAATAAGTGAGGGAATGAATTTCTTCATCAAGATTTACAATATTTTCAACAAAATTAGGTACAGTAGCTTTTTGACGCTTTGAAGGAGACTGGGGAACTGCATTACAGTTTAAAAATTTAGTATCATTCTTATTCCTATAACCAGAAATATCAAACATTTATTGTTTGTTTTGTTTGTTTGTTTGTCACAATTTATACAAGGACTAATTCCACAAATATTTTTCCATTGCTCTAGTAAGTCTGGCCGTTTTGAAAATCGATGAAAATGGAGATTAACGTAATCGTTCCTGACAATATTAGTATAAAAGGCATTTTTGTAAGATGGATATTTACAAGAATATTTAAGACGACCGATGTAACCAGACGCACTTGATGTAGCGGACATTCTTACAGATTAAAGAGGCAAACGTAATAGTTCAATGCAACTACATAGCAAATAATTACACAAATATTACGATATAATTGGATTGTGGTGGCACTTACCTTATCGAAACGCAGAGATGGGGGGAATAATGTCCTCTTGTAGACGACGTAAATACATTACCTTCCAATATCACAAAACCATAATAACATATCAAAATACAAATCTTCGTAATTTCGATTCATGTTTGTAATCTCAAATTTTGCGTTTTACTGCGAGGCAAAATGGCCGACTTGAATGCCACTTTTTCCTATACTAGTTGCACCCACAGATCCGGTTAGGTTGCACCCCCCTGATTCTGCTCTGAGTTTCATGTATTGGGTTAGTGTTAAGATATTAGTTAGTACTTTATTAGTGAAATGGGAAGAGTTAGACCGTGTTTTGTGCCTGGATGTGAGGATAAAACATCCTGGAAGGTATTTGTGTGATAGCTAGTTTGTTCAATCTGTCGGCATTTCACTTTCTTCATTTTTAGGCATGTCTTTCCTAAAATTCCTAGTCAGAGGGAATTAAAATTCGTTTATTTGAAGATCATAACCAAATTCCATAGATCGTGTGTTTGATGAAAAGCCATCAAGCACGCCACCCATCGTTCGCACTATTGACCTCAGTTTCTCAGGTCCTCACTTTGATCCTTCCCATGAGGGAGTTGAATTAGCTATGCCTTCTGTGGCCGGAGCCATTTTAAGAAAATTCATAAAAAATACACTACGTGTTGTTCTTCTATAGGTGAGTATGTACTCATGATGACATATATCATTGAGTGGAAATGTCTACTGTAAATTTTCGTTTCTTGAAATTTAATTTTTATAAGGAATTTATGAAACTGATTGAAATTAATATCGTAAATCAAATTTCCCGCTATTGATACTGAACTATAACCAAAATTATAACAGAGAGTTGACGATCTATAACATGGGGGTGAAAGTAGCATTGAGGAACCGGCGACATCGATGTTGCCAGACTTCTGCTGATATACATAAAACTCAAGCACGAAATACAAAATTATGCTGAATTTTGTCGGTAAATCTGGGACTTTTACTTCCACTGGCAAACGGGAGCAAGGAATAAAGATGGCGGCCGTTTACGACTTTTCTTGTCCTAAGCTAAAGATTTATTAATCTGAGTTTCATGTATCGTAAATAAGACGCGCCACGAGGTTAGGAACAGTGCTTCGTTGTAATTAGTGTGATAGTTCTTATAAATTTTGAAAGGTAAGACTTGGTGGTAAGATTGTTAAGTATAACATATTTCAATGTAAAAGTGTAGGGTGTAGAATATAACCAAATATACGGTTGCTATATTTTGCATAAATTGAGGCTTTTCCCTCTGGAAAACTGGATTGATTTCACTTTAATTCTGTTGTTCGTTGTAATTTGTATTACAAATATTACTAGTAGTACCATAATTAACATCAAATATTTCATTAAGGAAGCAATCATATTTATGCAACTTTCCTTATCGCACAAACAAGTACTGCTCACCAGTTGTAAACTCTGCTTATAGATCAAACATGTTTCACAATTTTCTTACGAACGCTGCCCGTATGTTAAGGGGGAAACACGTATGTTGATTTTACAGAGACATTTGTAAAAGACATTTTGTTACATCAGATTGTGCTAATCCCAATTTAAAAATAACTGCCTGCATCAGTACCTAAATGTATTGATAACTGTAACACAAGCAGTATTATTATAATATAAATTATAGTAATATTTACCATGATACCCTGCCCACTCCTTTAGAGTTGAACGTCCCTATTGTAAGTGGTTCTCATCATTCTAGTCTTGATATAAATCAAGAACATGAGATTTAATTTCTGAAACAATTGAATTTAAATAAATCAGATTCAAGTCTTGAAAGTAAAGTTTATCAGATACATAAAAATGCCGGTAATTATCTAAACAATGCAAGCTTATTAAGTGATGAGAGCAGCTAATCGAACACTTTAAAATTTATACGAAGAGGGTAGGTTCAAGTTTATTTAACTATTTGTTTCTAGTTTTAAGAAACTATCGAACGAAGAAAAAGGAAGATAAACTATGTTTCTTAACATGTCCATGATTTTTAATCTAATTAGGAATTTGTTTTAGGAATCATGCAGTTCAAAACTAAAGACGGAGGACGACAAATCTTACTGATAAGCATTAGAATTAAAGTTGTCGGTAACTATTACGGTCTCTAATGTTAGAATAATTTCAGTTCTATTCTCTATCACTAAATATAAATGTTTTGTTTGAATTTGTGTTTTCTTTGTTATTTGTCATTCAGTAATACTGCGTGAAGTGGAAGTGGCACTCATTCATTGGTTTATAAAAACTTGGGATCGTTTACACCAAGCAATATATAAGATTACTTAAGATTATGGAGCACTTATTCATAGAAACTTTGCAAAAGAAAACGTTCTTGTAAGTGTTACATAATTTTAAGTGGACTTATATTTTGTTTGATGTAAATGGACCAAGAAATGCAATAATAATCGAATTTCAAAGTTCCCGCCAATTTCAAAAGCCAGCAATTTTCGAATTTCCCGCCAATTTCAGTAGTCTGTGGTGGAGGGAGTGCGAGGAATAAATATGGCGGCAAATGTCATCGGTGTCGCCTTAAAATAACACGGTAGTTACGCTTCTCTAAGGTACATGTTTTGTGGTACTGACGCTTCTCTAACCTATATGTTATGCAACAGACTCGTCGTCAGTAATTGCACTAAATCAGCTAGCAGCATTTGTGTGAAATTCGTTTCGATAGAAAAATTACTGCTGATTACTAGTTACTGCTAAAATTACTAATGACGTGCAATTGGTGCTTAGAAGAAACGTCAGTGCAAACCATTGACGAGAAATTATGGCGCTTTTGGATAATAATCAGTGGAGAAGTGAGTGTACCCTACTTACCATTTTGTGCTTGATCGGCGTCTGTAGACTTATTATAGAATTGTTAATCATATTTTGCCTCATTTGTGGTAGGCCTTATATAATATATAAAGTATTACTCACAATTTCTCTTTCAGGATCCAGTCGTGACATCCACCAAGAATATTTGTGAGAAATGTAGGTCTCGGCTCGAGGCATTTTTCGCATACATTCAGAAATGTAAGGGCAAGGAGACGATGGTATTGAATGTATTAATTTCCGGCAGAGTCGAAGCTCGACCTTTGATCGCTATCGAGTATCATCCTACAATGAAAGAAGAAGTATTGATAGACCAAGATAGCCAAGTCGAAGATAAACCTTCGATCGATGTGGAGCATCATCCAGTAATTAAAAAAGAATCGCCTTCAAATCGTTCTACATTATCAGGTGGAGTTTTCTTCGACGAGAGTGTGCCGGGTTGTTCAAATCTTCCACATACGCTATCGTTCGGTAAGATCAAAAAGGAACCTTTAATCGATATTGAGGATCATCTTATAAATGAAAATGAAGAAGTGTCAGGCAGTGATTGTCATACATCGTCTGATGACGAGAAACAGAAAGCAAGTTTAGTTTTATCAGTCATTTTAAAACGTGAAGATTTATCAGGCTGTATGATTTTCCAAAGAAATTCTGACACTCCCATTGTATGTTCTTATTGTGATAAAACTTTCAAGCATCCTTCTATGTTACAGACTCACTTACGCATTCATACAAGAGAAAAGCGTTTTATTTGTTCTGTCTGTAATAAGGCTTTTACTAAAGCTTTTATCATGAAAAGACATATGTACCTTCATACAGGTGAAAAGCCTTTTAAATGTTCCATCTGTAATGAAACTTTTACTTGGTCGGAATATTTAAAAAGGCACATGCGCATTCATACAGGTAAAGAGCCTTTTAAATGTTCCATCTGTAATAAGACTTCTACTCAGTCTAGTGACTTGAAAAAGCACATGCTTCTTCACACAGGGGAGAAGCCTTTTAAATGTTCCATCTGTAATAAGACTTTTACTCAGTCTGGTAACTTGAAAAGGCACATGCGTCTTCACACAGGGAAGAGGCCTTTTAATTGTTCCATCTGTGATAAGGCTTTTACTCAGTCTAGTGCTTTGAAAAGGCATATGTTGCTTCATACAGGAGAAAAACCTTTTAAGTGTTCCATCTGTAATGAAACTTTTACTTGGTCGGGTTATTTAAAAAGGCACATGCGCATTCATACAGGTAAAGAGCCTTTTAAATGTTCCATCTGTAATAAGACTTCTACTCAGTCTAGTGACTTGAAAAAGCACATGCTTCTTCACACAGGGGAGAAGCCTTTTAAATGTTCCATCTGTAATAAGACTTTTACTCAGTCTGGTGACTTGAAAAGGCACATGCGTCTTCACACAGGGGAGAAGCCTTTTAATTGTTCCATCTGTAATAAGGCTTTTACTCAATCTAGTAGTTTGAAGGGGCACATGCTGCTTCATACAGGTGAGAAGCCTTTTAAATGTTCCATCTGCGATAAGACTTTTACTCAGTCTGGTGCTTTGAAAAGGCATATTTACCTTCATTCGGGTGAAAAGTCTTTTAAATGTTCCATCTGTAATAAGGCTTTTACTCAATCTAGTGGTTTGAAAAGGCACATGCTGCTTCATACGGGGTAAAAGCCTTTTAAATGTTTCATATGTAATGAAACTTTTACTTGGTCTGAATGTTTGAAAAGGCACATGCGCATTCATACGGGCGAAGAGCCTTTTAAATGTTCCATTTGTAATCAGAAATTTAATGAATTTAGTGATTTGAATAGGCACATGTGCCTTTATTCAGGGGAAAAGCATTTTTAAAGTTCCTTGTATAATAAGATTTACCTCTCTAAATAATTAGCATGTAATTTCAGCAGAGTTGCAAATTTCACTTTATAATAAATCATTTGACGGTTTGATTGTATGATATGTGTTATGCTTATGATAATGATTAGTCGTCTTAAATATCGCCAAACGATTTCATTTACTTATCTGTTATTTTATATCATTTTTATGTTTAATTGACTAAGGATATCCCCCCCCCCTGTGATGTAACATCTGTAATAACACCATGGACGAAGAGCGTTGAACCTACACCTACAACATAAGTATCAACGATATGACCTTACAGGTTTTCAATCATCAGCAGTAGTCATAAATGCTATCTTGTCGCCTGCAGATGGTTGATTATTCAACCGAAACCTGTCAGACGTATTAAAAGGTTACATACTTATAGTTTAGGTGAGAAAGACTTCTTGCTATTTCTCTTCATTGAATCTCTGGCAAGATCATATCTTGTGCTCGGTGTTTGTAAATTGGTTCCCATGTCGTTCGGGAATTCCTTAATCGCTCATCACTTTGTTTGTAATTCTTCTTAGCTGAGGGGTAGCTTTTGTTTTTACTTGGTGTTTCACTCGTATTAAATTGTGTTTAAGTAAAATTTATCCCAAAATAGTTTTAAAAGAACATTTTGAAATCCTGATGAAGTAGGCGACGGTTTCAAATTACCTAACAGACAGTTATATATATATATCAGAAGAATCTCCCCTTCCACCTCCCCTTTGGGCAAAGAACTCAACAGAACTTCCACGCACTACTAATGCCTGTGTCTTCCTAAAATATCGATCAAGGAATCAATTTACACATAAGCTTAGGTAAGTGAAAAGTGTTGGAAAGGAGTTGTACCTGACACAAATACGTTATTGAAATCAATCTGTTATTGGCTCTATACTCACAAGTTAGCGCTGAAGATAGTTAAATCTAAATTGCTTCCTATAGCAAACTACACTAGTAGAATTCCAGTAAATCTTCATATTACCATACATTATGCTCTCATAGAGAAAGTATAGATAATATGGGATACTTAAGTAGTGGGTAAATTTGAATATTCATACCATTCAGGTGATTGAGAGGTACGTATTCTAAGCCTGCAAGACTCTAAAGGATGGTAAGTAAAACTCGATTAACTTCCATATCCTTTATTTCCTAGTATTGCCACGTTACAGTTTGGGGTGAAATCTATGTTATTTTTCAATAAAAACCATCAACCAAAGGTACGATCATTTTTCTGTTAAGCTCTTAACTCGATAGTATCACTCTTCAAAGGAGGAATATTCGAATAATAAAAGTCTGGATTTAGTAGTGGTATCTTACCAAAAAAGAAGTAGATGAAGGATTTTGTACATTTATTGAGTTTAAGTCAGTTAATAAGCTACCTCTAGCCAAATGCAGGCAGATCGTGGGCAGCATCTGCCGACAGATAGGCGGTAATCTGACCAATTCTGTCAGACATTTCATCCAAACTACTCCTTTAAAATATGTATACTAACCTATAATACCGGTCGGCGGCAGTATGTAATATAATCACGGAACGGTGTCATTTTGGTATCTAGTATTCATAGAGTATTACCCTAGATCGGAAACAGCTAGAAAAGGCGACACGGCGAGCGCCCTCTTCGAAAAGTGGTCCTCGAACGCATTTCTTCTTCTTCTACCACCATTTTTACCACACCGTAATAAAACTACGTATATATCAAAAGTTATTATATTTTCCCAATATTGGTGTTACCAGATGAATTCAATACATAAATTACACAACACAATATTAATGCATAACTGAGCGATTGTGGGAATATTTAACATATTGGGGGGTAAAATGACATTTGAATATTCTGACCAATGGGGACTATTTCGTACCACATCATCGGACATTGGACGCATGTAACGCCACCGTTATGGGTAAATCAACTGATTTTCTAAATGACCACCTATCTGACGATCTTCATCCATTTTTCACGAATTTTCCTTACCTAAAACTTGCCAAATTAAAAATAACCAAAAAATGGTACTTACAAAGGATCCAATATCGGATTCATATAAAATAGTGCAAAAGTGTTCGTTCCTTATTCCTTATAAGTATATAAATACACGAAGCTACAGGATTAAGGAGGTTTCATAGGACTGATCACGTATCTACAGGATGATTAAAGAGAAAAACATTCAAAATATAGCAGCTTTGGCTCAATACAGATTATAGTGTCAAAACACTGTCCGAATTTGTCGAGATACGTTAAAAAGAAATAAGTGGACATCGTATCGATGATAATGAGTTTTTGTATGAAACGACTCCGTTTTAAGCTTTTTATGCTTTTCCCATTTTTCTGCAAATATATAAAGGAAGCCGATTTTAAAACGACTTAAAACCAAAATTTATCGATATCGTTCAACAAGGAGTGGCAACACTGGGTTTTCCGTTTCGGAAGATTTGTACCCCGATCGACGCCATTATTGAATACGCTTTCTTTTGTGATTTCCACATCGGCTTGTAAGTGCCTGTTGTGTTATTTAGTGAATTTGCTGGTATAATTTCGTTAGAATATAAGTACATTTATGTTTATTATGAGTGTATGCAGCGCCATCCCACGCAAGTGATGGAAGCGTTCGATGTGAGCGAGTCGACACGGAACTGTTGTGTTAATAAGTCTACTTAATATGTCTACGCAACATGACATAACCTCACTTTTGATATTCTTTGTTCTGTAGCGTGGCTGGTACCCTTCATAAAACTGTACTTGAAATCAATTTTAATACACGAAATGAACGATAACGATGAGACTACTTGCGATTGGTGCTTGCAGGAGGCTCCAGTGCAGACAATCGAGGAGAAATTGTGGCGCTTTTGGAAAATAATTAGCAGGGAGGTGAGTGAGTTGCCCTTATGGTCTCTTTACAGGATTCTCACTCATATCTCGCCTTGTAACATCTTTCGAAGAGTTCCCTTCTCATGAATTTACTTATGATAAATTTTACATGTTGCTTATCTACAGTGATACCTGAAAAGATCATCAACATATTTTTTTGCAGAGTCCGACTGCGGCATCTCACAAGAACATTTGCGAGAAATGTAAGTCACGCTACGAGGACTTTTCGATGTACATCGAGATGTGTAAAGTTCACGCATCGGTAGTAGATGAGATTCTGTCCGGCAGGTACGGCAAAGACGAACCTTTGACCGATATCAAGCATCACCCACTAATTAAAGGAGAAGTCTTAGAAAACGGACAGTCAGATGGGTAATTATTAAACATCATGTGCTACCGGGCTGTTCAAATTTTCCATGTAAACCTAAGAATTTCAGGAGCAAAGAAACGAGGCAGACTTCCAGGAAAGTGAAAGAGCCTCTCATGAACATGAATCGTACATATTTACATTGCAGTACAACATTTGATCATGGGTCTCAGTTGAATACTCATTTACGCAGCCGTACGTGTGAAAAGCCTTTTAAATGTTCGTTCTGTAGTAAAACTTTTACAGAATCTGGTACTTTAAGCAGACACATACGCATTCATACAGGCAAGCAGCCTTTTAAGTGTTCACTCTGCAGTAAAACTTTTAGGGATTCTAGTAAATTGAAAAGTCATATGCGTAGTCATATGGGTGAAAGGCCCTTTAATTGTTCCTATTGCAATAAGGCTTTTGCTGAATCTTTTAATTTAAAGAGACATATACGCTTTCATACAGGTGAAAAGCCTTTTAAATGTTTACTTTGTAATAGGACTTTTACGGAGTCTGGTACCTTGAAGACACACATGCTTTTTCATACAGGTGAACAGCCTTTTAAGTGTTCACTCTGCATTAAAACTTTCAGAGATTCTGGTAAATTGAAAAGTCACATGCGCAGTCATTCAGGTGAAAAGCCTTTTAAATGTTCCCTTTGTAATAAGACTTTTGCTGAATCTTGTAACTTAAAGAGACATACACGCTTTCATACAGGTGAAAAGCCTTTTAAATGTTCATTTTGCAATAAAGCTTTTACATTATCTGCTAATTTAAAAAGGCACTTGTGTATTCATACAGGTGAAAAACCATTTAAATGTTTGCTTTGTAATAACACTTTTGCAGATTCTGGTAATCAGAAAAGACACATGCGCTTTCATACAGGTGAACATCTTCTTAGGTGTTCGTTCTGCGTTAAAATTTTCACAGAGCCTGGTAAATTGAAAATTCATATGCGCAGTCATTCAGGTGAAAAGCCTTTTAAATGTTCCCTTTGTAATAAGACTTTTGCGGAGTTTTGTAATTTAAAGAGACATACACGCTTACATACAGGGGAAAAGCCTTTTAAATGTTCATCCTGCCACAAAACTTTTTCTTCATCTGATAGCTTGAAGAAGCATATGCGCATTCATACAGGGGAAAGGCCTTTTAAATGTCCCATCTGTAACAAGAATTTTACTGAATCTAGTAGTTTGAAAAGGCACATGCGCCTTCATACAGGAGAAAAGCCTTTTAAATGTTTCATCTGTAATAAGTCTTTTACTCAGTCTAGTAGTTTGAAAAGGCACATGCACCATCATACAAGACAAAAACCTTGTTAATGGCCCTTGTTTAATAAGACCTATCTTTCTCTAATTAATTACCATGTATTTCAGTTGATGTGCAATTTTCAGTTACTTAATAAGGAACGTTTTGCCGGTTTGACTTTAAACATTTGCCTCATTTTACAATATTGAAGAAATACGCATGCGCCCATGAATAAAACCTACTTGAAAATATTGGGTATTTACAAGTCCCGAAATGGTGGAATACGAATATAACATGGTGTTACATGTTTGAAGAAACATATAGTGGCTGGGTGTAATAATGTAATAATAATACACAATGTATAAATGTAATGAATAATAAATATCTGTTAATAATAATATTCCATTATTAATAATTATTATTTCGTTCAACATTTGTCATGAGACTTTTTCTATATATGCCAATTTTTACTTTAGTTCTCCTGGAATAACATTAAAAAGAATTATTTCATTATACCCCGGCCGGAAAAGTGTGTAAATAGCTATGAAAAATAGTGTAAAGCAATCGCAAAAATAACCCATTGTGTCTTCTAGTTGCCCTGGATAAGTTGTCAACTTTATGACTGAGAAAATATCAAAGAAAGTTATTACAGTTTGCACACATTATTGGTTAGTACATTAGAAAATATTTCATTGATACAAAAGTGTCGATTCCTGTCGGATAATTTTAGAAAATAAGATTTATATGCAATTTTATACATTGCTTGGTGTAAATGGTCTCGAGTTTTTATAAACCAATGAATAAGTGCCACCTTCATTTCACGCAGTATTACTAAATGACAAAGAAAAAAACCACAAATTCAAATGGAACATTTATATTTAGTGATAGAGAATAGAAATGAAATTATTCTATTAGAGGCCGTTTACTAAAATGTAATTTTAATAACAGGAATAGTTACCGACAACTTTAATTCTAACGGTTTTCAGTAAAATTTGTCATCCTCCGTCTTAGTTTTGAACTGCATGATTCCTAAAACAAATTCCTAATTAGAGTAGAAATCATGGACAAGTTATGAAATGAAGTTAATCTTCCGTTTTCTTCGTTCGATAGTTTCTTAAAACTAGAAACAAATAGTTAAATAAACTTTAACCTTCATATAAATTTTTAAGTGTTCGATTAGCTGCTCTCATTACTTAATAAGCTCGCATTGTTTAGATAATTACCTGCATTTTTATGTATCCGATACATTTTTGTTTCAAGACGTGATAAATCTGATTTATTTAAATTTAATTGTTTCAGAAATTCTGTTTTCAGAAATGAAATCTCATGTTCTTGATTTATACCAAAACTAGAGTCATCAGAACCACTTACAATAGGGAAGTTCACCTCTAAAGAAATGGACTGGGTATCATGGTAAATGTTACTATAATTTATAGTATAATAATACTGTTTGTGTTACAGTTATCAATACATTTAGGTACTGATGCAGGCAGTTATTTTTAAATTGGGATTAGCATAATCTGAAGCAACAAGATGTCCTTTACAAATGTCTCTATAAAATCTACATACATTCTTCCATGTTAACATATGTGCAGCGTTTGTAAGAAAATTGGGAAACTTGTTTGATCCCTAAGCAGGGTTTACAACTGGTGAACAGTATTTATTTGTGCTATGAGGAAAGCTGCATATATATGATTGCTTCCTTAATGAAATATTTGATATTAATTATGGTGCTAGTAGTAATATTTGTAATACAAACTACAACGAACAACAGAATTAAAGTGAAATCAATTCAGTTTTCCAGAGGGAAAAACCTCAATTTATGCAAAATATGGCAACCGTATATTTGGGTATATTCTACACCCTACACTTTTACATTGAAATATGTTATACTTAACAATCTTACCACCATGTCTTATCTTTCAAAATTTATAATAACACCGATATTACACCAATTATCACACTAATTACATCGAACTATTCACAAAACATACACCACAAAACATATACCTTAGAGAGGCGTAACTACCATGGGGATGAAAGTAGTATTAAGGAACCGGCGACATCGATGTTGCCAGACTTCTGCTGATATACATAAAACTCAAGCACAAAACACAAAATTATGCTGAATTTTGTCGGTAAATCTAGGTCTTTTATTTCCACTGGCAAACGGGAGCAAGGAGTAAAGATGGCGGCCGTTTACGACTTTTCATGTTCTAAGCCAAACTTTTAGTAATCTAAGTTTCATGTATCGTAAATAAGACGCGCCACGAGGTTAGGAACAATAGTTTGTGGCGGATTCAAGGGACACAACGACCGTCCGCCCCAAATCAGTTGGCAGGACTGCTGTTGGGGAGAAAACACAGAACAGGAGGACGACGGTTGGTAGCGGGACGAGTGACAAGAAGAGGGAGGAAAAAACGAACGCTCGACCATCGTGCTGGACGCCCCGCGCGATTTATCAGAACGCGGATTAACGAGCAATGTAGTTAGTGTTAAATAAAGGATAGTTAAACTAACTGCGTGCCTTCCTGTACATCGAAGAAGGCCACAAACCATGGTGTACAGAACATTTAGGTTAGAGAAATGAAAACTTCTTGTATCTGGAATGACATCAGGTAGCGACGTATGCGCCGCCTGGCCCCCTGGCACTGAACTAAATTAGGGTGGGAATTTCAAATCAAGCTTCCCTTTTCATTCCTAATTAAGCTTAAAAATGGTTATTCCTCGACAAAATATAAGTGTATAAACAAACTATTGTAATGTTATCACGTTTTACACTTACACTTTGCAGAGGAACATGCACTTGGTACATTGAAATAAAAGAATTGGATTTTGTTCATAAACATTTAGATACATAGAATAATGATATCGAGTAGTTAACGAAAATAAAATAATAAGTTGTGCGGCAATCTTAAATTTCACTTTGGAATACGAGTCCTCTGAATTGAAGCAATTCCTTTTGAGTTTCGATTAGTACTTGAAAGTTTTATCCTGATAGTCCCTAAAGGCAGATTCGATATGGCGAAAACGAGCATTTTTTATTGGGTTCGAACTAAATATTACACCTGAAAAGAGAATTTCGAGTACTTTCAAAAAGATGAGGGACACCAAAAATTGTTCTCACTGTTTCATTTTCAACAACAAAAGAAAACGGACTGGGATTTTCTTTAGTCAATAAAGAAAGGGCTCTCCTATTTGTAAGACTCTGGTCACAAACAAAAGCGACAACACAAAAACCAATATCCATGTAACATGTTACGAATGAATGAAGGTTTCGATGTGCGCACGTGCAGTAGACGCACGGCAGTTGTGACTTGCGAGGGCGCCCCTATGTATACGCTTCCCATCCTTGGCTTTACAAAGTATTAAAACACATCGGTAAGTTGACATAGATTTGTTCAGTTATCATCAGCGATATCATTAAATCGAAGCATTTTTGCACGAAGAAAATGCTGGTCAAGTTTTATAACTTTTACTTATACTTACAACTATACTATATTACTTATACTAACTTATATTAAGAAATTCAGAAAAACTAAAAATTTGTCAGTTTTTCCAGTTTCAACTATTTGCCAGGGGTTGCGCCGGTTGAAACCTACTAATTCAGAATGCTGAGGGTCGAAAACATATTTGCGCCCAGGTTTGATCGATGGAGGAAAAAATCTAGCTGAAGACTCCATGCGGTGGCCAATTAATGCACATTAAACATTAAAAATCCCCCTCTGTATGGACGCGTGTGTGCCTTTTCAAATTACTATAATTAGTAAAAGCCTGATTACAGGATGAACATTTAAATGACTTTTCACCTGTGTGATGACGCATGTGATTCCTGAGTGTACTAGCATCATTAAAAGACTTATTACAAATGGAACACTTATAAGGCTTTTCACCAGTATGAATGCGCATGTGCCTTTTCAAACTACCAGATCCTTTGAAAGTCTTACTACAAATGGAACATTTAAAATGCTTTTCACCTGTATGAAGACGCATGTGAGCCTTCAAATTACCAGATTCATTAAAAGACTTACTACAAATGGAGCATTTATAAGGCTTTTCACCTGTATGAGTGCCCATATGGCGTTTCAAGCCACTAGACCGGTTAAAAGTCTTACTACAAATGGAACATCTAAAAGGTACTTCATCAGTATGAAGGCGTATATGAACCCTCAAACTGCCAGACTGAGTAAACAATTTATTACAGAGTGAACATTTAAAAGGTTTTTCCCCTGTATGAAGGCGCATGTGACTCCTCAAAGCACCAGATTCATTAAAAAACTTATTACAGACGCAACATTTAAAAGGCTTTTCGCCAGTATGAAGGCGCATATGTCTTTACAAGCCACTAGACCAGTTAAAAGTCTTACTACAAATGGAACATCTAAAAGGTACTTCACCTGTATGAAGGCGTATATGGACCCTCAAACTGCCAGATCGAGTAAACAATTTATTACAGAGGGAACATTTAAAAGGTTTTTCACCTGTATGAAGACGCATGTGCCTTTTCAAACTACCAGAAACACTGAAAGTCTTACTACAAACGGAACATTTAAAAGGCTTTTCCCCTGTATGAAGGCGCATGTGCATTTTCAAACTACTAGATGCACTAAAATTCTTATTACAGAGGGAACATTTAAAAGGCTTTTCGCCAGTATGAATCCGCATGTGCCTTTTCAAATCACCAGACTGACTAAAATCCTTATTACAGGTTAAACATTTAAAGGGTTTTTCTTTTGAATGAAAGCGCATGTGCGTTTTCACATTACCAGATGATGTAAAAGTCTTATTACAGATAGAACACCTGTAATCCTTTTTGCTTGTATGGATACGCATATGCCTTTTCAAATCACTAGACCGAGTATAAACCTCATTACAGTGTGAACATTTAAAAGATAATTGAGAAAATGTTGTAGAATAACTTGAATCGAACTCGTCTTCTGTTAAAACTTCTCGCTTGATTATCGGATGCTCTTCTTTGATTCGTCCTGGAACCAGTACCTTCTCCACTATAACCGCATGGGTCTTACACATCTCGATATAAACCGAGAATTCTTCGTAGCGGAATTTACAATTCTCGCAGATATTCTTATGAGATGTTAAGATTGGATCCTGAAGGAAAAGATGTTGATTACTTTCCCATGAGCAAGCGATTCCCGTGTACCTCAAGTAGTGCGAACAAGGCAAAGCACTAATAGCAAGTCCGTGAGATGTCAAGCCAGGAACTCCTCAACTATATTAACAATGTATACTTCTTACCTCTGCGCTAACTATCGTCCAAAATCGCCATAATCTCTCTGGGATCGTCTGCACTGGCGTTTCTCTCAAGCACCAATCGCAAGTGGTCACTTGAGAATCGCTCATGATAAAACTGTAGTATTCTGTATAGTACTGTAGTAAGCACACTAGTGCTTACATCATACAAAACATATAGGTTAGTTCTCCTTCTTCTTCTCTTCAATTTATCGTTCCCTTTAATCAGGGCCAGGAAAGTCTTATGGGAGGATCGGGGACACGAAAGTAGTTTGAACCACATCAAAAGGATGGCGCTGCCACACAACTTTTTTAGGCTAAGTACAAACGAAAATGCGGGTTGCGGCGCTCGAAGACTGCGAAGTGACATGACGGGTGGGGCACATAGGACGGGGGGCACGAGAAGCTCTCTGTCGCAGCGCCATGCGTCTCAAGACTCATACGTGGCGGCGTGTCGTCAGTATACGCAAAATCATTCATTTCTATATGTTCCAAAAATATGCACTCTGTCACGGCGCCTTAAACACGCCGTGGCGTAGCTTGGGCTTAAGGAACCGACGTCACGCGTTCCATGTTTACAAACTGTAGCGTCCATTTTATTCTGCGTTGCGAAAGGGTTCGATTGTGAATATTTGAAAGCGATTTCAAAGCGATTTCAAAGCGATTTGAATTGTTTAAGTGTATTTGTTTTGTAGTGAACTAGCTGCTGGCTTATAGATACTGGTAGTAACAGTAAGTAAACATCTATTATCTAAAGTATCTGGTAGGCAATTGTCGAACTCATTAAAACATCATTTCCACCCATAGACTTACAGACATACTTAGGATTTCCTTCAGAGGAGTGACGAGTTGAACTTGGTTAAATTCTGGTTTGAGCTTTGTATCATCTATGAACATTTTGACCTTTAAATATGTTAAATTGATACCTTGTTTCTATTTTTCTAGGGAACTCTTCACTGTCTGTTGCCAGACACCATTTGCAAAAAGTGCAAGGAAGACATAAATGACTACCACAGCTTCATTAGTTAATGCCTTTGAAACATCATCATTCTGGAAGTGCAATACAACATCCAAGATTCATGCCCGAAATCGAAGTAGCGGGGGATCATAGAAATCGAGACAAAAGTTGCCTGTCTGGTTCTACTCACATGAAGTATTAATAAGAAAATCTCGCAACGGAAGGCATTAAAGAAAAAGAAACGATACATCGCTCTCAAACTAAAATTTGCAAGGTAGATTCTGTCAATAAACGAAAGAGTAAGGCGCCGAAAAGGATCAACTATTTCAATTCAGAAATTGGAAGCTTTGAAAAGAGCACCATGAATGTAAGCACTGCTTATCAACTTCTAGAAACTAATCTGATAAAAAATTTTAATATTTACAGAACACCTCGATGCCATTGTTTCTAAATAATTTTGCCTATGACGTCGCTTTTCCTGGAATGGAAGCTTTAATGAATCATGTTCTGGAATAAGAGCAAGAAAAAGATTCCTAGTTTTGTCAGAATATCTGACCTTAACGGTGGATTCTGTTGGTAAGGAGAATTTCGTAGGTTTCAGTTGGAATAGTGGTTCGTGGATGATCTTTAAGACACATTGTTGGTGTAAGCCTCGAGTCTCTCTTCGTTACCATCAGAGAGTATCGGCGCGAGTTGCCCTCCCCGCGCATACTCTCCCCTACTCAGCCGCCTCCAAGCGGCCACACACTTCTCGAGCAAGCTCTCGCGTGCGAGCATCGCTAATGAGATTCTTCCGAGTTCATTACATTCCTTAGCATACATTATTTATTATTCAGAGTTGCGCAGTGATTCAGAGTTTCATAGTATTAACTGAGAATAAAGAGTCAGAGTAAGTTTAGAGAAGAAAACGAGTGTCGGTGCTTATTTCGTTAACCCGAAATTCATCACCACTTCCCAAAAAGGTCCAACACACATATTTACCAAAGTTCATAAATTAGGTTTCAGGCTTAGGTTACTTTTAAATATTTAATGACTTCCATAAATGTTAAATGTTTATTACTATTAGTTATCTGTTTGTCTATTTGCCCAGAGATAAACATCCCAGATCAAGACAAGAAAATTCTGGAGTGCCAACAGAGACGACAGAGTTTGTATTAAATATCTATTATTTTAACTCTACAAACAGTCTTCTCTACTAACTACAATACACTAGTCACATTTCCAATTCTGGCAAAGTTTACTCACACCTCCTCTTAGTCTTTGCCGGACAATGAAATTTTTATATTCTTTAATTATTTAATTTTCCTCTGTGTTAACAAACTCTGTGTGTTACAAACGTTTAAACTGATCTTAAAACTCATCATAAAATTTCATTAGCAAAGTGAGTAAATTTTATATTTTTTAAACGCGAAACGCCTACGGGTCATTCCCTTGGCTCTTGTGTTGTGGGTTTGAGTGGCATGAAGAATTTTTTAGCTGTTCCAATTGGATTTTGATATATGAGGTTATATTAAATATGTTATTGTGATACAGGTGAATTATTCAAATTAAATTGCCGTCTCAGAGTCATGTATTAATATTGTTTTATCCCATTGTTTAGTTGAGCACCCACACGCTTTATTTCCTTCTTTTTTGTAACATATATGTATAAATATTTCACAATTATTTTTGTATAGAATACATATCAGTAAGTTTAAGTTTATTAATGTAGATTTTTTTTTAATAGTAATGTAATTACTGTAAATCATTCCACTCAAATATTTGCACAAGTGCTCAGTTATGAATTAATGTTGTGTTGTGTAATTTTGTGGATGTGTAGTTTTATTACGGTCCAGCGTGGTTGTCGCTATCAGGTTGGGGCGCGGGGGGGGAGGTAGAAGAAGAAATTTATTTCGTCCCACATATCAAGGAGGGCGCTCGCCGCGTCGCCTTTTCCAACATTACAGTTTCCGATCTAGAACAATACCCTATGCTTGCTAACCTAACCTAAATGTTTTGTGCTCCAACCGAAGCCTATCGTGTTGTGATCATTTGTGATATTTTAAGTTGTGGTTTAAACTATTTAACATTCTTTCACATTCAATAAACTAAATATTATGATCTGCTAGTTTAAGAAGGCACATGCGCATTCATACAGGGGAAAGGCCCTTCAAATGTTCCATATGTAATAAGAATTTTATTAAATCTGCTAGTTTAAGAAGGCACATGTACATTCATACAGGAGAAAAGCCTTTTAAATGTTCCTTTTGTGATAAGACTTTTACTGATTCTGGTGATTTGAAAAGGCATATGCGCATTCATACAGGGGAGAAGCCTTTTAAATGTTCCATCTGTAATAAGAATTTTAATAAAACTGGTACTTTAAAACGACATATGCACTCTCATACTAGAGAAAAGCCTTTTGAATGTTCATCCTGCAACAAGACTTTTACTTTGTCCGATAGCTTGAAGAAGCATATGCGCATTCATACAGGAGAAAGGCCTTTTAAATGTTCCATCTGTAATAACACTTTCACTTGGTCTGGTAATTTGAAAACACATATGCTCATTCATAGGTAAAAAGTGTTTCAAATGTTCCATCTGTAGTACAACTTTTACTAGATCTGATAGTTTGAAAATACACATGCACCTTCATACAAGGGAAAGGCTATTTTAATATTCTTTGTGTAATAAGACCTGTATCTTACTCTAAATAATTAGTATTTATTTCTGTTGAGTGCGTTTGATTTTTGTTACTGGTCGTCTAGGCGTCTTTCAGTGCGTAAATATAAGAATAAATATCTGTTAAGAATAATGTACCTTTATTTATAATCAATATTTCATCCAATGGGACTACAAATATTACTAGTACTACCATAATTAACATCAAATGTTTTATTATGGAAGCAATCATATTCATGCAACTTTCCTTATCGCACAAATAAGTACTGCTCACTAGTTGTAAACGCTGCTTATGGATCAAACATGTTTCACAATTTTCTTATGAACGCTGCCCGTATGTTAAGGTGGAAGCACGTATGTTGATTTTATAGAGACATTTGTAAAAGACATTTTGTTACATCAGATTATGCTAATCCCAATTTAAAAATAACTGCCTGCATCAGTACCTAAATGTGTTGATAACCGTAACACAAGCAGTATTATTATACTATAAATTATAGTAATATTTACCACGATACCCTGCCCACTCCTTTAGAGGTGAACGTCCCTAATGTAAGTGGTTCTGATCATTCTAGTCTTGATATAAATCAAGAACATGACATTTAATTTCTGAAACAATTGAATTTAAATAAATCAGATTCATAAAGTCTTAAAAGTAAAATGTATCAGATACATGAAAATGCAGGTAATTATCTAAACAATGCGAGCTTATTAAGTAATGAGAGCAGCTAATCGAACACTAAAATTTATACGAAGAGGGTAGGTTCAAGTTTATTTAACTATTTGTTTCTAGTTTTAAGAAACTATCGAACGAAGAAAAAGGAAGATAAACTTTGTTTCATAACATGACCATGATTTTTACTCTAATTAGGAATTTGTTTTAGGAATCATGCAGTTCAAAACTAAAGACGGAGGACGACAAATCTTACTGAAAAGCATTAGAATTAAAGTTGCCGGTAACTATTACAGTCTAATCTTAGAATAATTTCAGTTCTTTTCTCTATCACTAAATATATATAAATGTTTTGTTTGAATTTGTGTTTTCTTTGTTATTTGTCATTCAGTAATACTGCGTGAAGTGGGAGTGGCACTTATTCATTGGTTTATAAAAACTTGGGATCGTTTACACCAAGCAATATATAAGATCACTTAAGATTATGGAGCACTTATTCATAGAAACTTTACAAAAGAAAACGTTCTTGTAAGTGTTACATAATTTTAAGTGGACTTATATTTTGTTTGATGTAAATGGACCAAGAAATGCAATAATAATCGAATTTCAAAATTCCCGCCAAATTTTCAAAAGCCAGCAATTTTCGAATTTACCGCCAATTTCAGTAGTCGGTGGTGGGGAGAGCAAGGAATAAATATGGCGGCGAATGTCATCGGTGTCGCCTTAAAATAACAGGGTAGTTACTATTCTCTAAGGCATGTGTTTTGTGAAGGGAACGATAAATTGAAGAGAAGAAGAAGAAGACTAACTTAACCTAACCTTTATATATAATTTCTAAAGCCGGCTATACTTTAATCCATGTTTATTTTTCCCCATACATCTTTCAGCAACGAATGCATAGTATCTTTGCCTCCTTCTAGTAACATGTTACATACGTTTCTTTAATGTGTATGTTTTGTGATCACGTTTTACTATTTCGTGGTTATGTGATTTGTTTTTGAGTGGTTTGAAGTGCTTAATTAATTTCAATTAATCAAGTACTCTCCTCTTGTCATGGGCGGTACTGAAATGATTACGTGCGACTGGTGCTTACGAGAGGCTCCAGTGCAGACCGTCCAGGAAAAGTTATGGCGATTCTGGGAGATCATTAGCGCTGAGGTTAGGGGTATACATATTGTTAATATGATCGACGCGTCCCAGGACTACTTACATAATTGCTATTAGTGCTTTGCTTTGTTTACATTGTTTCATGGGGCAGTTGAGAATCGCTCGCTCATAAAAATTGACATCTATTCTTTCAGGATCCGAATTTAGCATCTCATAAGAATATCTGCGAGAAATGTAAATCACGCTATGAGGAATTCTTGGTATATATCGAAATGTGTAAGTCCCACGCGTTTACAGTAGAGAAGATACTGGCTCCTGGACAAGTAAAAGGAGAACCTGCTATTGATGTCTTGTGCCATTCATTTATTAAGGAGGAAGTTTTAACAGAAGATGAGTCCTGTTCCACTTATTCTATATCCTTGTCTGAGTTGCCTCTTAAATGTTTCATCTGTAATAAGACTTTTAATCAGTCTAGTGGTTTGAGAAGACATGTGCGTCTTCACACAGGAGAAAAGCCTTTTAAATGTTCTATCTGTAATAAGACCTTTGCTGAATCTGGTAATTTAAAAACGCACATGCGCTTCCATACAGGCGAGAAGCCTTTCAAATGTTTCATCTGTAATAATACTTTGGTCGCGTTGGTGAGGCCAACAACACTCAGATTTCCACAAAATTTACACAAAACACTGTATACTGCTCGTAGATAACGTTTCTGGAGGTGCCAGGTGAGGAAAATGCATAAATTTGGAAATATAAATATTTAAACATTTCCAATTTTGGGCGAATGCGCACGTGTAAATTGCAAACATTTCGATTTATGGTGAATTCGCCACTTAATTGTCACATCTGAAAAGAATAGAAATAGACATACCAACATGAATAATGTAATTAATATAGAAATACTATGGTGTCTTCTTCTCATTCTTCAAATATTTTCATATAAAACAAACAAACTCCATCAATCTAACCTTGACTCTGTACATTCAAACCAAGTCGAAAGTATTTGTCGTAATGTGTTAATTTTGTAGCCCTGAACACCGCGTTCGCCATTTTGCAAGAAAGTGATGAGATTTTTGACATCTCACATGAAGTATTCCAATGGAACAGAAAAAGTAGTGCGAAAAACACAGTTCCGTGGTCGTAATTGTCGTATTCCGTGCGTTCCGTCCCTCTATGACGTGAACAATGGCTGATTTGTAAACATTCGGAAGGCATAAATTCAAATTGTAATTAAAACAAAAGTACTGATTTTCCTGACCTGGGTTAACCACAAATGATATGAAGACCCCATATATAGTGTTTCCTGGCAATTTTGTGTAAATCCGAGTGTTGTTGGCCTCACCAACGTGGCCAATACTTTTGCTCTGTCTCGTGACTTGAAAACGCACATGCACGTCCATACAGGAGAAAAGCCTTTTAAATGTTCCATCTGTAATAAGACCTTTACTGAGTCTAGTACTTTGAAAACGCATATGCACCTTCATACAGGCGAGAGGCCTTTTAAATGTTCCGTCTGTAATGAGAGTTTTGCTCAGTCTGGTAATTTGAAAACGCACATGCGTCTTCATACAGGTGAAAAGCCTTTTGAGTGTACCATCTGTGATAGAAGTTTAAATGAATCTAGCGGTTTGAAGACGCACATGCGCATTCACACAGGCGAGAGGCCTTTTAAATGTTCCATCTGTAATAAAACTTTTACTCTGTCTGCTGCTTTGAAAAAGCACCTGCGTATTCATACAGGGGAAAGGCCTTTTAAATGTTCCATCTGTAGTAGGGACTTTATTCAGTCTGGTGCTTTGAAAACGCACCAGCGCCTTCATACAGGCGAGAAGCCTTTTAAATGTTCCATCTGTTATAAAACTTTTACTCTGCCTTGTTATTTGAAAAAGCATGTGCGTCGTCATACTGGTGAAAAGAGTTTTTAATGTTACTTGTGTAATTAGATTTAACGCTGTCTGAGTAATTATCATGTATTTCAATGGTGTTGTAATTTTCGCTTACCTAATGAGAAATCTTTTGACTGTTTGATCTGTTTATTGGATATCTCCTAATTATTACTATATAAAGAAGTAACTTTTTAAATAGGAAAGGGGTAGGTTCCTTTAAAAAAAATTGAGCGATTGGTACGCACAGGTAATATATTTTAACATAATAAAATAATCTTATGTTGTGCTGTTACATTAAATTCAAAACACAGTACACAGTATTGACACCAGTAATCGATAATACAGAGTGTTTCTTTCATAGATTAATTTGAATATCCTGACCGCTGAATATGCAAACTTCGGTTGAAATTAAAAACTTATCGTAGCTATTAACGCTGTCAACTTATCGTAAAGCAGTCAACTGAATAATTTGAACTATTTTTAAATGTTGGAAGGGTCAGACGAGAGAAAGTCGACTCCAGGAATTTAAATAAATCTATTATCACACTTTGTAAACCATCAAAATGTTTAGTAAATTAATGTGATTAATATGAAACTAGCATTAAAAAAAAAAGAGAACAGCCTACATAACGTCAGGGCAGATATAACCGGATATAATAATTATAATTCCTAAAATCAATAGATGACATTTGCTTAAAATCATTACTAAAAATCGTATCACAAACTATTAGACAGTAGCAAGCTTACAGCCTCAAAAAGATTCAGAATAACATGTTTAGAAAATTACACCTAGAAGAATATTTTGGGGGTTGGAGATATGAGAACCTAAATAAGAGAAAAAATCCGTAATAATTCTAAGATTCTAAGATAATCCTAAGAGTCTAATAAGTCCTACAGTCAACGTTCGTCTTCCATCGTGCAAGCTCAAAGCCCAGATAGCCAAATGCCTGCAGATCCTGCTCTTCCGTTGGCAGATGGGCGGCAGGCTGTGGCCAAATCTGCCGATCAATTACCGCCACCTATCGTAGATTAGTAGAAATGCGTGATGTAGAAATAGACGCAAGACCTTTATTGGTGGTCGCATATCTATTGATCGAGGTTTAAAACGATTTAGTAAGCAGCATACAACCGGCAACGTTGTCGATTCGACGGCAGTCGAAATAGGTTCGATATCGAGGGAACTTTCCGTCCACATTATTTTACTCGGTCTCGTTAATAAGGAAAATTTTACCAAATGAAACGTAATAAAGTAATAATCGTGTAATTGGAAATATAGAAGCAAGTAAGATGCGAAACAAAAATTTTATACCAAAGAAACTATAAAGAAAGTGATACAAATAAAGATGTCCAGAAGAAAAAAAGACAATTAAATGTATACACACAATATATAATAATGTAATATAATACACATCAAACTGATTGAGTAGAATTTTTATAACACATGTTTAACTACATATAACACTATATTTTACAACTTTCGGTGAACTTACAATATGTACATAAATTTACATGTCATATAAGTAATAACTAGAGACAATAAAATAGAAATTTTAATACGATTTACTACACTACTGGTCGGATGCGGATGCTTTTTTGATCGTCTCAGCCCTTGCTCTTTCCGGATTGGACCAAATCGCCGGGAGAACATTAAAGCAGCAATAAAATTGATAAAAAAATAAGTGTATTAGAATTAATAATCGTACCTATATTTATGTTATGTAAGAATAATATCTAATAGGTATAACTGAAGTGTCTGAAGTCAATGAAAATAATTAATATCAATTAATAATGTTAAATTAATAATTAATTATTTGATTAAATTAATGAACAAATGAGTTAATATCGCCAAATATCCGGCACTGTTAGAAATAAATGATGATGATGATGATGATGATAATAATAATAATAATAATGTGAGACTTACAATAGATCGCCTGTACGAGACGACTATTTGACAAGGACTTCTCGGCGTTTTTGCCTCCTTTCACCTCACTCCCGGTCCAACTCAAATGGGTTACAAGGGCTGCAGTTATGCTCTCGGCCAGCATCGACATTGTTCTTTTTCGTACCTCGAATTTGGCAACCTAGGTCGATTTGCATTCGACATTGTTGCGCGACTAACACCGACGATAAACTGGAAGGTCTGCTGCGACGAAAACCACCCGACCCACCCGAAATCCCTTAAGTACCTAAGTGTCCTTATGGTAAGTTTCAATTAGGACTAGGTGAAGAATCGCTTCGAATCCATCCAATCACGTATTAGACTTAAAAATTTATTTATAAATTTTGTACATCGTATCAATTTATAAATAAGTATTATTTATTTAGGTATCAAATTCACACACAAAAACGCTGTACTTTTTTAATACATATAATTTGATATAACAGAAGACGTTACAATACATCTACTGGCTGCTATAATATTTTGAATTGACCTTAAACTGTTTTTTCGGTAACCATTACTGTATACAAATTTTGCACATAAATTTTTTATATCTAATTAAGGAAGCTTTGTCTTTGTGACATGTTGACACAATAAATACAAAATACATAAAAAATTATTCAACCGATTTGGACCAGCGTAATCCTGTAATAAGCCCAACTGAAATTTTAAGAAAACGAAGGTTTATCCTAACATTTTGTGTAAATAACTGATAAGCGTTACTCCGACGAATGTCGGACATCTGTTTTATTACCTGTGCCGTGTCCTTTGTACCTTTAATGGTTTTACCTGCTATACCAACACGAGACAGAAATATGAAATTCATTGTAAAATCCTTTCGAACACGTTTGTTAGTAAAAACAAATTGGAAGTTTATTTCATGGGCATTCGATAAAGCACGCGAAATTAGGCATTGTTTGTTAGTTTTTTGTCATTTTATATATGAGGAGTTTCTGTTAATTTGTCACTTTCGGTTTTCGAGGTAGTTTTAAATTACGAAAACAGCAATTTATGTAGTCTTTCTTAAAGTATATATTATGTATTTGTACTGGTAATCTGGTAATGTATCTAGTACTATAAGGGTTCAGCTCTGAAAGAAAGGGATTTAAATAACGATTTAAGATTATTGTTAAATTAATTACTTTGTGTTTTAGAAAAGCTATGCTTTTCACGATTGTCATTATTATCTAAATACGTTTCAAAATAAAGTTTTCACCTTAAGGTGATGGATATTCATCAAAGGTCTGCCGTTTTTGTGTGTGAATTTGATACCTAAATAAATAATACTCATTTATAAATTGATACGATGTACAAAATTTATTAAATTGAAGAATCAATAGGTAATAATGTTATAAATTAATTTAATTGTTATTTAATGCATATAGTACACTGAATAACAGGAGATAAGTTATAAATAATCGTAAAATATTGACAATTTCATTAAGTTCACATAATTTACAGAATTTATTTATAATACAAGTTCATTTATGACATTAATTGGCATACTTTTTTTACGCGGAATTTCTATACTACTACAATACTATTTTTCTATACTTTCCGATCTTTTCCCACTAGCAAATCCCGCTTCACCTGCTTATTTATTTAAAAGCCAAAATTTTCAAACTTTTTAAAATCGCTCAAAAAGTTAAAATGTATAACTGCAGAAGTCTGGCAACATCGATGTCGCCAATTCCTCAATGCTACTTTCACCCCCATGCTTTAACGCGCTGAAGGCCACAGATAAGATTAGGTTATAGATAGTAAATTCTCTGCTACCATTCGGGTACAGTTCAGCGCCATCTCGTAACAAAATCACGTACCAATGTATCCATAGAGGAAAATTTGATTATTGTGGTATGAATACCAATCAAAGAAATGATTCATTGAAAGAATGAAACATCAAGAAACGGAAATTTACAGTAATCATTTCCAGTCGATGAAGTTTAATTTTTGCAAGGAATTTATGAAACTGATTGAAATAGGGGCGTGGGAGGCCTCATACATGAATAAGAAAGAAAACAGTTTTCATTTGGAAATTTATTTAATAATATTTATTAGAGTAAACGCAAATAATGGGTTCTTATTTTTTTGTTCCTATATACAGTAATGAGCTGGTAATGTACAATATGTAATGAGCTAAAGGTAAACATTATATGAGAAAATTCATGAAGTTAAGACAATTCTGAATTAAAAAAAAGTTTTTAAACATATATCAAGCATAGTGTGTACATTAATATCACATTTAATATTTATATGACAATTGTACATACACACAACAATTGTAACCTACTTTACTATGTCAAATTACAATATTGAAATAAATAAGTGCAGAAAAACTCATAAAATGCATTTAAAATAAAGAATCAGAACACAATGTTTTTAAATGATTAGATTAAACATCTTTATCGTTGGAATTTCCTTAAAATTATTATTTCTTAATGACAGAAATTATTTTATTACTATTACTTTATTACACATCGAAATGTAAATCAAATTTTCTAGAGCGCTACTTTTGCATTCCTTTACTATCTAAACATTTTCTTATGATTGCAATTACTTTTAACAAACAACAAAATGTGATACATAAAAACAGAAACATAAAAGTTGTGTTCTTCTTATTACATGAACCTGACTTCTACAAGTATTGAGGACGCTCTTGTGCAAACAAAAAACAGCAAAAAACTTGAAACTAGAGTAAAAATTACTCAATCTTTTATATCTTGTTCATCATATAAGAATCCAATAAATCTTTGACATAAGGTTTCTTTAAATAAGCCTAAATTTTAAGGCTCGAGAATCAAAGTCGACTGACTGCCGATCATCAATGAACAAATAACAGAACGGATATTGAGTGGCTTCTTCCTTTCTTGTGCAATGTAAAGTTATTTTAAGGCATTCACTGCTAATAACATAAGAACTTATCGGTTCTCAATACAATTCAATAATAAAAATGTATGAAGTATAATACACTTCATGCGTGTACCGGACGATCAGTCTGATTCCTGTCTTAGAACGACAGATTAGTGTCTCCGTTACCATTTCACAAATACCATGTGTTAGGGCGGTAGAGTTTGTTACAAGTTTGGAGATAAGTCATCTAATTCGGTATGATCTTAATATAAACCAATCCATAGACATACTTGACAATTCTGACGTTGAATATGAAGCAATTTTCAGTTGGGGATTTATCCAAAAACAATGGCGTTCGAAGTGTCCATGACAAACCAGGGGGCCCTCGTTGTTTTCTCATACAGCAGGATTGTCGATCAACCCGACCCAAACTTGTTCTTGAGTGTGATTCTTGGAGAAAATATGCCTAAAACGATTAATATTAATGGTAAGAAATTTAACTAGTTGCGACAAGAATACCTTCTAAATGTTTCATCAATGTTAAATGATCATCACATCCCGTGCATAATATTGTTTAACACCCACATTGATACGACAAAATACAATAGCAAATTCACTAAATAACATAGCAGGCACTTATAAGCCGATATGGAAATCACGAAAGAAAGCGTATTTCACAATACCCTATGGCGTATTTAATAATGGCGTCGATCGTGGTTCATCCCTTCCGAAACGGAAAACCCAGTGTTGCCACTCCTTGCTGAACGATATCGATAAATTTTGGTTTTAAGTCGTTTTAAAATCGGCTTCCTTTATATATTTGCAGAATAATGGGAAAAGCATAATAAGCTTAAAACGAAGTCGTTTCATACAAAAACTCATTATCATCGTTACGATGTTCACTTATTTCTTTTTAACGTATCTCGGCAAATTCGGATAGTGTTTTGACACTATAATCTGTATTAAGCCAAAGCTACCATTGTTTTTCTCTTTAATCATCCGGTAGATTTGTGATCAGTCCTATGAAACCTCCTTAATCCTGTAGCTTCGTGTATTTATATACTTATAAGGAATAAGGAACGAACACTTTTGCACTATTTTATATGAATCCGATATTGGATCCTTTGTAAGTAAGATTTTTTGGTTATTTTTAATTTGGCAAGCTTTAGGTAAGGAAAATTCGTGAAAAATGGATGAAGATCGTCAGATAGGTGGTCATTTAGAAAATCAGTTGATTTACCCATAACGGTGGCGTTACATGCGTCCAATGTCCGATGATGTGGTACGAAATAGTCCCCATTGGTCAGAATATTAAAATGTCATTTTACCCCCCAATATGTTAAATATTTCCACAATCACTCAGTTATGCATTAATATTGTGTTGTGTAATTTATGTATTGAATTCATCTGTTAACACCAATATTGGGAAAATATAATAACTTTCGCTATATACGTAGTTTTATTACGGTGTGGTAAAAAAGGTGGTAGAAGAAGAAGAAATTCGTTCGATGACCACTTTTTGAAGAGGGCGCTCGCCGTGTCGCCTTTTCTAGCTGTTTCCGATCTAGGGTAATACTCTATGAATACTAGATACCAAAATGACACCGTTCCGTGATTATATTACATACTGCCGACCGGTATTATAGGTTAGTATACATATTTTAAAGGAATAGTTTGGATGAAATGTGTGTTTCAAGTGTTTAAACACAGTTAACGTTTAAAGTTGGGTAAGTTTATAAAACTATAAATTCGTTTTAAACCTCGATCAATAGATATGCAACCACCAATGAAGGTCTTAAACATAAATACGCATTTCTACTATTCTACGGTAGGTGGCGGTAATTGACCGGCAGAATTGGTCACAGACTGCCGCCTATCTGTCGGCAGATCCTGCCCACGATCTGCCGGCATTTGGCTATCTGGCTAGAGGTAGCTTATTAACTAACATAAACTCAATAAGTTTACAAAATCTTTCACCTACTTCTTTTTTGGTAAGATACCACTACTAAATCCAGACTTTTATTATTCGAATATTCCTCCTTTGAAGAGTGATACTATCGAGTTAAGAGCTTAACAGAAAAATGATCGTACCTTTGGTTGATGGTTTTTATTGAAAAATAACATAGATTTCACCCCAAACTGTAACGTGGCAATACTAGGAAATAAAGGATATGGAAGTTAATCGAGTTTTACTTACCATCCTTTAGAGTCTTGCAGGCTTAGAATACGTACCTCTCAATCACCTGAATAGTATGAATATTCAAATTTACCCACTACTTAAGTATCCCATATTATCTATACTCTCTATGAGAGCATAATTTATGGTAATAAGATTTACTGGAATTCTTCTAGTGTGGTTTGCTATAGGAAGCAATTTAGATTTAACTATCTTCAGCGCTAACTTGTGAGTATAGAGCCAATAACAGATTGATTTCAATAACGTACTTGTGTCAGGTACAACTCCTTTCCAACACTTTTCACTTACCTAAGCTTATGTGTAAATTGATTCCTTGATCGATATTTTAGGAAGACACAGGCATTAGTAGTGCGTGGAAGTTCTGTTGAGTTCTTTGCCCAAAGGGGAGGTGGAAGGGGAGATTCTTCTGATATATATATATATATAACTGTCTGTTAGGTAATTTGAAACCGTCGCCTACTTCATCAGGACTTCAAAATGTTAAAACTACAATATTTTGGGATAAATTTTACTTAAACACAATTTAATACGAGTGAAACACCAAGTAAAAACAAAAGCTACCCCTCAACTAAGAAGAATTACAAACAAAGTGATGAGCGATTAAGGAATTCCCGAACGACATGGGAACCAATTTACAAACACCGAGCACAAGATATGATCTTGCCAGAGATTCAATGAAGAGAAATAGCAAGAAGTCTTTCTCACCTAAACTATAAGTATGTAACCTTTTAATACGTCTGACAGGTTTCGGTTGAATAATCAACCATCTGCAGGCGACAAGATAGCATTTATGACTAATGCTAATGACTGAAAACCTGTAAGGTCATATTGTTGATACTTATGTTGTAGGTGTAGGTTCAACGCTCTTTGTCCATGGTGTTATTACAAATGTTACAAAACAGGGGAAGGAGGGGGGAATATCCTTAGTCAATTAAACATAAAAATGATATAAAATAACAGATAAGTAAATGAAATCGTTTGGCGATATTTAAGACGACTAATCATTATCATAAGCATAACACATATCATACAATCAAACCGTCAAATGTTTTATTATAAAGTGAAATTTGCAACTCTGCTAATTATTATGCTAATTATTTAGAGAGGTAAATCTTATTATACAAGGAACTTTAAAAATGCTTTTCCCCTGAAGGAAGGCACATGTGCCTATTCAAATCACTAAATTCATTAAATTTCTGATTACAAATGGAACATTTAAAAGGCTCTTCGCCCGATGAATGCGCATGTGCCTTTTCAAACATTCAGACCAAGTAAAAGTTTCATTACATATGAAACATTTAAAAGGCTTTTACCCCGTATGAAGCAGCATGTGCCTTTTCAAACCACTAGATTGAGTAAAAGCCTTATTACAGATGGAACATTTAAAAGGCTTTTTCCCTGGATGAAGACGCATGTGTCTTTTTAAGTCATCAGACCGACTATAAGTCTTATTACAGATGGAACATTCAAAAGACTTTTCTCCTGTGTGAATGCACATGTGCCTTTTCAAATTATTAAACCACGTAAAAATCTTATTACAGATGGAACATTTGAAAGACTTTTCACCCGAATGAAGGTAAATATGCCTTTCCAAAGCACCAGACCGAGTAAAAGTCTTATCGCAGATGGAACATTTAAAACGCTTCTCACCTGTATGAAGCAGCATGTGCCTCTTCAAAATACTAGATTGAGTAAAAGCGTTATTACAGATGGAACAATTAAAAGGCTTCTCCCCTGTGTGAAGACGCATGTGCCTTTTCAAGTAACCAGACCGAGTAAAAGTCTTATTACAGATGGAACATTTAAAAGGCTCTTCACCTGTATGAATGCGCATGTGCCTTTTTAAATATTCCGACCAAGTAAAAGTTTCATTACAGATGGAACATTTAAAAGGTTTTTCTCCTGTATGAAGCAACATGTGGCTTTTCAAAGCACTAAACTGAGTAAAAGCCTTATTACAGATGGAACAATTAAAAGGCCTCTCCCCTGTGTGAAGACGCATGTGCATTTTCAAGGCACCAGACTGAGTAAAAGCCTTATTACAGATGGAGCATTTAAAAGGCTTTTCACCTGTATGAATATGCATGTGTGTTTTTAATTGATCAGAACAAGTAAAAGCCTTGTTGCAGGATGAACATTTAAAAGGCTTACCTGTATGAAGGTACATATGTCTTTTCATGTTACAAGCTTTAGTAAAAGCCTTATTACAGACAGAACAAATAAAACGCTTTTCTCTTGTATGAATGCGTAAGTGAGTCTGTAACATAGAAGGATGCTTGAAAGTTTTATCACAATAAGAACATACAATGGGAGTGTCAGAATTTCTTTGGAAAATCATACAGCCTGATAAATCTTCACGTTTTAAAATGACTGATAAAACTAAACTTGCTTTCTGTTTCTCGTCATCGGACGATGTATGACAATCACTGCCTGACACTTCTTCATTTTCATTTATAAGATGATCCTCAATATCGATTAAAGGTTCCTTTTTGATCTTACCGAACGATAGCGTATGTGGAAGATTTGAACAACCCGGCACACTCTCGTCGAAGAAAACTCCACCTGATAATGTAGAACGATTTGAAGGCGATTCTTTTTTAATTACTGGATGATGCTCCACATCGATCGAAGGTTTATCTTCGACTTGGCTATCTTGGTCTATCAATACTTCTTCTTTCATTGTAGGATGATACTCGATAGCGATCAAAGGTCGAGCTTCGACTCTGCCGGAAATTAATACATTCAATACCATCGTCTCCTTGCCCTTACATTTCTGAATGTATGCGAAAAATGCCTCGAGCCGAGACCTACATTTCTCACAAATATTCTTGGTGGATGTCACGACTGGATCCTGAAAGAGAAATTGTGAGTAATACTTTATATATTATATAAGGCCTACCACAAATGAGGCAAAATATGATTAACAATTCTATAATAAGTCTACAGACGCCGATCAAGCACAAAATGGTAAGTAGGGTACACTCACTTCTCCACTGATTATTATCCAAAAGCGCCATAATTTCTCGTCAATGGTTTGCACTGACGTTTCTTCTAAGCACCAATTGCACGTCATTAGTAATTTTAGCAGTAACTAGTAATCAGCAGTAATTTTTCTATCGAAACGAATTTCACACAAATGCTGCTAGCTGATTTAGTGCAATTACTGACGACGAGTCTGTTGCATAACATATAGGTTAGAGAAGCGTCAGTACCACAAAACATGTACCTTAGAGAAGCGTAACTACCGTGTTATTTTAAGGCGACCCGATGACATTTGCCGCCATATTTATTCCTTGCTCCCGTTTGCCAGTGGAAATAAAAGTCCCAGATTTACCGACGAAATTCAGCATAATATTGTGTTTCGTGCTTGAGTTTTATGTATATTAGCAGAAATCTGACAACATCGATGTCGCCAGTACCTCAATACTAGAATACTTTCACCCATATGCATAAAACTGAATTTCAATGATACATAAAATGTGACCGCAAAATGGTACGTTCTGCCCGCGACGATCAACATGGTCACCAAAAGCCATTCTATATACTTATAAATTTGTACAGAAGAATTACATCGAAATAACCTTTTTATCTTTGATTTTCTTGCTTCCCCGTCCATAGTCTGACAAATCTAGAGAAGAAAATCGTTACTGATAGCGAAGAGCAAACGAACGGTACGTATAAATATTTTTTGTTCTAGATCAGTTTTACGATGCTTATAAGGGCCGGTTGTAGATGTTCAAGTTGAACTTAAGATCAACTGAACTGAAGTTCAACTTTGAACCGAGTTCATAATAGATTTTGTTGTGTAGACAGCCAATTGAGCCGTAGGTTAGTTGAACACGGTTAATGTAAAGTTGGTAATGCTGAATTCATAAATTTCCTAGGTCAAATGAACTAATCAGATAAAACAACAAATTAAATATGGTGTCCCGTCTTAAGCGAAGGCATAACCTAATTGTTATGTCCCTCGTTGGCTTTAATAATCGTTTTGTTCCTTATTCAATGTCGTTTACGAGCGTTAGCTCCTTCGTATCCCTTAAGTCTATTATTCGACGTTATTCAACAGTTTGCCTTTCTGCGGGTATGTACAATATGTATGAAAAATATATATAATTGCAATATATTTATTTTTGTGCAATAAGGTTTGTGAAAAGTTAAAGTTCTAGCGACAAAGTGAAAGTTTGCTTATTTAAATATGGAATATACCAGCACTGCATCCAAGAGACGCTGCGCTAATTTTAGCAGACTTGAGGAGAGTGTTTTAATGCCATTGAGCCGTTGAACTATATTTACTCGGGCATAGTGGATAACTGAGACTAAATCGGTAATAACAGTAACTCTTCGGAATTATATTTGCCCTCAGGGTAAAACGTATCCTAGGAAGGCTGTTACTATAACTAAGAAAAAAATCTGACCCCCTCGTTCAGGTTTCTGCAAGATTATAGGATCCATACTAAATTCCTCGCCCGATATGAATATATAAACGGATAAAGAAATGGATGCCCTGTTAGCATGGAGGGTTCAAATTAATCATCCGTTATTTACATCACGGCAGATATGAGAAATTCTGTTAAAGACCAATAAGGTAATAGTGTATAGCTAAGAAGAGTCCTGTAGTAATTTGAAGTGTTAAACAAAATTTTAATAGGGACCCAGGTTCCATAAAAATGAGATATTTGACGGGGATGGAAGATCAATAAGGGAGTTATTAAAAATTTTAGTGACGGGGAAAATTTTTCATACTGGAATTTTCATTAAAAGTTTCTGCATATTATTCTATTTGTTTTGTTGCTAATTTTTACGATGGCGATTAATGTAATTAGAAGACAGATAACCATTATCAAGTAAATTATATTGTGAGGGAAGTTAACGAATTTATTAATAAAAAGTTCGTAAAAAAATATAAGCAAGAACCGCAATGCAGATCAGATAGAAATTCTCTTCAGATGAAGTTGGCCGCATGGGGAAAACTTGCTGTCGGCTTTCGTTCTTCATCAAGAGAGATTTTTAGAGATTCCAAGACATTGAAAAATAAGTATGAGAATTTAAAGAAAAGGAGCAAACAAAAATATGCAGATGAGAAGGCAAACTTGAAGAAAACGGGAGGAGGGCCATTCAAGAAGAGCATAATGAAAATGTGGATGAAGAAATCCAAAAAATGTTGGTGTTCAAGTGACTAGGTTGATATCAGAATTTGATGATGACCAACGCAACAGTAATTAGTCTCTTAATTACTCTTAATTAATATGCTTAATTTATTATCAACAAATAGAAGCACTACCAATGCACTACACGATGTATTAAATCAAGTATATGAAAACATTGATAAAAATAAATTCATTATTGCAACTTTCATAAATTTAAGCAAAGCTTTTGACACAGTAAATCACGAAATATTACTTAACAAGCTACGGTCTGCTGCCATAAGAGGTGTCACTTTAATACCAAAGTTAACACTGGGAGTACCGCAAGGTACTGTATTACGTCCACTATTATTTCTTGTATACATTAATATAATTGAAAACTGTCCTGATTTGTTTGCATATGCAGACGATACAGTTGCATTAAGCATTCAGAATAATTGGACATTAGCTGAATAGAAAATGAATGTTTATTTTTCTGAATCAAATACTTAGTTTGCAGTAAACTAATTAACATTAAATATCAACAAGACTGAATTTATGTCTTTCGGTTGTTATATTGACGGTGTACCTCAAAACTTAAACATCAAAATTAACAATATTGAACTAAAAAAGCTAACAATGTTAAGTATCTTGGCATAGTAGTAGACTGTCATCTTAAGTGGGACTTGCACATAAAGATAATCATCAAGAAAGTAAAATATTTTCTTCATAAGTTACGGTACCTCGCACTAAGGACTCTTGAGGCAATATGTTATGCGTACATGTATAGTGTGTTAAATTATGGGCTAATTGTATGGGGTGGAACCTACGATGCAGATATTAAACAAAATAGATTTATTAAAATATTAAAGTCAACAAAACCATTAAATTTAAAACAATTGTATAAAACTAAATGTATTTTGTATCACTACAATAACTTAAGTATGCAATTTAATACTTCTATAAGTATTACAAGAAACAAATCAATCAACCTACCGAAACACACAAGAACTATAAGTAGGAAAAATTGTATCTATAGTGCTACTAAATATTTTAATGCCCTACCAAATGAACTGAAAATGTTAACTACGAGTACCAAAGATAAATTTAATAAAACATCTTTTTATATAAAAGCAAACAACTTATAAAAGAACAAAATAAAATAAAATAATAGTTTGCATGAATTATATAAATATATGAAAGAAAAAAGGAAAACTGTATCTGCAGCTACTTCTACAATGTAATGCTCTAGCTTTAAGTTAATTTTAAGTTCTATTATGCTAGGGCATGTGCACCCTTGCATAATACTTTAGCTCCTGCGCACAGAGGGCCTTCCCTCTCTTGCAGGCTTTTCTCTTGCTCCTGTGAGCGCTGAAAATGTATGTTGCTAATAAATAAATAAAAAAAAAATATTGTTAAGTCTGTTGTAAAAGAAAACTGGCTAATCTCTGTCACATGAAAGTGGAAGTACATTTCTATTTCATTTTCAGGTGAGGTTCCGGAGGAAATCACCACTGAAAGTGGAGGAGGAAATAATACAGGTAATGATTTGCTATTTTCTGTGTATACAGAAGTACAATTACTTAAGAACATTCGTAGGTGACTTATTGGTGGAAGTAGGTGTGTCGACCAGTACCGACTGAGATTCACCGTCAACTTCGAAGGAAGGAAACTCATTCACACCTGGAAATACTGGACGACATACACTCCAGAATCTAAAACCGTCGCAGTCAGCTGCAGATTACCATTGAAAATATGGTCGTTTAACTTCGTTCATATTTGTTTCTTCACAGGACGATAGAGTTTGACGATGACGGATATCGCCATTACAGATATTAAAACCATGAAGGAAACGCCGCTCACCCATCAGCAGTTTATAACTACAATTATGGAAGACCATATGTGTGTTAGTGACAATTAGTTTCAGTACAATGATAGAATTTTCTGCACCGGTTGCATAGTGTCCATCATTCCTCCCATACCTACAACAATAATTGCTATAAGGAGACATTTAACGGGATACATTTTGAGCTTTGAAAACATCTGAGTGTTAGGAGAATGGATTTTGTTCAGTTCTGTATAATTTGTAATACTTAGCATTATTAATTAAACTAATACACCAATATTAATTCGTCTTATTGTAAAACTAAACCAGTTGCTCTGCAAAAGCTCATTTTTCGTTCATTCTTAATTATGTGGAGATATATGTAAATCATTTAACATTAAGAAAAAATACTTAGCAGCTAATTTCAAAATTTTGCTTCCTTATTGACTTATTCATTATTTCAATTGCTTATTCAAATATATATTCACTGTTCCTGAAGCGCTCTCCTGGATAATATTACGATAACGTCAACAGTCTATTGAAAACAACGATCTCTTTACTACTTAAAATCTTATATGTAAGATTTTTTAAATATTGTGCTTTCCTACTAATCTTAACCCTGATATGCTGAAAATGTTCATCAATTTTCACCGACATATCATTTTGTGTCAATTAAAGATCTATCATGTTTGTTGAATTCACAAGATAACGATGTAACTCATAAAAAAATTCTATTGTGAAAGGTGTTTAAATCATTTTAAGAAATGAGAGTTTGAGAAGAGTCCTTGAGTAAACATAAAATTTTATGTTTTGAAATGAATAAAAGTGAAGTAATATTACCACATAGAACGGTAAACTTCGTTTCTCTTAACCGACTGGAAATGGAAAGTTTGCCTTATTGGAAAAACAGAGATGCCCTTATCATAAATGAATATCCAGCATTATATTCAGTATGCTGAAATCATGTGTCAAGATGGAGAGGATGACCAACAAGGAAAGTACATTTGTGGATATGTTACTGGATCTCATAAAAATTATAAAATCATATTAACATTATGTTTCATTTTAACTCTATCCGCCATCTACGATGGACCTTTCAAGTTACACATTAGACGGTGTTCTAGTAATAGTTTTCCACTCTACCAAGAAAACAATTTTGATTTATCCAAAATACGCCCATGATGGCTATGATGTAATATAATTTTACACAAAACATATTTATTTATTTATTTATTTATTTAATAACCAGTACATAAATACTACATTAGATGTAGTATATCCTACAGAGGCAAAACTAAGTTTGCCTGTACATAGGGCCGGTTATGAAAAAAAAAATCTTAAGACTAAGACTTACATGCTAATATTAAAACTAAATAATGACAATACTTATTGTTATGATTTCATATAACATTGTTACCGCTTGGTGAATTATATATTACATTCTTAATTCTCTAGGTTATCTTTAACCCAGTTTTTTAATTTCTTTTTCACTACTTTTTTATTATACAGTATCACTTTAAGCTCGTTCGGTAGATTATTGAAAAGTTTAATAGCCACAACGCAGCTATTCTTTTTGCTAATAGTTTTTGTTATTTTAGGTATAGGAATGCTTTTATTTCGTGTGTTAGATGAGCTTGATTGGTATATTGCACTTAATTTAGTATAGTGATAAAATAAAGCCTCTGTGAAAAATGATTGCTCTAGTGGATAATTTTTAGTTAAAAAAGTGTTTTTACTGACTATTTTAATTAGCCTAGTTTGTAATTTCTGTAGTAGGTTTCTGCAATTTTTATATGCACCTCCCCAAGCTAGTATACCATAGGTCGCTATGCTATGAAATAGTGCATAATATAAGGTAATTAAGACATTGGTATCCATAAAATTTGAGAATTTAGTAAATACATAGGTTAAATATTTGGTTTTGTTTATAATATACTCAATATGACTATCCCATTTCATGTTGTAATCAAAAAGTAGTCCTAGGTATTTACAGCTTTCTACCCTTTTTAATTCAACGTCGTCTATTTTTAAACAGATATTATCAGGTACGCTATCAGAGTAATTTCCGAAAGTTACATAAACTGTTTTACTTATATTTAAAGACAGTTTGTTATGTGCAAGCCACGCTGTTACATGTTTTAGATATTGATTCATTTTAAGTTCAGCAACATTCCAAGTATTTTCAGCTGAGATAATAGCTGTATCATCAGCATAAGCTATTAAGGTATCCTGGTTGAGGCTGTCAAGCAAATCATTAATATATAAGAGGAAAAGTAGGGGGCCTAGTATTGTGCCCTGAGGTACACCAGTCATTATATTTTTGGATTTGCTTTTAATATTATTTATTCTCACCGATTGTTTCCTATTTGTTAGATAGCTTTTTAGCTATCTTTTTAGCTATATACCTTATTTAGCTATATACCTTAGTATATTTAATTTAATAATTTTAATAACCTAATGTAATATAATTGTAATATATGTAATGTAATATACTTTATTACATTACATAATATATAATATGTAATATACTGGTCCTATTCATAAACGCATATTAACGTTAAAATGGGTTTTAGCTTAAAATGCGTTTAGAATGTGTTTCACAGATGTCACTACAGTGTTTTGTTCCATGTATTCTTAATATGCAGGTAACTATAGTTACCATGTTGAAATACATTCTAAACGCATTTTAAGCTAAAACCCACATTAACGTTAATATACGTTTATGAATAAGACCTAACCTAACCTTTATCTATGATTTTGTGGCGCGCGATTCTTACTTGAAAATTAACGATTGTAATGTGGTTTAGTGTCAAATAAATAGTTAAACTAACTGTGTGCCTTTTTGCTCGTCGAAGAAGGCCGAAATCTTCTCCGAGTGGGTTTAAACCTTTTTAGATTTTTGCGGTGAAGTCATGGAACAGTCAGAATAGGATATTTGTGATCTATACACGTTCTGTGATACTGTCATATGGATAAACTACTGGAATGAATCTGACATCTGTCAGCTTACTATCGAACAACAATTGAATGAAACAATATTTTTATGAGAAGATCTATGCCGCATCGATATGCACACCATATATGAAATGTTACTTGAATTCAAAAAAACATGTTAATTCCTACTTTTTTTTCGACAGGCCTTTACCTTATTGAACATAAAACTTTGATAAAAGCTATTGATGACTAGAAAGTACTTGAAATAACTAGTTCGAAAACATCAATTATAATTTTAGGAAATGATCCGTTCAAAAGTTATAGTCTTTTGAAGATGCGATTTTCTAGCGTGAAAATAAAAACTCACCAAAAAATCACTACTGATCAATAAGAAACCGTAGAAAACGATGTGCGTACTCAATTTTCGCTTTTCCTTTTTGAGAAAAAAATTATTGTTCGTCTAACCTCACTTTATTCCGTCGACTTCTAAGCGATATGGCAAGTAGGAGGAAATACCAATTTCTCTTTCTGCCACATCCGTGGAATGTCTTCTACGCATGTCGCTCTAATTTTCACACGATATCTCACAATGACACATATAAATTAACAAATTGCTATGCACATGTCCATTTTCATGGGATTTTCCATTCATTTGGCATGGAACGTCAAAATAATCGCCAAATACAATACAACAATGACACTTAAATGGTAGTGGTTAATCGACCAAGGAGAACGCATTGAAACCGTATTAGTTTGTAATTCTGCTTATTTTCCTTTTTAGAAATATTATAAAGTACCAGTTCCTGTGTAGAATCCTCCGGAAATCTGAGTTGGGTCAGGCGGCTTGGTTTTGTTTGTTTTCTTTTTTATAGAAACGTTATACAAGGCGGCAAATATGCGCATATTTATGCTTACTTTTTTATATAAATATGCACTATTTCATCAATATATGCAAACTTTACAAAAATAAAAATAACAGTTTTTGAAACGTTTACTTAAAAACAATTTTAGTAAATAAAAATTACAATTACACTTTTTTAAAATTACAAGTACAATTTTATTAAGTGCCAATTACAATTAATATACAATAGAAAAACAAAACTTGTTTAATAGTATCTTAATGGGAGCTTACAGTAATGTTTTTCAAAATTTTCCATGAGAAATGAATGTTTTTTGTCACTAAATATGTGTTTGTATAAAGACAAACTTCTTTCTACATCTACTGATGTTACAGGTGCACATTTTAAGTGACATGGTATATTATACGGTACCTTCTACTATTTATCCTTGAAATATCTTCGAAATATCTTTTAACGATCGATATCCATAATTTTTATTTTAAACATTATTATATTTTTCAAAGATATTTTTTCCGATATTTCTCTATGGCTATTTAAGTCTGCTTTATATAACGGAGTAAATGGTACAAAACCAGGCTACCACTTTCATTTTGGACCTACCGATTTACTTGCTCCCTCAAAATGGGTATTTTTGGTGTCAAGCTTTTCACCTGTATGCAGGCGCATGTGACCCTTCAAATTACCAGATCTCGTAAAAGCTTTATCGCAAGACGAACATTTAAAAGGCTTTTCACCTGTATGGATCCAACTGTGCTTTTTCAAAGTACCAGATTCACTAAAAGTCTTATCACAGACGGAGCACTTAAAAAGCTTTTTACCTGTATGAAGGCGCATGTGCCGTTTCAAGTTACCAGGCCAAGTAAAAGCCTTATTACAGGATGAACATTTAAAAGGCTTTTCATTTGCATGAATGTGCATGTGCATTTTTAACGTACCAGATTCGTTAAAATTCTTACTACAGATAGAACATTTAAAAGGCCTTTCACCCGTATGAAGGCTCATGTGCTTTTTCAAATAGCTGAACCAAGTAAAAGTCTTATCGCAGGACGAACATTTAAAAGGCTTCTCGCTTGCATGAATGCGCATATGCCTTTTCAAATATTTAGAGCAAGTAAAAGCCTTATTACAGGTTAAACACTTAAAAGGCTTTTCACCTGTATGAATGCGTACGTGTCTCTTTAAATCACAAGACCGGTTATAAGTCTTAGCACAGTGGGAACACTTAAAAGCCAACTGAGAAAGGGATGTAGAATAACTAGAACCGGACTTATCCTCTGTTGCAATTTCTTCCTTAATTAATGGACGACATATGATCGAAGGTTCGTCTTTGACTTGCCCTGGAGGAAGTATTTTCTCTACTACACACGCGTGGATCTTACATAGCTGGATATACACCAAAAATTTCTCGTAACGCGACTTACATTCCTCGCAGATGTTCTTATGGGATGTTACGATGGGATCCTGAAAGAAAAGTTGTCGATTATATTTTATCAGCAAACGATCCTTGTCTCTTATGAAGCAATGAACAGTCAATGTCTGGAATAGCCCCTAAAGCTGGCTTTTCACTATGGAATATAGTATACATTACATTCCAAAATACACATTATATCCCACAATTGACCTTTACACTGTGGGATACATATATTTTTATGCAGTTCAATTGCGATCGCCATACGCTTAACATATCTATAAATTTAAAAATGGATACTGTGTTATTTTAAAGGTTTACTTTAAAATAATAGTAATTATTTCATTCATTATTATTTATTTCTTTGTTCTAAGTACGTAACAAAACTTCTTTGTACATCTCGTGTTAAGTAAAATCGTCACTCAGATATGTCTTTACATGGGTGACGTTTTCATTTGTGTTCGATAATAAGGTCTGAGATGGGGGTGAGATCACATGGAAATTTACTGTAACAATATCATTTTTACAACATTAATGCTCGTATCATTATATTTTTTACAGGTACTTTGGCAACATCATTGGTTCATGTGGGTTTTTTAGAGAGTGAATGTGCATTTATGAATAAGAAGGTAACACTTTCTATAAAGTGTTATACATTACATTATATCCCATGATGAAAAGTCAGCTTAACCGTTCTCCTACAACCTATAGATGAATTTTCAACAGAGGCGGCTTTATAAGCCATTCCTTATTTTCAGAGTAATGTAAACATACTTTACGTCTACGTTTCCCATTGATTCTTTCTCATTTAGAAACGTAACGTCCCATTCGCTTCAACTAAAATGCGTCGTCCGCAATACAAATTCGCCAATTACTAGGAACTATACTAGACCTTCACCTATGAGGTGTAAGTGGACTGTACTCCTCACCTCTGCGCTGATTATTTTCCAGAATCGCCATAACCTCTCCTGGATAATCTGCACTGGCGCCTCTTGCAAACACCAGTCACACGTACTCGCTCTAATATCGCCCATGATATGGTGGCAGTATGTGATATATTATAAGTGATTGAATAAGTTAAAGTACAACTTTAAAGTATTCAAAACCGTCACGTTTCAAAATCAATAGGTAAACAACAACACAAAACATAAACACTGGCACAGGACACAAAGTAAGCATAGAACAATAAATAGAGGATGCATCGGCAAATTCAGAGTAATCAAAATTGCTATCGATGTAAGCCTTGCTCGCCTCTTTTTTACACTATAAGCCCACACCGACATAACTTTACGACAGTGCAGTAAAACTTTTAAGAATATCTTCGTAATACTCATAGACATATTAAGAGTAGATTAGAAGTAGAGTAGACGTAGGAGAGTGGACGGTCTATAATGCCGACATGATCGACCGTCTCCGTCATCGATCATCATCGCTAAGGGTAAAGATATTCGTGGAGGTATGTAAAAAAGCAAGGGGTAGAGAGAGACAAATAGACCACGGTACGCTGATTTCGCGTTACATTACGCTGGCCACTTGCCTTGTCTACTCTTAATATGCTACTATAATATTGCTGGTACCACACAGCATGGATGAAAGTAGCATTGAGAAACTGGCAACATCGATGTTGCCAGACTTTTGTTGATATACATAAAACTCAAGCACGAAACACAAAATTATGGTAAATTTTTTCCGTAAATCAGGGACTTTTATTTCAACAGGCAAACGGGAGCAAGGAATAAAGATGGCGGCCGGTTACGTCTTTTCTTGTTCCAAGCTAAACTTTTACTAATCTGAGTTTCATGTATCGTAAATAAGACGCACCACGAGGTTACGTAAAATAGTTCGTTGTAATTAGTGTGATAATTGGTGTAATGACAGTATTTTTGTAAATTCTGAAAGGTAAGACTTGTGGTAAGATTGTGAAGTTCGATATATTTCAGTGTAATAGTGTTGGGTGTAGAATATAAACAAATATTCGGTTGCACTGTTTTGCACAAATTGGGGTTTTTTCTCTGGAAAATTGGATTGATTTCACTTGAATTTTGTTGATCGTTGTAGTTATGTATTACAAATGTTACTAGTGGCACCATAATTAACATCAAATACTGCATTAAGAAAGCAATCATATTTATGCAACTTTCCTTATCGCAGACATAAATATTGCTCACCAGTTGTAAACCTTGCTTGTAGATCAAACAAGTTTCACAATTTTCTTACGAACTCTGCACATATGTTAAGGTGGAAGAATGTATGTAGATTTTATAGAGATATTTGTAAAGGACATTTTGTTACTTCAGATTATGCTAACCTCAAAGCAAAGAGGCGTTGTGTCATTCGTCAGACTGTTGTATCAATCATGAACAGAGTAGGACTCGAAGGATTCTACAGAATTCAGATAAGATTATTGTTTTACCGACTTAATAATTTTTCAAATTCACTTCTTAACTTTTGTAGAGAATCATTAATTTTCTTTATCGAATTAATAAATTTTGTACCTTGCGTCATAAGGTTGATTTAAGAGTATTGCTGCTGCAAGTTTAGATTATAAGTAAGAGTATAGATTATAAAATAATAAGTATAATTATTGATGGAACGGTAATTTTAAAATTTCCCTAAATAACTACATTACCCTTATTCAGGAATAGGTGCCTAGAAAACACAACTGGTTTTCTTTTTGAATAGAAGTGGAAAAATAAGATAGAGGTCAAAATAATTAATATTTATTTGTTCATGAACAAAATACCGTGTCTGAGTATAAAAATAAGCGTAAAAGAGCTAGTATCAAAATTTACAGAACGGTCGGTCGATTTTGGAGTTTAATATCATCGAAAAATGTACATACAAAACAGAAAGTGTACATTATCCAAAAAAGCCTTTGGTATGCCGTAAACGTTTTATCAATAATAGAACGATTAAAAAGGATACATCATTTTTTGATTATTTCCCACTATTTTTCTCTTATTTTAAATTGTCTAATTCGTAAATTCTTATGAAATCGAATAAACTATTTCGATGGCCTGATAAAACCATCACTTTAACTACAAAACTGAGCAAATGTTCAGAGAGCATTTTCAGACCACAAAAGAATCTTTAGTAACGCCAAAGATTTAAAACAACTCTAAGGCACTTTAAAATCTGGCATAATTAACAGTCTTATAATAAAACCTCTTAAAGATAACAATGGCAGTAAAACTTTCTCAATACTTAATATTTTCAGAAGTAAAAACAGTAAAATAATTATTAAATGAAAGGAATTCGGAATGTAATAATTACTTATGATCGTATCACGGTTTTACTTTTAAACTTAACGAATTAAAAATATGAAATTATTTTCCTACTATCCAAAATAGTATTGTCGGTAATCGCGGTTCAAACGGTTCGGAGTGTTAAAATTGCAGAGATTATTACTTTTATGCACGTGTTCCCTTTAAAGTCGTGCTTTAGAGATTTTCCAACCAGTTTGTCTAAGTTTGTTAGAAAACTATCGTTACCGGAGACGGTTTTTCGACGGACTTAATAACCGAATAACCGAATTGAACGCTAGCGTCAACGAGTCTGAATATTCCGAGTCCGGGCGAGGCACCTACATTTTCCTGTCGGTTTTCTTCGCGAGTGCGACTTAAAGTGCCGTTTAAGTCGAAAAGCGAAGGATCGACGCGTCGCCACCGAAAATATCCGGCAGAAACGAGACAGTTTTGGTTTTCGCCCAGTTTAGAGCATCAGTTATGAAGGAGGATCGCATGGTAGCGTCGCTGCTGAGTGAAGGACGGCCGTAATCGTTGGCATCGTCGTTCTTATACGTAATCGTCGGGTTAGTGTCGTCCTCGCCAGCTCCGAGCGTTTCGAAGTGTTCGATCATTCGCCACGTTCGGAGGCGCTCGTCGTTTTCGTCGTATTCCCTTTTCAACGCTTCGATGTTTTCGGCGTCGTCTATTTCCTCGGCGTGGTCCTTCAGGCACATTCCCCGTCGGGCGAACTTCATGCATAACGTCGACATTTTGCCTCGAGAAGTCGTGTAGAATTCGCTTAGAATAATCGTGCAAGTATCTCCCGCGCCTCCATCGAAAACGTTCGACAGGACCAATCGATTTCCGTCACGAGCGAACGTAATGGCGCCGTCACACCCGGGCGTGATAATTTCAGTATTCTCCTCCACGTCGCTGCCGCTTATGAGGATGGTTTTTACGCTCTCGTCGAACGCTAAACTCGCGTGTGGCGTCAAGTAGTACCCGTCGATACCCGAAGAGATCTTCATGGGGTTATCGCGCAGTACGACGAAGACATCGCCGTACCATCGAGTTCCGTTTTCGAGTGTCACGTTCAAACCGGACGCGGTGAGCACCAAATCGTTACCGTACGATTCCATTTTAACTTTAGCGGCGTTCAGCCTCCTCAAGTCGACCGTATTGGTGGAATATCCTTGGTTGAGATTGTAAATTTTCACGTCACATCGCGTGGGGTTAATAACGAAGACATTCTCGCCTCTGTTGCCGATCAGGTGGCTCGTGAGGCTCGGATCGTTGCTCATGGCGCGGTTGCCGTTTCCTATCGCGACGATCTCGTCGGGTCGTACGACGCGCACGACGAAAGAGGCGTTCGCCAGTCTGGCCGCCAGGCGTAAGTACGTGGTTATGGCGCTTTCGACGGTTCCGCTGCTTCTGCCCGAAACGTAGGAGCCGCCCTGTAGGACGTCGGCGTCCTCGAAGCGATAATCGTAGCTCCTCGCGCCCGAAACGGTGACGTTGAAGTTTCCCGCCAATTCGAAATAGGTGGCGTTTCCGACGGTTTTCATGCCGGTAACGTCGGCAACGCTGTACTGGAAGAAGAAGCTGTCGTCGGTTTCTGCTGAAAATGTAGTGACTTCACTCTTGCCGTTAATCGAGCGAAGTACGTGGTAACGAAAGCTTCCTTTGGTCGCGTGGTTACGAACTAATGTATTTTCCGGTAGGTTAACGTCGATGTCGTAAGCGCACTTTCCCTCCAGGAGGTGAATGTGGTCTTTGAAGGCTTCTGCGTCGCCGCCGCCCTGTCCGTCGACGTATTCGACATTTTCGGCGCAGGTGACGTACACCCTGTCGCCTGCGGATTTTCTTCCTGTAAATACTTCGATGCCGTGAAACGCAAGTCGGCTGTTCGACTGCAAGATTATCCCCACGTCGAACCTGGTTTCGACCCAGTCTTCCTCGGGAGCGAACGCGGTCAGGTCCAAGGTATCCGTTCCGTTTCCCCCGAAAAGGCCGCCACGTGTACAATCGCCGGATAGCAGAAAGGTGTCGTTCGAATCGCCTCCGTGGTACCATTTCACGCCGTTCCCGACCAAGAAGATGTTGGGAGAATCGTCGAAACCCCTGGCCGTATCGTCCCCGTCTTCCAGGTTTATGAGGGTGTGACCGTCGATTTTGCCTGGATCCAGATCGGTTATCCCCATGGCGTTTTCGCAGAAGTAAGATTTTCGAGCGGGAATCGAACCTCGCTCTCCTCCGTCGTCGTAGCAGAACATTTCGATGGATTCCGGCACCCCCGGGACGGATCTGTCCCAGGATAGGTCGTCGAATTCTAGGTCGAAGAGTGCGACGCTATTCGGTTCAGATATGGAGTCGATTTTACAGTTTTCTACGTTTGTGGTGGCGCTGCGCGTGCGTGAACGCTCCTCGGCCTCAGAGTCGCCAGCGATGGAAATTCCTTTGCTCTTTTGTAGGTTCTGGCAGGTCTCGACTAATTTTCCGGTCGGGACGACGTACCTGGGGATTGGCAAAATAAATATATTAGAACAGTTGTCGACACGATTTACATCTTTAGTGAAATCTTCATACGATAGAATTTGCGACATTTTACCATTTGGTAATAACTAGAGCTGACATTTACCATATTAATTATTAAAATTTTGATACTAGTTGTATATCACTAGAAAGTTCATTAAATAGCTAGTTCGAAAACATCAATTATAATTTTAGGAAATGGTCCGTTAAAAAGTTGTAGCCTTTTTGAAAATGCGGTTTTCCATAAGAGGTTAACTGCGTGAAAATTAAAAATTCGCCAAAAAATCACTACTGATCAATAAAAAACCGTAGAAAACGATTTGCGTACTCAATTTTCACTTTTCCTTTTACTTTTTGAAAAAAAAAATTATTGTTCGTCTAACCTCACTTTATTTCGTCGACTTCTAATCGATATGGCAAGTACGAGGGCACACCGATGTCTCTTTCTGTCCTCTACACGTGTCGCACTTATTTTCACGCGATATTTCACAGTAACACGTGGGCAATTCCATATCAACTGTCGTGAGGTTGGCGGGTCATATATTTTTTCCCCACCAAAAATATTTCATTCTATTGCAGATTTAATTACAAGCATTTACCCAAATTTTCAGCTCAAAATAATACACCTAACGTTTTTTACAGCCAATTTTCGGTCTTTTAGCGCCAAATTTTCTCTAAAACGTTACCAGAACCACATCACACGCTGGAAAAATTTGAGAGTACATGTAATCGATGTAAAATTACCAATGAATCCATTCCCGCCCTCAGAATTGGCCCAAAATTCTTTAGTTTGCGAGAAATCCAAAAAAAAACTATTTTTTTTAACTTGCTCTATAAATTTTTGGATTTTTTGCAGGAGCTTAAAATATTTGTTTTTCAGTGTACTTCTGGGTATTTTCAACTTTCCCGTGTGTATTTTGGTTTTAGGCAACATCCGTGACGACGGTCGTTTAGCCGCTACCACATCTCGGCTAAGCACACCCGCGTTTAAAATTTCACAATGGCGAAGGCGCGTTTATAATCGTTTTTTCACTTATTTCTCCACATTCTTTTCACGAAACTGGAATATCGGCGTAAAACTGAATAATCAAACTTTATCATTATCGTTTAACCCATGAGAATAACGTTCGAGACCATTTAAAAATTTCACTTTGAAAACCGGCAAATTTGGCGAAATTTTTCCCAATTTATTTCTTATTTCAAAAACTACCGATTTCCTAAAGTTAAAATTATTTTTCCCAGCACCCTGATACAATCCTCTTTTAGTATAAAAATCGCCATTTTTGAGCTCTTAGTGCCATAAGAAAAATGTTTACCATGAAACCCACCTCCTGATATCCAGATGTCGCTTCAGATCTTGCAAAGCTCTAGCCATCCGCCTATCGTTAAGTTCCTTCCTCTCCAACAGCTCCTCGACGAGCCTCCCGGGATGCAGTCCGATAAACTCCCGTACGCCCTCCTCGAGCCTCTCCCAGAAACTCAACGGGACCTCCCCGTTTATAATGGAGGCTCTCCTGATCGCCGAGAAGACGTCCGTTACGACGAAAACCACTGCGCCGTGCGCCGCGCCGATCGATCCCGTCATCGACGACACCCCCTCCAATAGCGAGAATACCTCGGCGACCTCGACGCCGATCTGCGTGATGGCTACGCGCACGTAAATCACGTCGCTGATTATCCCGACGAGGGCGCCCTCGTCGCCCTCTCGGTAGCTCCCGATCTGGTGGACGAGGTCGTAACTAACGAAAGCCGACGTTCCTATCGCTAGGAAAAGAAAGGCCAACCGTAGCGATCGCGCCAGGGGGAATTTCGTGGAAATAACTCGTGCTACCACGTAGAACGCCAGGCCGCAGGTCATGAGCCCGAGGTTGACGGCGACGCCCGCGTAGTCTCCGTTCAGGAGATCCGCCAAGGCGTCCTTGGCCATCATGGCGTACATGGCGACGCCGGACGCGATCCGCAAGCGGTTCAGGCGAGCCATCACTTTCTCGTCGTGGTTGATCCTTTCTACGGTCTCTTTGGGCTCGTTAGTGCGTCTTACGCCCGCCAGATCGCCTTAGTCGAGAGTGTTTTCGGCCTCTCGACCGACTGGAAAATTTGCCTTCTCTTCCCTCGTCCGACTCGATGACCGCCTTCTCGTCCTGGAAAATCAAACCATTTCTGGTTAGAGTCAAAACGCATTTTTCTGGAATTTCTTCAATTTTTCAAGTGCCCATTAACGTGAAAACTAACGAATCAACCAGTGTAATTCAACGACTTGAATGGTAATGCACTTGTAATATTTACACGTGGTATTGTAATTCGGTCCATTTTCTAAATTTGAAGTATTGATATTTCTGGATGTTTTGAAAAATATGTTTGTGCACGTGGTAGATTTTTTTTCAGAGACTGTAAATAATGAAAAAATGAAACTTTATATTCCGGCTTGGCTCCCTGAAAGGTCAAATTTAAACGATTTTGGTTAAAATTGGTTGAGGGCAAAACGCCCTTTGTATCTTGTTTGTATCTTTGTATATTTAATCTACCGTTTAAGCCACATTGACTACCACAATCGTTATCTTCCTTTGTCTCCACAGCCCTTTGCCTTTATGAATTTTCTGTTTTTCTTAATTTTGTCCAAAGTGGCATTACATATTCTTATTAAATTTTACATTTAAGCTACAATACATGCTTTCAATTTTTATTTGAATAATTTTAGCCTTATTTCTATATGTACCCAGTACATATTTCTATGGAAATATTAGGCTATTGCACATGTACGCATGTCACGACTTTGGGAAAAATTTCACGGCAGTTATTCGTTTTAGGGTCCCTAGATGCCAAAACCACTCTCCGTTCGAAAGTTTATATATAATAATAACAACACGTGGGAGATAGAAATAAGGCTATCCGATCGGCGTGCCATCAGAAATTTTTATTTTTTTTTGCTAAAATCGTCCTAAACGGGCCTTCTTGATAATGTTTAGTTTGTTTTAATTTTCCTAGTGATATATCTCACACTTCTCAATCTGATTTACCTATCTAACACATAACCTTCATTTTTTCGGGAAATATTTTTTTTATAAAATCGTTATAAAGGACCCTTTGCTCTTGAGACTTTCCTAAGAGCTTGTAAATTAATATAGAGCGCGTGCTTCATATGAGAAAGTTCGACAGTGGATACGTCATCAATTTTTAGGTCCTTTTTTCTTTAGATGGATTGATCGAAGAGGTTTAAAAAGTGGCCTACGAGCACCACTTAGGGGCAAATTTATAAACACCCCTACACCTACAATACCCCTATAATGTAGGATAAGGCACACCTACCATAGGGTATTGTTCTAGATCGGAAACTGTAATGTTGGAAAAGGCGACGCGGCGAGCGCCCTCCTTGAAATGTGGTTCGAAACAAATTTCTTCTTCCACCTCCCCTCGCCCCCTCCTGATACCCACAACCTCACCGCACCGTAATAAAACTACATATATAACAGAAATTATTATATTTTCCCAAAATTGACATTAACAGATGAATTCAATGCATAAATTACACAACACAATATTAATACATGACTGAGCAATTGTGGAAATATTTGAGTGGAATGATATACAGCAATTACATTACTAACAAAAAAATCTACATTAATAAACTTAAACTTACTGATATGTATTCTATACAAAAATTAATTATGTGAAATATTTATACATATATGATACAAAAGAGAAGGAAATAAAGCGTGTGGGTGCTCAATTAAACAATGGGATAAAACAATATTAATATATGACTCTGAGATTGCAATTTAATTTTAACAATTTACCTATATCACAGTAACATATTTAATATTACTTCATATATCAAAACCCAATTGGAACAGCTAAAAAATTCTTCATGCCACTCAGCCCGCAACATAAGAGCTACGGGAATGTCCCTCAGACGTTCAGTGTTTAAAAATATAAAATTTACTCACTTGGTCAATGAAATTTTATGATAAGTTTTAAAATCAGTTTAAACGTTTACAAACGTTTTAACAAAGAGGAAAACTAAATAAATAAAGAATTTAAAAATTTCATTGTCCGGCAAAGACTACGAGGAGGTGTGAGTAAACTTTGCCAGGATGGGAAATGTGACTAGTGTATTGTGATTAGTAGAGAAGACTGTTTGTAGAGTTGAAATAATAGATATTTAATACAAACTCTGTCTTCTCTTTTGGCACTCCAGAACTTTTTTGTCTTGATCTGGGATGTTTTTCTCTAGGCAAATAGACAAACAGATAACTAATAGAAATAAACATTTAACATTTATAGAAATCGTTAAATATTTGCAAATAACCTAAGCCTGGAACCTGAGCCTAATTTATGAATTTTGGTAAATACGTGCCTCAGAGATCATCCACAAATCACTATTCCAACTGAAACCTACGAAATTCTCCTTACCAACAAAATCCACCGTTTAAGGTCAAATATGTTGACAAGACTGGGCATCTTTTTCTTGCCCTTATCCAATCCAGATGATGCAGCCTGTCGTATCGGTCTCATAGGCTTCCAGAACATGATTCGTTAAAGCTTCCATTCTAGGAAAAGCGGCATCGTAGGCAAAATTATTTAGAAACAATGGCATCAGGGTGTTCTGTAAATATTAAAATTTTTTATCAGATTAGTTTCTAGAAGTTGATAAGCAGTGCTTACATTCATGGTGCTCTTCAAAGCTTCCATTTTCTGAGTTGAAATAGTTGATCCTTTGCGGCGCCTTACTCTTCTGTTTATTGACAGAATCTACCTTGCAAATTTTAGTTTGAGAGCGATGTATTGTTTTTTTTTAATGCCTTCCGTTGCGAGATTTTTTTATTAATACTTCATGTGAGCGAAACCAGTCTGGCAACTTTTGTCTCGATGCTACTTCGATTTCGGGCATGAATCTTGGATGTTGTATTGCACTTCCAGAATGATGATGTTTCAAAGGCATTAACTAATGAAGCTGTGGCAGTCATTTATGTCTTCCTTGCACTTATTGCAAATGGTGTCTGGCAACAGACAGTGAAGAATTACCTAGAAAAATAGAAACAAGGCATCAATTTAACATATCTAAAGGTCAAAATGTCCATAGATGATACAAAGCTCAATCACGAATTGAACCAAGTTCAATTCGTCACTCGTCTGAAGGAAATCTTAAATACGTCCAAGTCTATGGGTGGAAATGATGTTTCAACATAGATTTGTTTCATTTCAGGTATAACATTAACAATGAAGTCTTGTGTGTTCATAACAAATTGGAAATAAATAGGCACTGAATACAAGTCACTGATTTAATTTTAATGAGTTCGACAATTGCTTACTAGATACTTTAGATAATAGATATTTACTTACTGTTACTACCAGTATCTATAAGCCAGCAGCTAGTTCACTACAAAACAAATACACTTAAACAATTCAAATCGCTTTGAAATCGCTTTCAAATATTCACAACTAAACGCTTTCGCAATTCAAAAGAAAATGGACGCTACAGTTTGTAAACACGGATCGCGTGACGTCGGTTCCTTAAGCTCAAGCTACGCCACGGCGTGTTTAAGGCGCCGTGACAGAGTGCATATTTTTGGAACATATAGAAATGAATGATTTTGCGTATACTGACGACACGCCGCCACGTATGAGTCTTGAGACGCATGGCGCTGCGACAGAGAGCTTCTCGTGCCCCCCGTCCTATGTGCCCCACCCGTCATGTCACTTCGCAGTCTTCGAGCGCCGCAACCCGCATTTTCGTTTGCACTTAGCCTAAAAAAGTTGTGTGGCAGCGCCATCCTTTTAAAGTGGTTCAAACTACTTTCGTGTCCCCGATCCTCCCATAAGACTTTCCTGGCCCTGCACACCTACCCTACTCTATGGTATTTTAGGGACGCTACAATTGTAGGGAAAAGACATTCGGCGACACCGTAAAATTGAAAGGATCGCAAAATCTTTTTGTGTTTTGTGCACTTCTCTTCACTTGTTCCGTACACTTGTTCGCTAACCTAACCTCACTTATCTCTTAAGCTTAGTTATGTCGGTCGCTGTTTAGTTTTTGCCATTGTTTTGTGTTGTGGCAATAATTCCTGGGTGTTTGTATTTTGAAAAAATGGAAAAAGGACTCAAGAAATACATAACTGCTAAAATAAAAGACGATGTTGTTCGATTTAATAGAAAATCATAAGGAAATAGTTGAAAATAAGAAGACAGATTGTGTTAGAGCTGTGGAGAAGAAAAGAGCATGGGTATCCATAGCTCAGGAATTTAATGCAGACCCCTACAATAACGCCGTAAGTCAACAAACAACAGGTAGTTCACAATTAAATAATATTGACGGTATTTTTCTTATAAAAGGCCCATACAAAATGCTAAACTTTGGGAAAATGCCAAAATAAAAAGAAGGAAGGAGCTGATCAATGAGAAATGGGAGAGAATGAGAAAACAGAGAAGAGGCTGCAAAAAATGAGGAAACACAGAAAGACTCTGAGACAGGACCCTCTATGCCGTATAATATATTGAAAAATATTAATGAGAATAAAGGTAAATGAATGCAACAAAAGTAAACATTAATGCAAAGTTTATTTATTTTGTGATTTAGAAAATGACCAACGACGCCGACGATAAGCCGTCGAAAGGGAACAGTTTCGAGAGGAACTGCCACCGAAAGAGAATCGGAAGTAAGGATCGCAAGAACACAGAAACTAGAGGAAATTAAGGGTTGAAGAGCAAAAATTAAAAATTGAAAAGGTTAGTTAGAATTAGAAAAATGTCATACAATTAATAAAAAAACATTAAGAACAATTGGATAATGAAAATAATAAATGACCATAATTTTCAATGGTTGTTATTTGTAGTTATTTTCCAAATTTTCAGTATTGATCAGAAGGAATACCTAAATGTTATTCCTCTTTAGGAATAACTAACGACAGTAGTCATTTTTATAAAAATTACTTTATTATTAATACTATTAAAATTCATTAGAAATACATGAAGGATAACAATTAATAACGTGATTATCAACTGCTAAAATGTCTATCGATGAAAACATTTCTTATTACTTTGCCTCTATTGCAGGTAGGTGTTGGTTGTTCTTCAGGCATTTCTTGTTGATATTCTCTGATGGTCTCGACATCCGCACTCCTGTATTCAACAGCAAGAATTGCCATTGCAGCATTAATTCTTGTCGTTTCAATTTAGTTTGTTTCTAAGTGATAGTGAAACGACTTTTCCAAATACCAAAGGTTCGTTCAACTACATTCCGAGTTTGTATGTGAGCCCGATCGTATCTTTCTTCCTCCTTCGTTGTAGGGTTAGGAACAGGAACGTATAGAAATATTGATTGGGCATAAGCGCTGTCTTCCAGTAATAACCCTCGAAGTTGCCCTCTATCGAATTTCATTTTAAGAGCACTATTGTTGTAAATCCTGCTATTATGGGTAGAACCTGGCCAGCGAATCACGATATCTAAAATTTGATTATTGCCAGCTACTTACTACTTGAACATTTAGGAGTATCCACCCCTTTCGATTTCGAAATGATCCAGCGTTACGACCGCCAGGTGAATAAATTTCAATATGTGTCCCATCTATGCATCCTATTACCCCTGGAAATTGGGCTATTCTATCAGAATTTTGTTTTGCTCTCATAAATTTTCAGATGAGTTGACAGGAATTTAATATAAGTATTAAAATGTCTATTTATCTTTGCAGTGATTTCACCAATGATTTTGCACATTGTAGCCTGGCTTATGTCTTCTATGTCACCTATTATTCTCTGAAAATTAATAATACATAATGTATAATTTGTAATAACAACAACACACACTTTCGTGTCAACCTGAAAACTGTATCTGGTGCATCAAATCTGAGGGTAGCGCATAGTTTAACTATTGGTGGGATCGGCAGTCCACGATTGTCTTCATTTATTTACCAAAATTCCTTCAATATACGAAAATTTACAATTGAAACGCCTATTGGCCCAATCTATAATTTCGATATGTAATATAATTTGTTTTGTAGGTACTAGGGCATCAAATTTCTCAATTTACTCAAGAGGGAAAAAACAATATTTTATTAAATTGATCGACAGTAATAGAATTTTTTCACTTCCTTTTTGAACTGCTTTTTTAGCATCTTCTTACTAATATTCAGTAGTTTCAAGTTAGTCGGCAATTGGTTGAAAGACTTTCTTGTACAGTACTTCTTTGTTCGTTGACCTATAGTTAGCTTAAGCAATGGTAGTCGAATGCTTTCATAGCGAGTATTACATGATTTCAATTGATACTCCATTTTGAGATCTTCATAGTTAACAATAATAGATTTCAGAATGAAGACTTCCTTCATGTATAATGGCCTATCCAGATCTTGTTCCTATACTCCAATTATTTTCAGCTTATAGTATTTTGAAGTCTGTTTAATGGATTAAGAGCTGTGTCATATAGTCCACCCCATCCAATTGTACCATACACAGCAATACTATGAAGAAGTCCATAGTATAATTGAAGCAACTGCTTCCTTGATACTATTTGACGTAGCCTGTAAAACACATATACCAAAATATTTTATTATTTTTACAATGTTGTTGACATACAAATTCCACCTGATATTATAGTCACATGTTACTCCAAGGTATTTAGCACTAGCCTCCCTTTTTAATTGGTCTCCATTCAGCTTTATGTCTATATCGACAGGCACAGAATCTCTATAATTACCAAACGTGACAAAAATAGACTCATCTATATTCATTATGAATTTATATCGATATAAGCAAGGGCGTCGCCAAGGGGGGGCAGGGAGGGGCAGCTGCCCCCCCCTAGAGATTCTAAAAAAGTTGCCAAATATAATGCAACCAAAGTCCTAAGTATTTGAGTTGATTTGCTTGAAGTTCAAGCCTTGAACAATCATTCCCGTGCGTCGAAACTCGAATGAAGTCACCAATTCCACTCTTAAAAGTTTTTTATTGCATAGTCAAGAGCTCGTGCTCGTGTAGCTTTACACATTGGACTCTGTACTGTCACAGAATACCTACAATTCATACCTACTTTACCTACAATTCATACCTACTTTTCTCATTCATAGAGAATGAGAAAAGTATGAATTGTAGTATGTAAAGTCAACTTGCCCCCCCCCTGCGCCATCGGCTGGCGACGCCCTTGGATATAAGCATTGATGAATTGAATCAAGTTTATTCGTCATGGTTTCAGCCAATTCAGTCCAAGTTTTTCCACTCACTGGAATAGCTGCATCATCCGCACATGTGATAGATTCTTTGTGAAGCGATAACAAATCATTTATGTAGGAAATAATAGCAAAGGTCCTAAAATTGATCCTTGAGGGACTCCTACATTGACGAGTTCTGACTGACTTTTCATTTCATTAATCTTGCCAACTTGTATCCTGTCTTTCAAGTAAGTTTTAATAAGATTCAAGGAAATGCCTCTTATGCCTATCTTATATATAATTTATTTAGGAGGATTTCATGATCGACTGAATCGAAAGTTTTGTAGTAATCTAAAAAATCCACTACAGTCAGTTTAGTGCAGCTAAGATTATTGTAGATAATACTACTTAAAATGGTTATGGCATCATCTTCAAAAACTTTAGTCAAATTCGATATCGGTGCTATAGGTATGTGGTTGTCGACTTGGTTTTTTGAATCATTTTTATAAAGGGACAAATTGTTTAGGGCAAATACCTTCTAATATTGCTTTATTTATAATATATGATAATAGAGCTGATATGTAAGGAGCAAGAAGTCTTAGAGTACATGCATAAATATCATAATATACTCCAGCTTTATTTTTCAATTGTGTAATAATACTCATAATTTTTGTTTCATTTGTTGGAGATACGAAAAAAGTGCAGGGATTTAATTGCATGTCTGGTAATTCATAAAGTTGGCTAAGTGGAACTACATTCATACTTAGTCTTGAAATTATTGTACTAAAGAATTCATTTAAAATAGTTTGCTTTACATAAGTCATCATTATCTAGACTGTTATTTATCATAATACTATTGATCTGATTACGTTTTGATTACCGATTTAGTTTATTGTTCAAATATTGCAACATTTGCTTGGAATTAGCTCTTTGAATGTATTTCTGATCATACTTATTTTTAGCAACTCTAAGAAGAGTTTTAAGTCTTTTCTCATATATTAAATATTGTTCTTTGTTCATTTTATCCGACTGATCGTGTTTCCATATCTTATAAAGTTTACTTCTATGCTTAAGTGAATTTATTAGTGCCGGTGGAACTCAGCTTTTCCTTGGTTTTTGAGACTTCCATATCATTTTTAATGCTAATTGATTTCCAAGCATGTATTATGTTCATGTTGTTGTAACGAATCAAATCTCAATGAAATGAAATAATATATCAATTTTTCAAATGACATTGTTGTGACATTTTTTACACATATATTTTTTGACTTTATTTCTTAGGAATAATTAATTTTCAGTTCAATTTCGATATTCTATTAAATTATTACTAGATCAAGTAGATCCCCTTTACATTTCATAGAGAATAACTGTTTTTTTTTAGCCAGCAGTTTAAAATGGAGGAGCAAAATAAATTCTGGTTCGAATACCTTAGAGAAAGGATACTAAACTTTTTTGACTGTAAAATTTTTAAAATTCATTGTAATTGAAATTTTTTGACAGATTCGTTTTAGTAACGGTAAAGAAGTTATAAAATAATCAAAGAATTAGGAAGTTGAACAAGTCAAAAGAAATGACCTAAAATAACTATTTTTTTAATATTACAAAACGGTATTTTTTAGTATCTATAGTAGGAATCTTGATCTGGAATAGTAGATCAGGCATCATTTCAGTGGCCTATAAGGACGATTGTTATTCAATTGGTTTTGAGAAGGATATTTTGTTGTTCGGTATTGATTAAAATCTCATTATTAACGCTGGCCAAAAGCCTAATCGCATATTTTTTATTTATGGGTAGATTTAGGTGAAAATGATATATTTACTTCCTACCTAGATGGGGAACATAGATTGAGGCTATTGGAAAATTCACAAATGTAGTTCAAAATTTTGATGCAACTTCTAATCAGTGTATAGCAGATCGCATACAACTTTTTGAAAAATCTGCTGAAATTGAAATATTAGCAGAATTGCAATAATTTTAAAAGAAAATTAGAAGAACAAAATCTTCTTCTATCAGAATCACTGTCATTAGTGGAAGATTTTCGTGATCATATAAAATTGTCAACTAATATCGTATGTCCACGCATATCCGAAAAACCGCTTTAGCTTTATTGCAATATGTCCGAAAAGTGATCGACGGAGGGAACCAATCAAACGACGTAATAATCAGAAACCAGATCGTTTTGGAAAAATCTTACCCATTTAATAATTGCCCCGTTACGTCATATGATGTCGAAAGGAGTTTTTCGCCGTATAAAATTATCCCATAAAGTTTTCTTTGAGAAAATCTTGAAAAGCGCATGATCCTTTATAGCAATCATTTGGTTTAGTTAGGTTAGGTTCGCTTTCATTTTTTTGTAAATGTATTATTTCAGGTTAAATGTGTAGTTACATTGAATTTTTTTTTGTTTAGTAGTAAAAATTAATATTCAAAATTGTTTTTTTGTTTGTTTTTAGTATTATACATTGTTGTTTATAAATATTGCAGAAAAAATTAGGCAAATCAAGTTGATGTCGTAAAGTGATCGCTGCCTTTGATTAGTTAAATACCCTTTTTTGAATACTTCCAATAGATTAACATTTCTATACCTAATACTTTAATAAGAAAGTGAGCATTTTGTGCGACAATAAAAGATAAGCAACGTAACATCATGTACGAGCATTACAAGTATAAGCATACAATGTACATAATATACGTCATAACATTCGAAGGGCACATTTTAAAGTTATACAGTCTATTTACCTCCATAAAATAGCTATTTTTTACGGCATAGAAAGCGCATGTAACGGTCAATTTTTGCGCCACATTTGCCCATTATCTCGTATTCGGTTACAGGGAAATTCTTGGAAGAATTGCTCTATAACATCCGAAAGTCAATTATAACCGAACACGTTTACATTTATTTCCCTATTCCTCTATTCTGGATAACAAAAATAGTCATTAGCCGGTGATCAATTTTATTCGAGTCAATTATGCGCTAGGTCGACCGTATTCGGTTTCGGGTTCACGCCGACTTTACAATAAGTGCGAGAGAGAGAGAGAGAGAGAGAGAGAGAGAGAGATTTAGCGTAATCACGGTCACGTAGCCTTCATACGGTAATTAAAAGTAGCCCTATTTAATTTAGATATGTGTTAAGAGTATCTCTTCTCAATATTCGTTATATCAATACGTGATTAAGTTGTTTTCTATGGAAACGTGCCTCGACTAATAACTAATAACAGTTTAGTGTTAATTCTTCGCTTACCCAATTTTTAAGCCTCGTAGCCACTTGCGGCTTTAGAATTCCTGAAAGAAAAATAATACACGTGTAGTACACCTTCGCGGTCATAAGCCCAAACTCGAATTACAAAATTCTCTCGAAATAGTAAATGAACTCTTTGCCTCCACCTTAATAAATGTTCGATTTATGATGCAATTCAATCAAAGCTGGCTTATTAAAATTGCAAGAAATATATTTGTATACAACTTCTATAAATGATACGGGATGTGTGCGTATTGCATTTATATTTAACTGTAGAAATTGATAATGACATGTAAATTAATTGAAAACAATGTAATTAAGTTGAATGAAAATTTGTAATGTGTACTCAATAACATCCGATTAGATGGCTTCAATGAATATAAAGAACCGGTATGTGGTGAATCAATGCTAATGATTTTATTACATATTAATTACACAACCCCTTATCATATCTAAAGATTATCACATTGTGATTCGCCGGCGTAAACATTTCCAAACCACATAAAGATTTTTTTTAAACCTATTTCCCGTTTTAGGGCGACCCTAAGGGCAGTTTAGAATTTAGGGTTCCTGGTGCACTTAATTGGTGGAACACACGTGGGGAAATACGTGTCGTAAGTCATTCGATGTTACCTGCTTAAGAATATCACGGCAGCACCGCACGCACCTCACGCGACGGACGATAAGGGAATACTACAGATTCCTGTTTTACGTTCGACGCCGGACCGACGTTTATGTGATGGAATAGTGGGAAGTTTTTCCTATACGATTATACACACCATTTTTCAGGCGTCCACGTGTTTTTTAGCGCGTCGTGGCTCCTCTCACGAAATCGATGCGTTTGTTATTAACATGGGCGTACCGACTTTACTTTCTTTTGTTTAATCACGCCGATAGACCCGTCCATGGTTTATTTGGTGTTCTGCTAATCTCACCTGTACGTTCTAAACGAGACCCTTACTTTCCTTTTGTATGTACTAATCTTGAAAATAATCATAAGTTCATTACATTGAATGCCCTATTATTTGATAACAGAATCGAGTATGTATATATAGGTAAACGTTTTTCTTACTGATCTGTAATTAAACAAAATCCCGATGGCCCTCCAATCAGATATTAGCTTTAGTTCCATTTCCCATGTATTATTCGATATGAGAGTGGAGAAAAGAGGATAGTTTATAAATATGGTGAGACCACCTCTCCTGGCCGTTTGAGTTCCTCCACTATGTCGTTAAATCATATATAGGAAATTTCTCATTTTTTATAAATAACTTTTCTCCTTTACGTTTTAGAGAAATATGTTTAATAAATTTCAACTGTCGTTCTAGGAAATTTTCGAATTTTCTTAAATAACTTTTTTCCTTAAACCCTTTTTTCTTCCGTTTTAGAAAAAAATGAAAGGGCACAAAATTGTAGAGCTTTTGAACACCTACAAAAAATCTAAGTAACACTTTTCGGTTCCGAAAACTAAAAAAAAAAGATACGATTTTTTTTAAGATTTAACAGGCCGCCATTTTGTTTCTATTTGGCGGATTCGGTTCGTTAACTAACTTATCCAAGATATTTACCCAATCGATTTTTGCTCCAAATTTGAACGCGATACGTAAAACATTGCGCCCTCTATCTTGCTAACAAATTTCGTTATATTACATATATAAACATAAGTATAACCCAACCAAATTAAAAAAAAAGAGCAAAGTAATTCATTTCGGGTTGAAACCTTTTTAAAATCCAAGTTTAGGTGAAAAGAAAAGATATTTTTCAAAAAATATCAGTTTAAAATGACGGCGCCGTTGTTTAAATGGTGAAAGTTTGCAAAAAAATGAGTTTTTTAACTGTATTAAAAAAACGCTTATAACAGGGAGCATTAAGCATACTTATTTATTTAGCAACATATAGACTTGAAATTCATGCACGAGTAAATAAATCAATTCATTAATTTAACAATGATCACTATAAATATCGAAAAAAATTTATTTTATCAAGATAAGTAACGATTGGAAAATCGTACTCCAAAAATTTTTCATATGTACCAAGTGGAGGGGGAAATCAGCCAGCAGCGTTCAAAAGTAAATATCAAAACTTCAGCTCCAAATCGTCAGAAAATCTTAAGATATCTCGGGTAATTATGGACCAATTTTAACGTTTTTTGTTTTAATTTGCGGTAGCACGTAAAAATAATGACAATGGCACGGTCCTTTTTGCAATAATTATTTATTAATTTGTTATAACCAATTATATTTGATTTTTTTTATATTGTTGAGAAAATTAACTGTTGGCAACGATACTGATTCGATATACACATCAAAAGACATTTTTCATTACAACAATTAATAACAATGATTTTGTAATATTTAAAAATCATTAAACTGAAAAATTACTTCTTAGAATACAATTACATTCAAACTATATATTTTGGATCTTAAAACCGGTAAGTACAGCAAAGTATAAGAGTTAAATTTATATAGTTCAGTCATTTATTAACAGATATTTTCTTACAAACACAATTTTTCATATGTATGAATCGTTTGATATGCATATTAAATCATTATCATTGCGAACAAATAATTCTCTCAATAATAAAGAAAAGAATTAAAAATAAATGTTTACGACAAATTAATAAACAATTATTGCAAAAAGGACCGTGCAGTCTTTATTATTTTCACGTGCTACCCCAAATTAAAAACAAGACCGTTAAAATTGGTCCATAATTACTCGAGATATCTCAAAATTTTCAGACGATTCGGAGCTGAAATTTTGAAATTCACTTTTGAACGGTGCTGGCTGATTCCCCCCCATCACTTGGTACATATAAAAATATTTTAGAGCACGCTTTTACAATCGTTATTTATCTTAATAAAGGAGATATTTTTCCATGTTTACATGGTCATTATTAAGTTAAAGGATCGATGTATATGAATCTCAAGTCTTTATGTTGATAAATAAATAAATGGTGAATTTTTTAAGAAAAATGTCTATCCCGGTTGAAAATGGTCCTAGGTCAACTTTTTTTTTTAAATTCATGAAAACTTACTAGAAAAACAAAATATCAAAACGAAAGTAACATAAATTTATTCCTTATATTGTTATTAACGAAAAACCTTATAAAGAAATTAGACAATTTTACAAACTCCATTTTAGGGGGGAGGATATTTGAAATTTAAATTTCCACTCAAATATTTTGAAAATAGAGATCAAGACGAAGAAAAATGAGCTCTTATGAAGTTTTCTACTATGGCAGCAACAAGCGCGTTTTTTCGCCTGCAAAAATACACTTTTTAATAAACAAATAGAATAACTCATAAAGTAATTAATGTTCTTAAACCAAATTTTAAGGGAATCTTAACGATAGCAAAAGTCAACTTTCCATGTAAGTTTCCAAATAATTTATGTCTTTTTTCTTTGTTTATTGTAAATTCAAATTTCGATGTTTTTTTGCAATTATTTAAATGAATCCTTTATATTTTTCTCCTTAGCGGGTCTAGAATGAAGTCTTTTTCAAGCAGCTATAAGAAAAAAAAACTTTAATGCTCCCTATTATAAGCGTTTTTTTAATACAGTTAAGAAACTCATTTTTTTGCAAACTTTCACCATTTAAACAACGGCGCCGTCATTTTAAACTGATATTTTTTGAAAAATATCTTTTCTTTTCACCTAAACTTGGATTTTAAAAAGGTTTCAACCCGAAATGAATTACTTTGCTCTTTTTTTTTAATTTGGTTGGGTTATACTTATGTTTATATATGTAATATAACGAAATTTGTTAGCAAGATAGAGGGCGCAATGTTTTACGTATCGCGTTCAAATTTGGAGCAAAAATCGATTGGGTAAATATCTTGGATAAGTTAGTTAACGAACCGAATCCGCCAAATAGAAACAAAATGGCGGCCTGTTAAATCTTAAAAAAAATCGTATCTTTTTTTTTTAGTTTTCGGAACCGAAAAGTGTTACTTAGATTTTTTGTAGGTGTTCAAAAGCTCTACAATTTTGTGCCCTTTCATTTTTTTCTAAAACGGAAGAAAAAAGAGTTTAAGGAAAAAAGTTATTTAAGAAAATTCGAAAATTTCCTAGAACGACAGTTGAAATTTATTAAACATATTTCTCTAAAACGTAAAGGAGAAAAGTTATTTATAAAAAATGAGAAATTTCCTATATATGATTTAACGACATAGTGGAGGAACTCAAACGGCCAGGAGAGGTGGTCTCACCATATTTATAAACTATCCTCTTTTCTCCACTCTCATATCGAATAATACATGGGAAATGGAACTAAAGCTAATATCTGATTGGAGGGCCATCGGGATTTTGTTTAATTACAGATCAGTAAGAAAAACGTTTACCTATATATACATACTCGATTCTGTTATCAAATAATAGGGCATTCAATGTAATGAACTTATGATTATTTTCAAGATTAGTACATACAAAAGGAAAGTAAGGGTCTCGTTTAGAACGTACAGGTGAGATTAGCAGAACACCAAATAAACCATGGACGGGTCTATCGGCGTGATTAAACAAAAGAAAGTAAAGTCGGTACGCCCATGTTAATAACAAACGCATCGATTTCGTGAGAGGAGCCACGACGCGCTAAAAAACACGTGGACGCCTGAAAAATGGTGTGTATAATCGTATAGGAAAAACTTCCCACTATTCCATCACATAAACGTCGGTCCGGCGTCGAACGTAAAACAGGAATCTGTAGTATTCCCTTATCGTCCGTCGCGTGAGGTGCGTGCGGTGCTGCCGTGATATTCTTAAGCAGGTAACATCGAATGACTTACGACACGTATTTCCCCACGTGTGTTCCACCAATTAAGTGCACCAGGAACCCTAAATTCTAAACTGCCCTTAGGGTCGCCCTAAAACGGGAAATAGGTTTAAAAAAAAAATAATCAAAATTTTTATTCATGAAAATTAACCGGAATTTAGATAAGGGGTTGTGTAATTAATATGTAATAAAATCATTAGCATTGATTCACCACGTACCGGTGCTTTATATTCATTGAAGCCATCTAATCGGATGTTATTCAGTACACATTACAAATTTTCATTCAACTTAATTACATCGTTTTCAATTAATTTACATGTCATTATCAATTTCTACAGTTAAATATAAATGCAATACGCACACATCCCGTGTCATTTATAGAAGTTGTATACAAATATATTTCTTGCAATTTTAAATAGCCAACTTTGATTAGATTGCATCATAAATCGAACATTTATTAAGGTGGAAGCAAAGAGTTCATTTACTATTTCGAGAGAATTTTGTAATTCGAGTTTGGGTTTATGACCGCGAAGGTGTACTACACGTGTATTATTTTTCTTTCAGGAATTCTAAAGCCGCAAGTGGCTACGAGGCCTAAAAATTGGGTAAGCGAAGAATTAACACTAAATTGTTATTAGTTATTAGTCGAGGCATGATTCCACAGAAAATAACTTAATCACGTATTGATATAACGAATATTGAGAAGAGATACTCTTAACACATATCTAAATTAAATTAGGCTACTTTTAATTACCGCATGAAGGTCGATCTGACTACGTGACTGTGATTACGCTAAATTCTCTCTCTCTCGCACCTATTGTGAAGTCCGAACCGAATACGGCTTAGTTCGCGCATAATTGACTCGAATAAAATTGATCACCGGCTAATGACTATTTTTGTTATCCAGAATAGAGGAATAGGGAAATAAATGTAAACGTGTTCGGTTATAATTGACTTTCGGATGTTATAGAGCAATTCTTCCAAGAATTTCCCTGTAACCGAATACGAGATAATGGGCAAATGTGGCGCAAAAATTGACCGTTACATGCGCTTTCTATGCCGTAAAAAATAGCTATTTTATGGAGGTAAATAGACTGTATAACTTTAAAATGTGCCCTTCGAATGTTATGACGTATATTATGTACATTGTATGCTTATACTTGTAATGCTCGTACATGATGTTACGTTGCTTATCTTTTATTGTCGCACAAAATGTTCACTTTCTTATTAAAGTATTAGGTATAGAGATGTTAATCTATTGGGAGTATTCAAAAAGGGGTATTTAACTAATCACAAGCAGCGATCACTTTACGACATCGACTTGATTTGCCTAATTTTTTCTGCAATATTTATAAACAACAATGTATAATACTAAAAACAAACAAAAAAAAACAATTTTGATTACTAACTTTTTCTACTAAACAAAAAAAAAATTCAATATAACTACACATTTAACCTGAAATAATACATTTACAAAATAATGAAAGCGAACCTAACCTAACTAAACAAAATGATTGCTATAAAGGATCATGCGCTTTTCAAGATTTTCTCAAAGAGAACTTTATGGGATAATTTTATACGGCGAAAAACTCCTTTCGACATCATATAACGTAACGGGGCAATTATTAAATGGGTAAGATTTTTCCAAAACGATCTGGTTTCTGATTATTACGTCGTTTGATTGGTTCCCTCCGTCGATCACTTTTCGGACATATTGCAATAAAGCTAAAGCGGTTTTTCGGATATGCGTGGACATACGATATTAGTTGACAATTTTATATGATCACGAAAATCTTCCACTAATGACAGTGATTCTGATAGAAGAAGATTTTGTTCTTCTAATTTTTTCTTAAATTATTGCAATTCTGCTAATATTTCAATTTTAGCAGATTTTTCATAAAGTTGTATGCGATACACTGCTATACACTGACTAGAAGTTGCATCAAAATTTTGAACTACATTTGTGAATTTTCCAATATGCTCAGCATTAAACGATGTTGCCTCAATCAATGTTCCCCATCTAGGTAGGAAGTAAATATATCATTTTCACCTAAATATACCCATAAATAAAAAATAGGCCATTAGGCTTTTGGCCAGCGTTAATAATGAGATTTTAATCAATACCGAACAACAAAATATCCTTCTCAAAACCAATTGAATAACAATCGTCCTTATAGGCCACTGAAATGATGCCTGATCTACTATTCAAGATCAAGATTCCTACTATAGATACTAAAAAATACCGTTTTGTAATATTGAAAAAATAGTTATTTTAGGTCATTTGAAGATTTCTTTTGACTTGTTCAACTTCCTAATTCTTTGATTATTTTATAACTTCTTTACCGTTACTAAAACGAATCTGTCAAAAAATTTCAATTACAATGAATTTTAAAAATTTTACAGTCAAAAAAAGTTTAGTACCCTTTCTCTTAAGATAGTCGAACCAGAATTTATTTTGCTCCTCCATTAAACTGCTGGGTAAAAACAGTTATTTTCTATGAAATGTAACGGGGATCTACTTGATCTAGTAATAATTTAATACAATATCGAAATTGTACTGAAAATTAATTATTCCTAAGAAATAAGGTCAAAAAACATGTATGTAAAAAATTTCACAACAGTGCCATTTGTAAAATTGATACATCATTTAAAAAGTTGATCCAAAACATTTGCAGTTTCTTTTTTCCTCAGATTAGTTTTATTACATAAAACATGCTTAAATATGATTAAACATAATAACGCTTCAACGTAACTCCTTCGTGTCATTCAATTAATTTTTAGTCCCTATTAAATTGAATTAAAAATATTTCATCTTGAATTTAAAATATCTCGTTGCAAATCCATAATAATTTTATTACGGCGATATGAAAAGAGGACAAGCTTCAACGTATTTACCCTTTCAATTGTTCATTGATTATTAGTACCTATTGGATTACAAATAAATCTTTTCATATTGCAGTGATTAATGAAAATCAAAATTTAGTTAAATCGGATATTTCGACCTTGCATGTAAACATTAGGAGCATTAAGAAGAAATTCTATAAATTAAGAACAGTTATAGATTGTTTTGATTTCAAACCAGAAGTTATAATTTGTTCTGAAGCATGGTTAGATGATCATATGAATTTTGTAAATTTAACTGGATATCATCGTTACGATAATGATAGTAAAATTAATAAGATAGATGGAGTGATACTATATGTGAAAAATTCTTTAAAATATGATATCATCTCTGAAGAATACAACGACCTAAAAATTACAAGTGTGATTATTGAACTAACTAATAAAAGGACACTCAAAATATCTGGTCTCTATAAATGCCATGATTACGATATTGATAGTTTTATTAATAATCATCTGTATTTTATTACATCTAATAATAAAGTTGGTAATCATGTCGTCCTGGGAGATGTAAATATTGATTTATTGGAATTTAACATTAAAGCACCTGAATATTTCTATAACTTGCCACAAAATGGTCATCAATCCACGATAAATACACGTACGCACCCAATAAGAGGTTATGATGAAGGAACCTGTATTGATTACATTTTTATAAAAGGTGTATTACAAACAAGTGCTGGAAAATTGGTAGTAGACCCTATTATTGACCATTGTCCTGTGATGATTTCTATACGTGAAAATCATGTAAAATGTGTTGAAAAAGTTATTTATAAAGTTAATAGGAAAAACTTTGTTGATCTATGTGAGGCTGAATCATAGGATGAGGTTTACAACATTCTAGAAATTCAAGAATCGCTTGAACTACTAATTAATAAAATACAAAAAATAGATCAATTAGCATTAAAAATGATATGGAAGTGTCAAAAACCAAGGAAAACTTGGGTTACATCGGCACTAATAAATTCAATTAACCATAGAAATAAACTTTATAAGATATGGAAAAACGATCAGTCGGATAAAATGAACAAAGAACAATATTTAATATATGAGAAAAGACTTAAAACTCTTCTTAGAGTTGCTAAAAATAAGTATGATCAGAAATATATTCAAAGAACTAATTTCAAACAAATGTTGCAATATTTGAACAGTAAACTAAATCGGTAATCAAAACGTAATCAGATCAATAGTGTTATGATAAATAACACTAGATAATGATGATTTATGTAAAGCAATCTATTTTAACGAATTCTTTAGTACAGTAATTTCAAGACTAAGTATGAATGTAGTTCTACCTAGCCAACTTTATAAATCACCAGACATGCAATTAAATCCCTACACTTTCTTCATAACTCCAACAAATGAAGCAAAAAATTATGAGTATTATTACACAATTGAAAAATAAAGCTGGAGTATATTATGGTATTTATGCATATACTCTAAGACTTCTTGCTCCTTACATATCAGCTCTATTATCATATATTATAAATAAAGCAATATTAGCAGGTATTTGCCCTAAACAATTTGTCCGTTTATAAAAATGATTCAAAAAACCAAGTCGACAACCACATACCTATAGCACCAATATCGAATTTGACTAAAGTTATTGAAGATGATGCCATAACCATTTTAAGTAGTATTATCTACAATAATCTCAGCTGCACTAAACTGACTGTAGTGGATTTTTTAGATTACTACAAAACTTTCGATTCAGTCGATCATGAAATCCTCCTAAATAAATTATATATATAAGATAGGCATAAGAGGCATTTCCTTGAATCTTATTAAAACTTACTTGAAAGACAGGATACAAGTTGGCAAGATTAATGAAATGAAAAGTCAGTCAGTACTCGTCAATGTAGGAGTCCCTCAAGGATCAATTTTAGGACCTTTGCTATTATTTCCTACATAAATGATTTGTTACCGCTGCACAAAGAATCTATCACATGTAGGGATGACGCAGCTATTCCAGTGAGCGGAAAAACTTCCGGCGGAGTGAATTGGCTGAAGCCATGACAAATAAACTTGATTCAATTCATCAGTGCTTGTATCGATATAAATTCATAATGAATATAGATGAGTCTATTTTTGTCACGTTTGGTAATTACAGAGATTCTGTGCCTGTCGATATAGACATAAAGCTGAATGGAGACCAATTAAAAAGGGAGACTAGTACTAAATACCTTGGAGTAACATGTGACTATAATATCCAGGTGGAATTTGTACAATATGTCAACAACATTGCAAAAATAATAAAATATTTTGGTATATGTGTTTTACAGGCTACGTCAAATAGTATCAAGGAAGCAGTTGCTTCAATTATACTATGGACTTCTTCATAGTATTGCTGTGTACGGTACAATTGGATGGGGTGGACTATATGACACAGCTCTTAATCCATTAAACAGACTTCAAAATACTATAAGCTGAAAATAATTGGAGTATAGGAACAAGATCTGGATAGGCCATTATACATGAAGGAAGTCTTCATTCTGAAATCTATTATTGTTAACTATGAAGATCTCAAAATGGAATATCAATTGAAATCATGTAATACTCGCTATGAAAGCATTCGACTACCATTGCTTAAGCTAACTATAGGTCAACGAACAAAGAAGTACTGTACAAGAAAGTCTGATGCCCTAGTACCTACAAAACAAATTATATTACGTATCGAAATTATAGATTGGGCCAACCTACGTACGAGCATCGAGCCCCCTACAGGCATGCAATTGTAAATTTTCGTATATTGAAGGAGTTTTGGTAAATAAATAAAGACAATCGTGGACTGCCGATCCCATCGATAGTTAAACTATGCGCTACCCTCAGATTTGACACACCGGGTACAGTTTTCAGGTTGATACGAAAGCATGTGTTGTTGTTATTACAAATTATACATTATGTATTATTAATTTTCAGAGAATAATAGGTGACATAGAAGACATAAGCCAGGCTACAATGTGCAAAATCATTGGTGAAGTCACTGCAAAGATAAATAGACATTTTAATACTTGTATTAAATTCCCGTCAACTCATCTGAAAATTCATGAGAGCAAATCAAGATTCTATAGAATAGCCCAATTTCCAGGGGTAATAGGATGCATAGATGGGACACATATTGAAATCTGTACACCTGGCGGTCGTAACGCTGAAGCATTTCGAAATCGAAAGGGGTGGATGCCCCTAAATGTGCAAGTAGTAGCTGGCAATAATCAAATTTTAGATATCGTGATTCGCTGGCCAGGTTCTACCCATAATAGCAGGATTTACAACAATAGTGCTCCTAAAATGAAATTCGATAGAGGGCAACTTCGAGGGTTATTACTGGAAGACAGCGCTTATGCCCAATCAAAAGTTCTATACGTTCCTGTTCCTAAACCTACAACGAAGGAGGAAGGAAGATACGATCGGGCTCACATACAAACTCAGAATGTAGTTGAACGAACCTTTGGTATTTGGATAAGTCGTTTCACTATCACTTAGAAACAAACTAAATTGAAACGACAAGAATTAATGCCGCAACGGCAATTCTTGCTGTTGAATACAGGAGTGCGGATGTCGAGACCATCAGAGAATATCAACAAGAAATGCCTGAAGAACAACCAACACATACCTGCAATAGAGGCAAAGTAATAAGAAATGTTTTCATCGAAAGACATTTTAACACTTGATAATCACGTTATTAATATCCTTCATGTATTTCTAATGAATCTAAGTATTTAAGCGAATTTTAATAATATTAATAATAAAGTATTTTTTATATAAATGACTACTGTCGGTAGTTATTTCAAAAGAGGAATAATATTTAGGTATTCCTTCTGATCAATACTGAAAATTTTGAAAATAACTATACAAATAACAACCATTGAAAATTATGGTCATTTATTATTTTCATTATCCAATTGTTTTTAATGTTTTTTATTAATTGTATGATATTTTTTTAATTCTAACTAACCTTTTCAATTTTTAATTTTTGCTCTTCAACCCTTAATTTATGCGATTCTGCTTCCTATTCCTCTAGTTTCTGTGTTCTTGCGATCCTTACTTCCGATTCTCTTTCGATGGCAGTTCCTCTCGAAACTGTTCCCTTTCGACGGCTTATCGTCGGCGTCGTTGGTCATTTTCTATATCACAAAATAAATAAACTTTGCATTAACGTTTACTTTTGTTGCATTCATTTACCTTTATTCTCATTAATATTTTTCAATATATTATACGGCATAGAGGGTCCTGTCTCAGAGTCTTTCTGTGTTTCCTCATTTTTTGCAGCCTCTTCTCTGTTTTCTCATTCTCTCCCGTTTCTCATTGATCAGCTCCTTCCTTCTTTTCATTTTGGCATTTTCCCAAAGTTTAGCAAATTGTATGGGCGTTTTATAAGAAAAATATGGTCAATATTATTTAATTGTGAACTACTTATTGTTTGTTGACTTACGGCATTATTGTAGGGGTCTGCATTAAATTCCTGAGCTATGGATACCCCCATGCTCTTTTCTTCTTCGCAGCTCTAACACAATCTGTCTTCTTATTTTCAACTATTTCCTTATGATTTTCTATTCAATCGAACAACATCGTCTTTTATTTTAGCAGTTATGTATTTCTTGTGTCCTTTTTCCATTTTTTCGAAATACAAACACCCAGGAATTATTGCCACAACACAAAACAATGGCAAAAACTAAACAGCGACCGACATAACTAAGCTTAAGAGATAAGTGAGGTTAGGTTAGCGAACAAGTGTACGGAACAAGTGAAGAGAAGTGCACAAAACACAAAAAGATTTTGGGATCCTTTCAATTTTACGGTGTCGCCGAATGTCTTTTCCCTACAATTGTAGCGTTCCTAAAATACCATAGAGTAGGGTAGGTGTGCCTTATCCTACATTATAGGGGTATTGTAGGTGTAGGGGTGTTTATAAATTTGCCCCTAAGTGGTGCTCGTAGGCCACTTTTTAAACCTCCTCGATCAATCCATCTAAAGAAAAAAGGACCTAAAAATTGATGACGTATCCACTGTCGAACTTTCTCATATGAAGCACGCGCTCTATATTAATTTATAAGCTCTTAGGAAAGTCTCATGAGCAAAGGGTCCTTTAGAGCGATTCTATAAAAAAAATATTTCCCGAAAAAATGAAGGTTATGTGTTAGATAGATAAATCATATTGAGAAGTGTAAGATATATCACTAGGAAAATTAAAACAAACTAAATATTGTCAAGAAGGGCCGTTTAGGACGATTTTAGCAAAATAATAAAAATTTCCGATGGCACGCCAATCGGACAGCCTTATTTCTATTTCCCACGTGTTGTTATTATTATATATAAACTTTCGAACGGAGGGTGGTTTGGGCATCTAGGGACCCCAAAACGAATAACTGCCCTTGAAATATTTCCCAAAGTCGTGACATGCGTACATCTGCAATAGCCTAATATTTCCATAGAAATATGTACTGGGTACATATATAAATAAGGCTAAAATTATTCAAGTAAAAATTGAAAGCATGTGTTGTAGTTTAAATGTAAAATTTAATAAGAATATGTAATGCCACTTTGGACAAAATTAAGAATTACTGAAAATTCATAAAGGCAAAGGGCTGTGGAGGCAAAGGAAGATAACGATTATGATAGTCAATGTGGCTTAAACGGTAGATTAAATATACAAAGATACAAACAAGATACAAAGGGCCTTTTGCCCTCGACCGATTTTAACCAAAATCGTTTAAATTCGACTTTTCAGGGGGCCAAGCCGGAATATAAAGTTTTATTTTTTCATTATTTTTACGGTCTCTGAGAAAAATCTACCACATGCACACACATCGTTTCACTATTTTTCAAAACATCCAGAAATATCAATACTTCAAATTTAGAAAATGGACCGAATTACAATACCACGTGTAAATATTACAAGCGCATTACCATTCGAGTCGTTGAATTACACAAGTTGATTCGTTAGTTTTCACGTTAATGGGCACTTGAAAATTTCCAGAACAAAACGTGTTTTGACTCTAACCAGAAATGGTTTGATTTTCCAGGACGAGAAGGCGGTCATCGAGTCGGACGAGGGAAGAGAAGACAAATTTTCCAGTCGGTCGAGAGGCCGAAAACACTCTCGACTAAGGCGATCTGGCGGGCGTAAGACGCACTAACGAGCCCAAAGAGACCGTAGAAAGGATCAACCACGACGAGAAAGTGATGGCTCGCCTGAACCGCTTGCGGATCGCGTCCGGCGTCGCCATGTACGCCATGATGGCCAAGGACGCCTTGGCGGATCTCCTGAACGGAGACTACGCGGGCGTCGCCGTCAACCTCGGGCTCATGACCTGCGGCCTGGCGTTCTACGTGGTAGCACGAGTTATTTCCACGAAATTCCCCCTGGCGCGATCGCTACGGTTGGCCTTTCTTTTCCTAGCGATAGGAACGTCGGCTTTCGTTAGTTACGACCTCGTCCACCAGATCGGGAGCTACCGAGAGGGCGACGAGGGCGCCCTCGTCGGGATAATCAGCGACGTGATTTACGTGCGCGTAGCCATCACGCAGATCGGCGTCGAGGTCGCCGAGGTATTCTCGCTATTGGAGGGGGTGTCGTCGATGACGGGATCGATCGGCGCGGCGCACGGCGCAGTGGTTTTCGTCGTAACGGACGTCTTCTCGGCGATCAGGAGAGCCTCCATTATAAACGGGGAGGTCCCGTTGAGTTTCTGGGAGAGGCTCGAGGAGGGCGTACGGGAGTTTATCGGACTGCATCCCGGGAGGCTCGTCGAGGAGCTGTTGGAGAGGAAGGAACTTAACGATAGGCGGATGGCTAGAGCTTTGCAAGATCTGAAGCGACATCTGGATATCAGGAGGTGGGTTTCATGGTAAACATTTTTCTTATGGCACTAAGAGCTCAAAAATGGCGATTTTTATACTAAAAGAGGATTGTATCAGGGTGCTGGGGAAAATAATTTTAACTTTAGGGAACCGGTAGTTTTTGAGATAAAAAATAAAATGAGGAAGATTTCGCTAAATTTGCCGGTTCTCAAAGTGAAATTTTTAAATGTTCTCGTACGTTATTCTCATGGGTTAAACGATAATGATAAAGTTTGATTATCCAGCTTTATTCCGATTTCGTGAAAAAAATGTGGAGAAATAAGTGAAAAAACGATTATAAACGCGCCTTCGCCATTGTAAAATTTTAAACGCGGGTGTGCTTAGCCGAGATGTGGTAACGGCTAAACGACCGTCGTCACGGATGTTGCCTAAAACCAAAATACACACGGGAAAGTTGAAAGTACTCAGAAGTACACTAAAAAACAAATATTTCAAGCTCCTGCAAAAAATCCAAAAATTTATACACGCGAGTTAGAGCAAGTTGAAAAAAAAAATAGTTTTTTAGGATTTCACGCAAACTGAAGAATTTTGGGCCAATTCTGAGGACGGGAATGGATTCAATACATCGATTACATGAAAATTGGCTGTAAAAAACGCTAGGTGTAGTATTTTGAGCTGAAAATTTGGGCAAATGCTTGTAACTAAACCTACAATATGTTATGGGCTGCCACCAATCGTTATGGGTTGAAGATCAGTAAAATGTAACGTCTCTATCTATGCTCACTTTATTTCTATATCTCTGTCTGTCTAATTCTCATACAGCCCATTTATATATATTTTACATCCCCAAAAATGTGTGATGGTGGTGGTGGAGGAATTTTCCCTCCACTCGGAACCACACGAAATCCAACATTCGGTACTTTAGCGTAATCACCGGAAACTTTCGTAAAGGTTTAGTTCGTTAAATAAACTTGAGTGTTCAAAATATGTAAATGATGGTTAAATATTGGGATAACGACTATTGAAAAAGGAAATTGGTGATAATGTTTACGGGGTTGTTTACTGAGCGTACTAATGAAAGGGACCGGTGATTATAGGTTTATGAATTTAAGTGGTTTTGATGGTTAAGTAAATAATAGGCAAAATATTAATAATTGTAAGTACCAAATGTGGGATTACAACAAATAGAATGAAATATTTTTGGTGGGGAAAAAATATATGACCCGCTAACAGTTGACATGGAATTGCACATGTGTTACTGTGAAATATCGCGTGAAAATAAGTGCGACACTTCACAGATGTGGCATAAAGAGAAATTGGTGTGCCCTCGTACTTGCCATATCGATTATAAGTCGACGAAATATCGGTTCGTGGAAAAGTGAGGGCAGATGGAAAATAATTTTTCTCAAAAAGTAAAAGGAACGACGAAAATTGAATGCGTTCATCGTTTTCTACGGTTTCGTATTGATCACTGGTGATTTTTTGGTGGGTTTTTAATTTTCATGCAGTTAACCTCTTATGGAAAATCGCATTTTCAAATAGTTATAACTTTGGAACGTATCATTTCCTAAAATTATAATTGATGTTTTCGAATTAGTTATTTAATGAACTTTCTAGTGATATCAAACTGTTATCAAAATTTAGTGTTCAATACGGTAAAGGTCACCTCTAATTATTATCAAATGGTAAAATGTCGCAAATTCTATCGTATGAAGATTTCACTAAAGACGTAAAACGTGTCGACAACCTTTCTAATATATTTATTTTGCCAATCCTCAGGTACGTCGTCCCGACCGGAAAATTAGTCGAGACCTGCCAGAACCTACAGGAGACCAAAGGAATTTCCATCGCTGGCGAGTCTGAGGCCGAGGAGCGTTCACGCACGCGCACCACCGCCACCACAAACGTAGAAAACTGTAAAATCGACTCCATATCCGAACCGAATAGCGTCGCACTCTTCGACCGAGAAATCGACGAACTATCCTGGGACAGATCCGTCCCGGAGGTGCCGGAATCCATCGAAATGTTCTGCTTCGACGGGGGAGAGCGAGGTTCGATTCCCGCTCGAAAATCTTACTTCTGCGAAAACGCCATGGGGATAACCGATCTGGATCCGGACAAAATCGACGGTCACACCCTCATAAACCTGGAAGACGGGGACGATACGGCCAGGGGTTTCGACGATTCTCCCAACATCTTCTTGGTCGGGAACGGCGTGAAATGGTACCACGGTGGCGATTCGAACGACACCTTTCTGCTATCCGGCGATTGTACACGTGGCGGCCTTTTCGGGGGAAACGGAACCGATACATTGGACCTGACCGCGTTCGCCCCTGAGGAAGACTGGGTCGAAACCAGGTTCGACGTGGGGATAATCTTGCAGTCGAACAGCCGACTTGCGGTTCACGGCATCGAAGTATTTACAGGAAGAAAATCCGCAGGCGACGAGGTGTACGTCACCTGCGCCGAAAACGTCGAATACGTCGACGGACAGGGCGGCGGCGACGCAGAAGCCTTCAAAGACCACATTCACCTCCTGGAGGGAAAGTGCGCTTACGACATCGACGTTAACTTACCGGAAAATACGTTAGTTCGTAACCACGCGACCAAAGGAAACTTTCGTTACCACGTAATTCGCTCGATTAACGGCAAGAGTGAAGTCACTACATTTTCAGCAGAAACCGACGACAGCTTCTTCTTCCAGTACAGCGTTGCCGACGTTACCGACATGAAAACCGTCGGAAACGCCACCTATTTCGAATTGGCGGGAAACTTCAACGTCACCGTTTCGGGCGCGAGGAGCTACGATTACCGCTTCGAGGACGCCGACGTCCTGCCGGGCGCCACGAAGGGCGGCTCCTACGTTTCGGGCAGAAGCAGCGGAACCGTCGAAAGCGCCATAACCGCGTACTTGCGCCTGGCGGACAAGATGGCGAACGCCTCTTTCGTCGTGCGCGTCGTACGACCCGACGAGATCGTCGCGGTAGGAAACGGCAACCGCGTCATGAGCAACGATCCGAGCCTCACGAGCCACCTGATCGGCAACAGGGGCGAGAATGTCTTCGTTATTAACCCCACGCGATGTGACGTGAAAATTTACAATTTCAACCAAGGATATTCCACCAATACGGTCGACTTGAGGAGGCTGAACGCCGTTGAAGTTAAAATGGAATCGTACGGTAACGATTTGGTGCTCACCGCGTCCGGTTTGAACGTGACACTCGAAAACGGAACTCGATGGTACGGCGATGTCTTCGTCGTACTGCGCGATAACCCCATGAAGATCTCTTCGGGTATCGACGGGTACTACTTGACGCCACACGCGAGTTTAGCGTTCGACGAGAGCGTAAAAACCATCCTCATAAGCGGCAGCGACGTGGAGGAGAATACTGAAATTATCACGCCCGGATGTGACGGCGCCATTACGTTCGCTCGTGACGGAAATCGATTGGTCCTGACGAACGTTTTCGATGGAGGCGCGGGAGATACCTGCACGATTATTCTAAGCGATTTCTACACGACTTCTCGGGGCAAAATGTCGACGTTATGCGTAAAGTTCGCCCGACGGGGAATGTGCCTGAAGGACCACGCCGAGGAAATAGACGACGCCGAAAACATCGAAGCGTTGAAAAGGGAATACGACGAAAACGACGAGCGCCTCCGAACGTGGCGAATGATCGAACACTTCGAAACGCTCGGAGCTGGCGAGGACGACACTAACCCGAGGATTACGTATAAGAACGACGATGCCAACGATTACGGCCGTCCTTCACTCAGCAGCGACGCTACCATGCGATCCTCCTTCATAACTGATGCTCTAAACTGGGCGAAAACCAAAACTGTCTCGTTTCTGCCGGACATTTTCGGTGGCGACGCGTCGATCCTTCGCTTTTCGACTTAAACGGCACTTTAAGTCGCACTCGCGAAGAAAACCAACAGGAAAATGTAGGTGCCTCGCCCGGACTCGGAATGTTCAGACTCGTGGACGCTTGCGTTCAATTATTGGGGACTATTCGGGGATTCGGTTATTAAGTCCGTCGAAAAACCGTCTCCGGCAACGATGGTTTTCTAACAAACTTCGACAAACTGGTTGGAAAATCTCTAAAGCACGACTTTAAAGAGAACACGTGCATAAAAGTAATAATCTCTGCAATTTTAACACTCCGAACCGTTTGAACCGCGATTACCGACAATACTATTTTGGATAGTAGGAAAATAATTTCATATTATTAATTCATTAAGTTTAAAAGTAAAAACGTGATACGATCATAAGTAATTATTACATTCCGAATTCCTTTCATTTAATAATTATTTTACTGTTTTTACTTCTGAAAATATTAAGTATTGAGAAAGTTTTACTGCCATTGTTATCTTTAAGAGGTTTTATTATAAGACTGTTAATTATGCCAGATTTTAAAGTGCCTTAGAGTTGTTTTAAATCTTTGGCGTTACTAAAGATTCTTTTGTGGTCTGAAAATGCTCTCTGAACATTTGCTCAGTTTTGTAGTTGAAGTGATGGTTTTATCAGGCCATCGAAATAGTTTATTCGATTTTATAAGAATTTACGCATTAGACAATTTAAAATAAGAGAAAAATAGTGGAAAATAATCAAAAAATGATGTATCCTCTTTAATCGTTCTATTATAGATACAACGTTTACGGCATACCAAAGGCTTCTTTGGATAATGTACACTTTCTGTTTTGTATGTACATTTTTCGATGATATTAAACTCCAAAATCGACCGACCGTTCCGTAAATTTTGATACTAGCTCTTTTACGCTTATTTTTATATTCAGACAGGGTATTTTGTTCATGAATAAATAAATATTTATTATTTTAACCTTTATCTTATTTTTCCACTTCTATTCAAAAAGAAAACCAGTTGTGTTTTCTGGGCACCTATTCCTGAATGTGGGTAATTGTAATTACCTAGGGAAATTTTAAAATTACCGTTCCATCAATAATTATACTTTTTATCTTATAATCTATAATCTTACTTGCAGTAGCAATACTCTTAAATAAACCTCATTACGCAAGGTACTAAATTTATTAATTCGATAAAGAAAATTAATGATTCTGTACAAAAGTTAAGAAGTGAATTTGAAAAATTATTAAGTCGGTAAAAAAATAATCTTATCTGAATTCTGTAGAATCGTTCGAGTCCTACTCTGTTCATGATTGATACAACAGTCTGACGAATGACACAACGCCCATTTGCTTTGAGGTTAGCATAATCTGAAGTAACAAAATGTCTACAATGTCTTGTTTGATCTACAAGCAAGGTTTACAACTGGTGAGCAATATTTATGTCTGCGATAAGGAAAGTTGCAGAAATATGATTGCTTTCAATTTTCCAGAGAAAAAAACCCCAATTTGTGCAAAACAGTGCAACCGAATATTTGGTTATATTCTACACCCAACACTATTACACTGAAGTATATCGAACTTCACAGTTTTACCTTTCAGAATTTACAAAAATACTGTCATTACACCAATTATCACCTCGTGGTGCGTCTTGTTTACGATACTTAAAATTTTTAGATTAGTAAAAGTTTAGCTTGGAACAAGAAAAGACGTGAACGTCCGCCATCTTTATTCCTTGCTCCCGTTTGCCAGTGGAAATAAAAGTGCCAGATTTACCGACAAAACTCAGCATAATTTTGCGTTTCGTGCTTGAGTTTTATGTATATCAGCAAAACTCTGGCAACATCGATGTCGCCAGTCTCTCAATGCTACTTTCACCTCTATGCTAAACGCTACAGCTTGCTGCACTAGATGTCAACTATAGGGTATTATACTAGATCGGAAACTGAAATTTTAGAAAAGGCAACGCGGCGAACGCCCTCTTCGATAAGTGGTTAACGAACTAATTTCTTACTCTGACCCCGTTCGACCCGTAGTGGTACCCACCCATGTCACCACGCCGTAGTAAAACTACATATACAACAGAAGTTATTATATTTTTTTAATATTGACATTAACAGATAAATTCAATGCATAAAGTACACAACACAATATTAATATTTAACAGAATATATTAACAGAAAATCTAAATTAATAAACTTAAGCTTAGCGATATGTAGTCTATAAAAAAATTAATTATGTGAAATAATTAATTATACATATGTTACAAAAAAGAAAGAAATGAAGCATATGGGTGCTCAACTAAACAATGGGAAAAAGCAATATTAATATAGGACTCTGAGGTGGCAATTTAATTTTAACAGTTCACCTTTATCACAATATCTTAACAATCATCAAAATCCAATTGGAACAGCTAAAAAATTCTTCATTCCACTCAAGCCCACAACAAAAGAGTCACGGGAATGACCCGTAGGCGTTTCGTATTTAAAAAATATAAAATTTACTCACCTCGTCAATGAAATTTAATGATAAGGTTTAAAATCAGTTTAAACGTTTACAATGTTTTAACAGAGGAAAACTAAATAAATAAAAAAAACTTAAATTACCATTGTCCAACAAAGACTACAAGGAGATGTGAGTAAACTTTGCCAGAATTGGAAATGTGACTAGTGTATTGGGGTTAGTAGGCAAGACTGTTAGTAAAATTAAAATAAGATATTTAATACAAACTTTGTCTTCACTGTTGACACTCCAGAATTTCCTTGTCTTGATCTGTGACGTTTTGTGGCATATTCCTTGGCTTGTTGGTAAATTGGATCGTTGGCATTAAGTTCGCTAGATTTGTTTGCCAAGATTTTGTTAATGCCTTGGGCCCACTAGACAGAAACAAATAGACACAATTGGTCAATGTTGGTGTTCTGGAGTTGTTCCACATGGCCACAACGGTGGGTGAAACGAAATTGTACAGAATTCTTCAAAACGGTTGCCACGTGAAGAATACATCGCTTTCTATGGCAAATATGTGGCAATATTTGAATAACTGCCTCATAAGCTTTCGCAAAACCTAAAAATGTTGGAGTGCACTTTTGTAATTTGTTGGTGATAGTAGTAGTGTATGCTTTTTCCTCAAGGAATTCATGCCACGCCGAGAGGGAATCTGTACATGCGTTTTGTTTGCACATTTGACAATTGTGGATCATTTTTAAGTTTTTCACCACGAAGCCTCCAATGCTCGGTTGTCGGTTTTAGATGGATAATGATTATGGCTGTCAGGAGCTGGTTATCTAGTTCTGCTTCTTCCTCTAGTATGCCTTAGGTGAGAAACAGCTTCATATCATTAATCAAATTAATATCATCATCATTCATGCAATTTGCACTTAAGAACTACTGACAATATTATTGATACTGACAATATTATTGATAAATATTGACTTTAAATATTGTTTGAAATGTGCTGCACTGGGATTTATATTTCGTCCTTCATGCTGACATATTTGCCCGAAGAAGTTTTCCAAAGGACCTTGGTTAAAATCCCGTGATCGGAAAGATTCAATCTTGTAGTCATGACGCAACCTCGTGGAGATATAGTTTAAGCCATTTTATGTTACCGGCCAATTGGTTAGCGACGGAGGCCTCCTTTTAAATCCTGCTTGGCTCAGGAAATACATTTTTTAGAAATTTCGAGCAGTGGTCCAGTGTTTCACATGTCTAGATGTAGCAGGAACGGTAGATTTTAAATTTCTTCGATGTAGTGGGTTCCTACCATGGCCATTCACCAAACATATAGGTTAGAGAAGCGCTACTACCGTCATGGGTACATTAACTACCGTGTTATTTCAAGGCGAGTCCGATGACACTTGCCGCCATATGCATGTCTTGCTCTCTCTACCACTGGCTGTTAAAACTGAAGGAAAATCGAAAATTTAAGCTCACTTAAAATTAGGCAACACATACAAGAACACGTTTCATTTTAAAAAAGTTCCTCTAAGCACTCCATAATTTTAAGTAATCTAACAAATTGCTTGGAGCAAATGATCACATGCAAACACAAAATAATACTGTCATCAAAAACTTACTTAAGTAAACATAAGCAAAAAAAAAATAATAAAATGTCATCTCAGAGCAGTAAAATTTCAAGACACTCCTTGCAGAAAATAGAAGGTTAAAACTGGTATGATGTCGATTGTCACTCAACAACACAAAGAACAAGTTAGGTTACAAATTGAACTAAATTCTCCAAAAATAAATCAATAAATAAGTTAAAAAAAGAGCTGTTCATTAGAGTACCTTGAATTTTTTAATTTTTCTGTTATAATTGTTACTTGATGATCTCTTGAAACAATTTTTTTCCTTTGATAAATTTGTAAATAACAAGCCTGGCGCATTTATCTATTAAAAGTTGGTGTACGTTATGATCTGGACAGAAATTGAAAGATTTTAAATGTTCTGCAAAATGAATTTTGAAATTTGTCTCTAACATATTCATATGTCCATAGTTCACAAGGTAGTTGTACAAGTGGATATGAATATCCTCAACCAGCTTGATCAGCTGAAGACTTGCATATGTGAGACATTTGTCTTTATCGTATTCTTTAAAAATGACGTACAAGTGTTGTGGTTCCGAAACATCCGAGAAAAAAGTAGATTAGCACCGAGAGCAATCAGGGATATCCACTTTTCTAAGAAGATACCCTGCTACAAATGCGACTGCAAAGTTCTCCTCTTCAATAGCAGATTCATCAAGAGCACTATTAATGTTACATACATTTGCTTCACTGATATCTGTCTCAGGTAGAGAATTTGTCTCTAACAAATCTTTAAAATTCCCGACTGCCTGGCAGAAGTCATTTTCACAATTGCTATTCCTAGTTAAAGGGGCACCAAAGCTATTGATAACTACTGTCTTCGAGGCTCCGATGAATATGTGGCAGGTAAGATTGGTGTTACTAACGCCATGTTGCCTAATTTGACGAAACAAATTTTTTACCAGATCCTGATTTCAATTCCTTAAAGTAAAGTATGTCAGTCCTTTTGCTTTTAAAATTTTCCACAAGAACATAATTGCTCTGATGGTGACGTGCCAACCATCGACAAACTTAAAGTTGTGACATTCATCGCCACTTTCCAAATCAATTATCTTCCAGTTTCCAATTTTTGGCAAATGATTTTTCCAAAATTCAATGTGAGGAGAACCTTCTGACAAAGCACATTTAAATTTTTTACCACCTTGGGGTGAAAATGAGGAACTATTCATTGAATCAAATAAGTTATCCATAATATGAACAACTTCGACAGTCGAAAATGCTTCGAGGTAGGTAAATCACCCTGGACTGCAAAAGTTTAAATAGAAGCAACGATCGACTGACTCAGTTGCTGGGCAGCCATTTTTGCCTTCGATTTAGTAAAAGAATCTCTAAAATTAAAATGGCTTGGCGTCAAAAACTGCTTGTATGTCCTTTTCTCTTGATCCAAATTTAATGCTTTCCCCGTATGCTCAAATTTTGCGTTTTTGTTTTGATCAAACTCGATAGTATTGGGAAACAAACAGTTGCGAATATTTTTCAATAAGTGAGGACAGTCAAAAATTGTGCACATCGCCCGACTATCAACAAGTTAAAGGGACTAGGTCGCTGTCGATTTTCAAAGCAAAGAGCTTTAATAGCAGCTCTGTTAGTTGCACCCTGATCACAAACAGTGACTACTACATTTAGACAAATCCCTTGCAACTGTCTTATGATGTCCACCATAATCTTTTTAAGGATACAGTTCTAATTGCATCCTTAGCAAAATAAGAGGCCACAACTTGCTTGTAGCTCTTCCTTATTCTCTTGATCATGAAAACCAGAACACGGTTAGTGAAACTTGTGGTTCCTTCATACGCTAAATCTTTAAATCTATAAACCTTTTCAAAATTGCATTGATAATACAGACCTTTAATAAGATTCATTTCATCTAGTATTAGTGTACAACAATGATCGAGTTCTTCAAAATGTTCAATTTGTGTTCTTAAGTTCTGTAATACTGGCCTGATAACACCACATTCAAATGAAATTAAGGGCAGAAGTAATTTAAGTGCCTTATGTATGGAAACTGAAAAATATGATTGAAATACTTATACAAACGAGGGCTGCGTTTGTAAACCGACAAAAGAAATAGTTTATCATTCACAGTCCACCTACTTCCATTGGGGGCCCTGTTGACATTGCGAACTTGAGAATTAATAAATTCCTTCGTAATATCATTTAGGTGCTCCTCGATAAATCTGAACCTACCCTCGTTGTACAAAGTTTTTAAGTGTTTGATTAGCTGCCCTGTCATTTTTCAATACGGTTTACAATTTACTTGAGTGTTTGTTGTCCTCGGCACGATGGCTTACACCTTGACTAATGGGATCCCTCTTAGTCATCCGACGCCTGATCCATCCTCCTTGGAGGGCGCACCCAGCGACGAACTAAGTCCCGCCACCACGTCAAGGTGGGGATCCATTCGGGGGGAAGTCTCCGCGATAATTCGAGGCCCCGCAATGAAATCTTTTTTTAGTCGTTTTTAATATTTTTTGCAAAAGGGTTTTTTGTTAATTTCAACTTTTGGGAGTTCATCTTTCTCCCTTTTTGAGTGCTTCAATGTATTGTTTTTCTTACTTGAATAAGTCTATTTTTGGCTGACCTTTACATATATAACACATATAGATTCACTCATTTCTATGGACATGTCCATTTTGAATGTTCCATATATGAATATGATATATTTTTGTTCATCATTTGTGTTTTAGAAACCTAGTTTTCCAAAATGGAAATTTATCAGTGTAATCAGGCCTATCAGGATGTGCAGACTCATATTCTGGAAATAAATCAAGATTAGAGTTGTCATACTAACCTACAATAGGAATGTTTACCTCTGCAGAAGTTGACTGGGTATCATGATAAACACTGCTATATTCATGATACAACGACCAATACACTTTGGTATTGCTGAAGGCGATGAAGCTATTTTTAAATTGGAATTAGCATAATACGATGTAAGAAAATGTTATTCACAAATGTAATAATTTCTAGTCTTTCTCTGTGGAAATATTACATACATTCTTTTATCTCAACATATGTGCAATGTTCCTAGGAAATGTATGAAACTTCTTTGGTCTATAATAAGGATTTACAACTGGTGAGAAATATTTACTTGTACAAGATGGAAAATTGAATCAGTAAAATTGCTTCCGTAGTGACACGTTTACAGACACTAATTACAGCACTACTAATTATATTTGTAATTCAAGCTATAACTACCAAAGAAATCAAAGCAAAATCAGTTCAATTTTCCAGAGGGAAACACCCCAAGTTGTGGCTTGAAGTAATTCAGTCGTTATTCCAATCTTATCACAAGTATTACCCCCAAAATTTATAAAAAACACCGTTATCATACAATTAATGCACTAACTAACATCAAATGCTGCAACCACAAAACATATACCTTAGAGAAGCGTAACTACCGTGTTATTTTAAGGCGACACCGATGACGTTTGCCGCCATATTTATTCCTTGCACTCCCCACCACTGACTGTTAAAATTGGCGGAAATTCGAAAATTGATGGATTTTGAAATTGGCGGGAATTTTGAAATTCGATTACTATTGCATTTCTTGGTCCATTTACATCAAACAAAATATAAGTTCACTTAAAATTATGTAACACTTACAAGAACGTTTTCTTTTGTAAAGTTTCTATGAATAAGTGCTCCATAATCTTAAGTAATCTTATATATTGCTTGGTGTAAACGATCCCAAGTTTTTATAAACCAATGAATAAGTGCCACTTCCACTTCACGCAGTATTACTGAATGACAAATAACAAAGAAAACACAAATTCAAACAAAACATTTGTATTTAGTAATAGAGAATAGAACTGAAATTATTCTAACATTAGAGACTGTAATAGTTACCGACAACTTTAATTCTAATGCTTTTCAGTAAGATTTGTCGTCCTCCGTCTTTAGTTTTGAACTGCATGATTCCTAAAACAAATTCCTAATTAGAGTAAAAATCATGGACATGTTATGAAACAAGGTTTATCTTCCTTTTTCTTCGTTCGATAGTTTCTTAAAACTAGAAACAAATAGTTAAATAAACTTGAACCTACCCTCTTCGTATAAATTTTAAAGTGTTCGATTAGCTGCTCTCATTACTTAATAAGCTTGCATTGTTTAGATAATTACCTGCATTTTTATGTATCTGATACATTTTACTTTCAAGACTTGATGGATCTGATTTATTTAAATTCAATTGTTTCAGAAATTCTGTTTTCAGAAATTAAATCTCATGTTCTTGATTTATATCAAGACTAGAATGATCAGAACCACTTACAATAGGGACGTTCACCTCTAAAGGAGTGGGCAGGGTATCATGGTAAATATTACTATAATTTATAGTATAATAATACTGCTTGTGTTACAGTTATCAATACTTTTAGGTACGCAGGCAGTTATTTCTAAATTGGGATTAGTATAATCTGATGTAACAAAATGTCTTTTACAAATGTCTCTACAGAATCAACATACGTGCTTCCACCTTAACATACGGACAGCGTTCGTAAGAAAATTGTGAAACATGTTTGATCCATAAGCAGAGTTTACAACTGGTGAGCAGTACTTATTTGTGCGATAAGGAAAGTTGCATGAATATGATTGCTTCCATAATGAAACATTTGATGTTAATTATGGTACTACTAGTAATATTTGTAATACAAACTACAACGAACAACAGAATTAAAGTGAAATCAATCCAGTTTTCCAGAGGGAAAAATCCCAATTTGTGCAAAATAAGGCAACCGTATATTTGGTTATATTCTACACCCTACACTTTTACATTGAAATATGTTATACTTAACAATCTTACCACCAAGTCTTACCTTTCAAAATTTATAATAACACCGTTATTACACCAATTATCACACTAATTACAACGAACCACTGCTCCTAACCTCGTGGCGCGTCTTATTTACGATACATGAAACTCAGATTAATAAATCTTTAGCTTAGGACAAGAAAAGTCGTAAACGGTCGCCATCTTTATTCCTTGCACCCGTTTGCCAGTAGAAATAAAAATCCTAGATTTACCGAAAAAATTCCGCATTAATTTTATGTTTCGTGCTTGAGTTTTATGTGTGTCAACAGAAATCTGACAACATCGATGTCGCCAGTTCCCCAATGCTACCTTCACCCATATGGCTGCAACAAGCCTCGTGGTAGCTCTTATTTCTATTACGAACCATTACGAACACTGAAATCATGAAACATATTAAAATGTTTCTAACATAAAAACATATAGGATTGAACAGCCTGGACAGAAAATGGCAGTGACAGACTTCACAGAAAGTAAGGTCATGATCACCTGGTTTGCACTTCTGATAATTTGGGCGTTCTGTGGTAAGCACTTAGAGGTTATGTAGCACTTAAAATAAACAAACTAACCTTTCCGAAATGTTCGTCCTGGTAGAGATGAGGAACGTGACCCGCATCGTCCCGAGCATGTTCAGCAAGCACCTGAACGACGCGATTACGGACGAGCTAAACTACAAGCTGGCGAACAAAGTCGTACTAAACGTCGGGCTGTGCATCTCCCTGCGCGACATCCTGAAGATCGAGGAGTCGTTCGTGATCCCCGGCGACGGGGCGTCGCACACGAGGGTGACGTTCAGGTACATCGCGTTCAGGCCGTTCATCGAAGAGGTCCTCACAGGAAAGATAAGGAGCTGCAGCCAGGAGGGGGTCCACGTCACCCTCGGGTTCTTCGACGATATCCTGATACCGCCCAACGCGCTGCAGCACCCCTCCAGGTAAGCGAAACTGAAAGCCGAGACTCTAGTTTAAACTTTGTCGTTATAGGTTCGATGAGACCGAACAGGCGTGGGTGTGGGAATACGAGTCGGGCGACGGGGGCAAGCACGACCTGTTCATGGACGCGGGCGAGACGATCAAGTTCAGGGTGACGGCGGAGCGGTTCAACGAGACGTGCCCGCCGGAGACGGCGCCGGACCCGGCGGCGACGTCTGAAGTGGAGAATAAGGTCGCGTATAGCCTGATGGGTAGCATCAACGAGCCCGGACTGGGTCTCGCCAGCTGGTGGGAAGGAGATAACTGAGTATGAACGAACTAGAGCAACTACGGGATTTTTTTATCTGGAGGTTCCCAGTCTGGCATAGGAATTTTGGGAATAATTCAAGACTGGTGGGTGATGACAATGTTAAATAGCCCCGTTAAGACGAGTAAACTATGATTATAGCTAAAATAAATTTGCACATGAAACTGTAATTTTACAATAAAGTATCATGTATAATCCACGGGATCCAATTCAGGGGAGGAGGGGGATGTAACATTACCATTTGATTTAAAGACGGCGATGTACAGGGACAGGAATTCCTTGATGGTGCTGAATTATTGATGTAAAAAAATAGTTTACCACTATGGATACTTTACAAATTTCTAGAGTTTTTCTTTAGCACGATTCAGATATTCTGGTATTTGAAACCAAAGCAAAAAAGCTTTGATACCACTTTCGAAAATCTAGAATTTTCCATGATTCTCAGAGAATTAACACTTCACAAAACGTTATTGAAATTTATTTTAACTTATAAAATCCTCGGATACCATTTGGAATTTGTTCGAGAGGTGGCTTCAATACCAACCTTACAAGGTTAATTCGAAGCTGCTTACCAGCTGTTATTGGTTCATAACCAAATTACAAGCTCCATTAAAGGAAATTTGGATAATATTGAAGGAAAGCAACCAACAGAATTTCTGGACAGTTTTTTAGTAAAAAACCCCCGTCGATAAACTTGTTTCCGATAATTTATGAATTTTTATTTTCAGATACCACGAAAAAAAGGGGCCATTATAGGTACTTTTAATGGTACTTGCTCCGAAAGAGGATCTGCGAGGGTAAATGCAATCAATACGCTTTAAAGCACTAGAGAAAATTTTATCAAAAAAGACCTATTTAAGGCGACATTAACAAAATCAAGATGACTCAGGGAATGACATCGAATTAGTTGACGATTCACCAAAATGCCAATTGAGAAGTTTCCACCTGGAGAAGTATATTGAAAAATGTTTGGATATTAGGTAACTTACGTTCAGGTACAAAAATCAGCTTATGACTAAGCTTGTTTTCTACAATATTACCAAGTTCTTCAGGAATGGCACAAATCAAAAGGGATGGAGAAGAGGGTTTATGCAGAGGCCTAAATCGCTTTCTTCAAAGAAACCGGAAAGCACTGCTTTTAATAAGCCAAAGACTGAGCAATTTTTTGAAAACTTCTAAAATGTCTGTATGTCGTGGATAAGGTTTCCTGGATAAACACTCTGGCAGTGCGACCGATAACGCAGCCCCACAAAAGAAAGTCCGGATCTGTAGATCAGACACGTGTATTCTTATGTATTTTTCATTGCCGAATCCGAATGCGAGGTCAGAAAAAGGCCTGCACCCCTGGAATTGGCCCCAGAGGCCAAAAATGGCCGCCATAAGGTGTGAAACATGGATTCCGGGATGACGGATACTCAGGCGAGGTTGAGATTATATTCCCAAGCCAAAGCCGAATTCTTGGTCAACAGAGTTTAGAGCAGTCTGGGGTTCAAGTACTTTCAAACTTTAGCAACGCAGACGATGGTGAAACAGTTCGAGGCCCATTGGAATTCACCCCTGTGTATATATTTACTTTTTGAATGATTTATTTTTTGTATTTTGATTTATTAATTTTCCTCATGAATCCCAGTCGGCTCTAAACTTTTTTGACCACGAATTCGGCTTTGGCTTGGAAATGTAATCTCGACCTCGCCTAAGCATGTGTTTCACACCTTATAGGGCCATTTTTGGCCTCTGGGGCCAATTCCAGGGGTGCAGGCCTTTTTCTGACCTCGGATTCTGATTCAGCTTCAGATTCTATTCTTCGTGGGGTTGTGTAATGTTACCATATAATTTTTGTGTAATCACATTAGAAACACTTTGTCATTCATTAGATAAAGGAGCACGTAGCATACGTTACTTAAAGCAAGTGTGCTAGTGGAATCAAGGCCCGCCTTTTAAGAAACGCTGAAATCCATTTTCAGAAGCACTGAAAAACGAGATTGTTAAAACAAGAGAAGAAGAACTTGAAACGTCGAAGAGGTCGAATCTTGAGATTGCCATTCGTGTTAGCGACAAGCTTTGTATAAATTCCCTGTTGAGCGAATATACAATCCAGATGAAACTGTAGTTACAACTGTGATGAAACCAGTAAAAGTTGTTACAACTACTGATAAGAAGCAAGTATCCCAAGCAACATCAGCAGAGAGAGGGAAATTAGGAACCTTCGTGGGTATCGTTAATGGTGCCATTCACTAGATTGATGTTCAGTAATAATGACTTATTCAAGGTAACCTTAGTTGCAGCCTATAATTATGTTCGTAAAAATTTTGGTAATGCTCTTCCTCATCCAACTGTCATGAACCCGCTTATGGTCGCTGAGGCTTTCCACTGATATATCTCTCATCATCGATTTAAATGGCTTTTAACCATATTTCGTTGTCAGTTTCACATATACTTATCTAAGGGCGCTGTTTATACTTAAATCACTTAGATTTTGTTGAGAGTCATTTCAATTTAGCTCAACTAACTTCACATATATTTATCTAAGGGCGCTGTTTATACTTAAATCACTTAGATTTTGTTGAGAGTCATTTCAATTTAGCTTAACTAACTTCACTTATATTTATCTGAGGGCGCTGTTTATACTTAAATCACTTAGATTTTGTTGAGAGTCATTTCAATTTAGCTTAACTAACTTCACTTATATTTATCTAAGGGCGCTGTTTATACTTAAATCACTTAGATTTTGTTGAGGGTCATTTCAATTTAGCTTAACTAACTTCACATATATTTATCTAAGGGCGCTGTTTATACTTAAATCACTTAGATTTTGTTGAGAGTCATTTCAATTTAGCTTAACTAACTTCACTTATATTTATCTAAGGGCGCTGTTTATACTTAAATCACTTAGATTTTGTTGAGAGTCATTTCAATTTAGCTTAACTAACTTCACTTATATTTATCTAAGGGCGCTGTTTATACTTAAATCACTTAAATTTTGTTTAGAGTCAGTTCAATTTAGCTTAACTAACTTCACATATATTTTTCTAAGGGCGCTGTTTATACATAAATCACTCAAATTTTGTTGAGAGTCATTTCAATTTAGCTTAACTAACTTCACTTATATTTATCTAAGGGCGCTGTTTATACTTAAATCCCTTAAATTTTGTTTATAGTCATTTCAATTTATCTTAAGTAACAATTCAAGTACCATAATTGAACAACCCGACATAAAAGAAATATTGTTTTCCAAAACCTTTGTGGCATCCTTAAGGACGTTTATAGTATCAACCTTATCACGAGCCCTTTTTAATATATCCTATCCCAATTTTAGGCCTAATAGGCCGATCCTAAGTTTGTTTAGATTATTTTGTGCGAACCTTAATATTTAAAGGAATATGCCATCCCTATAAAGCTTAGATTTTAATAGTATGTGTTCAACTCTGTCAACGAAAAGTCCTAGTAGTACGACGTTCATCAAATAAAGTTACAAGTTTAATCAACTGTATTGTTGTGACACCGAGTCCCTCAACACAAGTACCTTGAGGGAGTTTGATGGCTCACCAGGGTATACAGCTGAATTTTTAAATGCCCTTAAAATGGTAGTAAAAGAATGACAAAAAGAAGCGAAAGAAGTTGAATACCAATTAATAGTGGATGAAATGGCAGTACGTCAGCATATCGAAGGGAAAAATCAGGGATATGTCTATTTTTCAATGAGATGCTATACCTATAGCCAAGAAAGCAATCGTCTTTCTAATTATGGGCGTAAATTGCCACTGGAAGATTCCCACTGCGCACTTCTTAAGAAATTTCTTGACAGCAGTATATAGTGATGTGCATTCTTGTAACAAATTCATTGTATTTCATCTTACTGTAATATCAACCTGTAAAATAGATTTTAATTTTGTACTTATTATTTTCCGTCGCAGTGTGCATTAAAGTGTTAGTGTGTTGCTTAGTATACATATCCACCTGACCTGTAAGTAGTGCGACTATCAGTAGATGTATTCGACAACATTCATTTCAAGGTAATATAGCTAATTAGCTGATTGAGGGTGGACGACTTTTGAAGTATCCACCTGTCCAGAACCTGAGTGGCATCCTAGCACATGAGTAGAGCGAGCCAATTTAGTAAAAGGGACGCCTAATAATGTTAGACAAAATAGACGTTCGAATAGTTTTATTGACATCTGATGCAAACTTAGCTTATGGTTAGAGTTTTAGGTGCCGATCCCAATTCAAGTATCCTCGGACCATATTTTCAACATCCACGCTGACAGGAAGGGGTTTTTAATATTTTGGACCCGTGTCGTATGGTGAAACTGGTTCGAAATACAGTAGGAGATTGGAAACATTTGTATGATGGTGAAAAGTAATGTCACCGAGTGGCAGCGGTATTAACAAAAATACTAAACTTTCAAGTAATAATACAGCCGAACCTCTATTTAACAAAATTCTCTATTTAGCGAAATTTTGGTTAGAACCGTGAATGTCCGATGTTATTCATTAATAAATTTCTCTCTATTTAGCGAAGACAATATCTATTTAACAAAGTACAGTTAGGGTTATAAACCCATAGCAGGTACACGGTAGTCTGAATTTCAAGAAGGTTCACTCTTATCCTTTCCTAGATTTTTAATGCGGTCATTACGGGGTATTGCTGCCTGCATTTTTTCAGACTGTTTGTTTAAATCTTTAAATTAGTGCGAGGTATTTTTTGAAAACGCAGTATTATTTAAATGCGAAGCGCAATCAAAAAGTACAGACTTCTTTAAGAATTCTTAAGTTAAGTCCACATCTGATGTTTTCGTGAGGACCTGATACGGCTTTTGTTTCTTTGTACATTATGTATAATAGCCCTGATAATAGCTTATATGTTTAATCATACATAATGCACGTTCATGTAAATACATATTAGTTCATATATTACATGTATATATTATTATATATGTATTACGTTCATTAAACTTCACTTAAAACTACAACTTCAATTGTTTAATCATTTTTATGTCGATTAAACATACATCATTTATATATGTATATACGTATAATACATAATAATTCGGTCCATATATACCGAATTATTCTATATAACGAAGTTTTTTCAGCGGATTTAGGACTTCGTTAAATAGAGGTTCGACTGTATTTGAAGATTAAGATTTGATAGAAAAAGTTACGTTAATTTAAACAAAGTTCTTCCACAATTACATACTCACATTTCAGACGAAGATCCACTAAATAATCATTTATTACAGTACGTACATTTAATATCAGTACAGCATTAAATGGATATTTACTATGATAAAATAAATACCAGACTTCATTAGTCTTACTGCACAAGGAACACTAAAAATGCTTTCCACCTGAATGAATGCACATATGCTTTTTCAAGTCACCAGACCAAGTAAAAGTCTTATTACAAACGGAACATTTAAAAGGCTTTTCACCTGTATGAAGACGCAGGTGCCCCTTTAAATGACTAGACTGAGTAAAAGTCTTATTACAAAATGAACAACTAAAAGGTTTTTCCCCTGTATGAAGGCGCATGTGCTGTTTCAAAGTACCAGATTCAGTAAAAGTCTTATTACAAACGGAACAACTAAAAGGCTTTTCCCCTGTATGAAGGCGCATGTGCTGCTTCAAGCCGCCAGACCAAGTAAAAGTCCTATTACACATAGAACATTCAAAAGGCTTTTCACCCGTATGAAGGCGCATATGTTTTCTCAAATTACCGGAAGAAGTAAAGGTATTATTACAAACGGAACATTTAAAAGGCTTTTCCCCTGTATGAAGGCGCATGTGCTGTTTCAAAGTACTGGACAAATTAAAAACTTTACTACAGATGGAACACTTAAAAGGCTTATCGCCTGTATGGATGCGCATGTGCTCTGTCAAACCACCTGACCAAGTAAAAGTTTTATTACAGACGGAACATTCGAAAGGCTTTTCACCTGTATGAAGGCGTATGTGCTGTTTCAAAGCACCTGAACAATTAAAAGTTTTAGTACAGATGGTGCATTCAAAAGGCTTTCCATCTCTATGAAGAAGCATGTGCTGTTTTAAAGCACCAGACTGAATGAAACCTTTACTGCAGATCAAACATTTAAAAAGCTTTTCACCTGTATGTACATACATGTGATTTTTCAAAGTACTAGATCGAGTAAAAGCTTTATTACAGACGGAACATTTAAAAGGCTTTTCCCCTGTGTGTAGGCACATGTGCTTCTTCAAATGACCAGACTGGGTAAAAGTAGTATTACATAGTGAACATTTAAAAGGCTTTTCACCTGTATGAATGCGAGTATGCTTTTTTAAATTACAAGACCAAGTAAAAGTCTTATTGCAGATGGAACATTCAAAAGGCTTTTCACCTGTGTGAAGGCGCATATGTGTTTTCAAATTACCAGCACAAGTAAAGGTCCTATTACAAACCGAACATTTAAAAGGTTTTTCTCTTGTATGGAGGCGCATGTGCTGTTTCAAAGTGCTAGACCGAAGATAAACCTTATAACAGTACGAACAACTAAAGGGCAACTGAGAAAACGATGATGAATAACTTGAACCAGGCTCATCTGATAAAATTTCTTCCTTAACTAATGGATGATGGATGATATCAACTGAAGGTTCAATTTTGACTTGTCCGGGAGCCAGTATCTTCTCCACTACAGACGTGTGGATCTTACACATTTCGATATATACCGAGAATTCCTCATAGCGTGACTTACATTCCCCGCAGATATTCTTATGAGACGCTACGACGGGACCCTGAAAGAAATGAAGTCCGATATATTGTATGGGCAAGGGGATTCTCGCTTGCCTTATGAAATAGTGCACATGAAACAAAGCACTAGTAGCAAATATGTAAAAACTTCAGGAACATATCAACTATACTAACAATGTGTACTCCTCACCTCTGCGCTAATTATTTTCCAAAATCGCCATAATCTCTTCTGGATTGTCTGCACTGGCGCCTCTTTCAAGCACCAGTCGCAAGTAGTATCTCTCATAATAAAACGGTACCTGATTTATTGATACGGGCAGTAACCAAATATCACAAAACAAATACGCCATAGGCATAAACCATAGGGAAACAAGCATAGAATTCCATTATTCACAAACCTATAAAACCCTTGAGCTTGAGCTCAATTGCTCATGACAATGATGATGAGCTCAAGGAGCTTGATTTGTGTTTAACGGTCAGGGAGGTTCATAAAGAAATAACTACTATTATTTCTTCATGAACAGATGTTTTTGTTTTGTATTTATGGATTCAGGTAGAGATATTATAAATATAGAGATGAGAGTCAGGCCGAGAATGAGGAGAATGTGAATAATACCGAAATAGAGACAAGAAAAGAATTATTAATATAATTAAGCTCTCAGTTTCCCATTTAATTTGTCCCTGTCTTAAATATAGCTTCTTGCTAATTTGCATTTTTAAAGTGGAAGAAATGGCGTTTATATAATAAAAGTTTTAAATTTGCAGTTCTCTTCACAATAAGTAGCTAAATATACATCAGTGGCTCCAAGACCATAAGGGACAGGTCGTGGATGGAAATTTTTAAGGAATTTGGAGAAAATCCAGAGTTCCCTATAGATTTTCTCCCAAAAAAATGGCGTAATCTTCGTGACATATGTGCAAATTAAAAGGGAATATACCTCAAGTGGGTCGGCAACAAAACTGATGGAAAAAAGGGAGTATCTAGATGTAATGTACATTCTTAATAGGTGATACAATCAATTTCCACCCAACACTTTCCAATGTGAATACACCCAGGGAGTCACCAAAAGCACTTCCAACTGTGCAGCTCTACAGCCTTCTCCTGTTAGTGGGGATGAAGGGAGACGCAGAAAAAGTCATCAAAGGGTTGAAGGAGCAATTTTAGAGGCCTTAGAAAAAGTTAATGCCCCCTCAGATCTACTGCAGGCACCTGCCCTACTGTATATAAACCTGATCTGCCAGAGAATATGAGATACATGAGCACAATGCCTCAAAAAGAAAAAGCTTTATTAGAAATTAAGCTGTTACAAGTTGCATATGAGGAAAGCATAGACTTTCTATAAGGCTGTCTTTTTTTATGTTAATTAAGCCAGTTTTTACCTTGTTCATACCCCTAGACGTTCCAGTCCCCTCATCTCCGTTATTTTTAAGGATAACATAACAATTTTGGGTGGAACTTTTATGTGGGACACTTTGTATACATAAAACGAAAATTTTAACATCTTTTCATATAACTTGTAATTTCACTAAGGTTGGCCATGCACTACACTGGGCATAGAAGTTGATCTGAATAAAATTAATAGAGATAAATATGTATTTATTTATTCCATTGAAAATGCACTGATCCCTCTACTACAAAAAAATGCACTTAATGAATTTTCCATATTTTCTGCTGCTTTTCCATATTTGTTAGGCTTGTTCTTCTTACTGAAAGAAGTCCATCTGCAGAATTTTCATTTCTCCAATCTGCTTGAGTTATTTCGCCATCTTAAGTCTCCTTGTTAACACTACTTAAAGTAAAACATCTTTTTATACATTCAATATTTGTCGCCTACATACAGTCGCCTTAATAATTGCTTCAATAGTTGTAATACTAGCTATAATTGGCTTCCTGTAAATTCTCCATCTCTGTACAAAAATTCCAAAGACGTTTTCAATCACTCTGCGCCCACGACTCAATCTAAAATGAGACATAACATATTAGCATTTCAGTTCAGTTTAAACTGAACAATTTTGTTATGAATATTGTATTCATAAATATTTCCTTTGTTTGCATGAACAAACCTGCCTAATGAACCATACTTAATTCACATTTTAACTACACCACTTTAACATCACTAAAAATATTGGAAGATATTACTTCTCTCACCTATAATTGAAAATTCTTCCATTTGGCCCCAAAAAACGACCTGGATATGGACGCATAATACAGGTGGTATGAGGGATAGCTTCATCTGCAACAATGTAGTAGTTAATTTGTTCTTCATTACTTAATTATTATCTCCCTATTTCTGAGTTTTTCAAAATTGTGCGTGTGCACGCGCCTTAAATACTTTCAGTAGCGCTATCGCTTAATGCGCATGCGTTCCTGTCGAAATAAGATAAACCACAGACGATTAATATAATCTAGACCCGGCATTCTCATAAGAAAGTAGCATTTGTTTACATGCCAACTTAGCAGATAGGCGCAGTGTAAGGGGGGAAGAAAATATGGCCGCCGTTGACGAATTGTGATACGGAACCAAACAGTTTCCCATAGGCGTATCAATAATAAGGTTGAAAAGAAACAAAATTGAGAAATTGAAAAAATTATTCATTACGAAACAAAATTGATTTTGTCATAATATTTCTTATCCTATTTTGTTGCGACATATCCAACTTTTTTGTCGTTTCGTGGTAATGTATATTCTAATGGTGAAATATTTTTTTAAAATTAACTTTATTAAAAAAGAAATGTGACCGTCAACAGGATCATCATCCATGAAATGTTCAAAAAATTTGAATACGTCGGAATTGAACATACTCGTAGTGTTGGAAATTAACAAATCAACAACATTTTTAACTGATTTAGACTTGTAATCCGTTTCCGCAGCAATAGCACTGTAGATTGAAGGCTGTGAATTTTCTTTTGCTGACGCGAAATAGTCCTTTTCATGATTCTAAAATTTGCTTTCGCTTTTCTAGGTGAAGAAAAATCACCACTACTTAAATCGCCAGTATAATATTTTCTGAAAAAGGAGAATGCATGAAAGATGTTAGTATTTGATATAAACATCAAACATTTATTACCTTTTTTGTTTACTTCTGTTCGTACTACTAATTTGCAATGAAACTTCTTCTTCTGTGGTACTAACAGTCAATGTTGATGACGATGACACCTTTTCTTTAATATGCTGGTCTATAGCATGTGTAGAAGGTCCAGGTAGTTGTAATAATTCAGATTTAGGATGTTTAATTTCAATTCTTTTCCTAAAACATAATGGTTATTGTTTAATATTGGAATACTTCGATATACTTTTTCTTACCTTTTCAAAACCGGACTATTTTCTCCATCACATTCTGAACTGTTGTCGCTTTCGATTGAACTATCTGAACTGAAACCAATACAATTGCCAGAACTCACGTATGACAAATATTTTTTAAAATGATTTGTTTTTAGTTAAGACTACAATGAGTAAATTGTTTATGCAAATATTTTAATAGATTTATCTTAAAGTTAATGGAAATAGGGAAATTTTTAAAGAAATTTTGAAGATATTTAAATTATTTGTAAAAAAAGCTTTGATCACTTACGCTTCATGCAGTGAATCACTATTTACAAATTAATTCTTTTATTTCAAAAGGAACTTTATACTGAATTTAAATTAGATTTGTGACAACTCCATTAAGGGTAGATTAATAATTTTAGTAATAAATAATAGTAATATATAATTATATACCAAGGAAATAACCATTTCTCTTCCGTGGTATGTACGCTATTTTATCATACGGCCCTTAGAAACGAGACGTTCCTCATTACTCTACTAGTTTCATTATAAGAAAACTAGTAAAGGAATGGCGCCATTTGTGTTGTTTCCAAGGCTAGTGCGATAAATTAATATAAATTAATTACCTTGCACTGCTTTTAGCTTCAAAAACATTATGTATCAGCAATGGGACGGCATCTCGTTTTAAATATTTGCGTGCACCACTGCCTGCGCCAATTTTAAACTCAAAATCACTCTCTTTAACATGTTTAGAGCAGATATAAGCTGATTTTGTTACATAACCAGTTTTATTAAGTCGTAAAACGGAAATCCAAATATCTCTTGTAACGGGATCTGCCGGAATCCTAAAATAAAAAACCGATAAAACGCCACTGAGGTGAAACATAACCTCAATAACTTTCATTAATAATTTGTTATATTTACCTATGAAAGGATACGCCGAACGCTTTCCCTTCATTGCTATATAGCTTACACATCATGCACCTATTAACCATTATGAATTTTATCAAAAATACTTAACCAGAACAACACAACACGGAAAAATCAAACGGCCATAGACAATAACATCAATAATCAAGTTGGAATCGATGTTGCCACACATAACGAAAATGAAAATCATTGCAGATTTACGTACGACGGGCGAACCGAATGCAGTATATAAGCAAATCATAAGAAGGAATTCGTCAACTGAATTTATGCAACATTGCAAAAAAAACGCTTAGAATGTGCTAAGATGTTGGCAATACATTATTTTGTAAATAGACGGGTCTAGGTATATTCATGGTCTGTGAGGTAAACGCTAATGGCGCCCGACGTTATGTGAAATTCAAAAGCTCTCTAATGTGTAGTACTCACTGCAAATAAATGTTTTTTAACACTACTTGCACTTCTCTAATGCTATGTTCTAATGTCTATGTTTTGTGATTTCAGATTTGACAGCAGTAATGACAGCACACCAATCCACTGTTTTGTGCACTTAACCCAAAAAACCATTGCGTCATATATTACAAGGTAAGTCGAAGTGGGTTCAGCGCGCGCGTAAAACCATTTTCGGGGGCGATTATATTTCGAAAACAGATGCTTCGCGCACGTCCTAACGGTTACGGGATGGCGAGGGCCCCCAGCATCGAAAAAAGTGAACAGTTCGATGAGCCCCCCGCGCTCAACGAAAGGAACCTCGCCCTTTTCGGTCTGGTGTTTTCCTTGACCGTGATCGGCGCGAAGCTCTACAGCCTCTACGGTAAGTGACGTGGATTACAAAAACGATGAAATTCTATCATGGTCCATTCAGGCTCCACCGTCGAATGCGCCATTCTGGAACAGAAACTGGTGAATTACAAGGTTTTAACCGAGAAGGGGAACGAGATGTTTATGTACTCCTGGAAGACTACTGTCAGGTACAGTAGCGTGTGGTTGCCGTTGGTCTGTGGATTTTTTATGACGTACCTTACTGGCATGATGGTGTACCTGGACTCGGATGTACCAGGGGTGCAACCTTCTGGTCCGTTATCACGGCAGAATTACAAGTAAGATCTGGTTTTCTGTGGATTCTAATATAGTCAAAGTTAATAAGGTGTTGTGAGAGATTCATTATTTATTTTTTTTGTAGGATACGGCCTAGACTCACTTTTAACTTAAATTATGTGTTCGCCATAATCATTGGGTTGATGACGACATCTTATATGTACTTCAGAGGAGTTTCAATTGAATATTAGTAGATATTTTTTATTTATTTTGGTTTCTAGGAATACACATTATTTATTATTTCTATATATTTAACATATATAATTGTTTATACATATTTTTTTTGTAACATTCATAAAATATATATACCTACCACATGAGACGTTTTAAGATTTATTTATAAAAGTTATTACAAATCAAATCCTTAAAAAGGGACATTTTTGCAGTGAGAAGCAAACGGTATCGTTTCTACTGTAACATTTAAATACCACAACATTTACTTTATTATGTTTGAGTTCCCAAAAGCTTGAAGTTACAATTATAAACCATATTTCTTAACGTTGCACAATATTACAAGCAGTACATATAAAGCACATGTTACATATATTTTTCAGTTTGCCTACAACATGGAAGTAGTAACGAGCGTGTTCTCAGACGTATTCCAGGATAGTCTACAGGACCTGTCGACCGTCCAATTGGAGACTACCTTTAAAGAAGGTAGGATCACAAACACCACTTCTCTGAGAGGCTTTATAATTTTTTCCCTTACAGATCCCACGTGCTCCCTCGAACGAAGCACCGGACCGGAGAGCAGCTTATCCTGTTCGTATTGCAGGGTGAAATTTCCAGATTTACAATCCCAAAGGCTTCACTTTAAGTTAGATTGGCACCGTTATAACCTGAAGCAGTCCCTAGGGGGCAGGTCGTCTGTGACGGAGGAGGAGTTCGATGAGAAGAACATTAACGGTAAGACGTTTAGTTGTTTAATGGAGGCGTTTCTACAGTACGAAGCATAGTAAAAGGTGAATAGGAAATAAAATGGGACACATGCAGAGAAAGTACAACCTTATGGAGGTTATGCCCAATTATTTTTGGATTTAGCGACAGGTATTCTAAATGTTTTTAGTATAATTGCAAAATAGGGAGAATGTGATGGAAGTGATATCGACAAGAAAGTAACATTTGGCTCACATGGCATTGTTTATTTATTTTGAAATTAATATTTCACTTATAACTCTGAGCTTATTATAGAAATTGTAGATGTTTTGAATACTTACTTGAAACACTTTGAAGACACAAAATGGCGCGGATAGTAACAAAACCAGCTACTATTTACCATTACTACGCTCAGTTAATACATCCATGATAAACGAAAACAAATTAGCCTATATATATATCATACGGTCTAATGAACATTTGAATATACTGGGACACAAAATGGCGTGGAAATGGACGAAGTCAGCTTCTCTATTTCGTAGCTGACGTTCGGAGATGAAATAATGGAAATGACAGTTTGAACATTAGGATACAAAATGGCGTGGTGGCCACAAAAAAATGGCGGCAATAAAGGTCCACAGTTTCTCTAGCACAAAATGGCGCCGGAACTAATGAGATCAGCAACTCTGTTCCGTGGCGAATGAAAACAAAATGGAAGAAGTGTCCCGAAATGCTTGGAGTGAATGTTTGAACATTCTGAGACTCAAAATGGTTTCTGAGATACTAAGCTGTGCTTGTGATTGAAATAGATCTTTCTGATGGTTCTTAGAGAATTTTAGTTCCACAATACTTAAAACTTACTACAATTTTTAATGGCGGTAGTTCCTGAGCTTCCAAACGGTATTTTCAGTTGAGGTGGATATTTCTGGTGTTTTTTACAAAATTTTAGTTTTATAGCTGAACTTTTAAAATTTTTGGAAATTTTTTAATTTGGAACTGACATATTGTACTTCAATGCTACCATAATGCACTAAATTTTTATTGCTATTTCTGATGTTTTTCAGAAAGTTGACATGTAGTTTCATGTCGATCCATTTTCTGATCTTGCTGGTCGCTGAGCATGTTTCAATAGAACATTTAGTAAATTTCTGTTTGATAACCCAATTTTAGAGTTTATCATGAATTTCGACAGTCGACAGTGGCATTTCGGATTCAGTAAGACACGCAACAATATTTCCGATGCATATGCTTTCTGAGCAGCGTGACTTGATCGCTAGTCCAAGTAGACTATTCTGATGTTCTTAAAATGTTTTACAGGGACCTTTTGGTCTAGACTTTGTATTAACATTTATGTTCTAGATGACGTATCCAGTATATCCGGATCAGACTCGGAGAAAGAAGATACCTTGGATACCTATGCGACTGCACAGGGCAAGATCTTCTTGAGAAATGGGAAGAAGACAGTATTTTCCATCTATAGATGTTTGCTGTGTAACAGGAAAGTAAGTACTTAGTACCGTTTCACCACCATATCTTGTACATATAACTGCACATACCATAGATAGATGCACTTATTTTTTGTCCATTAGTTTCATTCACAAACCTCAGGCGTTTACTTTGTACATATGCCTAATATCCAAACCACATATGCTTACCTCCTATGCACTTGTACACCTGTATCTACTTCATACAGACACCGTGCATGTCTACTTCATAACGTCACATGCTGAAGGTCAATGCCATCTCCTTTACTTGTTTGCCGCATTAGATACACCTCATACCCATTATTACAAAGTAAATTTTTGACCAACTTGAAAGTTCGCTTTATTTTATTTAAAGCGATACCATAAAATGACTATACCTCAAAACTAACCCACGGGAATGTATCGTAGGAGGACCTGCCCGACCTGCCGCTGACGGATCGCCTCAGGACCGTCTCGGTCGACAACGCCCAGTGGACGGTCTTGATGCTGGGCGGGGGCCATTTCGCTGGCGGAGTCTTCCGCGGCAACGAGGTAGTGTTGCACAAGACCTTTCACTGTTACACGGTCAGGGCGGGGCAGGGCGGCGCGCAGTCGCAGAGGGACAACAAGTCGGGCGGTTCGCATCCGAAGAGCGCGGGCGCCTCGCTCAGGAGGTACAACGAGCAGTCCTTGGTGCAGGTTAGTCGGAAGCCTCCGGGCGTACTTGTTACCGTTATTATCGATACCACTTAACTGTCTTAACAAGGCTTATTACTCGAATCGACGGTAGCACGGTTGGTCAGTTTGGTGGGTGGTCGTGCGGTTATGTACTGATGTCTCGATATAGTGAGTCCCCTTCGGATTTGTAACGGCATTTCGATTATTATGAAAAAGTCAAAGGTATGGCAGAGAAACGTAGCGTTAGCCCGCTGGTCTGTTGTGCTTAAGACAGTCAACCTGGGGCCCTAATAAATAAAATTTCAAACGGAAAAACGTCTGAAGCCTTATCGACATTGAGTGAATGGACTAGAATCCAAGCCCAATTCGTATCCCTAATTAAAGGGGCTGATAAATCGAAGAGAAGAAGGAGAATAACCTCACTTTTGGATTGACCGCTAACAACGCCATCTCTCATTTCATTTTAATAGTTAGAATTGATGTGCCCTACTCTTTTATACCGGGTCGCTCCAGCTATTGCTCAGAAAAGCTTTAGCCATCGACAACCAAATTTTTCAAAGTGGATTTATAACACGTGTTATACAGGAAATAAAATACTTACCCCAGTAACTTACGTCTCTTTCTTCAGCACGTCCGTTCGATCATCGAAACGTGGAAGCCGGAGATCGACCGCAGCTCGTTGATAATATACAGGGCGTCCGGTCCGGTGAACAGGTCCGTGTTGTTCTCCGGTAGCCCGCCGCCATTGGACCGTTCCGACGGGAGGCTCAGGACCGTTCCGTTCTCGACGAGGAGGGCGACTTTCGCTGAACTGAAAAGGACCCATGGGCTACTTTCCACTGCTAAACTTTACAGTAAGCGTCGTTATCTATATGGTGTAAATGGTGCTACAGGCACTTAACCTTAACTACCATTGCAATTCATGCAATTCTTTCACCTGACTGGATTAAGATGGGGCTGATTTTGCCACACTTTTAGAAAATTCTTGTAATATTTTTAGAAGATCCTCACTTATTAAAATTCCCCAAACGTGGAACACACGATACTCCATTGGTACTGTATTCTATTATACGTATATCATTGTATTCCCTTGGTTTCCTCTTCCAGATTCCCTAGAACATGCCTCGGAGAACTTCTCCAAGCAGCACAAGTCCTCCCCGGAACGTGCGAAGGGCCGCTCGACGTGCATCAACCGGGCGAAGTCCAGGGAGATCGCCGAAAGGGTGTTACCTACCGAGGCCGTCTCCAATAGCGATTCTTCGGAGCTCGGAGAGGTGGCGCTGGTCGCGGACGATCTGGAGCTGTCGACGAATAATCTGAAACAGCACGACTCGAGTCCCGAGGCGAAGGGCAAGAGAAGGAAAAATAAACCCAAGAAGAGTAAAGCTAAACGAGAGGAGCAGCGGAAGAAGGAGCTGGTGGATTTGATAGCGAGGGGCGACGTGAACGGTCTGGAAGTGGTAGCCGAGGGTTCGGAACAAGATAAGGTGCAGTTCTTTAACTGTGTCGTCGATGACGGTCTAAATACTCTGTTGCACTGTGCGGCGTTGAACGAGCAAGAGGAAATGCTGGTTTTTTTGTTGAATCACGACGCGAATCCTTGCGTGAAAAACAAAAACCAGGACACCCCCTACAGTTGTACGCAAAGCAGGGACATCAGGGAAGCGTTGAGGCAGTTCGCTAGGGAGAATCCCGAGAAGTACAACTATAATAAGGTGAGTGAAGTTGAGCGAACTATACCATATGTTAGTTCTTATTATAGGATTCGTGCGAGACAAATCTGGTATCATGTGATTCAGTGATGTCATGTTGGCAAGAGTGAGCGATAATGTTCGATTGGCTGTACATCTGAATGTTTGTTTGCATTACAGTTCGTCGATTTTAATGTTGTCGTTTGCACTAAATAGTTCAGTTTATGAACTGTCCTTTTGAGGGCGTCTTGGTGAATGAATTATACTGAATTCACCTGTATTTAATGCGCCAAAAGGAAGGCGGGAAGGTCATTAACCTTAAGCTAGTTACTTTTCATAAGTTGTACTTTATTATTATCTTCATTATTCTTATCATACATTTCTGAATGTTGGATTTGGTGGTTTTGGAATGAACAAAACTAATGAATGCAGTGACGATTGTTGCGCCCTTTTCTTAGGTTATGTTGACACCATAGGCTGTCACACGTAAACCTACAGTAGTACCAATATATCAGTTACTGCCAACTTCTACAAAACAAACTAACTACTTATTCAAACATTTCTACCGCTAACAATTCATAAAAAAAATCTCGATTTTATTCTAAACTCCATACACTTGGTTATCGAAACGTACTTCAGTAGTTAAATAATTTCAATGAATTTTGAAGTCGTGGCCGGTATTCTGATTCCCTTACATCTTCAAATGACTTAGTTACAAGCTCAAAGATCGATAAAAAATTATTCTAAAATTTCATTGGTGAGAATGTTTAGTAAAGTGTCTTCAAAAAGTCAACTTTAGCAAGATTAACATACCAATTTCTCCTTTAAGGCTCACATCCCCACCAACGCTTTGACCATAGAAGAGCTGGCCGACAAGAAACGCGCCCAGAGAAAAATAAAGAGGGAGAAAGAGAAAATAAAAAAGAAAGAGAACGACATAAAGAAGAAAGAAGAAGAGGCAAAGGACGGGTTCTTACAATTGTCCGATAGGGAAAAAGTGAGAGAACTTGAGAAAATTTAATTTTTTGAATCCGAGCGTCACAGTTTTATTTTTGTTTCCAGAGAACGATGACATCAGAAAGGAAGGTCCTCGATCAGTCCGGTAACGTGATAGTGCGTTGTTTTCAGTGTGCTACCGACATGACCGGGAAAGTGCCATTCGAGTACTCCAACAACGTTTTCTGCTCCATCGTGTGCTTGAAAACCCACAGGACTCAAAACGCTTCAAGTATATCTTAATCGCTTGAAAGAAAAATGTACAACTGGCATCTGGATGTTCAGGCTCGTTCAGAAATGGAGCGATTTATGGAGAAGGCTTTAACAAAGTTATGAATAATTTATCGGTGGTATTATTGCAGTAGAACTTCTCAAAGTCCGTTCCTCTCCCCTAACGTCCGGCCTTATGTTGTTTACTGAGGGTCATTCATGGAGCGAATCCTGGAGGCCGTCTCGTTATACTCTAACGAGAGATAAGGTCACTCTGCGCACAACAAATTTTCGACATAACGATATTATCATAAACATCCATAGTAACAGCATCGGAAGGTGCGCGCAATAAACGACACACTCGTACTGACGTCTAGGCGAAAGCGTTTCCTCATTGCAAGATTTACACTGAAATAGTTCATGCACATTTAAAGCATTTAAGTTTTAGTGATTTACTCCAATTAGAGCTCACGTTACTCGATTGTTAGTGCGGATGAACTATTTTAGTGAAAACGGCACCTCTACCACATTGTCTAGTGTATATATACCCTTCTCATAGGATATGTATCTTTTGACAATCTAACAAGCATTGCCAATGGTTGACTACCCACAATATACAATTTTACATAGCAAATTGATTAATTAGGGTCAGGTAAAACATGATGGCCCTTATCCTACAGGATATATTTGTCTAATTCTACAGAATTCTTAAAATTTCTCTGGATTACAAGTTACAAATGAGTACCTTAATTACCTGCAAATCAATTAGAAATTGAGTAGGTATCTAATTCTAAAAAATAACGTTCACATCACATCAGGAACAACTGTAATAATAAAAACACTAGAATTCCTTCAGAAGATATTTTCAAACATTTAATAACTAGAGTACAATTTAGACACGATATATAAAGTAATTAACTGAATGTGCCATTGGAATCGAACCGACTTAAATGTAAAACAAACGTACCCTCGAGGTTGCTATGAGTAAATCGTCATCAAAAAATTTCGTCTCGACGACAATATTACCGCTGCAATGAAAACGAGTCGATTGGACTTAAATCATCTCAATTTTTTGAAACGCTTACTTCAGTACAGATGCGGGCATCATCTGCGACTCCGGAGCGGCTTCCATAACGGATTGCCATGTATTTGTCGACTCTGGCACAACAAGACCAAATTCGAAGTACCACTCCTCAAGGCATCGCCCCTTAAATAGTACCTTCTGCTCCAGCCTGAACTTATCGATCTGCTCCTTGGAACTAAAATTAAACTCTCGAGATACTGCACGACATTTGAGGATCGTTTTAGGTACTCGAGCCTCATGCTCGACGTCCGGGGAGCTCAGGTCTTCGGAGCCCTGCCAGAACACCTTACCGCCGTCCGCGTCGCGGAGGCAGATCCAGTTTCTGTAATAAAGTCGAGGAAATTGAAAGGATATACGGCGAAATTTTCGAACAAACAAAAATCAAAACATTCACAAATGAACATAACCTCAATCTCGACGATGTACGTACATCTGAAATCCCTTTAATATTTCTTCAGGATGTTTAGAGTCGGTCATTGTATGTAATACATTTGTGGAAGGATTATTCCCCGTAGAAAGGGAACAATTCGAATAACTTGTTCTAAATACGACGACCCAAATAAAAACCACAGAACGTAACTATACCTTGCATAACCTAACGTTTATCTATGTCACAGATCACAGAACATACAAATTATTGTATACATTAGATAAGAGGCGACATTTGTCGCCATATTGCCTCCCACCATTGGCCATAGAGGGTAAATTTGAAAATTCGGGTATATTCCAGTCATCCCGGAACCCAGTACAAAAAGGTCATTTCTAATGAAACATCAATGGCTAAACGATGAGAAAAACTATCACGTGGAAATAACCGTTCTGAAGCAATTTTTGGGATGGGCTGGAACTAACCTTTCTTTCCGCAAAGTAGTGGTAGAGCTGAATTGAAATACAGTTTAATTATCATGACGTCACAGATTGTTTATAAAAAATTAAAATAAATAGCAAATACAGTTATGAACAACTTTGGCTCAGAGTTCATGATTGCAAACGAGAAGACTATCTTCACGTTTGTTGTTTTTGACTGGTTGCCTACCTAAATATATGTCACATAAAATAGTCCAATTAGGACCGTGTAAAGCACAGTGGTGGTCATAGCGGGGAGCCATGGCCCCCCCTATGACCGCCACTGTCTCCATCGTTTCTTCATCAATTGGAATAAAGCGGTGATGTTTACGTGTGTCAGGAATGGTTTGAGATTTTTAGCAGTTGTTCAGAAATTAAAAACAATAACATTCTCGTGTAATTAACAATTAAAAAACACTTTATTATAAATAAAGTTATGAAAACTAGCTGCATATATATTTTTATTTGTGAAATGCTGGTACCTACTTCGTAACCAAACTACATATATATATGTTTCCTCGGTTTTTTGCCTTCATGTCCCATTTTCAGTGTTTAAGTACTGCTTACTTTAAGCCCACTTTAAGTTAACGATTTGGTCCATGCCCCCCCCCCTCTCAAAGTGTATAATGATGATGACCGCCACTGGTAAAACATGACGGTCCTTACCCTATAGGAACAATACATTACTAATGCACCGAGCACACCTCCAGGTTCCGAATCTTACCGCCCCATTCCTTGTGAAAACTCTAACTATTCTTCACCAAAAAAGACCATTATCGAAGCTCCACCAATTCAAAAGGGAGTTAGAGGACGTTATTCTCTCTGCGACATCCACCTATTGTACGTTAAAGGGACTGATTAACCAAGGGTTTGTTTAAAAGACTTTGTACTAGTAACTAAGATGATTAAGTACGGGTCTGTTCAACTACTTTATATTTTTATCGGGACAACCACTTCTTTTTCGTAACAAGCAGGTTCTTCTATAGATAACAATTGTAAGCACTTGATTTCTGCTGCCGACAGATTTGTAGGCTGCTGTAGAGTAGTTGTGGTAATTGAATTTTTTTGTTTTAGTTGTTAAATTCTTTGTTATTCCATACTGCATAGCGATTGATCATTGTTCTTTACTTTTGGCTTCTTTAATAATACTGGTATTAATTATTGAAAACGAATTCTACATTGTTTGCATTCCACAGCTCTTATGGTGACAAAATTTGAGCTTGTTACATTGGAAAATTACAAGTTTGACTTCAAATAGGATCGATCTTATACAACTAGTACCTAAGCACGCTCCTAAATTAATCCTATTAAATGAAACCTTTTTAAACCCTAGAACTTCTAGCCTTCTTAAAGGATCTTCGATGGTCAGGCATGATAGAGAAGATGGGCATGGGAGTGTTGCTACGCTTGTGCAAAATACTGTCCGCTACAGTATCTGCTTTCAGACTTCCTTATCCTCCACATCGACCTTTTAGACTGTACCTGTAGTGTTCCCATGTTATCAAGGAGCGAGCACGGGCTCTCCAGAGATATAAAACAGATGCGTCCATGGAAGATTTGGGCATCACATTTAAGAAAATTAGGGCTAAAACTACGAGATTGTTAAGTAGTAAGAAAAAAGATAGCTCCAGGTTTTATTGTGAATCAAAACAAAACAATCTACTTAACCCATTTCCATTCGGTTTTCAAAGAGTTAAAGGTATGGGAAACAGAATTTACTCCATGCCAGTTAAATTAATGGCAAATTTAAGCCATGCACGTTCATAGAAAAAGGGGAAAGGAGGAAAATAATGAATTCATTGACAGGGTGACATGATTCAAGGTGTTGAACAAATTTTGATAACAACCTATACGTTTTGCGCTATTCTATTCAAAGGGTCAATTTAATGTTTAAAATTTTGTTGCTTTTTAGAGAGTTTTTACATTTCACATAACGTCGGGCGCTATTAGCGTTTACCTTATTTTGACAGGAACGCATGCGCATTAAGCATTTTCAATAGCGCTACTGCTCTACTCTCTAGGAAGAACTAATTTCGTTATATTTAATTTCGTTGTAATCAATACGTTTGTATATTAGGTTTCCTATTTAAAATAAACGATTTGAAGTTGATTTTACACTTTATAACAAAGCTATTTTACATTTACAATTGTAAAGTCTTTATTTTAAGAGGTGCATATCGCATGAAATAATCCTCTCCAACTGGCCATCATGTTTTTTACTGTTGAAGAGGATTATCTCTTGCGTGAATCCACATGTGACTTCTTAAAGCACTAGACTGAGTAAAAGTATGATTACAGAGTGAACAATTTAAAGATTTTTCACGTAGATGAAAGCGCTTGTGACTACTCAAAGAGCTGGCCCAAGCAAAAGTCTTATCACAGAGTGAACATTTAAACGGCTTTTCACCTGTGTGCAGACGCAAGTGCTTTTTCAAATCACCGGACCCAGTAAAAGTCTTATTACAGTGCGAACATCTAAATGGCCTATCGCCCGTATGAAGGCGCATGTGATTCTTCAAATGCCAAGACTGAGTAAAAGTCTTATTACAGAGTGAACATTTAAAAGGCTTCTCACCTGTATGAAAGTGTCTGTGACTCTTCAAAGAACTAGGCTGAGCAAAATTCTTATTACAGAGAGAACATTTAAAAGGCTTTTCACCTGTATGAAGGCGCATGTGACACTTCAAAGCACCAGAAAGAGTAAAAGACTTATTACAGAGCGAACACTTAAAAGGTTTTTCACCTGTATGGAGGCGACTATGATTACTCAAAGAACTAGAATGAGTAAAAGTCTTATCGCAAAGGGAACATTTGAAAAGCTTTTCATCTGTATGAAGGCGCAAATGGACCTTGTAATGACCAACCTGAGCAAAACTTTTATCACAAAATGAACACCTAAACGGTTTATCACCGGTATGACTACGCAAATGAGTCTTTAATTGTGATGGATAATCGAAGGTTTTATTGCAATGTGAACATGTTAGGTTCATGTTCATGTCGTTCAACGTTCTGTCTTCGACTTTCCTATATGACTGTACCTTTTTGTCATTCCTCGACTTCTTAGTTTTGACTGGAAAATTTGAACAGCTTGGCAATACTTGGTGTTCAATGGCAACTCCATCTGACAACGTATCACGATCGGAATCTAATCGTCCATCTTCTAAGGCTTCTTTAATTAAGGGATGATGCACGATATCGATCGAAGGTTCTTCTTTGACTTGTGTGGGAGGTAGTATCACTTCTAATATGGACTCATTGGTCTTACATCTCTCGATGTACACTGAAAATTCCTCATAGCGTAATGTACATTTCTTGCAAATATTCTTGTGAGACGATGCAGTCGGACCCTGTAACAGATTACATGATGAGACATTTACTTTAAGCGAAATTAAAGTAGGACAACACTGGTAAGAATTCCGAAAAATGTCCACAGACACCGCATGAAGCGAACATAGTGCACTCACCTCCTTGCTAATTATTTTCCAGAAGCGCCACAACTTTTCCTCGATTGAAAGTACTGGTGCCTCTCTTAAGCACCAATCGCAAGTAGTCCCGTTTAAATCGCTCATGGTAGTAACAGGGTAATATTTTGTGAATCGATTTCAAAGGTACAAGTTTGAAAAATCACTGGAGACGGAGAACAAAGAAAGTAGGAATCATAGACAATTAAGTTTGTGAGGACCAACTCAATGCTTATAAAATTCGAGAGGTGCGCCCTCCATCTCAGGCCTACGAACTAAAAACGCTTTAACGCGGCAATTTGAATTTAGCACCTATACTTTTACCAGATATGTCAACATCTTAGTTAGTTCGAGAAAGCTATATTGTAACTGAATTGAGGATAACCATTCATGGGTCAAACATCACTAATAAACTATCTATATTTCAGTTACAACTTTCCGGTAGTCTACTAATATGTCGAGAAGTTTGAGTAAGGAAGATGACCACAGTTAAATGTGTATAGCAATAATACATTTTCACTTGTAAAAGCATCTAAAAAGTGTAGTATAAAGGATTGATGTGTTATTGTATAGGGTATACAAATAAGAGTCCACCGTTTTCAAAAGATGGCTCCACTGACAAAGATTCCTTTGAAATCATCAGATGTAAGATGCCATATAGAAAGTTTAAACACCTGGCAACAACATAACCTTAAAATACTATTATCTTTGTACTGGTAGTATTAATTTTTTTTTGTTCGAAAGTGTCGAGTTTTGTACCAAATAAGCGTTATTTACTGGAAGTTTTGATTTATTTATTTCATTTAGAGAAATCTGCTGCTGAGGCGCATCGTTCTCTTGTAGAAGTTTACGGTTATGCTGCTTTAAGTGAAAGAAGTTGTCGTGAATGGTTTCAAAAGTTTAAAAACGGCAAGTTTGACGTGGAAGATGAAGAACGCGAAGGAAGGCCGGTCAAGTTTGAAGACGCTGAGTTAGAGGCATTATTGGACCAGGACTCATGCCAGAGTGAAGAGCAGCTCGCAGAAAGCTTGGGTGTGACTCAGCAAGCGATTCCACACCGTCTCAACACCACTGATATTGTACAAAAACAAGGAAATTGGGTTCCGCATGAATTGAAACCCAGAGACGTTGAGCGCCAAGTTTTCACGTGCCAACAACTTCTCTAAAGACAATGTCGAAAGAGTTTTTTGTATCGAATAGTGACGGGTCATGAAAAGTGGATCCACTACGACAACCCAAAGCGTAGGAAATCGTGGGGTAAGCCCGGCCGTGTACCAACTTCAACGGCGAAACCGAATGTTTATGGCAAGAAGTTAATGTTGTGCATTTGGTGGGGTCAGCTCTGAGTAATCTATTACGAACTACTTCCAGCCTAAGGAAAGTATCACTGGAGAACGTTATCGACAGCATCTGTTGCAACTGAGCAGAGAATTGAAGCTTAAACGCTCCGAATATGTCAAAAGACATGACAAAGTGATTGTTCAGCAAGACAACGTTCGGCCACATGTTGCATAAGTCGTCAAGGATGCTTTGGAAGGTTTACAATGGGATGTCTTACCCCACCCGCCGTATTCACCAGACATTGCTCCTTTGGACTACCACCTGGTCCGATCGATGGCTCACACTCTGGAAAAGCAACACTTTACTTCTTACAAAGAAGCCAAAAATTGGGTCGATTCATGGGTAGTCTCAAAAGATGAAGAGTTTTTTGAAAGATGGGCAAAAAGTAGTAGCTAATCAATTGATAACTTTATATCACCAAGAATATAATAATGAGAAATGAAAGCAACTAATTATAGATTATATTTATATTATATAATTATATTTAGTTACATGATTTTTGGTGTTTTCTTCTTGCTGTCGAGTGATTTCTCTCCCAACATAAAAATCTAAAAAGAAAGTTTTCTTATGCTTTGCAAGATGTATTAAGAATATAAAGATTTCGAAAGGAAAAAATGGTCCCCATAGAAGGAAATACAAAGAACTTGAACCATGTTAATGAGGCCATTTTGCATGTCTTAAGGGGAGGGCGGGTACCTTTTGTCTTAAAATGCTTAGAGCAGCATCTGTAGATTAAGAAGTGGATATTACATGCTTTTATGAATAAGAAACAAACAAATACTATGAAGAGAAAATATTTTATTGATTTTTCGTAAACATTTTTTATTTTTATTCTATGTACAAGAATTTATTTTATCGATTTATTTACCAAAATTCTACAATATACAAAATTCTCGTGCATCTGTCCACTACTGTATATTTTATATAATAGTAGGTAATCTGTAGATCTGTCTCTATGTCAGTTACCATGCTAGTGCTGCCAAATTTTAGATTTACAAAGAAATCTTCTTTTTTTAGGCTTATTATCGAATGCAATGATTATCACCCTTCTATTAAAACACAATACATATATATTTGCACTGCATTAGCCCAGAACATAGCGCTAGATTCACGAGTCAATATCAGTTATAAACAGTTCTATTACATCATTCACATTTAAAAGATTATTCATCTGTACGAATGTGTGAGCCTTTACATGATCAGACTGAGGAAAATTTTTATTTCAAAGCAAATTTAAAAGGCTTTTACATCTGTATGTCTGCGCATGTGGTCCTTCAAATTATCAGACTGACTGCAAGCCTTATTACAGATAGAACATTTAAAAGGCTTGTCGCCTGTATGACTACGGAAATGTCTCTTCAAACTTCCCGACTGAGTAAAAGTCTTATCACATAGGGCACATTTAAAAGGCCTTTCATTTGTATGAATACGCAGGTGATTTTTTAAATTACTAGACATACTGAAAAACTTATTACAAAAGGAACATTTAAAAGGCTTTTCACCTGTATGACTGCGCATGTGAATCCTCAAATTAATAGACTGAGTAAAAGCCTTATTACAGGTGGTACATTTAAAAGGCTTTTCACCCGTATGAATATGCATGTGCTTTTTCAAAGTACCAGACTCATTAAAAGTCTTACTACAAACGGAACACTTAAAAGGCTTTTCTCCTGTATGGAGGCGCATGTGAACCTTCAAACTACCAGAATGAGCGTAAGTCTTATTACAAATGGAGCAATGAAGAGTCGTTTTACTTGTATGAGTAAGCATGTGATCCTTCAAATTACTCCACTGAGTGAAAGTTTCATTACAGATACAGCACTTAAGAGACTTCTTACCTGTATGACGGCACATGTGTATTTTTAAACGACTAGACTGAGCAAAAGCCTTATTACACAAAGAACATTGAAAAGGTAACTGAGTAGAGCACATAGGATAATGTGAATTTGACTCATCTGACAAAATCTCTTCTTTAATTAATGGATGATTAATAAAGTGATGATATTTGATATCAATCGAAGGTTCATCTTTGACTTGTCCGGGACTTCGTACCTTCTCTGCGATGGAAGCATGGACCTTACACAACTCAACGTATACCGAGAATTCCTCATATCGTGACTTACATTTGTCACAGATATTCCTATGAGAAGATACGAACGGATCCTAAAAGGAAAGATGTCGATTATACTCTATGGCCAGGCGATCATCTCTTTATATAATACCACAAACGATGGAAAGCATGAATATAACAGCTTTGAAAGAAATTTCAATAAGTATTCACCTCCTCGCTAATTATTTTCCAAAACCGCCATAACCTCTCTTCGATAGTCTGTACTGGCGCTTCTCGCAAGCACCAGTCGCAAGTAGTCACTTCGATACCGCTCATGTTAATACAGCAGCGATAGCAGTAGGTCCTTAGTATTGAAAGTAATCGAGCACTTTTAACATTACACCGTCGACTGAAGAGATTTTACCAAGACACGCAACGGAATAGGGAGAAGTTCTTGCCATAGGTAAAGATGAGGTTAGGTTAGTTCTTCTTCTTCTTCTTCTCTTCAATTTATCGTTCTCTTTAATTAACAATATTCAAAACTTACTGGATCACAGCGTAGAACACACAGGAACAAAGATCAAAACCGTTAAAGCTTGAAAAAAGATATTTTTAATCTTGAAATTAAAACGACTCGGTACTATATGCTCTATGGTAAAAAGTGAAACAGAAAGAAACTTTACCTTTCTATATCGTGAATGTATATAAACGGTATTACAGAGTAGATGCTCTAAGCCGATTCAGCGACCAAATTCTCGACATAACCTCACTTTTGCAAAGCCGGTACGATCCGATGCGGAGCCCGGAATAGGGATCATCCTCCATAGGCCCCCCTCCTATGGTGGGGCCCCCTTGATGCTCCTTTAGAGCCCCGAAGTAGGTCGTTGGCGTCAAAATTTGATTAAGTTCGAGCATAAAGTATGAAACACCAAAAGGAGCAGGTCGTTCGCGCCTATGCCGGTTGAGTTTGAACATAACCTTTGTTTATGAACATAACCTCACTTTTGCAAAAGCTATGAGTTTGAGTTTCGTCGTGGCGAAATGTGAATTCGCCAAACTTTTGTAAGGAAAAATCCAGCACCCATAAAGGGGAAACCTTTTCCCTGGTGTAGAGTTTAGGGGAAAATCTAAAACTTTCCCTTCGCACCTTGACTCCTGACGGAATAAGGGTACCGGTGCAGCCCCTTCGAGATATCTACGTTTTCCCCAAATTTTATAACTACAAGGTCTACTTGTCATTATATATTATGTTAGAACATCCATTGATTTTTCTACAGATCTACAGAATCGTGAGGTAAGCCCGGCCATGTACCAACTTCAAGGGCGAAACCGAATGGTTATGGCAAGAAGTTAATGTGGTGCATTTGGTGGGATCAGCTCGGAGTAATCTATTACGAACTACTCCAGCCTAAGGAAAGTATCACTGGAGAACGTTATCGACAGCAACTGTTGCAATCGAGCAGAGAATTGAAGCTTAAACGCCCTGAATGTGCCAAAAGACATGACAAAGTGATTGTTCAGCAAGACAACGCTCAGCCACATGTTGCAAAAGTCTACAAGAAGGATACTTTGGAAGGTTTATAATGGGACGTCTTACCCCACCCGCCGTATTCATCAGATATTGCTCCTTCGGACTACCACCTGGTCCGATTGATGGCTCACGCTCTGGAAGAGCAACACTTTACTTCTTAGGAAGAAGCCAAAAATTGGGTCGATTCATGGGTAGTCTCAAAAGATGAAGAGTTTCTTCGACGTGGCATCCGAACGCTGCCAGAAATATGGCAGAAAGTAGTAGCTAATGACGAACATTTTGAATAAAATTTAACGTACATTTTTCTTATAATCAATTGATAACTTTTTATAAAAAACTGCGGAAACTTATTTGTATCACCAATATTTATGATCAATAAGGAAGAGACGTACTATATTTTATATCGAAAAAGTCTGATAATATAAATGAATATTGTTTATTTAAGTACACGTATATACTATGAATACATGAAAGATGAATACAATGAAAGATAATGTATGATACATAGCCGTTCGTAATTCGTTAGGTTGGCGCATGTGCCGTCATAGTGTGAGTTATTAGTGGTGCGGTTAAACATTACAAAATGGAAATTTCAAATATTATTTCTTAAAGACTTTTATTGGTGTGGTAGTTAACATTGGTTTTTACAATAAAACTGTTATTACAGCTAAAATGTTTCAAACAGATACGAGCGTTATTAAGAAAAATTGACCCGTTTACACAAATGCTTTCGTATATCCTGCACGTTCTCATCATTTAAAAAGCTGAAGAACTTTATATCAGAAGAAAAATAACTCGTGACCTTAAATAAAAACAAAGACATTCTAGTCTGCCTACGATGTATCACCGTTTACTCTCACGATGACGTCATTAGCCCAGCCCAATCATGCAGGACATCTTATCTTTTTTATTGTATATAAAGAGAGAAATCCCTTCAATCATTTACTTTTTAAATATTAAACAAATATGATAAAATATAAATGTAACATTCTGTTGTACTATAAAGTTTCCATTTCACAAATACAAAACACGTATTATTTTCCTACAAAAAGATATAATTATCCAAACGTCAACTAAAAATAATAATACAAATAATTTGCACTTACAATTTGTCATAATTTTATTGTTTATGATTTAACTGGTGAGAAAATGAATTGATTGTTAAAAGCTGCTCTATGATACATATTCTAGTATTAATTCCCTTTACTTCTGCATTTAGTAGATAACAGTTCTCTTATATGAAGATATCCATTTTTTTTGGCCTATTAAAAACTTTAATTACAAAATTTATTATGAGAATTTATTCCATGATCTATCGATTTAGGGTTTCTGTATAAATTTTGTCTAAATTTATAACAATTGCTAAAAGTAAGACGATTAAGTCTGTTTGAACAACGAGGGCAACTGAAGGGAATTGACCTTACTAAACGGGTATATGATAATGACAGACGAAGCCGTTCTACTGAATACAAATACCTAACCTATAACAAAACGAGACCATTACATTAACGCTTTTACGTAAAGCATACTTGTTAGATCAAGATAAACAGTACAAAGTAACTTTAGTCCTGGTTAGCGCATCCAATTTACGCACATTACGGCTCCAACGCATTTTCTTCCACGTTTGGCGTAGGTGATACACAGGAAAAATTTCTTTATTCCCTGAACGATGACAGGAATAACTGTTCTAACAGGCGATGACGACAAGATGAATCATTTGAATTCATCATCGCAACAGCACAGGTTCATTCTTCGAAGGTATGTCAAAAAGTCTCCCTACACTCTAAAGGGAGACTATGAAGCCTCCACGATAAAAGAAACTAATCAGTGAACGAACGTCTCTTCGTTGAAGGCCCGTACGCGATCGTATGCGCCACAAAACATGTAGGTTAGGTTATATTAGGTTTATTCGGACGATGCTGGCCGTCTGTCATCGTGAGGATGTGAGTAGGATGGAATAAAAGTAATTATATTGTAATGCTTTTACATTCACGAAGAGGTTTTACTACCTACTGTCAACGTTAACATCTACAATTCACATAGACAACTATTGTTTTTCCATAACAACGGCTTATACGGGGCATTCGTTACACTATCCCTCCCCGTCTTCAGGGTCGCCCTCGACCCTCGGACCATCTACTTCCACAGCACTCCATATCAGCGAATGACTACCATATCAGCGAACTGCTACTGCTACGGCTACTGCTACAGTTACTGCTACTGCTACTGCTCCTGCTCCTGCTACGTCTACGGCTACTGCTACGGTTACAGCTACTGCTACTGCTACGGCTACTGCTACTACTGCTACGGCTAATGCTTCGGCTACTGCTTCGGCTACTGCTACTGCTACTGCTATGGCTACTGCCACTGCTACTGCTACTTCTACTGCTACTAGTACGGTTACGGCTTTAACTACTGCTACTGCTACGGCTACTGCTCCTGCTACGGCTAGGCTGGGGCTACGGCTACTGCTACGGTTACTGCTACTGCTACAGCTACGGCTACTGCTACTGCTACTACTGCTACGGCTATTTCTTCGGCTACTGCTTCGGTTACTGCTATTTCTACTACTATGGCTACTGCCACTGCTACTGCTACTTCTACTGCTACTACTACGGCTACGGCTTTTGCTACTGCTACTGTTACTGCTACTGCTACAGCTACTGCTACTGCTGCTACGGCTAATGCTTCGGTTACTGCTACTGCTACAGCTACAGCTACTGCTACTGCTGCTACGGCTAATGCTTCGGCTACTGCTTCGGTTACTGCTACTGCTACTGCTATGGCTACTGCCACTGCTACTACTACTGCTACTACTACGGCTATGGCTTTTGCTACTGCTACTGCTACGGCAACTGCTACGGCTACTGCTCCTGCTACGGCTATTGCTACGGTTACGGCTACTGCTACTGCTACCGCTACGGCTTCGGCTACTGCTTCAGCTACTACTACTGCTGCTACTGTTGCTACTACTACGGCTAATGCTTCGACTACTGCTTCGGCTACTGCTACTGCTACTGCTACCATGCGTACCGCTCCTCCCCTTTTTCAGAAATTCCGCCAGAACTTATCCATCGAGAGCCAGTTGTCCTCTCCAGGCGATATCCACCTCGGGGAATCTCGCCATAGTTGATCTAAAAATCAAACAAAACACGCCAGTATCCTTGCCAAATCCATTTGCAATAAATTGCAAGTATATGTGTAATTGTGTGCATGTGTATGTGTGTGATTAACTCCATTGAGCGGGTTGGACTGCAAATCCTGTACAAAAATTCGTCAGCAGCAAATCGAAACCAAGCAGGCCAATCCTCTTTCTGACCATGAAAGACACCAGGGATGACCAATCCCATCCAATGCTCCAGGTAGAAGAGGGACCTGTCTCTTGAAATCCTCCAAGCAGGCCAATCCTACTTCTGACCATCAGAGACACCAGGGATGACCAATCCCATCCAATGCTCCAGGTAGAAGAGGGACCTGTCTCTTGAAATCCTCCGCTGCTCCTGCAGTTACTGAAATCCCCAGCAACTGCTTCATGGCTCCAGACACACAACCCAGTGGTCAACCATCACCAATTCTTGTACTAAAGATGAACAGCGCCCGTCTCCCAATAAGAGTCACGAATGTGAGTGTAGCACTCAAACGGGCCACGCGCGCCAGCCGCACGCAGTCAATCCATTCGAGTGTTTTCCTAAATCTAAACCTGTTTAGGTTATCCCAAACCTTGGTGTTACAGTGGTGTGTATTTGTGAGATGGTACTTAGCTTCGGATTCTGTAGTATTTCGACCCGCGCCAGCCGCTCAACAACTCCATAACGCCGCACAGACTGCACTCCTCGCCTCTCCGCCGCGCGCCATCGCCATCACTTCCGTACGCCATCCAAGGTCCACCAAACCTTTATCCGCTACCTCGGTTCACCAAATCCCGGACAGGCCCCCAATGTAATGGTTTTACATGCACAAAGAGGTTTTACTACCTACTGTCAACGTTAACATCTACAATTCACATAGACAACTATTGTTTTTCCATAACAACGGCTTATACGGGGCATTCGTTACAATATTAAGGAAAAAATGAGGGAGTAGAAGAGCGTCTCTTCCCTCTACCCTTAGTCACGATGGATGTCCGTCTAACCTCCGAATCCGTATAGGGTACGTCCTTGCCTTTTGAGAGCGTAGACGACGTCCATCGCGGTGACGGTCTTCCTCTTGGCGTGCTCGGTGTACGTCACCGCGTCCCTGATGACGTTCTCGAGGAACACCTTGAGCACCCCTCTGGTCTCCTCGTAGATCAGGCCGGAGATACGCTTGACGCCTCCTCTCCTGGCCAACCTCCTGATCGCCGGCTTCGTGATGCCCTGGATGTTGTCGCGAAGCACCTTCCTGTGCCGTTTCGCACCTCCTTTTCCCAGTCCCTTGCCGCCTTTACCACGTCCCGTCATTTCTCTTCGCTCTCCCTTTTCTCACACGCCGAATTAGAATGCGGTGCTGCTGTCGCTGCTGATGCTTCGGTTAAGTGTAATCGAGGATAATTTCGTGTCAAAAGACCGACCGACCGAATTAAACGAACGAACAAGCTAATACAAAATGATACAAAACACGAGTCAGATATACACTATAATACATATACTAGCATGCACGACTGTTCACACAAAACATATACCTTAGAGACTTCTAGAGACTTCTAGAGACTTCGATGTTGCCAGAATTCTACTGACATACATAAAACTCAAGCACAAAACACAAAATTATGCTGAATTTTGTGGGTAAATCTGAAACTTTTATTTCCACTCGCAAACGGGAGCAAGGAATAAAGATGGCTGCCGTTTACGAATTTTTTTTGTTCTAACAATGGTTCTCTAGTCTAGTCTAGTCTAGTCTAACAATAATTCGTTGTAATTAGTGTGATAACTGGTGTAATAACAGTGTTATTATAAATTTTGAAGGGTAAAACTTGTGGTAAGATTGTTGGCTACCAGATTGTTAAGTATAACGTATTTCAGCAATCCTATTTATGCAACTTTCCTTATCGCACAAATAAATACTGCTCATCAGTTGTAAACCTTGCTTATAATCAAGCAAGTTTCACAATTTTCTTACGAATGCTGCACATATGTTAAAATGGAAGAATGTGTATAGATTTTATAGAGACAATTGTAAAGGACATTTTGTTATATCAGATTATGCTAATCCCAATTTAAAAATAACTGCCTGCATCAGTACCTAAATGTATTGATAACTGTAACACAAGCAGTATTATTATACTATAAATTATAGTAATATTTACCATGATACCCTGCCCACTCCTTTAGAGGTGAACCTCCCTATTGTAAGTGGTTCTGATAATTGTAGTCTTGATATAAATCAAGAACATGAGATTTAATTTCTGAAAACAAAATTTCTGAAACAATTGAATTTAAATAAATCAGATCCATCAAGTCTTGAAAGTAAAATGTATCAGATACATAAAAATGCAGGTAATTATCTAAACAATGCAAGCTTATTAAGTAATGAGAGCAGCTAATCGAACACTTTAAAATTTATACGAAGAGGGTAGGTTCAAGTTTATTTAACTATTTGTTTCTAGTTTTAAGAAACTGTCGAACGAAGTAAAAGGTAGATAAACTTTGTTTTATAACATGTCCATGACTTTTACTCTAATTAGGAATTTGTTTTAGGAATCATGCAGTTCAAAACTAAAGACGGAGGACGACAAATCTTACTGAAAAGCATTAGCATTAAAGTTGTCGGTAACTATTACGGTCTCTAATGTTAGAATAATTTCAGTTCTATTCTCTATCACTAAATATAAATGTTTTGTTTGAATTTGTATTTTTTTTGTTAGTTGTCTTTCAGTAATACTGCGTGAAGTGGAAGTGGCACTTATTCATTGGTTTATAAAAACTTGGCATCGTTTACACCAAGCAATATATAAGATTACTTAAGATTATGGAGCACTTATTCGTAGAAACTTTACAAAAGAAAACGTTCTTGTAAGTGTTACATAATTTTAAGTGAACTTATATTTTGTTTGATGTAAATGGACCAAGAAATGCAATAATAATCAAATTTCAAAATTCCCGCCAATTTCAAAATCCAGCAATTTTCGAATTTCCCGCCAATTCCAGTAGTCAGTGGTGGGGAGAGCAAGGAATAAATATGGCGGCAAATGCCATCGGTGTCGCCTTAAAGTAACACGGTAGTTACGCTTCTCTAAGGTATATGTTTTGTGAAAGCAGCGTAACCTTAATTTTGCTGCATGTCACGTGTTTTCCTGCGTGCAAGATTTTACCATTTTCCACAAATTAATCGTTGAAATCAGTTTCAACACACGAAATACCACCATCCTGCTATGAGCCATATCGAAGTGACTAATTGCGATTGGTGCTTATAGGAGGCAGGAGTACAGACCATCGGGGAGAAGTTATGGCGCTTCTGGAAAATAATTCGCAGAAAGGTGGGTTTACTTCGAGTCGCCTCAGCTGCTTCTTTACTCGATACTCATGCCCTGCTCAGTAATATCGGGAAATATTAAGTACAAATCTTTACCATGAAAAATAAAAGCGCAAATGGAAATGGAGAGTAAAGAAGGGCGTTGGGTGGGGTAAGAATAGTAGGTGTAGAAAATGGTGTCTTAAATATGGAGTGTTAACATTGATTGCACAAATACCCGGTAGCACTTGAAGTGAGGTGAAGTTTTGCACCTGTGTGATTCAGATGTCTGATTTTCTGACACAGATGGTAAATTTGTGTTGTGGATGATTTGTCTCTGCATTAAACGTGGAAAAAAGCGAGAATATCCTCACTTAAGGTGTTTACATTACCATACGTTAAGACAGATTATGCATTTGCGCTAATAAGAAAATAGATGTCTTATTGCCGAAAGCCTGAAGGAGCTGTTCTTAATATTCCCCTTATTATCTTACAAAAAATCCCTTGTCATGTAATCAACATATTTTCTTTTAGGATCCTGTTGTAGCATCGCGTAAGAACATTTGAAAGAAATGTAAGTTACGCTACGGGAACTTCTCGACCTATATCGAGAAGTGTAAAGTCCGCGCATCGGTAATAGACTAGGTATTGGCCGGCAGGGACATGAAAGATGAACCTTCAATCGATATTGAGTATCAGCCGTTAATCAGAGTTGAAGTCTTCGAAAAACCACATGCAGACTTCGATCATTCTACAGTATCAAGCGAATTTGACATTAGACGCCAAGTGCTACCCGATATTCTCCAGATAAATTCAAGAAGTTCTGGAGCAGCGAAAAGGAACTGTCGTCCACGAGAATGAAAGAAGAGCCATCTATCAAATTGAGCGTGAACCTCACATGTTCACATTGCGATACAACTTTTCTCACGAAGATTCACTTATGCTGTCATACAGGTAAAAAAACATTTTAAATGTTCCTTATGTGATAAGACTTTTACTCCGTCTGGTAGCTTGAAGAGTCAAGTGAAATACCTTTTAAATGTTTCATCTGTAGTAAGACTTTTGCTGTGTCTGATACTTTGAAGAGACATTTCGCACCTTCACGCAGGCAAAAAGCGTTTTAAAGGTATACTTTGTAATAAGACTTTTATTCAGTATGATGATATGAAATATTATATGTGCTTTCATATAGGGGAGAAGCCAAAACAATTTCTGCTTGTAGTCGTTTGAAAAATCACATGCGTGTTCATACAGGTGAGAAGCCTTTTGAATGTCGCCTCTGTGATGAAACTTTTGCTAAGTCTGATACTTTAAAGAAACACTTGTACCTTCATACAGGTGCTAAGCCTTTTAAATGTTCTCTCAGTAATAAGACATTTACTCAGTCTAGTGATTTTAGGTGATTTAGCCTTTTAAATGTTCTCTCTGTAATAAGACATTTACTCAGTCTAGTGATTTGAAGATCATCATACAGGTGAGAAGCCTTTTAAATGTTTACTGTGCAATAAAATTTTTACGCAGTCCAATGATTTGAAAGAAAATTTGCATAGTTATACAGTGAGAAGCCTTTTAAATGTTCCCTGGTCTAGTGTATTGAAGAGACACATGTGCTTTCATATAGATGAAAAACCTTTAAAATGTTCGCTTTGCGATTAGGCTTTTACTCTCCTTAATAGTTTAAAAAGGCACTTGCATAATCACACAGGTGAAAGGCGTTGTAAGTGTCCTCTTTATAATAAAACTTGGCCAGTGTGGCCATTTTCATCATCTTTAAATGTTTGCAATTTTTTTTGAACTATTAAATATTTCATAGTGTAATACACACATAATCCACATTACACATGGGCGATTCCATGTCAACTGTGGTGAGGTTGGCGGGTCATATATTTTTTCCCAGCCAAAATATTTTTATTCTATTATAGGTTTAATTACAAGTGTTTATCCCAATTTTCAGCCCAAAATATTACACCTAGCGTTTTTTACAGCTAATTTTCGGTTTTTTAGAGTTTTCTGTTTTTGACACCAAATTTTCTTCAAAACGTTACCAGAACCACATGGCACGCTGAAAAAATTTGAGAGTACGTGCAATCGATGTAAAATTTTCCAAGGAATCCATAACCGCTCTCAGAATTAGCCCAAAATTCTTCAGTTTTCTGGAAATCCCAAAAAATTATTTTTTTTTCAACTTATTCTAACTCGCGTGTATAAATTTTTGGATTTTTTTTGCAGGAGCTTAAAATATTTGTGTTTTTTTTAGTGTACTTCTGGGTACTTTCAACTTTCCTGTGTCTATTTTGGTTTGAAGTGACAAAACAGGCGAAAAATGACCGAATTAAGCATGACAAAAGAGTGGAAAAAGTTGGAAATTCCTTGGAGTTGGAAGTTTTTCCTTGAAAAATTCATAATTATGGTCGTTGTCATTGTCCATCTTTTGTGTTTCTAAGTTAGATGTAGTTAGAGGAATGTATTTGTTCCATCCTTGTTTATTTTAATGGTGTTTCTTTTAGGGTCAGTAAGGTGGGATCGTTGGGTAATGGTCGCTATTTCCGCATTCGTCCAGCATTTTCCATTTACTTTTGAGTATAAGATCGTTGGTAACGAGAGTAATATCTACTACTGATTTTCTGATGTTGGGGCTTGTGATTCTTGTTGGTTTTCCATTGTTAATTACAGTTGGTTCAAATTTGTCAGTAGCTCTTGCTATCATATTTTCATTTGGATTTGCTCTTCCTCTACCCCATGATAGATGACGTGCATTGAGGTCTCCCATTATAATCGTGGATGTATTTATATAATTTGTTATGAAAGATTCCCATTTGTTTCTGTTGAGGTGTGGATATAAATGACTACTCACTTTTACTCTAACACGGCTTTATTGCCTATAAAATACATTAACTTCACTACATACATACTGCGCTCAACACGTGTGCTCGTTCTTCTTTTTTATAATGGCGTCTTACCATTTTCGCTACCTTAGTACCTAGACAACCCACTCTACCACAACTTACTTAACTTCTACATACAATACACAATACACGTCACAGTTCAATGGAAATATAGTACAATATACTTCACAGTTTTGTTCTATTTTGGTTTTTGGTGGGGTATGTATATATAAGTATGTTTAGGTTAGGATTTTGAATTTTAATGATTATAGACTGGAAGCCATTGGTTTTAATATTATGTGTGTAATGTAATTTTTGATGAGGCAGGTTAATTTTAATGAGCGTCGTTATTCCTCCATATCCGTCTTCTCTACATATGTAATATTTACAGGTTAAATTTATGATTTGCTTTGGTTTTATTTAAGAGTATTACATCTGGGCTATATTTATTTATGATGATTTTCAGGTATGTTATATTATTTTGTAAACTGTTAATGTTCCATTATTTGTTACTTTTCGTGTTTCATACATAATATGTTTAAGGTGTACTAGATTAAGTCTTGGTTTAATCCTCTTGCTTGATTTTTTTTTTGATGAATTCCATCAACTGATCAATGGATTGTTCAATTGTTTCAAATTCTTTGGTTTTTGGTCGTGTGTAGTATATTCTTGCCTGGTTCGGGCATTGAGGTTGATATACTCTCTGGATTATTTGTTTCTGGCTTGTCGAAGATTTTCTGTTGATCGATTCTGCCCGATACTCTTCGAGGTCGCTATCTGTAGCTTCTTCAGATTTTTCCACTGGTATTGTAAATCTATCCTCTTTCTTCCTCTTAGTTACATGGCTATAGGATGCTTTTCTTTGGGTTTGATGGTAATTCCTTCTTTGGGATATTTCTATATGGTTAGAGGTTTCTCTGTTGGGTAATTCCGGAAATTCTTCCTGGGTAGCTAGGATTTCAAATCTGTTTTGTATCGGTATAGTTTGTCGTGGAAATCTTTGATTGGCCTCGAAATATGTTAGGTTGTCCATCGCCATTTTGTATCTAATTTGGTTTTGTCTTTTCCTCTCTCCATATATTTGCCTGTTGTATAATGTTCTTCAGATTTGCAATAATAGCAATATTTGTTGCATATTCCTTCATGTAGCGGTTTGGTACATGAGGTGCATCTGCTGATTGTCGATTTACATTGGTTGTTCGTGTGTCCATATATCAGACACTGGTTACATAGTATCACAGGTTGTATATGTCCTAGGGTATATACTAGATCAGAGACTAATATTAGAAAAGGCGACGCGGCGAGCGCCCTCTTCGATAAGTGGTTACCGAAATAATTTCCTCTTCTACCCCTTCTTCTACCTCTTCTATATATAACAGAAGTCATTATATTCTTCCAATATTGACATTAACAGATGAATTCAATGCATAAATTACACAGCACAATATTAATACATGACTGAGTAATTGTGGAAATATTTGAGTGGAATGATTTACAGCAATTACATTACTATTAACAAAAAATCTACATTAATAAACTTAAACTTACTGATATTTATTCTATACAAAAATTAATTATGTGAAATAATTAATTATAAATATATGTTACAAAAAAGAAAGAAATCAAGCGTGTGGGTGCTCAACTAAACAATGGGATAAAACAATATTAATACATGGCTCTGAGATGGCAGTTTAATTTTAAGAATTCACCTGTATCACAATATTGTAACACATTTAATATACCCCCATATATCAAAATCCAATTGAAACAGCTAAAAAATTCTTCATGCTATTCAAGCCCAAAACAAAAGAGCCATGGGAATGACCGTAGACGTTTCGTGTTTAAAAAATATAAAATTTACTCCCTTTGTTAATGAAATTTTATGATAAGTTCTAAAATCAGTTTAAACGTTTGTAACGTTTTAACAAAGAGGAAAACTAAATAAATAAAGAATATAAAAATTTCATCGTCCGGCAAAGACCACGAGGAGGTGTGAGTAAACTTTGCCAGGATTGGAAATGTGCCAAGTGTATTGTGGTTAGTAGGGAAGACTGTTAGTAGAATTGAAATAATAGATATTTAATACAAACTTTGTCTTCTCTGTTGACACTCCAGAACTTCCTTGTCTTGACCTGCGACATTTTGCAGCATATTCCTTGGCTTGTTGATAAATCTATGCCCTTCAGCATAAAAACACATGCATGATTATATATCTGAGATTTTTCCCTATTTAGAAAAAAAAATATATTAATAAAAAATGATTCCCATCCTTTTTTCATTTCATTTCGAACTAGTGGCATATCCACAATGTGTGCAAAAATTCAAAATAATTTTTCAAACCAACACTATATTACAAATTTTAACTCACCACCCATCCCTTCGAATCCTTCAAATTCCTTCAAATGGCGATTTACAACTATTTGTGGTTCAATGGATGTTTCATCAAACATTATAACAGCAACTTTATCTGTTTCTTCCATATACTGCACCGTCGGCTTAAGATTATCGAATACAGATTCATTAATACCAGCAACGACAGGTATTCTCATCAGTAGAGTGCTGTTCGTCTTGAGTTCGTCACATTCGCAACATATTTTTTGGCAACATGCTCCCTGCACATAGCCTTATTACATTTCAGGCACTTGTAATATGTTTTACGGTCCAGGTCCATTTTATTATTAACAAATTCATGTCTTATGTCCAAATCCTCTGGTATATCTTTGGCATTCAAAAAATTTCCGATCAAACCGCGCAGATTGACCCTCAACGTGGGAGTAGTTAATCTAGAAATGAGTGCAGGTTTTACAAGCTGCATTGCATACTCAATTCTTTTCATTGCAATATTATTTTCATTTAAATTATAAAGAATAAAAGAATTTACATTTAACGCAGCCAAAACTCCAAAAAGAAAGAAAAATTTTTTCTCTCTAAAACACAAATTTTGTAACGTTGAGTACAATCTGGGTGAGAAATACCCGAGGTCAACTTTCAAACCAGGACCACTCGAGAACCAAGCGGAGACTGAAGTCATAAAACATATACCTTAGAGAAGCGTAACTACCGTGTTATTTTAAGGCGACACCGATGACATTTGCCGCCATATTTATTCCTTGCACTCCCCCCACCACTGACTACTGAAATTGGCGGGAAATTCGAAAATTGTTGGATTTTGAAATTGGCGGGAATTTTGAAATTCGATTATTATTGCATTTCTTGGTCCATTTACATCAAACAAAATATAAGTTCACTTAAAATTATGTAACACTTACAAGAACGTTTTCTTTTGTAAAGTTTCTATGAATAAGTGCTCCATAATCTTAAGTAATCTTATATATTGCTTGGTGTAAACGATCCCAAGTTTTTATAAACCAATGAATGAGTGCCACTTCCACTTCACGCAGTATTACTGAATGACAAATAACAAAGAAAACACAAATTCAAACAAAACATTTATATTTAGTGATAGAGAATAGAATTGAAATTATTCTAACATTAGAGATTGTAGTAGTTACCGACAACTTTAATTCTAATGCTTTTCAGTAAGATTTGTCGTCCTCCGTCTTTAGTTTGGAACTGCATGATTCCTAAAACAAATTCCTAATTAGATTAAAAATCATGGACATGTTATGAAACATAGTTTATCTTCGTTCGATAGTTTCTTAAAACTAGAAACAAATAGTTAAATAAACTTGAACCTACCCTCTTCGTATAAATTTTAAAGTGTTCGATTAGCTGCTCTCATTACTTAATAAGCTTGCATTGTTTAGATAATTACCTGCATTTTTATGTATCTGATACATTTTACTTTCAAGACTTGATGAATCTGATTTATTTAAATTCAATTGTTTCAGAAATTAAATCTCATGTTCTTGATTTATATCAAGACTAGAATGATCAGAACCACTTATAATATGGACGTTCACCTCTAAAGGAGTGGGCAGGGTATCATGGTAAATATTACTATAATTTATAGTATAATAATACTGCTTGTGTTACAGTTATCAATACTTTTAGGTACGCAGGCAGTTATTTCTAAATTGGGATTAGCATAATCTGATGTAACAAAATGTCTTTTACAAATGTCTCTATAAAATCAACATACGTGCTTCCATCTTAACATGCGGGCAGCGTTCGTAAGAAAATTGTGAAACATGTTTGATCCATAAGCAGAGTTTACAACTGGCGAGCAATACTTATTTGTGCGATAAGGAAAGTTGCATGAATATGATTGCTTCCATAATGAAATATTTGATGTTAGTTATGGTACTACTAGTAATATTTGTAATACAAACTACAACGAACAACAGAATTAAAGTGAAATCAATCCAGTTTTCCAGAGGGAAAAATCCCAATTTGTGCAAAATAAGGCAATCGTATATTTGGTTATATTCTACACCCTACACTTTTACATTGAAATATGTTATACTTAACAATCTTACCACCAAGTCTTACCTTTCAAAATTTATAATAACACCGTTATTACACCAATTATCACACTAATTACAACGAACCACTGTTCCTAACCTCGTGGCGCGTCTTATTTACGATACATGAAACTCAGATTTATAAATCTTTAGCTTAGGACAAGAAAAGTCGTAAACGGCCGCCATCTTTATTCCTTGCACCCGTTTGCCAGTGGAAATAAAAATCCTAGATTTACCGAAAAAATTCCGCATTAATTTCGTGTTTCGTGCTTGAGTTTTATGTGTGTCAACAGAAATCTGACAACATCGATGTCGCCAGTTCCCCAATGCTACTTTCACCCATATGATTGAAGTTGCCGCTCACGGTACACACGGATACTGCCTCAAAGTTTTTTTAGCCCCCACTCCCGACCCCCTCCCTTCACTTCTTTTAAAAAGCCAGCACTTTCAAAATTCGTCTGGGTTACGCTAACCCAGATTGTACCCTGAGGGTTAATTTTAGTGTACGCGTGTGTGTGTTTATTTAGATTTGTGTAGCGAGTTCAGCTAGTATTGTTAGTTGATCTAGTTTGGTTGTTGCTGTTGAGAGTCTGATTTTCATTTGCCTGATTAGGTCTATCATATGCCTAATATTAATGATGTTGTCTAGTTCTCGTATTTCGTTTATTAATGTTTGAAAGTCGGTTTGTTCGTTGTTGTCGAGGTTGGGTTTAGCGCTGTTGGTGTGCTTGTTTGCTGTTATTTCGCTGTATAGTGTTTTGTTAGTTATATTTTGGTGTGGTGTTTTTATAGGTGTGGCCGTAGTTGGGTTATTTGAGGTTGGTAGGTGTGTACGTTGTTGTATGTGGTGTGTGTATGGTTGTACGTGTTGTGTGTTTATGGTTTTGTCGGCACTTACCGATATTCTGCTGATATATTCTATGTAGGCGCTGCATCCGGAGTAGTTTCTCCCTCCCTGGTTCCTCCCTCGGTTTGTTGCCGAGTCCCTGGTGTGATGTCGACGTCCGCATTAGAGACATCTGGATTTGTAGCCACAATTTGTCGATCCATGGCCGTACCGCTGGCAGTTGGGTTTTCAGTGTTCCCCTCTCGTAAGGCTCCCACTTTATCCTGATGTTACCGAGATCTTTGATATTTTGGACCTCACGTAGAGGCGTTCCTGCCGGAAGCTGTATGAGGAATGATCTGGATTTCTGGTTTTCCGTTTTCGTCCTTAGCCGAGCACAGCTCAGGATGGTTACTTCTCTGGCGGCCAGCTGTGCGATGATATCCTCATTTTCGAGGAAATGCGCCGCTTTCAACACTATTTTCGATGGTCTGCTTTCCTTGGGGGTGCAGGTATGATATTCGATGCTTTGATTTGTGAGCAGCAGTCTTGCCTGTCGATGCATTTTCTCGTTATCGGTGAGGATCTTCGTGGTTTGTCCCAGGAACTGAAACCTCACACCCGGTAGGTCTGTTGATAGATTCTCGTGGAACTTGTGCAATTCCCGATCTGATAATTATCGGTGGAGTTTTCTCTTTCTTAGTCGTGTTACCTGCACTGATGGTCTCTGATGTCTGTTTGCTGGCTTGAAGCGGCGTGTCGTCCATTTTATCAGCTTCGGCTAGGGCTCCGTAGCGGTTCGTTGTTGGTATATTCGGTATTACGTCCATCTCCGCTGCCCGGGTCGGTTTCATTTTTGTCGGTATTGGTGTAGTTTTTATCTTCTTTTCTGCCTTATACAAGCTAAACTCTTCCGGTAGGGGTCTTCTGACCGATAGGCCGCTCTTGCGCCGCCGCTGTGTTTTATCACTGTTTTACGCTCCGTATACGTACTCACTTGGTCGTCGTTCGAGGTGAACTACTGATCTCTCTCTGTTTGTTCCCCGATCTTATACCGCGTGTTCCGCGGGTGTCCGTCCTTAAGGGCGAAGATTGCTGTGGCTGCTGTGGTGCGATACGGTCATCATAGGGTGATGCTCGACATGGGGGTTACAGGTGTAAGTGGGGGTTGACGTCGCGACTGTACTATCCTAAGAGGTTGGTATCTACCCTCATATAGCAGGCGCTTCGGCGGTAGTTGAAAGATGGCCGTTCTGCCGGATTGATGTGTGTCGAACATACCGATATAATTTTTTTATAGTTGTAAGTCACTGTAAATGTGGTGGATTAAAATAAGGGCTCACTTTTATATAACTAACAAAAGGCTTTTACTACTACAAATTGCGACGTACGCCATTACATCTCTACCACAAAACATATACCTTAGAGAAGCATTTGCCGCCATATTTATTCCTTGCTCTCCCAATCACTGACTAGTGAAATTGGCGGGAAATTCGAAAATTGCTGGATTTTGAAATTGGCGGGAATGTTGAAATTCGATTATTATAGCATTTCTTGGTCTATTTACATCAAACAAAATATAAGGTCAGTCAAAATTACGTAACACTTACAAGAACGTTTTCATTTAAAAAAGTTTCTATGTACAGATGCTCCATAATCTTGACTAATCTTATATATTGCTTGGTGTAAATGATCCCAAGTTTTTTTAAACCAATGAATGAGTGCCACTTCCACTTCACGCAGTATTACTGAATGACAAATAACAAAGAAAACACAAATTCAAACAAAACATTTATATTTAGTGATAGAGAATAGAACTGAAATTATTCTAACATTAGAGACTAGTAGTTACCGACAACTTTAATTCTAATGCTTTTCAGTAAGATTTGTCGTCCTCCATCTTTAGTTTTGAACTGCATGATTCCTAAAACAAATTCCTAATTAGAGTAAAAATCATGGTCATGTTATGAAACATGGTTTATCTTCCTTTTTCTTCGTTCGATAGTTTCTTAAAACTAGAAACAGGTAGTTTAATAAACTTGAACCTACCCTCTTCGTATAAATTTTAGTGTTCGATTAGCTGTTCTCATTACTTAATAAGCTCGCATTGTTTAGATAATTACCTGCATTTTTATGTATCTGATACATTTTACTTTCAAGACTTGATGAATCTGATTTATTTAAAGTCAATTGTTTCAGAAATTCTGTTTTCAGAAATTAAATCTCATGTTCTTGATTTATATCAACACTAGAATTATCAGAACCAATTACAATAGGGATGTTCACCTCTAAAGGAGTGGGCAGGGTATCATGGTAAATATTACTACAATTTATAGTATAATAATACTGCTTGTGTTACAGTTATCAATACATTTAGGTACTGCTGCAGGCAGTTATTTTTAAATCGGGATTAGCATAATCTGATGTAACAAAATGTCTTTTACAAATGTCTCTATAAAATCAACATACGTGCTTCCACCTTAACATACGTGCAGCGTTCGTAAGAAAATTGTGAAACATGTTTGATCCATAAGCAGAGTTTACAACTGGTGAGCAGTACTTATTTGTACGATAAGGAAAGTTGCATAAATATGATTGCTTCCTTGATGAAATATTTGATGTTAGTTATGGTACTACTAGTAATATTTGTAATACAAAGTACAACGATCAACAGAATTAAAGTGAAATCAATCCAGTTTTCCAGAGGGAAAAATCCCAATTTGTGTAAAATAAGGCAACCGTATATTTGGTTATATTCTACACCCTACACTTTTACATTGAAATATGTTATACTTAACAATCTTACCACCAAGTCTTACTTTTCAAAATTTATCATAACACCGTTATTACACCAATTATCACACTAATTACAACAAACTACTGTTCCTAACCTCGTGGCGCGTCTTATTTCCGATACATGAAACTTAGATTACTAAAAGTTTGGCTTAAAACAAGAAAAGTCGTAAACGGTGGCCATCTTTATTCCTTGCTCCCGTTTGCCAGTGGAAATAAAAGTCCCAGATATACCGACAAAATTCAGCATAATTTTGTGTTTCGTGCTTGTGTTTTATGTATAACTGCAGAAGTCTGGCAACATCGATGTCGCCAATTCCTCAATCCTACTTCATCCCCATGGGATGGTTCATTAACTGACATATGTCCTGCGCATAGCGCGACATATCGTTCGAACCCCCTCGAACTCATAGAACATATAATTATAAATGTATCATGTTTCCCAACAGTCACGATAGTTGTAAAGTAATTTCTGTCATTAAAAAATAAAATAATTTAAGAGAAATTCCAACAATAAAGAAGTCTCATTAGTCTACTTATCTAAAAATATTGTGTTTCTTTATTTTAAATGCCTTTTATGAGTTTTTCTGCACTTATTTATTTCAACATTGTAATCTGACGTAGTGAAGTATGTTAGTCGCATTGAATGGACATACAATTGTCATATAAATATTAAATGTGATGTTTTTGTACACGGCATGCGTGTTATATGTTTAAAAACTTTTTTTAAATCCAGAATTGTGTAGTTTCATGGATTTTGCCGTTTAATGTTTACCTTTAGGATACAGCTCATTATTATATAAAGAAAGAAAAATAAGAACCCATTATTTGTGTTTAATCTGTTAATTACTAATAAATAAATTTCCAAATGAAAATTTTTTCATTTTTTTTTATTTATTTTACCCTATTTTAATTAGTTTCATAAATTCCTTGCAAGAATTAAACATCAACTGGAAATGCCTGCTGCAAATTTCCGTTTCTCGAAGTTTAATTTAGTAATGAATCGTAAAATTGATTAGAATTAATATTGGTTTTAAATTTTCCGCTATATTTGATAGTTTGGTACAGGATTTCGTTACGAGATGGCGCTGATTTGTAATCAAAACGATAGCAGAGAGTTGACTATCTATAACCTAACGTTTAGTTTCGATCAGGGCCAGGAAAGTAGTCTTATGGGAGAATCGGCGATACGGAAATAACTGAAACCACTTTCCAGAGATGGCGCTGCGACACAACTGTTTTTAAAGTCACTAGACATTAAAAGTACCGCAATTCATTGGCCCAATGAGTAAGAGAGAGAACCACCCGTATATGGCGGATTTTAATATAAACAGCTGTTTGACAAGCGTGTCGATTAGAATTTAATGGTTATATTTGTCGGTTTCGATTTACACATACGGTGTGGTGATAGGTGAGATATATATTGTGATTTGGGTCGCGTTGGTATAGCCAACAACACTCGGATTTCCACAAAATTTACACAAAACACTGTATACTGCTCGTAGATAACGTTTTTGGAGGTGCCAGGTGAGGAAAATGCATAAATTGGGAAATATAAATATTTAAACATTTCCAATTTTTGGCGAATTCGCACACTCAAATTGCACATATTTCGATTTATGGTGAATTCGCCACTTAATTGTCACATCTGAAACGAATATAAATAGACATACCAACATTAATTATGCAATAAATATTGAAATACTATGGTGCCGGATATTTTCTTTTGGCTACTTAAATACCATACACAGAGCCCTCGCTAACTTGAACGCCATACTCTGTAATACCTGCTGTTTCAATGGTATTCATTCTTCAAATGTTTTTATATAATACAAACAAACCCCATCAATCTAACCTTGACTCTGTAGATTCAAACCAATTCAAATGTATTTATCGAAATATGTATTAATTTTGTATCTTGTATCTTATATCTGTATCTTGAAGCGCAATAAGGGTGCAAGGCCTCCTACACTGACGTTTCGTACACGTCTTCACCACGGGCAATAATCCTCGCCTCTGGAATGGAAAGAGCGGGGGGAATTCCGCGTTCGCCATTTTGCAAGAAAGTGATGAGAATTTTGACATCTCACATGAAGTGTTCCAATGGAACAGAAAAAGTAGTGCGAAAGACACAGTTCCGTGGTCGTAATTGTCGTATTCGGAAGGCAGAAATTCAAATTGTGATTAAAACAAAAGTACTGATTTTCCTCACCTAGGTTAACCACAAATGATATGAAGACCACATATATAGTGTTTCCTGGCAATTTTGTGGAAATCCGAGTGTTGTTGGCTATAACAACGTGGCCGTGATTTGTTTTTTTGACTATTAAGAACGTCTCAAATGCCTTCGTGTTGCGTGTGTAAATACAATGCTCGTGAGGGTAATGTGAGATTATTCAAATTACCTGGCGGTAAGTTGTAGCTAAAATTATTTATTTAATGTATTGTTTAACGCCTCTTGTATTATTTAATAACCTTACATGATATTTGTTTGTTTAGATGTAAACAGAAGAGATGGATGTATGGAAAAGGGCTGTTGACAACAGGGAATTACATGAAAATGCAAGAATTTGCGAGGTTAGTTATAAAAGAATTTGCCATGCAATATTTCACTTTGGTAACTTTTAAAGACATTTTTCTGAAAAGCAGTTCGAGCAGAATAGGGCCGATGAAAAGAAGTTATTGAAGTGGAATGCTGTGCCTGATTTACTGTATGGGACGTTGTGTGAATGCAACACAAGTGTAGAAGTGAAACCTTCGACTTCTACACATAATATATGTGAAGTATGATCTGAGGTTCATGAAGAATCTGTGAAAAATCCAATGGAGATTAGTTTTCGAGATGAATTCGTTGAGCCTAAAATGGAACAGCTATTTTCAAATGATGATGTAAAAGAAGAACAACTGGTTAATAACTTGAGAAAGGCTTTACGAAAGGCCCTATGTGAGCGTAACACATTCAAAAAAAAAATTGAAACGAAAGTTACAAATCTTGAGAAAGTCTTCCATAAGGATCAATTACAATTTTTAGAAAAAGGCAACAGTAAAGGGCTGTTTGGCTGTCTTAATCCATTTTCGGACAGCCAAGTCATAATAAAACTAGAGTAAGGGATTTGGATAATCGGAGTTCGAATAGTTAAGAGTTCCATTGAACGTCATTTTGTGATTTATAACTTGGGTATTTTTGTATCATTGGTAAAATGTTTAAAATTTTATGTAACTGGAATTACACTTGTTAATTTTTTATTGTACGATTTGTCTTGTTTTATTGTATTGTTGAATATTTGTTATAAAAGTCAAAAATCAATTTACTTTAATTTGTTGAACATTGTAACATGTTTTTAAATAGCTGGTATTGTATGACTTAAATTTGGACAAATCTTTTATATAACTGTAGGTTAAAGTGCAGAAATATGATAATTAATAAAAACACCATTTCCAACATTCCATGTTTAAATTTGTTATATATTATTTATGATATATTCAATAAACGTTTAAAAACTTATTCTAAAGTGATTAATCGATAACACTGCAATAAACCAAAAACCAAATTTAGCAAAATAGAGTTTTCTGCATGAGACAGTTCTACAAATTAAAACTTGACTGTTCTAGACCATTTCTTCATTTATTATTTAATTGAATCGTATAACAATTAGATTGTAAAATGTCTACACTCAACCTAAAAAATAGTTATCATCTGATTCGTCTTCGTCATACATTCAAAATACGTCACGTTTTTTATTTCACATCTGGATTTCAATTTGCCGCCTGAATTGGGAACAAATATGGCCGCCAATTGCGGTACTTTTAATATCTAGTGACTTTAATCTTGGCGATTCAACAGCGTCATCTACCGAAATCATTTCGAATTTAACCTCCTTAGTTGATGACAGGCACTGGTTTTAACTTTCCGTGATTGGCTTTTTTGTGTACAGCATAGGTTAAGATAGTGAGCATAGATACGCCACTCTATCACACGGCCCTCTTCCGGGATGTGGTAAAAGCCTTATCGAAAGTGCGGGTAATTCAAATGTACAACTTCGTTTGTTTATTGAAATGAAAGTTCGGTGAGATAAAATATAATATGCATAGGTGATAATGGTGTAATAGAAGGATAGAATACGTAAACATGTTGTAAAAGCATTGCGGCTATTTGCAATACCCTCTTTTGTTCGCAATACATAGGCGCGTAGCATTTTTAAACAAAGTACAACTTTTTGTTTGTTTTCTCAGATTTGTTTCTCACTTATTACAACAAAATTACACTGTGCAACAGAAAATGCCTTTTCATACATTTCTTTAACACCTTTTAGGATGCTTAAGTCTAACACAAGTGAAGAGTAGTGCACAAGACACAAAACTACTTTGCTATCCCTTCAATTTTACGGTGCTGCCAAAGGTTTCTTCCCTACAATTGTAAGAACGGAATTATGTGTTTCTAAAATACCATAAAGTAGGGTAAATGTGCCTCACCCTACATCGTAGAGACATTGAGTGTAGGGGGATTGTAGGTGTAGGGACGCTGATAAATTCGCCCCTTAATGCTGAGGATGGCTTCAAAATGCGAGGACTACTTAACTAAGAGGTAGAACTCATGAATTTTTGCTCACGGTCTCGTAAAGCGTAGCGTAAAATATAGTACAAAGATACCTTTAAAACTCCTTAGAACACAATACGAGTTCATACAGTCCTCCAAACTGTCACTTACGTTAAACTTTATGGTAAAGATGTCCTGAAAACATACTTTTATATCCTCTATTGCTGATCCATTTTTGATGGCAATGAATTCCGAAAAGTGACTCTGTGCTTTCCTAGAAACCTATATCCGCCTTCACAAAATGGCGTTCCGTGGAGCGGCTAGATCACGATACAAAAATGCTTGGAACCATATAACGCCCTCTACAGTGTCGCATAGGACACGAGATCTCTGCGTTAGAAACAGACACTTATAACTCGACAAACTCCACTAACACACTCAAAACAACTTTGAGTTTACTTATTCATAATGACAGAAGTTGTACAATGGAACTGGCATAAATACTACAATTGTGTGTTCCGTGTATATCTGTGGTTGACGTAAGATAGAAGTGGGGTGTATGAGATTGAGAGAGGTAGTGTGATCGAAGTAGGGGAGTTGCTATCGCTCGCTAGGTGGCGTTACCAGTACTAAAATGAAATAGATTAAGTTCGAAACGTTAGTTCTATGCAAATTTTCTGTCGCTAGGTAAGCGTGGAAATTTAAAGCATTGCATAGGGAAAAATCAGGCAGTGATTTCCTACGATAAATAACGAAATCATTTATTTTCGCTTTAAGCGTATACCTGCCGCATCAATAAATTATCTACAATAGTAAGTAAGTACGTGGAACGTATCATATGACCGTCACAGATTCCTTGGGGTGGGTGTTCCTGAAATTGCCGGCTGCTATGGCGGTCAGGTTGTCGGCCATCGAGCGACCGGTCTGCGCCACCAACCGCCAGAGGGCGCCGCCGTCCTGCCGCAGCAGCGCGTGCGGATGGTCGAATTCGACCGCCGAACCCGCGTCCATGACCAACACCCTGTCCGAGTCCATGACCGTGTGCAGCCTGTGCGCTATGGTCAACACCTGCGGAAATGGAACGAGAATCATAATCAGAAAAGCCGTTTAATATACGTGTACGGTATATACAAACGGTGGCGTGTCTAGTCGTGTTGCGTTAAGTTCTTTAATTACTTATTATGTAAGAACGAAATTTGGTGTTCCTTTGACGAGATGAGCAGTCGTTACTACATTCGAAATAACGCGATTCAAATATGCCGCTATCTTCAATAGGGGAACACGTGCGAGTTTGTTAAGGCAAAATGGCGGACAGACACGGCGCCCCCATTGGTCAGAAAAAAGTTACTAAATCTTGGGTTGGTATGGTTGTCTTTAGTAATGTTGGTAACAAATGTCTTGGACAGAAATGACAGTTCGAACAAGATTCGAGTTTGCGATTTGAAGAAGTGAAATAGTGTTGATTAGTTTTTAGATTAGAGAATTTTCAGTGGCCATATTTACCGGAAGCTCCCGCTCCAGAGCCGCTCGTGCATTCTTAATATGGCATTTGGCCTTAGTTATATCGATAGTTTGTTTTGCGAATTCACTGATTTAGGCCCGAAGGCAGTCGTCCCTTAAATAAAGAATCCCTTAAGAGGTAAGGGTGCCTTTATAAAGAGCACCGTAATGTTAGGATATTAGATGAATTTCACAATCGTCATATAAGGGACCCTTCATGGAGGAAATGAGAAGTGTGGCAACACTGCCGCTTGAGTAGAGAAATGTGTGTTTCATGAACGTGGAGTGGTAAGCTTCGTCGGGTTTGTCACAAGCGTTTACCTTATTTTGACAGGTACACATGCGCATTAAGCAACAGCGCTATGGGAAGTGCTTAATGCGCATGCGTTCTTGTCAAAATAATGTAAACGCCAATAGCGCCCGACGTTATGTGAAATGCAAAAACTCTAATATTTATGCTACCAAAAATGGCAACCGCTACTCAACATGTTGAGCAAGTAGCCTATACGTTAGCAGACGTTTCTGCTACGAATCCACAACTGTTACGACCAATGGTTCTTCGATTGGAGCTCTTTTAAGATATTTCAATTTAGTACTATGAACTAAGTACATGAAATTGATTGAAAGTTCCCTTATAAGAGCTTAACTTAACCTGACAAGTTATCTTAACTTCTCAACTCTGTAACCCTCGTAATTATTGAGATCCCAATTGCAAATCTAACGAGTTTGCGCGGGGAATGAAGGGCGGAAAACGGCTGCAGTTAACTGCTCTCAGAATTTTTAAGGACGGTATTGCTTGGGCGAATCGATTCGTTTAGAGCTAAAGTTCGTCACTTGACCCACCGTGCAGTCGACGAACTTCTCCCTGATCGTCGTCTGGATGAGGGCGTCGGTGTAGGGGTCGACGTTCGCCGTCGCCTCGTCGAGCACGAGGACCCTGTTCTTGCGTATCAGCGCCCTGGCGAGGCACACGAGCTGCCGCTGGCCGACGCTGAAGTTCGAGCCGCCCTCCGCCATCTTGCTGTCGAGGCCGGCCGGGAGGTCGTCGACGACGTGCTTCAGCTCGACCTCGCCTAACGCGCTCCAGAGCGTCTGGAAGAAAAATAAAGTTTAACTGAGCTCGTCTTAAGGGCCGGTTGTACGAGGGGTGTTTGAAAAGTCCGTGCAAAAATAAAAACTACTTATGTGTTTGGGGTAAACCTTTATTATTTTTTGACATAGTCTCCTTTTAGGCTCATACACTTCGTCCAACGATGCTCTATTTTGTTGATCCCTTCCGAATAATAGGATTTGTCCAAGTCTGCAAAATATCCATTAGTGTCTGCAATCACCTCTTCGTTTGAATAAAATCTTTGTCCCGCCAGCCATTTCTTCAAATTGGGGAACAAATAGTAGTCCGAAGGAGCCAAGTCTGGAGAATAGGGGAGATGTGAAACGAGTTGAAATCCAATTTCCATTAATTTTGCGACCACGACCGCTGAGGTGTGAGCTGGTGCGTTGTCGTGATGGAAAAGGATTTTCTTGTGGGCCAATCGTGGGCGTTCTTCTTGCAGCTCGGTTTTGAAACGGTCCAATAGCGATGAATAATACTCACCTGTAATAGTTTTACCCTTTTCCAGATAGTCGATGAGGATTATCCCTTGCGAACCCCAAAAACAGTCTTTCTGGCCGAAGGAACGGACTTCGCCTTTTTCGGTGCAGATTCCCCCTTGGTAACCCATTGTTTAGATTGTTGTTTGGTCTCAGGAGTATGGTAATGTATCCATGTTTCATCCACAGTGACGAAACGACGCTTAAAGTCCTCCGAATTCTTCTGGAACAGCTGCAAACCATCCTTGCAACACTTCACACGAATCCATTTTTGATCAAGCGTGAGCAATCTTGCGGATAGCTTTCTCGTGTCCAAATGTTTATGCAAAATATTATGTACCCGTTCAGTCGAGATGCCCACAGCACTAGCAATCTCATGCACCTTAACTCTTCTGGCTTTCAGCACCATATCATGGATTTCATCAATGATTTCTGGTGTCGTAACCTCCACAGGCCGTCCAGAACGTTCAGCGTCACTTGTGCCCATATGGCCACTCCGAAAATTTTGAAACCACTTATAAACTGTTCCAATCGAAGGTGCAGAGTCACCATAATGTTTATCAAGCTTCTCTTTAGTCTCCTGAGGCGTTTTGCCTTTCATAAAGTAATGTTTAATCACCACACGAAATTCTTTTTCGTCCATTTCTTGAAAATCACTCGACTTGATTGATTCACACGAATGCCAAACACAAAGAAATAAACCGATATGACTGAAACTTGGCGTGCGTCCATTCAAGAAATGCTACTAACTAAACATGACCTCGATACGCGCCGGTGGTGCCATTTCTCGGACTTTGCACGGACTTTTCAAACGTCCCTCGTAGATGTTTAAGTTGAACTTAAGATCAATTGAACCGAGGTTCAACTTTGAACCGGGTTCATAATATATTCCGCAAAAAAATTATCGCAACACCTGAATTTTATGAGTTTATGGCAATTTAAATGTACTGTTTGCTATTAAGTTGATAATATGAACTTTCTTGACGTTTTCAAACTGATATCTAAACGAGATATCAAAAAAACATTCTTTTTACTGCACGTTTTCTGATAACTGCAAAAAACGTGCAGTGGTGCAGCATTAAAATATCGTCGTCTGTTGATCTGATCGATTCAATTTTTGCTTAAACTGTCGTTATGAATGTTCAACCACGTGAATCTTTACTTCTTACGTATAAAGAAAGCGTGCAATGTATCACATTGGTGGAAAATGGTCGTAGCATGCGGTGTGTAGCTACACTGTTAAGAGTTCATCCATCAACTGCAAGTAGAGCGGTGGCACGATTTAGGGAAACTGGGGACTACAGGAGAAGGTCTGGGCGAGGTAGCAGAAGAGCTACACCCCTCGAGATGATCGTTTTCTGCGCTTAACTGCTCTGCGTACGCGCGTCATTTTACTGCTAAATTTCTCAAAAATGAGCCCTCAGTGGCTAGAAATGTACAGGTTTCTGCACAAACTGTCCGTAACCATCTTCGAGACTTTGAGATGAGATAACAGCTCATGTTCCTGCTCAAGGCCCACTTCTCACCAGAGAGCACCGGGTAGCCCGATTACAGTTTGCACACGAACATGCCGATTGGGTATATACTACACCACTGGGCCTATGTCGTGTGTTCTGATTAGTCGAGATTTGCTTTATGGGCTTCAGACATGCGTGTGCCGGTATATAGAAGACCTGGCGAACGTTATGCTGCCTTAGTCCAGTAAATGAAGGAGGAAAAAAAGGCAAAGTTCTTCAATATTAGCTGATTTTTTTATACCGCCAGTAATAAGAGATAATTACAAATCATTTAAAATGAGCCAACGTCTACAAGAATAAAGTGCCCGGAGGGGCCTGAAAATGACCCCCAAAGCCTGGAAAATGGGGTTTTCGGCCAATATCTCCTAAAATATGACAACCAGAGACTTTTTGTTCAAACAAAAGATGAAGATCCGTTCATTCTCTACAAAAATAGTCCTTATCATTTTTTTCGTAAAATTGATCGTTCTCGAGATAAACAAGTCCAAGCGCACCCAGAATTTTGAGCTCTCGAGCTGGGTATCAGAGAGCACGCTGCGGGAATTTACGCATGCCCGGGCGGACAAATTGTCCAATAACTTGGGTAAAAATGCATATTTTCTCATGATTCAAAGTTCATGTGAAAGATAAAATCTGCCCCTATCATCCCCTGTCACTTGGGCCGCGTGGTCTATCAGACGACACGAGCGCCACAAGCAGGGAACGCACGGCGGACGACGGCAAGAATTAAAATGATGAAATTCCCTCTTACTTTTAAATAGTACTTTTACTTTACTAATAAATAGTATGACTTTATATACATGAATCGAAAGGTGAGAACGTAATCGTTACTTTCGTCAAGGTAGAAAAATGCCCAAAATAAAGGACAAAAAGAAAACAACCACGAAATGAAAAAGTGTGTTTTTTCTGGGATCGTGCATTTTTTGAATTTTCTGGAAAATCCCTGATTTTTTGGAAAAAAGTAATAGCACAGCCGAAAACTAGACAATCTCACCTTTGAAAAGACATGCCTTGAAGGGCCATTTTATTAAAGTATAAATTAGTAATGACTCATTGTAGGCAAATTTTTCAAGACTCAAAAAACAGTCAAAAATTGAAAATTTTTGACCAAACTTTTTTATTGCAACGCAAAAAAAATGAGTTCCAGCAATTTTCTGGGACAACTATGGACACATCCAAGATCAATATTCGGGAAAATCCGAACCAAATCAGGGTACTAGAAAAAAGCACGAGCAAATTGCGGGCGAGGTCAAAATTGCGCCGGAGCAGAAAGTTTGACCCGTTTTTTCAATATGGCCAAAGAGTCAAATCGTGGCTCAAGTGACAGGGGATGATAGGGGCAGATTTTATCTTTCACATGAACTTTGAATCATGAGAAAATACGCATTTTTACCCAAGTTATTGGACAATTTGTCCGCCCGGGCATGCGTAAATTCCCGCAGCGTGCTCTCTGATACCCAGCTCGAGAGCTCAAAATTCTGGGTGCGCTTGGACTTGTTTATCTCGGGAACGATCAATTTTCCGAAAAAAATGATAAGGACCATTTTTGTAGAGAATGAACGGATCTTCATCTTTTGTTTGAACAAAAAGTCTCTGGTTGTCATATTTTAGGAGATATTGGCCGAAAACCCCATTTTCCAGGCTTTGGGGGTAATTTTCAGGCCCCTCCGGTAACTCTATTCTTGTAGACTTTGGCTCATCTTAAATGATTTGTAATTATCTCTTATTCCTGGCGGTATGAAAAAATCAACTAATATTGATGAAATTTTCCCCTTTATTTACTGGGATACCTGGAGCTTCCGTCCACGTGTTCCTTCTAGGTGGAGGCTCTGTGATGGTAAGAGGACGCATCTCTTTACAGGGCCATACAGCGTTAGTACCATTATATGGAGCTCGATTAACAGCAGCTAGATATGTTACCGACATTTTAGAAGAACATGTGATAGCATATGCGCCCTTTGTTGGAGAAAATTGTGTTTTTATACACGACCCCACATCGCAGGAATCGTACAGCAATATTTGCAGGACGTTCAATTGCCATTACTAAGGTGGCCTGCACGAAGCCCAGACGTGAACCCTACCGAGCATGTCTGGGACCACCTAGAACAAGCTTTAAAACGGCACCAGCGACCATTCCGACCCTAGAAGAACTCGAAGGTGTACTTTTGCTAGAATGGGAAACTCTTTCACAAGACTATGTTGCTGACCTCATACGCAGCATGCCAAGGAGGATGGAAGCTGTAATTCAAGCCAGAGGTGGAAATACGAGGTACTGGTGCCATTTAAAAACTGTATTTACCATTTCTCAATTTTGAATAAACCATTTTTTTTTAATTTTCTGCGTTATATGTGTCAACCAGTAAAGTTAATTATCTTTTATGTTTTTCAAGGACCTAACATTTATAAGTAAAATAGTTTAGATGTTTAGAAATGGTATTTTCTGGAAATAAGTGAGTGTTGCGATAATTATTTTGCGGAGATCATATTTTGTCGTAGACAGTCAGTTGAACTGTAGGTTAGTTGAACTCGGCTAATGTAAAGTCGATAATACTGAATTCATAAGTTTCCTAGGTCAAATGAACTAATCAGAGTAAGCGACAAGTTAAAATATGATGTCCAGTCCGAGGCGAGGGCATAACCTTAACTGTTATGTCAAGAGGTAGGGTTTCACCCCATACCTCCTGTCACCAAGTAACAGATTGTCTTCAAACTCTCCATTTTCGAACTTCATTCGAATATTTGAATTAAGAGAAATATTTGCATTGTGTGCAGACCCTAACCAATGACAAACAATGTTTCGTACGATTAGTTTTGCATCGCATATTACTTGTACATTGTATTAAAATATATTAAAGATATTAAAGAAATCCCTTCTTATTTCTTGACATTCAGCAATCGGAATTCAGGCAATTTGGAAATTTAATGTAATTAGGAACCAATCTTGCAATTGCTCTCAGTACCTGCCTTACTATTCTGCAGGCAGTAGACTTATCGATAGCATTCAAATCGCCTAATACTTGTTAGAGGGAACCTGTTGCAAGGTATCGCAGTGTTACAAACACTTTTATGCCTGGAGTTACAGCGTGAATTCTAAAACATGAAAATTATAATCCATATTGACACTATTACAAGAAATGTAATACACTACTTTAAATGCAATCATTTCTGAGACTGCATCAATAATGAAAGGAACCGTTTGTTTATCCGGTCGAAATCGGGCCTTAAAATCTATGTCGTGCCACATCTCGAAGTGCTTGGGTCTAGTACGGAATGTCTTTAAGGCCTTCTTGGATATCGAACACCTTCCACTAATTCCAAAAAATCTTCATCCTCAGTCAACTCTTCCAGTAACGGATTCACTTCACTGACTTCATCTATACCAACCGAAGAGGTTATACAGAAAATAGAGGGTTTCCAGGGTCTCCAAACAAATGATAACTTTCCTTAGAACATAAAACTGTTACTACATCTTCTGTGTTCTAAGCATTTGACCGGGTTCACCGGGGCTGAACCACCGCTGCCGGGCGTTCAGGTTCAAGTCAATTTTAACCGAAGTTCAACAGTTTAGATTGCTCTAAGACGACAATTTTGATTTGAACTCGGTTCAACGCTGAACAACCGGCCCTAGGAGTTCTTCTATGAAGTATTCAGACGGGACGGTAACTCCAATCATAAAGGAAAGCCCTAAGAATATAGATCGAGACCCCGGACCGAGATGTGTAAGCAAACGGACAACTCTAAAAGCAAGCGAAACCGCAATTATGCGTCTACAGTTCACTCCTTGTCATTCGATGATGGCGTCGATCTAGGCGCCAAGAACCTTAAAGATCGATATTAGCGGAGTCTACATACCAAGAGGAACTTGAAACAAAGAGGTTATTGGATCTTGGATTTCACGGGACGAAACCCAACATACAGGCACGAAAAGGCAAAATGTTTCGTTCCATGGTTGCTGTGTCGAACATTGCATATCTCATATCAAGCCTGTTAATTAAGCGATGGATGAATTTGTATCAATACAGAATCTTCAGGGCACCCATGATTTGTCATCCAGCTATACCTTTACCACACAACGGTATGACAACAAAACATTACTATGGATTAGCGAAGACAGAGAGCTTCTATAGCCAAGCTTCTATATGAAGATCCTACATAATTACGCTACCTCACTACTAACTTAAAATCAAAACGAAAAACGTGATCAAACACACGATTCCCCCTCACCTCGTCGGAGTGCTGGTCGAAGGGATCCAGGTTCTTCCGTAACGTGCCGGAGAACAGCACCGGCTCCTGCGGGATGATGGACACGCTCGACCTGAGCGTGTTCAACGACAGGGACTTCGTGTCGACGCCGTCGATAAGGATTTTCCCGTCGATGTCCGCCAACCTGAATAGCGCCTGGATCAGGGAGGATTTACCCGCTCCCGTCCTCCCGACTATTCCGATCTTCTCCCTCGGCTTTATGTCGAAGGTCAGGTTCTTCAGGACGTACGGCTCGTCCGGGGAGTACCTGCGACACAAAAAAGAATTTTAAAAATGGACACACACACACACACACACACAAAACATATACCTTAATGTTAATTATGGTACTACTAGTAATATTTGTAATACAAAGTACAACGATCAACGGAATTAAAGTGAAATCAATCCAGTTTTCCAGAGGGAAAATTCTCAATTTATGCAAAATATGGCAACCGTATATTTGGTTATATTCTACACCCTACAACATATTGAAATATGTTATACTTAACAATCTTACCACCAAGTCTTACCTTTCAAAATTTATAATAACACCGTTATTACACCAATTATCACACTAATTACAACGAACTACGGTTTCTAACCTCGTAGCGCGTCTTATTTTCGATACATGAAACTTAGATTACTAAAAGTTTGGCTTAGAACAAGAAAAGTCGTAAACGGTGGCCATCTTTATTCCTTGCTCCCGTTTGCCAGTGGGAATAAAAGTCCTAGATTTACCGACAAAATTCAGCATAATTTTGTGTTTCGTGCTTGTGTTTTATGTATAACTGCAGAAGTCTGGCAACATCGATGTCGCTAATTCCTCAATGCTACTTTCATCCTCATGATCACACACTTCTTCTTCTTCCTCCCTTATTTGGCCCCCGCTGCCAAGGCGATAGAGCCACTTTCTAGTATTTTCTTCCTTGGAAAAGTTAATTACGTAAGTTAAGCTTTAGCTTATAATTTGAGGTGAGAATTATTGACCAAGTCGCCTATCACGAAACAATTCATCATACTGTATCCTATCTATTTTTTACGAACCACTTCCCAACATTTCCCCAAGATATGGCTACTAACCTCCAAATGAAGGCACACAATGGCCTTGTATACTTGTAGAAGAGTCTTTTGAGAAAATCCCCACCATGTTCCGCATAAACTTCTACTAATATTAATGCCCTTGAGGACCTTGGTCATACCATTATTACCATGGGAGTTCCAATTTAGATTCATGTGGAATATTGTGCCCATATATTAGACCTCCCGCTCCCACGGGATTACGTTGTTATTTAATTTAAGATTATATTAGGATTAGATTTACATATTGCCTGGAAGCAAATCGTAACTCCATATACCTCTGTCAAGAATTCCTTCATAGACCCCATCATTTCGAGGACGTTCCTCCCTTTACACAACAGAACATAGTCACCAGCACATCTCAAACAAATTGCATTAGAGGCAACTTTTTGGACTTCATTACAATACACATTGAAAAGGAGCGGGCTTAAGGGAGATCCTTGAAGAACACCTCTATTAACCTCAACAGGACCAAAATTCTAACACCAAGACCGTCAAATCTTTTGCAGTTCCAACTTCAGACAATCTTTTGAAAGGTAATCTAAGATGACATTGTCATATGCAGATCCCCCTTTGGCTAATTCTGACGACACGATGGAATACAGCGACCTCTAACCACCATACCTCTTTAAGGATCAGATTTTGCTCAAGATGCCCTTCTAATTTAAGTTTGATTATCGTTTCCAAGTTTTTTCCATGCATGATAATGTTAGTTGCCTCCACCCCGACAAAGATCCTAGGTTTACTTGCTAATCTTAGGGATAGGGCATACCAGTTGATTTAACCATCCTGTGGGAAATTGACTGGAAGTGAACTGAAAAAATTTAAGAGCCGCTCCCTCCCTTTGCGAGGTAGGTGTTTGATCATCGAGTATGACATTTGATCGATCCTAGGCATTGATTCACGCTTCTTTCGTAATCCATATTGAAATTCGTCCATATGAAAAGGTGGACTTGACATAAAAGGAAAGGTGGTTAAGGACTGGGCGGTAAAGTTATCTGTTGCGTGCAACATTACCAGTATCTCTTCACCGATCTCAGAATTCAAGAGGGAATTAGAGGTGACTCCCTTTGATGAATTAAAAAAGACCTTAATTGTTTTCCACACCTTCGTTGGAGAGGATCTCATATCGAGTGATTCACAGAACACCTTAAAACACGTCTCTCTGCGTCATGAAATATCAATCAAAAAGTCATGTTTAGACATAGTAAGCTGACTGTAATGCGGCAACACACAATACATCATAAGAAGAGTTCCATTTAGTTACGGAGGGTTAGTAGTATTTACGTTCCATACAGCATGAAATGTATTCTGTGCGCATATATCACCGTATCACCTAATCCTTTTTCTATTCATTCAGCAGAAACATACGCATCTTATCAGCCATCAAAAGAGTCCTAAAACTTCAAATTTACAAAGTCATCATCCTATCCGACTCGCAAGGAGTTTTAAGGCAGGTCGCTTCTCCAACCTACACGACTAACTCAGAAGACGTGATCATAGAAATAAGGCATCGCATAAAAAGGGGATAGAACAAAGTGCTCAAACTATAGAGGCATTTCGATACTTAATACCTCTTATAAAGTGCTATCGAGTATCCTTTTAAATAGACTAACGCCTTTCGTTGAAGCATGTATAGGGAATATCAGGCAGGTTTCAGGAAAAACAGGTCCACAGTCGACCAGCTCTTCACTATACGACAGCTACTAGAAAAGGGATGGGAATTCAACAAAGTCGTACATAATCTCTTCATTGTGGAACGCAATGTCGGAACTTTCAATACCCAGAAAACTTATCCAAACTGGTCAAAACTTGTGTGAATGGCGGAATGTCTAGAGTAAGAATAGACAACAAACTATCAGAGCCTTTTGAAGTGCATAGTGGCCTTAAACAAGGAGATGCCCTATCACCCCTCCTTTTCAACATCATCCTAGAAAAGGCGGTCAGATCAGCACAGGTCAAAACAGAACTCCTGTCAAACAGAGGACCCAGGGCCAGGAAAGTCTTATGGGAGGATCGGGGACACGAAAGTAGTTCGAGGTGCCATCGAAAGGATGGCGCTGCTACACAACTTTTTTAGGCTAAGTGCAAACGAAAATGCGGGTTGCGGCGCTCGAAGACTGCGAAGTGACATGACGGGTGGGGCACATAGGACGGGGGGCACGAGAAGCTCTCTGTCGCAGCGCCATGCGTCTCAAGACTCATACGTGGCGACGTGTCGTCAGTATACGCAAAATCATTCATTTCTATATGTTCCAAAAATATGCACTCTGTCACGGCGCCTTAAACACGCCGTGGCGTAGCTTGGGCTTAAGGAACCGACGTCACGCGTTCCGTGTTTACAAACTGTAGCCTCCATTTTATTCTGCGTTGCGAAAGGGTTCGATTGTAAATATTTGAAAGCGATTTCAAAGCGACTTGAATTGTTTAAGTGTATTTGTTTTGTAGTGAACTAGCTGCTGGCTTATAGATACTGGTAGTAACAGTAAGTAAATATCTATTATCTTAAGTATCTAGTAAGCAATTGTCGAACTCATTAAAATTAAATCAGTGACTCTTGTATTCAGTGCCTATTTATTTCCAATTTGTTATGAACACACAAGACTTCATTGTTAATGTTATACCTGAAATGAAACAAATCTATGTTGAAACATCATTTCCACCCATAGACTTGGACGTATTTAGGATTTCCTTCAGACGAGTGACGAATTGAACTTGGTTCAATTCGTGATTGAGCTTTGTATCATTTATGGACATTTTGACCTTTAGATATGTTAAATTGATGCCTTGTTTCTATTTTTCTAGGTAATTCTTCACTGTCTGTTGCCAGACACCATTTGCAATAAGTGCAAGGAAGACATAAATGACTACCACAGCTTCATTAGTTAATGCCTTTGAAACATCATCATTCTGGAAGTGTAATACAACATCCAAGATTCATGCCCGAAATCGAAGTAGCATTGAGACAAAAGTTGCCAGACTGGTTTTGCTCACATGAAGTATTAATAAGAAAATCTCGCAACGGAAGGTATTAAAGAAAAAAAAAACAATACATCACTCTCAAACTAGAATTTGCAAGTTAGATTCTGTCAATAAACGAAAGAGTAAGGCGCCGAAAAGGATCAACTATTTCAACTCGGAAAATGGAAGCTTTGAAAAGAGCACCATGAATGTAAGCACTGCTTATCAACTTCTAGAAACCAATCTGATAAAAAATTTTAATATTTACAGAACACGCTGATGCCATTGTTTCTAAATAATTTTGCCTACGATGCCGCTTTTCCTAGAACGAAAGCTTTAACGAATCATGTTCTGGAAGCCTATGGGACCGATACGACAGGCTGCATCATCTGGATTGGATAAGGGCAACAAAAAGATGCCCAGTCTTGTAAACATATTCGACCTTAAATGATGGATTCTGTTGGTAAGGAGAATTTCGTAGGTTTCAGTTGGAATAGTGATTTGTGGATGATCTCTGAGGCACGTATTTACCAAAATTAATAAATTAGGTTCCAGGCTTAGGTTATTTGCAAATATTTAACGACTTCTATAAATGTTAAATGTTTATTTCTATTAGTTATCTGTTTGTCTACTTGCCTAGAGATAAACATCCCAGATCAAGACAAAAAAGTTCTGGAGTGCCAACAGAGAAGACAGAGTTTGTATTAAATATCTATTATTTCAATTCTACAAACAATCTTCTCTACTAACCACAATACACTGGTCACATTTCCCATCCTGGCAAAGTTTACTCACACCTCCTCGTTGTCTTTGCTGGACAATGAAATTTTTAAATTATTTATTTATTTAGTTTTCCTCTTTGTTAAAACGTTTGTAAACGTTTAAACTGATTTTAAAACTTATCAAAAAATTTCATTGACAAAGTGAGTAAATTTTATATTTTTAAACACTAAACGTCTGAGGGACATTCCCGTAGCTCTTTTGTTGCGGGCTGAGTGGCATGAAGAATTTTTTAGCTGTTCCAATTGGGTTTTGATATATAAAGTTATATTAAATATGTTACTGTGATATAGGTAAATTGTTAAAATTAAATTGCCATCTCAGAGTCATATATTAATATTGTTTTATCCCATTGTTTAGTTGAGCACCCACACGCTTTATTTCCTTCTCTTTTGTATCATATGTGTATAAATATTTCACATAATTAATTTTTGTATAGAATACATATCAGTTAGTTTAAGTTTATTAATGTAGATTTTTTTGTTAGGTAATGTAATTACTGTATATCATTCCACTCAAATATTTCCACAATTGTTCAGTCATGTATTAATATTGTGTTGTGTAATTTATGCATTGAATTCATCTGTTAATGTCAATTTTGGGAAAATATAATAATTTCTGTTATATATGTAGTTTTATTACGGTGCGGTGAGGTTGTGGGTATCAGGAGGGGGCGAGGGGGGGTGGAAGAAGAAATTTGTTTCGGTACCCATCGCAAGGAGGGCGCTCGCCGCGTCGCCGTTCCCGACATTACAGTTTCCAATCTAGAACAATACCCTATGAGAGGACCTAAGTTAATGCTAGCACACGCAGATGATGTTGATCTGATCGGAAACTCAGTAACAACAGTAAAGGAAATATTTAACAAAATAGAAACAGAAACCAGTAAAATGGGACTGAAAGTAAATGAAGAAAAGACAAAATACCTATGCATGAATAGACATACACGGAGAGATAGAATAGGACAAAATGTAACAATAGATACCTACAACTTCGAAAGAGTAGACCGTTTTAAATACCTAGGTGCAACGATCACCGAAGACAACGATATAACGGAGGAGATAAAGGGAAGAATACAGTCAGCCAACAGATGTATGTTTTCTTTAAATAACCTATTCAAATCAAAATCCCTGACAAGAGCTTCCAAAATGAAAACATACAAAACGGTCATTAGACCGGTACTCACATATGGATGTGAGACATGGACCATGACAAAAGCCAATGAAGAAAAGCTCAGAAGATTTGAGCGGAAAGTGTTAAGGAAAATTTTTGGTCCGTCCTTTGACTCGAGTACAAACCAATACCGCATCAAGACGAACGGTGAAATAAAAGCGCTTTACAACGACACCGATATCGTACAAGAAATAAAGTCTCAGCGCCTCAGACGGGCGGGTCATGTACACAGACTCCCAAATGACAGACTGTATGAGATGGAGGGACAACATCAAAGCAGACCTGTCAGCAATGGATATACCTCTCGATCCGCTTTTAATGGAGGACCGTGCAAGATGGAAGCAAGTAGTGCAGTCAGCCAAGACCCACCTTGGGTTGTAGAGCTAAAAGAAGAAGAAGAAGAAGAAGATAAACCTGTTAACCCAATCAGGCCGAAAACTGGAACTGAGATGGATCCCGGCGCATAAAGGATAAATTAGGAACAAGGATTCCAGCAACCTCGCCCCCCCCCCCGGTTCTAATAAATCCCATCTCGAAAAGAATCGAATCAGACTGGGACACCAAATATAATGAGATATCAAGAACGAAAAGTAAAGACTATAGAGCCTACACCACTCCCGTTGTACCGGCCTTGGTTTCATCAGTTTCCCAACAACACCAGAAGAGAACTTACTACAACAACGAGGCTCCGACCTCCTCAGCGATACCTCAAAAGGATGAAGATTCAAGACTCAGACCTATGCAGATGAGGTCAAGAAGAGGACATTCAACATATTTTTTTCAACTTCACGCTCAATTCACACAGCATTAACGATTTACACTATCATTTAGATCTCACTAAAGTCAAAAGTAGACCTTACTCAATGCAGGACATAGTGTTTAACAATTTGAACAGCTATAACATTTCACTTATGGACAAATTTCTTCAAGAATCACACATTAAGATCTAACAAAAACTTCTTCCTGCATGGCTTATATTCAGTTTTGGAGCTTGCAACACTAGTTTTTAATTCAAAACATTTAAAACAACAGCTACAATATTGTTTCTTAGAATCCATCACCCAAGCCACGCTAATTCAAAATATCAAGAAGAATATGAAAACAAATAAGAAAGAATAACCCTAAAGAATAACCGAATAGCCATAGCAGCTGAGGCTTAGAAGGAAAAACAATATCAAAATATAACCACGTAAAAACAATTGAGCTTTTGAATCTTTTTTGTTTTCAAAGGACGATTGAAGATGAATATACTCTTAGAAATTGGACCATTAGAATCCCTAAAGGAACCGGAGGGATTATTACAAGGTAATAATGAATTACCTTAATTATTTACCGAAGAGGGCCCCACGTTGTGTCCGACTCGGGCATTTCTCGAAGGAATTACCCAAGACGCCATCATATCTGAGGTTTACAATTACTCACGCAACTAATCTTCCCTCACCTGAGTGACAAATTCCGGAAGGAGACGGCCCCCTTTTCCGGCCAGCCCTTCGGAGGCTTCCCGGGCGTGTCCACTTCGGGCGCGAGATCGACGTACTCCTGCACCCTCTCGACCGACGTCATCTGGTTCTCGAGCTCGCTCCACTGGCGCATGCCCCACTGGAACATCCCCGTCAGCGTCATCGATTGCGTCAAAGCGAGGCCGACGTTGCCCCCGAAGGACTCTGAGAAAGAGAAAACGAGCCTTTGAATTAGTACGTCCACTCGACGATGATATCACAGAGTTCCTATTTCGTAAAGCGGGGAAGCGTTCAACCAAGTAACTTCTTGACCAAAAGCATTAATTTATATGTACTTCGATCTTAAGTTATCCATTAGAGTTAAATTGAACCGTCCTACCAATAGTAGAGGTGTACCCACCTGGACGGGTAGTTACAATATTAACATTTTACATTTTGTGTATTGTTGGTTGCCTATAACTACTGGAAATCCTTTCCTAACAAAGTTACTTGTGATGAACAAGGATGATACGTTCACATTATAAACGCAATGAACCTTCCCCGCCTTCCTCTCTCTGTGACTTATAGTATAGCGTCCAAGCAGTCGGTGCCTCTTACCGTTTTCTATGAACAATATGCTGACGGTGACGAGAGCGATGAACACGACGCAATGCATGTCGAGCCAGAAACCGAACGATCTGTTCGCCGTCAGGAACAGGTAATAGGCGGACGTGTAGGCGTCCTGGTACTTATCGAACTCCTCGGTCAGTATCTTCTGGGCGCCGAACGCTCTGATCGTCGTCAGGCCCTGCAACGAGGCCGTCAGGTGGGTGTAGATCGGGCTGCGAGCTAAAAGAGGAGCGATGAATCGAACGAATCGCTGAGTCTAATCACGACTTACTTATCGCTTCGACTCGTTTGATGTTTCTGCTGGACGCCAGAAATACTTCACGGATGAGGTAGAAGATGACGACGATGACCGCCGAAGGTAGAAGGATCCACGGGTTCAGTGAGCCGACGACAAGTGTTATCCCCAACACCATCAAGAAAACCTAGAATATATGTTACGTCTTAATCTTTCATCACAATAATCGCCTTTATAAAAGAAAGAATTTACAGCAAACCCTCTGATTAACTAGCACAACAAAACCGTACACAAACAAAGTTTCTCTTATTTCTCTAACCTGTACGGTATCTATAAGAGTGATGGGTAGATTCTCGTCGATCGCGCCGATGTCCTTCGAGAACCTGTTCAGGATCCTCCCGGTCGGGTTCGTGTTGAAGAACCTCATCGGCGAGAAGACGATCCTCCCGAACATGGCGTTGTGTAGACGCGACGAGGCCGCCAGGCAGTACCTGAAGAACCCGACCGACCTGCCGACGACCATGACGACCAGTAAGACGATCATCGCAGAGTAAATGGTGAGGGCGTCGCTCTCGTCGAGGACCGAGTTCAACCACCAGTCCTCCGGTCCCACGGGGGCCGAGACGTTCCTCGCTATCGATATGTTGTTCTCTTTCTTCCACTGGACCAAGTTCACCCTGAAACGGCATGTACACTTTTGTTGTAATCAACTATTGTTACATCTATTGCTTAACTAAGCTAATTCGAAACGCAGGAATCGCGGTTAGGCAACCAACCATGCCATCTGTTCTTTAATGAATCAAGTTAGTGAGACTCGATCAATCAAAGCTAAATTTGAACCACGGATCGTTTGATATAAAAGAAAATTTCAACTCTAAGGGCTAAAGGGTAAAGTTAAAATTGAGTGAGGAAGATTCTGTCTCCTCGAAATGGCGCTTTCTTCACAGGAAATAACATGAAACAATATAAGTAACCACTGGACTGAATGAGGATTGGTTGAAATGGAAAGTTACTAGATTGAAGTTGGTACGGGGATTTATTTTCGAAGTTGACACCAAGTGAGAGCCGTTAACGAGGAGCAAGAACTAGGGGACTTCGAGTTAAGATTTAGAGTTAAGTTGGGACAAGAATCTTTAAGTAAGTATTTGTTGCATCTTCAGGCTTAACCCGCCCAAATTTCTACTCCGAATATGGCGGACGTCGCGTCGCTGTTCCATATCTAGGTTAACTCACCACAGAGTGACGAAGTAGTCCGTCCCACTACCGAGGATCTGCGATACGACGAACAGCAAGACGAGGGCGATCGCCTTGCACCAGCTCCCGGCCGCCTTGAAGAAGCTCTTGTACACGTGCCAAGTGATCACGCCGTGCGCCCTCGTCTCTCTCTCCTGCGTGGGCGAGGCGTCCACCAGCTCCTTTTCCCTCCTGACGCTCTCCTTGCGTTCGGACCGCCTCCTCGTCTCCTCCACCTCGGCCTTCTTCTCCTCCTCCTTCGCCTCGGCGAGGAGCTTCGTGAACTCCCCGGCGGTACTCTTCAGCTCGTGGTAAGTACCTATAGATATAAATTAAGATCATGAAAAGGTCATTAGGTAACTGACTATAGTAAAACATCGTATAAAGTAATTAGAAATGACGATAGCATATATGGTAGGAATAATTCTTCCAAGTATGCTGATCAAAGACCACGCGATGTTGCCAGCTCTCAACCTTGTTTGCCAAGGCAGTTTGTGTTGCCTACATACGCATTGTCATCAGGGCAGATATGCAACCAACGGTTTCAGTAATTAATTGCGATACAGTAAAGGCCGGTTTTAGATGCGCGGTTCAGCGAAAGTTCAGCGTTGAACAGAGTTCAAATCAAAATTGTCGTTGTAGAAGGAATCTAAACTGTTGAACTTCGGTTAAAATCGATTTTAACAAGTCCGACAGCGATGGTTTAGCGCCGGTGAGCTCGGTCAAATGCTTAGCACGGAGAAGAACAGTTTTATGTTCTAAGGAAAGTTATTGTTTGTTTTGGCACGTAATAGAAAGATCAGCTAATTTAAAAGATCAAAGATTTCCTTCCAAAAAATCGTACATTATAGACGCCTTCAAAAAGCTAAATGATATTAAAAATAAAATTCAATTAACCAATTTAAATCTAAACAAAAATTCATCGAATCAGGATTTTTCAATGCAAACTCAAAGTTGGAAGAAATGTCATATTTTTGTGTTTACGGACGCTTATAAGAGTGACGAAGGAGTGGGTGTATACATCCCACATAAAGACAAAAAGTTCTCCGCTAAACTTCTTAAAGAAACGAACATAAATAAAACGGAACTAATAGCATTAAAGATGGCGGTTGAAATGACAAAAAGCTCCAACCTTAAGAAAACAATCTTCTTTACAGATTCAAAAGCAGTGATTGAAAAATTAAACAAAAATCATATAGACACTGATGATGGAGATGCCTTGACGCTACATACAATAAGTTACCTGGTAGAAACGAACATAGAACAGGATTATTGAGTAGCTTGGATTCCCTCACACATTGGTATAGTTGGTAACGAAACTGCAGACAAACTAGCTCAAGAAGCAATTAACAAACAAACCTTTCTAAATATTAAAAGGGGCATAAGAGAATTACAACAAAATGAAAAAAATAAAAAGGATCATAGAATACGGAGCTCAACATTGGAGCCGATCATACGGAGAAAAAGAAATAAAATACAAACAAATACAACAAGATTATCCTAAAACTCCATGGAACAAAAATATCACATATATAGATAAAAGACATATATCCACTGCTATAAGCTTACGAACAGGACACTGCTTTACGAAAGAACATTTACACAAAATAAAAGTAATAAATTCCCCGAACTGCGAATGCGGCCAGATAGAATCTATACAACACATCTTTTTTGAATGCCCCTTAAATCAATAAAAAAATAGAAATCCTCAAACAAAATCTCATAACCTTAGGAATCAAACCCCCTCTAAATATTACAAATATATTATCCATATTAAATCCGGACATATTAAAATGCATAATTAAATATATATTGGGCGTAGGCAAAAATCTGTAGGGAAATCCCAATGTCAGTAATCCCCCCCACATACCCATCCCAAATTTAAACTAACAAATTATTCACAGTTGAAGAAAAGTTCCTGGAAGAAGAATATGAAGAGGAATGAGCGATAGTTCAGTACCACGAATGTGGCCCTCGAGAGGAATAAAATAATGAACTGGTCAACTTTCGCATGGATAAGACTAAAATAGGGCAAGAAGAAGAAGAAGAAGAAGTTGTTTGTTTGGAAACCCTGGAAACCCTCTATTTTCTGCATAACCTCTTCGGTTGGTATAGATGAAATCAGTGAGATGAATCCGTTACTGAAGGAATTGACTGAGGACGAAGATATTTTGGAATTAGTCGAAGCTGTTCGATATCCAGGAAGGCTTCAAAGACATTCCGTACTAGACCCAAGCACTTCGAGATATGGCACGACATAGATTTTAAGGCCCAATTTCAAGTGAATAAACAAAAGGTTCGTTTCATTATTGATGCAGTCTAAGGAATGATTGCATTTAAAGTAGAGTATCACATTTCTTGTAATAGTGTCAATTTGGATTATAAATTTCATGTTTTAGAATTTATGCTGTAATTCCAGACATAAAAGTGTTTGTAACACTGCGATACCTTGCAACAGGTTCCCTCTAACAAGTAGTAGGCGATTTGAATGGTATCGATAAGTCTACTGCCTGCAGAATAGTAACGTAGGTACTGAGAGCAATTGCAGAATTGGTTCCTAATTACATCAAATTTCCAAATTGCCTTGCTGAATGTCAAGAAATAAGAAGGGATTTCTTTAATATCAGCAGGTTTCCAATATGTATTGGGACATTAGATTGCACTCGTATACGGATTGTATCATCTGGTGGACCGCAAGCTGTAAATTTTAGGAATCGCAAAGGTTTCTTTTGATACCATTGGCCAGGATCTGCACACAATGCAAATATTTTTCTTAATTCAAATATTCGAATGAAGTTCGAAAATGGAGAGATTGAAGACAATCTGTTACTTGGTGACAGGGGGTATGGGGTGAAACCCTACCTCTTGACATAACAGTTAAGGTTATGCCCTCGCCTCGGACTGGACACGATATTTTAATTTGTCGCTTAATCTGATTAGTTCATTTGACCTAGGAAACTTGTGAATTCAACATTATCGACTTTACATTGACCGAGTTCAACTAACAAACGGTTCAACTGGCCGTCCACTGACAAAACCTGTTATGAACTCGGTTCAAAGTTGAACCTCAGTTCAGTTGATCTCAAGTTCAACTTAAATATCTACAACTGAGCCTAAGAAGAGTGAGTATTTCTTGTCATGTAGTCATTACTGCAGTCGAAGCATTTCCTTTCTATTATCTATCCTTTTTTCCCTGGCAGCTCGATTTCAGGGTCTCAGCCATGAAATAATCATAAACCACAGGCGCTACATTTCTGACCAAAATGTAACGCTAAAATTTAATGGTAGTTTTTACGAACTTGTATACTGTAAACACGGATTTACTAAGGGCAAGTTGAGAATACGATGTGACATTGTACAAGGTAAACTTAATCAATTAATAAGTATTTCATTACAGAGGCAAAATTCTAAATAAATGATGGATCTCTCCGATTAAACACCTGCAACATGAATATGTTAATAGAGATTGAATATCACGTGTTATTATAAAGGTATTGGGGTAAATATCTGAGTGCAATTACTAGGTTCAGTAAATATTCGAAATGAAATACTTAGATGGAAATTCCCCAACACACTTTAACTCTAAATTCATTTTTAAGAATCTGACATCATTACAAAATTAGGGACAATACTTGATCCAAAATTGTTATTTTTTCAAGAAATTCTCCTTTCACAGTTCTAAGTATTAGATTCTAAGCAGTAATCCTTTTAGAACAGCCTCCTTTGTATCTCGGATTACTGATCATACTTAGCTGCATACGTTTTAGACAAGTACAGTAGAACTCCAATTATCCGAACTCCGACTATCCGAATCGCTTTTAGCCCCATCTCGTGTTGCAGTTCTATAAACCGAATAGTCATAGCGATTTAAGTCATAACGGTTTGTTGTTTTGTTTCTGAGTGCGTCGGTTGTTCACTACGGCTTCTAAAAGAAAACGTGTTGTGCTATCTTTAGCGGATAAACTGAAACTTATCGAGCGATCAGAGAAAGGAGTTACGGGCAAAAAGTTGGCTGAGCTGTACGGTGTTGGACAAGCAACGATTTCAGATATTAAAAGAAACAAACCTACAATTGCTAACTTTGTGTCAGTGCTTGAAAACGAAGATGGAACTTCTTCGAGGAAATCAATGAAGGCCGCAACAAACCAAGATTTAGAAGATGCCGTTTTCAAGTGGTTTTTGCAGCAAACGTTCATTGGGAAACCCGATCTCGGGTCCGATTCTTTGCGAAAAAGTTAAGATCTTGGGTCAAAAGCCTGATTGTTCATCCTTCAATGCAAGTACCGGTCTTGTTTGGAAAGCTTTGCCTCAAACCACTTTAGCCTCGAAAAGGGAGTGTAGCGCTCCAGGACGCAAAGTTTCCAAAGACCGTGTTACGGTGTTGAACTGTGCGAATTCTACGGAGAGGCACAAAATACCTCTTCTGTTAATAGGGAAGTCAGAAAACCCAAGAGCATTTAAAAATGTGAAAAAGCTCCCCCTCTTTTATAAAAACCAACCCAAGGCTTGGATGACTGCAGTAATGTTCACCGAACGGTACGACGAAATTTTCATCCCTGCAGTCAAAAAGTTCCAAACATCTCTTGGAAAAGAAGACAGTAAAGTGCTTTTGATTGTTGATAATGCTCCAACGCATCCCTTCGCAGAATCGTTGGAAAGAGGGAATGGACAGTTCAAGATAATCTTTCTGCCACCAAACGTCACAAGCTTGTTGCAACCAATGGACCAGTCAGTTATTGAAACTATGAAACGCCATTACAGGAGGCAGCTTTTAAAGAAACTTTTGGTAGAGGGCGAAGATGAAGAGAGTGTGTTGACTAACCATAAAAAAAATAAATTTGAAAGATTGCGCTTACATGGTGGCGGAAGCTTGGAGCTTGGTGGGCGTTGTCACATTAAGACGTGCGTGGAACAAGTTGAAAGACATATCTACTGAAGAAGAGAAGGAAAATGACAAAAGGGAAAAAGAAGCTCAAAAAAGGGAATTTAATGAATTCGGGACCATTCTTGGACAAATTCCTGGGTGCACAGAAATTAGTGCTGACGACATCGGAGAGTGGATGGCGTGTGACTCGTCAGACCCCGGATTTCAGATTCTAAACGACGACGAGATTACTGCAAGTGTGAGAGAAGAAAGTGTCGAGGAAGAAGATAACGCTGTCGAAGTTGAAGCAGAGGTGGGACCTACTGCTAGTGAAGCATTTGCTTGTCTTGAAACTGCATTGAACTGGATGGAGCGTCAGGCCGAGTGTGAGCATATGCAACTTCTAACTGTCAAGCGGATGCGCGATTTGGCTGCCAGAAAACGGGTTAAGGGATCCAGACAGCTTACTTTGACGGAGATGTTTATCAAAAAATAACTGTCATTTACCAAAGCATGTAAATTTTTGAGTCCGCATTGTATTCATTAGTATGCATTTAGTATTTACATTATTTTGATTCAGTTAAAGTATGTACCGTATTTTCATTAATAACTAACTAACTAATTAACTAAATTAATTAAGTAACATGCCAAAGTGTTACCATTTTTTTAAAATTAACTAATACATAGCTCTTCCTCTTTTCATATGTAGTTTTTTTACTCCCAATTTCAATATACAGGCAGAAGTTAACAAATAGACCTTTCCTCCAGACAAAACTCCAATTATCCGAATGGGGTCCGGTCCCAATTACTTCGGATAATTGGAGTTCTACTGTACTCGGGCAACTACGAATGCAATTCGCAACTGTTATTATGAAGAATATTGATTTCCAATACAGGTTCTATTAGTTGCAATTAAAACATATTGGCCCTCAGTAGCTATTGGCGCCCATTTAAGAACGTTTCATTACTGGGGAGAGAACTGTATACTCTCTCCACTCACGACTCCTCACCGGACGGGAAGTCAGTCCAGGCTACCCTTTTCTTAAGGAGAACGTTCTTGCGTCTCCGTTATACAGTTAACCAAGGCGGTTACAGTGTAAACACGTGAAACGTGAACAATGAAATTCATTTGGGCCCTCGGTACACAACTTTTATACCCTGTCAAAGAATGAGGCGAAGTAATAAACCGATTATTTCGCAGCTAACCAGAGGCGTTCTTAAAGAAATCAACGAATATTAATAAATGAATTAAAATTGTCTATGTAATGTTGAGTTTCCTTAAAACCGGTATAATTGATTTATTAAAAGGTAGGTATTACGACCGCGATTGTTATCATCTCAGGAACGCTGCCCTTTTTATCTGAATTGTTGTTAACTCGTCATTAATATAACATACTACAATATTGGAAATCGGTATTTTTTATAATATTTTACGGTAATGTTTTTTTTTCATACTGTTTGTCTAATAAATCCTCGGGATATGGAAGAATCGAAGAGATATGAACATTTCCTACCGAAGTACAAAAGTGGGTGCTGTCTAATCGAGGTGCAGATAAATACTAAAGTTCGGATTATGTGATTAACTATTCCAAGAAGGGACCAAACGGCTATTATTTTCTCAGTAATTCTAGGTAAGTTAAAGGAACTGATTGCGCTTAATGCTTGCGTTAACATATCAGGTGGTTATGTGTATAAGATCGGCCCATTTATTCCATTTAAGCCTAAGACAGTAGTCAGTCAGCATTGCTTATAGACGTGTACGTGTGTGTGATTAGACAGACTTTGACAGTGACTTTCCTGTGTGTTCATAGTGGTATTTTTAAAGTACGGAGATACGTATTGGAGTATGGAGAATTTACCAGGACCATCGAAACGCCCAAAATTAGCGCCGTTCTCAGTTAATGAGAAAGTTCTAATTTTGAATTGTTTCGATTCCATCAAGAAACAAAATTTAGATGCGTGTGTGGATAAAACCGTGGAATTAACCGCTGCGATGCTGAGAGTTGGTAAGACATCAGTGTACAGGTTATTAAAAGAAAGAAAGAGTGGCCCTGTTCAACCGGAGAAAAAGTCTCCAGGACGTCCGAAAATTTCCTTAGACGAATTTCTAAAAAGGGGACTACGTCGAAAAGTTCACGCTTTCTTTTTCCGCAACGAACTTCCAACACTAGATAAAATTCTATTGTCTGTCCAAGAAGACGAGGACTTTCCAAAAATGAGCCGATGTACATTATGGACGATTTTAAAGGATTTGGGATTTCGATGGAAGAAGCACAATAGAAAATCTGTATTGATGGAAAGAGATGACATCATTGTGTGGAGAAGAAGTTACCTGCGCGATATTCGAAGGAGTAGGCTAGAAATGAAAAAAATTTTCTATCTGGACGAAACTTGGATTAACGCAGGACATTCCGTACCAAAATTTTGGCAAGATACCAGTGTAACTAATCGAAGGCAAGCTTTTCTAGAAGGTTGGTCCACCGGTTTAAAGCCTTCGTTGGGTAAAGGGCGACGGCTTATTATTACCCACATTGGAAGCGAGGATGGTTTCGTTGAAGGGGGAGAACTAATTTTTGAATCAACTAAGACAGGAGACTACCATGAAGAAATGACTGCGGACGTGTTTGAAGAATGGTTTGGTCAAATGATCGATCTAATTCCGAATGGTTCCGTAATAGTTATGGACAACGCTAGTTACCATTCCCGATTAGAAGAGAAATTACCAAATAGCTCTTGGCGAAAACAACGTATCGCAGAATGGTTATCCTCGAAAAAGATCCAATGTGCCGAAAACCTATTAAAAGTAGAACTCTTGCGTTTAGCCAATTCACGTAAAGGTGATTTTAAAAGGCACGTCGTCGATGGATTAGCCAAGGCGAAAGGAATAACAGTGGTTCGGCTTCCTCCGTACCACTGCGACCTGAATCCCATTGAGCTAATATGGGCACAAATAAAAGGTGACGTGGCGAGGACAAATACAACGTTCAAATTAGCAGATGTCAAAAATTTGCTTAAAGAAGCAATATGTAAAGTTTCCAAGGAAAATTGGCGGAAATGCATAAATCACGTTCTGAAAATAGAAGACCAAATGTTTCAGTTGGATAACATTTCGGAGTCGTTGATAGAACCAATTATTATCAACCCAAATGATGATTCTTCTTCAGATTCCGATGTTTGGGAAGAATTCGACGATGACGACGACGACTGAAGTTACCAAGGAGAAGGTGACGGCTGGGAAAAACTTTTCATAAACTGGCCCTTCTCAGGGCCGCAAAATTTCATAAATTAATGTACGACCATACATGTACTGACGTGTTGTCTTTCTTTCCCTCTCTATCTCGTTCAAGCGCGCGCCCACACACAAACACACACACACGCGCACGCACACGTAATTTTTTCAGTTATCGATTATTGCACATTTCGTCATTTTTCCCGACCGTACGCCAGTGAGTGGTTCTTCGCATGTGTCGAGACGCACAAAATAGCAGATGTTCAGGGAGAAACACTCGTAATATAAAGAGATTAGGGGAGGTAGCGTGCAAAACATTAGAGAACTCGACACATTTAGTGGGTGCCACCTTGTATCGGTTTTGCATTTATAATGAGTTTTTATTACTTCGCCTCATTTTTAGACAGACTTTAGAGAATTCGCATTTGTAACGAGCTGCCAGGAAAAAAGAACAGACGATAAAATCCTTACGTACCCGTCGAGGAGACCCTGCCGTCCTCGAGCAGGTAGATCGCGTCCGCGCTCTTCAGGTACTGCAGCTGGTGCGTGACGAGCACGCGGCACTTGCCGCGCAGGTAGCCGCGCACGCAGTCGTCGAACAGCCGGCGGCCGACGTGCGCGTCGACGGCTGACAACGGGTCGTCGAGCAGGTAGACGTCTGCGTCCTTGTAGACGGCGCGCGCCAGGTTTACGCGCGCCCTCTGGCCGCCCGACAGCGAGACGCCCCTCTCGCCGACCAACGTCCTGTCGCCGTACGGGAAGAGGGAGAAGTCGCGCTCGAGCGCGCACGCGCTCACCACCGCGTCGTACTTCGTCTTGTCGAACTTCTCGCCGAAGAGGATGTTCTGACGGACGCTGCCGCCGAACACCCACGGTTCCTGTCGTCAGAATGGGTCGTTAGGATTGGAAGATTTCGAAACGAACCTATTCCAATTAACTACGAAAGGAAGATATCTTTCTCCACTTATACGGGCAAATTTATGATCGCTCCTTGAGGATACCTCAAGCCTTAAGGCGTACTTACTGTGCCATCTGTATTTTATAGTCAACTATACTAAACGCCAAACAAAGTTGCGCTCACGTCATCACCATTTGAGCACAGGTCGATTTAGAATGTTGCCAGATTTTCGGTAACGTATCTGTATCGTATTGTATAGACATTAAACACCTTTCTTAGAATACAAAAAAATGTGTCATCAAATAATCAAATATAAATATGTCTAAAAAAATGTTTTTTAGTCATAAAAAAGTGTTTTTATTGAATTTAAAGAATCGGCCATGTAAAATTTTCTGAAAAATATTAATCAACAAGTAAGTAATGGCAACGTGTAAACATAGGTACGGTGCTACGTTGTCGGATTTAATCGAACCTTATATCGACCGTGAGAAGGTCTTTTAAGGTTATGTTTACGTTTTGTGATTACATTTTCACGCTTTGTTTAGACTTGTTGTGAAACGATTTTTGCCATCAGATATTCTAATATTTAATTCAGCAGCTGCTTTTTTTTTTCAAAACAAAACTAAATAGTCTACAAGCGAAGCAGTATTTTGGTTTTGCGGTTACCAAAATGCCCAAACAAATGAATAGCAGGTGTAAGGAACTCATGGTGTGCTTATATTTTGAGCAAGAAAGGGATAATAATGGGCCCCTGTTGCCCTTAAATGCTATTCGAGAGGTAACATATTTTTAATAATAAATATAAAATAATAACACTATGAATATTTAATATTATTGTAGCGAGTAGCTGCTGCTTTAAACTTCAGTTTAAGAACGGTAAACAAAATCTCTCAAACCGAGAAAAAGGGGGAAAAGCTGGAATCGCCAAGGAAAAAGCTGAAAAGATGATGAAGTTTATGATCGTGATGATGACAGTGATGATATGTAAAAAAATGAAAATTTCTGGTTCATTAAGTTTACTACATATTCGATATTTGTATTATGACTAATCTGATTCAGATGAAGAATCATGTAGTAATTTTTACATTGTAGCTTTTAAAATGTATTACCATGGTTTAGTCCTATAAATTTAATACTAAGTTTTTCCTTGTTTTATAAATTATTTTTATAACAAAGTGATTTTTCACTTAAAAACTAGTACAACATATTTTTAATTACTGTTGCTTATGCAACCAGCAATTCAATAATTGTATAAGTGCGGCGAAAAATTCGAAATTCCCGAAAATCTGGCAACACCCTAAATAGACATGTGATAAAATGCTGATGACGTGCGCGCAACTTTGTTTGGCGTTTAGTATAATTGTGAGTGACGAGATGAGGCCGAGGTCGGTTTGATATTACCTTGAGTATCCCTCAGAAAATTTTAGGAGTTAAGTTCGCCTTCTTTACCTTATTTTGACAGGAACGCATGCGTATTAAGCAAAAGCGCTATTGAAAGTTCTTAATGCGCATGCGTTCCTGTTAAAATAGCGTCCGACGTTATGTGAAATGCAAAAAGTCTCGAATAACGTAAATCGATTACCTAAACGGTATTTGAGAGACTGGCAAAATCCGTCAGATTCATATAGTGAACGATATATAAGCAGGTATCGCTTTTCTGAAAATACAACTGTACTTATTATTTTGCCTCTGATTAATGATGCTCTTCATAAATCCAATAATAGAGGTTTACCAGTGGTTCCACTGATCCAATTATTAATCGGTTTACAATACCATGTTACAGAAAATTTTCAGGCAAGTTGCATTTTTATATATGTATTTATTTCTAGAAAAAGAATGGTTACTTATGCTTTATTAAAGTTTTTGAACTTTATTTATCTGTTCTACTATTTCATTTTATTCAGAGTCCTTAGCAGGATAAATGAGGAATATCGTAAAACTCCCAGAAGACCCTTTTCATTATCAGGTTTTTATGAAGGAATTTAATAAAGCTGCCAAATTTCCTGGTGTAACATCTTGTATAGAAGATACCCACATCCCAATAAAAATCCTGGAGGTGCTGTAGGTGAAATATACAGAAATAGAAGGAGAATTTTCTCCATTAATTTACAGATACTTATATTATCTCAATAATGATTGAAGAAATTGTTTAAAAAGTGTTATTTACAGGTGGTATGAGGCCCAAGAAGGCAAGTATTAGATATTGTCGCCAGGTATCCAGGGTCCACTCATAATAAGACAATATTTCAGGGAAGTGGAGTTCGTGTCAAATATGAAAATAATGAAGTGCCAGGTCAGCCTATAATTATTTGTTTAACATCAAATTTGCGATACGAATCTGTTATGAATTATGTGTTATTACAGGTAAAATGTTGGCTGACAATGGATATGCTTGTAAAAGATATCTGCTAACGCCAGTCGTACACCCTAATATACATGCAGAAAGAAATTATAATAGGGCTCGTAGAAGCACTAGAAATATCCTTGAAAGATGTGTGGGAATCTGGAAAGCACGATTTAAGTGCTTAAAAATTTGCCTTTTCTTAGTTTAATTACAAGTTTCAATTTGTTTTAGTTTATAACCCCACTTTGACACGATCGTGGAACGATCTTAAGTGCTCCTTGGTGTAGGCAAGAAGTTTTTGTAACTATCGAACAGCTTATATGAGGTTCCACCAAGGTTTCCCTCCACCAAGGCTTCCTCGAGTATTTCTTAAGTGATGGACTATAAATTTGCCCCATAAACTTAACCAACCACGACGAAAATGGACCCGGTTAGTGATCAATGATCGAGTTATTACAACTTGCCTGCGAACAGTACGATATGGATCCCTCGACTCTGACGGTGCCCTTCTCTGGAGGTAACTCCCCGAGGATCACGTGCAGGAGGGTGCTCTTCCCGTCGCCGACGGGCCCGACCAGCGCCACGAGCTGCCCGGAATCGACGTCGAAATCGATCGAGTTCAGGTTGTAGTCGGGCAGGGAGCGGATCCACTTCACCGAGGCGTCTCGTATTTTTATGCCGACCTTCTCGTCGTTCCTCCCGCTAACCTGAAATCACAAAATGAACCATTGAACCGGTCGTTACGTCCTCATTTTAGTGAACTTTGTAGATTACCGTACCAAGTAAATTTCTATACGAAAATACGTAGTTATTTTCCAGATGAAATCCTAGATTGATGAATAACTTTGAAGCACCTGAATCAATTTCACTCAAATTTGGACTGTGCTAAATTTGTTAGATTATCCGTGGAATTGGTAAAAATCAACCGTTTACTTCAAATACTTTTAGTTACCAACTAGCACCTTTAGTATCATTTCAAGTGCAATCTTAATGGGTTTCAATGTGAAACCTTGGCACAAAGTACTTACAAAATGTTTGGTACGGAGAACTGCGGACCGCTTCGACAGTAATATTTATGATTTGGTTCGAAGAAAAATTATTTGTCGGCAACTGCCTAAAGACGAAATAGGTTACATTGAGTTGTTGATGTGCCGAAAACGGAAATTTGAAGAGAAGGAGAAAAATTAGGAAGGTAGGGATGAGGGTTTAGAGTCCGGCCTTCAGACTATCGAAATTTACAAACTGTAGAAGGTTTGTAAGGCACTTGTATATGTCGGTGGATACTTTTAACGTAAGTGTATTTTAAAACACTCATGTGACGTTTGTGTCAATCACAGCAACAATAAAAAATCCGATAGAAATACCAAATTTTGCGAGCTACAGAAATATAAAGGCAGTCATGGTGGGATATTTGGAGGTTTAAACGTCCCTACAATTGATTTTATCAATTATTTAGTAGCATTAGAAGAAATTTTTACATCCAAATTCAACGACCTCTGTATACATGAGGGCGTAGGAATGGCATCGCTAAATCTATTTAAAAATGTTAAATTTTCACACCCGTGCCCCAATTTCTCCCATATTTATTTTATTTCTCTATACACAAGATTAGGAATCTACTATACATTAAAGTTTGCGAATAGAGAAATAAAACGTCAAAAAATAATAAGGAAAACTCTAAATTAAATGTATTAAAAAACGTGTAAAAACTGGAGTAAGTACTTGCAAATACACAATAAACTTGTACTTCATTATATTTATACCTAATACGATCATTACGTATGTACTTATATGTTGGTTGCTATTATGTGTTATCTTAGCAATGAAATATATATATCTCTAAGTACTTTGTCTGTTTAGGGTGTACCTACTACGAGAACCTTTTTCAAGTCCTGCAACTGATTTCAATCCTTATCCTTAACAATTAGCAAATAGCAATTATTTCAAGAAGTACCGATACATTCCTGATTACAATTGTTTATGGTGTACTTCGGCCTTATACGTTTGTAAATAATCTTGCGCCGACAAAATTTCAACCAGTCTAAATCTTCGAATATGTTTAAAATTCGTTCGCCTCCCGTATGTAGACGGTTCAATGAAATTATCGATTTCACCGTCGCTTTACCCCTGTACATTGCAGTTTCGGATCCTTTACGGGGACTATAAAACGATTTATGAGAGGTAGTGTTATACTCGGACTTGGGCCCAGGGTTCTTCTGGAAGGCTCGCCGATATAATATGAAGTTTGTTGACTCTGGACTTCTTACCAGACCGCGCTTAATACAACCCAACACGATAGCATTACTTACTACGCAAATGTTATTGCACTAAGTAGAAGTAATACCCGTAATTAGGTGTATTCGGACAATAAACTAATTATTGCGGAGTCAATGGAAAGACGTTCTCTAGTTGGACGAACTTTATTAACTGACTTATGTCGTGAAAACACACTATATATAGGTCACCTAAAATAATGGGGTTTCAACGATAATGATGTCTTAATGTGTGGTATTTCCTAAGACATAACAGTTGTCAGACGGCTTTTCGAGGAGATCAAAAGAGTGACCTGACTATTTGTATCTATAGACTATGGCAGAGGCACGGGGTCGTGTCTTTCCTCCCGCACGAACGACCGTCGAATGGCAACAAGGAACTTCTTCGTAAGGAGTTTGGTGCGCCACGTGAGCGATTAATTAGTTCAGCTATAAAGTAGGATCCAATTTAATAAGTCGACTTAGTGAAACGTAATAAGAGGCCTCTAGACTTTCTGATTGCCCAAAAATAGATTTGTATTCTCTCTACCTTTGTCTGATTTCTTGATGTGTGTTTGGGGAATAAGTATTTTGTAAGCAAGATACATTTGTCGCTTTTTTGAGTCTACTGGAAAAGATTACTTATAGTTCCAAAAATAAATTCAGTAATATAATCACGTGGGCTAATAAACAAGTTATTTACTTTATCCACCACGACCCTTACAAGAGACAGGTCTCTGCTGGCCGGGCATTTGTTAAAGACCGAAATTTAAGGTCGTATTGTTCCTTTACTGATTCCAACGAAACCTGCAAGTGTGCAAAGGAAATGCAACCCTGAAAGCGCCAACAAGGGATTCTACAAGCAACGTGAATTTAAGGTCGCTATTTACGTTGTGCCTTGAAATGAAGTCCCAAGGAATGTTTTGTACTTGGTTATGGAAAGCAAACATGGCTGGTGGCTTTTTTGACTGATGGAAAAATGGCCTTTATGGTCTAACAGATGACGCGTTTCTACTTGTTTAACATTACAATAACTCGGGAGAAAATTTATAAAAATGATATCCAAGCAGGCACTACCTCTTGTACTGCCGGAGACAAGTTGCTGAAAGCCATAGCTTTTTCAGCGAAGGTGATCTTAGTTTCTTCGGCCATAGTAGTGAATCGAATCCTGGCCCAGAACCTACTATTCGAAGATTTAACCATCGTTTATTGTCCTGAATTTTTACAAAGCTGAGCTATATAGCTCCCTGCTTCTCCTTCTATGTATAATTCTCCTCCGCGATCCTTTTTGTGCTTTTCTCTTCCTCTGGTCCAGGTGGTCCTGCTGTCCTCTGCTTCTGGTTTCCTCTTCGTGGTATCGTCCTCCTTGGTCCCTTCTAGGTGCCTAGTCCTCCGTCATCGCCGTCTTGGGTCTCTTCCGCCTCGGTGGTGCGTCCTCGTCGTAGTCCATCGCGTTCCTAATGAGTGGATTCTTGTGCTCCATATGAAGATTTAACCAACGAGGAGAATCCTCTAGTGAACCTCTTGGAACTTCATTGCAAGGAAACAACTTCGGTAGGCACATTGAACGATATTTTGAAATCGTTAATCAATCAGAGTGTCGACAAGAAAATCGAACACAAGAAGGTATTGAGGAAGATATTGGGACATTTAAAAAAAACCAGAATCTGCATCGGACCAGACGGTTGAAGTGAAACTTCGTTGGGTATAAGCCGCACACAAACAGCACATATGTACCTACTGAATACGGCATCGATAGTCGTTTCGTATTTGGTCGTACTTTGAGTCTTGTCATTGGACATTACCAAATCTAATTTTTCTTTCAGAAAATCTATCAATGGTACTGCCTTCTGATCGGAAAAATCAATGTTGAAATCTCCGCTCATTACCATTGGGATTTCATGAAAATTTTCATCGACCAGTGCTGAACCGTGCCTTGTATAAATTAACAAATTTTGATGTATAAACTTTATAATCTCATTTACACTTTTACCAGGAGAGATGTATAGAGCTACAATTAGGAATTCTGCCCCAGTTTCTGGAATGCATTTACTTATACAAATTTCACCAATAGCGGACTGTGCTGCAACAAGAGATTCTGATCCCCTTGAATGCACATCCATATGAGAAGTCACTGTATTTGAATGGTCACTTTCATTGTGATAAATTGCTACTCCCCCCGCAGCAACATTTTGTCGTTTATATTTTACTATGCAATGTAAATTAGGAGTATGGATTTTTCGCCCTATACCTTCTGTTGTACTCTGCTTTCTTCCTTTTCCTCTCTATCATCTCTGTATCAATGGCCATTTCTGCCGTTTCTTCCTCACAATCATTGTTCTCAAACTCTGAATTTGTATCATGTGTCAATAAATTTGAGTCTAGTTGATCCATGATAATAGATTTCTACAAAAAGAAATAAAAAAAAAACATGTATTCTCAAAAATATAGTAAAAATTGAAGAATTCTGGAAAATCAATGTTCTCTCTAACCTGTATTACGAAACAAAATCTTTGATTTATCTCCTGTAAAATCCTGCAGCGTTTGTCCCACGAAATGTTGTTTTTTCTGACGAGTTGTCGGCCAAAAAGAATGTCGTGACTCGCTGCGAAAAAGATTGTTTCCATTTTAGATCATTTTGAATGTCAAAAAATTTCACCGCCTCAAATATGACACTTTTACGCTCAGGCATTCATTATTATTAATTTAAATAATTGGCCAATAAACAATTGTGCTAAAACTTTGTTGGCATGATTTTTCCCACAAATTCACAATTTTTGAAAAAATTCCGGGCCTTCTAATGATTTGGGGAGCGGAGTTACCAATTTGCTAATCAACCAATTTTAAACAATGTAACAATAATAAATTTTATGTGTGCCAACTGTACAGGCATGCTTCTCCCAAGGATCCCGGAGTTTTTGAAAAATCTAATTTTTCTTTCAGAAAATCTATCAATGGTACCGCCTTCTGATCGGAAAAATCAGTGTTGAAATCTCCGCTCATTACCATTGAGATTTCATCAAAATTTTCATCGAGCAGTGCTGAACCGTCCCTTGCATAAATTAACAAATTTTGATGTATAAACTTTATAATCCACAAGATAATGTACCCACAAAAGGCGCGATGGGTGGGTGGATAGAGCTCTTGCTTCTCACACGAGAGTCCCTGGTTCGATTGGGTCCTTTTTAAAATTAATAAAAATTTCTTCCATAGCGAACACGTAGAAAAGCACGCTAAAACACACCACGTGTTCGGGAGAAATGAGAAAAAAGCGTCTCACTTTATTTACGCGGATTTTCGAATCGCACCTCACCAAAATATTATCCAACGTCCCCTAAAAAGTTTCACTTCAAAAAATAATGAAGCACATGAAGATGGAAAAAATCTAAATGACCATCCCTATATCGAGTTGTTAAGAAGAGGAGAATTATTGCCTTTCGACAAGACACAACAAGGGAGTCTTCATCGTCGCCTGGCACAACGACCACTGTCACTCCATCCACGATTGTTCCTTCACGACAACCGTTGTCATGTACCAGAACGGATCATTTACGAGGAGGCAGAAAAGGAACTAGACGACTCGTTTGGAATCACCAAACCGAACTTAACCGGTGGAACAATCTCTACGTCTCTTAAGGAAGAACGAGAATATCCTTACATTGAAATCGGACGAAGGGTGTGGTATAGAAGTGGTGAAATTGGAGGTAAGTAACAAAGAACAGTGAAAGGAAAATTAATAATTTTGGTTAGGTGTATCCGTTTGCAGAGGTGGCTCCCTTGCCGAAGGAGAAGTGGTGGCAAAGGGCGACGATGAGATCGATTTTCACCACACCATCACCTGTCGATCCCTGGAAAAACTACAACTGCAACTAGTCTTGCGTAAGTTACATAAGTAGTCACTGCTTCCAAAAAGCTACGAGCGCTACTCCTTAGTTCTCTCCTCACGAGGGTCATTCGGTGCTCATGACAAGAACTACACTTATCGTCTAGTACGTAGCAATAAAAGTACTCTTATGTCGCCTATCAACTTAAAGACTTTCAATTGAGATCCCTCCAATAACAAGGGTTACAGAGTTGAGAGGTATCTCAAACAAAAGGGGCCAATTTCTTAGAGTATTTAAGGGTAAATGTGTCAAATTTTGGTACGAAAAGTAAATTCGTGTTTCTAGGTGCAACCAAAAAAGAAACGTGGGGGAACCAGAAGAGAACACTTCGAAGGCGCCGTAGCGAAGCAAAGCACCAGGAATTCAAGGACTCCATTAAGAGTGAAAGACACTCGAGTCACCCGGTACATACTACTAGTAGACTATACTGTCATATATGTAGAAGACGTTACCTCGATCTTGCGCCCCTCGCCGATCTCCTCGTACATCAAGAACTTCTTGATCCTGCTGACGGAGACCTGCGCCTCGGCGAACTGCGTGATCGCCTGCGGGAAAGCCATCGTCACGGCGTTCCTGAGGGTGCCGTAGAACGACGTCACCGTGTACACGTAGGTCGCGTCCAGGACGTTCCCGGTCAGGACGTAGGCGAGCACGCACAGGTAGACGGCGGCCCTGTGCAGCACCAGGTTGCAGGACATGATGAACGCACGGATCGTCGACGTGTACTTTATCTCCCTTATCTCTCGTCTGCGAAATTAAATTCGGAAGTATTGTCTAGCGGATGTGAATAAATTTAAAATGTATTATGAGTAGAGCCCTGACTTTAGGCGAATTGCCTTCTTTTTCGAATTTTTCATGAATTTTCGGTCTTTTTTGCCTTCACTGAAAAAACTGCCTGTATGTGCCTTTTCATTAAATTTCAAGCCTTATTCTGTAAATTTAAAGTTTAAAACTGTCTATATTTTATTACAGAGGTGTCTACTAACCGCGTGTCCCGAGCTCCCGGGAGCAAACGCTTTATCAGTGGTGCCGGTAATTTATGGCACCCATAAAGCTATTAGCGCTCGTCTCTTGGGGCATTTTCAGTCAGGAAATCTAGGGTTAAATTAATATTTTAGTTAGACGTGTTTGAGATTTTAGAATTTTATTATTTCTTATATGAAACATACGAGCATACCAAAAATGTTTTTACCTGTTTCTAAATATTTAGTAGACAAGATCATGTACAAGTAGTTAAGTAATTGTTCCCAGTAACTAGTAAGTGTAAGGATGATTGAGAATTAACGTGTTATCCTTTAGCATTTCAAGAAAATTGTACCCGATGCGTCGTTACGATCAGGTAAAAATAGGGCCAGTAACTAAGTGATTATCACAAAATCTTGACGTCACTTTAGAAAAATCTATAAATTGCCGCCTTATGGTTAATAATATATAGTCTGTGAGTAACTGTACCAGTGTGCTTTGTATGGGTAAAAGATTTTACAGAGTATTTGTTTTATTCCAGTTCTGTTTGTCAATTTTCACTTGAAACGATTGTCATTTCCTCATTTTTTAATAACCTGTGCGTAATGGAATCAGAAGGGGGGCAAATTACGATACTAAATGGGGGATTTATTTGAGGTTTTCAAAATTTAAAACACCATTTTATGCGTCATATGTGGGCAAAGTTTTGTGAAATTCAAAAAATATAACATTCAGCGGCATTATCAAAAACAGCATCAAGATTTTTATAGAGATTTTCCATTAGATAGTGCGTCACGATCCAGAGAAGCCTGGATACCAGAGAGCCTGGAAAAATGTGAAGGGAAAATGACATAAATGGACCCAAACCAGTGGTGTTGTTTTTTTAAATTTAACGAAATAAGTTTATTTTGAAACATAACGTTATAGAAAAGGGCGAAAAACTGCCCTCTGGTGAAAAATCTGATATCTCAAAAACGTACGCATGAAATTGGCTGAAAATTCACTAGAAGGCTGTTCGATTATTGCTCTTTCGAATGTACATAGGCGCGTGGTGATCATTATATATATAAAAAAAATTACACGCGTTTTACGCATTTTAGAGGGGATTTTCGGTGATTTTTTCATTATAATCCATGCATTCAGTTGGATATTAGTTGGATTTTTTTCTCTCTGAAGGTGTTTTCCTTCTTTATCAATCTTTACAAACACAAAAGTCGATCCGTCTGAAATTTTGAAACTAGAATCATGCCAAAATTTAATTTTTTCTATTTTCTTTTACAAGGAAAAATCTAGAACAAAAACCGGTATTTTTCGATTCCGTTTGTTCAAACAGTCGCCATTTTCTTATTGTTGCTCCAAAAAATAAAATTCTAGTTCAGACGATAGCCAGCAGCCTACTGAATAAAAACCATTTTTGTTTTTGTGTTTCAGATGATCCGTTCCTACAAAAACACTGGGATACTGCGCACCGGTTTTTTTTGTATGTCTGTATAGATGGCTGCATTATACATATATATAGATAGTAAAATTAATAGAAAATTTTTTTTTGTATATTTTAATAGTGTATTCATTAAACCCAAAAGGATTTAAAACAATATCTAACATAGATTACTAAAAAAAAATTCGTGAAAAACACCACTTTTTTGGCCGATAAACTAGCATAGCCCCTTAAGCTACCTGGAAGAAAGACCTTTTTTAATTTTGTGCCAGGCTCTAAGTTATTAATATTTTTTCTACGGACGCTTAGACTATCATATACAATTGCTATCTTAACTATTTTTCAATTTTTAAAAACTTTTTGAGCGGTTTTAAACAAATTGAAAACTTTGGTTTTTAAATAAATAAGCCTGTGAAGCGAGACACTCGCAAATTCCGCTACACGGGCTTATTTATTGAAAAGCCAAAATTTTCAAACTTTAAAACCGCTCAAAAGGTTATTAAAAATTGAAAAATGGTTAAGATAGCAATTGTATATGATAGTTTAAGGGTCCGAGAAGGTGTAAAAGCGTGGGCCCAAAAAAATATTCATAACTTTGAGCCTGGCACTAAATTTAAAAAAGGTCTTTTCCAGGTAGCTTAATTAACGATTGCATTACGCAAAAACTGTCAGTCCGATCTTAATCGGCCTTGCGGCTCTCGTTTTGTATTGCAGTCAAGTACTTTTCTCTAAATTTATGGCGTGATTGGGTTATTTTTTCGTTGTTAAATAAATAATTTAGAATTACTTTGTTTTTTTACTCAGTTTTTTCGCATTTTCGAGCATTTTCAAGAAAAAAGGAAGAGCATTCATCTTGTAGAAAATTTTACAAAGAACAAATTTGTAGGTATACATTTTTTCTCTAAAATGCATACTTATCAAGTTACATACGATTGTTTCCGGGAAAAAAACGCGATTTTCGCATTTTTCCCCATAGTTACATCACGTTAGAGCTACATTTGAAAGATTTCGTCTTAATCCTCCTGGCCTATGGCCCTTTTCTAATATCTACAGCTTTTTAACATCTATTTAACGGTTACTGCGCATTCCTACTCATATAACTACCTTCTCGAGCTATTCCAACACCAAATGACCTAAAAATGTGCTTCTTAGGAGTTACTTCGCCTCCATTAGTGCATCCCTCACCTTCTGGTATACTCGACGAGTTTCGCGAACGGTTTCTCCCACGTGTACATCTTGATCACTTGTATCCCGGAGATTATCTCGTTCATAAGCCGGACGCGCTCGTCGGTCCTGATGGCGGTCCTCAGGCGATACTTGGACGTCATCTTGGCCATGTACACTAATCAAAACAAAAAAAAAATGGTTTTTAGATTCGTGCGAAATGAAAAAGTCACACGTACAAACGGTAATTAAGTAAATTTGTAATAACTTCCAATCGGCTCAATTAATCAAAGCCTAATTTGAACCACGGATAGTGTGATGTAAAACCAGTTATTCCTGAAATTTTGGAAGTTAAGGGATAAAGGGAAAAGCTGGACATGACTGGGGGATATTCTGACTCCACGATAATATAATGGGATTTTTACGATCGTACAAATCGAAATGCCACTTTTTTTTTTAAAAAAAAGTTAACAAAAAGAGATACGGGACTAACCATTGGACTGAATGCGAATTGGTTAGATGAGGGAATTCCTGGATTTGGTATGGGAATTTATTTTAGAAGGTAGTACCAAATGAGAGCTGTCTAGAAGGGGCAGCAAGTAAGAGGAGTTATGAAAATCATCCCTATTTTCCGAGATGTGTACGAAAGAAAAATGGAGGATTTCCTATTTGGAAAAGATCGTGATTTTTCGAGAAACTTCAGAACACTCCCCTCCTATACGAGTTTCATCGCAAAATTCTAAAATTCACCTTTTTGAGCAGCAAAGAATGAACCTTAGAAGAATTTAGACATTTCGATGCCTCGGTCTAACGAAAATAAGGGACACAACAGGCAACATAGTGGAGGATAGAACACAAATATTGAGGGTGGTTGAGTCGTTTTATAAGGACTTATATGAATCGAAAGTAACAAATGAGGCAGTCAAAAGAGAAAATGACGACAAAAACAAGAGAATTATAAATATAAATTCAGAAAAGATGCCAGAAGTAGACGTCGAAGAATTAAAAAAAGCTCTATCGCAGATGAAAAACGGAAAAGCTGCGGGGGAAGATGGTATAATACCAGAAATGCTAAAGGAAAGCGACACAAAGACCAAAGAAGAGCTAGTAAAGCTATTTAATTCATGCTTAACACCAGAACGCATCCCTGAGGACTGGGAAAATGCAATGATTATCATTATGTACAAGAAAGGAGACCCGGCGGACCTAGAAAACTACAGGCCAATTAGCTTACTATCTCAACTATATAAACTGTTCACTAGAATAATTACTAACAGATTAGAAAGGAAACTCGAGATGTACCAACCAAAAGAACATGCTGGGTTTAGAAGCCAATTTAGCACTACCGAACACCTCCATACAGTGAGACAACTTGTAGAAAAAGCAACAGAATATCATATAACTATATGGATGGCATTTGTAGACTTCAGGAAGGCATTCGATACAATAGAAATCTGGGCAATAATCAAATCGCTATGAAATGCCAGAATAGATCAGAGATATATAAACCTAATAGTTAACATATACAATACTTCTACAATGCGTATAAAGATGCACGAAAAGAGGAGTTAGACAGGGGGATGTAATTTCACCGAAGCTGTTCAACTTGGTCTTGGAGGATATCTTCAAAGAACTGAAATGGGACGATAAAGGAATCAATATTCAGGGCGAATATCTCAACAACTTAAGATTCGCCGATGATTGTCGTCCTGTTCGGGTAGGACGAACAAGAATTAACCAAAATGCTGGAAGATTTACAGGAAGAGGCTGCTAAAGTCGGATTGTACATGAACACCACAAAGACACAGTTTATGACTAATATACCCGAAGCAAGAGAAACCATATCAATTCACGGGCAGACAAAACCAAGAAATCGAGATCGACAGAAGAATCAGACTGGGATGGGCCGCTTATGGAAAACCGAAGGGCACTCTGAATATGAAAATACCGATGTCATTAAAAAGAAAAATTTATAATGAATACATCCTTCCAGTCGTCACATACGGCTCCGAAACCTGGGTACTGACCAAAAAGACCATCCACAAATTAAGAGTGCACCAGAGGGCGGTGGAAAGAAGACTACTAGGAATATCACTAAAAGACCACAAAACAAATCAGTGGATAAGAGGAAAAACAGAGGTGATAGATATTATACAAAGAATTTGTCCCTTAAAATGGCAATGGGCAGGACATGTTGCCAGACACAAAGAAAACTGGAGCGGACACATCACCAGATGGAGACCATGGGGAGAGCGAAGAAGTGCTGCTAGACCACAACAGAGATGGTACGACGAACTGAAAAAATTTGCTGGGCTAAACTGGTACCAGATAGCGCAAAATAGAATTACATGGTCAAAAATGAGAGAGGCCTATATCCAATGGATAGAAAACGGCTGAGATGAGATGAGATGAGATGCCTCGGTACGAGGCAAATCCGATCCGTGGGCTTGGAACTACGCCTTCTAAAATCTTAAAGCAAAGTAATAGGGACGTTAACCCTTGGCAAGAAAAGATTATAAACAACGAAATACGCGATGTCTGAGTAAAGGGGACTGGCTCACTTGTACTGAATTCGGATTGGTTAATGCATAAAGTTACTGTGTTTGCGTTGGCATAGATTGTCTTTTTCGAAGTTGGTACTACCTGTGATCTGTCAAGAAAAATGGATAACGAAGGGGAGTTTTTTGATAAGCGATTTAATTTCAGTTCGCTTGATCATTTTACAAACTATCTGATAAGTCAACCCTTTTCTATCGGTACGTTTCCCGACCCTGTAACCCTCGTAATTATTGAGATCTCACTTAGACTTCAAACGATCATATGGACGGAACCGAGATAAGCTAGAAAATATGGTGTTATGTTTCGATCAATGAAAGGTCAGATCCGGAGGCCGTAAAGCAACGATGAGAAGCTCTTGAACCTGAGACCGAGGAGGAACCTGTGTTGGAGCTTTAGTGTGCGTAAACTGAGTGCGCTAGACGGCATTACAGGTTCTTTAAGCAACTTGCTTTTATTTATAGTACGTATGTATCTGTGGAAATATTATCTCCGTTGGTTATGGGTTCATTCCCGTCTTTAGTGTTTTTAATGAAGATAGAGTTAACTGTCATATATATACACATAATAGTGTCTAACACACTTAGTCTAGGTGTATTCACACTACTAAGCTCGTTATTTTTTTCGAGGATTTACTGATTGTAATCTGATTTGTATTGATGGTTGCCTTCTTAGAGGGGCAGGAGTTATTTAAAAAACTTTCTCTTGTTTCTGATTGATTTTGTTCACGAATAAAGCCACGGGACATTAATGTTAATTAATTTTCTCTACACACACCTCGTTTCGATTAAGTCGATGTTATTTATTTGATGCCTTACAAATGATTGATTTTGTGGTGAGTATTTCATGCTATTGTAACGAATTCTCCTCGTCTAACCGGCCATGGAAGGCAATGGAACATTCTCGATTGTTCTGCAGATAAACCGGCGCCGGCGGGTTCCGAGAAATCGTTTAATAGCCCGTGAATCTTCTGGAAGCGATACCGTTAGCATATAAAAAGGCGACCGAGAGATAAGCGGCATTCAGTCGAACGCAGGAGTTCGTGTGATTCGGTCGTAAAAACAAACATGCTCGAAAATAAATTTAAGCTTACATGAAATAGGATAAGTTCGTATAGTGTTAGTTAAATAAATTACGGTATAATTAGTTATAAGTGTTGTTAAATAATTGAAGAACCCCAGAACGTAACACTATGGTTAACTAAATAAATTTAGTTACATTTGTATTAGTTGAATATGGTAGTTATATGGTTTTCATTTCGGATTATATTTCCTCTACCTACCCGCTATTTAAGTAATTTATTTTTGAAATATGTATGAAAAGCCGCGGCTAAAATCGTGCATTCTCCGACCTTCGCGAATTACGAAACGCGGCGAGGACAATGGAAAAGGGGTAAAGTCAAAGATGGTCGTTGCTCACTTTGCACCGGTATGAAGCACAGCAGGAACGTCGTCCCGACGAGCCCCGTGGGCCCCACGTAGAAATAAAGCAGCGCCATGATGACGACCGTCTCCAGAGGGGCGAGCCACAGGTTATGGATGTGCTGGCCGGCGAAATCGAACCTGCCGACGTCGTTCGACAGGAGGTTCACCATCTGTCCAATGGTCGTCTCCGCCAGGGAGGATTTGCTCAGCCTCAACGCCTTCCTGTAGATGAGCGCGCAGGCGGCGACCCTCACCTTCATCCCCGTCGCCATGATCCTCAGCTGGAAGTTGTGGACGAGGAAGACGTTGAAGAACGTGCTGAGGACGAGCAGGCCGGCGAACCAGTACGCCTCGGTCCTATCGACCCGCTTCGGCTCCGGCTCGAAGTAGAGCAGGAGGCGGGCTATCACCAACGGCTGCAAAGTCCTGGAAAAAATAAGAACGATCAGCGCCAAAGGACCAGGGGTAGCTCGATGCAAGACGCGTTATTCCAGAAAATTTGAAACAAATGGGATGGAAGGACTGAGGGAGGTTTTAATTCTACTTAAAGGTAATGGGAATTTTACGATCTCGCATTGTTTTGACGAACAAATGACGACAAGATGCTTCGCTTAGTTCGTTCTCTCTGCCTAGCAAACAAAGCATGTTCATTTTTCACGGCGCAGTTCACTTCGCGCATGATGGCGTAGGGTTTACGAGAGCTGGAAAGACCTCTACTCATCTGCTACTAGTCGATAGGTGCCGCCACCGGTTTCTCGACAAGTGACCAAAACACCACGTATCGCGGTATTATCTTAATTAACGTGTCAAGACTGCGCAACATAAAATCTTACAAATCAACCAGCATAACTTGAGTGCGGTTCCAGCCTGCCGCCACCTACACTACTTCCCTCACCTGCTCAGCTCGAAGAGGGCGGACTGTATGGCCAAGACGGCGAGCTCCTTGCCGAAGACTTTCCCCATGGCGAGAAGCAACGAGGGGTCCTTCTTCGTGGCGACTTCCCTCTGCCAGGCCTTCTCTAATCTCTGTCCGAGCACCTCCGACTGCTGGGACCGCGTCGTGGCATAGATGTGGTCCTCGGTCAGTTCCCGCTTTAAGCCCTTGTAGAAGAACGGCAGCAGCCAGCTTAAACGAAATTTGAAGGCAATTAGAAGAAATAACTACGCCTGTCGTTTACTAATCATTTTCACAGTGAATTAACTCTCTGCACATTGTATTGATCAATAAGCGCAAACATTTTAAATTTGCTCTTATCACTAATTATATAATTATTCAACTGATACAATTAATTAAGTACTATTCACCTCTAGAGCTAATTAGCTCATTATATCGATCGACAAATGCTCATCTTTTAAATATTTTTGCCTCAGTTGTTAATAGCTGTTACGTAATGGATGGCTGGTAATGGTGCGAAATTAAAAAGTCTCATATATCTTACTAAAAGTCGCCAATTCGACGTTCTCTGTTTACGTCGATAATTAAGTTAATTTTCGTAAATTGCTAATCGTCCAATTGGATCGTCTCGTTAGAAAACTTGTTGGGCCTTTACTGATAATCTTGATTAATTACCATAATATTTGCTCTAATTGCACCTCTTCGCTGAGTTGCAGTAGCAGTTTCAAAAATTCTTAAACAAATTCAAAATGGCGTCGATTGTAATGAAACTCGCATCAAGAATTTATTGTGATCTTCTTAAAGAATTACCGAAATTGTAATACGTTCTGGTAATCATTAACAGAGATATTGACACTAATTGCAACTCTTTACAGAATTATAGTACAGCGGTAGTTTCAAAAATTCTTAAAAATATCAAAATGGTTTTTACTGCAGTGAAACATTAGTTAGTTATTGATTGCGATCTTCTTAATACATTACCAAAATAGTAATAAGTTCTGGACATTATAACCAAAGTTATTGGTACTAATTGTATCTCTTGGCCGAGGTACAATATAGTGGCAGTTTCACAAATTTTTAAAAATTTCGAAATGACCTCTATTGCAACGAAACCCTCGTCAGTTATTTATTGCTATCCTCTTAACAAATTATCAAAATTGCAATAGGTTCTGAACATTATAACCAAAGTTATTGGCACCAATTACACCTCTTGGTCGAGTTACAATACAATGGCAGTTTCAAAGATTTTAAAAAAATTCAAAATAGCTTCCAATGCAATGAAACTCTCGTCAAGTTTTTATTACGATCTTCTTAACGAATTACCGATATTGCAATGAGATTTGGACATTATAACCAAAGTTATCGACACCAATTGCACCTCTTTGCCCAATTACAATACACCGGTAGTTTCAAAAATTCTTAAAAAATTCAAAATGGCTTCTAATGTAATGAAACTCTAGTCAAGTATTTATAACGATCGTCTTAACGAATTACCAAAATTGCAATAAGTTCTGGACATCATAACCGAAGTTATTGGCACCAATTGCACCTCTTGGTCGACTTACAATACAATGGCAGTTTCAAGGATTTTAAAAAAATTCAAAATGGCTTCCAATGCAATGAAACTTTCGTCAAGTATTTATTACGATATTCTTAACGAATTACCGAAATTACAATGAGATCTGGACATCATAACCAAAGTTATCGACACCAATTGCACCTCTTTGCCCAATTACAATACACCGGTAGTTTCAGAAATTCTTAAAAAATTCAAAATGGCTTCTAATGTAATGAAACTCTCGTCAAGTATTTATTACGATCTTCTTAACGAATTACCAAAATTGCAATAGCTTCTGAACATTATAACCAAAGTTATTGGCACCAATTGCACCTCTTGGTCGAGTTACAATACAATGGCAGTTTCAAAGATTTTAAAAAAATTCAAAATAGCTTCCAATGCAATGAAACTCTCGTCAAGTATTTATTACGATCTTCTTAACGAATTACCAAAATTGCAATAGCTTCTGAACATTATAACCAAAGTTATTGGCACCAATTGCACCTCTTGGTCGAGTTACAATACAATGGCAGTTTCAAAGATTTTAAAAAAATTCAAAATAGCTTCCAATGCAATGAAACTCTCGTCAAGTTTTTATTACGATCTTCTTAACGAATTACCGATATTGCAATGAGATTTGGACATTATAACCAAAGTTATCGACACCAATTGCACCTCTTTGCCCAATTACAATACACCGGTAGTTTCAAAAATTCTTAAAAAATTCAAAATGGCTTCTAATGTAATGAAACTCTAGTCAAGTATTTATAACGATCGTCTTAACGAATTACCAAAATTGCAATAAGTTCTGGACATCATAACCGAAGTTATTGGCACCAATTGCACCTCTTGGTCGAGTTACAATACAATGGCAGTTTCAAAGATTTTAAAAAAATTCAAAATAGCTTCCAATGCAATGAAACTCTCGTCAAGTTTTTATTACGATCTTCTTAACGAATTACCGATATTGCAATGAGATTTGGACATTATAACCAAAGTTATCGACACCAATTGCACCTCTTTGCCCAATTACAATACACCGGTAGTTTCAAAAATTCTTAAAAAATTCAAAATGGCTTCTAATGTAATGAAACTCTAGTCAAGTATTTATAACGATCGTCTTAACGAATTACCAAAATTGCAATAAGTTCTGGACATCATAACCGAAGTTATTGGCACCAATTGCACCTCTTGGTCGAGTTACAATACAATGGCAGTTTCAAAGATTTTAAAAAAATTCAAAATAGCTTCCAATGCAATGAAACTCTCGTCAAGTTTTTATTACGATCTTCTTAACGAATTACCGATATTGCAATGAGATTTGGACATTATAACCAAAGTTATCGACACCAATTGCACCTCTTTGCCCAATTACAATACACCGGTAGTTTCAAAAATTCTTAAAAAATTCAAAATGGCTTCTAATGTAATGAAACTCTAGTCAAGTATTTATAACGATCGTCTTAACGAATTACCAAAATTGCAATAAGTTCTGGACATCATAACCGAAGTTATTGGCACCAATTGCACCTCTTGGTCGAGTTACAATACAATGGCAGTTTCAAAGATTTTAAAAAAATTCAAAATAGCTTCCAATGCAATGAAACTCTCGTCAAGTTTTTATTACGATCTTCTTAACGAATTACCGATATTGCAATGAGATTTGGACATTATAACCAAAGTTATCGACACCAATTGCACCTCTTTGCCCAATTACAATACACCGGTAGTTTCAAAAATTCTTAAAAAATTCAAAATGGCTTCTAATGTAATGAAACTCTAGTCAAGTATTTATAACGATCGTCTTAACGAATTACCAAAATTGCAATAAGTTCTGGACATCATAACCGAAGTTATTGGCACCAATTGCACCTCTTGGTCGAGTTACAATACAATGGCAGTTTCAAAGATTTTAAAAAAATTCAAAATAGCTTCCAATGCAATGAAACTCTCGTCAAGTTTTTATTACGATCTTCTTAACGAATTACCGATATTGCAATGAGATTTGGACATTATAACCAAAGTTATCGACACCAATTGCACCTCTTTGCCCAATTACAATACACCGGTAGTTTCAAAAATTCTTAAAAAATTCGAAATGGCTTCTAATGTAATGAAACTCTAGTCAAGTATTTATAACGATCGTCTTAACGAATTACCAAAATTGCAATAAGTTCTGGACATCATAACCGAAGTTATTGGCACCAATTGCACCTCTTGGTCGAGTTACCATACAATGGCAGTTTCAAAGATTTTAAAAAAATTCAAAATGGCTTCCAATGCAATGAAACTTTCGTCAAGTATTTATTACGATCTTCTTAACGAATTACTGATATTGCAATGAGATCTGGACATCATAACCAAAGTTATCGGCACCAATTGCACCTCTTTGCCTAATTACAATACACCGGTAGTTTCAGAAATTCTTAAAAAATTCAATATGGCCTCTATTGCAACGAAACTCTCGTCAGTTACTTATTGCTATCCCCTTAACAAATCGCCGAAATTGCAATAAGTCCTGGCAAATTATTACCAAAGTTATTGGCAGTAATGCTCAGATTAGTCAAAATAACTGAATCACTCACCAGAAGAGCCATTTCGACACGACGTTCGCCCTCTTGATCGGATGGGGTTTCCTAACCGGCTCCTCCCCCAGGTATTTCGCCTCATCCATCCCGTCTGCGTGGAAACACCACGATATCTAAGAACTCTAGTACTTGCATATTCTTAAATTATCACGTGGAACACGTCTAGTAGCGATAACGGAGACAATGGTTGTTTATCCTCTTTCTACGAGCAAGTCATTTATTTACAATAAGACTGAAAAACGCAATTAATTAATCATGATGTAATAACGGCGAATATTCGATAAGATCAGATGGTAATCTTTATGTTCGAGTGGGTATTGAAGGTTTATTACCACGAAAACCCCTGGAGGAACCTGTACCGTAACTGATGAAATCTCGTTTTGAAGTGTCATTAAACTTGGGAAATATACACATTGTCCTAATCATATAGAAGATTTGAAACAGTAGCAACGTTAGAATTACTAAGGTTAAGACATAAGACAAGTATTTAAACCATAAGAGTTACCAACGTAACGTAACAGAACAGCAAACTGCTTTGAATCTTTGTGTGGAATATCGCTTACCGAAATTTCGTTTGCGGAAGCGTTAGCAGACCATAATTTTTGCTAATCCTTGTAGCGACGACTGAAGGTTATCAACTTCGTGTTATGTGTGGATTCTATAAATAGTTATAATCACTCCTGGCAACATTGAAACATTCCACTTTCAAATTTAACCTCGGGTTAGAATTCTAATGGAAATTTATAGTTCTCTTAAGCATGGTTTAAATTTTCTACTGTCTGAAATTATAACAAGCTTGTAGAACCCACTTTTCCCCGTTTTACGTTGTAAATGTACCAAGGATTTGTATTCGATCCTTTGTAGCGTTCAACATGGAAATAAAGTTATTTGAACCTTCTGTGCACCTTCTAGATTTGATTTTTGAGGCATTTTTGTAGTGTGTAGCATAAGAACCCTCTCCATGAAACCGTACATTCAAACATAACAAAGTATTGGTGAATATTTAACGTAATTTTCATAAGATGCGTTAACGCCGAATAGCTAGTCTGTAATGTGTGTTGCCATCCCATCGCTCGGTTTCGTGAGCCTCCGCCGTGGCCTCGTCACGGTGACAGCGTGAAAACGGAAATTGTTAGGCAAGCCACCTTATAAACTTCAAGTTCATCAGCTTTAGGGGCGGACCACGAGATGGCACTGCCCGACGATCAGATTTACTACCAAATTTTGAACAAACGAGTAGAGCACGTAAGGTCCTTCCAGTAGGAGTTCGTCCAGTTAAAAAACAAAACGACTACCGAGTTTATACCGAGCGCATTCAAAAAATACGTTTTTTTTCCTATACAAAAGCAGGGTATTCATGTAACGTACCGTTTTGACCTTCCCCCGTATATTTGGCGCGGAGAAATGTTCAATACATGCCTATATGAAATGCCTATTAGTATCGAGAATTAGGCAGGTCCACTATAGCCATTAAATTTGAGCGCCGAGCATGTGTTCATCTTCAGTCGTCATTAAAGTTCAGTGGTGTGTGCACTTAAATCGCAATTATTATTTTAAAATGGCCTTTTGGAGACTTTTCCACGTGGACAAACTTAATAATGGCAATGATATAGACATTATACACAATACAAATAATGCTACAGAAACAAATGGGGCACAAATTTGGGATTTCGTTATAAAATGTCGTTGACGATGTGAGGAACAATCTTTTATTTCTTTAAATATGGCACGCCTATGGAGCGGCTTTATGGTCTTTGTGTGTCGTTAACATGGCTATTTAATTTTATTGTTTTTTTTTTAACTAGAACAAATGGGACTGGAAGGACCTTATATTATAGTGCATTATTGTTGCCAAAAGTGCCTTTAAATAAGTCGCATATACAATATGTATACTAAACACCAAACAAAGTTGCGCTCATGTCATCAGCATTTTATCACACGTCTATTTAGAGTGTTGCCAGATTTTCGGGAATCTCGAATTTTTCGCCACACTTATACAATTATTGAATTGCTGGTTGCATAAGTAACAAGTAATTAAAAATGTGTTGTACTAGTTTTCAAATGAAAAATCACTTTATTATAAAACAACGAAAAACTTGGTATTAAATTTGTAGAACTAAACCACGGTAATACGTTTTAAAAGCTATAATGTAAAAATTAATATATGATTCTTCATCTGAATCATATTAGTCATAATACAAATAGCGAATATGTAGTAAACTTATGGAAACAGAAATTTTCATTTTTCGTACATATCATCACTGGCATCATCACGATCATAATTTTCATCACCATCATAACTACCAATATTTATAATCAAAGGACTGACTTCTTGGCGATCAAATATTCTCTCCCTCTAATACCATTTAAAAATTTCTTCCTCGGTATGTCGAATGCAATTTCTCCATATATCAGGAGTAATTGTTTGCTTCGCTTGTAGACTATTTGTTTTTGTTTTGAAAAAATCAGTTTGTATTCGCACTTTATGGTGCAGCTGAATTAATTATTAGAATATCTGATGGCAAAAATCGTTTCACAACAAGTGTAAACAAAGCGTGAAAATGTAATCACAAAACGTAAACATAACCTTAAAAGACCTTCTCACGGTCGATATAAGGTTCGATTAAATCCGACAACGTAGCACCGTACCTATGTTTACACGTTGCCATTACTTACTTGTTGATTAATATTTTTCAGAAAATTTTAAATGGCCGATTCTTTAAATTCAATGAACCAAGCTAATACGCATACATCATGTTACTAAAAAACATTTTTTAGACATATATTTACATTTGATTATTTGATGACACATTTTTTTTTATTCTAAGAAAAGTGTTTAATGTCTATATAATTTACGTACAATACGATACAGATACGTTGCCGAAAATCTGGCAACACTCTAAATCGATCTATGACAAAATGATGATAAAGTGAGCGCAACTTTGTTTGGCGTTTAGTATACGTAGTATATGTATCATTTTCCATATTGTAATTTTTGTATCCTTTCTTAAGTATGGAACATATTTCCCCAACTTTGTCTTTTTGTTTTAATTCTAAAGGATCTTTTAGCGAATGTTATGTGATTTTAGTGATAAATAATTTTCTCTCTAAAAATCTTTAATTTATTGCTCTTGAATTTGAAAATTCTGCATGTTAAATATAACTCTCATATGGAGATGTAACAATTTTCCTGTACACTTGAATGTTAAAGCTATAAATACCTGCTTTGGCTCCGATGAAATTCTCTGATTCCGTTGATCACCCTCCCGACGACGGTCCAAACTCCATGTTGCTCCGAACGAGAATGCCACCAACCCTATAAAAAAAATTTGTTAGTACATGAATTAACCGGTTCTTGCACGTTACCTTCGCTTTTCAAACATAATTTACTCGAAATCAGAGTTAAACTTCCACTTGTAAAACCTGTACTTTTCTACGTGTTACGGAAACGTATCGACCAGGTTTCATGTGTTTATTGCCAGTACGATATATAAATATATATAACTTCAAGTGTAAAAGTGACTAAATAAGGAAACGTTCTAACTGAAAAGCAGTCTTGGCTCCTCCCTAACTAAAATAATACGTCGGGTAGAAATACTTCCAGAAACCAGAGTCGTGACTGTCATCCTGTGATTCCTGCTGTTGTTCCTGATCCTCATCCTGCGAAGCAGGCCTGGAGTATATCTCTTCCAGAGCCGTCTGAAACTTGCGCCATTCGAAATTGCAGTAATCTAGTTTGTCGGCGAGGAGTTTCTCCCTAAGGATCCTCTCCTCTTCTCTGATCGCTCTGCAGGCGTCCGTCGTGCCGTCGTTCACACAATACGCCCTGCAAAATATAAACGCTTTAACACACCTGGATGTACGATTAACCCCGACGTCAACCTGTAGTCCTTGGTGGCTTGTCGGAGTTTGTCCAGGAAATCTGGCATGGCCTTCTTGGCGACCCACGTTTGCACCGACGACGGTATGTTCACTCCGGGATTGTCGAAGTAGGTCAAGCAGAATTCCAACCCGGCCTTCTTCATGTCGGTGTACGGCCTGATCACCATGCACGACCAGTAGTCCTCTATCCGGAACTTGTCAGGGTACTTCGGGAACCTCTGGTACTCGGTGGTTTTGCTCATTATGTAGAGGGTGTTCGATTCGCGATCGACGTGGTAGCGACGCTTGAAGACGTAGTCTCTGTTCACGAACAGCCTCTGAAAGAGTGTAAGGAAATTATGTACGTAATTGCAAATTCTGTGCTTTTCTGTTCCTCAAGTGACTCTTTTGATCCTCAACTACTCAAACTTATGTAGGTGTACTGATTTAAGAGAAATACTCTTTTCAAAAAGTCATTTAGAGACAGTGGCATACTATGTCCAACTATACCGTAACTCCATCCTAGTATTCATACCACATGATACCACCATATCGTAGGCATGGAGAAAATTACCTTTGAGGTACCATTTAATAAGATTTAAATTAACGATATGCTTTCCACTCCCGAAAGTTAAAATGGGGGATTTCTAATTTTTCTGGGGCATTTCAGTCTATAACCTAACCTAACGTCATCAAATTTCCAGTTCCTGGCTATCTACAAACTACTGACTATTTTACAATTCCACCTCTTTCGATTCATACATTGTTCGACATTGTAACCCTCGCAATTATTGAAATATCAATTAAAATTCAAACGCGCTTGTGGCGGGGAAAAAAGGGCACTAAACTATTGCTGTTAATATCTGTTCCCAGAATCTTTAAACGGAATAAACTTCTTCGTCTGCGTGGCATGGCAACGGTGTTACATGAGATATGAAACGGCGTTGACTGGACGTCCGGCTCGAGGCTACTTGAACGAGATATTTTGTCGAAAAGCATTAAGCCTTCAGAGTACAGACGGGTGAAAAATTTAGAGTTACTTAGAGACACGTGTTGCTGCCAGACGAGTTTCCCTTACTGTTTGAGCAAAGTTCCTGTCGTCGTATCCCGTGGGAATAGAGAAGATTGCTCCTGTTCATCACCCCCTCAAACAGTCAGGCGAGGTACCTTTTTACGTTGTTCGGAGAGATTTAATCACTTTGCCCTCAGTAGTCATAAATTTATATTATATACTCACGTGGAGGTATGAGTATTGTTCTTTACTTCTCCCTAATTACTAGGTTCACGAGGCATTATCCAATTGTGTATTGATGATTGCCTCCATTAAGCAGCAATAGATCAACCATTTAAAATTCGTTTGTTAATTCCTTCTAACCACCCCTGAACGATATAATTTAGAGAAGAGTCTTGTGCCAAAACTACCCAGCTTTTGCTTCAGTTAGGTTAAAATGTATCAATTACACGAACCGTTACGAAGTACCTCAAAACTAAACCGACAAAAGAAAATGCCACCCTTCTTCTTCACTCCTTCGAAAAAGGACAAGGACAATAATGCTCGAGGACTCTGTCTTAACCTCCATATCAGTCAGTTGAGTTTAGATAGTCCTTTTAGAGTCCTTTTCGTTAAAGAATGATTAAAGTAATTTCACGAGGAAAGCCTAGGGAACCTGGAGGAATATTCGGTGCATTAGCAATGTATTGCCTCTATAGGATAAGGGCCATCATGTCTTATAGTGCCCTAATTAAATGATTTTATGTGAAATAATATATTATTGGTAGACAAATCTGCCCTACCACCTAAAATTTTCCCGAACTTAATAAAATTCCCCATCGATTTGGGCAATCGACTGATAGGAGACACTTACCGGCCACAGCATCTCCCAGTATAGTATGTCCCCGTGCGCGTCTGGATCTGGATCCGTCTCCCCGATCTCCAAGGCGACGGCTGTCGTGTCCCACTTCTTCCTGTAATCAGTGTCTATTTGCACATTGAGGAAGTCTTCAGCTGCGACATCCCCATACGAGCCGAACACTTTATACTCGTATTGGCCGGATGAGTGTGGTTTCCTCCAGACCACCAGATCCTGGCACAAACAAGCAACGATCATTACTGAAAACAGGTAGTTCGTGGGTACGGATACAGGCGGCAGTTTGATGCTATGAGTGCAACTGTTACTATGTGCAAGTTAATTGTGAGTTGTGCTAGTTAGCGTAATTAATTTACTTTTATCTACAAAAAAAAATGGTACCAAGAGATGTTTGACAAGTTTCTTTCGATCCTGTACTTCCTGTGGTACAGATTCTTATAGAAACGGATGAAAGTGATGTTTATGTTAGGTCTCTTTCGACCCTGCAAGAGATGTTATGCATCCATTTAAATTAGATCGCGTCAGGACGTTGTAACAATACAAGGCTAATCAGGCAGTAAGTTCAAAAATGGCAAAAATTAGTTCCAGCAATTATTACTCCATGGTGACATACTCATTGTTATACATATGACTTGTTAAGAGCATCCTATTGGCCTACTATTACAGTAAGTAGCAGTAATATTCTAGATCAGTTGTATTTATAATCTTAAACCAGCAAACAGATCTCTCACTTCGCACATTGAAACATCACAGCCTCAATAGCTAATCTATTAGTATTGTTAATACTTCGATCTACTCAAAAAGACTCCCATGGATCCATGGCCATAAGGACCTCATTAATACCTCTTTCTCCAGAAACAACTCCCATCCCTCGAACGACGTGGTCGGGTTGGCGCTTTTACCGCACCTGCACATCGTCATTTTCTCCTCCGTCCCCTGCGAGCGCTTCGTCGGGTCACACGGGAGACACATCGTATGCTCTTTCAGTTTTTCGACATAATCGAAGTCATTCCGGTGCGCCTCTATCTCGTCCAATGAAATCCTCTGCTGCTTCCAATCGTAACCGGAGACCCCGACGGCGCCGAGGGCCAGCCCTCTACTTCGCCTGGAGAAACTAGAGCGGAGAGCGCGCAGGAAGTCCTTCAGCGGGCGCTCGTAAGTCCACCTATGAGGGTACCGTAAGATTCCTCAAATTCGTCTCATGACGGTACCTACCACGTCCCGGAGTAGAAGTGGACGAACCGCTGGAGGCGCCTCAGGCGCTGCGCGAGCGCGTCCTCCCACATCCTCATCGCGCCGTTCCCATCGTTCTTCCTTGTGTTGTGGACCAGTTTACTCTTGATGAACTCGAAGATCTTCCTGCCGGTGAAGGTGTACCTGAGGATGTCGCCGCTCTTCCGTCGGATACCGGGGCGGGCGAGGGATTGTGAGAAGCGGCGCGGGTACATCACACGTGTTTGCGTCGGTAAATAGCGGAGAAGCCCGAAGAGGGATGGTGTCTCGTCCTAGATGAGCATCCTGAAGTAACTGAAAATTTTGACAGGTTATGTCCGCGATTGAAACAAACGAAACTGTAGAAGTTTTCAATGTGACAACCGTGAATTACGCTTTAAATGTACCTCAGGTGCCGTAATTGTTTGAACGTAAAAGTTCCAGGTTAAAAATATTCCAGAAGTGGAGCTCATCACGGGGATAGAATCCGATCTCCTCATTGGTCGAAAAGCACGCAACGCAGGAATCATAGAACAAGAAACTCTAAACTCAGATTGGGCAGAGGCCCGTGCCTCCAGTGGAACAAGAATCTAACCCATAGATCTAACCGAGTAGTTATTTTTCGTCTGCCACGTTTATGACGCATACACATGAGCGGAACCAAGAATAAAAATCATAGACTAATTAAGAGTAGACAAGGCAAGTGGCTATGACATTATATCGGAGTCAGAGTGGGGGTATATTTTACTTCAAATATGGCGGCCTAAATAGTACTTTTTCATTTTTCCCCAAATATGACAGTTTGGATAGTCTGCTGCTTGTAGCATTTGTGAATATTTTTCTATGGAAGTTATGCTTTAAATGCACCTCAGGTGCCGTAATAGTTTGAACGTAAAAGTTCCAGGTTAAAAATATTCCAGAAGTGGAACTCATCACGTGGATAGGATCCGATCTCCTCATTGGTCGAAAAGCACGCAACGCAGGAATCATAGAACAAGAAACTCTAAACTCAGATTGGGCAGAGGCCCGTGCCTCCAGTAGAACAAGAATCTAACCGAGTAGTTATTTTTCGTCTGCCACGTTAATTATGATGCATGCACATGAGCGGAACCAAGAATAAAAATCATAGACTAATTAAGAGTAGACAAGGCAAGTGGCTATGACATTATATCGGAGTCAGAGTGGGGGTATATTTTACTTCAAATATGGCGGCCTAAATAGTACTTTTTCATTTTTCCCCAAATATGACAGTTTGGATAGTCTGCTGCTTGTAGCATTTGTGAATATTTTTCTATGGAAGTTATGCTTTAAATGCACCTCAGGTGCCGTAATAGTTTGAACGTAAAAGTTCCAGGTTAAAAATATTCCAGAAGTGGAGCTCATCACGTGGATAGGATCCGATCTCCTCATTGGTCGAAAAGCACGCAACGCAGGAATCATAGAACAAGAAACTCTAAACTCAGATTGGGCAGAGGCCCGTGCCTCCAGTAGAACAAGAATCTAACCGAGTAGTTATTTTTCGTCTGCCACGTTAATTATGATGCATGCACATGAGCGGAACCAAGAATAAAAATCATAGACTAATTAAGAGTAGACAAGGCAAGTGGCTATGACATTATATCGGAGTCAGAGTGGGGGTATATTTTACTTCAAATATGGCGGCCTAAATAGTACTTTTTCATTTTTCCCCAAATATGACAGTTTGGATAGTCTGCTGCTTGTAGCATTTGTGAATATTTTTCTATGGAAGTTATGCTTTAAATGCACCTCAGGTGCCGTAATAGTTTGAACGTAAAAGTTCCAGGTTAAAAATATTCCAGAAGTGGAGCTCATCACGTGGATAGGATCCGATCTCCTCATTGGTCGAAAAGCACGCAACGCAGGAATCATAGAACAATAAACTCTAAACTCAGATTGGGCAGAGGCCCGTGCCTCCAGTGGAACAAGAATCTAACCGAGTAGTTATTTTTCGTCTGCCACGTTTATGACGCATACACATGAGCGGAACCAAGAATAAAAATCATAGACTAATTAAGAGTAGACAAGGCAAGTGGCTATGACATTATATCGGAGTCAGAGTGGGGGTATATTTTACTTCAAATATGGCGGCCTAAATAGTACTTTTTCATTTTTCCCCAAATATGACAGTTTGGATAGTCTGCTGCTTGTAGCATTTGTGAATATTTTTCTATGGAAGTTATGCTTTAAATGCACCTCAGGTGCCGTAATAGTTTGAACGTAAAAGTTCCAGGTTAAAAATATTCCAGAAGTGGAACTCATCACGTGGATAGGATCCGATCTCCTCATTGGTCGAAAAGCACGCAACGCAGGAATCATAGAACAAGAAACTCTAAACTCAGATTGGGCAGAGGCCCGTGCCTCCAGTAGAACAAGAATCTAACCGAGTAGTTATTTTTCGTCTGCCACGTTAATTATGACGCATGCACATGAGCGGAACCAAGAATAAAAATCATAGACTAATTAAGAGTAGACAAGGCAAGTGGCTATGACATTATATCGGAGTCAGAGTGGGGGTATATTTTACTTCAAATATGGCGGCCTAAATAGTACTTTTTCATTTTTCCCCAAATATGACAGTTTGGATAGTCTGCTGCTTGTAGCATTTGTGAATATTTTTCTATGGAAGTTATGCTTTAAATGCACCTCAGGTGCCGTAATAGTTTGAACGTAAAAGTTCCAGGTTAAAAATATTCCAGAAGTGGAACTCATCACGTGGATAGGATCCGATCTCCTCATTGGTCGAAAAGCACGCAACGCAGGAATCATAGAACAAGAAACTCTAAACTCAGATTGGGCAGAGGCCCGTGCCTCCAGTAGAACAAGAATCTAACCGAGTAGTTATTTTTCGTCTGCCACGTTAATTATGACGCATGCACATGAGCGGAACCAAGAATAAAAATCATAGACTAATTAAGAGTAGACAAGGCAAGTGGCTATGACATTATATCGGAGTCAGAGTGGGGGTATATTTTACTTCAAATATGGCGGCCTAAATAGTACTTTTTCATTTTTCCCCAAATATGACAGTTTGGATAGTCTGCTGCTTGTAGCATTTGTGAATATTTTTCTATGGAAGTTATGCTTTAAATGCACCTCAGGTGCCGTAATAGTTTGAACGTAAAAGTTCCAGGTTAAAAATATTCCAGAAGTGGAGCTCATCACGTGGATAGGATCCGATCTCCTCATTGGTCGAAAAGCACGCAACGCAGGAATCATAGAACAATAAACTCTAAACTCAGATTGGGCAGAGGCCCGTGCCTCCAGTGGAACAAGAATCTAACCGAGTAGTTATTTTTCGTCTGCCACGTTTATGACGCATGCACATGAGCGGAACCAAGAATAAAAATCATAGACTAATTAAGAGTAGACAAGGCAAGTGGCTATGACATTATATCGGAGTCAGAGTGGGGGTATATTTTACTTCAAATATGGCGGCCTAAATAGTACTTTTTCATTTTTCCCCAAATATGACAGTTTGGATAGTCTGCTGCTTGTGGCATTTGTGGATGTTTTTCTATGGAAGTTATGCTTAAATCTAAAAAATTCCTCATAATTGTATAAGTTGATGCAAAAATCATCCTAAAAAAGAATAGATTGTTTAAGATACCTGTAGATCCTGAGAGAAAACAGAAGTAGCTTGGTTTAACTCCTCGGTCAGATGCGCATTATGAACCAAGGATTTGTGAGTCAATAATTAAGAGACGTTGATTACATAGAGAACTAGGTACTTGAAAATGTGCTCGATTTTAATTCCCGTAAGGAAACTATTTGTGTACATACAGTTGCTGTGGGTTACCAATTTCTCTCCAATATGCATACGTCACACTCTCATTGCGAAAAGCCAAATACAAAACTCCCAAATTACAGTCACTAGACATACTTATTAACGCAACGTCCGCCATTTTTGTAGTAAAATTTTAGGCGGGTAAATTTCTTGTACAATTCGCCACAGCGGTTAAGTTAGGGGTCGACGCAATTAAATCGACCACGGGTAAATCGCCCTCAGAGGAGTAGCTGATGAATCTCAATTGGTAGCACCTGCCGTCGGAATGCAGGATGAATGCACGGCCAATAATATAGAGAGTTTTTGCATTTCACATAACGTTCGGGCGCTATTAGCGTTTACCTTATTTTGACCGGAACGCATGCGCATTAAGTATTTTCAATAGCGCTACTGCTTAATGCGCATGCGTACCTGTCAAAATAAGGTAAACGCTAATAGCGCCCGAACGTTACGTGAAATGCAAAAACTCTCTAATATCGTTCTCTAAGAATTCACGAAACACCAGGCCACAATACAATCTTAATTAATTCTTCCTTTATAGTATACCTTTACATGCTTTTATAACCAAATTCCAACTTATTTAACTAATTCGTTCAGCTTCTTCAACCAAAGGCCTGAATTCTCTTCATTCGGTCATTTCTATCCAATCTGTCCTCCGTTACCAATTGTCTGGTACGAATAGACATACCAACTTTAATTTGGTGACTTTTTTGCTTGACAAATGAGGTTTTAGTGTAGAGTCGTGAAGCCCAGAAGAGTTTCGAGTCATCTAGCATAAGAACTCGGCGCATATATATATATATATATATATATATATATATATATATATATATATATATATATATATATATAAGAGCACACGACAGAAGCTCACACAGAATTACAAATTCGTTATAAGACCACCAACTTATATATGTACCACAAATCTTGGTAATCACCATGGCTTTGTTTTCTAGGTAATATACCGTCACACAAAGAAGTTAAATCGCTTCAGAGATTTAACGTACCGTAAGTGGCGCCTTCTACAAGTGGCGTCGAAACTAACAACGGATTAACGGATACCCTGTATATCTATAATAAAAGAAGTACCAGCGTTTTAGATTTTATAAAAGGTAATACATAATAGTAACAGTAATACAAATAATATACGGACACACCCCGTGTATGATTTCTATCCAGGTTAAGTTTACTTGTATTGTTTTGTGAATTGATGATGAAACTTGACGTCCTATGATGTTCACAACCGCCATATTGAAACTGTCTGTCAAACGACATGTCAATGAAATCACCGATTAGTGATTACAGTATTTAAAAAAAAATCAATCAAACAAACCAGATCAGGCCAGGTAAATAAAATGGAAATGTCGCAAAATCGCATCTATTAACCTTGTTTATATCATTTTTCTAGATTACAATAAGGGTGCGTCACAACGTCTTTGGTGTCAAAACTGAAGTAAGAAGCACATTTTTTCAAACATTTAAATAATGACCAAACAAGGGGCGCTAGCTTCTTTCTTTAAAGGAATTTACCAGGACGAGTTCAAATGGTATGTACCGTAACACTCCAAATGCACTTTACCCCAACTTCCGGCACTCACTGAAAAACTTCAATTTCAGGGCATTGGTCAAGTCCATCGGTCTATTTGCCTTAGGAGTCCGGATAGCGCAGGAGTGCGCCGGGATGGAACTACTGCCAGCACAGAGTTAAATATATTAGTCAAATAGTTCTGTTGTGATGAAATAAATAGTACAAATGGTCAATCGGTGTTATTACCATTAGATGAAGCTTTCGAATAGGTCCACCAACCTCTTTATTTCTTTTCTGGAGTGCACGTTAAGAAAAAGTATACGAAAGGGCAGGTAAGAGTTCATAGAATTTGAGAAGTCGGCAGGGGCTTTGTAAGAAGGAAAATTCAAATGGCGTTATATGTAAAAATGTGGCATATGCCTATTACTGTCACAATCCTGCCGATATTTCAGGGAAAGCCAAGTAGATATGGGAGTTTGGCATCAATTTTGGCATGGGGCTATCTAAAACCATGGTAATACATAACATATAGCTTTTGTCATAAGCTAGTTTCTGCATTTTATATCTTGCCGAGACAGATTAATACTAATAAACCACGTTATACTTTTTAAAATGGGAAACGTGAGAAATTAAGAAACTTGTTCATTTCACTGATATAGAGTAATGAAAAGGATACATCCGTGTGGCGTGCCCTTCCATGATCTTCATAGACTGCGTCACCTCTTCCACCTTAGCCATCATCGTGTACATACTCTGCAAGAATAAATGTGGTCATTCAATCGGTCACTATTCACATCGCCCGCCTTTACTTTGATATTCGAGTCCATCGCATCAGACATCTTTGATACTGCGTTCTTGTAAACATCCACGTTATCTGCTGTAATCGACGATATCTGAAACGGATCACAAAGACGATGATGTTTAAATAGAAGTTCACCTTACTGCTCACGGAATGTAGTATACCGCACAAATTCTCAATCAGACTGTCTATGGAGGTGGCCATCCTTTGGGCCTCGCACTCTAAATCATTGATTAGGGCGGTATCGAGCTGTCCGACCTGTGGCGGCACCAGCAGCTGCCTGAACAGCGGGCTCTGGGTTGAGGTCCTCGAAGAGCCGCCCTGGAAACCGGGGGAGTCTGCAAAATAAAAATTTTTTAACTAATGTCGAACATCTGGTAACACTGTTTTCAACTGTGGCACTAGCAGCTTTGACTTATTTGGAACTGTTATAGTTTCTGAGATATGCTGATGTAAGTCGCTATGACGTACTGCATCCTATCTACAGATACTGCTTTCAACGTTTTTCGTTCTTCCTCTTCAGTACCTGGCTCGAAGGACCATGGTAATTACTCAATAGGTAATGCGTGCATGCGTTCCTACTCCTTGACATGTGATGTAAATAGAGAAAATCAATAAGTACATCGGTACAAATTAGACTTTCATTTAGTGTACAATTTAGGTACGAGTGCTTGAACGGTGTAACGTTCCATTTTCACTTTTTTAAACTGTCGTCAAACCGATTCGTCTGACCTTTCTTGGCGACGGGACTGGACAGCCTTATCTTGTGCTCGAGATCCTCTGCGACGAAGTGCGTCATGTTCCCTTCGACGGTGACGTGCCCCTCGAGGTTGAGCGGTATCGAGGTGGGCAGTGTTCCCCTCGGACGCTGCCTGATTTCCTCGAGGGAAATCGAGTCGAGGGTGAGCGAGAGAGCGGGCGCCTCCTCGGGGCTCAGCCCGGACTTGAACGAGATCTCGCTGTACGACTGCGTCATCTGCTGCGAGATCTCGTCGTCATCGAGGATGAGCTGGTCGCCGATGGTATCCTGCTCGGCCTGCCGGAAACGAAATAATCAGTGTTCGATATAAGACGTAATGTGACGGTATCAGGTAATGCTTGTAATATTCGGTTATTGCACCTGTGTTTGTGGTACTTTGCAATAAGTAAATTAGTAAGTGTGAAATCTCGATACGAAATAGAGTATAAGCTTACAGTCGATGCTAATTTCATTTCATCCTGTATGTCTGGATTTTGCTGGTCCATACTCTGCGTTACAAATAGAAATCAAAATACAACAAATGGATTACCGATGTAATCATTATTTAAAAACAAAGACATAACAAACATAACCTACTTCTTATCACGGAACCATAGGGTATTGTGCACGGAACATATACCACAGATTAGCATAGCGCAGGTACCATAGACTGAGCATTTCATTGGTGAGTGACGCCGCCATGTTTAATTTGCGTAGTTCGTTCTATCTCTGTTATTTAGTTTTTCAAGTTTATCTGGAGAAAAATCTTTATTTTGGAGTGAAAACTCTAACATTTCGATACTATATACGGCCCCGGTATACGAGATTGAAAAGTAAATACTAAAACCACTGTTACACCTTCGCTAAACTAATGAGAGATCGCGGAGAGAGGGGATAGAGCGGAGAGAAGGAGCGCGTGTGTACAATATGTGCGCGGTATAGCTGCGCCATCGGTCTCGTATGTTTGTAAATATTGACAAAAAACTTAGTTCACTTAAAATTGACCGGGTAGATTTTACAATTTTGTGTCACATTAGCATTGTGCAGCGGTTCTAGAACAATTATGAAACCCTTTTGATTTACAATCAGGGGCACCAATTCCTGAATGTGGGTAATTGTAATTACCTAGGGAAATTTTAAAATTACTGTTCCATCGGTGAGTATAATTATTGTATAAATAATTCGAGTATTTATTCGAATGAATTGTGGTGCTACTCGGAAACACTACTGATAGTAGAGGCAAAAGTTCAACAGCAAGCTGAAATGGCTTGAAATCGTATAAGTATGTAATTCTGCTTGTTTTTCCTTTTAGAAATATTGTAAAATACCAGTTCCTGTCCAGAATCCTCACGAAGACAGTGTTAGGTAAGGCAGTCTGGTTCTGTCAGTTTTCATAGAAACTTTATGAGGAATTTGTGCAATCACGCGTTTTGGGTCCAAAATATTCGTTTCATTTTGCAACGGAATATCTGCTGGTCAAGGTTTATCCATGCCCTCTCGCAAGCCATTCCAAGCTTCTCCTTTGCACCCCACTCGACACACTAAATTTTTTGATATTATATTAGCTAGATATTTTTGGGATAGAAATGACTTAAGAAGTGTTGCAAATAACTTAGAATAGTGAGATTACGTTGTTGTTTTGTGCATTTTCAATAGAATCGACCTTTTATTAAACTAACACTATTACTTTCATTGTATCATACACCCCATCCCATACCCCCACCAGGCTATCAACAAGAAAAGATTGGCATATTTTGCGAATAATTCTCTTAAATACTCGTAACATTTCTTACACTTATGCAACAACCGTGACGACCGTCGTTTAGCCATTACCATATATCCGCTAAGCACACCCGCATTTAAAATTCAAAATGGCGAAGGCACGAAAACTACACCATTGTTTCACTTATTTCTCCACTCTTTTCATGAAATTTGAATATCGGCGTAAAGATGAATAATCCAACTTTACTACTATCGTTTAACCGATGAGAATAACATACGAAAACATTTAAAAACTTCACTTTGAAAACCGGCAGATCACTTAAGTGGCGATTGTACGTTCCTAAAGTGCGGGTTCTTAACCTAACTTTTATGATTTGTTTTGGCAATTTGCCACACGTCTTTTGACGTTAATATTTTAATAATTATGAAACTTTACTGCTGTGATATGGGGATATTCGACTATTTAATCGACGACAAAGAAGAGTAGTGAGTAGTCGAGATACTGAAAAAATATATTCGAGATGGTAACAGCCTCGTTAGAATATTATTCTAAAATGGAAACGGTACCGCCTCTCAAAAGAAGTAATCACGAATGTGTTATTGTGCAAGAAGGGTTGAAAAAACCAACGAGGACTTTCAATATCGCATATATTGCAATCACTTATTGCTTTAAGGTTTTATGCTAGCAAGAGTTTCCAATTAATTATGCGTATTCTAAAATGTATTGGTTATAAGTTGTAAGATGTACATTACACATTTTAGATGATATACCGAGATCTGAGATCATTCCACCAAGCAGTGGTTTGTAGAGTAGTGAAGAGAATGTCTATAGAGTATTAGCCAGGCAAATAGGTAAATTCATGCGATTTCAATGCCATGAGAATAAAAAGTGAGAAGTAACGAGGTTTCATAACGTGGCTTGATTACCTGAAGTTATTGGATGTATTTATTGCACATACATCCGAATAACATATCTTGGGCGAACAATGCTGATATTTTTCGAAATAAAAATGGTTACATGCCTGTAAATGTACAGGTAAATTATTGTATTGTTATATAGCATGAAATATATAAATAACTTATGAATATTAATTTAATGTATAATTTATGAACAAGTGCGTACAAGCCCAGCGGAAAAACATATAACCTCTGCGGCATGAAACATTAATGTATCAAAAACCCGACAAAACTAACCTCTCCACGTTCATGAAACACACATTTCTCTACTCAACCTGCAGCGTTGCCACACTTCTGCTTTTCTTCATGAAGGGTCTCTTAAATGACGAGTGTGAAATGCATCTAGTATCCTAACATTACGGTGTTCTTTATAAAGACACTCTTACCTCTTAGGGAATTCTTTATCTAAAGGACGACTGTGCATTCCGGCCTAGATTACCAAAGGATGACGACAAGCGACTCCACAACAAACCTCGGTGCCTCGACAGGACATGCAAAACCACAGAGAAATATAGTACTGTATAATGGTATATATTATATACAAGCACTATAATGTAGTACTTATAAAGGCACTATAATGTAATACTTGTATAAGCACTATAATGTAATACTTATATACACACTATAATATAGTACTTATTTCTATATGTTCAAGACGGCTGTACAGTTACAGCCGAACGCAGATGTAATATGTATATGCAGTGGATTTGCACTACTAATAATTTGGCTGTTCTGTGTGTTTGTCGGTGTTTGTGTTGTTTAACATGGATCTTTCTCTATGGCACAGCATGACACATCTGTTGCTCAAAGCGTGACATATGCCTGTCACATTTTAAAGTTGTGGTTTAAAGTGCTTTTGATGAATGAAGGACTGCTCTATTATCATGGATAGTTCTGAAGTAACCACTTGGACTACATGCGACTGGTGCTTACGAGAAAAACCAGTGCAGACAATCCAGGAAAGGTTGTGGCGAATTTGGAAAACAGTCAGCACAGAGGTGAAGAGTACACATTGTTAACATAGTTGAAGCGCCCTTGTACTTGTTATCTATTTGCTGTTAGTACTTTGTGTCATGAAGCAGGCGTCAATCGCTTGCTCGTAGAATGTAATCCACATCTCTTCTTTCAGGATCCAATCCTGGAATCTCAAAAGAATATCTGCGAGAAGTGCAAATCACGCTACGAGGAATTCTTGACATATATCGAGATGTGGAAGACCCACGCGTCTGTAGTAGAGGAAATCCTGGCACCCAGGCAAGTCAAAGAAGAACCTTTGATCGATATCACATATCATCCATTAATTAAGGAAGAAATTTTAATGGAGGAAGAGTCCGGTTCGAATTCTTCTACGTCCTTTTCTCAGTTGTCTTTTAGGTGTTCACACTGTGATAAGACTTACACTCGGTCTGATACATTGAAAAAGCACATGCTTATTCATGTAGGTGAAGAGTCTTTTAAATGTTTCATCTGTAATAAGAATTTTAGTCAGTCTGGTAGGTTGAAAAGACACATGCGCTTTCATACGGGCGAAAAGCCTTTCAAATGCTCCATCTGTAATAAGAATTTTACTCTATCAAGTAATTTGAAGAGCCACCTGCGTCTTCATACAGGTGAAAAGCCATTTAAGTGTTCTTTCTGTGATAAGGCTTTTACTCACTCAGTTCAATTAAAAAGGCACATGCATATTCACACAGGCGAAGAGCCTTTTAAATGTTCCATCTGTAATAAGAATTTTACTGCATCAGGTAGTTTGAAAAGGCACATACGCCTTCATACAGGCGAGAAGCCTTTTAAATGTCCCTTTTGTAATAAGGCTTTTAATCGGTTTTGTCATTTGAAAACACACATATGCTGTCATACAGGTGAACAACCTTTTAAATGTTCATCCTGCGATAAGACTTTTGTTGGCTCTGTTCAATTAAAAATGCATATGCGTCTTCATACAGGTGAAAAGCCTTTTGAATGTTCCATCTGTAATAAGAATTTTACTCTATTATGTAATTTGAAGAGCCACCTGCGTCTTCATACAGGTGAAAAGCCTTTTAAGTGTTCTTTCTGTGATAAGGCTTTTACTCAGTCAGTTCAATTAAAAAGGCACATGCGTATTCACACAGGCGAAGAACCTTTTAAATGTTCCATCTGTAATAAGAATTTTAGTGGCTCTGATACTTTGAAAAGGCACAAACGCCTTCATACAGGCGAAAAGCCTTTTAAATGTCCCTTTTGTAATAAGGCTTTTAGTCAGTTTTGTCATTTGAAAGCACACATATGCTATCATACAGGTGAACAACCTTTTAAATGTTCATCCTGCGATAAGACTTTTGTTGGTTCTGATCAATTAAAAAGTCATATGCGCTTTCATATGGACGAAAAGCCTTTCAAATGCTCCATCTGTAATAAGAATTTTACTGTATCAATTAATTTGAAGAGCCACCTGCGTCTTCATACAGGTGAAAAGCCTTTTAAGTGTTCTTTCTGTGATAAGGCTTTTACTCACTCAATTCAATTAAAAAGGCACATGCGTATTCACACGGGCGAAGAGCCTTTTAAATGTTCCATCTGTAATAAGAATTTTAGTGGCTCTGATACTTTGAAAAGGCACAAACGCCTTCATACAGGCGAAAAGCCTTTTAAATGTCCCTTTTGTAATAAGGCTTTTAGTCAGTTTTGTCATTTGAAAGCACACATATGCTGTCATACAGGTGAAAAGCCTTTTGAATGTTCCATCTGTAATAAGAATTTTACTGCATCAGGTAGTTTGAAAAGCCACCTGCGCCTTCATACAGGTGAAAAGCCTTTTGAATGTTCCATCTGTAATAAGAATTTTACTGCATCAGGTAGTTTGAAAAGCCACCTGCGCCGTCATACAGGTAAAAAGCCTTTTAAATGTTCCTTCTGTGATAACGCTTTTCATAGCTCTGTTCAATTAAAGAAGCACATGCGTATCCACCCAGGTGGAGAGCCTTTTAAATGTTCCATCTGTAGTAAGAATTTAAGTGGATCTTATAGTTTGAAAAGGCACATGCGACTTCACACAGGTGAATAGCTTTTTAATTGTTCCATCTGTAATCAGAATTTTAGAGAATCTAGTTTGTTAAAAAAGCATATGCTTGTTCACACAGGAAAAAGTTAGTCACCGTTATCCTTATAATATACAGTTACCTCTGGAGTTTCCCAGGGTTTCTCTTTGGGTCCTTTATTATTTAATCTATTAATGATATCATCTCATGTCTTCACAACAATGTTGCTGCTGCTAACAAGCGCACATTTTATCAACCACATCTACAGTTCCTTTTGTGATGTTATATGACATAAATTTGTATATATTATCATTTTATATATTATTTTGTTTCCCTCAATTTGATATTTTAAGTGATCAATAAATTTCAACAACGTTAGATTGATAACTAAATTCGCAATAATAAAATAAAATATACTTTTTTAGGTTTTGTGAAACGGAATATAATTTAAAAGTTATTACTCGGTGATTTTTAGAAGTGAGTATATTTAGTATATTTGTAAAAAGAATCATTTGGATTGGTATCCAGGTGGTTGAATGAGTTAGATGAGACGAAATCAAGGACGTAAGAAATGTAAGACTCTCTTGTCAAAATTACCACACAATTTACTTTGTCTGCTTTGGATATAACCAAATTCTATTCAGAGAACTTATATTTTAGTTTCTTGAAAACTCTCAGTTCATCCCTCAACCCGGCAGAAGGGCCATGAGGAAAACAAGGTTGGCCCTTTTTCAGAGCTCTGGAGACTTTTGAGCGCAAAGCACGGGTTCTTCTTGCATGCACCAATCGCAAGTGGTCATACTTATCGATTTTTTTTATCGTATGGTTTAGCATAAGTTTTCTGATTTTCTGAGTTTTTATGATTTCTTCTTCTTCAAGTTTAGTTTAATGGCACTGGCATCGTTTTTAATGTCTAGTTGTTAACGGGACATAACGGGTGATCAGCGCCGCACACTTCTTTTGGTCTTACTTGCAAGAATATTTCTTCAGGAAGTCTTCTTCTTCATTACTTACTGACATTTGTTTCCTCACGGTACAAATGGCCAGCTGACTGGGGTAGCTGCATTTGGTCAGTCTACAGTAGAAGTACTCTTTAATCGTATGTTTTGCACATGCGTCTGCCAATATCCGTCGAATGTCAATTGCTTTACGCGTTAAAAGTGAAACGTTTTAGGTTTTGATCAGGCACAGGAATTTCCAAAATCCGAAATGGTCTCATTTTTAACTAAAATCGAAAGGAGTTAGCCTCCCTTTTTGGTACTACAACATGGAGGAAAAAGTTCGAGGAACTTCCAGATACCTCACGTGTCTTCTAGCGGATTTTCGAAGGTTCTAGAAGCAGAAACGTTTAACAAGAATCTATTTGCGAGTCAAAATACCAGCGACCCTCGCAGAATGACATCGGATCGAACTGCATCACTTTCCAATTTAAAACTAATGCAGGTTTTTTTTTAATTAATCAAGGCAGAATTCAGTTAAGGAGTGATTTATTAAATTGAAAACTGAAGCGTGCAGCAAGTCACACGGTAATTAACAACCCAGTAATTTAAGTGAGTAATTGCTTTATGATTGGTGCTCAAGCTCTACAGGTCACAAGTAGCTGCGCATGGGCAGCATACATTGTCATTTCTCAGAGCTGATCCTGTTACTTTAGGACAAAATCCCGGTTGCAAGGCCATACGACACTCGAAAAATCTAAAATATATACTAATTACTGACACAATACTTAATTACTCTATTAGCTCATAACCTTCAAGAACGCTTTTTTGTTCACCTCCACCACGCCAAATATTTCTGTCCTCAACAATGGTTTCTTCATCATCGACATGATGATAATTAAAGTGGCGCAATTGCTTTTGTCCCAATCGTACCACGGGCACTCGTACAGCACTTTGCAGAGGTTTTCTGACTGGAAAAAAATAGAAAAATGATTAATATTCCAAGTCTCATCGAGTACCAAATAAACATTTGTAATCGGGTGCCACTTTTCGTAGGCCTGGCTTTCTGTAGGTCCGAACGATTCAGACCCTGGAGAAATTCCAGAAGCCTCTTGAAAATACACACAGACTTGGGGGAAATACTCGGTTTGTCGTATTTAAGAAAAGATCCGGCAACAGTGTTAATAACACTACGAGCAATGACAACGGGAAAAAATTTTATCGAGGCGCGCAACCGAGTGGGGATACGTGTTACGTACCTTTGTTCCAGCTCGACCCAGCGCCACCTCTGTGTCAGAACAGTAAGCTCGGTTCCATTAGGTTTTGAAGAGTATCTACAGATTCATGCGAAAAGATGAGAAATTGATATAAATATACAATACGAACCGTACTAAACACGACTATAATACGCACAAGTCAACGCTCAGAAGTTCCAAATGTTAAACTGATTACATTTGCTCAAAAAATTTCTCATTTCATACATAACTTACAACTTTTCACATGAACGTTGGGACATTTCGCCTACTAGACACCTTCAGAAACCTGTAAATAAGTTTCAAAACGTAGTGGACCTGAGCTTAATGTTCTGACACAGGAGCGGCGCTGGATCGAGCTGGAACAAAAACGCGTAACACGTATGTTATGTGTCTTGGTAAAAAAATTTTAGCATACGTGAAATAAGCTTATGGAAATATCAATACGTTATTTACAAAAATTCCGTCTGATCAATTGGAGCGGAAAACACGGCTAAGTTACGCAACGGTGCAATTAAGCGCCCTACGATAATAACGTGCAAGTAAATACGGCCACACGAGGATTAAGCGGAGAGTCGATGATCGGAAGCGACACTAATAGAACGTGGGGAATAGGATCCGTTGAAGAGCTGAATGATTCGACGAATACAGGGGTTAAATAGACCAATTCATTGACAACAAATGAGTGGAATGTTCAAATAAAGAGGAAGAACGAGGAACCGAGAAAAACTCTCTATAACTTCGTCTTAGGGAGTTTCGAACAAAAGAAATGTGGCAGCATGCGTTTTCTATGACCTTAGTAGAGCGTTCGGCACCCTGCCTCACGGGCGATTTCTTGAAAGATTGGAATGCTACGGCATCAGGGGATGTGCATTAAATTAGAGAAAAACGCGCAAGTAAATATGGCTCTACGGAGATTAAGCGGAGAGTGGGGTGTAACAAGCAAAAGAGAAACTACCAAACTGCGTATGAGAGACGAGAGAGATCAGTGGCGGTTTTTAATAAGCGAAAGCTGCAAGAGGAAGTTCGGAAAACTTTTACTCTGTCACGACAGGAAAAATGTCTTTTAGAAGTTTTGCATACGCGAAAATTTGATAAACGTTAGGTTAGCGACGATTTGTCTGCAAACTTTGGTCACGATATTTTAAGATTTCCCTGTATTTTCGCTGTATATTTAAACCTAATAATCCTATATGAGGTTAATTAAAAAACATTATTAGTAGATATACTAACATACTCCCGGCTTGTCTTTATTTAGTGGCGTGTAATAACGAATTCTCCACTCCTTATCGGCAGTCAAAAGTACTGGAATGATCTCGATGTTTTTTCCGGCAATCCGGCGACGCGATTCCGAGAAATGTTTACGGAATCGAGACGTCTAGAAGATTTTCGACATAATACTTTTAAAAAGGCGACCGAGAGATAAGCGGGAGTGGAAAAACAGGTGTTTAAATGAATTAGAATAAGTCCGTATAGTGTTAGTGGTAGTTAAATACACCCGATTAATTGGTCGTATTTAGTGATATTAATTATCAAGAACCCACGAACGTAACAATATTATAAATCGGGGAAGAGTACGTTACATTTTATTAAATGTAATTGTTTATACCTCGTCAATTGTCCACTGGGCGGTTATCAAGGTGATGTACGTGAAGAGTGCCACGTCGACCCATACGAAGCTTAAAAGGAGCTTTTCGCCCACAGAGACATCCTAAGGATAAAATTACGATTAGGCATGGGTTTGGTATAATATAAAATCAGTATATACCGTGAAGTAAACTAGGACAGGTGCTGCCACGGTGCACACCCCTGGAATAAATAACAGCATAGCGTTCATCTTCAGCATTTTACGATAATAATAATCTGCGATACTGGAATAAGAAGAACCAAACGTTACATCGATAAGTAATCCTTAAAAATATCTCAAATGGTCCCGACCTATCACGTAATTCTCCCACAAACCTTTTGATAACTGAATGGCACCTGACGACCTCCCTCAGGTACCTCTTGCAAAGCTCCTGCTCCTCCTTATTGTCCCTATGGATCCTTACGCCCAGTCTCCTTTTGACGTAATCTCCAAGCAAAACAGTCTGCACCCAAAGGTAATACGTCCAACGCGCATGCCGGGACAATAGTATCACCGGGAACATCGACAAAATAAGAACGATGACAATTGTCAATCCTTCGAGGACCACGTACCCACTCGTCAAGCGATAAATGCCGTTCCAACTTTTTACTCCTTGACAGGAGATTATGGAGATGACATAAAATAAATGGAGGGCGATAAAGACCCAAAGCGTCGTAGTGAGTTTCCTGGTCGTCCGAGTTATCCTGTCGTAGGTTTTCGGTACTTCGGATCGAAGCGATTTAAACTCCTCGACCTTCTTCTGGAGCTCGATGTCGTCAGCGATGGTGAAGAGGCAGATTAAGACCGTGCACAGTTCCTAAAGGAAAGCATACTTAATTCGGGTGTATTCAAATTTACATGGGTAAATAGATTAATATGCAGAGTTTCTTAATAAGTTTTTTTTTGTTTAAAAAATTTTAATGGCCTCTTGAGAGTAACGAGGCCGATACCCTCATGAGTTTCAAAGACGTTTTCAAATTTGTGGCAAAATGGATCATAGCAGCGTTTTTATTCTGCCACCAGGAGTTGTCAGAAAAGATACGCAAAACCGTGACCTTACTTCAAGTAATACATATCGTCAGGACCACAAGATTTCCACTATTCTCAACGAAAAAAGAGACGGGGCCACGACTCGGCCAAGGTGAAGTTACGTAAACTTTTATAAGCGCGCTGACTATCAAGGCGCGAGATGTTTTGATAAGCTACACCCCTTATACGAACAGGCGCGGAGAACACAAGAGGGAAGGCGAGAGGGACACGGATGGTCGTAACAAAGAGTGGCCGGCCTGAGAAGACATTCTGCCGGCGAAGAGACCGAGGAAAACCTGGCAAATCATTTCCGTTTTTCCAGGTGTAATTTTGATAAAAGCTGTATACGTGTAGAAAGTATATAATTTTAAGAAATGATACATGCAAAAGTTATAGCCTTTGAAATTGCGTTTTTCCATAACAGGTTAACTGCATGAAAATTACAAATTCCCAAAAAAAATCACCACTGATCAATAAGAAACCGTAGAAAACGATGTGCGCATTCTATTTTTGCCTTTCCTTTTACTTTTTGAGAAAAAAATTGTTTTCCATCTAACCTCACTTTTCCGCGAACCGCTATTACGTCGACTTCTAATCGATATGGCAAGTAAAAAAGAACTCCAACTTCTCTTTCTGCTACATCCATGGAGTATCTTCAACACGTGTCGCGCTAATTTTCATACGATATTTCACAATAACACACATAAATTAACAAAATTTATGGGCATGTCCATTTAAACGGATTTTCCATTCTTTTACATGGAACATCAAAATAATCGCAAAGTACAACACGACGATGACAGTTAAATGGTAGTGGTTAATCTACCAAGGAGAACGCATTGAAATCGTATTAATTTGTAATTCTATTTGTTTTTCCTCTTAGAAATACGATAAAGTACCAGTTCCTGCGTAAAATCCTCCGGAAAGCATAGTTAGGTTAGGCGGTTTGGTTCTTTTTTTTTATAGAAACGTTATGAAGTACGACATAAATGGCATACGAAATAAACGGCGACGGTCGTTTAGCCACTACCTTTTCTCCGCTAAGCACACCCGCAGTTTAAATTCCAAGATGGTGAAGACGCGAAAACCGCGCCGTTTATAATCGTTTCTTCGCTTAATTCTTCAAACCCTTTTCACGAAATTTGAATATCGGCGTAAAGTTGAATGATCAAACTTTATTATTATCGTTTATCCCATGAGAAAAACACAGGAAAACATTTAAAAATTTCACTTCGAAAACCGACAAATTTGGCAAAACTTTTATTTTTTCTTTCAAAAACTACCGGTCTCCCAAAGTTAAAATTATTTTTTCCAGCACGATGATACTGTCCTATTTTACTTTAAAAAGTCCCATTTTCGAGATCGACCTGAAAAACGTAAAATCTTAATCGGAAACATGCCGCCCCGAAGATGCTCTCTGACCCGCCTCGCACTGTTTATACAAGTATGCTCTTTTTTTTGCCAAATTTTAATCTCCATGTTGTTTGAAAATTTGTATTATAATTATTTCAGTAGAGAACTCTATAAAGGTATTGCGTATGTATCTATAATTGTTATGTCGTCGGTCACTTTAATAAGGAGAAACAGACTTGCACATTAGTTGATATGTCAGAGGGGACAGAATGATCGGTTCTTATCAGAACCCTTCCGGAAATTTCTTCTCTTCGGCGGAGAATCACCTGCTTACGGGTCGTGTGCAACGATGTCTCCTATTAGCTGGCGTTAAGTCAGATATCGTTCATTGGTCAAAGAATAGGAAATCTACAAATATAATGCTATCCCGTAGCGGCGGTTAAATTGAAAGCCTGGTCACAAGTAAGCAGGAAGCACGAGAGTGAAATCAGTACAAACGGTGCCTTCACCTCGATGCGAAGTTTCATGAGGTGGCAACGAGAATTATGGAGTTGCGCTTCGATCTGAAGCTCTGTGATAGTCAGAGAAGTTTTGGGTATACTTAAGCAAGGCGAGTGTCTAGGGTCCCTAGGATCCGGTGGGATGCCTCGTTAGTAATGCGACAATGTGAAGTGTGCGCCTTTTATTTACTTGTCGACAAGTCGAAACGAATTCAAGTAAGGTATATTCGTTGGTTAGAAATGTAGGGTAATGATTTACGATTGGACTATTCGCTTATACTTCGGGGATAAATGATGATACAAGTCTTTTTTAATAATTTTGTTAGATTTAAATAAGAGAGATTTGTTGATGATTTTCTTATCGGAAAATGCCTCGTCTCTAAATTGAGTCCTCTCATGAACATGTAATTTCCTAAGTTTCCCCCCAAAAATCATGTCTTCATCGCTGAAACATATCGATTCCAGTACTTCAAATTTTCTATACACGATACATATCGTATGAAGATTACCCCCTATTTAAAACCGTCTTGGTAATGGTAGTGCTTACCGTCGATAATTCCACGTATATTATCACATTTAGAAACAAACTGTTTTTATCTTCAGCCACTTGGTGTAAACTCAAAGGGCCCACGCACGCTGCGAATAGCAATATTGAGCCACATACGAGTCTGTTCAGAAAAACGTTGTTCCTAAACCAACCGACTGCTCGAATGTAGTACACTTGTCCTAAAAGATTCTCTGAAATGTGGCGAATTTAAATTGGAAGGCGCCTCGATATAGTAACTTACCTTTCGACGACATCGTACTCGATTGATATCCTTATCGTTATGTTTAATGAACGTATTAAATTTCTTTATGTATATTTCTTATAAATCTATTTATTAGGCACGATAAAGTCGATGGTTTTTAACTGCATTAAGTGGTTTATTTCAATCGATCGCCTAATTGCGCAATAAGTTGCTTTTACCTAGTAAAAGTCGCAGACAGAGATTATTGCCAACCACGTATAAAGACGTTAGATGTCGCACGTTCAAACCTACACTTAAATTAAACTCAAATACAGAGTATCAACTCTCTACTATATACAGTCTCTGAGGAAAAGTCGACCTTATACAGGCGCGCATGCGCGCGCGCACCTGCAAACCTAGTTACCGGAAGTTAAGCATTATTGATTATTTTAAATGAACCCATCTAAATAGTAATGGAGTGCATTAATTTCATTAACAATCGATAATTTATTCATTTAATTTATATTCATCAATTGATATCACATCAAATACTTTAAAAGTCGTATGATCTTTTGTATGAAAAATAATGAAATGATTTCAATAAAAGAAGAGAATGTGATGCATAGTTAAGCCTTAATTTTTAATCAGCAATGAGATTGTAGATAGGATTAATCTTAATTGTCTCATTAAGTGGGCGAATATTCGTCATGTTTTTCATAATCTGTGCACTGTAACGGAAAATTGCAGATGCGACGTCACTTACCTTCTTCCAGAGGTTTCTAGTGCAATCTAACGTTCGCTAGAAATATCTAGAAAAACATTCTGGAAGATATCAAGTAGAAGCAAAATTCGGAAACGGACATGTTGAATTACTTGGGAAATCGTGCAACACTGTGATTCAGTTTTCGGTCCGACTTCGACGATAGTGGAGTTGAAAGTAGCATTAAGGAACTGACGATGTTGCCAGACTTTTGCTGACGTACATATAACTCAAACTCGAAACACAAAATTATGCTGAATTTTGTCGGTAAATCTCGGACTTTTATTTCTATTGGCAAAAGGGGGCAAGGAATAAAGATGGCGGCCGTTTACGTCTTTTCTTGTTCTAAGTTAAACTTTTACTAATCGGAGTTTCATGTATCGTAAACAAGACGCACCACGAGGTTAGGAACAATTGTTCGTTGTAATTAGTGTGATAATTGGTGTAATAACGGTGTTATTATAAATTTTGAAAGGTAGGACTTGTGGTAAGATTGTTAAGTATAACATATTTCAATTTAAAAGTGTAGGGTGTAGAATATAACCAAATATACGGTTGCCATTTTTGCATAAATTGAGATTTTTCCCTCTGGAAAACTGGATTGATTTCACTTTAATTTTGTTGATCGCTGCAGTTTGTATTACAAATAAGACTAGTAGTACCATAATTAACATCAAATATTCCATTAAGGAAGCAATCATATTTATGCAACTTTCCTTATTACACAAATAAATACTGCTCACCAGTTGTAAACCTTAGAATTTAATTGTAGTTGTTAGAATTTAAGTTGTCGGTAACTATTCTTGATGTTAAAATTACAATTTAGTAAACGGTCTCTAATGATAGGGTAATTTCATTTCTATTCTCCATCACTAAATACAAATGTTTTGTTTGAATATGTGTTTTCTCCGTTATTTGTAATTTAGTAACATGGCGTGAAATGGAGGTGGCACTTATTCACTTATGGAGGTGGATTATAAACACTTGGCATCATTTACTCCAAGCGATATATAAGATTACTTAGGGTTATGAAACACTTACATATGGAACTATTTTAAAAGAAAATGTTTTTGCGAGTGTTTTTGTGAGTGACTAAGAAATGCGATAATATTCGAATTTCGAAATTCCCGCCATCTTCAAAATGTCGCAATTTTCGAATTTCCCGCCAATTCAATAGTCAGCGGTAGGAAGAGCGAGGAATGCATATGGCGGCAAATGTCATCGGCGTCGTCTTCAGATATCATGGTACTGACGCTTCTCTAACCTATATGTTTTGTGGATGTCTCTCCCGAGCAATAAGAGGACAGCAACCTTCTCCTCACATCCATCTACCACTTATTACGACCAAAGGCCACAGACCCATGTATTGTATGTAACGATGTAATATAAAGATTTTCAAACTGTATCTAACTACTTCTACCTGATATCTTCCAGGGCACCAATTCTTGAGACTAGGTAAAGTAATTTCCCTAGGGAAGTGTCTGCAATTCCCTTGGTAGTTACTTCAGTCATTTTCTTGAAATTCTCTAGGTAAATATTCAAGGTAAATATAAGTGGAATTTCGTTACCTAACTATTTGTAGAGAGAACTGAGGTCTCTTGAGGGAAATTCAGATTTGAAAACGTGCGGATCTGCGTAAATTGTAAAAAAAATGAGTCTGGGGTTTTTTTACACTGTTTTTAATACTTTGTGTATGATGGAAGAAGAATTTGACGAGGTGTTTTTTATCATCATATTAAATATTGTTGAAGAGTTGGAAGAAGATGAGGTCAATACTGAAATGCAGTAATACCCCAAAGTGGATCCTTTCATCCATTTAAATGAAACGAAGTTTATTAAATGTTTCCGGTAAGTAAATTATTCCTTTATTTGGGAAACAAAATATGCCCATTAGTTATTATATAGAGACGCCTATGTGTAATTATAACAATGATTACCTTTGTTTGATCTCACGTGTATGTGCATGTATATAGTCGCCTTTACTTAGCTAATTAGAAATAAAACCATTATAGAATTTTATATTTCCAGACTTAAAAGACAAGCGTCAGACGTCAATGAAATTGTACATTACGTTTCGCCACTGCAGAACATTTCGTGAGGCGCCAGGAATCGCATTTAAAACGTTCGTTAAGTCGCCTCACATTGCATTAGCCTTCACTCTAGTAAAATCACTTGTAAATCTGCCTAAGGCAAGTTCCTCGTGTTCTTTCATAAATGCAATTAAGGTGTTCCTTTGCACTTTTGAAACGAAACGCCTTTTTTGTAGCTTTTGTTCTATCTAGATGTAAAATAGAAGTTAGTTTACATACTTTAAAAAGTATCGAATACGTACCTTATATCTTCACTCTACTTATTACAACTTAAATTAACGTAAAAACAAAACCAGTTTTCGGGATATCACAAATTAAATGCTATTACAAACAACCACATTAAAAAAGAACCTTATCGTACAACTTATAAAGGAAAGTTGACAGTCGAACGTAACCACAAAACAGATTAAAATACCTTAAAATGCATGTTTATTAGTTCAAATGAACATAAAATATTTGGCAGCGTCCCAAAAAAATTTCCCTTCAAAAGTTCAGGTAAATGTAGTTTCATCCTAGTTCAAGAATACCATCTAGGTAAACTATTGGTGGCACGGTAATTTTAAAATTTCCCTAGGTAATTACAATTACCCACATTCAGGATTAGGTGCCCCAGAATGTTTTTCTCGATATTTCTAGCGAACGCTAGACGGCGCTAGAAACCACCGGAAGGCGGTAAGTGACGTCGCACCTGCAATTTTTCGTTACGATGCGCAGATTGTGGAAAACATGACGAAAATTCGCCTATTTAATGAGGCAAATAAGGTTAGTCCTGAAATTAATCATTTATTGTGCTGCGTCCACTCTGATGGGCAGAAAACGATCCAAGTTTTTGAGATAAAAACATAATTTGTAAGTAAATTTCATATTTTAAACTCATTGCTGATTGAAAATTCTTGATTCTTAAAAAACATCGTGAAAGTAAAAGACGATAATCACTGATAAATTATCGATTGTTAATTAAATTAATACACTACATTACTATTTAGATGGGTTCATTTAAAATAATCAATAATGCTTAACTTCCGGTAACTAGGTTTGTAGGTGCGCGCGCGCCTGTATATGGTCGACTTTTCCTCAGAGACTGTATGTAGTGAAAAGTTTATACTCTGTATTTGAGCTTAGTTTAAGTGTAGGTTTGAACGTGCGACATTTAACGTCTTTATACGTGGTTGGCAATAATCTCTACGTGCTAATCTTTCTAGGTACATGTGTAGTAATCTACATATTGTACAAGTAATCGATGGCTTGGAATAAATCACTTAAGGCAGTTAAAAACCATTGACTTTATCGTGCCTAATGAATAGATTTATAAGAATTATACATAAAAAAATTTAATACGTTCATTAAACATAACGATAAGGATATCAATCGAGTACGATGTCGTCGAAAGGTAAGTCATTATATCGAAACGTCTTCCAATTTAAATTTTTCATATTTCAGAGAATCCTTTAGAACAAGCGTACTACATTCGAGCAATCGATTGGTTTAGAAGCAACATTTTTCTGAACAGACTCGTATGTGGCTCAATATTGCTATTCGCAGCGTGCCTGGGCCCTTTAAGTTTATACCAAATGAGGGAGGATAGAAACAGTTTGTTTCTAAATGTGATAATAGACGTGGCATTATTGACGGTATGCTGCACCATTGCCAAGGTTTTAAATGAGGAATAATCTTCATACGATATGTATCGTGTATAGAAAATTTGAAGTACTGGAATCGATATGTTTCAGCGATGAAGACATGAATTTTGGGGGGAAACTTAGGAAATTATATGTTCATGAGAGGACTCAATTTAGGTGCGAGGCATTTTCCTATAAGAAAATCATCAACAAATCTCTCTTATTTAGATCTAACAAAATTATTAAAAAAGTCTTGTATCATCATTTGTCCCCGAAGTATAAGCGAATAGTCCAATCGTAAATCATTACCCCACATTTCTAACCAACGAATATCCCTTACTTGAATTCGTTTCGACTTGTCGACAAGTAAATAAAAGGCGCACACTTCACATTGTCGCATTACTAACGAGGCATCCCACCGGATCCTAGGGACCCTAGACACTCGCCTTGCTTAAGTATTTTGAAATTTTAAATGCGGATGTGCTTATCGGAGGTACGGAGTGGCTAAACGACCGGCATCATTTATATTTCATGTAGTTTATGTCGCACTTATTAACGTTTCTATAAAAAAAAACAGAGCCAAACCGCCTAACTTAACTCTGCCTTTCGGAGGATTCAACACAAGAACTGGTACTTTATAATATTTCTAAAAGGAAAAACAAGCAGAATTAAAATTTAATACGGTTTGAATGCGTTCTCCTCGGTCGATTAACTACAACCATTTAAGTGTCATTATCGTGTGGCAACCATGCGATTATTTGGATGTTCCATGTGAAATGAATGGAAAATCCGATGAAAATGGACATGTCCATAAAAATTTGTTAATTTATATGTGTTATCGTGAAATATCGTGTGAAAATTAGTGTGACACGTGTAGAAGACATTCCATGGATGAAGCAGAAAGAGAAATTGGGGTTCCCTCATGCTTGCCATATCGGTTAGAAGTCGACGAAATAGCGGTTCGCTGAAAAGTGGGGTTATGTGAAAAATATTTTTTTTTCTCAAAAAGTAAGAGGAATGGCGAAAATTGGATGCGCACATCGTTACTTACGGTTGTGTATTGATCCGTGGAGATTTTTCGGTAAGCTTTTAATTTTCATGCAGTTAACCTCTTAAGTAAAATCGCATTTTCAAAAAGCTATAACTTTTGAACGGATCATTTCTTAAAATTATTGTTTATGTTTTGGAACTATTTATCCCATATACTTTCTAGTCATCGGTAGCTTTCATCAAAATTCCACCTGGAAAAACGTAAAGGTCCGACCATCCGTGTCCCTCTCGCCTTTCCTCTTGTGTTCTCCGCGCCTGTTCGTATAAGGGGTGTAGCTTATCAAAACATCTCGCGCCTTGATAGTCAGCGCGCTTATAAAAGTTTACGTAACTTCACCTTGGCCGAGTCGTGGCCCCGTCTCTTTTTTCGTTGAGAATAGTGGAAATCTTGTGGTCCTGACGATATGTATTACTTGAAGTAAGGTCACGGTTTTGCGTATCTTTTCTGACAACTCCTGGTGGCAGAATAAAAACGCTGCTATGATCCATTTTGCCACAAATTTGAAAACGTCTTTGAAACTCATGAGGGTATCGGCCTCGTTACTCTCAAGAGGCCATTAAAATTTTTTAAACAAAAAAAAACTTATTAAGAAACTCTGCATATTAATCTATTTACCCATGTAAATTTGAATACACCCGAATTAAGTATGCTTTCCTTTAGGAACTGTGCACGGTCTTAATCTGCCTCTTCACCATCGCTGACGACATCGAGCTCCAGAAGAAGGTCGAGGAGTTTAAATCGCTTCGATCCGAAGTACCGAAAACCTACGACAGGATAACTCGGACGACCAGGAAACTCACTACGACGCTTTGGGTCTTTATCGCCCTCCATTTATTTTATGTCATCTCCATAATCTCCTGTCAAGGAGTAAAAAGTTGGAACGGCATTTATCGCTTGACGAGTGGGTACGTGGTCCTCGAAGGATTGACAATTGTCATCGTTCTTATTTTGTCGATGTTCCCGGTGATACTATTGTCCCGGCATGCGCGTTGGACGTATTACCTTTGGGTGCAGACTGTTTTGCTTGGAGATTACGTCAAAAGGAGACTGGGCGTAAGGATCCATAGGGACAATAAGGAGGAGCAGGAGCTTTGCAAGAGGTACCTGAGGGAGGTCGTCAGGTGCCATTCAGTTATCAAAAGGTTTGTGGGAGAATTACGTGATAGGTCGGGACCATTTGAGATATTTTTAAGGATTACTAATCGATGTAACGTTTGGTTCTTCTTATTCCAGTATCGCTGATTATTATTATCGTAAAATGCTGAAGATGAACGCTATGCTGTTATTTATTCCAGGGGTGTGCACCGTGGCAGCACCTGTCCTAGTTTACTTCACGGTATATACTGATTTTATATTATACCAAACCCATGCCTAATCGTAATTTTATCCTTAGGATGTCTCTGTGGGCGAAAAGCTCCTTTTAAGCTTCGTATGGGTCGACGTGGCACTCTTCACGTACATCACCTTGATAACCGCCCAGTGGACAATTGACGAGGTATAAACAATTACATTTAATAAAATGTATCGTACTCTTCCCCGATTTATAATATTGTTACGTTCGTGGGTTCTTGATAATTAATATCACTAATTACGACTAATTAATCGTGTGTATTTAACTACCACTAACACTATACGGACTTATTCTAAATCATTTAAACACTTGTTTTTCGACTCCCGCTTATCTCTCGGTCGCCTTTTTAAAAGTATTATGTCGAAAATCTTCTAGGCGTGTCGATTCCGTAAACACTTCTCGGAATCGCGTCGCCGGATCGTCGGAAAAAACATCGAGATCATTCCAGTACTTTCGACTGCCGATAAGGAGTGGAATATTCGTTGTTACAATATATTGTAACGGAAAGTCTCGCCACTAAATAAAGACAAGCCGGGAGTATGTTAGTATATCTACTAATAATGTTTTTTAATTAACCTCATATAGGATTATTAGGTTTAAATGTACAGCGAAAATACAGGGAAATCTTAAAATATCGTGACCAAAGTTTGCAGACAAATCATCGCTAACGTAACGTTTATCAAATTTTCGCGTATGCAAAACTTCTAAAAGATATTTTTCCTGTCGTGACAGAGTAAAAGTTTTCCGAACTTCCTCTTGCAGCTTTCGCTTATTAAAAACCGCCACTGATCTCTCTCGTCTCTCATACGCAGTTTGGTAGTTTCTCTTTTGCTTGTTACACCCCACTCTCCGCAGAGCCATATTTACTTGCGCGTTTTTCTCTAATTTAATGCACATCCCCTGATGCCGTAGCATTCCAATCTTTCAAGAAGTCGCCCGTGAGGCAGGGTGCCGAACGCTCTACTAAGGTCATAGAAAACGCATGCTGCCACATTTCTTTTGTTCGAAACTCCCTAAGACGAAGTTATAGAGAGTTTTTTCGGCTCCTCGTTCTTCCTCTTTATTTGAACATTCCGCTCATTTGTTGTCAATGAATTGGTCTATTTTACCTCTGTATTCATCGAATCATTCAGCTCTTCAACGGATTCTATTCCCCACGTTCTATTAGTGTCGCTTCCGATCATCGACTCTCCGCTTTATCCTCGTGTGGCCGTATTTACTTGCACGTTATTATCGTAGGGCGCTTAATTGCACCCTTGCTTAACTTAGCCGTGTTTTCCGCTCCAATTGATCAGACGGAATTTTAGTAAATAACGTATTGATATTTCCATAAGCTTATTGTACGTATGCTAAAATTTTTTTACCAAGACGCATAACATACGCGTTACGCGTTTTTGTTCCAGCTCGATCCAGCGCCGCCCTGTGTCAGAACATTAAGCTCAGGTCCACTACGTTTTGAAGATTATTTACAGGTTTCTGAAGGTGTCTAGTAGACGAAATGTCCCCAACGTTCATGGAAAAAGTTGTAAGTTATGTATGAAATGAGAAATTTTTTGAGTAAATGTAATCAGTTTAACATTTTGAACTTCTGAGCGTTGACTTGTGCGTATTATAGTCGTGTTTGGTACGGTTCGCATTGTATATTTATCTCAATTTCTCATCTTTTCGCATGAATCTGTAGATACTCTTCAAAACATAATGGAACCGAGCTTACTGTTCTGACACAGAGGTGGCGCTGGGTCGAGCTGGAACAAAGGTACGTAACACGTATCCCCACTCGGTTGCGCGCCTCGATAAAATTTCTTCCCGTTGTCATTGCTCGTAGTGTTATTAACACTGTTGCCGGATCTTTTCTTAAATACGACAAACCGAGTATTGTGTATTTTCACGAGGCTTCTGGAATTTCTCCAGGGTCTAAATCGTCTGGACCTACAGAAAGCCAGGCCTACGAAAAGAGGCACCCAATTACAAATGTTTATTTGGTACTCGATGAGACTTGAAATATTAATCATTTTTCCATTTTTCCAGTCAGAAAACCTCTGCAAAGTGCTGTACGAGTGCCCGTGGTACGATTGGGACAAAAGCAATTGCGCCACTTTAATTATCATCATGTCGATGATGAAGAAACCATTGTTGAGGACAGAAATATTTGGCGTGGTGGAGGTGAACAAAAAAGCGTTCTTGAAGGTTATGAGCTAATAGAGCAAGTAAGTATTGTGTCAGTAATTAGTATATATTTTAGATTTTTCGAGTGTCGTATGGCCTTGCAACCGGGATTTTGTCCTAAAGTAACAGGATCAGCTCTGAGAAATGACAATGTATGCTGCCCATGCGCAGCTACTTGTGACCTGTCGAGCTTGAGCACCAATCATAAAGCAATTACTCGCTTAAATTACTGGGTTGTTAATTACCGTGTGACTTGCTGCACGCTTTACTTTTCAATTTAATAAATCACTCCTTAACTGAAATCTACTTTGATTAATTAAAAAAAAAACCTGCATTAGTTTTAAATTGGAAAGTGATGCAGTTCGATCCGACGTCATTCTGCGAGGGTCGCTGGTATTTTGACTCGCAAATAGATTCTTGTTCAATGTTTCTGCTTCTAGAACCTTCGAAAATCCGCTAGAAGACACGTGAGGTATCTGGAAGTTCCTCGAACTTTTTCCTCCATGTTGTAGTACCAATAAAATGGGAGGCCAACTCCTTTCGATTTTAGTCGAAAATGAGACCATTTCGGGTTTTTAAAATTGCGGTGCCAGACGCAAGACCAAAGTGTAATTCTTCCAATTAAAAAAAAAAATGAAAGATTTTCATTTTGGAGATCCCTGGATATTTCCAAAACTGTCGGAATTAGCGATCCACAATCCACGCCAGAGACTAAGGACACTCTACATAATCCAGCTAAGGGGACGGTATGGAACCTGCTACGACCGACAAAGTTTACTAGGCTTAAGCAGAAGAAACCACCCGGAGTGGATGAGCTGAGCAACCGTGCTCTTGGGCACCTCGGTCGTAAGGGTGTGGTCGCTCTAACGAATATTATCAACGCCATGAAGCGTCTCCACTACCTTCTACGAGTTGTGGAAACACGCCACCATAGTCATAGTACCAAAACCTGATAAAGAGCTTCTGCTTCCAGAGAATTATCGACTGATCAGCCTCCTACCTGCTATCAGCAAGATCGTGGAGGAGGTGATAGACAGCCACTATCTGTCTACACTCTATCACTAAATAAAAATGTTTTTGTATGAATTATGTGTGGGTGTGATCATTTGCTCCAAATAATATGTAAGCTTACTTAATATTATGCAGAACTTACAGGAACTTTTTCAAAAAAAAAAGCGTTATTGTAAGTGTTACGTAATTTTAAGTGAGCTTATATTTTGTTTGATGTAAGTGGACCAAGAAATGCGATAATAATAGAATTTCAAAATTCGCAATTTTCGAATTTACCGCCAATTTTAGTAGGCAGTGGTGGGGAGAGCAAGGAATAAATATGGCGGCAAATGTCATCGGTGGCGCCTTAAATAACAAGGTAGTTACGCTTCTCTAAGGTACATGTTTCGTGATTACGCTTCTCTAAGGTATATGTTTTGTGATATGCGTGTCATATTTTAAAGTTGTGGTTTAAAACAACAATACCCTATGGTTTAAAGTGCTTTTAATAAATGAAGTACTGCCGGCTTACCATGGATGGTTCTAATGTAACCACTTGGACTACATGCGACTGGTGCTTACAAGAAAAACCAGTGCAGACAATCCAGGAAAGGTTATGGCGAATCTGGAAAACAATCAGCGCAGAGGTGAAGAGTACACATTGTTAATATAGTTGAGGCGCCCTTGGACTTGTTATCTATTTGCTATCAGTGCTTTGTGCCATGAAGCAGGCGACAATCGCTTGCTCGTAGAATGTAACCGACATCTCATCTTTCAGGATCCGATTCTGGCATCCCATAAGAATATCTGCGAGAAGTGCAAATCACGCTACGAGGAATTCTTGGTACATATCGAGATGTGGAAGACCCACGCGTGTGTAGTGGAGGAAATCCTGGCACCCAGGCAAGTCAAAGAAGGACCTTTGATCGATATCGCGTATCATCCAATAATTAAGAAAGAAATTTTAACGGAGGAAGAGTCCGGTTCAAGTTCTTCTGTGTCCTTTTCTCAGTTCTCTTTTAAGTGTTCACACTGTGTTAAGGCTTACACTCGGTCTCATACATTGAAAAAGCACATGCTTACCCATGTAGGTGAAAGTTTCCAATGTTTCATCTGTAATAAGAATTTTAGTGACTCTGGTAGTTTGAAAAGACACATGCGCCTTCATACGGGCGAAAAGCCTTTCAAATGCTCCATCTGTAATAAGAATTTCAGTGACTCTGGTAGTTTGAAAAGGCACAAGCGACTTCATACAGGCGAGAAATCTTTTAAATGTTCCTTCTGTAATAAGGCTTTTAATCAGTCTTGTGATTTGAAAACACACATACGCTGTCATACAGGTGATAAACCTTTTAAATGTTCATCCTGCACTAAAGTTTTTGCTGGTTCTGAAAATTTAAAGACACATATGCGTCTTCATACAGGTGAAAAGCCTTTTAAGTGTTCTTTCTGTGATAAGGCTTTTACTCGGTCTATTCAATTAAAAAAGCACATGCTTATTCACACCGGTGAAGAGCCTTTTAAATGTTCTATCTGTAATAAGAATTTTAGTGACTCTGGTACTTTGAAAAGGCACATGCGCCTCCATACAGGCGAGAAGCCTTTTAAATGTCCCTTCTGCAATAAGGCTTTTAATCAGTTTTGTGATTTGAAAACACACTTATGCTGTCATACAGGTGATAAACCTTTTAAATGTTCATCCTGCGATAACGCTTTCGCTGGTTCTGATCAATTAAAAACGCATATGCGTCTTCATACAGGTGAAAAGCCTTTTGAATGTTCCATCTGTAATAAGAATTTTACTGCATCAGGTAGTTTGAAAAGCCACCTGCGCCTTCATACAGGTGAAAAGCCTTTTAAATGTTCCTTCTGTGATAACGCTTTTCATAGGTCTGTTCAATTAAAGAAGCACATGCTTAGCCACACAGGTGAAGAGCCTTTTAAATGTTCCATCTGTAATAAGAGTTTAAGTGGATCTTGTAGTTTGAAAAGGCACATGCGACTTCACACAGGCGAATAGCTTTTTAATTGCTCCATCTGTAATCAGAATTTTAGTGAAGCGTTTTTAATGTTTCTCGTGTAATAAGACTTTTGTCTCTCCCTAAATAATTAGCGTGTGTTTCAATGTAGTTGCAATTTTTAGCTACTTAACTTTCGGGTAGTCACCTGAATTTTTTTTAAATATTTAAACACCTTGATTTTCCAGACCTGATGAAGACAAGAAAGAAAATTTTATTTTGTTTCTTGTGTAAGATTTTGAAATAAGGATATAAAATGACCCTTTTTGATCATAAAGTTGTGAACTTTTGAATAAAAACTTGATTACTGATGTTGATTTTCTGTCTGGAACCCTGACGGGACTTATCAGATAGACGCAGTCTATACAGATTTTTCCAAGGTTTCAGAGGCTTTTTGTTGCAGCGAATTGGTGATTACCCCGTCGACAGGTCCCAGATAGTGAATGTTAATCACCATTATCCTTATGATTTTTCAGTTACCTCAGGAGTGCCCCAGGGTTCTCATTTGGGTCCTTCATTATTTAATATATCAATGAGATCATCTCATGTCTCCACAACAGTGTTGCTGCTGCTAAAAAGCGCACAACTTATCGGCCACATCTACACTTCCTTTTATAATGGTATATGACATAAATTTGTATATATATATATATGTGTATATATATATATATATATATATATATATATATATATATATATATATCATTTTATATATTATTTTATTTCCCTCAGTTTGATATTTTAAATGCTCAATAAATTTCAACAACGTCAGATTGATAACTAGATTCGCAATAATAAAATAAAATATACTTTTTTAGGTCTTGTGAAACGGAATATAATTAAAAATTCATTGCTCAGTGATTTTCAGAACTGATTTAGTATATTTGTAAAAAGAATCATTTGAATTGGTATCCAGGTGATTGAATGAGTTAGATGAGATGAAATCAAGGACGTTAGAAATGTAAGATTCTCTTGTCAAAATTACCACACAATTCACTTTGTCTGCTTTGGATATAACCAAATTCTATTCAGAGAGCTTATATTTCGGTGCCTTGAAAACTCTCAGTTCATCCCTCAGCCCAGCAGAAGAGCAATGAGGAAAACAAGGTTGGATGCTGTTCAGAGCTTTGGAGACTTGAGCGCAAAAGGTTTTTATCTGTTACCTCCGTGGATTCTATGGCGTATTCAAGTTCCTTAAGGGCCGAAAGATGTTATGATTAAGATTCTCAGTGAACAAGTCCATTTCTTAAGAAGAGAAGACGTGACTAGTGGTATCCACTACACGAGGATGTAAGGTGCTTTGTACATCGAACAGACTCGCTGTTGTTTAAAATAACTTGATGAGAACCGTATGGAGGTCCTTTCCTTAGGTATGGATATGGTAGGTATGGGTCCTAGCACATTGAATGATCAATTAAACTTTGATCGTTGTGAGTTTTTCTTAGCTCTAAAGTGTGTCACGCTTAGCTCATAAACAGATAACCATGCACGCCACTGAACTTATATATTCAATTGGTTGTACCTGCCCCTGTCATGATCGCCACTCTCAATTTTTAGCGTCACTTAGAAATTGTATACGGTAGATGTCGCATTGCAATTACAAGTTGTACCAGGGTTCTATATTCATTTTTCAGAACAATTGAAGATGTCGCTGTAAATCGTTTTAAATATCCAAACTGTCTTTAGATGTGTTTTCCTTTTTTGTTTTTTATGTTTTTATCTCACGTTTATTCATTAATTTTTACCGTCGCTTAGTCTGTGTACTTAACTGGTAATTGGTGTCTGCTCTCCCTCTTTTTTAATATGTTTTATAATTTTGACTATGCTCTTGTCCATGGGAGGAGGCAGACAGTTTTAACTACGTCTTTGTCAACTTCGCTGTGGTTGGTTAGAATTTTTACCTTCTTAATTCTTTATTCATTATAATGTGAGACTTACGCTTCGAATCCATCCAATCACGTGTTAGACTTAAGTTCGGTTTCATTCCACCGCATTTATTTTCGTTTTTTTTCCCTTTCGTGTGAAATTTATTTATAAATTTTGTAGATTGTATCAATTTATAAATAAGTATTATTTATGTAGGTATCAAATTCACACACAAAAACGTCAGACCTTTGATGAATATCCATCACCTTAAGGTGAAAGCTTTATTTTGAAACGTATTTAGATAATAATGACAATCGTGAAATACATTGCTTTTCTAAAACACAAAGTTATTAATTTAACAATAATCTTAAATCGTTATTTAAATCCCTTTCTTTCAGAGCTGAACCCTTATAGTACTAGATACATTACCAGATTACCAGTACAAATACATAATATATACTTTGAAAAAGACTACATAAATTGCTGTTTTCGTAATTTAAAACTACCTCGAAAACCGAAAGTGACAAATTAACAGAAACTCCTCATATATAAAATGACAAAAAACATTTACTTCAAAATACTGTGAATTGTGGAATTATACCTAAGTAAATGCCTAATTTCGCGTGCTTTATCGAATGCCCATGAAATAAACTTCCAGTTTGTTTTTACTAACAAACGTGTTCGAAAAGATTTTACAATGAATTTCATATTTCTGTCTCGTGTTGGTAAAACAGGTAAAATCATATTCTTGAAATCCTCTAAGTAACCACAAAACAGATTAAAATACCTTAAAATGCATGTTTATTACTTCAAATTACAAAAGGTAATTACAATTACCTAGGGTAATTTTAAAATTACTGTTTCACCAATAGAGAGTTTTTGCACGTCGGCCGCTATTAGCGTTTACCTTATTTTGACAGGTACGCATGCGCATTAAGCACTTGAAATAGCGTTGACGCTATTTACGTTAGCGTCCGACGCTATTTGCGGACGATTAGCGTCAACGCTATTTGGGGATTTTGTAACATCAAATTGATCAAATTTAGTAACTTTGTTGGCTGGCAGTTGGCGCAGATTACTGCAGTTGGGTTCCTGTAATTACAGAACGATACTATTTCTGTTCGAAATTTTGCGGGATGCTGTGGGTACACGTGTGGCTTGTTGTAATCCCACATTCGGTACTTATCAATTTATTGCCTATTATTTATTTCGTTCCCTTTCATTAGCGTACGCTCAGTAAACAACCCCATAACTTTTATCACCCATTTCCTTCTCAATAGTCGTTATCTTAATATTTAACCATCTATTTACATATTTTGTACATTTTCAAGTTTATTTAGTGAACAAAACCTTTATGAAAGTTAACGGTGATTATGCTAAAAGTACCGAATGATTCTTAGAATGTTCTCGTTTCTTTTCTATACCTCTATATACCTCTTACCATAAAATGAGGTAATACCTCATTTTACGAAGAGCTCAGCAATGTAAATTGCCATTTGACTAATGATAGAACTTATCATCGAATTAAGTAAGGATAAACAGTACCATTTAACATGAATTTACTCTGGGCAACTGCTTAACACAGCACTGCATTCCACTGCTTCGACAAGTGAAGTTATGTTGGACAATCGATAGTTCATTGGAGTGAATTATTTTACTATGTTTGAGTTATGTTATCTATGTGACCTGATCTTATAAACCCACCATTGAACATTTTACTCATATATAAAAATGAACTATCTCACACATTAAAAGTACATGTAATACTAAAGTAATCTTGGGAGTATTTGAAAATAAACCAGTTTCATTTATTCAAAAAAACTTCAGTTTTAAAGACACACAAACATATCTCCAGCTACATAGAAAACAAAATAATTTATTCACTTATTTAGTATTTAGTATTATTTAGAAGGCCTAATAGAGGCACCCGATCAACTCCTTCCCTTACCGTGTATATGAGGGATTTCTCCCCTCATCCCATTTTCTAAGTTGCAGCGTCAGCTTTAATTAATTTTGTTGAAATTATTTATATTCTCCCAAAGTTAGCTTCTTTACCTTCTGATTAGTAATCACCAATAAAAACCAGAAACCATTTTAGAAATCTTGAAGATCTCCAATATTCAGCAAAATGGACTTGGCGCCACAAATATACTAATAATTATGTTAAATATTGTTCTAAAGTTAGAGGAACTCTGCGAGCCTATGCAGGATATGCGAGCCTCCTTAAATACATGCATAATCCTGTGAGGCCTAAAAAATGCAAGTAGTAATAAAAAAAAACTGTATGTTTAGGTTTACGTTTACTTACCACTTACTGAATATCCGTTAGGTGTCTTTAGTTCATTTGGTACCCTCAAAGCTATTCTTAACCTTTCCAAGTCGTCTCTATTAAATCTGAAATTGAGCTGTACCTCTTGGTCACTTAATAAATTTAAATTAAAATGACCAAACTGCCTCTCCCTTAATAATTGTGGGACTCTTTGCATTAGCAATTCATGAAGGACTGCTTCTTCCACTACCTCGTCATCTAAGCCACCTAAAGCGGCAGCGTCTATTATGTTTTCCATTATAAAGTTGTAAAAAAACCACTAGACGCCGAGAACTTAACACGAAAATAATATGTTACTGCCAGCCACAATTTATAGGTTATTCGAAACCCAAAACAGTAGAATGTATCAACTGCCGTTTGTCAAACAACATTTCATAACGCTATTCGACTGCTCTGCAAAAACTAAAAGAAACGTAGCCAGCGAATTACTGAAATACCGTAAAAATAGCGTCCTCTGTAATAGCGTCCGACGCTATTTTACGTTATGCAAAAACTCTCTAATAACAGGTCTATTCGTATCTATGGTCATTCCTCTCCCCATGACATAACGACAGAGATTCGCTTCTGCAATTGTATGTTCTGTGACCGAAGTGATTGTATGTTCTGTGACCGAAGTGATTGTATGTTCTGTGACCGAAGTGATTGTATGTTCTGTGAGACGAACATTGTTTTGAATTCGAGTTTACTTACTGCATTTACCTTTTAGCTCTATAGTTTATCGACTACGATTTTTGTAAAATGGCAGGCGAAGTAGTAGTGGACGCCTTACCGTATATCGACCAGGGATACGACGAACCCGGTGTTAGAGAAGCGGTGAGTATGTGCTCACGCATTGCAGGTTATGTGATTTTTCTCGGGGGACTTTCCTACAACCTTCAACCTTTCCAGGCCTTCGCCATGGTGGAAGAGGAGTGCCGGCGTTACCGGCCGACGAAGAACTACCTGGAGCACCTGCCGCCGTTGCTGAACGTGTCTACTTTCGAGACGCCGATAATGCACAATGAGTTCGAGAGGTTGCAGAACAGGCTGCCGATGGAGACGTTATCGATGAAACGGTACGAGTTACCGCCGCCGCCGAGCGGCAAGCTGAACGAGGTCGGCGCTTGGCTGGAGTGCGTCGATAATTCTCGGGCACAGCTCGAGCACCAGGCCGTCCGGATACTCAACCTGCAGCTGATGCTGGAGTACTGTTGCCCCGCTTGGCAGAGGTATGGTATTAGCTACAGTAGAACTCCAATTATCCGAACTCCGACTATCCGAATCGCTTTTGGCCCCATCTCGTGTTGCAGTTCTAGAAACCGAATAGTCATAGCGAAGGAGTGGGGCGATTTTCAGTACTGTACGAGCGATTTTCAGTACCGTATTCAGTACCGTATTTTCATTAATAACTAACTAACTAATTAACTAAATTAATTAAGTAACATGCCAAAGTGTTACCATTTTTTTAAATTAACTAATACATAGCTCTTCCTCTTTTCATATGTAGTTTTTTTACTCCCAATTTCAATATACAGGCAGAAGTTAACAAATAGACCTTTCCTCCAGACAAAACTCCAATTATCCGAATGGGGTCCGGTCCCAATTACTTCGGATAATTGGAGTTCTACTGTATTAGGTTATAGTGGTATCGCCTTTCCCTTTTTCTCTTCGACATCATTCAGATGTCCCTTCTTCTTTTTCATGCGCCTCGCCCGGTCCTCCGGACGTTGGCGATTATTGTGGAGAGTGCTTCTCTATCTTCTGCTAATCTGAAAAGCTCACTAGCTTGATGAACTCTGCCTCCTGCCGACACCTCTTTTTTCTTCTATTTTTCCTTTGAGTATGAGTTGTAGAAGGCGGTATTTTTTTCCACGCAATACGTGGCCTAGATAGGCAATTTTGCGACATTTTATTGTTGTCATCAATTGTCATTCTGTTCTGGTTCTTTGCGAGTCTTCTTCGTTGGTCAGCAGGTCGGTCCGAGAAACCCGATGGATACGCATCTCTAATGCCTCCAATCTATTAAACAGTGCCGCCTTTAAAGTCCAGCTTTCCACCCCATAGAGGAGAACCGACCAAATATAGCATCTCACCACGCGTCATAGCTCGAGATTGAGATCATTGTTACCGAACAGAGATTTCATTCTTTTGAACGTCGTTCTTGCCACTTTTATATGTGCTTTGATCTCGACGTCGGGATCTAAGTTTTCCGTGATTATACTGCCCAAGTACTTGAACCGACTTAACCGCTCAATCAACGAGCCGTTGAGACTCGGTCGAGCATTCTCCTGTCCCTCTCGGCTGAATACCATAAATTTAGTCTTGCTGACGTTAATGTTCACTCCGGCTGCACTTACTTTATCAATTAACTGTTGGAGAACCTCCATGCTTTCACGAAAAATGAGGGTATCGTCTGCGTATCAGACGTTCCACTATTACAAATTGAAATGAAATAGCTTCTAAATTCTACCGTTCGGGAAAATCTAAATTTTTTCATAGTCCATCGTTTCACGGATTCGAAAACTTTTGCCTTATGTACAACTCTTTTGTGCAGCACTTTCGGTCATTTGAGGTTCTAGGAGGACCAGTAGGATCTTCCTTGTAATTTCTTTAAACTAAAATTTAGATGTAATGCGTGCGCAAAATTGATACATTAGCGCCACTAGTGATTAAGTGACGAACCATGTTCGGTTAAATTCCTTAGGAAGGACATTAGATGTTAAATGTTGAAACAACAACAGACAACAGGAAGAATGTTGTCCACATTAAACATGTGCCTCTACTTGTTGGTCCTACTGTGCTTGTACTGTACAATTTTTCCTTGATAGTTTGTAAACGTTCCGCTTGTAATGTGAATTAAGAAATAAAATACCTCAAACAAAGTGTATAGATAATTTTGAGAACGGTGGATCTAAAGTAAGAAATTGATGTCTTATCTCACAAAATACAGCATTTTCGGTGCAATACCTGTGGATATGGTATTACGGAATGCTTAGGCCATAAGCAATGATCTTTTAATAGTACACCACACCTTAAGCCCAAAAGTGGGCCCACAGAGTGGCACGACGGGGACTGGCGATCTCCGGAACCATTTCCAAGGAGGCCGGGATTTAGATGGATAAATAATCACGATAGCAACGAAAACAAGAAAAACGTCAGAGGTCTTCCGGTGACTGGAGAACAGCCAAGAAGCCGGGGAAGTAAGCAAGAAGCCCTTTATTGTTATACTATTTGGAAAATAGATAAAGTTTTGTTACACTGGTGTCAGAAGTGGGATTTAATATGGCTGGAGAAATGACTCTCAAAGTGGTGGACCTCAAAAGAGAATTAGAGGAACGACATATGCCAACTATCAGAATGAAAGCGGTACTGCAGCTGCGACTGAGGGAATACCTGGAGGAAAACTCCAGGAACTCTGTGGACCCACTTTTGGGCTCAAGGTGTGGTACAATAGGTTATTGCCGACCCATAAAATTTTACCTTGCAGATTATCGAGGATATGCTCATCTATCCATAGTGAACATGTATATTATACAATATATCACTATACCATATGTATTATACAATTTGTTGCACAAGGTATGTTATTATTTAAAGTATTTTTAACAGGTATCTGCAGACATTATCGGATATGGAGAAACGCGCTTCAAAACAGCTCGCGGCGTTGAGGCAGCAACTCCAAGAGGTGAACTGGCAGAGGAAGTCTCTGCAAACGAAAGGCGGAGAGCAGCTGAAGGGTCTGGAAGCCAAGTGGGTTTCATTGGTCTCTCACAATTACGAAATCGAACAAGCTTGCTGCATGGCGGAGGAGTACATCGCCAAAGTCAAGAGAAACCCCAGTATCCTGACCTATCAGTTGGTGACGGTGGGATAGGTATGCGCAGAAATCTTACGAGTCGATAGTTTAAATAAATTTTATTTGGGATTGTTTGAGTGTATATTTTTATACCTCGTTTTCGCTACCAGGTCCATCTGGATGAAACCAGCATGTGGGGGCTCAGTACCACGTCGTAGCCCCTTAAGACTTCACTCCCAGTTTGTCACTCCATGCCACAGTCCTGCTCTCCCACAGGACGTCTGATCCTACTTAACCTGATTATCTGCGTGAATGGAAGGGGATTTTGAATACATTTTACACACTTTCCCGAAAGACACAACGGCGTCCGAGGCTTAGATGGGATTCGAACCCATAACAGCCAAGTTCTCTCGTCTCTCGCCAGGTGGTCACCATCGCCCCGTTTTATTTTACGATTTTATTTGTTTCACAGTTAGGTCTTTCATGAACTTTTTTCTCTTAATGTGGGAACTGTCATATATAAAGCCTCTCCATATGATGAAACGTTGGGTAGGTCATCGGCGCTTATGCTCGTTCCATCTTTAAGCCAGGGTACATGTGCATGGCGAGAACTGAAGTGAGATAAAATTTGTGATAATGAAATGGTTTAAATAAATGCATTAATAATAGAACCGAAGGGGTGTTTGTTATCAACTGAGAAAGGCAAATATGCATATAGAAATACAAAAATATGCGCATATACATATGCACTTGTTTCTCTAAATATATGCAAAAAAATTGACAAATATGCAAGAAGTTAAAAATGGTTTTTGTTGTTATAAAATGTATTAAACACAAAATAATTAGTTATAAAAACAATAAACGATCAAATGTTGCTCAAAATTTTCAGTTAAAAACTTTTGCATATACTTACGAATTGAAGAAACTTCTTTCCACGTCAACTGATGAAATGGGGGCGTTTTCAAAACTGGACAATACTTCAGGATTTAATACTGATACATTAAAATTGCCACTTAAAATATCGGCTACTTCGAAAACAAATCGTCATCCGTTATTTTTACCGACGACCGTTTTAAATTTTTGAAAAACTTTTCCCCCAATTTTACCTTTGACATCTTTGAATCTTACCTCAGAATCTCTTACCGAACGAATGCTTTCTATATATACATAGCGGGGGTCCTACAGCTTCCTTTGCCGTATCCCGCATTTCGTACGCCATACTCTTCTGTCTGTCCACTCGTTTTCCTGGATAGCCCTGTCTTTCATGGTCTGTTCTATCCCATCCTTCCAGGACCTTGAAGGTCTTCCTCGTCTTCTTCTATTCTGCGGTCGATACATTACTGCCTTTTTTGGCCATCTGTCCTGTTCCATCCTCATAACATGTCCGTACCAGAGCAGCTGGGTCGTTTATATTCTCTCCGCAGTTGTATATACTCGACCTGTTCTTCGTCGTATATTTTCATTTCGAATGTGTTCTATTCTGGATATTCTGCAAGATCTTCTCAGGTAGTCCATTTCTACTGCCTCGATTGTTTTCTCTTGTCTCTCGGTAAGTTGCCAACATTCGCATCCATATGTTAAAATAGGCTCCACTATAACTCTGTAGATTGTCAATTTGGTGTTAAGGTTAATTTTATCTGACCACAGTAATTAGTTTAGAATTCGTGTAGCTCTTTTTCCTTGTTGCACTCTATTTTTTATATCTTCTTTTGTTGTTCCATCTTCCGAAATTATGCTTCCTAGGTATTTGTACTGTTTACACCGTCTAATCCTATTTATTTGCAGGTCGGGGTCTCCATCATTGCTTCCTACCGTCAGGTATTCCGTTTTTGACATATTCATATGTAAACGCCATTTAGCATATTCGTCATCCAACTTTCTCAGCATATAATCTGCATCGTCCTCGTCTGCAGCTATAACAACTTGGTCGTCCGCGAAAAATAGAGTTGTTAGGTACGCATCCTCCATCTTAATCCCCATTCCTGCAGTTTTGGCTCTCCAGTTACTCGGAGCTTCTTGGATGTATATTTTAAATATGGTTGGAGATAGGCTACATCCTTGTCTTAGACCTTTCGAATGCAAGAATGGCTTCGATAAGGTGCTTCCTACCTTGGCTACACTTTTCGAATTTTTGTATATGTTTTGAATAGCTCGAACATAGACATTACTAAGGTCAGATTTCGTCAAGATTTCCAACAGTTTTTGCAAAGGTACCGTATCGTAGGCCTTTTCAAGATCGATAAATACAAGATGGGTGGCTAAGTTCCTCGCTTTACGTTTCTCTAGTACTTGTTGTAGAACAAATGTGTTATCAATACATGATCGTCCTGCACGAAACCCGTTCTGTTCCTCTATTTCTATCGTATGTTTTTCAATTCTATTTTTCAATACTCTGCCGTACAACCTTCCCATTGAGCTAGTTACACTGATGCCACGATAATTGCTACAATTTTTCTTATCTCCTTTCTTATATATTGATGTTATATGTGCTATATTCCAATCTTCTGGGATTGCGTCCCCGTTCATCAGACACATATTAAATAGCTTTGTTACCACTTCATGTAATATCACTGGTCCATTTTTCACTAACTCAATAGGAATGTTTCCAGGCCCTGCCGCCTTTCCATTTTTTGACTCTTCCAAGGCTTTCCGAATTTCGTCTACTGTTAACTCATTTAATTCTTGGTTATCAACAAGAATCTCCTTATATTGTAATCGGAATTCTGGTCTCTTTTCCGTGAATAGTTCTTTATAGTGCTTCTCCCATTCACTTATGCCTATTATATTAAACTTATTTTGTTGTTTTTCTTCCTTTCTCATATTTCTTATTGTTTTCCATGCCATTGCCACCTTTGTTCCTCCCATATATCTATCAATCTCTTCGCATTTCTTTTCCCATGTTACATTTTTACTTTTTATAACTTCTTTTTTCACTTGCCTGTTCCAGTACATATATACCTTTCTGTCTTCTGCTTTATGTGAGTTTAAGTAAATACTATACGCTTTCTTTTTCTTTTGTACCAGCTCGTTTATTTCGCTTGCTGTACACGTTCCTTTATTTGTCCGTATAACTGTTCTGCGTTCATATTTTCCGTCTCCATGTTTTGTAGCTCGTTGGCAAGCCTTAGTTTATAGAGGAATTGAATTGATTCTTGTTTAAGACTATCGAGATTATATTTACTTCCATTTATTTTACTTTGTTGGTCTTGTGTTTTTTCTTCCTTTCTTGTTCTTCTGTAATCCACTACTACCTTTGCCACCACTATATGGTGGTCGGAACCACATTCTAATCCCCGGTACACTCTTACATCTGTTATGTTTAATTGTGAGTGTTGTTGCTGTATTACATAATCTATGATTGACCTCAAATTTTTAGTTGCCTGCACCCACGTAAACTTGTGAATATCCTTATGCGGAAAAAACCGTTCATTATTTTCATTGATGTAGTTTCGCACATTTCCCTTAGTCGCATACCATTTTCATTTATGACGGGTTCACCGTATTTACCTACTATTTTGCTGTTGTTTTCGGTACCTGTCCTTGCATTTAAGCCTCCTAAAATAAGTATCTCTTTATCTCTTTCGATGTTTGATACCAACTGTATAAGTTTGTCATAGAATTGATCTTTCATTACTGACACTGCATCATCGCTTGGAGCGTAAACTCCAATTATTACAATGACGGCTATTTTTAACAATCTCTAAGGTCATTATTTGTTCGTCTATTTCTTCCCAGCTTTTGACGAATTTTTTCATGTCTTTATGAACGGCTATTCCTACTCCTCTCTTTGCTCTAGTGTCCTTTCGTACCCTGCTATAGAAGTGAACGTATTCTCCAAATGTTTTCATTGCCTTTTCCTTTCTTTTTGGTCTCTGATAACACACAAATATCGATATTCATCTTCCTAAGTTCCTGAAAGGCTTCCGAATGCTTTCTACAATTGATAAATTAGAAGCCTGTGATTTAGTTACAATTTGAGGAATAAAACTGTAATTGCATTTTATATATGAAAACTGCTCTTTAACTTCATTATTTTTAAATAATTCCTTAGCGTTTAAAAAAGAATGAATTATCGTCGGACAATTCTGAAATTAAATTTTCCATCCGTCAAAAATTGTCAAAATAGGTTGAGGTGGAAGGGGGGTGTTTGGTACGCGTTCTTTATAAAATTGTATTTTTATAGGCGACTTTACAAAAACTTTTTTTACACTCGATATTAAACTATTGACACGGGAATTTTCTTTCTAATTTCCTCAGCAGCCCTATAGAGACTATGTTGCTACACATGTTACTTGTCTTAATTTTGGGTAAAATATTTTCAAATTCTACCCCGCCTTTACCATATAAGGCGCTGCATCAGATAATAAAAGTAAAAGTCTCTCACTGGGAATACTTTGAGGAAGAAAAAAATTTGATAGTTGCTCTTGAACAAACCTACTTATACTATTTGTCTTTTCTAACTGTTTAGAGTGAGAATGAGATAAGATTTTGGCAATACTTCACTGTTAAGAACTCCGATCATCAAATGTGCAATGTTATCCCAGTAAATAAAGGGGAAAATTTCATCAATATTAGTTGATTTTTTCATACCGCCAGTAATAAGAGATAATTACAAATCATTTAAAATGAGCCAACGTTTACAAGAATAAAGTGCCCGGAGGGGCCTGAAAATGACCCCCAAAGCCTGGAAAATGGGGTTTTCGGCCAATATCTCCTAAAATATGACAACCAGAGACTTTTTGTTCAAACAAAAGATGAAGATCCGTTCATTCTCTACAAAAATGGTCCTTATCATTTTTTTCGGAAAATTGATCGTTCCTGAGATAAACAAGTCCAAGCGCACCCAGAATTTTGAGCTCTCGAGCTGGGTATCAGAAAGCACGCTGCGGGAATTTACGCATGCCCGGGCGGACAAATTGTCCAATAACTTGGGTAAAAATGCATATTTTCTCATGATTCAAAGTTCATGTGAAAGATAAAATCTGCCCCTATCATCCCCTGTCACTTGAGCCACGATTTGACTCTTTGGCCATATTGAAAAAACGGGTCAAACTTTCTGCTCCGACGCAATTTTGACCTCGCCCGCAATTTGCTCGTACTTTTTTTCTAGTACCCTGATTTGCTTCGGATTTTCCCGAATATTGATCTTGGATGTGTCCACAGTCATCCCAGAAAATTGCTGGAACTCATTTTTTTGCGTTGCAATAAAAAAGTTTGGTCAAAAATTTCCAATTTTTGACTGTTTTTTGAGTCTTGAAAGATTTGCCTACAATGAGTCATTACTAATTTATACTTTAATAAAATGGCCCTTCGAGGCATGTCTTTTCAAAGGTGAGATTGTCTAGTTTTCGGCTGTGCTATTACTTTTTTTCAAAAAATCAGGGATTTTCGCCGTGCGTTCCCTGCTTGTGGCGCTCGTATCGTCTGCTAGACCACGCGGCCACGCTACACTTTTTTTGTTTGTAAACAGTGAATGTTTGGAGTCAAGTGCTTAAAACTGTTTTTATAACAATAAATTAATAATCATTCCGCGGTAAAAGTGAAAAAATTGTTAGATTTTTATAAACAACTCACTTATATAGTAAAGCTAAGGGAGAGAAAGCAAATATTAAAATCTTGAAATTGGAGCAAAAGGTGAGCATTTGTTTATGTTGCTTGTTTTATTATGAAGATTCATTTGTATGTTACAATATTCTGACTTGGTGACCTTCCCGTTTTCCAGGAAAATGGACGACAATTCCAGTATATCGGTCTGTTTCCTTTGCAAGCAAGAGGTTTCTGACGATGATGGGGTCAATGTAACTCGTGGCTTGGAAACCCTGGTTAGTGTTAGTAAGGAGAGGGAGGACAATCACCATAGAATTCTGGAAAATTAGTCGTCTGTGCGTATGCACTAGTTGTGTAGGAAACGCTACATCCTTAAGCGCAATGACAGTTTTCCATACAAGAACTTTGTCCCTGATGAGACCAAACGATTTGACCATTTGAACAGCCCTAAGAGGAAAAGGTCTCGGCAAAGTTCCTTTGATTTCAAGGCGAATTGTGTTTTTTGTGGTTTGCCAGCTTCAATACACTGCCACGTGGGGAAAACTGATTTTCAATAGTTTAGGACCAATTTGTGACGTCAATCCCTATGTAATTACTCTTGTGCTCTGTTTCTTAATACACATAGCCTAAACATTCATCTCTGGGAAGAAAAAACTATCCATAACCATAAAAACTCTTGAAAAATACATGGTTAACGGCGTATCTCATTTATGGTCGTGAGGAGTTTGCAAGGCGGATAAATTTGGTGGCGCCATCTACAATTGGTTTCCTGAGGTCAAAACATTGAGGCCAGTGTATTTCCAACACTTTCCACCTTAAATTTTGTAAAAAAAAATGGTATCTGGTGTCAAGGTCAAAATTTGGAATTTTTCACCTGTGTTTTTTGCAAAAAATATAAATTTTGCGAAAAAATGATGAGGACCATTTTTGTAGAGAATGAACTGATCTTCATCTTTTGTTTGAACAAAAAGTCTCTAAATGTCATATTTTAGGAGATATTGGCCGAAAACCCCATTTTCCAGGCTTTGGGGGTCATTTTCAGGCCCCTCCGGGCACTTTATTCTTGTAAACGTTGGCTCATTTTAAATGATTTGTAATTATCTCTTATTACTGGCGGTATAAAAAAATCAGCTAATATTGAAGAACTTTGCCTTTTTTCCTCCTTCATTTACTGGACTATGTACAGTTCCACGGAATCGGTACTTTCATCAGCACATACATAAAAGTTATTATATCCAATTTTTACTTTTATTTCTTTTAATAGCGCTGTATATACCGAACCTACATCACTTTTTCTTATGGTTTTCTCACTAGGGACATTAAATTTACAGTACCTTTGAAGGAAGGATTCGAAATTCTCGTTGGATACTTTCGATAATGGAATATTTGCTGCTACCCTTGCACGACAAAGATCTCGGTTAAGCACTTGTGGTTCGTTTAGCTTCTCATCATTTTTGTTCAACAGAAAAGATTTCGGCAGTGACATTTGAGCTTTATCTCCAGATTTCACCTTTTCTACTTTGACTGCATGAGAAGACTTGTACACGCTGATCGATTTGGAATTTTCTTTTGCATGGCATCTGAGAAAAAAAGAACAAAATATTAAATTACTCATTTAATCGTGATTTATACAAAAGTGCTTTATCGTTATATGAAAATTGGTATTGAAAATCACTAAATTATTTTTAATGGAATTAACTTAACCACTTTAATTAAATAGAATTGCAGGCGAATAATAACGTACACTAAGCTGGCAAAGTAAAGTTAGCAGAACACAAAACACTCCTTTTTATACAAAAAAAAGAAGCGTTAAATTGTTAATAAGCGTCTAATTATGCACCTATCAGATTTGCATTGTTAATTTTTCGAGTGATATTCTGCTAGCTTTATTCTAAATTTTTCTAAAAACTTGTTTTTCCTACTCAGGAGACCCCGAAACCCCAAAGGGGAGAAAGTAAAAAAGAAGAGTTAAATTTTGAATTAGAGCATATTAATTAGCGTCTAATCATGCACTTATCAGATTAGTGTTGTGCTAGCTTTGTTCCACCAGCTTGAAGCACGAATATTGTTGGAATTTTTAAGATGTTACTGTAATTATACTAATTACAAATAATTTTACCTACTGTTTTACCGTAAACAGCAATAGAATGTCCATTTCGACGCATAATTCTTTGTACGGTTTAATCCATACGGAAGCACTTGAAACTTTAGGCATAGTCTATACATACATCTAGTCGAGTCACTCCTTTGATCTCCTCGAAAAACCGGCATTTTTTGCTACCTATCATAAATCATTTTATAGTCCCCCTAAAGGATCCGAAACTGCAGTGTACAGGGGTAAAGCGACTGTGAAATCGATAATTTCATTAAAGCTTGGACATACCGGTGGCGGACGAATTTTAATCATATTCGAAGATTCAGACTAGTTGAAATTTGTCGGCGCAAGATTATTTACAAACGTATAAGGCCGAAGTACACCATAAACAATTGTGATCAGGAATGTATCAGTACTTCTAGAAGTAATTGCTGTTTGCGAATTGTTAAGGATAAGGATTGAAATCAGTTGCGGGACTTGAAAAAGGTTCGCGTAGTAGGTACACCCTAAACAGACAAAGTACTTAGAGATACATATATTTCACTGCTAAGATAATACATAATAGCAACCAACATATAAGTACATACGTAATGATCGTATTAGGTATAAATATAATGAAGTACAAGTTTATTGTGTATTTGCAAGTACTTACTCCAGTTTTTACATGTTTTTTTAATACATCTAATTTAGAGTTTTCCTTATTATTTTTTGATGTTTTATTTCTCTATTCGCAAACTTTAATGTGTAGTAGATTCTTAATCTTGTGTATAGAGAAATAAAATAAATATGAGGGAAATTGGGACGTGGGTGTGAAAATTTAACATTTTTAAATGGATTTAGCGATGCTATTCCTACGCCCTCATGTATACAGAGGTCGTTGAATTTGGATGTAAAATTTCTTCTAATGCTACTAAATAATTAATAAAATCAATTGTAGGGACGTTTAAACCTCCAAATATCCCACCATGACTGCCTTTATATTTCTTTAGCTCGCAAAATTTGGTATTTCTATCGGATTTTTTATTGTTGCTGTAATTGACACAAATGTCACATGAGTGTTTTAAAATACACTTACGTAAGAAGTATCCACCGACATATACAGGTGCCTTACAAACCTTCTACAGTTTGTAAAAATTTCGTTAGTCAGAAGTTTCAATGGCTAAAACTGATTTTTGTTTCCACGATGACGATTTGTTGTGCTGCAAAAAAATATTTTTTTCCAATAAATTTGGCGTTAGTCGTTAAGCCAGTAATCCGTCCGGGTGAGGGGGTAGAGATGACAAAAGGTGATGGTTTTCGGCAATTCGGAGAGTGACTACACTTATTACTGTTTACACTATGCTTTAGGCATCTTCACTTAACAAAAAACAAATCTGTGTGAGCTATTCGAGAAAACAATCACAACTAAAGTTAAATCTCTTCAAGTAAATTAAACGGACGATGTCAGTGCCAATACCTGAGATCCGTTGCGAGAAAATTTCGGTGTTTACAAATTATTATTACATTTTAGAGTAGTTGTAAATTGTAGTCAGCCTCTCTCGACCATAAAAGGGACGTTATTATTAGCAACTGGCGTATTACTATAATTATGGAACTCCCAGGCTCTTTCTCAATAATTTTAAAAGTAAAAATTAAAGCGATTCATGATAATTTTATGAATTATCTGGTTATATGCTTTTTACGTTGACTTATTAAGAAATATGCAAATAACGAAAAATATGCAAAATATGCATTTCGCATAAATACCCTTCTTTGGTTGTCGAATAAGCCGTATGCGCAGAATTCCATTTTTGTGCCCTTTATAACGAAACCTCACCCGATAAGCTTTCGAATCAACGTTTTCGATTGAAACTTATGAGGAAACTGATAAGCGAAATTATCAATACTGACACAATTGTTTGAATTATATGGGGCGTGCGTTTCACTTATGATTTTCAAAAAATGTTATGCATATCTGTAGAAAACATTTAGTAAAAGTTCCAAACCTTTTTACTTTATAGTGCATTAATGGAGATGTTGATCCAAATTGTGTCAGGTTTATTTTCATCTTTTTAGTACATGAGACGTCAACCAAAATTACTTTCTAAGCAGGCTTCAGGACGAGTAGTGAATCGAGAAAAAACGACACAAAAGCGCGTCACGGCCGTATATATAAATATATTCAGGTGTACTAGCTAGCTGTGAGGAAAGTGATTTAAATCTTAATTTGTACTTTTGTCTACGTAAAAATACCAAAATGTTGTCTTTAAATACGCTGTATTAGTTACAGTAACAAATTTAAAGAGAAAGTGTCACAACCGACCACACCCCAAGGACGGTCGTGACAGTGGTTGGGGTCGGTAGTGACAGTCATAAACATATTCAGAAATGGTCTATAGTCCCTTGTATTGTTAGAAATATATAAAATTAACTTCTATAAAAAGTTAACATTCATAATTAAAGCAAATGAACTTAACTCTACAATCACTTCTATTCTTATAATTAAAAATGCACCGCAACATCTGTTACTATAATCAACTTCTTTAAAATCAGTCAAAATGTTTTGTTTATCGGTCGAAATTACCGTAATTATGACACGCTTAACAAATATTTATAGACTGTAACATTTAATGTTATTATCATAACAGTCTTCTTAGAATCACTCAAAATGTTAACTAAACTTAAATTACCGTAGTTATGGCAACATGCTTAACAAATGCTCATAATCTGGTAGCATCTAACGTTATTTTAACAGCCTTCTTACAGTCATCAAAGCATTAACTAAACTTAAATTAACTGTAGGCAACTGGAAAAAGTTTTGCTAAACTGTAACAAAAACTATTCAAAAAATAAACATTTGTGAATATATGAACATACTGATCTCTAGTCAGATTCATCATCACAGTTGTGACAACTGTAATGATAATTATCACCTGCGCACTCCACAGTCCACATGTCCCTTGGCGTTTGATCCATTTTTCGCCAGCCCTACTTTCAGAATATGCGCTTACACAAACCAGACAGAAATACTCTTCTTCATCGGATGATGAAGAATTTCTGAAGTATTTCTTCTCTTGACATTGACTTTTCCTTGCCCTTTCTTATTGTGTTTTATTTCAGCTAGGTTTCTCTTTACCTGCTTAGCCTTCAAACACTGTCTGGATGTCTGCGTAAATGGTTGACTTTTTTATTATAGTGCCTCTTGTTTTTCTTTGAGCAGCTTTCGGAAATGGTCGAACGACTCCAGGTGAAAAAGCTGGCGGCGTGGCTGTGGTTGAATCAGTCTCCTGAATACGGACAAAAAGCACAGGCTGAGGTTGATGCAGTTGGCTGAATTTTCTTTATAACTGGAAGGTGGCAGCACTTCATTGTTGAGTCTAGAATTGTTATCTACAGAATCAGGATTTTGTGCGTTGATTTCACTCGATCACGTTTACGGATGTATTCCCCAGCTCTACGTAAAGAAGTCCCGCGTTTCACTTCTTCATAAGCATGTTCATATTTACTTATGTCAGGCCGCGCTCTTTCGGCCTTCCGCAAGAGTTTTCTGGCCTTCTAAAAGCAAAAATATAAAAAAAGGGGCTCTGCATCGGACCAGACGGTTGAAGTAAAACTTCGTTGGGTATAAGCCGCACACAAACAGGACATACATTGAAAAAACGAAATTTTTTTAGTTATTGAGTATAGTTATTTATTTTTATTAATTACATTTATAGGTACCTTTGGACATAAAAATAACTGTATTGTTATGTTAAACGTTTACATATTTTCATTATCAATTTCTTCTATAATCATTCTGTCAACATTGTATTCCAAAAAAGATGCAATTGGCTTATTATGACTGAAGTAACTGACAAAAATTCGAGATTCAAACTTTTCAAGGTACATACTGAATACGGCGTCGATAGTCGTTCCGTATTTGGTTCTACTTCGAGTCTTGTCATTGGACATTACCAAATCTAATTTTTCTTTCAGAAAATCTATCAATGGTACTGCTCACTGATCGGAAAAATCAATGTTGAAATCTCCGCTCATTACCATTGGGATTTCATGAAAATTTTCATCCAGCAGTGCTGAACCGTGCCTTGTATAAATTAACAAATTTTGATGTATAAACTTTATAATCTCATTTACACTTTTACCAGGAGAGATGTATAGAGCTACAATTAGGAATCCTGCCCCAGTTTCTGGAATGCATTTACTTATACAAATTTCACCAATAGCAGACTCTGCTGCAACAAGAGATTCTGATTCCCTTGAATGCACATCCATATGAGAAGTCACTGTATTTGTATGGTCACTTTCATTGTGATAAATTGCTACTCCCCCCGCAGCAACATTTTGTCGTTTATATTTTACTATGCAATGAAAATTCGGAATATGGATTTTTCGCCCTATACCTTCTGTTGTACTCTGCTTTCTTCCTTTTCCTCTCTATCATCTCTTTATCAATGGCCATTTCTGCCGTTTCTTCCTCACAATCATTGTTCTCAAACTCTGAATTTGTATCATGTGTCAATAAATTTGAGTTCTAGTAGATCCATGATAATAGATTTCTACAAAAAGAAATAAAAAAAACATGTATTCTCAAAAATATAGTAAAAATTGAAGAATTCTGGAAAATCAATGTTCTCTCTAACCTGTATTACGAAACAAAATCTTTGATTTATCTCCTGTAAAATCCTGCAGCGTTTGTCCCACGAAATGTTGTTTTTTCTGACGAGTTGTCGGCCAAAAAGAATGTCGTGACTCGCTGCGAAAAAGATTGTTTCCATTTTAGATCATTTTGAATGTCAAAAAATTTCACCGCCTCAAATATGACACTTTTACGCTCAGGCATTCATTATTATTAATTTAAATAATTGGCCAATAAACAATTATGTGCTAAAACTTTGTTGGCATGATTTCCCCAGAAATTCACAATTTTTGAAAAAATTCCGGGCCTTCTAATGATTTGGGGAGCGGAGTTACCAATTTGCTAATCAACCAATTTTAAACAATGTAACAATAACAAATTTTATGTGTGCCAACTGTACAGGCATGCTTCTCCCAAGGAACCCAGAGTTTTTGAAAAATCTAATTTTTTTCTTTCAGAAAATCTATCAGTGGTACTGCCTTCTGATCGGAAAAATCAATGTTGAAATCTCCGCTCATTACCATTGAGATTTCATGAAAATTTTCATCGAGCAGTGCTGAACCGTCCCTTGCATAAATTAACAAATTTTGATGTATAAACTTTATAATCCACAAGATAATGTATCCACAAGAGGCTCGGTGGGTGGGTGGATAGAGCTCTTGCTTCTCACACGGGAGTCCCTGGTTCGCGATTCCTGGTGCGCGGGAGGTCCTAAATTAAAAATTTCTTCCATATTCAACACGTAGAAAAATACGCTAAAACACACGTGTTTAGGAGAAATGAGAAAAAAGCGTCTCACTTTATTTAAGCGTTACGCGGTTTTTCGAATCCCACCTCACCAAAATATCCAACGTCCGCTAAAAAGTTTCACTTCAAAAATATGTCACAACCGTGCCCAACACACACTTTCGAAAACAAACAATCGCCATGACTGGGTCGAGTAATCTACGTAAAAACTAATCACTCGTAATTAACTACTAATATCCAACTTATACCAAAAAAATATATGATATAACCTATCTCTATACAAATAACAGTAAATATGGAATGAAATTAAACAATAAAACTTACTTCTGACTGTTAAAATGCAATGTAGACTCCTGCTTACGTTAGCGTCGTACGTTGGCTGACCTGAACCTGGGTCGGTACCATACCCAGTCTACCCTATAGGCTATATATGAGTGTTAAAGCCCCTACTCTTCGTAGTGTTCTCGTGCTCTTATTTATCTTGTAACTATATATCATTTCTTATCCAGCCATGCTTGATTGCACCAGGTTGCAACCCATGCCCTCACTTACATCAATACTTTGAATCATACTATTTATACATTGAATACATACATACATACTATACATACATTTGAATAAATTTCAATTTGGTACATATATGTATGTTTTCTAGGTGAAGGCATTTACACTATCCACAAATGTATATTTTAGTGGTGTTAACTTTATTTTAACTGGCCACCAGATGGCGCTGCAGTATATCAATTTTTACAGCATTTAACAGATCGTCATGTAAATTGCTATAAATGGGTACTTGAGCAAGGAAAAAATTGTCAGTTTTTTCAATAAGTCACTGTCGATATGTAAGTCAAAGTCGAAAACAAACGACTCAATTACATTCTTTCTTTGAATGGCGTTGTAGTGTACGCTAAGTATTCTTTAAGTGTTGGAAATAATTAGTGCGTCAAATACCATGTACGACATATGAGGGGTTCAGAATTGAAGTGGATCAAGTCCAATTTCGCACTATTTTAAGTTTATCCGCTTTAAAGGTATATTAAACAATGTTTATTTCAGTAGAGGAGTGAATAAAGTCGCACTTCACGCATTAAAGAGGCCAGAGTTAGTTTTGCATTTGGTTTCTGAAAACTTTGCTTATTCGTTTCAGAGGGGAAATGAATCAAGTCCATAAAATTTGTTGTTGTGTGTGGGTGTTACTTTTTCTTTGGTGTGAAGGGAACTAATGCATTCATGTATTAAGCGGTCTCACTGTGTGTTGTGGTTCAGAGATAATAAATTCTTGTTTTAATAAAATTCAAAATGGATGACAGTGAAACAGAGCCTGAACCATTCCTAGAAAGTGGATCAGATTATCAGCCTTCGGAAAGGTCCGATTCTAGCGAGTGTGAAGTTGTGATTTAACTATTTTATTATTATTATTTTAATCATGGTGCATTACTTCCTAAAAGTGAGGTTGTGTTTCCATTACAAATGTCCAGTATCTAATGTCCTGGTCTGATAGCAACGGGATTTGATACCAACTTTGTTTGCATTTTTTTATAGGCGAATTAGGCGATGCAGTTATTATACCCACACTGAACAATGATACTAGCCCAACTATGGCGGGTGTTTCAGCCACCATAATTCAGGATGATATTTCGACAGGTATAAATAAATAAATAAATCTAATTAAACAGGATATTCAGGGAACAATTAATTTTAGGTTTACCTAAATCTAGAAAGCGAAGTGTAAATAAAAATAATTGGAAGGCTAATGTTAAAAAGAGCCGACGAAATTGTGGTAAAGAATATATTTCTTCATCGGGAAGACTCGTACCTTCAAAAACATTACAAAAAAAAACTGACTCGATGAAAATAGCACGAGAAGCAAAGAAAAAAGAACCAAGATTTAGGGTTATTAAAATGAAGAGGGAAGAATTTAAATCATCTAAAAATTTGGAAGCAGCAATACAAAATAGAAAGAAAACTGTAACTGGACATGACTTTTCATGGTTAAAAATCAGGTGGTTGCGTTTTGAAAGAGCGTCGCCAACATCCCTAAAGTTTAAAGAAACTCTCAATGAAGACATTGCGTTTGAAACAGTTGATTTAAATAAAACTGCACGAGGAAGAAAAATCACATCATTAGCCATCCAACAGGATCAACTCTATCCATCCAGACGTAATGTAACTGAATCCAAAAAGCTACACATGAAAGATCTTCGCTTTATCCCGCCCATATAGCACAATTTTTATAAAAATTTACCTACTGAAGGAAACACTAGACAAAGCGAAGGCAATACATCCCTGACTGACGAAGAAGAACATACCGATGAACCTGTTTATGTCTAAAATGCAAATCATTTTCAGTCATAAAATGGTTCAAGTCCAAAAAATTATAAATAATCGTTTTTAGAAATTACCCCAGTTGTATTTGAAGTTATTTTAGTTTACATCTGTAAAATATAAAGTATAATAAAGTATTTCGTTCATTTTTCATCTTGGACTTATTGTGTTTTAATTAATAAACCTAAAAAAACTTTGACCTACATTTTCTCCATAATTAGTTTGGTGGACTTGATCCACTTCACCTCTGAGCCCCTCATATATGTATATTCGAGTTGTAACTGTTTAAATAGGTGAGCGAGCGAAGCCGCGAAGGACCACGCCTAGTTCCCTAAAAAATTAGGCTTATTTTTTATCGCTGAAATGCCTACTCTCAAATTGTTTCACAATTTTAAAATCATAGGGCTGAGATTAAGAAGAGGCGAAAACCTCCTTTTTTGAAAAAATACTTTTTTGGGGCTCCTAGACTGTCGCAAAAGTCTGGAAACATTCGAGAATCTGGAATATTTAAAAATACGTCCCTGATTTATTACAGATTTTTCAGCAAGGAAACAGCTCGTTCTTCACCGCCGCTGTCGTTGCATCCTGTTGAACGTCTAAGTGCGATAGGCCAATTTTCCTCTCTGTTCCTCGTTTGCTTCTCTTAAATTACTACCTCATATCCTTCCAATTTCTACGCAGCCCATTATTTAAACGTCTTACCTTTTCTTCCTCAAGAAAAGTACCGCCTACTTGTAGTCACACATCTGGGGCAACATAGAATCTGAATATTGGACCTAACTGCACTTTTCTCTTCAAGCACCTGGATGTAGCAACATACGATATGCAAAAACAATGTAATGTTGTTTTTAAATTGGGTTGGGCACGAAATGAAATTCATATAAATTACTCAGACTTTACTGAAAGCCTATAGTTTGAAAAAGTTCAGTCCCTGTCCAAAAGACCCATGCTTACGATATACACATAACAACGTATGTTGTTAAGAATAAACCCTAGATTAACTATATAATTATTATAAATAAATACGTCCTTCATTTTGTCAAATATCATACACTGGAGTCCCATCCGCATTCCAAGTGTTTTTAACCTTCTCAAAAATAAATGTCGTGTATATAGATGACGCCTCCCACTCGGACTTGGACAATGTCCCTATTTTAACATTCTTATCCAAGTATTTTTGGGCATGTGAGTAGTCCTCGGGGTCGTTCCCGGATAGAGTCGCGGATTCGTAGGGCGGATAAGCCTCCAGACTCTTCATGTTGTACAACAACTGTCTTCCTTCGTCTTTCATACGTTCGTAATACTCGTAGAACTTCTCTTTCTTCACCAATTTCAGTCCGAACTTCTTGGCGAGCTTCACCAACGTAGGGAAATGCACCAAGAACTCTGGACAGTCGACCACCCCTTCCAGGCTGAAGTTGTACTTCGCTCCAAATAAGGGCGGCTTGTTCACGTCGAAATCTAGCGTCACCCTACGGATTTAGATAATATGTAATAACACAGGTGAGCACTCTTAGTAAAAATAAACCTGGCGTCTCCCGGGTTCATCAGTTAATGGTACCGGTAGGCAATACACGATACACATACGATTTGATAAAATTTGGTTTCCATGGGACGGTTACGGTTCAGGTTAGAGTTCAGTGGTGCGACAAAAATTTTGCTTTACATTTAATTGTTAGAAATGTTAATTTTGTATGTTGACGTTTGATGTCAGTTTGGTCTTACGTTTGTATCAAATTTTTGTAAGGTTATACTAAAAAAGTAATACAGGTGATAGACCCAAACCGCCCAAACGTGTCCTCAGGGTGTTAGTGGAGTGACATCCCATTGCGATTTGAAAAAATTCGCCACGAGTCAATCCCTGCAGTCTATCTTCAAGAAGTGAGGTTAAGAGTCGGTGCACAAGTATTGCTGAAGAGCAGAGGTGGATTTGGCAAAGTAACTGGCGAAGCAGATTGGCCACTATGGAAGAGAAAAAATCAGGAATTTGCTTAATTACCATGAAGGAGCATTAGATGTTATTAATGACGTTTAAGAAGCCTGAAGTGATAGTAGTTCAGTTGCAGAAATCGCCTTACACAAGAAAAAATGTGATGGTTATCGAAAAGTGAATAGTTATGGCGAATTTCCAGTGCAGTTAAAGACAACGTATATGCAAGTATCATAGATAAATAAACAGCGCACAGTGGAAAGCACGCAAGCAAGAGCTAAAGATCAACTCTTTATGATTCACTTGAACATTTGAAGATAACGTATTAACGCACACAGCTAAGCTAAAGAGCTCGTAGAGTGAATTAAACAGTGGTCTCGTCGCTAAAGAGGAATCAAAGTTACGTGACTTAGAAAACGCCCTTCATTCTACCTAGTAAGTTTGAGACCTTTCGTTCAAGTTCCGGTACTTACGAAGTTCTACAATTGTTCACCTGTAAACATTGTTGCCGTAAGTATGGCTACCGGACCGCCTAGCGCGGGCCATCAGGTCGTTCGCGTCCGGTATCGTCCCTATGAAATAGCCTCCAGGTCGCAGGCATTCAGCAGCGTTCCTCAACATGCACTCCGCTTGTGGAAGGCTCTCGAAGCTGTAGTGGAATGCGAACTGACAGCTCACGAGGTCCAGCTTCATCGAGGGGTCAGCATATTTCTCCCTTAAACGGACCTGAAAGTATTTATTTACTTATCCGCTGGGAAACGTCATCACAAGATAAAAGTACGATAGCATCAACCTACTGAGAACGATGTGTTCTTAAAACTATTAATGAATCGTGTTTAAGGAGTATGGTTGGTCCAATTGTTTGATGATTTAGTTTCTAAATACAGGTTTATGTTAACTCTGAATGTTATAATACCCCATCAGAGCATATAACACTTAGCATCTTTATGGTGTCACCGACATAAAGATGGTTAAAAGTCTGTCAAGTTTTGCGAAAACAAGATTATAAGAATCTTACCCTATCATATCACCAGTAAGTGTTATCTTAGTGATACAAATAAGTTTCCGCCGTTTTTTATAAAAAGTTATCAATTGATTATAAAAAAAATGTACGTTAAATTTTATTCAAAATATTGTGAGCCATCGATCGGACCAGATGGTAGTCCGAAGTCCCACCAGATGGAGGGGTAAGACATCCCATCGTAAACCTTCCAAAGTATCCTTCTTGTCGACTTTTGCAACATGTGGCTGAGCGTTGTCTCGCTGAACAATCACTTTGTCATGTCTTTTGGCATATTCGGGGCGTTTAAGCCTCAATTCTCTGCTCAATCGCAACAGCTGCTGTCGATAACGTTCTCCAGTGATACTTTCCTTAGGCTGGAGTCGTTCGTAATGGATTACTCCGAGCTGATCCCACCAAATGCACGACATTGACTTCTTGACATAAACATTGGGTTTCGCCATTGAAGTTGGTACATGGCTGAGCTTACCCCATGATTTCCTACGCTTCGGGTGGTCGTAGTGGATCCACTTTTCATCCCCCGTCACTATTCCATGCAAAATACTCTTTCGACATAGTCTTTGGAGAAGTTGTTCGCACTGAAAAGACGGCGCTCGACGTCTCTGGATTTCAATTCATGCAGAACCCAATTTCCTTGCTTTTGTACCACACCGATGGTCTTGAGACGATTGTGAAATCGCTTGCTGAGTCACACCCAAGCTTTCTGCGTGCTGCTCTTCACTCTGGCATGAGTCTTGGTCCGATAATGCCTCTAACTCAGCATCTTCAAACTTGACCGGCCTTCCTTCGCGTTCTTCATCTTCCACGTTAAACTTGCCGTTTTTAAACTTTTCAAACCATTCACGACAACTTCTTTCACTTAAAGCAGCATCATCGTAAACTTCTACAAGAGAGTGATGCGACTCAGCAGTACGTTTTTCTAAATGAAATAAATAAATCAAAACTTCCCGCAAATGACGCTTATTTGTTACAAAACTCGACATTTTCGAACAAAAAAAGTGTATACTACCAGTACAATGATAATAGTATTTCAAGGTTATGTTGTTGCCAGGTGTTTAAACTTTCTATATGGCATCTTACATCTGATGATTTCAAAGTAATCTTATCAGTGGAGCCATCTCTTGAAACCGGCGGAAACTTATTTGTATACCCTATATATAAAGATGGTGCAGTAGTGTACTAAGTAGAATTGCGTCTTGTGCCTGCGGTAAATAATTTTATAATCTGAACCTTATGACAATAAAAATTCTATTGATCATGATTAAATATAATTCTGGTTTAATTTAATATATCTAGTAAATCTTTAATTTTATGAGAATATAAACCTTTTTACCGTAAAATGTCTATTGCATTTTTGTCAACAATAAGCCTTTCTTTGGTCATAGATTTTTAAATCATTTGGCGCTTGGTAAGGTCCATAGTTTTATTCCAAAATAATGCTCCTGGCGTTCATATTTTTGCGGTTATTATTTGACTAGAGCCTGTATGGAATTATCCGGCTCAAAAAATCATACTGGTTTGCTTATTTTTATATGCACATAACAATTATAGGTATAATACCGAAATGAGTAATTATTTTACTACTATGTGGAATGTTTAACATTACTTTATGACATATTTATTTTAATGAGATTAATCATCGAGCTTACTCCTCGGCGACAAGATATCAGCAACCCAACCAGCAACCAATGTGACCGTTCACTTCAGCTGGATTATAATATTCACAACCATGCAGTCGAGGCGACTGCAAACTTGTGACTGGTATAGTCGTACTGACCAAACATTAATATAACCACTTAGTGGTAGCCAGACGTGACACAACCACATATGCCCGTATATGATGGGCATACGATTTCTTATGCCCATCTGCAGCTTGGCGGGAGACAATTGTAAATCTGTGGCCGGGCCGACCACAACGAGCGGCGCAGGTACGGCCGCTGTTAGCCGTTATTTCCTAAAAATGAACATACCTTTGAACAATCCGCTGCGATGTATTCAATCGTGTAGACAGAATGAGAGCCACCACGTTCTCTCCCCGCTCTCTCTTTCATCTGATCGTACCTCATCTTGCATTGCTCTAGACTAACAGATGCTATATCGCTGCATATCAGATGTGTGATGCCCCCTAAAGCAGCGCAAAAATTTTATTTTCTTTTAGTTCGGTAAGTATATACTCTTACCCTTTCTCCATTTCAGCAGATCGCCTCCCTTACCGCTACACATATCGTGCACTCTCAGAGGCGCATTGTGTCTCATACCCTCTTTAAGTTTACCAAGATACTCGTTAATCAGCATACTCTTGATCCAGTTGTGGAAATTCCTCATGTGGAATATCCTCGACTTGGACCTCTCGTCAAGCCCTTTCTCCTCCAGGCGATTATAGTGCGTCGCTACGATGTTTGCATAGCCGTTCGGCTGTGCTTTTTCGTCCTCTTCGTCTTCCACTGTTCTCTTTCGCTTCCCCCGTATTCCTTCACATTCTTTCTTCTCTTCCACTTTGGACTCTTTCTGCACTTGGTGTTCCACTTTTTGTTCATCCTCACTGGTGGCAGTGGCAGCGACGTTCTCGTAGTAGCGCGAATCGGACTCCGCGGCGACTATCAAGAGTTCCTTCTCGAGGTCGACATCTGATATCTTACTAAACTGGTTCATACTTCCACGACAAAGTAATAATTAAACGCCAATAACCTCGATCTGTCACACAATATTGGTTTTGTCGAAGTGAGGTTATCTTCCACAAAACATATACCTTCTTATTCTTCCATATTATCTTCTTCTTCTCTTCAATTTGTAGTACTGAGCACAAAACATATACCTTAGAGAAGCGTAACTACCGTGTTATTTTAAGGCGACACCGATGACATTTGCCGCCATATTTATTCCTTGCACTCCCCCCACCACTGACTACTGAAATTGGCGGGAAATTCGAAAATTGCTGGATTTTGAAATTGGCGGGAATTTTGAAATTTGATTATTATTGCTTTTCTTGGTCCATTTACATCAAACAAAATATAACTTCACTTAAAATTATGTAACACTTACAAGAACGTTTTCTTTTGTAATGTTTCTACGAATAAGTGCTCCATAATCTTAAGTAATCTTATATATTGCTTGGTGTAAACGATCCCAAGTTTTTATAAACCAATGAATAAGTGCCACTTCCACTTCATGCAGTATTACTGAATGACAAATAACAAAGAAAACACAAATTCAAACAAAACATTTATATTTAGTGATAGAGAATAGAACTGAAATTATTCTAACATTAGAGACTGTAATAGTTACCGACAACTTTAATTCTAATGCTTTTCAGTAAAATTTGTCGTCCTCCGTCTTTAGTTTTGAACTGCATGATTCCTAAAACTAATTCCTAATTAGATTAAAAATCATGGACATGTTATGAAACATAGTTTATCTTCCTTTTTCTTCATTCGATAGTTTCTTAAAACTAGAAACAAATTGTTAAATAAACTTGAACCTACCCTCTTCGTATAAATTTTAAAGTGTTCGATTAGCTGCTCTCATCACTTAATAAGCTTGCATTGTTTAGATAATTACCTGTATTTTTATGTATCCGATACATTTTACTTTCAAGACTTGATGAATCTGATTTATTTAAATTCAATTGTTTCAGAAATTAAATCTCATGTTCTTGATTTATATCAAGACTAGAATGATCAGAACCACTTACAATAGGGACGTTCACCTCTAAAGGAGTGGGCAGGGTATCATGGTAAATATTACTATAATTTATAGTATAATAATACTGCTTGTGTTACAGTTATCAATACTTTTAGGTACGCAGGTAGTTATTTCTAAATTGGGATTAGCATAATCTGATGTAACAAAATGTCTTTTACAAATGTCTATAAAATCAACATACGTGCTTCCATCTTAACATACGGGCAGCGTTCGTAAGAAAATTGTGAAACATGTTTGATCCATAAGCAGAGTATACAACTGGTGAGCAGTACTTATTTGTGCGATAAGGAAAGTTGCATGAATATGATTGCTTCCATAATGAAATATTTGATGTTAATTATGGTACTACTAGTAATATTTGTAATACAAACTACAACGATCAACAGAATTAAAGTGAAATGAATCCAGTTTTCCAGAGGGAAAAACCTCAATTTATGCAAAATATGGCAACCGTATATTTGGTTATATTCTACACCCTACACTTTTACATTGAAATATGTTATACTTAACAATCTTACCACCAAGTCTTACCTTTCAAAATTTATAATAACACCGTTATTACACCAATTATCACACTAATTACAACGAACCACTGTTCCTAACCTCGTGGCGCGTCTTATTTACGATACATGAAACTCAGATTAATAAATCTTTAGCTTAGGACAAGAAAAGTCGTAAACGGCCGCCATCTTTATTCCTTGCACCCGTTTGCCAGTGGAAATAAAAATCCTAGATTTACCGAAAAAATTCCGCATTAATTTTGTGTTTCGTGCTTGAGTTTTATGTGTGTCAACAGAAATCGGACAACATCGATGTCGCCAGTTCCCCAATGCTACTTTCACCCATATGGTGTCATCAATTCTCCCACAAGACTTTCCCGGCCCTGGATGGGAAACCGTAATGTTAAATAAGCGACGCGACGGACGCCATCTTCATTTTGATGTCACCGAAATCGGAACTAATTTGCAATGCGTGCTTTATACAACATTGCCACCTTTATCTAAAGAAAAATCCTAACTTGGAAAAGATTTTTTGGCAGATCGTTTTTATATAGCAACGTTTTGTTATGACGCGTCGTCACACCTAGTACAATGTTTCATGTGGATGAATAGAAATTGTACGACACGGAATTGTAAAGAAACTATTGGTACAGTATTGATCGTGAAACAGTAAGAGAGGGTTTATTCGATGATCATACATACAACTTCATCACTGGGAAAACGGTATATCACTCTTATATATTAACAAAGTGTATATTTCCGCCACAGATGAAAATGGAAGGAATAGCAAGTAGCATTAGTAGTACATGACGGCACAAGTAATAAAGATCAATGGGAAATACGATCGAAATAATGACCATAAGTTTTTTTGAGCAATCTTGATTCGAAAAGCTAACATTCAAGGGACTTTGGCCATTGACATATTAGTTTCAGCAATTTTGATGTATAACTACAACGTTCCACTAGATTATTACCCCCTACTGTTCCTCACTAAAGACAAATTACTGTTAAACTTTTATTCCACACTTCACTACAACAATCACTAATCTAAAACATAACAATCAATATTAGTTATTGAAAGGAATCGATCTAATTAGCTCATAGTAAGTGTTTCTTGTGTGAATATGAAATCAGACCCAGGAATGCGAGTCTTACATTGGAGCGGTTCATGCGCAGTAATGGACGACCGCCTACTGGCGCAGAATCAAACTTTATGGACTTGCACTGACCGTGAACTGTTAAAACTCATATCTCAGGTGTATGCAATTCTTTAAACTATTACTGCAGTACGAGTATTCAAAGAGGATTCTTGTTTGCATGAATGCGAAAGTGTCTCTTCAAATGACTAGACTGAGTAAAAGCCTTAATACAGTATGAACATTTAAAAGGTTTCTCACCTGTATGGAAACGTCTGTGTCTCTTCAAGTCACTAGACTCTGTAAACGTCTTATTGCAGATGGAACATTTAAAAGGTCTATCACCTCCATGACTGCGCATGTGTCTCTTCAAATTACTAGGCCCTGTAAAAGTCTTATCACAAGCAGAACATCTAAAAGGCTTTTCACCTGTATGAATGCGTAGGTGTTTTTTTAAATCACAAGACTGAGTAAAAATCATATTACACAGCGAACATTTAAAAGGCTTTTCACCTGTATGAAAGCGCATGTGTCTCTTCAAATTACTAGACCCTGTAAAAGTCTTATTACAGATAGAACAAATAAAAGGCTTTTCACCTGTATGCAGGCGCATGTGTCTCTTCAAATTGCTAGACCCCGTAAACGTATTACTACAAACGGAACATTTAAAAGGCTTTTCACCTGTATGAATGCGAAAGTGAATTTTTAATTCACTGGAATGAGTAAAAATCCTATCACAGAGTGAGCATTTAAAAGGCTTTTCACCCGTGTGAAGGCGCATATGACTCTTCAAATAACTAGATTCTGGAAAAGTCTTATTACAGGTGGAACATTTAAAAGGCTTTTCACCTGTATGAAGGCGCATGTGTTTCTTCAAATTACCAGTCCTTGTGAAAGCCTTATCACAGACAGAACATTTAAATGTATTTTCAGCTGTATGAGTACGAAAGTGTTTCTTTAAATAACTAGACAATGTAAAAGTCTTATCACAGAATGAACATTTAAATGGCTTCTCATCAGTATGAATGAGCATGTGTGCCTTCATAACGTCGGATCGAGCAAAAGTCTTATCGCAAATTGAACATTTAAAAGGCCTTACACCTGTATGACTGTGTAAGTGTTTCTTCAAACTATCAAACTGAATAAATGTCTTACGGCAGACTGTACACTTGAAACGTTTGTCGCCTTCATTACTAGGCAAGTAAACCTTGAACTGAGAAGAACATGTAGGATAATTTAAACATGATTCTTCTTTTAAAATGTCTTGCTTTACCAAGTGATTATACTCAATATTGATGGAGGGTTCGTCTTTGATTTGTCCAGAAGTGAGTATCTTCTCAACTGCAGACGCATGGATCTTACACATCTCAATGTATACTGCGAAATCCTCATAACGTGATTTACATTTCTCGCAAATATTCTTACGAGATGCCATGACTGGATCCTGAAAAGAAAGGTTTTGTAAGAGGGTAAAGCGTGAATAATAATTCTTTAAGAAGTCACTAGGCAAGTCAGCTATATGAAGTCAACAATGTGCACTCACCTCTGCGCTAATTATTTTCCAGAAGCGCCATAACTTCTCGTGGATCCTCTGGACTGGTGTTTCTTGCAAGCACCAATTGCAATTAGTCGCTTCCCTATCATTCATATTGCTCATGGTACATGTACTAGGAGTATTGGAAAAGTGATTGAACACTTAAAACACTCTACACCATAGATTTACCAAAATGATCGAAGCCTACCAGCCATCGCAGAGTATCGACGAAATGCATAAGTGAGGTTATGTTCTTTTTTTCCACAGGACGACAGTGGTATGCACCAAAGATCCAGCTGAGTGTGTTATACGTTACATTATGGTCTCCTGAAGTTAGGACTTCATAAAATAGTCAAATATCTATATATTTCTCTATGAGCTTTTTATAAAACAATCCCCTATGGTTTTGTGGCTTCTCTAAGCTATACGTTTTGTGTGTGGCACGTTTTAATTTGATACTTTGAAGTTGTGGTTTAAAGTGCTCAATCACATTTAAATAAATCAAGCATTTGTCGTGTTATCATGGGAGATACTGAAGTGACTACTTGCGACTGGTGCTTGCGAGAGGCGCCAGTGCAAACAATCCAGGAGAGGTTATGGCGATTCTGGAAAATAGTCAGCATAGAGGTGAGAAATAAACTGTTATTATGGTTTATGCGTCCCTGGACTTCTTACAAATTTACTATTAGTGGTTTGCTTCGTTTGCATTCCTTCACGAGGCAAGCAAAGATCTCTTTCTCATAGAATATAATTAACATTTATTCTTTCAGGACCCAATCCTAGCGTCTCATAAAAATATCTGTGAAGAATGTACATCACGCTGTAAGGAATTCTTTATATACATCGAGATGTGTAAAACCCACGCGTCTATAGTAGAGCAGATACTGGATCCTGGACAAGTCAAGGGCGAACCTTCAATCGATATCATCTATCATCCATTAATTCAGGAGGGAAATTCAACAGAAGATGAGCCCCGTTCAAGTTACTCTACATCCTTTTCTCAGCGGTGTTTTAAATGTTCACACTGTGATAAGGCTTATTCTCAGGCTAGAACTTTAAAATGGCACATCCGCTTTCACACAGGCAAAAAGCAATTTAAATGTTCATCCTGCACCAAGACTTTTACTTGGCCTGGTACTTTGAAAAGGCATATGCGCAATCATACGGGGGAAAAGCCTTTTAAATGTTCCCTGTGTAGTAAAGCTTTTAACGAATCTGGTGACCTGAAAAAACATACGCGCATTCATACAGGTGAAAAGCCTTTTAAATGTTCCATCTGTAATATGGCTTTTGCTCGGTCTGATTATTTAAAAATGCACATGCGCATTCACACAGGTCAAAAGCCTTTTAAATGTTCGATCTGTAGTAAGACTTTTACTCAATCTGGTACTTTGAAACAGCACCTGCGCATTCATATGGGTAAAAAGTCAGTTAATTGTTCGACCTGCAATAAGACTTTTACAGAGTCTGGTTATTTGAAAAGGCACATGCGCATTCATACAGGTGAAAAGCCTTTCAAATGTTCCATTTGTAATAAGGATTTTAGTGAATCTGGTAGTTTAAAAAGGCACTTGCTTCTTCATACAGGTGAAAGGCCTTTTTAATGTTTCTTGTATAATAAGGCTTACGGATGTGGTACCCTGAAGAACCAGATATACCTCCACGATGGTAAAAATCAATTTAATACTTATTACTATATATTTAATAACTAACTACTAAGGAAATTAATAATCGTTTGTACAATTAATTAAACAATTAATGATGGCACAGGCGCAGTACTATTGGTTGAAACTGTTTAGTAATTTCTGTATTAAATAGTGTAATGACACAATCTGTTGAAAGAAAAGCAATGGTTTCCTGAAGGATTTTTTTGAAGAGGCATCTCGAACTAAAACAGGAGCATATAATTAGCATTATAACAGTTTAAAAACAGTAAACGACCTTTGATGATTAAACAATCAAACAAATAAAGGTTATAGTTTCTAAAATATTACAGAGAAGTATTCTACATTTTCTTTTTTAGAAGGAACACAATTCATTGAAATTGTTTTAAGTCAACTTATTGGAAGACATTATTAATTTTCGTATATGCCATTATACTTTTATTTAGTGTCAAAATACTTATTTCACAAATAAAATATAATTCTATGCAGTTTAATTTATTCTAAACCGTCAGTATGTGGTTTATATAGTTCCTCGCATATTTAAAATGGATACTTTTATTGACCTTTTTAAATTTATCGATGTTTTTCTGCCTAATGCTCAGGACTTTTTCTGTAATTGGAAGAGGTAAAATAAAGAGTAAGTAAGTAATCCTAGCCTTTCATTTTATGGAAATACAAAAATATTTCATTCATTAACAGAATATTTTCTGTTCTGCTTGCTTTGTAAAGGATAGTTCCCCTCGAAAGCTAGGTCCATACTTACCCTAAGTCTCGACGATAGCTTTTCGATGTTATGGCTCCTTCAACAGACCTTGGCATCGATTTTCAGGATGTCTTTTAGGATAACTTTGTAATGTTTCCAATCCCTCTTCTCCAAAGTTGGTTCATCTGATACTCTCCATCCCTCAACTCTTACTACCATGGTAGCAAAGGTGATGTGATCGAGGTTAACCTTCTCCCACGCGGCATTCACGAAGGTTGGTGTATTTCCACTTTACACCACTGTTTTTTGTGGTGCTGCTCCCCCATAGCATGTGGCGAGACTTTGAATCACATCCCACAATGAATGCAAGGTTCTTCTCCCTGGGGTACTCTGGAAGATCAACCACAGCTCCTTTAGTGGCAGTGGTTCCTTTGAGTCATACGATAGGTATGACGGGCAGATCGCCATGAAGGTTTTGGTCCTCGGTAACCTTCAGCCGAACTGCCGCCAAATCCCTATGGCAGAAGTTCGGAATCACCCAGTCTCCTGTTCTTCTGGCAGGGAACACGCAGGCGCGGGGGGTTGTCAGTTTTTTCCCTGTAACAAAAAAGCCCTTTATCGAGTCCTTTAACATGTCCAGCATAAGCATATGGTTCCTGTAAGAGATAGAGGTCTGTGTGCGCCATGGACATGCGGCGATCTATCACGCAGGTCGCCACTTTGCCATGTTGCAAGTTACTCTGTAGAATGTTCAGCCCCCTAGTCATTAACGATCCAGGCGGCTTGCTTATTTTTGCGTCTTCTTTGGGGGTCAAATCAACGCAAGTTCTTTAGAGAGGAGATTTATCTCCCGCTCCAATTCCTCGAGTGTGGGTGGCGCCCTCCCCGGTGGTTGTGGTTCAGCCGGCTTGGACTTCCTGCTGAACACTACCCGTCGAAGGCCTGCGTAGGCCTTGAAATTAAGGGTCTCCAGTACCTTCGCGGAGTCTCCATCCATCACCAAGATGAAGAAGGTTTTACCCCTCTGCTCCCTGCGGTGGCAGACCCTCCACATCTCGGTGCGAAGACCCTTGTTCTGCCTTTTCAGGCGCGTCAGGACGGTCTCGGCGTCATGAGTTCCCTCAATCGCTGCCCCCGTCCTGACGTACCTCGGGACCTCCGCGCCCTGCACAACCCGAAGTGCCGCTCCGTCCCAGGGCTTGATTTTGCTGATCGCGTCCCTCAGCCATTCCACGGTGAACTGGTCTCTGCAAAGCATCTTCATGACGCCCCTGGGGTCCCACTCCATCGCGTCGCAGCGAGGGAAGCGATCATCAGTCACCTGGTCTAGGAGCTCCTCGAGAGCCCTCTCTACCAGGTCGCTCTGTTCCTTAGTGATCATGACCTCGGGGTAATCACGAGCCATGACCATCAAGGTCAGTCCTTGGACGGTTGCCGAGCTGTAGCTCGGTTCCGTCTTTACCCTCTTTATTGGGAGGAGAGATTGAGTGGGGGTACTTCCGTCCGACCGTTGCTTTTTGGGCTCAGGCGTACGTTGTGTCGCCTCACTCGTAGAAGAGGCAGCAGATCGTGTTGCAGCTCTGCGCTTCTCGTCAGAAGTGCTCTGGGAGAGTTCCCTCATCCTACGCGCCTTCCTACGTTGTGCCCCCGAGAGCCTCTTTTTAGGGAGTTCCTCGGTTGCACCAGGTGGTTTTCTTGTTTTTTGGTCGGTATCCATATTTGGTCCCACGAGTTTTACGCTTTTTGTTGGGTTGATGGGGCTGGTTTTATTCAAGGCACAACTCGGGCTTTTAACACTTTTTACCGTTCTCCTTCAGAGTACTCGCTAATCTCTCTTCCACAGAATAATTTTTTGACATTGACAGACTACGTCATAGAAGGACAGTACACAACTTGCCAAGACCATTGCAGTCGGGCAACCAACAATGCTCAGCGAGGCGAGCCGTCACTAAACACATTGATCCCTATTATCCCTTAGGGAAACTCTTAAAATCCCAAAGACTTGTTTGTATAACAATAATATAAAATCTTTTAAGTTATCTTGAATCATAATTATAATTTTTCTAATGTCTTCTATTATACATATATATAATTTATATTCAAATTTATGACATGTACAGGTTACAAAGAGTTTGATTACTCAACGGAAAAAAATCTCAAAGTCACTCCCATCAGCAAAAAAAACGACTCCAAGGACACGGAGGTAACAGATAAAAACCTTTTGCGCTCAAAAGTCTCCAAAGCTCTGAACAGCATCCAACCTTGTTTTCCTCATTGCCCTTCTGCTGGGCAAAAAAAATACATTAACATACCATACAACACCAATATGACAACACCAACATGACAATACACCATCTACGATAAGGGACCTTATGAAGTATACATAGAGCACAACGGGGGACACAATGTCCGCAACTGCAGCCCATTGAAATTATCCAAAACCATCTATGACCTAAGCATAGAACATATTAAAAGAATAGAGAATAACAAGTTAATAAATAATTATTTCAAAAAGGACCGCGCAGTTGTTATTTTCACAAATTAAAAAAAATATATGTACTATTGACCAATTTTAATTTTTACTCTGGGCACCGATTCTTGAATGTGAGTAATTCTAATTATCTAGGGAAATTTTAAAATTACCGTTCCACCAATGATAACCTAGATGGTATTTTCGAACTAGGACGGAATTACATTTACCTGAACAATTAAAGGGAATTTTTTTTGGGACGTTGCCAATTATTTTATGTTCATTTGAACTAATAAACATGCATTTTAAGGTATTTTAATCTGTTTTGTGGTTACCTAGAAGATTTCAAGAATATGACTGAGGTAATTACCAAGGGAATTGCAGACATTTCCCTAGGGAAATTACTTTACCTAGTTTCATGAATTGGTGCCCTAACCTATATGTATTGTGACATGGATGTTTCGTGTGTTTTGTATTGTTTGGTTGTTGGCTAAAGCCTGCCACGTTTTATTATTTTAAAGTTGTAGTTTAAAAGTTCTTAATTAATTTCAACAAATCAAGTAATACCGTTTTATCATGGGCGACATTAAAGTGACTACTTGCGATTGGTGCTTGCAAGAGTCTCCAGTGCAGACAATCCAGGAGAACTTATGGCGATTTTGGAGGATAATTAGCGCAGAGGTCAGTACACATTGTTAATATAAACCCCTGGACATCTTACACAATTGCTATGAGTGTTTTGTGTGGTGTGCACTATTTCATGAGGCAGACGAGAACTGCTTGTTCATGGAAAGTAATCGTCATATTTTCTTTTAGGATCCAATCCTAGCATCTCATAGGAATATCTGCGAGAAATGTAAATCCCGCTATGAGGATTTCTTGGTGTATGTCGAGATGTGTAAGAGCAATGCGCTTGTAGTAGAGAAGATACTGACTCTCAGACGAGTCAAAGAAGAACCATCGGTCGACGTCATCTACCATCCAGTAATTCTAAAGGAAGAAATTTCAGCAGAAGATGGGTCAAGTGCAGGTTATTCTGTATCCTTTTCTCCGTTGCCTTTTAAATGTTCGCATTGTAATAAGGTTTATACTCAGTCTGGTGATTTGAAAGAGCACATGTGTATTCATGCAGGCGAGAAGCCTTTTAAATGTTCCACCTGTAATAAGAATTTTACTGAATGGTGTAATTTAAAGAAGCACATGCGCCTTCATACAGGGAAAAAGCATTTTGAATGTTCTACCTGTAATAAGAACTTCACTACATCTGGTGATTTGAAAAGGCATGTGCGCATTCATACAGGGGAAAAGCCTTTTGAATGTTCCATCTGTAATAAGACTTTTACTCAGTCTAGTGCTTTAAAGGCGCATATGACTCTTCATACGGGAGAAAAGCCTTTTGAATGTTCCATCTGTAATAAAACTTTTAGTTGGCCTGATTATTTGAAAAAGCACATGCGCATTCACACTGGCGAAAAGCCTTTTAAATGTTCCATCTGTAATAAGACTTTTGCTCGGTCTGATGTTTTGAAGATACATATGCCCCTTCATACAGGGGAAAAGCCTTTTGAATGTTCCATCTGTAATAAGACTTTTACTCGGTCTGATGCTTTGAAAACGCATATGCGTCTTCATACAGGGGAAAAGCCTTTTGAATGTTCCATCTGTAATAAGAGTTTTACTCGGTCTATTGCTTTGAAGATACATATGCCCCTTCATACAGGGGAAAAGCCCTTTGAATGTTCCATCTGTAATAAGACTTTTACTCGGTCTGATGTTTTGAAAACGCATATGCGTCTTCATACAGGGGAAAAGCCTTTTGAATGTTCCATCTGTAATAAGACTTTTACTCGGTCTGACGCTTTGAAGGAACATATGCCCGTTCATACAGGGGAAAGGCGTTTAGGATGTCCCATCTGTAATAAGACTTATAATCGGTCTAGTGCTTTGAAAATGCACATGCACCTTCACACTGGTGAAAAGTCTTTTAAATGTTCCATCTGTAATAAATCCTTTACTCGGTCTGAGGCTTTGAAGATACATAGGGCGCTTCATACAGGGGAAAAGCCTTTTGAATGTTCCATCTGTAATAAGACTTTTACTCAGTCTGGTACTTTAAAAACGCATATGCGTCTTCATACAGGGGAAAAGCCTTTTGAGTGTTCCATCTGTAATAAGACTTTTACTCAGTCTGGTACTTTGAAGCAGCACATGCGCTTTCATACAAGGAAAAAGTCTTTTAAATGTTCCATCAACAATAAGTCCTCTACTTGCCTTGATCATTTAAAAACGCATAGTAAGATATAATTTATAACAGTGTTAAATTACACATCTACGCCATGTCAATTACATTAATGTCAAATTTAGGCCATGCAGGTTCTTAGAGAAAGGATAGAGGAGGACAACAATGAATTCATTAATGTGGTGTTCAACATATTTGAATAACGAGCTATACACGTGTTTCTATTCAAAGGGTGAATTTTGTTTGTTTCTCTGCCATTTTTCCTCATGGCAGGTAGGTGCAAGTGCATCCTTTTACACCCCTTTCCCGCCGCTCGTGGTTTGATTTGTAATATGAATTTCAGTGAAACTGGTTAGTTTTTAATGCTACTGATATAATAAGATTTATCTCTCTCTAAATAATTAGCGTGTATTTCAGTGAACCTGCAGTTTTTATTTACTTAACGCTCTGTATCTAAATTTAATAAATCCTTGCAGTAGGCGGTACACATATGTACCCCTGGTTATATAGAGTGATACATATATGCACCATCCGTCTTAAAAATAATACATGGTTTACTGAACGTATAAATATTTAAATATATAGCAAGAATGGTATTTCACACTATCTGCATAGCGTTTTGGTTCTCTTTTGAATCTTACTTTCGCCATAGCAGCTCATCGTCTTTATTATTACTTCCACAAATATATTACAGATTTTTACGGGTGATATTTTATTTTATATATGACGTAATAAAAATAGTTACCTTTTGAAATATGAATTGACTTAAAGTGCATGAAGTACTTCGTACACTGTTCTAGAGTTCGTTGGAACCACTCTAGCTTGGAATTATTTACAATAAATAATGGAGAGAAACATGTTTTGCTTATATCGGAAAAGTTGAGTCATTTGAGTGAAGTCAATAACATATTGTCACGATTGCGTTAATTAACGACCTACATTTACTATGACCCGGGCCACAAGTTCGTCGCCATGTGCCGAGTTGCAGATTGGCGAATAATAACATCTTCATGGCGAAATTAACTAGTCCACGGGTTCATCGGTTCACCTGTGGCGAACCGAACCTCGCAAATTCGGCGACCCACATGGGTACAGAACCGCTGAACCTGCGAATATTAAGGATATAAATTGTCGGTCCCAATAAGGGGAGGAGGTAGTCTTTAGCCCGTCGCCACGCTGCCGCCCGGCACCCCTGAGACCGTCCCGCGATCGTGCCAGCCTCCCTCGTACCTCTGGACCATGTAAGCAGGTATTTTTTATGTAACGATATCCCATTTCTTTAAGTTTGACCGTTATATTTCCATACCTTATTTGCTGGTTTTCACTCTGGTTACTATTTATCCCGTTTCGTATCAGTATTTTGATGTCTTTTGCATTTAACGTGTTTCAGTCGTAAATAAAATCCACTTTGTTTTGTACCCACTTTATATATTCCCTACCTCTGAGCAAACCCCAAGGGCACTCCTAGGGACACCCCATATCCCCTAGGCATGACAACATATATATATATATATATATATATATATATATATATATATATATATATATATATATATATATATACACACCAGTGTGGAGTTTAGCTAATTTCTCCCATCTGGCGTCTCCCCAGGTTGCGGATCGGGGAACGCTCGCCACTTGTGGAGGGTATCGTGGAAATAAAATACACGAGGCGGACAGAAAAATCAGCTAGGGGAAGGAACCCCGAAAATAAACTGTAACGGAACCGTCCCACCCCTCACCAGCCTCTTTCAGTACTGTTTGAGGAGCGTTCAGATTCTGAAACTATTTAATGGAAAAAAAAAATTTCACTTACGTTTGTTTCCCAAAAACATAAGCCACACTGTACCCCAATAGAGTAAGTGTAAAAGAGTCTCAAAAAAGAAAATACATCACTATGGGAGATTTAAGAGGGAAGCCGTTTACTTTCGACTTCCCAACGGTAGCGTTCTTCGAAGGGTTGATTTCGACCAGGGCTTAAATAAGTTAAAATAGCCTGGGTTTAATTATTATTTAGCGAGGATGAGAAGGTAGCCAAGAACAATCAGTGATCGTACAAAAAAAAACTTGATAGTAAAAGGACAACAATTGTATATTAAAAAAAAAATAATTAACAAACGAAATTAAACCTTGAACAAAAGAAAAATGAAATAAATAACATACAAAGAAAAAGATGTTAATCGTGACTTCGATTCGTAAAATTGAATCCAACCAAATGACATATACAAAAAAAGAAAATAAAACCCTATTCAACTCTAGCCGTATCGGATCTGTATTCCCCTTGGGGTCTTTTATACCATGAGAAGTACTGACCAAATTTTCTGTGAATATGAAGTAGTCACAGAAACTCCGTACTCACATATGGTCGCCTCCCAAGTTTACTTGCACTCACTCTAACTACTCTCCTCTCTTTCTCACTCTCTCCTTACTTTACGCAATGACACTTTCTCGCCGCAAACAAACAAACCAACAAAATCAATACACAAAAATAATTTTAAAAAAATGTAAAAGGGAATTTAACCAAAATTGAACTTACTACGAGTGATCTAGTCCTTGATGTACTCAGATACGCTTTGGCCTGCTATGCCTCTGCCTTTTCGGGAACCCTCGCTTAGCCCACCAGGAAGAACCGCTTCGGAGGAGTGCTTCCTGACTCCCCAGAAACTCGGCCACTACTGTCCCGTTCTTCCTGGGTCGTTTTGTTTTATACTCCCCCCAAAACTCAATTGTCGAGGGTTCCTGCTGGCATTTCGACTTGGCTTCCTTATTTTGCTGTTTTTTCAACAATGGTTTAATAACCTCGGCCGTCGACCGAAACTTTTTGCAAGATCGACGATGTGAGTACGGAATTATTTATAAAAACGGAAGACGAATTCAGGTTATCAAACTATCGACCGGAAATCATCGATCCAATACTGCCAAGCCTGCATAACTTGCAAATTCCAACAACCAAAAAGAAAAACAATCGATCTACAAGAAGTGAAAAATTCTACAAATAATTGTGTTTTTAAAAAGGCTGTTCCAACCCTGGCAACTGGGGTTGTTACAAAACTAACCATGGATAGTGAGGGAAAAACAAAATTACCCCAAGCGGGCAAGGTTAAATAACCTAATCCCGCCGTCGATTCCGATCGGGTGAAAACCCCGGTGGTCGGGGCCAGCCCTACGGATTTTGGGGAGGGCCAAACTCACTCAAAGGCCGCAGAAGCTAGTCACCTGACTTCTGTCGCCGATCAAGCCACAGGCGAAACGGAAATGGAAGTAAACGCAGACAGCGATGAAAGAGCAAACTTCGCCTTACTATGGAAAGGGCATTTAGACCGCCTCGGCAGCAAAATCGATGAACTAATCGATTACGTCAAGGAAAGGCATAACGTGCACAAACAAATAAAAGACCTCGCCCGGGGCATAAGGGTCAGCTACAGGTCTCTCTGCTCCGCAGGCGACAACCTGCAGCAGTGCCGACGACCGGGCACTAGGGGAAAGGTGACACAAACCACCCCTGGTCTGAGGGAGGCAAACAAGCCGACAGCGGCGAACGAAGTGACCCCTAAACCGATCGAAAAGGGGAAGCTGCAACGGGCTAGCCGTGCAAGCGAGGCGAGCCCACTGGCTATACAGGTTGTAACGAAGCGTATTTTTCAGAACCGTGGTTAGGCAATTTTATATGCATTTCAACGAAAGAATCACCGTGAGATGGCATATGATATAACCTACCCATAGAATATCACGTAAATGAACGAAGTGAAAGCCCCTTGACCGCTAACGGCAGATAGAACCGATCGAGCTTCTCGAAGGTAATATCTCACTTTCTAATTTGTTCTTTCTTTCTTTCAGTGCTTCCTAGGAGAGGGGAACTGGTCTCTACAGTACTTGGTGTTTGTGAGTTGGTATTGCACTTGGCGATCTGTCGTGCCGTATTGACTCATTGACACTCGGTGCGAACTAGAGGCTAGACTCCCGCTAACTCTCTAGGCCGTCACCCATTCTCTGCCCGTGCTTCCTAGGTGAGGGGAACTCGGCTCGGCAGCGCTCTGTGTTGGTGGGTTGGTACTGTACTTGGGGATCTGTCGTACCGTATCGACTCATTGACGCTTAGTGCGACCAAGAGTCCCGACTCCCGGTATCTCCCTAGGTCGTCACCTAATCTCCGCCCGTGCTTCCTAGGAGAGGGGAACTCGGTTCTACAGTGCTCTGTGTTGGTGGGTTGGTACTGTACTTGGCGATCTGTCGTGCCGTATTGACCCATTGACATCTAGTGCGGTAAAGAGGCCCGACTCCCGGTATCTCCCTAGGTCGTTACTTATTCTCCGCCCGTGCTTCCTAGGAGAGGGGTACGCGTCCCTACAGTGCTCTGTGTTTGTGGGTTGGTACTGTACTTGGCGATCTGTCGTGCCGTATTGACCCATTTACATTTAGTACGAATAAGGGGTTCGACTCCCGGTAACTCTCTAGGTTGTCACCCTTGTTCTGATTCTAGCATATTAGCTCCCCGCCCGTGTCCCGTGTTTATTGCTAATGCTTTGCTTGCCGATTGCCACTCACATGTAATTTTTCCCCGTTGCTTATTTTACACCCCTCTCTCCGCCTAATTTTGCCTCCCCGCTCTATTGTAACTATTTTGGTTTTTGCTTTTTGTGCACGCTAGTTTAGTATGCCGCTTACTCCGGCGAATTAACCCTGTATTTAATTTTTCCGTTGTTATTATTTAGTTATCCCGATTTGTAAATATTGTAGAAATGATTTTCGGTTTTCCTTCTCACGTCGACCTTGTTTCTTTATGTTCGCTCCGATAACCAAAGGTACATAAGAGTTCTCTCTTTCTGTTTGTAAATGCCTGTTGTGGATTTAACACTGTTGCCGTACTTTTAATTAAATAAAAGTAACCGGGTGTTTTTCCGAATTCTGTGTTTATTTTCATGAACTTCTGGATATTTCTCCTGAGTTGAAATTACCCGGACCTACAGACAGCAAAGTCTATAAAAACTGGCGCCCGAGGAAACTCCGTAACTTCTAAACTTGCTAACTTCCTGCGCCAATCTCAAAGTTGACTGACCGATCCGCCCCTTTATTCGCGTCGTGCGCGCCGACGAAAATACAAGGGCGAGAAAAGTCCGTCGCAAGGTCAACAAGAGCTCTACCTCTACTAAGGCACCTGAGGAATGGAAGACGGTGCTGCATAAAAAGCCGAAAAAACCAAAAAAACCCGAGACTCCTCGAGTCCAAATGCTGACAAAGAAGACCAGACCAAACTGCATCAAGGTCAAGGCCAAGGAAGGAGCGTCCTACGCCGACATCCTTAGGCAATTGAAGAGCGACCCAGGGCTAAGTGACATCAAAAAGGAAGTCACCAAGATCCGGAGAAATGCAGTCGGGTCGCTTGTTCTAGAACTAGATCGCAAGAATACCAACGTTCAGGAGCTGGTAAAGAAGGTCGAGGATAAAGTCGGGGCGTTGGCAACAACAACAGCAGCGACCCACCAAACGACGTTGGAAATAAAGGACGTGGATGAAGTTACGACTCCCGAGGAGATAACAGAGGCTCTCAAATTTGAGCCGAAGACTGAGATGCCCAACAATATAGCAGTTAGATCTCTGCGCAAGTCGTATGGTGGCACTCAAATAGCCATTGTGAGCTTGTCAAACAATCTGGCAAATGCTCTACTAAAAAAGGGTCACATTCGCATCGGATGAGTAAACTGCCGGGTGAGATCAAAGACCGAAATAAGACGATGCTTCAGGTGCTGGGGAATAGGCCACGTTGCAGCCAAATGCCGGGGCCCAGACAGAACAAAGGCATGCAGAAAGTGCGGCGAAGGCGGACATCAAGCGAAGGACTGCGAGCACAACCCTTGCTGCTTAGTCTGCCGAGACGACGGAAAGAAGAAAACGGACCAAGCTTCCTTCAGCTACGCGTGCCCACTGGTGCAGGAGTATATACGCAAGTCGAAATCATGAGATGTATCCAGCTTAACCTCAATCACTGCGAGGCGGCACAGGATTTGCTGCAACACACAGTTAAAGAACTGGCAATTGACGTGGCTATCGTTTCCGAGCCATACAAAAACAGGGACCCAGCACGAACTTGTATAAGAGACGGTAGTGGGAGATCAGCCATCTGGGTTAGCGAAAGCAAACATATCCAAGCGCGTCCTCAAACGCAGGACGAATCAATCTCCTGGGTAAAAGTGGATGGTGTGTACATCTTTAGCATATATGCCCCACCAAGCCTCACGAATGTACAGTTCGCCACACTACTGGGGAAACTGGCGGAAGAAGCAAGAGATAAGCGGCCCTTTTTAATCGCTGGAGATTTTAATGCATGGGCGACCACCCGGGGCAGTAGGTCAACCTCCAATAGAGGAAACATGCTGCTAGATAGCCTTGCTACACTAGATGCCTGCCTTGTTAACACAGGTTCGGAGCCGACATTTGTTAGAGCTGACCAGACCTCAGTTATCGACGTCACTTTTGCAAGCGAGGACATACTCCCGAGGGTGAAAGGATGGAGGGTAGGCGATCACTGTACTAACAGCGACCATAAAGCGCTCCTATTCACCATCGAAGATCAAAGAGCCAACGTCTGGAGGGGAAGGTATACTACGCGCAAGTGGAATGCTACATCACTAGACCGCGAATCTTTTCTTGTCATGATGGAAGAAGAGTGGCAAAATTCCGGCTCCCCAAATGAGCTGGCAAGCTCACTGATAGAGCTGGTCAGCAACGCATGCGATGCATCCATGACCAGAGCACGGCAGAAGTCGCAACGTCATAAAGCGGCCTTCTGGTGGAACGACGAAATAGCTGGGCTCCGAAAAAAGTGTCTTCGGGCAAGAAGACAGGCACAAAGGGCCCGAAGAGAGCGAGAAAGAATGAGAGAACGCTACAAGGAGGCAAGAAACGCGCTGTGCAAAGCTATCAAAGCGAGCAAGAAACGGTGCAGTGTCGAACTATGCGAAGAAGTCAACAAAGACACGTGGAGGCTACCTTACAAGATAGTCATGTCGCGGCTTAAGGGTATAGCTACGGCACCTCCAACCGAACCGCAATTCGTGAAGAAGGTCGTAAAGGCACTATTTCCCAACGACCCCCTCACTCAGACGTCCAGTGGCGACCTCCGTCCACCCATTACGGAGATCGAACTTAAGGGAGCTATCTCAAAAATCAGAGACGCCGCCGCACCGGGGCCAGATGGCATTCCAAATGCAGCCATCGAGCTGGCTGTACGTTCGAACTATGGGGCATTTCTTCACGTGTTCGATGCTTGCCTAAAGGGAGGAAGTTTCCCGGATCGCTGGAAGCGTCGGGCGCTCGTGCTTCTACCAAAGGGCGACAAGCCCCCAGATGCCACGTCGTCATACAGACCAGTGTGTCTGTTGGATACGCTGGGTAAGATCCTGGAAAAGATAATCTGTGGACGCCTGGAGGCAGGTCTAGATCCACCATAGATGCCATTCGGGAAGTAGTAAACGCTGCTCGTGAGGCGATCAACGGCAAAAGATGGAGGCGCGGGTCCAAGAAGTATTGCGCTGTTATTACTCTGGACGTCAAAAACGCCTTCAATTCAGCGCGCTGGCCTAAGATAATAAGCTCCCTGGAACGCCTTGGGGTACCAAGTTACATCCGGGAGATAGTAGCCAGCTACCTTAGTAACAGGACGTTACAGTATCGCACGGACGACGGCACCGAAAAGCACAGTGTAACTGCTGGCGTGCCACAGGGCTCGATGATGGGGCCGATACTCTGGAATACCATGTACGACGGAGTATTGAGAACCCCTGTGCCCACAAACGTAAAAATTGTAGGATTTGCCGACGATATAGCAGTAGTGGCAACAGGTAAAACGCTGGAAGAGGTCGTTGACGACGCTAATGATGCCATCAGCAGCATCAGGAGATGGCTTGGGGCAGCTGGACTGCAGCTGGCTGACCAAAAAACGGAGGCAGTCCTGGTTACCAGTCGAAAAATCAGAGAGACCATCACTCTAAAGGTCGGCGAGCGCGAGATCACGTCAGCGCCCTCTATACGGTACCTAGGGGTGCAGATCGATGCCAGACTACGCTTCGACGAGCATCTGAAGATCGCTGGGAAGAAAGCCTCGGGGGCGGCAAACGCCCTGTCGAGACTTATGCCCAACGTTGGGGGCCCGCGGCAACCGCGGAGACAACTTCTGGCAAATGTAATCGAATCAATTACTTTGTACGCCGCCCCTGTCTGGTGTGAAGCGGCAAAGATAAGCTCATACACGAAGGAGGCAGCAGCGGCACGTCGCCGCTCCTGCTTACGCGTTACGTGCGCGTATAGGACAGTGTCCTAACATCGAGCTTTGGTTGGGTAGGAAACATGGCGAACTTGATTTCTACCTTACACAGCTTTTTACGGGACACGGTTGCTTTAGGTACTACCTGCACCGTTTCCACCTTGACGACAGTTCGACCTGCCCGGTATGCCCTAGCTTACATGCCGAGCACGTTCTGACCGTGTGCCCTCGGTTCGCAGCGAACAGAGAAGGGCTCGACAAAATGGTAGGAGAGACTATTTCGCCTGACAATATCGCCGGGCTGATGCTGCGCTCGAGCGAAAATTGGAAAGCGGTAGCATCCTTTGCCGCTTCTGTCATGAAAACGCCTTCGAAGGGAAGATCAGGAGAGGCGTCAAAAAGTACCGAGAGGGTCTGAGGGGTCTCGCCAGGACCTAGGCTGCCAAGGAGTGACCGGATAAGGCTGGAAAGAAGTAGACGACCGGACGATGTAGATAGAAATAGACGTGTTTGATCATGAACCCCTAATCGCATTTGTGGATGGGGGACGTAGGGAAATGTCAAACTCCACAGGGGTAGCCGACTAGGCTAATTAACGGGCCCCACCGAAGTAATATCTATAATAACGATGGTACCGGTGGGGCTTCCGGTGTCAAAAGGCCACTTGCATCAGAGCTAGCTCTGTCTACGCCTATTTAAAAAAAAAACCCACATTTTGCCTATATTGCAAAAGCAACGAACACTACACTACAAACACAATGCGCAACGAAAGAAAAAGACATAATCAAATCAGGTATAAAATGACGACCGAAAATCTGTCCTTCTACGAAGCAAATCAAAGCACACCGAAGCAAACGACACACAACTACAACAGATTTGAAATACTAGCAACCCTAGAAGATTTCCCGGAACTGCCCAGCCGCTCAACTAGCAACCAAATAGATACACACCAAAGAAGGAACCTTTTGAAATCAAACAGGACAACGACTACATATGGCCAAGCCGCGAAAAAGAGAAAAACAATAACAGAACACAAAAATAACAAGAGACGAGTACAACTAGACCCCACAAGTGAAAGTGAAAACCAGATATAATTCTAATTAACGAAACCAGAATAACCTCGGAATTTAAGTTACATATACCAACATACTTTATATACCGAGAAGATAGAGAAGATGGATATGGAGGCATAGCTACTTTAATCGAAACTCCCATTGCACACCAGATCATACAAAATAACCACTCTATAAATAAAAATGGATTCCAATCGACAATTTTAAACATACTTAATCCAAACTTGAATGGAAATCTTTCATCAAACAACACACCAATATACAAAGCATAATTATGGAAGACCTAAATGGACAACACCCCCCGTGGGGTAGTGGAAAAGCAAATGTCAATGGGAACATGATAAAAACCACCTTAAATGAATTGGAATTATCAAATATTAATACAGGACAACCAACAAGAATAACACCACCAAAAAACAAAAACTCAGCAGTGGACATCACACTGATCACCAATAATCTGACTCAAAAGAGCACATGGGGCATACTAAAGGAATGTGGTAACAATGACCACTTTCCCACAATATGACTAATCAGATACAACCTGAAACGAACAACCTACCCAAAACGCGACTGAACAAGATTGAAAAAATAGACTGGAACGTTTTTACAGCCACACTCGAAGAACAAACACTAAATTTAGATACAGACATCAGTTGCAAAACCTTCTTAAATAGAGCAATCAACATATCCATACAAGACGAAACCGAGACTACAAGAAGTGAACGACAATTTAAAATAACATCATGGAATGCAGCAATCTCATAAGATATAAAAGAAATCTGATTAAAAAATTTAGAAAACACCCTGAAATGAATCTTTCTAAACGCATAATAGCGACTATCAAACGATAATTTAACAACAAAAAAAGAAAATCCTTTAGAAACTTTTGTGAATCAATTGATCGAAATTCGCCGTCAGCGAGAGTCTGGTCAATCATTAAAAAGTTGTCACACAATCATAATGTAAGACAAACTTCAAGTCTACCCCCCCCCCCATCATTGCACAACAAATTTTAAGACTAACCAAGTAACAATAAGGAAACACAAAACAACTACTAAGGACATAGAGGCCGATCAGATGACCATGGCAGAAATTGAGCAGGTACTAGAGAACAAGAAGAAGAGCACAGCCCCAGGATTGGACGACATAAATTTTCAAACGCTACAGAAAGTCCCAGGAAATTACAAAGAATACCTAAGGAAAATTTTCAACTTAGCCATCAACAGTGGAAACATCCCAGACGAATGGAAAATATAAAGTTATTATGTTTAAAATTTTGTTTATTTCTCTGCCATTTTTCTACATGACATATATTAACAAGTCGTGAAGAGTGGTGCTTCGCACACATTTCCAGGGTTCGTTAGAACCATTCTAGCTTTGAATTATTTACAATAAACAGGGGAGGGAAACATTATTGCTTATATCAATTATTAATAATTATTGAAATTAAATTACAAGATCGTGACTAGTGAATTCAGTCCATATTTAGGGAAACCTTTACCTTTTTTCAGCTGGACCTTTGATAACAGCTATTGATGATTAGAAAGTACATGAAATAGCTAGTTCGAAAACGTCAATTATAATTTTAGGAAATGGTCCGTTAAAAAGTTATAGCCTTTTTGAAAATGCGGTTTTCCATAAGAGGTTAACTGCGTGAAAATTAAAAACTCGCCAAAAAATCACCGCTGATCAATAAGAAACCGTAGAAAACGATGTGCGCATTCAATTTCGCACCTTTCGTTTTACTTTTTGAGAAAAAAAATTATTTTTCATCTAACCTCACTTTTCCGCGAACTGCTATTTCGTCGACTTCTAACCGATATGGTAAGTACGAGGGGCCATCGATTCCTCTTTCTGCTACATCTGTGGAATGTCTTCTATACGTGTCGCACTAATGTATACACGATATTTTTCAATAACATATTATCACGAACACGAGACTTCGACGACCTGCACAAACAAAAAACAACGAATTAGTACACGGCCGAGGGGCAAGGTCGAGTCGTGCGAAGCACAAACAACGGAAGTGAGAACGCTTACAAAAACGACACGCATTGCAACTACAAGCAAAACAAAGCGGAATATAAATAAAAGCATGAAAGTCAAAACGAGAGAGTAGAAAGAGCCCCGGCCGGAGACTGCGGTGGGTCGTCGAAGTCCCCAGAGAACAGCCGAACGCTCGAAGAAAAGCCTTCCAACCCCCCTGCCAAGATGCCCTCCGCTACGGAAGTCAGAAGGTCCGGACGACAGCCGACCCTGTATATAAGTTACCTCCCTCGTCTCTCACGCTCCAGCCCTTGGGATTCGCTGTGCCCCCATCTTCTTGTTCTAGTCAACTTTCTTTTGTGTGTTGACCTGACTTTTTAGATTCTCCGCCGTTTGCGAGAAATAAAGCCTTTTCTCCCTTTTCGTTTCAAACCTGTCTCTTTAAGAGCAAGCTCTATCCCCATAGCTACCAACCCCTCACCTCACGCAGCCGTGACACAGGGAAAGACTCCCCCGGCTCGTGACAATATACAAATTAACAAATGTTTATGAACATGTCCATTTTCATTGGATTTTCCACTCATTCCACATGGAACATCAGAATAATCGCAGTATGCTCCACGACCATAGCACCTAATAATAAGTAGTTAATCGATTGAAGTGAAAGCATTGAAACCGTATTAATTTGTAATTCTGCTTGTTTTTCTTTTTGGAAATATTATAAAGTACCAGTTCCTGGATAGAATCCTCCAGAAATCAGAGTTGGGTTAGGCGGTTTGGTGTTGTTTGTTGTTTTTTTTTATAGAAACGTTATAAACGAAGGCATAAAGGACATACGATATTAACGACGACGGTCGTTTACACACTACCGTACCTCCGTTAAGCACACCCGCATTTAAAATTTCTAAATGGCGGAAGCGCGAAAGCCGAGCCCTTTATAGTCGGTTTTTCACTTATTTCCCCACATTCTTTTCACGAATTGGGAATATCGGCGTAAAGTTGAATAAACAAACTTTATTATTATCGTTTAACCCATGAGAATAACAGACGAAGACATTTAAAAGTTCCATTTTGAAAACCGGCAAATTTGGCAAAACTTCTCACATTCCTTTTCTCAAACACCACTGGTTTCCGAAAGTTAAAATTATTTTTCCCAGCTGCCTAATACAGTCCTCTTTTAGTATAAAAATTGCCATTTTTGAGATCGACCTGGAAGAAGGAAGATCTTTGCCCATATTTAAACAGTACACTCATTAATTCAACCAAGTCGTGTTATTTACACTTCTCAGAAGGAGAAGAAGAAGAACAGTTACGTGAAAGTCGTTTTTGTACTAACGCACGTCGTAATAATAACGGGAGATACGTATTATAGTTAATTTACCTTTTAAGGGGACCTAAAAAGGGACTTCTGGGTAGTTCTTACAATAATCGCCCAACCAAACTATATCTTAGTACATGTCAAACTCAGAGTAATCCGTTTCAGGTTGAAACCTTTTTAAAATCCAAGTTTAGGTAAAAAGAAAAGATATTTTTCAAAAAATATCGGTTGAAAATGACGGCGCCATTGTTTAAACATTGTTTAAATGGTGAACACTGCAAAAGCATGAGTTTTTAAAATGTAATAAAAAAATACATATAAGAAGGAATACTTAACTTTCTTTCTTATAGGTGCTGGAAAAAGACTTTATTTTAGACCTGCTAAAAAAAATATGAATAATTGATTTAAATAAGTGCAATAAATCTTCGAAATTTAAATTTGCGATAAACAAAGAAAAGAAACAAATTATTTGTATAGCAGGTACAGCAGATAAAAAGTACGAAAAACCTAGAAATGAAAAATATGACGAATAAACTTGAGATAATTCAGATTAAATAGCGTTTAATGAGGACTATGATGATAATGATCAAAATGTTAATTTTAGTAGAATGTTTGAATAGTGAAAATAATACTGATGAAAATATTTTATTATGCGATAATTCTAATGATGATAGTATGGAGTTGCTTGAACCACCGTCTAAAATAAGAAAAATGTAATTTCTGTAAAAATGATATGGATGTAATTGTAAAAAAGTATGTCAATAAATGAATGAACTGAATAAATTTAAATCATATATTTTACTGTACTTACCTGTTATAACATATAAAATACTATAATAAGTTAATGTAAAAAACTTAAAGAATTAAAGCACGTATTTAATATTTTTTATGATTTTTAAATATTAAGAGACCATTGTTTTATTAATTTTTCTAATGAAAATTGTCCATTGATATGTGTATTAAGTCAGTATCATATATCTCTCAATAATATATAAAACAAAAAATTCAAATTATTGTTAATAACATGTTAATAAATAATTATTTCAAAAAGGACCGCGCAGTTGTTATAACATTTAATATATTAAATTTTAATTTTTACTCTGGGCACCTATTCCTGAATGTGGGTAATTGTAATTACCTAGGGAAATTTTAAAATTACTGTTCCATCAATAATTATACTTATTGGTGGAACAGTAATTTTAAAATTTCAGTAGGTAATTACAATTATCCATATTCAGGAATACGTGCCCTGAAGTAACAAGTATAATAAGTGTGCCTTTTAAGTGTTCATCCTGCGATCAGTCGTTTACTCAGTATAATAAGGGGTCGTTTCCATATTCATACAAAAGAGAAACGTTATTAATTATGACATTGTAACAAAAGTTTTTCTTCATCGAAGGAGATGCCTCTTACATATCCATTAGGCATTGATGGTGATTGAAATATCAATGTCGAAGAAGATACTTGCTGTTAAATTTTATCCACCAAAACAGCTTTTTTTCGCTCTATAAACTGGGCTACTGGGTGTGTGGACTAGTATCCGAGCCCTATTCGTAGCTCTAATTAAAGGGAACGATAAATTGAAGGAAAAAAGTGGAACTAACCTAACCTATATGTATTGTGACATGGATGTTCCGTGTGTTTTGCATTGTTTGGTTGTTGGCTAAAGCCTGCCACGTTTTATTATTTTAAAGTTGTAGTTTAAAAGTTCTTAATTAATTTCAACAAATCAAGTAATACCGTTTTATCATGGGCGACATTAAAGTGACTACTTGCGATTGGTGCTTGCAAGAGTCTCGAGTGCAGACAATCCAGGAGAACTTATGGCGATTTTGGAGGATAATTAGCGCAGAGGTCAGTACACATTGTTAATATAAACCCCTGGACATCTTACACAATTGCTATGAGTGTTTTGTGTGGTGTGCACTATTTCATGAGGCAGATGAGAACTGCTTGTTCATGGAAAGTAATCGTCATATTTTCTTTTAGGATCCAATCCTAGCATCTCATAGGAATATCTGCGAGAAATGTAAATCCCGCTATGAGGATTTCTTGGTGTATGTCGAGATGTGTAAGAGCAATGCGCTTGTAGTAGAGAAGATACTGACTCTCGGACGAGTCACAGAAGAACCTTCGGTCGACGTCATCTACCATCCACTAATTCTAAAGAAAGAAATTTCAGCAGAAGATGGGTCCAGTTCAGGTTATTCTGCATCCTTTTCTCAGTTGCCTTTTAAATGTTCGCATTGTAATAAGGTTTATACTCAATCTGGTGATTTGAAAGAGCACATGTGTATTCATGCAGGCGAGAAGCCTTTTAAATGTTCCACCTTTAATAAGAATTTTACTGAATGGTGTAATTTAAAAAAGCACATGCGCCTTCATATAGGGAAAAAGCATTTTGAATGTTCTACCTGTAATAAGAGCTTCACTAGATCTGATGATTTGAAAAGGCATGTGCGCATTCATACAGGGGAAAAGCCTTTTGAATGTCCCATCTGTAATAAGACTTTTACTCAGTCTGGTGCTTTAAAGGCGCATATACCTCTTCATACGGGAGAAAAGCCTTTTGAATGTTCCATCTGTAATAAGACTTTTACTTGTTCTGCTAATTTGGAACAGCACATGCGCTTTCATACAGGGGAAAAGTCTATTAAATGTTCCATCTGTAATAAAAATTACAGTAAAACTGGTAGTTTGAAAAGGCACATGCGCATTCATACGGGGGAAAAGCTTTTTAAATGTTCCATCTGTAATAAGAATTTTAGTGAATCTGGTAGTTTGATTAGGCACATGCGCCTTCATACAGGGGAAAAGCCTTTTGAATGTTCCATCTGTAATAAGACTTTTACTCAGTCTGGTGCTTTGAAAACGCATATGTGTCGTCATACAGGGGAAAAGCCTTTTGAATGTTCCATCTGTAATAAGACTTTTACTCGGTCTCAAGCTTTGAAGGAACATATTCCCGTTCATACAGGGGAAAGGCGTTTAGGATGTCCCATCTGTAATAAGACTTATATTCGGTCTAGTGCTTTGAAAATGCACATGCACCTTCACACTGGTGAAAAGTCTTTTAAGTGTTCCATCTGTAATAAGACTTTTACTCAGTCTGGTGCATTGAAAACGCATATACCCCTTCATACACGGGAAAAGCGTTCCGTTTGAATGTTCCATTTGTAATACGACTTTTACTCAGTCTAGTACTTTGAAGCAGCACATGCGCTTTCATACAGGGGAAAAGTCTTTTAAATGTTCCATCAACAATAAGCCGTCTACTTGCCTTGATCATTTAAAAACGCATAGTAAGATATAATTTATAACAGTGTTAAATTACACATCTACGCCATGTCAATTACATTAATGTCAAATTTAAGCCATGCAGGTTCTTAGAGAAAGGATAGAGGAGGACAACAATGAATTCATTAATGTGGTGTTGAACATATTTGAATAACAAGCTATACACGTGTTTCTATTCAAAGGGTGAATTTTGTTTGTTTCTCTGCCATTTTTCCTCATGGCAGGTGGGTGCAAGTGCACCCTTTTACACCCCTTTCCCGCCGCTCGTGGTTTGATTTGTAATAAGAATTTTAGTGAAACTGATAGTTTTTAGTGCTACTGATGTAATAAGATTTATCTCTCTCTAAATAATTAGCGTGTATTTCAGTGAACCTGCAGTTTTTATTTACTTAACGCTCTGTATCTAAATTTAATAAATCCTTACTTGCAGTAGGCGGTACATATATGTACCCCTGGTTATATAGAGTGGTACATATATGCACCATCCGTCTTAAAAATAATACATGGTTTACTGAACGTATAAACATTTAAATATATAGCAAGAATGGTGTTTCACACTATCTGTATAGTGTTTTGGTTCTCTTCTGAATTTTACTTTCGGCATAGCAGCTCATCATCTTAATTATTATTACTTCCACAAATATATTACAGATTTTTACGGGTGATATTTTATTTTATATATGACTTGTAATAAAAATAGTTACCTTTTGAAATATGAATTGACTCAAAGTTCATGTTTTTAAAGTGCATGAACTAGTCCATCATGACCAAAACGACGTTAAAAAACCCTCTATAAGTTTTTACTGTTACTGTCATTTATTGTGGACATGGGATAGAGGATTGTTATTATTTTTAAAGGTTGCTATTAATGTATGAAGAAGCATAATTGTTATAGCAGTTATCAGCACTTAGCAGTTATTGGCGCAATTTATAGAACCAACGGAGGCCTACTGAACAGAAGACATTAAAATGTGAATGTAACTTTTTCTAATTACACTAAATGGCCTTTATTACTTTAACAACGTTTACAAAAGCTTTGTGATCAAATAATAATATACGAATATTACGGCATGTATTAAGAAGCCATGAAGAGTGTGTGCTTCGTACACTGTTCTAGAGTTCGTTGTAACCACTCTATCTTGGAATTATTTACAATAAATAATGGAGAGAAACATGATTGATAATATCGGAAAAGTTTAATCATTTGAATGAAGTCAATAACATATATACACGCATTATATATATATATATATATATATATATATATATTATATATATATATATATATATATATATATTGTAACGAATTCTTCTAGTCTTATTGGCCATCGAAGATAATGGAATCTTCTCGAACGTTCCGCAGACAAAGCGGCGCTAGCGGGTTCCGAGAAATCGAGAAAGATCTGGAAGCGACACCGTTAGTACGAGGGAAATCCGATTTCTCATTCTGCTATATCCATGGAATGTCTTCAATACGTGTAGCACTAATTTTCACACGATATTTCACAATAACACATAAATTAACAAATCTTTATGGACATGTCCATTTTCATCGGATTTTCCTTTCATTTCCCACGGAACATCAAAATAATCACAGGGTTACCACTCGACAAAGACACTTAAATGGTAGTGGTTAATCGACCGAGGGGTACGCATTGAAACCGTATTAATTTGTAATTCTTCTAGTTTTTCTTTATGGAAAGATTATAAAGTACCAGTTCCTGGATAGAATCGTCCAGAAATCAGAGTTAATTTGGACGGTTTGGTCTTGTTTGTTGTTTTTTTTTTTATAGAAACTTTATAAACTAAGACATAAAGGACATACGATATTAACGACGACGTTCGTTTACACACTACGGTACCTCCGTTAAGCACACCCGCATTTAAAATTTCAAAATGGCGGAGGCGCGAAAACCGCGCCGTTTATAGTCATTTTTTCCCACACTCTTTTCACGAATTAGGAATATCGGCGTAAAGTTGAATAAACAAACTTTATTATTATCGTTTAACCCATGAGAATAACAGACGAAAACATTTAAAAATTCCACTTTGAAAACCGGCAAATTTGGCGAAATTTCTCGCTTATTTTTTTTCAAAAAACACTGATTTCCTAAAGTTAAAATTATTTTTCCTAGCAGCCTAATACAGTCCTCTTTTAGTATAAAAATTGCCATTTTTGAGATCGACCTGGAAGAAGGAAGATCTTTGCCCATATTTAAACAGTACACTCATTAATTCAACCAAGTCGTGTTATTTACACTTCTCAGAAGGAGAAGAAGAAGAACAGTTACGTGAAAGTCGTTTTTGTACTAACACACGTCGTAATGATAACGGGAGATACGTATTATAGTTAATTTATATTTTAAGGGGACCTAAAAAGGGACTTCTGGGTAGTTCTTACAATAATAGCCCAACCAAACTAAATCATAGTACATGTCGATCTCAGAGTAATCCGTTTCAGGTTGAAACCTTTTTAAAATCCAAGTTTAGGTAAAAAGAAAAGATATTTTTCAAAAAGTATCAGTTTAAAATGACGGCGCCATTGTTTAAACATTGTTTAAATGGTGAACATTGCAAAACATGAGTTTTTAAAATGTAATAAAAAAATACATATAAGAAGGAATATTAAACTTTTTTTCTTATAGGTGCTGGAAAGAGACTTTATTTTAGACCTGCTAAAAAAATTATGAATAATTAATTTAAATAATTGCAATAAATTGTCGAAATTAGAATTTGCGATAATCAAAGAAAAGAAACAAATTATTTGTATAGCAGGTACAGCAGATAAAAAATACGAAAAACCTAGAAATGAAAAATATGACCAATAAACTTGCGATAATTCAGATCAAATAGCGTTTAATGAGGATCATGATGATAATGATCAAAATGTTAATTTTAGTAGAATGTTTGAATAGTGAAAATAATACTGATAAAAATATTTTATTATGCGATAATTCTAATGATGATAGTATGGAGTTGCTTGAACCACCGTCTAAAATAAGAAAAATGTAATTTCTGTAAAAATGATATGAGGATGTAATTGTAAAAAAGTATGTCAATAAATGAATGAACTATATAAATTTAAATGTTATATTTTACTGTACTTATCGTATGTAAAAAAACCATCATTTTGTTAATTTTTCTAATGAAAATTGTCCATTGATATGTGTATTAAATCAGTATCATATTTCCCTCAATAATATATAAAAAAAATTAAATAATTGTTTATAAGAAAATTAATAAATATTTATTGCAAAAAGGACCGCGCAGTTGTTATTTTCACAAATTAAAAAAGAAAGTATACTATTTACCAATTTTAACTGTAGCTGCGAAGTAACAAGTAAGTGTGTCGCTCTCTCAAGGAAAAAATTCCAAGTCACGTGATGAAATTCACTCCCACACTATGAGTATGTGGAGGTACCCTCGAGGATGACGTCAGTACCTGTACTACGCTTCTTTAAGAATCGGTACCGGAGGAAATATCCAGAGAATTATTGGCAAATTTCATATCAAAGCTTTTTCAGGTTGCATTGAACGCAAACTTTATCTATGTGTATACGTAGTGACTGTAGGAGCAATTATAGGTTAGGTTCTCTCCAGCTTTTCGTAGAAGTAATCAATGATTAAAATAAAACTTTATTGTAGTGTGTTTGAGGATATTATTGGAAACTTGAATAAATTATCATTAGAATCGTGTTCTCATGTATTCTCTTGAAGATTACAAATTGGTCACTAAGGTACTACCAGAAAATGGCAGAACGCCACTCCAATTTATCAATCAAAGAAAACCTTCCGAATGTCGCTTCTGGTATTTGACTTCTATGACACGGATTTTATACATGAGGATGAAACTAGCATTGAGAAACAGGCGGCATCGATACTGCCAGACTTCTGCTAATATACATAAAACTCATACACAAAAATTATGCTGAATTTTGTCGGTAAATTTGGGACTTTTATTTCCACTGGCAAACAGAAGCAATAAATACAGATGGCCGCCGTTTACGACTTTTCTTGTTCTAAGCCAAACTTTTAGTAATCTGAGTTTCATATATCGCAAATAAGACGCGCCACGAGGTTAGGAACCATATGGAACGATAGTTCGTTGTAATTAGTGTGATAATTGATGTAATAACAGTGTTATTATAAATTTTGAAAGGTAAGATTTGGTGGTAAGATAGTTAAGTATAACATACTTCAGTGTAATAGTGTTGGGTATGAAATATAACCAACCAACCAATATTGATGTTTTGCACAAATTGGGATTTTTCCCTCTGGAAAACTGAATTGATTTCACTTTAATTCTGTTGATCGTTGTAGTTTGTTATTACTAGTAGTACGATAATTAACATCAAATATTTCATTAAGGAAGCAATCATATTTATGCAACTTTCCTTATCGCACAAATAAATACTGCTCACCAGTTGTAAACCCTGCTTATGGATCAAACAAGTTTCACAATTTTCTTATGAACGCTGCATATATGTTAATATGGAAAACTATGTAGATTTTATAGAGACATTTGTAAAGAACATTTTGTTACGTCAGATTATGCTAATCCCAATTTAAAAATAACTGCCTGCAGCAGTACCTAAATGTATTGATAACTGTAACGCAATCAGTATTATTATACTATAAATTATACTAACATTTACCATGATACTAAGCCTACTTCTTTAGAGGTGAACATCCCTATTGTAAATGGTTCTGACAACTCTAGTCTTGATATAAATCAAGAACATGAGATTTAATTTCTGAAAACTGAATTTCTGAAACAATTAAATTTAAATAAATCATGTTTATCAAGTCTTGAAAGTAAAATGTATCGGATACATTAAAATTCAGGTAATCATCTGAACAATGCGAGCTTATTAAGTAATGAGAGCAGTTAATCGAACACTTCAAAATTTATATGAAGAGGGTAGGTTCAAGTTTATTTAACTATTTGCTTTTAGTTTTGAGAAACTATCGAACAAAGAAAAAGGAAGTACTTCATTTCATAACATGTCCATGATTTCTACTCTAATTAGAAATTTGTTTTAGGAATCATGCAGTTCAAAACTAAAGACGGAGGACGACAAATCTTACTGAAAAGCGTTAGAATTTAAGTTGTCGGTAACTATTCTTATTATTAAAATTACAATTTAGTAAACGGTCCCTAATGTTAGGATAATTTCATTTCTATTCTTTATCACTAAATACAAATGTTTTGTTTGAATTTGTGTTTTCTTTGTTATTTGTCGTTTAGTAAGATCGCGTGAAATGGAGGTGGCACTTATTCATTGGTTTATAAAAACTTGGGATCATCTACTCCAAGCAATACATAAGATTATTTAAGACGTAATTTTAAGTGAGCTTATATTTTGTCTGATGTGAATGGTCCAAGAATTGCAATAATAATCGAATTTCAAAATTCCCACCAATTTCAAAATCACCCAATTTCGAATTTCGAAGGAACAAATATGGCGTCAAATGTCATATTGACATGTACATATGAATAATCAATTGTTGACCATTAACTATTAATTGTGCAAGATCTGCCGGCGATTTAAAGAAGTATGAATATAGAGACAGAAAAAAAAGGTTTATTTGGACGACGAGTATTTCATGGCTTATTTCGATTACAATATTTTACTATTAAAATATTATATTTCGAAGATAAATTAAAAACATTTTCTAATTATTTTAGAGCTTAAATTTAATTTAAAATAAAATTTACAAGGTTTTAATAATATTGTTGAACGTTGTTCATATATTTTGCGACATATTTTTAGGATTTACATTTTGTACAACTTGATTCTATCAAACTAATTATAGAATAAAAAATAATGTAATTTGTAAAAATGAACATTTGTTTGGAAATATAGTAATGGAATAAAAGTATTTTTGCAAAAATAATTATTTATAACATATATTAATATTTTGACAAAACTAATGCGTCGGTTGTTATTAATTTCACAAGCTACCCCAGATTAAAAACAAAACCGTTGAAATTGACCTATCATTAACCGAGTTACATCGATTTTTTACCACAATTAAAGTTTGGACTCGCTCGAATCAATTTTCCACGTCTCCTTGTAGTGATCACTCATACTTGCGCTCTGATGATACGGTCTATTAAAGATATATTTTCACCCTTGAAAATTGCCTTCTTTCTCTTTTACTTGGTGGCACCATAAAGTTCAAGTATCCCACTACTTCCACCAAAAATTCTTCAACCCTTACTGTTTATAAACAGTGAATTTTTGAAAAAAAATATCTCAGCCCCTAACTGAGCTAGAGGGGCGTTTTTCTGTAAAATGCGTAGAAAATTGTCAGCTTTTCGAATATCATAATTGCTAAAGTGAATTATTTTTTTGCATAAATAGTTGCAAAACACTGACGTAAAACAATACTCATTTTCTGACGCCATTTTGAAGGTGAAAATATTATTGTAATTGTACATTAATGTAATTGACATGGCGTAGATGTGTACTTTAACACTGTTATAAATTACATCTTACTATGGGTTTTTAAATGATCAGGGTAAGTAGGCGACTTACTACCAATGGAACATTTGAAAGACTTTTCCCCTGTATGAAGACGCATGTGCCGTTTCAAAGTACTAGACCGAGTAAAATTCTTATTACATATGGAACATTTAAAAGGCTTTTCTCCTGTATGAAGGGCCATGTGCTTTTTTAAATTAGATGATTCAGTAAAATTCTTATTACAGATGGAACATTCAAAAGGCTTTTCCCCCGTATGAATGCGCATGTGCCTTTTCAAACTACCAGCTTCACTGTAATTTTTATTACAGATGGAACATTTAACAGACTTTTCCCCTGTATGAAAGCGCATGTGCTGTTTCAAATTAGCAGAACAAGTAAAAGTCTTATTACAGATGGAATATTCAAAATGCTTTTCCCCTGTATGGAGGCGCATGTGCCTATTCACACTACCAGATTCACTAAAATTCTTATTACAGATGGAACATTTAAAAGGCTTTTCCCCCGTATGAATGCGCATGTGCCTTTTCAAATTACCAGCTTCACTAAAATTCTTATTACAGATGGAACATTTAACAGACTTTTCCCCTGTATGAAGGCGCATGTGCCTATTCAAACTACCAGATACATTAAAATTCTTATTACAGATGGAACATTTAAAAGGCTTTTCCCCCGTATGAATGCGCATATGCCTTTTCAAACTACCAGCTTCACTAAAATTCTTATTACAGATGGAACATTTAACAGACTTTTCCCCTGTATGAAAGCGCATGTGCTGTTTCAAATTAGCAGAAAAAGTAAAAGTCTTATTACAGATGGAACATTCAAAACGCTTTTTCCCTGTATGAAGGCGCATGTGCCTATTCACACTACCAGATTCACTAAAATTCTTATTACAGATGGAACATTTAAAAGGCTTTTCCCCCGTATGAATGCGCATGTGCCTTTTCAAATTACCAGCTTCACTAAAATTCTTATTACAGATGGAACATTTAACAGACTTTTCCCCTGTATGAAGGCGCATGTGCCTATTCAAACTACCAGATACATTAAAATTCTTATTACAGATGGAACATTTAAAAGGCTTTTCCCCCGTATGAATGCGCATATGCCTTTTCAAACTACCAGCTTCACTAAAATTCTTATTACAGATGGAACATTTAACAGACTTTTCCCCTGTATGAAAGAGCATGTGCTGTTTCAAATTAGCAGAAAAAGTAAAAGTCTTATTACAGATGGAACATTCAAAACGCTTTTTCCCTGTATGAAGGCGCATGTGCTTTTTTAAATTACACCATTCAGTAAAATTCTTATTACAGGTGGAACATTTAAAAGGCTTCTCGCCTGCATGAATACACATGTGCTCTTTCAAATCACCAGACTGAGTATAAACCTTATCACAATGCGAACATTTAAAAGGCAACTGAGAAAAGGATGCAGAATAACCTGAACTGGACCCATCTTCTGCTGAAATTTCTTCCTTTAGAATTACTGGATGGTAGATGACGTCGACCGATGGTTCTTCTTTGACTCGTCTGAGAGTCAGTATCTTCTCTACTACAAGCGCATTGCTCTTACACATCTCGACATACACCAAGAAATCCTCATAGCGGGATTTACATTTCTCGCAGATATTCCTATGAGATGCTAGGATTGGATCCTAAAAGAAAATATGACGATTACTTTCCATGAACAATCAGTTCTCGTCTGCCTCATGAAATAGTGCACACCACACAAAACACTCATAGCAATTGTGTAAGATGTCCAGGGGTTTATATTAACAATGTGTACTGACCTCTGCGCTAATTATCCTCCAAAATCGCCATAAGTTCTCCTGGATTGTCTGCACTGGAGACTCTTGCAAGCACCAATCGCAAGTAGTCACTTTAATGTCGCCCATGATAAAACGGTATTACTTGATTTGTTGAAATTAATTAAGAACTTTTAAACTACAACTTTAAAATAATAAAACATGGCAGGCTTTAACCAACAACCAAACAATACAAAACACACGGAACATCCACGTCACAATACATATAGGTTAGGGCACCAATTCATGAAACTAGGTAAAGTAATTTCCCTAGGGAAATGTCTGCAATTCCCTTGGTAATTACCTCAGTCATATTCTTGAAATCTTCTAGGTAACCACAAAACAGATTAAAATACCTTAAAATGCATGTTTATTAGTTCAAATGAACATAAAATAATTGGCAACGTCCCAAAAAAAATTCCCTTTAATTGTTCAGGTAAATGTAATTCCGTCCTAGTTCGAAAATACCATCTAGGTAATTATTGGTGGAGCGGTAATTTTAAAATTTCCTTAGGTAATTATAATTACCCACATTCAGGAATAGGTGCCTAGGTTAGTTCCACATTTTTCCTTCAATTTATCGTTCCCTTTAATTAGAGCTACGAATAGGGCTCGGTTACTAGTCCACACACCCAGTAGCCCAGTTTATAGAGCGAAAAAAGCTGTTTTGATGGATAAAATTTAACAGCAAGTATCTTCTTCGACACTGATATTTCAATCACCATTAATGCCTATAATGGTTATGTAAGAGGCGTCTCCTTCGATGAAGAAAAATTTTTGTTACAATGTCATAATTAATAACGTTTCTATTTTGTATGAATATGGAAACGACCCGTTAAACTATTATACCGAGTAAAAGACTGATCGCAGGATGAACACTTAAAAGGCACACTTACTTGTTACTTCAGAGTAAAAATTAAAATTGGTCAATAGTACATATATTTTTTTTTAATTTGTGAAAATAACAACTGCGCGGTCTTTTTTGCAATAATTATTTATTAACTCGTTATTAACAATTATCTGAATTTATTGTTTTATATATTATTGAGAGATATATGATACTGACTTAATACACATATCAATGGACAATTTTCTTTAGAAAAATTAAATTTTTTATTAATATTTAAAAATCATTAAAAATATTAAATACGTGCGATTTAATTCTATAAGTTTTTATAACAGGTAAGTACAGTAAAATATATGATTTAAATTTATTCAGTTCAGTCATTTATTGACAGAGTTATAAATTCGGCAATCCAGAGATTGTTTTTAAAAACTTTTATTCACGACTAATCTACAATAGATGTTTATCGCGAGGAGGCTAAACAGAAAGTGAAGTAAAAACAGAAAATGTAGTAATCTTAGGATGGTCTGCTGTCGCAGCGTGTCTATATGATCTTTGATGATTTTGCAGTTTCTGCGAAAGCGGCTCTCTTAACTTCTCCGTCCTCAAGATGAAAAAATACCGGAGGTATTTTTGGAACTAGGGTTCTCGCCTAAATCGTCCATCGCCAATTCTTCGATCTTTTAGTTCACGGCGTCGGATTCCAATGATGATGAAAGCGGCCAATAGAAGAGTACAGATTATCGATAATGCGGAAAATGTCACTATCAGTGATGTTTTATACTCAAAGTGATCACTTTCCTGTATTGGAGTTAATCGTTTACTGATTTTGTTGATTTCATATAGCTCTTCGAAGTCCAATTTGGTAATGTTTGGGGCCTGGTAGAATTTCCTCGTCTTAAAAGTGTCGGTGGCGAATTTTGGTAAGATCAATGGTTTTCCACGTTGAATGTGTGGGTTATCGGTAAATTTCAAGTCAGCGATTGATGCTTCGCAGCCTTCCGGGATTCTCAGCAGTACGGGAGATTCCACTTCTGAAATTTGGTCGGTCTGACATCGTGATGAGATCTCTTGTTTCTTCGAAGGTATTATAATTACTTCTTCGGCGGTTATCTGCTCTACAATTGATTCTTGAAGATTCACTTCGGTGGCGTAACATTTTTCGGATGTGTGACCTTTTAATATGTCTAAGGTACAATTATCGTTCGGGATGAAATATTGTTGACAGTAATAGGAGCCTTCCAGAATGGGGCATTCTTCTTTTTGTTGCAGCGACTCTTCTTTTGCACGTGCCAAGTAGGGGTACATGGGAGTAAAGATTTTATGGTTTTGGACAATTGGGTAAATATGATAGAAATCTAAGTATTCAGGTTTCAAAATAGGAATATGAACAGCAAAAATTAGTTTTGATTTTGAAAAATTGACTTGTGTTCCTAAAAAGAGGTAGTATGTCAAAATGTTCTTAAATTTTGGAATTTCGGATTCTTTATAAATATTTCGCAAGTGGTTTATCATATCTAAAATTTCATGACTTGATACTATCGAACTATGAAGAGAATTCAGTTTTGCAAAAAGTATTGCATTCTCGATGTTATCAATGAATGTTATTAAATTTTGACAGTCTAAATTCATTTGATTGATTGTGCTCTGAAAAGCAAGACGTCCTACCAGTGTATCGAGTTGTCCTTGTATTGTTGATTGAAATTTTTCTAAATACAATTGGAACTTTTCTTGGTTTTTCCATAGAGTCGTTAATGATTTATTGTAATGTTCAGTTAATTTTTTGTACAATGTGATTTGTAAGTTGGACTCATGAATTAATTGTTTTTGATTTTGTTGTAAATCTTTTATAGCATTATCATAACGTTCTCCATCTTCGGAATCAAGATTGCCAAAAAGCCACTTATTTACTTTGCCTAATCCATTTATTAATCCTCGTTTAGTGCGAATGTGAGGGTGGATATTTTCAAGTTTTCTGTCCAGAATACTAATTAGGAAATCAGTTTGATTTAACATATTTTCTGCTGTGAAAATACCATGAATGATTTTATCTTGAAGTGAAGTTAAAACTATATTTTTCATTTCGGAAAAATGTTGTTTAAGTGTTTCTATTTGCTTAACAACCTCGTCTAAATCTAAATAGTGAATAAAAGTATGTTTAGTATAGATTAATCTACAAGTTCCTAGCTTAATTGGCAACAACAAATTTTCTAGTTGTGTTATTCGAATGTCTTCGTTACCGTAAGTCCCTGTCATTTGATATACCAGGTATATCAGGATGATCGTCAATTTCGTCGTCATGTTGTTCCTGTAAAGTGTGATCGGGATTAATTCTCGGTTTTCGAGCTATACTTTTGTGATATATGCCCTTGTTAGTGTTTAGGAGGATACCTTCGTCTTTAATTAATTCTGTCTTTTTAAATTTTGGTAATTTTTTATCTCTAAACTTTGTTTGAACAAAAACATTTGATTGATTAGAGTAATCAGGTGGATTTGATCGATTTTCATTTACTTTTTGAATTGTTTTTTCTTTAGCTCTAACATTAGATTCGCGGATTTTCTCATAAAGTTTTTTAGATGCTTCTTTGTGATCTTGTACGTAATAGGATAGGACTAGGTGGTCGTTTAGATCGAAGGGGTCGGGATTATTAATATGTCCTTTGATAATTTCAAAAGGTGTAAACTTAGTTACAGAGTGAATCGAGTCGTTATAGGTCAAAATTGCGTGTTTCATTAATTGATCAGCTGTTAATTCATTATTTGTTTCTCGCAAACATCTAAAATGTTCAATCAGAGTTGAATGAAATCGTTCAATCGGTGAGTTCGAATTACTGTTCTTCGCGGTGGTGTAATGAAGTTCGATTTTATGCAGTTTGCAAAAGTCTTCTAGATCTTGATTTTTAAATTCTGTACCTGAGTCTGCAGTAATTTTGGAAGGTAAACCGTGGTGTGTAATGTAGTTTAGTAAACCTTCTACAATAGATATTCCAGTGATGCTGGGTATAAGATAAGCTTGTCCATATCGAGAGAATGAATCGATTATGGTAAGGAAGGGTTTGTTTGAAATTCTGAACACATCGATATGTATATGATCGAATGGTTTGCTAGCTGTCGGTGTTAGGTTAATTTTATTACTGGGGGATTTCTATCGTATTTGTTTTTTAGGCAAACTTCACAATTGTTTATGTAAGTCTCAATATCTTCCATCATTTTAGGCCAATAATATTTAGAACTTAACGATGCTTTCACTTCATTAATTCCTCGATGACCATTTTTGTAAACGTGGTAGTATTCTAATTTGTCTTTTTGATCGTCACGTGTTACTACGCCATCTAAAATTTTAGTACAGTGAACGAATTTAAATGCAGAATTTTTAAAATATTTTTGAACGATAACTGCAAAATCTTCCGGTAATAGTGGTGGTCTGAAATATAATGCGTATAATTTCTTCGGGTCGATGAAATCTTTCACAAATTTTACTATACCGTGTTCTAGATCTCTTTGTGGTAAAACAACAAATAGTCTAGTATTGTCAAAAATGTTTTCGGTCTTCGTTCTATATTCGGTAATTTCTCCGCGCGTTATCAAAATTTGATTTTTATATAAATTTACGGCTTTGTTCGAAATGGGAATTTTAAAGATTGGGTTTTCTAATGCAGTATGTACTGTTTCTAAGTCTGTATCGTCACGTGGTGGTTTTACTTGTGTGTCTGATAAAATTTTAATTTTTTCATTTTCTCCTAATATTTCTGATATTTCTTGTTCGGAAATATTTGGTAATTCGCTAGTAAGGTCAATGTTTCTTAGAATTTCGTTAAGGTCGTTAGTACAGTCTGTGTCATCAATATTAACATCTACTGAGTAACATCTCAAGTGCGTTTAGATCGGTATTAATTCGGGATAAATAGTCTGCTAACGTGTTGTCTTTTCCTTTCAGAAATTTGACTGTATAGTCGAATTCTTCAAGTTTCAGTCGCCATCTTACGAGACGTGAGTTAGGTTCTTTTATAGAAAAGAGCCATTGTAATGGTCTATGGTCTGTCAAACACAGAAATTTTCTGCCAAATAAGTAAGGTCGGAAATACTTACATCCCCATACGAGTGCTAGTAATTCCTTTTCGATCGTGGAATAGTTAATTTCGGCTGAATTTAGGGTACGTGAAGCGTACGAAATAGGATGAGACCGTCTTGGGATAATACCGCGCCAATTCCGTAATTGGATGCGTCTGTCGTTAGTTCGAAACTTTTATTAAAATCGGGATAAGCTAAAATTGGTTCTGAGGATAGCAAATTTTTACATAATTGAAAGCATTCTACAAATTCTTTCGTATGTTCTACTTTTTGATTTTTCTTCAAGCAGATTGTCATCGGTTTTGTTATCTGGGCAAAATTTTTAATGAATTTCCTATAGTAACCTAAAAGACCAAGGAACGATTTTATTTCCTTTTGTGTTCGCGGGATGGGAAACCTCTTAATCGTCTCGATTTTCTTTTTATTAGGCTTAATTCCTTCCGGTGTAATAACGTGACCTAGGAATTCCACTTCTTTTCGTAAGAATTCGCATTTGTCTAGCTGGATTTTTAGCTGTGCTTCTCTTAATTTTTGGAATACTAATTTTAAATTTTGAATATGTTCTTGTAAGCTTGTGCTAAATATAATTATGTCATCCATATAGACCATGCAAATTTTATTTTGGAGATCTTTTAACACTTCGTCCATGACTCTTTGGAAAGTGGAGGGGGAATTACGTAAGCCAAACGGCATCCTTAAAAATTCGTAGTGTCCGTTCTCTACACTAAATGCTGTTTTTTCGATTGAGCATTTGCTCATTTCTATTTGATGAAACCCGCTGGCGAGGTCAAGAGTACTGAAATATTGTGCTCGTCCTAACTTGTCAAGTGTGTCAGTGATGTTAGGTATTGGGTATTCGTCTGATTTGGTTTTTTCGTTAATCTTCCTATAGTCGATTACGAGTCTCCATTTTTGTTTTCCTGATGCATCCATTTTCTTTCCAACTATCCATATCGGAGAACTCCAGGGGGAACTCGAAGCTCTAACGATTCCTTTATCGAGCATTTCATTAATTTGTCTCCGTACTTCTTCTTTGTGTACATATGGATACCTATAGGACTTAGTATGAACGGGTATTTCGTCCGTTGTCTTTATTACGTGTTTAATTTTTGATGTAAAAGTTAGAGGATCACCTGGTTTTAGAAAAATATCTGAAAATGTTCGACATAATCTCAAGATGTTTTCTTTCTCTTCCGAATTCATGTGCTCTGTTCGTATTAAGTTATCTATGTTAATTTTATTTTTGTCGTGCGTTTTTTTGACTTGATGTTTATTAGAGAAATTAAAATTATAGGTTTCATACAATGAAGAATCAAAACGGTACGCATCGATTGGTCTGGTTAATTTAATTGATAATGTTTTATTACTTTCATTAATAATTTCGACAGCAGCGTTGCCATTTCGTGCATTGGTTAATGTTTCCGGAATGTACGCTTCGCCTAGATTCGTTTTGTTAATTAGAATTTCGCCGTTTAAAATAGTGACTGGTAATGATCTTAGTATCTTTTCTGAGGGGCCTAAGGTGAATTCAAATTTTATATCTGACGGTTGTCTAAATTTTATTGGTATAGTTACGTGATCGCTAATTAATTTTTTATTAGTGAAGTCAATATTTAGGTTCATTTTTACTAAATCTTCGACGCCTATGATTCCGTCAAAGAACTCGTGGAAGTCGTGTAATATGAAATTAATATTGTGGTTACAATTAAATTCCTTGAAAGCTGGTATCTCCGCTTGATACTTGATACGCTTACTGACAAGAGATGTTTTGATATCTACATTTGCGTGATAAATACAATTTGGATAAAACTTTTCTGCGATTGTGGGTCGAATTAATGATTTTGTACTACCTGTATCGATTAATAGTTTTAATGAAGGGTGTTTTATCTCTATATAAGGCAATGGATTGGTTGAAGATATATTTAATTCTATTATGTCGAGTCTTTCTTTTTCCGAGGCACTTATTGGAAAATTTACCTTGTCTGAATTGTCGTGTTCTACAGGGTGAGAGTAGTCGTGGGTGACGTTACTTTCGACAGTCGATTGAAAGTATTGATCGTCATAATATTGATTGTTGTAATATTGATTGTCATCAAACTGATCGTCATCGTATTGATAATAATCATACCGATTATTTTCATCGTCTTCGTAGTTATTGGAATGAAGTTCCTCGACTATGACGTTAGGGTTTTGGCCAACATTTTGAAAAAGATTGTATCTATGATTGTTGAAATTCTGTCTAGGATATGGGTTTAACGTTCGTTTGTCGTTAAAAGATGGATTTCGGGATGTCGTCGACATCGGTTCGGGTTTAGGTAATTGATTCGGTGGAATCGGTCTAGGTTTCCATACATTTCGTGGTGGACCAAATACTTGGGCGTTTGTTGGTAGTTTTCGAGGGGGTTGCGGTCGTGGTTGGATATTTATAGGTTGACTTGGGAATTGTGTTCTTTGATTACTGGTTTCAAATTGATTTTGTCTGTAGCCAAATTCTTGAAATTGGTTCGAGCTCGGATAATTGGGGCTCGAGTAATTAGGATTTGGCTGATGATACTGGTTGAATTTTGGTTGATAGTTTGGTCTGGGGATCATTGAATTTTGAGGTTTGAATTGATTATTTTTCGGGAAAAGGTTTCGTTGTTCGTTAAAGTTACCGTAAAGTCTTTCGAAATTATCGAATTCGTCAACGTAAGCAATAGCATCTTCAAGAGACGCTGGTCTTTTTAAATGCATGTTATTTCTCAAAACACCAGAACAACCTGCGATAAATGTATTTAAGGCAGTTTTATCACAGTGATTGATTTGATATAGTTTGTCTTCTTTACTAGCATTAGTATTACTAATTCTTTGAACAACTTGACTTCTTAATAGTTGTAAACGAGTACCAAAATCTACCATATTTTTATTTTTGAAAGGTTTTATTCTAGTAAGTTCCTGTAGAAGACAATCTAGATCTTTTCGATCAGAAAAACATTGTTTTAACGCTTCTTTAAAATCTTCCAAGTAGTCAATTCCATTCGATTACCTACCATAGCTTCCGCTTTTCCTACCAATTTTTCTTGTAAGCATTCGAAAATATTTTTACTTAGTTCTGCATCTCTATAAATTTCATAAGCATGTATGAAACTTTCACAGCGAGAAATGAATTTATTAAGTGTGTTACTATTACCATCGTAAGGTTTTATGTTACCTAGTTTTAGTTTGAAAAGGTCCCAATTTATTTTCTTTACGTCTGGTAGTGTCATTGTTGAATTTTCAAGTGAATTTAGATTATCGTTTAAATTTGAATTACTTTCTAAACTTAACTTATTGAGTTCTCTTAATAACTCGTCTTCTAAATTGCTCATAAATTATTTTTCTTTGCGTATTTTTGTCTGTTCTCAACCTATCTCTCCTGAACTCTCACAAGGAGTAGGAAAGGTGAAAGGAACTTGGCACTTACAGTTTTCGCCTGGAGTCCCGGAGTTCCTTCCCTGACTTCCGTCTTGCCTCTGCTGGTTGGTCCCTGGATCACCTTTGGGTGGTACCGCTGAAGGGTTGTTCACCGTTGTGGTCCTCTGAAGGGGTGGTTCGTTGAAATCGTACTTCAGTGTTGAAACACTTAGATTGCGAAAGAGTCTTTACCGACACGATGCGAAAAAACGGTTTTTCACTAATCCGTACGAATCCTACTTTGACTGCGCCAGTTATAAAGTCGGCAATCCAGAGATTGTTTTTAAAAAATTTTATTCACGACTAATCTACAATAGATGTTTATCGCGAGGAGGCAAAAACAGAAAGTGAAGTAAAAACAGAAAACGTAATAAATGTCTCGAGATGTTCTGCTGTCGCAGCGTCCATATGATCCCTGATGATCACGCGGTTTCCGGGAAAGCGGCTCTCGTAACTAGAGTAAGTTATAAGTATGTATAGACGACTGTTACAATAAGAACTTTTTTAATTGTATTATGTGTAATATTGTTTATTATATTTATGTAATCCCTAGCTAATAAGCTCACATTTTTTGTCTTTTGAATCGTTACTTGATTATGAGTTTTCTTAATATTATTGCTTTTCGTGTATATGTATTTGTATTAAGTTTTTCGAGATTTTCTAATAGTCCCTTGTATTATTATAAAATCTCTCCTTAAGGGGGGAGGTGTTGTAATCCCACATTTGGTACTTACAATTATTAATATAATGCCTACTATTTACTTATACCCTGTCAAAGAATGAGGCGAAGTAATAAACCGATTATTTCGCCGCTAACCAGAGGCGTTCTTAAAGAAATCAACGAATATTAATAAATGCATTAAATTTGTCTATGTAATGTTGAGTTTCCTTAAAACCGGTATAATTGATTTATTAAAAGGTAGGTATTACGACCGCGATTGTTATCATCTCAGGAACGCTTCCCTTTTTACCTGAATTGTTGTTAACTCGTCATTAATATAACATATTACAATATTGGAAATCGGTATTTTTTATAATATTTTACGGTAATGTTTTTTTTTCATACTGTTTGTCTAATAAATCCTCGGGATATGGAAGAAACGAAGAGATATGAAAATTTCCTACCGATGTACAAAAGTGGGTGCTGTCTAATCGAGGTGCAGATAAATACTAAAGTTCCTTAGACGAATTTCTAAAAAGGGGACTACGTCGAAAAGTTCACGCTTTCTTTTTCCGCAACGAACTTCCAACACTAGATAAAATTCTATTGTCTGTCCAAGAAGACGAGGACTTTCCAAAAATGAGCCGATGTACATTATGGACGATTTTAAAGGATTTGGGATTTCGATGGAAGAAGCACAATAGAAAATCTGTATTGATGGAAAGAGATGACATCATTGTGTGGAGAAGAAGTTACCTGCGCGATATTCGAAGGAGTAGGCTAGAAATGAAAAAAATTTTCTATCTGGTCGAAACTTGGATTAACGCAGGACATTCCGTGCCAAAATTTTGGCAAGATACCAGTGTAACTAATCGAAGGCAAGCTTTTCTAGAAGGTTGGTCCACCGGTTTAAAGCCTTCGTTGGGTAAAAGACGACGGCTTATTATTACCCACATTGGAAGCGAGGATGGTTTCGTTGAAGGGGGAGAACTAATTTTTGAATCAACTAAGACAGGAGACTACCATGAAGAAATGACTGCGGATGGTTCCATAATAGTTATGGACAACGCTAGTTACCATTCCCGATTAGAAGAGAAATTACCAAATAGCTCTTGGCGAAAACAACGTATCGCAGAATGGTTATCCTCGAAAAAGATCGAATGTGCCGAAAACCTATTAAAAGTAGAACTCTTGCGTTTAGCCAATTCACGTAAAGGTGATTTTAAAAGGCACGTCGTCGATGAATTAGCCAAGGCGAAAGGAATAACAGTGGTTCGGCTTCCTCCGTACCACTGCGACCTGAATCCCATTGAGCTAATATGGGCACAAATAAAAGGGGACGTGGCGAGAACAAATACAACGTTCAAATTAGCAGATGTCAAAAATTTGCTTAAAGAAGCAATATGTAAAGTTTCCAAGGAAAATTGGCAAAAATGCATAAATCACGTTCTGAAAATTGAAGACCAAATGTTACAGTTGGATAACATTTCGGAGTCGTTGATAGAATCAAGTATTATCAACCCAAATGATGATTCTTCTTCAGATTCCGATGTTTGGGAAGAATTCGACGATGGCAACGACGACTGAGGTTACCAAGGAGAAGGTGACGGCTGGGAAAAACTTTTCATAAACTGGCCCTTCTCAGGGCCGCAAAATTTCATAAACTAATGCACGCCCATACATGTACTGAAGTGTTGTCTTTCTTTCCCTCTCTATCTCGTTCAAGCGCGCGCCCACACACAAACACACACACACGCACGCACGCACGCACACACACGCGCACGCACACGTAATTTTTTCAGTTATCGATTATTGCACATTTCGTCATTTTTCCCGACCGTACGCCAGTGAGTGGTTCTTCGCATGTGCCGAGGCGTACAAAATAGCCAATGGTCAGGGAGAAACACTCGTAATATAAAGAGATTACGGAAGGTAGCGTGCAAAACATTAGAGAACTCGACATATTTAGTGGGTGCCACCTTGTATCGGTTTTGCATTCATAATGAGTTTTTATTACTTCGCCTCATTTTTAGACAGACTATAACCATAAAAAAACACTTAAATTCATAAACCTATAATCATCGGTCCCTTTCATTAGTACGCTCAGTAAACAACCCCATAACTATTATCACCCATTTCCTTTTTCAATAGTCGTTATCCCAATATTTAACCATCATTTACATATTTTGAACACTCAAGTTTATTCAACGAACTAAACCTTTATAAAAGTTTCCGGTGATTATACTAAAGTACCGAATGTTGGATTTCGTGTGGTTCCGAGTGGAGGGAAAAATCCTCCACCACCACCATCACACATTTTTGGGGATGTTAAAAATATATATAAATGGTCTGTACGAGAAGACACATAGACAGATACGAGAAATAGAAATAGATTGAGAACCGATAGAGACGTTAGACATTTACTCATCCCAATTCCCATAACAAGGTACTCTTCAAATTTTTATTCTAGATTGCCAATAAACTAATTTGTGTGAAATGTGATAGTACATGTATGTACATTTATTTCAGAACTGATGACGGCGAAAGCAAGTTGCTCGACCGATGACCATACGCCATGTTCAGCGTATTGTAAATATTTTGTAAATAACTTTTCCCAACTGTTGTATAATCGTTTGCTTGCTATTACTTTTGTTACCCTCTTTCTGTGTTGTGCTGTTGTATAAATATTCCTTGAATTTTAGTCTAAATCACCTCTAAAGTAATCAAATGACATTCTCTTTTATTATCTTCTTTTACCTATATTGTGAATTTGTAAATATCTTTTCTTCTTATTTGCATATTGTAAATTTAACGACGACGGCGGGACAAACCCCGATAAGTGTTGGTCTCCAGGAATCTACCCGAATGGTTGACTCGGGTACCGCGGGTTTTTCCACCCGATTAGAATGACAAGGTGAGAAGGGTGGATAACTTGACCAATTACCATGAATGAAATCGGTGACTACCCCCACTCACATCGCCAGAAACCTGGAGACTAATACAAAAAGGACGACACTCACTTCGAAGACTCGGTTGAACACGCATTAACATTTTTCAATTTAGGAACGAGGAATTGTGGCCTCTTCCTATATTTCTTGTGTAAATAGATGTAAATAAAATAGTTAAGTCACCGCTTACTAGTTTACCTTTACATCAACTCAGGTGTTGGCAATCAGTGCCAATTACAGTCAAAATCAGTAACGTAACACGCCATATGAATCAACTGCCACACCGTCAAATAGAGTTTCTCGAAAGACAAGTATGTACTTTCATCTTAGACATTTTGTTACATGGCACAATATAACTGTTATATGTATATATTTTAAGGCAATCCACTTAGAACCAAGTTGACCGATTGGGCTAGGTCAAAAAAAAATGTTGTGGAGTTACAGCAGCAGCAGCTAATAGAAAAACACAATCAATTAATGAGACACATGGAGGAGCAAAAAGGTTTGACGATGAAGTGTTTGCAGGAGAAACACACGCAGCAGAAATGGAGGTTGTAAATTTACGTAAGAAGCAACTTCTAACAGAAATGTTGCAAAAAAAATAAACAGTTTGAAAATGTTCATTGTTTATATTTACAATAAGTTTTGAAAATATTGTTGAATTAAATTGACCCTCACAATGTTATTCACATTATACCTTAATTCAGGTTCAACATTGAAATGCAAATCTTCATCTATTTCTTCCTGATTATTATCCACATGAGGTGCCACTTCTCCTCGATCCATGGCGATGTTGTGTAACACACAACAAGCTATTACGATAGCTTCAACTTTTTTGTGATTCAAACGAATTCCTTGATTCAATACAGGAAATCTTTTTAGGACGCCGAAACATCTTTCAATACAATTGCGTGTTTTTATGTGACATTCATTGTATAGCCGTTCTGCAGGAGTTTGAGGGTTTCTTAATGGAGTTTATAGATAAGGCTTAATAGCATATCCACCATCCCCTAATAAAATGCCATTGCCAAAGTCCCCATTTTCCATTCGTGCTCTGATTCTACAATTATTAAAAATTGTAGAATCATGAGAAGAACCTGGCCAACGACAAACAACGTCTAAAATTTTTAAATTGCAATTACAAATGATTTGGACGTTGTATGAAAAAAATCCTTTTCGATTACGAAAAATTTCAGCATTGTCACCTTCTGGAGACATGATCTTAATATGTGCTGCAACACATCTTGGAAATCGACTGATTTCATAAAATCCTCTCTTATGACGCCCGATTGTATCTGGATCATTTGGAAACGAGATGAATTGAGTAGAAAGCCGAGCAATACTTCTTAAAACCGCAGTTACTGTCCGACTTGCAGTGGATTTATCTATCCCACAAAAATCTCCGACAATCTGCAAAATTGATCCAGTCGCTAAGTACCGCAGTGTAAGATACTCTTTCTTCAGATGTTAATGATGCGGTTCTAAACAAAAATATATTTAAAAATTTTGGTACAAAAACCACTATTTCATACTTACACGTTTCTCGAACACGAAATGTCATTTTTGATCTCCGAAATGATCTGTTTAACTGTCTCCTTTGAAAAGCGAAATCGATCAAAAAACTCATCTTCGTTCCATTTCTGGAAATGGTTGATCCTTTCACGAAAATGCCTCGGAACTCTTGGAAATGCCTCCAATTCCACCAACTCCATGAAGTCTTCGTCGTCGGTCAAGTTCATAAACTCGTCCATGTCCATATATGAAATAACTTCAAAGTAAAAACATCAAATTTTTACATAGAATATAACTCATAAACATCAATTTATTTCACATATAAACATAATTCATAACTTACCAGTGTTAATACAAATGAAGAAATGCACAGCAAAAACCAGCAGGATATGACCAAATTAAACGAAATAACCCACAACTTGAACGACTTTACCTGTATTTATAATGAAAACGATAGCAACATAAACGAATGACGATACATAATATTTAATAGGATTCTAAACTTTTACACGTTTCGTGCTTAAACCGAGGGTTAACCCGACGACATCGCTTGGTTAACTTACCGACGCTTTATCCTAAGTTAACCTTAGAATTAGGCGCGACACAACGCATATTTCATGTTTAACCGCAGTTTAGTCTTAATCTCAGGTTAACTCATGACGATACAACCCGCCCTAGGAGTTAGGCAATCCGACAATTGTTGTATGTTAAACGATTTATCGTCTATTTGCCTAATTTATAATATTATTTTTTACGAAGGAAACCGTTATTTAATAATAAAAAATTTTCAGTCAGTTGAGTCATGGTTCCAAATAAATAATAAAATAACTTCGTCAAGTATTGGCAGTTATCGGTGTTCGTTACTAATTCCTGATTTGACATAATATGTATCAATACATGACGTATATGCCAAGTGTTTTCGAATGCCCTATTGGCCCGAGCACTCCGAAAATGTCATGTATTGAATATATGTGTACAAACTCATGAAAACCTTTGAAACTTTTATTTCCCTCATTTTCCTTATTATCGCTATATATGTTTTCAATTCTGTCTCGAAATTTTTCACCACTCTATCGATAACGATTTTTTTTCTGTGCGGTCTCTTCTCTATAACGAAGTTATAAAAAAAATCGAGGAAATGTTGATATTTTCATCTTTATTTTATTGTTTGAAAACAATGTTTCCTAATTTTTTATTCCTCGAAAATGAATATTTTTATTAAATATCATGTCTGCTATATCTACCGAGCTATATATAATGTACAGGTATTTACACATCAATATATATATATATATATATAAATGGATATAAAAATTTTTATAAAAGGATATTTTTGGCGTAATATTTTTGGTATTTATATATATTAATATTTCATATTCCAATGAAGATCCTTATATAAATATCGAATGGACTACCTACTATTTTATAACTTTTTCTCTGTCAAATATTTCAATGAATTAACTTCTGTTATACATATAATATGTATGCTAATTAATGGACTGTAATTAAATTCAATTAATTAATTTGAGTCTTTCTTAAAGGATACATTATGTATTAGTACTGGTCATCTGGTAATGTATCTAGACTATAAGGGTTCAGCTCCGAAAGAGAGGGATTTAAATAACGATTAAATATTATTGTTCAATTAATAACTTTATGTTTTAGAAAAGCTGTGTTTTTCACGAGTGTCATTATTATCTAAATACGTTTGAAAATAAAGTTTTCACCTTAAGGTGATGGATATTGATCAGAGGTATGCGATCTTTTGTAATATTGATACCTAAATAAACAATACTCGTATATAAATTGATACGATGTATAAAATTTATAAGCAAATTCCACACGGAAGGGAAAAGAGACGAAAATAAATGCAGTGGGATGAAACCGAACGTAAATCTAATAGAGTAAGATCCCAGAGCGATAAGACATAACTTATTTTCTAAAAGATGAAACTTTAAGTTCTCAGTAGTGTCTCATGTACTTTGTATACCTGCGTGTTTGTGAAGTTTGCCCAGTGACACCTGGGCAGGTACCAGGTGAGAAAGGTGACTAAAAATAAGAGTTACTTAACTTAAATTTATATGGCTGATTTTGATATATATTTAATAGAATATCATTCTCAAACAGTATCGCAAGTATCAGACACTTTTCATGGACCAAAACTTTTGTCAGACGCTTTAAAGCTCCACCAAAAATAAATGAACTTTACTTATTTTTTAATGTCTGATTTTTTAATATGTTATCAAGATAACTATTACAAAATTATATTTAGTCAGTCAGACAAATTGGAATGACCAAAAATCCCTTAAACACAAAAATTATTCGGCCGTGAGTACGAACGCGAGAGCATTATGCATGCGTTTCAGAGCGAGTGAGACGTCCATAGTAACCCGGTTCTCCTTCTTTAACTTACATTCTGTTTCAGTCTACTGTGTATGTGCGCGCAATGTATAGTCTACATTAGTATAGTTCGGATCTCTGAGAACACATGTTTTTGTCGTTTACATCGCGCAGTTGTGAGTGATAATTATTTATTTGCAATAGTGAATATCATGGAAGAAGAATCATTGAAATATGTATTTTGTAAAAAATCTACGGATAATATAAACTTATTTTCCGAAGAGACATTTAAAAAGTGCAAGATCATTTTGAGACAACGAAAAATTCATAACCTAAAATTCAAAGACATAATTTTACCGGATGATTTGTACGACAGTAGTTATCACCGAGAATGTTATAAATGTTTTACTGCGTTACCAAAAAAGTATTATTCTGCAACTTGATGAAATATATGAAATATATAAATACCATCATAAATCAAATTTCCCGCTATTGATACTTTTGTACATGCCGACGTTAGGAGATGGCGCTGAACTGTAACCAAAATGATATTAGAGAGTCGACCATCTATAAGCTGACCTGATCTGTGAAACTGGGCTACTGGGTGTGTAGACTAGTATCCGAGCCCTATTCGTATCTCTAATTAAAGGGAACGATAAATTGAAGGAAAAAAGTGGAACTAACCTAGGCACCTATTCCTGAATGTGGGTAATTATAATTACCTAGGGAAATTTTAAAATTACCGCTCCACCAGTATTACCTAGATGGTATTTTCGAACTAGGACGGAATTACATTTACCTGAACAATTAAAGGGAATTTTTTTTGGGACGTTGCCAATTATTTTATGTTCATTTGAACTAATAAACATGCATTTTAAGGTATTTTAATCTGTTTTGTAGTTACCTAGAAGATTTCAAGAATATGACTGAGGTAATTACCAAGGGAATTGCAGACATTTCCCTAGGGAAATTACTTTACCTAGTTTCATGAATTGGTGCCCTAACCTAAATGCATTGTGACGTGGATGTTCCGTGTGTTTTGTATTATTTGGTTGTTGGCTAAAGTCTGCCACGTTTTATTATTTTAAAGTTGTAGTTTAAAAGTTCTTAATTAATTTCAACAAATCAAGTCATACCGTTTTACCATGGGCGACATTAAAGTGACTACTTGCGATTGGTGCTTGCAAGAGTTTCCAGTGCAGACAATCCAGGAGAACTTATGGCGATTTTGGAGGATAATTAGCGCAGAGGTCGTACACATTGTTAATATAAACCCCTGGACATCTTACACAATTGCTATGAGTGTTTTGTGTGGTGTGCACTATTTCATAAGTCTGACGAGAACTGCTTGTTCATGGAAAGTAATTGTCATATTTTCTTTTAGGATCCAATCCTAGCATCTCATAGGAATATCTGCGAGAAATGTAAATCCCGCTTTGAAGATTTCTTGGTGTATGTCGAAATGTGTAAGAGCAATGCGCTTATAGTAGAGAAGATACTGACTCTTAGTCGAGTCAAAGAAGAACCATCGGTCGACGTCATCTACCATCCAGTAATTCTAAAGGAAGAAATTTCAGCAGAAGATGGGTCCAGTTCAGGTTATTCTGCATCCTTTTCTCAGTTGCCTTTTAAATGTTCGCATTGTAATAAGGTTTATACTCAGTCTGGTGATTTGAAAGAGCACTTGTGTATTCATGCAGGCGAGAAGCCTTTTAAATGTTCCACCTGTAATAAGAATTTTACTCGGTCTGGTGACTTGAAAAGGCACATGCGCCTTCATACAGGGAAAAAGCATTTTGAATGTTCTACCTGTAATAGGAACTTCACTAGATCTAATGATTTGAAAAGGCATGTGCGCCTTCATACAGGGGAAAAGACTTTTGAATGTTCCATTTGTAACAAGACTTTTACTCGGTCTGGTGCTTTGAAAACGCATATGCGTCTTCACACAGGGGAAAAGCCTTTTGAATGTTCCATCTGTAACAAGACTTTTACTCAGTCTGGTGCTTTGAAAAAGCATATGCGTCTTCACACAGGGGAAAAGCCTTTTGAATGTTCCATCTGTAATAAGACTTTTATTCAGTCTGATGCTTTGAAGATACATATGCCCCTTCATAGAGGGGAAAAGCCTTTTGAATGTTCCATCTGTAATAAGACTTTTACTCGGTCTGATGCTTTGAAAACGCATATGCGTCTTCACACAGGGGAAAAGCCTTTTGAATGTTCCATCTGTAATAAGACTTTTACTCGGTCTGATGCTTTGAAAACGCATATGCGTCTTCACACAGGGGAAAAGCCTTTTGAATGTCCCATCTGTAATAAGACATATAATCGGTCTAGTGCTTTGAAAATGCACATGCACCTTCACACTGGTGAAAAGTCTTTTAAATGTTCCATCTGTAATAAATCCTTTACTCGGTCTGATGCTTTGAAGATACATATGGCCCTTCATAGAGGGGAAAAGCCTTTTGAATGTTCCATCTGTAATAAGAATTTTAGTGGGTCTGGTAGTTTGAATAGGCACATGCGCCTTCATACAGGGGAAAAGCCTTTTGAATGTTCCATCTGTAATAAAACTTTTACTTGTTCTGCTAATTTGGAACAGCACATGCGCTTTCATACAAGGGAAAAGTCTGTTAAATGTTCTATCTGTAATAAAAATTACAGTGAAGCTGGTAATTTGAAAAGGCACATGCGCACTCATACGGGGGAAAAGCCTTTTGAATGTTCCATCTGTAATAAGACCTTTACTAAGTCTGATGATTTGAAAAGGCATCTGCGCATTCATACAGGGGAAAAGCCTTTTAAATGTTCCATATGTAGTAAGACTTTTAGTCGGTCTGATGCTTTGAAACAGCACATGCTCCTTCATACAGGGGAAGTCTTTTAAATGTTCCATCGGTAATAAGTTGCTTACTTACCCTGATCATTTAAAAACGCATGGTAAGATATAATTTATAACATTGTTAAAGTACACATGTACGCCATGTCCGTTACATTAATGTCAAATTCAAGCCATGCAAGTTCTTAAAAGAAGGGTAGTGCAGGACAACAATGAATTCATTGATGAGCTGTTGAAGGTATTTGGATACCGAGCTGTACGTTTGTTTCTATTCAAAGGGTGAATTTTGTTTGTTTCTCTGCCATTTTTCCTCATGGCAGGTGGGTGCAAGTGCACCCTTTTACACCCCTTTCCCACCGCTCGTGGTTTGATTTGTAATAAGAATTTTAGTGAAACTGGTTAGTTTTTAGTGCTACTGATGTAATAAGATTTATCTCTCTCTAAAAAATTAGCGTGTATTTCAGTGAACCTGCAGTTTTTATTTACTTAACGCTCTGTATCTAAATTTAATAAATCCTTACTTGCAGTAGGCGGTACATATATGTACCCCTGGTTATATAGAGTGGTACATATATGCACCATCCGTCTTAAAAATAATACATGGTTTACTGAACGTATAGACATTTAAATATATAGCAAGAATGGTGTTTCACACTATCTGCATAGTGTTTTGGTTCTCTTCTGAATTTTATTTTCGGCATAGCAGCTCATCATCTTAATTATTATTACTTCCACAAATATATTACAGATTTTTACGGGTGATATTTTATTTTATATATGACTTGTAATAAAAATAGTTACCTTTTGAAATATGAATTGACTCAAAGTTCATGTTTTTAAAGTGCATGAAGTAGTCCATCATTACCAAAACGACATTAAAATACCCTCTATTAGTTTTTACTGTTACTATCATTTATTGTGGACATGGGATAGATGATTGTTATTTTGAAAGGTTGCTATTAATGTATGAAGAAGCATAATTGTTATAAATGCACTTTGCAGTTATTGGCGCAATTTATAGAACCAACGGAGGCCTACTGAACAGAGGACACTGAAATGTGAATGTAACTTTTTCTAATTACACTAAATGGCCTTTATTACTTTAACAACGTTTACAAAAGCTTTGTGATCAAATAATAATATACGAGTATTACGGCATGTATTAACAAGCCATGAAGAGTGCGTGCTTCGTACACTGTTCTAGAGTTCGTTGGAACCACTCTAGCTTGGAATTATTTACAATAAATAGGGGAGAGAAACATGATTGATAATATCGGAAAAGTTTAATCATTTGAATGGAGTCAATAACATATATATATATATATATATATATATATATATATATATATATATATATATATATATATATATATATATATATATATATATATCCCCGGCTTCTTGGCTGTTCTGCTGTCACCGGAGACCTGTGACGTTTTTTCTATTTTTCCGTTTCTATGGAAATTATTCCCAGCCTCCTTGGAAAGGGTTCCGGAGATCGCCAGTCCCTGTCGCGCCACCCTGTTGGCCCACTTTTGGGTTCAAGGTGCGGTACACTGCCCCCTTCTTAAGTCGTTGCGGTCATATGGCGATAACGACATGAGGAACCTTTTGCACAGAAGCCCCTTTTAAAGAAATAGCAATCCACCGTCTTCACCGTCGTCACCGAGTAGACGGATGTGAATTCTGAGAACGATGGAATGGTTGCCATTGTACACGCAGTCCGGACATCCTCGCTGTCTTCTTCGTTCCGACCGACGAAAGGTGCCAAGCGGTCAATATGCACGATTTTAGGTTTTCCACGAGGCAGCCATTGAACACGGTATATAACGTCATTGATCCGCTTGAGGACTTCATACGGTCCCTGCCAGGCCTTTTGGAGTTTAGGCGACAATCCGCGTCTCCATTGAGGTTTCATCTGGAATCCCGTGGGCTGCAACCCTACATCATAGCGAGTTTTCATTCGGTCACTAGCCCGTTGCCCAGATAGCCAAATGCCGGCAGATCGTGTGCAGATCCTGCTCTTCCGTCGGCAGGCTGTGGCCAAATCTGCTGCTGATCTGCCGATCCATTACCGCCACCTATCGTAGCATAGATGCATAGCATAGAGCGTAGAAATAGATGCAAGACCTTTATTGGTGGTTGCATATCTATTGATCGAGGTTTAAGACGAATTTATAAGCAGGATACAACCGGCAACGTTGTCGATTCGACGGCAGTCGAAACAGGTCCGATATAGAGGGAACTTTCCGTCCACATTACTTTTCTCGGTCTCGTTAATAGGGAAAATTTTACCAAATGAAACATAATAAAGTAATAATCGTGTAATTGGAAATATAGAAGCAAGTAAGATGCGAAACAAAAATTTTTTACCAAAGAAACTATAAAGAATTTTATACAAATAAAGAAAAAGTCCAGTAGAAAAAAAACGACAATTAAATGTATATACACAATATATAATAATGTAATATAATAGACATCAAACTGATAATAAAAAGAATTTTTATAACACTATATTTATCTACATATAACACTAAATTTTACAACTTTCGGTGAACTTACAATATGTACATATATTTACATGTCATATAAGTAATAACTCGAGACAATAAAATAGAAATTTTAATACGATTTACTCTACTACTGGTCGGATGCGGATGCTTTTTTGATCGTCTCAGCCCGAGCTCTCTCTTTTGCAGCTTTTATTCCTTTCGTCACTCCTTGCTTAAGTTGCTCTTTCCGGATTGGACCAAATCGCCGGGAGAACATTAAAGCAGCTATAAAATTGATAAAAAAATATCTGTATTAGAATTAATAATCGTACCTATATTTATGTTATGTAAGAATAATATCTAATAGGTATAACTGAAGTGTCTGAAGTCAATGAAAATAATTAATTAATATCAATTAATAATGTTAAATTAATAATTAATTATTTGATTAAATTAATGAACAAATGAGTTAATATCGTCAAATATCCGGCACTGTTAGAAATAAATGATGATGGTGATGATGATGATAATGATAATAATAGTAATGTGAGACTTACAGTACGAGACGACTATTTGACAAGGACTTCTCGGCGTTTTTGCCTCCTTTCACCTCACTCGCGGTCCAACTCAAATGGGTTACAAGGGCTGCAGTTATGCTCTCGGCCAGCATCGACATTGTTCTTTTTCGTACCTCGAATTTGGCAACATAGGTCGATTTGCATTCGACATTGTTGCGCGACTAATACCGACGATAAACTGGAAGGTCTGCTGCGACGAAAACCACCCGAACGGACCATCCCTTAAGTACCTAATAAGTGTCCTTATGGTAAGTTTCAATAAGGACTAGGTGAAGAATCGCTTCGAATCCATCCAATCACGTATTAGACTTAAGTTCGGTTTCATTCCACCGCATTTATTTTCGTTTCTTTTCTCTTTCGTGTGGAATTTATTTATAAATTTTGTACATCGTATCAATTTATAAATAAGTATTATTTATTTAGGTATCAAATTCACACACAAAAACGGCAGACCTTTGATGAATATCCATCACCTTAAGGTGAAGGCTTTATTTTGAAACGTATTTAGATAATAATGACAATCGTGAAAAGCATAGCTTTTCTAAAACACAAAATTATTACTTTAACAATAATCTTAAATCGTTATTTAAATCCCTTTCTTTCAGAGCTGAATCCTTATAGTACTAGATACATTACCAGATTACCAGTACAAATACATAATATATTCTTTAAGAAAGACTACATAAATTGCTGTTTTCGTAATTTAAAACTACCTCGAAAACCGAAAGTGAGTAAATTAACAGAAACTCCTCATATATAAAACGACAAAAAACATTTACTTCAAAATACTGTGAATTGTGGAATTTACAATGAATTTCATATTTCTGTCTCGTGTTGGTAAAGCAGGTAGAACCATTAAAGGTACAAAAGACACGGCACAGGTAATAAAACAGATGTTCGACATTCATCGGACTAACGCTTATCAGTTATTTACACAAAATGTTAGGATAAACCTTCGTTTTCTTAAAATTTCAGTTGGGCTTATTACAGCATTACGCTGGTCCAAATCGGTTGAATAATTTTTTATGTATTTTGTATTTTTTGTGTCAACATGTCACAAAGACAAAGCTTCCTTAATTAGATATAAAAAATTTATGTGCAAAATTTGTATATAGTAATGGTTACCGAAAAAACAGTTTAAGGTCAATTCAAAATATTATAGCAGCCAGTAGATGTATTGTAATGTCTTCTGTTATATCAAATTATATGTATTAAAAAACTACAGCGTTTTTGTGTGTGAATTTGATACCTAAATAAATAATACTTATTTATAAATTGATGCGATGTACAAAATTTATAAATAAATTCCACACGAAAGGGAAAAGAAACGAAAATAAATGAGGTGGAATGAAACCGATCTTAAGTCTAATAAGTGATTGGATGGATTCGAAGCGATTCTTCACCTAGTCCTTACTGAAACTTATCATAAGGACACTTATTAGGTACTTAAGGGATGTTCCGTTCGGGTGGTTTTCGTCGCAGCAGACCTTCCAGTTTATCGTCGGTGTTAAGCCCGCCGGACACGATGCATTTTTTCGTGGGTGATTGCATGGAAAAAGGCATGGGGACAGACGGTGGGGAAAATGACGTCACACGGGCGAAATTGCTGCCTATTTTCGTGAATAGCGCGGTGCTATTTTTGCTGCCTTTTTTCTCGGGGAATTTGAAGGCCGACCAATGAACAACGAGCACTCTGGTACGTCAGCGCTTTGACGGTTTCGGTCTGTCAAAGTGGAAGAAAGGTTATGAGTACGATAAAATGTAAACAAACCGTGCTTTTTGATATTTGAGAATTTGCCGATTATAAAACATTAGTTCGTAATAGAACCCGTGATAGCAATATAGTGTCATTCCGAGGAAAGGGAATGATAAATGCGAATTACCGAGTACGGGAACTCATCAAGGAACGAGGACGAAATGATCACCGACTGGATAACAAAAGGCGATTCTGCGAATCTATAGAATGCCTTGATTGCGAAATAAAGATTCTGTATTTATGAAGAATTTATCAGGTAGGTAACCGGGACAAAGGAAGGGAGGGAAAAATGGACTGCTATATAGGTGGTACAAGCCATTTTCACCCTCACTTCGATCTCCTGCTTTAGGTGTGTGACCTGCGTATCTGTTTGTCTTGACCTGTTGTTCATCTTTTTCCTTTTGTTCATTCTGTTATTGTTGTTGTTTGGTAAGTATTTCAAAATGTAATATTAAGAATTGTTTATTTTTTTTAGTTCAGCATAGTCTATATTTAGATTGATTATATTTAATTGATTGTAAGGAAAAAACCAGTTAGTATCAATGAACAAATATTTTTAGTAATGGATGTACAATCTCCCATGAAATGGACCCGGCTTCAAATAGAGGCCCTCATTAAGGCATACAAAGAAGAGATTCACTTGTATGATAGCAGTTCGCCCTATTATCATAACAGGCACTTAAGGGACCAAGCGCAGAAGCGCATTTGCAAAACAATGAAAAATGTGAGAGCTCTAGTGAGAGAGAAGGAGTGTGTCACAAGATTGCATTCTATGCGCTCCACCTATTGTACTGAAAGGGCAAAAATGAAGGCTAGTTTTAAAAGTGGCACTGGTATAGAAGATGTAAGTATTTCTTCACGATAGGTTAGGTTTCTTTAAAGTAGGGGGTTACAAAATTTGTTGTATTTATGGAAGTTGCATTGGTACTAATTTATTGATGTATTTCAGATCTACAATCTATTAATATGGTATTTTGACAGTTTACGGTTCTCAGAACCGTATATAACAGCAAGGACGAGCCAGAACTCTATGGAGTTCGAAACAAAGGTAACAGAAAACACATTAAATACCTAACTTTTCTTATTATAATTCACTTCAAAAGGAACCAAATGGAATTATCGACGTTAATATTATCATACTTTTATAAGAAATATAAACACTACTGTACTTATTATGAGGCAGCCTATAGTTTATCATAAAACTATCGCGATTATGTTGTAACCTTCGCACTTTTCCATTTATTCGTTGCAAAAATCGAAAAATTATTCCTTTCCAACATTTTAGCATTTACAAATTACAACACCGGATGTCGTCTTGCAACCGGGGCCATCGAGTGGGCCATCTACAAGTTCAGGCTTCACTACAGGAACGGAGGAATCATACTGCCAGGAACCCTCCGTTTCCTGTGAGCCAACTTTCCTCCTCCACCAAAGGAACGATAAGCATGTGGAGGATACTGTTGGGATACCTGATCCGACTGCATCAGAGCATACAGGGGCAGGCAATGTCGAGACTGTCCCAAAACGTAAATTTAAAAAAACAAAAGTAGATCCTGATGGCTCAAGCATTACCACCAGTGACACTGCTACTGCTATTAGGGACATGGCAAACGCTCTCATGCAACCGGTTCAGGTGCCCAATTGGGCCCCGAAGAATTCGGATGATTTGTTCGGAGAATTTATAGCATCTATGTTAGGAACAATTAAAGACAGACGTATAAAATGTGAAGTAATGAATACTATTTCCAATGAATTATTTCAAGCTATCCAGCGTGATTTGGAAAATGGGGAACAATAAAACGTGATTGATTTATTTGTGCATTTATTTACATTGAAGTGCCAACATCATTACCTATTTTCCAATTGAACGTGTGTATTAATAAACTACTCACTTCTTTTCAAAATGGTTAACAGAATGTTTGAATTATGCTCTTCTGTTAGATACATTAACTTAACATTGGTTTCCAAAGGATATCCTGAATTATGCAAAGTTAAGGTATTAGGAAACAAGTTTAAAGAAACAAAATTTTTGGGACATAAAAATTTAATGTCAAGTCATCAATAAGCCAAGACTACAAAGAAGATATTTTATGCAGTTTTGATTAACTATCACATTATATAACAGTTCAGTTCCTATTAGGAATGGAGAAAGTAATAACTGAAGACTGTGAAAAGCAATCAACAAATATTTCACTTCCATTACACTACATATTGTAAATAATAATTGTAAGTAATAACGGAAACAAAATGAAGATACACGCAAGACAAATAAAGACACTAACCATAGGGTATTGTAACCAAATAAAATGATCAATCGTTTGTCACGCCTGTCAATTTTAAACGCGACATACCAACCTGTTATGGGTGATGTTACCAACGTGAAAATATATAACAGCCAGCAAATTCGCCTTGCAATTTCCCATCGTGTCTACGCACTCGCCTAAAAATACCCACCAAACTGAGCAGGCAACTCCCCATGCCTATTTGCATGCAATCGCCCACCGAAAAAATGCATCGTGTCCGCCGGACTTTAGTCGCGCAACAATGTCGAATGCAAATCGACCTATGTTGCCGAATTCGAGGTACGAAAAAGACTTCATCTGTGATAATTTCTCGTCTGATGATCAATCCGACAGTTGTATTAGTAAAGGGCACAATCAATCGCTAGCTTCAGGGAGCAGAGAAACTTTTCGACAGCCTGTATCGTCCCGTCTTGCATTCCTAGAGACACAACCGAGGACTTCGACTTCGACTCCTGCAGCGTCGGTGAACGACCCAACAGACAGCGAAACTCTAAAATTGTTGTGGTATGTAAAAAAAAAATCATTTTATTTAGTTATACGTTTCATCCTATCTCATTAACATATTAATCACTTCTGTTACCGTTATTATTATTACTTATTATTTCTCACTTCTTTAAGCACTGGGAAATTTATTATAATTATTATTATTACTACTACTACTACTACTACTACTACTACTTTTATTGCAATATTATACTCATTTCTATTATTTTTTAGTAAGCAGAATGAAATGTTGCTGGAAAAAATAAGTGAGTGAGTGAGGAAATTCCCGCTCTTCCCTAACGATTTCCACTATGTACATTTGAAGAATATCGTGATTTCGAGGATTCTTCTGATGAACGAGAATTCCGAAAAGTTGTAAGTTGTACTTTTCAATTCTTGAATATTTATTTTAGATTTTTTTTTTTTGTAAATACTCCACTTAACTAATTTCTTGCAATTTTCTATTTGCCTGCTTTCTGCGACTCGGTTTCCTGTTTTCCAAAATATAAATTTATGATATTTTTTTACTTCAGGTACGATATTTCGCCTACGTTACGAGCCGTGACGTAAACGGCAGCATAAATACGATGATAGCCGAAAGCATAACTCCAGCCCTTGCAACCCATTTGAGTTGGACCGGGAGTGAGGTGAAAGGAGGAAAAAATGCCGGAAAGTCCTTGTCAAATAATCGTCTTGTACAGGCTATCTATTGCAAGTCTCACATTATTATTATTATTATCATCATGATCATCATTTATTTCTAAAAGTGCCGGATATTTTGGCGATATTAACTCATTCGTGTTATTAATTTAATCAAATAATTAATTATTAATTTAACATTATTAATTGATATTAATTAATTATTTTCATTGACTTCAGACACTTGAATTATACCTATTAGGTATTATTCTTACATAACATAAATATAGGTACGATTATTAATTCTAATACACATATTTTTTTATCAATTTCATAGCTGCTTTAATGTTCTCCCGGAGATTTGGTCCAATCCGGAAAGAGCAAGGGCTGAGACGATCAAAAAAGCATCCGCATCCGACCAGTAGTAGAGTAAATCGTATTAAAATTTCTATTTTATTGTCTCGAGTTATTACTTATATGACATGTAAATATATGTACATATTGTAAGTTCACCGAAAGTTGTAAAATTTAGTGTTATATGTAGGTAAATATAGTGTTATAAAAATTCTTTTTATTATCAGTTTGATGTCTATTATATTACATTATTATATATTAATAACTGTAGAAATGAAGTTAATTGCTCCTATAATGGAGGAAATTCCCGCAAGATGAAGCCTAAAGATTGCTAGATCAACTGAAGATCCTATATGAGCAATAGTTGATGAGAGTGGTGGATAAACGGTTCATCCAGTTCCTGCGCCGTTTTCTACAATTCTCCTTATCAAAAGAAGGGTTAAAGATGGCGGAAGCAGTCAAAATCTTATATTGTTTATTCGTGGAAATGCTATATCTGGGGCTCCTAATATTAATGGAACTAATCAGTTACCGAATCCTCCAATTATGATTGGTATAACCATAAAGAAGATTATAACAAACGCATGTGTGTATACATTTAATTGTCTTTTTTTTTCTACTGGACATCTTTATTTGTATAAATTTCTTTATAGTTTCTTTGGTATAAAATTTTTGTTTCGCATCTTACTTGCTTCTATATTTCCAATTACACGATTATTACATTATTATGTTTCATTTGGTAAAATTTTCCCTATTAACGAGACCGAGAAAAGTAATGTGGACGGAAAGTTCCCTCTATATCGAACCTGTTTCGACTGCCGTCGAATCGACAACCTCGATCAATAGATATGCAACCACCAATAAAGGTCTTGCATCTATTTCTACATCACGCATTTCTACTATGCTAAGATAGGTGGCGGTAATTGATCTGCAGATCAGCAGCAGATTTGGCCACAACCTGCCGCCAATCTGCCGGCAGATCCTGCCGGCAGGTTTGGCTATCTGGGCCATTGATGGTGATTGAAATATCAATGTCGAAGAAGATACTTGCTGTTAAATTTTATCCACCAAAACAACTTTTTTCGCTCTATAAACTGGGCTACTGGGTGTGTGGACTAGTAACCGAGCCCTATTCGTATCTCTAATTAAAGGGAACGATAAATTGAAGGAAAAAAGTGGAACTAACCTAGGCACCTAATCCTGAATGTGGGTAATTGTAATTACCTAGGGAAATTTTAAAATTACCGCTCCACCAATAATTACCAAGATGGTATTTTCGAACTAGGACGGAATTACATTTACCTGAACAATTGAAGGGAATTTTTTTTGGGACGTTGCCAATTATTTTATGTTCATTTGAACTAATAAACATGCATTTTAAGGTATTTTAATCTGTTTTGTGGTTACCTAGAAGATTTCAAGAATATGACTGAGGTAATTACCAAGGGAATTGCAGACATTTCCCTAGGGAAATTACTTTACCTAGTTTCATGAATTGGTGCCCTAACCTATATGTATTGTGACGTGGATGTTCCGTGTGTTTTGTATTGTTTGGTTGTTGGTTAAAGCCTGCCACGTTTTATTATTTTAAAGTTGTAGTTTAAAAGTTCTTAATTAATTTCAACAAATCAAGCTATACCGTTTTATCATGGGCGACATTAAAGTGACTACTTGCGATTGGTGCTTGCAAGAGTCTCCAGTGCAGACAATCCAGGAGAACTTATGGCGATTTTGGAGGATAATTAGCGCAGAGGTCAGTACACATTGTTAATGTAAACCCCTGGACATCTTACACAATTGCTATGAGTGTTTTGTGTGGTGTGCACTATTTCATGAGGCAGACGAGAACTGCTTGTTCATGGAAAGTAATCGTCATATTTTCTTTTAGGATCCGATCCTAGCATTGCATAGGAATATCTGCGAGAAATGTAAATCCCGCTTTGAGGATTTCTTGGTGTATGTCGAAATGTGTAACAGCAATGCGCTTGTAGTAGAGAAGATACTGACTCTCGGACAAGTCAAAGAAGAACCATCGGTCGACGTCATCTACCATCCAGTAATTCTAAAGAAAGAAATTTCAGCAGAAGATGGGTCCAGTGCAGGTTATTCTGCATCCTTTTCTCAGTTGCCTTTCAAATGTTCGTATTGTGATAAGGGTTATACTCAGTCTGGTGATTTGAAAAAGCACATGTGTATTCATGCAGGCGAGAAGCATTTTAAATGTACCACCTGTAATAAGAATTTTACTGAATGGTGTAATTTAAAAAGGCACATACGCCTTCATACAAGGAAAAAGCATTTTGAATGTTCTACCTGTAATAGGAACTTCACTAGATCTAATGATTTGAAAAGGCATGTGCGCCTTCATACAGGGGAAAAGACTTTTGAATGTTCCATCTGTAACGAGACTTTTACTCGGTCTGGTGCTTTGAAAACGCATATGCGTCTTCACACAGGGGAAAAACCTTTTGAATGTTCCATCTGTAATAAGACTTTTACTCGGTCTGATGCTTTGAAAATGCATATGCGTCTTCACACAGGGGAAAAGCCTTTTGAATGTCCCATCTGTAATAAGACATATAATCGGTCTAGTGCTTTGAAAATGCACATGCACCTTCACACTGGTAAAAAGTCTTTTAAATGTTCCATCTGTAATAAATCCTTTACTCGGTCTGATGCTTTGAAGATACATATGGCCCTTCATAGAGGGGAAAAGCCTTTTGAATGTTCTGTCTGCAATAAGTCTTTTTCTTGGTCTGGTGCTTTGAAAACACATATGCGTCTTCATACAGGGGAAAAGCCTTTTGAATGTTCCATCTGTAACAAGACTTTTACTCAGTCTAGTGCTTTAAAGGCGCATATGCCTCTTCATACGGGAGAAAAGCCTTTTAAATGTTCCATCTGTAATAAGAATTTTAGTGGGTCTGGTAGTTTGAATAGGCACATGCGCCTTCATACAGGGGAAAAGCCTTTTGAATGTTCCATCTGTAATAAGACTTTTACTTGTTCTGCTAATTTGGAACAGCACATGCGCTTTCATACAAGGGAAAAGTCTGTTAAATGTTCCATCTGTAATAAAAATTACAGTGAAGCTGGTAATTTGAAAAGGCACATGCGCATTCATACGGGGGAAAAGCCTTTTAAATGTTCCATCTGTAATAAGAATTTTAGTGTATCTGGTAGTTTGAATAGGCACATGCGCCTTCATACAGGGGAAAAGCCTTTTGAATGTTCCATCTGTAATAAGACCTTTACTAAGTCTGATGATTTGAAAAGGCATCTGCGCATTCATACAGGGGAAAAGCCTTTTAAATGTTCCATCTGTAATAAGAATTTTAGTGTATCTTGTAGTTTGAATAGCCACATGCGCCTTCATACAGGGGAAAAGCCTTTTGAATGTTCCATCTGTAATAAGACTTTTACTCAGTCTGGTGCTTTGAAAACGCATATGCGTCTTCATACAGGGGAAAAGCCTTTTGAATGTTCCATCTGTAATAAGACTTTTACCCAATCTGGTAGTTTGAAAACGCATATGCGTCTTCATACAGGGGAAAAGCCTTTTGAATGTTCCATCTGTAATAAGACTTTTACCCAATATGGTAGTTTGAAAGCGCATATGTATCTTCATACAGGGGAAAAGCCTTTTGAATGTTCCATCTGTAATAAGACTTTTAATCGGTCTGTTGCTTTGAAAACGCATATGCGTCTTCACACAGGGGAAAAGCCTTTTGAATGTTCCATCTGTAATAAGACTTTTACTCGGTCTGATGCTTTGAAAACGCATATGCGTCTTCACACAGGGGAAAAGCCTTTTGAATGTTCCATCTGTAATAAGACCTTTACTAAGTCTGATGATTTGAAAAGGCATCTGCGCATTCATACAGGGGAAAAGCCTTTTAAATGTTCCATATGTAGTAAGACTTTTAGTCGGTCTGGTGCTTTGAAACAGCACATGCTCCTTCATACAGGGGAAGTCTTTTAAATGTTCCATCGGTAATAAGTTGCTTATTTACCCTGATGATTTAAAAACGCATGGTAAGATATAATTTATAACATTGTTAAAGTACACATGTACGCCATGTCCATTACATTAATGTCAAATTCAAGCCATGCAAGTTCTTAAAAGAAGGGTAGTGCAGGACAACAATGAGTTCATTGGATACCGAGCTGTACGTTTGTTTCTATTCAAAGGGTGAATTTAATGTTTAAAAGTTTGTTTATTTCTCTGCCATTTTTTTACATGGCAGGTGGGTGCAAGTGCACGTATGAACATTTGAGTTATACACAGACCATGATTACACTGCTCTACGACGTAACTTGCACATTTCCTCCCTTGAATCTCGCAGAAAACAAAGAGATCTTGTATTACTGTTTAATATCATTTATGATTTATTTAACTGTCCTCAACTTCTCCACAAAGTCAATTTATTTGTACCACCCCGTCCTACGAGACAAAATCATACATTTTATATTCCATTTCACCAGATGCAATTATGCTTCCAATTCTTTTTTCCCAGAACTCTTAGACTTGCAAATTCTCTTCCCGACCTTCAACATGTTGACACATCGGTTCTGAGGTTTAAGAGACATTTGAGTAAGCCGAGCCTTTGAGAGCTGCTTTGGCTGTACTTCTGCTACATGCATTATGTATTTACGTCGATGTATTAATTATTAATCATGTTTATTCTTTATTGTTTGTATGTCTCCCATATAATTTGTTCTTGATTATTGTCCAATATTGTTAAATTGTATATTTAAGCATTTGTTTAATCTATGTACTATTCATAATTGGGCTTGCCCGTGAGTTAAATAAATAAATAAATTTCGCAAAAACATACCTAAAACTTTGATTTCAAACTGACATTTCTAGAGCGCCTATAAATATATACACCCCTTTCTCGCCGCCCGAGGTTTTATCTGTAATAAGAATTTTAATGAATCTGGTAGTATGAAAATGTACATGTGCTTTCATACAAAAGAAAAGCCGTTTAAATCTTCCATGTGTAATAAGACGTACTCGGTCTGGTACTTTGAAACAACACATACTAGTACATATTTCAAACAGTTGAAAAGCGTTTTTAATTCTACTTTTGTAATAAGACTTATCTACTTGCAGTAGGCGGTACGGAGGTGGTACATATATGTACCCCTAGTTATATGGAGTGCTACTTATATACAGTGAAACCTCTCTAAACCGGACACATGTGGGATCAAACTATTTGTCCCTATTAGGGAGGTGTCCACATTAAGGGGGTTCTTCATTAAAAATTTGTATAGAATGCTTATATAAGTATACGAGTATTATGGCATATATTAACAAGCTGTGAAGAATATGTGCCTTGCACACAGTTCCAGGGTTCGTTGGAATCACTCTAGCTTGGAAATATTTACAATAAATAATGGAGAGAAACATGATTGCTTATATCGGAAAAGTTTAATCACTTGAATGATGTCAATAACATATATATATATATATATATATATATATATATATATATATGTATGTATGTATGTATATAGTAATGAATTCTCCTCGTTTTATCGGCCATCGAAGACAATGAAATCTTCTCGAATGTTCCGCAGATAAAGCGGCGCTAGCGGGTTCCGAGAAATTGAGAAAGGTCTGGAAGCGTCACCGTTAGAATAGAAAAAGGCGGCCGAGAGATAAGCGGAAGTCAGTCGAGTCGAAGACAGCTGTTCATCCGGAACCGACATCCGTCGTAATGAAAAACACGCTCGAAAATAAATTATGTATATATAGCGTTACATAGTTATTTTATTTGTTATTTTAAGCAATGCGTTTTATCCAAGATTTTACAAATATGGCGAGATCGATGCATTGATCGAAAACACATTATTTTGTCAATTATGAAGTATTATCGAAATTAAATTACGAGATTCGGTAATATTGCAAATACCTTATTACGTTAGACTAGGTTAGATTAGGTCGTGACTGGTGAAGGAAATCCATATTTAGGCAAATCTTTATTTTTATTCAGGAAGAATTTTGATAAAGGCTATTGATGACTAGAAAGTAGATAAAAAAACTAGTTCGAAAACGTCAATTGTAATTTTAGGAAACGGTTCGTTCAAAAGTAATAGCCTTTTGAAAATGCGATTTTCCGTAAGAGGTTACTGCGTGAACATTAGAAACTCACCAGAAAATCACCACTGATCAATACAAAACCGTAGAAAACGATGTGCGCATTCGATTTTCGCCTTTCCTTTTACTTTTTGAGAAACTAGGGGGCTCTACCCACTGCGCGCTTGCGCGCGCCAACCTCCGTGAAATTCAAGCAACGACATGTATCAAACAAACACGATTTTTTTTATCAAAAAAAATTGTTCTTTTTTTTTTTAGTTGAAAACGCGAGAAATCACGATTTGTTTTTAAGAAAATTGTTCTGCGTTTGTTGTTAAGAAAATGAAGAACCCCGCGGTTAACAAATGGACGAGGCCTTCGTGACGTCCAGTCGGCACGCGCCGGGCGGGGATGAGTGAGAGAAATGAGAGAGAAAAGTAGGCGCGCGCAATTTTTAGGGAACCAGAGAGCAGGGACGGCCAATCACGCACCGAATAAGTCGATGACAGGCATTATCTCCATTAGAAATATAGAAAAAATATTTTTCATCTGACCTCACTTTTCCAGCGAACCGCAATTTCGTCGACTTCTAATCGATATGGTAAGTACGAGGGAAATCCAATTTCTCATTCTGCTACATCCATGGAATGTCTTCAATACGTGTAGCACTAATTTTCACACGATATTTCACAATAACACATAAATTAACAAATCTTTATGGACATGTCCATTTTCATCGGATTTTCCTTCCATTTCCCACGGAACAACGAAATAATTGCAGGGTTACCACACGACAAAGACACTTAAATGGTAGTAGTTAATCGACCGAGGGGTACGCATTGAAACCGTATTAATTTGTAATTCTTCTAGTTTTCTTTTTATGGAAAGATTATAAAGTACCAGTTCCTGGATAGAATCGTCCAGAAATCAGAGTTGAGTTAGACGGTTTGGTCTTGTTTGTTGTTTTTTTTTTATAGAAACGTTATAAACTAAGACTTAAAGGACATACGTCATTTACGACGACGGTCGTTCAGCCACTCCCATACCTCCACTAAGCACACCCGCATTTAAAATTTCAAAATGGCGGAGGCGCGAAAGCCGCGCCATATATAATCGTTTTTTCACTTATTTCCCCACACTCTTTTCACGAATTAGGAATATCGGCGTAAAGTTGAATAAGCAAACTTTATTATTATCGTTTAACCCATGAGAATAACAGACAGACATTTAAAAATTCCACTTTGAAAACCGGCAAATTTGGCGAAATTTCTCGCTTATTTTTTTTCAAAAAACACTGATTTCCTAAAGTTAAAATTATTTTTCCCAGCAGCCTAATACAGTCCTCTTTTAGTATAAAAATTGCCATTTTTGAGATCTACTTGGAAGAAGGAAGATCTTTGCCCATATTTAAACAGTACACTCATTAATTCAACCAAGTCGTGTTATTTACACTTCTTAGAAGGAGAAGAAGAGGAACAGTTATGTGAAAGTCGTTTTTGTACTAACACACGTCGTAATGATAACGGAAGATACGTAGTTAATTTACCTTTTAAGGGAACCTAAAAAGGGACTTCTGGGTAGTTCTTACAATAATAGCCCAACCAAACTAAATCTTAGTACATGTCGATCTCAGAGTAATCCGTTTCAGGTTGAAACCTTTTTAAAATCCAAGTTTAGGTAAAAAGAAAAGATATTTTTCAAAATGTATCAGTTTAAAATGACGGCGCCGTTGTTTAAACATTGTTTAAATGGTGAACATTGCAAAACATGAGTTTTTAAAATGTAATAAAAAAATACATATAAGAAGGAATACTTAACATTTTTTCTTGTAGGTGCTGGAAAAAGACTTTATTTTAGATCTGCTAAAAAAATTATGAATAATTAATTTAAATAATTGCAATAAATTGTCGAAATTAGAATTTGCAATAATCAAAGAAAAGAAACAAATTATTTGTATAGCAGGTACAGCAGATAAAAAATACGAAAAACCTAGAAATGAATAATATGACCAATAAACTTGAGATAATTCAGATCAAATAGCGTTTAATGAGGATTATGATGATAATGATCAAAATGTTAATTTTAGTAGAATGTTTGAATAGTGAAAATAATACTGATGAAAATATTTTATTATGCGATAATTCTAATGATGATAGTATGGAGTTGCTTGAACCACCGTCTAAAATAAGAAAAATGTAATTTCTGTAAAAATGATATGAGGATGTAATTGTAAAAAAGTATGTCAATAAATGAATGAACTATATAAATTTAAATGTTATATTTTACTGTACTTATCGTACGTAAAAAAAACCATCATTTTGTTAATTTTTCTAATGAAAATTGTCCATTGATATGTGTATTAAATCAGTATCATATTTCCCTCAATAATATATAAAAAAAAATTAAATAATTGTTTATAAGAAAATTAATAAATATTTATTGCAAAAAGGACCGCGCAGTTGTTATTTTCACAAATTAAAAAAGAAAGTATACTATTTACCAATTTTAACTGTAGCTGCGAAGTAACAAGTAAGTGTGTCGCTCTCTCAAGGAAAAAAATCCAACTCACGTGATGAAATTCACTCCCACACTATGAGTATGTGGAGGTACCCTCGAGGATGACGTCAGTACCTGTACTACGCTTCTTTAAGAATCGGTACTGGAGGAAATATCCAGAGAATTATTGGCAAATTTTATATCAAAGCTTTCAGGTTGCACTGATCGCAGACTGTATCTATATGTATATCTAAAAAAAAACTTTATTGTAGTGTGTTTGAGGATATTATTGGAAACTTGAATAAATTATCATTAGAATCGTGTTCTCATGTATTCTCTTGAAGATTACACATTGGTCACTAAGAAAATGGCAGAACGCCACTCCAATTTATCAATCAAAGAAAACCTTCCGAATGTCGCTTCTGGTATTTGACTTCTATGACACGGGTTTTATACATAGGGATGAAACTAGCATTGAGAAACAGGCCACATCGATACTGCCAGACTTCTGCTAATATACATAAAACTCAAGCACGAAACGCAAAATTATGCTGAATTTTGTCGGTAAATTTGGGACTTTTATTTCCACTGGCAAACAGAAGCAATGAATACATATGGCCGCCGTTTACGACTTTTCTTGTTCTAAGCCAAACTTTTAGTATTCTGAGTTTCATATATCGCAAATGAGACGCGCCACGAGGTTAGGAACCATATGGAACGATAGTTCGTTGTAATTAGTGTGATAATTGATGTAATAACAGTGTTATTATAAATTTTGAAAGGTAAGATTTGGTGGTAAGATAGTTAAGTATAACATACTTCAGTGTAATAGTGTTGGGTATGAAATATAACCAACCAACCAATATTGATTGTTTTGCACAAATTGGGATTTTTCCCTCTGGAAAACTGAATTGATTTCACTTTAATTCTGTTGATCGTTGTAGTTTGTTATTACTAATAGTACCATAATTAACATCAAATATTTCATTAAGGAAGCAATCATATTTATGCAACTTTCCTTATCGCACAAATAAATATTGCTCACCAGTTGTAAACCCTGTTTATGGATCAAACAAGTTTCACAATTTTCTGACGAACGCTGCACATATGTTGAGATGGAAGAATGTATGTAGATTTTATAGAAACATGTGTAAATTTCTTATGTCAGATTATGCTAATCCCAATTTAAAAATAACTGCCTGCAGCAATACCTAAATGTATTGATAACTGTAACACAATCAGTATTATTATACTATAAATTATACCAACATTTACCATGATACCCAGGCCACCCCTTTAGAGGCGAACATCCCTATTGTAAGTGGTTCTGACAACTCTAGTCTTGATATAAATCAAGAACATGAGATTTAATTTCGGAAAACTGAATTTCTGAAACAATTAAATTTAAATAAATCAGGTTTATCAAGTCTTGAAAGTAAAATGTATCGGATACATAAAAATGCAGGTAATTATCTAAACAATGCGAGCTTATTAAGTAATGAGAGCAGCTAATCAAACACTTTAAAATTTATACGAAGAGAGTAGGTTCAAGTTTATTTAACTATTTGTTTCTAGTTTTAAGAAACTATCGAACGAAGAAAAAGGAAGATAAACTTTGTTTTATAACATGTCCATGATTTTTATTCTAATTAGGAATTTGTTTTAGGAATCGTGCAGTTCAAAACTAAAGACGGAGGACGACAAATCTTACTGAAAAGCGTTAGAATTTAAGTTGTCGGTAACTATCCTTATTATTAAAATTACAATTTAGTAAACGGTCCCTAATCTTAGGATAATTTCATTTCTATTCTTTATCACTAAATACAAATGTTTTGTTTGAATTCGTGTTTTCTTTGTTATTTGTCGTTTAGTAAGATCGCGTGAAATGGAAGTGGCACTTATCCATTGGTTCATAAAAACTTGGGATCATCTACTCCAAGCAATACATAAGATTACTTAAGATTATGAAGCACTTCTATATAGGAAAGAAAACATGCTTGTAAGTGTTACATAATTTTAAGTGAGCTTATATTTTGTCACGCAATTTCGAATGAATAAATATGGCGTCAAATGTCATATTGACATGTACATATGAATTGTTGTTGACTTGTTGACTATTAACTATTAATCGTGCAAGATCTGCCGGCGATTTATAGAAGTATGAATATAGAGACAGAAAAAAAAGTTTATTTAGACGAGTATTTCGTGGTTTATTTCGTTCACAATATTTTACTATTAAAATATTATATTTCGAAGATAAATTAAAAACATTTTCTAATTATTTTAGTAGAGAGCTTAAATTTAATTTAAAATAAATTTTACAAGGTTTTAATAATATTGTTGAACGTTGTTCATATATTTTGCGACATATTTTTAGGATTTACATTTTGTACAACTTGATTCTATCAAACTAATTATAGAATAAAAAAAATGTAATTTGTAAAAATGAACATTTGTTTGGAAATATAGTAATGGAATAAAAGTATTTTTGCAAAAATAATTATTTATAACATATATTAATATTTTGACAAAACTAATGCGTCGGTTGTTATTAATTTCACAAGCTACCCCAGATTAAAAACAAAACCGTTGAAATCGACCTATCATTAACCGAGTTACGTCAATTTTTTACCGTGATTAAAATTTGGACTCGCTCGGATCAATTTTCCATGCCTCCTTGTAGTGATCACTCATACTTGCGCTCTGATGATACGGTCTATTAAAGATATATTTTCACCCTTGAAAATTGCCTTCTTTCTCTTTTACTTGGTGGCACCATAAAGTTCAAGTATTCCACTACTTCCACCAAAAATTCTTCAACCCTTACTGTTTATAAACGGTGAATTTTTGAAAAAAAAAATATCTCAGCCCCTAACTGAGATAGAGGGGCGTTTTTCTGTAAAATGCGTAGAAAATTGTCAGCTTTTCGAATATCATAATTGCTAAAGTGAATTATTTTTTTGCATAAATAGTTGCAAAACACTGACGTAAAACAATACTCATTTTCTGACGCCATTTTGAAGGTGAAAATATTATTGTAATTGTACATTAATGTAATTGACATGGCGTAGATGTGTACTTTAACACTGTTATAAATTACATCTTACTATGGGTTTTTAAATGATCAGGGTAAGTAGGCGACTTACTACCAATGGAACATTTGAAAGACTTTTCCCCTGTATGAAGACGCATGTGCCGTTTCAAAGTACTAGACCGAGTAAAATTCTTATTACATATGGAACATTCAAAAGGCTTTTCTCCTGTATGAAGGCGCACATGCCTTTTCAAATCATTAGACTGAGTAAAGGTCTTATTACAGATGGAACATTCAAAAGGCTTTTCCCCTGTATGAATGCGCATGTGTACTTTTAAATGACAAGATTCAGTAAAATTCTTATTACAAATGGAACACTTAAAACTCTTTTTGCCAGTGTGAAAGTGCATGTGCCTTTTCAAAGTATAAGACCAAACATATGTCTTATTACAGATGGAACATTCAAAACGCTTTTCCCCCATATGAAGAGGCATATGCGTCTTCAACGCACCAGACTGAGTAAATCTTTTATTACAGATGGAACATTCAAAAGGCTTTTCCCCTGTATGAAGGCGCACATGCCTTTTTAAATCATTAGACTGAGTAAAGGTCTTATTACATATGGAACATTCAAAAAGCTTTTCCCCTGTATGAATGCGTCTATGTCTTTTCAAACCACCAGATTCACTAAAATTCTTATTACAGGTGGAACACTTAAAAGGTTTTTCTTTTGAATGAATATGCATGTGCGTTTTCACATTACAAGATGATGTAAAAGTCTTATTGTAGATAGAACACTTGTAATCCTTTTTGCTTGTATGAATGCGCATATGCCTCCTCAAATCACTAGACCGAGTATAAACCTCAACACAGTGTGAACATTTAAAAGATAATTGAGAAAATGTTGTAGAATAACTTGAATCAAACTCGTCTTCTGTTAAAACTTCTTGCTTGATTAACGGATGCTCTTCTTTGATTTGTCCTGGAGCCAGTACCTTCTCCACTATAACCGCATGGGTCTTACACATCTCGATATATACCGAGAATTCCTCGTAGCGTAATTTACAATTCTCGCAGATATTCTTACGAGATCCTAGGATCGGAACCTGAAATAAAAGACATTGGTCACTTTCCAATGAGCAAGCGATTCCCATGTACCTCAAGTGGTGCGAACGAAGCAAAGCACTAATAGCAAGTCTGTGAGTTGTCAAGCCAGAAACTCCTCAACCATATTAACAATGTGTACTCCTTACCTCTGCGCTTACTATTTCCCAGAATCGCCATAACCTTTCCTGGATCTTCTCCACTGGCGCTTCTCGTAAGCACCAATCGCAAGTAGTCACTTGAGAATCGCTCATGATAAAACTGTAATACTCGATGTATTGAAAGTTAGTAAGCACTTTATAAGCAAACTAATACATACAGCTTACAAAACCTCACTGACCTTATAGGTTAGTTCTTCTTCTTCTCTTCAGTTATCGTTCCCTTTAATTAGAGATTGACCCAATGTTGATAAGCTTCAGAAGCTTATCCTTTGAAATTTTACCCCTGCACTTTAAACTACTACTACTTACCACGTACCAATAAACTATAGTTATTTATAACAATATGAATTATACTTCAGAATCACATTCACAACAGTGTTTTATACTTAAAACTTGTTTCAATATTGCTTGATTGCCTTTGTATGATTGGATTTAAAATATATTACGTGACACCGACCTGCGCACTACGATTGACAAGCGGGGAATCCGTATAGGTTAGGTTAGCAAACCATGGTGTACAGAACATTTAGGTTAGAGAAACGGCAACTGCTTGTATTTGGAATGGCATCAGGTAGCGACGTACACGGTACGGTTTAGCTAAGGTATATGTTTTGTGGCGACGTATGCGCCGCCTGGCCCCTGTTACTGAACTAAATTAGGGTGGGAACTTCAAATCAGGCTTCTCTTCCCGTCTCATTCCTAATAAAGTTTAAAAATGGTTATTCCTCGACACTACATAAGTGTATAAACAATATAATAAACAAACTATTGTAATGTTATCCCGTTTTACACTTACACTTTGTAGAGGAACATGCACTTGGTGCATTGAAATAAAAGAATTGGATTTTGTCCATAAACACTTATATACATAGAATAATAATATCACGTAGTTAACAAAGATAAATTAACAAATTGTGCGGCAATCTTAACTTTCGTTTTGGAATACGAGTCCTCTGAATTGAAGCAATTTCTTTTGAGTTTCGATAAGTACTTGATAGTTCTATCCTGATAGTCCCTAAAGGCAGATTCGATATGGTGAAAACAAGCCTTTTTTATTGGGTTCCAACTGAATATTACACGTGAAAAGAGAATTTCGAGTACTTTTAAAAAGATGAGGGACACCAAAAATCGTTATCACTATTTCATTTTCAACAACAAAAGAAAACAGACTGCACAACACAACAGCAACAACACAGAAACCAATATTCATATAACATGTTATGAATGAAGGTTTCGATGTGCGCACGTGCAGTAGACGCACGGCAGCCGACTTGCAAGGGCGCCCCTATATATACGCTTCCCATTCTTGGTTTTATAAAATATTAAAATACATCGATAAGTTGACATAAATTTGTTCAGTTGTCATCAGCGATATCATTAAATCGAAGCATTTTTGCACGAGGAAAACGCTGGTGAAGTTTTATAACTTCTTACTTATACTTACTACTATACTATATTACTTATACTAACTTATATTAAGAAGTTCGCAAAAACTAAGAATTTGTCAGTTTCCTTCCAGTTTCAACCACTTGCCAGGGGTTGTGCCGGTTGAAACCTACTAATTCAGAATCCTGTGTGTCGAAAACATACACATTAAAAAACTCCCTCCCCTGTATGGACGCATATGTGCCTTTTCAAATTTCTATAATTAGCAAAAGCCTGATTACATGATGAACATTTAATGGCTTTTCACCTGTGTGAAGTTGCATGTGATTCTTCAGTGTACTAGTATCATTAAAAGACTTATTACAAATGGAACACTTATAAAGCTTTTCACCCGTATGAATGCGCATGTGCCTTTTCAAACTACCCGCTTCACTGTAATTTTTATTACAGATGGAACATTTAACAGACTTTTCCCCTGTATGACAGCGCATGTGCCGTTTCAAATTAGCAGAACAAGTAAAAGTCTTATTACAGATGGAACATTCAAAAGGCTTTTCCCCTGTATGAATGCGCACATGCCTTTTCAAAACATCAGATCTAGTGAAGTTCTTATTACAGGTGGAACATTTAAAAGGCTTCTCGCCTGCACGAAGGCGCATGTGAGCCTTCAAACTGCTAGATTGAATAAACGATTTATTACAGAGGGAACAATTAAAAGGCCTTTCACCTGTATGGAGGCGCATGTGATTCCTCAAATTAGCAAATTCATTAAAGAACTTACTACAGACGGAACATTTAAAAGGCTTTTCGCCAGTATGAAGGCGCACATGCCTTTTCAAATCATCAGACTGAGTAAAAGACTTATTACAGATAGAACATTTAAAGGGTTTTTCCCTTGTATGAATGTGCATGTGCTTTTTTAAATAACACGATTGAGTAAAATTCTTACTACAGATGGAACATTTAAAAGGCTTTTCGTCAGTATGAAGCAGCATGTGCGTTTTCAAATCACCAGACTGACTAAAATACTTATTACAGGTGGAACATTTAAAAGGTTTTTCTTTTGAATGAATAAGCATGTGCGTTTTCACATTACAAGATAATGTAAAAGTCTTATTGCAGATAGTACACTTGTAATCCTTTTTGTTTGTATGAATGCGCATATGCCTTCTCAAATCACTAGACCGAGTATAAACCTCATCACAGTGTGAACATTTAAAAGATAATTGAGAAAATGTTGTAGAATAACTTGAACCGAACTGGTCTTCTGTTAAAACTTCTTGCTTGCATAACCTCTCCTGGATCGCAAGTAGTCACTTGAGAATTGCTCATGATCACTTTAAGCCACTACCTTAAAATATTAATACGAATACAATGTGGTACATAACACTTAGGTCAGTGGAACAGATCAGGTTATGTTAGGTTATGTGGCCATTTAACACAATACATCGAACTCAGAGCACATGTAAAAATCCCCATTACAGCTAACGACGATGGCGTCATTTACGTTTTTTACGTAGCCACGGTCTATGTTAGAACCTAAAATCTGACAATTATGTAGAGGAATTCCATTGTTCTGACAGTTTAAAAAATATTTTTTTTTTTTTTCATTACTCAATAGAATTACAACAAACAGAAAATAATATATAAAATATATAAATATATGTGTAAACTTTCACCATTCATTTATAAGAAAATAGTTTAATGGTAAAAGGAAGCAGGATTTTTTTAATCTTCATCATCAGATGAATCATCCTCATGTTCGGAGTTCGAATTAATTTCATCATCTACATCTTGCATATCTGTAATCAGAAATGGTTATGATACTTGACAATATTGCATTTATTTCATGATATTAGTAGTGTATTAAAAAGAAAACATACCTGAATCCGGAGTATCCCCTAAAATGTGAGGTGTTATGACAATATCTTCATATGCTTCTGGTAGTTGATTGCCAACAAACCAAGTCATCTCCAACTTGCCATCCACATTTTTCCACCCGAAATCTGTTGGTGTACAGGTCAACAGACCCATCGTAAATCCGCAACCTAATTCTCAGGGAAACGGAAATAGGGAGAGTAAATTTTGTAATTGCTGCAAGAAAAAGGGGCACGTGATTTCGGAATGTTTCAAAAGAAAGCGAAATAACGAACGTAGTAATTCTCAAAAACGATCCGAATCGACAAGTTCATTTAAACGACGCCGAGTCCCGGGACGACGTCGTTTCCGTGGACTGGATGTAACTTCAAAAGACGACGCCTTCTTAAATTCGGGAAGACACCTCTTCGCCGATTCGCTCGAACTATCATCCCAACACGAATAATCTCTCTAAGTTCTGAACGATCTGATACACGAAAGATCGCTGCTCCGATCCGTCTTTAGCAGAACTCCAGCTCCAGTGACGATAGTGGCCTAGCCCTGAGCGACGGTCATTTACTGCGCAACGTTCCCCTCACGGGCGATTTTCCAAAATGTAGTTCAGATAAAAGGGAAGCCCCTCTCCGAGAGCTTCACGTCCTTTTTAACAATCGTAACAATCCCTCCGTAGATTGTTTTTATAACGGGCATAATTTCAAATTTTTAGTGGACACGGGAGCCTCCGTGTCCCTCATAAAAAATCGAGTCGACGCGAAGTCAAATCCTATACTTCCGGGTGGGGCATTCCATGCCAACTGAGCAGTCGATTCCACGTCACCCTCTCGGATTTGGCTCAAAATTGGTACATCGATTAGTACCATTGAAAAAAGCATGTTCCTAAATTTTCAGCTCGAATGGTCACTCCCGGCGCCCTGGGGCTCATTTTTAAGTTTTCAGGCATTTTTTGACCTCTAAGTGCCCGAAACCGGTTTTTGGCGTACTAACAAGGTATTTTGACGTGAAAAATGACCAAAAGTACATATAGGAGATTCCTAATTTCTCGTAGAACACGATCCCGTAGTCCGTTTGTCGATATCTAGCAAGGGGAGCTCAGAAAACGCGAAAAACTGCTTTTTTTTAAAAAATCGAATTGCTTCAAGACGTACGCTTCAAATCGTCTCAAAATTTAGGAAACGACTGTTTGATAGTTGGTGTTTCGAATGTCTATACGCGCGTAGTGATCATTATATATAAAAAAAAGTTACACGTGTTTTACGCATTTTAGAGGGGATTTTCGGTGATTTTTTCATTATAATCCATGCATTGGCCCTATTCAGTTGGGTGTTAGTTGGTTTTTTTTAAGGTATATGTTTTGTGTCTGAACTCTTACGGTGGCGTTTGTAGCGACAACGGGAAATCATTACGTATCGAATGTTTTTTTAGTGTTCTTTGGTATCTACTTTTTTTATGAACTTGTGTTGCTCCATATATGGCGCAAGTTGCTAGATATACAGGGGGTAAAAGAATTAATTTTACTGGCTTTTCTTATACAGCACGTGCATATGCTGCTGCAATTTCACACTGTAGAGATCCAGCTTGGCATCTGCATGTACGGAAAGGTGGTAAAACATTCCAACGAGTATTCAAATCCAGGCAGCAAAAACACCTTAGCAGACAAAACAGTAGTAGAAAGAACGTTACACACAAAATTCGGCTTGTGAGTTCTGGACCAGATCTCGATTATGGACCGAATGCAGTATAACCAGACATTTCGGAGGAGCAACTTTCAAATAGAAAATCTAACTTTTTAGCAAAACTACAGGATAGGGTTTCAACATTTGATAAGCTTAAAGATATAGAGAATTCTACCAGAGAGCAACATAATTGCACACTATGGCATGAACTAAGGAAAGACTATTTAACTGCCTCCAATTTCGGAACAGTTATAAAACGAAGGCCAACAACACCCTGTCATAATTTAGTGAAAAGGTTGTTGTACAAAAAAAAATAATTTAAGTTCTCCATCCATAACTTACGGCTAAATTAATGAAAAAAATGCCATTTTAAAATATGAAAGTGTTACCGGTATAAAGGTACAAAAGTGTGGATTCTTCGCATACCCAGGATGTTCATTTTTAGGAGCTTCCCCTGATGGCTCAAGTGTCTTTTCTCTGTTAAGGGCAAACTATTAAATTCTACGGAAAATAATTGTTTTTACATTAAGGATAACGAAATTAAGTAAGTTATTTATACTAAACTGTATCCATTTTCTTTTCATAGTTTCATGTAATTTCTAAACGCATTTTCTGTTCCAGGCTCAAAAAACGTCATATTACCTGAAATAGTCGATGGCAGGGTGCCGAGAGGTTTTAAAATTACAAAACGATAATTATGTAGTTTTTATTTGTGACATTAAAATATTAATATTTGGTTAGCTTTTTTTGTAATACCCCTTATCGACATTTTGGAGTGACCCTTTCTCAAAAAAATGGTATTGCAAGGTACTCAAGACTACACAATTAATAAATAATAAAAGTTTCTGAAATGTTACATAGCTCAGTTTTTCTCATTATTTATAACTTTAATGATCATATTCGATAACAGACGAGGCGGAAATAGTTCAATTACACATTTTGAACGATAAATTTACCTAGTTAGTTTACAGTTCCTAGTTTCTGTTCCGACCAAACACTTACTTGTTACAAATTCACCCGAGGGGAGTTTACCATGAAATCGAAAAAGTGTTCAAGCCTTTCGAAGAACATATAAAATATATGTGCTAACGAAAGATATGAGCAATATGTTAGAAAAAAGGTAAAGATTGTAGAGGTAAATAATGTGAATTGCAATTGGAACATTACAATTTGTAATGGTAAAAATTGAAATTTACTGTATTATACTATACTTACTTTGCGAATGTGTGTAAAAGTACCATTATTATTATTTATGTTATTTTCAAGTAATGATTTGTATAAAGAAAGACTTCATAAAAATGACATTTTTGGAAAAACGAGATCGAAATTGTATTTTATCAGCAATAAAGAAAGGTCTAGTATTTATAAAGGTGTAGTATTTAAAAATATCTATTCGAGGTATCCGAATGAGAATAATGGTCATAAATTTTATTGTCCGGTCACCGTGGTCGAGTCGAAACCTCCCACACCTAAGCTATTGGTTCCCTAAAGTGGCTTATCACAAAGTCATTCATTAATTTAATTTAGCTCTACAGTTGATAATTACAAAAATTTAGCGTAATAACTCTAGCTGTCAGTAACAACTACTTCATTATTATTTTTCTGCGTAGTTTTTACATGCAACTTACAGCAGTATTTAGTTATTTCTATATTTAAATCATACTTCTGAAAAATCTAAACATATCATCGACAAAAGCTTCTCGCACTTTTTTTCGTATACAGAATATGAACTGCCTAGTGAAAGAAATTTAATGATTGACCGATTAGTTTGTCTTCTAGAGCTCACAGAAAATTGCATTGTATGGTATACGGATATTTTAATGTATCGAACAACCTTAAGCACGAAATACGGGTCACGGATCCGACACCAGTTTCGTCTAAAATATATAGGTTTCCCGAAGTCCACAAAAAGGAGGAGGACAAACAAATTCAGAAAATGATTAAGCAGGGAATAATCCGCGAATCTGTTTCCCCGTACAATAGCCCACTATGGATCGTCCCTAAGAAACTGGACGCCTCGGGTGAACAGAAATCGAGGATCGTAGTGGACTACCGTAAACTGAACGACGTCACCGTAGGTGACGCATATCTCCTTCCTAACATCGAAGAGATATTAGACCAACTAGGCCACTCACGGTACTTCACCACGCTCGATCTAGCTTCCGGGTTTCACCAATTAAAAGTGAAGGAAAGCGACATCGAAAAAACGGCATTTTCCACCCCGTCGGGGCATTACGTATGCCCTTCGGCCTAAAGAACGCGCCGAGCACGTCTCAGAGACTCATGAACGCTGTATTGACAGGTCTTCAAGGTATTCAATGCTATGTTTACTTAGACGATATAGTTATTTTCGCCAGCGACATCGAGCAACACAAAAAGAAACTCGAAGACGTCTTCGAACGACTTCGTTCAAATAGACTCTTGCTCCAACCCGATAAGTGCGAATTTATGAGAAAAGAAATCGCATATTTAGGGCACATGATCAGCGATAAGGGCGTATCACCTAATCCTGACAAAATATCCGTTATAAAAAACTACCCCAAACCCGAAAGTCCCAAGCACATCAAACAATTTCTGGGTTTGATCGGGTACTATCGTAGATTCATTAAAGATTTTTCGAAATTCGCTAAACCTCTCACGAATCTGCTGAAAAAGGAGTCCGCCTTCGTATGGACACAATCGCAACAGAATTCTTTCGAGCACTTCAAGAACATCCTGACTAACGAACATGTTCTTCAATGACCCGACTTCCCAAGGGAATTCCTGCCGACTACAGACGCATCCAATTTTGCAATCGGAGCCGTCTTATCTCAAGGCGAAGTCGGCAAGGACTTGCCTATTTCATACGCCTCCAGAACTCTCAATAAAGCAGAGTGCAATTATTCAGCGACCGAGAGAGAACTTCTGGCCATCGTCTGAGCCGTGCGACATTTCAGACCTTACATTTACGGCCGTCAGTTTACAATTCTAACAGACTGCCGCCCCCTTACCTGGCTGTTCAGTTGCATAAATCCGAATAGTCGTTTGATTAGATGGAGATTAAGGTTAGAAGAACACTCTTACCAAATTAAGTATAAACCGGGTCGAGCGAACTCCAACGCCGACGCCTTATCGAGAATTCACACACAAGACGATACCCAAAAAGACGTTTTCTCAGTAACTAAGTCTGAAACATATGAAGAATTTTTACGCTACCACTACGAAACCTTCGAAATCCCTAATGTCGAAATTGTGAAAGAACACATTCTTAAGAAAACTCCGAATGCATTTGTATTTTCAAAAGATCTAGACGAAAACAACCCCTTAGCTGAAAGCTTGTTCGCCACCTACGACATACAAAACTTGACTCAAACGCACTCTCAATGTACGATACAGTACCATTAACACAAAACATATACCTTAGAGAAGCGTAACTACCGTGTTATTTTAAGGCGACACCCGTGACATTTGCCGCCATATTTATTCCTTGCTCTCCCCACAACTGACTACTGAAATCGGCGGGAAATTCGAAAATTGCAGGCTTTTGAAATTGGCGGGAATTTTGAAATTCGATTATTATTGCATTTCTTGGTCCATTTACATCAAACAAAATATAAGTTCACTTAAAATTATGTAACGTTTTCTTTTGTAAAGTTTCTATGAATAAGTGCTCCATAATCTTAAGTAATCTTATATACTGCTTGGTGTAAACGATCCCAAGTTTTTATAAACCAATGAATAAGTGCCACTTCCACTTCACGCAATATTACTGAATGACAAATAACAAAGAAAACACAAATTCAAACAAAACATTTATATTTAGTGATAGAGAATAGAACTGAAATTATTCTAACATTAGAGACTGTAATAGTTACCGACAACTTTAATTCTAATGCTTTTCAGTAAGATTTGTCGTCCTCCGTCTTTAGGTTTAAACTGCCTGATTCCTAAAACAAATTCATAATTAGAGTAAAAATCATGGTCACGTTATGAAACATGGCTTATCTTCCTTTTTCTTCGTTCGATAGTTTCTTAAAACTAGAAACAAGTAGTTAAATAAACTTGAACCTACCCTCTTCGTATAAATTTTAGTGTTCGATTAGCTGCTCTCATTACTTAATAAGCTTGCATTGTTTAGATAATTACCTGCATTTTTATGTATCTGATACATTTTACTTTCAAGACTTGATGAATCTGATTTATTTAAATTCAATTGTTTCAGAAATTAAATCTCATGTTCTTAATTTATATCAAGACTAGAGTTGTCAGAACCACTTACAATAGGGATGTTCACCTCTAAAGAAGTAGGCTTAGTATCATGGTAAATGTTACTTTAATTTATAGTATAATAATACTATGCTATCTCATAGGTTACGCCGATGACATAGCGATCGTTACCACTGGTATGACCAAAGAGGAAATTCAAGAGAAGCTAACAAGTATCATGCGGATTTTAAGAAGATGGCTCGATGATAAAGGACTAGCGCTTGCTGCAGAAAATACAGATTTGATTTTCTTGGAAGGACGTGCTAGGAAGCACAAGACGAGTTTCGACAACATCCAAGCGATAGAAATAGAGGACCACGTCATAGAGACGAAGGAGCATATTAAATATTTGGGATTCACCTTGGACTCAAAGATGAGCTTTGGTGAACATATCAGGAAAGGAGCAGATAAAGCATCGACAGTCACACAATCGCTCAGTCGATTGATGAGTAATATCGGCGGACCAAGGGCCAGCAAGAGGAAACTTCTGATGTCTGTGACCAATTCTATACTTCTGTACGGTGCTGAGATATGGGGAGAGAAGACGAAGGAAGAATTTTACAGGAAAAGGATAGCCAGGGTACAGCGCAGGGCTGCTCTTAGAGTATGCAGTGCATATCGCTCAATGTCAGAACCGGCAGTTTTAGTTATTGCGGGAACCACCCCAGTAGATCTGCTAGCACTGGAACGTAAGGCCATCTATGAAAGAAGACGCAATGTTGTTAGTGACGCTGAAGGTATCTGCAGAGCCAAGATTGCGAAAGAGGAAAGAGCTAGGACCGTGGAACAGTGGCAACAGAGGTACGAAGCGGAAAACCGAGGCAAATGGACTAAGCGCCTCATACCCAACCTGAAAGTCTGGATAGAGAGAAATCATGGGGAGATAAACTTTTATCTAACACAGTTGCTGTCTGGACACGGATATTTCCGCTACTATCTTTTCAAACAAAGAAAAGTAGAAAGCCCTATGTGCCTCGCATGCGGACATGCCGTAGACGATGCAGAACATACGCTGTTCACGTGCAACCAATGGAACATACAAAGACAGGCACTTACAGAAAAGATCGGCTTTTTTACACCCGAAATCATAGTAGAAGTGATGCTGAAGAAAGAAGGAAACTGGGACGTCGTAGCTGAATTCGTAGAAACGGTTTTACGAATAAAGAAACAAAATGGTCTAGTTGACGACACAACCACATGAAGAATAGCAGCACCCTCCGCGTCTAGTCTGTCCCGACCGAGAGGGACGATAACACAGAAAAACGATGAAAATCAGCAGTTCTCGATATACGTAGTATAAGATAAAGTCAGGTCAACGAAGAGGTCACACAAGCTCGGAGGACGGTGTGACACAACAGTGAGAAATCCCTAAAGAGAAATTTCAGAACGAAACAAGAACAGAACAGACGCCAAACAGGCGAAGAACAGCCATCTTGAGTAATGCTAACGCGGGTCCAAGATGGTTTATCTCAACGAGGTTAAGGTAAAAGAGGTAGGGTTTTAGTGGGTCGTACAGGTGACGTACAACTCCACACACCGGTCGGTCTCGTATGACCATTGACGGTGCGGATGCGCATTTCCCCCCCCTTATACCCCTTGTATCTCCATATGGAGCAAGAATACTTATGTGGGTGCAATCTATTACACCAATTGTACCAGGAAACTGGTATTTATTTGCGAATCTAAAAAAGATAATTCAGTGAAAAACTTGCCATTTCTCAATTATAAACTTCTTAATTTACCTTTGTCGGAGCATTCTCAACGCATTAATATCTCCAGGAAATGATATACGTTTTAGCATAATATCTTCCCTAGTAAGTATATTACACACCTCGTGTATCGATCTGCTAACGCTCGATTGACTCAATCCTATAAATAAATTGCTTCCGATTACTTCTTGGTAGCTCCCGGAAGCAAAAAACCATAAAGCTGTCAACACCTAAAGTTATACAAAATAATTGTTACTATAATGAAAATATTGCGCTGGCTGCATGGATAAAGTGAACACCATTACCACTACATGATTACATTAACAAAACATTTTATTTGTCAATTATTAATGATTTTCTGTGTTCCTTCAATAAGGTTGAATTCAGAATCTATATTTTTCAGTAGAAAACACCATTTTATATTAATTGTGACGGTCTTGATATCGTAATTCTCTGCGAATGTTTATCTACATTTGTAAAATTGGTTACAACTAGTGTACCTTATCTTTAACTCCCAAAGCCGATTTCCTTAATGCCTCTTTCATATAAGGTGTAATCAAATCTATTAGATATCTGACGCTTGCCTTATTAACTCTGGAAATATGAAAGTCTATAATGGTTTTATTTCTAATTAGCTAAGTAAAGGCGACTACATGCACATACACGTGAGATCAAACAAAGGAATAATAATCATTGTTATAATTACACATAGGCGTGTTTATATAATAAATTATGGGCATATTTTGTTTCCCAAATAAAGAAATAATTTACTTACCGGAAACATTTAATAAACTTCGTTTCATTTAAATGGATGAAAGGATCCACTTTGGGGTAGCACCGCATTTCAGTATTGACCTCATATTCTTCCAACTCTTCAACAATATTTAATGTGTTGATAAAAAACATCTCTTCAAATTCTTCTTCCATCATACACAAAGTATTACAAACAGTGTAAAAAAACTCACAGACTCAATTTTTTTGACAATTTACGCAAATCCGCACATTTTAAAATCTGAATTTACCTCAAGTAACCTCGGTTCCCTCTACAAATAGTTAGGTAACGAAATTCCACTTATATTTACCTTCAATTTTTACCTAGAGAATTTCAAGAATACGACTGAGGTAATTACCAAGAGAACTGCAGACATTTCCCCAGGGAAATTACTTTACCTAGTCTCAAGAATTGGTGCCCTGGTGCCCTAACCTATATGTATTGTGACATGGATGTTCCGTGTGTTTTGTATTGTTTGGTTGTTGGTTAAAGCCTCCACGTTTTATTATTTTAAAGTTGTAGTTTAAAAGTTCTTAATTAATTTCAACAAATCAAGTAATGCCGTTTTATCATGGGCGACATTAAAGTGACTACTTGCGATTGGTGCTTGCAAGAGTCTCCAGTGCAGACAATCCAGGAGAACTTATGGCGATTTTGGAGGATAATTAGCGCAGAGGTCAGTACACATCGTTAATATAAACCCCTGGACATCTTACACAATTGCTATGAGTGTTTTGTGTGGTGTGCACTATTTCATGAGGCAGACGAGAACTGCTTGTTCATGGAAAGTAATCGTCATATTTTCTTTTAGGATCCAATCCTAGCATCTCATAGGAATATCTGCGAGAAATGTAAATCCCGCTGTGAGGATTTCTTGGTGTATGTCGAGATGTGTAAGAGCAATGCGCTTGTAGTAGAGAAGATACTGACTCTCGGACGAGTCAAAGAAGAACCTTCGGTGGACGTCGTCTACCATCCAGTAATTCTAAAGGAAGAAATTTCAGCGGAAGATGGGTCCAGTTCAGGTTATTCTGCATCCTTTTCTCAGTTGCCTTTTAAATGTTCGCATTGTGATAAGGTTTATACTCAGTCTGGTGATTTGAAACAGCACATGTGTATTCATGCAGGCGAGAAGCCTTTTAAATGTTCCACCTGTAATAAGAATTTTACAGAATGGTGTAATTTAAAAAAGCACATGCGCCTTCATACAGGGGAAAAGCCTTTTGAATGTTCCATCTGTTATAAGACTTTTACTCAGTCTGGTGCTTTGAAAACGCATATGCGTCTTCATACAGGGGAAAAGCCTTTTGAATGTTCCATCTGTAATAAGACTTTTACCCAATCTGGTAGTTTGAAAACGCATATGCGTCTTCATACAGGGGAAAAGCCTTTTGAATGTTCCATCTGTAATAAGACTTTTACCCAATATGGTAGTTTGAAAGCGCATATGTATCTTCATACAGGGGAAAAGCCTTTTGAATGTTCCATCTGTAATAAGACTTATATTCAGTCTAGTGCTTTGAAAACCCACATGCACCTTCACACTGGTGAAAGGTCTTTTAAATGTTCCATCTGTAATAAGACTTTTACCCGATCTGGTGACTTGAAAAGGCACATGCTCCTTCATACTGAAGAAAAGCCTTTTGAATGTTCTATCTGTAATAAATCCTTTAATCGGTCTGATGACTTGAAAAGGCATATGCGCATTCATACAGAGGAAAAAAGGGGCTCTGATCGGACCAGACGGTTAAAGTGAAACTTCGTTGGGTATAAGCCGCACACAAACAGGACATACATTGAGAAAACGAATTTTTTTTAGTTATTGAGTATAGTTATTTATTTTTATTAATTACATTTATAGGTACCTTTGGACATAAAAATAACTGTATTGTTATGTTAAACATTTACATATTTTCATTATCAATTTCTTCTATAATCATTCTGTCAACATTGTATTCCAAAAAAGATGCAATTGGCTTATTATGACTGAAGTAACTAACAAAAGTTCGAGATTCAAACTTTTCAAGGTACCTACTGAATAAGGCGTCGATAGTCGTTCCGTATTTGGTCCTACTTTGAGTGTTGTCATTGGACATTACCAAATCTAATTTTTCTTTCAGAAAATCTATCAATGGTACTGCCTTCTGATCGGAAAAATCAGTGTTGAAATCTCCGCTCATTACCATTGGGATTTCATGAAAATTTTTATCGAGCAGTGCTGAACCGCCCCTTGTATAAATTAACAAATTTTGATCTATAAACTTTATAATCTACAAGATAATATATTCACAAGAGGCTCGGTGGGTGAGTGGATAAAGCTCTTGCTTGTCAACCCGGAAGCCCCGATTTCGATTCCTTGTACGGGAGGTTTTTTCTTAAATTAAAAATTTCTTCCCAAGCCAACACGTAGAAAAGTACGCTAAAACACACCACGTGTTTCATGAGAAAGGAGAAAAAAGCGTCTCACTTTATTTAAGCGTTACGCGGATTTTCGAATTCCACCTCACCAAAATATCCAACGTCCCCTAAAAAGTTTCACATCAAAAACCTTTTGAATGTTCTGTCTGCAATAAGTCTTATTCTCGGTCTGGTGCATTGAAAACGCATATGCCCCTTCATACATGGGAAAAACGTTCCATTTGAATGTTCCATTTGTAATAAGACTTTTACTCGGTCTAGTACTTTGAAGCAGCACATGCGCTTCCATACAGGGGAAAAGTCTTTTAAATGTTCCATCAACAATAAGTCGTCTACTTGCCTTGATCATTTAAAAACGCATAGTAAGATATAATTTATAACAGTGTTAAATTACACATCTACGCCATGTCAATTACATTAATGTCAAATTTAAGCCATGCAGGTTCTTAGAGAAAGGATAGAGGAGGACAACAATGAATTCATTAATGTGGTGTTGAACGTATTTGAATAACAAGCTAGACACGTGTTTCTATTCAAAGGGTGAATTTTGTTTGTTTCTCTGCCATTTTTCCTCATGGCAGGTGGGTGCAAGTGCACCCTTTTACACCCCTTTCCCGCCGCTCGTGGTTTGATTTGTAATAAGAATTTTAGTGAAACTGGTAGTTTTTAGTGCTACTGATATAATAAGATTTATCTCTCTCTAAATAATTAGCGTGTATTTCAGTGAACCTGCAGTTTTTCTTTACTTAACGCTCTGTATCTAAATTTAATAAATCCTTACTTGCAGTAGGCGGTACATATATGTACCCCTGGTTATATAGAGTGGTACATATATGCACCATCCGTCTTAAAAATAATACATGGTTTACTGAACGTATAAACATTTAAATATATAGCAAGAATGGTGTTTCACACTATCTGCATGGTGTTTTGGTTCTCTTCTGAATTTTACTTTCGGCATAGCAGCTCATCGTCTTTATTATTACTTCCACAAATATATTACAGATTTTTACGGGTGATATTTTATTTTATATATGACTTGTAATAAAAATAGTTACCTTTTGAAATATGAATTGACTCAAAGTTCATGTTTTTAAAGTGCATGAAGTAGTCCATCATGACCAAAACGACGTTAAAATACCCCCTATTAGTTTTTGCTGTTACTGTAATTTATTGTGGACATGGGATAGATGATTGTTACTATTTTGAAAGGTTGCTATTAATGTACGAAGAAGCATAATTGTTATAAATGCACTTTGCAGTTATTGGCGCAATTTATAGAACCAACGGAGGCCTACTGAACAGAAGACATTAAAATGTGAATGTAACTTTTTCTAATTACACTAAATGGCCTTTATTACTTTAACAACGTTTACAAAAGCTTTGTGATCAAATAATGATATACGAGTATTACGGCATGTATTAACAAGCCATGAAGAGTGTGTGCTTCGTACACTGTTCTAGAGTTCGTTGGAACCACTCTAGCTTGGAATTATTTACAATAAATAGGGGAGAGAAACATGATTGATAATATCGGAAAAGTTTAATCATTTGAATGAAGTCAATAACATATATATATATATATATATATATATATATATATATATATATATATATATATATATATATATATATATATATATATATATATATCCCCCGGCTTCTTGGCTGTTCTGCTGTCACCGGAGACCTGTGACGTTTTTTCTATTTTTCCGTTTCTATGGAAATTATTCCCAGCCTCCTTGGAAAGGGTCCCGGAGATCGCCAGTCCCCGTCGCGCCACCCTATTGGCCCACTTTTGGGCTCAAGGTGCGGTACACTGCCCCCTTCTTAAGTCGTTGCGTCCCGCGACGACATTTCCTGTCGTTGCCGTCATGGCGCTAACGACATGAGGAACCTTTTGCACAGAAGCCCCTTTTAAAGAAATAGCAATCCACCGTCTTCCTGTCCATCTGCTCCTCAGTTGTTACCCCAAATCGTGGGTTGCCGTTTTCCGAGTAGACGGATGTGAATTCTGAGAACGATGGGATGGTTGCCATTGTACACGCAGTCCGGACATCCTCGCTGTCTTCTTCGTTCCGACCGACGAAAGGTGCCAAGCGGTCAATATGCACGATTTTAGGTTTTCCACGAGGCAGCCATTGAACACGGTATATAACGTCATTGATCCGCTTGAGGACTTCATACGGTCCCTGCCAGGCCTTTTGGAGTTTAGGCGACGGTCCGCGTCTCCATTGAGGTTGATACAACCACACCAGGTCGTTCATGTGGAATCCCGTGGGCTGCAACCCTACATCATAGCGAGTTTTCATTCGGTCACTAGCCCGCTGGATGTTGTCTCGGACTCTTTCGTGGATATCACCCATCTTCTGCCGTAATTCCTCCACGTATGCGTTCCCAGCAACTTCTTTCTCTCCTGGTTTGGTGCCGAACTCCAAATCACAAGGCAGCCGTATATCCCTCCCGAACAGAATATTCCCCGGTGCTGTCATTCACAGCGGATCGATAAGCCATGAGGAAAAGATGAAGATACTGGTCCCTGGTCGGAGACAACTTTCGACAAGTACTTCCCCATTGTCCTATTCATTCTTTCGACCATGCCATCAGACTGAGAATGTAACGCTGTTGTACGAGTCTTTCTAATTTTCAAAAGCTGGCACAGGCTTTGGGATAGGTCGGACTCGAAGTTTCGACCCTGGTCAGAATGGAGTTCCGAGGGGACGCCAAATCTGGAGAACAACTCCTTAACCAGGACGTCTGCCACGGTAGCCGCCTCTTGATTCGGTAAAGCGTATGCCTCGGTCCACTCGCTGAAATAGTCCATAGCTACCAAGATGTATTCATTTCCTGATGCCGATTCGGGGAATGGGCCTGCTATGTCGATGGCTATTCTCTCAAACGGACTGCCGACGTTGTATTGCCTCGTTGGTACCCGCACCCTTCGATGAGGTCCATTGCTTGCTGCACACACCTCGCATTTCCGGCACCAGCGCTTCACATCTTCCTTGCTGTTGATCCAATAAAATCGATCTCGTACACGCTCCAGGGTCTTCTTGACTCCCAGGTGCCCTCCGGATGGACCATCGTGCACTCTTCGTAGTACCTCCGACATTCGGCTTTTGGGGATCACCAATTGCTCCCTTCTGACCGACCCGTCGTTTTCTATCACGCGTTTCAAAGCAGCTGGAGTGAGTCCCATTGAGCCCAATATGCCTCGAGACCGGTCCCATATCGGGCTATCCCTTCCCACGTTGGTCGCTGGTTCTCTTTCTTCCATTCCATGATCAGACGAAGATCGGAATCCTCCGCTCGGGCTTAGGCGAGTCCTTCAGATGCCCACGAATCGCTGATTATACTTGTTCGTCTGATCTGTTCTTCTCCAGCCCTTTCCTCCGGCCTGGAGCAGTGTTTACAGCCTTCGACGCATGGCCGCCTTGATAGGGCATCAGCATTTCCGTTGGTTCTTCCGGCACGGTGTTCGATGGTGAAGTTGAATTCTTGGAGGCGCTCTATCCATCTAGCCACTTGTCCTTCCGGTTTCTTGAATCGGAACAACCATTTCAAAGCAGCGTGGTCCGACCTCAGTAAAAATTCTCGTCCATACAAGTACTTATAGAAGTGTTCCATGGACTTTACTACAGCCGGCGACTCCCTCCTCGTAACGCAGTAATTGCGCTCCGGCTTGCTCAACACTTTGCTAAAATATGCAATCACTTTCTCTTCGCCAGCTTGGATTTGCGACAACACAGCACCAATTCCTACATCGCTGGCGTCCGTGTCTAGAATGAATCGTCCCTCTATTCCCGGATAGCTCAACACAGGCGTTGTCACCATGGCACACTTCAAAGTCTTGAAAGCTAGCTGGCATTCCTCGTCCCATAAAAATCGCCGGCCCTCTTCTGTCAGCTTCGTCAGCGGTTTGGCTAGGTCAGCGAACCCCTTTACAAATCTTCTATAATAGGTGCATAAGCCCAAAAAACCCCTGAGCTCATGCCTATCACGCGGCACCGGCCACCCCTTTACTGCGTCAAGCTTTTCAGGATCAGTTGCAACCCCGTTTTCTGATACCACATGGCCCAGGTACTTGACTTTCCTTTGTGCCAGGATTCAACTGCAAGTTGGCACCGCGTAGTCGAACGAAAACCTGTTCCAGATTCTTTAGATGCTCCTCAAAGGACTTTCCGATAACAATGATATCGTCTAGGTAAACCAGGCAAGTTTCCCATGCTAGCCCTTTTAAGGTCAAGTCCATGAGTCTCTCAAAGGTCGCTGGGGCGTTACGTAATCCAAACGGCATTACAGTGAACTGCCATAGTCCCGTTCCCATCGTGAACGCCGTCTTCTCTCGATGTTCGGCTTCGAGTTCGACCTGCCAATACCCGCTCTTCATGTCCTTCTTCGTGACGTCGTTCAATCGTCTGTAGTCCACGCAAAACCTAGTGGTTCCGTCCTTCTTCTTCACCAGGACTACTCGTGACGCCCATGGTCCACTTCCGGGTTCAATGGGTTCCGTCGATGTATAGGCTACCTATAGGTAAAAACCGGAGCATTCTCATTAGAAGTCGATGGTCGTCCCATCTCAACGACTTCTTTTAGTTTTCCGGCTGCATATTTCTTTGAAATGATGGGCAATTTCGTCGCAGGTGACTCTCCTTACCACGCTGCCAGCACACTGAACGGCCCTTCCTCATTTGTTGGAGATTCTGGCTCACAACACGATGGACGACCTCTTCTAATTTAGGCTCCCTTGGATTAGGCTTAGATCCCTTGGATCGCCTCAAACTCGAGGGCGTAAGCCAGAGCTTCTTCCAAGCTCTTCACATAAGCCATCGTGACAGCCTGTTGTGTCTCGGAGTCACGAAGACCGGTAATGAATGATTGGACAGATAACTGGTCTCGGACCTCTTCGGCTGCAGTTGGATAGGCCAAGTGGACCATGCTGCCAATCTCTTTGGAATTCTTGGAGAGTCTCTCCCGGCTTCTGAGATCGACTACTCAATTGGGCGCAGTAAACATGCTGAAGGTGTTTATCGCCGAACCGCATCTCTAACTTCCCCACCAGATGAGGGTAGTTGCCGTGTAACTCCTCAGGTACCGTACGCAGAGCTTCGAGAGCATCTCCTCGAAGGGCCACTATTAATGTAGTTGCCTTCTCTGTCGGGGTCCACTGATTGACTCGCGCCGCCGCCTCGAACTGGATTCAATAGGATGACCATGTTGTTTTTCCGTCATAAGTTGGTGCCTTTACGATGTTTCTGGAGCCGGTATTGACACTTCCAGGGTTGCTGTTGGCCGACACTATGGATATCTCTGCAGCTTGTGCAGCGACGGTTTCCCCAGTCGTCAGTTTTTCAAATTTTTCTTGGATCAGAGCCTCACAGCGACTTACCACTTCCTCATATTTGTTCTTGACCAGCTGCAGCTCGTCCTCGATTACATCCATTCTGGTAGTGAGGTTCCCAGTATTTTCTTCAATTTTTGCAAGACTTTTAGAATTCTCCTCCATCCTGTCCAGAATGATGTCTTCACTTGAGCCGATTCATAAGTTTCCAGGTCTTCATTGTTTTCCTCCAGGTATTCCCTCAGTCGCAGCTGCAGTGCCGCTTTCATTCCGGTGGTTGACAAATCCCATTCCTCTAATTCTCGTTTGAGGTCCACCACTTTGAGGTCTTTCAGAGTCCTTTTTCCAGCCATATTTTGTGTAAATCCCACTTCTGACACCAGTGTAACAAAACTATGTATTTTCCAAGCAGGACAACAACAAAAAGGACTTCTCGTCTGAATTCCCCGGCTTCTTGGCTGTTCTGCTATCACCGGAAGACCTCTGACGTTTTTTCTATTTTATGGACATGTCCATTTTCATCGGATATTCCTTTCTTTTCCCATGGAATATCAAAATAATCGCAGGGTTACCACACGAGAATGACACTTAAATGGTAGTGGTTAATCGACCGAGGGGTACGCATTGAAACCGTATTAATTTGTAATTCTTCTAGTTTTTCTTTATGGAAAGATTATAAAGTACCAGTTCCTGGATAGATTCGTCGAGAAATCAGAATTAGGTACACACGTCGTAATGATAACGGGAGATACGTATTATAATTAATTTACCTTTTAAGGGGACCTAAAAAGGGACTTCTGGGTAGTTCTTACAATAATAGCCCAACCAAACTATATCTTAGTACATGTCAAACTCAGAGTAATCTGTTTCAGGTTGAAACCTTTTTAAAATCCAAGTTTAGGTAAAAAGAAAAGATATTTTTCAAAAAGTATCAGTTTAAAATGACGGCGCCATTGTTTAAACATTGTTTAAATGGTGAACATTGCAAAAACATGAGTTTTTAAAATGTAATAAAAAAATACATATAAGAAGGAATATTAAACTTCTTTTCTTATACAAAGAATAGGTGTTGGAAAAAGACTTCATTTTAGACCTGCTAAAAAACTATGAATAATTAATTTAAATAATTGCAATAAATTGTCGAAATTAGAATTTGCGATAATCAAAGAAAAGAAACAAAATATTTGTATAGCAGGTACAGCAGATAAAAAATACGAAAAACCTAGAAATGAAAAATATGACCAATAAACTTGAGATAATTCAGATCAAATAGCGTTTAATGAGGGCTATGATGATAATCAAAATGTTAATTTTAGTAGAATGTTTGAATAGTGAAAATAATACTGATGAGGAAAATATTCTATTATGCGATAATTGTAATGATGATAGTATGGGGTTGCCTGAATCACCGTCTAAAATAAGAAAAATGTAATTTCTGTAAAAATGATATGTGGATGTAATTGTAAAAAAGTATCTGTCAATAAATGACTGAACTGAATAAATTTAAATCATATATTTTACTGTACTTACCTGTTAGAACATATAAAATACTATATATAAGTTAATGTAAAAAACTTATAGAATTAAAGCACGTATTTAATATTTTTAATGATTTTTAAATATTAAGAAACCATTGTTCTATTAATTTTTCTAATGAAAATTGTCCATTGATATGTGTATTAAGTCAGTATCATATATCTCTCAATAATATATAAAACAAAAAATTCAAATTATTGTTAAGAACAAGTTAATAAATAATTATTTCAAAAAGGACCGCGCAGTTGTTATTTTCACAAATTAAAAAAAAATATATGTACTATTGACCAATTTTAATTTTTACTCTGAAGTAACAAGTATAATAAGTGTGCCTTTTAAGTGTTCATCCTGCGATCAGTCTTTTACTCAGTATAATAGTTTAAAGGGTCGTTTCCATATTCATACAAAAGAGAAACGTTATTAATTATGACATTGTAACAAAAGTTTTTCTTCATCAAAGGAGATGCCTCTTTCATATCCATTAGGCATTGATGGTGATTGAAATATCAATGTCGAAGAAGATACTTGCTGTTAAATTTTATCCACCACAACAGCTTTTTTTCGCTCTATAAACTGGGCTACTGGGTGTGTGGACTAGTATCCGAGCCCTATTCGTAGCTCTAATTAAAGGGAACGATAAATTGAAGGAAAAAAGTGGAACTAACCTAACCTATATGTATTGTGACATGGATGTTCCGTGTGTTTTGTATTGTTTGGTTGTCGGCTAAAGCCTGCCACGTTTTATTATTTTAAAGTTGTAGTTTAAAAGTTCTTCATTAATTTCAACAAATCAAGTAATACCGTTTTATCATGGGCGACATTAAAAAGACTACTTGCGATTGGTGCTTGCAAGAGTCTCCAGTGCAGACAATCCAGGAGAACTTATGGCGATTTTGGAGGATAATTAGCGCTGAGGTCAGTACACATTGTTAATGTAAACCCCTGGACATCTTACACAATTGCTATGAGTGTTTTGTGTGGTGTGCACTATTTCATGAGGCAGACGAGAACTGCTTGTTCATGGAAAGTAATCGTCATACTTTCTTTTAGGATCCAAGCCTAGCATCTCATAGGAATATCTGCGAGAAATGTAAATCCCGCTATGAGGATTTCTTGGTATATGTCGAGATGTGTAAGAGCAATGTGCTTGTAGTAGAGAAGATACTGACTCTCAGACGAGTCAAAGAAGAACCTTCGGTGGACGTCATCTACCATCCAGTAATTCTAAAGGAAGAAATTTCAGCAGAAGATGGGTCCAGTTCAGGTTATTCTGCATCCTTTTCTCAGTTGCCTTTTAAATGTTTGCATTGTGATAAGGTTTATACTCAGTCCGGTGATTTGAAAGAGCACATGTGTATTCATGCAGGCGAGAAGCCTTTTAAATGTTCCACCTGTAATAAGAATTTCACTGAATGGTGTAATTTAAAAAAGCACATGCGCCTTCATACAGGGGAAAAGCCTTTTGAATGTTCCATCTGTAATAAGACTTTTACTCGGTCTTATGCTTTGAAAACGCATATGCGTCTTCACACAGGGGAAAAGCCTTTTGAATGTTCCATCTGTAATAAGACTTTTACTCGGTCTGATGCTTTGAAAACGCATATGCGTCTTCACACAGGGGAAAAGCCTTTTGAATGTCCCATCTGTAATAAGACATATAATTGGTCTAGTGCTTTGAAAATGCACATGCACCTTCACACTGGTGAAAAGTCTTTTAAATGTTCCATCTGTAATAAATCCTTTACTCGGTCTGATGCTTTGAAGATACATATGGCCCTTCATAGAGGGGAAAAGCCTTTTGAATGTTCCATCTGTAATAAGAATTTTAGTGGGTCTTGTAGTTTGAATAGGCACATGCGCCTTCATACAGGGGAAAAGCCTTTTGAATGTTCCATCTGTAATAAGACTTTTATTCGGTCTGATGCTTTGAAGATACATATGCCCCTTCATAGAGGGGAAAAGCCTTTTGAATGTTCCATCTGTAATAAGACTTTTACTCGGTCTGATGCTTTGAAAACGCATTTGCGTCTTCACACAGGGGAAAAGCCTTTTGAATGTCCCATCTGTAATAAGACATATAATTGGTCTAGTGCTTTGAAAATGCACATGCACCTTCACACTGGTGAAAAGTCTTTTAAATGTTCCATCTGTAATAAATCCTTTACTCGGTCTGATGCTTTGAAGATACATATGGCCCTTCATAGAGGGGAAAAGCCTTTTGAATGTTCCATCTGTAATAAGACTTTTACCCAATCTGGTAGTTTGAAAACGCATATGCGTCTTCATACAGGGGAAAAGCCTTTTGAATGTTCCATCTGTAATAAGACTTTTACCCAATATGGTAGTTTGAAAGCGCATATGTATCTTCATACAGGGGAAAAGCCTTTTGAATGTTCCATCTGTAATAAGACTTATATTCAGTCTAGTGCTTTGAAAACCCACATGCACCTTCACACTGGTGAAAGTTCTTTTAAATGTTCCATCTGTAATAAGACTTTTACCCAATCTGGTAGTTTGAAAACGCATATGCGTCTTCATACAGGGGAAAAGCCTTTTGAATGTTCCATCTGTAATAAGACTTTTACCCAATATGGTAGTTTGAAAGCGCATATGTATCTTCATACAGGGGAAAAGCCTTTTGAATGTTCCATCTGTAATAAGAATTTTACTGAATCATCTAATTTAAAAAAACACATGCCCCTTCATACAGGAGAAAAGCCTTTTAAATGTTCCATATGTAGTAAGACTTTTAGTCGGTCTGGTGCTTTGAAACAGCACATGCTCCTTCATACAGGGGAAGTCTTTTAAATGTTCCATCGGTAATAAGTTGCTTATTTACCCTGATGATTTAAAAACGCATGGTAAGATATAATTTATAACATTGTTAAAGTACACATGTACGCCATGTCCATTACATTAATGTCAAATTCAAGCCATGCAAGTTCTTAAAAGAAGGGTAGTGCAGGACAACAATGAGTTCATTGGATACCGAGCTGTACGTTTGTTTCTATTCAAAGGGTGAATTTAATGTTTAAAAGTTTGTTTATTTCTCTGCCATTTTTTTACATGGCAGGTGGGTGCAAGTGCACGTATGAACATTTGAGTTATACACAGACCATGATTACACTGCTCTACGACGTAACTTGCACATTTCCTCCCTTGAATCTCGCAGAAAACAAAGAGATCTTGTATTACTGTTTAATATCATTTATGATTTATTTAACTGTCCTCAACTTCTCCACAAAGTCAATTTATTTGTACCACCCCGTCCTACGAGACAAAATCATACATTTTATATTCCATTTCACCAGATGCAATTATGCTTCCAATTCTTTTTTCCCAGAACTCTTAGACTTGCAAATTCTCTTCCCGACCTTCAACATGTTGACACATCGGTTCTGAGGTTTAAGAGACATTTGAGTAAGCCGAGCCTTTGAGAGCTGCTTTGGCTGTACTTCTGCTACATGCATTATGTATTTACGTCGATGTATTAATTATTAATCATGTTTATTCTTTATTGTTTGTATGTCTCCCATATAATTTGTTCTTGATTATTGTCCAATATTGTTAAATTGTATATTTAAGCATTTGTTTAATCTATGTACTATTCATAATTGGGCTTGCCCGTGAGTTAAATAAATAAATAAATTTCGCAAAAACATACCTAAAACTTTGATTTCAAACTGACATTTCTAGAGCGCCTATAAATATATACACCCCTTTCTCGCCGCCCGAGGTTTTATCTGTAATAAGAATTTTAATGAATCTGGTAGTATGAAAATGTACATGTGCTTTCATACAAAAGAAAAGCCGTTTAAATCTTCCATGTGTAATAAGACGTACTCGGTCTGGTACTTTGAAACAACACATACTAGTACATATTTCAAACAGTTGAAAAGCGTTTTTAATTCTACTTTTGTAATAAGACTTATCTACTTGCAGTAGGCGGTACGGAGGTGGTACATATATGTACCCCTAGTTATATGGAGTGCTACTTATATACAGTGAAACCTCTCTAAACCGGACACATGTGGGATCAAACTATTTGTCCCTATTAGGGAGGTGTCCACATTAAGGGGGTTCTTCATTAAAAATTTGTATAGAATGCTTATATAAGTATACGAGTATTATGGCATATATTAACAAGCTGTGAAGAATATGTGCCTTGCACACAGTTCCAGGGTTCGTTGGAATCACTCTAGCTTGGAAATATTTACAATAAATAATGGAGAGAAACATGATTGCTTATATCGGAAAAGTTTAATCACTTGAATGATGTCAATAACATATATATATATATATATATATATATATATATATATATATATATATATATATATATATATATATATATATATATATATATATATATATATATATATATGTATGTATGTATGTATATAGTAATGAATTCTCCTCGTTTTATCGGCCATCGAAGACAATGAAATCTTCTCGAATGTTCCGCAGATAAAGCGGCGCTAGCGGGTTCCGAGAAATTGAGAAAGGTCTGGAAGCGTCACCGTTAGAATAGAAAAAGGCGGCCGAGAGATAAGCGGAAGTCAGTCGAGTCGAAGACAGCTGTTCATCCGGAACCGACATCCGTCGTAATGAAAAACACGCTCGAAAATAAATTATGTATATATAGCGTTACATAGTTATTTTATTTGTTATTTTAAGCAATGCGTTTTATCCAAGATTTTACAAATATGGCGAGATCGATGCATTGATCGAAAACACATTATTTTGTCAATTATGAAGTATTATCGAAATTAAATTACGAGATTCGGTAATATTGCAAATACCTTATTAGGTTAGACTAGGTTAGATTAGGTCGTGACTGGTGAAGGAAATCCATATTTAGGCAAATCTTTATTTTTATTCAGGAAGAATTTTGATAAAGGCTATTGATGACTAGAAAGTAGATAAAAAAACTAGTTCGAAAACGTCAATTGTAATTTTAGGAAAAGGTTCGTTCAAAAGTAATAGCCTTTTGAAAATGCGATTTTCCGTAAGAGGTTACTGCGTGAACATTAGAAACTCACCAGAAAATCACCACTGATCAATACAAAACCGTAGAAAACGATGTGCGCATTCGATTTTCGCCTTTCCTTTTACTTTTTGAGAAACTAGGGGGCTCTACCCACTGCGCGCTTGCGCGCGCCAACCTCCGTGAAATTCAAGCAACGACATGTATCAAACAAACACGATTTTTTTTATCAAAAAAAATTGTTCTTTTTTTTTTTAGTTGAAAACGCGAGAAATCACGATTTGTTTTTAAGAAAATTGTTCTGCGTTTGTTGTTAAGAAAATGAAGAACCCCGCGGTTAACAAATGGACGAGGCCTTCGTGACGTCCAGTCGGCACGCGCCGGGCGGGGATGAGTGAGAGAAATGAGAGAGAAAAGTAGGCGCGCGCAATTTTTAGGGAACCAGAGAGCAGGGACGGCCAATCACGCACCGAATAAGTCGATGACAGGCATTATCTCCATTAGAAATATAGAAAAAATATTTTTCATCTGACCTCACTTTTCCAGCGAACCGCAATTTCGTCGACTTCTAATCGATATGGTAAGTACGAGGGAAATCCAATTTCTCATTCTGCTACATCCATGGAATGTCTTCAATACGTGTAGCACTAATTTTCACACGATATTTCACAATAACACATAAATTAACAAATCTTTATGGACATGTCCATTTTCATCGGATTTTCCTTCCATTTCCCACGGAACAACGAAATAATTGCAGGGTTACCACACGACAAAGACACTTAAATGGTAGTAGCTAATCGACCGAGGGGTACGCATTGAAACCGTATTAATTTGTAATTCTTCTAGTTTTCTTTTTATGGAAAGATTATAAAGTACCAGTTCCTGGATAGAATCGTCCAGAAATCAGAGTTGAGTTAGACGGTTTGGTCTTGTTTGTTGTTTTTTTTTTATAGAAACGTTATAAACTAAGACTTAAAGGACATACGTCATTTACGACGACGGTCGTTCAGCCACTCCCATACCTCCACTAAGCACACCCGCTTTTAAAATTTCAAAATGGCGGAGGCGCGAAAGCCGCGCCATATATAATCGTTTTTTCACTTATTTCCCCACACTCTTTTCACGAATTAGGAATATCGGCGTAAAGTTGAATAAGCAAACTTTATTATTATCGTTTAACCCATGAGAATAACAGACAAAGACATTTAAAAATTCCACTTTGAAAACCGGCAAATTTGGCGAAATTTCTCGCTTATTTTTTTTCAAAAAACACTGATTTCCTAAAGTTAAAATTATTTTTCCCAGCAGCCTAATACAGTCCTCTTTTAGTATAAAAATTGCCATTTTTGAGATCTACTTGGAAGAAGGAAGATCTTTGCCCATATTTAAACAGTACACTCATTAATTCAACCAAGTCGTGTTATTTACACTTCTTAGAAGGAGAAGAAGAGGAACAGTTATGTGAAAGTCGTTTTTGTACTAACACACGTCGTAATGATAACGGAAGATACGTAGTTAATTTACCTTTTAAGGGAACCTAAAAAGGGACTTCTGGGTAGTTCTTACAATAATAGCCCAACCAAACTAAATCTTAGTACATGTCGATCTCAGAGTAATCCGTTTCAGGTTGAAACCTTTTTAAAATCCAAGTTTAGGTAAAAAGAAAAGATATTTTTCAAAATGTATCAGTTTAAAATGACGGCGCCGTTGTTTAAACATTGTTTAAATAGTGAACATTGCAAAACATGAGTTTTTAAAATGTAATAAAAAAATACATATAAGAAGGAATACTTAACATTTTTTCTTGTAGGTGCTGGAAAAAGACTTTATTTTAGATCTGCTAAAAAAATTATGAATAATTAATTTAAATAATTGCAATAAATTGTCGAAATTAGAATTTGCAATAATCAAAGAAAAGAAACAAATTATTTGTATAGCAGGTACAGCAGATAAAAAATACGAAAAACCTAGAAATGAATAATATGACCAATAAACTTGAGATAATTCAGATCAAATAGCGTTTAATGAGGATTATGATGATAATGATCAAAATGTTAATTTTAGTAGAATGTTTGAATAGTGAAAATAATACTGATGAAAATATTTTATTATGCGATAATTCTAATGATGATAGTATGGAGTTGCTTGAACCACCGTCTAAAATAAGAAAAATGTAATTTCTGTAAAAATGATATGAGGATGTAATTGTAAAAAAGTATGTCAATAAATGAATGAACTATATAAATTTAAATGTTATATTTTACTGTACTTATCGTACGTAAAAAAAACCATCATTTTGTTAATTTTTCTAATGAAAATTGTCCATTGATATGTGTATTAAATCAGTATCATATTTCCCTCAATAATATATAAAAAAAAATTAAATAATTGTTTATAAGAAAATTAATAAATATTTATTGCAAAAAGGACCGCGCAGTTGTTATTTTCACAAATTAAAAAAGAAAGTATACTATTTACCAATTTTAACTGTAGCTGCGAAGTAACAAGTAAGTGTGTCGCTCTCTCAAGGAAAAAAATCCAACTCACGTGATGAAATTCACTCCCACACTATGAGTATGTGGAGGTACCCTCGAGGATGACGTCAGTACCTGTACTACGCTTCTTTAAGAATCGGTACTGGAGGAAATATCCAGAGAATTATTGGCAAATTTTATATCAAAGCTTTCAGGTTGCACTGATCGCAGACTGTATCTATATGTATATCTAAAAAAAAACTTTATTGTAGTGTGTTTGAGGATATTATTGGAAACTTGAATAAATTATCATTAGAATCGTGTTCTCATGTATTCTCTTGAAGATTACACATTGGTCACTAAGAAAATGGCAGAACGCCACTCCAATTTATCAATCAAAGAAAACCTTCCGAATGTCGCTTCTGGTATTTGACTTCTATGACACGGGTTTTATACATAGGGATGAAACTAGCATTGAGAAACAGGCCACATCGATACTGCCAGACTTCTGCTAATATACATAAAACTCAAGCACGAAACGCAAAATTATGCTGAATTTTGTCGGTAAATTTGGGACTTTTATTTCCACTGGCAAACAGAAGCAATGAATACATATGGCCGCCGTTTACGACTTTTCTTGTTCTAAGCCAAACTTTTAGTATTCTGAGTTTCATATATCGCAAATGAGACGCGCCACGAGGTTAGGAACCATATGGAACGATAGTTCGTTGTAATTAGTGTGATAATTGATGTAATAACAGTGTTATTATAAATTTTGAAAGGTAAGATTTGGTGGTAAGATAGTTAAGTATAACATATTTCAGTGTAATAGTGTTGGGTATGAAATATAACCAACCAACCAATATTGATTGTTTTGCACAAATTGGGATTTTTCCCTCTGGAAAACTGAATTGATTTCACTTTAATTCTGTTGATCGTTGTAGTTTGTTATTACTAATAGTACCATAATTAACATCAAATATTTCATTAAGGAAGCAATCATATTTATGCAACTTTCCTTATCGCACAAATAAATATTGCTCACCAGTTGTAAACCCTGTTTATGGATCAAACAAGTTTCACAATTTTCTGACGAACGCTGCACATATGTTGAGATGGAAGAATGTATGTAGATTTTATAGAAACATGTGTAAATTTCTTATGTCAGATTATGCTAATCCCAATTTAAAAATAACTGCCTGCAGCAATACCTAAATGTATTGATAACTGTAACACAATCAGTATTATTATACTATAAATTATACCAACATTTACCATGATACCCAGGCCACCCCTTTAGAGGCGAACATCCCTATTGTAAGTGGTTCTGACAACTCTAGTCTTGATATAAATCAAGAACATGAGATTTAATTTCGGAAAACTGAATTTCTGAAACAATTAAATTTAAATAAATCAGGTTTATCAAGTCTTGAAAGTAAAATGTATCGGATACATAAAAATGCAGGTAATTATCTAAACAATGCGAGCTTATTAAGTAATGAGAGCAGCTAATCAAACACTTTAAAATTTATACGAAGAGAGTAGGTTCAAGTTTATTTAACTATTTGTTTCTAGTTTTAAGAAACTATCGAACGAAGAAAAAGGAAGATAAACTTTGTTTTATAACATGTCCATGATTTTTATTCTAATTAGGAATTTGTTTTAGGAATCGTGCAGTTCAAAACTAAAGACGGAGGACGACAAATCTTACTGAAAAGCGTTAGAATTTAAGTTGTCGGTAACTATCCTTATTATTAAAATTACAATTTAGTAAACGGTCCCTAATCTTAGGATAATTTCATTTCTATTCTTTATCACTAAATACAAATGTTTTGTTTGAATTCGTGTTTTCTTTGTTATTTGTCGTTTAGTAAGATCGCGTGAAATGGAAGTGGCACTTATCCATTGGTTCATAAAAACTTGGGATCATCTACTCCAAGCAATACATAAGATTACTTAAGATTATGAAGCACTTCTATATAGGAAAGAAAACATGCTTGTAAGTGTTACATAATTTTAAGTGAGCTTATATTTTGTCACGCAATTTCGAATGAATAAATATGGCGTCAAATGTCATATTGACATGTACATATGAATTGTTGTTGACTTGTTGACTATTAACTATTAATCGTGCAAGATCTGCCGGCGATTTATAGAAGTATGAATATAGAGACAGAAAAAAAAGTTTATTTAGACGAGTATTTCGTGGTTTATTTCGTTCACAATATTTTACTATTAAAATATTATATTTCGAAGATAAATTAAAAACATTTTCTAATTATTTTAGTAGAGAGCTTAAATTTAATTTAAAATAAATTTTACAAGGTTTTAATAATATTGTTGAACGTTGTTCATATATTTTGCGACATATTTTTAGGATTTACATTTTGTACAACTTGATTCTATCAAACTAATTATAGAATAAAAAAAATGTAATTTGTAAAAATGAACATTTGTTTGGAAATATAGTAATGGAATAAAAGTATTTTTGCAAAAATAATTATTTATAACATATATTAATATTTTGACAAAACTAATGCGTCGGTTGTTATTAATTTCACAAGCTACCCCAGATTAAAAACAAAACCGTTGAAATCGACCTATCATTAACCGAGTTACGTCAATTTTTTACCGTGATTAAAATTTGGACTCGCTCGGATCAATTTTCCATGCCTCCTTGTAGTGATCACTCATACTTGCGCTCTGATGATACGGTCTATTAAAGATATATTTTCACCCTTGAAAATTGCCTTCTTTCTCTTTTACTTGGTGGCACCATAAAGTTCAAGTATTCCACTACTTCCACCAAAAATTCTTCAACCCTTACTGTTTATAAACGGTGAATTTTTGAAAAAAAAAATATCTCAGCCCCTAACTGAGATAGAGGGGCGTTTTTCTGTAAAATGCGTAGAAAATTGTCAGCTTTTCGAATATCATAATTGCTAAAGTGAATTATTTTTTTGCATAAATAGTTGCAAAACACTGACGTAAAACAATACTCATTTTCTGACGCCATTTTGAAGGTGAAAATATTATTGTAATTGTACATTAATGTAATTGACATGGCGTAGATGTGTACTTTAACACTGTTATAAATTACATCTTACTATGGGTTTTTAAATGATCAGGGTAAGTAGGCGACTTACTACCAATGGAACATTTGAAAGACTTTTCCCCTGTATGAAGACGCATGTGCCGTTTCAAAGTACTAGACCGAGTAAAATTCTTATTACATATGGAACATTCAAAAGGCTTTTCTCCTGTATGAAGGCGCACATGCCTTTTCAAATCATTAGACTGAGTAAAGGTCTTATTACAGATGGAACATTCAAAAGGCTTTTCCCCTGTATGAATGCGCATGTGTACTTTTAAATGACAAGATTCAGTAAAATTCTTATTACAAATGGAACACTTAAAACTCTTTTTGCCAGTGTGAAAGTGCATGTGCCTTTTCAAAGTATAAGACCAAACATATGTCTTATTACAGATGGAACATTCAAAACGCTTTTCCCCCATATGAAGAGGCATATGCGTCTTCAACGCACCAGACTGAGTAAATCTTTTATTACAGATGGAACATTCAAAAGGCTTTTCCCCTGTATGAAGGCGCACATGCCTTTTTAAATCATTAGACTGAGTAAAGGTCTTATTACATATGGAACATTCAAAAAGCTTTTCCCCTGTATGAATGCGTCTATGTCTTTTCAAACCACCAGATTCACTAAAATTCTTATTACAGGTGGAACACTTAAAAGGTTTTTCTTTTGAATGAATATGCATGTGCGTTTTCACATTACAAGATGATGTAAAAGTCTTATTGTAGATAGAACACTTGTAATCCTTTTTGCTTGTATGAATGCGCATATGCCTCCTCAAATCACTAGACCGAGTATAAACCTCAACACAGTGTGAACATTTAAAAGATAATTGAGAAAATGTTGTAGAATAACTTGAATCAAACTCGTCTTCTGTTAAAACTTCTTGCTTGATTAACGGATGCTCTTCTTTGATTTGTCCTGGAGCCAGTACCTTCTCCACTATAACCGCATGGGTCTTACACATCTCGATATATACCGAGAATTCCTCGTAGCGTAATTTACAATTCTCGCAGATATTCTTACGAGATCCTAGGATCGGAACCTGAAATAAAAGACATTGGTCACTTTCCAATGAGCAAGCGATTCCCATGTACCTCAAGTGGTGCGAACGAAGCAAAGCACTAATAGCAAGTCTGTGAGTTGTCAAGCCAGAAACTCCTCAACCATATTAACAATGTGTACTCCTTACCTCTGCGCTTACTATTTCCCAGAATCGCCATAACCTTTCCTGGATCTTCTCCACTGGCGCTTCTCGTAAGCACCAATCGCAAGTAGTCACTTGAGAATCGCTCATGATAAAACTGTAATACTCGATGTATTGAAAGTTAGTAAGCACTTTATAAGCAAACTAATACATACAGCTTACAAAACCTCACTGACCTTATAGGTTAGTTCTTCTTCTTCTCTTCAGTTATCGTTCCCTTTAATTAGAGATTGACCCAATGTTGATAAGCTTCAGAAGCTTATCCTTTGAAATTTTACCCCTGCACTTTAAACTACTACTACTTACCACGTACCAATAAACTATAGTTATTTATAACAATATGAATTATACTTCAGAATCACATTCACAACAGTGTTTTATACTTAAAACTTGTTTCAATATTGCTTGATTGCCTTTGTATGATTGGATTTAAAATATATTACGTGACACCGACCTGCGCACTACGATTGACAAGCGGGGAATCCGTATAGGTTAGGTTAGCAAACCATGGTGTACAGAACATTTAGGTTAGAGAAACGGCAACTGCTTGTATTTGGAATGGCATCAGGTAGCGACGTACACGGTACGGTTTAGCTAAGGTATATGTTTTGTGGCGACGTATGCGCCGCCTGGCCCCTGTTACTGAACTAAATTAGGGTGGGAACTTCAAATCAGGCTTCTCTTCCCGTCTCATTCCTAATAAAGTTTAAAAATGGTTATTCCTCGACACTACATAAGTGTATAAACAATATAATAAACAAACTATTGTAATGTTATCCCGTTTTACACTTACACTTTGTAGAGGAACATGCACTTGGTGCATTGAAATAAAAGAATTGGATTTTGTCCATAAACACTTATATACATAGAATAATAATATCACGTAGTTAACAAAGATAAATTAACAAATTGTGCGGCAATCTTAACTTTCGTTTTGGAATACGAGTCCTCTGAATTGAAGCAATTCCTTTTGAGTTTCGATAAGTACTTGATAGTTCTATCCTGATAGTCCCTAAAGGCAGATTCGATATGGTGAAAACAAGCCTTTTTTATTGGGTTCCAACTGAATATTACACGTGAAAAGAGAATTTCGAGTACTTTTAAAAAGATGAGGGACACCAAAAATCGTTATCACTATTTCATTTTCAACAACAAAAGAAAACAGACTGCACAACACAACAGCAACAACACAGAAACCAATATTCATATAACATGTTATGAATGAAGGTTTCGATGTGCGCACGTGCAGTAGACGCACGGCAGCCGACTTGCAAGGGCGCCCCTATATATACGCTTCCCATTCTTGGTTTTATAAAATATTAAAATACATCGATAAGTTGACATAAATTTGTTCAGTTGTCATCAGCGATATCATTAAATCGAAGCATTTTTGCACGAGGAAAACGCTGGTGAAGTTTTATAACTTCTTACTTATACTTACTACTATACTATATTACTTATACTAACTTATATTAAGAAGTTCGCAAAAACTAAGAATTTGTCAGTTTCCTTCCAGTTTCAACCACTTGCCAGGGGTTGTGCCGGTTGAAACCTACTAATTCAGAATCCTGTGTGTCGAAAACATACACATTAAAAAACTCCCTCCCCTGTATGGACGCATATGTGCCTTTTCAAATTTCTATAATTAGCAAAAGCCTGATTACATGATGAACATTTAATGGCTTTTCACCTGTGTGAAGTTGCATGTGATTCTTCAGTGTACTAGTATCATTAAAAGACTTATTACAAATGGAACACTTATAAAGCTTTTCACCCGTATGAATGCGCATGTGCCTTTTCAAACTACCCGCTTCACTGTAATTTTTATTACAGATGGAACATTTAACAGACTTTTCCCCTGTATGACAGCGCATGTGCCGTTTCAAATTAGCAGAACAAGTAAAAGTCTTATTACAGATGGAACATTCAAAAGGCTTTTCCCCTGTATGAATGCGCACATGCCTTTTCAAAACATCAGATCTAGTGAAGTTCTTATTACAGGTGGAACATTTAAAAGGCTTCTCGCCTGCACGAAGGCGCATGTGAGCCTTCAAACTGCTAGATTGAATAAACGATTTATTACAGAGGGAACAATTAAAAGGCCTTTCACCTGTATGGAGGCGCATGTGATTCCTCAAATTAGCAAATTCATTAAAGAACTTACTACAGACGGAACATTTAAAAGGCTTTTCGCCAGTATGAAGGCGCACATGCCTTTTCAAATCATCAGACTGAGTAAAAGACTTATTACAGATAGAACATTTAAAGGGTTTTTCCCTTGTATGAATGTGCATGTGCTTTTTTAAATAACACGATTGAGTAAAATTCTTACTACAGATGGAACATTTAAAAGGCTTTTCGTCAGTATGAAGCAGCATGTGCGTTTTCAAATCACCAGACTGACTAAAATACTTATTACAGGTGGAACATTTAAAAGGTTTTTCTTTTGAATGAATAAGCATGTGCGTTTTCACATTACAAGATAATGTAAAAGTCTTATTGCAGATAGTACACTTGTAATCCTTTTTGTTTGTATGAATGCGCATATGCCTTCTCAAATCATTAGACCGAGTATAAACCTCATCACAGTGTGAACATTTAAAAGATAATTGAGAAAATGTTGTAGAATAACTTGAACCGAACTGGTCTTCTGTTAAAACTTCTTGCTTGCATAACCTCTCCTGGATCGCAAGTAGTCACTTGAGAATTGCTCATGATCACTTTAAGCCACTACCTTAAAATATTAATACGAATACAATGTGGTACATAACACTTAGGTCAGTGGAACAGATCAGGTTATGTTAGGTTATGTGGCCATTTAACACAATACATCGAACTCAGAGCACATGTAAAAATCCCCATTACAGCTAACGACGATGGCGTCATTTACGTTTTTTACGTAGCCACGGTCTATGTTAGAACCTAAAATCTGACAATTATGTAGAGGAATTCCATTGTTCTGACAGTTTAAAAAATATTTTTTTTTTTTTTCATTACTCAATAGAATTACAACAAACAGAAAATAATATATAAAATATATAAATATATGTGTAAACTTTCACCATTCATTTATAAGAAAATAGTTTAATGGTAAAAGGAAGCAGGATTTTTTTAATCTTCATCATCAGATGAATCATCCTCATGTTCGGAGTTCGAATTAATTTCATCATCTACATCTTGCATATCTGTAATCAGAAATGGTTATGATACTTGACAATATTGCATTTATTTCATGATATTAGTAGTGTATTAAAAAGAAAACATACCTGAATCCGGAGTATCCCCTAAAATGTGAGGTGTTATGACAATATCTTCATATGCTTCTGGTAGTTGATTGCCAACAAACCAAGTCATCTCCAACTTGCCATCCACATTTTTCCACCCGAAATCTGTTGGTGTACAGGTCAACAGACCCATCGTAAATCCGCAACCTAATTCTCAGGGAAACGGAAATAGGGAGAGTAAATTTTGTAATTGCTGCAAGAAAAAGGGGCACGTGATTTCGGAATGTTTCAAAAGAAAGCGAAATAACGAACGTAGTAATTCTCAAAAACGATCCGAATCGACAAGTTCATTTAAACGACGCCGAGTCCCGGGACGACGTCGTTTCCGTGGACTGGATGTAACTTCAAAAGACGACGCCTTCTTAAATTCGGGAAGACACCTCTTCGCCGATTCGCTCGAACTATCATCCCAACACGAATAATCTCTCTAAGTTCTGAACGATCTGATACACGAAAGATCGCTGCTCCGATCCGTCTTTAGCAGAACTCCAGCTCCAGTGACGATAGTGGCCTAGCCCTGAGCGACGGTCATTTACTGCGCAACGTTCCCCTCACGGGCGATTTTCCAAAATGTAGTTCAGATAAAAGGGAAGCCCCTCTCCGAGAGCTTCACGTCCTTTTTAACAATCGTAACAATCCCTCCGTAGATTGTTTTTATAACGGGCATAATTTCAAATTTTTAGTGGACACGGGAGCCTCCGTGTCCCTCATAAAAAATCGAGTCGACGCGAAGTCAAATCCTATACTTCCGGGTGGGGCATTCCATGCCAACTGAGCAGTCGATTCCACGTCACCCTCTCGGATTTGGCTCAAAATTGGTACATCGATTAGTACCATTGAAAAAAGCATGTTCCTAAATTTTCAGCTCGAATGGTCACTCCCGGCGCCCTGGGGCTCATTTTTAAGTTTTCAGGCATTTTTTGACCTCTAAGTGCCCGAAACCGGTTTTTGGCGTACTAACAAGGTATTTTGACGTGAAAAATGACCAAAAGTACATATAGGAGATTCCTAATTTCTCGTAGAACACGATCCCGTAGTCCGTTTGTCGATATCTAGCAAGGGGAGCTCAGAAAACGCGAAAAACTGCTTTTTTTTAAAAAATCGAATTGCTTCAAGACGTACGCTTCAAATCGTCTCAAAATTTAGGAAACGACTGTTTGATAGTTGGTGTTTCGAATGTCTATACGCGCGTAGTGATCATTATATATAAAAAAAAGTTACACGTGTTTTACGCATTTTAGAGGGGATTTTCGGTGATTTTTTCATTATAATCCATGCATTGGCCCTATTCAGTTGGGTGTTAGTTGGTTTTTTTTAAGGTATATGTTTTGTGTCTGAACTCTTACGGTGGCGTTTGTAGCGACAACGGGAAATCATTACGTATCGAATGTTTTTTTAGTGTTCTTTGGTATCTACTTTTTTTATGAACTTGTGTTGCTCCATATATGGCGCAAGTTGCTAGATATACAGGGGGTAAAAGAATTAATTTTACTGGCTTTTCTTATACAGCACGTGCATATGCTGCTGCAATTTCACACTGTAGAGATCCAGCTTGGCATCTGCATGTACGGAAAGGTGGTAAAACATTCCAACGAGTATTCAAATCCAGGCAGCAAAAACACCTTAGCAGACAAAACAGTAGTAGAAAGAACGTTACACACAAAATTCGGCTTGTGAGTTCTGGACCAGATCTCGATTATGGACCGAATGCAGTATAACCAGACATTTCGGAGGAGCAACTTTCAAATAGAAAATCTAACTTTTTAGCAAAACTACAGGATAGGGTTTCAACATTTGATAAGCTTAAAGATATAGAGAATTCTACCAGAGAGCAACATAATTGCACACTATGGCATGAACTAAGGAAAGACTATTTAACTGCCTCCAATTTCGGAACAGTTATAAAACGAAGGCCAACAACACCCTGTCATAATTTAGTGAAAAGGTTGTTGTACAAAAAAAAATAATTTAAGTTCTCCATCCATAACTTACGGCTAAATTAATGAAAAAAATGCCATTTTAAAATATGAAAGTGTTACCGGTATAAAGGTACAAAAGTGTGGATTCTTCGCATACCCAGGATGTTCATTTTTAGGAGCTTCCCCTGATGGCTCAAGTGTCTTTTCTCTGTTAAGGGCAAACTATTAAATTCTACGGAAAATAATTGTTTTTACATTAAGGATAACGAAATTAAGTAAGTTATTTATACTAAACTGTATCCATTTTCTTTTCATAGTTTCATGTAATTTCTAAACGCATTTTCTGTTCCAGGCTCAAAAAACGTCATATTACCTGAAATAGTCGATGGCAGGGTGCCGAGAGGTTTTAAAATTACAAAACGATAATTATGTAGTTTTTATTTGTGACATTAAAATATTAATATTTGGTTAGCTTTTTTTGTAATACCCCTTATCGACATTTTGGAGTGACCCTTTCTCAAAAAAATGGTATTGCAAGGTACTCAAGACTACACAATTAATAAATAATAAAAGTTTCTGAAATGTTACATAGCTCAGTTTTTCTCATTATTTATAACTTTAATGATCATATTCGATAACAGACGAGGCGGAAATAGTTCAATTACACATTTTGAACGATAAATTTACCTAGTTAGTTTACAGTTCCTAGTTTCTGTTCCGACCAAACACTTACTTGTTACAAATTCACCCGAGGGGAGTTTACCATGAAATCGAAAAAGTGTTCAAGCCTTTCGAAGAACATATAAAATATATGTGCTAACGAAAGATATGAGCAATATGTTAGAAAAAAGGTAAAGATTGTAGAGGTAAATAATGTGAATTGCAATTGGAACATTACAATTTGTAATGGTAAAAATTGAAATTTACTGTATTATACTATACTTACTTTGCGAATGTGTGTAAAAGTACCATTATTATTATTTATGTTATTTTCAAGTAATGATTTGTATAAAGAAAGACTTCATAAAAATGACATTTTTGGAAAAACGAGATCGAAATTGTATTTTATCAGCAATAAAGAAAGGTCTAGTATTTATAAAGGTGTAGTATTTAAAAATATCTATTCGAGGTATCCGAATGAGAATAATGGTCATAAATTTTATTGTCCGGTCACCGTGGTCGAGTCGAAACCTCCCACACCTAAGCTATTGGTTCCCTAAAGTGGCTTATCACAAAGTCATTCATTAATTTAATTTAGCTCTACAGTTGATAATTACAAAAATTTAGCGTAATAACTCTAGCTGTCAGTAACAACTACTTCATTATTATTTTTCTGCGTAGTTTTTACATGCAACTTACAGCAGTATTTAGTTATTTCTATATTTAAATCATACTTCTGAAAAATCTAAACATATCATCGACAAAAGCTTCTCGCACTTTTTTTCGTATACAGAATATGAACTGCCTAGTGAAAGAAATTTAATGATTGACCGATTAGTTTGTCTTCTAGAGCTCACAGAAAATTGCATTGTATGGTATACGGATATTTTAATGTATCGAACAACCTTAAGCACGAAATACGGGTCACGGATCCGACACCAGTTTCGTCTAAAATATATAGGTTTCCCGAAGTCCACAAAAAGGAGGAGGACAAACAAATTCAGAAAATGATTAAGCAGGGAATAATCCGCGAATCTGTTTCCCCGTACAATAGCCCACTATGGATCGTCCCTAAGAAACTGGACGCCTCGGGTGAACAGAAATCGAGGATCGTAGTGGACTACCGTAAACTGAACGACGTCACCGTAGGTGACGCATATCTCCTTCCTAACATCGAAGAGATATTAGACCAACTAGGCCACTCACGGTACTTCACCACGCTCGATCTAGCTTCCGGGTTTCACCAATTAAAAGTGAAGGAAAGCGACATCGAAAAAACGGCATTTTCCACCCCGTCGGGGCATTACGTATGCCCTTCGGCCTAAAGAACGCGCCGAGCACGTCTCAGAGACTCATGAACGCTGTATTGACAGGTCTTCAAGGTATTCAATGCTATGTTTACTTAGACGATATAGTTATTTTCGCCAGCGACATCGAGCAACACAAAAAGAAACTCGAAGACGTCTTCGAACGACTTCGTTCAAATAGACTCTTGCTCCAACCCGATAAGTGCGAATTTATGAGAAAAGAAATCGCATATTTAGGGCACATGATCAGCGATAAGGGCGTATCACCTAATCCTGACAAAATATCCGTTATAAAAAACTACCCCAAACCCGAAAGTCCCAAGCACATCAAACAATTTCTGGGTTTGATCGGGTACTATCGTAGATTCATTAAAGATTTTTCGAAATTCGCTAAACCTCTCACGAATCTGCTGAAAAAGGAGTCCGCCTTCGTATGGACACAATCGCAACAGAATTCTTTCGAGCACTTCAAGAACATCCTGACTAACGAACATGTTCTTCAATGACCCGACTTCCCAAGGGAATTCCTGCCGACTACAGACGCATCCAATTTTGCAATCGGAGCCGTCTTATCTCAAGGCGAAGTCGGCAAGGACTTGCCTATTTCATACGCCTCCAGAACTCTCAATAAAGCAGAGTGCAATTATTCAGCGACCGAGAGAGAACTTCTGGCCATCGTCTGAGCCGTGCGACATTTCAGACCTTACATTTACGGCCGTCAGTTTACAATTCTAACAGACTGCCGCCCCCTTACCTGGCTGTTCAGTTGCATAAATCCGAATAGTCGTTTGATTAGATGGAGATTAAGGTTAGAAGAACACTCTTACCAAATTAAGTATAAACCGGGTCGAGCGAACTCCAACGCCGACGCCTTATCGAGAATTCACACACAAGACGATACCCAAAAAGACGTTTTCTCAGTAACTAAGTCTGAAACATATGAAGAATTTTTACGCTACCACTACGAAACCTTCGAAATCCCTAATGTCGAAATTGTGAAAGAACACATTCTTAAGAAAACTCCGAATGCATTTGTATTTTCAAAAGATCTAGACGAAAACAACCCCTTAGCTGAAAGCTTGTTCGCCACCTACGACATACAAAACTTGACTCAAACGCACTCTCAATGTACGATACAGTACCATTAACACAAAACATATACCTTAGAGAAGCGTAACTACCGTGTTATTTTAAGGCGACACCCGTGACATTTGCCGCCATATTTATTCCTTGCTCTCCCCACAACTGACTACTGAAATCGGCGGGAAATTCGAAAATTGCAGGCTTTTGAAATTGGCGGGAATTTTGAAATTCGATTATTATTGCATTTCTTGGTCCATTTACATCAAACAAAATATAAGTTCACTTAAAATTATGTAACGTTTTCTTTTGTAAAGTTTCTATGAATAAGTGCTCCATAATCTTAAGTAATCTTATATACTGCTTGGTGTAAACGATCCCAAGTTTTTATAAACCAATGAATAAGTGCCACTTCCACTTCACGCAATATTACTGAATGACAAATAACAAAGAAAACACAAATTCAAACAAAACATTTATATTTAGTGATAGAGAATAGAACTGAAATTATTCTAACATTAGAGACTGTAATAGTTACCGACAACTTTAATTCTAATGCTTTTCAGTAAGATTTGTCGTCCTCCGTCTTTAGGTTTAAACTGCCTGATTCCTAAAACAAATTCATAATTAGAGTAAAAATCATGGTCACGTTATGAAACATGGCTTATCTTCCTTTTTCTTCGTTCGATAGTTTCTTAAAACTAGAAACAAGTAGTTAAATAAACTTGAACCTACCCTCTTCGTATAAATTTTAGTGTTCGATTAGCTGCTCTCATTACTTAATAAGCTTGCATTGTTTAGATAATTACCTGCATTTTTATGTATCTGATACATTTTACTTTCAAGACTTGATGAATCTGATTTATTTAAATTCAATTGTTTCAGAAATTAAATCTCATGTTCTTAATTTATATCAAGACTAGAGTTGTCAGAACCACTTACAATAGGGATGTTCACCTCTAAAGAAGTAGGCTTAGTATCATGGTAAATGTTACTTTAATTTATAGTATAATAATACTATGCTATCTCATAGGTTACGCCGATGACATAGCGATCGTTACCACTGGTATGACCAAAGAGGAAATTCAAGAGAAGCTAACAAGTATCATGCGGATTTTAAGAAGATGGCTCGATGATAAAGGACTAGCGCTTGCTGCAGAAAATACAGATTTGATTTTCTTGGAAGGACGTGCTAGGAAGCACAAGACGAGTTTCGACAACATCCAAGCGATAGAAATAGAGGACCACGTCATAGAGACGAAGGAGCATATTAAATATTTGGGATTCACCTTGGACTCAAAGATGAGCTTTGGTGAACATATCAGGAATGGAGCAGATAAAGCATCGACAGTCACACAATCGCTCAGTCGATTGATGAGTAATATCGGCGGACCAAGGGCCAGCAAGAGGAAACTTCTGATGTCTGTGACCAATTCTATACTTCTGTACGGTGCTGAGATATGGGGAGAGAAGACGAAGGAAGAATTTTACAGGAAAAGGATAGCCAGGGTACAGCGCAGGGCTGCTCTTAGAGTATGCAGTGCATATCGCTCAATGTCAGAACCGGCAGTTTTAGTTATTGCGGGAACCACCCCAGTAGATCTGCTAGCACTGGAACGTAAGGCCATCTATGAAAGAAGACGCAATGTTGTTAGTGACGCTGAAGGTATCTGCAGAGCCAAGATTGCGAAAGAGGAAAGAGCTAGGACCGTGGAACAGTGGCAACAGAGGTACGAAGCGGAAAACCGAGGCAAATGGACTAAGCGCCTCATACCCAACCTGAAAGTCTGGATAGAGAGAAATCATGGGGAGATAAACTTTTATCTAACACAGTTGCTGTCTGGACACGGATATTTCCGCTACTATCTTTTCAAACAAAGAAAAGTAGAAAGCCCTATGTGCCTCGCATGCGGACATGCCGTAGACGATGCAGAACATACGCTGTTCACGTGCAACCAATGGAACATACAAAGACAGGCACTTACAGAAAAGATCGGCTTTTTTACACCCGAAGTTGTAACCCTATATGTTAAGTAACACCACTTGTCATTCAACAGAAAGAAAATTGTGCCACATTCCGGACTTCTTTCAATATACACTGTAATTTTCCTTGCATCGTATCTCTGACAATAGTATACTTTGTGATCGTCCAGTAAATGAGGTTCCATGAAGTCTAAATGTACCATCGATGAACACCGCGGACACTCCTTAATTCGGAGTTCACAAGTATATTCATGGTCACGAAGATCGGTGGTGAAGTATTTTCCACATTTCCACTTGCAAGGATATTTTAGATATGAACTCAGTTGTATTAATGAAATATTTTGTTCTTGACAATTGTGCACGGTACAGTTGCAAATGCCACACCATAAGTGACAACTGTAGCATATAAAATGCCTTGAATTGGTACACTGGTATATGGGTAGTCCGATTAACTGTTTGCAATTTGAACAAGTTAAATCGATCTCAACGCCACTTTTACTCAATAACGCAGTGCCACTATCGTTCAATCGGTACCCTGAGAAGCTCTTAAATGACTCGGTTAGCAATGGTACCATAATTTGCTCACCGCTGGGTCCTTCGCTGCCCTTCTCGACCGTCTCCACAGCCCCGTCGCTTTCCGCTACAACCATATCCGCTGGAAAAGTGTCTTCTGCCTTACTGCTATCGGGTGGACTGAAGTCCTCAGAGATGCTGTAGGGCTCGGTGGGCTTCGAAACCTCCAAATGAAAATCTATCTCGACAGGATCACTTGAATCGAGACGAACCGCGAAGTAGTCTCCGTCAAACATATCCCTGGATTTGCACCGTTTCCTTTCAAGCCTATTCAAGAACACCCCATCTCGTGTCACAAGAAACATCTGAGTCGCATCGGCGACCGTCGACGTCACGGCGCTCAAGCGCAACTCTCCGGTGCCGGCATCGAGACGTACCGACACGACGAACAGGACGTCGTCCTGCACGTAGAGCATGTCGTCCTCGCCCGCCTCTTCCAATGGAAACGATTCGTCTTCAGGTAGCTCGACGGGTGCACGAGCTTATAGTGCCAGATCAGAGCGAGCGCGGACATGTCGGCGCCGTCCGGGCACTTCGGGCAACGGAACGCGTTCCCCGCCCAGCCCCTCTCGTGCGCCTCGGTCTCGTACGTCCGCAGCAGCCTCCTGCACCCCCCGTACCTGTTGACGCACCTGAACAGGTACTTCTCGGCGATCAGCTCGTATAACGTGGAATGGACGCCGTCGTCGTCGTCTCTGGAGCATCTGCCGCACGTGACGTCGCGGCCCGGGTGGATCTTCACGGGGAACACCGACAGGTACTTCCGGCACTTGGAGCACTGGAGGCCCTCCAGGTGGTCGTCGGTCAGTACGCCGGTCATTTTGGGACTTAACCTACAAATGGGGTTACTTGAAGCGCCGCCCTTATCGTTATTAAACTGTGGTAGTACTTACGAATTGAAGTCTCGAGCGCCCGTTGAATCTTGCAGTACTGAATAGAAGGAGTCTCGAGCGAAAATACCTCATACAAAGCCGACGTGCGACGCACAAATCATATCAGGCACAAAACACTAAAAGCGACGGAGACAAGTGGCACCACAGAACACGAAATAACTAAAATTTGTGAATAGTACACGTTAAAGCAACACAACAACGATTCAAATGCCGCTAATTACTACTAATCAGGGCACCGATTCCTGAATGTGGGTAATTTTAATTACCTAGGGAAATTTTAAAATTACCGTTCCACCAATAATTTACCTAGATGGTATTCTTGAACTAGGATGGAAGTACATTTACCTGAACTTTTGAAGGGAAATTTTTTTGGGACGTTGCCAATAACGTCGCCAATGGACGTTGCCCAATAGGCAGTCTGTGCCGATTCAAGCTAGCGACAACACAGAAATAAATCAAGATTCAGATAGAGACGTTAGATTTTTATTCAACTTCACACCCGTAACATTTGTAATAGCGTTTAATTCGTGATATCCCAAAAAGTGTTTTTGTTTTTATATAGATTAATTTAAGTTGTGATAAGTAGAATGAAAATAGAATGTACGTATTTGAAATCTTTTAAAGCATGTAAACAAACTTCTGTTTTACATCTAGATAAGGACGAAAGCTACAAAAAAAGGTGTTTCATTTCAAAAGCGCAGAGGTACACCTTAATCGCATTTATGAAAGATCACGAGGAACTTGCCTCAGGCAGATTTACAAATGATTTTACTAGAGTGAAGGCTAATGCGATGTGGGGCGACTCAACGAACATTTTAAATGCAATTCCTGGCGCCTCACGAAATGTTCTGCAGTGGCGAAATGTAATGTATAATTTTATTGACTATTGTAGAAACTGAAGTAATGTAACATTACTATTTATACATTTACTTCATATTGCAACTTAAATTAAGTATGGTGTTACAATATGTAGTTTGTTTTTTCTAGACCTGGAAAGATTTAAAAAAAAATACGAAGTACAGAGCAGCGGAATCAAAAAAATACGCTCAAGGAACTGGAGGAGGTCCTCATACTTGAAATTTTAATAGCGAAGATGGATGTATATTGTCCATCATCAAAGCAACCTCTGTTTTTGGGATTGAGGACATCGCGGATAATGTTCCATTTTCATTTGAGGATATGAAGGTATTTTTGATAACTATTTATTTTACATTTATGTACTAAACTATTTTTATCATTCTGTATAGGGTACATCACAAAATGAAGAAGTGATAACCATTGTACATGAAGATGTAAGTATAGTTACTTGTAACTTGTAGTATGTAATACATAATAGTACTTCATTTCTAAATGTATGAATAGCTTTTATGTACATTTAGAATTGAACTTACTGTTGATCATAAAATAGTCTCCACTGTAACACTGTTCTCTATCACATCGTAATTGAAATGATCTCGATTCATAATATTTTGAAAACATATTTCAGGTAAGGCAAAAGCTATATAGAAGAAATTGTAAAAGATGGCCATATCCCAACGGTGGAAATTGAAGATGTTGAAACTAATAAAGAAAACCTAAAACCAAAAAGATTAAAAAGGCGTAAAGGAGCGATTGACGTATCTCAAGATTATGTAAATATAGCAAATGAAAGATCACAAAATATCAATATGTATTATAGGGAAAAGTTAAACCTCATGCGAGAGAATCAACAACGGAGACAAGCCTATGAAGAAAAAAAGGTAAATATAATGCAGAACATATTATTTAATTTCAGGGAAATTAAAACGCTTTTGATCAGGAAAGATAAAAAATAGTTATTAATAGAGACAATACATTGATATTAATTTTAGGCTGTGAAGTGATTTGAAATTATTTACCAATAAAGACATTTACACAATTGGGTTTACTTTTGTTAGCTACATTCAAAAAAAAAAAATTAATACAACACAAAACAATCCGTTTACATAACCATTTTATATTATACAAACAAGGCATTTATACTTTGGCTTCTTAACCGTTCACCATTATATAGATCTCTGTTGTATGGATCTGCTAGGTCTTCATTTTCAAAATCTGATCCTAATTCTTCGGGTGCTGGGTAATCTTCTGCAGGTTCAGGAATATTATGTTCTAGGCATATGTTATGTAATAACACACATGTCACAATAATTTTGGCTGCAGTTTGTGGTTTGTAATGAAGAGTTCTATGATTTAATAGACAACGGAATCTGTGTTTCAAAATTCCTATACACCTTTCGATGCTGGCTCTTATGCACTTAAATCTGTTATTAAATCTTTCTTCTGCTGTGCCAGGAATAGCATTTCGCACTGGCGTAAGTAACCATCGTCTCAATGGATATCCTACAGAAAGTTCCTTGCTTAAATATTAAAAGTTTTAATTTATTTCTCACCTGAATCGGCAAGCAGGAAAAACGATTCATCTGGATAATGTCACTGTATTTGCTCCAACGTTTGGGAAATTTGTGATTGCCTCCAAATAAATGCATCATGTGTACTCCCAGGGAACCGTGCATTAACATTCATAACTTTCAGGTTTTCATCACATATCTGCAATAAGAAATATTAATGCGTTACGGAATCTAATGATAATGTAATGTAACACTATTCGAACATTTTATAAGTACCAATTGAACGTTGATGGAATGGTATCCCTTTCTGTTAACATATATATGTTCTGGATGGTTTGTATCTCCATATGGGGCAAGAATACTTATGTGGGTGCAATCTATTACACCAATTGTACCAGGAAACTGGTATTTATTTGCGAATCTAAAAAAGATAATTCAGTGTAAAACTTGCCATTTCTCAATTATAAACTTCTTAATTTACCTTTGTCGGGAATATCTTCCCTAGTATGTATATTACACACTTCATGTATCGATCTGCTAACGCTCGATTGACTCAATCCTATAAATAAATTACTTCCGATTACTTCTTGGTAGCCCCCGGAAGCAAAAAACCATAAAGCTGTCAACACCTAAAGTTATACAAAATAATTGTTACTATAATGAAAACATTGCGCTGGCTGCATGGATAAAGTGAACACCATTACCACTACATGATTACATTAACAAAACATTTTATTTGTCAATTATTAATGATTTTCTGTGTTCCTTCAATAAGGTTGAATTCAGAATCTATATTTTTCAGTGGAAAACACCATTTTATATTAATTGTGACGGTCTTGATATCGTAATTCTCTACGAATGTTTATCTACATTTGTAAAATTGGTTACAACTAGTGTACCTTATCTTTAACTCCCAAAGCCGATTTCCTTGATGCCTCTTTCATATAAGGTGTCATCAAATCTATTAGATATCTGACGCTTGCCTTATTAATTCTGGAAATATAAAAGTCTATAATGGTTTTATTTTTAATTAGCTGAGTAAAGCGACTACATGCACATACACCTGAGATCAAACAAAGGAATAATAATCATTGTTATAATTACACATAGGCGTGTTTATATAATAAATTATGGGCATATTTTGTTTCCCAAATAAAGGAATAATTTACTTACCGGAAACATTTAATAAACTTCGTTTCATTTAAATGGATGAAAGGATCCACTTTGGGGTAGCACCGCATTTCAGTATTGACCTCATATTCTTCAAACTCTTCAACAATATTTAATGTGTTGATAAAAAACATCTCTTCAAATTCTTCTTCCATCATACACAAAGTATTACGAACAGTGTAAAAAAACTCACAGACTCAATTTTTTTGACAATTTACGCAAATCCGCACATTTTAAAATCTGAATTTACCTCAAGTAACCTCAGTTCCCTCTACAAATAGTTAGGTAACGAAATTCCACTTATATTTACCTTCAATTTTTACCTAGAGAATTTCAAGAATACGACTGAGGTAATTACCAAGAGAACTGCAGACATTTCCCCAGGGAAATTACTTTACCTAGTCTCAAGAATTGGTGCCCTGGTGCCCTAACCTATATGTATTGTGACATGGATGTTCCGTGTGTTTTGTATTGTTTGGTTGTTGATTAAAGCCTCCACGTTTTATTATTTTAAAGTTGTAGTTTAAAAGTTCTTAATTAATTTCAACAAATCAAGTAATACCGTTTTATCATGGGCGACGTTAAAGTGACTACTTGCGATTGGTGCTTGCAAGAGTCTCCAGTGCAGACAATCCAGGAGAACTTATGGCGATTTTGGAGGATAATTAGCGCAGAGGTCAGTACACATTGTTAATATAAACCCCTGGACATCTTACACAATTGCTATGAGTGTTTTGTGTGGTGTGCACTATTTGCCTCATGGGCAGACGAGAACCGCTTGTTCATGGAAAGTAATCGTCATACTTTCTTTTAGGATCCAATCCTAGCATCTCATAGGAATATCTGCGAGAAATGTAAATCCCGCTGTGAGGATTTCTTGGTGTATGTCGAGATGTGTAAGAGCAATGCGCTTGTAGTAGAGAAGATACTGACTCTCGGACGAGTCAAAGAAGAACCTTCGGTGGACGTCGTCTACCATCCAGTAATTCTAAAGGAAGAAATTTCAGCGGAAGATGGGTCCAGTTCAGGTTATTCTGCATCCTTTTCTCAGTTGCCTTTTAAATGTTCGCATTGTGATAAGGTTTATACTCAGTCTGGTGATTTGAAACAGCACATGTGTATTCATGCAGGCGAGAAGCCTTTTAAATGTTCCACCTGTAATAAGAATTTTACAGAATGGTGTAATTTAAAAAAGCACATGCGCCTTCATACAGGGGAAAAGCCTTTTGAATGTTCCATCTGTTATAAGACTTTTACTCAGTCTGGTGCTTTGAAAACGCATATGCGTCTTCATACAGGGGAAAAGCCTTTTGAATGTTCCATCTGTAATAAGACTTTTACCCAATCTGGTAGTTTGAAAACGCATATGCGTCTTCATACAGGGGAAAAGCCTTTTGAATGTTCCATCTGTAATAAGACTTATATTCAGTCTAGTGCTTTGAAAACCCACATGCACCTTCACACTGGTGAAAGGTCTTTTAAATGTTCCATCTGTAATAAGACTTTTACCCGATCTGGTGACTTGAAAAGGCACATGTTCCTTCATACTGAAGAAAAGCCTTTTGAATGTTCTATCTGTAATAAATCCTTTAATCGGTCTGATGACTTGAAAAGGCATATGCGCATTCATACAGAGGAAAAAAGGGGCTCTGATCCGACCAGACGGTTAAAGTGAAACTTCGTTGGGTATAAGCCGCACACAAACAGGACATACATTGAGAAAACGAATTTTTTTTAGTTATTGAGTATAGTTATTTATTTTTATTAATTACATTTATAGGTACCTTTGGACATAAAAATAACTGTATTGTTATGTTAAACATTTACATATTTTCATTATCAATTTCTTCCATAATCATTCTGTCAACATTGTATTCCAAAAAAGATGTAATTGGCTTATTATGACTGAAGTAACTGACAAAAGTTCGAGATTCAAACTTTTCAAGGTACCTACTGAATAAGGCGTCGATAGTCGTTCCGTATTTGGTCCTACTTTGAGTGTTGTCATTGGACATTGCCAAATAATAATAATAATAATAATAATAATAATAATGACTTTTATTGGGTAAAGATAAATTACATCGGGTTACAAGTATTAGAAACAAGAACAAGAAGAAGGTACAACAGTGGAGTAAAGCGAGCCCGTTCTGGCGGAGTCTAGCTACATTGGCTACTCTTACTCAACCAAAAACGGGCTGAGGTTTATGTATGTTTTATGTATCTAATTTTTCTTTCAGAAAATCTATCAATGGTACTGCCTTCTGATCGGAAAAATCAGTGTTGAAATCTCCGCTCATTACCATTGGGATTTCATGAAAATTTTTATCGAGCAGTGCTGAACCGCCCCTTGTATAAATTAACAAATTTTGATCTATAAACTTTATAATCTACAAGATAATATATTCACAAGAGGCTCGGTGGGTGAGTGGATAAAGCTCTTGCTTTTTTTTGGTTTTTTCTTGGTTTTTTCTTAAATTAAAAATTTCTTCCCAAGCCAACACGTAGAAAAGTACGCTAAAACACACCACGTGTTTCATGAGAAAGGAGAAAAAAGCGTCTCACTTTATTTAAGCGTTACGCGGATTTTCGAATTCCACCTCACCAAAATATCCAAAGTCCCCTAAAAAGTTTCACTTCAAAAACTTTTTGAATGTTCTGTCTGCAATAAGTCTTTTTCTTGGTCTGGTGCATTGAAAACGCATATGCCCCTTCATACATGGGAAAAGCGTTCCATTTGAATGTTCCATTTGTAATAAGACTTTTACTCGGTCTAGTACTTTGAAGCTGCACATGCGCTTTCATACAGGGGAAAAGTCTTTTAAATGTTCCATCAACAATAAGTCGTCTACTTGCCTTGATCATTTAAAAACGCATAGTAAGATATAATTTATAACAGTATTAAATTACACATCTACGCCACGTCAATTACATTAATGTCAAATTTAAGCCATGCAGGTTCTTAGAGAAAGGATAGAGGAATACAACAATGAATTCATTAATGTGGTGTTGAACATATTTGAATAACAAGCTATACACGTGTTTCTATTCAAAGGGTGAATTTTGTTTGTTTCTCTGCCATTTTTCCTCATGGCAGGTGGGTGCAAGTGCACCCTTTTACACCCCTTTCCCACCGCTCGTGGTTTAATTTGTAATAAGAATTTTAGTGAAACTGGTTAGTTTTTAATGCTACTGATATAATAAGATTTATCTCTCTCTAAATAATTAGCGTGTATTTCAGTGAACGTGCAGTTTTTATTTACTTAACGCTCTGTATCTAAATTTAATAAATCCTTACTTGCAGTAGGCGGTACATATATGTACCCCTGGTTATATAGAGTGGTACATATATGCACCATCCGTCTTAAAAATAATACATGGTTTACTGAACGTATAAACATTTAAATATATAGCAAGAATGGTGTTTCACACTATCTGCATAGTGTTTTGGTTCTCTTCTGAATTTTACTTTCGGCATAGCAGCTCATCATCTTAATTATTATTACTTCCACAAATATATTACAGATTTCTACGGGTGATATTTTATTTTATATATGACTTGTAATAAAAATAGTTACCTTTTGAAATATGAATTGACTCAAAGTTCATGTTTTTAAAGTGCATGAAGTAGTCCATCATGACCAAAACGACGTTAAAATACCCCCTATTAGTTTTTACTGTTACTGTCATTTATTGTGGACATGGGATAGATGATTGTTATTGTTTTGAAAGGTTGCTATTAATGTATGAAGAAGCATAATTGTTATAAATGCACTTAGCAGTTATTGGCGCAATTTATAGAACCAACGGAGGCCTACTGAACAGAGGACACTGAAATGTGAATGTAACTTTTTCTAATTACACTAAATGGCCTTTATTACTTTAACAACGTTTACAAAAGCTTTGTGATCAAATAATAATATACGAGTATTACGGCATGTATTAACAAGCCATGAAGAGTGCGTGCTTCGTACACTGTTCTAGAGTTCGTTGGAACCACTCTAGCTTGGAATTATTTACAATAAATAGGGGAGAGAAACATGATTGATAATATCGGAAAAGTTTAATCATTTGAATGAAGTCAATAACATATATATATCAATATATATATATATATATATATATATATATATTTGTGACGGATTTTTCTCGCCCTTGTATTTTCTGTCAAAACGGCCCCCAATCCATGGTCGGATGCATCGGTCTGGAGGACGAAGGGTCGGGTGAAATCGGGGCACATCAACACAGGTGTATGAGTCAGACTCTCCTTTAGGCGATGGAAAGCTTCTTCCTGATCCGTGGTCCATTTCCATCCTCTGCCCTTTTTCAACAGGCTGTTGAGCGGTTGAGCAATCTGAGAGAAATTCGGGACGAAACGGCGGTACCATGAAGCAACTCCTAAGAAGCGTCGGAGCTCTCGGATGTTTTGCGGTGGAGGAATCTCCAGGATGGATTTCACCTTGTCTGGGTCGGTTGTGATTCCTTCAGGCGTGACCATGTGTCCTAAGTACTTTAGCGTGCGACGACCAAACTGGCACTTTTCGGGATTAAGACGAAGGTTCGCCTCTCTCAATCGTCGGAAAACGGTTCGGAGGTTGTCCAGGTGTTCCTCAAAGGTATTTCCCAAAACAATAATGTCATCTAGGTAACAAAAACAATGAGGATCAAGTTCGGGGCCTATTATACGATCCATTAGGCGTTGGAAGGTGGCGGGTGCGGAATGTAGGCCGAACGGCATTACTCGGAATTGAAACAATCCTTTCCCCGGCACGGTGAAAGCGGTGATCGGTTTACTTTCTTCGGTCAGTGGAATTATATGGTCAGTATATATATATATATATATATATATATATATATATATATATATATATATATATATATATATATATATATATATATATATATATATATATATATATATATATATATATATATATATATATATATATATATATATATATATATATATATATATATATATATATATATATATATATAGTCGTTGGGGTCATGGCGATAACGACATGAGGAACCTTTTGCACAGAAGCCCCTTTTAAAGAAATAGCAATCCACCGTCTTCCTGTCAATCTGCTCCTCAGTTATTACCCCAAATCGTGGGTTGCTGTTTTCCGAGTAGACGGATGTGAATTCTGAGAACGATGGAATGGTAGCCATTGTACACGCAGTCCGGACATCCTCGCTGTCTTCTTCGTTCCGACCGACGAAAGGTGCCAAGCGGTCGATATGCACGATTTTAGGTTTTCCACGAGGCAGCCATTGAACACGGTATATAACGTCATTGATCCGCTTGAGGACTTTATACGGTCCCTGCCAGGCCTTTTGGAGTTTAGGCGACAATCCGCGTCTCCATTGAGGTTGATACAACCACACCAGGTCGTTCACGTGGAATCCCGTGGGCTGCAACCCTACATCATAGCGAGTTTTCATTCGGTCACTAGCCCGCTGGATGTTGTCTCGGACTCTTTCGTGGATATCACCCATCTTCTGCCGTAATTCCTCCACGTATGCGTTCCCAGCAACTTCTTTCTCTCCTGGTTTGGTGCCGAACTCCAAATCACAAGGCAGCCGTATATCCCTCCCGAACAGAATATTCCCCGGTGCTGTCATTCACAGCGGATCGATAAGCCATGAGGAAAAGATGAAGATACTGGTCCCTGGTCGGAGACAACTTTCGACAAGTACTTCCCCATTGTCCTATTCATTCTTTCGACCATGCCATCAGACTGAGAATGTAACGCTGTTGTACGAGTCTTTCTAATTTTCAAAAGCTGGCACAGGCTTTGGGATAGGTCGGACTCGAAGTTTCGACCCTGGTCAGAATGGAGTTCCGAGGGGACGCCAAATCTGGAGAACAACTCCTTAACCAGGACGTCTGCCACGGTAGCCGCCTCTTGATTCGGTAAAGCGTATGCCTCGGTCCACTCGCTGAAATAGTCCATAGCTACCAAGATGTATTCATTTCCTGATGCCGATTCGGGGAATGGGCCTGCTATGTCGATGGCTATTCTCTCAAACGGACTGCCGACGTTGTATTGCCTCGTTGGTACCCGCACCCTTCGATGAGGTCCGTTGCTTGCTGCACACACCTCGCACTTCTGGCACCAGCGCTTCACATCTTCCTTGCTGTTGATCCAATAAAATCGATCTCGTACACGCTCCAGGGTCTTCTTGATTCCCAGGTGCCCTCCGGATGGACCATCGTGCACTCGTCGTAGTACCTCCGACATTCGGCTTTTGGGGATCACCAATTGCTCCCTTCTGACCGACCCGTCGTCATTTTCTATCACGCGTTTCAAAACGTCGTCCAGCAGCTGGAGTGAGTCCCATTGAGCCCAATATGCCTCGAGACCGGTCCCATATCGGGCTATCCCTTCCTACGTTGGTCGCTGGTTCTCTTTCTTCCATTCAATGATCAGACGAAGATCGGAATCCTCCGCTTGGGCTTTGGCGAGTTCTTTAGGTGCCCATGAATCGCTGATTATACTTGTTCGTCTGATCTGTTCTTCTCCAGCCTGGAGCAGTGTTTACAGCCTTCGACGCATGGCCGCCTTGATAGGGCATCAGCATTTCCGTGGCTTCTTCCGGCACGGTGTTCGATGGTGAAGTTGAATTCTTGGAGGCGCTCTATCCATCTAGCCACTTGTCCTTCCGGTTTCTTGAATCGGAACAACCATTTCAAAGCAGCGTGGTCCGACCTCAGTAAAAATTCTCGTCCGTACAAGTACTTATAGAAGTGTTCCACGGACTTTACTACAGCCAGCGACTCCCTCCTCGTAACGCAGTAATTGCGCTCAGGCTTGCTCAACACTTTGCTAAAATATGCAATCACTTTCTCTTCGCCAGCCTGGATTTGCGACAACACAGCACCAATTCCTACATCGCTGGCGTCCGTGTCTAGAATGAATCGTCCCTCTATTCCCGGATAGCTCAACACAAGCGTTGTCACCATGGCACACTTCGAAGTCTTGAAAGCTAGCTGGCATTCCTCGTCCCATAAAAATCGTCGGCCCTCTTCTGTCAGCTTCGTCAGCGGTTTGGCTAGGTCAGCGAACCCCTTTACAAATCTTCTATAATAGGTGCATAAGCCCAAAAAACTCCTGAGCTCATGCTTATCACGCGGCACCGGCCACCCCTTTACTGCGTCAAGCTTTCCAGGATCAGTTGCAACCCCGTTTTCTGATACCACATGGCCCAGGTACTTGACTTTCCTTTGTGCCAGGTTGCACTTGCCAGGATTCAACTGCAAGTTGGCACCGCGTAGTCGAACGAAAACCTGTTCCAGATTCTTTAGATGCTCCTCAAAGGACTTTCCGATAACAATGATATAAACCAGGCAAGTCTCCCATGCTAGCCCTTGTAAGATCAAGTCCATGAGTCTCTCAAAGGTCGCTGGGGCGTTACATAATCCAAACGGCATTACAGTGAACTGCCATAGTCCCGTTCCCATCGTGAACGCCGTCTTCTCTCGATGTTCGGCTTCGAGTTCGACCTGCCAATACCCGCTCTTCATGTCCTTCTTCGTGACGTCGTTCAATCGTCTGTAGTCCACGCAAAACCTAGTGGTTCCGTCCTTGTTCTTCACCAGGACTACTCGTGACGCCCATGGCCCACTTCCGGGTTCAATGGGTTCCGTCGATGTATAGGCTACCTATAGGTAAAAACCGGAGCATTCTCATTAGAAGTCGATGGTCGTCCCATCTCAACGACTTCTTTTAGTTTTCCGGCTGCATATTTCTTTGAAATGATGGGCAATTTCGTCGCAGGTGACTCTCCTTACCACGCTGCCAGCACACTGAACGGCCCTTCCTCATTTGTTGGAGATTCTGGCTCACAACACGCTGGACGACCTCTTCTAATTTAGGCTCCCTTAGATTAGGCTTAGATCCCTTGGATCGCCTCAAACTCGAGGGCGTAAGCCAGAGCTTCTTCCAAGCTCTTCACATGAGCCATCCTGACAGCCTGTTGTGTCTCGGAGTCACGAAGACCGGTAATGAATGATTGGACAGATAACTGGTCTCGGACCTCTTCGGCTGCAGTTGGATAGGCCAAGTGGACCATGCTGCCAATCTCTTTGGAATTCTTGCAGAGTTTCTCCCGGCTTCTGGGATCGACTACTCAACTGGGCGCAGTAAACATGCTGAAGGTGTTTATCGCCGAACCGCATCTCTAACTTCCCCACCAGATGCTGGTAGTTGCCGTGTAACTCCTCAGGTACCGTACGCAGAGCTTCGAGAGCATCTCCTCGAAGAGCCACTATTAATGCAGTTGCCTTCTCTGTCGGGGTCCACTGATTGACTCGCGCCGCCGCCTCGAACTGGATTCAATAGGATGACCATGTTGTTTTTCCGTCATCAGTTGGTGCCTTTACGATGTTTCTGGAGCCGGTATTGACACTTCCAGGGTTGCTGTTGGCCGACACTATGGATATCTCTGCAGCTTGTGCAGCGACGGTTTCCCCAGTCGTCAGTTTTTCAAATTTTTCTTGGATCAGAGCCTCACAGCGACTTACCACTTCCTCATATTTGTTCTTGACCAGCTGCAGCTCGTCCTCGATTACATCCATTCTGGTAGTGAGGTTCCCAGTATTTTCTTCAATTTTTGCAAGACTTTTAGAATTCTCCTCCATCCTGTCCAGAATGATGTCTTCACTTGAGCCGATTCATAAGTTTCCAGGTCTTCATTGTTTTCCTCCAGGTATTCCCTCAGTCGCAGCTGCAGTGCCGCTTTCATTCCGGTGGTTGACAAATCCCATTCCTCTAATTCTCGTTTGAGGTCCACCACTTTGAGGTCTTTCAGAGTCCTTTTTCCAGTCATATTTTGTGTAAATCCCACTTCTGACACCAGTGTAACAAAACTATGTATTTTCCAAGCAGGACAACAACAAAAAGGACTTCTCGTCTGAATTCCCCGGCTTCTTGGCTGTTCAGCTATCACCGGAAGACCTCTGACGCTTTTTCTATTTTATGGACATGTCCATTTTCATCGGATTTTCCTTTCATTTCCCACGGAACATCAAAATAATCGCAGGGTTACCACACGACAAAGACACTTAAATGGTAGTGGTTAATCGACCGAGGGGTACGCATTGAAACCGTATTAATTTGTAATTCTTCTAGTTTTTCTTTATGGAAAGATTATAAAGTACCAGTTCCTGGATAGAATCGTCGAGAAATCATAATTAGGTTAGACGCTTTGGTCTTGTTTGTTGTTTTTTTTTTTTTTAGAAACGTTATAAACTAAGACTTAAAGGACATACGTCATTTACGACGACGGTCGTTCAGCCACTCCCATACCTCCGCCAAGCACACCCGCATTTAAAATTTCAAAATGGCGGAGACGCGAAAGCCGCGCGGTTTATAGTCGTTTTTCACTTATTTCCCCACACTCTTTTCATGAAATCGGAATATCGCCTAATGTTGAATAAACAAACTTTATTATTATCGTTTAACCCATGAGAATAACAGACGAAAACATTTAAAAATTCCACTTTGAAAACCGGCAAATTTGGCGAAATTTCTCGCTTATTTTTTTTCAAAAAACACTGATTTCCTAAAGTTAAAATTATTTTTCCCAGCAGCCTAATACAGTCCTCTTTTAGTATAAAAATTGCCATTTTTGAGATCGACCTGGAAGAAGGAAGATCTTTGCCCATATTTAAACAGTACACTCATTAATTCAACCAAGTCGTGTTATTTACACTTCTCAGAAGGAGAAGAAGAAGAACAGTTACGTGAAAGTCGTTTTTGTACTAACACACGTCGTAATGATAACGGGAGATACGTATTATAATTAATTTACCTTTTAAGGGGACCTAAAAAGGGACTTCTGGGTAGTTCTTACAATAATAGCCCAACCAAACTATATCTTAGTACATGTCAAACTCAGAGTAATCCGTTTCAGGTTGAAACCTTTTTAAAATCCAAGTTTAGGTAAAAAGAAAAGATATTTTTCAAAAAGTATCAGTTTAAAATGACGGCGCCATTGTTTAAACATTGTTTAAATGGTGAACATTGCGAAAACATGAGTTTTTAAAATGTAATAAAAAAATACATATAAGAAGCAATACTTAACTTTTTTTCTCATAGGTGCTGGAACAAGACTTTATTTTAGAACTGCTAAAAAAAATAATGAATAATTGGTTTAAATAATTGCAATCAATCTTAGAAATTTAAATTTGCGATAAACAAAGAAAAGAAACAAATTATTTGTATAGCAGGTACAGCAGATAAAAAATACGAAAAACCTAGATATGAAAAATATGACAAATAAACTTGCGCTAATTCAGATCAAATAGCGTTTAATGAGGATTAAAATGATAATGATCAGAATGTTAATTTCAGTAGAATGTTTGAATAATGAAAATAATACTGATGATGAAAATATTTTATTATGCGATAATTGTAATGATGATAGTATGGAGTTGCCTGAATCACCGTCTAAAATAAGAAAAATGTAATTTCTGTAAAAATGATATGTGGATGTAATTGTAAAAAAGTATCTGTCAATAAATGACTGAACTGAATAAATTTAAATCATATATTTTACTGTACTTACCTGTTAGAACATATAAAATACTATATATAAGTTAATGTAAAAAACTTATAGAATTAAAGCACGTATTTAATATTTTTAATGATTTTTAAATATTAAGAAACCATTGTTCTATTAATTTTTCTAATGAAAATTGTCCATTGATATGTGTATTAAGTCAGTATCATATATCTCTCAATAATATATAAAACAAAAAATTCAGATAATTGTTAATAATGAGTTAATAAATAATTATTGCAAGAAAGACCGCGCAGTTGTTATTTTCACAAATTAAAAAAAAAAATATGTACTATTGACCAATTATAATTTTTACTCTGAAGTAACAAGTATAATAAGTGTGCCTTTTAAGTGTTCATCCTGCGATCAGTCTTTTACTCAGTATAATAGTTTAAAGGGTCGTTTCCATATTCATACAAAAGAGAAACGTTATTAATTATGACATTGTAACAAAAGTTTTTCTTCATCGAAGGAGACGCCTCTTACATATCCATTAGGCATTGATGGTGATTGAAATATCACTGTCGAAGAAGATACTTACTGTTAAATTTTATCCACCAAAACAGCTTTTTTTCGCTCTATAAACTGGGCTACTGGGCGTGTGGACTAGTATCCGAGCCCTATTCGTAGCTCTAATTAAAGGGAACGATAAATTGAAGGAAAAAAGTGGAACTAACCTAACCTACACAAAACATATACCTTAGAGAAGCGTAACTACCGTGTTATTTTAAGGCGACACTGATGACATTTGCCGCCATATTTATTCCTTGCACTCCCCCCACCACTGACTACTGAAATTGGCGGGAAATTCGAAAATTGTTGGATTTTGAAATTGGCGGGAATTTTGAAATTCGATTATTATTGCATTTCTTGGTCCATTTACATCAAACAAAATATAAGTTCACTTAAAATTATGTAACACTTACAAGAACGTTTTCTTTCGTAAAGTTTCTATGAATAAGTGCTCCATAATCTTAAGTAATCTTATATATTGCTTGGTGTAAACGATCCCAAGTTTTTATAAACCAATGAATGAGTGCCACTTCCACTTCACGCAGTATTACTGAATGACAAATAACAAAGAAAACACAAATTCAAACAAAACATTTATATTTAGTGATAGAGAATAGAACTGAAATTATTCTAACATTAGAGACTGTAATAGTTACCGACAACTTTAATTCTAATGCTTTTCAGTAAGATTTGTCGTCCTCCGTCTTTAGGTTTGAGCTGCATGATTCCTAAAACAAATTCCTAATTAGAGTAAAAATCATGGTCATGTTATGAAACATGGTTTATCTTCCTTTTTCTTCGTTCGATAGTTTCTTAAAACTAGAAACAAGTAGTTAAATAAACTTGAACCTACCCTCTTCGTATAAATTTTTAAGTATTCGATTAGCTGCTCTCATTACTTAATAAGCTCGCATTGTTTAGATAATTACCTGCATTTTTATGTATCTGATACATTTTACTTTCAAAACTTGATGAAACTGATTTATTTAAATTTAATTGTTTCAGAAATTCAGTTTTCAGAAATTAAATCTCATGTTCTTGATTTATATCAAGACTAGAGTTGTCAGAACCACTTACAATAGAGATGTTCACCTCTAAAGGAGTGGGCAGAGTATCATGGTAAATATTAGTATAATTTATAGTATAATAATACTGATTGTGTTACAGTTAACAATACATTTAGGTACTGATGCAGGCAGTTATTTTTAAATTGGGATTAGTATAATCTGATGTAACAAAATGTCTTTTACAAATGTCTCTACAGAATCAACATACGTGCTTCCACCTTAACATACGGGCAGGGTTCGTAAGAAAACTGTGAAACATGTTTCATCCATAAGCTGAGTTTACAACTGGTGAGCAGTACTTATTTGTGGGATAAGGAAAGTTGCATGAATATGATTGCTTCCATATTGAAATATTTGATGTTAATTATGGTACTACTAGTAATATTTGTAATACAAACTACAACGATTAACAGAATTAAAGTGAAATCAATCCAGTTTTCCATAGGGAAAAACCCCAATTTATGCAAAATATGGCAACCGTATATTTGGTTATATTCTACACCCTACAACATATTGAAATATGTTATACTTAACAATCTTACCACCAAGTCTTACCTTTCAAAATTTATAATAACACCGTTATTACACCAATTATCACACTAATTACAACGAACTACTGTTCCTAACCTCGTAGCGCGTCTTATTTCCGATACATGAAACTTAGATTACTAAAAGTTTACCTTATTTTGACAGAAACGCATGCGCATTAAGCATTTTCAATAGCGCTACTGCTTAATGCGCATGCGTACCTGTCTGTACCGATTCTTAAAGAAGCATAGTACAGGTACTGACCCTTGGAAGGTACCTCCACATACTCATAGTGTGTGTGAATTTCATCACGTGACTTGGATTTTTTTTCTTGAGAGAGCGTTGGTTATTAAGTTAAAGTTTTTATTTTTGTATCATAACTAAGGCAATTCTTAGATAACATTCTTCCTAAGCGTTAGATCAAGAAAACAGGGCACATTGAGTATCCTGCAAATTCCCCAGTCTATCACCGCTGGACTTTCTAAATACATTCATTCCTTCAATGTTTTTCCATGGAAATGCTTTCAGTCTTTACTATCGTTAATAAGAGCTTTCCACGGATTTGAAGGATTGCCGTGTCGTTACACTCAGTGTAAAACTTTTTATGTCCTGAGAAACAGGGCGGCATGACATCTGGCACAAGTTTCATGTAACGTTGCAAAAACGAACAAATATGGGTATTTTTACATACCCTATGTAGATATATACTTATAAGCACCCTATACAAATTTTCAGGGAAGAGTCCCCTTAATGTGGACACCTCCCTAATAATAGGGACAAATAGTTTGATCCCACATGTGTCCGGTTTAGAGAGGTTTCACTGTATATAGTAGCACTCCATATAACTTATAGGGGTGCATATATGTACTACCTCCGTACCGCCTACTGCAAGTAAGGATTTATTAAATTTATATACAGAGGGTTAAGTAAAAAAAAATTGCAGGTCCACTGAAATACACGCTAATTATTTAAAGAGAGATAAGTCTTATTACACCAGTAGAATTAAAAACGCTTTTCAAATATGTACCAATATGTGTTGTTTCAAAGCACCAGACCGAGTACGTCTTATTACATATGGAAGATTTAAACGGCTTTTCTTCTGTATGAAAGCACGCATGTACATTTTCATACTACCAGATTCATTAAAATTCTTATTACAGATAAAACCTCGGGCGGCGAGAAAGGGGTGTATATATCTATAGGCGCTCTAGAAATCTCACACAAAGTTTTAGGTATGTTTTTGCGAAATTTATTTATTTATTTAACTCACGGGCAAGCCCAATTATGAATAGTACATAGATGAAACAAATGCTTAAATATACAATTTAACAATATTGGACAATAATCAAGAACAAATTATATGGGAGACATACAAACAATAAAGAATAAACATGATTAATAATTAATACATCGACATTTAATACATCGACGTAAATACATAATGCATGTAGCAGAAGTAGAGCCAAAGCAGCTCTCAAAGGCTCAGCTCACTCAAATGTCTCTTAAACCTCAGAACCGATGTGTCAACAAGTTGAAGGTCGGGAAGAGAATTTGCAAGTCTAAAAAGTTCTGGGAAAAAAGAATTGGAAGCATAATTGCATCTGTGAAATGGTATATAAAATGTATGATTTTGTCTTGTAGGACGGGGTGGTACAAATAAATTAACTTTGTGAAGAAGTTGAGGGCAGTTAAATAAGTCATAAATGATATTAAACAGTAATACAAGATCTCTTTGCTTTCTGCGAGATTCAAGGGAGGAAATGTGCAAGTTACGTCGTAGAGCAGTGTAATCATGGTCTGTGTATAACTCAAATGTTCATACGTGCACTTGCACCCACCTGCCATGTAAAAAAATGGCAGAGAAATAAACAAACTTTTAAACATTAAATTCACCCTTTGAATAGAAACAAACGTAAAGCTCGGTATCCAAATAACTTCAACATCTCGTCAATGAATTCATTGTTCTCCTGCTCTACCCTATTTCTAAGAACTTGCATGGCTTGAATTTGACATTAATGTAATTGACATGGCGTAGATGTGTACTTTAACAACGTTCTTACCATGCGTTTTTAAATGATCAGGGTAAGTAGGCAACTTATTACCGATGGAACATTTAAAAGACTTCCCCTGTATGAAGGAGCATGTGCTGTTTCAAATCACCAGACTGAGTAAAAGTCTTACTACATATGGAACATTTAAAAGGCTTTTCTCCTGTATGAAGGGCCATGTGCCTTTTCAAACCACCAGATTGGGTAAAAGTCTTATTACAGATGGAACATTTAAAAGGCTTTTCCCCTGTATTAATGCGCATGTGCCTTTTCAAACTACCAGCTGCACTGTAATTTTTATTACACATGGAACATTTAACAGACTTTTCCCCTGTATGAAAGCGCATGTGTCGTTTGAAATTAGCAGACCAAGTAAAAGTTTTATTACAGATGGAACATTTTAAAGGCTTTTCCCCTGTATGAATGCGCAGATGCCTTTTCAAATCATCAGACAGAGTAAAGGTCTTATTACAGGTAGAACATTCAAAAGGTTTTCCCCTGTATGAAGGCGCATGTGCTTGTTTAAATTACACGATTCAGTAAAATTCTTATTACAGATGGAACATTTAAAAGGCTTTTCTCCTGTATGAAGGCGCATGTGCCTTTTTAAATTAGATGATTCAGTAAAATTCTTATTACAGATGGAACATTCAAAAGGCCTTTCCCATGTGTGAATGCGCATGTGCTTTTTCAAACGACCAGGCCAAGTAAAAGTCTTATTACAGATAGAACGTTCAAAACGCTTTTTCCCAGTATGAAGGCGCATGTGCTTTTTTAAATTACACCATTCAGTAAAATTCTTATTACAGGTGGAACATTTAAACGGCTTCTCGCCTGCATGAATATACATGTGCTCTTTCAAATCACTAGACTGAGTATAAACCTTATCACAATGCGAACATTTAAAAGGCAACTGAGAAAAGGATGCAGAATAACCTGAACTGGACCCATCTTCTGCTGAAATTTCTTCCTTTAGAATTACTGGATGGTAGATGACGTCCACCGAAGGTTCTTCTTTGACTCGTCCGAGAGTCAGTATCTTCTCTACTACAAGCGCATTGCTCTTACACATCTCGACATACACCAAGAAATCCTCACAGCGGGATTTACATTTCTCGCAGATATTCCTATGAGATGCTAGGATTGGATCCTAAAAGAAAAAAAAAAGAAAATTACTTACCTAAATACCTAAAAGAAAAGAAAATTACTTCTTGGTAGCTCCCGGAAGCAAAAAACCGTAAAGCTGTCAACACCTAAAGTTATACAAAATAATTGTTACTATAATGAAAATATTGCGCTGGCTGCATGGATAAAGTGAACACCATTACCACTACATGATTACATTAACAAAACATTTTATTTGTCAATTATTAATGATTTTCTGTGTTCCTTCAATAAGGTTGAATTCAGAATCTATATTTTTCAGTCGAAAACACCATTTTATATTAATTGTGACGGTCTTGATATCGTAATTCTCTGTGAATGTTTATCTACATTTGTAAAATTGGTTACAACTATAATGTACCTTACCTTTAATCCCAAAGCCGATTTTCTTGATGCCTCTTTCATATAAGGTGTAATCAAATCTATTAGATATCTGACGCTTGCCTTATTAAGTCTGGAAATATAAAAGTCTATAATGGTTTTATTTCTAATTAGCTGAGTAAAGGCGACTACATGCACATACATGTGAGATCAAACAAAGGTATAATAATCATTGTTATAATTATGCATAGGCGTCTTTATAGAATAACTAATGGGTATATTTTGTTTCCCAAATAAAGGAATAATTTACTTACCGGAAACATTTAATAAACTTCGTTTCATTTAAATGGATGAAAGGATCCACTTTGGGGTAGCACCGCATTTCAGTATTGACCTCATATTCTTCAAACTCTTCAACAATATTTAATGTGTTGATAAAAAACATCTCCTCAAATTCTTCTTCCATCATACACAAAGTATTACAAACAGTGTAAAAAAAACTCACAGACTCAATTTTTTTGACAATTTACGCAAATCCGCACATTTTAAAATCTGAATTTACCTCAAGTAACCTCGGTTCCCTCTACAAATAGTTAGGTAACGAAATTCCACTTATATTTACCTTCAATTTTTACCTAGAGAATTTCAAGAATACGACTGAAGTAATTACCAAGAGAACTGCAGACATTTCCCCAGGGAAATTACTTTACCTAGTCTCAAGAATTGGTGCCCTGGTGCCCTAACCTATATGTATTGTGACATGGATGTTCCGTGTGTTTTGTATTGTTTGGTTGTTGGTTAAAGCCTGCCACGTTTTATTATTTTAAAGTTGTAGTTTAAAAGTTCTTAATTAATTTCAACAAATCAAGTAATACCGTTTTATCATGGGCGACATTAAAGTGACTACTTGCGATTGGTGCTTGCAAGAGTCTCCAGTGCAGACAATCCAGGAGAACTTATGGCGATTTTGGAGGATAATTAGCGCAGAGGTCAGTACACATTGTTAATATAAACCCCTGGACATCTTACACAATTGCTATGAGTGTTTTGTGTGGTGTGCACTATTTCATGAGGCAGACGAGAACTGCTTGTTCACGGAAAGTAATTGTCATATTTTCTTTTAGGATCCAATCCTAGCATCTCATAGGAATATCTGCGAGAAATGTAAATCCCGCTATGAGGATTTCTTGGTGTATGTCGAGATGTGTAAGAGCAATGCGCTTGTAGTAGAGAAGATACTGACTCTCAGACGAGTCAAAGAAGAACCTTCGGTGGACGTCGTCTACCATCCAGTAATTCTAAAGGAAGAAATTTCAGCGGAAGATGGGTCCAGTTCAGGTTATTCTGCATCCTTTTCTCAGTTGCCTTTTAAATGTTCGCATTGTGATAAGGTTTATACTCAGTCTGGTGATTTGAAAGAGCACATGCGCCTTCATACAGGGAAAAAGCGTTTTGAATGTTCCATCTGTAATAAGACTTTTACTCTGCCTGGTGCTTTGAAAATGCATATGCGTCTTCATACAGGGGAAAAGCCTTTTGAATGTTCCATCTGTAATAAGACTTTTACTCAGTCTGGTGCTTTAAAGGCACATATGCCTCTTCATACGGGAGAAAAGCCTTTTGAATGTTCCATCTGTAATAAAACTTTTACTTGGCCTGGTTATTTGAAAAAGCACATGCGCATTCACACTGGCGAAGAGCCTTTTAAATGTTTCATCTGTAATAAGAGTTTTAGTGAATCTTGGAGTTTGAAAAAGCACATACACATTCATACAGGTGTAAAACCTTTTAAATGTTCCATCTGTAATAAGAATTTTAGTGAATCTGGTAGTTTGAATAGGCACATGCGCCTTCATACAGGGGAAAAACCTATTGAATGTTCTATCTGTAATAAGACCTTTACTAAATCTGATGATTTGAAAAGGCACATGCGCATTCATACAGGGGAAAAGCCTTTTAAATGTTCCATCTGTAATAAGACTTTTACTCGGTCTGATGCTTTGAAGATACATATGCCCCTTCATGCAGGGAAAAAGCCTTTTGAATGTTCCATCTGTAATAAGACTTTTACTCGGTCTGATGCTTTGAAGATACATATGCCCCTTCATACAGGGGAAAAGCCTTTTGAATGTTCCATCTGTAATAAGACTTTTACTCGGTCTGATGCTTTGAAGGTACATATGCGCGTTCATACAGGGGAAAAGCCTTTTGAATGTTCCATCTGTAATAAGACTTTTACTCGGTCTGATGATTTGAAGATACATATGCCCGTTCATACAGGGGAAAGGCGTTTAGAATGTCCCATCTGTAATAAGACTTATAATCGGTCTAGTGCTTTGAAAAGGCACATGCACCTTCACACTGGTGAAAAGTCTTTTAAATGTTCCATCTGTAATAAATCCTTTACTCGGTCTGATGACTTGAAAAGGCATATGCGCATTCATACAGGGGAAAAACCTTTTGAATGTTCTGTCTGCAATAAGTCTTTTTCTCGGTCTGGTGCATTGAAAACGCATACACCCCTTCATACACGGGAAAAGCGTTCCATTTGAATGTTCCATTTGTAATAAGACTTTTACTCGGTCTGGTGCTTTGAAACAGCACATGCTCCTTCATACAGGATAAGTCTTTTAATGGTTCTATCGGTAATAAGTTGCCTACTTACCCTGATCATTTAAAAACGCATGGTAAGATATAATTTATAACATTGTTAAAGTACACATCTACGCCATGTCAATTACAATAACATCAAATTCATGCCATTTGTTTACATGGCAGGTGGGTGCAAGTGCATGTATGAACATTTAAGTTATACACAGACCATGATTACACTGCTCTATGTCGTAACTTGCTCATTTCCTCCCTTGAATCTCGCAGAAAGCAAAGAGATCTTGTATTACTGTTTAATATCATTTATGACTTATTTAACTGTCCTCAACTTCTTCACAAAGTCAATTTATTTGTACCACCCCGTCCTACGAGACAAAATCATACATTTTATATACCATTTCACAGATGCAATTACGCTTCCAATTCTTTTTTCCCAGAACTCTTTAGACTTGCAAATTCTCTTCCCGACCTTCAACTTGTTGACACATCGGTTCTGAGGTTTAAGAGACATTTAAGTGAGCTGAGCCTTTGAGAGCTGCTTTGGCTGTACTTCTGCTACATGCATTATGTATTTACGTCGATGTATTAAATGTCGATGTATTAATTATTAATCACGTTTATTCTTTATTGTTTGTATGTCTCCCATATAATTTGTTCTTGATTATTGTCCAATATTGTTAAATTGTATATTTAAGCATTTGTTTAATCTATGTACTATTCATGATTGGGCTTGCCCGTGAGTTAAATAAATAAATTTCGCAAAAACATACCTAAAACTTTGTGTGAGATTTCTAGAGCGCCTATAGATATATACACCCCTTTCTCGCCGCCCGAGGTTTTATCTGTAATAAGAATTTTAATGAATCTGGTAGTATGAAAATGTACATGCGTGCTTTCATACAGAAGAAAAGCCGTTTAAATCTTCCATATGTAATAAGACGTACTCGGTCTGGTGCTTTGAAACAACACATATTGGTACATATTTCATACAGTTGAAAAGCGTTTTTAATTCTACTGGTGTAATAAGACTTATCTCTCTCTAAATAATTAGCGTGTATTTCAGTGGACCAGCAATTTTTTTTACTTAACCCTCTGTATCTAAATTTAATAAATCCTTACTTGCAGTAGGCGGTACGGAGGTGGAACATATATGTACCCCTAGTTATATGGAGTGCTACTTATATACAGTGAAACCACTCTAAACCGGACACATGTGGAATCAAACTATTTGTCCCTATTATTAGGGAGGTGTCCACATTAAGGGGATTCTTCCCTGAAAATTTGTATAGGGTGCTTATAAGTATATCTACATAGGGTATGTAAAAATACCCATATTTGTTCGTTTTTGCAACGTTACATGAAACTTGTGCCAGATGTCATGCCGCCCTGTTTCTCAGGACATAAAAAGTTTTACACTGAGTGTAACGACACGGCAATCCTTCAAATCCGTGGAAAGCTCTTATTAACGATAGTAAAGACTGAAAGCATTTCCATGGAAAAACATTGAAGGAATGAATGTATTTAGAAAGTCCAGCGGTGATAGACTGGGGAATTTGCAGGATACTCAATGTGCCCTGTTTTCTTGATCTAACGCTTAGGAAGAATGTTATCTAAGAATTGCCTTAGTTATGATACAAAAATAAAAACTTTAACTTAATAACCAACGCTCTCTCAAGAAAAAAAATCCAAGTCACGTGATGAAATTCACACACACTATGAGTATGTGGAGGTACCTTCCAAGGGTCAGTACCTGTACTATGCTTCTTTAAGAATCGGTACAGACAGGTACGCATGCGCATTAAGCAGTAGCGCTATTGAAAATGCTTAATGCGCATGCGTTTCTGTCAAAATAAGGTAAACTTTTAGTAATCTAAGTTTCATGTATCGGAAATAAGACGCGCTACGAGGTTAGGAACAGTAGTTCGTTGTAATTAGTGTGATAATTGGTGTAATAACGGTGTTATTATAAATTTTGAAAGGTAAGACTTGGTGGTAAGATTGTTAAGTATAACATATTTCAATATGTTGTAGGGTGTAGAATATAACCAAATATACGGTTGCCATATTTTGCATAAATTGGGGTTTTTCCCTATGGAAAACTGGATTGATTTCACTTTAATTCTGTTAATCGTTGTAGTTTGTATTACAAATATTACTAGTAGTACCATAATTAACATCAAATATTTCAATATGGAAGCAATCATATTCATGCAACTTTCCTTATCCCACAAATAAGTACTGCTCACCAGTTGTAAACTCAGCTTATGGATGAAACATGTTTCACAGTTTTCTTACGAACCCTGCCCGTATGTTAAGGTGGAAGCACGTATGTTGATTCTGTAGAGACATTTGTAAAAGACATTTTGTTACATCAGATTATACTAATCCCAATTTAAAAATAACTGCCTGCATCAGTACCTAAATGTATTGTTAACTGTAACACAATCAGTATTATTATACTATAAATTATACTAATATTTACCATGATACTCTGCCCACTCCTTTAGAGGTGAACATCTCTATTGTAAGTGGTTCTGACAACTCTAGTCTTGATATAAATCAAGAACATGAGATTTAATTTCTGAAAACTGAATTTCTGAAACAATTAAATTTAAATAAATCAGTTTCATCAAGTTTTGAAAGTAAAATGTATCAGATACATAAAAATGCAGGTAATTATCTAAACAATGCGAGCTTATTAAGTAATGAGAGCAGCTAATCGAATACTTAAAAATTTATACGAAGAGGGTAGGTTCAAGTTTATTTAACTACTTGTTTCTAGTTTTAAGAAACTATCGAACGAAGAAAAAGGAAGATAAACCATGTTTCATAACATGACCATGATTTTTACTCTAATTAGGAATTTGTTTTAGGAATCATGCAGCTCAAACCTAAAGACGGAGGACGACAAATCTTACTGAAAAGCATTAGAATTAAAGTTGTCGGTAACTATTACAGTCTCTAATGTTAGAATAATTTCAGTTCTATTCTCTATCACTAAATATAAATGTTTTGTTTGAATTTGTGTTTTCTTTGTTATTTGTCATTCAGTAATACTGCGTGAAGTGGAAGTGGCACTCATTCATTGGTTTATAAAAACTTGGGATCGTTTACACCAAGCAATATATAAGATTACTTAAGATTATGGAGCACTTATTCATAGAAACTTTACGAAAGAAAACGTTCTTGTAAGTGTTACATAATTTTAAGTGAACTTATATTTTGTTTGATGTAAATGGACCAAGAAATGCAATAATAATCGAATTTCAAAATTCCCGCCAATTTCAAAATCCAACAATTTTCGAATTTCCCGCCAATTTCAGTAGTCAGTGGTGGGGGGAGTGCAAGGAATAAATATGGCGGCAAATGTCATCAGTGTCGCCTTAAAATAACACGGTAGTTACGCTTCTCTAAGGTATATGTTTTGTGTAGGTTAGGTTAGTTCCACTTTTTTCCTTCAATTTATCGTTCCCTTTAATTAGAGCTACGAATAGGGCTCGGATACTAGTCCACACGCCCAGTAGCCCAGTTTATAGAGCGAAAAAAAGCTGTTTTGGTGGATAAAATTTAACAGTAAGTATCTTCTTCGACAGTGATATTTCAATCACCATCAATGCCTAATGGATATGTAAGAGGCGTCTCCTTCGATGAAGAAAAACTTTTGTTACAATGTCATAATTAATAACGTTTCTCTTTTGTATGAATATGGAAACGACCCTTTAAACTATTATACTGAGTAAAAGACTGATCGCAGGATGAACACTTAAAAGGCACACTTATTATACTTGTTACTTCAGAGTAAAAATTATAATTGGTCAATAGTACATATTTTTTTTTTTAATTTGTGAAAATAACAACTGCGCGGTCTTTCTTGCAATAATTATTTATTAACTCATTATTAACAATTATCTGAATTTTTTGTTTTATATATTATTGAGAGATATATGATACTGACTTAATACACATATCAATGGACAATTTTCATTAGAAAAATTAATAGAACAATGGTTTCTTAATATTTAAAAATCATTAAAAATATTAAATACGTGCTTTAATTCTATAAGTTTTTTACATTAACTTATATATAGTATTTTATATGTTCTAACAGGTAAGTACAGTAAAATATATGATTTAAATTTATTCAGTTCAGTCATTTATTGACAGATACTTTTTTACAATTACATCCACATATCATTTTTACAGAAATTACATTTTTCTTATTTTAGACGGTGATTCAGGCAACTCCATACTATCATCATTACAATTATCGCATAATAAAATATTTTCATCATCAGTATTATTTTCATTATTCAAACATTCTACTGAAATTAACATTCTGATCATTATCATTTTAATCCTCATTAAACGCTATTTGATCTGAATTAGCGCAAGTTTATTTGTCATATTTTTCATATCTAGGTTTTTCGTATTTTTTATCTGCTGTACCTGCTATACAAATAATTTGTTTCTTTTCTTTGTTTATCGCAAATTTAAATTTCTAAGATTGATTGCAATTATTTAAACCAATTATTCATTATTTTTTTTAGCAGTTCTAAAATAAAGTCTTGTTCCAGCACCTATGAGAAAAAAAGTTAAGTATTGCTTCTTATATGTATTTTTTTATTACATTTTAAAAACTCATGTTTTCGCAATGTTCACCATTTAAACAATGTTTAAACAATGGCGCCGTCATTTTAAACTGATACTTTTTGAAAAATATCTTTTCTTTTTACCTAAACTTGGATTTTAAAAAGGTTTCAACCTGAAACGGATTACTCTGAGTTTGACATGTACTAAGATATAGTTTGGTTGGGCTATTATTGTAAGAACTACCCAGAAGTCCCTTTTTAGGTCCCCTTAAAAGGTAAATTAATTATAATACGTATCTCCCGTTATCATTACGACGTGTGTTAGTACAAAAACGACTTTCACGTAACTGTTCTTCTTCTTCTCCTTCTGAGAAGTGTAAATAACACGACTTGGTTGAATTAATGAGTGTACTGTTTAAATATGGGCAAAGATCTTCCTTCTTCCAGGTCGATCTCAAAAATGGCAATTTTTATACTAAAAGAGGACTGTATTAGGCTGCTGGGAAAAATAATTTTAACTTTAGGAAATCAGTGTTTTTTGAAAAAAAATAAGCGAGAAATTTCGCCAAATTTGCCGGTTTTCAAAGTGGAATTTTTAAATGTTTTCGTCTGTTATTCTCATGGGTTAAACGATAATAATAAAGTTTGTTTATTCAACATTAGGCGATATTCCGATTTCATGAAAAGAGTGTGGGGAAATAAGTGAAAAACGACTATAAACCGCGCGGCTTTCGCGTCTCCGCCATTTTGAAATTTTAAATGCGGGTGTGCTTGGCGGAGGTATGGGAGTGGCTGAACGACCGTCGTCGTAAATGACGTATGTCCTTTAAGTCTTAGTTTATAACGTTTCTAAAAAAAAAAAAAACAACAAACAAGACCAAAGCGTCTAACCTAATTATGATTTCTCGACGATTCTATCCAGGAACTGGTACTTTATAATCTTTCCATAAAGAAAAACTAGAAGAATTACAAATTAATACGGTTTCAATGCGTACCCCTCGGTCGATTAACCACTACCATTTAAGTGTCTTTGTCGTGTGGTAACCCTGCGATTATTTTGATGTTCCGTGGGAAATGAAAGGAAAATCCGATGAAAATGGACATGTCCATAAAATAGAAAAAGCGTCAGAGGTCTTCCGGTGATAGCTGAACAGCCAAGAAGCCGGGGAATTCAGACGAGAAGTCCTTTTTGTTGTTGTCCTGCTTGGAAAATACATAGTTTTGTTACACTGGTGTCAGAAGTGGGATTTACACAAAATATGACTGGAAAAAGGACTCTGAAAGACCTCAAAGTGGTGGACCTCAAACGAGAATTAGAGGAATGGGATTTGTCAACCACCGGAATGAAAGCGGCACTGCAGCTGCGACTGAGGGAATACCTGGAGGAAAACAATGAAGACCTGGAAACTTATGAATCGGCTCAAGTGAAGACATCATTCTGGACAGGATGGAGGAGAATTCTAAAAGTCTTGCAAAAATTGAAGAAAATACTGGGAACCTCACTACCAGAATGGATGTAATCGAGGACGAGCTGCAGCTGGTCAAGAACAAATATGAGGAAGTGGTAAGTCGCTGTGAGGCTCTGATCCAAGAAAAATTTGAAAAACTGACGACTGGGGAAACCGTCGCTGCACAAGCTGCAGAGATATCCATAGTGTCGGCCAACAGCAACCCTGGAAGTGTCAATACCGGCTCCAGAAACATCGTAAAGGCACCAACTGATGACGGAAAAACAACATGGTCATCCTATTGAATCCAGTTCGAGGCGGCGGCGCGAGTCAATCAGTGGACCCCGACAGAGAAGGCAACTGCATTAATAGTGGCTCTTCGAGGAGATGCTCTCGAAGCTCTGCGTACGGTACCTGAGGAGTTACACGGCAACTACCAGCATCTGGTGGGGAAGTTAGAGATGCGGTTCGGCGATAAACACCTTCAGCATGTTTACTGCGCCCAGTTGAGTAGTCGATCCCAGAAGCCGGGAGAAACTCTGCAAGAATTCCAAAG